>CM077309.1:59072500-61572500 GCA_039655065.1 Glossophaga mutica | reverse complement strand
TAAAATAAAAATATACTAAAAATTAATAAAACTAAAAGTTTCTTTGAAAAGATCAGCAAAATTGACAAGCCATTTGCTGGAATTATGAGAAAAAAAGAGAAGACTCAAATTACTATAATTAGAATACTCAGAAAAGTACAGGAAACATAACAAGCACACCAAAATATTGTTAAATAAATGAATGAGAAATAATTTGAGTATTATAATAATTATCATTATGTTAAAGTTTGAAAATTATTCTGTTAGCAGATGAATGTAAAAAAGTTTGAAATAAATGAAAGAAAAATGCTGTGAAGAAGAAGAAGAATGCTGTTGGAGAAGAATTTCAAATGAATATATTTAGGAATGCAAATCTTTGTTTCTGGGCAGAAGATTTAAAGAAATTTTGTTAAGATGGCAGTAACCCTCAAATTGATCTTTAAACAGAATTTCTATAAAAATCCATACTGAATTATTTTTTTACTGGAATTATCAGACTCATTCTAAAATTCCTATGGAAGTGAGAAGGACTTAGAATAGTCAAAATAATCTTGAATTAGAAGAACAAAACTGTAGAAGTCATACTTTTCAATATTAAAGTTCACTAGAAAGCCATAGTGGGGTGGTAGTAGCCTAAGGTTAAACATAGATTAATAGAACACAATTCAGAATCTAGAAAGAAAAAAATGTATATCCAGCCATTATTAATATAACAAGAATGGCTTGTGTAATATTGATGTAAACTGGCAGCCAAAGAGAATGGACTGGAATGTGCATACATGAACAATGACAACTTCACTGTACTAGTAAGTGGGTCTGGTAGATGCCATTGAGTGAGCACATATACTGTGTGGCTGTCACATTTAAAATGACCCAGTGAGTAGAGTAATGAATCTGCACCACATTGTGCATTAAGCTTGAACATTCCTCTGTGGAAACTATTTAGATGATTCAGAAGACCACAGCTATGGGCAACTGGTGATTGGCAGCTTCATCAATATATTAAGCCCACTCATACATCATGTCTTGTGCAGAGTTTTTTGACAAAACATCAAATTATCCAGGTAACTCAGCTCCCTACAGCCCAGATTCGGCACCCTATGACTTCTGACTTTTTCCAAAACTCAAATCACCTTTGAAAGGGAAGAGATTTCAAACCATCAGTGAGATTCAGGAAAATATGATGGAGCAGCTGATGACAATTGGGAAAACTATGTGAGGTCCCAATGTGCCTACTTTGAAGGGGACTGAGGTGTCATTGTCCTATGTACAATGTGTTTTGTATCTTATCTCTTCTTCAATAAATGTCTCTATTTTTCATGGTGACATACATGGCTGGATACTTTCTGGACATGCCTCATTGTATTTCAGCTGCTCCGTAGTCATCTGTGGCTCATGGCTACCATATTCAACAGTGCAGATACAAAACATTTCCATCACAGAAAGTTTTTTTAGACAGCACTGATCTACAGCCTACATTGTAAAGCTTTCACTAGATCCATGAAAATCTGAAAGTGTACATGTGTTGCAACCATTCAAGGCTAGACATTTTCACATGGGACTTGGGCAGACAGAAGAAAATCTGTGGAGCCATGGGCTTGCTTGACATGCCTCTTTCAAGGGTGGGCAAACCATGTACACTGTAAGCCACATGTCCCCGAGCCAGAAGCCCCTAACTCTCTTATATACTAAATGCACACAAAGCCAGCAGGGAGCCAAAATATTGTATTATACAGTGAGATTCTGTATGTGTGAGCCCACTCAAGGCTATGGGAACAGTTTATTGGACCCAGTCTCAAGGCTATGAGAACAGAGCTTATCTTAGTTCCCCAGACATCTGGGTGAGGGAGCCAGACTGACTTTGTATACCCTACAGTACACAAACTTTGAGCATATTTGCATCTTTTTGTGGAAAGAACTACATGGCTTTCATAATGTTCTCAAAGAGGTTAAGTACCAGTGTGAGCACAGCACTAAGCTGAACTATTAAATATCAAAGTTATGTCCTCTAGTCCTGAACTGAACTAAATTTTCATTTTATTTGATGACTTGATTTTACTTCCTATTAAAAAATCTATAAGGCTGATTTCTGTTGGCTCTGCCTGCTTTCACCTGAGAAACAAAGGATTCTGTAAATTAATCTCTTTAAAGTATTATTTCTCTCAATTAAATCAGAACATACCAATAATTATGACCCAAAGCAGTAATAATTATGCCATAGCCAGCACTTGTGAGGCTCGAGACAGATGCCTCTCCACACCCCCACAGGAAAGTGAAAGCAAGAGCAAATTTCACATTGAATTTGAATTGACACAAAGGTGGACAGATTGATGAATAATGACAATGAGAACAAACACAGTGGTGGAGAGCCTCAGTACAGGAAAATCTGAAGATGTCTTCGACAGCAATCAGCAGGTACAGCCTCTTTTTGACATGTCCTGCCTCAGAACAATGGTAAATTCCATGGGGAATCTTTCAGAGAAAGGTCATAACAAATGGTGGAGATGGAAAGATTTCATAACTGAAACTCTTTAATCACATCTGGCATACAATGCTATTACCAGCTTGACTGAAAAAATTGAAATCTGCCACCACAGCTGTTGCTACCACTGCATGTTTCTAAAATATCAACACCTGGCATCCCACAGTTGCTCTCTCACAATGAGGAATTATTGCTTTGACTAAAAGGATAAAAAGCATGGCAACAGCAAGCGCATGTGACTGTGGCTAACAAATGGCTAGTATCAAATTTCTCTGGAGATAAGTGTGATCCCGCCTGAGGAGACTGCACAGGCAGATCCTCCTACAAATGCAGTCTCTACTCAAAGCCAACAGTGGTTGCTGTCCCAAAGATCTCTGCTTAGGTCACAACAGCTCTAGCTTTTACCTCTCAATTAATAGGAGCCAACATTAGTGATGCAATCGTCCTTCCCCTTACCCCAGGAAGATTCCAGACTACTGGGTCAAATGCAAAATCAGGAATGGATCTTGGATAAGACATCAGTAGTTACTGTTGACAATGCCATTTAAAAGGAGTAAGTGGTTTTTTCCCTTTGGCATAATTTTCAGTTAATTTTTCAAAAATACAAAGTCTGCTTTCTTTTTCCTTCAGATTCTCCTTGAATTTGTTAACATGGCAGAGTAACTAAAATAAGGAACTTTAATAGGCTTAGATGTAAACCTGAGCTCTTCCACTCCCTTGCTGTGTGATCTTGGACACATATTCTACTACACCAAAGCTCAGTTTCCTTATCAGGAAAATGCCATAGGATAGCATCTGATTTAAAGAAGAGTAAGATCAAATGATGGAATTTAAGTACAATTCATAATAGTGCCTGGTTCAATGTCATAACTCAAGATTTAACGCCTATTGTAAAGCCCCAAAGTTGTGCTAAAGGATTTCCGCATATTTTATTTAATATTAATTTCAATCTTGATGTCAGTGAATGAAATCAGAAAAAAAATAACAATCGATGAAAGCATCTAAAATTATTTTTGAAAGAAAAGCTACATTGGTATAAGAATATATGTCAGTAAATTTATCAATTTGTATTCTAAGTTTTCATGGTACCTGGAAGAAATAAACTTTTCCCATCAATTAGTTTCTCTCATCCTGTCTGATGGATTTAGCTCTGATGGAATTGATTTGAATCCTTTGATTTTAGCCTTTCACCATATGAACTGACCATTTTGTTCAGCTCAAGGCCACTGACCACAGGGCTGGGAAATGATGTCATTAAATTGCAAAAGGAGTGAACACTAGAACAAACAGAAACAGGTCAGGAATAGCTTTAGGCAAAATGTGGTTTGGGTGGCTTTTGGAGGTCAGAGGAGTATAACATGAGGAAATATGACAAAAAGATAAATACATTTCAGATCTCAAACTGTTTATTTCAAATGAGAGATGTAATTTTTTGTTCCTCTGTAGTGATATGCTTGAAACTTGAAACTATAAAATTTGAATAGTTGCCAACAAAATAACCCTATAAGCTTTATGATAAATTTTGCTTACAATTTTTGAAGATTTAAATTAATCTAAAACTCATTTATTAATAGGTAAGAATTAAATTACATTTGTTACTGACCTCCTTGGGGTTGGTCCATAACTTGATTTCTGTTAAATGATAGGAGAGCTATTTAACAATCCTTACCCTTAGAGTTCTTCTCCAAAGATCATTACAGGCACAAGAAAGATACTGAAATCATCTGTAATATGCATACCTTAGATTTCTACTCAAGGAGTCGAGTTGGAACTCAACTCCATCATACCTATCCATGTGAGAAAAATGTCTGTTTTCGGGGTGGCAGGGGAAGGTCTTCAGATGCATCTACTCAATTCCTCAGTAATTTCTGAAGTATAGTTCTTTCATGTAGAACCTTAGAATCTCTGACAGAAAAGAAATACTCAAGGACCCTCCCTGCCTTAATTTTAAGCTCAGATGTCAAATAAGCTCAGAGAGAGGAAGTAAACTTCCCCAAGGACACTTGGTCTTTTTGTGGTTGAGCTGGATCTAGCAGTAAGGTCTTCTGATTCTTGAGTCAGTGCTCAGTTCAGTTAATGAAATGACTAAATAGAGAGTTGAGAGTTTGATGGACATTTCTAATATGCTATGTTTCTTTAAAAAAATATGGTCACATAGATTTTCATCAGCAAGTTTATTTGCATCCTGCCTAATCACTTCTGTTTGTGATCAACATAGACCTTCTGTAAAGTGACTTATTCAATATTAACTTGTCTATAGAACATTATTAATCTGTCTATAGAATAACCAAATATGTAATTTTGGTGTACCAGTTAGGGTCATATGGTTATAAGCAGCTGAAACGGGACAACTTAGGCATAAAGAAAATTTGTTGAGACATGCAGGAGCTCACACAATATCCAAGCACCAGTAAAGTACAAGACCCAGAAGGATACACAGCAGGTTAGCTGTAAGATCTAGAGATCCAGTTAAAAATTTAACACCTTCTCTGAGAGATATACAGTTTTTCTTGATGTTAGTATTTTTTATTTTTGTTCTTGTTTTTTTATTTTTGTCTGTGTATTACTCTGCTCATATTTGAATTCCCAAGAGACTGATGCCAAGTGTCATAGCTCCAGTCACTTATCTGCCCCATTACATCAAAGCAAAAATGTGCATCTTGGGAGAATGGGAGATTAGATCTTCAAGAGAAGTTTGGGGTGCCGTTAACAATGGAAGGGCTAAAGGATGCTGGAGCATCCTTTCAGTGGGATACATCCTCCTGGTTAGACCTCTCTAGGCTGAGACACCTTTAGTTCAAACACATCTTTTAGGAGACATGGCATGTGTGTCTATTATGTCCTTTCCTATCACCTTTTCTCCTCTCTGGTGCCACAATAAAAACACTTACCAGGCAGTCATTATTTGATTGACTTAGACTGAACCATTTCAACCAAACTCGTATATCTATTGAAGCAATGGTTATCTCATATTCTTATGGAATATTAGAGGTAAAAGTGCCACTTCCTAGATGGTTGAAGTCAATACTATAGATTCTGCCATGCCATTTAAGCACAGCATTTACTGTACTAGCATCATCATTGTCAGTGCAAGGAAGAATTCAAAGCATGTGCTCATGGAAGCATCATTTACCATAGCCAAGATATGGAAGCAACACAAGTGTCAATTAATGGATGAATGGATAAAGAAGATGTGATATATGCATATTTACATATATATTTATACATACACACACAATGGAATACTATGAACCCATAAGAAAAAAGAAAATCCTGCCATTTGCAACAACATGGATGTACCTAGAGGGTATTATGCCAGACAGAGAAGGACAAATAATGTACAATCTCACTTACATGTGGAACCTAAAAAAAGCCAAACTGATATAAACAGTAAGTAAAATGGTGATTTCCAGGAGCATATGGGTGGAAGAAATTATTTAGGAGATGAATAAGTTCTAGAGATGCTATGAACGGTATGGTGTTATACTTGTTGATTATAGTTGACACTGTGTTACACGTCTGAAAGTTGCTAAGAGTAGATTTTAAATGCTTTCATCACACAAAAAAGACACGATTATATGATGTGATGGATGCATTAGCTAATTGCTATGGTGGTAATCAGGTTGCAATATATGAATGTATCAAATCAATACATTTTATACCTTAAATGTGCACAATGTTATATGTCAATTATATCTCAATAAAACTATTTATGTCAATTATACACCTTAAATGTACACAATGTTATATGTCAATTATATCTCAATAAAAGTGTTATATGTTGAGGGGAAGCTGATGTCCTCCAGCGAGATTCCCTAAGTTTGAGTAAATTGTTCCATTAATCAGCTGTGTAACTTTAGGTAAGTTACTTAAACTCACAATCCTCACCAGTAAGATGAGTTTAAATAATCATCAATTTTATATGAGTAAACAACTTACTATATGAAGAATACTTAGAGCACCCACTTGATTGCAACTTAATTGTTATCATCACCATTATCATCATCCTGGAAACTTTCAGACAGCATTGAAGTTTTGGTGAAAATGGGTTGCTTTTTCCAGGTTTTGTGGCCCTTGCTGGGATGGTGGTAAAAGATGGATTGTGACAATCAAGACCGTGTTTAACAAGCTAACTGCGTTGAGAACTTGTGCTAAAGGCTTGTTTTTCCCCATGTGTCTCTTAATGCTTCTTTAAATATTATCTTTGCAATTTTTACTTTCTTTAAAAATATGAAACTTACAAGCAGACCCAGCCAAACACAAGAAAGGTCTGCATTTCTTTCTTTCTAAGGGTTTGAATCTGCATTTACAATGACTACACAATCAGGGAATTGTCTTGATATTATTCACTGCCCATTAATCAGTTTGTCCCCTTAAAAAGTGACAAATTGTGGTTCCTTTTAAGTTTCAAAGAGGCCAGCTTAATCTGGGCCTTTTGTTGCTTTGTTAGGGAAAGCAAATGCCCAGAATTGTTCTTCAGCTGCCCTTTGTTGCTCCGAGGTCATGGGAAAGTGGATGTGAGGGCTCCAGGGTGATTCATCATTTCCTGACAAAATAGTGTGACATCTAGGCACAGCATTCCCACTGATGGCACTCATGTTCTGTCTGTGAAATGATTCACTCACAAGTAAATGCAGGAATAACTCTGAGCAGAAAAGATAATATGTGGTCACACCTGGGGTTACAGCTGTCTTCATCTGGTATAATCCAAGTAACAGAAGTTGATTGGACTTTTCAATCCTATTCTATGTCTGTGCCTGTAAAGTACCTTCAAAAGACCTTCTTCCTTCTTCCCTTGTCTCCCCTTTTTATGCATTAGCAGTAAGGCTGCAATAGTTGCCTAAATTAAACCTGTATTGCATGTCAAAGAACAGCCTGCTCTAAAATAATGTGTAAAATGGTTCTGTGCATCTCTATGTCCGGGAGATTGTTATGCCTACCATGGATTTTGCATGATAAATGTCATTACACAGTGAATGTTCTCATTCTTTCAGAATCAGTGTTTGACAAATTCAAGTTTCTTTATTAGTAGTTGCTATGGGAACTTCTGTTTCCTCCCCTTTTTCTGGCTCAGGAGAAAGCCTTCCTGGAACCCCAGAGAGGAAGGAAATTTTTATATTTTAGGGCAGAAAAGTACATGGAAAGTATCTGAGAAGGTTCCCTGGAAAAGGTACCTGGAAAAATACCTTCATACCTTCAGAGAAAAGGCCCTTGGTGTTCAACTGTGTATCTCTCTCTCTTTCTCCTCCCTCCCCGCTTCCTCCCTCCTCTCTTTGTCTTTTCTTTTTTCCTTCCTTCCTTCCTTCCTTCCTTCCTTCCTTCCTTCCTTCCTTCCTTCCATCTTTCCTTCCTTTTTCCTTCCTTCCTTTCCTTGCCTCCTTCTTTCCTTCATTTCATTCACTTAATAAATAATTACTTTCAACTTCTATGTCCTCTCCGTACTAAGTCCCTAGGAAATAGAATCAAATAATGTTCTCTTCCTGCCTTTAGTTTACCCAGAGACAGGCAAGTAAACTAATAATTACAGCATGAAGAGATTAGAGCCTTGATATTCCAAGTGTAGTCCCCTAGGAACTTGTTATAAATACAGAATCTCAGTCCCACCAGGACATACTGAGTGAGACTCAACATTTTTACAACATCCCCAAGTAATCTACAAGCACATTAAAATGCTATGTGAGGCATGGGTGATGTACCATGTGAAGCTAGGATACAGAGGGGCATGTGGGGCACAGGGAGGCAGAGTCTCTTGACTCTGTGAGCCCTTGACTTGCTTTTCACACTCCCACAGCCACCCCACCAGCCCATAGGACATTCAGTTTTCAGTTATGCTGCTCTAAGAGTGAGGGACAAAGTAGGTACAGTTATGCAGACTGCAGGCCACAACTGTAGGGAATACTGATTGAACTGCCTTACAGTCAGCGCTATGGCCCTGAGACAAAGAATAAGCATTTTGCTCTTCTACAGAGGGAAGATGAAACTTAGGCCAATGATCACGGGCCCCTGAGTAGCAGGTGAAGCAAGATTGATCCAATTATATGTATTTCTCTGATTAGTTTTCTGGTTTTACCTTGCACTTCTAACTTTGAGAATAGAATGAAAGCCATGTACTTGGTTCCCAAACATTCATATGGAGAAGACAAATGAATCTGTACATCATTGAGAGAACCACAGTTCTTCTCGAGCCTAATCCATGACATCCTAAGGCTTATTACATGCCCCAGGTTAGGAATCTCTGACTCACAGAAATGCTAGACAAAATTAAAACTATGTTTTCTATAACATAGTGAAAGGTTTTATTCTATAGCAGGAATTATGCTGAGCAAGTTACATACATCATATCATTTACTCTTTGCAGCAATACTGTCTGATGGGTCTTTATCAGTGAAAGTTTCCTCATTTTACGGATGAGGAAACTGAAAGCTAGAGAGGTTATTAAATTGCCTAAGGTTGTATACTAGTAGTAGAAACCAAATGCCTACCCGTCTGACTCCAGCACCCATACCCTTAACCACAATGCATGCTGTCTCCCTAGAAAGAAATACTAACCTTAAAAATAAGACAACAGATATATTTAATGCACTAAATTGTACAATTAAGAAGTTAAAATGCTGTCCTGGCTGATGTGGCTCAGTGGATTGAGTGCTGGCCTGTGAACCAAAGGATTGCTGGTTCAATTCCCAGTCAGGGCACATGCCTGGGTTGTGGGCCAGGTCCCCAGGAGGGAGCATATGAGAGGCAACCACCCACTGATGCTTCTCTTCCTCTCTTTCTCCCTCCCTTCCCCTCTCTCTAAAAATGAATAAAATATTTAAAAATAATTTAAGTGCTAGATTTAATATTATAAATATTTTACCACAGTAAAAATAAAACAGCAACAACCAAAAATATATACCTCACACAGAGCAAGATATTTGGAAATGTTCAATGTTTCCAAGTCCCTCTACACCTTTGATTCATCACCTCTTTTTCTAAAAAAGTAATGAAATAACAACCAAAATTTAGGCAATTCTGTCTCTTGTTCACCATATGTGGAAATCCTAACTGCATGCTGCTCACACCATAGACCCACCCAAGTCCCTGCATACTGTTGTCAAGGCAAACCCTCAGCTAGCAGTTACTCTCCAATATGCCACAGTCTTCACATACTCATAGAGGCCTTGGAAAGTATGTAAGTTTTTAAAACATATCATTGTTCTTTATGCTATCCTTAATTACCAATATGAAAAATCCTGTCAAACAGCAACCTGGAAGTCCCCTATTCCCAGTGCTAAGGACCCCCTAGACTAGTGGGTCAAAGACTCAACCTTGACCAGGTCAAACCTTGCATCTTCTTGTTTCTAGTTCTATAATCCAGGGTAGGTTTTAGCTTCTTTATGACTTTGTTTTCCCACATCTGTAAAATGGGAATGATAGTGAGATAAACCTTCTGTGATGGGAGGATTAAACAAGATAATACAAGCAAACTATTTTGTAGAATGCCTGCTCTATGTGGAGTGAACAATTAATAAACGTTGATGTTGGTGATGAAAGTCATGATGATCTCAGATGTTATTAAGAATATGGAGATTCTCCTGAATCACTTTGGCATGGCATCTCATACCATGCTGCCTTTGATAATCCATTCCCCTAGCCATGATCTGTGTAGTATCTTTATTATTGACAGAAGCTTCTTTTCAGTGTTTGGAGGTATAACTGAAATGTACATATTTAAGGTGAATAAATTGATGTGTTTTGAAATATGTGTATATCCATGAACTATCACCACACTCAAGATAATAAACATATCCATCACCCCCAAAAGTTCCCTGTGCCCCTTGGTCATCCCTCTTGACCAATGGTTCTCCCAGGCAACTACTGACTTGCTTCCTCGAAGAAGAACCTTAAGGCATAATCAAGCATACTGGGGTTTCTACCAAATTTTCTACTTGACTGAGCACATCATTTTGTGGGGGTCCCTGTCCTGGGCGCCAGATGAGGGGGGCGCTCCGCGTGCAGTGTCCCATCCCTCCATCACGGATGAAAATAAAACTACCAAGACATGACTGCTTGGGGAGGAGAGGTGGCCAAACTCTCAGAGGAGAATGACCCAGAGCCCCTTTCTCACTAGGCTTTTATTGGGTTCAAATACACAGGAATACAGGTATGTCAGGTGGCAAGGATCAAACAATGGTTAACATTTCAAAGCAATCTGAGGGCTTAATCTGAGTCAGTGTCTGTCAGGAAAGGGGGTTGCAAAACTTTGGGAGACATACTCATTTCCTCCTTGAACCCTTATCATTTAAATGAGAGCACTCTTAGCAAAGCAGGTTTCACAGGACTTTAGGAATTCTTTCTTACGCCCGATCACTCAGGGAATGGTCCTGGCCAGCGCAGGGCTGCACCACTTGCCCTCATAGTTTCAGGCTTTAAGCTGATTAGGAAGCAGAAGACATCTCCCAGACAAAAATGGGGACTCAGGCTATGTCAGAATAGCCGGGGGGCGAGGGTCCATCACATCCTCTTTGCTGCAGCACCCCCCACCCCAGCCGAGTCCTTCCATGAGGGCCTCCCAAGTGGTTGTGTCTGGCTTAGGTTGCCCCTCCCATGAGGAGTCTTACCCATCATTGACTAACTGACTAAGCATTGGGGCCAGAGATGGATGAAGCAGAAGCAGCACTCCTACCAGGGAGATAAGCTTTGTCTCCTTAGTAGCTCATGTCCTCTTGACAGAACAGACCAAGATGAAGCAGGTCCCTAGGCTCTTACATAGCCCACCATGGGGTGAGGGTTACAACTCCTGAAACCAGGCTGAACAGTCCGCAACATCATTTTGCTCTCCTCTTAAGTTTAACTACATATTTAGCTTCTCTCAAAAATGGGAGAGGTTTTTGAAGGGCAGGCTGTCTGCATAATCACCTTTCAAGGTCAATAAATCAAACGTACCAACCTCTCCTCACTTTGAACTCCTTCAAGTTATCCTATCAAATTCAGCAGACTCTACTGCCATTATTTGTGTTGCTTACTATGTTGACAACAGTCCTCTCCTTATCCAATAAATATTTGTTTCAGTATTGCAACACAGTATTATCATTTTAGCAGACATTTTAGGAAACTCTTAGTTGTCTGAGTTTCAAGTAAGAGTCACACAATCACCCTAATTAAGGTGTACCTTTTAGAAATGGTTCACTTAAAAAACCTTGAAGTTTTTTTTTTAACATCAGTTGTAATACACATCTCAATTTCTAAAAACATTAAATGTGGAAAGAAAGATTAACACTTTAGCACACAAGAAATATGATGATCATAAATTCTTATTGATCTTGTTATTTAGCTTTTGTATTGTTTAAATTATTTTCTTCTTGTTTAAGAAGGAAAACTAAGTTATATTTTTTTGTACTCCATGGAAGGCCTAATATAGTGCTCAAATATGTATGAACCCATAGAATTACATAATGCCATTGCTAGAAAGAAAGGCAAACTTTATTTAGTCTAGTCCTCTCATATTGCTCATGCAGAAAGGCACACAGAAAGAAACATATCTTCCCCAGGTTCATTTAGTCTTTCCAGAGTCAGGATGTGATTCCTGGCATTGATTTTAGTTGAGTGCACCATTGTCAGAGCTGGAAATGGACATTTTAAAATCTCCCGTGAAATTCTTATGTGCACTAGAATTTGACTTGCTGCATAAGGATTCTCAGAATTTACACTCTTAATCTTTCTAGTTTCAAAAATTCAAAAGATTGCAGTGAGCATATGAATATAATTGCCTATAATTTCACTAAGCCACATAGTGGAATTACATACTGCAGGCCAAAAAAACTAGTATTTGGAGGTGAGTCAGTTACCTAGTAACTGAGGCTTACTGACCACTCCACACTCACAATTAAATCTGCTTCCTTCTTTGCTTCTTCATTCATTGATTCAGTCATTTATTTAACCTCCTCTTTTACCACACACTGTTCTGAGATTCAGACACTGTTATGATGACATAGCACTGGATAAGTCTGGCAAATTCCCTGGCTCCTGGTGCTCAGGAGACAAACAATAACCAACTAAACAGATAATGAATATAACAGGCCACAACACTACAATTGCAAACTTTAGTAAAGATTATGAAGGAAAAATAATAAAATTTGTATTTATCTTGAAACCCAAAGGATAAGTAGAAATCATAAGTGAATAATAACTCATATCTGCTGATGTAATCTCAATGTTTAATTTGGACACAAACCCAGTGTAATAGCAATATTTAATATTGACTCATACTACCTGCTTCTGAAAACTGGAATTCATCTAATGCTTTTATCCCAGATAGTACATTCCTGATGCATAAAAGATTCCGAATAAATGTTTCACAGGTGCCTTGGGAAGCAATGGAACACCTTTGACAAGGAATAAATGGCTTGTGAGCTGAAACTGTCATATTTTCCTCTGTATCCCCAGCCCTACCTCAGCACTGGCCCAGTTACTGCAAGTCTGGAAACTCTTCTTAAGTGTCTGAAGGAGCTTGAAATGCTGGTCACCTGGATGCATAAGTTGGATTGGACTCCAGAATGGAGGTATTCAGGGGATATTTTGGTTCCTGCTCCTCGTGAAAGTTGAGAATTAGCTATGATATGCCCATGCCTCTCATGGAGGTTCTTTGAGTCTCTTCGGATAGAAGCTGATTACTTTCATTCCTTCCTTCATATATTTCACCTAACTTTTATTGTTCTTCTAGTGTTAATTTCCTTCTCAAGTAACTATTTGGGTGGATGAGTTTAAATTACACACTTGTCTTCTAGGCTACTGGGCTTAAAAATAATACACTTCAGTCTTCACAATTTGAGGTAAAACATCCTGAAATGTACAAAGATGTCTGTTTTTTCAGAGTCACCTCTAACCATTGGTTTGCTTTTTTCTTTCTTTCTTTTTCTTTTCTCTTTTTTTAACCACAAGTTCTGGAGCCCATTTCCTGGATTAAAATCCTGGCTCTGGCATTTTATTTGCTATGTGACCTTGGGCAAGTTACTAAACTTCTCTATGCCTCACTTTTTTCATCTGTACAATGGGCATAATAGTACTAGCGTTGTGAGAATAAGCAAAATGAAATCAGGTAGTTCATGTAAAGTGCTCATACTAGTTCCTGGTAAAGAGAAAGCCTTCAATAAGTTAGCTGCTATCATATTTTCTGGTCTATTTACCAGTTGTTGGTACCTGATAAGACAGGGTGAAATCCCCCAGGGAGTGAATCAGATTTATTCACATATACCACTGAAATTTTGCTATCATTTTCTATATTGATATCAGCCCTTAAATTTCAGGAACTTGAATTCTTCTTTGCATACTTTAATGAAAGTGAATTTTAAAATATTATTTTAAAAGACAAAATTTTAGCCTTGCCATACAGACTCATGAACAAATCATTTCAGATTCTTTAGAAATTATTGTTCTTAGATTTGCCAAGAATGCACCTGTACTTTGAACAAGAGGCAGTTCCTTTATGTACATATTATTTAAAAGTTAACAACAATGATAAAACTTATAAGCCTTTATTCTGTATACATTTTACTTTATTGGTTTTTGCCCTTTCTCCCCATCCCTGAGTAACAATATATGACAAACATCTCTTCAAGACACTATATAGAGATGAAATGCCATCTTTTTAACCCAATGTTTTGTTATACAGATAAACCATCTCACCTGATTCTATGTGGCAGATTACAATATGGATTTCTTTATGCCAAACCAACCTTACCTTTCTGGAACAAACACCAATAGGTTATGATATAACATTCTTTTATATGTTTCTGTATTTCATTTACTAGTATTCTGTTAAGAATTTCAAGTCTATGTCCATGAGATATATTTCTCTGCAATTTTTGTGATATTTTTGTCAGGTTTTAATAACCTGGTTATGCTAGCCTTATGAGTTGGGAAGTAGTCTCTTTATTCTATTTTCTATAAATTGTTTGTGTAGGATTGGTATTGTAGGAGGCCCCCTAACTCTGAGTTAGACCCAGGATGCTAATGAAACATATCGCGTGACAGAGGGCATAGCTCCTTTGCCCCTGTGCTCGAGTCAATGCCAACCTGCCCACAGGATTTCAAAGAAACCCAGACTATATGAACCAGGCCCCAGAGGCAATTCAGGTAGCCCTTCTCTCCTCTGGTATGTGTTCCCTTGATGTGTCAAATTTTTCTTTCTCTTTCTAATAAACATTTTCTTTCTGGAAACCTGTTTTGCCTACTGTCTTGATTTCTATCCTGAGAGAAGCAAGAACCCTCCAACTGGTGACAGTATTATTTCTTCCTTAAATACTTGATAAAAAATTACAAATAAACCTATCTGGTCTTGGAGTTTTCTGACAATGAATTCAATGTCTTTAGTAGAAATAAAGATATTTAGATTTCTGTTTCCTCTTGTATTACTTCTAGTAAATTCCGTTTCTTAAGGAGCTTGTCTACTTCCTGAAGTTGTTGAATTTTATGAATTCAAGCTATTTATAATATTCCATAACCATCCTTTTGCAGCCTAGGATCACAGACACACAAACAACATACCAGTAAAGTTAGGGATATGGTTTTGTGAACTTTTCCTATTGTGTGTGTATTCTATTTCATTGATTTCAAATTTTTATTATTTTCTTTCTTCTATTTGCGGGGGGGGGATTATTTTCTCTTCTTTTTCTAGTTTATTAACTAAAAGTTTAGATCATTGGTTTTAAGCCTACATTCCTTCCTAATATAATAATACAAAGCTATAAATTTTCATTTAGCAATGCTCCACTTATTTGATATATTGTACTTTTATTATCATTTGGTAGAAATATTTCCCAATTTTCCTTATGATTTCTTCTTTAATAATTGAATTATATAGAAATGTGGTATACAATTTCAAATATTTCAGTCTCATATAGTTTTTAAAGCTAATTTTTAATTTAATATCAATTTGGTTAGAGAATATATTATGAACGATTATAATCCTTTTAAATTAGTTGAGATTTGTGTTATGAATCACCAAATGGCTGTGGTACATGGATAAGCACATAAGCTCAAATATATATATATATGGATGTATGTATACACACACACCCATGTATACATACATATGTGTATATATGTATATTCTGCTGTTGTGAGGAATGTTTTAAAAGTGTCTAAAACTAGTACAAGGGTCAATATTATATTCAGATATTCTGCATCTTCACCAAATTACTGATGGAATATTTTATCAATTGCTGAAAGAAGAGTGTTAAAATATCCAACTACAACTGCAGATATATGTCGAGTTCCCTCTTTAATTCTGTCAATTTTTGCTTTGTGTATTTTGATACTCTCTTATTAGGCATATTTACATTTATGTGTGTTATATCTTCTTGATAACTGTACCTTTTTACCATCATGAACTGTTTCTATTTATCTGACAACCCTTCCTTATCTTGAAGTCTACTTTGTCTAAGGTTAATATATTCATTCTTTTTTATTTCATTTTATTTTTTTTAATTTTTATTGTTATTTTATTACAGTTGTCTCAATTTCTCCCTTTGCCCTCCTCCCACTTTAATATATTCATTCTAACCTTCTTATACTTACTGTTTGTCTGATACATCTTTTTTATCCATTTATTTTACCCAATCTCTTTATATTTAAAATGTGTCTATTGTAGACAGCATGTGGGTTTGCTTTTTTTATCTATTCTGAAAAATCCTGCCCCTTAATTGGAATGTTTGTTCTATTTAAATTTAAATACTAATATAGTTAAATTTAAGTCTACCATTTTATCATTTGTTTTCTCTTTGTTCACTCTATTTTTGTTCCTCTGTACCTTCTTTCCAGACTTCTTTTGAATGAATCAAATATTAGTTTAGAGTTCTAAACTAATTTGTCTATTGGCCTATTAGCTATATTTCTTTGCATTTTTAGGGTTGCTTCAGGGATTACAATATACATCCTTAACTTTCCATAGTCTACTTAAAGTTAATATTGTATTATTTCACATAAATTGTAAGGTAAGAATAATGCAATATTTATCACCCTATCCTCATCATTTATGCTATAATTGTTGTATGCAATACATATACACATATTTGAATCTCCATTCTAAGTTTTTATTTCTATTTAAACAAATACATATATTTTGAATATACTGTAAAGAAAAAATAGTATTTTAAAGAAATTAATGGGAAAAGATAGATCATCTCCAGTGTTTCTTATTCCTTCTTGATGAGCTAAGTTACCACTGATAACTATTTCTTTCAATCTGAAGAACTTCTTTTGTCATGTCTTATAGTATAGGTCTGATGACATCAAATTTTCTATTTTTTTTATTTGAAATGTCATTATTTCACTATTAGTCTTGGGGAATATTTTGGCTGAATCTAGAATTCTGGTTTTTTTTTAACCTTTTAGTCTTTTAAAGATGTCTTATGGCTTTCATTGTTTCTGATGAGAAGTCAGCAGCAAGTTAAACTATTCCCCTGTAGATAATGCATTGTCTTTCTCTGACTGCTTTCAGGATTTTCTACTTATTTTTAGTTTTCAGAATTTTGACTATGATATGCCTAAGGATAGTTTTCTCTATATTTATACTGCTTTTGGTTTGCTGACATTCTTGAATCTAAATGTCTTATACTAAATTTGGGGAAATTTCTATAATTATTTCTTTAAAAATGCTTGTCCTATTCTTTCTGCTCCTTCAGGTACTCATATTGCATACATGTTGAATAATCGTATATTGTCTCATACATCCCTGAAGCTTTTTTTTTTAATTTTTTCCAGTTATTGTTTTTTCTTTTCTTTAGCTTGAATGATTTTTTTTTCAATCCTCATCCAAGGACATGCTTATTGATTTTTTTTTTGGGGGGGGAGGAAGGAAAGAGAGAGGGAGAGAAACATTGATATGGAAAAGAAACATCATTGGTTGCCTCTCCTATACACCTCAACCAGGGATCAAATCTGCAAACTAAGTATGTGCCATGACTGGGAATTGAACCTGCAACCTTTCAGTTTATGAGACAACACTCCAACCAACTGAACCACATTGACCAGGGCTAACTTGAACAAGTTTATTTAGTTTTTATTCTATCATCTCTAATATGCTACGAAGTTCTAACGGTGAATTTTATTTTGAATATTATATTCTTCAGTGCGGGGGCCCCTGTCCTGGGTGCCAGATGTGGGGAGGCTCCGCCCGCAGAGCCCCATCCCTCCGTCATGAATGAAAATGAAAACTACCAAGACACGAGTGCTTGGGGAGGAAAGGGGTCAAACTCTCAGAGGAGAATGACCCAGAGCCCCATCCTCAATAGGCTTTTTTTTTTAAAGTCTCATTCCCATTTTTTTTTAAATATCTTATTTCTTTATTTTTAGAGAGAGGGGAAGGGAGGGAGAAAGAGAGGAAGAGAAACGTCAATGTGTGGTTGCCTCTCACATGGCCCCCACTGGGGACCTGGCCTGCAACCCAGGCATGTGCCCTGACTGGGAATCGAACCGTGACCCTTTGGTTCACAGCCCGCACTCTGTCCACTGAGCCACACCAGCCAGGGCCCCACTAGGCTTTTATTGGGCTCAAATACACGGGAATACAGGTATGTCGGGTGAAAAGGATCAAACAATGGTTAACATTTCAAAGCAATCTGAAGGCTTAATCTGAGTCAGTGTCTGTCAGGAAAGGGGGTTGCAAAACTTTGGGAGCCATACTCATTTCCTCCTGGGACACTTATCACCTAAGGGAGAGCACTCTTAGCAAAGCAGATTTCACGGGGCTTTAGGAATTCTTTCTTACGCCCGATCACCCAGGGAGCCGTCCTGGCTGGTACAGGGCTGCACCACTCACCCCCACAGTTTCAGGCTTTAAGCCAATTAGGAAGCAGGAGACATCTTCCAGACGGAAATGAGGACTCGGGCCACGTCAGAATAGCCGGGGGGCGAGGGTCCATCACATCTTCTTTGCTGCAGCCCCCCGAGTTCTTCCATGAGGCCTCCCAAGTGATCATGTCTGGCTTAGGTTGCCCCTCCCATGAGGAATCTTACCTGTAATTGACTGCCAACCAAGCATTGGGGCCAGAGATGGATGAGGCAGAAGCAGCACTCCTGCCAGGGAGATAAGCTTTGTCTCCTTAGCAGGTCACGTCCTTGTGACAGAACAGACCCAGATGAAGTGGGTCCCTAGGGCTCTTACACAGCCCACCATGGGGTGAGGGTTACAACTCCTGAAACCAGGCTGAATGGTCCACAACACTTCAGTAATGGAATTTATATTTCATTCTTGTCTAACTTTCTTGAGGTATTAAAATTGACAAAATTGTAAGATATTTAAAGTGAACAACATGATGATTTGATATATGTATACATTGTGAAAGAAATCTCCCCCACAGAGTCTATTAACATATTTATCACCTAACATATTTACTTTTTTTGTTGAAAACATTTAATTTCTACTCTCTTAGCAAATTTAAATTGTACAATACAATGTTATCAACTAGGTCACCATGTTGTACATTGATCCTCAGACCTATTTATCTTACAATGGAAAGTTTGCGGCCTTCTACCAACCTCTCCCTATCTCACCTCCAGCACCTGGCAACCACTTTTCTACTCTCTATTTCTGTGTATTTGACTCTTTTCTTTAGATTCCACATATAAGAGATACCATGCAGTATTTGTCCTTGTTTGGCTTCTTTCATTTGGCACAATGTTCTCTATGTTTATGCATACTATCACGAATGGCTGGATTTTTTCTTTTCTAACAGTGAATAATATTCCGTTATAAATACATATATATGTATATGTACATATATATAACCATACATTTATATAACATTTGCTTGATCCATTAATACATTGATGGACACTTATTGTTTCCCTATGCTGGCTATTGCAAATAATGTTATAATGAACATGGTATTACAGATATTTGAGATAATGACTGTATTTCCTTTGTATGTATACTTAGAAGTGGTATCACTGGATTATATGGTAGTTTTATTTTTAATTTCTTGAGGAACTTCCAGACTGTTTTCCATAGTGGCTGTATCAGGGTACATTCCCAGAAATTTTGTACAAGTGTTCCACTTTCTCCACATCCTTGCCAGTTTTGATATCTCTTGTTTTCTTTATGATAACCAACCTTCATGATATCTCACCTTTAATTTTCATTTTCCTGATAATTAGTAATGACGCAAATCTTTTTATGTTCCCGTTGGTGATCTGCATGTGCTCCTTTTTTTTTTTTTTAAAGATTTTATTTATTTATTTTTAGAGAGAGGGGACGGGAGGGAGGAAGGGAGGGAGAGAAACATCAATGTATGTTTGTCTCTCATGCACCCCCTACTGGGAACCTGGCCTGCAACCCAGGCATATGTCCTGACTGGAAATCAAATCAGGGATCATTTGATTTTCAGGCCAGCACCAGCCAGGGCTGTATGTCTTCTTCGGAAAAATATTTGTTCAGGTCCTTTGCCCATTTTTAAATTGGATTACTTGGAGTTTTTTCCTATGGCATTGTATGTTTTATTTGTATATTTTGGGTATTAACCCCTCATCAGATATGTGGTTTGGAAATATTTTCTCCCATTCCATAAGTTGTCTTTGCATTTTGTTAATGGTTTCCTTTGCTGAGCAGAAGGTTTTTAGTTTAATGTAGTCCTACTTGTTTGTTTTTGTTTTTGCTGCTTTTGCTTTTGGTATCAAATCTTTTTTAAAAAGCCATTGCCAAGGCCAATGTTGAGAAGCCCGTATGTTTCCAGTAAGAATTTTAGTTTTATATCTTCAGTTTAAGTCTTTAATCCATTTTGAACTGATTTTTGTTTCTGGTGTAAGATAGTGACCTGGTTTTATTCTTTTGTTTATGCCAATCCAGTTTTCCTAACACCATTTATTGAAAAGACAATCCTGGTCCTGGCCAGGTAGCTCATTTGGTTAGAGTGCCATCTAGATATGCCCACGTTGTAGGTTCAATCCTCAATCAGGACACACACAAGAATCAACCAACGAATGCATAAATAAATAGAACAAAAAATTGATATCTCTCTCTCTCCATTCCTCTTTCTCTAAAATCAATGAATAAAAAAAATTAAAAATATTTTTAAAAAGAAAAGATAATCCTTTCCCTGTTGTTCATTCTTGGCTCCTTTGTTGTAAATTAATAGCCCATATATGCATGGATTTATTTCTGTCTATAAATTATTTTTCTATTTATTGTAAGCATTTCGAATTATTATCAGAGAGACTATGCTTTCTGTCACATTCTTCTGAAGAGTTTTGAATTTTTTCCCTAAAGTAGTGTTTGACTTGACTGAACTCTACTCTACCCGTAATGTCTGTCTTCTCTACAGTAGGTTGCCACTGAAATCCTAGTCAACTCTTTTGTAGCCTCACTTGAGCTTCTTGGATTATGCCCCATATATGCAGAGTTCAGGCATCAGTCAGAGATTTGGGCAGAATTTATATGTAGAAATTGGTCCTCTCCCTCTCTGAATCTCTCCTTTCAAAAATTTCTTTATCATTTTTATCACCTGTAGTTGCTCTGAACTTTGTCCTCTAGTTCTTCAAGCCAGTAAGACAACAGATGTTTTGTCTGAATTTTAACCACCCAGAAAAGCAGAGTAAAGCTTGCCATCAAGCTGAAAGATGTGAAAGATCAGGAAATTCACCCAGTACCATTCCTTTCTTCCAAGTGGTGATTCTCCGATGATATACACCTGCTCTTTGTCACTCTCCAGTGCCTCCAGATTTTTGCTTTTTATGTTTATATTTATGTATAAGGGTTTGTCTATGAGAAAGCTACTTGATCATTACTAGAATTGGAATCTTTTTGTTTGCTCTTGATACCTTTTTATCATCTCTTATGTATTCACTTATCACTGTGTTGAGAATCTATATATAATATATTCACATTTCCCTCTTGTTGTGGTGCATTCTTTAATTTTATTCCTCTAATCACCACTGTATCCCATGGAATAACTGCTAAATTCCCAACAGCCCAATGAAATATTGTTATGCTCACCAAATGAAATTTAGAAGTGAATATTCAGATAGCTTTTTGTTCTAATAATTACTAAGTGTATGTGTGGTCTTGCTTTGTTAGCTAGCTGGAGGGTATAAATCACCTCATTTATTTCTTACAGAAATAAATATCTCTCCATATCAGGAAGTCAGTTTCTCCAAATCATTGTAAATGGTAGTATGAAATACACATGAAGAAAATGCTAATCTTATTTGGGTTTCTTCTCTATAAGTTGTATCACCTTGATCAAGTGTTCCTCTGTTTCTTCATCTGCAAAAGGAAAAACACGTAATGGTTTTTAGCACTTAGTATATTATTATTAAATGTTAGCTGTGTGCATGTAGCTTGATTTTGCTGATGAATTTGGCATAGTGAGGATAACTGAATTATGCGATGATCTGAATTCAGACTGCCATACACTGGACTCTTGACTGTCGGTTCACTGGAAGAGATTTGATGTTATGTCATGGTATATATATGATGATATGATGATATATTTTTACAAAAAAGAAAATGAATTGGTTCTTCCCTATGGAAGTGATTTAATTTAATCTTTCATTGGGGACCAAAAGGAAGGGACCTGTAGGTTCTTTGATACCTCCTCTTTCACTGGTGCAGGGCCAAAGTGGTGGATGAAGAAGTTTGGTATTTTTTGTTTGAGTTGTAGAGCCCAAAGTGATTCTGGGAAGCTGGAGGAGACACTGGTCTTGGAAGTCTAAGTGACAAATTGGGCCTTTCTAAAAGCTAGAGACAGCTGTTGGTGTTATTACAAAAAAACAGAATATTTAGAATTACCCTATGTGCTTTTCCATATCGTGGTTAACATTTTCAAAAAATATTTAAGTACTAAATTAAATAACTAATTTCTGGCAGTATACAGTATTAATTAGTATACGTTTCACACTGCCTCTTTTAAAAGCAAGCAGTTACAATTGACTGCATGTCTACTAAACAATGTTACATTTTTATTACAACTTGTTATTTCATAAATAATCATTAATAACCATGTCTTATACTTTTATTATACTTTTCAAAGTAGCTTCTTCAGTTAACTCTTCCTTACAACCTTGAAAAGTAGATAGGACAGTTATTATAAACTGGGACATAAGGAGACAGGTTTTCTTCCCCCCTCTTTCTAATTTATAGAAGGGACTCAGTAGCTGAGCCAGTCTAGGACACTGTCTCCTTCAATTCAGGTATGATTAGGCAGAGTGTTTTGTCTCCTGAAGAGATCCTTGTCATCTACATTATTTGTTACTCTATAAATTTTATGAGCTAACATTAATTTTTTCCTATGGGAAGGATAATAAATACTATGTAGAAAATTCAAACAAACAGGAATAAACCTTCCCATCATCCAAGATAATTTGTTAGTTTTCTACGTTTTTCTTCTGTGCATAAGTAGAGGAACATATAAAATTTGTTGTAGCAAATTAGAGCATTATGTAATACTACGTGTTTTCACTTGCTGTATTGAGAAAACTTTTCCATGTCATTAAAAGTTCTAAAACATGACTCTTAATGGCACTTTAACATTTCATTACATAAATTGACTAAAATCAATGTGTGTAATCTCTATTGTACTTTTATTCTCTCTCTATTTTATGCTATTATTAGTAATGCAGTACTGAACAGCCTCAATGTGCATCCCTGATAATTCCCTTAGCTTAATGTTATTGAAGCCAGATTACTGTATCAGAGTTGTTTGAACAATTTTAATACTATCTTATATGGCTCTATTAATAGGCAAAGATTTGAAGAGTTTACTAACTACAAGATTGTGGCACTTAAAAATGCTTTCTGTGCATTTATAAAATACATTGACTAGAATGCTAACTTTCTGGTTATATGATTCACATGGCAGGGTAAGGATGTAATGACAACCTCAAAGTATCATGTACACATCACAGTTGTACATTAAAATGGTTAAATTGAATCTAAATGTGTTTTGAAATTTCTCGAATACTCTTTAAGGTAATTGGTGATAAATATGCATCAAAACCAAGTTTGAGAATTATTAGCTTATTGCCCAAATATCACCAGAGGATTTAGGCTTGTGACTTTGCTAAAAGATTTTAAAAACTGTTTCACTTCATATTGCTATTTTCCAACAACTATCACATTTTCGTATACTATCTGCCCAGTAGAGGTAAACACTGAACCCTCTGCTCAATTGTATAAATCTAGAGCTAGTCTTCATAGTTTAGGCACTTCTGTTATAATTTGGGTGGTTTAACATAAGTGCCAAAAAGCTTAATGTGTCTGGGTAATTTCACAGGATAGATGGTAACCATAAAGCATGTTATTTATTTCAGTTGAGATAAAAAATGAGTGATTGACAACTGAGAGAGATGACATTGAAATGACTCACCTCTTCTCTGTCAACACAAGCAGGTTCTGTATTTTGCATGTTAATACTGTATTATTTGGGAATTTTAGTTGAGTATAGCAGAAATGCACTATAGTTTAAGCAAAAACAAAAGAATGTCATAAAGGATAGAGATGCAGCTGGCCTCAAATTTGAGCTAAAATGAGAGCCTCCGATACCAGAAGAAATCCTGGTAGTCTTATTCATCTCTCATTTCTGTGTCTGTTTTATGTTTTAGGTTTATGTTGTAACTCTTTGTATTTCTGCCATAAAGTGGAAATGGCCACTAATATTAGCTACATTTACATTTCTGCCATTCAAGAGACTAGATAAAGTGAGGCTGAGATTGCTTAATCCTTATTTTAAGTTTCCAAGATGGAATTTATAATAGCATAATAAGAATAAATTACTTAGGAATAAATTTAACAAAAGATGTACAAACTTGTCCTCTGAAAACTGTAAAACATTATGAAAGTAACTTTAAAAGATCAATATAAATGGAAAAACACCTCATCTTTTGCCGAATCTTCAGAGATTTGAAGCAATATTTGTTAAGATGATATAGTTCCTAGGAGCTACAGATTCATCACAACCTTTACAAAATTCTAGATGCTAATTTTGCAGATATTGACAAGTTCATCCTAAAACTCATAAGGAAATGCAACTGACCCATTATAGCCAAAAATAGTATGGAAATGGGAACAAAGAGGACTATCTTTTCTGATTTCAAATCTTACTACAAAGGTACAGTAATCAAGACAGTGTGGTATTGGCATAAGGCAGACACATACATCAATGGAATAGAATTGAGAATTCATAAACAAACCCTTACATTTATAGTTAGCTGACTTCCTACAAAGGTGCCAAAATAATTTGATGGGGAAATAATAGTCTTTTCAACAAATGGTACCGGGACACCCACATACAAAAGAATGAAGTTAGACCCCTATGTCACACAAACACAAAAATTAACTCAAAATGAATCAAAGAATTAAATGTAAGAGCTGCAACTATGAAACTTCTAGAAGAAATTACATGAGTATATCTTTGTGACATTGAGTTAGGAAATGGTTTCTTTATGAGACACAAAAAGCACAAGTCACAAAAGAAAAAAATAAATTGGACAAACTCAAAACAAACTTCTCTGCTGAAAGAAAGTGAAAAGACAACCTAGAATGACAGAAACTCTCTGCAAATTATATACCTGATAAGAGACTGGTATCAAGAATATATTGACATTGAAATTAAGAAAAATCTAACAATAGCCAGAGGAGATGGGGGAGGGGACAATGGGGGGAAGGGTTTTCAGGAACTACTATAAAGGACTCATGGACAAAACCAAAGGGGAGGGTGGAAGCAAGGGAGGGAGGTGGGTTTGGCTGAAGTGGGGAGAATTTGTTGAGGGAAATGCAGACAACTGTAATTGAACAACAATAAAATAATTTTGAAAAATTAAAAAAGAATAATAAATAACTCTTACAACTCAATAATAATCAAAAATGGGCAAATAATTTAAATAAACATTTATCCAAAGAAGATAAGCACATGAAAAGGTGATCAACATCATTAGCTGTTAAGGCAATGCAAATTAATACCAAAATAGGAAGCCAATTCACATCCACTAGGATAGCTAAAACAAAAAAAAGATGGACAATAATAAGCGATGATGAGGCTGTGGAGAAATTAGAACCCTCATTCATTGCTGATGGAAGTGTATAATGGTACAACCACTTTGGCAGTTCCTCAAAATATATGACCCACTGATTCTATACCTTAGGTATGTACCCAGACAGATGAAAGAAAATACATGTCCACACAAAACTTATACATGAAGGTTCATAGCAAGTAGCATTACTCACAACAGCTCAAAAGTGGAAACAACCCAAAATGTTTATCGATTGATGAATGAGTAAACAAAATATGGTATATCCATAAATGAATGAAAAATGCTAAATCAAGGATGAACTGCAAAAACATTATGCTGAGAGAAAGCAGCCACAAAAAAACATATAAAATTACATTTTAATGAAATGCCTAAAATAGAAAAAACTGTAGAAACAGAAGGTAGCATAGCAATTGACTAGTCCTGGGATGGGGAAGGAAAAGGGAGAAAGGGGAACAGCTGCTAAAGATATTGGATTTTTTTTGAGTGACTAAAAATTTCCTAAAATTGATTATGGTGATGATTATACAGTCTGTGAATATACCTAAAAACAATGAATGAAAAAAAATTCCCCAGGGAAGAATTCTGAATGCTTTAGTTTGAGCCCTTAGTGTGTATATACCCCTAGACCCATCAGCTGTGTCCAGAGGAGAGAAGTGATTTTTTGTAAATATATCTGCTTGTACAAGTACATGGATGGGAAGACAAAGAAGGGAAAGGGGATGCTTTCAAAAAAAGCTGCCTGGCTGGGTGGAGAAAACAACGGATGACTCATAACTAAATATTCCCTCAAGTATGATGAATATGAATACTTTTTTATTTTTCAATTATAGTTTACATTCAATGTTATTCTGTATTAGTTTCAGACATACAGCATAGTGGTTAGACAATCATATACTTTACTGAGTGGTATTCATGATATTTCAAGTACCCACCTGGTTCCATACATACTTATTACAATATTATTGACTGTTTTCTTTATTCTGTCTCTCTACTTTACATCTCTGTGACTATTCTGAAACTACAACATTTTTTAAAATATGTTTATTGATTTTTCGAGGGCTTGGCACAGAGCAAGCATTTAATAAATGTTATTGTCATTATTATTATTTTTATTTATTTCTTTATTTTTATTGTTTATTCTATTACAGTTGTCCCAATTTTTCCCCTTTGCCCTCCTCCACTCAACCCACCCCTCACTCCCTCAGTCAATCCCCACTGTATGGTATACATCCATGAATCATTTATACATGTTCTTTGACTAATCCCCTCCCTTTTCTACTGCCATTATCCCCTTCTCCTCCTACAACTGTCAATATATTCTATGTTTTCATGTCTCTGGGTTCTAGTTTGCTCATTAGTTTACTTCGTTCATTAGATTCCAGTTATAACTGAGATCATATGATGCTTGTCTTTCACTGACTGGCTTATTTCACTTAGCATAATAGTCTCCAGTTCCATCCATGCTGTCACAAAAAGTAAGAATTTCTTCTTTTTTCTGCTGTATAGTATTCCATTGTGGAAATATACCAATTTTTTTAATCCACTCACCTACTGATTGGCCCTTAGGTTGTTTCTAATACCTGGCTATTGTAAATAGTACTATTATGAATATAGGGATGCATAAGTCCTTTTGAATTGGTGTTTCAGGATTCTTAGGATATATTCCTAGCAGTGGAATTGATTTGAGAGAGAGAGGAAGTAGGAGAGAAAGAGAGAGAGAGAGAGAGAGAGAGAGAGAGAGAGAAACACCAATGTGAGAAACATTGATTGGTTGCCTTCCATAGGTGCCCCAACTGGGATCAAACATGCAACCTAGGTGTGTGCCATGACCAGGAATTGAACCCCCAAACTTTTTGTGTATGAGACAATGCTCCAACCAACTAAGCCACCTGAACATGGCTGTAACTATCAGTTTGTACTTCTCAATCCCTTTAATATTTTTACCAGTCCCAGTCCTCTCCCTTCTGATATGAAGTCTTTTTTATTAAACTCTCCTTGATTTTATCCATTTGGAAGATAGAACTTGCTTCTTAAAAACATTATTGCATATAATAAGGAATACCTTAACTTATGAACAAGTTTGACTCAATACTTTTTTTCCTTTCTGTCTGACAAGACATTTTAACCAAAGGTTGTTAGAAAGAGGCAACTGAAGTTTGCTGTATTTTCCTGTCTTCTGAAACACAAATATTTCTATGTGAAACGCCACCTGGAGACAGTGGCCATGGCCCATGAATTTAATTCCTAACCTTTAATTCATAGCTGGCAAAATCAGCTCTTGAAGCATCAAAGCTAATCAGGCTTCCCTGACAATGCTAATCAATTGTTCAGCAGTCTACCTTTACCTTAATTACTCTTGCACTACTTTACATTTTCAAAATGTCAAGAATCCTCTTCTAGAAAAGCAATAAATCATTCTTGCATGGTGTTAGTAGAGAACCTGTTATTCCCTAACAGCTGACCTTGGCTGCATTAGTTGAAATTGACCAATTACTACAGTGGTACAACATTATAAAGAAAGGAGATGCAATGAGCATCATAGCACACAAAAAAATAGAGAGGCTTTTCAGCACATTCTTTCTTCACTTGAAATGAACAGGTGCTGTCAGCCATTGTTTTAAAGACTTGTGTGTCCATGATAGCATTTTCTGAAACAGATTAGCTCTGAGGCTTCTTACACCTCTGAATTTCTGTGATCTAAACACTATAAAACCACCATCTAATCAGAAATTCACTTAATCATTTGCTGTAGATTCAAATCTCAAAAATTGCTGCTCTTTTCCTGATATGTTTCTCCAAATTAAAAAATTCATCCACAAACACTTCTCAGAAAATCGGTAGTAAAACAAAAGAAGAAAGCAGTGCTGAGATTCAGTAGCAGGTCTAGAGTTGGACCTGAGTTTGAAAGCTGATAGTAGCAGAAATTTAACCTCTGAAAGCCTCATTTTGCTCATTTGTGCTCTGGATATAATAATGGGTTAATGCCACTAGAGCACTGGTTCTCAACCAAAGGGATTTTTGCTCCCAAAGGGACATTTTGCAGTCTCTAGAGAAAATTTTGATGTCACAACTCAGGGAAGGGTACATCAAATGAGTAAAGGCCAGGGATGATGCTAAATATTTTACACTGCACAGGACAACCCTCATTACAAGGAATTATACAACCCAAAGTGTCAACTGTAGGAATGAGAAACTGTGCTCTAGAGCAATTAGCACAACTCCTATACATAGGAAATAGTCACTGAATCATTACTGTTATCATTTTGGTTTGTTTGGTTTAAGTAAAGCCACTGTCATCACAAATACAAATTTCCTCTTCTCTCATTAATCATTAAATGCAATAAATATTCTACATGTAGATATTATTGAAATTATTTTAATAAATGTAATAAGTTTTTTCTTTCTACTACTATTTGTTTCCTCTGAATGATCTCTTCTCAAAATAGTGATTGATTCTCAGTTAAAAATTGTCCACCATGAATAAACATATAAATCAGCTTTTAAAATCTCATTTAGTCTTTCAAGGGTAAATTTTTCTTTAATTCATAGACTCTTGGAGGTAAATCACTGGATGATAAAAATCTTAGATATCATTGGATGTAATCTAGCACATGAAACAGAACTTGGTTGGCTTTAAAATAATTATTCTATTATAAAAGATCAATAGCTGTATTTGTTGACTCTTTAGCTTAGTGGGTCTCACACATAGGTTGGAAGCTAGAGGCCAGAGTGTCCCTGGGTTCCCCTGTTCAATTGGCTTTCCCTTGTTACTGTCAGTGAAACTAGCAGGGGTATCATGCAGGTTTGCATTCACCATGCTTCCTCTGTTCTGCTTTGTGTTGCACAAGCTTGCTTCTGCTCACAATATTCTCCAGACTCCCTCCCAACTGGCCTCTGGCTACATTAGCTCATGATAGGTACTGACAAGAGAGAAAACAAGAGAAAGGAGGACACCAGAATGCCTCTCTCTCTCTCTCTCTCTCTCTCTCTCTCTCTCTCTCTCTCTCTCTCTCTCCTTTCTTCTCCCCCTCTTCCTCCTCCTCTTTCTCTCTCATTCAAAAATCATCTGAGTTGGTTCTTTGAAAAGATAAACAAAATCGACAAGCCTTTAAGCAGGCTCATCAAGAAAAAAAGACAGAGGACTCAAATAAACACAATCAGAAATGAAAGAGGAGAGATTACGACTGACACCACAGAAATACAAAGGACTGTAAGAAATTACTATGAAGAACTGTGTGCCAAGAAATTTGCAAACCTAGGTGAAATGGACAAGTTTCTAGAAAAATATAATCTCCCAAAATTCAAAGAAAAAGAAAAAGAAAGCCTGAACAGACCAATAACAGCTGGTGAAATTGAATCAGTAATCAAAAAACTCCTGACACACAAAAGCCCTGGACCAGATGGTTTCACAGAAGAATTCTACAAAACATTTAAGGAAGAGCTAACCCCTATCCTTCACAGACTATTCGAAAAAATCCAAAATGATGGAAGACTCCCAAACGCTTTTTATGAAGCCAGCATCATCCTAATCCCAAAACCAGATAAAGACACAACAAAGAAAGAAAACTTCAGGCCAATATCACTGATGAACATAGACGCTAAAATCCTCAACAAAATATTGGCAAACCGCATCCAACAATACATTAAAAAGATCATACACCATGACCAAGTTGGATTCATCCCAGGGACGCAAGGATGGTTCAACATTTGCAAATCAGTAAATGTAATACATCACATAAACAAAAGCAAAGATAAAAATCACATGACCATATCAATAGATGCAGAAAAAGCTTTTGATAAAGTACAACACCCATTTATGATAAAACACTCAGCAAAGTGGGAATAGAGGGAGCATTCCTCAACATAATAAAGGCCATATATGAGAGACCTACAGCCAACATCATACTCAATGGGAAAAACTGAAATCTTTCCCACTAAGATCAGGAACAAGACAAGGCTGTCCACTTTCACCACTTCTATTCAATATAGTATTGGAAGTCTTAGCCAAAGCAATTAGACAAGAAAAGGAAATAAAAGGCATCCAAATTGGAAAGGAGGAAACAAAACTATCATTGTTTGCAGATGACATGATAGTGTACATAGAAAATCCTATAGACTCGGCCAAAAAGCTGCTCAACATAATAAATGAATTTGGCCAAACAGCCGGATACAAAGTCAATATCCAGAAATCACAGGCATTTTTGTACACCAACAGTGAAACAGCAGAAGCAGAAATCAAGAAAAAAATCCCATTCGATATAGCAAAAAGAAAAATAAAGTACCTAGGAATAAACCTAATCAAGGAGGTAAAAGACCTGTATGCAGAAAACTACACAAAACTGAAGAAAGAAATCAAGGAAGACACAAACAAATGGAAGCATATACCGTGTTCATGGATCAGAAGAATTAATATCATCAAAATGTCCATACTACCCAAAGCAGATTACAGATTCAATGCAATACCTATTAAAATTCCAATGGCATATTTCACAGACATAGAACAAATACTTCAAAAATTTATATGGAATCATAAACGACCCCGGATAGCGGCAGCAATTTTGAGAAAGAAGAGCAAAGTAGGAGGGATCACAATACCTGATACCAAACTGTATTACAAAGCCACTGTAATCAAAACAGCCTGGTACTGGCACAAGAACAGACACGTGGACCAGTGGAATAGAACAGAGAGCCCAGAAATAAACCCTAGTCTCTACAGTCAATTAATATTCAACAAAGTGGCAGCAACATAAAATGGAGCAAAAATAGCCTCTTCAATAAGTGGTGCTGGGAGAACTGGACAGCTACATGCAAAAAAATGAAACTCGAGCACCAACTTACCCCATACAACAAAAATAAATTCAAGGTGGATAAAAGATTTAAATATAAGCTGTGACACTATTAAAATCCTAGAGGATAACATAGGCAGGAAAATCTCAGATATTTCACGCAGCAATATTTTTACTGATATGTCCCCTGGAGCAAGGGACATAAAGGAAAGAATAAACAAATGGGATCTCATCAAAATAAAAAGCTTCTGCACAGCTAAAGAAAACGGTATTAAAATAAAAAGAGAACCAACTGTATGGGAAAACATATTTGACAATGATACCTCAGACAAGGGATTAATCTCCAAAATATATAAAGAACTTACAAGACTCTACTCTAAGAAGACAAGCAACTCAATTAAAAAATGGGCAAAGGATTTGAACAGACACTTCTCCAAGGAGGACATACAGAGGATCCAGAGATACATGAAAAGATGCTCGATATCTCTAGCTATCAGAGAGATGCAAATTAAAACTAAAATGAGATAGCACTTGACACCAGTCAGAATGGCCTTCATAAACAAAGCAACAAACAGCAAGTGTTGGAGAGGTTGTGGAGAAAAGGGGACCCTCGTGCACTGTTGGTGTGATTGCAGATGGGTACAACCACTATGGAAATCAGTGTGGAATTTTCTAAGAAAACTAAAAATGGACATACCTCTTGACCCAGCAATTCCACTGCTTGGATTATATCCTAAGAACCCTGAAACACCAATCCAAAAGAATCTATGCACCCCTATGTTCATAGCAGCACAATTTACAATAGCCAAGTGCTGGAAGCAACCTAGGTGCCCATCAGTTAATGAATGGATCAAAAAACTGTGGTACATTTACACAATGGAATTCTATGCAGCAGAAAGAAAGAAGGAGCTCCTACCCTTTGCAACAGCATGAATGGAATTGGAGAGCATCATGCTCAGGGAAATAAGCCAGGCAGTGAAAGACAAATACCATATGATCTCACCTTTAACAGGAACCTAATCAACAAAACAAACAAACAAGCATAATATAAACAAAGACACTGAAATTGAGAACAGTCTGACAGTGACCAGAGGGGGAGGGGAGGAAATTTCAGGGGAAAAGGGGAATGGTTTAGAGCAACAAGTATAAAGGACTCATGGACAAAAACTATGGGGGGTGGAAATTGGAGGAAGGTGGGGAGGGCTGGGGTGGTGGGCTGGGGGTGGGGTAAAGACAGAAAACTGTACAATATCAACAATTAAAAAATAATAATAAAAAAGAGTTTTTAATCACACAAAATAATAATAAAGAGAGCAGGAACAACAAAAAAAATCATCTCTTCCATGGTCCCTTCTCCAGCTAGGTTGTTTCTTGGCTTCTGATAACAAACACCTTTTCACTTTGTCCTTTAGCCCTAGGGATGGTAGTGTCTTCCCCTTTTACTGATCCCTGGGTTGTCTTACCATCCTATTTTAAGATCTTCAAACATTTTTTTTCAACATCTTTTTTATAAACTAATAATTTTTTTCCATGTTAGATGTTCTTCATTGTGCTTGTACCATGTGCTTCATTATTCTAGTCTAGTACCACAAAGATTATTTTAATGAGGTCAAGAACACACCTAAAATGTGCCCAGCTCTGTGCTGGGTACTTCGTATAGTTACTTCCTTTAATCCTTAAATAATCTCACAGGTAGAAATTACAATCCCTGTTTTACAGATGAGACCTGGCAGAACCAGGAAAGTATAGGCCACAGTCACAGAAGGAAATGGGCAATTAGCTGTTGGCAGCATAGACTGTGAAACTATGTATCTAGGTTCAAGTCCCAGTTCTGCCACTTTCCAGGTGGATGACTATGGACAATTTACTTGATCTCTTTGGGATTTTATTTGCAAAATGGAATTAATTACAGTTTCTACTTCAGAAAGCTGTCATGAAGAGTCAATGAGTTAATCTTACTAAAGTACATGTAGCAGTTCTTAATGTAGAATAATAGCTAAAAAAGTGTCAGTTAATTTTTTAAAACCCAATCTGCTGATCACAAATCCTCTACATCTGCCCCAGCTATTATAACCTCTCTAGATATGCTTCTCAAAGTGGGGTCTGCAGATGTCTTAGATGGGTTTCCTGGAAGCATAGCTGAAGGTGGGTTTATATGGAAGTGTAGGGCAGTGCTCTCTGAAGAAACACTTAAAGAAGAGAGAGAAGCAGGTGTGGATGAGAAAGGAGCCCCATCCTAAACCTGACAAGCTCAGGGGAGGCCAGCATTGTGGACCCTACAAACCGAGAGACCAAAAGTAACCACATATGCTGGTCTGGATATCAAAATTTCTAACTAAAAGTGTGTCATGATGACTAGTCATATCCTAGGCCTGTAGCTTCTTTGACAAAGGTCAGTGTTTATCCTAAGTGAGCCTGTCTATTGCCTTTTTGCATCCAAGGTAACATACCTTTGGAATGTCAGAGTAATTTCCTTTTCCAGACCCCTCAGGTCACACCCATGTACCAGAGCAGAGAACATAGAACCCCTCATTGTTACCTTGTTCCTTGAATGCCATGTCCATGTGCTATAAATTTTAATTATGAACTATCCTATATAAAAGACATATTCGTCTCTGTTTTACTTTTTTATCCAATCCCAGAGATTTCCCTGATTTGCTTTCTCCTGCCTCTTAGTCTGCCACCAGTAGATTTCATGTAATGCCCTCCTGCTACCCACATCTCCTCCTTTGATTTTAATGTGTAAAATAAGCTGCAAAACTGCTGCTGTTCTTAACTAAGGAGATCATATACAGATGAGGAAATTGAAGTCCAGAAATATTAACTAAATTGCTTAAGGTGATGCAGTCCTGACTTAACTTTCTGGGTCTTGACTCAGCCCCAGAACTGTCTTGAAGGGACTGATTTACTAAGTTGCCTTTCCCATTTAGCTTGAATTGATAATAGAACTTTGGGAGCCAGTCGAACCAGAATTTTGAGTGTGAGTTTAACTTTAGAAGCCAAAGAAACAGACACAATGCCAAATCTGGAAGAAAGGAGGAGAATAATTCATGAAAAACTAAATCAAAAATTAGAAATTAGACTAGAGTAGAAATAGGATATAATCCAGAGATGAGGGTAACACTTCAAACTCATGGATATTCTCCAAGCTCATACATATGTAGTATTATGTATATTGGCTAGCTGAAATATAAACTATCAAGATAGTCAACCAAAGAACTAAGGAGATAGCTGAGACTGAAATCTAGCTTTCTAAAATTAGAAGAAATAATTAATTACAAGACAAATATTATGAACTTTATGTTTGCAAATCTTACTGGTCAAGCTCTTTTTTTTTTAATTTTTCATGGGCCCACATTAGATTATTTCACATGAATAGCTAATTCTTGAGTAAGAAGGGATTTAAACAGAGTTTTACATAAAGAAAAATAGATGAACCTAAGGAAAATAAACATTAAAATAGGAATATACATTTACAATATGACCCAACAATTACTCCCCTGAATAATTACACCCCCCAAGTATTTACACCACAGAAATGTTAATTTAAATCCATACAAACTCCTGCACACAATCATTCATGTCAGCTTATTTGTAATGGTCCCAAACTAGAAACACTGAAAATGTTCTACAATAGGTGAATAGTTAACAAACTATTATATATCCATATCATGGGATATGACTCAGCTATACGAATAAATACACTATTGATACAAAAAAAGACTGCCTTTTTTTGTTGTTGTTGTTTTTGCTCAATCCTTCCACCCCTCAGAACCTTCCCCCAACCCCAACAGCTGTCAGCCTATTCTCTGTGAGTCTATCTCTATTTTGTTTGTCAGTTCGTTTTGTTCATTAGAGTCCACATACAAATGAAATCATATAGTATTTGTCTTTCTCTGACTGGCTAGTTTCACTTAACACAATGCTCTTCAGGTCTACCCATGCTGTCTCAAAGGGTAAAATTTTCTTCTTTTTTATGGCCAAGTAGTATTCCATTGTGTGAACATACCTGCTATTTTATCCATTCATCTACTGATGGACACTTGGGCTGCTTCCAAATCTTGGCTATTGTAAATAATGTTGAAATGAACATAGGGGTGCACATATTCTTTCAAATTAGTGTTTTGGGTTTCTTCAGATAAATTTCCAGAAGTAAAATTGCTGGGACATAAGGCAGTTCCTTTTTTAATTTTTTGAGGAAACTCCATAACACTTTCCACAGCGGCTGCACCAGTCTGCATTCCCTCCAACAGTGCAGGAGGGTTCTATTTTCTCCAAATCCTCACCAACACTCTTTGGAATATTTTCTAAATTTATTGAGGTTACACTTCCCAGCAATTGTCATCAGTCTGGTGCAAATAAACTCACAAAAATTCTCTGAAGTTTTGGATGTTTTTTATGCTAACACAGGATGGGGTAGGGATATGGTTTCAGCTAAAGACTGGCTTCAGCCTGATCCCATTATGCTGAGGAGCTCTGAAGCAGAAGTTACACCCAGAGTTTGTCCCACTTTTGTTCCTCCATATCTGTGAGTCACTGGACACCTGATTGCAGAGAATGAGGGTAGGTAGGCATAAACAACAGCACAGGGGGGACTCCTTTAGAGCCTTTAACATCAAAACAAGGACCAGGTACACTGAAAAGGAATGCACAGGACTTGAGGGAGTCACCTCCAGTGGGATGACCCACTGGAAGGTGAGCAGCATTGGCGTCTTCTGCAAGCTTGTTGAAAAGACAACTGCAGGACCCATCTCAGACCTTCTGGATCAGAACCTGTAATTAACCAAGACCCTAGGTGATTGCACATTCAAAATCGAGAAGCCCTATTTTAAAGATGTTGAGTGTGTTTGAATGTGTGTGGGTATGAATGAAATATTTCAATATTACTACCAATTCAAAAAGCATTTCTATCAGAAAGTTTAAAGTCTTCTTTTTCTAGTATTATAGTACTTGGTAAACCAGAATTCCAGTGTTTCTTTTAACAAAATGAATGAGGAGACAAAAAGTATTGTGTCTTAGAAACCACAAATAGGAAACCAAAAAGCAGATGACTAGGTATAATAGCTCATGGCTAACTTTGCAGTTTTTCTAGATAGTCTTGAGGGGCTCACTGGACCATGTGAACTGGACATGCCATGTGTCAGCAAAACACACGCCCTACGGGGCCTGACTCTAGTCTAGCTTTAGAGCAGCTATCAATGAGCTTCACAAATATTTGTATCCATTTTATAGGAGACACAACTCCCCCTGACATGCGGCCAACTGAGCCACAAAATGACCTGGAAAGAGAGATCCAGTTTGGAGTGGTGATCTATAGAATTTTACAGACAAAGTGGGTGGCCAATATGTTGGATCATAATGTTTCTGAGGTCTGACTTGGGTATTTAGAGTGTACTAAAAAAGATAAATTTGTAAGCCCTCAGTACTTCTTGCCAGGACTTCATACTTTAATAAGAATTTAGTGGATGATGAACTCCTTCAACTTGACCTTATCTGAGAAGCACTTTATCTGTCCATCCATTCTAAATGACAGCTTTGCTGGATAGAGCAATTTTGGATGTAGGTCCCTGCTTTTCAAGATTTCAAATATTTCTTTCCAGCCCCTTCTTGCCTGGAAGGTCTCTTTTGAGAAATCAGCTGACAGTCTGATGGGAACTCCCTTGTAGGTGACTGTCCCCGTATCCCTTGCTGCTTCTAGAATTCTTTCCTTCATTTGAATCTTGGCTAATGTAATTACGATGTGCCTTGGTGTGTTCCTCCTTGGGTCCAACTTCTTTGGGACTCTCTGAGCTTCCCAAGCCCTTATTATATGAAATGTTAAAGGGACTTATCTAAGAAAAAGAAGATAAAAATATGACAGTGAAAAGACAGCAAACTCACAGCTATTAAGAACCACACCTAAAACAAAAGCAAATTAAGCAAACAGCTAGAACAGGAACAGAACCACAGAAATGGAGATCATATGGAGGGTTAGCAACAGGGGAGTGGGAGGAGGAGAGAGGGGGAAAAGGTACAGAGAATGAGTAGCATAGATAGTGGGTAGAAAATAGACAGGGGGAGGGCAAGAATAGTATGGGAAATGTAGAAGCTAAAGAACTTATGACACATGGACATGAACTAAGGGGGGGGAATGTGGGTGGGAGAGGGTGTGTAGGGTGGAGGGGAATGATGGGGGAGAAATGGACCAACTGTAATAGCATAATCAATAAGATATATTTTAAAAAATTTAAAAAAAGAATTTAGTGAAAAGGGTGTTTGTCTAATTCTTACCTTCTAATCACCCAGAATGCTTCCACACATCTTTTTAATTGCTCTATGCACTTATTAGCAAATATTAGTGCAGCAAAAAGGGAACAAAAGATCACTAATACTCCACACAGTTTCACAAGACACATTTCAGGACAAAAGTGACTAAGAATCAATAATATCCCAGGGTCTTGGTGGATGCATTCCTGCTGGAGGGGAGGGGTGAACTTCTAATTCCTAGTGGATGAGGTCTCATTCCTAGAGGAAGCATGCCTATTGGTGTTCCTCAGGCAGGGTGGTCTCATACCAGGTGTAGGAGCCATAATACCTGGAGAAGGGAGTTGCCCTGTCTATGGGTGTGGAGATAATCCCCGGACCTAGTGGGTACTGAAATGGGGCTCCAGTCATGCTGGCAATGGCAGCAACTGTGGCAGCTGTGATAGTGCCTGTTCCTTTGGAGTCATTACCTGCTGGGAGGGTCCTCCTACCCCTCGGACAGGACCTGCAAATCTTGCAGGAGACTATGGAATTGGAACACCAGCTAGTACTCCTCTGCCAGCAGCCCTGCCAACCCCAGGACCTTCTGCAGCTCTGCAAGTGGCATTCAAGCAATGCCAATATTTTGTGGGGGGAGGTTCTTCCACAGTCGTGGAAACAAAGTTCTCCCTACACAGCAACACCAGACCCCAGAGCCACTTTTCTTTAAACTCTGGCTACTTTGCATTCTTTGGCTTATCTTCCTGAACTCATCATAATCACAGAGGATGACCTTCATATACTTGTCAAAAGGTTTAAAGCGGCTGATGAAGATCCAGCTGTCTTGCAGGATGCACCTCATTCTAAAATGGATGTGCTGCAACACCTTACTGCCCTTTCCCACAGACATGATGGTTGTTTCACCAAATCCAAAGACCACAGTGAAGTTTCAGAATCATTAAGAACTAAGGGAAGGCTACAGATAAAGATATTATGCAGGTTCTTCTACAAACAATACAAGCTGAGGGTAAAGCTTCAAGTAGTACATGGAGCCTAGGATGTTCCAAGACTGCTTTCACCACCTCGTGGTGTCTCAGCTAAGAAAGCGTGCCTCAATTCCACATGGAAGTCCATCACAGGTACTTGCTGCCTCAGAGATCGCCTCGGGTACACCTGACATTCTTGGGTGCTCAGGGAACCTGTCCTCTTACACTTGACCAGGACATCCACCTCTGGTGTGGGCTCTTGTGCAGTCAGCTCAGCTTAAAAGGTCCCTGCCTGGCCCGCTCCACAGCGCCTCTAGCCACTCCTAAGACCACAATGTCGGGCATCTTTGGTGGCTGCTGCACTCTGCCACATTCATACTTTTCTTTACCGTGCGCTTTTTGAAAACCAGGAGTGCAAGTGTGGAAGAGGTAGTAAGTGCTCATCCATGCCCATTTCTTGTCTCCTTCCTGGGTACATGGCTTAGATGAGGTCATATGATTAACTCTAGGCAATGAAATGTGAGTAGAAATAATGCACAATAAAATTTCCAGGTGGAAGCGTTTATTAGTTAGTGTGAAAATCCTCACTCTCTTTTTTGTTGATGTGGTGATTTAACACCACCTGTTGATATGGTAGTGGTTCAAGTTGAAGAAAGTCTGGTTTTCCAGTTCACTAGACAGGTACCCACTTACCTGTATTTGACTTCACATGAATTTGTTTGCTGAGCCACTGAGTTTTTGGAGTTTGTCTTTTGTAGAATTTTACAATTACCCCAATTAATACAACATAAGCAATCGATACCATGGAAGTACGGGAGCTAAAATATTGACATAGTTTAAGATAAATTAACTTGGAGTCAGGAGACCCAGATTCAAGTCTTGACTCCAACACTTACTAGGTGTGTGAAATTAGTAAAATCATTAACTATCTCTAGTATTAAGTAAAATTAGATTGAGTTACCTAATCTCTAAGATCCTTTTTATCAGTTCCAGCATTCTATAATTCTTTGAAGGCCATCACATATTTTCTCTTGTTAGTGTAAAGCTCCTCCCCTCTCCACATATTATATCTTACCTAATTATGATAAACTCATGTAAATCCTAGTACACACACTATGCGAATCCTACAAAGATATTCTTTGTAAAGAATTATGGAATCAGTCCATGCCTATAAAAATACAGTATTTTGTGTGAAGAAAGTTCTGTCATACATAAGCAATATTTACAGGACCATGCCTGATTTAGTCACCTGCTTGATTCACAACTGAGTCTTTCAAAGAAGCCATCATTGTCACATTGAGGGCTCTGCCCCCCCCCCAAAAAAAAATCAGTCCTGTGAAACTGAACTGTTTTATAGACAGGCTTCCATCTGGCTTTAACCTCAGTCTAATATCCATCAGGAATACTAGAGACCAAGGCATATTGCAGCTGAAAAATTTATTCTATCTGTAATTTCAGGAGTTATTTTGACACTTTGGGGCTGCAGGTTGCCACTTAGTAAATTACATATGTGTAGATTATTTGGGGGGCTATCGAGTTTCTCTTTTATTGTTATTGCTATGACATCCAGTCTCCTCTTTCCACATGTGTACTCACTGCCTTTTCTTTCTTCTCTTGCCTTTGATATGTCAGATTTTAAGCTACAACACAGGTTGCAGTAGACAGTAGTAGTTTCCACTCTCCTTTGAAAAAGAAGGCACAAACTCCCAACATTTGAAGTGAAAATCCAGATTACTATAGATTTTTTAAACACTGAGCTCTGAATATTGATCTGAGTAAAAAGATCGGGGGACTGGAGTAGGGCAAGGAAGAAAATCGGGGTGAGAAAGAGCACATAAGGAAGAAGTATAATGATTATTTCAGGTGGTGCATTGTCTGTGAAATGAATATATACTCCCAACCCAAGCCATCTCTTCAGACTTCTGAAAACAGGATGAATTTTCTTTCTCACTGCCTGTCTGCTTATGTATTATCCTCTCTAGGGCTGCTCCAGCTGCTGCCCCCTTCACCCCCGCTGCTCCAAGATTAATTGTGTTGGGCCTGCTGTTTCTGTTAGGCACTGTTTCCAAGGGAAAGTCCTTTGGTCACAGGTTTCTCTGGCTTCACTGCTCAAATGCATATTCAGTAATATCAGAGAACAAACCACTTCCATCTACAAGGAAATGCAGCAGCAACTGTAGAGCAGACAAAAAATAGATTTTTCTCACTTTTTTTCACAGTGGGTGAAGTTTGTGAGGAAAGTAGGAGGCAGCATAAAATACTGGTGGAAAATAGAAACAGACTCAAAGATACAGAGAACAGACTGATGGTTGCCAGAAGGGAAGGGTTCGGGGGCTGGGTGAAAAGGGGGAAGGGATTAAGAAGTCCAAATTGGTAGTTACGGAATAGTCACATGGATACAAATTACTTCAGAGGGAATGTAGTCAATAATATTGTAATAACTATGTATGGAGCCAAGTGGATACTGGAAATAGCGGGAGGACCACTTTGTAAAATATATGATTGCCTAATCACTATGCTATACACCTGAAACTAATACAGAATAATACTGAACATAAACTGTATTTGAAAAAAATACTGGTGAAATGTCTGGGATAGGGGTTTTCCTTTTGTTTTTGTATTTTTTGTATTTCAAAATTGGCTTGGGAACCTAGGTGCTTGTTCTTTCTCAAGCATAGAAAAATAATAATAATAATAACTACTAATGTAAAATTAAACATTTTCCTTACTAAATCATACTAAAGGAACATTACTCAAACTTTAGTTGTATGTCTTGCAATAAGTTATTCTCATATACTCTCTGAGTTCCTTACAAAGAATTCTAACATCTATTGAAATCATTAGAACTGAAGTTTAATCTTCTTTCTTCTTCTTTATCTTCAAGCATACATTTTTCCTGATTCCTTCTTTGCCCATATTCAAATGACTTTGAAATTATTTTTCTATCCCTGCTTCTTTCTACTGCTGCTCATCTCCTAATCTGAGTTGGCTGTCTTCCCATTCTATCTAGGAACATCTCAGTTTCTCTCTTCTTTGAAATAAATTGCTTTGTTCTGCCTTCCTTATACAGAAATATAACCCTACTTCCCAATTCTTTATTTTTTTTACCTTTCTATTTCCCGTTTTCATCATAATCTGAATCAATTCTACTTGCTTTTATTCACTGGCAGTTGGTACCAAGAATTACAAAAAAATATATAGAATATCAAGTATTCACTTTGTTTCCTAAGACATTAAAAATATGTTTCTTGTTAGGGTGTTATTTCCCCCATGCCTTGGTAGCATTGGGGAAGATGACTGTCATTCCACAAAACTATACTCACCATGGTCTTATTCTTGGTAAAATATTGCAAATTTCACTTGATGATAGATTAAAGATAGCCAAAATTGTTTGATAACTCTCCTATCTATAAAGTGGAAGAAGTTCCTCTCTCTTGTACCTGGGTGGGTTCTGTGACTGCCTGGAAAGTTTGGCTATGCCAGATTGAGGGGTCAGGCTGAACAGACTGGCAACTCTTCATGCTCTCTCTTGGAACACTCACTCTTGGAGCTCAAGTCACCACGAAAAAGTCCAACTAGCCTTGACTATATTGGAGAAGCCACGTGTAGGACTTGCTTGCAATGGTCCCAGCTAAGCTCAGCCTTCCAGCCCATTTCCAGGCACACAAACTGAAGCCAGCATGGATTTCCAGACCACTGTGCCTATCAGCCAGTACCATGAAGTGACCTCAGTCAATGTCATGAGGAACAGAAGAACCAGCCCATCAAAACATCCCAAGTTTCTGACCCCTGCAATTCTGTAGTATAATAGAATGGTTGTTGCTTTGAGACTTTATGTTTAGAGTGGTTTGTCATACAGCAGGTAATAACTGGAATGTCCTTGATGCCACCACACTTTACCATGGACTGGTAGGCCTGGAGGAACTGTCAAATAAGATATAGTTCCTCCCTTGGGCTAACTTAGAGCCAGAGAAGCAGCTGACTGTATTTCCTCTTGGTCACTTGAGCCAAGGGATAATAATATCCTGCTTAGCCTGAAACCACTCTACATAATCAGAACCTTAGTTCAAAAATTCAATGTGTAAAAAATTTAAATTTCTTATTTTTCCCAAGCACCTTTTGTTTTAATGTCCACCATATATGTCATCAGACAACCTTCCTTTTTCCTGGAATCAGTGATCTACAGTACTTGGGCTGCCTGTTTTCATATGTCCTGAAAGCTTAGAATGTTTTTGACATCTTTAAAAGGCTGTTTTAAAAAGCAACAAAAAGAGAACATTCAACAGAGACAAAATATGGCCTGCAAAGTCTAAACTATTAGATATTTGAACATTTACAGAAAAAGTTTGCCAACCTTTAGTAAAGGCAAGGGTTAGGGGAGCATATAATCTTCAGCTGTTCATCTTTTTTTTGTATTTCAACCTCTGAGCTATTTACCCTCCTGCTTAGATAACAGGCACGAATGGACATGCAATATACCCTTTCCCATCTACAAGTTTCCTTGGGTCTTGTAGTTCCTTCTGTTGCTGCCCACAAGAGCAATCATCTAGCTCCTTCTGCTCCACACACAGGAAACTCTTGGATAAAGTCCTCTGCCACTCAGTCATTCTCAGGCCACAGATATTATTCCCAGAAACCCTATGCAGATACATCACACACTCCTAACCTAGACATTGCATTTCTTTTTTAGAATATGCTGCCAATATCATGTCCTGGCTGGGAAAGGGGTTTGGGTCTCCTCTGCTCATACATCCTTCATCCTATCTGCCAGTCCTCTTTTTCCCCTGGACTCACTCCCAGATAAGAAAGTGAAGACGTTCAGAATGCATTCATTATTTATTAGGACTCAATCAAGTGGCAGGCATTTTGCTAGACACTTCAGATATACTAGAAAGAAAACGAAGATCCCTTTCATAATTCTAAAAGGAGGCAGATAATAAACAATATAAAAATGAGTAACTAAAGCATCTGTATACTAAAAATGTAACAGGAAAAGAACAAAAAAAAAAAAAAACAGAGTAAGAGCAATAGGTTGGGGACAGCAAGTCTCAGTCAGGCCTAATGTGACCGAGACTTTTTGAATAAAAAGTGGATGCGATTTTGTGATTTTGAATAAAAACCTGAAGGAGGAGAGTGAATGAGCCATGTAGCTATCCAGGAGAATAGTATTCAATGTACTGAAGACAATTCTATGCTGACATATTCAGTCAACAAGAGAGAGAACCTAGTAGAAATGGAAAGTATGATCAGATTGAGAGCAGATGTGTGTAATGTCTTGTAACCCTTGCTAAGGATTTTTTTTGGCTTTGTCAGGAAGTAACGTGGGGAACATTTGCAGGGTTTTGAGCAGAGGAGTTGGCCTGATCTGGCATAGGTTACAACAGGAATCACTTTGAGACCGGGGAAGGTGGGGTTGGGAACAGTCAAGAGTAGAAGCAGATACACCTGTTGGGAAGCTATCAAAATAATCTAAGCAATGCATTCAGACTCAAAATGACTGCAATAGAAATGATAAGAAGTGTTAAACCTCACAATTTCCAAAATTCCATTATTTCCCCTTCAAAGTTTTCCTCTTTTCTCATCTCTAATATTATTTAATAGATTGAAAGTATAAAGTCTTGCTCTTCAGTGATCATGTAGACTCTCATATCTGTGGACTAGGCCCTGAATTGTTGTCCCATCCCTCAAGGCTCTGGAAAGAATTATCGTTTTCTCTGCCTTCCAAGGAACATACCGCTTCCCTGCAGCTATGAGCCCAGAATAGCCTCACTGTAACTTGATCAATGAAAGAAGAAAAAGACAATGGCAAAGGCAAAACTGTTGCACTCTTTCTGAACTCTGACATCTGATTTGTAAGCCCATAGACTGCAGGGTTTTTTCTCTGAGTTTGAGTTGAGTCACACAGCAGACTAGTGACTGCCCTCAGGCTAAAAGCCATAAAAATAGGAACTTCATCAAGTCTCATTCTCATTTTTACCAAGTGTCAACTCTCCTACAGTTACCTGCTTTCTTCTTGTTCTCTCATCCCTTTATACAGTAGTTTTCTTTAGTTTGCTCAGAGTTTAGAGTTGCTATTTCCTATTGGGAACCGTTCTGTCTGGTTTCAGGAGTTCTAACCCCCCACCCCATGACTAACACTGAGTGAGCGACCTTCAGACTGTAAGCCACTAAGGAGACAAAGCTTATCTGCCTGCCAAGAGCACTGCTTCTGATTCATCCATAACTGGCCCCCAATGCTTGGTCAGTTAGCCAATGACCGGTAAGATTCCCTCAAAGGAGGGGTCACCTAAGACAGGCATTACCACTTGGAAGGCCCTCAAGGAAGAACTTGGGGGGCTGCAGCAAAGAGAGGGTAATGGACCCTCACCCCCGGCTATCCTGACAAAGCTTGAGTCTTCAATCCGTCTGGGAGATGTTTTCCTTATCTCTGGCTTCCTGGTTTTAATCCACTTAAGCCTGAAACTATGACAAAGGGCCGTGTAGCCCTGTGCTGGCTAGAGCGGGTTCCCCCAGTAATCTGGCACAAGAAAGAATTCGTAAAGTCCTGTGAAAACTGCTTTGCTAAGAGTGCTCTCATTTAAATGATAAGGGTCCGAGAAGGAAATGAGTTTGTCTCCCAAAGTTTTGTAACGCCTTAGCTGACAGACCCTGACTCAATTAAACCCTCAGAGTTCTTTGAAATGAGTTCTGTTGTTTGATCCTTGCTGCCTGACATTGATTGATGAGCTTTACCTGTATTCCTGTGTATTACAAACCTAATAAAAACCATTGAGGAAGGGGCTCTTGGCTCTTCTCCTTTGAGAGATTTGCCACCTCTCCTCCCCAAGCAGATCATGTCTTGGTAGTCTTATTCTCCTCTGTGGTGGATGGATGGGGCTCGGCAGGTGGAGCCCCACCACAATTTCCAAGAAGGTCAGTCAAATAAGAATTACTTAAATATTACCAAAAGTGAAACCCCACCAGTTTTTATGTCTTCATTTATTCCTCTCTCTTCCTTTTATTCAAGAGCATATTGCAGGGCTGTATTTCTATGCCAAGAGCTTTGCTACTCAGTGTGTGATTCCTGGACCAGTAACATTGATCTCACCTGGTATAGAAATTCACATTCTCAGGCCCTACCCAAGCTCTATGTAACCAGAATCTGTACCATAACAATATCCCAGGTGATTCATATGTACATTAAATTTGATAAGCACTGGCATAGAGCACACTGAGGGCCTATCATGGGTACTTGGCAAATGCCAACTGAAAGAGTAAATAAATTGGTCAGCTGAACACTTAATGCTGAGTGGGTACATTTGCACTGAGAAACCACTTTCCTCTCTGATTTTAATATCCAAATGTGTTTATAAAATATTTTCCTCCTGAGAAAACTCTTCTTAAACTAATGAAAGATTTGGTTGGTGAATATGCATCTGAACAGTGAAGCAGAGATATTTTAAAGCTCCATCAAAAAATGGAAAGTATGATAAATGTCAGTCATTGCATTTGTAGGAGAACCAGCATTATGTGTGGTGTAATTGATATGAGAAACTTTATGAAACAAATCTCGTATATTTTTTAAAAGATTTTCCTCCATCTTCTAGGCAGTAAGATGTAAATCACCCTGAAAAAAGTCTCTCCCACCCAATCCATGCATAAATTCCTCCACATGAAAGCACTCTTATTCATTGGCAAGCAAAGCTGATGATAATTATGGGCCCTGGATAAGCAGATTCTGTCATAAAAATATTCCTGATAAATGTTTATAATTTAGAAAGCTACAAAATAACTTTCAAATATAGAACATAAAAAACTTGACACAAACCACATAAATGTGTTCCCTTCACATTTAAAAATAATTCTACCTTATTTGAACAAATAATAAAGGAGAACTTCCCCAATCTGGCAAAGGAAATAGACTACCAGGAAGTCCAGGAAGCTCAGAGAGTCCCAAAGAAGTTGCATCCAAGGAGGAACACGCCAAGGCACATCATAATTACAGTACCCAAGATTAAAATGAAGGAGAGAATTCTAGAAGCAGCAAGGGGTAAGGGGACAGTCACCTACAATGGAGTTTCCATCAGACTGTCAGCTGATTTCTCAAAAGAGACCTTCCAGGCAAGAAGGGGCTGGAAAGAAATATTTGAAGTCTTCAAAGGCAGGGTCCTACATCCAAAATTGCTCTATCCAGCAAAGCTGTCATTTAGAATGGAAGGGAAGATAAAGTGTTTCTCAGATAAGGTCAAGTTCGAGGAGTTCATCATCACCAAGCTCTTATTATATAAAATGTTAAAGGGACTTATCTAAGAAAAAGAAGATAAAAGTATGACAGTGAAAAGACAGCAAACTCACAGCTATTAAGAATCGCACCTAAAACAAAAGCAAACTAAGCAAACAGCTAGAACAGGAACAGAACCACAGAAATGGAGATCATATGGAGGGTTAGCAACAGGGGAGTGGGAGGAGGAGAGAGGGGGAAAAGGCACAGAGAATAAGTAGCATAGACAGTGGGTAGAAAATAGACAGGGGGAGGGCAATAATAGTGTGGGAAATGTAGAAGCTAAAGAACTTATGACATATGGACATGAACTAAAGTGGGGGAATGTGAGTGGGAGAGGGTGTGCAGGGTGGAGGGGAATGATGGGGGAGAAATGGGACAACTGTAATAGCATAATCAATAAAATATATTTAAAAAATAAAAATAAATAGAAATAATTCTACCTGATGAAAAATTTTCCACTCTTCATCAGTTAATGGTAACTCTTGATGTAATTTTATAGATGGTATTCTTTAAAGGCAAATCATAAGTTCAAAGTACGCATGTGAAAAACAGCACTATGGAGGTGTAGGAAGACATGCTTTGTCTCCTCACACAACTATAGAAAGAATTGCAACCATATATCAAAACTAAACACCCAGAACCATCAGAAAATTGACCTGTGTGGAAGTCTGACAACCAAGAATTTAAAGAAGCCACATTCATCCACATGTAGTAGGGGCAGAGTCGTAGAGATGGGAGGAGAGGCGGTAGTGGCAGTGGAAGAGACAGCCCCACATTCACGTGGGGTGGATAAAAATTGTGAGGGATATCTTAGGAGTGAGTGATCCCAGCTCCAGGCCAGACTACACAGCTCGGGGATCCAGCATCAGGAAGATAAATCCCTGGTTACCTCTGGCTGTAAAACCAGTGGGGGTTTGGGTTGGGGAAGAAACAGCTGCAATTTCTCTACTTAATGGGCTGTGTTGGGCAGCAGAAGAAACTGCCAGGTTTTCTCCACATGAAGGGCCCACATGGACTTAGAATATATGCAAACCCACCTGTTCTGGGTTTCAGCACCAGGGGAGCAGATACTGGAAGTGGATGAAGTGACTAAAAGGTGGCAAGTGCCTGTTAAACCTCCAGAAGACAGGCAGTGGCATTGTCCCCTATCTGAGTTTTTCCCCCACACAGAGCCACAGCAGTGAAATAGGTTGCCCTACCCTGACATTTACCTAAGGCTCCGCCCCACACAATTTGCATGTGCCTTTTCTACAATAGGCCATGCTACTAAGGCCAGTAGTAAAAGCAGCTCTACCTAATACACAGTAACAAACACAAAGAGGCTGCCAATTGAAGAGGCAAAGAAATATGGCCCAAATTTAAAAGCAGATCAAAACCCCAGAAAAAGAACTAAACGAAATGGAAATAGCCAACTTATCAGATGCAGATTTCAAAACACTGGTGATCCAAATGCTCAGAGACCTCATTCAGTATGGCAAAATCATAAAGGAAGAAATGATACACTAAGGGAAATGAAGAAAAATCTACAGGGAACCAACAGTAAAAGGAAGGAAGCCGGGATTCAAATCAATGATTTAAAACATAAGGAAGAAATAAACATTCTACCAGAACACAAAGAAGAAACAAGAATTCAAAAAAACAAGGAGAGGCTTAGGAACCTTTGGGACATCTCCAAATGTGCCAACATCTGAATCATAGGGGTGCCAGAAGGAGAAGAGGAAGAAAGGAAAAATAAAAATTTCTTTGAAAAAATAATGAAAGAAAACTTCCATAATTTAATGAAGAAAATAGACATACAAGTCCAGAAAGCACAGAGAGTTCAAAACAAGCTGGACCCAAAGAGGACCACACCAAGACACATCCTAATTAAAATGCCAAAGGTTAAAGATAAAGAGATAATCTTAAAAGCAGCAAGAGAAAAGCAGATAGTTACCTACAGAGGAGTTTCCATTAGGCTGTCAGCTGATTTCTCAAAAGAAATTTTGCAGGCAAGAAGGAATTGGCAAGAAGTATTCAAAGTGATGAAAAGCAGGGACCTACAACCTAGATTACTCTATCCAACAAAGCTATCATTTAGAATGGAAGGGCAGATAAAGTGCTTCCCAGACAAGCAAAAGCTAAAGGAGTTCATCATCACCAAGCCACTATTACATGAAATTAATAAAGGGACTTATTTAAGAAAAAGAAGGTCAAAACCATGAACATTAAAAAGTCAACAAATTCATAGCTATCAACAACTGAATCTAAAAAAAAAAAAAACAAAACAAACTAAGCAAACAACCAGAGCAGGAACAGAATCATAGGTATGGAGATCATTTGGAGGGCTGGAAGAGGGTGGGGGGGAGAATGGGGGAAATGGTTCAGGGATTAATAAACATAAATTGGTAGGAACAAAATAGACAGGGGGATGTTAAGGATAGCATAGGAAATGGATAAGCCGAAGATCTTATGTGCACGATCCATGGACATGAACTAAGGAGGTGGCTTGCTGGAGGGAAGGGGAGTACTGGGGGGAGGGGATAAAGGGGGGAAATTGGTGTAACTGTAATAGCATAATCAATAAAATATACAAAAAAGGAAAACAATACTAGTAAACAAAAGTACTGTCAAATAGTAAAAAGTTTCAAATAAAGCAGGAAAAATCATAAAGAAGAATTTTTAATACATACACAGAGAAGCAACAAAAACATGCTTCTGCACCTGTACCATGATAGTTATTTTGTCCACAGACATTAAAATATATCAAAATTCTTACCCATAATGAAATTAGTTAGTCTAACATCTTTCCTCTTTCCAAGTGATCAGTAATTCCTATTACCACATAGTAGGCAAAAGCTAAAATATTTGTGTGTTGTTTGCCTATTCTGGTCATGTAGTGTCATTAAATGAGTGCTGATTTGTGTAAATGATACTTCTTAATAAGAATGGAACAACACATTTAATAATAAACCCTTTTATTTTTATTATTTTTATTGTTTTAATTTTTTATTGATTTGAGAGAGGGAAGGGGAGAGAGAAACATCAACTTGTTCTACTTATTTATTCATTTATTTGGCTGCTTCTTCTATGTGCCCTGACCTGGGATCAAACCTATAACTTTGGCATATTGGGATGATGCTCTAACCAACTGAGCTACCCAGCCAAGGCAATAATCAACCCTTGTTAAGAAGAAAAATGTCATTTTATTTGAACAGCAAAATAAATTCCCTTCTTAATAAATAGATGGAGTAGCTATCAATATTTAAAATCAACCAATAATTGGCAGCTATGAATTCTCAAATCAAGGAGGAAAGCAGAAATGGAATTACTAAAAAATGTAAAAATAAATGACAATATTAAAAGAACATTTTTTAGTTTTTAATTGATGTGGACATTTAGATTGGCTAAAAATACAAGTTATCTAATTGTCTTAATCTGGTGCAGGCTTCAGCAAGATACCAGAGGACCAACAGTACTACTGTCCTTCCCCTGGCTTTTCAGTGACATCATTGCTAATGGAGATATGGATCTATTTCTATAGACTCTGCATTGAATAATCATTAAGAACATGAATTCTAGACCAAACACACCTTGATTTAAATCCTGGCTCTACCATACATTGATGATATGACCTTTGGCAATTTAATTAACTCCTAAGCCCCTATTTTTTCATCTTTAGCAACAGGGGAAGTTATAATCTCCTTTATGTCATAGGACTGTTGAAAAAATTAAATGAGACAATTCATGGAATGTCCTTATTATAGTGCTTGACAGAGAGTAACAATCTAAAATGGTTCCTGCTCCTCCTCTTTCTCCCCCCTCCCTTCTTTCTGCTCTTGCCATAATGGACTTTTTCAGGGTGTAAAGTCTGTTGGGTATAAATTCTGTTGGGTTAGCGGTGCCAGCCAAGACTGAAACAGTTCATATCTAGAGCAGCGCTGTCTCACAGACTTCACTTAATGATGGGAATTTCTAACCTGTGTTGCCCAATATGGGAACCATTAACCACATGTGGCTAAGGGGCACTTGAAGTGTAGCTAGTGTAACAGAGGAGCTAAATTTTAAATCTTGTTTAAATTTAATTAATTTAAGCACAAATTAACTAGTCACAGTTGGTTAGTGGCTAGAATAGTGCAAATCCAGAGCAAGGATCACAAGCTCAGGTGCAGAGAGGTGACAAAAATGAGTGAAGTGAGTTGAGTCAATGAGAGAGCATGGTTGGACCCATGGAAACCACAGACACATCCCTTGTCTACATGAGTTAGCTAGTAGTAGACTCAACCAGCATCTACCCAGTGCTGCTGGGTAGGTGTATGTCCAGCTCTTCTAATGTTTCAGGAGAAGTCAGAAATGCAAGTTTTCATGCCATCTCCCTATTCTTTAAAGTATCGATTAATTCTAAAAATTTTGGAACACTTCAGGCCAAACATGTGTACTAAACAGATATAGGACACACAACACCAGTAGACAATCTCCAGTTTAAAGACCACCTCTAAAATCATAGGAAAGTCTCCAAATTAGACTGTCCAAAGGGAGAACAGGGAGCATCAACCTTGTTGCATATTCGGTCAGATTTGCGGGCACATTCCTGATGGCTGCAGTGCCTATATCAAATCTTTAGAAGCTGCCTCAGTTTGGGGACTGCCATTCGGTATGTTTGTAAGCTAAAATAAGGTATTTTCAGATGAAACTAGCAAAGGCATTAGTGTTTCCAGGTCCAGCTCATCCGCAGCATTGGATATCCACTGGTGTAAGCATCTCCCCTAGAAAGGAGAGTGACAGGGACAGGAAGCAGGTCAGTCTTCACATTCTAAATCAGGGGTGTCAAACTCATTTTCACTGGGGGCCACATCAGCCTTGAGGTTGCCTTCAAAGGGCCAAATGTAATTTTAGGACTGTATAAATGTGACTACTCCTTAACAGTTAAGTGAAAGCTTGGAGCTGCCACCAGGTATAAACAAGGTGCCAGGCTGGATAAAGCAAGGTGGAGGGCTGGATTCAGCCTTTGGCCTTGTGTTTGTCACCTGTGTTCTAAACCCTTAGCACTGTGGCAACCCCCAACTGATGGAAAAATGAAGAAGATTCTATCCGGCTTGAACATGAAGCTCTCTGGAAACTGGTAAGTCTGTGAAGCCACCAGAGTTTTCACCCAGTATATTTCTTCATGCACTCAATTACTAAACACATATTTGTTAAGCAACTCTTATGTCTGAATCACCAGTGCTGCCTCCCTGCCTGCCATTTGGGATTGGAATGTAGGGTTAGCTTTCAGCCTGGTCTGCGTGGGAGAGCTAGATGCAAAGGCTACAGAGCATGGGGTTAGGAGAATTACCTCAAAGGGACCTGGAATTCAGATTATCCACCACTATCTGTGTGCCCTAAGCAAGAGTGTCTTCAATTCTTAGTACTTTGTCTACAAGTCAAGAAAATGAGAGTACCTTCCTTATAAATTGGTGGGAGGATTAAATGAGAAAAGCATATAAAGGGTTTAGTATAACCATAGCAAACCCTCCATTAAAAAGAAAACCCCTCCCACACAACCAGAGGAGCATGCAATTGGGGTCAACTGACTTTACTGAGAATTGCTTGTGCAGACTGATAATTAAAAGCAGGCTGGCTTTCAGTCAGTTGTACTATTGTTTGAAAATTCTCAACAGATACTGCCCTCTGTCATGATGTCTGCTCTCGGACCTGAAACACCTCCGGCTCTGGAATTATCCCTCAGGAGGCCTGCTTTCTAACTATCCGTAATATTACTTTTAGTCCTTCTTGAAATCACAGGTCAGTTGTGTACATACTGGTGAGTTGAAAATAGACTTTGTACAAGTATTGACTTCTATGATACAGGGTGACCAACTTGTACCCGTTTGCCCAGGACTTTTCCCATGGAAGTCCTATGTCCCCTCAGCCCTGTGCAACAGGGACAACTGGTTACACTGGACATGGTAGGCATTAAGTAAATACAGGGAAGAAAGTAAGCCAGGGTTCTAATACCAAGAGTCTATATGACTTGATGTGACATCAGAGGAGAAAAAACTGCTCACTGAATGCACATTCATGCACAAACATGCACACTCATTTCAGAGCGTGGCTATCATAGGCCTTGCCCAGAGCCCCTGCCTGTAGCATCACAAAAATCTCTCTTCCACCCGCTGATCACCACCATTTGCCCAGACTCATTTAACTGAGCCTGGAAGTACAGAGCTAGCCACCATCTCTTGCGCCTTTTCTTTTTTTCTGTGTTCTGATGTGCTTGCAAAGGGAATGTTCAACTTGCTCTAAAGGAGGCCTGAGCCAAACTGATCATTGCATAATTGATTATAGGCCTTTGCATTCACATTCTATGTAGATTATTGTATGCAGCAGGTGACAGGTGTTCAGAGAACATTACCCAAGCTGCCTTTTGCTGAGAACATCCTGAGACCAGCTGGGGCAAGGAGCCCAGAGGAAGTCCCCATGGTAATTTAATAGTTTACAGGGCTTTGGCTTTGTGAGGATTACAAGGAAGAATTAGAGCAATACTGACCACCCACTTAAGAAGGGCCTTTGTGTTTTTTCCTGGATATTTCTACACTTATTATTTTGTTCCCAAGGCAATTGCCGCAGGGTGACCAAGATGAAAACATTAAGTGTCTGTTGCCACTTAACAGGAGAAACAAACAGAAAACATCAAGTAAGCGAGAAGCCTGCTTTGAAACATCCATTTGAGGGTGTGCTGGTTTGGGGGCAGATTTATACATGAGCAATTTTAAGGAAAATCATAGAATGCAACTTTCAGCATTGGACACTGGAACAGAATCAGGCAGAACATTTTACTGATTTCTCAGGATTTATACTGTAGGTTTACTACTCAACTTGGCAGAGTTGATGGAGCCAATGCCTTGCTCTAGGTTCTGAAATTCACTTTCATTTGGCCTCACTTTTTGAGTATTTCTCCCCTGCTTTCTCGGGCAGTTTGGTTATTCAGAATAAGTTTGGGTCAGAATTTATTCGTTGGCTCATTCAACAAACATTTATGGTATGCCTACTATAGAGATCATACTGTGTAAGACACAATTCATTTAATATTTGTCACATGAATCCTTCTGGAATATCTACTATGTGAAATTTCTAAGCAAGGCAGTGAAGACAGGTTCTGTTCACAGAGCATAAATTCCAAGGGGGTAGAAAGACTGTTTGGTGATACTTGCTGTGGAGTAAAGTACAGTAGTTGAGAGAAGGGTGAGAAGTGCTGGATTAAGGAACTGAAAAAAATATTTGAGCAAAAACTTGAAAATGCTGAGTGAATTGAGCAAGTGGATATTTGGCAGAAGAATGTTCGTGGCAGGAAAAGAGTATGTGCAAAGGCCCTGTGGCAGAGGACACCTGATGGCTTGAGGCCATCACAAGGACCTGAGCTTCACTCTGAGTGAAATGGGAAGCCTTTGTAGTGTTTGAAGAAAAGAGTGATGTGGCCCATGTCAGATTTTCACAGGATCTGGCTGACTGCTATCTGAAAAATAGAAAGGGTCAGCATAGACACAAGGAGCCTTCTAAGTAGGTTGTTGGAATTACTCAAGGGAAGAAGGCAATACACAGAGAGAAGACATAAGTCTAGCCCTCCAGAAGCATGTAATGGCTGGAGAAAACAAACCTTTACATCATTTTATCTGAAATAAATCAGAATGGAATAATAAAAAGCAAGCAGAGAAAAACAGTGATTAATTCTATTAGGAAAGGTGTCTTGGAGGAAGCGACTGTAAACAAACGTTTTTCTGTTCATTCTTGTTTTCAACTTTTTTTTAAGAGAGCGGGGAAGAGAGAGAAAAAGAGAAAGAACAACATTGGCATGAGAGAGAACCATCAATCAGTTGCCTCCTGTCCATGCTCCACGCCCCACCAGGAATCAAACCAGCCACCTTTTACTTTGAAGGACAACACCCAACCAACTGAGTGAGCCACACTGGTCAGGGCTCTGTTCATTCTTTAGACCTCCTTCATTCCCTCTTCTTTCTCTTCCATCTTCCCTCTCTCCATCTCTCCATGTGTCTATCTCTTTTAGTCTGTCTGTCTGTCTTTTGATGGCATTTTTTTTTGCCTTAGTAATAGTTAGTAGTTAGCTAAACACTAACTTTTATATCAGCTTCACAGCTCCTTCCTTTTACTGGCTTCAAATCTGCTATAACTTTGTTTATTTCCTCTCAGTCAACTAGAGTTCAGTACATTGGGATGATATTTTAAAGGTTTTAAGCACTGAAAGATGGATTTTAATGTTCAAAATATGGCAATTCATTAAACTGATTAAAATATCACTTGAAACAAAGGGGTTTCGAGTAAAAGGGAAATACAGATGACATTCGATCAGCAGAACCATGATAACTGTTGGAGCTGGGTGGCAGGCACAGGGAAGTTTAGTGTGCCATTCTCTCCACTTCTGCGAGGGTTTGAAATCTGTTCTAATAAAAGGCTTAAAAACTCATTAGACCATTCTCTTGAAAAACTGCCATCCATGATACTAAATGTTTAGTATCTTTAAAAATGATATCCTTGAAACTCTTTTTGTTGGGAACTGACCCCTGAATACAATGGTTTGTAAGAGTGAACATTTCAGGAAATAGCTATTTTAAATATGTGAATGGAATGGTCCAGATTTTCCTTTACTTCATGATTTGACTTAGTGATATACCAGCCCTTGCTCTGCAGTTTTAGTTCCATAACATTGTCTTTCAGTTTGATAATGTGTGTCAAACAAAGGCCATTAGAAATGACTGGCAATATTTGAAGCAGTTCTAGAATCAGGCAGAATTTCATCGTCAGGGAACAACTCATGGTCAGTGTGTCACAAATGTCTGTGGAATTGACCTCTGAAGCAATTCGTATCCAAATATCTACTCACAACTAGACTTAGTCTACTATCTCTTACAAGAAAGGAACACTAGAGGTCAGTCTTAGCATTGAGAAAGAAAATGGAAAATGATAGCGTGACTGTAAGACAGACTGACACATTTCTAAATAGCTTCTTAAAGAATGAGAAAGTCATTTTAAGTAACCTTCACATATTTTATCTAATTTATATTGTTAATGCAGCTCAGAAGTGGTAAAATCATCTAGATATGCAGTATATGTGTTTACATTTTCATAGAGTGTATGGTAAAGATTATACCACAAATTTGACTGTATTAAAATATTTTAGTTAAAAATATCTAATATGATATTCTTTACTAATTTTGAACCTAGATTAGGAGATAGGAAGTTGAAATCTAAATCTGAACAGATTAATTATACTCTCTGCAAACATACACCTTCAAATCCAAAGCAGGTTAAGTGTTCCAGCAGGGACTGGCTTGCCTTCCTGTTTCCCTGGAACCAGTTTTCCTCTCATAGTAATACCTGTTGATGGACTGAGGTTCTGGACTTCTCAGTGACTAGATAATCAACCCTTTCCCAGTTGTTTGCTTACTACCAGATTTTTCTCTACATGAACACTCTGATCTTGTGTTACTCCACAATGAATTTTCTTCTCTCTATACTAATGACACCAACCAGCACCCCAGTGTCTCAGCCACTAGCATGTTTTCTCTGCTTAAATCATGTCCATTTTCTTTTTCTGGACCAGAAGAATCTTTATGGTTAGTTCTGCTAAAGCTGAGGCAGCATGTTAAATTCACTCAAAGAAATTTCTAATTGTCTTCTAAAACTATTTCCTCAATAATCTCCCTTAAAGAAAAGGCATTCTCTCTATTCTTAGGTACAGATCATAAAGAGAAACAAAGAATACTGTAAACAGAACTGTTAATTAGGGCAAGAAAATAATTAGCATAGGCCAGGCTGGGTGACTTGGTTGGAGTGTTGTTTTGTCCACCAAAATGTTGCCGGTTCAGTCCTTAGTTGGGGTACATTTGGGAGGCAACCAATTAATGTTTCTCTCTCCTCTCTCTCTCACTCTCTCTCTCTCCCCCTCAACAATAAAAGAACATAATTTCAGATGAGCATTAAAAAACAAAAAATTTTGTATGATAATTACTTTCATTCCTTAGAAAGATGCCTTTAAAATATAAGTTTTTCTCTGCAAAAGCTCTTGTAAAGTGGGCAAAAAAGACAAACTACAGTTTGAGAGACATCTGACAAAGGACCGATATCTAGAATATATAAGATCTCTCAAAACTCAATGATTTAGAAAATAAACACTTCAATTAGAAAATGGGTCAAGATATGAGCAAACATTTCACTAAAGAGGATCTTTGATATCATACAAAAAAATGTTTGACATTGTTAGCCATTAAAGAAATGCAAATTAGGACTTCCAGCCAAGATGGAGGCATAAGTAAACACTCTATACCTCCTTGCACAACCAAAAGAAGGACAACAACAAATTTAAAAACAAAAAATCAACCGGAACTGATGAAAATTGAACTGTATGGAAGTTTGACAACCAAGGAGTTAAAGAAGAAACAATTATCCAGACCAGTAGGAGGGGCAGAGAGGACTCATGGCTAGGCAACAGCTGACAGAGCCGGTGAGGTGGTGGCTGGCAGAGAGGGTGGTCCAACATTTGTGTGTGGATAAACTTGGAGGAACAACTGGAGAGCAAGATGGACCGTGCAACCCAGAGTTCCAGTGCAGGAAATAAAACCTCAAAACCTCTGACTGAAAAAGTCAGTAGGTATTAAGGTGGCATGAGAAACTCTCAGCCTCACAGGAGAGTTCATTGGAGAGACCCACAGGGTCCTAGAAGGTATACAAAACCATTCATTCAGAAAACAGCCCCAGAAAGGCCCAGTTTGCTTGTGGGTAGCGGGGAAGTGACTGAAATCAGAAGAGAGCATGGCAAGTGGCACACTTCCCTCTCAGGCCCCTCCTCCACATACTGCATCACAACACAGCACCGTGAGTTGCCCTGCCCTGGCCAATACTTAAGGCTCCACCCCTTACTATGTAACAGGCATGTCAAGATTTAAAAAATGGCCCAAATGAAAGAACAGTACAAAGCTCCAGAAAAAATACAACTAAGCAATTAAGAGATAGCCAACTTACCTATCTCTGTGAACTATTGCACAGTTCAGAAAACTTGTAATCAGGATGCTCACGGAAATGGTTGACTATGGTTGCAAAATACAGGAAAAGGTGAAGGTTATGAAAAGTGATATAAAGGAAAAATATATAGGGAACCAACAATGATGAGAAGAAAACTGGGACTCAAATCCATGCTTTGGAGCAGAAGGAAGAATAAACATGCAACCAGAACAGAATGAAGAAACAAGAATTCAAAAAAATGAGGAGAGACTTAGGAACCTCTGGGACAACTTTCAACATTCCAACATCTGAATCATAGGGATGCCAGATGGAGAAGAATAAGAGCAAGACATTGAAATCTTATTTGAAAAAATAATGGAGAACTTCCCCAATCTGGCAAAGGAAATAGACTTCCAGGAAGTCCAGGAAGCTCAGAGAGTCCCAAAGAAGTTGGACCCAAGGAGGAACACATCAAGGCACATCGTAATTACATTAGCCAAAATTAGAGAAAAGGAGAGAATCTTAAAAGTAGCAAGAGAAAATCAGACAGTTACCTGCAAAGGAATTCCCATTAGACTATCAGCTGATTTCTCAAAAGAAACCTTGCAGGCAAGAAGGGGCTGGAAAGAAGTATTCCAAGTCATAAAAGGCAAGGACCTACATCCAAGATTACTCTATTCAGCAAAGCTATCATTTAGAATGGAAGGGCAGATAAAGTGCTTCTCAGATAAGGTCCAGTTAAAGGAGCTGATCATCATCCGGCCCTTATTATGTGAAATGTGAAAGGGACTTATCAAGAAAAAGAAGATCAAAACTATGAACAGTAAAATGCCAACAAACTCACAGCTATTAACAACTGAACCTCCAGTCAGGGCACATGCCTGGGTTGCAGGCCAGTTCCCAGCAGGGGACATACAAGAGGCAACCGCACATTGATGTTTCTCTCCCTCTCTCCTTCCCTTCCCCTCTAAAGATAAATAGATAAAAAGTTAAAAAAAATTAAAAAAAAAAAACAACTGAACCTAAAAAAAATAAGAACAAAATAAGCAAACAACTAGAACAGGAACAGAATCAAAGAAATGGAGATCACATGGAGGGTTATCAGCAGGGAGGGAGGAAATGGAGGGCAAGGTACAGGGAATAAGTAGCATAATTGGTAGGTACAAAATAGACAGGGGGAGGTTAAGAATAGTATAGGAAATGGAGAAGCCAAAGAACTTTTATGTATGACCAATGGACATGAACTAAGAGGGGTGGGGAATGCAGATGGGAGTGGTGTTCAGTGCAGAGGGGAATGGGGGGGGGAACTGGACAACTGTAATAGCATAATCAATAAAATATATTTTAAAAAAGAAATGCAAATTAAAAATCACAATTAACATTGGACAACAATGACAATTTTTCTTTAATTTCTATAGGAGAGAAAGATCCAGAACAGCCAAAACATTTCAAGAGAATCAGGGTGAGATGGAAGTATTTACCTTACCTTATGCTAATTATTATTATAAGCTATAATTATTAATTTTGTTATTAAAATTAGAATACACTAATAGTTCAATGAAACCAAAAGGAGACTACTGAAAGACTTACATATATGGACAGTTGTATTTGATAGATTTGTTATTGCAGCTCCATTGTGAAAGTGAACAGATATGGCCAGTTAGTTGTCTGCCTGAATATACACACACACACACACACACACACACACACACACACACACACATGTATGTCCATAAAAAGTCCAGCCATTGTTAATATAATGAGAATGGTTTGTGCCATATTGATGTAACTTGGTAGCCAAGGAGAGTGGACTGGAATGAGCACATGTGGACAATGACAACTTCATTGTACTAGTCAATAGGGTCAGTAGACGTCACTGAATGTGTATGTGTACTGTGTGGTTATCACATTCAAAATGACTCAGCAAGTAGAGCAACAAATCTGCACCAAATTTTGCATTAAGCTTGAACATTCGGATGATTCAGAAGACCAAAGCTATTGGCAAGTGGTGATTGGCAGCTTCATCATGACAATGTGCCTCCTTATACATCATGTCTCATGCAGATTTTTTGGCAAAATGTCAAATCACACAGGTGACTCAGTTCCCCTACAGCCCAGACTTGGAGCCCTGCAACTTCTGGACTTTCCCCAAACTAAAATCATTTTTGAAAGGTAAGAGATTTCAGACCATTGATGAGATTCAGGAAAATAAGATGGGGCAGCTGATGACGATTGGGAGAACTGTAACTTGATCCCCAAGGAACCTACTTTGAGATGTCATTGTTCTATGTACAATGTTTCTTGTATGTTATATCTTCTTCAATAAATGCCTCTATTTTTCATTAAAAAATCAAAATTATCTATCATTACATATCTGTCAGAATAGCTAAAATAAAAAATAGCAACAACACCAAGTGCTACATGAGCACAAGAAGAAATGGGATCACTTACACTTTGCTGGTGGGAATGTACCCCTCCCTCTTGTACACAGTTTGGCAGCATTTGATGTAATGAAACATGCAGTTACCATGAGGCCCAGATATTGAACTCTTAGGCATGCATCCTGGAGAAATGAAAGCTTATCATTATGGACTAAATGATCATGTCCCCCAAAATTCATATGTTGGAGCCCTACTCCCCAAAAGTATTAGAAGGTGGGGTATTTGGAAGGTAATTAGTATTAGATAATGTTAATGCTGTCCATGTGAGAACACAGTGAGGAGATGGCAATCTGCACCCTGGAAGAGAGCCTTCATCTGACCACACTGACACCCTGGGCTCTGATTTAGAGCCTCCAAAACCGTAAGGAATAAGTATTTGTTGTTTATAAACCACCTGGTCTATGGTACTCTGTTATAACAGTCTGGACAGACTAAGATAGATGTATAACTTGATTCATAATAGCCCTAAACTGGAAACAATCGAGACATCGTTCAGCAGATGGCTGGTGCAACAGCCTGTAGTACATACATACCAGGGAATGCTACTCAGCAATAAAAAGGAACAAATGATTGATACGGCAACAACCTGGGTGAATCTTCAGGGGGTTATGCTAAGTGGAAAAAACATTAGTCTGTAAAGTTTACATACTAATGATTCTATTTACATAAAATTTTTGAAAGGACAAAACTTTAAAAACTGGGAACATATTAGTGGTTTCCAGGGGTATTAGGAACTACAGGAGGAAAGGAGAAAAAAGGTTAAGAGTATTGTAAGAGGACAACTGGATGGACCCTTGTGGTGATGGCACAGTTCTGTATCTTGACTGTGGAGGTGGACACAGGAACCTATGCAGGTATAAAATTATGTAAGACTAAATACACACAGAGAGACACAAATGAGTCCAAGTAAAACTGGAATCTAAGTATGGTTGCTGGATTGAATCTATGTCAATGATTCATTGTGATACTATACCAGAGTTTTGCAAAATGTAACATTGGGGGAAACTGGATAAAGATTACATACAAATGACATTATTGTATTATTTCTTACAGCCAAACATGTACTTTTATTTCTCAAAATAAAATTTCAATTAAAAGAATACATAAAACAGTGGTTAAATAATTCCAACAATGCAGCTTAGTCCGTGGAAATTTAGATAGGTCTTTGGACACTTAGCTGCTGTTTTCTGCTTGTGCAGACTTCAGTTTTCTGTGACAGCATCTGCGCTATGATGGCAGAAGAGTGGATCAAAATTATCAGAGGTAACAGTTCCTCAAAATTATCTGAGGTAACAGTGTCTTTGCTTAAAAGCAAAGAAAAAAGTAATTTCCAAAGTAGATAGTTATTTAAAAAATTGACACAAAAATTACATTATTGGAGAAGGAAAATTATAATGCTGGAAAAGTACAAATCTTCCCTCAACTATCGTGCTTTCAGATTTTGCCAAGCAGGATGGGTGAGACATGGAATGGAGTCCCTAATCAGTATGCCTATTCATTTTATGGGAAGAACACCACCATTAATATTGTTTTCACATTTTATATACTAAGCTTTTATGTGTGCCTTCTATCACTTCTCTTCTCACAATATTATCAGGTTCAGAGAAAAGTGAAGATATACAACTGATTGGGTAGAAAGATGCTACTTCTAATGGTTTGTTTTTTGTTTTGTTTTGTTTTGTTTTGTTTTTAATTAAAGAAGCCCAGGATTCATTCTGGGTAGTGAATAATCTCAGAGTTCACGTAAGTATCTTCTTTTTGGGTTGACAGAGTGATGTCTTCGTCCAAGGCAGCAGTGACCATCCTTATTCTGGAAGAAAAGGGGCCACTTTTTCATTGGTATTGTGCGCAAGAGTTACTGCTATTGAAAGCTAACATTGCCACAGCAACTCGTCCACTCTCTTATGGCTCCTGCAGAGTTAGGGGCAAATCCCAGAACCTGCTGTTAAGATGACATTAGAAAACTTCATCCCATGTGCTCTTGCTGCATTTCCTCAAAAGCTAAGAGAATAACCTATCTACTCTGTCAGAAGAGCCAATGTAATCTGCCCTATTAACTGTATTTATGGAGGAAAATGTTTTGCAACATTAGATATCATAAAACTCTACACATGAAGCAGATGTAAAATGTTCCTGAAACTGAAAATGTTGACCAATCTCCTTTCCTTCCCAAGCAGATAAACTTGGGACACAAGAAACACATCAGCTGTCATCAGAAGAGAATAATAGGACACATGTTCAGACTGTTTTTCCCACCGCATCCACTTATTCCATAATGCCCACCACAAAACCAAAACTGCCTAGAAATATTTTACAATAAAACATACATATTTTTAAATGTAGTCTCCAAATTATATTGACTACTTTAAATTCACATGTAGTTGAGTGTCATATCTAAGCCTTAGTCATACACTTCCTATACTCCGTATTGTTTCTTAACCTCCAAGCTAATTTCTCTTAAAGTAGTGCCCTTGCATCTGAAGTACCTGGAAGCTTGTTGAAGATGCAGGTTCCCGGGCCTCACCCCAGGCTCACTGAATCAGAATCTCTGGGACTGGGGCCCAAGAAACCACCTCATTAACCAGGTCTCCAGGTGGCTTTTCAATTGCTGCAGTCCTATCAAATCTTTAATAATATATTAATAATTATGGTTTCAACACCATAAAATCATATTTATATTTTAACTGATCAATTTGTACTGTATATTTCCTCCTTTCTGAAGGTATTTTGCACCATTTTGTCTTTACATGTCTCCACCAAAATTATATTTTACTGTTAATTTTTTTACTGTTACATACATGTGCCTTGCCTGTGGACTATACAAACATTATTGATTGCTAGATATTCACAGAGAAATAAAGAGCTATAAATACAGATGGATAGAGAGTTTTTTTTATGTTTAGCTTACTTAAAAATATATAATGCAAATAATAACCATTTTTAAAAGAAAATAACTACATTATCCAAAATGAAAGATGTCTTTTTTAAATGACTCCCATTAAGCTTAATAAGAACATGTATTTTTTAATTACAAGGGACTAATGGAATTGCTGTTGTTAATTTTACTTGTTTTCTGAATTTCTGTTTTGTTTTACTTAAGATATTTTCTCTAATGGGCAGCATGGCAGTTTCAAAAATGTTAAAGTACTAAAGAAAAGAAGTTTCTTCAAGTCAAAATGCATGTGTAAGTAAAAGGAGAAAATGGCATTTTGCTCCATTAATTTTTCTCTAAATGATAATTCAAGCCTGATGACACCATAGCCTTAAACCAGTATTTTCCAAAAACACTTTCCAAGAATGCCTGCCCCTGGGGTTGTGCCTCTAGGGAAAGGTTCCATTTTCCAAATATGTTTGCAAATTACTCCAGGCTCTCTCTCCTGCCCCCACTCCAGTGCTTCAGATATTACATGTTCACATTGAAGACTCTGAGGAGTACTGGGGAAAGAAATTCAGTTGACTTTGATCAGCAAGGCATTTTTTAAGCTTATTTGTCCCTAGGCCCTCCCCCAGCTTTTCTTGGAATTGCCCCTCTTCCTGAGCAGCTCCTCAGATGAGGCACACTTTGAGTTTGTAATGAGCAATCCGGAATGCTCTGGATTGAAGTTTAATCCAATCTATAACTATCTGTATCTGTCAGTTAGATAAGTTTATCTTTTACCCTCTTCTTTTAAAGTCAGGCCCTTGGTCATCAGTGGCAGGAACTTAAGAGCACCCCCAGTCCTGGTGCTCAGTGCCCATTCTGCGCTGAACAACAGCACTGCCTGGCATAAGCCAAACAGGACATCATTAAAGCTGTGCCTGGAATTCCTTCTTTCATTTAAAATATCATCCTTTGGGAAATGCAGGCAGCTGCAGTATCATTTATGTAGGTGGCTTAGCTGGTTTCTGGTCACAGACTGGCTTTAGGAGTCCTTCTGGGGTCTATGTGCTTGCCAGAGTCCTATTTGTTGTGCACTGCCCTTTTTTCCACTCCTGCCCAATGGCCCAGTGCCTGTGCCCCGGCCCTTTGGCCATGGGCTTGCTGGTGTGCCTGTGTGCCTGGCTGAGCAGGACCACACAGCACCAGTCACCCAGGGTGGGCCCAGGGCTTGTCTTCTGGCCATGTGGCTTCCAGGGCCTGCTGGCCCACTAAAGCTTTGCTCTCCACCCCCCCCTCCACCCACTCCCACCCCCCACAAACAAGACAGTTGAGGGGAAGGAAAAGGGACGAGACTCTGCCCACTCTCCATTTAAATCTTCAGGCCCAAATCCTATGTGCTCTGGAAACAAATAAGAGGGGTTTTTTTCCTCTGTCTAAACATTTTTACTAACTTTATGGTGCTAACTTTATGTAAGCTTCCTTCTACTGTGTTATGTTCCAGTTTTTGTTTACCCTTTACCCAGGGGTATGGAAATCTATCATGCCCCAGCTCCAGCTTCAGTCCCATCACCTCTGGACTGTTCTCAATTCCATTCTTCTCCAGGGCCTGGGCAGGCTCTTGCACTGCCTCAAAGACCCCTCCCTACTCCCCAGTAATTTCACCAGATTCCCCTATAACAAAATGACCACAGAGTTGCCAACATTTCCAAAGTCTTTACACAGCCAGGCTCTCTCTTTTAGGCCTGGGTCATGCCCATGTCCACTGTTGGTATTTCATCATGGTAGGGCCTGTCTGGCAAACTCAGAAAGGAGCCCCATATTTTCTTTGAATGTGGGCTTTTAATCTACAACCAAGAGGACTCATGTCAGAGTAAAAATGAAAGTGGCATAACAAACTGAATAACAAACCAAGCCATCAGCAGGACAAAAAGATTCCAGGTAGGGTATGTTGACCTCTCCTCCAGTGACATGTCTGGAGGAGCCCTCTGAGTAAATGTCTGGATCTTAAAGAGAGGGATTGTGAGTAGTTACTGAATATACTATTTCACTAACTTTTGGGTCAAATTAGTAGTTGAGGGTCCCTTTTGGGGGTCTCCCTAATACTAATAGAGCATCATGAATGAGCAAAATCCTTCTCTCCTTACCCCAGGCTCTTGTACAGCTTTTGTGTGTGGAGGGCTCAGTGTGGCTCTTGGCAGTGAACCGTTTGTAGGAGAACAAGGTGAGAGAGCCTGTTCCCAGAGGAGCAGGCCAGACTCTTCACAGGGTGTGGAGGTAAGGCAGACACCATCTCCCAAGGGCTCCCTGCTCAGGAGTAAAAGACTAGTGTTTGAAGCTACTCACATACCATGGAGGTGAATGTATCTCCTCAAATAATTGTGGGGAGGACTTTAGTGGAGCTGGAGGTTCTGTTTGTATTGCCAAAGAGGAAGTTCACTCCAGGATGACAAGACCTATGGCTAGTAAGTTTGGGCTTTCAGGACATACTCTTCTGGAACATCCTGGCATGCCCTCACAGGTTGGTAAACTAGCATTTAGAGAAAATATTATGAGAGGGGAGATAGGGACTCTAAATATAAAATCAAAGAAAATAGAAGATGGAATAAAAGTGACTTCATTCAAATCTGCTTTTTTAAAGATAAGAAAAGTGATGCTAAAACTGTAGTATAGCAAGTCATTCAAAGGATTGATAAACAATTGGATTCTTTTTCTAAAGCAATAGTAATAAGTAACAGTCCTATATCAATGAACCCAGAGTTGGCCCTAGAATTTCAACCTGGGCTCCAGGTTTTGAGGAGGACCATCATGGAGGGCGGAATAGCCAATGCAGAAAAGTCCACCAGCAGGGCAAGAGCTGATTGCTCTTGAAATGTCCAAGCCCAGACTTACTACCTCCATAACAAGGTACCTGCTCCAGACACAGCACGAAACCACCGTCCAACCCCAAAGCAGAATTCTGCCAGAAAAGCTGCTCAAGACTGCTGTGCTGGTTCCATGGAGCACCTTAAAAGCCCATGCCTCTGCTAAGACTCTAAGCTGCCCACCCTTGGAACCCCATGGGCACTTGGGTTGTGTCAGCACAAGAATATCCTTCTCTTTCCTGTGTGAGCTGTACCATGATAGTCCACTGGAACAAGAACCACCGTTGGTAGTCATCATCAGGGATTAAAAAGATGCTGGCACAAAGACCCCTCAAGGACTCATGCTGGAAGGGCAAGGGTGGTCACCTTGATCTCAGTCTTTGGAGAGTCTCCAAGCTCCTACAGTCATATGGAAGAGGGCAGTGGGAGGCCGTGGAAACTTTCCCAGGACTTGGAGCTGCTAAAGTCACCATGGAGTCCTGTTATCAGAGGGAGACATTTGTATAGTCCTCATTCTTTGATAGTCTGTGTCTGAAAAATTTTGTTAAACCTGGAGGAGGGCAAACACTTACGTGTGATTGCATTGTGCCCTGAAAGAACTTCCAATGTTTGATGAATGGAATACAAATATTGATTGGAACTTGTTAACATTGTGGTGTACAGAATAAGAAACAATGTTTACCAAGGTTCTTGGATTTCTCCTACTCATGGTGGGTCCTTAGTACTGCTTTTGGCTTGGTTTAAATATACATTAACGTTGATATTACATGGGACTTATTACAACTTTAGTTCCCAAAAATCTAGTTATAATCTAGGTTCCCAATGTGTTGTCTTGAACTCATGGGATATTTTCCCCAAGTAAATGATTTTCTTCTGATTTGAAACAGCATCTGTGGCAGTGGTGAAACAAATGTTGGTCAAGGTAAACCCATATCATCACATCAAAGCATGTCGTAATTAAGGTGAGAGACCAAACACATGCTTTATCTTTTATCTACAAGGTCTTGGTGCTGCTTAGAACAACTGTTCTGACTATTGGCAGACCCAGCTTAAGGGCAAACAAAATGAGTACTTGGAGGAATTTGTCCATAAATGATGTATTAGATAACTGATTACATTGTCAAAGAAAGCTGCTTCTGTGGTTAAATAAACATGAGATAGGTGTCCCTTGAATAACTATGAGCCATGGTTTTTTAAACTATACACAAGAACCATTTAAAATATGTGAATAAGACTGCATTAAAAAAACAAAGAAGTTAATTAAGTTTGCAAGGAGGGGTCGTTACAGTTTGGCTTTTTGAAAACATGTCAAGCTATTCAATTGGCATAGCACCTGGTACAGACACCATGTTGTAGTCCATCTAGTGGGCATCACTTCAAGTCCACTTGCACTGGGAGGTGGGAGAATTTTGGAGAAGAATTTCAAAGCAATAGAATTTATTTATTTTTCTTTATGCCACACTAATTCTTTTTTTATTAAATACTTTTGAATTTTATTATTGTTCAAGTACAGTTTTCTGCCTTCCCCCCACCCCTCCCCACCACCCCAGCCATGCCCACCTCCCTCCCCTGTTTCCACCCATCTTGTATTTGTCCATGTGACCTTTATAGTTGTTCTTGTAAACCCTTCACCCTTCCCCCTACATTATCCCCTCTGGTTACTGTCAGTTTGTTCTTAATTTCAATGTGTTTGGTTCTATTTGGCTTGCTTGTTTGTTTTGTTGATTAGGTTCCAGTTAAAGGTGAGATCATATGGTATTTGTCCCTCAATGCTTGGCTTATTTCGCTTAGCATAATGCTTTCCAGTACCATTCATGCTGTCACAAAAGGTGGGAGCTCCTTCTTTCTTTCTGCTGCATAGTATTCCATTGTGTAAATGTACCATAGTTTTTTGATCCATTAATTTACTGATGGGCACTTAGGTTGCTTCTAGCACTTGGCTATTGTAAATTGTGTTGCTATGAACATTGGGGTGCATAGGTTCTTTTGGATTGGTGTTTCAGGGTTCTTAGGATATAATCCTAGCAGTGGAATCACCAGGTCAAAAGGCAGTTCTATTTTTAGTTTTCTGAGGAAATTCCATACTGTTTTCCAAAGTGGTTGCACCAGTCTGCATTCCCACAAGCAGTGCATTAAGGTTCCCTTTCTTCATATCCTCTCCAACACTTGTTGTTTGTTGATTTGTTTATGATGGTCATTCTCACTGGTGTGAAATGGTATCTCTATATGGTTTTGATTTGCATCTCTCTGATGGCTAGTGATACTAAGCATCTTTTCATATGTCTCTGAACCCTCTGTGTGTCCTCCTTGGAGAAGTATCTGTTCAAGTCCTTTACCCATTTTTTAATTGTGTTGCTTGTCTTCTTAGAATGGATTTGTGTGAGTTCTTTAAATATTTTGAAGATCAAACCCTTGTCTGAGGTATCACTGGCAAATATGTTTCCCATATGGTTGGTTCCTGTTTCATTTTAATGCTGTTTTCTTTAGCCATGCAGAGTCTTTTTATTTTGATGAGATCCAGTTTATTTATTCTTTCCTTTATGTTCCCAAAGCAATAGAATTTAAAAGAATCCAGTATAAGAGTTGTCTCAAAAACCTAAAAGTTAGAGAAGGCTGTATATGCTAATTGGAAGAGGCATGTAACTATGATGGCATCATCCCTTTCTTCAATTTGGGAGGCTCCAATTTTCTTCTCCAGACCACATGTTCTGAACCCACCCTACTGTCCCCCAACCCTGCCACTTTCTGTGATAGCAGCTCCAGAAACCACCCCGGGGAGAAACTTGCCAAGGTGAGTGGGGGTGTCAGGTGGACCTCGCCTGGATCTTATAGTGGCAAGGCATAAAGCTGATGATCATTCACAGCAAAACAGCCACCATTCACAAGGTTGGCCCTTATCCAGGTTAGAAGCTAGCCCTCCCAAACTGGGTCAATATGGGCACAAACGTCTACCACCTTTTAAGATCCCAACCAACTTTTCACCTGCAAGTCACACCTAGGGGTCTGGAAGCTTCTCATACAAAATGTTTTCTTATGCCCCCTTCCCTGAACACTGGGGTTTGCTGCCTAATCTCCTAAGGGAGATTGCCTTAAATGCCTGCAAACCTTAGAAAGGGTGGTGTCTGCCTTCAGAACTTAAAGGCAAGTTCCCTTCCTAATGCTGACTAAGGTGACTCCCCAAGATCATTTCTACAAGAGCAAAACATTGAACAATTGTTTAAACCTTTCCTAGGCATCTTCCATAATCCATTCTAGAAATATTAAATGGAAAACTCTTATTTTCCCATTTATGATTTGTATGAGGGTGGTGCATTTCTGTCAGAAATAAGTTTAAGGTCCAATGCGGTATTTCCACTTAATTCTGGAAGATGACAGGCCGAAGAAAGAGGATGAAAACACTTCATGAAGAACTTTGCTGTCAGCAACCCCTCCCTTCGATGTCCGCCCCCTCCTCCAACAAAGCTCTGTAAACATGAATCCATACAACATACATGGAATCTGTACCCAAATTTAATGTGCCATTCATTTTGGCTCCCATATCCCTGGTCATGTGTATTCTGGCATTCAAAGAAAACTGCAGCTTTTAAATGTTAATGTGGCATTTTTCTTCTAGTTTTAGAATTTTATTGTTTGCACCAGGTCCCTGGTGCTAAGGCTAATGCAATTAATTTTTGTGTAGAAAATTTTTGTGTACAGCAATCTTGACAATTCGTTTTCACTAAGTTGGCCAAAGAGAAAAATAAAAGAAAGAAAGAAAGCATATCGGTGTGCAATGTACTTGTTTTGGAAAATGAGGATAATTTGAGGATCTGGTTAAAGATTACGAATCCTCTCTTTGCCACCCTAAGGTTCATTATCATTAATATTATTGCAGTCATTTGGAAGCAGATAATTTAACCAAATGATTAGAAAGCTGAAAGGATTCAATAGTCCAACAAGAGGATTACTCAAAAACAAAAGATCCTGACTTACTGGTTCAACCCTCCTCCCCAAAATCTTCTTCTAAGGAAAAAATGTCCATATAGGAATCTCAGTAATAATGATCATTTCTATTTCTGAAACTTTTTGTAATAAATTACCTTGCATACATTACTGTTTTGATTTTCATAGCAAACCTGAGAAATAGGCTCAAGGATAGTTATTATTTTTTTTTTACAAATGAGGAAAGTTTAGGTATCATATTTAGGATCATCAGATAACTGACAGGATCAGAACTCAAATCCAGATTTTTCAGTTTGGGATTTCATTGCTTTTTTCGTATTTCTATCACTATTTGTTAAGAAGCAGAAAATGGGCTCACTAAAATGTTAGGGCTTTCTAGAATATATGTGAGGCAGACAGCATCTTCAAAATATACCTGCCTATTTCTTTGCAAGGAAGTTCACAAAATAGGTTTATCCTACTCACTTTTCCTGTCAGCTGTAAGTCATAAAATTTGAAAATGTCTTAAAGGAATAAGTTAGAATTTTGATGCAGTGAGCCTCTTAAATGACCCATTGTCTCTGAAGAGGATAAGCCAGCTTTGTGCCTCCAGGGCATTTCTCATCAATCCAGATCTCTGGGAGGCCTCCACTCCTCAGAAGGCCTGTTGTCTTTTTCCTGCCACACATCAATGCCACATATCTCACACTCAGGATGACAGCCTACTCAGTCTCCATTCATGGATTCTTCTGGAAATTAATCTCTGCTCACCACCACCCCCTCAAAAAACAAACAAACAAAAAACCCTCTGGCGTTGTCGAAAGAGTGATTGGAAATGGAACTTGTGAAAAACCCTTACTGTGCAATGTGAACCCAGACAGTAATGTTTTGTAACAGTTTTGTTTGATGTGTAGTGACAGGAATTAATCATTTTAGTTAACAGAATTGCTCTTTGTTATGTAAACTTTGTAAAATCCACCTAAAATGACCTCTTGCATTGAGAAATCCGATGTTCAAAACTGTGGGCATCAGGATTCCTATGACAAATTCTAGAACCAAATTGACCTTAAAGTTCTGAAAGTTCGTACTGCTGCTGGGTTGGATGCCAAGCTAAGCAACAGTGAAAATACTGTAAAATATATATACACACAAGTCCCATTCCCCAAGAATTGATTAAGCAGAATGAGTATTTGCTTTCTCAATTCTCCTTTCATTTTCTGGCATCTTAGACAGCCAACCTCTATCAGTGACCACAACCCTGAAAATAAACCATTTCTAGATTAATATGCTCTATTCACATTAGATATCCAGCTCTTGTATGTATGTAAATTTAGTCCATTGGAGAAGACAGTTTGGTCTGGGACTATGTGCTTTTAGATCAGATATTTATGAAGCAAGTAAAGTAGGCTCACATCACCACCTCACAACCTGTATCCCAAAGGGGATTTTCTCTCCATACAGTTTCCCGGAATCTCTGACATGGCTTGAGCTGGCTCTTCCAATCTTAGCCTCCTAATCTGTCAACTTCCTAGAGCTGGTTGTGAAGTAGTCAGTTCCTATGTTTCCCACAAGTATGTACTTAATACACCAATTATTACCTGAAAATTGTTTAACTACGAATCTTCCAAAAGTGACAAAGGTAACCACAATACATTATCCCATGAAGAAAGAAAGCAGGAATTCAGAACAACAAAGATATGAGGTCAAATCCTACCTCTGCTGTTTACATACCACCTGTGTGATGTTGGGCAGGTTATCAACTATCTCAGAACCTATTTTTTTCTCTTGTAAACAAAAATAATGTGGAGCAGAAATTAAGTACCCAGGGTGGTTCAGTAAAGGACAGGTGCTAAATTACAGTTGTTATAGTGACTACTATTCCTTCTTTTTTATCATTGGTATAAGGTCTACTTTCCACATACAGGCAGTTTTCAAGTGAAAATTAGGAAATCATGCCAGAATAGGTCATTATTCTTTTTAAGATAAGTAAATCTATAAATCCACTATGGAATGTCCATTGTCACCAATAAAAACCACATGCGAGAATTTTATCTATTTTTTTTAAAGAAAAGTATAACAACCCCAGCTGGTATGGCTCAGTGGATTGACCATGGGCCTGCAAATCAAAGGGTGGTTGGTTCTATTTCCAGTCAGGGCACATGCCTGGGTTTCAGGCCAGGTTCCCAGTTGGAGTCACATGAGAGGCAACCACACATTGATATTTCTCTCCTGGTCTTTCTCCTTCCTTTCCCCTTGCTCTAAAAAATAAATTAATTAAATCTTAAAAAAAATAAAAAGGAACAAAAGAAGAGTATAATATAGTAGACAATTACAAAAGCATTTAGCACTTTAGTATTAGTACATGAAACTCCTTTTGTTGGGATGATAGAGAAAGGCCTTACTAGCTTCACACAAACTTTATCTGCCATCTGAGTGCAACAAGATTAAAGTTCTGACCTGTTCATTTAGCATGGTTGGTAATAACATGGAGAGAAAAAAGAAAACAAACCCAACAACAACAAAAACAGGTGTTAATGTGATTGTCAAACACACCATTGCCTTGTAACCCTACCTGGGTCTTTGGTGTTCCTCACCTTATCAGAAGTTGATAGAAACCATGCATGTGTTCCCCAACTGCAGGGTATACTGAAGCTGCTACAAATAAAGGACATGGCAGCCACAGTCATTTAAAAATTTATCTGTCAGAATATCTGCAAGCCCATTCAAATGTTTGCTGGTGAAGAGGTAGTCTGAACTTGTGGATGCCAGCAGATGGACAGCCATTGCAGCTCCTTTCCAAGGAGGAACAGGAGAGTTTGATTCAGAATGTGGTTACTGTACTGGCTGGTTGCTGAGCAGCCTTCCATCACTGCATGCAGGGCTTTTGCACCGGTGATGGAAAGCCTGAGTGTGTCTGCCGAGGGCCCCACCACGAGTCCCTGCTGGGACATGTGAGACCAAGCAACACCATCTAGGCTTACTCAAAGGAGAGTTCCTACTTACGTAAGGGAACTGTCAGCCCATGTAGTATGGATTTTTTTTCTAATTCCATTAACTACAACAATGTATAAAAAGATGTATTTGAAATATACATTTGGGAAAAAAAAACAAAATTGAGTTTATTTTCATTGACTTTGATAACATTTATTTGTTTGATACAGGGAACTAGAAAGAAAAAATATATAATCGTACTACCCAGGAATTCCTATGGGCGTCATTTTTGAAACTTTTATTCTAACTGAGCACATATGCAGGAAAGGACAAATCTGAATATATAACTTGTTGAATTCTCACAAACCAAAACACACCTTTGTTCCTGGTGCCAGCTCCCAGATCATGAAACACATTGTCAGCCTCCTAGAGTCTCTTTGGCCCCTTCTTGGCACAGCTCACATGCAAGAGTGATCTCGCTCTGGAGTTCTTGCAGCATACATTATCTTTGCCTTAACGTTTTTCTTCAATATACAAAAGTAATATAGGTATACTAGTAGAAAAATTTTAAGTACAAAAACATAAAATGAAAAGCAAAATCCTCTCTCCCTACCCTTCTCCCTAAATGTAACTTCTTTTGATAGACATGTTTTGTTTGTTTTGCTTTGTATTTTATTTCTTTCAGGAAAATGTTTGTGCCACTTGCCAGAATTATTTCCCCTCATCCTTATTCTTTTATTCACATACACAGATCATATGTACATACTGTCCTGTTTGTTGCTTATCTTCTTAGTACTATTTTCCTCCCCTGAAGTATATTCCTACAGATTTCATGCCACATGTAAAAAGTACTTCAGTGGTACAGGAGAGTAGAGATGAGGGTAAGAAATGTAAGAAGGGACATTTCATAATTTGTAAACAAATAAATTGTGTTGATTAGTAGGAGGGAAGAAAAGGAGCACTTTTCTGTAAAAGGGTAGATAAGGTCTGCAGTGATTCCTGCCTCTTTTGCAGATTTCTGGGTCTTTCGATAAGAGAGCTCCGAAAACAAAGCCTCCAGCCCATAAATGAAGCCCTATGTGCCCCCACCTCCAGAAACAGTCTCCACTGAGGTGGCCATGCGAACACCTGTAGAAAAGCCTATTTCCAAATTATGTATTTGTTGGCCTCGTATTCCATTATTATTTAATATTTTCTTTACTATCAAGTTGAAAAATGAACGCCTTTTTTTCTCCCAAAACAAAATACTTACAGCTCACCTAAGTTTCCTTCGGTGAGCTGGCTTAATTTTGTTTTTCTTTGGCAGGAAAATTGCCATCCAGGGAACATTTTCCCATAGTGCAGACTTTAAGCCTATAACTTCATTTTTATTAAAATATATCCTCCCAATAGGTGGCACTAGTGAGTTTAGCTGGAGTTAACATATCCCCAGTAAGGGGAAATTGTATGCTTTAAAACAACTGTACTTAAACCAGTCATCAACAAGTTTCTCTCACACTCTTACAGACTCTCTTGCCTTCTGACACCTCAAGCAGGGTTGGAAGGTACCCTACCGAGCATTTCAGGAACTGGCCCTCCTCTTAGGATGAAGAAAACAAGATTACACAAGAAAGAATAGATTACCAATGAAAAGCATTTCCTTTGTCCTTTAGTTCATTTAAAGTAAAATTAGTATCTGAAATTTAAAACCTAAGATTGAAATTTTCATTTTATATATAACTAAATACAGCAAAAGTCTAATTGGCATGCAAATCACCTTCTTGAAATGCAGGCTTGACATGAATGTCCAGAGAAAGCCATGCACTGTTTGCTTCAGGTTTTCCTTTAGCAAGATGCAGGAAGTAGTGGCTTCTCCCAAAGAATCATTATATTTGATGATGTCTCAAGAGGAAAGGTTGCTCTCCATTCAAGCTCAATTTATGATATGTTCTCAAGAAGACTTTAATTTTCACCACTTTTCAGCAATATTATAAACAGAAATTGAGAGCTACTCTTTGTGTATCAGGGAATCTGGGAGAATGCAAGATGAGGCAGTCTGTGGACCCTTGAATTGTCTGGAATATAGTCCCAGTTCCTTCCCTTTCTAACTATATTACCTCAGAAGTATCAGCTAAACTCTATTTGCTAATTAACCCATCTGCAAAATTGAACTGAATAAAATAACTTCTAATCCTTTACTACTTAAGGGTAAACAAAACCTTCTATATTTTTAAAGCACCAGACTTGAGCTGTGGATAGTTTTATTTTTCATTCTGTTTTTATTCATGAATTATTTCATAACTAGACATTAAATAATTCACTTTAATAAGCACCACTGTATTTGGAAGGAAAGGCAATATATAATTTTAAGATAATGTTATTAGACTTTTACTCATCATAAGAATGATACCTATCTATAGAAAAATTGAAAATTATGAGAAGTGAAAATGGAGGGAGGATATCACTGACCATACGAGAGACATTCACAGCTGCCATAAGCCTTAACACTTCTGAGGACTGTGATTAGCATTTTCCACAAAGGTACCTGTTAGAGTGCAGAAACTAAATACAATAGGGCTGCTTTTGATGGCAGAAGCCAAGGAACAAGCTCAACCCCTTTTCAGTCCACGTAAATTATTGAGAATGTAGCATTAGGCAGAAGATTCAACTAGATAAACTTCTAAGATCCTTTCCAAAACTGATTCTGTGATGTTATGTCTTCATTCGACAACTACTTCTGAGCACCTTCTACATGGAAGACACTGTGCTGGATATGAGGATATACACAATGAACAGAAGCAGCAGGAAGACAGGCATTAAACAGTGAGTCAGAGAATTCATTCCTTGAGTACAAATGTAATAAGGACTATGACATTGTTGTAAGAAAGCAAGCAGGGTATCTAATGTAGTTCAGAGAGCCAGGAAGCTGAGCTTTCAAAGCTTAAAAAGATTCGAACTAGATAAATGGAGGTAAGGGAAATGGAGAGGAGGAAACTGTATGTGCAAAGGACCTGTGGCAGGAAAGAGCCTCGTGTCATCTGAGAGGAGAACACCTTCGATTAGGGTGAAAAGGGTACAGGGGATGTCACAAATGAGATTAGACAGTAATCAGGGGCCTCTGGATTATGAATGAACTCTTCAGGCTAATAGATTAGCTTTTATTCCAAATAAGGTGGGATTCCACTGAGTTGTGAGCAGAGTACACCTGCTGTTCAGATTGGGCGTGCATGTTAAGGCTGAATTAGATGGTGACTGACTGAGTGGATATGTGTGGAGATAAGTCTGCTGAAACAGCTAAGGCAAGAAATGATGGTGGTGGCAGTGAATGTGAAGAAAGATATTTAAAAAGTAACAGAAGGAGAAGGGACTAGTCAAGGAACATGTATGAATGACCCATAGACATGGACAATAGGGTGGGGCCCAGTTAGAAGCAAGGGGTGGGCCAGGTGGAGGAAAGCAAAGGGGGAAAAGTCAGGACAACTGTAATAGAACAATAAAATATTTGTTAAATAAATAAATGATAAAAAAGGAAAAAGAAAACCTTTAAAAAGTAATATCAATAGGACATGATGCAACTGAATATTGCTAGAGAGGGAGGGTAGTAGAAAGGACAACTTCTATGCCAAATGTATTAAATCAGGTTGTTGATGTGTGTCAGTATATTAACTTTCAGGGAATGTGTCACTCTTCAGTTAAGCAAACATTAAACCCTTGTTATATTTCAGGCCCTGTTGTAGGAACAGGTAATACCACAGCGAACAAAACAGACAAATTCCCAAAATACCTGTAAAACAACAGCATGAAAAAATTTAAACCAGGTGTCAGCAAACTACATGGCTGAATCCGGTGTGCTGCCTGTTTTTGTAAGTTAAGTTTTATTGAAATACAGCCACACTCATTTGTTTATATATCGTCTGTAACTGCTTTCACCCAGCAATGGCAGAGCCAAGCAGTTGTAACAGAGACAGTGTGACCCACTGCACCGAAAGTATTTGCTATCTCTCCCAAGACAGAAATTTTGCCAACCACTAACATACGGTATTTTTAGGACTATAGGACGTACTGGACCATAAGACATGCCTAGGTTTTAGAGGAGGGAAATAGGAAAAAAAAATTTTGAAGCAAAAAATGTGGTAAAATATTTAATAACCTGTGACTCCGCTCCACCACTGCCCTCCCCTGCAACAGCGAGCCAGGTAAGCTACATTCAGACTATAAGATGGACCCCCCTTTCCTTCCAAATTTGGGGGAAATTGTGCCTTATAGTCTGAAAAATATGGTAGATCAGCTGTGTATTGATCTTAACTTTTCCTCTGATTTGTCACCTTTGAGAAAACTAGTTAACTTCTCTGACTCAGTTTTCCCAGATGCAGAGTAGCTATGGTACGTATGTGGGCAAATTGAGAAATTATCAATGGGGGCGTCAGATTATATAGGACACATCACGAGAATATGTTGTTTGGATTCTAATGTACCTTTACCTGGTCCTCAACCTGCTTTTCCAACCTGATCTCACTCCAACTTCAAAGGCCATTCCTGCTCCAGAAACTGAAAACTTTCTCAGGTCTATGCCCTCATTTATGCTCTTCCCTTTCTCTTTAAATCTGTTTCCAAGAGTTTACTGAGGTCCTGCCCATCCAAGGTCTTTCATATGTGTCACTTTCTTAATGAAATCTTTCCAAATTGACTCAACTAGATTTCTCTTCTTTGTTTGAATACACCTTATGAACCTCTGTTCATCTCTCAAAGGCTTGCCCCAATTTGGCCTGGGGTTCTGCTTATTTGTCTGGTTATTACTTGTGAGATAGAAGGAAAGAGGGAATTATAACTTGCTAGTGGCTATAGCACTATAGTATTTTTACACGATGCCCTGACCCAGCAGACATTTAATAACTAGCCATTGAGTTAAATTAAATACACACCTAATAATGATTTCACACTTTAGAGTGTAGTCCTAAAACTAGCCCCTGCATAGGAAGAAGACTCTGGAAGGTGAAGCTTCCCAGCAACTTAAAGACAAATGAAACAATGGCTTGGGAAGATTCTCCCACAAATGCAGAGGTCACACCTGGTGACTCACAGGTCAATTCCAGCCTACAGACATAGTCTCTATGGTTTGAATTACAGGACCCAGGCAAGATTACAAGTATTTTAATTGAGTTAGCAACATCTTAAAATGAGAAAATTTTACCAAATATTCTTAATTTCTTTCCTTTACAAGAAGCCTGCATTTCCACATGGCAACAATCTACACCATATTTATTTTACTTTTTATTTTTTAAATTAAAGTTATAGGGGTGACATTGGTTAATAAAATTATATAGGTTTCAAGTGTACAATTCTATATGTCATCTGTGTATTGCACTGTGTGCCCACTACCCAAAGTCAAATCATCTTCCGTCACCATATATTGGACCCCTTTATCCTTGACCACCCTCCTACCCCTGTCCTTCTGGTAACTGTTATATGTGTCTGTGAGTTTTTATTTATTTGTTTTTCTTCTTTTTCTTGTTTGTTTATTTGTTGCTTTCAGTTTTGCATCCCACATATGAGTGAAATTATACAGTTCTTCACTTTTTCTGCCTGACTTATTTTGCTTAGCATGATATTCTCAAGGTCCGCCCATGTTGTCATGAAAGGCAATATTTTATCTTTTCTATGGCTGAATAGTATATGATGGAGTGCACTATCTTTAGATGGAGCACATGGTCTTAAACTTACCATAGTCCCCACAACTCCTAGTTGTGTGTCTGATGTGTGGCTCTAACACACTGACCATTTATCCTCATACTTGTTCTACCCTTATCTGTTCACTGTCAAGAACAGAGATGAAAGAAAAATTAAGTATTTCTTTTACCTGTGTTTTAAATAAAACTGAAAGTAGGCTGAGAAGCAGAATAACTTATGATTAAGTTCATGGGCTTGGGAGTCAGACTATCTGGATTCAAATTCTTGTAGCCCCTCTTGCTTAGGATTGCCAGATCAAATACAGGAAACTCAATTAAGTCTTTATGTCAGATAACGTTGAATAACGTTTAGTATAAGTATGTCCCATGTACTTTTATTCATCAAGTCTGCCAACCCTTTTCCAACTTGCTGTGTGACATATGCAAGTTAGCTTCACTGCACCTCAGTTTCCTCATTTGTAAACTGGGGATAATAAGTGACATTGTGATGATAAAATAAATATTATCTGCTATCATTATTAGTTTTGTTAAAAAATTTTTTAAAAATTGAGATATAATTGACATGTAACATAGAATATTGTATAACTTTAAGATGTACAATGTGTTGATTTGAAACATACAGGGTGAGGCAAAAGTATATTTACAGTTGTGAGTATGTGAAACACAAAGTGTTTCATATATAATTCTTATATTACTATTTATTAATTATTGTATTACTTTCCATACAAACAACTATAGCCTACTTTTGTCTCACTCTGTATATATTGCAATACAATCATCACTGCAGCATTAGCTAACACCTCTACCACATTGCAATAATTATCATTTCCTTTTTGTGGTGAGAGCACTTAAAATTTAATCTCTTGGCAACTTTAAAGTTTATAACACAGTATTGTTGACTATAATCACTATGCTGTGCATTAGATCTCCAGAACTTAATTTATTTATTAGTAATAAGTTTGTACCATCAAACAACATCTCCCCAAGTCTCCTACCTTCATAAACCCTTAGTGCCCACCATTCTGTGGTTTTTGCAAGTTCAGCTTTTTTAAATTTATTTTTTTATTTGTCAATTACATTTGGCATTCAGTATTGTTTTATGTTAGTTTCTGGTGTACAGCATAGTGGTTAAACATATAACTTACAATGTGGTCTCCTTGGTTAAGTCTAGTACCCACCTGGCACTATATATAGTTGTTAAAAATAGTATTGAGTATATTTCCCTTTGCTGTAATTTATATCCCTGTGAATATTTTGTAATTACCAATTTGTAATTCTTAATCTTTTTTCATCTAGCCCCCACCCTCTCATCTAGCTAACATCAGTTTGTTCTTTGTATCTGTGACTATTTCTGTTTTGTTTGTTCATCTCTTTTGTTTTTTAGATTCCACATATAAGTGAAATCATACGATATTTGTCTTTCTCTGTGTGAATTATTTCACTTAGCATAATACCCTCTAGGTCCATCCATGCTGTCACAAATGGTAAAATTTCATTCTTTTTTATGGTCAAATAATACTCCATTGTATATATGCATCACTTCTTTATCCACTCCTCTATTAATGAGCGCTTAGGTTGCTTTCGTATCTTCACTATTGTAAATAATGCTGCAATAAACATAGGTGTGCATCTATCTTTCTGAATTAGTGCTTTGAATTTCTTCAGATAAATTCCCAGATATGGAATTGCTGGGTCATAAGGTAGTTCTATTTTTAGTTTTTTTTAGAACCCCCATAATGTTATCTATAGTGGATGCACCAACTTGCAATACCATCAACAAGAACAAGGGTTTGGTTTTCTCTGCATCCTCGCCAACGCTTGTTGTTTGTTGACTTGTTAATAATAGCCTTTCTGATGGGTGTAAAGTAATGTATAAGTGTGGTTTTCATTTGCATTCTTTGATGATTAGTGATGTCGAGCATCTTTTCATATGTCTATTGGCCATCTGTATGTCCTCTTTAAAGAAATGTCTATTCATGCCCTCTGCCCATTTATTAATTGTATTGTTTGGGGTTTTTTTTGCTATTAAATTGTGTGAATTCTTTATAAATTTTGCGTATTAACCCCTAATGGAATGTATCACTAAAGAATATCTTCTCCCCATCAATAGACTGTCTTTGCATTTTGTTGGTGGTTTCCTTTGCTGTGCAAAAACTTTTTAGTTTCATGGACTCCCATTTATTTATTTATTTCTTATGTTTTCATTGCCCAAGGAGTTATATAAAAAAATATGACTAAGAGCAATGTCAGAGAATTACTGCCTGATTTCTCCTGGGAGTTTTATGGTTTCAGGTCTTACATTTAAGTCTTTAATCCACTTTGCATTAATTCTTGTGTGTGATGTAAGAGGGTAGTCTAGTTTCTTTTTTTGCATGCATCTGTCCAATTTTCCCAACATCATTTATTGAAGACATTGTGTTTACCCCATTGTATGTTCTTGCTTTTTTTGTCATAGATTAATTTGACCATATAGATGTAGGTTTATTTCTGTGTTCTTTATTCTTTTCCATTGATCTATGTGTCTGTTATTATTATGCTGGTACCAGACTGTTTTGATTACTATAGCCTTGTACTATAATTTGATGCCAACTAGTGTGATACTTCCAATTTTATTCTTATTTCTCAAGACTGCTTTAGCTAATTGGAGCCTTTTTTAATTCCATATAAATTTTAGGATTATTTGTTCTAGCTTTGTGAAAAATGCCATTGGTGAATTGATAGAGATTGTTTTGAATCTAGAGTTTGCTTTGAGTACATATGCATTTGATCAATGTTAATTCTTCCTATCCATGAACATGTTATATACTTGCATTTAATTGTATTTTCAATCTCTTTCCTCAAGGACACAATTTTCGAGTCTTTTATCTTCCTGGTTAAATTTATTCCTATGTATTTTTATGTGATTGTAAATTAGATTGTTTTCTTAATTTCTCTTTCTGATAGTTCATTATTGTATATAATGTATACAATATGTATAAAAATGCAACTAATTTCTGAATATTAATTTTGTATCCTGCTACTTTACTGAATTCATTTATCAGTTCTAATGCAGTGTAGTTTTTTGGTGGAATCTTTAGTGTTCCTTATATATAGTATCATGTCATTTGCAGACTATGAGTGCTTTACTTTTTCCTTTCAAATTTGATGCCTTGTATTTCTTTTTTTTAAATCAGATTACTTTGCCTAACACTTCCAAAACTATGTTTAACAAGACTGATGATCATGGGAAGCCTTGTTTTGTTCCTGATATTAAGGAAAATGCTTTAAGTTTTTCTCCACTGAGTGTGGCTGTGGGTTTGTTATGAATGGGCTTTATTATGTTGAGGTATATTTCCTCTATTCCTGCTTTGCTGAGATCTTTTATCATAAATGAATGCTAGATTTTGTCAAACATATTTTCTGCATTTATTGATTTGATCATATAATTTTTATCCTTCACTTTGTTTGAGTGGTGTATCACATTAATTGACTTGTAGATATTGAACCAAGCTTCCATCCCAGGAATAAATCTTACCACTCCTACCAGTCTTGATGTAGTTTCTTTTTTATATCATTAGTTATAAAACTTAAGTTCTGCTAGTCTTTGGATGATTTTCCAGGTTGCTTGTTCTATAATTTAGTTGTAATTTTCATAGGGTCCTGGGAGGAGGTGAGCACAATATTTACCTACTCTGACATCTTGATTGGAATGGTGAGTTCAGCTTCTTTAGATTCTACATATAAATGAAAGTGAAATTATACAATATTTGTCTTCCTCTGTCTGACTTTCTTCATTTAGCATTAATGCCCTCAAGTGTCATCCATGTTGTTGCAAATGGCAGGATTTTCTTCTTTTCATGGCTAAATAACACTGCCTTGAATATATATATAATCTTCCTTATCCATTTATCCATTGATGGACAACACTTAGGTTGTTTCCATATATTGGTTATCATGAACAATGCTGCCATAAGTACAAAAGTGTCAATATCTCTCTGAGGTCCTGTTTTCATTTCCTTTGGATATATACCAGAAGTGGAATTGCTGGATCATAAGCTAGTTCTGTTTATAATTCTTTGCAGAGCCTCCATACTGTTTTTCATAGTGGCTATGTTAATTTACATTCCCACCAACAATGCCCAAGCATTCTCTTTTCTTCACATTCTTGCTAATACTTGTTATCTCTTGTCTTCTTGAGGATACCCATCATAACAGGTGTGAAGTAATATTTCATAGCAGCTTTGATTTATATTTCCCTGATGACTAATGATGTTGAGCATCTTTTCATGTACCCCTTGGCCATTTGTATGTCATAGAGAAAATGCCCATTTAGTTCTTTGCCTACTTTAAAAAAAAAGTCTTTTCATCCTCACCCAAGGATATTCTTATTATTATGGCTAGGGGAAGCGAAAGAGAGAGAAGAAGAAAAACACTGATGTGAGAGAGAAACATTGATCAGTTGCCTCTTGCACATATCCTGACTGGGGAATGAACCCACAACTTAAGCATGTGCCCTGACTGGGAATTGAACCCATGACCCTTTGGTTTAGAGGATGATGCTTCAACCAGCTGAGCCACACCAGCCAGGGCCTTGCACAATTTTCAATTTGATTTCGATGGGGAGGGAGTTGTTGTTGTTATTGAGTCATATAAGTTCTTTATATATTTTGGATGTTAACCCCTTATCCAAGGTATGATTTGCAAATATTAGTTTTTTAAGAAAAAGTGTATTTTGTTGGGACGATGAGGAACATGTCTTATATGTTTAATAACCAAAGTATTTCTGTGTTTAAATATATAATTTCAGATGCTCATTTGGGTAATCAACATTAGCTGCCACTCTGGGCAAAACTTAAAAATCTCAGTGGCCCAACAATAAAGATTTCTTTCTATGTTGCATATTCTACAATGTATATCAGGAACCATCTCCCCCTTACATGGAATATATGACCTCCAAAGTCACCACAAGTGAGGACTAAGGAAACAGAGGTGGACCCCTTACTACTAACAACCTTGACCCAGGAGTGATGCAACAGCTTTCATGTATAGCCTGTTGGACCGACTAGTCACATGGCCCTAACCTAACTGCCAGAGAGACTGGGAAATAAAAGAGACCACACAGAATCTCTGGTGAGTAGTGACTATTTTGGCCACAGGTGCCATTATAAGGCAAATATGGTCTGCTTCACTTTTTATATCACCCACCTGGCTGCTATATATGCAGCATATACAATAGATTCAATATCAGAAGAACTGCACTCTCATTCTGCTCTTTCTCAAGCCAGAGAAGTGTACCCAAAGGATTTTTCTTTTTTGGAAGATTTAGCTCTTCCTACTGCTAGAGAAGAAGGGGATTTTTTTCTTTTCCTATCAGGAGCAGGAAGTTGTTTTAAGTTGAGTTGTTTATATTGTTGATTTGGGTACTTTGAAACAGAATGTGAATACAAGTAGAAGAGAAAGGGATGGTGAACCCTCAATTATTTTGATTAGGGACCCACAGGTAAGAGAAATAGTAAGGACTTTTTAAATTTGTAGCATGTAAACCAGATCTCATTTTTCATTTTGGGTTTGGAGATACCCTGGTATCTTCCAGCATTTGAAGAATAATTCTGTTCCAATTAGTGGTATGAACACAGGTGTTTGCCCAGAATGGAATTTCACCAAAAGCAATTTAGGCCACAGCTCTGTGTTCAAAGGAATGCCATGTCAATTAATACAGCCAGACACTGGGACTCACTGACTGGTCTAAGAGAGAGAAAGCTAGTGCCAGCGCTTCGCCGCCAAGGTTAACAAGGCTGTATGTTATAATCCTATCTGAAATGGATTTCTGAGTCATGCTCAGGGAGAAAGGAAGAGAGCAGTCAGCTTATGATGAGTGATGAGGCTTTGTCAGTTGCACCCAACATGTACAGTTCATAAATCAGAGAATATTTCCTGATCTGAAGATCTCGATTTGCAGCTTGGTGATTATTTTTAGATAAGTTCTGAGAGATTACAAGTAGAGGCTTGAAAACACAATCAAAACCCCAGAGAAGATAAACCATCTGTGTATGCCAAAAAACTGAGAAGTGAATTTAATCTTTATACTCTTTGAAAAAGGAGAAGGGTGCTGTTGGCAGGCCCGTAAAATATGTATGATAGCCAAGGTGGCAGAGACCCAAAACCAGGAAAAGAATCATTCCCCTATGTCATCACTGTGCCTAGGTTATCTTCCAAAGTTCCATGAGCTGATGCTGGTCCTACATGCCTTTGGTTAGTGCCACAATAATCTCTGTAAAGAAAAAATTCTTTTTTCAAGAAGATCACAGATTTGTTCTATGACATTATCAATATCCGGAGGCATTTGTTAGATATTTAGTAAAGTCAAGGAGACTCACACTTTTGGGAGACTGTGATGATCCTTCATTAATCCTGTGCTTTACATAGTTCCCAAATCCAGAAAACTCTGACAGTTCCATGGTAATAACAAAGCATCTCAAATATAACCTCTTAATACCATCAAGTAAAAATCAACCAGAACCTTATCATTGTTTTTTATTCTCAATCATGCTAAACAGTTAAGAAACTGCAAAACCATATATTCAATGAGGTTAAACACTGGACACTATTTGTTTAACAAAGTAAGACTTTCCTAACATTTTCAGCGTTTTTCTTCTTTCAAAACAAAATATTGTTATACCTGGTTAGAGGAAGATTCTATGATGAGGATCTTGCTTTCAGGTAATTTCACTTAGGCTATAGCCATTTTCTAAGGCTGCCTATCAGTCTTTGCAGTGATTCTGTGATGTTATCAACATCCTTATAGTAACTTCTTTTACTGCCTAAATCAGCCACTTAGTTTCTGTAGCTTGCCATCCACCAGAATTTCTTCTTGGTACATTATCTATTCTGCCTAGTATTGCTATTGTTTGTGTCTATGTGTGTTTTCCCCAAGGAAACTGTAACACCTTTCAGGATGGGTTAGCATAATGTCCAGCATGAGTCATAATGCCCAGCACAGAACTTCACATTTAAAATTAAACAGTTACAAATGTGGGTTCACATCATCTTGATTAAAATACCAGCTTTTCCCTTTACCAACTGCATGACCTTGGACATCTTAACGACATTTCTAAATCTTGGCTTCCTCATGTAAACTTATGAGCACCTACCAGTTTTAATGCTGAAAACTGTGCCTGGTATATAGAAGGCACTTTATAAGTATTAGCTATTACTAGTATAACAAGATTAAATTACATTATTTTCTGTTATATTCATATTATGTATCATATTATATCAATGATATAATTACTATATATTATGTGTGCTATATAAATTATAAGTTTACATTACATGTATCATTGTTATAATATACTTATTATCATAAGTATTCAATAAAATAAATGTTTAATGGAATTTAGCTGTTTCTCAAACTATAAGTTTAATTCCAGTTTACACTATGAGGTTTTTGTTTGTTTGTTTTTAAGAAAAGTTTTTCTGCCCTTGATTTCTTTTTAAATCTATGCTAAAAAGTTTATGTGGGGGAGATAATAAATTTTAAAATGCAAATTATTAAAATGCCAGCATGGAGTTTTTCATAATATGCTAAATTTTTCATCCTTTATCCAAGCATTCCTCACCTGGTTGAAATGTTGATTTTTTTCTTAATGTTGTGGTGTTTTTCATGAAAAATCTGTGCATTTCATCTGCCTGCCTATAATGCTTCCCTGGACCAATTGCATTTTCCAAAAAGTTGTATGAGCTATAAAGTCATCTTTTTATCTAGACCCTTTTACTTGATCTTAGTATGGTGCATGACACTGAAATTCCTCTGTTCTTCTTGCATCTCTGAGAGCCTCTGTGTGCTTTTCTTTGGCAGACCCATTAGTCAATTTTATTCCTGAATCTGACCTCTCTGACAAATGGTATTGTGTTTTCAGTGCACTTCTTCTTCCTTGGCATTGCAAAGGATTCTTATGAACTTCAACACCCTCCCCTTTTCTTAGTGCTGATGTTAGAACTTTTCTTTTCTCTTTTCTTTATTATTATTTTTGTCCTCACTCAAGGACTTGTTTTTTTACTGCTTTTTAGAGAGTGAGGAAGAGAGAAAGGGAGAGAGAAACATGAATGTGAGAGAAACATCAATCAGTTGCCTCCTGTACACCCCAGCTGGTGTTTGAACCCACAACCTAAGCATGTGTCCTGACCAGCGATCAAACTGGCAACCTTCTGGTCTGTCAAATGATGCTTTAACCTACTGAGCCACACCATTTTTGTTTGTTTGTTTATGGAGAAGTTTACATCCCTAGATTGAAATGATAACATCTCGATTATCATATGGTCGAAATGGCAAGCAAGGATTTGTTTTGCTTTTATTTTTTTTATTCTTGGAAATCCCTGGTTCCCAAAATTGTCTCATTCTGAAACTGCTATAATTGAAGTCTACTTGATTTATTTGTTCAACAGTTATTAATTGGGGACTTAAAATGGGTAGGATTTGCTCAGAATGCTGGCCTGATTCAGAGATGAATTTGACATATCCTGCCATGTGTAGAAGCAAACAGTAGCAGGGCATGAAATTATTCATAGAAGATCAGTGCTCATCTTTATTTTGAACTCACCACACCAGTCCTTATGTGGGGTATAAACACACTAAGTTTCCCATAGATCTCTGGGGAGTGAAGAACATCAGAAAAGGATGGAGGGAGGAGAAGATGGGTCGGTTAAACAATATCGCTGCCTCAGTATCCTGGAAGTCTTTTCATCCAGTTTCACAAATAAGGAAACAAAAGCTCAAAGAAGCCTGGTACCATCATCCCCTTGGTCACACAGCCAGATCATGTCAGAACCATCTGGTGGCCAGTTAAACTTGTACTCTTCCCACTCATCTCCCCATTGTCCCACAGATGGGATAGAAGGTAGTGGATAAAAACCAGGGCAACATGCTATTCTGACCAGTTGAAAGGCCCCTTACTGCTATTACTCCAGAATCTGAGAAGATAAGTGAAGTCAAAGAAAGAGCAGTTGCATGATTTTAACTTCTGTTATTGTTACTACCTAATTAGAGGTCATTTGGTATAGCCTGTTAAATTTCTAACTGCATCCATTCATCTAACCAGGCAGTCTACATCTTGATGTCGACCCTTGAGTAATACTTGCACATTGGTAGAAAGAAGTATGTACACTAAATGTGGAATTTATGTAATGTGCAGAAACTGGAACAACACAGATGTTCTTTAGTAATGTAATAATTAAATAAATTCTGATACATCTATACTATTAAAGGTTACATAGATAAGGTAGATCTCTGTGTGTATAACTAAAAAGATCTTCAAGACACATGAAAAATCAAGACACAGAAACATGCATGTAAGATGATCATAGGTATGTGTAGTAAGAGAAAATAGATACATTTAGAAATCTTTTTTTAATATATTTTATTGATTATGCTATTACAGTTGTCCCATTTCTCCCCCATCATTCCCCTCCACCCTACACACCCTCTCCCACCCACATTCCCCCCTTTAGTTCATGTCCATGTGTCATAAGTTTTTTAGCTTCTACATTTCCCGTACTATTCTTCTCCTCCCCCTGTTTATTTTCTTCCCACTATCTATGCTACTCATTCTCTGTACCTTTTCCCCCTCTCTCCTCCTCCCACTCCCCTGTTGCTAACCCTCCATATGATCTCCATTTCTGTGGTTCTGTTCCTGTTCTAGCTGTTTGCTTAGTTTGCTTTTGTTTTAGGTGTGGTTCTTAATAGCTGTGAGTTTGCTGTCTTTTCACTGTCATATTTTTACCTTCTTTTTCTTAGATAAGTCCCTTTAACATTTCATATAACAAAGGCTTGGTGATGATGAACTCCTTCAACTTGACCTTATCTGAGAAGCACTTTATCTTCCCTTCCATTCTAAATGACAGCTTTGCTGGATAGAGCAATTTTGGATGTAGGTCCCTGCTTTTCAAGATTTCAAATATTTCTTTCCAGCCCCTTCTTGCCTGGAAGGTCTCTTTTGAGAAATCAGCTAACAGTCTGATGGGAACTCCCTTGTAGGTGGCTGTCCCCTAATCCCTTGCTGCTTCTAGAATTCTCTGCTTCATTTGAATCTTGGCTAATGTAATTACGATGTGCCTTGGTGTGTTCCTCCTTGGGTCCAACTTCTTTGGGACTCTCTGAGCTTCCTGGACTTCCTGAAAGTCTATTTCCTTTGCCAGCTGGGGGGAGTTCTCCTTTATTATTTGTTCAAATAAGTTTTCCACTTGTTGCTCTTCTTCTTCCCCTTCTGGGACCCCTATAATTTGGATGTTGGGATGTTTAACCATGTCCCGGAGGTTCCTAAGCCTCTCCTCATTTTTTGGAATTCTTGTTTCTTCCTCGTTTTCTGTTTGGTTGTTAGTTTCTTCCTTCTGGTCCACTCCATTGATTTGAGTCCCAGTTTTTCTTCCATCTCTATCAGTTCCCCATGCATCTTCCTTCATTTCACGTATTGTAGTCTGCATTTTTTCATCTAATTTGTGAGCAAAATCAACCAATTCTGTGAGCATCCTGATGACCAGCGCTTTGAACTGTGCATCTGATAGGTTGGCTATCTCTTCACTGCTTAGAGGAATTGGCTCTGGGGCTTTTATTTGTTTTCTGGTTTGAGCCATTTTTGGTGGGGTTTTTTTGTTGTTGTTGTTGTTGTTTTGGTTTTAGTCTGGTCGCGGCTATTACATAGTGAGGGGTGGAGCCTTAGGTGTTCCTCACGGCAGGCAGCTCAGTCGCCAGGTTGTGATGCTATAGGTGGGGGCAGGGTCTGAGAGGGAACAATGGTGCCTGTTCCGCTCTCTCCTGGACTCCGGCCCTTTCCGCCACTTCCCCTTCACCTGGATTATCTGCGCACTCGCTCGTGCTGTTACGTAGTGAAGAATGGAGCCTCTGGTGCTCCCCAGTGTGGGGCAGCCTAGTCGCTGGGTTGTGACGCTGTATGTGGGGGGCGGGGCCTGAGAGGGAGCAATGGCACCTGCTCTGCTCTCTCCTGGATTCAGTCCCTTCCGCCACTTCCCCTCTGCCTGGACCGTCTGTGCACGCGAATGTGAGACCACCTGGTCAGCCAGCCGCCTTGTGCGGCCTCACTGGGTCTGCACAGTTGCCCCCCTGTGCCCGGGGTCCACCAGCTGCTGCCTGTGGGCCTGGGGACCACCAGCTGCTGCTGCTTGCGTTCCTGGGCCGCACCTCCACTTTCTCCTGCCGCGACTCCACCCCCTTACCGGTCTGGATGAATGGTTGTTGGACTTCCGTACAGTTCAATTTTCTGTCAGTTCGGGTTGTTTTCTTGTTTCTAAACATTTGTTGTCCTTAATTTTGGTTGTTAGAGGAGGCACAGTGTGTCCGCCTATGCCTCCATCTTGGCCGGAAGTCCCTAGAAATCTTTTTAATACATAAAATTTAATCAGACCCTATAGCAAAATTATAGGAAAATTCCTAAGATGGATTAATGATTCAAGAGGAGAGAAATGCACTTCCAGCTGGGGGGCTTGATGGTATACCAGGTAAAATGTGGTTACATATAAGAAACAGAAACCTGAACAATGACTCAAAGCACAGGGTTTACTTTCTTAACAAGAAGTCTGAAGCTGGCTATTCCTATGCTGATTTGGCATCTTAACAATGTCATCAAGGACGTAGTTTCTTCCTGTCCTCCTCAGTGGTTCTTCATCTTTAGGCTGTCACATTGTTATCTAATACTACAACCACAGCTCCAAGCATCTCAACCACATTCAAGACCAAGAAGCAGGAGGTATCCAGGACAGCAAAGAAAAGAGAGAAACTTTTAATGAGGAGCAGTCTCTTTGCATCTTTGAGCAAAGCTTTTCCCCAGACACCTCCTCTAGAAATGTTTTCTAGTTCATTGGCCAGAACCAGGTCATAAGTACACACACACCCTGTCCCCTGACCCAGGAATACTGTGAGAGTATGATTTTGATATTGCCATCATCTCTCATGGAACCCAGGCTAGGAATAAGAAGCTTTGCAGTTCTAGGGAACATCTGAGAGGGTCTGCCATAGCAGGTTTCATGCAAGAAGCAGTGTTGAGGTTTGATCTGAAACAATAAAAAGAACATTTATTGGATTGTCTATTAAACACCACTGTTCTAAGAATTGTCCTGCCTCGGATCCATGTGGGAGTTCCCAAGATCATACAATATGTTTCAGTCTTCTGGGAATATATTGTAATAGATTTTAATAATAACTGCCAAATTGGTCTTTGCTTTGTTTTTTCCTCTCTAGAGGCATTTCTAACTTTCTTCCTTTCATTGAAGCTAATTGTGTAAGCATCACACTCCTGCTTGTCTGTCAATCTGATGCTTATTGATTGTCTGTACTCAGTTTCCAGCATCAGTTACATCCCAATTGTTTTAACATAAAGTATTATTAACCATAGATAAGAAAACAGAAAGGCAGAAAGGGGACACTAGGGTATTGTGGAGGTAGTACTTCAGGAAACTTGCTACCACCTCAAGTGTTGGGGGAAGATAGAGGTTCTATTAAGAACCAGTTAAGAGAAAGTAAGGGAGCAAAAGACAGGGGAAGGAGGAAACATAGAGGCTTGGGGGAGGAGACCCACATCACTGGAACTATCTTTTGAGGAGGGGGTACTGCTGGTGCTGGTGTCTCAGAGTTTGACACACTGGGTTTGGTAATGGAAAAAAATGCAACCTAGAACCAACTCCTGCTACTATAACCAATGGACTGTGCCAAGTTTAACGCCCATATTAGAAAGATGTGGACAGCACCAGCAAGCAAACCCAGGAGCAGCATGTTCTTCTCCCTCTTCCATCTTCCCAGGTCCCTCTAGCACCCCCTACTGGTGAACCTAACAGAAAGCGGCTGGCCAAGCACAGGTGGGACCTCCAGAGTCCCAGGTCAAGCACCACAGAACAGAGTATAGAAGACTCTGAGCTAAGATAGCTAAATAACCAGCAAATTATTTATTATTTTTAATCACATACTTATTAAATGGAGGCAATAATAGAACATATCCATAGCATTATTTTGAGGTTTAAATGAAGTAAGTCATAAGAAGTAATTAGCAGAGTGCCAACAGCCTAATAAGCCCTCAGGAAGTGTTAGTGGATGTAATTACTATTTATTCAACAATTATTTGTTGTGTGCCTGTTATGTGCCAGGCACAGATCTAAGTCCTGAAAATACGATGGTGACTCAGAAAGAAGTCCCTGCCCCTGTGACACTTGCGTTATAGTGAGCAGTGCCCCATAATGAACAAGATCATTTCAGAAAGTGGTAAGTGGTGTGGGCATAATAAAATCATCCTGCAGTTGAAAGTTATAGGGAATAAGTTACCAAAGATTCAATGGTCAGCCAATAATAAAATGGAAAAACAAGCCACAGACAGGGGGAAAGTACTCACAAAATGCATATCTGTTAAAGACTTGTGTTTAGAATGTAGAGAGGTCTCTCAAAACTCATCACAAAAAACAAGTGACCCATTTTTAAAATGGACAAAAAAAATTTGAACAAACAGTCCATTAGAGAAGATATGCAGATAGCAAATAAGTACAAGAAAAGATGCTCAAATAAAAAGTTAACCAATAATTATTAGGGAAATATAAATGAAAACCACAATGAGATTCTACAACACAAGTATTAAAATGGCTTTTTAAAAAGCTGACAATATGGCTGATGAGGTTATGGAATGACTGAAGTGCTCATATGTGGCTGATAGGAATGCAAAATAGCACAACCACTTTGGAAAATATTTTGGTAGTTTCTTATGAGGTTAAAAATATACCAACTTTATGAACCAACAATTCCACTCCTAGGTACTTAGAGAAATAAAAAAATTAAACTCACACAAAAACCTGTATGCAAATAAACATGTCATAACCATTTGCTTTATTCATAAAGTTGGAAATAACCCCAAATTTTCTTCATCTGGTGAACTGATAAACAAGCAGTGGTATATCTATACAATGAAGTGTTATTCCACAATAACAGGGAACTAAGTCTCACAAAGGCAATAACATGGATAAATCTCAAATGCACTATGCTGAATGAGTGAAGCCAGATTCAAAAAGCTGTATTCTGTATGATTCCATTATGATGTCCCCCCCAAAAAGGCAAAACTGGGTGGGCAGACAAGGGTCAAGTGGTTGTCAGGGGTTGAGAATGAGGGCAATGGTTGCCTGCACAGGAGCATGAGGGATTTGTGGAGGTAAAGAAACTGTTCTGTGTCTTGATAGTTTTGATGGTTACGTGAGCATATGCATTTGTCAAAACCGATAGAACTGTACACAGAAAAGAATGAATTTTACTATGTATCAAGACCATAAACTGAATGTTTGTGTCCCTGGCAAATTCATATATTAAAACCTAATTCCCAATGTGATGGTATTTAGAAGTTGGACTTTTGGGAGGTATTTGGATCATGAGGGTGGAGCCCTCATGAATGGGATCAGTATGCTCCTTATGCCTTCCACCTTGTGAGGATGCAGCAAGAAGACAGAAACCAGGAAGCAGGCTGTCCCCAGACATGGAATTTGCTGATGGCTTGGTCTTGGACTTGTAGCCTTAAGAATTTTGAGAAGTAAATTTCTTTGTTTATAAGCCACCTAGGCCATGCTATTTTGTTATAGCAGCCAGAGGTCTCTAAGACAATCAACTATACATCAATAATTGACTGAAATTGAAAAAAGAAAGAAAGACCCCTCCCCTGCACTCCTCAGGTAAAGGTTGAGTAGTCTGATAAGGCCTTTCTGAGGAAATGACATTTGAGAGAAGACCTGAATAACAAGATGCAGCCAGCCATGGTAATGCATAAGAGCAGGAGATTCCAAACAGAAGAGCAAGGAGAAATCCTTCAGACAGGAGGAAGGAAGGGGTGTGGAGGAGAGGCCTGTAAGCCTGGAAGAACAGAGTGAGATCTGGTGAGCAGAGCTCCAACTCAGAGGACCGCCTTAGTAGGGCTATCATATTTGGAAATAAATAAATAAATTCCAAACACTCAGTTAAAATGGAATTTCAGGTAAGTAGCGAGTAATGTATAGTATTAATACTATAACTATGTCCCATGCAATACTTGGGATGCACTTATATTAAACATTTATTCTGTTTTCTTGGAATTCAAATTTAACTGGGAAGTGTTTTTACCAGGCAATTCTTCACCTAGAACATAGTAAGAAGTTTGAACTTTCTTCTGTCTACAATGGGAAACCAATGGAAGGGTTTTGAAAGGCACAGTGGGATGAACTATATTTTACTAAGCTTATCTGATTACTGTGGAGAATGGATGAGAAAGAAGTAAAGTGTGGTCATGAGGGTGGTCCAGGAAAGAGAAACTGGAGGTAGTGGTGGAACTGAGAAAAGTAGGTGGATTTAGGATTATGTAGTGGCAGGGAGAAAGGGGAAAGAGGAGAATAAAAGATGCTCCTAAAATTTTGGCCTCAGCAACATATATTAGTTCATTTAATATTTAACTTATTTAACCCTCACTATGATTTAGGGACCTAGAATTATGTAAGAGTTATCCCCATTTTACAGATGAGAAAACTAAGGCAGTAAAAGGCTAAGGAATGTGCCCAAGATCATGCAGACAATAAGTCACAAAGCAGTTTGGCTTGAATTCATGCTCTTAATCGCCATGCTTTGCTGTCTCTGGAGTACTGAGCATGTGATAGATACTCAGTAAAGAATTGTGGAATTAATACATAAACGAGTGATTGACAAGAAGGGTCTATAAATGTGGCTTTTCACATGTCTTGTGTCCATTTTTATACAGGGTGGCCACAATGTCCTCATGCATGCCAAGTGCACATTATCTGTATGCTTTCCTCCATTCTCCACACAAATTTTAATTTTCCCTCCAGTCTTCTGGACATCATCTCATATGTTGATATTGGAAGTCATTAAAATAATTCCTGAGGGATGTTTTTCAGGCTTAAGCTGTTATTAAGTGGAATTGAGAAATATTCTTTTGCAATGCCCCAAGCAAATTGGCACATGTAGTTAAGTATAAAGTCCAAGGAGGCCAAATAGTCCCAAATTCATGTTGAGTCTATTATCAACTGAATTTGTCATGAGATGTTATCTACCATGGAGGGCACGATGTACAAGTGTACCACCTCCTGCATGGCTAAGGCTACTCCCTGGGTAGTCAGGGAGACATGGTTCCCAGTAACGGCTCTGCTCTGTGACCTAAAGCTAGTACTTTGTGCTTAGCTTCCCCATTTGTAAAATGGGTACAGCAACAGTGCTTACTTCATAGAATGATTGTGAGGGCTGACAAGATAAGGCTTTTACCGTACCTGACCAAATAAAATGCCAAATAAAAGTGGGCATCCATTATTTTTACATTGGATTCTCACTTAGGAGAAAGCTAGTCATATCAAGCCCACATAATAAGTTCCTACATAATAAATTCCTTATCTAGAATTTGCCCTAGCTCTCACAGTCCAGCTGTAAGCGTCGCGAAGGGACAATGAGATTGTTCTTAGTACCATCTCTTACTTCTCTCTCTCTTCCCTTGGCTTCAGAAGCCCTGTAATGGAACCCTTCCCACTGCTTAATGGACAAAATGTCCATTTTGAGGTGTTTAATGATATTCACAAGATCTCTCAGTTCTATGGGGCACCTGCCTTAGATCCCATCTTGGCTTCAGAGGAGGTACACACCCAAGAATTTGTAAGTTGAATGCTACTCTCAGTATTAAGTAAATCCACATTTCCATTCAGTTCACTAAATTTATAAGTGAATCAAATGTGATTAATTGAAGAATATTCAGATATTAATTGCCAAGCTAAGTTAGGGGGTGGGGTTTATAGCATTATTGGTCTTGTTGCTGAGAGATGCTGGCATCTGTGTGGTGAAACCAGTAAGAAAACAACTCTCCAGAGAGACATGTCTCAGTATCTGCTTGCACCATCAATAAGGACATAAATCTTTCCTTATGGCAGCATTATTGAAGAAAATTATCTCAAAGAGCATGTTGTAGCCAACAACATAATTCTTTAGGAAATAAGTGAACTACTCTAACAAATCCCTCACCCCTAAATCTAAGCACATAAAACAGGTAAAGACTGGGGATGTTTATCCACTTGTCAAAAGAATTTTTATTTTTAATGTAAAAGCAATTTTTCCTGGAATTAGTTGAGGTGTGAACTACTGAGACATATTGAATATGTGCATGAAGAATTTTTCCTTTATATTCTGCATTTTGCACTGACTAGCTCAATTATTTTGTCTCTTGCTTTGCAAAATATGGAACTTAGGATGAATAACTTCAGAGTATCATCCAGAAAAAAATCCTATATTCATGGGGCTGGAATATAAATAGTGTGACATATTTGGGTTTTTTCTCTATATATATTTAATTTACTCTTTTCCTCATTTAAGCAGACAGCAGGTTCTAGACTTCTGAGCTTCCAGCAAAATTTTGTGGCAAGACAGAAAGCACAGAGCCTATCTTTTCTGAGGGCAGAGGCAAAGAGAGTAGGGGTTGAGAGGGGGCTTGGAGAGGCACAAAGGAAAGGGTCCTGTGGGTCCAGTAGCAACAAGAACCCAGGATTCAGCTTCCTGGCAGTGTCCTGAGGAAATGGCAGAGTCCCCCCAACCTCAAAAAAAAAATGGCTCAATGGTGCATCTTAGGCAGCCCAGCAAATGAGCCCTATTTCCCAAGCTTCACAATGTAGCAGCCACAAGTTGCAGAACCAACCTCTGTGAATAGTGACAATGTTACCCCCAAGACCACCTCTGTGGTCCAGCAGCCAGAAGGTCCCCTCACAAGGCCATCCCTTAGCACAGAGTTAGACCCTAGGTATCAAGAGTGACAAATCCCCAAAATGACTGAGAATAAGACTCCTGCCAACATGAAGGGACAGGGGCCTAAAATCAAAATTGAATTGGCTTAGTTGTATCAAGACAAATTATGCTTCAGGAGCTCCAAATATACGGACTGAATCCATATTCACTATATATATCACAATATTTACAATCCTTCATTCTTTCTAAATCTTCATGAAAATTTCCCCATTTTCTTGTCCAATACTTTTATTTCTACTCTTTTCAAAACTATACAACAGAAAATAACGTTGAAATGATTCCCCCCACGGCCTTTTTCTTTTTATCTGCAAACTCAAGGGTTTACAAAAACTCTATGGGGCTTCTATAGGTGCTGCTGTCTGGGAGGCATTTGGCAACCACGGCTCCTCCTTGGGTTCAAGGTACACTGTTAGGGAGGGCTGTTAGAACTCTACTCACCCTGAAAGTTCTGTGACTGCCTGGCTATGTGACCTTGGAGAGGTCAGTTTATATCTCTGATCCTCCACATTTAGAATTAAATGGGGGAGTAGGGTGGAGGAGGGGCGAACCCCATCCAGAGATCCCATAAATGGCTGGGCAGACTGTGCCTTGCTCAAAGGTGTCCAGCTAAGAAGGCAAAAAAAGAACTAAGTGCCACCTGCCAATCATCAGCCCTGTGCCCTGTGCCCTGTGCGCTGTGCCCTGGCTGTGTCGCCTGTTCCTCATCCACACAGAGAAGCAGCATGAGAGACCTGGGCCTTCATCCTTGCGGCATAACGGAACTCCGATGTTCTGTGATTTCAATTTTTTAAACCTTTTCCTCTAAACGATTTTGCTTCTAACAGTCTTTCTGTGGGGGTCAGAAAGCTTTCATAAACATATTCTTTTTCCTCTCAAAAGCACTTTTAAATATATAGAGAGTATCTGTATTTTTAAGAAAGTTGTTACCATGTCAGGCACAGTCCCCAGGAACCCCAAAGATAGCTGCAAAAGAAGGATGTTTCCTTTTCCATCCGAATTAATTCGTTCATCAAACAGGAAACCTATTTCTTGCCAGGTCTCTGGTTAGCAGGAATTAAGGGAACCCGAGATGGAGGTGAAATGTCAGGTCCAAAGAGTATGTTCAGGGTAAAGCCCTTGTGGCTCCATTTCTGAAACCACACTGAAGTCTCCCACCACCAGGTTGGGGGAGGAGGTGCTGTTGCTGCTGCCTTCCAAAGGCCTCGTCAGTCTTTGGGGAAGCGGGTGGGAAGTAGCAGTAGCTTGGCCCAGAGGGAATTTCTCAGAAGTCCTGCACTCACCTGTGACCGAATAAATAGTGGCCCAGCTCTCAGTGGAGATGTCAGGCAGCCAGCACCTCCTGGGTAGAGCACTGTCTTATCCCCAGCTTGGCCACCAAGAAGAGACGGACACTGGCTTCAAGGATGTCTTTCTTATCAGATCAAGTAGGCACCTCAGTTGACCTTTTTAATGAAAATGGAACACCTGCACCAGCACCTCCAGTAAGGTGGAAGAGGGCACAGCTGGGGATCCGGACCCGCAGCCCCCAGGATCCTGTTAGGTAGGGCTCACGAGGACTTGGAAGGTTGCTGCAGGGAGAGTACCCTTCCCTAGGATTGCTGTGCAGGACTGCTGGGACAGGCAAGCTGGGTCGCCACTACTGGGCCGCATTCTCCTCTCTCGCCTCTCTCCTAGCTGAAGGAGGACGCCGCGGTATTTTGTTTTTGTTTTGTTTTGCTTCTGTTTTCTGGAGGGAAGTACACAAGACAGTTGAATTGGAGTAATGATTGTAATTTAAATTCTCCAGACTCAGAGCTGTTTTCCTACCAAACATACCAGGGGCCACAAAACATTCAAAGAACTGGGGAAACCATTCTAAAATGAGAAAGGTTGAAGAGAAAGTCACAGGGTGAATATTACTACTACTAATATAATATTTCATAATAATTATATAAAATGTTATGTATTATATACCTTCATATAACACACAGTATGTATTCTTATATATTCTCACTGAATAATATCAGATATATTATAGTTATGATAGTACGTAATATAATTTTCAAAATATCCACAAAAAATTTTAATAAGGTTAAAAAAAATTGGAGGACTGGGGGAGGAGGGAAGATGGTGGCATGGTAGGAGGGAACAGATTCCACTTCTCTCTACACACAGAGAAAAACCTAGACAATCTACAGAGGAACAGAGCAAACAGCCAACAGTACCCCAGTATACATGAAAATAGAAGATCAAAATCTGTAGCGGACATTGAAAAACCAGACAGTAAGGAGAGTTTCTCAGGATAATAAGGGCCCAGGTATCAGCGCAGAGACCGGGGGGCTGAAGCCCTGGGCCAGGTGCTTGCCCGGTGTGCCACAAGGCTCTAGGGAGGGAACTGGGTCAACCGCTTGCTCCCCAGCCAACCAAGGTTTGAGCAGCACTGGGAGAGACCTGGTTGCTTGAAGTCACAGGGAGGGGAGTTAAGGTCTGAGTGGCAAACATGCAGGGGCTGTAAGAACCCATGCATAGCCCTGGGAGGAGTGCACACCCAAGTCCCTGCGACCAGAGGCGACCAAGTGACTGGAGGTGACCGTGGGACCAAAGGAGGGGACTTTGTGGAAGACTTGGAGCTCATATCCGTGAACCTAGGGTGAGTGAGTGCAACACAGGAAACCTGCAGAACCCACACCTGTAAACTCAGGTTGGTGCGTGCACCCCTAAGGAGACCCGCAGCTCACACCCATAAACCCAGGTAGTGCTGGATCCATAGGAGATCCAGGCTCACACCCATAAACTCTGGAAATCACATGCTCTGCAGATGGCTCAGAAACTATGCCCAAGGCCCCCCACGGAGAGGCACCAGCTAGCTCTGCGGAGAGTGCCAGGCTAGCATTAAAGAGAGTAGCCCAAAGCTGACTGAGTCTGGAACAGGGAGGAAAGAGATACCAGTTGCCTCTCAGCCCATTGCAGCCAGCAAGACCAGAAAAACCGGTCTGAACAGTTTGAAACCAGCAAGAGGTGTTTTTGTTTGTTTTTTAAATTATATTTTTCTTATTATTTTTATTTACATTTTTTATCCCTCAATCCCTTTTCCTTCTCTTTCCTTCTTTCTTGTTTTATTCCTTCTTCCTTTCTTTCCAATTTTATCTCTTCATCCTTCCTCTTCATTTTTTTCTTTTTTCATTTTTTTCTTTCCTTTCTCTTTGTAAATACCCATGAGTGAGACAAAAAAAACTCAGAACTGTGAGAAAACCAGAGTTGGACCCAAAGAGGAGGCATCCCAACAGCTGAGACAGTGGAAGCTGTGAACACCAGAAAACCCAAAGGAGACTGCACCACTGAATCTCACAGGTATTCTACCACAGAAGTTCACACCATAAACCCAGAGAGCCAGAAAAGATCAATTTAAGAAGCTGAGGCTAACAAGAAGAGTCTCACAAACAATGGGAAGACAAAAAAACAATCCCCAAATGAAAGGAAAGGAGGAAGCCCCAGAAAGAATGCTAAATGAAGCAGAGGCAACTCACCTATCAGATAGTGAGTTCAAAGCAAAGGTTATCAGGAAGCTCAATGAGCTCACAATGAGCTACCAGAAACTACAGGGAAGCTACAATGAACTCACTTCAAACTATATCAACATGAAAAAGGAAATAGAAACTATCAACAAGGGCCAAGAGGAAATGAAGAATACAATTTCTGAACTGAAGAACACAGTAGAAGGAATCAAAAGCAGTATCAATAAAGCAGAAGATCATATCAGCGAGTTGAAGAACACCCAGAAAAAGCGAGAAAATGAAAAGATGCTCAGAAAGAATGAAGAGGAAATAAGAAAATGGAAGACAATATGAAAAGTAATACTATCTGTATAATAGGGATATCAGAAGGAGAAGAAGAAGAGCAAGGGATAGAAAACCTATTTGAAAAAGTCATGATGGAAAACTTCCATAATCTGATGAGAGAAAAAGTCACACAAATCCAGGAAACACAGAGAGTACCAATCAAGAGGAACTCAAAGAGACCCAATTCAAGACATAGCATCATTAAAACCACAAAATTCCAAGACAAAGAGAGAATCTTAAAGGCAGCAAGGGAGAAAAAGGAAGTAATATACAAGGGAGCCCTGATAAGGTTACCAGCTGACTTCTCAATGGAAAGGCTCCAAGCCAGAAGAGAATGGCAAGAAATATTCCAAGCAATGAGAACCAAAGGCCTGCAACCAAGACTACTTGACCCAGCAAAGCTTTCAATCAAGATAGAAGGCCAAATAAGGAGCTTCCCAGACAAAAGAAGTCTAAAAGAATACACCTCAACCAAACCAGTTCTGCAAGAGATGCTAAAGGGACTGCTTCAAGGAAAGGAAGGAAAAGAGAGAGAGAGAGGAGCACAGGTACGAAAATGGCAATGCATATGTACCCATAAATAATAACCTTAAATGAAAATGGATTAAATGCTCCAATCAAAAGACATAGAATAGCTGAATGGATAAGAAAGCATGACCCACACATACGCTGTAGGTGGGCCTACAAGAGACCCACCTCAGGACAAAAGACCTACACAGACTCAAAGTGAAGGGCTGGAAACAAATTTTACAAGCAAATGGACAGAGAAAACAGCCGGGGTAGCAATACTCGTATCAGATAAAATAGACTTCAAAAGAAGAGCCATAAAGAGATCCAGAAGGTCACTTCATAATACTCAAGGGAAGAATCCACCAAGAAGACATAAACATTGTAAATATATATGCGCCCAACATAGGAGCACCTAAATACATTAAGAAAATTTTAGAGGACTTCAAGAAAGATATTGACAGCAACACAATTATAGTAGGAGATTTTAACACCCCACTGTCAAAAATGGACAGATCGTCTAAACAAAATATCAACAAAGATATTGCAGCATTGAACAACATTCTAGATGAAATGGACTTAACTGATATATATAGAGAGAGCCGTTCATCCCAAAGAAACTAAAAACACATTCTTTTCAAATGCACACGGAACATTTTCAAAGATAGACCACGTGATAGGACACAAAACAAGCCTCAACAAATTCAAGAAAATTGAAATCATACAAAGCATTTTCTCCAACCACAAGGGACTGAAACTAGAAACCAACACCAAGGGAAAAAAACCCAAAACCCTCAAAATCATTGAGATTGAATAGCATGCTATTAAACAATGAATGGGTCAAGAATGAAATTAGGAAAGAAATCAAAACTTTTCTGGAAACAAACAAAAATGAACTCAGAAGAACCCACAACTTATGGGACACCGTGAAGGCAGGCCTCAGAGGGAAGTTCATATCGATACAGGCCTGCCTAAAGAAGACAGAAATATTTCAAACAAACAACCTAACTGTACGCCTACAAGAACTCAAGAAACAACAACAAAGACAGCCCAGAGCAAGTAAAAGGAAGGAAATAACCAAAATCAGAGCAGAATTAAATGACATGGAGACTAAAAGCACAATTCTAAGGATCAATGAATCCAGGAGCTGGTTCTTTGAAGAGATAATCAAAATCGACAAGACTTTAAGCAGGCTAATCAAGAAAAAAAAGAGAGAGGACTGGAATAAACACAATCAGAAATGAAAGAGGAGAGATTACAACCGACACCGCAGAAATACAAAGGATTGTAAGAAATTACTATGAAGAACTGTATGCCAAGAAATTTGAAAACCTAGGTGAAATGGACAAGTTTCTGGAAAAATATAAGCTTCCAAAACTCAAAGAAGAAGAAGCAGAAATCTTGAACAGACCAATAACAGCAGAAGAAATTGAAGCAGTGATCAAAAAAATCCCGACACACAAAAGCCCTGGAACAGATAGTTTCACAGGAGAATTCTACAAAGCATTTAAGAAAGAGCTAACCCCTATCCTTCACAGACTATTCAAAAAAATTCAAAATGATGGAAGACTCCCAAACTCTTTTTATGAAGCCAACATCATCCTAATCCCAAAACAAGATAAAGACACAACAAAGAAGGAGAACTTCAGGCCAATATCGCTGATGAACATAGATGCGAAAATCCTCAACAAAATATTGGCAAACTGCATACAACAATGCATTAACAAAATCATACACCATAACCAAGTGGGATTCATCCCAGGGATGCAAGGATGGTTCAATATTCACAAATCAGTAAATGTAATACATCACATAAACAAAAGCACGGACAAAAATTACATGATCATTATCAATAGATGCAGAAAAAGCTTTTGATAAGGTACAACGCCCATTTATGATAAAAACACTCAGCACAATGGGAATAGAGGGAGCATTCCTCAACATAATAAAGACCATATATGAGAGACCTACAGACAACATCATGCTCAACGGGCAAAAACTAAAATCTTTCCCACTAAGATCAGTAGCAAGACACAGTTGTCCACTTTCACCACTTCTATTCAATATAGAATTGGAAGTCTTAGCCACAGCAATTAGACAGAAAAAGGAAATAAAAACCATTCAAATCAGAAAGGAAGAAACAAAACTATCATTGTTTGCAGATGACATGACAGTGCACATAGAAAATCCTATAGACTCGGCCAAAAAGCTGCTGGACTTAATAAATGAATTTGGCCAAACAGCCAGATGCAGAGTCAATATCTCAAAATCAAAGGCATTTTTGTATAGCAACAATGAAACAGCACAAGCAGAAATCAAGAAAAAAAATCCCATTTGATACAGCAAAAAGAAAAGTAAAATACCTAGGAATAAACCTAACCAAGGAGGTAAATGACCTGTACTCAGAAAACTACACAACACTGAAGAAAGAAATCAGGGAAGACACAAACAAATGGAAGCATATACTATGTTCATGGATCAGAAAAATTAACATCATCAAAATGTCCATACTACCCAAAGCAGATTACAGTTTCAATGCAATACCTATTAAAGTACCAATAGCATATTTCATAGACGTAGAACAAACACTTCAAAAATTTATATGGGGACTTCCGGCCAAGATGGAGGCGTAGGCGGACACGCTGTGCCTCCTCTAACAACCAAAATTAAGGACAACAAATATTTAGAAACAAGAAAACAATCAGAACTTATAGAAAATTGAACTGTACAGAAGTCCAACAACTATTCATCCAGACCGGTAAGAGGGGCGGAGTCGCGGCAGGAGAAAGTGGAGGGAACTGACCCGGGAACGCAAGCAGCATATGCAGGCAGTTCCCAGGTGCACAGGCAGCAGCTGGTGGACCCCAGGCACAGGGAGGCAACTGTGCAGACCCAGTGAGGCCGCACAAGGCGGCTGGCTGACCAGGTGGTCCCACATTCACGCTCGGAGACGGTCCAGGCGGAGGGGAAGTGGCGGAAGGGACTGAATCCAGAAGAGAGGGGAGCAGGCGCCATTGTTCCCTCTCAGACCCCGCCCCCACCTATAGCGTCACAACCCAGCGGCTGGGCTGCCCCCGCACTGGGGAGCGTCAGAGGCTCCACTCTTCACTACGTAACAGCACGAGCGCGTGCGCAGATAATCCAGGTGAAGGGGAAGCGGCAGAAAGGGCGGGAATCCAGGAGAGAGCGGAACAGGCACCATTGTTCCCTCTCAGTCCCCGCCCCCACCTATAGCATCACAGCCTGGCGACTGGACTGCCCCACCCTGAGGAACACCTAAGGCTCCACCCCTCATGCGTAATAGCTGCGACCAGACTAAAACCAAAACAACAACAACAACAAAAAACCCACCAAAAATGGCTCAAACCAGAAAACAAATAAAAGCCCCAGAGCCAATTCCTCTAAGCAGTGAAGAGATAGCTAACCTATCAGATGCACAGTTCAAAGCACTGGTGATCAGGATGCTCACGGAATTGGTTGATTTTGCTCACAAACTAGATGAAAAAATGCAGGCTACGATACGTGAAATGAAGGAAGATGCATGGGGCACTGATAGAGATGGAAGGAAAACTGGGACTCAAATCAATGGAGTGGACCAGAAAGAAGAAACTAACAACCAAACAGAAAACGAGGAAGAAACAAGAATTCCAAAAAATGAGGAGAGGCTTAGGAACCTCCGGGACATCGTTAAACGTCCCAACATCCGAATTATAGGGGTCCCAGAAGGGGAAGAAGAAGAGCAACAAGTGGAAAATTTATTTGAACAAATAATAAAGGAGAACTTCCCCAATCTGGCAAAGGAAATAGACTACCAGGACGTCCAGGAAGCTCAGAGAGTCCCAAAGAAGTTGGACCCAAGGAGGAACACACCAAGGCACATCGTAATTACATTACCCAAGATTAAAATGAAGGAGAAAATTCTAGAAACAGCAAGGGATAAGGGGACAGTCACCTACAAAGGAGTTCCCATCAGACTGTCAGCTGATTCCTCAGAAGAGACCTTCCAGGCAAGAAGGGGCTGGAAAGAAATATTTGAAATCTTGAAAAGCAGGGACCTACATCCAAAATTGCTCTATCCAGCAAAGCTGTCATTTAGAATGGAAGGACAGATAAAGCGCTTCTCAGATAAGGTCAAGTTGAAGGAGTTCATCATCACCCAGCTCTTATTATATGAAATGTTAAAGGGACTTATCTAAGAAAAAGAAGATAAAAATATGACAGTGAAAAGACAGCAAACTCACAGCTATTAACAACCACACCTAAAACAAAAGCAAACTAAGCAAACAGCTAGAACAGGAACAGAACCACAGAAATGGAGATCATATGGAGGGTTAGCAACAGGGGCGTGGGAGGAGGAGAGAGGGGGAAAGGTACAAAGAATGAGTAGCATAGATAGTGGGTAGAAAATAGACAGGGGAGGGAGGGCAAGAATAGTATGGGAAATGTAGAAGGTAAAGAACTTATGACACATGGACATGAACTAAAAGGGGGAATGTGGGTGGGAGAGGGTGTGTAGGGTGGAGGGGAATGATGGGGGAGAAATGGGCCAACTGTAATAGCATAATCAATAAAATATATTTAAAAAAATAAAAAAAAATTTATATGGAACCATAAACAACCCCAAATAGCTGCAGCAATTTTGAGAAAGTAGAGCAAAGTAGGAAGGATCACAATACCTGATACCAAACTGTATTACAAGGCCACTGTAATCAAAACAGCCTGGTACTGGCATAAAAACAGGCACGTGGACCAGTGGAACAGAACAGAGAGCCCAGAAATAATCCCAGGTCTCTATGGTCAATTAATATTCAACAAAAGTGGCAGCAACATAAAATGGAGGAAAAATAGCCTCTTCAACAAGTGGTGTTGGGAGAACTGGACAGCTACCTCCAAAAAAAGAAAATGAAACTTGAGCACCAACTTATACCATACACAAAAATAAATTTAAGGTAGATGAAAGATTTAAATATAAGCCATGACACCATTAAAGTCCTAGAGGAGAATATAGGCAGGAAAATGTCAGATATTTCACACAGCAACATTTTTACTGATATGTCCCCTAACACAAGGGACATAAAGTAAAGAATAAACAAGTGGGATCTCATCAAAGTAAAAAGCTTCTGCACAGCGAAAGAAAACAGTATTAAAATAAAAAGAGAACCAACTGTATGGGAAAGCATATTTTCCAATGATACCCCATACAAGGGTTTAATCTCCAAAATATACAAAGAACTTACAAGACTCTACTCTAACAAGACAAGCAACCCAATTAAAAAATGGGCAAGGGACTTGAACAGACACTTCTCCAAGGAGGACATACAGAGGATCCAGAGAAACATGACAAGATGCTCAGTATCGCTAGCTATCAGGGAGATACAAATGAAAACCACAATGAGATACCACTTCACACCAGTCAGAATGGCCATCATAAACAAAGCAACAAACAACAAGTGTTGGAGAAGTTGTGGAGAAAAGGGGACCCTAGTGCACTGTTGGTGGGATTGCAGACTGGTACAACCCCTCTGGAAAACAGTATGGGGTTTTCTAAGGAAACTAAAAATGGATCTACCTTTTGACCCAGCAATTCCACTGCAAGCATTATATCCTAAGAACTCTGAAACACTAATCCAAAAGAACCTATGTACCCCAATGTTCATAGCGGCACAATTTACAATAGCCAAGTGTTGGAAGCATCCTAGTTGCCCATCTGTAAATGAATGGATCAAATAACTATGGTACATTTACACAATGGAATTCTATGCAGCAGAGAGAAAGAAGGAGCTCCTCCCCTTTGCAACAGCATTCATGGAACTGGAGAACATCATGCTAAGCAAAATAAGCTAGGTGATGAAAGACAAATACCATATGATCTCACCTTTAGCAGGAACTTAATCAACAAAACAAACAAACAAGCAAAATATAACCAAAGACACTGAAATTGAGAACAGGCTGACAGTCCCCAGAGGGGAGAGGAGAGGGAACTTCAGGGGAAAAGGGGAAGGGTTTACAGGAACAAGCATAAAGGACACATGGACAAAAACTATGGGGGTGGAAATTGGGGGGGAGGGCTGGGGCGTTGGGCTGGGATGGTAGTAAAAGACAGTAAACTCTACAAGAACAACAATCAAAATAAAATTGAAAAAAAATTGGAGGACCATTCCCAAATCAGAATGTTCTAAGAGGAAGAGACAGCAGAGGATGAAAACAATTTATTATAATTATTTTATGATCATTAAATTTAACATAATTGCATATACTATTCTGTATAATTATTGTTTTATATGATACTATAATATATAATAGAAACATATTAATTTTATTGTTGAAACTATTATTATTATTTAGATACTATATATTGATTGCTTACCAGGCATTGTACTTACTGGGCATTATACTATTTAATTTTCACAATAATCCTATGTTGTAAGTACTGTGTGTTTTTTCTTCTTTAAATTAGTTTCATTGAGGTATAATTCACATACCATATATTTCATTCATTGAAAGTATATAATTCAGTGGTTTTTAATATATTCACAGAGTTTATAATCATAACCACAATTAATTTACATTTTCATCATCCCAAAAGGAAACTCCATACCCATTAGCAGTGACTCCTCATCCCCACTTCCACCAGCCCTGAACAACCATGAATCTACTTTCTGTCTTTGTATATTCTGAACATTTCATATAAATGGAATTATACCGTATATAATCTTTTATGACTGGCTTCTTAACTGAGCAAGTTTTCCAGGGTCATCCATTTTGGAGCATGTAACAGTACTTCATTCCTATTTATGATTATATTCATTGTGTGGATAGACCACATTTTGTTTATCCATTCATAAGTTGATATACACTTGGGTTGTTTCTACTTCGGGGAGATTATAATTAATGTTGCTCTAAGTATCCATGTGCAAATTTTTGCATGGTTGTATGCTTTCATTTTTTCTTGGAGATACTGTATTTTTACCCTATATTACAGAAGAAGAAACTGAGGCACAGAAATGTTAGGTAACTTGCCCAAGATAACACTGCTCTGAGACTCAATTCAGTTCTGTCTGATGCCCTGTTGCCCTTAAGTTTATCAAAGGTTAATATGTGGAGGGTGGAGACTCATGTCCCTTGAGGACTCCAAAAAGGCACAGAAAAAAACACAGCAGGAAGAGTTCCTATGCAAGCTAAGTATGAACTTTTCCCTCTGAGTGCTGGTTGGTTAAGTCTGGGAGTGACTGCCAAGGGAACGGGTGAATTCCCCTTTTGAGATTAAGGATCCTCGGTGGGGATCTTTAAAACATGTCTCACTCTTGGGAATGGGATTTGGTTTAAGGCTCTCCAAATGGCAGCCCTCATTCTGCATTTGGTGTCCAAATAGAGTAAAAGAGTCCAGGTTGAAATTCAGGTCTTCACCCCTTTTCAGCTCAGCCCCACCCCAGCCATCCTAGTGTATTTCCAAACCCCAGCACCACACGACAGGACTTCCCAGATCTCCTCTCTCTTCAACCCAGTCCCTGACCTACCCCTCCCCCTGGCTCCTACTTGGGTTTCTGCAGAGGGAGCTGGTCAAGGCCAGCTGAACCAGGGCTGGCAAGTTCGTTTGGGAGAAAGGTGATGGGTTTCAGGGAGGGAGGGAGAGGAGAGGGCCAAAAGAGTCATTTCGAAACACCCAGGGAAGGGTAGAGTGTTGGGGAGGGGATCCACAAGCCTCCCCAGAGGAGTTAATGTTAATCAGAACACATGGCTATAAAGTGAGTCTTCTGTGTTTGTGTGACTTATGGAACCAGGGTCATTTGATATATTTCTACAGGCTATGGGTTTTCTTCCTAAAAAATTCTACTGAAGAACAGATTCTGACTCCTGAAATTGTTATTTTACCAGTTATAGAAAAAACATAAAGTCCACAGGCTCTTTTGGGGGGACTTCAGTTGTGAAATATAGGGAAACAGATTTAACTTTGAAGTCAGAGAGAGAGAGTCTGTCCCTCACTAGATTTATGACTGTGAAAAATGTCCTTAACCTTTCATAGCCTCAATTATTTTTGTGTATAAAGGGATAATATAAATAGTAATACCTCCTTTGCACAGTTATTGGCAGGGTTAAATGAGACAGTACAGCATTTCTCAGTGTGTACTCTTGGCAATCATACTTCTGTAGGTTATTGTAACATGGGAAGGAAGTGGCTTAAACAAAGCTTAAACAGGGTACATTCGTGCACTACTCAGAGCATTTAATATGCTGATCTGCATTAAGAATATTTAAGAAGAACCTCTTTCTATTGCATTTTGCAAATTTATTTAACCATGGAAATATTTGAATTTAACATCAAGGATACTGTTTGCAAACTGGCAATCCAGATCTGGCCAACAGATGTAGTTTTTTGGCCATCACTGTGTTGCTTTAAAAAGTTTCCTATATTTACATATAGTGAAATTTCACTCATAAATTGAAAAATTTCACATAAAAATTGACTTTTCAGTTTCTCTTGAAAAGTATGTAGATCAGGTCAAGCTGTGCCCTCATTTCTACATAGTGACACTCGGCCTGAACAGGTAGTGGGAGCTCTGCAGAGATGCCACTTTAGGTGGGGTGTGTGCTCTTCATTTGGTCACTTGTCCCTAAGACATTCCACTTTGGGACCCCTGAAAGTCTAGTGCTACTTAAATTCTGGGATAAGCAATGTAAAATGATGAGTTTCGTCTGTATGCCCCTTCATTATAAAGTTGTAGAACATCTGCTTATTAATATTAATATTAATATTTATGCATCACTGGATAACATAATATGTACATTAGAAAGCATATACCAAGAATAATTTAACAGAAGATATTAAAAGTAAATATAAATAAGTTTATAAATAAGTTTTCCTCTCCCCTTTTCACCATGTGGAAGCCACAGCTCCTCGTACAGAATTAGCACCAAGTTGGGGCTCAGTCATAGTCATTCATGGTCATAATTATGGTAGATGGGATGTGAAGGTGTCCAACTTCCTTGTTAAAGAAAAGCTGAGCATGGAACCACCATCTGTAGCCAACACCAAGCTAAATGTCTTGTGTATCTGAGCTCATCAATCCTTACAAGGAAATTGTGAATTAAGTGCTATTATGCTTGTACTCTGCCCTTGAGGGTTATTTTTTCCTTTCTTTTAGTTATGGCCAGCAGCATAAACAAGAGTCTCTTGAACCTAGTCTGTGTGGGAAATATTAATTTAGGTAAAAGCCAATATATACAAAGAGAGAAATAGGTACACAACGTTCTGTTTTCAAATACTGATGAAGTACTGGCTTTAGCCAGAAAGAACCAGAAAAAAATTATACAAATTAAAGAGACTCTTCAAGTCTTGAAACAGCCACACTCCATTACAATCTCCAAGGGAATAATGTCATAGTAAATAGTAACTGCTTGTGAAGTTGCCTGAGATTTTTAAATGCAAAAATATTTTTATAAAGTGTTATTTATTATGCCAATTTGGGGTTAAATTTTTTATATTTCCACCTCATCTCCTAACGAATTTTCAAGATAACAAAAAGCAGTGTCACTGACATTGGGTTTTCTTCTTCATAAGAGCTAGTAATGAGATGGGGATGGAAGAAATCACCACTGGGCATGGAAGGCCTCCCCATGCCATCACCTACCAGCACATTTTCAGGGGACCATTGAAGAACTAATGAATCCAACTTTCCCGTAAAACTGCCACTACTACCAGTCTGTGCTAGTACTTTGGCTGCCATTGAGCTGGGCAGTTGAGGAAATAGCCATTCCTAAGCCATCATATGTCAAGGACCCTGTTGACAGGATGACCTCATGGTCAAAACTGTGGGCTATGGGAATCACTCCCAGGGTTCTAATTCCCACCCTACCATTTACTAGCTGGTTGACCAGGGTAGTGATTCAACATCTCTGGGCTTCCATTTTCTCCACTGTGAAATGAGAATCACAATTAGTACCCACTTTGAGGAGTTAAGAAGAAACAATGTATGTAAAGTGTTTGACCAGTAGCCTAACCCCACCCAAAAAATGTTTAGTGCCTGTTACCATCACATTGCAAACAACAAGCTATTTCCCTTGTTTTTCTGTCCTTAAGATCATAAATTCAATTGTCCTCCTTAACTCTTTGAATCCCCTATTATTCAGCTCTTCTGACCTGTGTCTTTATTATGTAAACCTGGGATTGGAATCCTTTTTCTGCCAACAGCTAGGTAGAAAATACACTCCCCTTTGCAGACCATAAGGTCTCTGTCACCACTGCTCAACTCTACCTTTGTAGCTAGAAAGCAGCTATAGACAATACATAAATGAATGGATGTGACTAAGCAGGCAGGAGGACACTGGGAGGCCCAAGTGTTAAGCATGTGTCCTTCACAAGGAACGGAGTAAAGGAGCCCTGGTTTGTGTGAATTTAAAGGAAACAGGAGAAATTGAGTCCCCCCCTCCCCCGCTCCAAATATGTCACCGATTCTCTTTACAAAACCGACAGCCTCAAAGTGGAAGAACACAACTGCTGAGTTGAGGAGGGCTGTGGAACCTGTGTGGGTGCAGCATCAAATGCCAAGAAGCAGGCTGTGCTCAGAACTCCTGACACCTGTTGTCATGGGTCCCAGTGCTCAAAATGCCTGAAAGCTAGAGGAGGCTGCAAATGTCTATGCCATCAAGAGCTTGGATGTATTTCCCTAACCATCCCATCAAGGTACTCTTGGTGGTGCACACGGAAAGGCAGCATTCTCAGAAGCTTGCTGAAATCTTCAAGAAGGTGGCATTGTGGAAGAATACTGTCTAGCATTCTTCTACCAACATTTTCTGCTATGGTTCCTACCAAGCATACACTTTCAATTTCCCCAGCAACTCCTATGTGGGGAAATGATCTTCTTAAACTATCAGTGCCTCTGTATCTCCATCTTTCTCTGAAAGGAGGAAAATCTCTCTTTCTCCCCATAAGGCCCTTGAGTGGAAAACAAAATACCTACACAGAATGAGCCCAGCAACAATGCCTTAGAAAATGCTCTACCTTCAATATTCTCTTTTCTGCTCTGTCTGCCCTACCTCTGTGATCAGGAAGATGTCTAGAGGCTCTGAAGACCTGGTGTGGAACAGTCCCTAAAATGGGCTCTTTGTGTTGGGAAAGGGCCAACGGAATGGATTGAGGCTTCTCGTGGTAAGGCGTACCTCCCTTCTACTCTAGGTCCCCTCTGCTTTCCCCCAACCAACACTTAATACCTGGCATATCTCAGGTTTGAGGCACCTCTCCTGATACTTTAAAATATACCTTCATTATAGGATGCTGGGCACAGGCTATTGGTGGTTTACTTACCTATGGTGAGCAAGGGTTTGCTTTTTTTTCCCTTTGACTCTTGGGAGAGTCCCCACAGTGCCAGACTGACAATGGCACTGAGACTCCACCATGAGTGGAGATGTTTTTTTTTCCAGCTATCCTAACTGAGGTAGATGTTTGAGGAGAAGATTATAGGGCCCCTTGGAGCATGGATTCTGGTTTATTTGATGTGAACTCAGGTAATAATTACACAGAAATTTCCATTTTGCCCAGCCTCTATACTGTCCAGATAAGAGCTCTCCTTTCCAGGCAAGAAAAATAATAAAAGATGCAATGGTCCTTAATCAGAGGTCCTCAGACTGAATGTGCCTTAGAGTTATCAAGAATGCATTGGAAAATAAAGAAAGAGAGAGGAAATCAGCTGTGCCCTCCTTTAGTTCAGTAGAACTGGGGCAAAGCCTGAAAGCTCGGCCTTTAACTGTACATTATCCTGCCTTGCCCACTCCTGGGTCATTCTGAAGTGGGTGAGTTAGAAACCACCATGAGAGATATACTTGCTTAGCCTGAGGATAAGGCATATCATGGGCTAACTCTGAGATGTGATTCTTCAGGCCTCAGGTGGATGTTAATGACCTGTGTTTGAAGGGTCATTCTCCTCCAGCTAACTCCAGACCAACTTCTAAAAAATTCTTCAAGGAAACCAATGTAGAAGAAATCGAAAGATTCAAGAAAATTCAAACCTAGTTGGATTTTCTTTTTTATTGGAGGATGTGTGATATTTCTCCATCTTTCAAATGCATCAAACCACACAGTTTACAAAGCATTTTTACATATATTATTTTATTTATTTTTATGAGAGCTTCTTGAGCTGAAGACCATGGATCCCCACAAATATATACATATGTCTATGAACTTAAATGGATTTTTTTTCACTAAAACTACCTGAAATTCAGCACTTTCTTCAATTATGAATGCAAGCAACATATCACAGTTCCAAAGGTACCTGTGACTTAATCACCTAACAAAATCACAGGTATTTCCTTATCACATCACTACTATTATCAATGTCAGACTATGTCATTTAGGCTCATCACTAGTTTGAAATCACCATAGTCTTTAGATTCACTGTTATATGTTGTTGTTTAAGGCACTAAGAAAAACATTTATTTCTATATTAATTGATTTTAATACTTCAATAATTGTACTTTTTAAATTATATTTTATTGATTATGCTATTACAGTTATCCCATTTCTCCCTCATCATTTCTCCCCTCTACCCTGCATACCCCCTCCCACCCACATTCCCCACCTTTAGTTCATGTCCGTGTGTTGTAAGTTCTTTAGCTTCTACTTTTCCCACACCTGTCTATTTTCTTGCCCTCCCCCTGTCTATTTTCTACCCACCATCTATGCTACTTATTCTCTGTACCTTTTCCCCCTCAATCCTCCTCCCACTCCCTTGTTGCTAACCCTCCATATGATCTCCATTTCTATGTTTCTGTTCTTGTTCTAGTTGTTTGCTTAGTTTGCTTTTGTTTTAGGTGTGGTTGTTAATATCTGTGAGTTTGCTGTCTTTTTACTGTCCTATTTTTTATCTTCTTTTTCTTAGATAAGTCCCTTTAACATTTCATATAATAAGGGCTTGGTGATGATGAACTCCTTGAACTTGACCTTATCTGAGAAGCACTTTATCTGCCCTTCCATTCTAAATGACAGCTTTGCTGGATAGAGCAATTTTGGATCTAGGTCCCTGCCTTTCAAGACTTTAAATACTTCTTTCCAGCCCCTTCTTGCCTGGAAGGTCTCTTCTGAGGAATCAGCTGACAGTCTAATGGGAATTCCTTTGTAGGTGACCGTCCCCTTATCCCTTGCTGCTTCTAGAATTCTCTCTTTCATTTTCATCTTGGCTAATGTAATTCTGATGTGCCTTGGTGTGTTCCTCCTTGGGTCCAACTTCTTTGGGACTCTCTGAGCTTCCTGGACATCCTGGTAGTCTATTTCCTTTGCCAGCTTGGGGAAGTTCTCCTTGATTATTTGTTCAAATAAGTTTTCCACTTGTTGCTCTTCTTCTTCCTCTTCTGGGACCCCTATAATTCGGATGTTGGGACATTTAAAGATGTCCTGGAGGTTCCTAAGCCTCTCCTCATTTTTTTTGAAATCTTGTTTCTTCTTTGTTTTCTGTTTGGTTGTTTCTTTCTTCCTTCTGGTTCACTCCATTGATTTGATCCCAGTTTTCCTCCCATCTCTGTTGGTTCCCCATGCATCTTCCTTCATTTCACATATTATAGCCTGCATTTTTTCATCTAATTTGTGAGCAGAGTCAACCAATTCTGTGAGCATCCTGATCACCATGGCTTTGAACTGTGCATCTAATAGGTTGGCTATCTCTTGGTTGCTTAGATGAATTGGCTCTGGAGCTTTGATCTGTTCTCTCATTTGAGCCATTTTTTCTTTTTGGTCTGGTCGCAGCTGTTACGTAGTGAGGGGAGGAGCCTTAGGTTTTCACCAGGGCAGGGCAGCCCTTTTTCTGGGTTGTGACGCTGTATGTGGGGGCAGGGTCTCGGTGTTTTTAGGTTTTATTTCCTGGCACTGGGGCCCTGGGTTGGGAGTTCTGTCGTGTTTTCCATTTTCTCCTGGATTATCGGTCCGGATGAATGGTTGTCAGACCTCCATGCAGTTCAATTTTCTCTCAGTTCCGAATGTTTTCTTGTTTCTAAGTCTTTGTTGTCCTTAATTTTGGTTGTGCAAGGAGGCACAGTGTGTCCACCTACACCTCCATCTTGGCCAGACATCTCTCCCAATAATTGTACTTTAATATGTTTAGTTTTATTTTCAATTCCATATGTTATACATTTATTTTTTTCCTTTTTATTGAATTTATTAGGGTGGCATTAGTTAACAAAGTTACACAGGTTTCAGGTATACGGTTCCACATTACATCATCTGCACAGTGTATTGTGTGTTCATCACCCTAAGTCAAGTATCCTTCCATCATTATTTATCCCTCCGTACCCTCCTCCACCTCCCCTGGCTCCCCTGTCCCCAGCAATCACCACCCTGTTGTCCGTGTCCCTGAGTTCTTTCTCTTTTTTTCTTTTTCACTTAATCCCTCTACCCCCACCCAGTCCTCCAACTTCTCCCACAGCTGTCAACATGCTCTCCACCTATGAGTCTGTCTCTGTTTTACTCATTACTTCATTTATTAGATTCCACAGATGAGTGAAATCATATGAAATCATATGGTACTTATCTTTTTTCTGAGTGGTTTATTTTCCTTAACACAATTCTCTCCAGATCCATCTATGCTGTTGCAAGGGGTAAGATTTCCTCCTTTTTTTATGGCCACATTGTATTCCATCGTGTAAATGTACCACAGCTTTTTTATTCACTCATTTACTAATGGACACTCAGGCTGCTTCCAAACCTTGGCTACTGTAAACAATGTTGCAATGAACATAGGGGTGCATATATTCTTTCAAATTAGTGTTTTGGGGTTTTTTTTCCCAGATAAATTCCAAGAAGTAGAATCACTGGATCAAAAGGCAGTTCTGTTTTTAATTTTTTGAGGAAACTCCATTCTGCTTTTCATAGTAAAAACACAGTAAGATGTGTTATGTAGCTTCCTGGACATCCAAAGAGATCTATGACAAAGAAAGAAGAAAAAAAATAAAAAAGAGAAAAGGAAGGTTAAGAATCCCTCATCAGGTTATCACAATGACTCCCTGAAGATGGCAAGGCAATTACTATTACCCTCCTTCCAAGGCAGAGAAAGCTTAGGGAAGTCAAGTACATGTCCAAGATGGCAAAGCTAGTGTATAACAGAGCCTAGTTTCAAATCAGATGCTCAGGGTTCCTTATTGACCACAGTCAGCCATGTGGAGGGAACTGTGGCCCTTCTGTGTGCAGTAGCCAGCATGTGAGTTGGAGCTCTGGGTTGCAAAAAAACACTGAGGAATTCTTGCATCTGGAGAAGACTTTAGAGGACTCACTGGAACAGTGAGAGTATGAGCAGCCACAAAGAGGTGGGCCTGTCAAGCTGGGGCCTGGTGATTAATTGGTGCAGGGAATACAGCCAAGAGCAGAGAAGGCACACCAGGTTGTCATCCATTTGTCCATGCCCTGGGGTCAGAGATGGAGCAAATGGAACTTTTATAAAAGAGCAGAAGGTAAAATGTAGCCATCAGGGGAGTTCTGCAAGGAATTCACAGGTGTTTTCTTATTGTACTTTCCCCTCACTATATACCTGTCTGTGTACAGTTAGCAATAGAGAGGAGGGCAGAGATGGTGGCTTGGCTCCACCTGTTTGGCTATGCTCTGCAATCTTGCACACACTCCTTCCACCCAACCCTCTTCCCCAGTGTTTTTTATGGGCTACGGTGATTTCTATTGGAACTACAGAAGCCATATTCAAGTCACAGGAGCTAGATCACTGGAAAACTCACTGGGTTTTCCAGAAAACATTGCCAGATGAATGTGGACGGGCTTGGGCTTTTTGGGAGAGTCAGTCACTAGGGTCACTCCAACTTGGGTCATGAAACTGACCTCTTCACTACTGCATCTTAGCAATTCTGTAGAGTTAGATTCCAGATAGACTCAACAAACTCTCTCTCTCAAGGAAAGAAAGCTCCAGAGCTTGGTTCAGACTATTTCTTCCCATTGAAATACTGGTGCAAGTGTGCCAGTGAAAATGGTACTCATCAGCATTTTGTTGTGGAAGCACAGTTGTTTCAGGAGGCCATGTTCCCCAAAATTTGTTTGAATTATGAAATGATAGAAGATTTTGGAAATGTTTTTCAAAAAATTTTAGAAAATCACTTTTAACCTTACCACTTAGGAAAATCAGTGTTAATATTTTGCTATATTTTCTTCTGGACAAAGAAGTGAACAAATGGGCAACTTCCCTACATTCATAGTGTCTAGAAAGCATGAAGTACAGTCGTTGGGTCCATAAAAACACTATCTCATTAGTATGATATTGTGAATGCAGATTTCTACTATGTTGCCTTTTGGTGCATGTAAACTTAGGTTCAGAAATGTGGAAAGTCTTCTTTCTGCTTTCCCCTTGCCCTCCTTCTAATGGGATCTCAGCTTCATATTCTATCCTGCAAGCTGCTACTGTTACATACTTAGTAAGTGGCAGAACATGAATTCTAACCCAGGCCTTCTAACCTGGAACCATCTTGGCAGGTTGCATTACTTTCCAAAGATGGCAGCACCAACATATTCCTCATCTCACTTGGTTTCTTACAACACATGGTGATACTCCATCAAGCAGTGGGAGATATGTGTTCCTTATCTTGGACCTAAGCGAACCCTTGTATCTGTGTTGACCAATAGAATGTGCTGCATGTAACACTGTGTGGGTTTCGAGGCCAGATTATAAAAGACAATACAAATTTTGCCTACCTCTCTTTCTGTCTTGCGGCATTTCCCCTTAGAATCCAGACACCATGTTGCAAGAAAGCCCACACCACATGGACAGGCCTTGTGTGGGTTTCTGGCTGACATCCCCAAGGTGGCCCCCAGTCAAGAGCCAGCATAAGCCATCATACACATGGCACACCAGACAAATGGGCCTTTCACTGACTCCAATACCTGTCTTCCAGTCTTTCCTCTGAGGCTCTAGACCTCACAGAGCAGAGGCAAGCTGTGCTTACTGTGCCCCCTCTGAACTCCTGACCTACAAAAATTATGAGTAATGATAAATAATTACTATTGTTTGAAACCACCAAGTTTTGAGGTGACTTGTTATGTAGCCAGAGTAACTGGAACATTATAGCAGTGCTAGGATAAACTCTCAGCAACTCTCCAGCCTTACCTTTATTCCGGCCCACTCTGCTACATCGCCAAGTTTGAATTTGCCATGAGGGAAATCTTGCATACATTTTTCTTAGTCCAACTCCATGAAGAAAATTATTCCCACTAGGATTTTTGTTGTAAATTTTTTCATTTTCCTACATTTTCATAGGTCTTTAGTTGAGGAATAAGAAGAGGTTTCCTGAAAGCCTGTGAACTAAAGATATTTTAAGCCAGATATTAAATTGGCCTCTTTGAGGAAATATGTAGCCAGTCCTTCAAAACAGTTGACTAAGCAGACTTCTGACCAAGATGGAGACATAGGTAGACACACTGTGCCTCCTTGCACAACCAAAAGAAGGACAACAACAATTTAAAAACAAAAAATACCAGAACTGACAGAAAAATCAAACTCTATGGAAGTGCGACTACCAAGGAGTTAAAGAAACATTCATCCAGACCTGTAGGAGGGGCGGAAATGGGCAGCCAGGCAGAGAGGACTTGTGGCAAGGTATTGGTGGCGGACCCAGTGAGGTGGCAGCAGGTAGAGTGGGTGGTCCCATGTTCACATGCAGATAAATTAGGACAGACAATTGGGGAGCAAAACAGACTGTGCAACGCAGGGCTCCAGCGCAGGGAAATAAAGCCCCAAACCACTGATAGAAAACACCTGTGCAGGTGGAGGTGTCAGTAGGAGAAACTCCCAGCTTCACAGGAGAGTTCATTGGAGAGAACCACAGGGTCCTAGAACATACACAAGCCCATCCACCTGGAATCAACAGCAGAAGGGCCCAATTTGCTTGTGGGTAGCAGGGGAAGTGACTGAAATCCAGCAGAGAGTCGTGTAAGCCCCATTGTTTACCCTTGTACCCTTTTCCCACATACAGCATCACAACACAGTGACCTGGGTTGCAACATGGGTTACCCTGCCCTGGTGAATACTTAAGGCTCTGCTCCTTACTAGTAAGAGGGGCATCAAGACAAAAAAAAATGGCCCAAATGAAAGAACAGATCAAAGCTCCAAAAGAAATACAACTAAGTGACGAAGAGATAGTCAACCTATCAGTTGCACAGTTCAAAACACTGGTAATCAGGATGTTTACAGATTTGGTTGAATTTGGTTGCAAATTAGATTAAAACACGAAGGCTATGCTAAGTGAAATAAAGGAAAATGTACAGGGAACCAATAGTGATGGGAAGAAAACTGGGACTCAAATCAACAGTGTGAACCAGGAGGAAGAAAGAAACAATCAAACAAAAAAGAATGAAGAAACAAGAATTCAAAAAAAATGAGGAGAGGCTTAGGAACCTCCAGGACATCTTTAAACATTTCAACATCCAAATTATAGGGATAACAGAAGAAGAAGAGGAAGAGCAACAAACTGAAAACCTATTTGAACAAATAATAAAGGAGAACTTCCCCAATCTGGCAAAGGAAATAGACTTCCAGGATGTCCAGGAAGCTCAGAGAGTCCCAAAGAAGTTGGACACAAGGAGGAACACATAAAGGCACATCATAATTACATTACCCAAGATTAAAATGAAGGAGAGAATCCTAGAAGCAGCAAGGGATAAGGAGACAGTCACCTACCAAGGAGTTCCCATCAGACTGTCAGCTGATTTCTCAAAAGAGACCTTCCAGGCAAGAAGGGGCTGGAAAGAAGTATTCCAAGTCATGAAAGGCAAGGACCTACATCCAAGATTGCTCTATCCAGCAAAGCTGTCATTTAGAATGGAAGGGCAGATAAAGTGCTTCTCAGATAAGGTCAAGTTCAAGGAGTTCATCATCACCAAGCCCTTATTACATGAAATGTTAAAGGGATTTATCTAAGAAAAAGAAGATAAAAAATATGAACAGTAAAATGACAGCAAATTTACAGATATTAACAAACACACCTAAAACAAAAGCAAACTAAGCAAACAACTAGAACAGGAACAGAACCAAAGAAATGGAGATCACATGGAGGGTTATCAACAGGGGAGTGGGAGGGGGAGAGAAGGGGGGAAAAGTACAGAGAATAAGCAGCATAAATGGTAGGTAGAAAATAGACGGGGGAAAGAAAGAATAGTGTGGGAAATGTAGAAGCTAAAGAAATGACACATGGACATGAACTAAAGTCGGGGAACATGGGTGGAAGGGTATGTGCAAGGCAGAGGGGAGTGAAGGGGGAAAATGGGACAACTGTAATAGCATAATCAATAAAATAAATTTTTTAAAAAATAGTTGACTAAGGACTTACTCAGACCGGCACTGGGCTTTGTCCAGATGAATTTGTTCTGTGAGGAGGTATTGTACAATGATTTTCTTAAAAAAAAGTCAAATGTGCCTTTTCCTAGAAATCTTTTCCATTTGATAGTCTCTGTAATGCTCTTCTCCCAAAAAAGAAAATGAAAGGGGTGGAGGAATCACAAAGTCCAGAGAAAACTGTAAAGGCCTAAGGAGTAGGTGACAAAATCTACTAATATTAAGTGTGATTGCAAAAGAGATTCAGGTGTTTAAGATTTGCAAAATATGGCCTGCAGACTTGTCTCCAGCCCAGAGCTTTGTCATGTTTTTAGAACTTGTTCCTCAGATATAAACATGGCTTATTTCTTTTTATCCTTTGTTCAGTTTCTTTGTAAAATGCCCATAGATGACAGTACAGTTTTAATGGTTTGATGGTGAGGGAGTAGGGAGTAGAAATGGTACCATGAAAAGTACCGGCCCATTAGAAGAAGGAAAATGCAGGTATCAGGTTCACATGAACATTAAGGCCCAAATAGACACCTATAGGTACACATCTATTTGTTTATGTTACATTCATAGCTGAAAGGTTGTATTTCTTAATAAACTGCCTCCTGAAATTCTGAATACATCTCTATACATATTTTACACTCCCATGGGCCATAGGGCTGGGATGAGGAAAGAGAGAACAAAGAGAAGAGAGAGGCAGATCAAAATTAAACATGTAAGTACCCTATTTTGACTTTTTTAAGGTAAATATACAGTACTGGCTCAGCCCCTCCACCCTAAACAAAGGGTACATGCAAAATGAAAGTATTTAAGGAGGCTGTGTTTGCCAAGTATTTACTTACAAAGGTGTGGGTGTAGGAAATAGCAAGGAATAGTGCAAGAACAAGCAGGAGCAAATTTCTCACAGCCATAGCCTGAAGGAGAGGGAGAAGTTACTGGAACTGAAAAGAGGGAGTCACATAGAACATCTGCCTGGAGAGAAGCTGTGACCATAGTTGAGGGATTCTCAGAGGGGACCAGAGGAATTAATAGCCTTTCATCCGCTGGAATTTTTCATTGGCTATACCTACATGGAAACCAGAGGTTCAAGAGGCTACTGAACTAGTCTGCAGACATCAGCTGATGGTACAGACAGCAGGGTAGAGAGAGGTAGTGGATCTGGGGACAAAAGGGATACACCCAGCACACTCATTACCCATACATATAAAAGTTTTCAAAATCAGAAAATGCCTGGTTGGACATAGTAAGGCCTAAAAATATAAATCCAGCTTTAAACCAAATACAGATTTTAGAAAGGTATTTATAAGAGCCAAAGGTTTATCATTCATCTTCTTGACACAAATGTAATTGAGTACCCTGGGTGTGTAACAATAAACTCCATTCCCATTTGTCCCTATTGGCCAGTCTTCACATTGAACTCCTGATCCTTTTAACGCTTAAGTTCAATAACGTCCCTCATCTGTTAACCACACCCTTTTCCATGGATGGGGGTTAAAGCTAGAATCTTCACAATGGTCTACAAAAGCATAAATGAGCCCCTTGATTACTTCTCTGAACTTGGAGCTACTGCTCCTCCCTTTGTCTACCTGACTTCAGCCAAACTGGTTGAAATACAGCCATCATAATCTGCCTCAGGACTTTTGTACTTATTTTCACTCTTTGTCCAAAATATAAACATGACTCACCCTCTCACATTTATGGATATGTGTTCAAATGTTACATTCAGAGAAGCCTGCCTACAATTCTATGTAAAATAGTAACTACAGTAAAATGTGTTTTTTCAAAAATGACCACACCAATATTTCCAATCCTACATGATCTTCCAGAAACGTACCACTGCCCATCAACAAGTGGAGTCTTTTCCCTCTCCTGGGGTGGGACTTGTGACTGCCTCAGCAAATATAGTAGAAATAATGCTGTGGATTTCCAAGACTAGGTCATAAAAGGTGATATAGCTTCCTTCTGATGCTTTCTCTTTCCTGGGCATTTGCCCTTGTAACTCAGCCACCATTTTGTAAAGAAGCTAAGGCAACATGAACAGACCTCATAGAGGTGTTTCATTCGACAACCCCAGCTGAGATCTCAGACAAAAGCCAGTATCAATCACCAGATGTAGAAGTGAGTAAGCCATCAGGTAATCATAGCCCACAGCCTTCAAGCTGCCCCAGCTAATGCCAAGTGCAGTAGACAGAAGCCATTTTTGCCAAGACCTACTCACATTGCAGATTCATGAGCAAATAAACAGTTGCTTATGCCACTGTTTTTTGTGTGTTTGTTTTGAGTAATCCATTACCTAGCTATAAAATTAGAACATATTTTTGGTGCCAGAAGTAAGATACGGTAGCAAGAAGAAACTAAAACATGAGGGAATGGTAGTGGACAAAAACTAAACCTTAAAGACAGTGTTAGTAGAAGCTTAAAGGATCTTCAGGAGGCCACTAAGGGAAGCCTGATAACCCTTGATAATGCCATCAGTGAGGGCTTAAAGGGAGGTAAAGAAAATGTTATGGGAAGCTGTGGGAAAGTGTGGGCGGGCAGGGGGGGGCCTCCGCCTGCAGAGCCCCATCCCTCCATCACGGATGAAAATAAAACTACCAAGACATGATCTGCTTGGGGAGGAGAGGTGGACAAACTCTCAAAGGAGAATGACCCAGAGCCCCTTCCTCACTGGGCTTTTATTGGGTTCCAATTCATGGGAATACAGGTATGTCAGGTGGCAAGGATCAAACAATGGTTAACATTTCAAAGAAATCTGAGGGCTTAATCTGAGTCAGTGTCTGTCAGGAAAGGGGGTTGCAAAACTTTGGGAGGCACACCCATTTCCTCCTCGGACCCTTATCATTTAAATGAGAGCACTCTTAGCAAACAAAGCAGGTTTCACAGGACTTTAGGAATTCTTTCTTATGCTTGATTGCCCAGGGAACCCTTCTGGCCCACCCAGGGCTCCAGGTCTGCACTGCTTGCCATCATAGTTTCAGGCTTTAAGGCGATTATGCTCAGGAAGCAGACATCCCCCAGATGGAAATGCATGCGGGCTATGTCAGAATAGCCGGGGGCGGGGGTGGGCGGCGAGGGTCCATCACATCCTCTTTGCTGCAGCCCCCCGAGTCCTTCCATGAGGGCCTCCCAAGTGGTTGTGTCTGGCTTAGGTTGCCCCTTCCATGAGGAGTCTTACCCGTCATTGACTAACTGGTTAAGCATTGGGGCCAGAGATGGATGAGGCAGAAGCAGCGCTCCTGCCAGGGAGATAAGCTTTGTCTCCTTAGTAGCTCATGTCCTCTTGACAGAACAGACCCAGATGAAGTAGGTCCCTTGGCTCTTACTCAGCCCTCCATGGGGTGAGGGTTACAACTCCTGAAACCAGGCTGAACGGTCTGCAACAGGAAAGAAAATTCATATTATGTAGTGAGAGAGATTTTTAGCTACACTGTTTTTGCAGCAATGTGAAAACTTGAAGAAACCTAATTAGTACCTAATTAGTTGGATGATCTAGCTAAGGAGATTTGAAGCAGAATATTAAATACGTCTTCCCATTGTCTATGATAAAATAAGAAAATAGGGAAATGACTTAAATAAAAAAGAATTAGGAAATATTCATATATAGGAGCCAGAACTTGATGGATTCAAAAGAAAATTATTTCTGATCCCTAGTCTTTCCAGTAGTCTCAAATTAAGAGAGAGCTTGATAGCAGATTAAACTCGGGGTCAGATCATAAGATCCTTTGTTAAAACCTCAGAAATATCTAAGTCAATGCCCCAAGAACTATTCTGCTCAGACTGATATAGAAAAACAGACTCAAAGGGGAGCCCCAAGGAGGGAGGGAGAGAGGGAGAGTTTAAAATTTACAACCACATCTGCTGCACAGACCAGGAAGAGATAAGCTTCCATATCTCAATTTAGTGAACCATTTCTGCCACGAAAACCAGGAAGAGATAGTGCTTAAAAGGGAGGATTCTGCCCGAGCTCAGCACCCAGAATTTGGAGACTGCCTCCTCTGGGACCTCGCATGTAATAAAGGGTTGTGCTTCGCCAACTCCCTGCATCTTGGTCGCTTCATTTCTTCATAACAAGACAAAAGGCCCTCTAAATATCAGAATGGGAGTGCTTCACAGATGCACTATGTAAACTATGTAAACTAATAGAACTTTTGAGAATACAGTAAGTCCTATATTTCAGCAGTTTTATAGCAAATCCAATATACAGAAGGGCTTATTTTGACAACATTTGTGCATAGCTTTGCCTAGTGGAATGTATTCATAATGTATTGATTCTTAAGAAACCCACAAGTTTTTTAAATAATTATATCAGCTTAGATGGAAAGAATGATTTATTCAACATGTACCATGCAGAAAGCAGACTAAGAAAACCATTCAGCTGTAAAATGGACTACTTTTTAAGGAAAATGAGAGATTTGGAGACTATAACCAAGAGCCCTGGTGAATAATTGCCAGGCAGTTGCATGGCACCTAATCAAGTAAGTGGCACTATCTACCCTACTGGATTTCAGATTTGTTATGAATTCCTGTGTGCTTTCCATTTTCTTCATTTCAAAAAGAAGAGTCTATAACAGTTACTCTATACCTGTGTCACGATTATAGATTGTTTGTGTGTATATAAATTAATGTATTTACATACATGTAGATATAAATGGATATACCTATCTATACCAAATTGTTTCTTATGTTTACAAGTCTTAAGATCATTGGGAACTGCCTCTAGAAGCTCTACTTAAGGGTATAAACCCAAAGAACTTCAATTGTATGTGAATATGATCTAGATGGCAAGGTCTTGCACTATAAGCCTGAACTTCAGGCCATAATGGGATTAGATTTTGCAGATTGTGGTGAAGAGAGTAGGCTTTTTTGCATTGGAGAGGAATATGACTTATTGTAGGGCAGACTGTGTAGCCAAGTGTATTTTCTAAAAATGGCCATAACAGTATTTCTGGTCCCACATACTCTTTCACAACCTTGCTACTTCCCATCAAGAAGTGAAATCTATTTATTCTCCTTTTGGGTGAACCAGAGAAATGTAGCAGTCATATAAAAGTAATTATAAAATATTTTTGAAACACTTAAAAGCAAACCCAAATAAATGAGGATGTGTTTATAGATAGAAAGACTAGATGTCATAAAAATATTAATTATTTCTAAATTAATCTATAAATTTAAAAATGTATTATTACCATTTTAATAAGCAGGATTTTTTTGAAACTGTCCAAGATGATCCTAAAATTCATGTACAAGTGGAAACAGCTATAAAAAGACAAGTTAATTAATTTTGAACAAGGATCTAGTAGGATGTAGAGAGAAATATTTGCACTGGAGTATATTAACATTATAAAGTTACAGCAAAATATTGTGGCCTTGGTACAGAGATAGATGGATAGACCAACAATTAGACTAGAGAATCAAGACATATCCTCATGCATGTATGAATAATTGATTCATTATAAAGTGCCCATAGAATGCAATGAAGAGATAACTATCTTTTTAAATGATGCTGGAACATTTGGGTAACCATAAAAAAAACTTAAATCAGATGATTTCTCCATTCCAAAATCTAATTGTTTGGCTAAAACTCTAAAGCTTTCAGAATAAATGGAAAACCCAGGATATCTGAATGACCTCAGGATAGGAAAATGATTTTCTAGATAAAACAAAGGTGCAAAGAAACTCACTCCCTGGGAGAAAATACTTGCAATGCATACAAACCCACAAAGGGTTAGCATCCAAAATATATAAACTTTCCATTTCTAGTAATAAAAAAAAATGAAAATTAAATCTGGAATGAAATACTATTCAAAGACCTCAAATTGGCAAAAAAATCTGTCAGTATTAAATGCGTGTGAGAATGTAGGCGAAGGGATTCAAACATGCTCTTGGGATTACTAACTGGTCTTTACAGAGCAGTTTGGTAGTATGTAATAAAATCAAAGCCACATATCATATATAATTCAGCTTCTCAACTTCTAGGTGTATATGTTACAAGAAACTTCTGCTCATGTACACAACCTACAATGTCCAGGAATATTTGTAGAGGTGTTGTTTGTTATTTGAAAACAACCTAAATGTGCCCTGGCTGGTGTGGCTCAGTGGATTGAGAGCCAACCTGTGAACCAAATGGTTGCCGGTTCAATTCCCAGTCAGGACATTTGCAGGCCAGGGTTGCAGGCCAGGTCCCCAGTATGGTACATGTGAGAGGCAACCACACATTGATGTTTTTCTTCCTCTCTTCTCCCTCCTTTCCCCCATTTCTAAAAATAAATAAATAAAATCTTACAAAAAAGAAAATAACCTAAATGTTTGCCAGCTGGAAAATAGAAAAACAAATTGTAGAAAAACAAATTGTGGTTTATTCAAACAATAGGATATTTAAATGTAACATTTAAAATGAGTGTGCTAAATTACACATATAAACATGGGTGAATCTCTAAATTAGTATACTGAGGAAAAAATCTAGTTGTAAGTGATGCAGAGTGATTCACTTATAGAAAGTTTTAAGACATAAATAACAATACCATACTTTATGATACTGCATGTGTAGTAAAAATGTTAAAGCAGCCTTGGAAATGATAAAACCAAGATTCATCTGGGGAAGGAAGGGAATAGGAATAGAGGTACTAAGAATTTCAAGTGTATTTGTGATGTTTTATTTCTTTAAATGGAAAACAGGGTCTATGGCAAGTTGTTAAGATTTCATGAAGTTACGCATGGTAAGTGGGCACTTGAAATGTGATTTTTTATTGACAGATTTTTAAAAAGCTTAATGAGAATCACAAGCCTCAGTGAGTTCATATGGTTTGTTGCCTTATTTGTGGACCTAGAAATGTATTTGGTATACAACTTCTGCCAAGAGTGTTCTAAAGGAATGTGTGGAATTCTGTTTATATTGTTCTCTGAAGTCTACACATCATCAGTAACCCTCTTCAGTTATAAGTAAAATAAGCAATTAGTTTACTCTTCCTTTCCTAGCAGAGGGATTTCTTTTAAATTTATCATCAGATAACCTACTCACTACTGGTCCAATATACAAAAGAAAGGTATGATGTAATCAAATTAGCTAAAGACCAGAAATAAAAGAAAAATACAGCATACTCACTGTGGTTACTAAAGCTATATTAAACATCAAATTTCAATTTTCTAGAATGAGAAGGGAGATTGAGTCCTCAGAAAGGACAAACAAGTCTTGAGTTAGGCTCTAGAAACTCTTGGTTATTGAAAAGTTTCTAAGAGGTCTGTCCATCTGGACTCACATCATTGTTCTAAAAGCAAGAGCACTGTGTGTCAGGGTTGGGCCAGATTATCTGTAAATGATAACAAGAAAACATTGTTTTGTCTTATTTACTTATTTGTTTGATTATATGGGTATTTTTAGATGGACAATCATAGATACACTGTTTGATTATATTCCCTAAAGGCAGATGACTTAGGGACAGTAGTTTATCTGAGGAGAAAATCCTAGGCAGCACAATGAGGGAAAAGGGGAGTGAGACAGAGAAGGGGGAAAAGATGATTAAGGGTGTGTTAATGAGCAGGTTGCTGTCCTGAGCAAGTGAGGCTTAATTTTGCTGGAGACTCTTTTAGGAACTGTATAGAACAACCCTTGAAATTGGACCCACAAAGCACAAGGAAGCAGGAGTATATACCCACCAACTCCTTACTATTAGGTATGCTTGGGGAAATTAGTCCTTGCCCTCAGACTTGTCTCTCCTGCAAGTATCAAGCAGTCTTCTGTGGGCCATAGGAAGTCCGTCCTCATACCAAGTTCAGAAGCCAGCTGCATGCAAGGGACTGTACACAAATTCCAGATGCCATCGGTGTGGGTCAAAGGAATCTGCCAACAGAACCTAACAAAGATACCTGTGACAAAGCACACTGTGTCAAGTTTTCCAAAGCATGGAACAATCACTACCAGTTTTTCAGGAACCGATTTTAGTTGGTTCTGGTTCATGGCATTAAATAACATTGAATCAAGTGGTGAGAAAGCTCTGTCCTTTCCACTTCTGTTCCCACCCTCTGATTATGCCAAAGAGAAAGTCTCATTTTGGTACTAATTATTATGGGTTGAATTATGCACCGCCCCCCCTCCCCACCGCCCACATTCATATGTTAAAGTCCTAGCTTCCAGTACCTCAGAATGTGCTTGAATTTGGAAATGGGGTCTTTAAAGAGGCAATTAAGTTAAAATGAGGTCATTAGAATGGGCCCTAATCCAATGACTGGTGTCCTTATAAAAAGAGATTTGGACACACACAGACACAGACAAGGGACCATGTGAAGACACAGAGAGAATCTGGCCATCTACAAGCCAAGATAAGCCTCAAAAGGAACCAACCCTGCCAACACCTTGATCTTAGATTTCTGGCATGCAGAATTGTGAAAGAATAAATTGCTGTTGTTGAAGCCACCCAGGTTTTGATATTTTGTTATGCAGCCATAGGAAACTGATACTCTAATTATAGCTATATTACATCTCCAACATAGCTCCCTGTTGTGCAAAGTAAGCCTCAGGCTCAGAATGGCTACCAAAGGCTGCAATTGTTTAAAATGTACTAACATTGTCCTGTTTTAATTGAATTTATTTTTACAATTGCCATCAAACTCTAGCAAGTGGTACTATGTGTTGTCAGCAACAATGCAATCTTTCCTTTTTAGATAGACGTATTTAATCTTTTAAACCAACCTATTCAAAGAACAACATTAAGCAAATAATAGAACCATAAAGATGGCATAAAATAGGTGAAGGGGATATAAAGTACAGCATAGGAAATGGAGTAGTCAAAGAACTTCTATACGTGACCCATGGACATGAACAAAGGTGTGGAGATTGCCTAAGGGAGTGGGGGATGGTGGGTGGATGGGGGCAAAGTGGAAAAGTTGGGACAACTGTAATAGCATAATCAATAAAATATAATTTTAAAAAATGGGTGAAGGCTGGGTAATTATATGAGCTCTAGAACAGCATATTATGATAGATAAAAAGAGTATGACTTGGGCAAATCACCTGAACTCCCTGAGCTTCAGCTCATATAATATTGACCTCACAGAGCAATTCAAATAGGATAATATTTGACAAGTAACAAGCATTCTGCCTAGAATTAATTTTAAAAATGTTAGTTCTCTCCCCATGAAATATTTAAAAGAAAATATACCTTTTCTACTTTTCAATTAGAGTTGGCATTCAATATTTTATTAATTTCAAGTATAAGCCATGGTGGTTAGATGTATATATAACTTATGAAGTAATCCTCCCAATAATTCAAGTACCCACCTGGCACCACACTAATATATAGTCAATAATATTATAATTATTACAATATTATTGACTATATTCCCTATACTCCACTTTACATCCCATGACTATTCTGTGACTACCAATTTACGTTTCCTAATTCTTTGACCATTTTCACCCAGTCCCCAACCCTCCTCTCATCTGGCAACAATTAATTTGTTCTCGGTACCTATAAGTTTGTTTCTGTTTTGTTTATTCATTTATTTTGTTTTTTATATTCTACATATAAGTGAATTCATACAATATTTACCTTTCTCTGTTTGACTTATTTCATTTAGCATAATACCCTCTAAGTCCATCTATGTCATTGCAAATGGGAAGAACTTGTTCTTTTCTATGGCAAGTAATGTTACATTTTATATCTATATATGCCACTTTTTCTTTATCTAATCATCTATCATTGGACACTTAGGTTACTTCCATATCTTGTCATTTGTAAATAAGTTTGCAGTGAACATAAGGACGCATATACATGGTGGGCCCCTGTCTTGGGCGCCAGATGTGGGGGGGCTCTGCTCGCAGAGCCCCATCCCTTCATCACGGATGAAAATAAAACTACCAAGACATGATCTGCTTGGGGAGGAGAGGTGGACAAACTCTCAGAGGAGAATGACCCAGAGCCCCTTCCTCACTAGGCTTTTATTGGGTTCCAATACACAGAAATACAGGTTTAACATGTCAAAGAAATCTGAGGGCTTAATCTGAGTCAGTGTCTGTCAGGAAAGGGAGTTGCAAAACTTTGGGAGACATACTCATTTCCTCCTCAGACCCTTATCATTTAAATGAGAGCACTCCTAGCAAAGCAGGTTTCACAGAACTTTAGGAATTCTTTCATATGCCCGATCACCCAGGGAACCGTCCTGGCCAGCACAGGGCTGCACCACTTGCCATCATAGTTTCAGGCTTTAAGCCAATTAGGAAGCAGAAGACATCTCCCATACGGAAATGAGGACTTCGGGCTATGTCAGAATAGCCAGGGGGCGAGGGTCCATCACATCCTCTTTGCTGCAGCCCCCCAAGTCCTTCCATGAGGGCCTCCCAAGGGGCTTAGTTTGCCCCTCCCATGAGGAGTCTTACCCATATTGACTAACTGACTAAGCATTGTGGTCAGAGATGGATGAGGCAGAAGCAGTGCTTCTGCCAGGGAGATAAGCTTTGTCTCCTTAGTAGCTCACACCCTCTTGACAGAACAGACCCAGATGAAGTGGGTCCCTTGGCTCTTACTCAGCCCACCATGGGGTGAGGGTTACAATTCCTGAAACCAGGCTGAACGGTCCGCAACACATGTATCTTTTCAAATTAGTGTTTTGGATTTCTTCAGATAAATACCCAGAAGTAGAATTGCTAGGTCATATGGTAGTTCTATTTTTAATTTTTTGAGGATCCTTCATACCGTTTTTTATAATAGCTGTATCAATTTGCAATCCCACAACACTGCACAGTGGTTTCCTTTTCTGGGTTGCATTGATCTTTTTTGTTGCTGTATTTTAAACTCTATTTTGTTTATTTACATTCTGACCTTTAGTATTTTTTATTTTTTGGGCTTTGTTTATTGTTCTTTTTATAGCTCATTTAAGTTTATGTTTAGATTGTTTATTCAAGATTTTTCATGTTTCTTGAAATAGGTTGTATTGCTATGAATTTCCCTCTTAGAACTGCTTTGGCTATGTCCTATAGATTTGGGCTCATTGTGTTTTCATTTTCATTTGTCTCAAGGTTCTTTTGATTTGTTCCTTGATTTTATTGTTAATCAGTTTATTGTTCAGTAGCATGTTATTTAGCCTCCATATGTTTGTGTATTTTTCAGTTTTTTTCTTGTAGTTTATTTCTAGTTTCATACAATTGTGGTTGGAGATGCTTGATATGATTTCAATTATTTTACCTTTATTAAGACTTGTTTTGTGGCCCAACATGTGGTCTCCCATGGAAAAATGTTCCATATGAACTTGAAAAGCTCACTACTTTTGGATGAAATATTCCAAAAACTTCAAATAAATTCATCTGGAATGATGTATCATTTAAGACAACTGTATCTTTGTTGATTTTCTATCTGAATGATCAAACCATTGATGTCAACAGGATGACAAAATCCCTTACTATTACTGCATTACTGTCAATCTTTTCTTTTATGTCCATGAATATTTGCTTTACATACATAGGTGCTCTTATTTGGGGTATGTAGATGTTCACAACCTCTTGTTGGATTAATCTTGTTATCATTATGAAACGTCCATCTTTGTCTCTTTTTATAGCCTTTGCTTTAAAGTCTATTTTGTCTGATATAAGCATTGCTACCACAGCTTTTCTTTTGTTTCCATTTGTATGAAATATCTTTTTCATTCATTTACTTTCAGTCTGTGTATATTGTTTGATATGAAGTGGGTCCTTTGTAGACATCAGATGTATCAGTGTTGTTTTCTTGTCAATTCAGTCACCCTATGTCTTTGGATTGGAGCGTTTAATTCATTTAAACTTAAATGAATTATTGATAGTACAGTATATAATTATTGCCATTTTATTATTCATATTTATATTCTTCTGTTTCTTAAAAAAGTTTCTTTAACATTTCTTGTACTACTGGTCTGGTAGTGATTAATTCCTTTGTTTTGTTTTGTTTTTTATTCTGGGAAGCCCTTTATTTCTCTTTTGATTCTAAATGATAGCTTTGCTGGATAGAGTAGTCTTGGTGTAGGCCCTTGCTTTTTATCACTTTGAATATTTATTTCCAATCCCTTCTGGCCTAAAAAGTTTTGGTTGAGAAATCTGGGGACAGTCTTATGAGAGTTCCCTTGTAGGTAACTAACACCTTTTCTCTTGCTTCTTTTAAGAGTCTCTCTTTGTCTTTAAACTTTGGCCTTTTAATTATGATGTGTCTTAGAGTGGGCCTCTTCAGGTTCATCTTGTTTGGGACTCTCTGTATTTCCTGAACTTGTATGTCTATTTCCTTCACCAAGTTAAAGAAGTTTTCTGTCATTTTTCTTCAAATAGGTTGCTCTCTCTTTTCTTCTGGTACCCCTATGATGTAAATGCTGTCATGCTTGATGTTGTCCCAGAGCTTCCTTAAACTATCTTCATTACTTAATTTTATTTTCCTTTTTGCTGTTCTGCTTGTTTTTAGCTCTTTTGTCTTTCAAATCGCTGATTTGGTCCTCTGCTTCAAATAATCTGCTGTTGATTCCTTCTATTGTATTCTTCATTTCAGTTACTATATTTTTCATTTCTGACTACTTTTCTTATCATTCCTATCCTTTGTGATCATTTATTCTTTCCCTTTTTCCACTTAACATCTTTATAACCAGTATTTTAAACTGTATATCTGTTAGATTGCTTCTCCATTTCATTTAGTTCTTTTCCTGGACTAGTGGATATCCTGAGAGGCTCACTGGTACATCTTTCTGATCACCTAAGCAGGTACAAGGGTTGTTTCTCATGTGGGTTATGTGTGCAGTCCTGTGTAATTGAGCCTTGATTGCTGTTGGCACATCAGTGACTGGAACTGGCCTTAGATTGACTGGCTGTGAGGACTGGCTATGAGTACAATGGATGAGATTTTGTGCAGGGGCTGACCCCATGGAGGAGGATTCACCTTGGCAGGGCTCTGGTGCCTGCTGAGTTTACCCTTTGGGTTTGTCATTTGTGAAGCTAATTTGGTATTGCTCTGGTAAGATCTGAATTTGGCCACTGGATATGTTGATTCTGGGGCCTCTTGAAAGGGTTTCCAATGCATACTATGGTCAGCTGCTGCCTGTGCTCAGTCTGGGGACACCTAATAGGAGCTACAACATTACCTGTGGTTGTTAGCTATCTGTGCTGAGCTTGAAGTCACCTGGAAAAACTATGCTGTAAACTGAGGCCAGCTGCCATTGGTGCTAGGCTTTGGGCTATTTAGCAGGAGGTACGGGGCATGCAAAGGCCAGCCACTGTGTGTTTGGAGTTTGTGGAGCTTTGAGAGATTTTAGGATATCTACATCATGGGCCAAGGCAGGCTGCTTGTGAAGAATAGCCACTGAAATAGGTTAAGGCTTGTATGTGAATTGGGAAGTGTGGAGTCTCAGGGGATCATCAGTGTGGGTACAGCAATGTTAGCCAATTTGATGGAGACTCAGATATGGAACTCACCCACACCTGCAGGCTCGGGAGTAGGGAGGAGGAAGAGCTCAACAACAAAAAAGAAACAAAGACATTTGACATCACTCCTGTCCTAGCGGGAGCTGCCTCTTCAGCCCTCTCCTTGAAGCCAGACAATTCAGTTCCTCCCCAAATGGCCCTGCCTGGCACTTTTCATGCTTCTGTCCCTTTGCTGGAGCTTAGAGAGAATGTTTGTGAGCAAGTGAGTCTTGCTCAGGCCCTTTAAGAATACACTTGGATCTACAAAAGATCTCAGTCTCACCCTGATGGAATCCCCATTGCTTTTCACAGCCAGATGTTATGGGGAGTCCTCTTCTTGGAACTGGTGGTTCAGGCTGGGGACCTGGTATGAGGCTTGGACCTATCACTCCTCAGGGGGTCCTCCACAGCCAAGGTGTTCCTCCCAATTCTTAACACCACACATGGGTGTGGGACAAGCCTGTTTGGAGTCTACACCCTTCCAACCAGTGTCTTCTTGGCTTCTTCTTTATATCCTTAGTTATAGAACTTCTGTTCAGCTAATCTTCAGGTGATTCTCAAGGGTGGATGTTCTACAATTTAGTTGTAATTTTGATGTGGTCATGGGAGGAGGTGATCACAGTATTTACCTACTCTGCCATCTTGACTGGAACTTAGAAAATATAGTTTTTAATGGGCCTTAGAAAAGCTATTAATCAGATATTAGAGCACGAATAATCAGATAGTAATCAAATTTAGTTTTATTTTCTTTAGTGAAGTCCCTTTCCCATCATTTAGACCAGTCATAAGAAATTTGGTCCTTTTAATCCATTTGGAACTGCTCAGTTTTTGTCTTCTGGATATTGGGAATACCAAATGTGGAAGCAAGGTATGAAAGTATATTAGAGTCTACACACAGATGGAGTGCTGATTGGTTACCATTTATGTCCTGTGTGGCTGAGTTCATTGATTTGTATATCTTGGTTGTATTTATTGAAATGAACCTACAGTTTTGCTTAAAACTACAGTTTTTTTCTATGTTGTTTCTTTCTTTTAAGATGAGGAAGTGTTCACCAGTTCCTTATCTAAATAGTAGAGCAATGGGGGCCCTGAGAGACATCCTCCAGTGCCAAGGGTTATCAGAAAAGAAAAATCCTTTATCTCAGAATTCTTAAGACCTATATGACAGAAGGTACTTTAATTCAATGTTGTTAAAACAGTGAAAAATGCCAATTGTGAATACAATGTCATTTTTCTTTTTATAGAGAAAAGAAAGAAACATGGACATTCTCAAATTATGAGTTATTATTGAGTTTCTTTATTTGTTAAGATATTTTCTCAGGTTCTTTTTCCCTCTGTTAATGTTATTACTTCCTGATAGGGTTGTAGTGAGAGTTTGGCACTATGTCCTGAAAAACCCTTATATGCCAGAAACATCTTCAGGAATGTTTCTTCTAATTCCTACCAGGGGTGAAATTCCCTTCATGACTATACCACTTACAGTAAAAAAAAAAAGGGAAAGGGTGTCCCTCAGGAAAAGTAAGGGATGGATACCAAAGTGAGGAGAGGATATAATATAAATAACAGAGTTCTATTTGGCCTTAGGTTATTCTTGAAATTAATCAAATTCTGCCAAATGTAGATTCCCAAACAAAAGAAATGAACAGTTGCAACAAACAAAAGAGAAAAAGTCTGTATTTCTCTGGAGATTATATCCTAGTACATAGATGACTTTAACTTCTTTGTGCTACAGATCCCATGGCAGTGTCATAAAGTCTATGGATCCTTTTCAAAATAGTTTTGCAAATATATAAAATAAAATACACGTAATTCAAAGAGAAACAATTATATTAAAATTGAGCAACTTTCAACACTGTGCTCAACCCATATTACTGCACAGTCCATTCATAATAACTTTAAATAACATGGTTTAATAATTATCTCAACCATCACATGTATTTTAACTTACTTGGTCTTTATTCCTAGACTAGATACTTATCCTTGTTACAAAAGGCCATGCAGGCTTATAGAGAATTAAGAATTCTCATTTGAACTATTCAGTCCTGCAATATTTTAAAAAACAACAGGAATGACTCACTCCTTCTATATATTGATTAACATCATAAGCAGGAAATACTAGAAAGCAATGAGATGTTTAAGTCACCAACCTAAGAAATCCTGGTTTCACTGTTTAGTGGCTGAATGTCCTGCAGGCATAGAGGTGATCTATGACTGCCCAGCTATCCATCAACATCTTTAAACAAGAAGGTTTCAATCATATGCCATCTATTTGCAAGCCTATTGACTATTATAATTTCAAAGTGATGAGCATAAATAACATTCAAGATATTTTGAACAACTGTATTATTGTAGGAAACATATTTGTGATTTTTTGGTAACAAATGACAGGTACTTCTAAATCATGTAGTTTACTATCTGTACTCAATTGAAGAAAATGTTTAATTTCATTTAGAGGGGGTGAAAACAGGATAGGATTATTTTCCTATAGAAGGACCTTGTAGAATCCCAGATTGACCCTAAATAAGGACCCTTTGTGGGGAGGTAGGTAGTAAGTATATAAATAATATGCTAAGTGATAATAAGTAGAATAAAAAATAATACAGGTAAGGTAGATAGAAAGAGTCAAGCATGGGGTGGGGAAGAGTTATTATTTTATATCTGGAATGCCACTCTAGGATGATATTTGAACAACAATATGAAAGACAAAAGGGAACTTACAGCCAAGATAGAGGTGTAGGTAGATACACTTTGCTTCTTCAAACAACCAAAATAAGGACAACAACAAATAAAAAAAAAACAATCAGAACTATCAGAAAACCAAACTGTTTGGAAGTCTGACAACCAAGGAGTTAAAGAAGAAACATTCATCCAGACTGATAGGAGGGGTGGAGACAGGCAGTTGGGGTAGAGAGGATGCATAATAAGATAACAGATCAGGCGAGGAGAGGCAACAGCTGGTGGACCAGCCATCCCACATTCACATTCACATTCAGATAAGCTGGGAGTAACAAATGGGCAGCAAGACAGACAGCACAACCCAGGGTTCCATCTAGGGGGATTAAAGCCAAAAAACCTCTGGCTATAAAAACCTGTGGGGATTATGGTGGCAAGAGAAACTCCCAGCATCATAGGGAAGTTCAGTGGAGAGACCCACAGGCTCCTAGAATGTACACAAGCCTGCTCATGCAGGAATCAGCACCAGAAGGTCCCAATTTGCTTGTGGGTAGTGGGGGAAATGACTGATAGCTGGTCAAGAGCTGAGAAAGCAGCAATGTTCCTTCTTGGACCTCTCTTCCACATACAGCACCACAACACAGTGAAGTTGGTTGTCTTGCCCTGGTGAATACCTAAGGCTATGCCCCTTACAATGTAACAGGTGCATGAAGATGAAATATGGCCCAAATGAAAGAACTTATCAAAACCCCAGAAAAAGAACTAAGTGATAAGGAGATAGCCAACCTATCAGATGCAGAGTTCAAAACACTGGTAATCAGGATGCTCACAAAAATGATTGAGTACTGATGAAAAATAGAGGAAGAAGTAAAGGCTATGCAAAGTGAAATAAAGAAAAATATAGGAGGAACCAACAGTGAAGGGAAGGAAACCAGGATTCGAATCAACAGTTTGGAGCAGAAGGTAGAAATAAACATTCAACCAGTAAAGAGGGAAGAAACAAGAATTCAAAAAAATGAGGAGAGGCTTAGGAACTTCTGGGACAACTTTAAACATTCCAACATCTGAATTGTAGGGGTGCCAGAAGGAGAAAAGGAAGAGTAAGAAATTGAAAACTTATTTGAACAAATAATGAAGGAAAATTTCCCCAATATGGTGAAGGAAATAGACTTTCAGGAAGTCCAAGAACCTCAGAGAGTTCCTAAGAAATTAAACCCAAAGAGGAACACACAAAGATACATCATAATTGTATTACCCAAGATGAAAGATAAGGAGAGAATCTTCAAAGCAGCAAGAGAAAAGGAGACAGTTACCAACAGAGGAGTTTCCATAAGACTACCAGCTGATTTCTCAAAAGAAACCGGACAGGAAAGAAGGAGCTGCAAAGAAGTATTCAAAGTCAAGAAAGGCAAGGACCTACATCCAGGATTATTCTACCAGCAAAGCTATCATTTAGAATGGAAAGTCAGATAAAGTGCTTCCCAGAAAAGGTAAAGTTAAAGGAGTTCATCATCACCAAGCCCTTATTATATGAAATGTTAAAGGGACTTATCTAAGAAAAAGAAGATAAAAAATATGAACGGTAAAATGACAACAAACTCATAGCTATTAACAACTGAACCTAAAACAAAACAACAACAAACTAAGCAAAGATCTAGAACAGGAACTGAATCATAGAAATGGAGATCACATGGAGGGTTATCAGGGACAGGGAGGGGGGGAATGGGAGAAAAGGTACGGGGAGTAAGAAGCATAATTGGTAGGTACAAAATAGATGGGGGAGGTTACGAATAGTATAGGAAATGTATGACCCATGGACATGAACTAAGGTGGGGGAATGATGGTGGGAGCAGGGGTGCAGGGTGGAGGGAGAGGAAAAAATGAGACAACTATAATAACATAATCAATAAAATATACCTAACAAAAGGGCAAGTGAACCACACAACTATCTGCAGAAAGAACATTGTACGCAGAGGAAGCACCAAGTATAGTCCCATCTCCTAGAGATTGTATCAGTCAAGGTTAAATGAGAGAAGCAGAACCACAATGAGTATTTTGGAATAATGGCTTTATTATAGCATTTTGACTACCATCATGGGAGGAACTGGGGAGGTAACAGTCTGGAAGCGGGTATTGGATGTAAGGGCAGAGTCACCAACCAGCCCTGATGTGTATGAACAAGCCAGATCAGAGCTGACAAGAAAGGCATCTGGGATCTGTCACATCCAGCTGCTGTGGTAGAACTATAAGGAGGATCTGGAAGGAAAGTCTATGAAAAATTGTAGACTGTGTATAGCAAATACCTCTGTCTGCCCACAAATAGGCATCTGGAGATGGGACTGGGGCAGCTGTTGGTCACTAGCAAGGAAGAGTTAGACATGGAACAGAGGAAAGTGAGAAACACCTGGAACCTACTGGACACATCTGTGTTTGTTTCTCATCGTATTTGACTGCAAAGGTATTCAAAAAGTAATGGCCACTGTTCCACTTCTGCCTTCCAAATCTTGCACAACTCTGACTCAGAATCATTCAGGGAAGAGGATTCTGGGAAAAAAAGTTTCAGCTTAACCCAGCTATGTCAGCATAAGGGCTTGGCCCCTAACAGTGAGATGGAACGCCACTGGATGTTTTCTTTTTTAATATTTTATTTACTTATTTTTAGAGAGAGAGAAAGGGAGGGAGAAAGGAAGAGAAACATCAATATGTGAGAAAAACATTGGCTGCCTCTCACCTGCCCCTAACTGGGGACCTGATCTGAAATCGAGGCATGTGCCCTGACTGGGAATTGAACCAGCAACATTTTGGTTCACAGGCAGTGCTGAATCCACTAAGCCACACCAGCCAGGGCACAACTGGATGGTTTTGAGCAGAGAAATGTATGATCTGAATTATAAGAATCTGTTTAGCTCCAGTGTTGTGCACAGTACTAAGAATACTGTTAACTATGTGTTTTTGCAACTGGTCACAATTCTCTTGACAAACGCAGTTTTTTGTTTTGTTTTGTTTTGTTTTTTAAACAGGATAGCCCCGGTGTGAACCAAACAACTGTGTCTGTACAAAATCTCTGGAGTTCTGAATTTTTCTATCACAGAGGAGCAGAGAAGTTGCTTTAAAGTAAAAGACCTAAAGCTTGAAGAAACTGAAACTGTTAAAAAAAATAAGTAACTGGTACAGCCACTGTAGATCTAGCACTTCTACTTCCGGGGATGTTCCAAAGGAAATGAAGTCTTTATGTCAAAGAGATACCTGCACACCCATGTTCATTGCAGCATTATTTATAATAACCAAGACATGGAAAGAACCTAAGTGTCTGTTGATGGATGAATGGATAAAGAAAATATGTTATATATGTTCAATGGAATACTATTCATCCATAAAAAGAAGGAAATCCTGCCATTTACAATGATATGGAGGGAACTTGAGGGTATTATGCTAAGTGAAATAAGTCAGACAGAGAAAGAAAAATACTGTATGTTCTCACTTGTGTAATCTACAAAAAACAAATAAATAAAAATTTAAATTTTTTTTATTATTTAGTACCTTCTAAGTATTCAGTACTAGGGCACTATTGTAAGCATTGATATTTGAACAAAGCAGACAAAAATTGCTGTCTTTATGGAGTTTACATTCTAGTGGAGGAGACAATAACAAAATAATTAAGTTACATAGTATTTCTAAGCACTTTGGGGGAAAAATGAGTAAAGGAGAGCAGGGCAATCAGGAGTCTTGAGGAAGAAGAATGAGACATATTACAGTATTAAACCGGCTAGTCAGGGAGGCCTCCTGGAGAAAGTGAGAGGGGAGCAGGGGCTTGGAGTAGATAAGTGAGCCATATGGACATAATAGCTAAAGCACAGGTTCTAAGGCTGGCACATGCTTGGCATGTTCAAGAAACAGCAAAGAGTGAGCATGAGGGAGGGAAGTTGTAGGAGATGAGGTCAGTAAGCACAGTGGAGCCGGAGCCTTGAGGCTATAGTATTGGTAAGAACTGTAGCTTTTATCCTGTGTGAAATAGAGAGTCATCGCAGGATTTAGAGCAGAGAAATAACTACATAAAATACTTGATGTGGTTTAGGAATTTTTACCCTGTGAATTCAGTTTCATATATTGTGTTTTGGAACTAAAATGCAGAGGTAACCTGAACTCATCATTGTTTCCAAAATTAAATGAGAAGATTTGAATCTCTCCTAAAGGAATAATAAGAATAGAAAAAGCAATTAAGAATAGAAAAGGTGATCCAAGTCCATGATTTCAATCTTAGTGACTGCAGCATGCTCAGGAAATGGAGACTGGACTCACCTGAAGGCATTGTTCATGTTATGAAAAGGATGTCAAATGGACTGAAGTGACCTTATTCCAAGATCCTTTGAGGTTTATAATTAGACCTGACCTGGATTTGGGGGCCCAGAATACTAACTGGGACTTCCTATACTATGCTTGCTGTTGATTAATGATAAAAGCGCTTCCTGTTCTGTTCTTTGGTAATAAGAAAACCCCCATCTCTAGATGCTTCGATCTGCTGTTTGGAGGGATTGTCTTTTATTAGATTGGAAAAGCTCAAGGGGAAAAGATATCAGTTCTTGTGACTACCTGGATTGGATTGAACTAACCCAAGAGTCAACTTATAACATTTACTCCACCAAATCTGTAATGCTTGATTCCAACCATTAAATTACAGTGGTTCATTCTCAAATTGGTCACAACATTAGTTTCTTCCAGATGGAATGAACCCAAAAGATGTCCTGGAGCAAGAAATAAACTTCCCCAGAAAGTCACTTTCCAGCCTTCAAATTACATCATTCTTAATTCAGAGCTAGAAAAAAAATTCAAGACAAACTTCTTTTATATATAAGGGAAGCAAAAACCTGCCATTAAAAGCAGGTTAAAAAAAAAAAAACTCAATAAAAGTACCAGTTTTGGAAAGAGGTGGAAGAGATTGCCCAATACTTTGAACACAATGAAACTGAGTCTGATCACATATAGAGAAAACTGTATTCAGTCCATCCCCTGAGGCACTGTGATGAAATCCCCTGTGGAGTAAACACAAAGAGAGTAAGTATCAAGACCCAACAGGACTGACTCAACCAGAATCAGAAAAAGACTGGCAAGCTCACAGCAAAATCGTAATACTGGTCACAAAATACTCCCTAAGGCTGCCAGTTTCCAAAAGTGTAGCCAGAGCAAATCAGCATGTTGAAAGACAAGCATGAGAGACTCAAACAATGAGAATTTTTTGAAGGCATGGCACATTCTACAACTCACCTACAGAGGTGCTGTCAATGGTAAGAAAGATGAGGGTCCCCTACAGGGAGAGTAAGAAATTAAAAAGGTTGCAAACCCAAAGGTAATTTAAAAATAGCACTCATTATCTTTCCAATTTTTTTTTTTAAAGAAGCATCGAACTAGGCCCCTGTTAGCTAAAGATTTACAGATCCAGGCCAAATTCCAGCAGTCTAACTCCTTCCAGCCAGCTCCAGGAAGCAGCTGTACTAGTTTTTGGTAAAGGAGCCTGAAGAGCTGGAACCACCTGGTTGCAGGGTTGCTTAGGGGCATAGAGTTTACTTGACCCAGTTCTTTAAGGGCCATAAAATAATAACTGGCATTTATTAATCTGGGACTTATTGCTGGACAATAAGTTGCCTGTGTTATTCCTTCCCTGAGTAAGGAAAGCTCTGCTTTCCTCATTAATTTCTGAAATGAAAATTGCCTCCTTATTGATTTGGTCCAGAGACTGATAGAAGGGCTGTCTGAATAGACAATAAGCTTTATTCTGCTAGCAAAATTTTTCCAGGGCACTCCCCAGACCTCCATGAGGGTGTGAGAACCAAGGCTCTGGAAGCCAGCTGAGGGGCAACCAACCCAGGGTGCTCAACATTGGGGAGCTCCCAAAAGCCACACCCCCGCACTCCAGCAGGTAGGAGGTATCAGGGCCAGTGGAAGTCGTTACTGGCAGAGACATTTCCCAGCACTCAACAAGGGCCCTGCCATCATCTTTGGCAGAGAAACAGTGGCATCTTTCTTCTTGGCTTTGATAGTCAGCTTCGGAATTTCCCTAGAACTTTGGTTGAGTTGGAAAACTGCGTGTCTCCAAAAAACCTTGCAGACAGAAAGTCTGTGAGCATGGGCTTTGGTTTGAGGCCCATGCCAAACACAGACACCCTCATAAATAGCCAGGATCATCCCATGCATAAGCACCAAACATAAACACTCAGGAGAAAACAAAGATTTCCAGTAGAATCTGTGTACACTCCGTGCCACCTGCAATCTCTACTCCTGTTGATTAAGACAACACAGCTCCTTGCAAAGGGAGTTTCGAACATCTTTCTAGTCATGATAAGGGGCTGGCACAGCACCCTCAATGCAATTTTATTAGGTCTCCCTTGTACCAAAGAGCAACCTTGACCATGAACAGAATAAACTAAGATAGGGGCCCAACCTCTGGCCTTGTTCTATGAACTCCCAGCTTTTCTCTATATATAATTTTGTTGATTTCAATTTTTAGCATTTGACCCAAAGATAAGTGCTCATGTGGCCTAGTGTTGTCAGTCTGCTTTTCCAGAGACAAATGACATCCTGCTCATTTTATTAAGAACTTTGTCTTTAAACCCAAGGAGAGGAGAAAAAGTGTGAGAAAGGCCGGGGGTGGGAGCAGATCATCTTGAGCACTTCCTAATTACAATAAGCATAATTTATTCTGTCAACATGTGAATCATAGGATTTCATAAGTCATCTAATCCACCCTTCTCATTTTACACGTGAGGAGATTAAGAGACAAAGAGGAGAAATAACTTGTGTAAGGTCACACAAGTTTATGAGTGTGAACATAATGCAAAATTTATTCCCAGCTACTAATTTGCTTACTGTTATTTAATTTCCTGCTCATTTTTTTCCCATTGGAGTTGATTGACATCCCCAAATTTGTGTTTAAGGAAAAGCCTGGCATGTTACAGGAAAAAAAGAAACAGAAAAAAAACAAGGCAGGGAACTCAATTGAACCAGCTGCTTCTTATCTGCTGTGACCTGAGAAAGCTGTTGCCCCATGCCCTAGTAAACAATGCCAACCGGCCACCCATGGGAGTGACCAGATAGCCCTGGGTCACAGTTGCAAGGCCCAGGACTATAACCTCATTTCCATTCTTCTCTCTTTACTTGCGAAAGAAATCTCTGGAATTAGCTATCCACTGTCTTAAAAGATGTCATTTTTACCTGCAACGATTCCTTGCTTTCATGGAAATTAGACTTTTAAATTAAAACGTCAATTTCCAGATATGCAATGGTGGTATTCCAATTTCATGGAAAGGATAGGCCTTTAGTTATCTGAATGTGTGGTTCTCATTTTTCTTGTAATTGGATTGTTTGGAAATTCAGAAGCACAATAACATGAAAACCCTATTTACACATCACATGTTGCTGTTATTGCAGCAGTTTGTCAACGTGTATAGCTGGAAAAATCTTCTCTCGTATTTTCTTAATTAGTATTTTTAACATCTTTCATTTGGAGAAATCTCTTCAACTTCCTATTCCAATTCACCAAACAGTTGTTGTATGTGGAATCTCCATCATGTGTATTTAGGGCTCTTAATCTAAAATAAAGTTTAAATTCTATTTTTATACATAAATCAAAGAAAACAGTTGATATATGTCAGGGTTTCTAAACAGAGCACTATTGACATTTTGGTTGGATAATCCTTTGTTATGAGGACTGTCCTGTGGATTGTAGGAGGTTAGTAGCATCTCTGGCCTCACCCACTAGATAAGATGCCAGTAGTACCTCCTCTTCCCAGCTACAACAATCAAGTGTCTACAGGCAAGTGTCCTCTGAGGGGCAAAGTCACCCCTGGTTGAGAATCACTGATGTAACTTGTTTCAGAAAGAGACTCCAATAGATGTTAAGTTCCATAAAAGCATGAACTCTGTCTGTTTTGTTCATCATTGTATTAAACACATAACAAGTGTTATTTTTTTAATTTGTTGATTGAATGAAAGACATGTAGTGTTAAAGAGAAAACGTTGTATGCCTACATACATTGGAACATTGATTTGCCACTCCCTACCCACTCCCATTTGTCTAAATCACCTTATTTCTTAGAATCTTAGGATTGTAGGGGGAAAAAAATCTTACCTTGACTCCACCATCTTATGAATTTCAAACACAATCATTTGTGCAAAGATGTTTGTAGCCTCTGAAATGACCTTCAGTCCTGAAAGATAATGGAGGACAAATGCCTTGAAATAGATGCTCAATTCCAGAGTAAGACCCAGATAAACCTAAAATAATGGTTCTTACTTAAGCTGTCACCAGGAGCTCTAAGCAAGACTCCATTTGTCTTTGAAGTAAGATAAGGAGAGAGGAAGGAAATGGAGCTGGATTGCACATTTCCAGAAAACCAGAGGGAGTGTCAGGCCTAGTAAGACCATGCCTGCTTGTGTTTTTTTTTTACACAACACAGATTGCCTACACCAACCCAGGTACTAAAGGGTAACTGGGGGTTCCTAAGGAAGAAGGCTCAGTAGCAGTTAGGAATTAAGACACTTACGAGCCTTTGCAGTGAAAGACTATGGTTACCCCACTCCTTCTACCTGATAGGTAAATCAGTTAAAAATTATATATGCTTGTATAAATGTATAAAACACAAAACCTGTATTCCCATTTTCTCCCTGAAGCAGCTGGCTTTGCTGGAGACTTAAGGGCACGACCAGTCAACCTATTGGAGAGTCCAGTATGACTTGGTAAATATTGCACAAAGCACAGCCAGAGGAGATGACAGGTCACACCTGCATATCACTGGTCAGAAGTTCTCAATGAAGCACTTGGGAGCCTTCTGTGTGAAGTCCATTTCATAAGACATATGGTGATCCAGAGCTACCTGGAGTTAGTACTAATGAGTGAGAGAGTGAGGTATCCTTGACACTGTATTACGAGTCTGCAGGAGCAAAAGTTGACTGCAGGAGGAGTCTTGCCCGCTGTGTTATGAGTAACCCCTTTGGCTGCATAGGATGGAAAGGAAGGGGAACACTTAGCTTTGCATGCCTCAGCTTCCTCTCTCAGGAAGGGAATAATATTGTTGATCCTGTCTAACTTGGAGAGCTGTTTTGGGAGGCAAAAGCAGTAGGAATGTATATTTATTTGTTTGTTTATAATTATTAATTGGTTATTGTATTAGTCAGGGTTCTCCAGAGAAATAGAACCAATATAGTAAGTGTGTGTGTATATATACATTCTTATTTTTCTTTCTCACTTAGATTTTTTATTTTTTCTTTTAGATGTGTAATGCATGATCATTGCAAAAACACAGACAGTAAGAAGGGAATGTCCCACCAGTTTCTACCACTAGGATAACTGAGGTGAAGAGTTTGAAGATATATCTGCAAATTTATTTCTATGCTTATATTACTATAAATATGAAAAGCTTGAATCACCATATAATTTCAGATTAGCAATTGTAGTATTCAGGGTAAGATTGCCCAGGATGGGTAATGAAGGCAAGATTTTGAAGTGGTATCTACAAACCAGCCCTAGACAGCAGCACACTTATGCCCAAATGTCACCAAAATCTGCTCATTGACTTCTGGCTCAATGCTTCTCCATGTCTCCCTATCCTTACAGCCAAGATCTGTCACATTAACTATTATTTAGTCATTCCAAATAAAACATAACACTCCTACCTAAATCCATGGCTTTCAAAATCCAACTTTTAATAGTCCACAGTAGATCTCTGTCTTCTTTTTTAATGTTTCTTCTTTTTCCTGTGTATTTTGTCTTGAACAAAATTAAATGGTGCAGGAGTAATTATTGCCATGGCAATTAGTGACATGTACACCAAGAGTGGTCCTCTTGTGTGATTAGCCAAAACAGCCAATTGCAGGCATGAATAACCAGGTCAATAAGAAGGAAAGAGAAATATGCATGTTGCAATGGCATTTTAGCTTTCTTTGTCTTGTTGAGTATTTACAAAACTTTTGTAATTTATTTAACACTTTCAATATTTTAGCCAAGTTTTCCTACCACTGGTACTATAATTTAATATTTTTAAAATCAATTCACTGTTTTAACTTAAAGTTGCCTTAACTTCCAGCCAAGATGGAGGCGTAGGTGGACACACTGTGCCTCCTCTAACAACCAAAATTAAGGACAACAAATATTTAGAAACAAGAAAACAACCAGAACTGATAGCAAATTGAACTGTACGGAAGTCCAACAACCATTCATCCAGACCGGTAAGGGGGCGGAGTCGAGGCAGGAGAAAGTGGAGGTGCGGGCCTGGAACGCAAGCAGCAGCGGCTTGCAGTTCCCAGGTGCACAGGCAGCGGCTGGCGGGCCCCGGGCACAGGGGGACAACTGTGCAGAACCAGTGAGGCCACACAAGGTGGCTGGCTGACCAGGTGGTCCCACATTCGCGCGTGCAGACGGTCCAGGCAGAGGGGAAGTGGTGGAAGGGACTGAATCCAGGAGAGAGTGGAACAGGCACCATTGTTCCCTCTCAGACCCCGCCCCCACATACAGTGTCACAACCCAGCGACTGAGATGCCCCGCACTGGGGAGTGCCAGAGGCTCCACTCCTCATTACGTAACAGCACAAGCGCATGCACATATAATCCAGGTGAAGGGGAAGCGGTGGAAAGGGCCAGAGTCCAGGAGAGAGCGGAACAGGCACCATTGTTCCCTCTCAGACCCCACCCCCACCTATAGCGTCATAACCCGGAGACTGGGCTGTCCCCCCGTGAGGAACACCTCAGGCTCCACTCCTAACTACATAATAGCCGAGACCAGACTAAAACCAAAACAAAACAAAACAAACAAACAAAAAAAACCACCAAAAATGGCTCAAACCGGAAAACAAATAAAAGTCCCGGAGCCAATTCCTCTAAGCAGTGAAGAGATAGCCAACCTATCAGATGCACAGGTCAAAGCACTGGTCATCAAAATGCTCACAGAATTGGTTGATTTTGCTCATAAATTAGATGAGAAAATGCAGGCTACAATACGTGAAATGAAGGAAGATGCATGGGGAACCAATAGAGATGGGAAGAAAACTGGGACTCAAATCAATGGAGTGGACCAAAAGGAAGAAACTAACAACCAAACAGAAAAGAAGGAAGAAACAGGAATTCCAAAAAATGAGGAGAGGCTTAGGAACCTCCGGGACATCGTTAAACATCCCAACATCCAAATTATAGGGGTCCCAGAAGGGGAAGAAGAAGAGCAACAAGTGGACAACTTATTTGAACAAATAATAAAGGAGAATTTCCCCAATCTGGCAACAGAAATAGACTACCAGGACATCCAGGAAGCTCAGAGAGTCCCAAAGAAGTTGGACCCAAGGAGGAACACACCAAGGCACATCGTAATTACATTAGCCAAGATTCAAATGAAGCAGAGAATTCTAGAAGCAGCAAGGGATAAGGGGACAGTCACCTACAAGGGAGTTCCCATCAGACTGTCAGCTGATTTCTCAAAAGAGACCTTCCAGGCAAGAAGGGGCTGGAAAGAAATATTTGAAATCTTGTAAAGCAGGGACCTACATCCAAAACTGCTCTATCCAGCAAAGCTGTCATTTAGAATAGATGGACAGATAAAGTGCTTCTCAGATAAGGTCAAGTTCAAGGAGTTCATCATCACCAAGCCCTTATTATATGAAATGTTAAAGGGACTTATCTAAGAAAAAGAAGATAAAAATATGACAGTGAAAAGACAGCAAACTCACAGCTATTAAGAACCACACCTAAAACAAAAGCAAACTAAGCAAACAGCTAGAACAGGAACAGAACCACAGAAATGGAGATCATATGGAGGGTTAGCAACAGGGGCGTGGGAGGAGGAGAGAGGGGGGAAAAGGTACAGAGAATGAGTAGCATAGATAGTGGGTAGAAAATAGACAGGGGAGGGCAAGAATAGTATGGGAAATGTAGAAGCTAAAGAACTTATGACCCATGGACATGAACTAAAGGGGGGAATGTGGGTGGGAGAGGGTGTGTAGGGTGGAGGGGAATGATGAGGGAGAAATGGGACAACTGTAATAGCACAATCAGTAAAATATATTAAAAAAAAATAAAGTTGCCTTAAAACTTATCATTGGCATAAATGGAAGGCCAGTGTCACTTGCCATAAGTAAAAGATAACTGTAAAATAAAAGCATAACTATTAATCATTTAAGTGTATTTATATAACATCTTTTCCCCAGTTTGGGAAATACTGTTTTAACTGTCTACCTAGAGATTCCACAGCCTTAGATTATTAATGAGATCTCTGGATTCTGGAGATAGTCTCAAGAAAAACAAGCTTAAGAAAAGCTGTCAAAAAGATAGGCTCTGCAGAGCTTCTTGAACTAAAGTTTGGTGAATCAAAGAAATTGACTTAATATACTGACCATGCTTCTTATTCCATAGGTTTAGGTGTGTACACATTTAGAATCATAGAACCTGAGAACTGGGAGCAACACTAGTCCAGCCTCAGTCACAGAATCTGGGGGCCTAAAGAGAGAACATGGGCAGCTTCCCTCACAAGTCAATTGCCATAGAACAAAGTCAGTTCTCCTGACCTGTACCCTCTAGTCTCCCTATAAACTACCAAGTGTGGGAGTCAATCCCACCAAATGTTTTACTTATTTGTTGCTGTGTAACAACCTATTCCAGAATTTAGTGTTTTAAAACTGCAACAATTTTGTTTCTTCACAGTTACATGGGTGAAAAATATGGGCAGTGCTTCATTCACTGGGGTCATTCGTTCAGCTACAGATGGGGTTGGGCTGGAAGGTACAAGAAGGCCTCGTCCATATTTCTGGCACCTCATTGCTTCTCCATGTGGCCTCTCTCTCCTCACATGGTTAGCTTGAGCTTCCTTACAGTGTGGAAACCTTAGGATAATCAAACTTCTAACATTGCATGTTGCTGCCATAAGTGTGAGAAAACATTCCAAAACAAACAAACGTTGAGACTGCAAATCTTTTAAGACCTACCTCATTCTTATTGGTTAAAACTACCGCCACATGCCAGCTATTTTCTCTTAGACAAATTGTTTCACTTCAGTTCCCTTGTTAGGAATAATTCACATAATAATCATATTTACCCAGTTAGGTTTCTGTGCAGATTAAATAAGATAAGCATATAAAGTGACTGGAACTGTGCCAGCATAAGTATTTGAAAAGTTTTTAGCTATCCTTCCCTATCTACCAAGAGCTGACTTTCCTCTAGTGTTATGAAGTACAGTAACCTCCATGTTGAGAACTGTGATCCTGGGATGGAATATTCAAGCATAGTAGAAACACTATCCACCAAAATGTTAAGCAAAAGGGAAATGTCCTTAGATATCAGTCCTCCAGACATCTCAGACTAAACCTGTGTCCAAGCCAATGCAGAGACTATAAACAGAAAGGTTTATCTGCAAAAGCTGACCTTCAAACATTCCAAGGGCCTATGTAAGAAAACAACCATGGAGCCAGGCCATAGCTGTTTTGAGTGTGGTCTCCAAATGATAATTTCATTGATTGATATGTTTATTCCAGTTCGTAAATCTGCTTCATGTTCTAAGCAGAAGGAACACTGAAGATATTCCCCCAGCTTGCATTCAAAGCCCAGTAATTTTATTAAGCTGAGATATTTATTAGGAAGAACACTTGAAATATTTGCTTGGTAAAGAAATGTGTCCTATACACTAGGTCAGTAGTTCTCAACTTGGGATGCTTTTGCCGCACTCATCCAGGAGACATTTGGTCACACTTGGAGACATTTTTGGTTGTCACAACTGAGAAGAGGGAGTGGTATTACTGGCCTCCAGTGGGTCGAGGTCATGGAGGCTGCTAAACATCCTACAGTGCACAGAAAAGCCCCCAGAGCTGAATTCAATGACCCCAAATATTAATGATGCTGAGGTTGAGACATTAATGCAATGTGATTTGCTTTACGAATGGATATAAAATTTGTACAGGGGAAGGCTAACTCAGAATCCCCTCTAGCTATTTAGTGATTAAGAGCCAATGGACTTAATTAATTATTTTGCCTGACAGGTAAAACCCCTGTATGGACTTGGAAGCATGAGGCCAAGGGCAGAAAGTATATTGTGGGAAGATATGCTTTTTCCAAAGTACATACTCCAAAAGAGTTGTCTTTTCAACAGTTTTAAGGTGGTCTGTGAGATGATGATGAAAAGATGTAAGAAGAAATGGTGTAAAAGCAAACTGAGGCAACACGTTGAGAAGGTAGGCAAGTGTGGCGTCATTTTCACATACTTATTGCCCCACCCCAGCCTCACTCTATTCCCAAACATGACATCCTCCATCCTGGAACCTGAGTGTATTTCTGTTGACACCCAAATGAAAGTGCCAAAATATAAGTTCCTTACTTGTCTCTACACCCTTCAGGACCTACAAGATCCTGTCAGGAAATGGATGCTAATTGATTGTTGAATGAATTAAAAAAAATCAATCAGTCACTAAGCCAAATAAGCAAGGAAGCAAGCAATATATTAATTTTTGTTGCAATAAACCAGCACTTCCACTTTATTTTTGCTAGCAAAGATATAGAATTAAGATTTGAAATTTTGAGAAAGACCAAGTATATTTTGAAAAATATCTTCAAGTGAATATCTGAGGGTTTAAAAAAATTTTTTTTAAAAATAAGCAAAGGAATCCCTTTCAGCAATGAGCATGAATGAACTACTGGTGTATGTGACATCACAGGTGAATTTCACAGAAATCACGGTGAACAAGAGAAGCCAGGTGCAAAAGCAAACATTATACGGTTCCATTAGTAAAGCAGGGTTTCTCAACCTTGGTGTTAATGACACTGGGGCCAGGTAACTCTTTGTCGTAGTATAGCATGTGCTGTGTACTGTGGAATGCTTAGCAGCATCTGAGCTGACTCAATGCCAGGAGCACCCACTCCCCAGTTATGACATTGGCGGATGCCCCAGGAGGAGGACCACCCTCCTTGAGAACCCAGATACAGAATAATCTATGCTGTTAGAAGAGGGATGGTGCCAGCGTGAGGGCCTACGAGGTGATTCCTGGGGAGCTAGTAACATATTTTATCTGGGTGCTAGCTAATTTCGTGTTTTCACTTTGTTAAAAATTGTATTTAGCCAAATGATTATGTTTTATGCACTTTTCTGCATGTACAAAGTTTGCTTTGGAAAAATATAAACAAGTCTTTAAGAACAGAGAAAAGAAATTTCAACTGCTGATAGGGCAAAGGCTTTGAGCTGTTGGAAGAATCCATATAACACTCCAACATTTTCTGCAAATATGTTCATTTCTCAATATTTGTTGCTATTTCCAAAGTTCAAGTAAGATTTCACAAAATGTAACTTGGACAAGAAATTTCCCAGCTCATCTTTAGCGGCAGAAAAGGAGTGGAGAAATAAAAGTGTATGACCATAGAGCTGTAGGTCAGCATGTCCTCTGGGCAGCTCCTAAACTTGGCACACAGCCTCCGAGGTGGAGTTTCACACATATTTACCGATTACATTGTTGAGATTATCATGAAAGCCTTGTTTGTCAAATTTCCCTTCCTTGTTATGATAACTGTCAGTTTCTTGGGCTGCTATTGTTTCACTTGTTCTCTGAGTCAATTGAGTCGTTGCTGTGACTAAAGTAAAATCCTTTGAAATGTCTCTCTTGATACACTGAGACCCTTTAAACTTATAAGGGCCCAGAACTCCCACTGAATGATCTCTGAGGGCCTTGTCAAATCTTTTTCTTGTTCAGGAATTTTGCTTTATGTAATATTGTTTTCAATAAATAGACCAATGGCTAGAGCTTGGAAACATTTCTGCTTATTAGGGATTATCTTTGCAAACATGGTGATTTTAATTTAACTTATCTAATATCAAATCATTCTATTTAAACATTTCTGCTAAGGGAAAAGCAAAGACCAGAGAGGCAGTGTTTGAGTAGTTTGGAATATGCTTAGAATACTGTCTTTCTGGAATTTCCTGAGGGAAATTCTCTCAACATTTTCACCCTTTATTTTATCCTTTAGCAAATTGGGTTCTGTGACTTGGTGACTGACCCAGAATTTCACTGAGCCCAAGACATACAGAAGCACAACTGTATAAACAAGTGTACTTTGAGGGTTATGATTTCTAGGGAAATAATGAAAAGCCACAGTCTGAGCTATTGTTGAAGGTAAAAAATTAGACCATGCATCCTCTGGGCTCATTATATCTAATTTCCCCCAGGTTCTCAGCCTGTACTTCTGGAAAAGGATCATTCATATGACCAGTATCCTTGCTCTGTCTGGCCTTACAAGACAAGGCACAAAATCTAGTGGTCTTTTTTTTTCTTGAGGCACAAAGTTACCTCCCCTCTATACAGACATACAAGATCCAAATTTACAGAAGTAGTGAAAAGTTGAGGAAAAGACTCATGCCCCAGACTTTCCCACCTCAAAGTGAAAACATGAAATTTTCTGACTTAACATGAAATTGTGGCCCGTTAACACTGGAAAGATAATGTAAATGTGTCCCAAGACAACATCTTCTTTTGAATCAAAAGATGAAAAAAAAAAAAAAAGATGTATTGAATTTGTTGGGAACCACCCTGCCTGGTTTCAGAAGCTGTAACCGCCCCCCCCCCCACATGGCTAAGGCTGAGTGAGTGACCTTTGGACCATAAGCCACTAAAGAGACAAAGCTTATCTCCCTGGCAGGGACACCGCCTCTGCCCCTTTACCTTCACCCTGCCTGGCCCCCAGTGATCGGTTAGCCAATGACAGGTAAGATTCCTCAAGGGAGGGATAACCTAAGACAGGCATGAGCATGAGGAGGACCTCAGGGAAGGACTGGGGTGGGGGGCTATAGCAAAAGGGGGTGATGGACTCTCACCCCTTGGCTTTGACATAGCCTGAGTCCTCATTCTGTTTGCAAGAAGTCTCCTAATCTCTTGGCTGCCTTACTTCCCCTGCCAGACTTAAGCCTGAAACAATGACAGAGAGTGGTGCAGCTCTGTGCTGGAAAGGGCGGGTTCCCCAGGTGATCAGGCCTAAGAAAGAATACATAAAATCCAGTGAAGCCTGCTTTGCTAAGAATGCTCTCAATTAAATGATAAGCATCCGAGCAGGAAATGAGTTTGTTTCCCAAAGTTTTGTAGCCCTGTAGTAAACAGACCCTGACTCAGAATAAGCCCTCATAGTTCTTTGTATGCTATCTATTGTTTCATCCTTAACTGCCTGATGATGATTGATGAGCTTTACCTGTACTCCTGTGCAAAATGAACACAATAAAAGCCCCTTGAGAAAAAGGCTCCTGGCCCTTCTCCTTTGAGAGATTGGTCACCTTTCCTCCCCAAGCAGATCATGTCTTGGTAGACTTATTCTCATCTGTGGCAGGCAGGGGGTGGGGGTGGGCAGGAGTCTGAGCATGGAGCCCCCCCACAGAACTACTGAAATAGCAGTTATTATTTTATCAGCTACCATAGGTTTGCAAATTAATATCAGAAGGCCAAATCCAGCCATGCTCATTTATTTATGTATTGTCTGTGGCTGCTTTCAGGATTCAATGTCATAGCTGAGTGGTTGTAAAAGAAACCACAGGATCATAAAGCCACAGGGTCATAAAGCCAAAAACTATTTACCATCTGTCCTTCACAGAAAATTGCCAACCTGGTGCTATGTCTAAAAAGTTTTATTTTAGCTCTGAATTGTATTGTTTTTTAATTGTCAAAATTACAATTTTTAGTTTTATTCTTAAATAGTAAAACCTCCCAGATATATTGGTTTATAAGTTTCCCATGTAGTATACTTGTGGCAACTTGAAATTTTTGTTGCTTCCCACCACCTCCAATCTCTCTCTTTCTCTCTCCCCCATCTTTTACGTGCATGCACACTCTCACTCTCACCTCTCTCTTTCCCTCTCTTGCCTTTGCCCTTGCTCCCTCTCCCCCTCTTTCTTTCCAGTTGTCTTACTTTTTTCTACTTGCCTCTCTATTAAAACAGAAAGGGTTTGGGGTAAGAGAAAGAAGCAAAACAAAGACATAAAGACATGGTAACATCATAATAAATCAATATGTTTCTGTAGAAGTGATCTTCAACTAGCCAAGAGGTTCAGTTGGGTGGAGTATGTTCCACACATACTCCAGGTTTGCAGGTTTGATTCTCAGTCAGGGCACATAACTAGGTTGTGGGTTTGATCTCTAGTCAGAGAGCATACAAAAGGCAATCGATTGATGTTTCTCTCTCACATCAATGTCCCTGTTTCTCTCTCTCTGTCTCTCTCTATCTTTCTCTCTTCCTCTCTCTCTAAAATCAGTAAACATATCCCTGGGTGATTTTAAAAAATATAAAAGATAATCTTTCTTGCTCATGGATAAATTTTTCCTAAAAGATACTTCAATCAAAAAACCCTGAAGGACACAAATCAAAACCTCTAGGGACATGAGAATCTCTGATTTTCACAAACCCATTATGGTTTGAGACCATCCCAGAGGTTAAACTAGGTCCCCAAATTCTTCTGTCCATGAACAATTGCCAGGGAGTCTCCCCCAGCCAGCTAAGATGGTGGCTGGGGGAGATTCTTACACTGAGTGCACCAAAGGCTAGAAAAATGAATGGACAGGACCTGAGCATACCAAATGCTAGAAATATGAATACACAGGGCTCGAGGGTGCCAAAAGCTAGAAAGATGAATGGATAGAAAGAAAAGCCCTCCCCTCCCTATCCCTATAAGAACTGTGGGTTTGAGCAGGAAAAAAAGGTGGTCTTTGAGATGGAGTCCACCATTCTCCCAGGTCTCACAGCACCTGAATAACCCTCTTCCTTTTTATACCAACACCTGCCTTATGAATTTGGCTTTTGTTGCAGCAAGTAGCAGAACTCATGTGTTCTGTTCCAGTTTTTGGTGACTTCTCTGGGACCACATGGACCCTGGTAAGTCCTGAAGGGTTTGGGCTGGGGTCTCAGCTGTCTGTGACAGGATGATCCTGGGAGCGGAACTGTAGAGACTTCCGGGAAGCTGCTGAAGGCTTTTGCGGGCAATTTCCTTGCACTCCTTATCAAGGTATTAGCCACCTGAAATACTTGGCTGGTGAAAGGAAACAGGTTTCTGTAGAGCAGATGGACTCCTAGACTGGGTAAGCCAAACCAGCATGTACACCAGGGCCTTCTATCCCTGCCAGTTGGGCTGTATGCCACTCAGGCTTTGTGCCATCTGGGTCCAGTTAAGGCCATTTTTGGTACCAGTTGGTAGGCTATCCCTGCCACTTGGGTTTTTATCACTTGGATTTGGTTGGGACCACTTGTGGTACTGGTTATCAGCCTATCCCTGCCACTTGGGCTGCTTGGGATTTTTGCCACTTGGGCTTTGTGCCATTTGGGTCCAGTCAGGACCACTTGCAGTATTGGTTGGCAGAACATAAGATGCTAAGACTTGCTTGTGAACACTCATTTGGAATAATGCAATTATGGATCCAAGGTTTGATTATATGTTCCCACTTTGTCTGGGGTCTTGCTATGGTTATGGTTTGGGGTTTGTACTTTTGTGCCATCAAGGGTTGTTCTGTTTTGCCTCCTTGAAGGGAGCCCACTGGGCTGAGTTTTAGCAAATTAGTCCATGTACAGCTATGGTCCAACAGCGAAGAAGGAATTGGTTTTCTATTGTAACACTGCTTGGCCTATGTATACTTTAGACAATGGGGAAAATGCCCCCTCTATTGTTCCCTAAATTATTTTGCTATGATGTCATTGGAATTGTTTTGACAATTATCAGGGAAATTGGACAAAATCCCTTATGCCCAAGCATTTATGTCTTTATACAATAATGGTTAGGCAAACAAAGAGAACAAACTGATGATACGAAGAAGAAAATTGGCTTCAAAACCCCTCCCTGAAAGAAGGCCCAGAAAGAAATGGAAAAGGAGGAGAAGAGTCTCTTTAATGCCTTGAGCCCAGGGGATACAGGATTAACAGCAGGAAGATTTCCCTTACCACCACCTCTGCTGCTAGATATACCTGAAACAGGGCTCAGAGGGATGAGAGCCCCACCCCGTATGAAGAAGTAATGGTCTCAAAGACCTGGCAGGGCACCCAATTTGGCCAGAGAACATTCCTTTCTGGAGTAGGACAATTTCCTTTGAGGCAGTACCCTATAGATACTGCCCAGCCCACTGGCTACTATTGGGCCCATACTCTATTTTGTATTTCAGTTTACTGATTGGAAGAATTCCAAACCCCCCATATAGGGAGGATCCTCAGAAAATGGCAGAGCTTATCGCCATTATTTTTTTAAATCTTCCTCTGAGGATATGTTTATTGATTTGAGAGAAAGAAACATCGATATGAAAAAAACATCAATCAGTTGCCTCTCATATGTGCCCCAACTGGGGATCAAATCTGCAACCTAGATATGTGCCTTGACCAAGAATTGAACCCATAACCTTTCAGTGTATGGGACAGTGCTCTAACCAACCGAGCAACCCAGCCAGGGCTTATTGCCTCCATTTTTTGTCACTCAACGTCAAAACTGGGTGAATGTATAGGTTCTCCTTAACATCTTGCTAATGGCAGATCAAAGACAGGTAATTATAAATAAAGCTAATGAAGAGGCTCGTTGCTTCTTTCCAGATAATCCTAAAGGGACCCCCAACCCAGCTAAGGAGATATCCCCTTGACAGAGTCCAACTGGGACATGAATAGCAAGGACCTGGCATCCTTAGAACATTACAAAAAGTGCATATTGGAAGGACTTAAGAGAGGGGTGCCTAAAAAAAAGAGCCTGAATATGATATGCACTGTTCAACAGAAACCAAATGAAGAGCCTTATGACATTTTAGAAAAAATCTATTAGGCGGAAATAATTTTAGGACTGTATAAATGTAACTATTCCTTAACTGTTAAGGTGTTGAAATTGCATTTGGCCCTTTGAAGGCAACTATGAGGCTGTTGTGGCCCCCAATGAAAATGAGTTTGATACCCCTGCTATAGGAAAAAGGACCTCCCAGAACTCAAAAAGAAAAATAAAAAGCGTAGAAACCCTCACCACAAAATGTTAAAAAGGGATGACAAAACCAATGACAGATGTGGAGGCCCAGGAGCTCCCCTAGACAACTGCCAGCCTGTTACTATTTCCCCACAAGAGCCCCAGGTACAAATGATAGTGAGGAACAAGATAGCTGACTTTCTCATAGATCCAGGAACTACAGTGCTAAATACAAAATTAAATACAAAATTAACCAAGAAAAATTCAGCCACAGTGATGGTTACTGGAGTGGCTGGACAATTACAAAAATAGACATTCCTTCAAAAATTTGTGCATAGTTTTCTCTACATGATAGACTGTCCCATTCCATTGTTGGGTTGAGAATTATTTTGTAAATTGCATGCATAAATAACTTTTCCCCCTGAAAAGCAGCAATTATAGTAGAAGGCCTTCTTGAACATGTTCTGTAGGTCCAGGTGCTCCTGACTTGCCTGGAAGGACCCACAGGTGAACTCTTCCTACCCAGGATCTACAAGCAGGTTGATTAAGTAGTTTGGGCTGATAGAACTCCAGGTAAGGCAGTTAGCATTCAACCTTAAGAATTAACCTAAATGAAGGAGTGCAGATCTCACAGAAGAAACAACACCCCCTTAATAAATGAGCTTTAGAGAGAATTCAACCAGTATTGCAGAAATTCTTAAAATCAGAATTAATTCAGTCATGCCAGTCTCCCTATAACACCCCCATTTTGCCAGTCAGAAAGTCTGCTCTGATAAACATCTCTTTGTACAGGATCTTAGGCCCATAATGACATTGTTCAAGACATTCATTCTATGGTGCTTAATCCTTATACTTCGTTGACCACAGTGCATGGGGATAGCAAGTGGTCTTCAGCTGTAGGCTTGAAGGATGCTTTTATCTGCATTTCAGTAGATGAACAGGCTCTGTTATTACTTACCTTTGAATAGCAGGACCCAGAAACTAAAGCCACTCTCCAATAGTGTTGGACTGTGTTGCCATGAGGATTTAAGAACATCATGGCAACATGTGGTTCCTAACCATATCTGGGAAAATATTAGCAAAAGATTTAAGGGATATTCAATCAAAATCAGGAATTCTTCCATAATATGTAGATGACTTATTCACAATTAGCATTACTTACAAAGACTGCTCAACACCATCACAGTCCTGAATCATTTGGAAAAAGAGAATATAAAGTATTACCTCACAAGGCCCAGATTTGCAAACAGGAGGTGGCATACCTGGAATTCCAACTGAAACAGAGCACTAGGAACTTTATGGCTGGTTGAAAACAAGCCATTGCTACAATGAAAATCTCAGAGAACTGGAAGCAGTTTCATGGATTCTTAAAGATTACAGGGTTTTGCTGAACTTGGATCCCAAACTTTGGGTTTATAGTGAAATCATTGTGTAATTCTTTGAAAAGATTACACTCTGAGCCTCTTGAATGGACAAGAGACTGTCAGGTGACATTGACACCTTAAAGAAGCAACTGGTTTCAGCCCCCACACTAGATTTGCCCAATTTGCAAAAACATTTCAAATTACACATTCATGCAAGGCAAGGAATTTAACTTGGGGTACTAGCCCAGACCCTGGGAAATGCCCATCAACCCATAGCCTATTTCTCAAAGAAACTAGATCACAAGACAAAAGGATGGCTGCCATGTCTCCAGGCAATAACAACTACCTGTGACATCTTGCAGGAGGCTGAGACATTCACTCTGGGTCAACCTATTATTGTATTTGTACCACCAAGTCCTAACTCTATTAAAACAGAAAGAAAGGTATTAGCTGACAGCAGGGCACATGGGAAAATACCAGGTCATTTTATTAGACAAATGTTACCTTACAAACCACCACTACCTTAAACCCAGTCACCCTACTCCTGGACTCTGAGGGAGGCTCAGACCTCCTACATATTGCTTAAAAATCACTGACCAAGTTTAGTCCAACAGATCAGATCTATTATACCAGCTGCTGACAGAATCTGACTGGGAACTTTATACAGGTGGGGGCAGCTTCATGGAGAATAGTCAACAAAGAGCCAGGTATGCTATAGTCACCACAGACAAGGTAATAGAAGTCCAAGCCCTTGTCATAGGTACTTTGGCACAAAAGGCTGAACTGATGGCCCTCGCCAGGACCTTAGAATTATCCCAGGGAGAGAATCCTGACACCCACACTGACTCTAACTATGCCTTCATGATGAATTCTGACCAAGATAGAGGCGTAGGTAGATATACTTTGCCTCCTCATACAACCAAAAGAAGGACAACAACAAGTTTAAAAACAAAAACAATCAGAACTTACAGAAAATGAAACTGTATGGAAGTCCAACAACCAAGGAGTTAAAGAAGAAACATTCATCCAGACCTGTAGGGAGGGAGGAAATGGGCAGCTGGGATGGAGAGGACACATAGCAAGGCAATGGCTAGAGGACAGGGCAGGCAAGGCAGTGGCTAGCAGACCAGGCAGTTTGTATGCAGATAAACTGGGAGGAACAAGTGGGGACTGAGATAGACCCAGGGTTCCAGCACAGGGAAATAAAGCCTCAAAAACTCTGACTGAAAAAAACCGGTGGGGATTGAGACAGCAGGAGAAACTCCCAGCAAAAAGCCTATGGGGATTGAGACAGCAGGAGAAACTCCCTGCCTCGCAGGAGAGTTTGTTGGAGAGAACCACAGGGTTCTAGAATGTACACAAAACAACCCACCCAAGAATCAGTACCAGAAGATCCCAATATGCTTGTGGGTCATGAAGGAAATGACTGATAGCTGCCCCAGAGCTAAGCTAGTGGCATTGTTCCCCCTTGGATCTCTCCTCCACATATAGCACCACAACACATCCACCCCTCACTACATAACAGCCACGACCAGACCAAAAACCAAACCAAACAAAACAAAAAACACCAAAAATGGCTCAAACTGAAGAACAGATCAAAGCCCCAGAGCCAATTCCTCTCAGCTGTGAAGAGATAGCCAACCTATCAGATGCATAGTTCAAAGCCCTGGTGATCAGGATGCTCACAGAATTGCTTGGTTTTGCTCACAAATTACGTGAAAAAATGCAGGCTACAATACATGAAATGAAGGAAGATGCATTGGGAACCAACAGAGATGGGAGGAAAACTGGGACTCAAATCAATGGAGTGGACCAGAAAGAAGAAACTAACAACCAAACAGAAAACAAGGAAGAAACAAGAATTCAAAAAAATGAGGAGAGGCTTAGGAACCTCCAGGACATCATTAAATGTCCCAACATCCAAATTATAGGGGTACCAGAGGGGAAGAAGAAGACCAACAAGTGGAAGACTTATTTGAACAAATAATCAAGGAGAACTTCCCCAAGCTGGCAAAGGAAATAGACTTCCAGGAAGTCCAGGAAGCTCAGAGAGTCAAGGAGGAACACACCAAGGCACATCAGAATTACATTAGCCAAGATGAAAATGAAAGAGAGAATTCTAGAAGCAGCAAGGGATAAGGGGACAGTCACCTACAAAGGAGTAACCATCAACTGTCAGCCGATTTCTCAAAAGAGACCTTCCAGGCAAGAAGGGGCTGGAAAGAAGTATTTGAAGTCTTGAAAGGGAGGGACCTACATCCAAAATTGCTCTATCCAGCAAAGCTGTCATTTAGAATGGAAGGGAAGATAAAGTGCTTCTCAGATAAGGTCAAGTTAAAGGAGTTCATCATCACCAAGCCTTTATTATATGAAATGTTAAAGGCACTTATCTAAGAAAAAGATAAAAAATATGACAGTGAAAAGACAGAAAACTCATAGCTATTAACAACCACACCTAAAACAAAAACAAACAACTAGAACATGAACAGAACCACAGAAATGGAGATCATATGGAGGGTTAGCAACAAGGGAGTGGAAGGAGCAGAGAGGGGGAAGGTACAGAGAATAAGTAGCATAGACGGTGGGTAGAAAATAGACGGGGGAGGGCAAGAATAGTGTGGGAAATGTAGACGGTAAAGAACTTATGACACATGGACATGAACTAAAGGGGAGAATGTGGGTGGGAGAGGGTGTGCACGGTGGAGGGGAATGATGGGGGAGAAATGGAACAACTGTAATAGCATAATAAATAAAATATATTTTAAAAAAATACTACAGTACTTTAGAATACCCACAAATGCATACAGTCCTTCCTTCTCCCCTTTGCCCAGTCTGGGGTACCATATCTCAGGAAAAGAAGTAGAAGTCCATGATTCAGTCTCCTGGCACCATCAGCTGTGTCACCACCATGATCTCCAGTTAATCCAAAGCCATGTGGCACCTTCTTATGGCCCAGCAGCAAGGGTCCTTTCACCCCTTTTCTTCCAGGCAAAGTCTCCCCTGCTGCCTAAGCCATGTGGCAAAAGGAAGCACCCCAGACCCACGTGGTCCCAACTCCTCCAAAGCCTTGTGGTCCTCTCTCTGGTATGGCTGCCCCACCTGGGTTTAAACCCCAGCGCCAATCTTCCTCTGCAGTGACATTTCTGACTTTTCCCACAATCAGTTACACCTGCCCGCATTCCTGTATTCTTCCAGCTTTATTGGGCTGCCATAGTAAGTCTGGGCAGGCATGGCCCCATGGTGTGGAGCCAACCATCTCCAAGCTCTCACGCAGGCACTGTAACCAGGGGTAGTTGCTTCCCAGTAGCATCCTTGGTTGAAGTTACTCCCATCCCCCTGGCTCAAAGCATGACCACAGCTATTTAACATATCTATGAAACCAGTTAAAGGCTATAGATATGTTAAACGACCATGCCAGAGGTTAGCTGCAAAGCTGTTGCTATGCAAAACAGCTCTCAGTGGCCCTGCTCCACATGTCCCATCCCTCAGCTCAAACTGGTGGGGGTTGAGGACATCATATATATTTTTTTCTCTAATATTTTCTGGACACCCTGAGTTCTGGACCCCATTACAAATCCCTATCTGCCCCCCACCCGTCTTGGCTGCACCCTGTTACAGCAGCATAATCAATAAAATATATAATAAATAAACAAATAAATATGCCTTCGTGATGGTCCAAGCCCATGGGGCAATATTGAAAAAAAGAGGGCTCTTAACCTCAGAGAATAAGGACATGAAACATACAAAGGAGATTTACAATTGCTAGAAGCAGTGAATCTAATGACCCAGATTTCCATAATGCATTGCTCAGGACACCACAAGAGCAATTACCAGACAAGCCAAGGAAACCAAACTGCTGATAGAGAAGCAGGACAAGCCTCCTAAGTGCCACCACCTCTTGGGGCTTTGATTCCCCACTGGGACTTATAAGAATTTAAACCCCATTACACAGAACAAGATGAGGAACAGTCCTATGAATGGGGATTCTCTAACACCCTAATTCTATATGGAAGATCAACATTTATGGTATGAAATTACTCCATGAAGTTCTAGGGCATTCCATCTTCAAACACCTACATGAAGGGACCTATTATGAAAGAGATGTTTAATGGACCTCATTAGACCACCTTTGAGGGGCCTCATTTACAAAGGAGCATTCAGAAGATTATCAAAGCCTATCAGATGTGAGCCCAAAACAGTTCTAAATAGAATGTGCCCCAACAGGAAAGGGAGTACAAGATAAAGTGATATGCCCATTTAAGAACTGGCAAGTTGACTTTACACAGATGCTATAGGACACTTTTTCTGGATGGATGGAGACGTACCCTAGTAAAAGTGAGAAGGCATCTAACATAGTAAAACTTCTACTTGAAGAAATAATCCCTAGGTTTGGACTTCCTTACAGTACTCAAAGTGACAATGGACCATAGTTCACTTCAGAAACTTCCCAGAAGATAGGACAGGCACTATAGATTCAATGAAAACTACATGCATCTTGGAGACCTAATCTATGGGAAAGACTGAGAAAATGAACCACACAATAAAGAAGACCCTGGCAATAATATTCCAGGAGAAACATTTAAAATGAGATCAGGCACTCCCTATTGCCTTGCTCTGGATTAGGGTAGTGCCCTGAAGTGGGTTTAATTAAGCTCGTAAGAAACAGTTTATGGGAGACCCTTCCAAGTTTCTGTTTTAGGACATGAATCAAAAATCAAACAATATGTATGACATTTAGGGATAATGCTAACAACTTTGCAAAAGTGGCTCACTGTAGGTCTATCTACCCATCTAATGAGCCCTTCCTTACACCTTTTCCAGCAAAGAGACTGATTCTTACTAAAGACCTGGAAGACTCAGGGTCCTAAACAGCAGTTATCCAAGCAATGGACCACTCTCTATGTTGTCCTGCTGAAATGCATTCTTCCCTAAAGCTCACGGAAATCAAGCCTTGGATCAAGCAGGATCCACGTGGATAAAGCAGGCACCACCTGGGAAGACTAAATCTTGCTGCTGCCATTGATACTGCAAGGGAAATCTGAACCTGCATTCCTGAAGGAGATTTAAAATTCCTCTTTTGGAAAGGGACAGCATCTCTCAACGCTAAGTGGCAATGTTACTTTTCTTTTATTCTGCATTTCCCAAACAGTGACTTCCTCAGCAAATTTCTCCTGCTGTTCCCTGCTCAGGATTAGATCATGAGAATCCTTTAGCCTCTCCAGTCTCTGATTTCACTACAATTCTCCCTGTACTACTAGGCATATCCTTCACTGAACACTTGATTGTTTGTCTGAACAGTAGGTTGCAGGTTGCACTTTGGAAGCCTGTATGCAACACCATCTCTTGAAATATGAAACAGTCGACCAGCTTCACTTGTTTAGCAGTGCCATCCTCTAGACCCTGCATATGCCACCCTCTGAAAATAGCAATCCTTTTCCCTTGTGTAAAGGCTTCCCTCCATTCCTGACCCCCCTCTTTCTTTAGTAGATAGTAAGAATTACCTATCTCTGGACCCAGGGATAGGTAAGACTATGCCCTTTGAGAGCAAGAAGAAACTATGGGAGATGAGACCTTCATCCATGTACCCTTGTAAAATTACAAGGGTTTGGAGTTTTGAAGAGAGAGTTGTTACCATAGATAGTCATTTGGAGCACTGGGAAGTCCCCCCTATTGCCAAGATGGCACAGTACGGGCATTCTTACACTGAGCACCGCCAAAGCTAAAAATAAAATGGATTGGGCCCCAAGCACATCAAAAGCTAGCAAGGTAATTGGATAGGGAAAAAAAAGTGCTCTTTCCCTATTCCTATAAAAACTGTGAGCTTGAGAAAGGAAAGGGATTGTCTTTGAGATGGGAGGCCACCTATCTCAAAGACCAAGTCGTGTGGCACCTGATAAAACCTCTCTCCATTTGTACCAGCACCTGCCTCACAAGTTTGGCTTTCATTGTGACAGGTAGCAGAATCTCCATTTGCTCAGTTACACTCTCACTTTCCTTGTGACACCAGCAGGGTTTGTGTTTGGACATCAAGACAATACATTCTTCTCATCAACTGTCTTAAATTTCCTCTGCTCTGTCCACCAGCTTCTCAAGGTACATAGTTCCTTTACAAGGTCTGGAGCACCTTCATGGGGTTAGAACAAGTGATTTTCCAGAATGAGTGAAAATGGAATACCAAGTTTAGATATGCTTTCTGCTGAGTTATTCGAAGAATGGGAAACTCAGACACATGGTTATCACACAGAAAAAAAATGTTCTTGATTGGAACCATTTGTACAAGGGCCCAATATCTGGAGGCAGTTGAGCCTATGATTGTGCTAGACAACTGCCATTAAAATCTGCAAACCACCCCACCCTCTTTTACGAGGATAAGCTCAATGCAAACAAGGAATTTCCTTGAGACCTGTCTCATAATTGACAACTTTTGAGCAATTTGTAAAGAAATGGCCTCTACTCTAGTACAGAATTCTTCCCTAGAACCATACTCAGTATTAATCTCCTCCAGTATCCCCCATTGGACCAAAGACCCTCAACTTAACAATGTACCAGGAAACTTAAACAGAATTACTGCTCTTGTGCCCTTGTTAATATTTATTTGAAGTTAAATTTCCTGGGAACTTATCAAAACTGTGTTATAATTACATGTTTACAATCCCTGTCACCAGCAGATTTGGGAGTTCCGTGAGGACAACCACTTCTTCAGCTTGGTATGTCACCTCACCTCACACAATGCCTGATATGCACCCTGATTAGTGGTGAATAGGTGTATTGGTTTGTTCATTAATCAGCAAAAGAAGAAAAGCTGCCTTTGTTTTGTGACCTGGAGATTGGGCTCATGGTGAGGGGGTAATAATAACCAGCTAACTTGGAGAATTGTCTTGCAGCCAGACAGTAAATATGGGGATGCTCTCTCAGCCCAAGTGACAGTGGAGGTGGGGCCACCCACACAGCTGCTACAGTTTTTGATTGTGTGGCAGTGGTTTAGGTCCAAACTATTGCACTTTTTGCAGACTCAGCCCCATAAATGGACATTTTTTGGACCAAAGCTCTCCGCTCAGAGTTTTCCTGCCACTTAGGCTACATTTGTCCCAGTCATGTCACTCTGTGGGTTGAAGAAAAAGCAAGACCTTGGGGGAGATGAAAGGGCATTTTTAAGCAATATGGTTTATATGTCAGCCTCACAACTGACATGCAGGGTATGTAATCATCTTCAGAGCTTACAAGACTCTTCTTTTCCCATTGTGAGCACCAAAACTCATATTGAGTTATGCTGGTGGAGTGGTGGTGATCTTTAAAGAAAATTTTATTTTCAAAAGAACACATAGGAGAAAACATTCTTTCCTTTGGAGCCTGGCCCCTTTCCCCAGTCCAGTGGCAGAGTGACTGAACCACACTCATTCCCATCTGTTTTGCAGCTGCTGAGTCAAAGAGAACGGCTGGGATACTTTCTAGCATTTGGGCTACACCAAGCCTGAGTTGCTTATACGTTGCTTTTGGCACTCATTTCTCTAAGCTCTCAGTCTATTTTCAAGTAAGCCCCTGAGATTTCTTTTTTCAAAGAAAAACATTCTCTGCATTCCCATTTTCCTTTGGGCATAAAGAGAGAGTGTTGTTCCCTTTGTCTGAAGCCTAATGTTTTTGTTCAATTTAACAGATGTTTATTGGGCACCTACCACATGACCAGACACTATCCTGTAGGTTGTAGGAAGTCTGATGCTGAATATAACATAATCCTTGCCTCCAAGGACCTCATGGACTATCAAAGGGACATGCCAGCAAATAGTTCATTATAACAAAATATAAGTACCTGTAACAGATTAGTGCCCAGGTACTGTAGGAGATAGAATAATTAATTCTATTTGGGAGTGACAGAGAAAGCTGAACTCAAGTTGAGATTTTAGGAGATAAATAGAAGTTTGGCAAACAAAGACAGTGATGATATATTTATATTTTTGTTATATAATTTATAATAATGCGTATCTATACCTCATACCATTTATTGAGCACATATTGAGCATTCTGCTGAAGGATTTACATAAATCATCTCATTTATTTTTACAGTAATTACTCAATAATAGCAATCATATTTCTAATACTTTCTATGTAACAGACACTGACCCAGGCACTTTATATATAGATATTAAAGAAACTGCATAGTATCTTTGGACTTTTCTTCAAAACTCTGTGGATCATTACTCTGAGAATCATCAAGAGGAAAATATTCAGCATTTTCTAATGGTCCTAAATTTTTACTATATATAAATCATGCTTAATACATGGAAGAGGAAAAATAATGAAAGAAAGAGAGAAAAGGAAGGAAAGGAGAGGGGGAGGACGGATGGAAGGAAGGAAGGCAGGCAGGCAGGTGAGGAGTAAAGGAGAGAGAGAGAAGAAGTGCAAGGAAACTAAACAGAAAAAAGAGAACTAAAAGGAAAAGAAAATGATGTCCTCTTATTTTCCCTTGGTAAAAAACGCTATTATGAGCTTTCTCATGATCTTTATTCTAACAACATAGAATGTTACTGGGAAGGGTCTGCTAGCATCAGGCCATATTTATGTTTGGCTAAAGCCAAACTTTTTTGATTCCCATCTGGAATAAAGCTTTGGAAAAACATTGTTCTATTGTTGATTTTCAAGATAATCCATACTTTGGCTTTGGACTTAGTTCTCCTCGGTATATTGATGACTTTCACCATTAAATCTAAGAAGTCTGTATTTGTATTTGTATTCACACACACACACACACACACACACACACACACACACAAAAGGATTGACTAGAATGATGAAAATTTCTCATATGATCACAGGTTTTTATTTTCTGTATACATTCTTCCTAGTTTTCTCTCTTCTTCATCCAACTCCAGAGAATAAAAATGAAATGAGATAAAATTACCTTCAAGAAAATAGTCTCACAACTGGTAGTTTGATGTCATATGTTTTTCACTTGGGAACCACCAGGTTGACCAACCCAAGCCAACAGGCCACTCTTTAGAGAAATCTCATGGAACCTTCAGAGAAGCCCTTTAAAATTCAATAAAATGCCCCAGATGAGATCCACTGTACAAATTCTTCTTCCAAGCAAGGCTTCTTTGGTTTTGGTGTTTGCCACCATCCCTTTGGAGAAGCTGCAACCTGTCAGATAGAAAACTCTTGATTTATTCTGTGAAATAAAGTCAGAAATTTTCAGTGTCAGTAGACATAAAAATAGGTCTTTCACAGAGAGTCCAGCATCCAGATAACCTAAACAGAGACCAAGTCAATCTCTAAAGTCAATAATTTTTTTTTTACAAATTGAAGGCAAGACCCTCTACCAGCAAAAAACATTACGATTCACTCTATTGTGATACTGGTTGTACTGCAGTGTCCAGAACAGAACCCTCAATATCTCTGAGGTCTGCCTGTATACAGAGCTTCCCCTCACCTCTTTTCATTAGAGAATGTTCCCATGTCTCTAGATAGAGAGGGCAAAAAAACCAAGGGAATAGATTTTCTAAAGAAAAAGCAAACATTTTTTTATTATTTTATTGTTGTTCAATTATAGTCATCTGCATTTTCTTCCCTCCTCCCCCGACCCCAACCAGACCCACCTCCCTCCCTTGCTTTCAACCAGAAAGCCCTTCTCCCCACTGTCCCCTCCCCACTCCCCTATGGCTATTATTAGATTGTTGTTAATTTCAATGATTCTGGTTATAGTTTGTTAAAGCAAACATTACTTTTTAAAATGTGTGTTTGTTTTTGGCTCTCTTCTGTGCAACAGCACTATTTCCTTGGCTTTTTTTTTCCTTTTCCGCATTTTGGTTTTTGATATTGCTTTTTGTTGCCATTTTCTTTCTATTTTATAAAATTATGATGCACATCATTTTAAACCTCAGATTAATTTAATAACCGTGAGAATTTGGGGATGCTTGAGTGCCCAGAGGTGACTCCTTGGCCTCATTATGACACAGAGTTCTGTGATTCCCTGGGAAGTCAAAGACATCCCTGAGAAAGAAGGTCAGTAGTTCCAGGAATAAATCTCCTAAATATTAATTGAGGTTCTTAAACGTGAGCTCTCATTGCAGGCTCTAGACTCCCCCCAGAATGAAATTACATTGAACATTAAACATTTTCCAGAGTTCACCTTCCACTTTAAAGAAGAGGAAGAAAATTGTTTTGGCAATGCAGATGTCTATTAGTGTACACATCAAGAATAATAAAAGCACGTCTTTAAAAAAAAAAAAAAAGGATGTAGAAAACAGCTCCCAGAGAAGTAATTTTTCAATTTCCTTGATTTGTTTAGTGGGAAATTGCCCTCCAATTTATTATAATTTGAAAAGACAATGAATTCTTCATTTGGAATTAATATAAAAATGACTAAAATGCATCTTGCTTGTCTCAGAATTTACAACCTATTTGAATAAAGCATTTTGAGTCACAGATCACTGTTAAAACCCAAGACCCAGTGAAGTTTGGTAATGCCTTCCATATGGTTCTCCCTAAATAATAATTATAGCTCATTCTGACCTACAAATTATATACACTAAAAATGTTAATTTAATTTTGGGTTATTGACTGTATATTTTTTTCAAAAAGCAGGTGTAATAGGAATTACATTGTCTGAATATTGTCAGTAATGCTAGATATGATGAATTGGTATAATCAGATTATTCTTAAATTTGACTTTATTTTGCAGATTCTGCTTGCAAATGTTCAGTCTGGTATGCATTCTCAGTTATTTATCCTGAACGGATAAAACATTAATGAGGAAAATCAAAACAGATGTCTCTCATGGACCGTCCAATAGGGCTATTTGAAATGGTGTATCTAGAAGAGAAGATGACAGTATGAAACAGCACACCAGTTTCTACATGACTTCTTGGAATTTCATGATCAATCAGCATTAACTCAGAAACATTAATAAATATTGAAGTTGAAATTAACTGCAACCTCTGACTGAGAAGTATTTATTTATAAACTTTCATTTAGTTTCTGTAATGAAATATGGCAATGAATTAGCCATGATAGCCTGGAGAAAGCTGCTTAATAAGAAAAATTGCTGATGTTTAAAAGCCAAGTTCTTCTCATGTTTATTTTAGTGAGCCTTCCTCTTCCTTCTCTGGCAACTCCCAAAACTACCTTTTCATTGGATTCATCACTGCTTACAATAGAGGCCAATAGTTTAGAATAACTTTAATTAGTCTAAAAATTTGTGATGTGTTGGGAGACAGAAATTGTTAGAATCTAGAAGCTCTAAAAAGTCAGGGTTCTGCAGCCAGACTTCTTGGGCTGGAACCTGGCTCCTGAAACTTATTATACCTGAGACTGAGAAAGTCATGTAATTAATGTAAGCCTCAGTTTCTTCATCTCTCTAATGGGTGTAACAATAACATGTTATAAATAGATATTATAATAACCAAAATGTTATCATAGAATCTGATACTTAGAAATAATCTATAGATGTTTACTTTCTAATTGAAGAAAATTTAGGGTGCATTTTGAAAATGTAGATCTCTGGATCCTTACCTTGAGAGATTCCAGTTCCTTAAATGGTAATCAGAGTCAAAAATATCTGCATTTTGACAAATATACCTAAAGTGGTCCTGGGCCACACTTCAAGAAACACTGATTTGGTTCAACCCCCTTGTTTGGAAGATGAGAAAATGAGTCCCAGAAAGTGAAATGCCTTTGTTGAGGTCATACAGGTAGTTAGTGATCTGTCTAATAGAGATCTGAGGTCTCTCATCTTCCATTCTAACATGCTCTCCAATATAGCCACTTCCGTTTATTGAACCTTTAATATACAGGTCTTAGCCAAAAGTGTACATCAGGAACATCCAGCAGACATTTGGTTTTCACAATTGGGGAGCAGTGCTATCGGCATCAGTAGGGAGGAGGAGGCCAGGGATAATCCTAAACACCTTATGATAACAGGATAGCCACCAGGACAGAGAATCATATGACCCCAAATGATGTTAGTACCAAGGTGAAGAAGCCGTAAGTTCATAATGGGAAGAAGGACTCACAGTGGGAATTTGTCTCAGAGATCTCAGAGCCACATACAGAGATAAAAACTCATGTGGAAAATGAGAAAGTGAGGGGAGAGAAGAAGTGGAGCCTACCATTTGGGAGCATCAAAGTGAGTCTGAGGAGAAAATGGGGAAAGGAGCGATGGGGCAGCTCAAAGGAGAGGGTTGGCAACTGAAAGGAGACAGTGCTTTTTGGGTAAGGAACTAAATCCTCTTCAATATTTCTCAAGAAATGCAAGTAAATTTCAAATGACTTACACTTTGAATATCTTTTTAAAAAGATTTTGTTTACTTTTAGAGAGAGGGGAAGAGGGGGAGAAAAAGAGGGAGAGAAATATCAATCATCTGCCTCTTGTACGCACCTCAACCAGGACCCAACCCGCAACCTAGATGTGTGCCCTGACTGGGAATCAAACTGGTGACCTTTAGCTTTGTGGGATGATGCTCAACCCACTGAGCCACACTGGTCAGAGCTTTGAATATGTGCTACTGCTTCAAGACAGCCCACAGAGTGCTGGCTTAGATTATGGTGACAGAACAGTTCTTAGAATTAGATCCGCTTCCTAAAGATGATGAAAAGCATCTCAAAGTGTCAAGACAATTTTTTTTTAATTTAAGTCTTAGATCAACATCATATCCATAAATCATATACAGCCAATCTGCTCTTCAGGGAGGAGAAGAAGCAAGGAAGTAGCAGAAGCAGACTCAAAGAGCAGAATGCCTGTAGTAGAAAGTTTGGCTTGACTTGGCCACTTATTTGGCCAGTAACTGACTATACTGACTAAAGGCCATTGAGTATCCTGTTAACCCCAGAAAACCAAATAGCATATAATATGTAGATAAAACCCTTAGGCTGATGCAGAGACAACTTTCTGAAAATAGTAACTGTGGGAAAGAATACTTGCTGTCATAGATTGTTATAATAATGTCCCTAAGGGAATAATGCCTCCCTGACAATGTCTCCTACAATATGTTATTGCTACTCTTCCCAACAAGAGGTAGGGTGTCTTGCCCCATCCCTGAAATCTGTGCTGGCCTAGTGTCTTGTTTTGACCAACAGAATACGGTTCTGAAATCAGGCAGAAGTGGATTTGGGTCCTATTTCTAGCCTTTAATAGCTGTATAAATTTGGGCAAAATACTGTGCCTTGTAAATCTCAGTTTCCTCATATGTAAAATGGAAATAATAAAACACCAGCATAAGAGAAATGTTGTAAGTATTGAATACAATCATGTAGGCAATGCACTAAGCATTGTGCCTGGGTTATTATAAACACCCAGTAAATTCTAGTCATTTTTTTAATGTTCTGCTTGTGTTTGCATGTTTTTCCCACTTGCAAGCTTGTACTATGTGTCCATGATCCGCTTGCCTTTGTCTCCATTTGGGTGGTGACATTGGGGTGTTTTGAATCCTTAGTCAAGCATTGTAGGGTCTTTGAGAATGTATAAATATAATCATGGATGTTCTCAACTTGTATGCATTCTACCTATACTTTGACTATTATAAGATGCCTCATCTAGCACTACTCAAGGGTCTGTATGAAATATATTGTGATTTAAGGAACTCAATTATCTGAGAAACCTAGGACATCTCAGGGAACAGAAATTTGCCTCAAGGAATTTGCCTGTTTCACAAGAAAGGTAGAAAGCATATTCCTCCCAACTGCAAACTCCTCTGAAATATCTAAGTTTTCATACTGTTTGAATTGAGTCAGATGTCAAGAAAAACACATTGCATTCCTTTGCCATAAGACAAATCCCATATGTTAAGTTTATTTTTCAATGGTGGATAAGAACAGGGGGACCATGTTCCAGTCTAAGAAAATATTGATGCCAGGATGTCAGTGAGGCTGGTTATGGTTTAATTCATACCTGAGGATTAAAGAATGAAAAATGCACCCACATCTACAGCCTGACATTTGTGTAAATTGTGCATAGGGACTAGGCCTGTCTACCTTCCTTAATGGTCTCAGGATAAAGTAAATACTGAAGGGTTTGACGTCTTTCCTAAGCCTAACAAAGCTGGCACAGCTGGCCCCCAGATGCTCTCCTGGGTAGGTGGATGGTCCCAGGCAGGGAGAACAGAGCAGATGTCTTGGAATTTAGGGCACTTAGGAGAAATGGTGGAAAACTCATGCTTTTACCAGGTTTGCCCTCATACACACTTGCAAGTGAGTGAAGTTGGAGTTTGGGATGTCCCTTCACTCATGCCTTTTCTGATCATTTTTCCAGCCAACTCCCCATTCCATATCCTGTCTTCCTCTTAGTGTTCACAGTCTTACTTGATAAGATCATGAAGAGCAGTTTGGAAGTATCCTTAAACCTAAAAATGTGTGCCCCTACCTCTCACCTCTTCCCCTTCTCATACCCATCCTACCTACATCTGGATGAGGAGATTCGGTAGCATGTGTGTCATAACAAGCAATTAGAAACATCTTAAATGTCCAGCAGTAGCTTAAAGAAAGCATGGCATTTTTATATTTGTTCTGAGATTTCTGATTTGCAAAATGGAATCAATATTGGCTGCTTATTTGATAGAGTTCCATGAGGATCGAGTAAGAATAATTCCTAGCAAATTATCAACAGTTCATAACTCAAAGCTATTATTTTTTATTGTTATAACATGGAATACTATGCAGCTGTTAAAAGGAATGATCTACATATTCTTCTGTAACAACTTATATTAATGGCAAACAAAAGTTCAAAACTGCTGATTGCACAGTATAGCTTATTTATTTATTTATTTATTTATTTATTTATTATGGAATTGTACAGAAGTAGGAAATGATAAAGGCAGTAGAAATTCCCAATTTAGAAAACTCTCATTTTTCTACTGAAGTCACAAAAGACATTGAAGAATCTAACTGCAACAAAGTATAGTTTTTTTGCATTTATAACAGCATCAATTACCTACCAAGTTCTTGGTAGGTAAACTCATGCTGGGCAAATCCAAAGAATTTGCCCAGATTTCAACTCTCATTTTGACAAGCTTCTCAGAATTTCAGTGGAACTGGAAAGTAAAAATTCGCAGAACAGCATACACACACACACACACACACACACACACACACACACATATGTATATATCTATATATGTATATATGTGTATGTATATATATCCTCACAAAATGATATTATACAATTTCTTTGGATATATATATATATCAGGAAAAAAGTATAGAACAAATTATTAAAGAAGTGAAGTGGATAAAGTTTGGGAGCTTTTGTATTTCTTTGATCTCAAAAAATTGAGGTGGCTTGTGTTGGAAGTTGTAGGAAGGAACAATTTGAGTCTTATCTCTAACGTTTTCATTTCATGTGCCATTAAAAAATACTTTAAAGCAGAAAGAGTAATCCATGCCCAGTGCTTACTTTTAACCAAGTCACATGTGTTTTTCTTGAGCAAGCATGATGTGAATCTTGTAACCTTGCAACCTCAGAATAGAAACACCCTCAGAGACCTTGTGGAACAGGTGCCTTATTCTCCAGCTAAGGGAACCCAGGATTTAGAATGGAAAGTGACTTGCTCAAGGTCAAATAGCAGAGGCAGGTGCATGAGAGGGTGGGAAGGAGCAGTCAGTATTGGGGTAAGGATGAGTAGTTGGAAAGAAACTAGTAAAATTGCAGATCAGCTAAGATTAAGGGGACATGAACATTGGAGGAAGGGAGGATGAGTTCAAAGGATGTTGAGAAGTATTGTAGCAGAGATCCACAAAAATAAAAATTCATCATGCAAGCTCTTCAGGTTTACCCCATCCTGCTGCTTCCCAGGGAATTTTGACCTGCTCAGCCTCTTGGGCCTTTGGTACTGTGAAAGCTGACAATCGCAAAAGGAGAATTGAAAAATAGCCAGAAATTTAGAAATACTTACATTAGAGAGGACTAAGATTCTCTTGAAAGAAAATAACAGATCCAGAATGTGAAGGGGCAGGCATCAGAGAGGAGTGGAGGACAGGGGTTGGAGGAACAATGGAATGGGGTACAGCAAGAGTTGGTTGCATTCAGAGACAATGGACCAAGACGGGTAAAGAGGACTTTATAAGGTTTTCATGGGTTGGGAATATAATACCCTTTGTGCAACATTTCAAGAGCTTTCAGTAAAAATCTAAATTGTTCTTTAATATTTCATGGGTGTCAGACAAGGTGTTGTGTTGAATGGACAGTAGTCCTAGATCCTAAAGTCTGAATTAAAAATCACCACTACTGCTAGAGAGGAAAGGAGGCACAGTGCACTCCAAAATGTCATGTTCATCTTAGGAGCAGGACTTGGAGCCCTCTCTCCAAATGGTGCCTCTCAACCATCTTTATTTACTCTTTGGTCTCAGGCAAAGGTCAAAAGGAGGTGTTACTCATATGAAGCCTACAAATAAACCACTTCTTTTCTCAGTTTGATGAGAAATGGATTTCCTAACAGCACTGATGGCCAACCAAGAACACGCTTGCCTGGCTTTTGATTCTCAGATCAAACAGCCTCTAAGACTTCCTGTGGAATTAGAAAACAAAAATGTGGGAAAACAGCATATATTTCAAATCACCAGGACTTGAAGAATAACACACACACACACACACACACACACACACACACACACACACACAAAGGGGAGAGGGGAAAAAAAGACATGTACTAGGTTTGTGCTGGCAGAGTACTAGGTTAGGGACTTACTGCATTTGGTGCCCTGTTGAAAGAGAGTTTAAGGGTTTTCTGCTTTGTTATAAGCACCCACCAGAGAATCTTGTTTTATCTGTTTTTGGCTGCACCAGCCCAATGAATGGGTAATTAATGCTGTATTTTTCAGACTGATCAGAATATGCATAGACATTCACTTGCCAAACATCACCTGGTGGTCCCTTCTTATAAAAATGGAAATAATTCCCCTGAATCCTGCACATGATGAACAAAGAACAAACAACCTTGCTGAAATTATCTACATGACCTAGAATGCTAAAAGCCTTTGGTTTGCTTGCTGTAGCAAAAAAAATATGAGAAATATTTAATCTTTAAAAATACACAATGGTATCATGATTTTGCTGCAGGTTCAAAGAAAGCACAATGTAACTCAGAATATTTAAAATGTAATGTCATTGTATATTTTCAAAATGCAAACAGAGTATGATGAATAACTGAAGAGCACCAGACCATAGCTTATCCTTATAAAAGTGTCTCCAATGAATGTTAACTGTACCTCTCAGAACATTCTTAATATGCTCCATGGCTAAATGTGTAGACAACAACTCTATAGAAATTCATATGCCTACCTGGTGTGTGGTCTGTCAATTCAAAGTGAGGGTTATACAAACCTTTTTGCTCAGCCTTTTGCTTTTGAACAAGAAAACAAAGTTAAAGGTTTATAGTTTTCCAAATCTCTTTCATACCCAGGGTTTTAAAGATATCTATTTTTTAATATAATATTCCTCTATTTTTTAAGTAACCAAGCCAAATTATTTACAGTATATCTTTAACTGTTTTAATTCATATTTGGTGAGAGTTTTAAAATAAACTAATATAGAATTTACACAGTGTGTGCTTAATGCAAGTACAAGTAACAAAGACATACATGCAGGGATTTATTCTCTCTTGTAGACTCTGGAAGTGAGCAGCTGAGCAGCCCTACCCAACAGAACTTGCTGTGATGATAGAAATGTTTTGTTACCTGTGTTGTCAAGTTCAGTAGCCACCAGTGGCCACAAGCAGTTAGTGGGCACTTAGAATGTAGCCAGGGGGTCTAAGAAACTGAATTTTTATTTTACTTTAATAAATTTGGTTTACAATATCCACATGTGGCTCATGGCTCCCACAGTAGGCAGCACAGCAGTACTGGGTTGGTGTAAAGAGGTTGTTTCACCCTCCTAGTCCCCTGTTTACAGCTTCACCCTCAAGATTGCTTCATCGTCCAAGATGGTTGCTGGAACCACATCATGAATCTGTGTCCCAGGGAGCAGAAAGAAACATGGACAAAAAGCCAGTCCCTTCCCTCTCATGAAGTCTTCTTAACTCTCCTACACAACTCTTCTAACTTGTAGCTTGCCCAGAGTTTAGTCACATGGCTACACTAAACCGTACGGAGTCTGAGAAATGTTCTGTTTTGTTTTTTGACTGAAGAAAGAATTTGAGGGAGGAGAGGGAAGATGGCAGCATGGTAGGAGGGAGCAGATTCCACTTCCCCCTACACACAGGAGAAAAACCTAGCCGATCTACGGAGGAACAGAGCAAACAGCCAACAGTATCACAGCATTTATGAAAATAGGAGATGAAAAATTGTAGCAGACTTCGAAAAACCAGGCAGTAAGGAGAGTACTTCAGGACAATAAGAGCCCAGGGATTAGCGCAGAGACCAGGGCAACTGAAGCCCCAAGCCAGGTGCTTGCCGGGTCTGCCATAGGGCTCTAGGGAGGGAGCCAGGTCAGCCACTCCCTCCCTGGCCAAACAAGGTTTGAGCAGCACAGGGAGAGACCTGGTTGCCTGAAGTCGCAGGGAGGGTTGTTAAGGTCTGAGTGGCAAACACACAGGAGCTATGAGCACCCATGCATAATCCTGGGAGGAGTGCATGCCTGAACCCATGCAACCAGAGTCACCCGAAACCGGAGGAGGGGCCTTTGTGGAAGATCTGGAGCCCACACTGGAAATCTGGGGAGTGTGCATAATCCATGGGAAACCAGAGCTCATGCCCGTGAATTTAGGGTGAGCTTGTGCAAAGCAGGAAACCCGGAACCCACACCCATAAACTCAGGGTTGGTGTGTGCCCTGTTGCAGACCTAAGTTCACACCCATAAACTCAGGAAAGCACATGCTCTGAAGGAGGCTAAGAACCCATGCCAGAAGCCCTACGAGGAGAGGCACCAGGCTAGCTCAGAGGAGAGTGTGAAGCTAGCCCTGGGGTGAGTAGCCCAAAGCTGACTGAGTGCTGAACAGGGAGACAAGCGATACCAGTCGCCCCTCAGCCTATTGCAGCCAGTAAGACAAGAAAAACCAGTTTGACCAGTTTGAAACCAACGAGAGGATTTTTTTGTTTGTTTTTGTTTTTTTATTTTATTTTTTTCATTACTTTTATATTTTTATCCCTCAATTCCTTTTGCTTCTCTTTCCTTCTGTCTCGTTTTATTTCCTCTTCTTTTCTTTCCATTTTATCTCTTCTTCCTTTCTCTTTTTTCTTTTTCCATTTTTTCTTCTTTTCTCCTTTTAAATACCCATGAGTGAGACAAAAAAAACCCAGAACTGTGAAAAAAACAGAGTTGGACCCAAAGAGGGGGCATCCCAATGGCTGAGATAGTGGAAGCTGTGAACACCAGGAAACCCAAAGGAGACTGCACCACTGAATCTCACAGGTATTCTACCACAGAAGTTCACACCATAAACCCAGGGAGCCAGAACAGATCAATTTAAGAAGCTGAAACTAACAAGAAGAGTCTCGCAAACAATGGGAAGACAAAAAAACAATCCCCAAATGAAAGGAAAGGAGGAAGATCCAGAAAGAATGCTAAATGAAACAGAGGCAACTCAACTATTAGATAGTGAGTTCAAAGCAAAGGTTATCAGGAAGCTCAATGAGCTCACAATGAACTACCAGAAACTACAGGGAAGCTACAATGAACTCACTCCAAACTATATCAACATGAAAAAGGAAATAGAAACTATCAACAAGGGCCAAGAGGAAGTGAAGAATACAATTTCTGAAGTGAAGAACACAGTAGAAGGAATCAAAAGCAGAATCGATGAAACAGAAGATCAGATCAGCGAGTTTGAGGACAAAGTAGAAAAAAAACACCCAGAAAGAGCAAGAAAAGGAAAATAGGCTCAGAAAGAATGAAGAGGGATTAAGAGAAATGCAGGACAATATGACCATAATAATATCCATATAATAGGGATACCAGAAGGAGAAGAAGAAGAGCAAGAGATAGAAAATCTATTTGAAAAAGTCATGATGGAAAACTTTCCTAATTTGATGAGAGAAAAAGTCACACGAATCCAGGAAACACAAAGAGTCCCAATCAAGAGGAACCCAAAGAGATCCACTTCAAGACACAGCATCATTAAAATGGCAAAATTCCAAGAGAAAGAGAGAATCTTAAAGGCAGCAAGGGAGAAAAAGGAAGTAACATACAAGGGAGCCCTGGTAAGGTTAGAAGCTGACTTCTCAATGGAAACATTCCAAGCCAGAAGAGAATGGCAAGAAATATTCCAAGCAATGAGAACCAAATGCCTGCAACCAAGACTACTTGACCCAGCAAGACTTTCAATCAAGATAGAAGGCCAAATAAGGAGCTTCCCAGACAAAAGAAGTCTAAAAGAATACACCTCCACCAAACCAGTACTGCAAGAGATGCTAAAGGGACTGCTTCAAGGAAAGGAAGGAAGAGAGAGGGAGAGGGAGAGGGAGCGGGGGGGGGGGGGGGGAGAGAGAGAGAGAGAGAGAGAGAAACACACAAAAATGGCAATGAATAATTACCTATCAATAATAAACTTAAATATGAATGTGTTAAATGCTCCAATCAAAAGACATAGAATAGCTAAATGGATAAGAAAGCATGACCCACACATACGCTGTAGGTGGGCCTACAAGAGACCCACCTCAGGACAAAAGACCTACACAGACTCAAAGTGAAGGGCTGGAAACAAATTTTACAAGCAAATGGACAGAGAAAACAGCCGGGGTAGCAATACTCGTATCAGATAAAATAGACTTCAAAAGAAGAGCCATAAAGAGAGACCCAGAAGGTCACTTCATAATACTCAAGGGAAGAATCCACCAAGAAGACATAAACATTGTAAATATATATGCACCCAACATAGGAGCACCTAAATACATTAAGAAAATTTTAGAGGACTTCAAGGAAGATATTGACAGCAACACAATTATAGTAGGCGATTTTAACACCCCACTGTCAAAAATGGACAGATCGTCTAAACAAAATATCAACAAAGATATTGCGGCATTGAACAACATTCTAGATGAAATGGACTTAACTGATATATATAGAGAGAGCCGTTCATCCCAAAGAAACTAAACACACATTCTTTTCAAATGCACATGCAACATTTTCAAAGATTGACCACATGATAGGACACAAAACAAGCCTCAACAAATTCAAGAAAATTGAAATCACACCAAGCATTTTCTCTGACCACAAGAGATTGAAACTAGAAAACAACCCCAACGAGAAAAACCCAAAACACTCAAAATCATGGAGATTCAATCGCATGCTATTAAATAATGAATGGGTCAAGAATGAGATTAGGGAAGAAATTGAAAATTTTCTGGAAACAAATGAAAAACTCACAACAGCCCAAAACTTATAAGACACAGCAAAGGCAGTCCTGAGAGGGAAGTTCATAGCAATACAGGCCTACCTAAAAAAGATAGAAACAATTTACACTATGGAATTCTATGCAGCAGAAAGAAAGAAGGAGCTTCTATCCTTTTCAACAGCATGGATGGAACTGGAGAGCATCATACTAAGCAAAATAAGCCAGGCAGTGAAAGACAAATATCATAGGATCTCACCTTTAACAGGAACCTAATCAAAAAAACAAACAAACAAGCATAATATAACCAAAGACATTGAAACTGAGAACAGGCTGATAGTCATCAGAGGGGAGAGGGGAGGGAATTTCAGGGGAAAAGGGGAAGGGTTTACAGGAACAAGTACAAAGGACACATGGACAAAAACTATGGGGGTGGAAATGGGAGGGAGGTGGGGAGGGCTGGGGTGGTGGGCTGGGGTGGGAGTAAAAGACAGAAGACTGTACAAGATCAACAATTAAAATTTTAAAAATGGTAAAAAATAAAATAAAATATACCCACAAAAAAAAAAGATAGAAACATTTCAAACAAACAACCTAACCCTATGCCTACAAGAACTCAAGGAACAACAACAACAACAGTCCAGAGCAAGTAGAAGGAAGGAAATAACCAAGATCAGAGCAGAATTGAATGACATAGAGACTAAAAGCACAATTCTAAGTATCAATGAATCCAGGAGCTGGTTCTTTGAAAAGATAAACGAAATTGACAAGCCTTTAAGCAGTCTCATCGAGAAAAAAAGAGAGAGGACCCAAATAAACATAATCACAAATGAAAGAGTAGTGATTACAATTGACATCACAGAAATACAAAGTATTGTGAGAAATTACTATGAAGAACTGCATGCCAAGAAATTTTCAAACCTAGGTGAAATGGACGAATTTCTAGAAAAATATAATCTTCCAAAACTGAATGAAGAAGCAGAAAGTCTGAACAGACCAATAACAGCAGTTGAAATTGAAGCAGTAATCAAAAAACTCCCAACACACAAAAGCCCTGGACCAGATGGTTTCACAGGAGAATTCTACAAGTCATTTAAGGAAGAGCTAATCCCCATCCTTCACATACTATTCCAAAAAATCCAAAATGCTGGAAGACTCCCAAACTCTTTTTATGAAGCCAGCATCATCCTAATCCCCAAATCAGACAAAGACACAACAAAGAAAGAAAACTTCAGGGCAATATTGCTGATGAACATAGACACTAAAATCCTCAACAGAATATTGGCAAACCACATCCAACAATACATTTAAAAAAATCAGGCTGCTGTGGCCTGTGGGGCACTGGAGTCAGTGAAGGATCTCAAGATGCCTAGGCAAAAACTTGCACTGAAAGCCATTGACTGAGTAGCTTTTGGGGAGATAATACCCCAAAACCAAAAGGCCATGGTTAACTCCCTGAAATCCTGGAACGAGACCCTCACCTCCAGGTTGGCTACCTTACCTGAGAACCCCCCTGCTATTGACTGGGCTTACTAAAAGGCCAATATAGCGAAGGCCAGCTTGGTAGACAACTTTGAGAGGAAGTTTAATGCCCTGAAGATTCCTGTGCCAGAGGATAAATATAGTGCCCTGGTGGATGCTGAAAAAAAAAGATGTGAAAAGCTGTGCTGAGTTTTTGTCTCTCTCAAAGGCCAGGATCAAGCAACATGAGAAAGAGCTGGAGAAGATGAGGAACATAATTCCATTTGATCAGATGACCATAGAGGATTTGAATGAAGTCTTCCCGGAAACCAAATTAGACAAAAAGAAGTATCCCTACTGGCCTCCCAAGCCAATTGAGAATTTATAAACTTCAATCTGGGAGAAGGCTCTGGCTTCTGTATTATTAACTGTGGACATTAAAAATAATTATATATATATATAATATTACAGTATATTACATTTACTGATTTGTGAATGTTGAACCATCCCTGTATCTCTGGGATCAATCCCACTTGGTCATATCATACACCATGACCAAGTGGGATTGATCCCAGAGATACAGGGATGGTTCAACATTCACAAATCAGTAAATGTAATATATCACATAAACAAAAGCACAGACAAAAATCACATGATCATATCAATAGATGCAGAAAATGCATTTGATAAGGTACAACACCCATTTATGATAAAAACACTCAGAAAAATGGGAATATAGGGAGCATTTCTCAACATAATAAAGGCCATATATGAGAGACCTATAGCCAAGATCATGCTCAACGGGCAAAAACTAAAATCTTTTTCACTAAGATCAGAAAAAAGACAAGGTTGTCCACTTTCACCAGTTTTATTCAATATAGTATTGGAAGTCTTAGCCACAGTGATTAGACAAGAAAAGGAAATAAAAGGCATCCAACTCGGAAAGGAGGAAACAAAACTATCATTGTTTGCAGATGACATGATAGTGTACATAGAAAATCCTATAGACTCGGCCAAAAAACTGCTCCACCTAATAAATGAATTTGGCCAAACAGCCATATGCAAAGTTAATATCCAGAAATCAAAGGCATTTTTGTATACCAACAATGAAACAGCAGAATCAGAAACCAAGAAAAAAATCCCATTCGATATAGCAAAAAGAAAAATAAAATACCTAGGAATAAACCTAACCAAGGAGGTAAGAGACCTGTATGCAGAAAACTACACAACACTGAAGAAAGAAATCAAGGAAGACACAAACAAATGGAAACATATACCGTGTTCATGGATCGGAAGAATTATCATCATCAAAATGTCCATACTACCCAAAGCAGATTACAGATTCAATGCAATACCTATTAAAGTACCAATGGCATATTTCATAGACATAGAACAAACACTTCAGAAATTTATATGGAACCATAAATGACCTTGAATAGCTACAGCAATTTCGAGAAAGAAGAGCAAAGTAGGAGGGATCACAATACCTGATACCGAACCGTATGACAAGGCCTCTATAATCAAAACAGCCTGGTATTGGCATAAAAACAGACACATGGACCAGTGGAACAGAACAGAGAACCCAGAGATAAACACAAGTCTCTAAGGTCAACTAATATTCGACAAAGGGGGCAGCAACATAAAATGGAGTAAAAATGGCCTCTTCAACAAGTGGTGTTGGGAGAACTGGACAGCGACGTGCACAAAAATGAAACTCAAGCACCAACTTACCCCATACACAAAAATAAATTCAAGGTGGATAAAAAATTTAAATATAAGCCATGACACCATTAAAGTCCTAGAGGAGAACATAGGCAGGAAAATCTCAGATATTTCACGCAGCAACATTTTTACTGATATGTCTGCTAAAGCAAGGGACATAAAGGAAAGAATAACCAAATGGGATCTCATCAAAATAAAAAGCTTCTGAATGGCTAAAGAAAACAGTATTAAAATCAAAAGAGAACCAACTGTATGGGAAAGCATATTTTCCAATGATACCCCAGACAAGGGTTTAATCTCCAAAATATATAAAGAACTTACAAGACTCCACTCAAAGAAGACAAGCAACCCAATTAAAAAATGGGCAAAGGACTTGAACAGACACTTCTCCAAGGAGGACACACAGAGCTTCCAGAGACACATGAAAACATGCTCAGTATTGCTAGCTATCAGAGGGATACAAATTAAAATCACAATAAGATAGCACTTCACACCGGTCAGAATGGCCATCATATACAAAGCAACAAACAGCAAGTGTTGGAGAGGTTGTGAATAAAAGGGGACCCTAGTGCACTGTTGGTGGGAGTGCAGACTGGTACAACCACTCTGGAAAACAGTATGGGATTTTCTAAGGAAACTAAAAATGGATCTACCTTTTGACCCAGCAATTCCACTGCTAGGATTATATCCTAAGAACCCTGAAACACCAATTCAAAAGAACCTATGCACCCTTATGTTTATAGAAGCACAATTTATAATAGCCAAGTGTTGGAAGCAACCTAGGTGCCCATCAGTAAATGAATGGATCAAAAAACTATGGTACATTTACACAACAGAATTCAATACAGCAGAAAGAAAGAAGGATCTCCTACCTTTTGTGACAGGATGGATGAAACTGGAGAGCATTATGCTAAGCAAAATAAATCAGTCAGTGAAAGACAAATACCATATGATCTCACCTTTAACAGGAACCTAATCAACAAAACAAACAAACAAGCAAAATATAACCAAAGACACTGAAATTGAGAACAGGCTGACAGTCACCAGAGGAGAGAGGGGAGGGAACTTCAGGGAAAAAAGGGAAGGGGTTAGACGACCAAGTATAAAGGACACATGGACCAAAACTGGTGGGGGGATGGAAATGGGAGGCAGGTGTGGAGGCCTGGGGTGGTGGGCTGGGATGGGAGTAAAAGACAGAAAACTGTACAAGAACAACAGTTAAAATAAAATTTAAAAAAAATTTACACATAAAAAAAGAAAGAAAGAATTTGAGGGCAGGTGGTTGGCAGAATCTGACAAAAAGTCTATCATTCCCTCATTTCCAACTGAAATTCATTTTTAGTCCTTGAAGACTAAATTAATAACATTGTGTATAACCATCTGGCAAATTTATTTGTATGTAAACATATAATTTTTTTTACATTTTCTCTTTCTATGTACTCCTCTGCAAACTACGTTTTGCATTTTTACAACATATCTTGGATGACTTCCAATGATGGTATATATAGTATACTACTATATATAGTATACTATGATAATATATATAGATTGACATAATTCTGCTTCATCTAACATTCAATAAAATCCATGAGACCAGGAATTGCATATACTGTGTTCAACTCTGGGCCCTACATATATGGTAGACACTGAAAAACTTCAGCAGCATAGTGTCTTCTTTTTAGGTATACCATAATTTAGTATTTGGAAAGTATTCCTACCCCCAGAATAGTAAACTCCTCCCCACACCAAGAAAAACATGACTTTGCTTGTTCTCTGGGAAATTTGGATAGTTAACTAAATTAGCTACATGGCCACTAACTCAATTCTTAATTATCTTCTCAATCAACTGCAAAAATTGTCTCCACTCTATTGTGATTTGATTCAGTTGTTATAACAACTCAAAGATTTGTGTTCATGAGTCTGTTACTCCACCCAACCAGGTATGTGTGGACTCAGAGTACCAGCTAAGAGGAAAGTCAATGAGTTAAAAATTGCCTTAGGAAGGGAAAGAAATCACTTCTCTATGTCTCTAGACATTCTGTTAGTACAGATACATGTTACAACTGGAGAAAAATGGTTACGGATGCAGCTTACAACAGAGTGCAGCAAATGGCTGTCCTGGAAGGCTCTAACCATCCCCAGCTGTGCCAGTCCTGTGGCATTTGGTGTGGAGAGTGTAGTTGATGAAACAGAGAGAGAGTTTGACAAACAGGAACATAGCAACAGCTTTGGAATCAGAACAACCAGAGTTTGACTCCTAGCTCAGCCCCTTCCTAATCGTGTGACACCAAGTAAGTTATGAAATGCCCCCAAGGCTTGATTTCTTTGTCATTATTGAAAGGAAAATAGTGTCTCTTGCCTCCTAGTGTTGTTTGAATTAAATGAAATATCACACATTTCCTGGCACACAGCAGCACTTACACAATCAGAGCTATATATGTGGAAAATATATATGTCTTTCTAGAATATCAGAATGGACCCTAAGGGCCAGTGGGTCAATGTCGGGAGAAAGACCTTTACAACCATGGAGCTGTGCATCAGTATTAGATAACTCCAATTGTTCTATGGCCTACGTGAAGCACATTCCCATTTCTTTATAAAGGTATCCTCACTGAAACACAATCCAAATATACTTGGGTGGCTCCCTTCTGACAGATTTGGTCACAATTGGTTTCAAAATAATGTTGAGACCAGTGCAATAGGACAGTAGCACCCCTCTTGACCAAAAACTCAACATCCCAGACTTCAACTGAGAAGTATTTCTAAAGGGTAGCTTTACATTGACCATCTCCACCAGAGATACTTAGAGCTGCTAGATAAAGATGCAAATTCCTGGGGCTGAGCAGAATCAAAACTTATGGAAGGATGGGGTTCACAACCCTCCAGGTTAACAAGGTTACCAGGTGATTTTGTGCATAGGAAAATTTAAAACTATGATCCAGAAGGGATTTAAATTGACTAACAATAAGTGAATTGAATAATTAAATACTTTTTAGAACCTAGCTTGTTGACACAGTTGACTGACACTAGAATACAAAGATGAGACTATAAAGATGCCCCTCAGCTCAATGACATGCAAACAACACATTATGATGAGCACAGGATAAAACTAAGCAGAAAGTCAGAGAAATAGCAGAGAGGAAGGAGTGATTAACTGTCAGGAATTACTAAGAGTATTTTTTTTAAAGAGGTAATATCTGAACTGGGCTTTGAAGGATGAATAGGAGTTTAGGTGCCAAGATGAAATAATACAAATTCTAGGGCGATACGTCTCAGGATTTACTGCATATATGAATCACTTGGGGATCCTGTTAAAATGTAAATTCTGTTTTGATGAATCCAGGGTGGTGCTCCCAGGTGATGCTGATGATTCATGGATTATGCAAAGCTCTAGAGGTAGATGGCATTAATAATAATGCATCAGACAAAGTTTTTATTCTACCTAAAGTGAGACACAAATTACAATGTTGATGTCTATTGACTCCTTTCACAAAGAACAAGCCAACCTCTTTCCTTCTGCTCAGAAATATCATTAACCATCACTAAATAAATACATCCCTTAAATGTCCCACCAACCCTGCTATACAAAGCTGCCCATGTAAAAAGCAAGCCAATCCAAACCCTAGCATCAGTAAGTCTAAGCATTTGGCAAATCAATAAGTAAATGTTACCAGTTATTGTTTCCTTGTGTGTGTTTTTCCCTTTTTTTTTTTTTACTTTAACCTCAGATTTACATTTTTTTCTTTTATCTGTCCCCAAATTAGAGAATGACAGAACATACTTTCTCACAAAGTCTTGGTGTTTCTCAGACCTCTTCTTCATTATAAATCTTAGTGAAGCTGCCAGAGATTGACTCTTTCTTTGTTGTCATTATTTTCTAAGCAATTTTTCTCTGTAATTATAGCTCTAAGCTTAACTTCTTTCTAGGGTTCCAGACTGCCCTGCCAACTGGAGGCAGAGTGTGAAACACTGGTTATGAGCCCAAACTTTGGAGGTACACAATCCTAGATTAAAACCCTGGCCCTGGCACTAATTGTGTGCCCTCATGCAAATTACTTAACCTCTCTGAGCTTCTGTATCTTCACATGTAAAATGGGGATAATAAGAGTACCCATCTTATAATCTTTCTGAAATGTTAATCAATCCCATATAAAGGGCATAGTACCTTGTTCATGACAGTTATTCAAAAAAAGGTAGCTACAAAATTATCATATCCATCCGCCCTACTACAGTAACCCCTACCCCAAGTCCATTCATTTTAGGTCAATCCCTTTGCTGACCCAGATGCCCAACTCACATGCCTGAGCACCCTGCACCCACCCAGTGTCACCATTGCTTCTCTGATCCATGCAGCACTGCCTGATTTTTGCCTGAAGCCAACTCCTGCTTGTGTATTTCTTTCAAAAGACTCAATCTTCTTTGCACAGAAAAAACAAATACACCCACACAAATCACACGTTTGCTATTTCACCATGTTTCATTAGAAGCATTGAGGACAATCACAACAGAGAAGGGAAAAGAAAGTCTTGGGAGAAAATGTACTCAGAAACACTTGCTAAGCAAAGGTGTGGCCATGACAACCCATGCACACACAGGGGTGTAATTGAGAGTTTTCTCTTTGGAGTTTGGCTTTCTTTACTACTGATCATATCTACTCTGTCTCATATATTCAGAGTAACTACTACTCTGTGTTCGGTACTGCCTTTGCATATTGCTATGATAACAACCATTCCAATCTTTTGAAAAGATTGACACATATGTTCAGATGGACTGAGGACACTTATATTGTGTCCTGAAACACTTAAGTAATTAACCAATTTACGCCAAAGTCAGCACCTTCAACACTTACCTCTGGAAGTGTCCAGATTCTTCGTATCCAAAGATTCTGATACTGGTAGCACACATATCAGAAGGCAGGGTTGTTTGTTTGTTTTGCTGTCATTTATCCTGGAATAGACTAATGTGGGTAGGTAATGGAGATTAAGAGGGAAAATCAACCTCCAACTACTTTTCCTGCTCATTTTGATCCGGGGCAGCTGAACTTTATTTCCTACTCTGGTGCTTTTCAAACTTTCAAAAATTTATTGCTTCATTAAAAAATATGTCCTGAGTGCATCATATGCATGGGAATAGGATCTATTAGGGTTATGCTAATCCTAGTACAACACACAGATTTCTTGGTGGCAAAGGTCCAAGGCCAGCATCTGGCTGGAAAGAGGAGGGCTGGGTAGTTTCCGTGAACCCACATGCACATGGCCAGGTTGCTCTTTCTCCTTTAATTGCTTATTTATTCAGGGTGATTTGGGGAGAAGATCCTACCCTGGGGATTTAAAGAGGGGCTGAAGCCACCTTTTGCCCTGCTACTAAATGTTAAACACAACAAATATGATGTCTCTCTGTAAGGGAGTTACAACCTAGTGGTGGGAGAAAGGGACACTAAATGAGGAAGCAAACAATTCCATAAATATGGGAAGAAGGGCTATGAAGGAGATGAATAAGGAGAGAATAACAAGGAAGAACAGGAGAGCTGACATTCAAGAAGGAATTTGAAAATGAGAAGTCAGGCATGCAAAGAACAAAGGAGCAGGTGTGTTGGCAGGTGGAACAGCACGTGAGCCTAGAGCAGAAAGGAAATAACATTCAGCGTGGGAAACCAGGGACGAGTAGCCCTAGATGAGGTCAGAGAGGAGACAGAGTCATGTCCTAGGGACTCCATGCTGGGGGGTTCTGTTCTATACTAAGTGCAATGGATAGCCACCAAAACGTTTAAGAGCAGGACTCCTACCCCTTTTTTATTAAATGAAATTCATTTGGAAAACCAATATTTAATATGATTTAAACAGACCTTTTCTGATTGAACTGAGCTTGGGGACTCAGAACGTGCCTGAGAAGACTTCTGGAACTACTCCCAAGGTACCTCCCTGGAAGCTGAGCTCTTCATGACAGTAAACTCACCATTCTAGACCAAAGGGAGCCATTGCCCATTGGCTTTGAATGCTGGGACGTTGATATTAAAAGACATTGATATTAAAAGCTAGGAATGATTTCAAATAGGAATGCATAAGAAGATGTGTCAAAGCCTATAGCCCATCTGTTTCAGAGAAACAAATTTAAAATGATGCAGATCAGGACTATGATGTGATTTATGTTAGCATTAATTCACATCTTAGGCCAGGATTAGAAGGGGGAAAAAGGATGATTGGAATTAGGCAAGATGAGTGTGACCAAAGCTCTAAAGTGTTGGCTTTGGATCTAGATTGGTTAAGAAGAAAATAACTCAAAAGAAGATTGGAGGAGTATAGTAGGTTAAGGCAATTGAGCCCACCAGGTGGTCAAAATGAAGATTAGCTGGACAAGAACATGGGGGGAAGACTTCTGGCCAAGATAGAGGCATAGGTAGATACACTGTGCCTCCTTGCACAACAAAAATTAAAGACAACAAAAATTTAGAGAAAAGAAACACCAGAACTGACAGAAAATTGAACTGTACAGAAGACCGGCAACCATTCATCCAGACCAGTAAGAGGGGCAGGGTTGATGGCCAGTGGAGAGGGGTCATGGTAGGAAAAAGTGGTGGCTGGCAGACCCTGGGCACAGGGTGGCAACAGGCAGACCAAGTAAGGCACGCAAGGTGGCTGGCTGACCACAGTGGCACATTCATGCGCAGACAAACCAGGCAAAAATGGGGAGCAAGACAAACCACACAACCCAAGGCCCCAGCACTGGGAAATAAAGCACAAAAGCACCAACTGAAAACACTTGCGGGGGTTGAGGTGCCAGAAGAAACTCCCGGCATCACAGGAGAGTTTGTTGGAGAGACCCATGGGGTCCTAGAATGTACACAAGCCCACCCCTTCAGGAAGCAGCACCGGAATGGCCCAATTTGCTTGTGGGAAGCAGCGGAAGGGATTGAAACCCAGGAGAGAGTGGAGCAAGTGCCATTGTTCCCTCTCTGACCCCACCCCCACATACAGTCTCACAACTCAGCGGCTGGACTGTCCTGCACTGGGGAACACCTAAGGCTCCACCCCTTATACATAACAGGCATAACCAGACCAGAGAGAGAGAGAGAGAGAGAGAGAGAGAGAGAGAGAGAGAGAAGGAAGGAAGGAGGAAGGAAGGAAGGAAGGAAGGAAGGAAGGAAGGAAGGAAGGAAGGAAGGAAGGAAGGACCCAAAAGGGAAAACAGATCAAAGCCCCAGAGCAAGTACAACTAAGTGACCAAGAGATAGCCAACCTATCAGATGCACAGTTCAAAGCACTGGTGATCAGGATGCTCACGGAATTGGCTGATTTTGGTACTAAATTAGATAAAAAAATGAAGGCTATGCCAAGTGAAATGAAGGAAAATGCACAGAGAATCAATAGTGATGGGAAGAAAACTGGGACTCAAATCAATGGAGTGGACCAGAAGGAAGAAAGAAACAAACAAACAGAAAAGAATGAAGGAACAAGAATTCCAAAAAAAAAATGAGGAGAGGCTTAGGAACATTCAGGACATCTTTAAACATCCCAACAACTGAATTATAGGAGTACCAGAAAGGGAAGAGGAAGAGCAACAAGTGGAAAACTTATTTGAACAAATAATGAAGGAGAACTTCCCCAATTTGGCAAAAGAAATAGACTTCCAGGAAGTCCAGGAAGTTCAGAGAGTCCCAAAGAAGTTGGACACAAGGCACATCATAATTACATTACCCAAGGTTAAAATGAAGAAGAGAATTCTAGAAGCATCAAGAGATAAGGGGACAGTCACCTACAAAGGAGTTCCCATCAGACTGTCAGCTGATTTCTCAAAAGAGACCTTCCAGGCAAGAAGGGGTTGGAAAGAAGTATTCCAAGTCATGAAAGTCAAGGACCTACATCCAAGATTGCTCTATCCAGCAAAGCTTTCATTTAGAATGGAAGGACAGATAAAGTGCTTCTCAGATAAGGTCAAGTTAAAGGAGTTCAGCATTACCAAGCCCTTATTATATGAAATGTTAAAGGGACTTATCTAAGAAAAATATAAAAATATGAACAGTAAAAAGACAGCAAACTCACAGTTATTAACAACCACACCTAAAACAAAAGCAAACTAAGCAAAAAACTAGGACAGGAACAGAAACACAGAAATGGAGATCACATGGAGGGTTAGCAACAGGGGAATGGGAGGAGGAGAGAGGGGGAAATGGTACAGAGAATAAGTAACATAGAGAGTAGGTAGAAAATAGACAAGGGAGGGCAAGAATAGTATGGGAAATGTATAAGTTAAAGAACTTATGGCACATGGACATGAACTAAAGGGGGGTATGTGGATGGGACGGCATGTGCAGGGTGGAGAGGAATGGGACAACTGTAATAGCATAATCAATAAATTAAAAAAGAACATGGGGGAAGAGATAAAGAGAAAGAAGGAGGAGGAGGAAGAGGAGGAAGAGGAGGAAAAGGAGGAGAAAAGAGAAAGGAGATGAGGAAGAGGAAGAAGAGAAAATACCTTGAGGTATTGGATAAAGACGTCCTGGGTGAAAAGATCCAAAATTTAACTAGGGCAAGTGATGTTCAAGGTTGTGGGAGCATAGAAAGCATAGAAGAACCAAGAAATATGGGGTCACTGGATGTCTAAACAATGGAACTGCTGAAATCACTCAGGTGATTGTGGGAGGAATGGAGTGGAAAATTGAAGGCTATCTATGGTTGTGAGTTCATCAGCAGATGATGCTGACAAGAGTGGAAAGAGGGTGAGATAGGTCTTTGTACCTGTCATTCAGCTTAAAATAAAGTTCTAGACCAAAAATTATTGCAGCCCTGCCTATGTAAATCCTCATAGATTCATCCTCTCTCCTGATCCCACCGAAATAACTACTATCCTAAATACAATGCTTATCAATGCCATGTATCCTTAGGCAAAGCTTTGTTTTCCATGTTTTTAAACTTTATAAAAATGATATGCTATATATATTTCTACAATTTGCTTTTATTAATTTAAATTGTGAGATTTATCCAAATTTATATATAAAAATAAAATACATATGTATACCTATACACATACACATTTACCTATTTTAAGTTAATTTACATACAACTGCTGCATAGTTTTTCACTGTGTGAATATACAGTTTATTTATCCATCTTCTTCTTGACGAACATTGTTTCAAATTTTTGTCACTTCAAATATTTTTCCATTGAATATTCTTGTACATATTTTCTTTTGCATGCAGGTGAGAGCTGCTCTGGACTCACCCAGCAATAAAAGTGTTTGGTCATTGGATAAGAGCTTCTTTAGCTTGACTAGATACTGCCAAGTTGCTCTCCAATGTGATCATAAATATTTACACTCTGTCCAGGAGTATAAATTTCCATGAGTCCATATTATCATCCCTACTTGATACGGTCCAACTTTTTAATTGGTTGTGAAATGGTATTTGCTAGGGTTTTGGCATGTATTTCCCTAATTAGTACTGCCATTGAGCATCTTCTCATTTTTCATGCAGGATAGTCATGTTTCCTGGTCTGTGGATTGCCTCAATGTATCATGTTTCCATTTTCTTTTAAATGGATTTTTAATTTTTTATTGATATATAGGAGTTTATTATATATTCTAGACACTAATTCTGAGTGGTGTATGCATGTTAAGACTGGTTTTTCATTTTCCTTTTTCTGTTATTTGTTGAATCTAAGTTTTTAATTTTGATATAGACAAGTTATCAAGCATATTTAAGAAATCTTCCAAGGAGAAGTTCCAGAATGAATGCTATCTGGCAGCATCCATAATGAGAGGAAATCTGAGTCTTACTTTGTTTCCTGAGTTATAAAAAGTAAGGAAGAGTGAGTGGCCTCTACTTGAAAAGGAGACTTCTATTCTTGAAGCATGAGAAGTTTCTAGGGAAAAAAAAGACTATAATATATAGCAGTATTTCATGTCAAACAAATAGGATTATAAAGAGTTAAATGGAAAGGGGTTGCTGGTGGACAGGTAGGACAAGGAAACTGAAAAAAGAAGGGAAGGGATGAACCAGGTGGAGGTGGAGAAGAAAAAGGTATTGTTGGAAAGAGCTTGCTTCTGCCCCAGTGACCATAGATTGCAGGAATAGGGGAAGCAAAATCAAAGAGGTACCTGTGTGGATCTCTCCAGCCCCAGGATTCTTCTCAAACTTCAATGTGTATATGCATCACCTGGGACCTTGTTAAAATTCACATTCTAGTTCAGTGGGTCTGGGCCCAAGACACTGCTTTCCTGATGAGCTCCCAGGTGAGGCTGATGCTGCTGGTATATGGAGCAGCAAGGTAGCACATCATCTTTTGCAGTCAAACTTTCACAGTATTTCTCAAAATAAGCTAAATGATCTAAGAAAGAGTATTCAGAAACCAAAAAATCTAGAAAACTTATGTTTGACTCAAAACACACTGCTATTTTTCCTTCCAGAGATTAATCCTCCCACTCCCTGACCCTGGCAATTTCCCAGATCATGAGACTAAAGCATTTGAGTAACTGCTCTGATATGAGAGAGCTGGGATAACTTCTCAGCCCAAACAGGTGCCTAGGTCACAAGTCGATAACTAGGCAGATCTGTCTAGGGTTTTAGTGGCTGAGGAAGCTGAGCAACTTCAGGTGGAGAGTACACAAGTGTCTTGAAGGAAATGTGACAAAACTGCCTAAAAAGAAAGACTAGGCTCCAACGGGAGGGTAGAAGAGCTGATCCAACCTGCCAAGAAAGCTGGGCAGGCCACAGAGTTTTTATTACAACGCTCGATAAGCTGCAGAGTTGTTCTAGAACAGATATTCAGACAAATATGATACTGCAAATATCAGATTGAATGGTGACTTGAACAGGTATCAGCTCATTCAAGCACCTAGACTAGCTGAATTGGTATTACTATAATCAGGAAATGTGATCAAGAATGGCTCAAAAAATTATTAGAACAATAATAACTTTGCAGCTTTTGTTTTCTCCCAAAATGTAATTGAATCAGGTTAGTAAGACAGGACAAGTGGAATAAGAAAACTGAGGCAGATAAACGGACAGTTTATAGCCATCTAGTAAATCACAAAATCCTGTATTCTCTATCCAAGGACACTTAAGAATAAATTATTTATACTTCTCCTTCCCAACCAGAGGGTAAATAGCTTAAATCATCCTACTCAGGGAGATAGTGTGAATCACACCCAGGGACAGATGAAATCAGAGAATGAATCTCATTTGGTGCATCAGCATAAAGTGGATGAATATTCCATTGAGACCCTCTAAAGCCTTCTCTAAAATTCTCACCTTTAGAAAACAGATAAAAACCCTTAAGACAATGACCCAGTGCATTCTCTCTCTGGAGCACACCCATGCCTTTCTTTCCTCTCTAAGGGTCCCTGCCACACTTGCAGCCAGGGAAGCAACAGGCAACAGCAGCTCATCCTGGGCTAACCCCTTGAACCTGTCTCCCCTTTTTTCTAACTTTTCAGTGAGCTAAAAGTAGCCCCACCTTGATTTACTTCTTTCCTATAACATTTCTAGAGTCAATGCAGAGCACTGCCTAGGCTCTCTCTGTCCCTTCTTCTTATCCTAAGCTCTTCCTTTGTTTCACTGTCCCAGCTTTAATAAACATACTCTGAAAATCACCAGAGCTCATGCTGTGAAATCTTTCCTGCCCAAAGTCAAGAACCCACACTCTACCAGCCATTCCAAGACAAACCAACTCAAGGCCAGGTCCTTTTTCAGCGACTTACTATTATGAACTACTGATTCGTTTGTGATCACTGGTTATGAAATAGATTGTATCTATAGGGTATACTAATGTATAAATTTAGATTTAGAAGCAAGCAGTGGCTTCCAGGCTTCAAAGAAATGAAGAAAATTCAAGTCCTCATTGAGTTTGTAATTTACTAGCTATGTAATCTGGGGCAAAGACACTTCACTTCTCTGAATCTCAATTTTTTCATCCATAAAATGAGAAAAATAATGTTAATACTGTCTAAAGATACAGACCATGATTTCCCTTTCATCTAGCTATTTTTAGCTTGTTTCTAAGGAAACTTCTGAAAAGGAAGTATGAGTATGTGTTTCCATGTGCTCAGCAAATGCTTGGGTCTTTTAGTCTGCCCATCTGTGGAACCACAGGAAAAAGGAGCCATCTCTAGAAGGAACAGTAGAAATATTCTGGCTTAAACTAGAATGTTGCAGTTCTTTTGATTTGAAGATACTCTGTCCAAAACCATTTTAGGTTTTGTTTTGTTTTGTTTGTTCTTTTTTTTTTTTTTTTTTTTTTTTTTTGTAAACACAATAACTGGCCCAAGGACTCCTACCTACGATACTGGTGGAGTTCAACAGACATAGTTTTAAGGTGATTTTGTTTTCCTCCATGAAATTTATTATTGCTCTGAATGGGCTCAATGTACTAAACAATTTTCTTGCTATGTTTATTGAAGAAGCACCTTTCCATTTGTGGGATATTTCTTGCCTCAGGCATGAAGTCTTTTTTTCCTGGATATATCCTACATTGGTTGTTTTCTCATTTATTTATTTTTGATAGTCTTTGGTGGACTTGCAAATTGTCTTATATTCAGTACTCGGGGTTTTTAAACCAAACCTTGGCATCAAGCATATCTTGCTCTCTTCCTCCTTGTTGTTGCCTCTTACACAAAAAGGGAAACTGAGACAAGCCCTCGGAAAACACTGAACCTCATAGCTTAGAAATGTTTATTGTCTTGCAGGATCCTTCAAGCACTTCAGAACTTTGAGATGAGGACAGGAATCTCAGCGGCCTCAAAAAACAGAGGGTCTGTTTTTAGGAAGACAGATTCATCAAGGAGGCAAAGGCTACTGAGTTTTGGACAAAGAGTACAGTCCCTCTCTCTTGCTATCAATGAGATTTCAGAACTGGTCCTTGCCAACGGAGAGAATATAAAAGTGGGGGGTGGGGTACTCTCAACAATGACCACCAGTGCTAAAATAATGAGCTGCTATTCCAGTTCAAGGAGCTGTCCAGCTGGAAACATTTGAGAGAATTTTGATACACAGTGGAAAACTCTGGAAGGGGCTCCAGGGTAGAGGTCACGTTATGTACCCTTAAAGGCTATGTATGACAAAGTTGTTTTTCTATCAACACTTGACAGGTGAGTCATAGACATCACATTTGACTCCTCAGGGGAGCTGACAAAATGTCAAGTGTCTGTGCCAGCTTAGTTTAGCCATCAGTCACTTCAAGCCCTTGTACAAACAGTCACTAGTCTCCTGGTCTTTCCTTTCCATTCAGCATTTTTTTAAAGTTAAACAAAGTCACTGACCATCACAAAGAAAATATTCAAAGCATTGTATGGGAAAAAGGGGTGCAAAATGAAACTATTTACTTTGCTGTGTTTGGATTATAAACAAATATTCACACCTGTGCTGGGCCTCCAGCTGATGAAGAACCCAGTCAACTATTTGTTTTGTTTTTTTTTTATTATTTTATTGTTGTTCAATTACAGTCGTCTGCATTTTCCCCCCATACTCCTCACCACTGCAACCAAGCCCACCTCCCTCCCTTGCTTCTCCCCTCCCCCTTGGTTTTGTCCATGTGTCCTTTATAGTAGTTCCTGAGAACCCAGCCAACTATTTGAAACAAACACATTTTCATACTTCTCATAACTCCAAGTCATTTTAGTACATATTGCCAAGACTGAGAAGTAAAACATGAAAAAGAAAAAGAGCAAACTATTACATGGGTGATTAACCACAGGAGGAAAATTACTACATCAGTTGAATTTCACAGCCAATCTTGATATATTTCATTTCTATATTCAACAATCTTGCTGCAGGTGGAATATCTTTAAAGTTGCATTTAAAGAATTGATGGTGGTGCAGATAGATTGCTCCAACATATAAAGTGAAAAAGCAGTGAATGCATTTCATCACAATATTCATGCCAAGTGTTAAAATTGGAATAAAAATCAAAGTCAGGAAAACTAGCATGATCAATTTAGTGAAAAATGTGGTCAGATCAGCCTCACTAATGGTAATTTCTTATTTTTAACTGTGGTCAGTCCAGCAGCATAGTAACTCTGTAGTACCCAAATACTGATTGGGTTTCCAACACTCTGAGGTCTGCTGACTACATAGAGACAGCTCCTATCAACAAACAAACAAGGCCTTTGCTGCTTCTATCTCTGCAGTTGTGTGTCTTCTTAAAAGATCTTCAAAGGTAATTATCTGGCTCTTTTTAGAGCCACTAATGGCACTGTTTCCTCATCCAATTCCCTCACGGTCTGTATAGAGTTATTTGCTGGGTTTTGATTTCCTGGAATTCATAGTTGATTCAGGGACTGAGTTAGTTTGCTCAGAGGTGCCAACTGGTAGTCAGACACTACAGCCAAGGAGGTTCCTGGTGTGATGCTGCAGCTCCCTGGGTGGGCCTCATGGTCACACAGCTGACTTGCCTAGACACCCCGGCAGGTCCAGAAGCAACTGTAGTATTTGGTGTATGTTGAAAATATATATACAGGGAGCCATTTTTCTTAGATAAAGACTGGAAGATTTGTATTAAACTTTTAGACTGAATATTAGGCCCTTGGGTTTTTCTTCTCCTGCAGACACTAGTTACGTTAGCAGTCCCCAAGTCATTTTTTGGTCACTCCCAAAGAATATTTTAAATGAACATTCATGGAATGAGGACTATATGCTGATGGAGGGGTAAGGCCAGACTCAGAAATGAATGTAGCAAGAAAGTTTTGCTCTGTCAGGGTGATAACCACACACATAAAGATGATTCTTAACATGAGAAAGTGCTATGGAAGTTCTAAAAAGGGTGATGCCTTTTCTTTGAGGCTAGCAGGGAATGAAGTTGTTTCAGAAGAGATGTTCATTTGGGCAGGGTTTCTTAACCTCAACACTAGTGACATTGGGCCACATAGTTCTTTGTTATGGAGCCTGTCCTATGCCTTGTAAGATGTTGAGCAGGATCCCTGGCCTCTTCTCACTAGATAGCTGTAACACTCACATGAGTTGTGACAATTAAAAATGTCTCCAGACATTGCCAAATGTCTCATGAAGGCCAAAACAAAAACAATAAAACCCACTCAAACAACAAACAACAAAAACCCATCCCTAGTTGAGAAGCACTGGTATAAGAGAGTGTTCCTCAAAGTTGGACCAAGGCCAATATGGGTCACAATCACCTAGGTTAAAAAATGGAGTTTCCCTGGCCCTTCTAAATTGATAATACCTAGGAGTATCTCTCAGGAGTCTGCCATCCCCTGTTCTCCAAATGGGCAAGTGCTTTGGATGCTGACCAAAAAGTTCACTTTCCCTTTTCAAATCTATGTCACTCAGGCTGGTCACACCTGCAGTAATAAACTCTGAGATTCCATTTCCCAAATTGCCATCATTGTAATCTCTAGAGAGAAACATTTGTGAATTTATTGACTGTATTATTCCCAACACAGTAAGACTTAGTGGACATGGGAGCAGTATCTGAATCCCAACCCTACTGTAGAGAAGTTACCTAGCTTCTCCAAGCTTCATTTTTCTCTGCTTTCAAACAGGGTTGATAGAGTTATCATGAAGATTAAATTGTCCACCCCACCCCCAATTAGACGGAGTTTCCTTCATTAAGATTTCAGCTTAAAAATATTCTCATCAGAGAGCCCTTTCTGGACTACCCAATCACTCTCTATCACATCACTGTATTTCAATTCTCTGCATAGCACTGAATCTCTTTTCATTTGTTTATGAACTTGTTGACTGTCTCCTCTTACTAGAATGGAAGCTTTGAAAAAGCAGGACCCCTAGGTATCTTGTTCACTGCTCTAAATTTAGCACCTAGAATGATCCCTGACACATATTAAGCTCTCAATAAATATTGATTGACTCATACATGCAAAAGACCTAATAGGTGCTCAATAAATGGTAGTCATTATTATTATTTATAACTAATTGGGTTGAGATGACACAAAATTTTGATTCAGAAAGTCTCACTATGTTCACAAAGGAGATGATAGAGACTTCAGTGAGGATGTGCCATAACTGGTAAGACTGGTTATTGATTGGAAGTCTGGAAGACACCAGGCAAAACATTATTTCTAGTATTTCTAGTAGCAAATTAAATGCTACCAACTCGGTTTTCTTTAATGCTAATAAAATACAATTACTTACAATTTTCAAATGAATTCTATCACAGACACAGACAAGAGATGGAAGTTCTTGCTCTTCATCTAGCTTTTTTTCCTGCTTTACTGATCTTGGAACACTGAAAAGTGGCTCATGTTACTTGCTTCTAGCAGCCTAAACTAACCTCATTAATTTTGCTTCCATTTCCCCTTCAAGCAAAGAACAGAGCCATAAATCCAAGCCTAGACTAAGAACAAGAATTTTTTCCCCCTGAAGTTGATGTTTCAAACCATAGCAGACACAGGAGCCACATATGTTCTCACAAAAAGCATGGTAGGTTTGGGCAGAAACAGTTTGATATTATTTTTTGTTTGGAGTTGTTTTTGTTTTCTTTACAGCTGTGTTATAATTAAAGAGGATAAAGCAAAACAATAGCATTATAATAGCTGCCACTGAATGTGTGGTCTACATGTCTCTTTTTCATAACCTTTTCACTGTGTATCTAAAGAGGCTGGTTGAGTTAACTGCATTCTCAGGTTGACCGTTTGTTTCTAAAACTCACGATAATTTACAGCCAAAGCCAAGAACCTTTAAGGAATGGAAATCTGGTTCTCTTTGCATGTCTTGTGGTTCAAGCCATCCTGTGCCATGCACAGATCTTTTTTAACATATACCAGAACAAAAGAAACAACAATAATAATGGTAATATCAGCAGCTATTATTTACAGGAGCACATATTATTTGCAAGGCTTTCAGGTACAGAAATTACACATTTACATGTGTGATCTCACAGTCAAATCTTCTTCCCTGTTCTCTAGTAGAAGTATTGGACCTAGAATTATTCAAGGTTCTCTGCCTAGAAATGTACTTTGTGTGAAGAACTGCCTCGTACAGTGTGTATTAAGTCTACATGACCCATAACCTCTCTGAAGATGTGGCATGGACTGGAAAGATACACAGATTCAGCTCTGACCACTGTAGCTCAGTTGATTGGAACATCGTCCTGTAACCAAAAGGTTGTGGGTTCAATTCCTGGTCAGGGTACATACCTAGGTTGCAGGTCTGATCCCTGGTCCGGACATGTATGGGAAGCAACCAATCGATATTTCTCTCTCACATTGGTGTTTCTCTCTCTCCTCCTCTCTCCCTATTCTCTCTCTAAAAGCAGTGAAGAAAAAAATGTCCTCCAATAAGGATAAAATAATGTTTTAAAAGACAGATATACAGGTTCAAAAAAGATTGTGAGAGAAAGACAAATACTGTATGATTTCATTTATATGAGATCTGTCCAGAAGGTATCCAGCAATGTAATGTGAAAAATAGAGACCTTTATTGAATAAGATATAACATACAAGAAATATTGTACATAAGACAATGATGCCTCAGTCCCCTGCAAAGCAGGCACCTTGGGACCTCACACAGTTCTCCCAATTGCCATCAGCTACCCTATCACATTTTCCTGAACCTCATTGATGGTCTGAAATCTCTTCCCTTTCAAAGGTGATTTTAGTTTTGAGAAAAGCCAGAAGTCTCAGGGTGCCAAATCTGGGCTGCAGAGGGGCTGAGTCACCTGGGTGATTTGATGTTTCGCCAAAACACTCTGCACGATATATCATGTGTGAGCCAGCGTGTCGTTGTGATGAAGCTGCCAATCACCAGTTGCCCACAGCTATGGCCTTCTGAGTCATTCAAATAGTTCCCTCAAGGAATATTCAAGCTTTGCACAAAATTTGAAGCCAATTTGTTGCTCTACTCATTTTGGATGTGATAGCTATACAGTACACATGCTCACTCAGTGACATCTACTGCCCCTACTGACTAGTACAGCAAAATCATCATTGTTCACACATGCACATTCCAGTCCACTGTCCTTGGCTGCCAGGTTACATTGATGTCATGCAAACTGTTCTCGTCATATTAAAAATGGCTGGACTTTTTCCAGACAGACCTCATATGTGGGATCTAAAAAAAAAGAAAGAAAGAAAGAAAGCCATACCAAACTCATAGATGCAGACAACAGATTGGTGGTCTCCAGAGTCAGGTGGGCAAAATGGGTGAAGGGGGTCAAAAAGTATAAACTTCAATTTATAAAAGAAATAAGTCCTAGGGAAGTAATATATAACATGGTGACTATAATTAATAATTCTGTGTTGTATATTTGAAAGTTGCTAAGAGAGTAGACTTCTTAAATTCTCATCACAAGAAGAAATTCTATAATTATGTATGTTGACAGATGTTAAGCAAACTTATTGTGCTGATTATTTTGCAAAACAAATATTGAATCATTATGTTGTATACCTGAAAGCAATATGTTATATGTCAGTTGTACCTCAATAAAAAAGAGGGAAAAATAATTAGAAATATGTAATGGGCAAAAGTTATACATTCAGAAATGTTTGCTGCAACATTATTTGTATGGTCAAAAAGAAAACATCCTGAATGACAATCAAGTAAGAGACTGGCTAGTTAAATTATGGCATATTAATATCTACTATACCAGGCAGCTATTAAAAATATGTAAATCCATATTAGTTGATATGAAAATATGTTGCATGAAACACAAATACACACACACATCCATCTTTATTTATGGAAATTTGTACACACAAAAGTATAGTCAGAGACATGCCTTAGGATGGTCACGTAGTCATTAGCCCTACTCATCTCACATTAGGAACAGAAGAATGCTAAGGGATTTTTACCTCCCTCTTGTTCTTTCTTACAATTTTGACAAATTTTACCAATGAATGTGTATTATTTTTAATAGACTGTATTTTTAAAGCAATTTTAGATTCACAGCAAAATTTAGCACTCACAGACACACATGCATGTACACACTGCATGTGAAGCTTCCCCCACTATCATCATCCTGCACCAAAATGCTGTATTTGTTGCAATGCATGAACCAGTATTGACAATGATTATCACCCAAAGTTCATAGCTTACCTTAGAGTTCACTCTTGGTGCTGTATATTCTATGGGCATATATATTTTTTAAAGTAGTAAAAATACTTCAAAGGTTTTAAAGAATTGATTAATGAAATATTCTTAGTTATTAATGGAAATCAGAATGTTATGCTATCATCTCATTTCCATCTACCCCAAGCTCCTTGGGTTCCCTAATGACAGTGAATCATTAGAAGGGAGAATGTAGGTTTAACTCACTACAGCAGTATTTTATTTGTACATCTTCTCCCTGCCTTGGAGTTGCTTGGAAAGCTAAAATAAACCAACTACTGCCTACCTCTCCCTTGGTCTTTGCCCCCATGAATCAAAAGAAGCTAAACTTGGAGTAGTAGTTTTAGGAGCTGAAAAAAGCAGTGATGAGGCAGAAGGAGATGTCCAGTAGGCAATTCCTAGGATAAAACTTCAAATTGTAGAGGCAAACCACTTTGCATATGCCATGATACACTGAACTCCAGAAATACTTGGGATTGTATTTCAGTAATATTCCTTGCATTCTCCATCCCCACAAGTGGATAAAATGGTTTCAACATAAAAGCCCTAAACTGAAGATTCTGGAGAGCAACATATATGTCTTTTCATCTTTATAGCTCCAAGATCACACATAAAGCCTGGCCTTGAGTCAGCAACCAGTGAATGTGTGAATGATTAAGAGAAGAAAGAAGAAGAAAAGGTGAAAGACAAGGGGGGCAAAGGATAGCAAAGACTTTATATTCCAAAGCAGTTATCACTGACCTTTTTGGTAAGATCCATTACATTTTAACAAACTCTCCATGACGAAAAGAATATTTGTGTTCTTAAATCTGACTTTGACTACACCTCACCTTTTCATACAGATTTGGCTTCTTCCTTTACAATAGTGCTCCAAATAAAATTGAGCTTAATATATTCTTTCTTCCCTACTCCACTACCACCTTCCAGATGCCCGCTATCTTGATTTCCATTTGAAATAACAATAAAAATAGTCTATGGCCATACCACCCTGAACACGCCCAATCTCGTCCGAAATAACAATATAAATAATCGTTCATTGCACATTGGTTAAGATTATGTAAACCAACTTTCATTTATTATAAAATTCTCTTAACTCTGACTACAGGATATCAATGAGGTACTGATCACAGAGAACTCTGTCTCACAGCCCTCACCCATGCTTTTGTTGAGAAGAAGAACCACAGAGTCAAAGAAGTGTGGGTTTAAATCCTGCTTCTGCATCTCACTAGCTCTGTGTCCTTGGTTCAGTTATTGGGACTTTCTGAGTGCCAATTTATTCATTTGTAAAAGGGTGAAAATAACTTTATTAGATTGTGAGGGTTACATTAAACGTATCAATATATCTGGAAACTTCTGTTTCAGTTATCTTTCTAGCAAGGCTTTATCACCAAAGCAGTGGAGGAGGATCCCATTTTTTCCATTTCTGCATTGCAGTAAAAGTGAAGGTAAAACTTTCAGCCCACTTGCAAAATATTTATTTTAAATTTTTTAAAATCAGGGCTAGGTTTTAAGGAATGCTTAGGAGGTCTGGATGCTTGAGTCTGATGAACTTAGTGAGAGACACCTGGCTCCAAATCTTTACACAAGGAGGCAACTTTAAAAACAAAGAGGCACACCACCTGCTGATTTCTTTGTTGGGAAACCAAGAATTATGTAACTCAAAATCATAAACAATCCTCCTACAAAATAAGAAGGCATAGAAGGGACAAGTTTAATCAAGTTATGAACATTTTGAGACCTGTAACACAAAACAAGCACAGGTGAAGAAACCTTCAGTTATAAGGCTGCTGTATGCCAAGTCAAGCCTCAGGATATACATGAGTTGATATGATTGTTTTATTCAGCTCTGGCAGGAGACAGCAAAAGGGCAATGCTTTGGGAAGTCTAGACCAAAAACACTTGGATCCTTTAACAATTTCATTTATGGAAAATTATCTCATTAATTTAGTGGCCATGTTGCAGAAAGAGTTCCAGAGAACAATACTATATTGGGTGTTGATGATATAACACTATGAACTATTGGATGCCTTTCACTGATAGGGAAGGCAGGTGTATAAACATCAGTGTACCACACCTGATGTGGGCCATGTTTTCTTTTAAAGGATCTCATTTGGCAGAAAACATCTCTCCCTTATACCAGGGGTCAGTAAACTTTTTCTGTAAAGTGCCAGATAATAAGTGTATGGGCTTTGCAGACCATAGAGTTCCTGTTGAAACTACTCAGTTCTGCTGTTGCAGTATGAACGAAACAATGACAGTTCATAAACAAATGAGCATGACTTCCTTCCAATTAAACTTATTTATAAAAGCAGGTTATGGGTCATTGTTTGCTGACCCCTGCTTTATACCAATATACTCTATAGTCATGCCGGACCCCAGACAACCCATACTACCAGCTGACATCATATTTTTATGTTCAAGAATAATTTAGTTGGATTTTTTTGATAGAATGCCTTTGCATTGTGTATTTCGAATCAGTGGCTTAGTCAGGAAATATTCCTACTATAAAAATACCATAGATTATATCTCCTCTTCTTACATTTTTCCCTTGGGCGATTTTCAGGATGTTGCTATAAACTGCCCAGTTCAACTTGTACCTCTAGTTTTAATCCCATCTTTCAGCAAATTCTCCAAGCACCGATGAACCTTCATCCTTCACAGAGTAGAAGCTCCAGTTGTGTTTTTTTACAAACACACTGGCTGAACAAGGACAAATGTGTTTTAGACCGTGTCTTAGCAATGTACACTTCAGAATGCATTGTTACTTATGTGTTCAGTGAATATTAGATGAGCAAATGAAAGAAGGAGAGAAGGAGGAAGATAGGGAGAAAGGGAGAGGAAAGGAAGGAGGGAGGCAGGGAGGGTAGGTAAGGAGAAAAGGTGAAATGTTATTGAGTGTCACTGAGTCAATGAGTTAATGTGTCTGCCAGATCAATATGTCTCGTTCTTTTGGAAGCAGATTTATAGTCAAGAGCTTTCTGAATAAGTGTACTTAAATGTGTTTAAAGATTCCTCACCCTGACTGGTGTGGCTCAGTTTGTTGGGCATTATCCTGCAAACCATACTGTCTCTGGTTTGATTCCCAGTCAGGGCACATGCCTAGGTTTTCTGGCCAGGTCCCCAGTTAGGGGTGTGCAAGAGGCAACCTATGGATGTTTCTCTTACATATCGATGTTTCTCTCACTCTCTTTCTCCCTCCCCTCCCCACTTTCTAAAAATAAATAAATAAAATCTTTAAAAAACATTCCTCAATAAGGAGAGAGTAGTTCTTCATTCATTTACTCAACAGATGTTTATTAAGGAGTGTCTTTGTACCATGATTTGGGGATATTGTGATGAACAAACTGGACAAAGTCTCTGCCCTCATGGAACTTGTATTCCATTGGCAGGGGCAAACAATAAACAAGCCAATGTATAATAAGATGCCAAGTGATAGGCTTCTGGCTTGGGTTCAAACATCAGCATTTGGCACCGCTTCACCCTTAGCAATTTTTGCTAAAGAAACCATTTAAGTCTATTATCCAGTCTCACTTCTTCCTCAATTTCCTTTCCGCAGAGTCAATCTGCACCATGGTCCTGGGGTGAAGTGGTGACCATAGGAGCAATAAGAACTGGGATCAGTTCCCATGCACTGCAGAGAACCCTCCTACATCACTCTGAAGGGCAAGGATTCGAGTCCCTCAAGTGATTTGCACTTTCCCAGACTGGTAGCTGGCAGGGAACTATAAAATGTTGGTGGTAATTTCAGCCACTAGAGCCAGTGGGATCTCCTTGATACCTTGAAGCACGTGCCATCATGGGGCCACATCAATAACAACAACATAAACATGGCCAGTGTCCATGGCAATGACAGTTCTGGAGATCTGCTTTTTGTCTCTCAAAGCTCCATGCTACCCACCTCGAGCCTGAGCTCCTGACTGGATAAACAGAAAGGCAGCCAACACCAAGAGAAATAAGCAGGAACGTTGGCTGCTGCAGCAGCCAGACCAGCCTCTCCCTGTCCAGACAAAGCCTGCCTTCATTGCATAGTGTCCAAAGAAAACTGACCAGTGTCCAGAGGCTAAGCAAAAGGGGACGGAAAGAATAGGCCTCATCCCACCTCCCGCCACCACCCCCCCATGGGGCAGAGACAGCACACTTGTCACCAAGGAGCTGAGAAATCTTTCAAAGAAGCCTCTGAAACATCAGGTATTTGTGAGCTACCTGAAATGTGACTCCAAAAGGGGGCTGTGAAGGGGAAAGAGTCCCACACATCCATGTCCTATCAAGAAAAGGCACAGTACGGGGGAGCAATCATGGACCATGTCATTTCCTGATAATAATCAACATCTTGTCCCTACTCAGAGCTTTGTGCTTTCCAGAACATTCTCAATATAAAAAAGAAAAAGTTATCATTTGTTTAGCATTTACTAGGTGCCAAGTGATTGCTAAGCGGTTTATATCTATTATCTTATTTAATCCACTTGACTGCTGTATAAGAGATAGTAATCATAAAGCCCATTTTCCAGATGAGGATGTAGAGGCTCAGGGAAGTTAAGTAGAAAAGAATAGAGTTGGTATTTAAACCAGGTTATCTGACTTGATCACATAACACTGCTATTTATTTTCATCTTTCATCGTTTATCCCTCACCACAACCCTATAAAATAAACGGATTGAGATTTTGTAGTCAAGAAATGTACTGTCCAATAGTCATTAGTCACTTGTGTATACTTAAATTTAAATTAATTTAAATTAATTAAATTTAAAAATCAATTCCTTTGTCACACTAGCCAAATTTCAAGTGCCCCATAGCCACCTGTGACAGCATAAATAGCAAACATTTCCATCTCTGCAGAAACTCCTAAGGAGTAGCACCTAGAACTCTGAGACTTAGCTCAGCTGTTTCTGAGCTCACTACCAAGCACTGTGCTCAAAGGTATAGTGATGAAAAAGCTACCATCATTTCCTTAAGAAGGTGAAAAGCCTTGGAGGCTATGATAGATTAAACAACTTGCTGTGGGTACAGATCATGACCAGAACCCCGCTCACCTCTACCTCCTCCACTACACTGGCATTCAGGCCTCTTAAGACAGAGAGGCAAGTAAGATGACTCCAAGTGTCCCAACACTAAGTCTCCCTAGATGCACTCTTGCACCAGGCTTGTGATCAAGTGAGATGTGCTCTGAGAAAGTTTGTGTGAGAGACAGAAGTAAAAGGAAGAGAGGGTTTGTGTAGCACATCAAAGAGGACACGTGGAGACGGCACACCATAGCTGTGGTGAGGAGCATTCTTGTATACCCAACAAGCCCTAGAAGATATAAACCTGCTTCTTCTTTCGTGGACCCTGTCTGATGAGAATAAATACTCTTTTGAAAAATCAAAAGCACACAACTCTCCCCCCATAAAAAAATTTACAAAACTAATTGCTGCCTTACAGAAGTGGTAGTACAGAGGGCAGCATTTGAGAGCACAGATCTTTAGTTAAAATTCCAGCTACACCTCTTCCGAGCTGTGCAACTTTAGTCAAGTTACACAACTTCTCTGAGTTTCAACTTCTCCGAGCTTCAACTTCTCCATCTATGAAATGGAAACAAAATAGTCCCTGTATCTTAGCCTCCTTGTGAGAATTAAATATGAGATTTATTGCTGTTGTGCAGCACCCATATATGCCAGAAACTTGTGAAGTAGTCTGTAAAATGTAGCTTTTGGTTGCTAAAAATAATTTTACCCATATGTATCAACAAATTTGATTTTTTTCTAAACCTGCGCATACTAAGTGGGTTTTACTTTTCTTTCTATTTTATATAGATCACTGTGGAACCAAGTTAAATGAAAATAAAGTGAATTGCATTAATATGCTTATTTTACTCATATACAGGCAGACCTCAGAGATATTGTAGGTTCAGTTCCAGACTCCACAATAAAGCAGTAGATAGAACTTTATGAAGATTAACTTTTGTCAGTATAAAGGAAGGAGAGAAACAAAGGGCAAAGAGAATAAATGAAGAAGATTTTGTGATTTTACAGCTAAGATGTAGTAATACGTAGGGAGGAAGTGAAGTAGAGTAGACTGGTGGAAAATTGGAGGCCAGAGTGAAAACAATTAGAAAATAGTATCGGCAGACCTGGATATCAGTTATCTGGTAAGCACTAGTAGTTGTGTAGGTGTAAGCCTGGGTCTGGGGGGAACAGTGGTACCATTGCTGGAATGGGGAAGTTAGAAGGAGGAGCCAGCAGAGGAGGAGGATTGAGTTCACTACTACCTGCTCAGCCACCCAAGCCTGATGCCATCACAAATGTCTTCCACTTTCTACCATTCCCTAAAATACTGTATTAGTTAGCTATTGCTGCACAACAAATTATCCCAGAATTTTAACAGTTTGAAAAAAACAAGCATTTATTATCTCACACAATCTCTGAGGGTCAGGCATGCCATCTTGACTTCATCGAGTGGTTCTGGCTCACAGTCGCTCATAAGGCAACAAGCAAGCTGTCAGCCTGGGCCCCGGGCATCTCCAGGCTCAGCCTGCACTGGAGAATCAAATCCCCAGCTCACTCACACTGTTGGCAGACCTCACTTCCTCACCAGCTGTTGGCTGGAAGGTCCAGTCCCCTACCTCATGGGCCTCCCCATAGGACAGCTCACACCACGGCAGCTGATTCTCTGCACAGCAAGTGATCCCAAAGAAAGAACTCAAGATGGAAGGCACAGCCTATCGTAACCTAATCTCAGGATGACCTACCACCACTTCTACTATGTGCAGTTGGTCATACTGATCACCCTGGCACAGTGTTAGAGGAAACTGCACAGAGCATCACTGTCAGAGGCAGGCACCATCAGGGGCCATCTCCCAGGCTGCACAGCAGATCCAAACCCTGCTGATCAGCCTCCACATTTCTCAAACTGCCCCATTCCCTGTGTCACTTCCACTGCTCTGGGGCAAAGTACTCATCTCCTATCGTCAGCTGCTGCTTCGGTCTAACAGCGCATGCTATTTTCAGCTTCTCTTACCACAGCCTCACCCTTCTATCACTGCAAGAGTCATCCCTCAACACTGGAGATCTGCCTGTCTCTTCAAAAACACACACCTACTGCACCCTCTGCTTGACTCCCATTGTCCAGGTGATGGAAGTCAAGCTCCTTAGCATGGGTAAGAGTCCCTCCTAATGCTGCAGCTGCATCCTCTGACACTCTCTGCCTTGGAGTTTACACACTATTGTGCTATTTCACCCACCCATGCCTTTGCTATACTCCTCCCTCTGTCTGCCACACCCTTCTTCATCTCTCCTCACAGGACAGTGTTGTGATTGAGAACACAGCCTTGAGATCCCACCATGGGATTCCTATCCAGCTCTACCACTCACTCGTTGTACACTTCACTCAACTATTTAAATCTCATGAACTGAGCTTTGGTCAAATGATTTATTTGCATATATTAACTGACATATCCACCCAATGACCTAAAAGTAGATGATTATTGTTATCATCATTGTGAAAATGAGAAAACTAAGGCTAATGAAGTAAGAGCTATGAAGGTGTTTGTAACAACTATGACTCTTCCTTGTTCAGGGCAAAGTCAGATACTTGTCTCCTCCACTAAACTTCAACCTTCTAAAGACAATGCTTCCCACTGTGCCTTGGGAATAGCTCTACCGCTATTGCAAAATGACTTATTTTTGTGTCTGCCTTTTTAGAAATCAGCTCTTTGAGGGCAGGGAACATGCCTCAGTCCTCTGTGCCAGTTCACCACCCATGAACATCTCAGCCAATCCATGCTTGTTAAGTTTAACTAAGTTTGTGGTGCCTGTTGAATATCCTGGCAAAGCTACAGGCAATTGCCAAATAAAGAAGGAAAAGAAAGGAGAGAAGCTGAAGATAGGGCCTGAAGAAGAAAGGGAAAGAAGAGGAAACTTAACATTTCCCTTAATAAAACCAAAACAATGACCCTAAACCTCTAATCTGAAAAACTTATTTGAGATGGCTATGAATAGTTCCACCTAGTAGATGGAATCAAATTGAAAATCAACTATAAATGTGATTCTTGCTATGCTCCTTTCTCCAGGAAGAATGATTATATATGTGCATAGGCTGAGGCACAACAACTACAATAACAGGGCTCATTCCCAAAGACTCTTATTTCCACCCTCTTTAAGAGCCATGAGTTAATCTCATTGTTGTAGGCAGGCAGGCTGGTCCGTGCAACCAAGAAAATAGTCACATTTAACTACAAAGTCAACTAATGGAGGAAGTTTATGAAAGTAATAAGCTTTCATTATGTTTTTTTTCAGAGTTGCTATTATAATAAAAATATCAAAACAGAGAGGGTTCAGACTATTGTGAGCTTTACAAAAATTTACCATATTTTTCAGACTATAAGACACAGTTTCTTCCCCACCCTCCAAATTTGGGAGGAGAAGTGGGTGCATCTTATAGTCCATATGTAGCTTACCTGGCTTTCTGAGGGGAGGAGGCAGCGGTGGAGTGGAGTCACAGGTTATTAAATATTTTACCACATTTTTTGCTTCAAAATGTTTTTTCCTATTTTCCTCCTCTAAAATGTAGGTGTGTCTTATGGTCCATTGCATTTATAGTCCTAAGCATATGGTAAGTCCTTTGCAAATGGTGGCTTGTGACCCAAAAGACACATTCAAACCATAATCAGAAATAATATGGGAATTACAGTAATTTATCTTTAGTGATCTAATCTCTGACTGGGCTTGCATCTCAGACACACTTTATGTTTTGTTGTGTGTTAAATCTATGTGAAAAAAAATCAATCCCCCAAATTGGTCCTGCCAGGTGTTTCTAAAAAATAGTTTCCATATGATAGCAGCTCTTATCAATATCCTGTTAAAGAATAAAACTTCTTTAAAAGTTTATAGAGCCCGGACTTTGTTTAGGACTCCTTCAGTTTCCTTGCCTCCAGTGATATCCTTTTAAACATTTGCTTTCTCCGAATGAATTATGTGTTCAATATAACTCTACTTGTGATGTATCTTGGCATGTTACTGTGGAAATACTAAATTATTCCACATGTGTATGTCTTTGCCTCTCCAGGTATATTTTGGAATTTACTTGAGATCTGTGATCAAGTCTCCTTGTCTGCCACCTCCTCCTTCTCTCTTTCTCACTCTCTTTCCCTACGAACACCTCAATAGTGTTCACTGAGCAAGTATGCAATCACTCTTCACTGATTGATTTCCTAATTAAAAAATAAAACTATAATTTATTGAATAAAATGAAGCAGTTTACATGTGTTCTTTCTTTGGTCTTCACAACAGCCCTATGGTTGTTATCCCTACTTTCCAGTTTTGAAAACTGAGACTTAGCAAGAGAAATTGACTTTCCCAAAGTCATGGCTAATGAATGAGAGGCAGAGCTGGAAGGCAGGCCTGGGTTGTCTGACTCCAGAGCCTGTAACTACTTGTAATTACCCTTATTTTACATCATTGTAACTAGCTCCTTTGCAGATTAGAAAGGAAAGCGTGTTCTTTGGGCTAATGAATCTGACATCTGCAACAAGAGACATTGGGTAGGATGCTTGTTGTGAAGGCTATCAAATTCATTCTCTAGTGTTCATTTCTAAAAGGTTCTTGTTTTAGTCCCCTTTAGAACAGTGCATGTGTCTCCTTGTTGCACCCTGGCTGGTTGGTCTATGCAGCCATTCATTAAGTAGTCCACCAGCCAACACCTACTTGCTGCTCAAAGTGTGATCCTTGGACCAGGAGAATCATCATCTAGAATATTAGAAATGCAGAATCACAGATTCTCCCAGAGTTACTGAACCAGAATCTACATTTTAACAGTATCTCTAGACGGTTTGTGTGTACATGAAGTTTGAAAAACACTGCCCTAGTTGTCAGGTGTCACATAAAATGGAACTTTTCTCTCCTGAGACTACTGGTGGAGAAGTCAGGATGGGTCAGCAGACCTTGATTCAGGGTGAGTGGAACAGTGCTGCCACAGAGATCCAGGCAGTGGGGTTGGCTTTCTCTCATGAACACATAACCATTGAGTGGCAACACCTAGTGAGGTGTTCAGTCTCCTGCCTCAACATTTTGCTATTTCAAGTTAGTGGAAAATTCTCTAAATATAGTAGAGTCATGCATTAGGACTAAAATATAGAATCTATCTAATAGTAGTTTTTAAATTCCTTGTGTTTTTCCAGAGCTTGTCCCTAATGCCCATCTTTATGCTCTCTAAAGTTCATGTGACATTTTAATCTAGACTAATGTCTAAACATAATAACTTTGTTAAAGGAGAACTGAGCTCAGGATTATAGCCCCTTTAAAGATTTCCTTTCAGAAATGTTCACACAGATAGAGAACAGACAGACAGCTGTCAGAGAGGAGGAGAGTTGCGGGTCTGGGTGAAAAAGGTGAAGGGATTAAGCAAAAAACAAAAACAAAGCCCTGGCTGGCGTAGCTCAGTGGATTGAGCTCGGGCTGTGAACCAAAGTGTCGCAGGTTCGATTCCCAGTCAGGGCACATGCCTGGGTTGCAGGCCAGGCTCCTAGTGGGGGGCCACGTGAGAGGCAACCACACATTGATGTTTCTCTCCCTCTCTTTCTCCCTCCCTTACCTTCTCTAAAAATAAATAAATAAAATCTTTAAAAAAAAAAAAAAAACTCATTGGTAGAAAAGGGTAAATTGGGGATAAATGGTGGTGGAAGGAGACTTAACATGGGGTGGTGAACACACAATATAATAAACAGATAATGTATTATAGAATTGTACACCTGAAACCTATACAATTTTATTAACCAATGTCACCCCAATAAATTCAATTAAAAATTTAAGTTATATATATGCATATATATAATGCATATATATATGGAAATGTTCATACAACCAGTCTCCAGCATGTGCCAAATTGTATTTTGGCTGTGGGGAATCGACTAGAATGACTTCAATATTTCTCTCTAATCTGTTTAGAGCTATCCAGCCTGAGCAAGCTTTGTCCTTGCACTGGTTTGAACACACTGTTACTTTGTAAATAGGACTAGTGATTATTCTTCAAGGACAGAACATGTTTTGTGTCACAATTTAGAGCCTGCTTCTTCTCAAAGAATACATTTAAATTTAGTGTATTTCTCCATGCTTCCACTCAAGTATTTATCAAGTGATATGGCAGACACAAAACAAGTCAGTCATAAATAATTGCTCCCAAAGAGAGTATATTCTGACTGGCAGAGTAAGCTTGTACACAGGAAAAAGTGGGAAAGTGTGTGAATTAATTGAAGCCACTTATTTAAAAGGTAGTGTGTTCAGAGAAACAAGGGCATGTGCCTGTGGTCTGGGAAGAGCTCACAGCAGAGGAGAGACTGGAAGACTAAATAGGCAAAGAGTGAAGAAGAGATTATTCCAAAAGGAAAAGTAATCTGAGTAAAAAGATACTGATGCCCACTGATGAGTGTGGAGAGTTGTTCACTACACCTCTGCCTGGAGCTAAGCTATACCAACTAAATACATCCAGGGCTACTGTGCACTTCTTCAGCTAAAACTCTAGATTAAAAGATGCAGTTAGTAAACACATTCTCTGGAGGTTAAATAATAACTACACATAATTTCATATAGTATATTCATATGTAATTAACAATTATGTATTTATTAATAGTATAAATCACAATTAATGACTAGATAATAGCATACTAGTAATGCAATCAATAACATTAATAATATATTGATTAATATTAATACATACTATATGATATACTTATATATAAGTAAATAAATGTATAATTATATAATACAGGTATGTATATAATAATTTATAATTAGCATTTGAAGTCCTCTCTATATACCATAGCTGAGTGTTTTGTATTTAATACTCACAGCAACTTTATGGAAGCATCTCCATTTTATTGATAAGGCAACAGCAGACCATTTAGGAATTTGGGCAAAGTCACATAGTAAATAGCAATGCTTGTACATGAACAAAAAATTGAATGCAAAACCCACCTTCTTTTATTTTTAACCCTCATTCAAGGATGTTTTTATTGATTTTTGAGAGAGAGAGGAAGGGAGAGAGAGAGAGAGAGACAGAGAAACACTGATGTGAGAGAGAACCATCAATCAGTTGTCTCTCATACAGACCCTGACTAGGAATCAAACCCACAACCTAGGTATGTGCCATGACTGGGAATTGAACCCACAACATTTTGGCATATGGGATAACTTTCCAACAACTGAGTCACCTGGCCAGGGCTGCAAAACCCACATTCACAATATCGTGTCATGCTATCCAGATACTCTATTATACATACTCCAGGTCCTTGAATATTTTATATTCAGGCACAATACAACATTAAGCTATTAGGACAGAATAAATAATCCCTTTACGCAATATCCATTCTGTATGGTAAGACAAGGTATGAGGTACAGAGCTGAAACTCCTGGAACAAAATCATATGGCAATAACCTCTTTCTCAAGTCCTGAACATATATAAAAAAGGCATGAGAGTGAGCTTACTTGAGTAAGAGTTCTTAGAATTGATAATTTTGAAGGTTCTACTCCTCTAGGCCAAACTTCTGTGCCAATTAGGTTATTTATATGGCTGTGTGGCTGTATAGTGTCCAAACATCCTTTCCCAAGATGGCCAAAAAGGCAAGGCCTCAACTGAGAAAGACTTGAAGCATTTGGGAAATAGCATCCGTTGAATTCTTTTTACAGGATTTTTGGAGCGTGTATTTGAATTCCTCTCACCTTTTTTGGAGCCCATAGTAGGCAGATTATCAAAAATGATTAAAAGAATAGATAAAGAGACACACAGTGAAACCTCGGTTTGAGAACTGGTTGCCACAATGCTCATAAGACTTGGTTGTTCACTTAAATGCTCAGCCAGTGTATACTCAGTGTGGCCCTGGCCAGCAACATCCATACTACCTGGGAACTTGTTAGAATGCAGAGCCTCGAGCTTCACCTGGACTGGCTGAAGAGGAATCTCCAGGGACCAGGACTCTGTTTTAACCAATTTTTCAGGTTTGAGAAACATGGTGCTTGGCCTCACTTCCTCATTTATAGGAGATAATGTAGTAATAACATCCTCTTCACAGTTTTGCTGTGGAGATTGAGATCAGGTACATAGAGTGCTTAGTGCATTGTCTATAGTAAGAGTGCTTAATAATTATTATCTTCCATAACTTTATTTTATTTGTTTATTTTTGGTTAAGTAAAGGTAAGAAAACTGGACCCTAAGCAGCTAACTCTGTCTGCCTTAGGTTTTAGCAGAAATCAGTTCAGAGTTAGTGATTAAGACTTGTCTGACTTCCGCCTAATGTTACTAAGAAAACCTGAATTGTATAAACAGGTTTCTGCTGTAGTCTTTCTTGGGCTTCTATGCAAAAACAAGGAGGTCTGTGGCTGAGTGTTTTACAGCCAGTACAGAGGCTCCACAGAATAATTCTGATGGATGTGTGTGTCAGATTGCAAAATGCCCCTGACTGGAGCAGTCAGACTGGATAGTGCAGAAAACCACCCCCAGATTTCACATTTGGGAACATGAATGCTTGTGAACTGCTTCTTCCCAGGATAATGTGCCCCTGCTGCCATTCTATGTGAAGGTCCCATATACCCCAGGGGCTGAGTATGGTCCTAGTAAGGCCCAGCTTTACCCCCATTACTGGTTCCAGACCACCTGAGGCCATACTAACTTCTGTTCAGCTTTTGGTTAGCATTTATTTATATGAGTTTGGGCATCCATCTGGCTTATAGACTTCTAGCTTCTCACTTGTTCTTTTTCTCTCAGAAAAAAAGATTAGCAAACGTTTCTGTAAAGGGCCGTAGAGAAAGGCCATCCCTCTGCAAAGAAAACCTAGAGGGTGTGCATGTAATAAGTCATTCTCCATCTATGTCCTAGGAATTCTAAAGTAATGATATGAATCTCTGCATGAGACTGCTGCAGAAGAAACCAGTAGGCAAACAGTGTGACCTAGACTGTCTTTCATCTGAAGGGTTCTGCACTGACAGGTGTGGTCTGAGACTCAGCCTTGGCAGACTTACTCATTCCAAAGTTGGAATTTGCTTTGTTCCAGGGTAGACATTTATAACAGATGTCATCGGTTGCTTGTCCAACAGCCACCCCAATTTCTGTTCTTTTTCCTTGAAGAAGAGACCCTAATTTTGTTGAGGTGTCCAGATGTAGCAAAGATAAATCTTACTAGGTTTAATTCAATCATGATCACCCATACCAGTCAGTGATTGGTTTATGGATGAGTGTGTAATACATTACCACCTAATGAAAAATGAAGAAAAATCTACTGGAAGACTTCTAGAAAAGCTATTCTGTCCCTTAAAAAGAAGAATAAGGGCAAAAGTGTCCTGCCATGGACACTGTGGATATGGAGATTGGCACTATGGTGGCCTGGGGAAGCTAAGGTGTGGATTACAAAGCAGAATAAACTCTGGAGCTGCCATAGCTTGAGTTTGATTATTGAGAGGATAATTGTTTCTTATCATGTTAACTGACTTGAATTTTCTATTTCTTGCAACCCAAAAAATCACAAATGATGTGCATTCCTGTTTGGTCTCCAAGAAGCTAGTTCAAGTCCCTCTGCTACCACCAGCTCTCAAGTTCTCTGCTTTCACTATCCCTACCTCATCTTGCTATCTGGTAGGGACTTAGGAATTGTGCTTTGTGTTGCTTTTCTCATAATTGATAGCCCTTGAGGTTGAGCTTTTATCTTTTAGGATTTCACCATGGAGCCACTGGTTAATTTGGTGTTTTGTTATTAAAAATATAGGTAGTAATACCTTGTTTCTTTTTCATTCATTCAGCACAATTGTCCTTCCCTAACAAACAAAGATTGTAGGCTAGTGGATGAAGTAAAGTAAGCAATTACATGCAATGTAATGATGGACCACAGGAAGAACTGGAGGCAGTGGAAGTCCAGAAGGAGGCTCTGTTATTGGCTTACCCAGCAGTCACACCCTTTGTGTTTCTTCCACGCCTGCCAAGCTTCTTCCCCTGTAAATGCAGACACTCACTTCAAACCTCCATTGCAGCCAAGGCATGCAATATGCACCCCTCTGACCAGGGAGCTAAAAGAGAAAACCTTCAAAAGTCTTCTGAGAGGGGTTTTCCTTAAGGATTAAGATCATCACAGAGAGGAATTTTCTTTCCTTTCTGCTCTTGGTGTTTCATGAGAGGCTATGATTTTGAGCTACAGAAGTTATCTTGTGAGTATGCAGCAAAAGCCAAGAGAATTGCAGAAAAGTTGAATCCAAGTCTTGGCACTATTATAGCATAGAACTAATAATCCCATATCTGTATGCCTCCCAATTTCTTGGTATGTAATAATAGCATTGTATTTCAGTAACTGTTACTTATAGCTAATAGCATATTAGATAGTACAAAGGGTATCTAAGCTGGGCAGAGGGAATCAAGGAAGGCTTCTTAGAGAAAGGGACTCATGAGCTGAAGCATGAAATATATGTACATGTTATGTAATATAAGGAAAGATTCTAAAAGATCCAAAGTCTCGAGGGAGAGAATAAGGCAAGTTTAAAAAGTAAAAATAGGTGGCTGAAGCTTAGAATATTGTTTATGGAGTGGCAGGGAATAAAGCCAAAGAAGTATTGGGAGTATGATAAATCAGACATGACCTTGTAAGTCATGTTAAGAAAACTTGCCCTTTTTCTTCAGAACATTAGGAACACTATAGTGTCTTTGTCATTTTCAAGGTCAAAGTTAATTACCTCTTTTACATACCCAGATCACATTGTTGATGATTTGCTCTTATGTGGTCCTATTAGGAATTGTAGTTTGTTATTTAAGTATCTATTTCCTCCAGTTGACTGTAAGGTACAGGAGGGCAGGAGCTATGACTTATCTCAATATATCAACCCCTTCCAATGAAACCTAATAAAGCTTTATTGAATCAAATTACCTGTCCCATTACAGTTTACAGAACCTGAACCTATTTTATTTCCATATTTTATTGTTGTTCAAGTACAGTTGTCCACATTTTCCCCACGCCGCTCCCCCCAACCCCAGCCATCCCACTTTCCACCCTTGATTCTACCCTCTTTGGTTTTGTTCCTGTGTCCTTTATATATGTTCCTGAAAACCCTTCCCCGCATTCCCGCCCCCCATTATTTCCTCCCACCTCACCTTTGGTTACTGTCAGTTTGTTTTTAATTTCAGTGTCTCTGGTTATATTTCGCTTGCTTGTTTGTTCTGTGGATTAGGTTCCACTTATAGGTGAGATCATATGTTATTTATCTCTCACCACCCGGCTTGTTTCACTTAGCATAATGCTGTCCAGATCCATCCAAGCTGTCACAAAGGGTAAGAGCTCCTTCTTTCTTTCTGCTGTGTAGTATTCCATTGTGTAAACAGACCAGTTTTTTGATCCATTCATTTAATGATGGGCACTTAGGTTGCTTCCAACACTTGGCTATTGTAAATTGTGCTGCTATGAACATTGGAGTACAGAGGTTTTTTTGAATTGGTGTTTCAGTGTTCTTAGCGTATAATTCCAGCAGTGGAATTGCTGGGTCAAAAGGCAGTTCCATTTTTAGTTTTCTGAGGAAATTCCATACTGTTTTCCACAGTGGCTGCATCAGTCTGCATTGCCACCAACAGTGCACTAGGGTTCCCTTTTCCCCACATCCTCTCCAACACTTATTGTTTGTTGATTTGTTTATGATAGCCATTCTGACTGGTGTGAAGTGGTATCTCATTGTGGTTTTAATTTGCATCTCTCTGATGGCTAGTGAAGTTGGGCATCTTTTTATATGTCTCTGGGCCCTTTGTATGTCCTCCTTGGAGAAGTGTCTGTTCAAGTCCTTTGCCCATTTTTTAATTGGGTTGTTTGTCTTCTTGGAGTGGAGTTGTGCAAACCTGAGCCTATTTTAAATTATTTTGTCTTCTTCGATCTTTTCAATACCCCCATGAAATCTAGAGAGATCAAGAGAATGGTTGAAGCTTCTCACAGCTGGCTAGGGCAGAACCATGATGGCTAGAACCAGGTTATTTCTCTCTTGGTCCAAAAACTGCTTTCCATTATATCATACAAGTTTGCCCCATCTCACATGCTTACATCACTAAAAGTCTGTACATTTGTTCATTTGCAGTGAGGTTCCAGTTTGATGAAACTTTAAAAAAAATTCCATGTAATCATTGCCAGAAGCTTTGTGGTGGTGGAAACATCCTATCATACTTTCTTTTCCTGGGGAGAACTCAGAGTAGCCCTTTGAAGTTAGCAGATATAAGTCAAGTAAGGCCTCCATGTTGTGGTTTGAGAAAAGGTAGCATTGCCTGCATCTTCTGGTCTGCAAAGTTCACATTGAAACTTAAGGCTGGAGGACAAATTTGTGTAGGAACTGTATTAATTAACATAACTACCTGCCATAATGGATCAACCTGAACATCTCAGTGGCTCCACTCAATAATTTTATTTCTTACTCACATAAAGATTAATTTTGAAAGCAACTGTGTCAGAAATCCCAGCTCTTTTTCTTTCCTTTATTTTAATTGTTGTTCTTGTACAGTTTTCTGTCTTTTACTCCCATCCCAGCTCTTTCTCTTTTGTGGGTCCATCCTTCCCTGTGAACTTTGTCAGATTTTCCGAGTCTAGTGGACAAACACAGGAAGAGAGAGATGAGTTTTTCACAAACCTAACTTCTGCCCACATTCCACTGGGGAAGTCTTTGTCATATGACTACACTTACCTGTATGAGAGAATGGGATGTTGTCTGCCTGTGTGCCCAGAAAGATAGCTAAATGACTTCAGTATACCAGTGGTCCTCTCTAACTTAGGAACCTAGGGAATCTCAAGAAAAAAAGGGGCAATATTTTTTACATTGAGGTTCTACCTTGTATAGTAGTTATGATGAACTGGGATAATCAGAGGAGGCTAGGGTACTCAGAGGAGAATTTACCATAAAGGATGGGATAGAATTGGCCTGTCAATTCACCTCAAAGCCAGGATCAAGTGTTTGACGAGGGAAGATTATTTCCAAACATAATATATGGCTGAAGTTAGAAATCCTTCCTCATTCAAATGGGTGAGTACCCATATACTAAAAGAGCTGTGTACTGAAGAATGGTATATATTACTGGAAACACATAACCCAACATGATACAGTATAGTACCATAAAGTGACTCACTCGTTCATTCATTCATTCATTCATTCATTCATTCAACAAAGCTTATTGAGTACCTACTGTGTGTCCAGCACACCCTAGAATGTGCTGGGATACAGCTGTCTCTGCCCTCATGTAGAGTAAAGGTAAATAATAAATAAATATGAGTTCAAGTAATCATAAATACTAGTGCTTTTCTAGATGTGACAGAACAGGATATGACAAATGTAACTAAGGGAGAGAAGGGCTTCATTTCCCCATTTCTAAGACCCAATAAGACTGCTACTGGGCCAACTATGGCATGTGCCTGGATAACCAAAAATTTTTCTTCAGTGGTGCAAGATGACTTCCCATTTCTGGATCTCTTGTCTTCAAGAGCCACACTATGTGGTGATAATACCAAAAACAGTATCATAATCTGAGCTTTGTGTGCAGACTAACAATATTTTCCAGAGTTATCTCTGTAGGGGACACCAGCCAACAATGACTCCTTATGCCAGCAAACACCTCTGGGATTCTGAGATTTACTCTAGGAGTAGAATCCCTCAGAAATACTCTGATAAGGGATGGGACTTCAGAACTGTGTGTCTTGACTAGTAAGAAGAATGTGTCCTCACAGGTCAAGGAAGGTATATCAATTATACCTTCATTCTACAATTATTTAATAAATGCTGTCTGGTGTGTCAGTGCATTAAAACTAGAAAATAAAGAGAATAAATGTAGTATAACCCCAGACTTGCTAGGTTTGAGCCTAAAGGAAAACTGAGAGAGCTTTCCAGGAAAATCAAAGCCAGCCACACTCAGGTTTTGTGTTCCAACTATGTATGAAGCACTTAGCTCAATTCTGTAAACTGGGGTGTAGGTGTGAAACTCCTTGTGCTGCTTGTTGTGTCTCCTCCCAAATACACAGGGACATTTTGTTCCGGCACTCCTCCCTGAGTTTCCCTTCCTATTAACAAGTCTTCAGGTGCTGCCCTCACAGGGGATTCAGCCTCACTCCTCTTCATGAACAGGCAGCTGTGGGGTGTCACAAGGCAGTGTCCTTAGCTCTTCCATCTCCAACATGTGTGTTCTGATCCTGACCCTCCTAGGTCACCCTGCAGCTGCCAGAAACCACTGGTCCCCGGTGTGTGTTGTTCCTCCACAGCCAGCCTTGTCATTATACAGATGCCATCAGAGGCCGCATCTGAACATTTAGCCAAAACAGCTAGTCCAGAAGGAACATTTGGTCAATCTGGTTTGTTAGAAAGCCAAAAAATAAGATATCTGTTTGACTGAATTCATGTAAGAGTTGGTTTGCTTTATTTATTTATAAGAGTTGTAGCTGAATTTGGTCTTGTTAGTTCATGTATCTAGGCATACTTCTCATCTCCTAGGGTTACAAGAACTCACAGAGTCAACAGACACCACAACAAAAATGTGTCTGTTTTCCCCACAAGATCTTCATCGTATCTCTATAACTATCCCAAAAAGTCCTTGAAGGCAAGAACTATGTCATCTTCTCCATTGCACAGAGTGTTTTCTATGTTTACTACTTATGTCAGTCAGGACATTGCCGGGAAAGAGACAGCCTACTCAAATGGAGTCACTTGAGGAGAGTTTGCAAAGGTGCAGGAAGGTGCATAGAAATGGCAGGGGACAGGGCAGTGACTTAGGTCACTGAGAAGAGGATTATCACTAGGACTGAAAGGACATGAGGATGAAGTGAACCAGAGAAACAGACAGCTACCTTTGTCCAAGGAATACATCCACTGTGTGTCAAGTCCATAGCATGAGCGCTAGGGGAGTAGATCTTAACCTCGTTCTCCTCCTGAGCACCTTTCTGGAGTCTCTAGTGGCCTGGCTCACCTGAAATCTAGAGGGTACAGAAGCCTGGGGATAGTAACTCATTATCTGTCAGCCTTCTGAAAGGGTGCATAGTAGAGCAAACAGGTTACCAGCCCAGTGTTGTGTTAACTGATTTCCAAAAATGACCGATTCCACACCTTCCCTGAGTCAGCATCATACTTTTCAAGTTAAACAGACTCATGAGCTTGGGGGAAGTTTGAAAGCACCAAACCTCTGTGATGCATAAAACTTCTCTCAAGTATCCTCAGCAAATGGCTGTTCAACCTCCTCTTGAATGTCTCTGTTGACAGGGAGATACTAATTAAAAGCCTCCACAACCCAGCTCTCTTTAAGGTCCTAGTTTTGTCCTCCGAAGTTACCAGAATAAGTCTAAATCCCCAACTCTTATTTACCAGGAGGAACTTTTGAGTCTTAAAATTCTGCATTTTGTGCATGGACAACCATTTCCTTAAAAGGAAGGGGGGTTGAGGGAAGAAGCTACACAACTTGAGCCTATTTCTCGGGCAAAGGCCAAAGAGAGCTCAAACTGTGGGGAAGAAAAGGAAGCCATGTTTCTTTCTCTTTGTATCCCACCACACCACATCCACAATTCAGAGCATCCTAAAAATGAAGATGTGACCCTGACATCCCTGAGAACCAGAGCTGGGACCTTGCAGGCAGATTCAGTTCTATTTCAAAGCCACATGCTCCCCTCGGCAAGGCAGAAGAAAGCGAGAGCAGCAGGCACCAGCAGCCAGCATAATTAATGAAAACCTCATAATGAAATTATCCTTTGCCAGCTCCAAGGACCACACTGTGGCTAGTCAGTTATATTTCATCTTTTAATAGATTCCAGCCTGCAGAAAGCATTCTGCATGGAAAAGGCACCCTCATTTGCAGGAATCAGTGTAAAATGCAGACAGTAGTTTGTTAGCTTGTAACACATGAGAATGGAGGAGAGATTTGTTTTCTGTAGCAGGAGGCAGATGAAGTCAGCTGGCAGTGTGTCTGCAACAAATAACCAAGAAACAGCTAGATCTGTGTGAGACTTGGTAAAAAAAAGTTTAGAGTCTGTGGGCCAGGGAAGGGGGCTCCAGTTTAAGATCAAATGGGCAGCAGGGAGGACAGAAAGTTTCAGACTTCTCTTGCTGGCAAACTCAGGCACAGAAGCATGTATGGATTAGCTCTCAAGTCCTGGGGTCCTATCTCCTGCCTGTTTTCAGCTGTCACCACATCAGCATTCCAATAGGAGCCCTGGATTTGGTCCTACTTCCTTTTCTCCAGTTTGAAGAGCTGAAATTAAATTCAGTTGGTTCCATTTTGTATGCTTCTACTCAGCAGCTGCAAACCCAGGAATATCAAGTTAGGAATATAAAGAAGTAGGTTTCAGTTGTTATTCCTCTGTTTACTGTATAAACTCAAATGCCATAGCAATCTTGTGAGAGAGGCATTTTTATCAACCCAGTGTTTTTTAACCATATAAATATTTTCAAGTTTACATTCAGTAAAATTGACCTTTTGTTTTGTACACTTGGTCCTGAGTTTTAATAAATGATCTGAGTTGTATAACCACCATAATGAAGATACAGAAGAGTTCTGTTACCACAAACTTTCTCTTTTGCTAAACCTTTGTAATCAATCCCTCCCCTGACCCCTGACCCCTGGAAACCACTGTTTCTCTGTTCCTGTAGTTCTGTCTCCTCTATTAATAAAATGTCATATAAAGGAAATCATACAGCATATAGCCTGTTGAGTCTGTATTAACTACATTTTGTGAATAAGTCTAAGCAAGCAGAAGATCAGTAGGTTGCCCAAGGTCACACAGCCAGAAAAGCAGAGCAAAAATTGAAGTTCAGGCCTGCTGATTCCAAATCTTATCCTTTCTCCCAATACTGAACTGGAACCCTTCCTGGCCTCAGTTTCCTCCTCTCCCTTATTGATATTGGGGGAGGGTGGTGCTATAAATTCATGGATATGCATGGCAGCATTGCTTCTTCTTTCTGCCAGTGTTTGTCCCTGGAGGAGATAAGGTTCTCCAAATCACCCTATTGAACTTGGTGGCATACCTTTGAACCTGGCCATAATCAATCTGTTTAAAGAAATGCACACACACATATTCCTGCTAATGCTAAAAACATCTCAGGAGGTTAAGAGACCTCTTGGAATTAAGAATCACTGCTTTCCTCAAAAGAAGCAAAGCTACAGATTTATTTAATGATATTTGGGTTGTACATGGGGTGTTTTGGTTATCTGAAGGAACACAAAAGTAACTGCTATGAAATAAAATTTGACTTGACAATTATGTCACAAGAAGTAAACATCATCTGCTGGCCTGATGGCTTGGAAGACTCTCTCTAAACTGCTTCTGCCAAAGACTTTGAAATGTTTGCTTTCAGGCTGGATTCAACCATCAAGTATTTGGAAAAGCATATGCCATAGCCCCAAAAAGTAGATCCCTTCCTTGGTGAAGAGAAACCTGCGGAGCTATCACTTTCTTGCAGGTGCATAAATATGGCTGTGGTTCCCTCCTCCACCCCTATTCCCTGTGAACAGTATCCAGTGAAAGTCTGTTGTTCTTTGTTACTGCTGGGGGATAGGGGTGCTCTTGTAGAAATTCACCTAGCAAAGGCTCATAAGGAACTTCAAAGCCCTTGCTTTGTTCCAGCTCTGTCCCAATGGAGAGATAATGCACCATATACACAATTTTAAATATTTAGTAGAGATATTTTTAAAACTAAAAAGAAATAGTAGAATTCATTTTAATAATATATATTTAAAACAATATATCCAAAATATGTAATCAATATACCATTATTGAGATGTTTTCCTTTTTTTCATATTGTCTTCAAATTCCAATGTGTATTTTACACCCAGAGCACATCTCACTTTGGACCAGCCACATTCCAAGTGCTGTGTGACCTGTGATTAGTGACTACTGTATTAGAGAGTACATACAGCTCAAGAGACAGAGGTAAACTCACATTCCACCTGAGCCTCTCATAGCCATGTGACCTTGGACAAGTTAAACTCCTGCACCTTGGTTTTGGCAGTCAAGAAAATGACAATGATGTCTACTCACAGAGTGGGTGCGAAGATTAAACAGGATGACCTAAGTAAAGTGCCCAGCATCTGATAAGTGGTCAATGAATGACCACTTTTGTTATTAAAGGATACTTATCATTGTATTTATTAATATCATTATTACTGTTCCCATTGCTGTTAAGAAGTCAAACCTCACTAGTTTGTCCTTGGATTTCTCATGTAAATCAAAATTGAAACCACAATCCAATTCACCAGTTCCAAGTTCAAGGCAAATTAGGAAAAAGACAGCAGAAGACATAAATCATATTTTTACAGCCCTTAACAATTTAAAAAAATTCTTTCTGCCACATTATATCTTTGATGGTCACAATTAGCCTGTAATTTGTAAACTGTTTTATCTTCTTCATGGATGAGGAATGTGAGGCTCAGAAAAAGGTAAGGTGCTCAAAGTCAACCAACCAGAGCAGGAGAGTCAGGGCTTAATTGTAAGGTTTCTTATCCCCAGAACTATTTCTCTAATAACAAAACTTTCAGAGCCTCAAGCCTGAGTCTGAATGCTTGTTCTTCTGCTCATTGGATGTGCTAGGGAAATTGCCTGACCTATGTGAGCTTGCTTACCTCATCTGCAAAGTGGTAATAATATTTGTTGCATTCCGAGTCCTAAAGGTTAAATGGGGGGTGTTTGTATACTGAGTAACAGGGTACTCCACAAATGGTCAACACTCACTCTGTGTTGGTTACCTAACTGAAATCTCCTATACTCTCAAGTTGGATGTCAAGTTGATTGGATATTGGTATAAGCTTCTCACAGAAGCCATCAGTGGCCAGTAGTTTTATAGAGACACTGAGATCACAAAAGTCACTGAGGGTTGTGGGGTGAGCACTAGCCTCATGCTTTTTACACCTGTTGATTGACTTCAATGAACCCATCTGGATTCACATGCTTTCCTTTTGCTGCAAAGCATTCCTCATCTCCAAGATCTTGTACAGAGGCTTCATCTTGAAGCCAACGCTGCCATTCAGCTAGCAGAAAGCATGCTTAGCTCTTCAGGGAAGTCATGAAGTGAAAGCATCATATCACATCAAGAGAAGTGTGGCTTGATGTCTTGGCAGGACACACATGGCTTCCTCCCATGGGATAGTGGAGAAAATTTTAAAGAAAGTGCAGTGTTGTTTCCAAAAGGATGGGTAGGGTTAAGGGAAACCAACAAGGGGTGATGCAGAACCTGTGCTCAGCTACTGGGGGGCTGTATCAACCCAAGTTTGAAGGAGCTGTGGACAGAACAAGACGCCACCTGAAGAAGAAGCTCTAGTGTACATGAGGGCTGCCTGGTGGGAGGTGTGACCTTCAGTAGAAAGACACAACCAAACTGTGGTAGAAGGAACAAGGGAGGAACCAGGAAGGAAGAAGGAAAGTAAGATTCATGCCCTCACTGACAGATCTCTTGGCAAGGCCCTTGGCTGGCTGCATTCAACAGGAAGTTGGAAGGTGAGGGGTCCCATTGATGGAGCCATACAGATCAGCCTCCTAGGAGCACAGGGCATGATAGAGGGGGAGTGCATCAGAAGGGGCATATGAAAGATATTCAGCACAATAATAACATTTAGCTTGGATCTTGAAAACTTTCCTAATGTCTAACTCTCCAGCTCCTAAATTTGAGAGGTGTTTTAGAAGAAAGCATGACCATCCTGTGCCTCTCAAGGCTCTACCCTTATAAATTCTACCAGGCTCATCTCATTAATTTACAGTCTTCTTTCTTTCCAAATTTTTTTCTGAACAACAGGTTTCCAATCTGCATGACATAGCAGCTCTGTAAAATGTGTTCAGCATATGACTTTAGAAACAAGTAGAGAAGAACTAACATTTACTAAGCCCTATAAACCAGGTACTGTACTAAGCAGTAACAGAGGTTAACCCTCTGTCTATGCCCTCAGGGATTCTATCATCTAATGGGAAAGGGGAAAACTAAGCTTGAAGTTTACCACTTTAAATGTTAACATAAATGTTACAAAGGCATATCATAATGAAAAACAGGATTGGGCTTTTTTTTTAGAAGGTTGAAAATGATTAACACTCACCTGGAAGAAGTGATTGAGAACAAGAAAAAGAATTTGATATGATGGAAATCTGATGGAGGTGGACATGGTATTTATGGTGAGCAAAAGGAAAGACTTTATTTCCCAAAAACCAAAGTATTGGCCAAAAAGTCTTAGTTCCTGGACCTGACTTCTTTTTGAGACTGCCTGATTTATTTCAAGCTCTTAAGGTAAGGAGAGGGTAAATAAAAATGCAGAGGCCACCCATACAGACGGAGCCCAGAGAACTACATAGCTGTATCCCTGGCCCTTAACATGATCAAATGAAAACTAAAATAACTCTTCCATGCAGTGGTTGTAATGGGCAAGGCAGAGAAGGAGCAGAAAGGAGGAAATGGCTGTGTTCTTTTATAACCCTAACAAAAGTAGGTACTTCTTTACTTTTCAACCGACTCTGAACACAGAACACATTTTGCCACAATGACAAGGATACCCAGCATAGTAGAAGTTGGGATTTGGGGTACTCTCTAGTTTTCAAATGGGAAACCCTCATCATCAAAAAAATTATTAGCTCATTTACTTACTAAATTTTATTAAAAATTTGCTAGTTATATCTAATATTCATGTGGAGAACTTCAAGTAACACACACACAAAAATAAATAGTGAGGACTTCCGGGCAAGATAGAGGCGTAGGCAGACAAATTGTGCCTCCTCTCACAACCAAAATTAAGGACAACAAAATTTAGAAACAAGAAAACAACCAGAACTGATAGAAAATTGAACTGTACGGAAGTCCAACAACCACTCATCCAGACCGGTAAGAGGGGCGGAGTTGCAGCAGGAAAAAGTGGAGGTGCGGACCCGGGAACGCAAGCAGCAGTGGATGGCAGTTCCCAGCTGCACAGGCAGTGGCTGGCAGACCCAGGGCACAGGGGGGCAACTGTGCAGACCCAGTGAGGCTGCACAAGGCAGCTGGCTGACCAGATGATCTCACATTCACACGCCCAGACAATCTGGGCAAAGGGGAAGTGGCAGAAGGAACTGAATCCAGGAGAGACCAGAGCAGGCGCCATTCTTCCCTCTCGGACCCCACCCACACATACATGGTCACAACCCAGCTACTGAGCTGCCCCGCCTTGAGGAACACCTAAGGCTCCACCCCTCACTACGTAATAGCCACAACCAGACTCAAAACAAAACAAAACAAAACAAAACAAAATAAAAAACACACCAAAAATGGCTTAAACGGGAGAAGAAATGAAAGCCCCAGAGCAAATTCCTCTAAGCCGTGAAGAGATAACCAACCTATCAGATGCACAGTTCAAAGTTCTGGTGATCAGGATGCTCACAGAATTGGTTGATTTTGCTCACAAATTAGATGAACAAATGCAGGCTACAATACGTGAAATGAAGGAAGACGCATGGGGAACCAATAGAGATGGGAGGAAAACTGGGACTCAAATCAATGCAGTGGACCAGAAGGAAGAAACTAACAACCAAACAGAAAACAAGGAAGAAACAGGAATTCAAAAAAATGAGGAGAGGCTTAGGAACCTCCGGGACATTGTTAAACGTCCCAACATCCAAATTATAGGGGTCCCAGAAGGGGAAGAAGAAGAGCAACGAGTGGAAAACTCATGTGAACAAATAATAAAGGAGAACTTTCCCAATCTGGCAAAGGAAATAGACTACCAGGAAGTCCAGGAAGCTCAGAGAGTCCCAAAGAAGTTGGACCCAAGGAGGAACACACCAAGGCACATCAGAATTCCATTAGTCAAGATTCAAATGAAGCAGAGAATTCTAGAAGCAGCAATGGATAAGGGGACAGTCACCTACAAAGGAGTTCCCATCAGACTGTCAGCTGATTTCTCAAAAGAGACCTTCCAGGCAAGAAGGGGCTGGAAAGAAATATTTGAAGTCTTGAAAGGCAGGGACCTACATCCAAAATTGCTCTATCTGGAAAAGCTGTCATTTAGAATGGAAGGGCAGATACAGAGCTTCTCAGATAAGGTCAAGTTCAAGGAGTTCATCATCACCAAGCCCTTATTATATGAAATGTTAAAGGCTCTTATCTAAGAAAAAGAAGATCAAAAATATGACAGTGAAAAGACAGCAAACTCACAGCTATTAAGAACCACACCTAAAACAAAAGCAAACTAAGCAAACAACTAGAACAGGAGCAGAAACACAAAAATGGAGATCATATGTAGGGTTAGCAACAGGGAAGTGGCAGGAGGAGAGAGGGGGGAAAGGTACAGAGAACAAGTAGCATAGACAGTGGGTAGAAAATAGACAGAGGGAGGGCAAGAATAGTGTGGGAAATGTAGAAGCTAAAGAACTTATGACACATGGACATGAACTAAAGGGGGGAATGTGGGTGGGAGAGGGTGTGCAGGGTGGAGGGGAATGATGGGGGAGAAATGGGACAACTGTAATAGCATAATCAATAAAATATATGTAATAAATAAATAAATATATAAATAGTGAAATTATCTGTCATCTGCTCTCAATGTCCAGTAAATCTCTGTATATATTTGGTTGGTATGCCTATTTTCTTTTTCCTTTGACATTTTTGGGATTCCTCTCACTCCCTTTCTTAAAAACTACCTTTAATCTAAAACAGTAGTTCTGCTTCTGTCCAAGATGAAGGCATTGGGAGATATACCTTGCCTCCTCACACAACCAAAAGAAGGAGAACAACAAATTAAAAAAAAAACAAAAACACACCAGAATGCCATAAAATCGAACTGTATGGAAGTCCAACAACCAAGAAGTTAAAGAGGAAATGTTCATACAGACTATGAGGAGGGGCGGAGATGGGCAGCTGGGGTGGAAAGGACTCATGGCAAGGTGATGGCTGGCAGACAAGGCAGTCCTCCATTTGCTTGTGGAAAAACCGGAAGAAACAACTGGGGAGAGAGGTAGACTGGGCAACCCAAGATTCCAACGTGGGAAAATAAAGCCTCAAAACCTCTGACTGAAAAACACCTGTGGGGGTTGAGGCAGTAGGAGAAACTCCCAGCCTCACAGAAGTGTTCTTTGGAGAGACCCATAGGGTCCTAGATTGTACACAAAACAACACACCTGGAAATCAGCACCAGAAGGGCCCACTTTGCTTGTGTATAGCAAAGGAAGCAGCTGAAAGCTGGCCAAGAGCACAGCAAGTAGCATTGTTCTCTGTTGGACCCCTCCCCCACATGTAATTCAACAAGGCAGAGACCTGGGTTGCCCTGCCCTAGCAAATACCTAAGGCTCCTCCCCTTACTCCTCCCCTTACAGGCACACCACGACAAAAAAAATTTGGCCCAAATGAAAGAACAGATTGAAGCTCCAGAAAATATACAGCTAAGCTTTGAAGAGATAGCCAACCTATCAGATACATAGTTTGAAACACTGGTAATCAGGATGCTCAGAAATGGTTGAGTGTGGTCACAAAATAGAAGAAAAAGTGAAAACTATGCAAACTGAAATAAAGCAAAATGTACGGGGAACTAACAGTGAAGGGAAGGAAACTGGCACTCAAACCAATGATTTGGAACAGAAGGAAGAAATAAATGTTCACCTCAAACAGAATGAAAAAACAAGAATTCAAACAAATGAAGAGAGGCATAAGAACCTCTGGGACAACTTTAAACATTCCAACATCCAAATCATAAGGGTGCCAGAAGGAGAAGAGAAAGAGTGAGAAATTGAAAACTTATTTGAACAAATAATGAAGAACTTCCCCAATATGGCAAAGGAAATAGTCTTCTAGGAAGTCCAGGAAGCTCAGAGAGTCCCAAAGAAGTTGGACCCAAGGAAGCACACAGCAAGGCACATCATAATTATATTACCTAAGATAGAAGATAAGGAGAGAATCTTCAAAGCAGAAAAAGAAAAGGAGACAGTTACCTCCAAAGGAGTGCCCATAAGGCTATCAGCTGATTTCTCAAAAGAAACCTTGCAGGCAAGAAGGGGCTGGAAAGAAGTATTTCAAGTCATGAAGGCAAGGACCTACATCCAAGATTGCTCTATCCAGCAAAGCTGTCACTTAGAATGGAAAGGCAGATAAAGTGCTTCCCAGACAAGGTCAAGTTAAAAAAGTTCATCACCACCAAGCCCTTATTATATGAAATGTTAAAGGGACTTATCTAAGAAAAAGAAGATGATCAAAAATATGAACAGTAAAATGAAAACAAAGTCACAACTATCAACAAATGAACCTAAAACAAAAACAAAAACAACTAGAACAGGAACCAAATCACAGGCATAGAGATCACATGGAGGGTTATCAGTAGGGAGGAGGAGAGTGGAGAATGGGGGAAAGGTACAAGGAATAAAAAGCATAAATAATAGGTACAAAATACACAGTTAGAGATTAAGAATAGTATGGGAAATAGAGAAGCCAAAGAACTTACATGTGTGACCCATGGACATGAACCAAAGTAGGGAAATACTGGTGGGAGCAGGGTGCAGGGCAGAGGGGAATAAAGGGGAGAAAAAAAATGGGACAACTGCAATAGCATATTCAATAAAGTACATTTTTAAAAAATAAAATAAAATGTAGTTCTTACTCAGGGCATGCCTTAAAATCCATTATAGATTTCATTTTTAAAAAATAAAGTAAAAACAAGACTTTTCATGAAAATGATGATTCAGTAAATGGGAAGGTGATAGACCTTGGACATCCTTAGATTTGTTTCAACTCGCCTGATGATTCTGATCCACACCACCAGTTGTAAATCAGTGCATTCCAATGGGGAAAAGTAACAATGGATTCCTTGTAATATCCTCATTTTTAACACAGCATCTTTTTTTATTTCAAGTATTTTCCTACATCACAAAATTATTCTTGTTTACTGTAGTAAAATATGCATACCATTATATTTACCATTTTAACTATTTCAGGTGTACAATTCAGTGGCATTAAATACATTCACAATATATTACCACTATCTATTTCTAGAACATTTTCATCATGCCAAACAGAAACTCTGGGCTCATTCCTTCCATATTCCAAGGCCCTGTAGAAAAATAATACATTTGAACATCATTTCATATTAACTATAAAATATTCCTTATGTGGCTATGCTATTATTTACTGGGCCATTATTATAATTTTAGAAATTATGTTGTTTCTTGCAGCAAATATATGTTTGTGTGTGTTTGTATATGTGTGTGTCTATATATGTGTTTCTATTTGGTTCTGCTTTACATCTTTTATTTCTTAGATGTTCTATGTTTTCCATTGTTTCAAGTGTGTTTACAATTGCTTATTGGAGCACTTGTATAATAACTGTTCTAAACTCTTTATGACATAATTCCTTACCTATACTCACATGTATAATTCATATATAATTTTATAATATGTAATTTATATATATAAATGCATATGATATTATAGTATATAGATCATCTCCTTGAAATAAACTCTTGGAAGTGAATTTACTGGATCAAATGCTTATTATTTTAAAAGCTCCTGACAAAATAGTTTGATCAAATTTTTATCTTTATAATTTAAAAAGATTCTTTCACCACAGTATCTCTAAAACTGTATCATATTTAGTAAATAAATTGTTGCAGACCATTCAGCCTGGTTTCAGGAGCTGTAACCCCCACCCCATGGCTAGTCTGTATAAGAGCTCAGGGGACCCATTTCATCTGGGTCTGTTCTGTCAAGAGGACGTGAGCACTAAGGAGACAAAGCTTATCTCCCTGGTAGGAGTGCTGCTTCTGCCTCATCCATCTCTGGCCCCAATGCTTAGTCGGTTAGTCAATGACGGGTAAGACTCCTCATGGGAGGGGCAACCTAAGCCAGACACAACCACTTGGGAGGCCCTCGTGGAAGGACTTGGGGGGCTACAGCAAAGAGGGGGTGATGGACCCCCGCCCCCTGGCTATTCTGACATAGCCCGAGTCCCCATTTCCATCTGGGAGATGTCTTCCTTATCTCTTGCATCCTGAGCCTAATAGGCTTAAAGCCTGAAACTATGATGGAGAGCAGTGCAGCCCTGTGCCAGCCAGAGCAGTTCCCTGGGTGATCAGGCATAAAAAAGAATTCCTAAAGTCCTGTGAAACCTGTTTTGCTAAGAGTGCTCCCATTTAAATGATAAGGGTCCAAGGAGGAAATGAGTATGTCTCCCAAAGTTTGGCAACCCCCTTTCCTGACCAACACTGACTCAGATTAAGCCCTCAGATTTCTTTGACATGTTAAACCTGTATTCCTGTGTATTTGAACCCAATAAAAACCAATTGAGGAAGGGGCTCTGGGTCATTCTCCTCTGAAAGTTTGTCCACCTCTCCTCCCCAAGCAGATCATGTCTTGGTAGTTTTAGTTTCATCCATGATGAATGGGGGGTTCTGTGGGTGGTGCCCCCCACAATAAATAATAATATCTAATAGTTCTGAGTTCTCCTAAATAGTTTATTAATCAAAAATTTTTTATATTTATTAGCCATTTCTTATTTTGTAAATTATCAAAACATTTGATTATTTATCTGCTTGAGACTTGTGTTCATTTCATTTATTTAGTTTAACATTGATATGGAACACATCTTTTTCCATTAATATTTATTGGAAATATTATCTCTAGTTTGTTGTAGGATTGTTATTTTCATTTTAAAAATGCAAAGCATGAAATTTTTATGTAATAAAATCTTTAATATTTGGGACTATTGTTTTTATTTTATTTTATCTTTATTATAGAGGATTTTAAGAATACACAAAGTAGATATGATTATATTGTAAAAATCCTATGAACTTATTACCTAGGTTCAACATTACTTTTTTAAAGTACAAAAGAAATGGCAAAGAAAAAGGAGAGAAGAAACTAATAACCCTACCATTGTATCTTACTCATTTATGATTTAGTCTCTATCAATAAAATAAGTATAAAATAATAAGGTCTATGTAACATGATAGAGAAAACAAATTTTTTTCCAGAAAACCTAGCTATAAAGAGCCAGAGTAATTGAACAAAATATATGGAGTTCCGATATTCCTGAAAAGCAGGACAAAAAGAAAACCTAAGTTATATAAGAAGCATTTGAGTTCATAAGAACTGACGAACCATTTCTTTACATGAAATACAAGGAGGAATGTTTTACTTAAACAATGTTGAACAAAATGGACAATGTCTTCCAAAGTAGAGCTGCAAAAGATAACAAAGCAAACTTCAGATTACTTTTTCTTTTTTCAACTTTGGATAAAAACCAAAGTCTGTTGTTAATCACTGTCTTGAGCACATTTCAACCAAGAACTAAAGTTATATCATCCAGGTATATAGTCTTTTTAAAAGATGCTTAGAAAAGCTAGACCTTAAGTAACACATTTTTTGACAATGGTAACTGTCATGACTAAAAGACTAACAAACATGTTATTGTTCTCTTAGAAAAAATAGGAGATTGAGTTACCTCATTTTCAATTGGTGATTCTAAAGTATGGTGTAAGGTTTTTTATGATAGATGTTAAATGAATTTAAAGTGCATGTTTTGGACTTCTGGCCAAGATGGAGGCATAGGTGAACACACTGTGCCTTCCCTTACAACCAAAATTAAGGACAACAAAAATTTAGAACAAAAAAAAAAAAAACCAGGACATATAGAAAATTGAATTGTATGGAAGTCCAACAGCCATTCACCCAGACCAGTAAGAGGGGTGGAGTTGGCGGTGGTTAGAGAAGGATCGCAGCAGGAAAAAGCAGTGGCTAGTGGTCCTGGACATGCAGGCAGAGGTTAGCAGAACCCGGGCGTGTTGAGGCAATGAGCAGACCAAGCAAGGCACATAAGGCAGCTGACCGCAGTCACACATTTGCATGCAGATAAACCAGGCAAAAACAGGCAGCGAGACAGACTGCCTAACCCAGGGCCCCAGCGCTGGGAATTAAAGCCTAAAAGCACTGATTGAAAACACCTGTGAGGGTTGAAGTGCCAGGAGAGACTCCCAGCCTCACAGGAGAGTTCGTTGGAGACACCCACAGGGTCCTGGAACCTACACAAGCCCACCCACCCAGGAATCAGCACCAAAAGGGCCCAATTTGCTTGGGAAAAGCAGCAGAAGGGACTGGAATCCCAGAGAGTGCAGAGCAAGCACCATGGTTCCCTCTTGGACCCTGCCCCCACATACAGCATCACAACCCAGCTACTGGGCTGCCCTGCCCTGGGGAACACCTAAGGCTCCACCCCTTACTACGTAACAGCCGTGACCAGACCCCCCCAAAAAAAAACAAAAAACAAAAACAAACAAACAAACAAACAAAACAAAAAACAAAAAAACCCTCCAAAACAAAACAAAAAATGGCTCAAACAGGAAAACAGATCAAAGTTCCAGAGCCAATTCATCTAAGTGACCAAGAGGTAGCCAACCTATCAGATGCACAGTTCAAAGCACTGGTCATCAGGATGCTCACAGAATTGGTTGATTTAAGTCGCAAATTACATGAACAAATGAAGGCTACAATAAGTGAAATGAAGGAAAACGCACAGGGAACCAATAGAGATGGGAGGAAAACTGGAGCTCAAATCAATGGAGTGGACCAGAGGGAAGAAAAAAACAAACAAATAGAGAAGAATAAAGAGACAAGGATTCCAAAAAAATGAGGAGAGGCTTAGGAACCTCCAGGACATCTTTAAATGTCCCGACACCTGAATTATAGGGGTCCCAGAAGGGGAAGAAGAAGAGCAACGAGTGGAAAACTCATGTGAACAAATAATAAAAGAGAACTTTCCCAATCTGGTAAAGGAAATAGACTACCAGGAAGTCCAGGAAACTCACAGAGTCCCAGATAAGTTGGACCCAAGGAGGAACACACCAAGGCACATCATAATTCCATTAGTCAAGATTAAAATGAAGGAGAGAATTCTAGAAGCAGCAAGGGATAAGGGGACAGTCACCTACAAGGGAGTTCCCATCAGACTGTCAGCTGATTTCTCAAAAGAGACCTTCCAGGCAAGAAGGGGCTAGAAAGAAGTATTCCAAGTCATGAAAGGCAAGGACCTACATCCAAGATTGCTCTATCTGGCAAAGCTGTCATTTAGAATGGAAGGGAAGATAAAGTGCTTCTCAGATAAGGTCAAGTTCAAGGAGTTAATCATCACCAAGCCCTTATTATATGAAATGTTAAAGGTGCTTATCTAAGAAAAAGAAGATCAAAAATATGACAGTGAAAAGACAGCAAACTCACAGCTATTAAGAACCACACCTAAAACAAAAGCAAACTAAGCAAACAACTAGAACAGGAACAGAAACACAGAAATGGAGATCACATGGTGGGTTAGCAACAGGGGAGTGGCAGGAGGAGAGAGGGGGAAAAGGTACAGAGAACAAGTAGCATAGACAGTGGGTAGAAAATAGACAGAGGGAGGGCAAGAATAGTGTGGGAAATGTAGAAGCTAAAGAACTTATGACACATGGACATGAACTAAAGGGGGGAATGTGAGTGAGAGGGGGTGGGCAGGGTGGAGGGGAATGATGGGGGAGAAAAGGGACAACTGTAATAGCATAATCAATAAAAATATTTTTAAAAAATTACCAAAGACAGAGAAAAATATTATATAATGACAGAGAAAAATATTATATAATGACAGAGAAAAATATTATATAATGAAAAGAGGGTCTATCCACCAAAGTAACATAAGTGTGTGACACCAACAACAGAGCTGCAAAATACATGAAGCAGAAACTGATAGAGCTGAAAGAGAAATAGACAAATCTAAAATAATATTTGGAAATATTAAGAGGGATCAACATCCCTCTCTCAACAATTAATAGGACAACAGGACATAAAATCAGCAAGAATACAGAAGTCAATAGTGTCATCAACCAGCAGCATCTAATTCAATATCAATAGAACACTTCATTGATAATAACAGAATAGACATTTGAGTACCCACAGAACATATACCAAGATGTAGCCTATACTGGGCCATAAAAAAAAAACCAATAAATTAAAAAGAATTAAAATCACACAAAGCATGTTTTATAACCTCCATGACATTAACCTAAAAAAGAAAGTTAACAGGAAAATCTCCAAAACTTGCAAACTGAGGATATACATTTAAATAATCTATTGGTCAAAGAAGTCTCAAGAGAATTTAAAAACACATAGAACTGAATGAAAATAAAAATATAGCAGATTGAAATTTGTTAAATACAGCTAATGCATGCTAAGAGGTAAATCTGTAGAACTAAATCTATATAAGCAAGGAAAATCTCAAATAAAGAATCTATATTCCCACCTTCAGAACTTATAAAAAGAACAAAATATACTCAGAGCAAGCAGAAGGAAGGAAATAATAAAGATAAGAGTAGTAATCAATGAAATTGAGAACAGACACACAATTCTATGGGGGGAAAATCTGTGAAAAAAAGAGCTAGTTTTTGAAAGGATCAATAAAATTGAGAAACCATGAACAAGATTGCTAAAGAAAAAAGAGAGATGACATGACTTACCAATATCAGGAATGAAACAGGGACATTTCTACAGATTCTATAGAATTCAAAAGAATAATAAGCAAATACTATAAATAACTCTATATACACAAATGTGACATCTTAGATAACAGGCACAAACTATAATTCACTCATTATGAAATAGATCGCTTGACTATCCATATAATTTAAGAAAATTGGATTTGTAATATAAATCCAAAAACACGTACCACAGTCAAGTGGGGATTATTCCCAGGATGCAAAATTGGTTCAGTCTTCAAAAATCAGTCATTATAATCTGAAGTATTAACACACTAAAGAAGAAAAATCATGTGATTATATCAGTTGATAGAGAAAAGTTGAAAACAAAATTCAACATGTATATGAGAAAAACTCTGAAAGAATGTCTACAAAAACACACACAAAAAAAATAAACATAAGAGCCAACATTATACTTAATAGTGAATAACTGAATACTTTCTCCCTAATATTAGGAACAAGGCAAGGATGCTCACACTCACCACTTTTTTTCAACAGGGGGCTAGTGAGTACAATCAGAAAAGAAGAGAAAATACAAATCAAATGGAAGAAAGAAACACACTGTCTCTCTCTGCAGGTGTCACCTACATTACCTACATAAACAAACTCAAGAACTCTACCAAAAGATTCTAGAATTAACAAGTCAATTTAGCAAGGTCATAGGATATAAAATAAACATTTAAAAATTAATTTTATTTCTATATACCAACAATAAATATGTGGACACTAAATTTAAAAATGTAATAGCATTTGAAGTAACTGAAAATAAAAATATTATATAAAATATACACAAGACTTGTATTCTGACAAGTACAAAATGCTGATGAAAAATATCAAAGATCTGAATAAATAGACATACTATGTTTATGGATTGAAAAACTCAACACAGTAAAGATGTCCATTCTTCCCAAATTTTATAAAGGTTTAATGATATTCTTATAAAAATGTCAGCACATTTTCTGTATATACAGAAAAGATTACTCTAAAATTTATGTCAAAATGCAATGAAACTAGAATAGCTAAAATAATTTTTTTTGTTTATTCTTTCCTTTATATCCCTTGCTCTAGGGGACATATCAGTGAAAATTTTGCTGCATGAAATATTAGAGATTTTCCTGCCTATGTTCTCCTCTAGGACTTAAATGGTGTCACAACTTATATTTAAATCTTTTATCCACCTTGAATTTATTTTTGTGTATGGTGTAAGTTGGTGCTGAAGTTTCATTTTTTTGCACATAGTTGTCCAGCTCTCCCAACACCATTTGTTGAAGGAGCTATTTTTACTCCATTTTATGTTGCTGCCCACTTTGTTGAATATTTTTTAAATATATTTTATAGTTGTCCCTTTTCTCCCCCATCATTCTCCTCCACCCTGCACATCCTCTCCCACCCACATTCCCCCATTTAGTTCATGTCCATGTGTCATAAATTCTTTAGCTTCCACATTTCCCACACTATTCTTGCCCTCCCCCTGTCTATTTTCTACCCAACATCTATGCTACTTAATCTCTGTACCATTTCCCCCTCTCTCCTCCATCCCTGTGGTTCTGTTCCTGTTCTAGCTGTTTGCTTAGTTTGCTTTTGTTTTAGGTGTGGTTCTTAATAGCTGTGAGTTTGCTGTCTTTTCACTGTCATATTTTTGATCTTCTTTTTCTTAGATAAGTCCCTTTAACATTTCATATAATAAGGGCTTGTGATAATGAACTCCTTGAACTTGACCTTATCTGAGAAGCGCTGTATCTGCCCTTCCATTCTAAATGACAGCTTTGCTGGATAGAGCAATTTGGGATGTAGGTTCCTGCTTTTCAGGATTTCAAATATTTCTTTCCAGCCCCTTCTTGACGGTAAGGTCTCTTTTGAGAAATCAGCCGACAATCTGATGGGAACTCCTTTGTAGGTGACTGTCCCCTTATCCCTTACTGCTTCTAGAATTCTCTCCTTCATTTTAATCTTGACTAATGGAATTATGGTGTGCCTTGGTGTGTTCCTCCTTGGGTGCAACTTCTTTGGGACTCTCTGAGCTTCCTGGACTTCCTGGTAGTCTGTTTCCTTTGCCAGATTGGGGAAGTTCTCCTTTACTACTTGCTCAAATAAGTTGTCCACTTGTTGCTTTTCTTCTTCCCCTTCTGGGACCCCTATAATTCGGATGTTGGGATGTTTAACAATGTCCCGGAGGTTCCTAAGCCTCTCCTCATTTTTTTGAATTCTTGTTTCTTCCTTGTTTTCTGTTTGGTTGTTAGTTTCTTCCTTCTGGTCCACTCCATTGATTTGAGTCCCAGTTTTCTTTCCATCTCTATTGGTTCCCCATGCGTCTTCCTTCATTTCACGTATTGTAGCCTGCATTTGTTCATCTAATTTGTGAGCAAAATCAACCAATTCTGTGAGCATCCTGATAACCAGTGCTTTGAACTGTCCATCTGATAGGTTGGCTATCTCTTCACGGCTTAGAGGAATTGGCTCTGGAGCTTTCATTTGCTCTCTCGTTTGATCCGTTTTTGGTCGTTTTTTTTTTTGTTTGTTTGTTTTGTTTTGGTTTTAGTCTGGTCGCAGCTATTACATAGTGAGGGGTGGAGCCTTAGGTGTTCCTCAGGGTGGGGCAGCCCAGTCGCTGGGTTGTGTCGCTATAGGTGGGGGCAGGGTCCAAGGGGGAAGAATGGCACCTGCTCTGCTCTCTCCTGGACTCCAGTCCCTTCTGCTGCTTCCCGTTCACCTGGATTATCTGCGCGTGCGCACATGCGCTGTTACGTAGTAAAGAGTGGAGCCTCAGGTGCTCCCCAGTGTGGGGCCGCCTAGTCGCTGGGTTGTGATGCTGTTTGTGGGGGCGGGATCTGAGAGGGAACAATGGCTCCTGCTCCGCTCTCTCCTGGATTCAGTTCCTTCCGCCACTTCCCCTTTGCCTGGACCGTCTGCGCGCGCGAATGTGGGACCACCTGGTCAGCCAGCCGCCTTGTGCGGTCTCACTGGGTCTGCACAGTTGCCCTCCTGTGCCCCGGGTCTGCCAGCCGCCGCCTGTGCACCTGGGAACTGCCAGCCGCTGCTGCTTGCGTTCCTGGGTCCGCACCTCCACTTTTTCCTGCTGCAACTCCGCCCCTCTTACCAGTCTAGATGAATGGTTGTTGGACTTCCGTACAGTTCAATTTTCTATCAGTTCTGGTTGTTTTTTTGTTTCTAAATATTTGTTGTCCTTAATTTTGGTTGTGAGAGGAGGCACAGTGTGTCCGCCTACACCTCCATCTTGGCCGGAAGTCTAGCTAAAATAATTTTTATCAAGTGATCACCTCAATAAATCTAGTAAGAGAATTTTATTTTTAAGTATATTTTATTGATTATGCTATTACCATTTTCCCAATTTCCCCCTTTATCCCCTCTCTACCCTGCACCCCCCAACCCTCCACCATCGCCCCCCCATTAGTCTATGTCCATGGGCTGTACATATAAGTTCTTTGAATTCTCTGTTTCCTATATCCTTTTTGACCTCTCCTCATCTATTTTATGCCTACCAATCATGCTTCTTCTTCCCTGTACATTTTCCCCCATATTCCTCCCCTCCTTCTCCCCACTGAAAACCCTCCATGTGATGTCCATTTCTCTGATTCTGTTCCTGTTCTAGATGCTTGCTTTGTTTTTCATTTTTTAGATTCATTTGTTGATAATTGTGAGTTAGTTGTCATTTTACTGTTCATACTTTTTATCTTCTTTTTCTTAGATAAGTCCCTTTAACATTTCATATAAGGGCTGAGTGATGATGAACTCCTTTGACTTGACCTTATCTGGGAAGCACTTTATCTGCTCTTCCATTCTAAATGATAGCTTTGCTGGATAGAGTAATTTTGGATGTAGATCCTTACCTTTCATGACTTGGAATACTTCTTTCCAGCCCCTTCTTGCCTGCAAGGTTTCTTTTGAGAAATCAGCTAATAGACTTATGGGCACTCCTTTGTAGGTAACTGTCTCCTTTTTTCTTGCTGCTTTTAAGATTCTCTCTTTATCTTTAATCTTGGGTAAATTAATGATGTGCTGTAGTGTGTTCCTCTTTGGGTCCAACTTCTTTGGGTCTCTCTGGGCTTCCTGGGCTTCCTGGAAGTCTATTTACTTTGCCAAACTGGGGAAGTTTTCCTTCTTTATTTGTTCAAATAAGTTTTCAATTTCTTGCTCTTATTCTTTTCCTCCTGGCATCCCTATAATTCAGATATTGGAATATTTAAAGTTGTCCCGGAGGTTCCTAAGCCTCTCATCATGTTTTTGAATTCTTGTTTCTTCATTCTGTTCTGGTTGGATGTTTATTTCTTCCTTTTGTTCCAAATTGTTGATTTGAGTCCTGGTTTCCTTCCTGTCACTGTTGGTTCCCTAAATTTTTACTTTATTTCACTTTGGGTATCTTTCGTTTTTTCTTTCATTTTTTTGACCAAGCTCTATCAGTTCTGTGAGCATCTTGATTACTAGGGATTTCAACTTGCCATCAGATAGGTTGGCTATCTCCCCATTGCTTAGCTCTCTTTCTGGAGTTTTGCTCTGTTCTTTCATTTGGGCCCTATTTCTTTGTATGGGTGCACCTGTTAAGTTTTAAGGGGGTAGGGCCTTAGGTATGCACCAGAGCAGGTCAACCCTCCTTGCGGTGCTGTGGCACTGTCTATAAGGGAGAGGCCAGAGAGGGAACAATGCAGCTCCCCTGCTAGGTTCTAGCCCCACTTTCCAACAAACTCTCGTGTGAGACTGGGAGTTTCTCCCACCACTGCAACCCCTGCAGTAGTCCACAGTCAGCTCTGAACCTCTGTTTCCCATTCAGTCAACCCAACCTGCACAGTCTGCTGCCTTGCCCCAAGTTTTCTCCATCCACCTCTCTTACCAGCCCGGTTGGTCTGGTTGACTGTTTCTTTAATTCCTTGGTTGTCAGAATTCCATGCAGTTTGATTTTTCTAGAACTTCTGATTGTTTATTGATTTTTAGATTGGTTGTTATCCTCCTTTTGGTAGTGTGAGGAAGTGAAAGGTTTCTACCTACACCTCTATCTTAGCTGGAACCTGCTAAAATAATTTTGAAGAAGACTAAGTGGTAAGAATAAGTCTATCCAATGTCAAAACTTACTATGGTGTCAGTGTGGAAAAGGTCCAGCCATTGCTAATATAAGAACAGTTTGCATGACATCGATGCAACCTAGCAGCTAAGGACAGTGGACTGAAATATGCATGCATGAACAATGACAACTTCACTATACTAGTCAATGGGGGTGGTAGAAGCTGTTGAGTGAGCATATGTAGTGTGTGGCCATCACATTCAAAATGACTGAGCAAATATAGCAAAACGTCTGCATCAAATTTTGCATTAATTTTGAACATTCATCCACAGACACTATTCGGATGACTCAGAAGGCCACAGTTATGGGCAACTGGTGATTGGCAGCTTCATCAAGACAATGCATCCTCTCATGTATCATATCTCATGCAGTTTTTTAGTGAAACTTCAAATCACCCAGAAGACTCAGTACTACAGCCAGCCCAGATTTGGCGCCCTGTGACTTCTGGCTTTTCCAAAATTAAAATCATCTTTGAAAAGGAAGAGATTTCGGACCATCGATGAGATTTGGGAAAATATGACAGGGAAGCTAATGGCAACTGGGAGAACTGTGTGAAGTCCCAAGGTGCCTACTTTGAAGGGGACTGAAGAGCTATTGTCCTATTACTATTTTTCTTGTATCTTGTATCTTCTTCAGTAAATGTCTCTATTTTCCATATTATATGGCTGTATACTTTCTGGATAGTCACAGTAAATCAAGACTGTGTGGTACTTGTCTGGAGAGACAGACACATAGGTCAATGGAACCAAATATAGAACCCAGACATACAAGGGAGGACCCCCAAAATTGAATTTATTTATACAAAATTATCTATTTATTCTTACGTGTTTAAACTTTAGTTACCATCAGAGTATTCTCCATTCAATGCAATCACCTATCAAGACTTTTTTCCACTGCTCAAAACAGTTTTTGAACTCGTTGATTTTTATGACATTTAGTGATTCTGCCATTTTTGTATCACTTCTTCCACAGGCAAAACATTTCCCCTTGAGGACTTTTTTTCATCTGGGAAACAAAATAAAGTTGCCTAGGGTGAGATCAGGTGAACTGTTAGGGTGGGACATGGGGGTAATGACATTTTTGGTCAAAAACTACTGAACACTCAGTGCTCATAAATCACCCATGAAATGGGCAAACACATTGAAAGAGTGCTCCAAAAAAATTCACTGAAGCCGAATGTAGCCTGTCATAACAATGTCAGCTGGTACACTGATACAGGTGGGTCCCTAGAATACTCACCTAAGCAAAGCCTATACTACAAGGGGCCTGCTCTCCAGAAAATAATTCCAGTCCCCCTCATATATCCACACATATATGCCCAATTGATTTTGATAAGGTGTAAAACAATTTAATGAAGAAAAGATAGGCTTCTCAACAAATGATGCTAGATAAAGCAGACATCCATAAGCAAAGAACTGAACCTCAACCTAAACCTCACAATTTATACAAAAACAAACTTATCATAGGTCACAGAATTAAATGTAAAATGTAAACTATAAAGCAATGTAAAATAGGAGAAATATTTGTGACATAGGACTAGAGTTCTTAGCTTAGACTTGACACCAAAAGGATGACCCAAAAAAGGGGGCAAAAAGATAAATTAGACTTCATCGAAATTTAAAAATTTGTTCTTCAAAATACCTGTAAAAGAATGTAAAGATAAACAAGAACAAAAATTGAGACTGAGAAAAAAATTTGCAAAACACATATACAACAAAAAGGACTACCATCTAGACTATAAAAGGATTCTCGAATTCAACAGTTTAAAAAATGTAGCCAATTAGGAAATGGGCAAAATGTATTTTCCTAAAGAGGATATACCGGTGGCAGTAAACATATGAAAAAGATGTTCAACATCATAAACCATTAAGGAAATGCAAATTAAAGCGACAATAAGATATTGTTGCGGACCGTTCAGCCTGATTTCAGGAGTTGTAACCCTCACCCCATGGTGGGCTGTGTAAGACCCCTAGGGACCCACTTCATCTGGGTCTGTTCTGTGACAAGGATATGACCTATTAAGGAGACAAAGCTTATTTCCCTGGCAGGAGCACTGCTTCTGCCTTACCCATCTCTGGCCCCATAGCTTGGTTGACAGTCAATGACGGGTAAGACTCCTCATGGGAGGGGCAACCTAAGCCAGACGCGACCACTTGGGAGGCCTCATGGAAGGACTCGGGGGCTGCAGCAAAGAGGATGTGATGGGCCCTCGCCCCCCGGCTATTCTGACATAGCCCGAGTCCTCATTTCCATCTGGGAGATGTCTCCTGCTTCCTAATTGCCTTAAAGCCTGAAACTGTGGGGGTGAGCGGTGCAGCCCTGTCCTGGCTAGGACGGCCCCTTGGGTGATTGGCATAAGAAAGAATTCCTAAAGTCCTGTGAAACCTGCTTTGCTAAGAGTGCTCTTCCTGAGGTGATAAGTGTCCCAGGAGGAAATGAGTATGTCTCCCAAAGTCTGACAACCCCCTTTCCTGACAAACACTGGCTCAGATTAAGCCCTCTGATTGCTTTGAAATGTTAACCATTGTTTGATCCTTGTCACCTGACATATCTGTATTCCCATGTATTTGAGCCCAATAAAAGCCTAGTGAGGAGGGGCCTCTAGGTCATTCTCCTCTGAGAGTTTGACCCCTTACCTCCCCAAGCAGAAGATGTCTTGGTAGTTTTTACTTTCATCCGTGACAGAGGGATGGGGCTCTGCAGGCAGAGCCCCCCCACATCTGGTGCCCAGGACAGGGTCCCCCGCAAGATATCACTGTACATCTATCAGAATGGCTAATTAAAAACAGAGATAATACTAAATGCTGATGAGGATGTGAAGAAATTGAATCACCCATGCATTTCTGGTAATGTAAAATGGTACAGTCACTCTGGAAAACAATTTGGCATTTTCTCAAAAGGTTACACACTGTATCATTTCATTGATTTAGCATTCTTAAGAAGAGAAAATTATACAAATGGAGATGAGATTACTGGCTGCCCAAAGTTAAGGTGAAAGTAGGGGTGGGAGAGAGGTGAATATGGAGAGGACAATAGCAGAAACTGTTGTGTTGAGAGAAATTTCTGTCTTAATTGTATCCATGTCAACAGTGTAGTTGTGACATTAACTATAGTTTTACAAGATGTTACCATTAAGGGAATCTGGATAAAGTGAGCACTGGATCTCTGTACTATTTCTTATGGCTGCATGTGAACCTACAATTATCTCAAAATAAAAAGTTAAAATTTTTAAATGTGTGTTTGTCTTTTGGGGCTTCTGGGTGAATGGTTTGTAATTCCATGGTCTTTGATTTTTATGTATCGTTATGGGCTACTTAATAGTGACCTAATAAATGAGTTATTCAGAGTTCCCCAAAACTTGAAGTTCATTAATTAGAACTACAAGATTTTTATAGCTTTTAATTCTGAATTCTACTAAGAAAACTGTCTGCCAGCAGAGAACTGTGATGTTCTGATCATGCACGTATGTGCCATTGGATCACTGGAACCACTAAGCTATGGGAGTAGGGAACATTGTACTGCTACCTTACTTGACTGTAATTTTCAATTCCTCCTAGTGGTGTTTTCTTTTTTGTTTTCTATCTTAAATTACTCTTGGTTTAGCCTCACAATGACTAATTGAGTTTTGTTACAGCTATTTGCTTAACCTAGCAATATGTAAAAATTCCTATTTGTGTGAGTAAGTTTATTTTATAACTTTCTAGTATCTTGCATATATCTGTTGGGTTGTGGTTCAAAATGAGTTGTCCTCACCTGTATTGCTAAAGCCAATATATGCAGAATCCTAAAAGTATTTGCTTGAACACTGACTCTTCATTGTTATCACTGAATTAATTATCTTTCCACTGGAAAGTGGGAAGAGCTTTCATGGTTTGTGAGGTCCTTTGTCCCCCTAACTGCCAATGGAAAAAGAGTACAAAGTCTTCGATCTTGGACTTTCCAGTGTGACTATTAATTTTCCTAGCTGAGTTTACAGCAAAAAGTTCAGATTGGAGTTGCTAGCAAGTGCAGATATTGTGTTATTAAGTGAAACAAGACCCAGATACATTGAACACTAAGTGTATAAATGGCAATAATGACTTTTGCTATGAATGTTAATGACTCCGACTTCATTAATGTCCAGGTGGAGGCTCTTCCTATTTCAGTCCAAGGATGCACTGTTAAGAATGAATTTTCTTTCCCACAGAACAAAGTGGGCTTTGTACACTTGCTGATGCCATTTGTGGCAGAGAAGAACTTTCTCAGATTGCTTTGGAATGATGAAGAGTGTGTCTCTCATCCAAGAACTGAAATGATACCTTCAGGTGAGTCTGGAGTCCAAATCCTCAAAGGAGGGATTTAGGAAAACATTTGAGAGGATCAGGTTTAAACCAAATAATTCCTAAAGAAGAAATTCCATTCAAGTTCTTTCTTTAAAACAGGAAATTAAATGGAGTCATTATAAGGCAAACTCAAGAGACTGGTAGCACCATCCCTCCCTACTGTTAGTTGCATGAACTTCATTTTGGGTAATCTGTGATTTAAAAATTCTATTTAAATATGATCTGGTAACCATAGCTCCTTTAAAGTACAACAATCAGAATTCTAGGCAAAATGTGTCATTTTAGAAACATATAATATATATACCTGAAGTGCAACTCCTTGCATAATTATCAAGATTTAAGTCTCCTGGAGTATTATTTTAAGTATTTCATTAAATTCATGGGCCTATTTCCAAAACTGTTGTAGCAGTGAAGAAGGCCAGATTATCAAACATTTTTCAAGACCCTGGTAGTTAACATACTTTATTAAAATCACTTGAGGCAAGCCAAAGTTGAACTGGTGAAACAGGCATAGGTTGGCACACTTTCCAGATGTTTTTTATTTTTAAGTTTCATCATATGAATATCAGAATAGCCAATGCTATGTAAATGCAGCAAGACCAAAACCCTACCCTGTAAATAACTCTCTCAATTTCTCTCAAGAAAGCCTACTCTCCACAACTGAATTGCACATTGTTCTTTATGAACACAAGAAGAAAGACTTCATACACATCCTTTAAAATTCTTACCAGGGCAGAATGTTGGTGCTAACTCCTCTTTAAATATTTAATGGTGAATACTTAAAATTGATCTGATTTTATTGGGGGAGGGAATGTTCCTATGTGCAAAAATGAGGGATTTGGGGAAAACTTTAATTCAATCAAGGTCTTCACTTGTTTTACTCAGTGAGATGTCCTCTAACATATCAGTTAAAGAGGCCTAGAGGTGGGAGCATGCCTGGCATATTTAAGGAAGCACAAGGGGCCATGTAAAGGAGAAGAGAGGGGGTGGGAAAGCTCTCAGGGATGAAGCTGGGGTAACAGGGCCAGACTGCATTAAGCCTTGCACCCAGTGGGAAGACTTTGATTTTTTTGCTCTGAATAAGAAAGTGAGCCATCAGAGCCTTTCCTGTAGAGTAGTGACAAGATATGGAACTAGGCTTGGAGTCAACATCCCTGGAACCCCAGATCCCCAAATGGAAATCAGGCCCTGTTGGGAAGTAAGGAGGGGAGCAGATGTTGGGGAGACAGCCAACAATGTGTAGAGCACACTCAATTTTCCCACAGTGAATGATAGAAAGAAAATAAAACAAAGTATGCTTTTGAAACCAGGAATACTCACACATGTGTAACACACACACAAACAGAGAGAAGGAGAAAGAGAAATTTCACATCCCAAATACCTTTGTAGCCATGACAAAGTGAACAAATTAGAGAAACAAAAGAATTTAAAATCACTGAAGTGCTTTAATCAAAACTAATTATTAAAAAAAAAATAAGGGTCACTATGAAAAGTTCAGACTCCTCAGGATTACATCTTCTCGGTTCCATCTGTCCAGTGTTTCAGGAAACAGTCTGTTTTGTCAGTGAACTGTGTCTACAATTCTTACATAAAATATGTTAAACATCTGTCCTCGATCAACTTAAATATCACTGCTTTTTATTGTGTCTAATGCTAGCCCATCAAAATATAACTTACAAGAGAAGTTTTTGTTTTGTTTTGTTTTGTTTTCTTAGGCCATCTTAAGAACTCGGGGGTTTTTTTTTGGTTTTTTTTAGCATAATAATTCTCTCAGTACTAGAAGGGAAAACTAAAAATATGATAATTGTTCCGTTTCTTTGTAGGCCAGTATCAATAATTTGAAGACAACATGAGGTAACTTTAATCCTTATTTAAATATATGTCCACACTTGTTGCAACTCATAGATAAGAGATACTTTTTTGTTACTCAGGACAACAATGAACCCATCTTCCATGAAAGAATGAATTTCCATCAGTACTATACACTGGCCATAATTCAGACACCCCCAAGGCAGTACCTTAGGAAAAGTACTCTCTACACAACACAATAAATACTACCTATTATTGACACTACCCTGTGCCAGGTACTGACCTGAGTTTTTCACACAATAGTCCAGCTTCACCACTATAGCTGTGCAGCCTTGGGCAATGTACTTAATATCTCTGAGCCTCAGTTCCCTCATCTGTAAAATGGAGAGAACTGCATAAAGGTGTAAAAACTAAATGAGTTAATGTATGTAAAGTACTAAGAACAGTTCCTGGCACATCATAAGTACTAAATGTATAACCTATTAATTATCTAATTTAGTAACCCTCACAACAAATTGATACGGTAATACCATTATGTTCTGCATCTTATTGATTGAAGGTAAGAGAAGATAAATGGCAACAGCAATGGCTGTGACTAATACCAAAAACTGGGCTAAGCAAGTTATATACAGTATCACTAATGTTTACCACACTCTTATCACTGTTGGGAAACAACATCTCAAAGACATTCAATCCCCGTGGCTGGATTGATGGAGCCAGGAATCAAACCAAAGTCTTCTGGTAGCAGTATCTGTGCTCTCTGTCACCAGGCTACTTTCATCCTTTAGGAGTTTGGTCTACATGGTAAAAATCAATTCTGAATTAGATTTTCCTTGAATTGGCCAGTGGGTTTTGAATACTTTGTTTTCTTCAAATAAGTAAGTTTGGTATCTTAAAATCATGTGTTGCGGACTGTTCTGCCTGGTTTCAGGAGCTGTAACCCCCACCCCATGGCTAGGCTGTATAAGAGCCCAGGGGACCCATTTCATCTGGGTCTGTTCTGCCATCAGGACCTGAGCCTCTAAGCAGACAAAGCTTATCTCCCTGGTAGGAGTGCTGCTTCTACTTCATCCATCTCTGGCCCCCAATGCTTAGTCAGTTAGCCAATGATGGGTAAGACCCCTCAAGAAAGAGGCAACCCAAGCCAAGCACAATCACTTGGAAGGCCTCATGGAAGGACTCAGTGGGCTACAGCAAAGAGGTGGTGATGGACCCTCGCCCCCTGGCTATTCTGACATAGCCCAAGTGCCCATTTCCATCTGGGAGATGTCTTCCTTATCTCTTGCATCCTGAGCCTAATAGGCTTAAAGCCTGAAACTATGATGGAGAGCAGTGCAGCCCTGTGCCAGCCAGAGAGGTTCCCCGGGTGATCAGGCATAAGAAAGAATTCGTAAAGTCCTGTGAAACCTGCTTTGCTAAGAGTGCTCTTATGATAAGGGTCCGAGGAGGAAATGAGTATGTCTCCCAAAGTTTTTGCAACCCCCTTACCTGACAGACACTGACTCAGATTAAGCCCTCAGATTTCTTTGAAATGTTATTCATTGTTTGATCCTTGCCCCCTGACATTGATTGATGAGCTTTACCCATGTTCCTGCGTGTTATGAACCCAATAAAAGCCAATTGAGGAAGGGGCTCCTGGTCATTCTCCTTTGAGAGATCAACCACCTCTCCTCCCCAAGCAGATCATGTCTTGGTAGTTTTATTTTCATCTGTGACAGAGGGATGGGGCTCTGCGGGCAGAGCCCCTCCACAATCATGATTTTAAAAAATGTTTTTTACTTAAATGGTATCCTTTTTCTCAACTACTATATTTTTTTCTATTTTTTTGTTAGGAAATTAAAGTGATTTTTAATGGACTTTAAAAATGTTTCTTGATATCCTATCTCAGGAAATGAATTGGCTGTGGGAGGATGGGTGGTGTGCTCACGGGCTTGAACACAGGCAGTCCCTGCACACCAAAGCCAGTGTTTCCTTATGTTAGCAACAAGCTTAAAAGGAAGAGAATATTGGTGTGAATATGAGGTGGAACCATGTTCCTCACAGAGAAGTTCAGCAATGATCCTGTATCAAATCACCTGGGCTGGTGTTTAAAAAAGGTAAGGATCCCTGAGCTAGAGTGACTGAACCCAGAGATTTGAGGGAGGAGCCAGTCACCTGCACTGTAAAAAGCCCACATGATGGTCCACATGTACAGTACATGTTGGAACTGCCACTTCACACCTTTTCCTCATCCTCATCATCTTTAGAACAAGCACCCAAAATCAGAATGGAGATCTTTACACATAAGCGATCAGAGAAAAGGAAATCTCTTACCACCAGTCAAGGAAAGATGGAGAACAGAGAGAATGAGGAATTACAGTCAGGAGAAAATACAAGTATATCTCCCTCATGCTCTAATCCCCTAAACTTGGTTTGCGTTACAAATCCAAACCCATAAACACAATGATCCAAAGAACCTCAGATGCAGGATTTTCTCTCTATCCCACTCCACTCACTGCTTAGCCACCAGATACACAGCCTAAAGCAGAGGAGGGAGCTGGGCCTTCTTTCAACCTGCCCGAGGCTATTAGTATAGCTTCACAAATCTGTAAATTACAGGTGACACTTGCATATCCTATTCCAGATTAGAACCAGGCTTCACAATGAGATGGTGGTTATGGCAGGGGACATAGAAATAATGATATAGAATTTAGAATGGTCACTCTTTAGCTAGCCACTTTATGTGCAGTATTTCATTTTATAAACCCAAAAAGTAGTTCCTCTTTTATCCCCATTTTGTAGATGAGAAAACAGAGGCACAGAGAGGTTGAGTTATTTCCCAGAACATCCAGACAATGGGATGGAAGCACATTACTCCAATTATTCTACAACTTCCTCGGTTTGGCCTCAATTAAGCACAGGATCCCATAAGGTAGTCACCAACCAATTAATTCAGTCAGATACAGAAAGTAGGAAACAACAAAAAAATGGTGTATATTTTCACCCACATACCTTTGACTTTTGAATACAACCGTGACTGAGTCTGAGTCGAACCTAACAGGCAGACAGTGTCCAAAAAGCAAACAGATGACAATTTTGTGTAGAACAATCATGTTTCAGTTTCAGAGATTCTAGGCTTTTTTCCCCCCTGGAGTTGGTAGCAAGGCCACACTCAGCTCTGGGTCTGTGTGGTTCAGGCAGCTGACATTTGTTGGGTAATCACCATGTGTCAAGTTACTAGGTGGGTCTTCCCATGCATTTCTTCATTTAACCATCAAAACCACCCCAGGACTGTGGTGATAAGTACTGTGATCCCATTCTCCAGATGAGGCAAACAAGGTGTTGAGTGGATCCAGACTTTCAGTGAGGACTGTGCGACCCCAGAGTCTGAGCTACCTTGCTGTTTCAGGGTCTCCAGAGAAACAGAACCAATAGCACGTATGAAGATCTATGTAAAAGGAGGTTCATGATAGGAATGGGCTCATGTGAAGCCCCATGATCTGCCACCTGCAAATTACAAAAGCAGGAAAGCAAGTAGTGCAAGTCAATCTGAGTTCAAAACACAAGAACCAGGGAAGCCGATGTTGTGAATTCCTGTCTGAGTCCAAAGGCCTGAGAACAATGAGCACCAATGCCCACAGGCAACAAATGGATGTCCCACCTCAAGCAAAAAGCAAATTTGTCCTACTTCCACCTTTTTGTTTCATTCAGGTCCCCAAAAGATTGGATGATGTCCACCCGCATTGGTGAGGGAGATCTTTACTCAATCTACCGATTCAAATGCTAATCTCTACCTGACACACCTTCACAGATACACAGAGAAGTAATGTTTTACCAGCTATCCAGGCATCCCTTAGGCCATCAAATTGATCTATAAAAGCAACCATCACCCTTGCCTTTCCAGCATAGGGTAATCTTTGGGAAGATGCCAGTGATTGGAATTCTAATTCTAACTTTGTCATTCCCACACTTGGCAGTTCTGTGACAGTCCCTGTGATCTATCTGGACTTCAGTCTCTTCCATTCACAAAATTGCAGATACGGCCCTAATTATCTTACAAACCACAAATTACTCCTTCAAAAATCTGGAATTTGCCATGATAGAAACCAAAAGTCTACTTTTTTTTCTGAGAAACACAATTTTATAGGCATTTTGTTATCATAGTGTCCACATAGGAAGAGTTTTAAGGAATGAAACTATAGTTGTTTTATAGAAATGCATTAGATGGAGACATCCAATTTTGCCTTCTAACTAGAATAAAATTCCCATGTTCTACCAAGAAGTCTTGTCCCAACTTCTGGGGTGAGAACTGTTCTACTAAACAAAATTATAATTTCATCCCTTATGACACTAAAATTCAACCAGTCTTTGATCAGGTTTCTCAGTGAAAGAACAATTTGCATGCCTTGTTCCATTTATCTATTGCTTTTTAAATACAAACAAAATCTTGGCTGGTAAGGACACCAGGAAGATAGGGAAAACATTACAAGATGTTTAAAGTATGCTGAGAACTAAGAACAATACTGATAATTAATAAAGCATATCATTGAATAAAACAGGTAATTAGGTATGATAATGTAAATATAAACAGCACCTAATTAGCAGAACCTTTCATTACTATGTCTAAGTGTGGACAATAAACATTTGGTATATTGCTTTCACACCCACACACAAAACTTCTTAGCTGGTCTTGGCTCAAATAACTGCGTGGTAGTGAAGATGTCCAAAACAGTTGAGGGCAGTCACAATGCTGATGTTTTTGTATTCATATCATTTCCAATGAGCCAAAGACAATGTGAATATGAATTGGAAGTGTTCTATGTTATCAAACTAAGCTTCTTTATTCTAAAAATTGCCTTCATCTGATGTCTGTGTTGCAGCAGTTTCTGTATCCCCATGGAAATAACCCTTTACCCCCTGCCTTCCATGACTCTATGATGGAGAAGAGCCTTAGTACCTCGGTCAGCAGTAGTCAGGTCTCTATGCCCACAGATCTGCTCTGGATAGAGTTTCCAATAACCACCATGCTGAAAAACCAATAGATACATTTTCCTCCTTATTCTTCTTGATTTCTTTGCTAGTTTTTACTCTGTTTCCCATACTTTCTTTAAAAACACATACTGTTCTGTGATGCCCCTCTTTTATGCTTTTCTCTTCCCCTTTTGGGTAAACTTTCTTCGTCTCCTTTGCTAGCTAGCCCTCATCCTTCAGCCCACTTTAAATGGCACTTCATTAGTGATCATCCACTCCTCCCTCCATGAATAATCACTGTGAGAGCTCATGCCTACACAATTATAATTATGTTTTTGCTTCCTTTACATTCTTATGGCAGTGCCTTAATTCCAGCACTTATCACTTACCTCCTGGATTATTTTAATGCCTTCCTAATTTTTCTCCTTGCTACCAATTTGACATCTCCTCCTTTCAATCCATTCTGTACCAATATTTCCAAATTGCACATTTGATCTTGTTGTTTTTTGTTCTCTGCTCGGTAGGCTCCTTTGAACAAAGTCATCTTTAGTATGAGACAGTTAGGGTAGTTTATAACTCCTTAGAGTAAGCAACTTTAGGGTTCAGGTGGTAGAGGCAATGGCTGCTGTCACAAACAGTCCTGCTTTCTGGGAGAAAGCTGTACAAAGTCCAAACTGAGGGGGTGAGGACTCCCAGGATCTCCAGAGGCAGTGGCCTTGACATCTGAAATATGGTTGTCAAAATGCATTCTGATAATTAATAAACTGTTTCTTGTCAAGTTCATTCTGGCTTAAGGATAGTATATGGGCAAAGTAGGGAGAATCAGTAACCATCTGACTCAAGGAAACCAGAGAAGTCACTAGCCTTTATTTCTATTTCTCCACCAGAATGTCATAGTGCCTGTTTCGATAGGATTAGATTAATCTGTTAGTGATATAAAATTCCCTGAAACAGAAACCCAGATGGAAGTGTAATTCTCTCTTACATAAACGAAATCCAAAGGTAAGCTGCCCAGGGTGGGTGAGGTGCTCCCTCATCATCAGGCACAAGCTTCTTTCAGCTTCCTGCTCCATTGTCATCAACACAATGTCTACCTCATGATCCTAACTGACTACCTGAGCCCCACCTTCATGTTTGTGTTCCAGCCAATAGGAGCACAGACACAAAGATCACACCATCTTCCATCAAAGATACTTCCCGGGAGATCCACAGACCACTCTCTTTGCATACCATTGGCGAAAACTCGATGTCATGGTCATCTAAGCTAAAAAGGAGACCAGGAGATATAATTTTTCTTTTGGGCAGTCATGGTCTTAGCTAAAGAATAGGTATTTTGTTATCAAGGCAAAAGTGGCATATTTACCTGTAGGAACACTATCAACCTTTGCTGCAGCACCTGAAAGTCCTATGTCAGAGATGTAGACCTTTAGCACTTAAAAAACCAATGCTCTCTGTTAGGTAACATCATGATTCCTCAGCAGGCTTTGATTTTTCAGTTACCTTCCAATGTGACATCAAGATCAAGGGGATGTCAGAACAGGAGGGAAGGTTACCACTAAAAGACAGAGGAGTTATAAAACCAAAAGGAACAAGATATTAAAGATCCACATTGCATTAATGATTTCAGGTGGCTGGGTGAGGGTAGGAGTGGTGATAAAACAGAGGAGTTAGGACCAATTCTGGTCTGCTCTGTGGTCTTGGAATCAGTTTTCCTCAACTTTAAAGTAGGAATAATTGGGTTATTGTGAGGGAAAAATAATGAGTATGTTTTAAAGCCTTGCCTTGGTAGGTAGTAGACATTAATCATTGTTGCTACAAATATTAGGTTGAACAAAAGCTACCAGAAAGAAACCAGGTTCAAAATGTAGGTCTGATGTTTTCTGTTAGCCCAGTTGATAATTTACTTTGTGTTAGGTTCATGAAGGCAGGAGCAACATCTGTTTTTTTCACCATTGAATCCCCGATGCCTAGCACAGCACCTGACACATGATAGATACTCAGAAAACTTTCCCTGAATTAAATGAGTAAATGACCCACAAGGATCAGGTAAATTGAGCAGAAAATGTTTAAGGACATCATAGTAGAGACTGCATCAAAGAGTTCTAAATCAAATTAAGGGGAGACTAGTGAAAGGAGCAGTAGAGTTTGAGGAGGGTAATGGCAGCAAGAGCTAATTAGCACATTTGGAGCTGGTATACATTTGGAAAGATGGTAATTATTTTTTATACAACCTTGGGAATTTGATCTTTTTGTATTTTTTAATTTGGAGGTTTTCTTAATTTTATTTTTCAATTACAGTTTGAATTTGGAATTTTTTTTAAATTTTTATTTTAATTGTTGATCTTGTACAGTTTTCTGTCTTTTATTCTCACCCAAACCCGCCATCCCAGCCCTCCCCACCTCCCTCCAATTTCCACCCCCCCATAGTTTTTGTCCATGTGTCCTTTATACTTGTTCCTGTAAATCCTTCCCCTATTTCTATGTCTTTGGTTATATTATGCTTGTTTGTTTGTTTTGTTGATTAGGTTCCTGTTAAAGGTGAGATCATATGGTATTTGTCTTTCACTGCCTGGCTTACTTCGCTTAGCATGATGCTCTCAAGTTCCATCCATGCTGTTGCATAGGGTATGAGCTCCTTCTTTCTTTCTGCTGCATAGAATTCCATTGTATAAATGTACCACAGTTTTTTGATCCATTGATTTACTGATGGGCATCTAGGTTGCTTCCAACACTTGGCTATTGTAAATTGTGCTGCTATAAACATAGGGATGCATAGTTTCTTTTGGATTGATGTTTCAGGATTCTTAGGATATAGTCCTAGCAATGGAATTGCTGGGTCAAAAGGTATATCCATTTTTAGTTTTTTTAGAAAGTTCCATACTGTTTTCCATAGTGGTTGTACCAGTCTGCACTCCCAAAAGCAGTGCACTAGTGTCCCCTTTTCTCCACAACCTCTCCAACACTTGCTGTTTGTTGCTTTGTTTATGAGGGCCATTCTGACTGGTGTCAAGTGGTATCTCATTGTAGTTTTAATTTGCATCTCTCTGATAGCTAGCGATATCGAGCATCTTTTCATGTGTCTCTGGATCCTCTGTATGTCCTCCTTGGAGAGGTATCTGCCCGAGTCCTTTGTCCATTTTTTAATTGGGTTACTTGTCTTCTTAGAGTGGAGTCGTGTACGTTCTTTGTATATTTTGGAGATTAAACCCTTATCTGAGATATCATTGGCAAATATGTTTTCCCACACAGTTGGTTCTCTTTTTATTTTAATACTGTTTTCCTTGGCCATGCAGAAGCTTTTTATTTTGATGAGATCCCATTTGTTTATTCTTTCCTTTATGTCCCTTGCTTTAGGGGACATATCAGTAAAAATGTTGCTGCATGAAATATCTGAGATTTTCCTGCCTATGTTCTCTTCTAGGACTTTAATGGTGTTACGGCTTATGTTTAAGTCTTTTATCCACCTTGAATTTATTTTTGTGTATACTGTAAGTTGGTGCTTGAGTTTCATTTTCTTGCATGAAGCTGTCCAGTTCTCCCAACACCACTTGTTGAAGAGGCTATTTTTACTCCATTTTATGTTGCTGCCCCCTTTGTCGAATATTAATTGACTATAGAGACTAGGGTTTATTTCTGGGCTCTCTATTCTATTCCACTGGTCCACGTGCCTGTTTTTATGCCAGTACCAGGCTGTTTTGATTACAGTGGCCTTGTAATACATTTTGGTATCAGGTATTGTGATCCCTCCTGTTTTGCTCTTCTTCCTCAAGATTGCTGCCGCTATTCTGGGTTGTTTATGGTTCCATATAAATTTTTGAAGAGTTTGACTTCCGGCCAAGATGGAGGCGTAGGCGGACACGCTGTGCCTCCTCTCACAACCAAAATTAAGGACAACAAATATTTAGAAACAAGAAAACAACCAGAACTTATAGAAAATTGAACTGTACGGAAGTCCAACAACCATTCATCCAAACCGGTAAGAGGGGCAGAGTCGCGGTAGGAAAAAGTGGAGGTGCGGACCCAGGAACGCAAGTAGCAGCGGCTGGCAGTTCCCAGGTGCACAGGCGGCAGCTGGCGGTCCCCGGGAACAGGGGGGCAGCTGTGCAGACCCAGTGAGACCGCACAAGGCGGCTGGCTGACCAGGGGGTCTCACATTAGCGCGCACAGACGGTCCAGGCAGAGGGGAAGTGGCGGAAGGGACTGAATCCAGGAGAGAGCAGAGCAGGCGCCATTGTTCCCTCTCAGACCCTGCCCCCACATACAGCGTCACAACCCAGCGACTGGGCTGCCCCACACTGGGGAGCGCCTGAGGCTTCACTCTTCACTATATAACAGCACTTGCCCGCATGCCCGTGCGCAGATAATCCAGGTGAAGGGGAAGCAGCGGAAGGGATCGGAGTCCAGGAGAGAGCGGAACAGGCGCCATTCTTCCCTCTCGGACCCCGCCCCCACCTATAGTGTCACAACCCAGCAACTGGGCTGCCCCACCCTGAGGAACACCTAAGGCTCCACCCCTCATACGTAATAGCCGCGACCAGACTAAAACCAAAACAAAACAAAACAAAAAACCCCACCAAAAATGGCTCAAACCGGAGAAAAAATGAAAACCCCAGAGTCAATTCCTCTAAGCAACAAAGAGATAGCCAACCTATCAGATACACAGTTCAAAGCACTGGTCATCAAAATGCTCACAGAATTGGTTGATTTTGCTCATAAATTAGATGAGAAAATGCAGGCTACAATAAGTGAAATGAAGGAAGACGCATGGGGAACCGATAGAGATGGAAGGAAAACTGGGACTCAAATCAATGGAGTGGACCAGAAGGAAGAAACTAACAACCAAACAGAAAACAAGGAAGAAACAAGAATTCAAAAAAATGAGGAGAGGCTTAGGAATCTCCGGGACATCGTTAAACGTCCCAACATCCGAATTATAGGGGTCTCAGAAGGGGAAGAAGAAGAGCAACAAGTAGAAAACTTATTTGAACAAATAATAAAGGAGAACTTCCCCAATCTGGCAAAGGAAATAGACTACCAGGAAGTCCAGGAAGCTCAGAGAGTCCCAAAGAAGTTGGGCGCAAGGAGGAACACATCAAGGCAAATCGTAATTACATTAGCCAAGATTAAAATGAAGCAGAGAATTCTAGAAGCAGCAAGGGATAAGGGGACAGTTACCTACAAAGGAGTTCCCATCAGACTGTCAGCTGATTTCTCCAAAGAGACCTTCCAGGCAAGAAGGGGCTGGAAAGAAATATTTGAAATCCTGAAAAGCAGGGACCTACATCCAAAATTGCTCTTTCCAGCAAAGCTGTCATTTAGAATGGAAGGACAGATAAAGTGCTTCTCAGATAAGGTCAAGTACAAGGAGTTCATCATCACCAAGCTCTTATTATATGAAATGTTAAAGGGACTTATCTAAGAAAAAGAAGATCAAAAATATGACAATGGAAAGACAGCAAACTCACAGCTATTAAGAACCACACCTAAAACAAAAGCAAACTAAGCAAACAGCCAGAACAGGAACAGAAACACAGAGATGGAGATCATATGGAGAGTTAGCAACAGGGGAGTGGGAGGAGAAGAGGGGGGGAAGGTACAGAGAATAAGTAGCACAGATGGTGGGTAGAAAATAGACAGGGGGAGGGCAAGAATAGTATGGGAAATGTAGAAGCTAAAGAACTTATGACACATGGACATGAACTAAAGGGGGGAATGTGGGTGGGAGAGGGTGTGCAGGGTGGGGGGAATGATGGGGGAGAAACGGGACAACTGTAATAGCATAATCAATAAAATATATTAAAAAATAATAAATAAATAAATAAATAAATAATGCAAAAAATTTTTTTGAAGAGTTTGTTCTATATCTGTGAAATATGCCATTGGTACTTTAATAGGTATTGCATTGAATCTGTAGATTGCTTTGGGAAGTATGGACATTTTGATGATGTTAATTCTTCCGATCCATGAACACGGTATGTGTTTCCATTTATTTGTGTCTTCCTTGATTTCCTTCTTCAGTGTTGTGTAGTTTTCTGCATACAGGTCTTTTACCTCCTTGGTTAGGTTTATTCCTAGGTACTTTATTTTTCTTTTTGCTATATCAAATGGTATTTTTTTCTTGATTTCTGCTTCTGTTGTTTCATTGTTGGTATACAAAAATGCCTTTGATTTCTGGATATTGACTTTGTATCCGGCTGTTTGGCTAAATTCATTTATTAGGTCGAGCAGTTTTTTGGCCGAGACTATACGATTTTCTATGTATACTAACATGTCATCTTCAAACAATGATAGTTTTGTTTCCTCCTTTCCAAGTTGGATGCCTTTTATTTCCTTTTCTTGTCTAATCGCTGTGGCTAATACTTCCAATACTATGTTGAATAGAAGTGGAGAGAGTGGACAGCCTTGTCTTGTTCCTGATTTTAGTGGAAAAGAATTTAGTCTTTGCCCGTTGAGTATGATGCTGGCTGTAGGTTTCTCATATATAGCCTTTATTATGTTGAGGAATGCTCCCTCTATTCCCACTTTGCTGAGTGCTTTTATCATAAATGGGTGCTGTACCTTATCAAATGCTTTTTCCGCATCTATTGATATGATCATGTGATTTTTGTCTTTGCTTTTGCTTATGTGATGAATTACATTTACTGATTTGCAAATGTTGAACCATCCTTGCATCCCTGGGATGAATCCCACTTGGTCGTGGTGTATGATCTTTTTAATGTGTTGTTGGATGCGGTTTGCCAATATTTTGTTGAGGATTTTAGCATCTATGTTCATCAGCGATATTGGCCTGAAGTTCTCCTTCTATGTTGTGTCTTTATCTGGTTTTGGGATTAGGATGATGCTGGCTTCATAAAAAGAGTTTGCGAGTCTTCCATCTATTTGGATTTTTTGGAATAGTCTGTGGAGAATAGGGGTTAGCTCTTCCTTAAATGGTTTGTAGAATTCTCCTGTGAAGCCATCTGGTCCAGGGCTTTTGTGCGTCGGGGGTGTTTTGATTACTGATTCAATTTCACCAGCTGTTATTGGTCTGTTCAGGCTTTCTGTTTCTTTTTCATTGAGTTTTGGAAGGTTATATTTTTCCAGAAACCTGTCCATTTCACCTAGGTTTTCAAATTTCTTGGCATACAGTTCTTCATAGTAATTTCTTACAATCCTTTGTATTTCTGCGGTGTCGGTTGTAATATCTCCTCTTTCATTTCTGATTGTGTTTATTTGAGGCCTCTCTCTTTTTTTCTTGACGAGCCTGCTTAAAGGCTTGTCGATTTTGTTGATCTTTTCAAAGAACCAACTCCTGGATTCATTGATTTTTAGGATTGTGCTTTTAGTCTCTATGTCATTTAATTCTGCTCTTATCTTGGTTATTTCTTTCCTTCTACTTGCTCTGGGCTGTCTTTGTTGTTGTTCCTCGAGTTCTTGTAGGCGAAGGGTTAGGTTGTTTGTTTGAGATGTTTCTGTCTTTTTTAGATAGGCCTGTATCGCTATAAGCTTCCCTCTGAGGACTGCCTTTGCTGTGTCCCATAAGTTTTGGGTCGATGTGAGTTCATTATCGTTTGTTTCCAGAAACTTCTTGATTTCCTCCCTAATTTCATTCTTGACCCATTCATCGTTTAATAGCATGCTATTCAATCTCCATGATTTTGAGGGTTTTGGGTTTTTCTCCTTGGGGTTGGTTTCTAGTTTCAGTCCCTTGTGGTCAGAGAAAATGCTTGGTATGATTTCAATTTTCTTGAATTTGTTGAGGCTTGATTTGTGTCCTATCATGTGGTCTATCTTTGAAAATGTTCCATGTGCATTTGAAAAGAAAGTGTATTTAGCTTCTTTGGGATGAAGGGCTCTATATATATCAGTTAAGTCCATTTCCTCTAGAGTGTTGTTCAATGCCACAATATCTTTGTTGATATTTTGTTTGGAAGATCTGTTCATTTTTGACAGTGGGGTGTTAAAATCACCTACTATAATTGTGTTGCTGTCTATATCTTTCTTGAAGTCCTCTAAAATTTTCTTGATGTATTTAGGTGCTCCTCCGTTGGGTGCATATATATTTACAATATTTATGTCTTCTTGGTGGATTCTTCCCTTGAGTATTATGAAGTGACCTTCTGGGTCTCTCTTTATGGCCCTTCATTTGAAGTCTATTTTGTCTGATATGAGTATTGCTACCCCAGCTTTTTTTTCCTGACCATTTGCTTGGAAAATTTGTTTCCAGCCCTTCACTTTTAGCCTGTGTATGTCTTTTGTCCTGAGGTGGGTTTCTTGTAGGCAGCATATGTGTGGGTCATACTTTCTTATCCATTCAGCTATTCTATGTCTTTTAATTGGAGCATTTAATCCATTTACATTTAAGGTTATTATTGATAGGTATTTATTCATTGCCATTTTTGTACCTGTGTTCCTCTCTCTCTTTCTCTCTCTGTCTTTTCCTTTCTTCCCTTAAAGCAGTCCCTTTAGTATCTCTTGCAGCATTGGTTTGGTAGAGGCGTATTCTTTTAGACTTCTTTTGTTTGGGAAGCTCCTTATTTGGCCTTCTATCTTGATTGAAAGCCTTGCTGGGTAAAGTAGTCTGGGTTGCAGGCCTTTGGTTCTCATTGCTTGGAATATTTCTTGCCATTCTCTTCTGGCTTGGAGCGTTTCCATTGAGAAGTCAGATGCTAACCTAATTGGGGCCCCCTTGTATGTTACTTCCTTTTTCTCCCTTGCTGCCTTTAAGATTCTCTCTTTGTCTTGGAATTTTGCCATTTTAATGATGATGTGTCTTGAAGTGGGCCTGTTTGGGTTCCTTTTGATTGGGACTCTCTGTGTTTCCTGGATTTGTGTGGCTTTTTCTCTCACCAAATGAGGGAAGTTTTCCATCATTACTTTTTCAAACAGGTTTTCTATCCCTTGTTCTTGTTCTTCTCCTTCTGGTATCCCTATTATACGAATATTATTCCGTTTCATGTTGTCTTGCATTTCTCTTAAACCCTCTTCATTCTTTCTAAGCCTCTTTTCCTTATCTTGCTCATTCTGAGTGTTTTTTTCTATTTTGTCCTCCAACTCGCTGATCCGATCTTCTGCTTCATCAATTCTGCTTTTCATTCCTTCTACTGTGTTCTTCAGTTCAGAGATTGTGTTCTTCATTTCCTCTTGGCCCTTGTTGATAGTTTCTATTTCCTTTTTCATGTTGATATAGTTTGCCGTGAGTTCATCATAACTTCCCTGTAGTTTATGGTAGCTCATTGAGAGCTCATTAAGCTTCCTGACAACCATTGCTTTGAACTCGCTATCTGATAGTTGAGTTGCCTCTGTTTCATTTAGCATTCTTTCTTGAGCTTCCTCCTTTCCTTTCGTTTGGGGATTGTTCTTTTGTCTTCCCATTGTTTGTAAGACTCTTGTTGTTAGCCTCAACTTCTTAAATTGATCTGTTCTGGCTCCCTGGGTTTGTGGTATGACCTTCTGTGGTAGAATATCTGTGAGATTCAGTGGTGGATTCTCCTTCAGATATCCTGTTGTTCACCGCTTTCACTGTCTCATCAGCTGGAATACCCTCTTTTGGGGGCCAACTCTGGGTTTTTTTTGTTTTGTTCCCCCCCCCCCACAGTTCCAGGCTTGCTTGTTTGTTTGTTTTGTCTCACTCGTGGGTATTTACAAAAAGAAGAGGGGGGAAAATGAAAAAAAGAAGAAAGAGGAAACAAGAGGAAGGTAGAAGAGATAAAATTGAAAAGAAAGGAAGAGGGGATAAGAGAAGAAGGAATTCAAGGGAGGCAAAAGGAATTGGGGAGTAAAGAAGAAGATATAAACAATGAAGAAGGAGTAGGTAAAAACTCATATAGATAGACAGGCTTACAAACAAAAAGACACTAACAAACTGGCAAAACAAAAAAGAGACACGCACACAGACACCCCCACACAAATATAAGCAGCCAAAGGGGGAAAAAAAAAAGAACAAGCAAAGCACAACAAAATATTAAAAAAATTAAAAAAATATATTAAAAAAATAAAATGAAAAAAAAAGAAAAAAAAAAAAACCCTCTTGTTGTTTTCAAACTTGCCAGCTGGTTTTTCAGGTCTTGCTGGCTGCAATGGCCGAGGGGTGATCTTATTGCTTTTCTCTGTGTTCAGGACTCAGTCCTCATTGTGCTATGTATCCCAGCGTTAGTGGGCACCTCTCCCCACAGGGATTCCAGCGTGTGATCTGAGCCTCCTGGTGTGTGCGCACTTCTCCGAGTTTATGGGTGTGTGCTAGGTTCTCCAGACGTGCACAGCCGCCTGCCTTTGTCCCTGGGAGGCTTTCAGTGTTCGGGCACAGCTGCCTGCATTTGCTTCTGAGAGGGGCCTGCGTTCCAGCTGCTATCCGGCGCCTGCACCTTGGGCCTGAGCTGTCCGCGTTTGAGCACCCGCCCGTGAACTGACACCTCTGGCTCCACAGCTGTCTCCAGTGGCCTGCGCCTATGTTTTCACAAGTGTCCACTAGCCCGCGACCCTGTGCGGTCCCCTGAGGGTGTCTATTTTCATGCAGCTGTCTCACTTCGCCCGCGCCTCTGTCTCTGTTGGGGCGCCTGTGCTTTCGTAGTCGCCCGGCGAGCACGAAAACTCGGTTCAAAGTCGCGCAGTGACCTGGTGCGGGGCACCCACTTTCGCTTGGCTTCGGCCGCAGTCGAGCGGTGGCCCCTGAGATCTCCCAGCCAGTTCAGCGGCTGACCCAGCTCCCTCCCCAGGGCCCTGGGGCAGGCTTGGCGGAGCACCAGGCCAGGGCCTCAGCTGCCCCGTTCTCCTCGCGCTGGAACCCTGGGCTCTTATTGTTCTGAAGAGCTCTCCTTACCGCTTGTTTTTCAGTGTCCGCTACAATTTCCGACCTCTTATTCTCCAATATGCTGTGTTACTGTTCCTTGTCTGTTCTGGTCTTTCATAAATTGGCCCGGTTTTTCTCCCGTGTGTAGAGGGGAAATAGGTCTGCTCCCTCCTACCACGCCGCCATCCGAATTTGGAATTTTTAAGTTCTTATTTGATATTTTATAAATTAGGATGAGACAAAAATGTAAACTCGTAGTGATTTGATTAGTCAGTCAAACAAAAACAAGCAAAACATAAAACCTGTAACATGGATCCTTATTAAATGACAAACATGAAGAATTAAAAGCCCATGAGCTATTGGCAGCTTCCTCTAGTCCAGATTGTTTTTCCCTTAAATTAAACAAACCTTAGTGTTTGTAAAATTCTTGAGGAAATATGGTGACCACATGAATAGTGTCAGCAACAGATTTCTTTTTATATGTTGTAGTACTAGGTTCACAAAGTATTTATGGTGTCACTAGCATCATTCCAGATTCATCACATTTAATATCTACCTGGACATTGCCTTATGTAACCACTAGAATGTGTAAATACTTCTCACAGCATTACCAATAGTTAATACTGGACCAAAATCATATAATTCTTTTGTTTTTTTACTTCATAAGAACGTCATATATATTTCTCACCAAATGTCCTTTTTTCCCTCACATATACCTTGACCCACCTTTATAGTTTTTTCCCAAAGTTAAATTTTTTATTAATTTTTTTATTGTGTTTTTCTTCGTTACCATTTACCCCTTTTATCCTCATCCCCCATGCAAGCACCACACTGTTCTCTATGTCCATGAGTCCTTTTACGTTTTTGCTCAATTCCCTCTACCCAATGCCTGCCCCCTCCTTAGCTGTCATCTTGTGGTCTATCTATGAGTCTGTCTCTATTTTGCTTGTTAGTTCAGTTTGTTCATTAGATTCCACATATGAGTTAAATCACATGATATTTGTCTTTCTCTGACTGGCTTATTTCACTTAGCATAATGTTCTTCAGGTCGATCCATACCATCCGAAAGGGCAAAATTGTCTTCATTTTTATTGCTGAATAATATTACATTATGTAATGTCCCATAGTTAAATAATGCTGCAATGAACATAGGGGTGCTTATGTTCTTTCAACTTAGACTTCTGGGTTCCTTTGGGTATATCCCCAAAAGTGGGATCACTGGGTAGAAAGGCATATCCATTTCTACTTTCTTTGAGATGTCTCCATACTGCTTTCCACAGTGGCTGCACCAGTCTGCATTCCCACCAAAGATGTAAAAGGGCTTCCCTTTCTCCACATCCACCCCAGCACATGTTATTTGTTGATTTATTGATGACAGCCATTCTGACAAGTGTGAGATGATATCTCATTATGCTTTTAATTTGCATTTCTCTGATGATTAATGACATCGAACATTGTTTCATAAGTCTATTGGCCATCTGTATGTACTCTTTGAAGATGTGTCTATTTAACTCCTTTGCCCATTTTTGAATTGGGCTGTTCATTTTTTTGGTATTGAGTTTTGTAATTTCTTTATAAATTTTGTATATTAACCCTTATCAGATGTATTAGCAAATATGTTCTCCCATTCTGTGGATTTTCTTTTTATTTTGTTGATGTTTTCCTTTGCTGTGCAAAAGCTTTACAGCTTGATGTAGTCTCATTTGTTTACTTTTTCCTTTACATCCGTTGCTCTAGGGGACATATCAGTGAAAAATATTGCTGTGTGGAATATCTGAGATTTCCCTGTCTATGTTCTCCTCTAGGACTTCTATGGTATCACAACATATTTAAGTTTTAGCCATCTTGAGTTTATTTTTGTGTTTGGTGTAATTTGGCGGTCCAATTTCTTTTTTCTTTTTTTTTTTTCCATGTAGCTGTCCAAATCTCCCAACACCACTTGCTGAAGAGGCTATTTTTACTCCATTTTATGCTTCTGCTCCTTCTGTCAAATATTAACTGACCATTTAGGCTTGGGTTTATTTCTGGACTCTCTAATCTGTTCTACTGATCTATGTTTCTGTTCTTATGCCAGTACCAGACTGTTTTGGTTACTGTGTCTATATAGTTTGATATCAGGTATGGTGATCCCTCCTGTTTTGTTCTTCTTTCTCAAAATTGCTACAGCTAATTGGGGTAATTTATGTTTCCATATAAATTTTTGAAATGTTTGTTCTAGAGCTGTGAAATATGTCATTGGTATTTTAATAAGGATGGCATTAAATCTGTAAATTTCTTTGGGTAGTATAGACATTTTGCTGATGTTACTCCTTACAATCCATGAACATGGTATGTTCTTCCATTTATTTGTGTCTTCCTTAATTTCTTCAGTGTTGTGTAGTTTTCGAAGTACAGGTCTTTTACCTCCTTGGTTAGGTTTATTCCTAGGTACTTTATTTTTCTTGTTGCTATATCAAATGGAACTTTTTTCTGATTTCTGTTTCTGATGTTCCACTGTTGGTATACAAAAATGCCTTCAATTTCTGACTATTGATTTTGTATCCCCTTTTTAAATATATTTTATTGATTATGCTATTACAGTTGTCCCATTTCTCACCTGTCATTCCTCTCCACCCTGCACACACCCTCCCACCCACATTCCCCCCCTTTAGTTCATGTCCATGTGTCATAAGTTCTTTAGCTTCTACATTTCCCACACTATTCTTGCCCTCCCCCTGTCTATTTTCTACCCACTGTCTATGCTACTTATTCTCTGTACCTTCCCCCCTCTCTCCTCCTCCCACTCCCCTGTTGCTAATCCTCCATGTGATCTCATTTATGTGTTTCTGTTCCTGTTCCAGTTGTTTGCATTTGTTTTAGTTGTGGTTGTCAATAGCTTTGAGTTTGCTGTCTTTTTACTATCATATTTTTTATCTTCTTTTTCTTAGATAAGTCCCTTTAACATTTCATATAATAAGAGCTTGGTGATGATGAACTCTTTGAACTTGACCTTATCTGAGAAGCACTTTATCTTCCCTTCCATTCCAAATGACAGCTTTGCTGGACAGAGCAATTTTGGATGTAGAGCCTTGCCTTTCAAGACTTCAAATACTTCTTTCCTGCCCCTTCTTGCCTGGAAGGTCTGTTTTGCCAAATTCACTTATTAGGTTGAGCAGTTTTTGAGTGGAGTCTATAGGATTTTCTATGTACACTATCATGTCATCTGCAAATAATGACAGTTTTACTTCCTCCTTTCCAATTTGGATGCCTTTTATTTCTTTTTCTTGTCTGATCCCTGTGGCTAGGACTTACAATACTGTGTTGAATAGGAGTGGTGAAAGCAGACATCCTTGTATTGTTCCTGGTCTTAGTGAGAAAGCTTTTAGTTTTTGTCCATTGACTATGATGTTTGCTGTAGATTTTTCATATATGGCTTTTATTATGTTGAGGTATGGTCCCTCTACTCAAACTTTGCTGAGTGTTTTCATCATAAATGGGTGTTGTACCTTATCAAATGCTTTCTCTGCATCTATTGATATGACCATGTGATTTTGTCTTTTGTTTATGCAATGAATTACATTTATTGATTTGTGAATATTTTACCATCCTTGCATCCCTGGGTTAAATCCCACTTGATCGTGATGTATAATTTTTTTGATGTATTGCTGGATTTGTTGTGCTAGTACTTTGTTGAGGATTTTAGCATCTATGTTCATCAGCGATATTGGTCTGAATTTTTCTTTCTTTGTTGTGTCTTTGTTAGTTTGGGGATTGGGATGATGCTGGCTTCATAAAAAAGAATTTGGGAGCCTTCCATCCTCTTGGATTTTTTTGTGGAATAGTCTTTGAAGGATAGGGTTTATCTCTTCCTTAAATGTTTCATAAAATTCTCCTGTGAAACTGTCTATTCCAGGGCTTTTGTGCGATGGGAGGTTTTGATTACTGCTTCAATTTTGTTATCTGTTAAGCTGTTATTGGTCTGTTCAGACTGTCTGCTTCTTCTTCATTCAGTTTTGACAGATTATATTTTTCTAGAAATTTGACCATTTCACCTGGGTTTTCAAATTTCTTGGCATATAGTTCTTCATAGTAATTTCTTACAATCCTTTATAGTTCTGTGGTGTCAGTTGTAATCTCTCCTCTTTCATTTCTGATTATGTTTATTTGGGTCCTCTCTCTTTTTTCTTGATGAGTCTGCTTAAAGGCTTGTTGATTTTGTTTATCTTTTTAAAAAACCAGTTCCTGGATTCATTGATTCTTAGAATTATGCTTTTAGTCTCTATGTAATTTAATTCTGCTCTGATCTTGGTTATTTCCTTCCTTCTAATTGCTCTGGGCTTTGATTGTTGTTATCCCTCCAGTCCTTATAGATATAAGGTTAGGTTTTTTTATTTGAAATGTTTCTACCTTTTTTAGGTAGGCCCTTATTGCTATGAACTTCCCTCTCAGGACTGCCTTTGCTGTGTCCCATGAGTTTTGGATTGTTGTGTGTTCATTTTCATTTGTTTCCGGAAATGTTTTGATTTCTTCCTTGATCTCTTTCTTAAAGCATTCATTGTTTGATAGAATGCTATTCAATCTCCATGAGTTTGAGTATTTTGAGTTTTTTCCTTGAGGCTGGTTTCTAGTTTCATGCCCTTGTGGTCTGTGAAGATGCTTGATATGATTTAAATTTTCTTGAATTTGCCGAGGCTTGTTTTGTGTCCTAGTATGTGTTTCGTCTTTGAAAATATTCCACGTCCATTAGAAACTAATGTGTATTTTGCTTCTTTGGGATGTAACATTCTATATATACACCAGTTAAGTCCATTTGATCTAGGGCATTGTTCAATGCCACAATATCCTTGTTGATATATTGTTTAGAAATCTATCCTTTTTTTTACAGTGGGGTGTTAAAATCCCCTGGTATAAGTGTATTGCTGTCTATAGCTTTCTTGAAGTCTTCCAAGATTCCCCTTGTATATTTAGGTGCTCCTATGTTGGGTGTATATATGTTTATAGTATTTATTTTTCTTGATGGATTCATCCCTTGAGTATTATGAAGTGTCCTTCTGGGTCTTTTTTTATGGCCTTTGTTTTGAAGTCTACTTTGTAGATATAAGTATTGCTACCCCAGCTTTTTTTTTTCCCTGTCGATTTGCTTGGAATATTTTTTTCCCATACCTTCACTTTCAGTCTGTGTAGGTCTTCTGTTTTGAGGTGGGTTTCTTGTAGGCAGCATATGTGCAGATCATGTTTCCTTATCCATTCAGCTACTCTATGCTTTTTTGATTGGAGCATTTAACCATTCATATTTAAGGTTATCACTGACAGGTACTTATTCATTGCCATTTTACTCCCTTTGTACCTTTGTTCTTTTCTGTCTCACTGTTTTTCTTCCCCTTCTTAAAGCAGTCCCTTTAGCATATCTTGGATTTCTGGTTTGGTGGAGGTATATTTTTTAACCTTCTTTTGTCTGGGAAGCTCCTATTTCACCTTCCATTTTAATTGAGAGCTTTGCTGGGTAGTCTTGGTACACACCTTTGCATTACCTGAAATATTTCTTGCCATTCCCTCTGGCTTGTGGTGTATCTGTTGAGAAGTCAGGTGCTAGTCTTATCAGGGCTCCCTTATATGGTACTTCCTGTTTCTCTCCTACTGCCTTTAAGATTCTCTCTTTGTCTTGGAATTTTGCTGTTTTAATTATGGTGTGTCCTGGAGTAGGCTTCTTTGTGTTCCCCTTGATTAGGACCCTCTGTACTTCTTGAACTTTTGTGACTTTTTCACTCATCAAATTAGGGGAGTTTTCCATCGTTACTTTTTCAAACCGGTTTTCTATCCCTTGCTCTTCTTCTTCTCCTTCTGGTATCCCTATTATATGGACATTATTATGTTTCATGTTGCCCTGCAGTTACCTTAACCCCTTTTCTTTCTTTTTTAGTCTTTTTTCCTTTTCTTGCTCTTTCTGAGAGTTTTATCTACCTTGTCCTCCAGCTCAAAGATTCAATCCTCTGCTTCATCTAGCCTGCTTTTGATTCCTTCCACTGTGTTCTTTAATTCAGAAATTGTATTCTTCATTTCCGCTTGGCCCTTGTTGATAGTTTTCATTTCTTTTTTCATGTTGATATAGTTTTCAGTGAGTTCATTGTAACTTCCCTGTAGTTTTTGGTAGTTCTCAGTGACTCCTTGAGCTTCCTTATAACCATTGTTGTGAACTCAATATGTGACAGTTGACTTGCCTCCATTTCATTTAGCATTCTTTCTGAGGATTGCCCCTTTCTTTTTGATTGGGGGTTGTTTCTTTATCTTCCCATTGTTTGTGAGATTCTTCTTGTTAGCCTCTGCTTCTTAAACTGATCTGTTTTGATTTTCTGACTTTATGTTGTGAACTTCTGTGGTATTAGGCCTGTGGATTCAGTAGTGCTGTCTCCTTGATGAGAACTTAATGCTCTTGGGATACTCTTTATGCCTTAATGCTATTTCTCTGGATGTAATTGGGTTTTGATTGTTGTTGGATCTTTCTTTGGTGGGTACTTCCCTCAAGCTGGTTGACTGATCATCACTCTGCCCACAATGTCTTATATGCTATTGTGCAGGTGCGGCCAGGACAAAACCACAAAGCCTGGGAAACAAACCCACACCCACAAATATTATGCCCCCCCAAACACAATCCCACTATCAGCAGCAAATGAACCAGTATGACTAAGGGTATAAAGATAGTAAGACTATTATAAAAAAGGAAAGCAGATATGAGATGACATACTGAAAAAATAATTTTGAAAGGGTAGAGGGAGGAGCACTAATAAAATTTCGGAGCTGGAACAATGGAAAGAGATGGTAAAATTTATCTCATGAATAAAAAAGGGAATGAAGAAGGTGGACTGGAATATGAGAAGGGAAGCATATATATTAGGTTTAAACAGAAATTAAAATAATATAAAATAAAATAAATTGAGAGAAAGAAATAAAAGGAAGGAAAAATACTAAATAATTAATAAAATATAGGAGCCAAATTGGAGCAAAAAATCCACCACAGTACTATCAACAACAAACAAGGTAAAGTTAATACAGGTGGTATGGGAATAAGAGGGGGGGAAGAAACAAAGATAAGTCTAAGAGATGTTTAGAAGCATGGGCAGTGATTTTGAAATGATAGAGGAAGCGGGAATACTAAGAGTGAGGAACAAAAATCAGGCTAAGACAGGGAAAAATTAAAATTTGGCATGTAAGGAAAAAGAAAAAAATTTTAAAAAGAGAATAAAGAAAATAAAAGGGCAGGATGAAAGAGAAATAGAAGAGAAAAAAGAAAAAAGCAGGCTAAGATGGCAAAATTAAAATTTGAGACAAAAAATAAAAAGAGTAGAAGGGACCAGTAGAATTTGATATTTAAAATACAGAATTAGTGAAGCTGTAGAGATAAAATTGAAAAAACAATGCAACAACAAATACCCTACCCACAACCAACTAGCAAACATTGTTAAAGGGAGAGAGAGAGTGAGAGTATTTTAAGAGCAGAGAAAAAGGATATGAGATGACCCTTGACAGGAAAATTGGTTTTGTGTGTCTTGATGAGGGAGAAATAGTAAGAGTACAGAATGGAAACAAGTTGTAGCTAGAGAGGAAACAAAATTTGAAATGAAAATAGTGCAAGGAAAGAGGAAGGTAAGATGGGCTAATAGGAGGGAGGGACAAAATATGTGAATTGAAATACACTACAGTATAAACTCTAGTGGCTTAATATGTACAAACTTGCTGGACAAGAAATGAATGTTAAAAAGCTTGCAGGAAAGAAAATATCACATATCTTGAAGAAGACCACAGTGGCTTTTGTCTCAGTTGCCTCTTGTATTTACCAATGGGTTTTTTTGTCCTTCTAGATCTGCCTCTGGTGATGTCAGATGTTGACCCTGTCTGACCTTAAGCAGCCTGTTAGATACTTTCCAGGATCTGATGACCCTGGATGTCTCCTTCAATTGTTAATCTGGTCACTATGCACTCAGACTGCACTCAGCAGTCAGATTTCAGCGTCACAGGGGCAGGGCAGAGATACTCCTGGAGTCAGAGCTATTGTTTCCCTTCAGGCTACTGAGAGGAGTGGTCTGCCTGAGCACAATGGCTGCTGCCAGCTCTGGGATCCAGGCATCTATTCTCTGCTCTTTCCCCAATGCTTCCATCCCCAGTCTTTGTTTTTTTAAATATATTTTATTGATTATGCTATTACAGTTGTACCATTTCTCCCCCATCATTCTCCTCCACCCTACACACCCCTCCCACCCACATTTCCCCCCTTTAGTTCATGTCCATGTGTCATAAGTTCTTTAGCTTCTACATTTCCCACACTATTCTTACCCTCCCTCTGTCTATTTTCTACCTACTGTCTATGCTACTTATTCTCTGTACCTTTTCCCCTTCTCTCCTCCTCCAACTCCCCTGTTGCTAACCCTCCATATGATCTCCATTTCTGTGGTTCTGTTCCTGTTCTGGCTGTTTGCTTAGTTTGCTTTTGTTTTAGGTATGGTTCTTAATAGCTGTGAGTTTGCTGTCTTTTCATGGTCCTATTTTTTATCTTCTTTTTCTTCGATAAGTTCCTTTAACATTTCATATAATAAAGGCTTGGTGATGATGAACTCCTTCAACTTGACCTTATCTGAGAAGCGCTGTATCTGCCCTTCCATTCTAAATGACAGCTTTGCCAGATAGAGCAATCTTGGATGTAGGTCCTTGCCTTTCATGACTTGGAATACTTCTTTCTAGCCCCTTCTTGCCTGGAAGGTCTCTTTTGAGAAATCAGCTCAGTCTGAGGGGAACTCCTTTGTAGGTGACTGTCCCCTTATCCCTTGCTGCTTCTAGAATTCTCTCCTTCATTTTAATCTTGGCTAATGTAGTTACGATGTGCCTTGGTGTGTTTCTCCTTGGGTGCAACTTCTTTGGGACTCTCTGAGCTTCCTGGACTTCCTGGTAGTCTATTTCCTTTGCCAGATTGGGAAAGTTCTCCTTTATTATTTGTTCAAATAAGTTGTCCACTTGTTGCTCTTCTTCTTCCCCTTCTGGGACCCCTATAATTCGGATGTTGGGACATTTAATGATGTCCTGGAGGTTCCTAAGCCTCTCCTCATTTTTTTGAATTCTTGTTTCTTCCTCATTTTCTGTTTGGTTGTTAGTTTCTTCCTTCTGGTCAACTTCATTGATTTGAGTCCCAGTTTTCCTTCCATCTCTATCGGTTCCCCATGCATCTTCCTTCATTTCACGTATTGTAGCCTGCATTTTTTCATCTAATTTGTGAGCAAAATCAACCAATTCTGTGAGCATTTTGATGACCAGTGCTTTGAACTGTCCATCTGATAGGTTGGCTATCTCTTCACGGCTTAGAGGAATTGGCTCTGGGGCTTTCATTTGTTCTCTGGTTTGAGCCATTTTTGTTGGGGTTTTTTTTGTTTTGTTTTGGTTTTAGTCTGGTCATGGCTATTACGTAGTGAGGGATGGAGCCTTAGGTGTTCCTCAGGGTGGGGCAGCCCAGTCACTGGGTTCTGACGCTACAGGTGGGGGTGGGGTCCAATAGGGAAGAATGGCGCCTGTTGAACTCTCTCCTGGACTCCGGTCCCTTCCGCCGCTTCCCCTTCACCTCGATTATCTGTATACGCACACGTGCTGTTTCGTAGTGAGGAGTGGAGCCTCAGGCGCTCCCCAGTGTGGGGCAGCCCAGTTGCTGGGTTGTGACGCTGTATGTGGGGGCGGGGTCTGAGAGGGAACAATGGTGCCTGCTCCGCTCTCTCCTGGATTCAGTCCCTTCCGCCACTTCCCCTCTGCCTGGACCGTCTGCGGTCCAGAATGTGGGACCACCTGGTCAGCCAGCCACCTTGTGCAGCCTCACTGGGTCTGCACAGTTGCCCCCCTGTTCCCGGGGACCGCCAGCCGCTGCCTGTGCACCTGGAAACTGCCAGCCGCTGCTGCTTGCGTTCCAGGTCCATACCTCCACTTTTTCCTGCTGCGACTCCGCCCCTCTTACCGGTCTGGATAAATGGTTGTTGGACTTCCGTACAGTTCAATTTTCTATCAGTTTTGGTTGTTTTCTTGTTTCTAAATATTTGTTGTCCTTAATTTTGGTTGTAAGAGGAGGCACAGTGTGTCCGCCTACGCGTCCATCTTGGCCGGAAGTACCCATCCCCAGTCTTTCCTCAGGCATTGCCAGCCCACTCTGCCCCCACGTTTGCCAGAGCCCAGGTAAGTGGCTGCAAATGAAAATTTGTGTGTTGACCCTTTAAACAGCTCTTGCATCTCCAGCCATCTGTCTTTGCAGTCCTGCCACTTTTTGTTGCTGGTTGTTATCTGTGTATTTTTTGGACTCTGGTGCTCTAGGCTGGGAATCCCAACTTAGGGTTAGAACCATTCTTCTCAGGGGGATCCAACTGGTTGCTTAATTATCCCTCCAGTGCTGCTGCCTGTGGACACCCAGACACTCCTTGTGAGTCTCCACCACACTTCTTACCAGACAGGTTGAGCTGAAGCTGGTTCTGTCCGTCTGAAGTTATACATGATTTTAAACTTCAATTTTAAATGATAGCTTTGCTGGGTAAAGTATCCTGATTGTAGTTCCCTGCTTTTCATCACTTTGAATATTCCATGCCACTCCCTTCTGGCCTGAAATGTTTCTTTTGAGAAATCAGATGACAGTTTAATTGGTGCTTCCTTGTAGCTAACTACCTGCTTTCTGTTCTGGCTTTTATGATTCTCTCTTTGTCTTTAAGCTTTGTCATTTTAATTTGCTGTGTCTCGGTGTAGGCCTCTTTGGGTCCAACTTGTTTGGGACTCTCTGAGCTTCCTGGGCTTGTGTCTTTTTCTTTTATCAGATTGGGGAAGTTTTGGGTCATTATTTCTTCAAGTAGGTTCTTGATCCTTTGCTCACTCTGTTCTCATTTTACACTTCATGTTGTCCCAAAGGTTTCTTAAGCTCTCCTCATTTTTTAAATCCTTCTTTCTTTTTGCTTCTCTGCTTGGGTAATTTTTTCTACCTTGTCCTCTAAATCACTGATTCAATCATCTGCTTCATCTAACGTACTCCTTATTCCTTCCAATGTATTATTTCAGATATTGCACTCTTTATTTCTGACTGGTCTTTTTAAATGGTTTCTATGTCTTTTTTCATGCTGTTGAGTTTCCTTATAACCATTACTCTAAACTCTCTATCTGATAAATTGCTTGCCTCCATTTCATCTAGTTCTTCTGGAGAATTCTTTTGTTCTTTCATTTGGGGCCTGCTTCTTTGTTTTCTCATTTTGGTTGCCTTTTTGCATTTGTTTCTATGTAATAGGTAAATCTGAAGGACTCTGGTGCAGGACTAAGTCAAACCCTGCATGTGACTGGCCCAGAACAACCTGTTTGGAGCTACCAGTGATCCATAACTTGTGGCTCCTTCTGCTGGGCCTGGGTTTGTACAGAAAGAACCAGGCTATGCAACAAGGCCAGCTTTTATCAACACCTGGCCTGGGGGATCTGCCTCTGCCTATAGGCTTTTTGTTGATTTAATCAGTCAATGTCTTCCAGCTGTACTCCTCAGCAGCAAAGCTTAAACACCACAGGGTGGGGTAGAGTAAGTTCTATGGGAAGGGCTATTGCTTCCCCTCAGGCTGATGCCATTTGCTGAGGAATTCTCTTCATAGGAAAGATGATTCCTGCACTATGGGGAGTGATTCAGCACAGGAATCCTGGTGACTGTTCCTTCAGTTCTCTCTCCAGAGTTTCCTCAAGCATCTCTAGTACACTCTGCCCTGCCTCTGCCAGAGCCCAGGGTAAGTGGCCACACACAGAATTTTCTGTACTGGCCCTTTAAGAGGCTCTTTGTGTCTCCAGCCATCGCTCCCTGGTGGCCAGAAACCTTGATGCTTTTCACAGCCATCCATTCCTTAGGTTCCTTTGCCATTTCTGGGGCTGTATGATGGGGGACCCACCTTGGGATTTAGACACCACATATCTCAGGGGGGAATCCCCAGCCTCTGAAATAGCCTTCCAGCTCTTCAACTGCCATCCATGGGAGGCTAGTGAGCCCTCTCATGCCTCCTCTGCACTCCCTACCAGTCTCGTTGTGGTGATGTGACTTCTTCCGTCTGTGCATGGTTATAAGGCTTCTCTCCAGCTAGTATTCAGTTGGTTATTCAGGATGATTTTTCTATAATTTAGTTGTAATTCCAGGTTGGTCCTGGGAGGAGTTTAGTGTAGCTTCCACTTATTCCTCCACAATCTTGGGTCCTTCTAACATATGTGACCCACCTTTATATTAACTTGATATGTCTTTGGAATCATTAAAACAAAAAGTGGATCTCAACCCATGATTCATATTCAAAGAATACAATTTTATTTTTTATATTTTAAAATATATTTTATTGATTATGCTATTACAGTTGTCCCATTCTCCCCACTATATTCCCCTCCATCCTGCACTGCCCTCCCATTGTATTCCCCCCACCTTAGTTCATGTCCACTGGTCATATATATGAGTTCTTTGACTTTGTGTTTTCCTATACTATTCTTAACCTCCCCTTGTCTATTTTGTACCTACCATTTATGCTACTTCTTCCCTGTACCTTTTCCCCTATTCTTCCCCCTCCCTGTCCCCATTGATAACCCTCCATGTGACCTCCAATTCTGTGATTCGGTTCCTGATCTAGTTGTTTGATTAGTTCATTGTTGTTTTAGGTTCATTTGTTGATAGTTGTCAGTTTGTTCATTTTACTGTTCATATTTTTGATCATCTTCTTTTTCTTAGATAAGTCCCTTTAACATTTCACATAATAAGGGCTTGGTGATGATGAACTCCTTTAACTTGACCTTGTCTGGAAAGCACTTTATCTGTCCTTCCATTCTAAATGATAGCTTTGCTGGATGGAGTCATCTTGGATGTAGGTCCTTGCCTTCAGGACTTTGAATACTTCTTTCCAGCCCCTTCTTGCCTGTAAGGTTTCTTTTGAGAAATTAGCTGATAGTCTTATGGAAACTCTTGGGAGGTAACTGTCTCCTTTTCTCTTGCTACTTTGAAGATTCTCTCCTTATCTTTCATCTTGGCTAATGTAGTTATGATGTGCCTTGCTGTGTGCTTCCTTGGGTCCAACTTCTTTGGGACTCTCTGAGCTTGCTGGACTTCCTGGAAGTCTATTTCCTTTGTCAGATTGGGGAACTTCTCCTTCATCATTTGTTCAAATAAGTTTTCAATTTCTCACTCTTTCTCTTCTCCTTCTGGCACCCCTATGATTCGGATGTTGGAATGTTTAAAGTTGTCCCAGAGGTTCCTAAGCCTCTCCTCGTTTTTTTGAATTCTTGTTTCTGCATTCCTTTCTGGTTGTATGTTTATTTCTTCCTTCTGCTCCCAACTGTTGATTTGAGTGCTGGTTTCCTTCCCTTCACTGTTGGTTCCCTGTACATTTTGCATTATTTCACTTTTCATGGCCTTCACTTTTTCATCTATTTTGCCACCATACTCAACCATTTCTGTGAGCATCCTGATTACCAGTGTTTTGAACTATGCATCTGATAGGTTGGCTATCTCTTCAAAGCTTCGCTGTATTTTTTCTGGAGCTTCTATTTGTTCTTTCATTTGGGCCATATTTCTTTGTCTCCACATGCCTGTTATGTTGTAAGGGGCAGATCCTTAGATATTTGCTGGGGCTGGTCAACCCATGTTGCTGGGTTGTGATGTGGCTCTATATGTGAGGGAGGTGGTCCAAGAGGGAACAATACTGCTTGCTTGTCTCTTGGCTGGCTTTCAGCCACTTTCCCTGCTACCCACAAGCAAATTGGGCCTTTCTGGTGCTGATTCCTGGGTGGGTGGTTTTGTGTACATTCTAGGACCACATGGGTCTCTCTAACAAACTCTTCTGTGAGGCTCAGAGTTTCTCCCACCACCACAACTCCCACAGATTTTTTCAGAGGTTTTGAGGCTTTATTTCCCTGTGCTAGCTAGAGCCCTGGGTTATGCAGTCTGTCTCAATCCCCAGTTCTTCCTCCTGGTTTAACTACATTCAAATGGGACCACCAATTCCATGAGCCACCACCTTGCAGTGCATCCTCTCCTCCCAGGCTGCCCATATCCACCCTTCCTACCAGTCCGGATGAATGTTTCTTCTTTAACTCTTTGGTTGTCAGACTTCAATACAGCTTGATTTTCTGGCTCTTTCCTACATCTTCAAAAGCAATGAATGATATAGCCTCTTTAAGTGTTTCCCTGACTTTGTGGTCACATCGTCTTTGCCTCTCTGATCTCCTGCATCCTTCTTCTAAGGACACTTGTGGTTTCACTAGTCCACCCAGACAATCCAGGCTAATAATATCCCACCTCAAGATCCTTTACTTAATCACAACTGCAAAGTCTGTTTTGCCATATGAGCTACACATTCACAGTTTCTGGGGAACAGGACATGGATATCTTGGGCACCATTAGTCATACCACAACAATTGCATTTTGAATATTTTACAAATTGGATCCTTAATATATAAACAAAGTAAAACAATTAAAATTCATAACAATGCTATATATCAAGTTGAATACAGATACATATTATTTTATTCATTTTGTCAACAAATATTCTTAAAGTCTATATATACATCTTTGCCCAATCTTTGAATCATCAGCTTAAGAGCCTCTTCTTGATGATGTCTGTCTGCCTCCCTCAGTAGGATTTCCTTTCCTTGTCATCCACACAGACCTTGGCACAGAACAAGAACTCTGTAATTGTTAGCTGACATTATTTTAATTAGTTTTTCCAGTCTATTCCTTCTAGTAGTCTCTAAACCACCATTCCCAAAAGCAGGTTTCACAAAACACTTCTCCCATGAGATTATACCATATAAAACAGTACTATGTTCAAAACATTTCAGGAAACACTACACATTTCATCCTCCTTTTTGGAAACTGATGGTGTACATTAGCATATTAAAGGCTCTGAGAAGTCCTGTGGTGTCAAGGTGGTGAATGTGAGGTTAATTAAACACAGTATTTTTCAAATTTATTTACCCAAGTAACCTCTTTTTCTTATAAAATTAATCAAAATTCTACTGTCAGAAACATTGCTCTAAGCTTCATGGGATAAGGACCAAATTATGTTCTTCTTTAATCTTTTTTGGCTGGCCTGTTCCTGGGATATAGTAGGTACTTGGTAAATATACGTTCAATGAATGCACTGAAGAAGAGGAAAAGAATATTGGTAAGATAAGATTTCTTCCTGGCTTTAGCTCAGTGGTTCAGCTGGTTGGAGTGTTGTCCAGCTATACCAAGGTTGCAGGTTCTATCCCCTTCTTATATGTCACAGCATATATAAGAAGCAATGAATGAATGAATGAATGAATAGAACAACACATTGCTGTTTCTTTCTCACTATCTCTATTTCTCTCTTTTTTCCTCTTTATCTTTCTCTCACTAAAATCAATAATAAAAAGATCTGTTCCCTCAAGTTGCTAAAAATGAATAAGAGAGATGCTTAAATAACTATATAGTAATAGGTAAATGAAAAAGTGATGTAACCCAGGATTATTAATGAGAAGGACAAAATCAAATCCAAATGCATAAAACCAACCTAAATGTTAAATAGAACTGAAGCATACAATTCAAGCAGCCCTTTGATCCTTGTGGACTGCCCTCTCACAAAAACAAAACAAGAAAATTTGATCTATATAGCACAGAGCTGAACAGAAAGAAATATATGTCTTCCAGTAAAGAATGAAAATTATTATAGAAAAGATTCAGCCAGGATTAAAACTCTAAGTCAGGTCTCCATTGTGCCCTAGTGATGGCTGAGAATTCAGTACTCACATGCAATTATGGATATGAACCTGCAGGCAGGCAGTTTGAGGGCATGAACCTGCTGCTTGCTACCAAAGGCTGGGCATGAGTTTTCCAACCCCAGCCACCATCATCAATGAAGGTTCTCTTGACATGGGAAACAGCAGTGGCCCCACTCTGAGATGGCACTGAAGGCCAGGGCAATCACTGGTTGAACCAGCCATTCCAGCAGCTGCTTCATGGCCATGCTGGGTCCCTTTGTTGGTTGACTCCAAGAGCTGATTCAACCAGGATCATGAAGGGGCACCAAGCAGTCATTCACATACGCTCTGCTAATCTCACTGTGAGGGGGGAACAAACAAAACCAATTCAAGCAAGAAGAGAAAGAAGTTGGTATGGCTCAGGGCAAGGAGCAAAAAATTGGGGGGATACCAGAAAGATTTGGTTTCAGATCTTGGTGCTGTCATCCTTACCATGTGCAAATTATTTAACTTCTATGAACTTATATCTTTAGTTGATAAATTTGTATATAACTTCTGTATAGGGTTGTTTTACTTACGTCCTAAAAATAAGTTTTGTAAAGAACATGCATTAGACACTAAATAAATAATGGTAGGAAAGAATTTATAATACATAATGTTTATTAATTAATATATAAAATAATATAAAATATAATAATATAAAATATAATATGGTAAAATAGAAAATGATAAATTTATTAGAAATAACCATGAAATAATTGATCAATATATAATGACAGAATAATATCTGTGAATTACTTATCTTTGTTTCCCCTCTCCCATGATTTCTTTTTATCCCATAACCATGTTCCCCATTTGGGAAGTTGTCTACTCTGGGTTCACCTCATCAGGGAATAGATGACCTAGCAGAAAAGCAGGTAAGAAGGATGCTCTTCTGGACTTTGTGTTTCAAAAATTAAAAACAAAAGAATGAAAGCAAGACTTACAGCACAGATTTGTGCTGCCCAGTCTGGTGGCCACTAGGCCTTTGCAACTAGAACTATGCTTCTCAGAGAAGCTTAGGTGGTCATGGAAGAGCACCCACAGCATCTGCTGGGACTGGCATCAGGAGGGGAGCAGATGAACCTTCTTCCAATGCCTTGGCACAATACAACTCTCATCCTTAGAACTTAGCAGCAAATCTGGGGAAGAGCAAAGATCATAAAAGGGAGGAGATTAAGTTTCTTCTGTCTTTGTTGAAGAGGACATGAAATAGTAATTAAAGCAAGGTTTTGAAAAATAAAATTAGGGACTTCCAGCCAAGATGGAGGTATAAGTGATACACTGTGCCTCCTCCCAAAACCAAAAGGACAACAACAAATTTAAAAACAAAAAATAACTAGAACTGTCAGAAAATCAAACTGTATGGAAGTCTGACAACCAAGGAGTTAAAGATAGAAACACTCATCCAGACCGGTAGAAGGGAAGGAGACAGGCAGCCAAGGCAAAGAGGACTCACAGTAAAGTGGTGGCTGGCAGAGCAGGTGGTCCCACATTTGAATGCAAATAAACCAGGAGGAACATCTGGGAAGCCAGACAGACCATGCAACCCAGAGTTCCAGTGCAGTGAAATAAAGCCTCGAAACCTCTGGGCGGGGGGGGGGAAACTGGTGGGAATTACAGTGTTGGAAGAATCACTCAACCTCACAGAAGAGTTTGTTAGAGAGACCCACATGGTCCTAGAATGTACACAACACCCTCCCCACCCAAATCAGCACCAGAAGAGCCAAATTTGCTTGTGGGTTGAGGAAGAAGTGACTGAAAGCTGGCTGAGGGCTGAGCAAGTGATATTGTTCTCTTTCAGACCGCTCCTCCACATAGAGAGCCACATCACAACCCAGCAACATGGGTTGACCAGCCCCAGCAAATATCTAAGGATCTGCCCCTTACAACATAACAGGCATGTGGAGACAAAGAAATATGGCCCAAATGAAAGAACAAATAGAAGCTCCAGAAAAAATACAGCGAAGCTTTGAAGAGATAGCCAACCTATCAGATGCATAGTTCAAAACACTGGTAATCAGGATGCTCACAGAAATGGTTGAGTATGGTGGCAAAATAGATGAAAAAGTGAAGGCCATGAAAAGTGAAATAATGCAAAATGTACAGGGAACCAACAGTGAAGGGAAGGAAACCAGCACTCAAATCAACAGTTGGGAGCAGAAGGAAGAAATAAACATTCAACCAGAAAGGAATGCAGAAACAAGAATTCAAAAAAACGAGGAGAGGCTTAGGAACCTCTGGGACAACTTTAAACATTCCAACATCCGAATCATAGGGGTGCCAGAAGGAGAAGAGAAAGAGTGAGAAATTGAAAACTTATTTGAACAAATGATGAAGGAGAAGTTCCCCAATCTGACAAAGGAAATAGACTTCCAGGAAGTCCAGCAAGCTCAGAGAGTCCCAAAGAAGTTGGACCCAAGGAAGCACACAGCAAGGCACATCATAACTACATTAGCCAAGATGAAAGATAAGGAGAGAATCTTCAAAGCAGCAAGAGAAAAGGAGACAGTTACCTCCCAAGAGTTTCCATAAGACTATCAGCTAATTTCTCAAAAGAAACCTTACAGGCAAGAAGGGGTTGGAAAGAAGTATTCAAAGTCCTGAAGGCAAGGACCTACATCCAAGATGACTCCATCCAGCAAAGCTATCATTTAGAATGGAAGGACAGATAAAGTGCTTTCCAGACAAGGTCAAGTTAAAGGAGTTCATCATCACCAAGCCCTTATTATGTGAAATGTTAAAGGGACTTATCTAAGAAAAAGAAGATGATCAAAAATATGAACAGTAAAATGAACAAACTGACAACTATCAACAAATGAACCTAAAACAACAATGAACTAATCAAACAACTAGATCAGGAACCAAATCACAGAATTGGAGGTCACATGGAGGGTTATCAATGGGGACAGGGAGGGGGAAGAATAGGGGAAAAGGTACAGGGAAGAAGTAGCATAAATGGTAGGTACAAAATAGACAAGGGGAGGTTAAGAATAGTATAGGAAAACACAAAGTCAAAGAACTCATATATATGACCAGTGGACATGAACTAAGGAGGGGAATGCTGGTGGGAGGGGCAATGTAGGATAGAGGGGGATAAAGGAGAGAAAAAAATGGGACAACTGTAATAGCATAATCAATAAAATGTGTTTTTAAAAAGAAAATAAATTGATGCTATTTTTTAGATACTATTTGGGATTATTTTATAGCTCTTGTGTTGTAGCAACAGGAAACCAATGCAGGAATATATTTTTTTCTTTATTTTTAAAATGTGTTCTTACTAATTATTGATCACTCTAATTAGCTTTTGTTTATGTGAGTTACAGTGACTGCTATGTGCCATACTTGAAATTCCAACTGAAAATGTAATTATTCATGTATTTAAAAATAGCAATAAACTTTTTGCATGTTAACAAAAATGCATATTTTTGCATATTAAAAATAATTATATTTTCCAAACAAGAAAATGAGAGAGAAGAGTAGCATTTTTTTACATTGTTGCAGAAATTTTAATGATTGGCTTAATACAAGACAGCTGGAATCTCATAACCTCTTCTGCATTCAATCTGTGACAATATCACACATCATGAAGTCTCTGGAAAACTCCACTGTACACTCATGAGTGAATAAGAGTGAAAGGGAAAGTAATATCTTAGTATTATCATGAAAACTGTTTTGACCTCACAGACACCTTGACACACTCTCCAGGGATTCTCAAGGCTATGCTGTGTAGATCCCTGATACAGAGAACTGGATGTGTTCCAGATAATCTGGGCTAGATGGGCAGTCTGACTTAATCCTCACAACAATGCTGTATGGCAGATACCAATATTAAACCCATTGTTAATGAGGACCCTGGTGTTCAGAAAAAGTAAATAACTTGTCTTGGGCTTCGTAGTGGTAGAGTCAGAATTCAGAGCCAGGTAGCCCGACTCCATATCCTGTGCTGTTTCCTACCCTCTCTGCTGTCCCCAATTATCCTGATATATTGTTCACGAGCAGTCTTAATCCACATGTAAGGAGTCTCTTTTTTCTGCTTTTCTCTCTTTCAGATTAGACCATATGTAAGCGCTTTAGCCAACCCACCACATTTTATCTGGATATCTGCTTTTAAACTATTAACAAATAATAGAATCATAAAGCTGGAAGACAATTAAAAATCCTTCCCCTCTCATTGTACCTACAGAGAAACTGAGGCCCAGAGGAGGAAAGTCATGAGTCCAGGGTCACATAACACAGCTAGTTATTAGCAGAGTCAGACTATGGACTAAACTCTCCTGCCTTTAGAATTGTAATTCTCCCATATTACGTTGGGCCCCATAATTCAAAATAAGATTATTAAATATGACATAATATTATGTTTATATATACCATCATCATATAGCATTTCCACTTTAATGGTCATTCTCTAAGAGAGGTAGGGGACGGTTGAAATTATGAAGGTTTTGAGATCAAAGAATGAAGGAGATATCTTTGATCTTCTCCGGGGATCCTGACCAACTCCTCTATGACAGGCACCTTAACCTCCAGTATCAAGTTGGTACTTAATAACTAATTAGGGAATGTAAAAGTCAATGAATTGCTCCATCCCTTCATGTCACTTCCTCCTGGTTGTTTAAATTCCTATCTGCAGGAATGTGGGTGAATTTGTACCGGCACAATGGAGGGCAGCTTGCAGCCTCACAAGCAAAAACAACATAAGGTTCCAGGGGGGAAAGCAGCTTCATGCTTTGCCTTTTGTTTCCCTTTCAAATTCCAGCTCCAGACCAAAGCCTCCACCCTCCCTGACAGAGAAGAGGGAGGGAAATTTTTTGAAGTAAAATAAATTTTAAAAAGAAGCAAAATGAAGATAAAGTGCCTTTGTAACAGCTCAAACTTTATCTACAGCTTCCTCTTAACAGCCACCCAGCCTTTCCCTTTAGATTGTAATAACTGAACTCTTTTTAGTTTTTCTTATCACAGGGAAAATAAGAAAATAATTGCCTCTTCAAAGACTCTCAGAAGTCATCAGATTGCATCTCTGGGAGGGGGGAAATATTCAGACATTTAGGGAGTGAAGCCCAAAGAAGGGCTCTTCCTAGTTAAGGCACACCTGCTCCCAGAGAAGGTTCTGGCTCCTGTGTCTGGGGACAGGGGTTTACTGAGCTTGGCAGTGCAGCTGTTTGCTTTAGGAAAATAGCTTACACTGTAAATACTCCAAGGTATTGTGCCTGGTGTACAAAAATCTTAGTTCCAGAGCAAATACATAAATCTGACCCTGACTGAGGGAGCTTAACAGGCCACATGTTTGAAAATGTTCAGTGTTTTCTATGTGAAAGCAGATTGTCTTGCCCTGTGGACTTAGGGGATCCTGTTTTCTTTTTGCACTTCAAATCCAGTCTCTCTGAAGAATTGAAAGCAGGCAGGTTATGCCAGGTGCTGTGTGGACAATGAAAAAACTGCTGCTGGACCTAAAAGCATTAGTAACTTTTCCCTTTTTTCAAATGAGACCTGGTAGAGTTAGATGCTCAGAGCAGTAATTACAATTTATCTGGACCAGGTGATTTCTCAGGCAATGTTTTTATTGGACCAAGTTCAGTGGGTATTGTCAAAAATCTGGTTTGTTTCATGAAATAGGAGATAGCCAAGCAGATACCAGATCTCCAAAATGAAGGAAAAATATCAGTTTTTGAATTGTAGTAAAACCATGCTTGCAAGCTTTTCCACACTTAAAAATCATAAATTGCTGGAGATGAAGATTAAAACAGGGTCTCTTTGTCCCCAGAAATACTCCAAACCCAAATTAGTGCTAAAATCAGTCAACCTTAAAGCAAGGACCCAACAAAATGACTCAAACATTTGCTATTCTGACAGTTCTGTTCTTTATAGCCACCTCTCTTTGTTACTTTAATTTCTGCCCCCTTAAAAAAGAATGGTTAAAATTTATGGCTAGGAGAAGTAACTGATTACTGCTGGCAAGTTCACTAAAGGGACCAATTGTTCCATACGGCAAGAATCAGAAGGCTAGGGAGCCATTCACCAGGAAAGACTAATGTGCAAAAGGGCAAAGCAATGTTCCTTTCATTGTGTGATAAAGAGTTTCATGTTTGCTTCCAAATTCCTAAAGGCAGCCTGTTGTGCAGGGGGCTGAGCCATCGGGACAGCATGTGAAAGCTGAAAGTATGCGGTTCACTCAAGATCAGGGTCAACTTCCAGGAGACAAAGGTTTCCTGTTCACTTTTGATAGGGTTGTCAAGACCTTTTGAACAATTATCAAGACAGGAGCAACAAAACAGCCATTTTGCCATTTTCACATGTAACCTGAATGGCCCCAGACCTCATCAGACTTGGGCTAGGAATGAGGTCATAGAGACCCTTGGGACATACACACACAAACACCCCAAAGTGTTTCTAGGTACCCAGGGGAGGCTCACCTGTGCTTAAGATAATTTGTCTAGATGATGCTGCTACAGGCAACTGCTGTCTGTTGCCAAAACTCCTTTGTCATCTACCAAACAATAGAAATCTCAGCCACATTGTTCCATGGTTCTGCCAAACACAATCACCAATGTAGAAGGACTCCCACGAATCCAAGTTGGAGCTTGGTTCCACCCAGATATAGGACAAGGCTCTGCCTCAGATTTTGCCCCCTGACCCTGAGCAATACTGGATGTGCCCATGTCCCCAGGGCCCACCTTAAAAACACCTGCAACTTCTCCATGTTGCTGGGGAATAGACCCCACCTGGCACTGGTCATTCCCCTCCTGTACCCAGGTGCCTGCCCAAAAAACTTCCTCCTTAGTCAATCATTTTTCTGTTGAGGTCTATCAATTCATGGAAATAATACAGGGAGGAGACCCTGACCCCAAGTCAGTGAAAGCCAACTGAAAATCAGCATGGCTTATACATACAGTAGGCCCAAGTGAGACCTCGGCTATAAAAGGAGTCCAGTATGAGTGGTGGCTCACTCTCTGACATATTCCTTCATTATTTTACTAATCATTTGATGAATGTGTTGCTAAGAATAGAAAAGTCATAGAATAAAATAATGTTACAAATAAATAGGAGCAAAGCATGAGATGATTGGTCCAGCCCACTGTGGGAAGGAGAAAGCTCAAACCTTCTGTCTTCTTCATGGTCTTAATAACAATAGCAACTCTAATCACTAACAGGCATAGATGGCTTCAGAATTTACAAAGCATTTTACATACATTATTTCATTTAAATAATGAACTGAACCCAAATCTTCGGACCACTACTTGTTAAATTGCATTGAAATGAAGCTTTCTGTTTCTAAGTAGGGAGGCTTAAAAAAAATCTTATTAAAAATAGCTCCAAAGGCAATTTGAACATCAAAGAGCTTTTTTATGAAACAGCATTTTGATGAGTTAAGTGTAAATGAATCAGAAACATATGGATTAAATTTATTTAAAATAAACAAAGGTTTAAAAATTAAGAGGCAAAGTAGTTTGAAAACACATCTGATTTAATCCAAAGTATCTGAGCATAGAAAGGGAGTAGATGTTTGTAAACCAGGGAGGTGAAAAAAGACAACTTTGTTACCTGGATTTCTTGTCCAAGGTTCCAGAGAGAGTAAAACTCTACAAAATTTAGCTGAAGATCTAGAAGTTATTTTGAAGTATACCTTTAAGTTATAGAATTATTATATTAAAATCATATGACTAAAACCATGAATTAAGCTATCCACAGATTGATAATGTCATTCAGCTTTGGTTTTTCTAATGTCATTTTAACTCTTCTCTGATATAGCTCTTAGGAGCAATGTACTAAGTTTTGAAAGATGTTTTCAAAGGTTATATATCTTTCTCTTTTTTAACATCCAAATATTTATTTTGAGATAAGTATTATTTATCTCATTATTTTTCCTTTCCAAAATTAATAGTCCACAGGCTATGAAATTCTTATTTCCATTTTATTCATCACAATGTTGAGTTATTGACTGAGCCAGATATTTTAAGATATGGAACCTTAAAAAGTAACCCAACTTGCGGAGCCACAGCTACTTTCCACTCATAGATGAATCCTTGGTCCTAGCCAGGAATCAAAATGGACAAAGTTTTGGGTTGCACAAGATGATTTCCTCTTGTCATGAAAAATGTTTGCATTACTGACAGTCCTTTATTTGTCTTTAGTGAACATTACAGCTTGGGAGATCAGTTTTCTTTCTCCAGCAGCAAACTCCATAGCAAACCTCAGATTTCACATGCTAAGATTCTTTTCCCCTCTCCTGGTGGTGAAATCCCCATAGCAATTGCCCACCTTTGTCCAGCCCCAGTAGCTACTAAATAAGTACTGCTTCGTAGAATCATGATAGTAGATTTCTAGGAAAATGTTTAGGCAATGCCTGGGCATCTGCTGTAAAATTGGATTCAGACAGGGAGTTTCATAGTACCAATCATCCTCTGCCCATCCATGTCATCTATCTTAACTGGGTTCGGAAAACCAGCTCAGCCAGAAGCAAATTGTCAAAATTTGTCATCAGCAGTCTTTCAGCTTCTAATATTAATTCTACAACTTCTGTGCCCACCCACAGACCTGGTGCCCTTATGGGATAGCATGGAAAACATTGTACTTGAAGTCACTGAGACCTACATTTTAAAGCCCACATTGGTAGAATCTACCAGACCACTTTCTGGTATATTCATTAAAGATGTGTCCTATAAAACATGGCATTTCCATTTCCTGGGCATAAAGCAAGATGTGCTGTCATATAACTCCCTTTTATGTCACCTATCAGGGGTGCTACATATTGGAATAGCACATTAGTTGCATTCAAAAGGTGTCATATTCTTGTCTTAGGACCTGACCTTCATGTACAGACATACTGAGCTCCTGTGCCCCTGCCTACACCTTTACTTTCATGTTTTCTCTGCCTGGAATTCACTACACCTGCCCCCGAGGGCCCCAATTCTGCTCTCAGAAGCCTGCATGCCCTACAGGCCCATGTCTCTCAGGGTCTCTTCCGTGAAGTTGCTAATTAGAAGTGATACCTTGCTCCTCTCGTTTCTGTGCCACAGCTGAGCCCTCAGCACATACACACACACACACACAAACACATGCACACATGGAGATATACATAAATATGCACACAGAGAAAGAGACATACACACACACATATACATACATAGTCAATATTTAGTCTACATCAACCTTGTCTCCTCTCCTAACCTGCTCTGTTCAACACAGAGCCATTAGCCATGTGCAGCATCTTAATTTTAAGCAATTAAAATCAAATAAAATTTAAAATTCAGCTCCTTAGTTGCAGTAGCAACATTTCAACTATCACATCAGACAGTACAGACATGGAATGTGTCCTCCATAGCAGAACATTCTAGTGAACTGCACAGTTCTCAGTACCACAAGACTTAAGGCTGCAGATTTATGCTCTCTCTCTTCCACAAACTCTACCTTGCCACCTCCTACACATTCTGCAGTGCTGGCACATGAGGTTCTATCCATACCTGTCAACTCCCTGTCTTTCATGGGGCCAATTCAGTACCTTTCAGAGAACAATGATGGTAAAGTCTTGTCATTAAAAGTGCCTTGTTCTCTGACCGTAACCAGAAGGGAGAGGGAAGGGGAAAATAGGGGAAAAGGGTGAAGGGTTTACAGGAACAATTATAAAAGATATATGGACAATAACAAGGGGGGGTTGAAAATGGGGGAGGGAGGCAGGGATGGGTGGGATGGTGGGGAAGGGTGGAAGGAAAAGGTGGAAAACTGTACTTGAACAACAATTTTAAAAAATTTTTTTAAAGAAAAAAATGCAAAAAAAAGAAAAGTGCCTTGTTCTATACTAACCAACTTATAATGTAGCCATTATCAGATTTCTTTAACAAGTGAAAGAATCAAGTGAGGTGATTTACCTAGGCCACGCGGGCTGTAGGCGATGAAGCCTCGATTTGAATCCCAGCCTGTCTGACCCCAGCACCCTGTGATTAACCACAGAGCCTGGAGCAGGATTTTTCAGTCTCTGCACTACTGGCTATTTGGCATTGGATAATTCTTTCATGTGGGGACTATTCCATGCATTATAAGCAGCATCCCCCACTTTTAACTTCTAGATGCCAGTACTGTTACCCATACACCCCATTGGTGATAAATACAAATGTCTCCAGGCATTTTCAAATGTCCCCTGTGTGACAGAGGGAAGCAAGCTCATCCCTAAGACTCAGAGCTCCAGACGGTCAGTTAAAGTGGGTCATATGGATGAAGAGATTCCTCTCAAAATACTGATTTCTTACTTTTAGCAAGTGAGAAGCAAGTTTACAACTAATCATGAGGTAAAGCAAAAATAATTCTTTTAATCTCCTGTGTAATCCGCCAGGCCAACACCTCATCTGGGAAATGTTCTGTGGCTGCTTCCTTTCATGTTGGGCAGAGACAGAGTCTTGGGTCGCTGACAGCCCAGATGCTCTGCAGCCCACCTGGCTCAGTTAACACCCACGTGCCCTGTTCCAGCTTTGCCTTGAGGCCACCTGGTTCAAACAAACAACGTCAGCCCACAGCGCCTCTGTGGGAGGGGGCAGAGTGGGATTGAAGAGATACAGGAAGAAGAAAGAGCTAATAGCTGGCCATTCAGTATAGCTACAGAGGCAGATCTGGGAAGCTGGTAAACTATTCTGAACTATTCGAAAGGGCCCACAGCCTAGAAGTGGCTCCAAAACAGAAATGAGTAGTCTGCGCGTGCTATTTCAGTCTTTACAACAATCACAGAGTGAAAAAGGCAAACAAGATGAAAAAGCCATGGAATCTTCCTGAAGCAGCTTTTGCCCCACCATTGATTCAGTCCTATCATACCCCCAACTTTTCCTGCCTTTTCTTTGATTATCTTTTAAATATGGTGACTACAAACACTCCCTAAGAAAAAGACTTCATTTTTAAAGTGTGTATCCAAAGCAACATTTACCCACTAGCCCCATAAGAAATGCCACAGATAAATAAAGTGTGTCACACAAGTTTCAGAAATGCTGACTACTGTTCCCTTCTATGGGATTCCCAGTGCCTGTCAGCATGTAGAGGCTCTGAGAAGCCCCACAACAAGGAAAAGTAGATTCCAAGCACTATAAAGCTCCTCTAGCTAACTCACACTATAGGTGACCATGCCTACCTTTCAAGCCCTTTAAGAAAAAGTGAGATAGTAGGTATGAAAGTACTTGTAAATGTTGAGAGCATAAATGCAAGTATCTGGTAGAACTAAGGAAGATTGGTTTTTGCAAGGAAGCAGGAAAACTCTGAATTATTGAGCCATTGGGTTCAGAACAAACTTCACAAGCTCAGTTTTTTCTTTTAAAGATTACTTTTGCCCATGAGGATATAAAGTTTTATTCTTTCTTACTAAACTAATTTGTTTAAAGAATTATTTTAGGTTCAGAATTTCCGATGTTCTCCATGTCTTTCTTATGTGTCCAACTCCTGACTTTAATTAAGGACGCTACACTCAGCTCTTAAAGAGCCATAAAACCTAGAGAATGAGCAGTTAGAATTTATGAATAATGATCTCGTTCAGAGGAAGTAGTAACCAGCAAAACTGTCCTGAAGTTGTTCCCTCCACCTTCCCTAGCTCTCTATCAGCTTCCAGGAGAGGATGTAGCAAAACTGTCTGCCTGCTGTAATAGAAGATAAAATCTTCACCCTCACCTAGGCCACCTCTCAAAATACGAGCAGTAACTATAACAGGGTTCAGCCAAGAGGGGGGCCCCAAATAGGGATTTGGAATGGGGCCCAGAACTCAGGGTGTCCAGGAAATATTAGAAAGGCATATAAGATGTCCTTACCCCTTCCCTCACTTAGGTGTGAGTTGGGGAAGGGGCAAATGAAGCAGGGGCATTGAGAGTTGTTTTGCATAGCAACAGCTTTGCAGCTAACCTCTGGCATGGTCATTTAACATATCTATAGCTTTTAACTGGTTTCACAGATATGTTGAATAGCTGTGGCCATGCTTTGAGCCAGGGAGAAGGAAGTGACTTCCACCCAAGATGGAACTGGGAGGCAACTCCCCCTTGTTTACAGCGCCTGTGTGAGAGCTTGGAGAAGACTGGCTCCACGCCATGGGGCCACACCTGCCCAGACTCACTATGGCAGCCCAGTAAAGCTGGAAGGATACGTGAGTGCTGGCAAGTGTAGCCAATTATGGGAGGAGTTGGAAATGGGGCTGCAGAGGAAGACTGGCATGGGGATTTAAACCCAGACGCAGCAGTCATTGAAGAGAGAACCACATGCTTTTGGCAGAGTCAGGACCTTTGCAGCCATGGGAAGATCACCATGTGGCTTTAGGAGAGAACCGCCACTTGGCTAAGGCAGAGAACCACTGGGCTTTGGCCAGAGTGGGGACTCCCACAGCCATGTGAGGGAGAATCACCATGCAGCTTTTCCAGGGAGAGCCACGCAGCTTTTGCAGAGTGGAGACCCCCTTGCAGCTTTGCCAGGGAGAACCACGCCGCTTTGGCAGCCTGGAGACCTCATCGCAGCCTTGGTGAAGAGAGGACCACGCGGCTGCTGGGAGCCTGAATCACTGACTTCTACTTCTTTTCCTGAGATACGGTACCCCAGTTTAGGGCAGAGGGAGAAGGAAGGATTGTGTGCATCCGCAGGTATCCAAAAGGACTTTGATATCTTAATGAAGACGTTAGGTCACTACTTTAAGTCTATATAGCATTAAATAAACATTTCCTTTCCTTTTTACAAATCTCTGGCATTGAGAGATGTCTTTCCTCTGGTAGCAGACATAACGAACCCCGTAGGGGGTCCTTTCAGTAGTAGTATATCGTACCCCTCTTTCGTCCCTGTGTTCGGTAACATAACCACAGCAATAGCAACTAAAGTTTCTCTGTGCCAGTTGGTTTTTGTTTGTTTGTTTGCTTGTTTTTGAAAACTGTTGCTATAAACTAAATGTTTGTGTCTCTCTTAAAATTCATAAATTGAAACCTAACCCATAGTGTGGTGGTATAACGAGGTGAGGCCTTTTGAACATGATTAGGTCATGAGGGTGGAGCCTTCATGAATAGGATTAGTGTCCTTACAAAATGGACCCTGAGAAGATCCTTCACACCTTCCTGCATGTGAGGACATTGAGAAGGCATCCATCTGTGAATGAGACACCAAGTCTGCTGGCATCTAGACCTTGGGTTTCCCAAGGTCTCCAGAACTATGAGAAATAAATTTCTGTTGTTTATAAGGCTGCAGTCTAAGTTATCCTGTTATAGCAGTCTGAACTGACTAAGACAAGGAATTTTTATTTTAGGATCCAACCTCATCCAAGGGATTAGTAGTTAGAATTCAGAGAGTCCTTCAACTTGAAAGAGAGGGGGAAATTACATTTTTTTAGTAACCTCTAACTGAAATTTAACAGTTCCTTCAATTATGAATGAAGACAATACACCATACAGTGGAACTGGAAGTATCTGTGACTTTATAATCCATAAAATTGTTGATTTCTTTTGGTATGACATTAGAGTTGTTATAGATGTCTTGAAATATTCTTTCCACTAACACAACTTCAAAATTATGGTAGCTATTGTACTCCTTAATAGCTCTTGTTATATAATAAGTAAGGAAATATATACAACTTTGTTTGTTTAAATATTTTGATAACTGTGTTTAATATAACTGGTGTCCTTAGGAATCCTATGTTGTTTTATTTTATGCATTTTAAAATATTTTTCCTGAGAAGGGATCCATTGGCTTCACAGGCTGCCTAGGAGTTCAAGGCATAGAAAAGGTGGAGAACAGCTAGTAAGCACTGTTATTATCCATTTTCATAGCCTAGGAGATGGAGGGACAGAAAGCCTAAGTAATATACCCAAGGAACTAGAATAAAAAAACAGGTAGTCTGGCCCCAGAGATCATGCCCTTAACCAAGGCCCCATGGCTGCTTCTTTGAAATTCTAAGGAAGCCCCTCTACTGGATTACTGAGCACCATGGTCTCAGCCAATAGTCCATGCTTCACGAAGCAGCCAGGTGTGCTCCATTAAACTCTTTATTGCCTTCTTCTGACCTTTGTCTTTCTCTCCGAGGTCATCTTCCTTTCTCTTCTCTCTTTTCCAGTCCCACTGGTCTCCTTTTTCCACCTCACAGCCTATGAACTTAGTCTTTCTTCTGGCTGGACCACTCTTCCTCCCTACTCTTCCTTCTCATCCTGTCACTTCCACTTTCATGTCACCACCTCACTCAGGACTTTTGCAATGAATTTATCAAAGTAAATTCTCTCTGTCTTTCTTTATATAGTTTACATATTAATTCTTTTTCAGTTCTGGGTATAACAAATATCTTCTCCCAATGTGGGGCTTATTTTTTTACCTTTATAGAATCATTCAATGAGCAAAATTTTTAGTTTTAATGAGGCAATTGATTAGTCTTTTCCTTGATAGTTTGTGCTTTTCGTTTCTCGTTTTAAGAAATAGTAACCAACCTCCAAGTTCACAGAGATAGACTTTTGTATTTTTTCCTAAAAGGCTTTAAGTTTTGTCTTTCACACTTAAGCCCTTAATGTATCTAGAATTGACTTTGATGAAAGTCATGAGATAGAAATTCTATTTCTTTCTATTTTCCCATGTGGATAATGAAGTATCTTCACACCAGTTATGGAATGGTCCATCTTTCCTCCTCAGTCTGATATGCACCTTTTGTTTCTGTAATCTATTAACCAGTTCCTGGGCCACTGTCTGCTTAACATAGATTATGATTGCCCTGGCTGGTGTAGCTCAGTGGATTGAGCGCGGGCCTGCGAACCAAAGGATCGCGGTTCGATTCCCAGTCAGGGCACATGCCTGGGTTGCAGGCCAGTTCCCAGCATGGGACACATAAGAGGCAACCATACATTGATATTTCTCTCCTTCTCCCTCTCTCCTACCCTTCCCCTCTAAAAATAAATAAATAAATAAATATTAAAAAAATAGATTATGACAAATCCTCTTTATGAATTTTTTTAAGGAGTTTCTTCCCAATTCTTGCTTTTCTATGTGAATTGCTGAAACAGCCTGTCAAGTTCCACTAATAAAGAATACAAAATAAAATCCCATTCCAAGATTTTCTTTGGACTTTCTTTATATCTACATATTAATTTGGGAAAGATTGACATATTTAAATATTGAGTCTTTCTATCCATAAATAGGGATTAACTGCATTTATTTGGGTGATTTTAATTCTTTTGTTTTTTTTATTTTCTCATCAGATCTTATACATATTTCATTGTCTCTGTTTCTAAGATAAATAAAAAATCTGGCTGTAATAAACAGAATCTTATATTTCTGCTTATTGCTTGTACAGAGAAATGTAATTAAATATATATATAGCATATATATATAGCTATAGTCCACAAACTTGTTAAATTGTCATAATTAATTGTAGATTATTTTATGTGTTTGCTTTCTACATAGACATATTTATCATCTGGAGATGAGCATTTCTTTTCTTCCTTCCTAATATTTATACATTTATTTAATTGTTTTACTCTATTGCATAAGTTAGAACCTCCAAAACAATGTTGAATAAAATAACAATCAGCCCTGGCTGGTTGGCTCAGTGGCTTGAGTAGTGGCCTGCAAACCAAAAGGTTGCTGGTTCGATTCCCAGTCAGGGCACCTGCCTGTCTTGTGGGCCAGGTTCCCAGTAGAGGACAGGCAAGAAGCAGGCACACATTGATGTTTCTCTCCCTCTCTCACTCCCTGCCTCTGTCTCTATAAATAAGTAAATAAAATCTTTTTTTTTTTTAAAGTGGCCTCCTAGTTGTCTTGTTGAAGACAACCAAGTTGTTTAAAATAATAAATAACAATCATTTTTTATCCTGATTTTAAAAGAAATGCTTTTATCATTCCAATATTGAGTCTGTCATTTGGTTATAGGTTTTTGTAGATACTTTTTTTTAATGAAGGAAGTTCCTTTCTACTTTTAATATTTATCATGAGTTTTACCATAAATGTTTGTTAAATTTTATTTAATGTTCATTCTTTACCTGGTGAATTTAATCTAATGTATTTTATATATTTTGTTTATGTGGTAAATTAACAGATTTTGCAAGGTTGAACCAACTTTGCTTTCCTGAACTAACCCCCTCTTAGTTATGATGCATTCCCTTTTTTTGTACAATGACAGTTTCATTTCCTTAAATTTTACTTAGAATTTTGTGTTGATGATCCTCAGTACATTTGGGTATTTTCTTCTCTCATAACATTTATTTCATTTTAATGTCTGGGTTTTACTGGCCTCTAAAAATGAATTGTGATATAGTCCTTTTTCACTTTTTGAAGAGGTTCTTTTTTAAATATAGTTCATTGATTATGCTATTCTAGTTATTCCATTCTTTTTCCTATTTATTCCCCTCCACCCTGCAACCATGCTCCCACCTGCATTCCCCCCATCTAGTCCTTGAATGGTTGGACATGTTAATTCAAGTCCATGGGTGGTACATGTAAGTTCTTTGGCTTCTCCATTTCCCATACGATTCTTAACCTCCCCCTCTCTGTTTTGTACCTACCATTTATGCTTCTTATTCCCTGTACCTTTTCCCCCTTTCTCCCCCTTGCCCTCCTCACTAATAACCCTCCACGCGATCTCCATTTCTGTGATTTGGTTCTTGTTCTAGGTGTTTGCTTAGTTCATTTTTGTTTTTGTTTTAGGTTCATTTGTTGATAGTTGTGACTTTGTTTTTATTTTACTGTTCATATTTTTTAAATATATTTTATTGATTATGCTATTACAGTTGTCCCATTTCTCCCCCATCATTCCGCTCCACCCTGCACACCCCCTCCCACCCACATTCCCCCCCTTTAGTTCATGTTCATGTGTCGTAAATTCTTTAGCTTCTATATTTCCCACACTATTCTTGCCCTCCCCCTGTCTATGTTCTACCCACCGTCTATGCTACTTATTCTCTGTACCTTTTCCCCTCTCTCCTCCTCCCACTCCCCTATTGCTAACCCACCATGTGATCTCCATTTCTGTGGTTCTGTTCCTGTTCTAGTTGTTTGCTTAGTTGGTTTTTGTTTTAGGTGTGGTTGTTAATATCTGGGAGTTTGCTGTCTTTTCATGGTCCTATTTTTGATCTTCTTTTTCTTAGATAAGTGACTTTAACATTTCATATAATAAGGGCTTGTTGATGATGAACTCCTTGAACTTGACCTTATCTGAGAAGCACTTTATCTTCCCTTTCATTCTAAATGACAGCTTTGCTGGATAGAGCAATCTTGGATGTAGGTCCTTGCCTTTCATGACTTGGAATACTTCTTTCCAGCCCCTTCTTGCCTGGAAGGTCTCTTTTGGGAAATCAGATGACAGTCTTATGGAAACTCCTTTGGAGGTGACTGACCCCTTATCCCTTACTGCTTCTAGAATTCTCTCCTTCATTTTAATCTTGGCTAATGTAATTCTGATGTGCCTTGGTGTGTTCCTCCTCAGATCCAACTTCTTTGGGACTCTCTGAGCTTCCTGGACTTCCTGGTAGTCTATTTCCTTTGCCAAAATGGGGAAGTTCTCCTTTATTATTTGTTCAAATAAGTTTTCCACTTGGTGTTCTTCCTCTTCCCCTTCTGGTACCCCTATAATTTGGATGTTGGGACATTTAAAGATGTCCTGGAGGTTCCTAAGCCTCTCCTCATTTTTTTAAAATTCTTGTTTCTTCCTTCTTTTCTGTTTGGTTGTTTCTTTCTTCCTTCTGGCCCACTCCATTGATTTGAGTCCCAGTTTTCCTCCCATCTCTATTGGTTCCCTGTGCATTTTCCTTCATTTCACTTATTGTAGCCTTCATTTTTTCATATAATTTGTGAGCAAAATCAACCAATTCTGTGAGCATCCTGGTCACCAGGGCTTTGAACTGTACATCTGATAGGTTGGCTATCTTTTTGTCACTTAGATAAATTGGCTCTGGGGCTTTGATTTGTTCTCCTGTTTGAGCCATTTTTAGTTTGTTTTCTGTTTTGTTTTTGGTCTGGTCACGGCTGTTATGCGTAGTGAGGGTCATAGCCTTAGGTATTCCCCAGGGCAGGGCAGCCCAGTTGCTGGGTAGTAGTGCTGTATGTGGGGGCAGGGTCCAAAAGGGAACAATGGCACTTGCTCCACTCTCTCTCAGATTCCAGTTCCTTCCGCCGCTTCCCCTTCACCTGGATTATCTGCTTGCAAATGTGGTATCACCTGGGCAGCCAGCCACCTTGTGTGGCCTCTCTGGGTCTGCACCATTGCCACCCCATGCCTGAGATCTGCCAGCCACTGCTGCCTGTGCAACCAGGTCCCCCAACCTCCACTTTTTCCTGCCTCGACTCCACCCCTCTTACTGGTCTCGATGAATGGTTGTTGGACTTCTGTACAGTTCAATTTTCTATGAGTTCTGATTGTTTTTTTACTTCTAAATCTTTGTTGTCTTTAATTTTTGTTGTGCAAGGAGGCACAGTGTGTCCACCTATGCCTTCATCTTGGCCGGAAGTGCTGTTCATATTTTTTTATCATATTCTTTTTCTTAGATAAGTCCCTTTAACATTTCACATAATAAGGGCTTGGTGATGATGAACTCCTTTAACTTGACCTTGTCTGGAAATCAGTTTATCTGCCCTTCCATTCTAAATGATAGCTTGGCTGGATAGAGTCATCTTGGATGTAGGTCCTTGCCTTCAGGACTTTGAATACTTCTTTCCAACCCCTTCTTGCCTGTAAGGTTTCTTTTGAGAAATTAGCCGATAGTCTTACGGAAACTCCTTTGGAGGTAACTGTCTCCTCTCTTGCTTCTTTAAAGATTCTCTCCTTTTCTTTCATCTTGGGTAATACAATTATGATGTGCCCTGTCGTGGGCTTCCTTGGGTCCAACTTCTTTGGGACTCTTTGAGCTTCCTGGACTTCCTGGAAGTCTATTTCCTTTGTCAGATTGGGGAACTTCTCCATCATTTGTACAAATAAGTTTTCAATTTCTCACTCTTTCTCTTCTCCTTCTGGCACCCCTATGATTCGGATGTTGGAATGTTTAAAGTTGTCCCAGAAGTTCCTAAGCCTCTCCTCATTTTTTTGAATTCTTATTTCTGCATTCTTTTCTGGTTGAATGTTTATTTCTTCCTTCTGCTCCCAACTGTTGATTTGAGTGCTGGTTTCCTTCCCTTCACTGTTGGTTCCCTGTACATTTTGCATTATTTCACTTTTCATGGCCTTCACTTTTTCATCTATTTTGCCACCATACTCAACCATTTCTGTGAGCATCCTGATTACCAGTGTTTTGAACTATGCATCTGATAGGTTGGCTATCTCTTCAAAGCTTCGCTGTATTTTTTCTGGAGCTTCTATTTGTTCTTTCATTTGGGCCATATTTCTTTGTCTCCACATGCCTGTTATGCTGTAAGGGGTTGAGTCATAGATATTTGTTGGGGCTGGGCAACCCGCATTGCTGGGTTGTGGCCCTGTATGTGGAGGAGGGGTCCGAGAGGGAACAATGCCTTTTACTCAGCTCTCTGCCAGCTTTCAGTCACTTTCCCCACTACCCACAAGCAAATTTGGCCCTCTGGTGCTGATTCCATGGTGGATGGGTTTGTGTACATTCTAGGACCCTGTGGGTCTTTCCAACAAACTCTCCTGTGAGGATGGGAGTTTCTCCCACTGCTGCAACTCCTACCAGTTTTTTCTGTCAGAGGTTTTGTGGCTTTATTTCCCCATACTGGAACCCTGGGTTGCACACTCTGTCTGGCTTCCCAGTTGCTCCTCCTGGTTTATCTGCATGCAAATATGGGACTGCCACCACCTTGCAGTGAGTCCTCTCTGTCCAAGCTGCCCATTTCTATCCCTCCTACCAGTCTGGATGAATATTTCTTTCTCAACTCTGTGGTTGTCAGACTTTTATCCAGTTTGATTTTTCTACAAGTTCTGTGTATTTTTTTGTTTGTTTTTAAGTTTGTTGTTTTCCTTCTTTTGGTTGTGCAAGGAGGCAAAGGGTATCTCCTTACACATCCATCCCGGCCAGAATCCTTTTGAAAAGATTCTGTATTGTATTTGTCTAGTCCTTGAATGTTTGGTAGAACTTACCAGTAAATGCATCCAGGCCAAGTATTTTCTTACTGAGAAGACTTTTTAACTGCTAATCAACATCTCTGATGATATTAGGATGAGATAGATTATAAAATTCCCATAATCCTTCATTCTTCTCTATATCTACTAGAGAAAAAGTATTTCCTTGCTTTTTTGAACCTGGGTTAGTCTTGTGAATTTCTTAGAACACAGTTCTCCCATTGGACCAATTTGCATCATAAGCTTCAAGAGGACTTTCACCCTTCTGCTGACTCTCTCAGAACCCTGCCACTACCACATGAAGAAGTCCAGTTTAGCCTGCTATAGAATAAGAGATTATATGGAGGTCAGCCCAGTTGTCACTACAGAGGTCACACTATACCAACCCACAGCCAGCTGCCCTGGAATACGTGTGAGGGAGATTGCAACTTCCATCAACAGAGACACCAACCCAATCTGCAGCTGACCTAAAATATATGACTGATCCTATTCAAGATGACAGGTACAACCTAGCTGACCTATGGACTTCTAGGCAATAATAAATAACGTTTTAAGTTACAGAGTGGTAGGGTGGTTTGCGATGCAGCAATAGATAGGGCCATTCATATTTTGTTTCTTGAATCAGTTTGGGTAATTTATACCTTTCTAAGAATGTATCTATTTCACCTAAATTTAAAAAGAATATTGGCATAAAATAATTTATACTAGTCTCATATATTTTTACTTTTTGATGCACCTATCATTTTCCCCCTTTTAATTGTTTTGTTTGGACTTTTTTTCTTGATCAATTACATAAGGGGTCAATTACATTAAAGTGTCAATTGCATCACTTTAATAAACCAACAAATATGTATCTGTGGAGGTGATCCCTATTGTATAATGCGTTATCTTTCAGTAATGCCTGCCTTTTCATTATTGTACCACTCATTCTACTTTCTTTGGCTCTTTTTCTGCTTTTTGTTTGTGGTGTTGTCTTTAAAGTGAATCTTATCCCTAATCTTCCTTATTTTAAAATATAATAATTTAAGGATACAGATTTCCCTTGATGAACACTTCAGTTGCATTTCACAATTTTCATAATATAATAGTTTTATTGTCACTCAATTTGAATGCCCGTTATAATTTTGTCTTTGACATTTGAGCCATTGAGAAGTATGTTTTTAATATCTAAGTGAATGAGGGGTGTGTTTATACTTTTGTTAATAGCTAACTTATTTTTTATAGTTAGAGAATGATGCAGGCCAATTCATAGTGACTCACAAGATGTGATTTTTAAAGATTCAGGAATTTTGTAAACCTGTTGTTAAACTATTGGTAGATTGAAATCAGCTGTGGTAGAAATATTTATAACACAGAAATCAGGTAACACCACAAATCAGGGCTTTTTCTTTTTCAACAGTGGTCGCTTACCAGAATAGCCTTGTCTGTATGATACCAGTTGCTTGAAATTTGTTTATAATTGCTTTATGCCACAGTGCATGGCCAAATTTTATGTTACATATAGGCAAAAAAAAAAAAGAGTTTATTCCAGTGTTTAGGAATAGTAATCTAGTGTCCACTAGATTATTCTTGCTAATTATGTTGCTTAAATTTTCTATATTATTGTTATTAAATTTCCTTTAACTATTAAATATTTTATTTCCTTTATCTGTCTTTATCAATTATTGTTAAAGAAGTTTTCACTCATTATAATAGGGGGCTTGTTAATTTTTCTTTGTGATCCTGAAACTCTTGCTTTAGATATTTTATAGTTATATTATTGGAAAGACAAGTTTAGAATTTTTCCATCTTTCTGATGAATTGAAACTTTTATCAAAACATAGTGACCCTCTTATTTTTATTTATTTGATTATGACTTCTGATATATTTAGATTTATTTCCACAGTCTTATTTTAAGCTTTCTACTGACTGCATTCCATCTTGGACTGGGCAAGTCTTCCTAACTCCATATTTTCCTCTTGGCTAGTTTGGAATTTTATATGTATTCTTGTTTCTCCTTATATTCATGATAACTTTGTTTCCTAATGTTTTTAGTGGTTTTGATTGTGAATGTTAGTTTCTAGATACCCTTTGAGACCTGATTTGAAATTTAGTTGTGTTTCTACACAGAGGATTTGAGGTTTTCCTCCGTCGAGCCACCTTAGAACCACCTAAAATTATTCTTTGGTTGGAGGTTGTTTGTTTGCTTTCAATATCATGGTTTGTTTGACCTTACCTTGGGTTTATGATAAGAAGTCCTCAAGGGATTCTGTTATCTTTTATCTTCATCCAAAGGCAATGTTGAGGCAGATACTATAACCTCCGAGTCCTCCTCAAGGTCAGGGTTTGGTTTGGATTGGGGAGTTTTTGGTTCATTCACCCAGACTGTTGCCCTTCTGCTTCCTGGCATTGTGTAGAGGGTCATCAGTCCAAACCTCTGCTCAATCTCATGCTCTGCCTCTCATCTCCAATACATGGTTAGATAAAATCCAGGATTCAGGCTGCCAGAGATAAATTTACCCCAGGGCAAATGACAGCTCCAGCGTTACCCCTCCCCTGATGACTCTTGCTTTCTGGTCATTTCTGGCCTCCACAGAATTTCTTTACTCTCCTGTCCAATCAGCTATGCATGGTTATTTGTTTGTTTGTTTGTTTGTTTATTCTTTGTTTTTGTCTTCAGTGTTTTATTTAGTATTTTCATTGTACTTCACTGAGTGTGATTTCTGGAAACATCTAGTCCACCATATGGCCAAAAGTTGAAATCCCTTCCTATTCTTCCCTTTCTTGGTCCCTCATTTACTTCCATTGTAACACACAATTTACCATTATTTGTTTAATTGCTTATTTTTTGTCTTCCTTACTAGAGTATATCATGCCCTGTTCTCTACCATTTAATTTCATCACATAGTTAGCATTGCTAGGCTTTGAGCACATTTTTATTAAATTTATATGTGTGTGAGTGAAAGTTCAGCAAGCCGGGGGACTAGTACATGGTGATAAGGAGAAGGCAGGTTCTTAGAGAAGGTATTGACTCCACATCTTGTATTTGAGGGGAAGGCAGAGAAGGCTACACACAGCTGATGTATTTAGTAGAAACTGTGGAAGAACAAATTTCAGGCAATCTGCAGAATTGCCAAGTGAAAGAAAGCACCGTAGGTTTCACCATGGAGTGAGGGGAAAGGGTTTTTCACATGCTGAAATGGTCTAAAAATACTTGCAGTCTTTAAGCAATCTACAAATTGCTAATTTGAGGACCATGTTGTAAAGTGTTTTCAGCTGATTTTGTCTTAATTTACATTTTTAAAAAGCTTGGTGTGTAGATTGAGGTTATGAAAGGGCTACAGGCCCCAAGGAAATCATATGCAATGTGTGAACAAAGAACTCGCAGTACTGTTCACCCTTTGACCTCTTATTCCTAGTTTCTGCTCCAACAGGTTTTATTTATCTTAAGATTAAAGCAAATCACCAGTGGACATATAGCTATTGCTTTACAGTGAAATGCAAACATGTAAGCCAGCAGCATCATTGGATCTGTCACCTTTGAAAATGATTCATTTTTTATGGGCTTTTTCACTCATGGGAAACCTGATAATATTTCAGAGACTGAAATTGTTTCCTATGCTAAAATAGCCTGTTGAAAGTAAATATAGATCAAGTGAAAGCTAGAAGAGCAGAAATTTATTTATTTTATTTTTAGTTACAGTTTACATTCAATATTATTTTGTATTAGTTTCAGGTATATAGCATAGTGGTTAGACAATCATATAGTATATTTACCAATATTACTATATTTGTAGTATATTTACAATATAGTAATATTTGTAATATAGTATATGTAGTAATGTTTGTAAATATTTCAAATTTTTTGATATTTCCTGTACCCACCTGGCACCATACATAGTTATTAGGATAATATTGACTGTATTCCCTATGTTGTACTTTACACCCTGGGGCTCTTTTGTAATTACCTATTTGTAGCTCTTAATCCCTTCACCTTTTTCACCCAGCCCTCAAACACACTCCCATCTGGAAACCATCTCTCTGTTCTCTGTGTTTATAAGTCTGTTTCTATTTTTTTTGTTTATTTTGCTCTTCAGACTCCACATATAAGTGAAATCATATGGTATTTGTCTTTCTCTATCTGACTTATTTCACTTAGCATAATACCCTCCATACTGTCACAATTATTTTTTCATAGCCAAATAATATTCTATTGTATATATGTACCACCACTTTTTTTATCACTTGTCTACTGATAAATATTTGGGTTGCCTCCAAAGCTTGGCTATTATAAGTAACATTGCAATGAACATAAAGGTGCATATATTCTTCAGAATTAGAATTTTGGATTTCTTTAGATACCAAGAAGTAGAATTGTTGGGTCATAAGGCAGTTCAATTTTAAATTTTTTGAGGAAACTCCATAGTGTTATGGAAACTCCACAGTGGTTGCACCAATCTGCATTCCCACCAACAGTGTGCAAGGGTTCCCTTTTCTTCACATCCTCATCAACTTGTTTGATTTATTGATGATACCCATTCTGATAGGTGTGAGATGATATCTCATCATAGTTTTAATTTGCATTTCTCTGATGATTAGTGACATTGAGTATATTTTCATATGTCTATTGGCCGTCTGTATGTCTTCTTTGGGAAAGTATCTGTTCATATCCTCTGCCCATTTTTAATTGGATTATGTGGGATTTTTTTGAGTAGAGTTGCTTGAGTTCATTATAAGTTTTGGATACGAACTTGAATCTGGAAACATATCTAGTCATACTATAGTAATAAGGAAAATAAATCATAATTGGAGTTCACTGAGTCACAATTTACCCTGAGATTAGCTAATTGTATTACATTAGATAAATCTAAGACTCATAAACACACTGATTAATATGTCTGCTCTAGACTCTGTGCCATCATTAATCAATTATAGAGCTTCTCCACTGGGCCTCAGAATCCTTTCCAACATGGAACAGCAAGAAAAGAAGCCTAAATGCCATTTCTGGTTCTCATTGAACAAAGACATCACCACCATTTGCCATTTTGCCGGCCAAGCAAATGCTTAACTCACCTTCTTTAGTGTAGATTCTGGATTTCATGTTAGTTAACTTATACTTGGTAGTTCAGGGTTGATCTCAGAAGCTTGGTGAAATTGATTTCTATGTTTCTTTTTCACATATAATCCACTTTTTATTCTGTCTCTATCCTTCCATAATTTATTTCCTTCTCTCTCTTTATAATAGTTCATGTATCTATATATATACATATAGATGTATATATACATCTGTACATATAGATATGTATACATATAGATATACATATACATATGTAGTTTATATATTATATATAATCTATATTATATATTATTATATATAATCTATATATAAGTTATATACATATAATTTACAAATTAAGGACATTTCAAATAGCAGAGAAATGTGCAATCATGTAAGTGAACTAACCTTATTCTCCATTAAATGAACTTCATGACTATGATCCCTTCTGAAAATGCTAGAAGGAGAAAAATCTCTGTATAGCAGCTGTGAACATTGTGATAACAATCAGCAAACAATTTTTCCATAGTGAAGAGATTTTCCATCAGATTTCATTTGACCTTGAACACTGTGTTAGCAATGAATAATTAATGGTACTTATTACAGTAATGCCCTATTTAACTGACATTATCAGGGAATTAGATGCCCTAAATAAGTGTATTTGCCAGATACTAAAACTTGTTTTCTTTATGCACAAAAAACCCTCTATTATAACCATTTCTGATGCTTATTTTTCTAAAATATGTGGCAATATTTTATGACTTATTGACACTCACTGAAACATAAACATTTTATTCATTGAATAAATACTGCTGAAGCCTCTTATGTGCCAGGCACTGTGGCTGCTATGGGCAATATAACAATGAATGAAAGAGAGACAAAGAATCTATCTTTATTAAACCTATGTGTTGGTGGAGAAGAGAGATAAACACAAGGGATCACACTGAAGTACTAAGAGAAGTATAGACTATTATGAACTACACTGAAGTGAGTAGCAAAATAGTTGAATTCAAACTTGGCTGAGTTTTCCAGAACTGTTTACCTCCCCACTAAATGTTCTTGCATTGCTGTATCTTGAGTTCTTATGATTGATTGTGGTCACTTACCTTCTCCTTTAAAGTAAACTCTAGTTTCTTGCTCCTTGCTAAGTGTGTGGTACTGCTCCTACTATTTTTTTTTTGTTACACAATTATGTGCATAAAGTGATTAAATTAAGGATGGCAAATACCTGGTATATTAGTTATTTGTTGCTGCATAACTTACCAACTGAAAAGAGCACACATTGATTAACATACAGTATCTGTGGGGCAGGAATCTCGAATGTTTAGCTGGATCTTCTGCCTCAGGCTTTCCAACATGGCTGCATGCAATCAAGGTGTCAGCCTGGACTGGGGTCACATACATCTGAAGGCAGGACTCTATCCCTCCAGGACCGTTGGACTGAGAACCTCTTTTTTTTTTTTTTTTTTTTTTTTTTTTGCCAGCTGTTGTCTGAATGCCACCTCAGTTCCTCATTACATGAGCTTCTTCAATAAGGCAGCTAGCTTTCTTCATCAAAGCCAGCAAAAAAAAAAAAAAAAAGCATCTGCTAGCAAAATGGAAGTCACAGTCTTATAACCAAATCATAGAAGTGACAGTTAATCATCTTTGTTGCATTCTGTTGGTTGCAATCAAGTCACTAGGTCCTGTCCACACTCAAGGGGGAGAATTCCAGGAGGGAGATCATTGGGAGCCACCATTGAGGCTGCTTACCCACATAACAAGCCTACTATCATCTTTCATAGAAAACATCACTAATCATTCATGGTGCTCTCTCCCACTAAGTCCAGAAAGGGCTTCAAAATCCTAGCTAGTAGAGGACTCCAAGAGGCAGGCCTATTACTAATCAGTTGGTGAGAGAAAGCTAGTTTGCCTCCTCTTATTTAAATAGTAACCATTCCAAGTAGTTGCCATGGGGGAAACATTTAGGTTTAGAATCTGGACTGAAACAGGTGGCTCTAGTTGGAAACAGAACTACAACATGGCCATCATTTGTGGAGTCGATGGGAAGGGAGCACACAGCCTGTAGCAGAAATCAATTGATAAAGTCTCATAGACAAATATCTCATTGTAAGGACCAAGGATCACATATCACAGCATGCAAGAGCCTATTTAAGATCAGATCATATTACAGTTGGATACACTAGAAGAATACAGCCCTAACAAGGACAGAGATTATTCCTTTGGCTACATTTATCATCATTTTACTCACTGAAAAATACCAAAAATGGACATCACATGTCATGGCATATCCTGTATCTCTACCTTATGCCTGTCTCAGATTTAGGGGTTTCCTGCTAATATCTATACCAGTGTTTCTCAAGCTTTCTTCACCTACTCTGTCTTTACAGAAATGTAAAAATCTCATTACCTATCTGCAAAGGAGCTTCTCTATACCCTCTCCTTTGAGAATCACTCACATATCTCTGCATGTTTGATTCCTATTATACAATGAGGACCTTCTCATTCTTAACAAATCCTTTTGCATTCATCCACACCAGTTTGGACTCTTAAAGGCTTCATCTCTTTACCATCATTCCTAAAAATATAGTGATCTTCAAACTGGGGGAATCACAGTCCCTCCTCCCCTAGAAAATAAGATTTTTAATATTTTACTTTAAAATAATTTCAAACTTTCAGAAAAATCTAATAATAGTATAATGAGTTCCTGCATCTCCTTTACCTAGATTGCTCACATTCCCCTATTTTTCTCTCAATTTATATAGATACTTATGTTTGATTTCTTAAACCACACAAAAGAAACCTGCAGAGATGATACCCCATTACCCCTTAGCATTCCAGTGTGTATTCCCTCCAATAAAGGGTACACAGCCAGGGGACAGCCACAGCTATGCAACAATGACGCCTTCCAATCTTTTGCATTTCACCATTTATCCCAATAATGTCTTTTACAGATCCAGATCCAACCCAGATCACATGCTGCATTTGGTTGTCAAATTTCTTTACCTCCTTCCCATTTGGAATGATCCCTCACTATTCCTTCACCTTTTGTGACTAAACATTCTTGAAAAGTACAGGCCAGTTACTTTGAAGAACATCCCTGAATTGAGGTTTGTCTACATGTTTCTGCAAGATTAGATGCAGGTTATGCTTTTCTGGTAGAAATATCAGAGAAACAATGCTATGTCTTTCTCAGTGCTCCCGTAGAGACCCATTGTCCATAAATAGTATCTGTCAGTTTCTCTACTATCAAGTTAACTTATAAGTACTTTGTATTTAGTGACAGTGAAAGAGTAATTAATTCATGCTTTGTGGGGAGACTCTTTGAGACTCCAGAACTATGGTGCTCTTCCTCACACTTTCCCCAACCAGTTCTAGCCTCTGCTGATGATTCTCACCTACATCTGTTATTATGCTGGTAGTTACCACAGAGATTTTTAAGGGCAACTTTGGCATGAATGGTTTTAAAGGAATAATTGCCAGACTGTCAGCTCCTCACCAGATGCTTCTAAAACTGTTCTCAGAGCATGCTGGTTCTCCCTCCAAGGCCTCCAAGGGACATCTCCTACAGAACACCACAAATAAAGTGAAGAATGCGCTTAGAGTTGTACCATGGACCCCAGCTGGTCTCCTCTCTCACTTCCCCTTTAACAGCTGCCTTTTTCTGCTTTACTAAAGAAAGACCCACTTCTCACTCTTCTGAATCTTACTGTGGCACATTCCCTCGAGTTAAAAAAAAAAAAAAAAAAATCTAGGACTCCAGACAAAGGACTGATTCAAAACCTAGCAGTTAGTGTTGAGAAAGTGAATTATCCTGATGATTGGGTTACAAATCCTTTTCAGTTCTTCGCTTTCAACAAAACTGAAGAAGGATCTGATGGAGATGGTAGATCATTAAAAATAACTTTTGATGATAGATCACCATATGATTTTTGGTAAACAACTTGGAAAAGTTTATAAAGAATTGAGCGATGTTCCTATAACAAAATTCTTTCCATTCCCATCTACTTACGTGAACAAAATTTTTCAATGCTTAAAATTAGATCAAAAGAAAAAAGAGGAAATAAAATGTATGCTGAACCCTATCTCATTCAGGCAACAAGAAATATTCAGGACTTAATAAGAAGGAAAAGTCTCATCCATTTGAGACATAAACTTTCAATAAAATTTTACTTTTTATGTTTCAGAATTATTTACCAAAATTTATAATATATTTATTGTTTTGAGAAATTAAGTACAAATAAAAATAATTGAGAACTCAACACGCAGAAATTGCTTAACATTTAACACCAAGTTTACAAAAACTATTAAAGATTTTAAAGTTTAACTTCGTATAGAATGTTGATCCAGAAAAGTGTGACAGAGTGATCAATAAAAAGACTTTCAAGCATTAAAATATATCATATTGTAGTAAACTCTGTTCAGGAAGTGTCATGGAAACAGGGACAGGAGAAATGTGTCAAATCCTTTGATATTTAGCCACCCCTGGATGAATTTAAAAGAATGAATAAAACTGTTTATATTTTGCAGCATCAACATTTTAACCAGTGCTACAAATTACACAACTATTTAACCTCATGATGGAATATTTTATCCTTCAGTTTTAAAATGTTAGGGATAAATGATTTTTCAAACACTTTAGGGGCCACATGAGCAACAGTATTAGAAGAGCATTGCAATGACAGTTTCCCTCTGAATGTACTACTCACAGCATCTCTCTGGGGTTTTACCTCCTATTTTCTTTTTTTTCAGCCTCCTGTTTTGCATGATGCATATTTTGCTTCCCATCCAGAGTCTGTCTCCACCTTGTTTTATGAGCCCCCCACCCCCACCCATCACACCCTACTCCAAACCCCTAACCCCAGTGGGGCTGCAACCCCAAGTCAAAAACAAGCCTGTCCCTTGGCAGCAAAGGCATCCAGATCATCTTTATAGATTCTCAAATTAAAGTACATCCTTGGGGTATTGTATTTATTACACCCATATTCCTAGAACACATGGCCTCTCTCTGAGTATAGTCAAGATCTCATGTCCCAAGAACAAAAACTTGCCCTTGTGACAGGTACACCCCTTTTTATGATTTGGATTGAATGAGGGTCATCTTACTCGGGATATGCACATCATATCAGGCCCACTAGGCTGTGAGTAAAGCACAATAGAGTAAGCAGGAAGAGGAAAGTCAATAGCAATGCTTACCTTGTAGGATCCTTGTTAAAATGAAGATTACCAGGCATTGCCAATTAGGTCATCTAATTTGGTGTGTGGGAGAAAACCCAATACTCCAAACACAGCACCACCCAGGGAGCTTAGTTGAGTTTTATCCTTGGACCACACTCTGACGATCACTGCTTTAGAGTATGGCCTTTTATCCTAATTCAGGCATCTCAAATCAATTCTTTTCTTTCTATCCAGGTAGTCAGTATTCCAAAGGGTTAAAAATAGATTAGTAAACCAGCTGAGGGTAAGTGAACTGTTAACATACATTTTTATTTCTATACTTTATTTCCAGCCTGATTACTTACATCAAATGACCCTGTATTTTATATTTAAAATATTATTTTAATTGAACGTATAATAAAGCACATAGATTACATCATAATTATTTAAATTTAATTAAATTTCAGAATATTCAATCTCCAAAAGTAGTACATGAATTAGAAACAATAAATTTCTACTTCCAGCCAAGATGGAGGCATAGGTAGGCACATTGTGCTTCATTGCACAACCAAAAGAAGGACAACGACCAATTTAAAAACAAAAAAACAACCAGAACTCTCAGAAAGTTGAACTGTATGGAGGTCCAACAAACAAGGGGTTAAAGAGAAACATTCATCCAGACTGGAAGGAGGGGCAGAGAGGGGCAGATGGGGAGGAGAGGATGCACGGCAAGGAGGCAGCTGGCAGACCATGCAGTCCCACATTCATATGTAGATAAACCGAGAAGAACAACTAGGGAGCAAGACAGACCATACAACCCAGGGTTCCAGTGTGCGGAAATAAAGCCTCAAAATTTCTGGTGGTAAAAACCTGTGTGGGTTGTGGTGGCAGGAGAAATTCCCAGTCTCACAGGAGTGTGCATTGGAGGAACTCACAGGGTCCTAGAATGTACATAAACCCACCCACCCTGGAATTACCACCAGAAGGGCCCAATTTGCTTGTGGGTAGTGAAGAATGTGATGGAAAGCAGGGCGAGAGCCAAGCAAGCAGCATTGTTCCCTCTGTGACACCTCCACCATGTACAGCACCACAACATAGTGAAGTGGGTTGGTCGACCCTGACAAATGCCTAAGTCTCTGCCCCTTACAATGTAACAGATGCACTGAGACAAAGAAATATGGGCCAAATGAAAGGACTGATCAAAACTCCAGAAAAAGAACTAAGTGATGAGGTGATAACCAACCTATCAGATGTACAGTTCAAAACACTGGTAATCAGGATGCTCACAGAAATGATTCAGTAAGGTCATAAATTAGAGGAAAAAGTGAAGGCTATGAAAAGTGAAATAAAGAATAATATACAGGGAACCAATAGCAAAGGGAAGGAAACCAGGACTCAAATCAATGATTTGGAACAGAAGGAAGAAATAAATGTTCACCTCAAACAGAATGAAGAAACAAGAATTCAAACAAATGAAGAGAGGCATAAGAACCTCTGGGACAACTTTAAAAGTTCCAACATCTGAATCATAGGGGTGCCAGAAAGAGAAGAGGAAGAACAAGAAAATGAAAATTTATTTGAACAAATAATGAAGGACAACTTCCCTAATACGGCAAAGGAAATAGATATGCAAGTCCAAGAAGCTCTGAGTGCCGCAAAGAAGTTGGACCCAAGGAGTAACACACGAAGATACATTATAACTAAATCACCCAAGATTAAAGATAAAGAGACAATCTTCAGAGCAGCAAGAGAAAAGGAGACAGTTACCTCCAAAGGAGTTTCCATAAGACTATCAGCTGATTTCTCAAAAGAAACCCTACAGGCAAGAAGGGGCTGGAAAGAGCTATTCGAACTCACAAAAGGCAAGGACCTACATCCAAGATTCCTCTATCCAGCCAAGTTATCATTTAGAATGGAAGGGCAGATAAAGTGCTTCCCAGATAAGGTCAAGTCAAAGGAGTTCATCATCACCAAGCCCTTATTATGTGAAATGTTAAAGGGACTTATCTAAGAAAAAGAAGATAAAAAATACAAACAGCAAAATGACAACAAACTCACAACTATCAACAACTGAACCAAGAAAAACAAAATGAACTAAGCAAACAACTATAAAAGGAACAGAATCACAAAAATGGAGATCACATGGAAGGTTATCAGCAGGGATCAGGGAGGATGGTGAGAAAGTAAAGGGAATAAGAAGCATAAATAATATGTGAAAATTATCTGTTGCATTATAATTAACAATAAATAGTAGCTATCATAAAACTAAAAAAAGAAGAAGAAGAAGCATAAATAGTAGGTAAAAAAAAATCACCAGCAGGATATCTGCACCAGAACTAGTCTGTTTTCCTGTTTCCATAGTCTGTGGAAAGCACCTTGACTTAGAGTTACACCTGCAGACTCTCTCTCTCTCTTCCTCTCTCTCTGTCTTTCACACACACACACACACACACACACACACACTCAAAGAGGGACATTCTAGCATGTCCCTTGAGAGCTTACTTCCTTTCCTTTGTCCTGAATAATTTAATGGAGCTGAAGGAAGCTATTCTTTTCCATGAGCTGATATTAATTGGTGGGGAAAACCATACCATTTCATTTATCAGCATTATCATGATTAAATGTCCTCTCTTACATTATTCATTAATGCAACAGTTTTAAGTGCCTATTAGACACTCAGATAGTCATTCTGATGAAGACAAAGATGGATGTATTCATTCATTCATCCATTTAATCGGTCAGTAAATAGTGTTTTCCATAGTACTCACCCTGTGTAACAGACTCTGTTCAAGACACTGCAAACACAGTGAGAAACTAGACAGCTCCTTGACCTCAAAGGGCTTATGGTCTAGTAGGAGAGAGAGATGATTCAACAAATAAATAAAAATAATTTTAGATTGCAGTATGTGCCATGTGGGAACACCATAGCAAGGACTAGCAGTGATACCTCAAGAGATTAAGTAGTCATGGAACACCTCTCTAAGTCAGGGACCTGGGGCGTGACTTGGAGAATAAGAAGACACCAAGTGGAGAAGAACTGAGCTCCAAGTGGAGAGGAACAACAAACTCCAACCTGAGACAGAAAAGGATGCAAAAGAATAGGAAGACACTTCATGGATGATATTCTCCACATGCCAGGGTGATAAGTTTGGCTGGATCCAACACAGAGTTTGTGTCTTAATGAATGGAATATTCAATAGACACAATTATGAAATAACTCAGATGTCAACAGCTTTTTCCCTAAAGGGCAGGAGGTAAATATATTTGTCTTTGCAGACCTTTAAAGTTTCTTTTGGGACTACCAACTCTGCAATTGTCAAGGGAGAACAGCCAGAGGCAACACGTAAAAGAAAGGGCATCTTCATTTACAGAAACAGGCATGGATCTGATGTAAAGGGGAAAGTAATAAAACTCAGGAGTGCTATAGGAAGTCAGAGAAGGAAAAGATGGCTTCCTGAGCTGAGATCTGAGCTGGGTCTTGAAAGACAAGGAGACTTCAAAAGTGAGATAATGGGGGGTAGAAAATGCAGAACAGAGCAGTAGGGGCCACTCCCAAAGTCGGGAAAGGCCAGAACCCTCAGGGGAGACAGTTACTAGTTCAGTCTGGCTGGGGAGTGATAAGGACCTTCGCTTTTTTATTTCGGGGGTATTTTGAGGGCCTTTGAAGTGATGGGATTGTGCTGCACAGTGGGGGAAAAGGATGGGGAATGAATATGGGATGACCTCTGATCTCTAGGACCTCAGAGAGGAGGTTGACAGATACACAAACTCAGTATGAGAGTCAGGGAAGGCTTCCCATCAAGGAGAAGTTGAGAAATTAACATTTTTCCTTCATTGTAATTGTTTTATTTAGTATTTGAATATGTAAATGTGTTCATATGTTAGAAAATTACAAAGGTAAGAAATGATTACAGTGAAAATTCTCTCTCCCAACCTCTGTTCAAGCCTGCAGTACCAGTCCCAGAGACAACCAATGTCATTGGTTTCTTCTGGCTCCTTCCAGAGATGGTCTATGCAGATCCAAATACAAAAGTGTGTTTGGGTTCTTTGTTTATCCTCTTATTCACAGATGATCTGAGCTGAATCCTTAAGTATGAATATTCTAGAGAAGGGAATTGGAGAATGAAAGGAAGAGGTGGGCAATGGCAGCCAAGAAAAAGAGTGTCTTAAAGACACAGACTGGGTGCCCAGGACAAGCTGTTCTATGTTGCTGATAATGCAAAGCCTTGATTGCCATGCTATGGAACACAGATTTAACCTAGTTGGTAGTGGGACTCCAACAAAGACTTTTCACAAATGTGACATAGGCTGATTGGTGTTTTCATATGGTCATTCTGACAGCTGGTAGAAGACAGATATCCAGGTGAGCTTTGAAAACCAAATGGAAAACTTGAACTTCCTTCCTTCAGTCAGTAGAAGCTGATGAAAGTTTTTCAACATGGGAAGGGCAATATCAGAGTTGTGTGTTAAGCGGATTCTATCAGAGTGTGATCTATCAGAGTGTGTTGTCCTTAAATGAAGCACGGTGTTAGATAAAGGAAAACTAAGAGAAAATCAAATTAGTGACAATCTAATCACAAACATTCAGCAGAAATCTATTGTCATTTACTTTTTGACTTTAAGAAAGAAATCTGGATTGGAACCTATTGCTGCATAACAAATTACTCTAAAGATTAGTGGCTTAAAACAACTTACATTTCTTATCTCACAATTGTGTGAGCCAGGAATCTGGGCATGCCTTGGTTGGGTCCTCTACTTCAGGTTCACCAAGCTAGAATCAAGATGTCAGTCAGAACAAGTTTCATCCAAAGACTTGACTGCAGTGGCATTCCACACTGATTTCCATTGTTGTTGGCAGGATTCAGTACATTGAAGGTTGTTGGGCCTCACTTCCTCAGCATATGGGTCTCTCCCAATGGCAGCTTGTTCCACAAAAAATGAACAAGCTGGGAAGATAGTGAAGAGAGTCTGCTAGAAAGATGGGTTTTAGACACATTTGTAACATCATGGATGTGACATCCCATCACTTTTGCCCTTCCTATTGGTTAGAAGTAAGTCACCTGGTCTAGTTCACACTCACAGGCAGGGGATTACACATACTCATAAGTAAGTCACCTGGTCTAGTTCACACTCACAGGCAGGGGATTACACATACTCATAAGTACAAGGAGGTCAATCTTTGGAAGCCAATTTAGAAGTTGCTTATCAGTGGAGCTTACCGAGGACTTTTCTCACGAATGTTACAAACCAGGACCAGCTCTGGAGGAATAAAGCCAGTGTTGTTCCTCATCTTATGATTTAGTCAGAAAATCATCTTGCTCTTCCCTGATCTGCTGATTACCACCCTCACGATTACCATGAATGCTGCCACATGGCTGTCATGTCTGTCTACTTCTAATGACAAAATACCACTCCTCTTGAAGTCAGAGCACCTGGGAAAATTTACATCCAAGCTGAGTCTCCCTACTGGAGTCAGATGTGAAAGTTTCCTTCCTGCTACTGCTGCTGTGGCTGCAAGTACTTATGATACAACAGACTAAAGGAAACAACTTTCAAAGGGAAGATAATTCTTAATGCATCCTTTCCTTTTTCAAGCAGAACAGCCTGATCAGTTTGGTAGAGAACGTGCCTCTGTTTCTAACCTATAAACCATAGTGCTAGAGAGGGCCTTACAGCAAGCAGCTCAAGGAAGACCCAGAGGAACTTAGAACTTAGAACCCAAGCTGTGTAGAGGGCCATTTCAGATCAAGTAGGAAGGAACAACAACAACCATAGTATAACTATACTGCATACCAGCAACTGTTGGAAGAACTTGCCTTCATTATCTTGCTTCATTTCACTCACTGGGCTAGGTTAATGCTATGGTCCCCATTTGACAGAAGAAGAACCTAAGACTCAGAGAGGTTAAGTAGCTAGGAAGTAGCAGTGCCAGTGTTCAAGCATTATCAGGCCAGTTCCCTGCACTCTTAAATTGGGAACCAGCCATAATTTATCTTTATAAACAGTCATGTTTTGTCCTGAATTACAGAGAGGCCTCATTGGCTAAGTATAATATGGGGAGGAGGAAAGGGGTAGGCATCACCTAGAATAAATCAACTTAAAATGGAAATCACAATGCCAATGTAATAATGGAGGGGCAAAATTTATTAGAACTTTATTTTTAAAAAATAAAAATAAAGAGGAAAAGTTTATTTTTTTGGAAAAAAGTTAGGTCAGGAGTCAGCAAACTTTTCCTGTAAAGGGCCAACTAGTAAATAGTTTTGGCTTCGCAGGCAATGAGATCTCCACCACAACCTTCAAAGTCTTCCAGCTCAGTATATAAGCAGCATGGACAGCAAGCAAATGACTGGGCAGAGCTATGCTCCAGCAGAGATTTATTTACAAAACAGATGCTGGCCAGATATGCCCCTCAAGTAATGCTTTGCTGACCCTTGATTTGGGTTATAATTATAAGGTATGCTAATTCTTAGAAAAAAACAAGAATCATGTGGTTTTTAGCTTAATGTTTTTGACAAAATGTTTGCTAATGCTTTAAAATATCATCTCTTGCTGTTTGATCTCAGCAGTTTTATCAGAAAGAGTCAATTGTGCAAAAATATTTGAGGACTTTGTCACTTTCCTTGGGGTCTTGAACAATCTTTTGATAGCCAAATATTTATTTTTTGAAACTGTTATAACATCATCCTTCTGGATTTTTTCTTCTTCAGTGTAAACCTATCTAACTGTGAGGCCCCTGTTTCCCTGTGGCTTGAATAGTTTTCTAACAAATTTTCAACTTTATGAAATTCTGTGCTATTTGGTAGGTTTGCTGTTGACTTTCAAGTAGATTTTCATGAGTGCTACATTGTTATGTCCCATTACAATGTCCCATCCAATGGATGGCAAGGGAGGGGAACCAACTAAGACTGTGGCCTAATGAGCAAAATAGATCTAAGCAAGGAAGGACTTAAGTAGGAACTAATTCTGAAATAGTCATGTCATTGGTGACTATCATGATCTCATCTTCCCTCCACATCTTGCTACCTGTGAGCTCTCAAATAATGAATACTCAGATAATAAAGCTCTGGCTTGTATGACTTATCCAGCTTTTCTTTGAGTACATTATTCTCTTGTATTCAATTTTTCTATTATATCTATCACTTATTGAGCATCTGCTCTGTGAAAACCCACTTTACCTGTACAAATACACTTCTCTATCCAAACTTTTATTATCTAAGCTCAGTAACCAAAAGAACTGAAATAATTTCTCCAATAAAATCAACAGAACCTAAAATTCAGGAGCTCAGTAGCTTTAGAAAACACTACGTCCCTGCCTATACTAAATCAGTATTTTAAATCTCATAACCTAACCCATTAATTTTTGGCTAACAAGGGATACTTTCTGTTTTTACTGTTTCTTGTCACAACTAAGAAAAGAGTCTTTTACCATCCATGTCTTACAGATGAAGAATCTGATTCCCTAAGAAAGCAAGTAACTTCTTTAAGGTCTCCTTGCCAGTCAGTAGTGAAGTAAGATCCAAAGTCAGGTCTCGTGGCTCCAAACACCTAATCTTTCTTCCACATGCCTTTCAAATATGCAATTCACATTGATGAAAAGCCCATCTATGTATCTACCACTAGGTCATAGATACAGATTCCTAAGTTCTGAAAGTCATGCTTTAATTAATAATGCTGATTTTACAATGTAAGCAGTAATGCTGCCATTTTTTTAAAATCCTGTTTTTAACAATGCATTTATAGCACAGTTCCTCTGTTATCACAGTGGTTCTCAAACTGGTCACAACACAGCAAAATTGGCATCAACTGGAAATATGTTTGAAATGTAGCTCTCAAGGCTTACCCCTGACAAACTGAACCGGAAACTCAGAATAGCCCACCAACCTGATTTTAACAAATTCTCCAGGGGATTCTAATGCACACTTAAAGTTGAAAACCACTGAATTAATGACAACAGTCATCAGTCTGTCTGGTGAGTCTTCATTGAGAACCAGATCATATGGGTACCAAAATAACAGCTGACTTTTTGACTGCTATGCCACTCTGGTTAATGTTCTTTCTCCCTTCTCATCATTTATTCATTCATTCACTCATTCATCTAACAAACTTGTGCTGAGCCCCTACCCTGTGTCCGAGATTAAGCCAGGCACTGTGGACAGAGTAGAGAAGACAAATATGGTCCTAGTCTCCTTTGGGCTCACAATCTATCATGGGTGACAGACCAGAAAGGAGTTATTCCAGTATGGTGCAGTCATGCCATAAGAGGTCAACACAGGGTAATAGAGGCAAGGGGTTCACCTAACCCAGTCCTGCAGTCAGGGAGGACTTTCAGAACAAACAACTAAGAAGGGTTGGAGTTCACAACTTTCTGAGAAGGCCTAGTGTTAGGGGGGGTTGTTCTCTCTCTCTCATTCTCTCTCTCTCTTTTTCTCCCTCTTCCACAGCCTGCTTGAAGCAGCTTCAGATGAAATAAGAAGGGAATCACACTCAACCTGTTGCTTCCAACTTGCTGGAACACTTATCTTCAATATGCAGTGAAAACATATGGAAGTCAGAGTTCCACGTGCTCACTTGGTAGGGGAGCAAAAAATTGGGAAAGCAAATATGCACATCTCCCAGGCCCCAGGTGTTGGACTCTTACTGCCAATATATGTAATTTCCTGTGCTTGTTTCAAAACTGTCAGGAGGGCGGGAGACATTGTGAACACAATAATGAGGCCACTTAAGCCAGCAGCCTCTGCTGCAACACCCATTTCTTGATTAAAATAAAAAAACCTCCAAGGGAATTTGAGGAAAAAGCATCTTTGGAAAAGAAATTAATAGTCTCTTCTCAAGCAATCAGTTTAGAGTCAACAAGCTACCCACAAAACAGAGTCCCACCTGTTCATTAAGTGTTTGTGTGCTTACTGTGTACTGACACAGAGCTAGGTGCTGGCAAGGTGACAAGTACAAGACAGTACCTGACTTCAAGGACATTAGAAGACAGACATGGACCTCATGTTGTCAGCACTTGAAGGGGTTCTCTGGACCATCTGGGAAGTCTGGCACCTACATGGATGCTCCACCTGAATGTGCAGGTAGCACCCCAGCCAAACCAAAGTTGTGAGGTCCCTCACGACTATCAGTTTAATGGGGAAGTTGTTAGAAAATGTTGATACAGTTTCCTATGTCAAAGCATGACCCAGAGGGGACACATGTAGTTTGTGGCAGCCACATCACAGAAAACACCACACCAACTATTTTTAAAATTCAGGTTACATATTATGTGATTTTAAACTACAGATTACATAGTATATGATTCCATTGACCTTACATTTTCAAAATGACAAAATTACAGAGATGAAAAACAAATTAGTGCTTACAAGAGTTGGGGGCAGAGAGGAGATAGATTAAGTCTTACTATAAAAGAGTGGCACCAGGGATCTTTGTAGTGACAGAACTGTCCTGTGCTTGACTGTGGTGGTAGTTACATGGATCTACATGTGTGATATAATTGTACAGAACTATACACACATACCACCATAAACACACACACTACCACACACAAATGTAATATGCATGGAAAACTGGTGAACTCTAAATAAGATCTGTGCATTGTACCAATACCAAGTTCCTGCTTTGTTTGTTTTTTTAAATCCTCACCCAAGGATATGTTCACTGATTTTAGAGAAAGAGGAATAGAGAAAGAGGGAAAGAGAGAGAGACATTAATATGAGAGAGAAACATTGATCAGTTACCTCCTGTTCATGACCCTACCAGAGACCAAACCTAAAACCTAGTTATGTGCCCTGACCAGGGATTATACCTGCAAACCCTTTGGTGTATGGGATGAAGCTTCAACCAACTGAGCCACCTGGACAGGGGCTAAGGTTCTGGTTTTGATATTGTCTATAGTTACACAAAAATGTTACCTTTGGAGGAAACTTAGTAAAAGGGGGACACAGGGCCTCTCTATTATTCTTGCAACTTTCCATGAATTTATAATAATTTCAAAATAAATAGGTTTTAAAAGTAATATGGAAATTTTATAATGATTCAATGAACAATTTACACTGCAACATTCATTGAGTAGATTTGTTAAACAGGAATTTAATTTATGTAGAGAATTAAAGGGTGTTCAGGTCTGAATTAGTCCCCCCTCAAAATTCACATGTTGAAGCTCTAACTCCCAAATGTGATGCTATTTGGAGGTGGGGCCTTTGGGAGATAATTAGGTTTACATGAGGTCATGAGGGTGGACCCCCTATGATGGGGATTAGCGCCCTTGTAAGAATAGACTGGAGAACTTGCTCCCTTTTCTCCACCACATGAGCCTACAGTTAGAAGGCAGCTGTCTACAAGCCAGAAAGAGGGTCCTCACTGGAACCCAACCATGCGGCACCCTGATTTCAGACTTCCAGCATCCAGAACTGTGAGAAAGTAAATTTCTGTTGCCTAAGCCAGCCAGTGTGCTATTTTGTTATGACAATGCCCACTGACTAAGACAAGGGGGATTATTTTTTATTCATTCATTCATTCGTTCATTCGTTCATTCATTCATAGTACACAGCAGTGATTATATATTTTGACTATCTCCCCTGGTCCTTGAGATTAGGAAACAAGAGGGTCCAGTATGATGATGGGAGCCATAGAGAGCTTCCCTGGGCAGAGCAGGACTCTGAGGGACAGACAGACACTAGGCAGGTGAGATGGACAAAGAAGAGTGCAGGATCCAGGCCCTAAAGTGGGTGGGGGCACAGGAAACAAAAACCCAGCATGGATGGAGCTGAGGGCAGAGGACAGAGGGACAGGAGGGGAGGGTTTGGAGATAGATAGGTGCCAGGCAGTGCAGGGCCTTTGGGTTGGTGACTTGGGACATCCTCTGCATATAGCTATTGCACTGGCATAACTTGCACTACACTCACTTTCACTTTAAGAAATGCCCTTCTTTGGGTAATCATTTAAACAGTCCCCAACATTTGACCGATGGATAGGATTGCATCTTCTCCCAAGGATGACAGGCAGACCTTCGAAGGATTTTTAGCTAATATTAGGTTCTCATTTCTTATTTTAGAAAGACCTCACTAGTTGAAGGAATTATAGCTCTTGCTGAAAGGGGGAAGGCTGACCTGAAGATATTGCTTATTCTCCACAAATGAGGGGGAAAATGAGCTTGCAGAAAGAATTGCCAAGGGCTTCAAAACCTAACAGAATCTGTGTGCACAACTCCAAGCCATCACCCTAAAGTTGCAGTTAAGGTGACCTCACCCAGTGACCTTAGTCCTTTGTTTACTTCACATGCCCCCCACCCTCCCAGGCCCCATCTCCTAACTTCCCCCTACCTTCCCACCTCCCACACCCACCCTTAGGTAAAAATCCAGCTAACTGAAGAGGACTGTGGAAGGGGCATGGGCAGCAGATGAGCTTGCAGGACAGGCCCAGGCTCCTTTGCCTCCGGATGCCGTGCTTGGTATTCAGACCTAAAACTAATAACTATCACTCTTCAGTGCAGACAGACACCCTTACTGCAGAGTAGAGGCAGCTCTGCCAACCCTGAGCCTGAGTTTTCCTCCCCTAGACACAAGAACCCAATCTTTGGGATAAATATACCAATGCTTGAAATTACCATTTTGAGCAGAGATTTCCTGCAGGGTTAACAAATCAGACTTCCTCGTAAATTCTCCTGTGCACTCTAACCCAGTTTGCTGCCTCAAAGAGTGCTTTGGTCTCTTTGTTTCAGAACTTTCTAAAGATTAGTGAGATTTCTCTAAGAAATTCTTCCATCTCTTTTTTATCCCATGACCACCATCCCCACCCCATTTATTCTTTTTCCTTGCCAACCATATGATGTGTTATCTATTGATGTTTTAACCTTCCCCCAAATTGCTCCCTGTAACCATAGCCATACATTCTTAAGAATTTGTTACAGTGCAATATTCGCTGTTAAACCAAGCACTATTAATAAGAAAACAATACTCATTTTCTCTCTTTAATTTAATTTTAAAATTAAATCCCATTTATTTTTAAGTGTAAAACCAAAGTGGTATCTGTCCCTTTAAGCAGATCATTCCAAATGTGGACTGGAGTTTGTATTGGCATGATCTTGAAAAGGGTATTATTTCCTGACATTGATGGGGGAAAAAAAAACTTTCTGACCATTCGTTAGAGAAGGCAGTTTTGATGTAAACTGACATTTCTCACATGCACTTCTTGGGAATAGTCAATTGAAACCCAAAATATCTGGCAGCTGAAACTCCAGCCCAACTGCCAGGCCCTAGGCACAGATAAAAGAATGTGAGTGAGCAGCAGGCAGATGGGGTTACAACAAGAAGCCTTTTCTCTGACCCCAATGAGATGAGCTGGGGCTGAAGTTGGAAAGGAAGGGGGGTACCACTTCACAGTGAAGAAGTCAACAAAAAGGCACTTTTTCAGCTTTTCATTGAGCAAGCCCATTCCCCCTGTTTTCCAGGCCCTGTTGAGCACCACTCATTGAGGGGTGCCTTTCTTCTCAAGCCTTTCCTCCTGGATTCTGAAAGCATCCCAAGTCCTTCCTCCAGAGAAGGTCCTCCCACATCCAGCACAGCCCCTGGTAGGCAGCTGCCCCTAGCTGTGCACAGCTGCTTCCCATCAGCTTGGACCACATTTCTACCTCAGTTTCTCCTTTTCCCACTCCTAAGACCAGGAATTTAGAAGTCTGAAAAGATCACCTCAAAAAGTAGGGACAAATAAAGGATTTTCCCCTTTATTTTCTTTCTTCTTTTGCTCTTTGGAGGAAGATATGTTTTAATCCATTCTTGATTTGTTTGTTCTTCTTATATCATCCAAATAATCTAAGAATTGTACTCATTTTTTTAATACTGAAAATCAAAAGGAAAGCCATCACTTTTCTTTGCTATCAGGTTTGCAGAATTTCAGATACTTGAAACAAGCTCAGGGTGAGTAGTGGCAACATAACATAGTGCTCAGACTCCTTCGCTGCAGCAGGCTGTCTTGGTCCACATGCCAGTTCTGCTGCCTCCTAGCTGTGTGACTTTGGGCAAGTAACTTAACCTCTCTTTACACTTGTTTTCTCCATCAATAAAATTGGGACAAGAACACACACATTTCATAGAATTATTAATCCTCACACATCCTCTGTGAAGATTAATGGGAGTATGGTACTACTAGATGTTCAAGGAAAACTTGTGTTCACTACATAACTATACATTTACTATATATTAATATATTGTGTATTTACTGACATATTTCCTTCTGTGCAAAGCCTGATTACTCTTTACTTTTCTAATAGACAGAAAGCTGGGTACCCTTACATTCAAGGCCAGTTCATGTCTTTATTTTAGTGTTTGCCCCACCTGAGGCTCTTTGGCAAGAATAGGCCCAAACAGCATGGCTCACAGAGCTGTGGGTTTTGAAAATTGGTCCTTAAAAAAATATGCATTTCTGGATTATTTTTATTTTTCTTTCAAAGAAACTTCCAGAGTAAAACCAGGACATTTTGGCTAAAAGGGAGTTCCAAAGCCCTTGCCTATACTTCTGTCTCTGCACTGAAAAATGACTGGTTAGGAGATTCCACCCATCTTGTCCCTGGAGCTCTTCCCTACTTCTTTTAGGATCCCAAAGTCATTCAAGGTCAGGCCCCCTAAAACCTCATGGTTCTCTACACCCAAATCCAAACACTTGTTCTAAGGGAGAATGGATTTTCCAAAGCCCTGCCCATGGGTTCTGTAATGTCCCAATTTTGTGCTTGTTGTTATGACTTATAAAAGCTTTCTGGGTATGTTTTGAAGACAAGGGAAAAAATAACATTACGCTATTTTAAATGTTTGCAAATATTTCAAATATGATCCAAGGCAGTGAAAAATGCTTTATTTCCCAAACCACAAATCCCACTCCTTGTTAAAATCCAACTGGCATCTGAGTATGGGATGAAGAGTCACAATGCCAAGTCCTGAGCCTCTTCTTTGGGTGATCATGAAATCCTGTTTTCTTCACCACTTTCATATCTGTGTTTCACAGCCTTAAGTTTATAAAACTGTTGAAAACCCACTCTCCAAATATATAGCTTCTAGATCCCATTACAGCTTGATTTGGAGAAATAGGGCTTGGTGAATGAAAAAGGATGCAAATTATTTCTGATATCTCTATTTTGAGGTTTTAGAGATGGAAAAGCATGGGTCAGTGTAAAAGTGGCTCCCACTTTGTCCTACTGCTTCCCTACAATGCCTAGAGCACCATTTCTGGTTCCTTTCAGGGCATGCTGTGCCAAGCATGGCGTCTGACACTGAGCACTCAGCAGACATTTGTTGAACGAATGATCTATTTAAAGAATGAGGCCTTTAAGGGAAGCAAAATTGGCATAACTAGCTTGATTTTTACTATATTTAAGTAAGTGGACTGTTCTATGTTAACTGTATAGTTTAAGATTTAAACACAATATTTGTGCCGACATAAATAGTTGGAAAAGGTAAAATGTCATAACATTGGGTGTTTGTTATTAAAGTTGGAGCTTGCCTTTGGATTATGACAACTTGATTTAAAACAAAGAATGGATTTGTTCCTTGCTCCACTTACTCTAAATTTCAGTGTTTTGCAACATCAGATCTTCTTTGGGTCCTAAACAGATGGTGACAAAGGGTGGGTGCCCTAAGTCATTGCATCTGAGCATTGATGTTTCTGGGTGATTAAAGGTAGAGCCAAGAAAGCTGACCCCAGACCTAGGAGAGAGCAACTCTGATAGGAAACCCACCCCACCTACAGTGTCCCAGAAAAACACCAGCTACTTCTCTTAAAGGTCCAGTGGTGGAGGACTTGAGCTTGATTAGGCAGTTACAAGAAACAGAGAGGTAACTATTTTCCCCCTGACTTTTTAGTTAAACACTCAAGAATATGGGTGCAGGAGTTTTGTGATTTTTATCTCAACATGAGAGAATAGTTTTCTCTCCTAGTCTCAGCACCCTACCAATACACACAAAACCTGACCTGCCTGGTTTCATCCTCTGTGATCATCATTGAGCAATACAGTTTGGGTGTCATGTAGGTTGTCCTCCACTCCAGAGGTCTTGGGACTCTAAGGAAGACCACACTGTGGTTGTATAGTCACATTCTACCTGATCTTGGGCCTCTAGTTCATAAGCTACTTCTGTCTGTGCTTTCTACCTATTGGCCATTGTCTCTGAGATATGCTGTCTCCTTAAAGTTAAAAAAGTACTATGGAAGGAACAGAATAAAGAGCCCAGAAACCCACACTTATATGGTCAATTAATCTATAACAAAGGAGGCAAGAATATACAATGGGGCAAAGACAGGCTCTTCAATAAATGGTGTTGGGAAAACTAGACAGATACATAAAAAAATGAAACTAGACCACCTTCTTACACACCACATATAAGAATAAGTTCAGAATGGATTAAAGATTTCAATGTAAGAACTGAAACCATAAAACTTCCAGAAGAAAACATAGGCAATAAAATTTGGACATTAGTTTAACAAATATTTTTCAGTATGTCTCCCCAGGAAAGGAAATCAAAATAAAAAATAAACAAATGAAATGACATCAAACTAAAAAACTTTTGCACTGCAAAGAAAATTATTTAAAAAAATGAAAAGGCAACTCACTGAATGGGAGAAGATATTCACAAATGATATATCCAATAAGGTGTTGATATCTAACATATATAAAGATGGCTGCTTGGGTGGTCACTCAATGACTTCTTCCCTTCTCACCCATCTCTCAGTGTCTCCAAAGCCAGAGCTTTTCAAAGCCAATGTCACAGACCAGATTGCCCAGGCTTTCCCCGGACTGAGGAGTACACAGATGTCCCTTGCAGTCTGGGTGTTAGAGGACTTCTGCTGGCAGGAAGACAGCTGGCAGCCCCTCACAGAGTAACAACAGAGCTCTACCTGCACAGGGGACAGTAGCTTTTGTCCCCAAGACACGGGGCTTTGCAGTGAGATGGGGTGGCACATGTCTTCAGGGCATCACAGATGGGCTGACTTATGAATTTGGCAGCACTGGGCATGGAAGGGAGTACAGGAAATAGAGTATGTAGGTCATAAGCTGGAGTCTTGGGTTGAACACACTTGGGAATTCCAACTTTCCCAAGGGCTCCCTCTTGGCAAAAACTTGCATCTTTGGAAGAAGCACAGATTCCTGAAGAGTCTTGCTTCAGGGATGCAGCAAGTCAGGGCACCAAGTGAAGCTGGGGTCTGAGTAGAGAGACCCATTCCCCAGCTTGTAACACTGGAGAGCCAGAGCCTTTCTCATCGGTGTCCAGTATCTCAGAGCTCAGCTGTCACACCCTTGCCTTGTCCACTGAGGCTGCCCTGCCTGAAGCACTCCGGGGGGGCCCTTCCCCTCCCAGTGCTGTTACAGCCTTTTGGAGCCATTCAGGTACCTCTGTCACCATTACCGTCTAATCACCCAACCATCCCATTTGATTCAGCACCCTCCATTTTGATCCCCCTTTTCTGGACTCAATTTAACTGTCTATTTTGCTGTTTTAAAAAGTCAAACCTAATCCCCAACAGAGCTTTGCCATCCTTGACACACTGGGGAGACCATGCTACAGGCCCTGGAGGGAGCTACTGGTGGTCACAGACACCTGTTGGAGTACAAGGACTTTGAGGGGACTGCTCTGAAAGTCAGTGTCCTCTGGACAGAAGTTCTGGAGTGTGTGTTTCAGAGTCAATGTTCGTTATGTTGCTTGTCCTGCCTTGGACAGCTCTGACATATAGGGTGCTTGGCAGGCCTAGCATGGGGTCCTCTTGCCCAGATGGGCCTGTGTGCTCAGGGGAGGCCCATCTGGGAGCCATGGCTTGTCTGTCAGTGGGTGGCATGCTGACTTGACTCACTGCCTTGGAAGGTAGGCTCTTCTCATCTCTGAGCCTTGACTTACTTAGCCACCTCCTCATCTACCTGTGGTATGGGAACCAAGACTCAGTGTTCCCAAGTAGCCCAGTCTTGGCCAGTAAGCAGTGCTAAGGCTGCCCTGCCTCCTGCTAAAACCAGCACCAGGCCTTGGTGGCTTGGTTGGAGGCACTGGGCCACACTCACTTGCAGTGCCAATGATGCCCCTGGTTCTGCGACTCCCTGAATCCAGCAGAGAGGGATGGGAAACTCTGCACCTCCGGCAAGCCCAGCATTTAGCCAACTGATGTCTGAACTTGATCTTTCTACATGACAAACACTGAAGTTGGCATTTAAGAGCATTGGATCTGATTCCACTGGAGAGTCATTAGGCCAGAAACCATGACCTGAGTCACCTGGGTGTTCTGCAGACATGAGCAGAGTGGATGACATTGATCATGCTCATGCTCTCAGCTTCAGAGCCCCTACAGTGCTTGCTTCTCCTTCCCAGACTCCCCTCCCAGGTGTTGCCCATAGACCATGTATGTGGGAAACAGGAGTCCAAGCTCTGTATCATGGGAAGGCCTGGCCCTATGCTCCTTCCAGCTAATGGAGCTCCCACTGATAGGTGTCTTTCTTCGGCAGCCTGAGACCAGTAGGAGCAGAGATGGGAATCAGGATAAGGGAGACACAGGTCTTATGAGTGGTGTTTTGAGCTCGGGTGGCCTTTTCTGTGGAGTGGAATGGGTGGCCTCCCAGCAGCAGTGGTTAAACAACAGGAGCTCTTAGGAGCAGGCCATGGGAGAGTGATGGAGGAGTCTCCAGGGCACCCTTCAGAACCAACTGTCCCTGAAGCATCTGCTTTTGTCCTGGCTGCTCAGCGGTCATGGGACAAAGGTGTCTTGCCTCTCCTAGGTTCCGTTGTCTGGGGACGGGGTAGAGCACCAGTCTTGTTAGCCTCTGGGTCAGCCTTCAGGCCAGTGGAAAGCAGAAGGCACTGGAGCCCAGTTGGGTCAAAAGTCACCTGCATGCTGGGTTGGGTAGGCAGGGGCAGATTCTGCCCTTCACCCTGTTCTCAGGGTGGAATGTGAAAAAAACAGAGAGAGAGCAAGCTGGGGAGTCAAGAGTCTGAGTCTGGAGCTCAGAGCCCCCTTCGATCTCTTGTCTCTGGGCCTCTGCCTCCCCATGCAGGTAGCCCTGTGGCAGCTTGGCTTCCTTGCTGCTCTTGGAGGTGGTGGGAGCCTAGCCAGTCCTGCCTCAAGAGCAGCCGACAGCTGGGTAAAGATTTTTCCTTTGAGATGCTTGCTCCTCCCTTCTGCCTTCCACCACCTGGTCTTGACTGCAGTTACAGAAACAACTACATACTCTGCACTTTGCTGTAAATAAAGACTGAACAACAAGAAAAAAAAATAAAGTATATTAAGAACTCATACAACTCAACATCAAAAAAATAAACAATTTGATTTAAAAATAGACAGAAGACCTGAATAGACACTTCTCTAAAGAGGACATACAGATGGCCAACTGACACATGAAAAGATGATCAGTATCACTAATCATCAGTATCACTAAAATGAAATACCACTTCACATCTGTCAAATTAACTATTATCAAAAAAGCAACAAATAACAAGTGTTGAGGAGGATGTGTAGAACACCCTTATGCACTGTTGGTGGTGATGCAAACTGATGCAGTCACTATGGAAAACAGTATGGAGTTTCCTCAAAGAACTAAAAACAGAACTAGGATATGACCCAGCAATTCCACTTCTGGGTATCTATCTGAAGAAAACAAATACAATAACTCAAAAAGATATATGCACCCCTATATTCATTGCAACATTATTCATAATAATCAAGGTATGGAAGCAACTAAGTGTCCATCAGTAGATAAATGGATAAATAAGATGAACGTGATAGCTTGATGATAGGGAGATGATAGATGATAGATAGATAGATAGAATGGAATGCTACTCAGTCATAAAAAATGAAGACTTGCCCTGGCCAATGTGGCTCAGTTGGTTGGAGCATGATCCCATAGACCAAAAGGTGGATTCCCAGGCAGGGCACATGCCTAGGTTGTGGGGTAGGTCCCCAGTCTGATTTCATGTGAGAGGAAACTGATCAATGTTTCTCTCCCCCTCTCCCTCCCTTTCCCTCTCTGAGGTCAATAAGCATGCCCTTGGATGAAGATTAATAAAAAATAAAATGAAGCCTTGCTCTTTGTAACAGCATGAGTGGACCTAGAAGATATTGTGCTAAGTAAAATAAGTCAAACCGAGAACAAATACCAAAATGCCATATGAATTTACTCAATACAGCAAGTCATCCATACAAGATAATACACAAAAGGCCCAAAGAAGAGGAAAAAAACACATGAAATGATCTGTAAACACTTTAAACCTTGCCCTATGTTGCAAGAGACTATGCCTGCTCATGCTTCAGTAACTACACCAAGGAGAGGAGGAGAAAGCCCAACTCTGAGAGCCACCATTAACAATGGGAAAATTTAAACGTGATTTTATCTTTATTGATCATTTCATTGACTAAAGAGGGAGGCAGTTCTTCTTGACCCTGGAGAAGCGGTATCTACGACAGATCCACAGGGTGGAGTTGCAGATCAACCTGTCTAATGCACTCCTCCTGGAAACATAGGTTTTCCCAGGGCAAGAAACTTTATCAACAGAGACCTTAGAAACCAGGGTGATCATTATTTGATTATTTAATATTATATTACACAGAAAATAAAAGTGGCTCACTAACAACAACAACAAAAAAATCCTATTGAAGAAAAAAATTACCCAAAAGTTTAAAGAAAAGAGACTTTCTGAAGAGTCTGACCAAGTTCAGATCCCAGCCCAGCACTGGCTGCCTGTATAGATTTAAGGAAGTCACTTGCTCTTTTGAGCTTCTCTCTATTGCCTCATACATAAAAATAGAAATAATGAGTACCATCTCCATGGAGTTCTTGTGAGGCCTGAATGAGCTGATGCCTGTAGAGTGCTTAGCAAATTGCATGGCATACAAGAAGTGCCCAGTGAAGGTTTAAAACAAATAAGAAATGAGACATATAAAACTAAAAGTCAAGATATACTCCAGGACCACAGCCACAGAGTTTTCTGTAGAAGAATCACTGCAAACGGAGAACTCAGCCTATTTCCACCGAGGAGGAGAGGTTGATGATATCCTCTCAACAAGCAAACCACAAGAAAAATATCGGATGCAACCTGTCTAGGTTTCCTTTCCAGCTCAGTTGGTACCCAATTAACACCTCATTAGGCTGCACACCTGGGCTGTGATAGTCACCACTACCAGCCAGTTTTTAACCCTGTCATGGACTTCTCTCAGGTGGGTAAAGTTGAATAAGGGTTTCCTCATTGTGTGGAAGGATGAAGCTAAAAAAAGGACCAGATTCATGAACCACAAAACATGACAAGTTGTGTTCTTTACCTTTTCTTTAGCATGGACTTTTTTTGGCAATGTGCTGAAGCCTGAGAGCCACTTCTCAGAATAAGGTTTTGAAAGGCATAAAACAAAATACATAAAATTATTTAAAAATTACCATGTTTTTTGGACCAGAAGATGCACCTAGGTTTTAGAGGAGGAAAATAGCAAAAAAAAATTTTTGAAGCAAGAAGTGTGGTAAAATATTTAATAACATAAATAACATAATATTTCACCAATGTAAATGTAAACAGAACTCAACAGCAACATTAGCAACCATTATTCCTTCCAAATTTGGGGCTGGAAAAAGTGCATCTTATTGTCCGAAAATATGGTATATTAAGATTGTTATATAAATTGTAAGCTTATTTAGTGACACATTAAACAGCATGGTCTAGTGGCTGCTCTAATTACCACCATAATTTTGAAGAGGTGATGAGGGAAAATGCTATTTCAAGACATTTGTCACAACTGTAATGTTTTACAGAACACAAGGGGGGGTATGATATACTATTATCAAAAGGACCCCCCACTAGGTTTGCATTGCCCGCCACCAGAGGAAAGACGTCTCTCAATGCCAGAGATTCGTGAAAAGAAAAGGAAATATTTATTTAAAGCTATACAGACTTAGAGTAATGACTTAATGTCTTTAATATTTTAACATTAAAATATTAAAGTCCTTTAGGATACCTAAAGACTCATACAGTCCTTCCTTTTCCCTCTGCCCTAATCTGGGGTACTGTATCTCAGGAAAAGTAGAAGTCCATGATTCAGGCTCCTGGCACCATCAGCTGTGTCACTGCCAGGATCTCCAGTTAATCCAGTCATGTGGCACCTTCTCATGGCCCACCAGCAAGAGTCCTTTCACCCCTTTTCTTCCAGGCAAAGTCTCTCCTGCTTCCTTAGCCATATGGCAAAAGGGAGCACCCCAAAGCCACATGGTCCTCACTTGCACCAAAGCTGCGGGGGGTCCCCACTCTACCAAAGCTGCATGTTTCTCTCCTTCCATGGCTGCCGAATCTCGATTTTAAATCCCTGCACCAACCTTTCTCTGCACCCCCATTTCCGACACCTCCTACAATCAGTTACACCTGCCAGCATTCCTGTATTCTTCCAGCTTTACTGGGCTGCCATTGTAAGTCTGGGCAGGTGTGGCCCCATGTTGCAGAGCCAATCTTCTCCAAGCTCTCACACAGGTGCTGTAACCAGAGGGCACTGCCCCCCAGTTACACCTTGGATGGAAGTCACTTCCATCCCCCTGGCTCAAAGCATGGCCACAGTTATTTAACATATCTATGCAACCAGTTAAAGGCTATAGATATGTTAAATGACGATGCCAGAGGTTAGCTGCAAAGCTGTGGCTGTACAAAACAGCTCTGCATATTCCTGCTCCTTTGTCCCTTCCCCCAACCCACACCTGTGGCAGGGAGTGGGGAGGACATCCTGTATATCTTTCTAATATTCCCTGGACACTTTGAGTTCTGGACCCCATTCCAAATCCCTGTTTGGGCCCCCCTTCTTGGCTGCAACCCTGTTACAATGTGATCTCGAAATACCTGTAATTTCTACTGCTGTCAAAGTAGCTGGCACCACCATGCAGGATAGTTCATTGCCTACAATCATGATAAACAGAAATGTTAAATTTCAGTTAGAGGCTGCCAAAAATTAAGACCTTTTTTCCCCAGCCCAGTTGATCAGGTTAGGAGCCCCTGACCTAACTGCTTCCAGATCTCCCTTTTTTCCCAGCATCTCTTTTAAGTCCTGGAACCAGGGACACTTGCCAATTAGACACAGTAGGCACAATTCCTAGGACCAATGGATATTTTTAAGGTCTTATAAAAATGTTTTAATTTTAATTTATTTTAAAATCAGTAGAAAAAAGAATGTAATAATAATGGATGGAAAATAATAAATGCAGCCTGGATTATATTTATACAAATGCAGTCTTAAATATAATGTTTGAATTTTTTTTTAAGAGGAAGGCACCCACAAAGGCAAATGTGCCTAAAGCCCATGGAGGTCATACTGCAGCCCTGCCTAGAACTGATGGTTCTCCTCATTTTCCTCGGAGCACCCTCCATTTGAACCTTGACTGATAAAACAAGGAGCGTCAGAGAGATAAAGTATGTCCTCCGTTTGCTTGGTTTGGTGATCCCCTCCTCCACCTGAAGAGTGTCCTGCTGGAACTCTGATTCTCCACCCCCACCTCAGGAGCTATGTGAATCTCCAAAAAGGACTCATCTTTTTACCACTTTCGAGTAGGGTCATTAACTGACTCAGTTTGCCTGGGACTTTCCCTGTTAGCAGTGTAAGTCCTGTGTCCCAGGAAAGCCCCCAGTCCCAGGCAAACCTGGACTGTGTGTCACTCCACTTCCAAGGTTCCCAGTCCAAGAACCTGCTGTGCAATCCACTGTGGTCCTCATGCACAAAGTGATCTTTCTTCATCTTAAAACAATTTGACTGCTTTAATACAGAAAAAAAATTAAAAGGACCACAACCCCAAAAATAAGATAAGCCCTGCTGATATAGTTTTTCCTTAACTAAAATCTATGCATCATATGATGTAGATATAAATACAGAAAATGGAAAAAAAAGCTACTCTATACCAACCTCAGCCCCTGTTCTTCTTTGCAAAAATAGCCAGCATTACATTTTCTTATAGGTCCTTTTCCCAAAATGAGTCAGTCTCACATAAGTATGCCTCATTCTGAAGTCTACGTTTCTAACCACTTACCAATCCAGCTCCAAGATGCACTGCTCACATAAGTATGCCTAATTCTGAAGTCTACGTTTCTAACCACTTACCAATCCAGCTCCAAGATGCACTGCTTGAGTGACTTTGAATAACCTCCCATACCCTCAACTTCTGCATCTGTAAGCCAGGGATGATGCCTAGACCCACTCAGTGAGAGATGGTCCATGTGAAATGCTTAGGACAATACTGGACATATACTGAATGCTCCATAAATGTTATCATAGCAGTAAGAGTAATATAGTAATCACCATTGTTGTTGTTGCCTCTGTCTTCCTCTCCCCTCATATCAGGTGGCCCAGAAAAATGAAATGATCCAAAACAGGGCAGTGTTTAGCCTGCCTGGCAGGTGGGGAGTCATAGCAATTTATGCTCCACTCCTCTCCATTGACAGCAGTGAGCCCATCTTCTCTCAATGTGTTCTTGGCTAGCCTGAGTATCTAAAGGACGTGGTTTCTTCCCAACCTGCACTGTCCAGTATGGTGGGCACTAGCTGCATATGGCTATTCAAATTTTGCTTAATTTAAATTTTATTTCATCAGTCACACTAGCCATAATTCAAGTTCTCCACAGCTACATGTGACTAGTGACTACCATATTGGACAGTGAAGTATGAAACATTTCCATCACTGCAGAAAGTTCACTGGACAGTTCTGTTCTGGAGCTCTCCCTTGTCCTAGTGCTTAGAGGTAGACACTGCTTGGCAGGTGAGGGAGAGGTGAATGAAGGCTGATCACCTTCTACTGTATCATGCCAGCCCACTACATATGGGGTTCTATCCCAGATCATGAATGAGCTTCATGAGTTTTGTGAACAGAGGAGGAAGTAATATGCTGTTAGCCACACTTCAGTCTCTCCTGAAGCAAGAGAGACAACAGACATTCCTGCTTCACTTCTTTCTCCAGGCTGAAGGAATCACTTCTTAGCAGAGAGCCCCATGAAACCTTCAGCCCCAAGAAGTTTCAAGCAGGTCCCCATGCACTTGCTTACCCATGTTGAAGTTTTGCATTTAGGCCCCTTTATACACCCCTGGTGTTTTGTGTGGAATTTCTCCTCTGCCCCCTTTTCCACCTGGGACTATAATAAAAAACTGTGAGGGTGCCAGCCCAGACTAGTGCACAGACCAGCTGTTGAGGGAGGTTCTTCATCATCCTCTCTTACATCTGCACTCTGCAAGTTCCACTGCTACACCTATCTGTTTCTTCTCTCCTACCTTCCCTCCTTTCTTCCTGAATTTAGTCTTTACTATGTACTGGGCTAAACATCATGAATGAAAAATGAAAAGTCTTGGTTTCTGCACTCAAAGAGCCTGCAGCCTAGGAGGAAAAAGCAAAAAAAAAAAAAAAAAAAAAAAATGATGATAATAACAGCTTACATTTATTGAGAGATTTCTATGTACCAGAGTGTGCTAAATACTTCTGTATATATTATTTAATGTATATATGTATAGATTATATATTATTTAACCTTCACAATAACCCCATCAGGTAAGTACTATCATTATTCCCATTGTACGGATGAGGAAACTGAGGCACAAAGAGGTTAAATAATGTACCTAAAGTTACAAAGCTAATAAATGGTGGATCCAGAATTTGAATAAAGACAGCCTGGCTGGAAATCTGTGCTTAAATCATTATATTCCCCTTTATCATAAACTTCTAGCTCCCATATGTAACTTCTATTACCCCCCAAGGAACATCTGGCAATATCTGGAAATATGTTTAGTTGTCACAGTTTGGGAGGAGAAAGGAGCTACTGGCATCTAGTGAGTGAGGCCAGGGATGCTGCCAAACATCCTATGAAGCCCAGGACAGAGACTGCGGGGGCCCTTGTCCTGGGCGCCAGATGTGGGGGGGCTCCGCCCACGGAGCCCCATCCCTCTGTCACGGATGAAAATAAAAACTACCAAGACATGACTGCTTGGGGAGGAAAGGTGGTCAAACTCTCAGAGGAGAATGACCCAGAGCCCCATCCTCGCTAGGCTTTTATTGGGCTCAAATATACCGGAATACTGGTATGTCAGGCAGCAAGGATCAAACAATGGTTAACATTTCAAAGAAATCTGAGGGCTTAATCTGAGTCAATGTCTGTCCAGAAAGAGGGTTGTAAAACTTTGGGAGACATACTCATTTCCTCCTGGGACACTTATCATTTAAATGAGAGCACTCTTAGCAAAGCAGGTTTCACAGGACTTTAGGAATTCTTTCTTTTGCCCGATCACCCAGGGAGCTGTCCTGGCCAGTACAGGACTGCACCACTCACCCTCATAGTTTCAGGCTTTAAGCCGATTAGGAAGCAGGAGACATCTCCCAGATGGAAATGAGGACTCGGGCTATGTCAGAATAGCCAGGGGGGTGAGGGTCCATCACATCCTCTTTGCTGCAGCCCCCTGAGTCCTTCCATGAGGCCTCCCAAGTGGTTGTGTCTGGCTTAGGTTGCCCCTCCCATGAAGAGTCTTACCCGTCATTGACTAACCAACCAAGCATTGAGGCCAGAGATGGATGAGGCAGAAGCAGTGCTCCTGCCAGGGAGATAAGCTTTGTCTCCTTAGTAGCTCACGTCCTCTTGACAGAACAGACCCAGATGAAGTGGGTCCCTTGGGCTCTTACACAGCCCACCATGGGGTGAGGGTTACAACTCCTGAAACCAGGCTGAATGGTCCGCAACAAGAGACCACAGTATAGATTACACAGCCCTAAACACCAATATGCTGAGACTAAGAAACCTTGACAGAGACTAATCATCGAACATAAAAAAATATGATAAAAGGCTGTATTTGTACATTCCTCAACAAAGAGTTCAGAAATTGATATCCCAACTCTTATTATTTTTTTAAATATTTTATTTATTTATTTATTTTTAGAGAGAGGGAAGGGAGTGAGAAAGAGAGAGAGAGAAACGTCAATGTGTGGTTGCCTTTCACACACCCCCTACTGGGGACCTGGCCCACAAACCAGGCATGTGCCCTGACTGGGAATCGAACTGGCAACCCTTTGGTTCTCAGGCCTGGTCTCAATCCACTGAACTATACCAGCCAGGGCCAATTCTTATTATTTTCATTAGATCCATTTTTAATAAACAAGAGAATGATAAAATTTTCAAGCATTTCCCTCAAGTATATGTAACCTGAACCCCCAAATCCCAGAACCCAAATGCTATTAGTTAAAGGCAAGCCTTTGAAAAGAAGGAGGATGGTTTGGCTGCTGGTCTCCCCTGTCCCCACCCACCAACCAACCCACTCTGGGTGGCTGCAAACCCAGGCCCCAGGCTTCCATGCCCAGCCTCCTGATCCTACAGTCCCTGGCCCTCCTGAGTGCCCTTCCAGGCAACACAATAGGAAATAATTAGCCCCTGTGGACAGGGGCCAATTAAATTCTCGTGCTGCTTGTTAGCAGAAGAGTGCAGGGAGGCAGGCCGACTGGCTGGCATTGGTGTCCTACTCGTCACATCCATGTTTCTGCATCATCAGCAAGCAGAGCTGTTCTCAGCATGCACACAGCTATACTCCCAGCCCACAAAGTCAAACATTCTTGGCTCCAGCAGAGATGGCTTCCAGAGAGGCCTTGCCTGAAGGTCCTACTCCCTGGCGCCAAGAGAAAACTCCTGTTCGGGGAGTCCCATTTGGCTGTTGAATCCATGCCAGGGAATGGCAGCCGAAGTCACAGAATCCACCCATTAATTTGAAGAGTACAGTGAAGAAGAGAATCTTGGAGATTATGCAGACCAGCATTTCTCAAAGCATATTCCATGGGACACTTATTCTGGGGAACCTTAAAAGTTCTTAAGAGTAAAAATTCCTATGGCCAATGAGTTTAGGAAGCATGGAGTTAAAAAGAGGTGGATGGTTACTTCGCAGGAGGACTTCTCAGAGCTTTGAATTCATTAAAGTGTGCTTGGATATCTTAGAGAAGAAACAGCATGTGGTGTTTTCTCAAGTTATTTGACTGATGTCTTAGTTCGGAGTTTGGTTTGAATTTTTTAATTTTCTCCCAAAACCAGAGCCAAAGACCTGGGTTCAGGTTCCAGTGATCATAAATGGAGCAGGGAGAAGGAGACTGGGGAACAAAAGACAATGAAAGTGAATTTATGAGCTGAATTATTGTACAAATGTGAACAATTGGAGCTCAGTACTGCTAGTCACCATATGCTGTTAGTCATGAAAGACTGAAGCTACTAGGGCCATTCCACATTGGTGGAAGCCCTTAGGGGCAGGTTCCTGCAATTCCTGTTTGTACCTGCATGCTGGCTGAGAGCCCTAGCAGCTTTCAAGAAAATTCTAAGGCAGTAAAGCAAGATACACTAAAGGAAGCACTTCACAGGACCTGAGGCAAGATGGGTGGAAGTTTCCAGACAGCTGCACTGAACTGGGGTGGGCCACATAGGTATACTTACCCTAAAGTCTTTGTTTCCTCCATAACATCTCAGATTTATAGTTCTCCTCCAAACACTTAGGAAGGAAGGTTTCTCTGAGCTGACTCTTGATTTTACAAATGAGGGACAGGGATTCAGGGGGAGTGTGACTTGCCCAAGGCATGTCACAGAGATCCAAGAGAGGCCTACTATATTTCTGATTCTTTATCTGTAAAATGGGGCTTATTACAACACCTCCCTTCACAGTGAATGTCTCGTGAGCTCAGACCAGTGCCTGGAGCATATAATAGCTCCATAAAATTTACTTGTTATTATCAAAATGTGAGTGATTGCACACATGTGAATTGCTATCATAGTGCCACGTTCACACCATATTTATGGAAAGTAGTCCTTCAGTTCAAGAAGCTTATACTCTTAAAATGAGCAAGGTCAGGATTCACTCCCTCATTGAAGTGAGGTGAGCACCTGCCCTGTGATGGATGGCAAGGGTATAATGGTGAATAGAGTGATCCCTTCCTTCAAGGACCTCCACAGCCTGGTGGAGAAGAGAGAAATGAAACCAATAATACACCAACTAATTAATTACCTTGGGATGAAAGTTTTAAAAGAAAATGGTCTAGAGGGGGGAAGATGGCAGCAAGATAGGTGGGAGTGGAGTCCACTTACCCCTGCGCATGGGTGGAACACCTAGCCGATCTTCTGAGGAACAGAGTGAACAGCCAATGGTATCCCAGCATATATGAAGATTGGAGGCCAAAACTCTAGAGGACATTGAAAAATCAGATGGTAAGGAGAGTGCTTCAGGACAATAAGGTCCCTGGGACCAGCATGGGGATCAAGGCGTCCTCAGCCCCAGGCCCTGTGCCCACTGGGCCTGCCACAGGATTCTTGGGAGAGAACCAGGTCAACAGCTCCCTCCAAACAACGGCTCCCCTTCCAAACAAGGTTTGAGCAGCACCAGGATGGACCTGGATGCTTGAAGTCATTGGGGGAATAAGGACAAGATGACAAGCACACAGGGACAGTGTGTACCCACTGGGACTGTGGACACAGGCTGGGAAGAGTTGGGCCTTGACAGGCCCTGACCTGGATAGCCCCAGGTCTGGTTGGAGAGCTGGGCTGTGTGAGAGGCCAGGCACTTGTTTGGACTGGCAGGCTTGACCAGGAGAAATTTTTCAAAAAGAAAAAGAAAAAAAATGAGGCATTCAGTGTCTGTTTGGGGAATTCTCCTGGGTAGCCAGCCCCACCTCCCTTGGCTGTGCCCTAGCAGCCTCTGCAGCCTCAGCTGAGGACCTACTTCTGCTGGCAGGACCATAACTACACCCCTAACCCCAGCCCCAGTGGCAGAGGATGCCCAAATATGTCCATGACCCCTGAGGTGAACCACCAACCCAGTCACCCCCCAACCCACCCCGGCTGCCACCACAGCAGTAGAGGCTGTGCACTCAAGCCCGAAAGTGCCCACAGCCCCAAGTGTGGAGCACACCTGACCCCACCACCCCTGCTAATGCAGGAGCTGCGACAGAGGCTACACACTCACAGCCAAAGCCCACAGAACCCCAAGCCAGCCTCTGCCCATCCCGCCCCAGCAGCAGAGGCTGAGCAGTCACACCCACAGCCCCGTGGACAGTGCATCTCAAGCCCTCAGCACAGTGGCTGCCCATCCTGCCCCAGCAGTGAAGGCCAAGCATTCACTCTCGCAGCCCCAGAGACCGTGAGTGTCCAAACCCTGGCCCAGAAGCTGCCAGTCCCACCCCAGCAGCAGAGGCCTAATGCATGCTCATGCCATAAGCCCCAGGGACAGATCGCACCTCATCTCAACTCCTAGAGGCATCTCGTGCTCAACCCCAGCAATCCCCCCTCAGCTGGCTGCAGCCAGGAAAACCCCCAGAACTGGTTTGGCTTGTTTAAAGCCAGCAGAAGGTTCCTTTTTCCTTTTTTTCAAATTCCTTCTTCCTTTCTTTCCTTCTTTCCTGTTTTATTCCTTCTTCCTTTATTTCTTTCTTTTTAAAATTCCTTCTTCCTTCCTTTCCCCCACCCCACAAGGGAAACAATAAAATCTGGAGCTGTGAAAGGACCAGAGTTAGACCCAAAGAGGGGTCATCCCAACAACTGAGAGAGTGAAACAAATTTCACTTTCCTACTCCAGAGAACTTGCAAGTATTGGATACTTGTATTGTATTATTTTTTATTATTTTTACATCTTTTATTTTATTAGTATTTTTTTATTTCTCTTCTTTCTGTTTAGTCTTCCTCTCTTGGTTTGTTAAATTACATTGTTTGACTGGTTTCCCTTGTTCTGTTTTTCATAATGTATTTTTAATTTTCCATCTTTTACTTCACTTGTGTTCCACCAGCACAATACTCTAGGTCCTGTACTTCCTATTCTTATTACTCAGATCACATAGATTCTGTCATATGTTTGTTGCTCCATTACTATTGTAAATAATTGCAATTCCATACAATTGTAAATACTACACAGCACCACTCTCAGATCTTATCTCACTTCACTGTTTCTGGAACTTCAATACTGTTGTGGTTAACTCTATTCTCTTGCAGACTACACCTATTTTTTATCCTTTACTCTCATATTACTTTATAATCTGACCTTCCACAAGCTCACTACTATCCAGATGCAACCCAAAGTCCTTCCTCCCCCTAATAAGAGTCTTATATTTTTACCACCCTTTCTAAAAAGCGGCTAGTTGGGTGAAATATCACAGTTAACACTAAACATATCCAAAGGACTTCCTATCTCTTCTGTGCAGGTTGGTAGTTTAAATACCATAAAATACACTCCTGCTGTCTTAAACCATTTTGCCTTCCACCTCCAAATGAAGACAAAAAAAAAAAATGGGAAGACAAAAAAACAATGGGAAGACAAAGAAACCATCCCCAGATGAAAGGAAAAAAGGAAGCTTCAGAAAAAATGCTAAATGAAACAAAGGCAACTCAACTATCAGATATTGAGTTCAAAGGAATGGTTGTCAGGAAGCTCCATGAGCTCTCAACAAGCTACCAGAAACTACAGGGAAGCTACAATGAACTCACTGCAAACTATATCAACATGAAAAAGGACATAAAAACTATCAATAAGGGCCAAGAGGAAATGAAGAATACAATTTCTGAACTGAAGAACACACTAAAAAGAATCAAAAGCAGGCTAGATGAAGAAAAGGATCAGATCAGCAAGCTGGAGGACAAGGTAGGAAAAAACACCCATAAAAAGCAAGAAAAGCAAAAAAGACTCAGAAAGAATGAAGAGGGGTTAAGGCAAATGCAGCACAACATGAAAGACAATAATATCCACATAAGAGAGATACCACAAGGAGAAGGAGAGCAAGGGATAGAAACCCTGTTTGAAAAGGTAATGATGGAAAGTTTCCCTATTGATGAGAGAAATGGTCACACAAATCCAGGATACACAGAGAGTCCCAATCAAGAGGAACACAAAGAGGCCCACTTCAAGACACACCATAATTGAAATGGCAAAATTCCAAGACAAAGAGAGAATCTTAAAGGCAGCAAGGGGAAAACAGGAAGAAACATACAAGGGAGCCCCAATAAGACTAGCAACTGACTTCTCAATGGAAACACTCTAAGCCAGAAGGGAATGGTAAGAAATATTACAAGTAATGAAAACCATAGGCCTGGAATCGAGACTACTCTACCCAGCAAGGCTCTCAATTAAAATGGAAGGACAAATAAGAAACTTCCCAGACAAACGAAGGCTCAAAGAATATACTTCTACCACACCAGCTCTGCAAGACATGCTAAAGAGTCTGCTTTAAGAAAAGGAAGAAAAGCACTGAGAGAGAGAGAGAGAGAGAGAGAGAGAGAGAGAGAGAGAGAGAGAAACATAGGTATGGAAAAATGGCAATGAATAAGTACCTATCAATAATAACATTAAACATAAATGCATTAAGTGCCCCAATCAAAAGACATAGAATAGCAGAATGGATAAGAAAGCATGACCCACACATATGATGACTATAAGAGAACCACCTCAGAAGAAAAGACCTACACAGATTGAAAGTGAAGGACTAGAAACAAATATTCCAAGCAAATGAATAGGGAAAAAAAGCCAGGATAGCAATATTCATATCTGATAAAATAGACTTCAAAAAAGAGCCATAAAAAGACACCCAGAAGGTCACATCATGATACTCAAGGGAAGAATCAATCAAGAAAATATAAACATTGTAAATATATATCCACCCAACATAGGAGGACCCGAATACAAAAGAAAATCTTGGAAGACTTCAAGAAAGATATTGATAGCAACACACTTACAGTAGGGGATTTTTAACACCCCACTGTTTAAAATGAACAGATCTTCCAAACAAAATATCAACAAAGATATTGTGGCATTGAACAATGCCCTAGATCAAATGGACTTAACTGATATATATAGAGCTTTTCATCCCAAAGAAGCAAATACACATTCTTTTCAAATGCACATAGAAAATTTTGAAAGACAGACCACATGACAGGTCACAAAACAAGCCTCAACAAAGTCAAGAAAATTGAGATCATATCAAGCATTTTCTCTGACCACAAGGGACTGAAACTAGAAACCAACCTCAGGGAAGAAAACTCTAAACACTCAAACTCATGGAGATTGAATACCATGCTATTAAACAATAAATAGGTCAAGAATGAGATTAGGGAAGAAATCAAAAAGTTTCTGTAAACAAATGAAAATGAACTTACAACAATCCAAAACTTATGGGACACAGAGAAGGCAGTCCTGAGAGGAAAGTTCATAGCAATACAGGCCTTCCTAAAAAAGATAGAAACATTTCAAATAAACAACCTAACCCTATGCCTCCAAGAACTCAAGGAACAACAATAAAGACAGCTCAGAGCAAGTAGAAGGAAGGAAATAACCAAGATCAAAGCAGAATTAAATGATGTAGAAACTAACAGCACAATTCTAAGGATCAATGAATCAAGAGCTGGTTCTTTGAAAAGATAAATAAAATAGACAAGCCTTTAAGCAGGCTCATCAAGGAAAAGAGAGAGAGGACCCAGATAAACACAATCAGAAATGAAAGAGGAGAGATAACAACTGATACCACAGAAATACAAAAGATTGTGAAAAATTACTATGAAGAACTATATGACAAGAAATTTGAAAACCTAGGTGAAATGGACAAATTTCTAGAAAAATATAATCATCCAAAACTGAATGAAGCAGAAGCAGAAAGCCTGAACAGACAATAATAGTTGATAAAATTGAAACAGTAATCAAAAAACTTCTGACACACAAAAGCCCTGCACCAGATAGTTTTACAGGAGAATTTTACAAAGTATTTCAGAAAGCGCTAACCCCCATCCTCCACAGATTATTCCAAAAAATTCAAGATGGAAGACTCCCAAACTCTTTTTATGAAGCCAGCATCATCCTAACCCCAAAACCAGATAAAGACATCACAAAGAAAGAAAACTTCAGGCCAATATCACTGATGAACATAAACGCTAAAATCCTCAACAAAATATTGGCAAACTGCATCCAGCAATACATTAAAAGATCATACACCATGATCAACTGGGATTCATCCCAGGGATGCAACGATGGTACAATATCTGCAAATTAATCAATGTAATACACCACATAAACAAAACAAAATAAAAAAATCACACGATCATGTCAATAGATGTGGAAAAAGCATTTGATAAGATACAGCACCCATTTATGATAAAATCACTTAGCAAAGTGGGAATAGAGGAAACATTCCTCAACATAATAAAGACCATTTATGAGAGAGCTACAGCCAACATCATACTCAATGGGAAAAAACTTAGAGCTTTCCCACTAAAATCAGGAACCAGAAAAGGATGTCCGCTTTCACCACTCCTATTCAACACAGTATTGGAAGTCCTAGCCATAGGGATCAGACAAGAAAAAGAAATAAAAGGCATCCAAATTGGAAAGGAGGAAGTAAAATTGTGATTGTTTGCAGATGACATGATAGTATACATAGAAAATCCTATAGACTCCACCAAAAAACTACTCAACCTAATAAATGAATTTGGCAAAACAGCAGGATATAAAGTCAACACTCTGAAATCAAAGGCATTTTTGTACACCAACAATGAAACATAAGAAACAGAAATCAGGGAAAAAAATCCCATTTCATATAGCAACAAGAAAAATAAAGTACCAAGGAATAAACCTAAGCAAGGAGGTAAAAGACCTGTACTCAGAAAACTATACAACACTGAAGAAAGAAATTAAGGAAGACACAAACAAATGGAAGCATGTACCATGCTCATGGATTGGAAGAATTAACATCATCAAAATGTCCATACTACCCAAAGCAATTGATAGATTTCATGCAATCCCTATGAAAGTACCAATGACATATTTCACAGATATAGAACAAACATTTCAGAAATTTATATGGAACCATACAGAACCCTGAATAGCTGCAGCAAGTTTGAGAAAGAAGAACAAAACAGGAGGGATCACAATACCTGATATCAAACTGTATCACAAGACCACTGTAATCAAAACAGCCTGGTACTGGCATAAAAATAGGCACATAGACCAATGGAACAGAACAGAGAGCCCATAAATAAACCCAAGTCTCTATGGTCAATTAATATTTGACAAAAGGAAAAGAAGCATACAATGGAGTAAAAATAGCCTCTTCAACAAATGGTGTTGGGAGATCTGGACAGCTACATGCAAAAAAATGAAACTCAATCATCAACTTATACCATACACAAAAATAAATTTAAGGTGGATAAATGGCTTAAATATAAGTGGTGATACCATAAAAGTCCTAGAGGAAATCATCGGCAGGAAAATCTCAGAAATTCCATGCAGCACCATCTTCACTGATATGTCCCCTAAAGTGAGAGACATAAAGGAAAGAATAAAAAATAGGACTTCATCAAAAAAAAAAAAAAAAAGCTACTGCATGGATAAAGAAAACCCCATTAAAATGAAAAGAGAACCAACTATATGGGAAAACATATTTGCCAATGATACCTCAGACAGGGCTTTGATCTCCAAAGTGTATAAAGAACTCATACAACTCCACTCTAGGAAGACAAAAAAAACAATTAAAAACTGTGCAAAGGACTTGAACAGACAGTTCTCCAAGGAGGACATACAGAGACCCCAGAGACGTATGAAAAGATGCTCAACATCACTAGCCATCAGAGAGATGCAAATTAAAACCACAATGGGATACCACTTCACACCAGTCAGAATGCCCATCATAAACAAGTCAACAAACAAGTCTTGAAAGGATGCAGAGAAAAGGGAACCCTAGTGCACTGTTGGTGGGATTGCAATCCATACTGTGGAAAACAGTATGGAATTCCCTCAGAAAACTAAAAATGAAACTGCCTTTTGACCCAGCAATTCCAATGCTGGGATTATATCCCAAGAATCCTGAAATACCAATCCAAAAGAACCTACACACCCCAATGTTCATAGCAGCACAATTTACAATAGCCAAGTCCTGGAAGCAACCTAAGTACCCAGCAGTAATGGGTGGATCTAGAAACTATGGTACATTTACACAATGGGATACTATGCAGCAGAGAGAAAGGAGCTCCTACCATTTGCTACAGCATGGATGAAACTGGAAAGCATTGTGCTAAGTGAAATATGCCAGGCGGTGAGGGACAAATACCATATGATCACACCTTTAACTGGAACGTAATCAACAAAAGAGAAAAGCAAGCAAAATATAATCAGAAACATAGAAATTAAGAGGTTATGTGGGAGGGGATAATGAGGGGATAGTAGTTCATGACATACTATGAAGGATACATGAACAAAACCAAGGGGGACTGTGGAAGCAAGATAGGGAGGGAGGTTTGGCTGGGGTGGGGGGGAATGGTGGGGGTAAATGCAGACAACTGTAATTGAACAACAAAAAAATAATTATTAAAAAATTTATGATGGTGTATCAATACTGTAGAACTGAACCTGAACATTATACAATTTTATTATTCAATGTCACCCCAATAAATTCAATTAAAATTATTTAAAACAATGGTCTGTGCTATAAATCTACTTTTTGGACTCCAGGCAACAAGTCTCTCTCTTTGCTTCCCCTACAGACATAAATGTCAGTCCAGCTGCATCCACAGGGGCTGCTAGGTTGGCACGGAGCTAACAAATGAAAAGCCTGAGGTTGTGTGTCCATGACAGTTGCAATTCCAAGTCAATTTGATCAGAAAAAGAATTAAGCTTCTTACCTGATATTATTGTCAGCCCTCATCCCCCATAATAGACCCAAAGAAAAGTCACTTTTCTTTTTCTCATTTTGTGAACATATCAGCAGGAAAAATAACAGATGATCCCAAGGAAAAAATCTTGACTCTGGCATAAAAATATTTTGCAGGGTACCTCATATGTAATTCATTTAATATTCAACAAGTATCTATCAAGTGTGTACTATCTTCCAGACTCTGTTTTAGACACAGGACATAACTTGGAACAAAACAGATAAAAATCCCTACCTTACTGGGAATCACGGTCTCGATGGGAGAAAGAGATAGTATGCATAGCGAGTAAGTAAATTAATGGCATGTTAGTGTATCAGTACCTTTTGTGACATAACAAACTACCCTGAATTTCAAATGCTTAGTACTATGCCCATCTTTAGATCCTGACTCTGCAGATTAGCATTGAAGCTGGTGGTTCTTCTGGCCTCAACTGGGCTTGCTCACTGGTTTGGTTGCAGCTGAGGAGTCAGTCATCCAGGCTCAGTTGCAGCAAACAGGTCACCTGGTCCATGTGTGTCTCACATTCCTCTGACACACAGGAGACAAGCCCAGGAATGTTCTCAGGGCTAGGAAAACAACCAAAGGTGAATATAGTCCAATCCTGCAAGATGACAAATGAAAATGCATGCTCTTCTTTCATCATAGTTACTAATACCTCTTTGGCCAAAGTACATGATGGAGCCCAAACTCAGCATAACCACACATAAATTATTATCCCTATTTTACAGAGGGAAAAATTGAAGATTAGAGTTGTTAAGTAACCCCAAGAACTCAAAAGCAGTAATAGGACTCTTTCTATTATAAGCCATAGAAAACCCAACCCAAACCAACACAGACCAAAAAAAGTTGGGAGGAGGGTTTGAATGGTTTACAAAATTGAAAGGGTCATCAATAGACAGATTAATAGAATGACACTCTGGTAGAAAGTGGGGCTTTCTGACACTCTTGGAGTCAGGTCTCAGCTCTGTCAGTAGGATCTCATTGCTCTCTCTCTGTTCCTGAGCCAGCTTCCTCTGCATGGACTTCCTTCTGGGACAGTCTCCCCATGGTGGCAGGATGGCCAGCAGCAGCTGCTTCTGATAAGTCCAGGAGGAAACTCGGAGCCTCTTTTCTGGCAGCTCACACCAAAATTTAGACATTCATTCCAATTGGACCAGTTTTCATCCTAAGTATCCCCTGACCATGCACAGTGGCCAGCACAGTGTGATGTGAAACCTGCCTTGTACCCACCCCAGGGCAGACTGTCTTACAACTAGGTAACATAGTAGATGCTTGATACATGAAAAATAAATGAATAAAAAGCATACCTCCATGAGAGCTTAGAAACTTGACATGCATGAGTAGTATAGCCTACACAAGCCTATCTTCTTACCAAACAATGTCTAAAACCCTTCATGTCTTTACAATGAAAGGTAGTCATCCTTATAGTGCCTTCACGTACTTATTACCTTTATGGATATCGAGCAACTTGACAAGAATTGTTGATTGAACTCAACAATGCACAAAGGCAGCACTTAGCACAGAGAAAGCAATCACTTTATCTGGAGTCACATAGCAGGTCAGTCCTAGAATAAGAGACTAGACAAATCTAGTTTCCAAAGGCCACCAAGCCATCGCAAAAACTCCTTTTATTCTTTTATGGAGGGAAATACAAGTGAACTATCAAAGAGCTCTTTCAGAAGAGTCAAGGATGATATACTAAAATGTATATAGTATGCACTTATTATTTGCTAGACTGAAATTTTCTCTATTATCATAGCTAAAGAGTCACAGTATTTCACCAAGTTGCCACACAACTAGGTCACACAACTAGGAAGTGTCAGGACTAGAATTCAATCTGATGTCCAGCTGACCCCAAAGTCTCTGTTCTTAGCCACTTTGAGAGCATCTTTTCCATGTAAGGAGAGAAGAGGGTAGTCCCTCTGGTTGGGTATGGATAAACAAAGTGGTGCAGCCATGCAATGGATGACAACTCAGCAAATGGAAGGAAAGAATGATAGAACACGATGGATCTCAAGTGCATTATGCTAAGTGAAAGGAGCTAGATTCAAAAGGCCCTGCTACTATAGGAGCAGAAATCAGATCAGTGGTTGTCGGTGTGGGGATAGGGTCAAGGAAAGAGGGGTAAGGTTAACTACTTAGTGGCAAGGAGAATTTGGGGAGTGATGGAACTATTCCACATCTTGATTATGTCAAGCGGTTACAAGACCATAGGCATTTGTCAGAACTTGCAGAACTGTACCTTAAAAAAATACACTTTACTCTTTGTAATTTATACTTCAATTTTTTAAAAGCAAAAAAGAAAAAAGAGAAGAGGGGTACAATCAAATCTTCTCAGAGCCCTGACTTCCTCCCTAGAAAGTATACCAAACAGAAATGTAACAATTTAGACTTCTGGCCAAGATGGAGGCATAGGTAGATACACTTTGCCTCATCGCACAACAAAAAGAAGGACAACAACAAATTTAAAAACAAAAAAATAATCAGAACTACCAGAAAATAAAACCATATCAAAGTCTGACAACCAAGGAGTTAGAGAAAAAATATTCATCCAGAGTACTAGGAGGGGCGTAGATGGGCAGCCGGGGTAGAGACAGGCAGCCGGGGAAGAGAGGACACACAGCAAGGAGGCAACTTGAGGACTGAACAGTCCCACATTTGCATATGGATAAACCAGGAAGAATTACCTGAAGAGCAAGACAGACTGCCCAACCCATGGTTCCAGTGTGGGGAAAGAAAGCCTCAAAACCTCTGGTGGTAAAACCGTGTGGGAGTTGCATCAGCGGGAGAAACTCTCAGTCCCACAGGAGAGTTCATTGGAGAGACCCACAGAGTCCTAGAATGTATACAAACCCACCCACCTGGGAATCAGGACCAGAAGGGCCCGATTTGCTTGTGGGGAGCAGGGGTGGCAACTGGGAGCTGGCTGAGAGCCCAGCAAGTGGCATTCTTCCCTCTTGGACCCCTGCCCCATATACAGGGCAACAATACAGCACCATGGGTTGCCCCATACTGGAAAATACCTAACATTCCATCCCTTACAGGCACTCTGAGACCAAAAGAAAAAAAAAAAGGCCCAAATGAAAGAAGAAATTAAAGCTCCAAAAATGGAACTAAGTGATGATGTGATAACCAACCTATCAGATGCAGAGTTCAAAACACTGGTAATCAGGGTGCTCACAGAAATGGTGGAGCATGGTCATGAAATAGAGGGAAAAGTGAAGGGTATGCAAAGTGAAATGAAGAGAAATATACAGGGAACCAAAGTAAAGGTAAGGAAACCAAGACTCAAATCAATGATTTGGAGCAGGAGGAAGAAATAAACATTCGACTAGAACAGAATGAAGAAACAAGAATTCAAAAAAATGAGGAGAGGTTTAGGAACCTCTGGGACAACTTTCAATGTTCCAACATCTGAATCATAGGGGTGCCAGAAGGAGAAGCGGAAAAGCAACAAATTGAAAATTTATTTGAACAAGTAATGAAGGAGAACTTCTCTAATTTGGCAAAGGAAATAGACCTTCAGGAGGCCCAGAAAGCTCAGAGTCCAAAAAAAGTTGGACCCAAGAAAGTACAACCAAAGCACATCATAATTATGTTACCCAAGATTAAAGATAAGGAGAGAATCTTAAAAGCAGCAAGAGAAAAAGAGACAGTTACCTACAAAGGAGATCCCATAAAACTATCAGCTGATTTCTGAAGGAAAACTTGCAGGCAAGAAGGGGCTGGAAAGAAGTATTCAAAGTCATGAAGGCAAGGACCTACATTCAAGATTACTCTAGCCAGCAAAGCTTTCATTTAGAATGGAAGGGCAGATAAAGTGCTTCCCAGACAAGGTCAAGTTAAAGGAGTTCATCATCACGAAGTCCTTATTATATAAAATGTTAAAGGGACTTATCTAAGAAAAAGAAGATGATCAAAAATACGAACAGTAAAATGACAACAAACTCACAACTATCAACAACCAAATCTAAAAAAAAAAACAAACTAAGCAAACAACTAGAACAGGAACAGACACAGAAATGGAGATCACATGGAGTGTATCAGTAGGGAGGAGGATGGGGGAGAATGGGGGTAAAGGTACAGGGAATAAGAAGCATAACTGATAGGTACAAAATAGACAGGGGAGGTTAAGAATAGTATGAGCCATGGAGAAGCCAAAGAACTTATAGGTACAATCCCTGGACATGAACTAAGGGAGGGAATGCAGGTGGTGGTGGGTTGCAGGGCAGAGGGAAATACAGTGGGGGAAATGGGACAACTGTAATAGCATAATCAATAAAATATATTTTTAAAAACAGAAATGTAACAATTTATTCAGCAAATGTTTATTGACCACCCACTATGTGCCAAATACTATTATTAGGCACAGCAAATACTACAGTGAACAGAACAAAGGACCACATGAACCTCTCAGCTTATATTCTGGTTTAAGGAAAAATAATTTTTTAAATTAAATAAGATAATTTCAGCTAGTAGTAATAAAATAAAATGTAAAACTGGGTGACAAAAATGTACACTAGGTCAGAGAGGACACTTGGATGGTTAGTAAGGTTCAGGGAATAGAAAATCCACACCGAAAGTATTGATAGACAATAGTGGATCCATGGGTTTTTTAACTAAAAAAAGAAAAGTCCTAGACAAGAGCACATACAGTCAACTTTCATTGATGCCTGGATAAGTTATATGCAGGAAACCTTTGACCCCAGCGAGGTTTTCCACCTGCTTCCAGACATGAAGATTGCCCTTCTCCAGCCACTCAGGGAATGCTCATTCATTTTAACCATAAGTTACAGGAAGAGAAATACACAGGGACAAGATATCACATTACGCATTTCAGGTCTCGGAGTAATGCCTTCTGGATTATTCACTGCTCCTGTTTTCATCTATTCTTTTGCACAATATTAAAACCCTATAATTCCTTTTCAACCTGCATTGTTTGCTTAGTTTTATATTTTATGAACAAAGCATTCTTCCCTTCCCTGGACTCTTTCCTGTGCTTTATGCCCGGGGAAACCACACAACTTTAAATGCTTTGGTGTTGGGTAGCTTCTTCCTGTATCTCAGCTCCTTATGTCCTGAGAACACGATGCCAGAAGTTGCTCCCACATTTACAAGGTATGTTCCTTGTTAGACTAGAACACATCCTCTCTCCCATGTCCTATGCTCACCTGGATAATGCCTTAAGTTCCAAGTGACAATAGAGTCAAGCAATTGTCAGGGATAAGGGCGAGAATGATTTCGGTATCTCTACAAATATACCATATTATCTCCGATACCTTCACTCCAGGCGTTTTCTGGTTCTGTAGGTAATTCCAGACATGGTTTTCTCCCTGCCAATCCCCCAATTTAACCTGGTATGAGCTAATTCCATAGCCATCTTAGTCATTCGGGCCAAAGAACCTGGTAATTGGTTCTGAGATGGTCCAGGAGTAAGATGTTATGATACCCAATCTTGTGAAGGTTGCAAAATCTGATGCAAGCTTTTCCCAAACATTCCGCACTTAGAAAAGAGAACACCTCCTTTTTTGTCTCTATAAGCTGTTTATTTAGGGCTTTTCCCAGGCTCCCCACAGAAAGGATGACTTCCTGCTAGTTGGCATTTGCTGTTTTAATTTGTTTGTGGGCACATCTTTTTCTTCTTTAAGACGCTTCTGTCTTACAATAGCCAAGTGCTGGAAGCAACCGAGGTGCCCATCAGTAAATGAATGGATCAAAAAACTATGGTACATTTACACAATGGAATTCTATGCAGCAGAAAGAAAGAAGGAGCTCCTACCTTTTGTGACAACATGGATGGAACTGGAAAGCATCATGTTAAGCGAAATAAGCCAGGCAGTGAAAGACAAATACCATATGATCACACCTTTAACAGGAACCTAATCAACAAAACAAACAAACAAGCAAAATATAACCAAAGACATTGAAATAGAGAACAGGCTGACAGTCACCAGAGGGGAGAGAGGAGGGAATTTCAGGGGAAAAGTGGAAGGGTTTGCAGGAACAAGTATAAAGGACACATGGACAAAAACTATGGGGGGGTGGAAATGGGAGGGAGGTGGGGAGGGCTGGGGGGTGGTATGCAATGCGAGTAAAAGGCAGAAAACTGTATTTGAACAACAATTAAAATAAAATAAAACAAAACAAAACAAAAATGCTTAGCTTTAAAAAAAAACACTTCTGTCAAGTGTCTTTACTGGGAACTCAGGAAGAAGCTGGGAATTTTTGGAAGCCTCTGGCAAAAGAGATTATAAAGTTACTCCCTACCAAAGTCTGGCTTGCCCCAATAGGTTCAGACAATGTGAAGACCAGGCCTCCAGTGAGAATTGGCTTCCCTGCCTCCTTCTTTTACACCTTGGCTCTCCCATCAATGTTATTAGGAGAAGGCCAGCATGTGCATTTTTCACTTGAAATGTTTGTGGGTTTCCTTTGGTCATGCCATCTCACTTACATTTGGTGACACAAGGTGATTTCCAAAGCAGTGAGGGCCAATTTGATTCTGAAGAAGTTTTTGGAGACGTATGTAAAAGTTAGGCCACAGATATATTCGTGATAGCATTGTTTATAATAGCAAAAAAAAAAAAAAAAAAAAAAGGAAAGAAAAGGAAAAAGGGGATAAGGAGCAACTTAAGTGACCAACAATAGAGTATTGGTTCACTAAATAATGCAGAGCAATTTGATATTAATCACACACAGTCATGTAAATGTGATGCTGTAAAAAAGTATGTGAAGGTATGAAATTACTTTGCCTCTCTTGTGTGTACCTGAATACTAGAAGGAAGTTAGTAACATCAGATAAAAGAATAGATAAATGTTGAGAAATTACTCTTAACTTGCAAAAGCAAGTGATAAACAGTATGTGTATGACATGATCTCATTTTTATTTAAAAATATAAGTAGAGAGAGGGCAGGGTTTCTCAACCTTGGAACAATTGACATTTGGGGTCAGATAATGTTTGTAATTGGGGACCATCCTATGCACTGTCATTGACATTTAGCAGCCTCCCTGACCTACTCATGGTATTAGCATCCCGTCCATTGTACAACCAAAAATGTCTCCAGACATAGATGTATGTCCCTGGGTCACAAAACTGCCCCCAGATGACAACCACTAGTCTAGTACATAGTGATGAAATGTAGTAACTGTTGCAAAGGACAGGGACTTTGTGAGCATGTATGGAGGTGAATGTGGTTCGGTCCATGGAGTCAGGGAAGTCTCTCTTATGGAAGTGATATTATAGCTGAGATCTTAAGGTAAGCAGGAGGTACTCAAGCAAGTGGGTAAGGGGACCCGGAGGAGAGCATCCATGGATGAGACACTATTGCTAGACTACTGGGGACCATTTTGGCTCCATTTAGAGAGACTTGGCAGGCCAGAATCCCAACCGATCGCCCTGGTTTTCCTTCAAAAAAGAATCTGAAGAGTTATGACTTCTTCACCATGAATAGAGCTTAAAATATTAAAAGGATCAGTGGATGAGATTTAGGGTCAAAGAGACTCATTTTTTAATCCTGACTCTTCCACTTAGTAGTTGGATAACTGTAGGCAAGTTATTGAACCTTTCCAAGTCTCAGTTTCCCCATCCATAAAAATGGACAAAATTGCAACCTCCCAGGGTTTCTCTGAAGATTAATTATATGAAGTCCCTTGTGCAGTGCCCAGTGTGCTGCGTGCTGCACAAATCCTGGCTGCCGCTGGTGGCTCTTACTTTTTCAGCATTTATTACATACCATGCATCATGTTAAGAGCTCAATATATATTGTTTCATTTAATCTTTATAAGTCTTTTAATCTTATCCATTACTTTAATCTCATTTTACACATGAGGAAACTGGGACTTGGAGAGTTTCAGTGATCTGGTCAACATCACAGAGCTAGGATGCAGTGGAACCCAGGTTTTAATCAGAGAAGTTCTAGGAAAGACCACATTCCCTTGACACTGTCTTTTGGCTGTGAATCTAACTGTTGTCTCATATATTGCTGTTCCATTGCTGAGCAACCAATTACCAGAAATTTAGCAACTTAAAGCAACACAAACTTATTCTGTCACAATTTCTGATGCAAGATGTCCAGGCACAGCTAGATTCTCTATTCAGGATCTCACTGGGTTGAAACCAAGATATCAGCCAGGACTGCAGTTCATGTTTGGGGCTGTGGCTCCTCTTTAAAGCACACTGATTGTCAGCAAAATTCACTTCCTTGCAGTTGTAAGACTGAGGTCCCCATTTTCTGCTACCTGTCAGTTAGGAAACCACTCTTAGCTCCTATAGTTCACCAACAATTCCCTGCCATGTGGCCTCTATGGGCATTTCAGAAACTCTGGCATTTGCTTTCTTCCAGTTCAGCAGAAATACAGTTCTCTGATTTCCATCTCTGCCAGTCGCTATTTCTAAAGTACTTGTGAGACTGTCAGGTCCACCTGGATCGACACCCTATCTTAAGGTCAACTGATCTTGGACCTTAACTGCATCTGCAAAATTTCACAGCTGTGCCTAGAATAGTGATTGATGGAATAGGTGGAAGAAAGTATATACAGTAGCCACCCCTTATTCAAGGTTTCAGTTACCCATTGTCGACCACAGTCCAAAAATATTAAATTAAAAATTACAGAAATAACCCTGTCTGGGTGGCTCAGCTGGTTGGGGTGTCATCCTATACACCAAAAAGTTGGAGGTTCAATCCCCAGTGTGGCACATATGGGAAGCAACCAATCAATGTTTCTCTCTCACATCGATGTTTTTCCCTCTCCCTCTCCCTCTCTCCCTCTCTCTCTAAAATCAATAAAAAATATATTGTTGAGTAAAGTTTTTTTTTTAATATAGAAATAAACAATTCTTAAGTTTTAAATTGTGTGCCCTTCTGAGTAGTATGACGCAATCTTGTGCTATCCTGCTCTGCCCCACCCAGGACATAAATCATCCCTTTGTCCAACATATCCACAAATGTACATATTACCTGCCCAGTAGTCTCTTAGTAGCCATCTCAGGTATTAGATGGGTCATCAGAAAGAGGGAGAGAGAGAGACTACATTCACTTAACTTTTATTACAATATTTTGTTATCATTGGTCTATTTTATTTATTTTTGTTAATCTCTTACTGAGCCTCCTAATTTATAAATTATTCTTTATTATAGCATGTATGTATAGGGAAAAAAACATAGTGTCTATAGGATTTATCAGTATTCAAGGTTTCAGATATCCACTTGGAATATCTGCTCCATCAATAAGAGGGGACTGCTGTACATACCAGGGAAGTCTTGGGGATCACCTCAGAGTTCTGCCTACCACACTTTATTTCCTTTTTTAAACAGTGGCTGCTGAGGCTATCAAAGAGAATCCATGCTGAGTTTCCAGGGCTAACACAGCTCTTTGAAATGACATCTCCCTTGACAAGCCTCTTTGCCCATGGAGCTCAGGACCCCTATGCAGGCATAAGGGATTTTACTGGAGCTTACCTGGTTCTGGGGCTTGTGCTGCACCCTCGTTGTTACCTCCATCAGCACTGTGAGCATCCCTCTGCTTCTTTCCTTCTTTTTCTCTGTTCGTAGAGCCAGGCAATACCCACTGTGAAGAAGGAACATCGGTGCTCTTGGAGAAGGAATCAGGATACCATTGCCAAATATGACTAGGACTGATTCCAGTTCAGCTGGCCAGTGCCATTGTGTGGAATTCAACACTCTTCTCTGACTTCTTGGCCATGGCCTGCACTACTCCACTTACTCCCCTTCCTGATGTGCTCTCTGGTTCTCTGAAAATTCCTGTGTTCTTTTGAGCATGCCAAGAAAATTACACTCAAACCACCTAGACAAGGAATCCCAGCTTGAAAATTATTTTGGTACTGGGACTTCCCAAATGAACAGGATTTTGATTTGATTCACAGAGACAGACCCCATAACAGCCTTATTCTTCCTAAGGAAGAGAAATGATACCTTTATAGGAAGGCAGCATCCAGACTAGAAACTTTCTCCTTGACATAGATTTCTTCACAACTGATCTCTGAAAAAAAATTCCACTAAGTTTTCAATAGTAACAAGAGAAGAATGTAAAGGACAGGATGGAAGAATTAACTGTACCAAGAATGATTGTTAGTTTAGAAGTTCACAGATAAAAGTTCTTCAGAAATAATTAGTCAAATGAAGTAACAGCTTTGTTCCAACCAGACTACTTGGCATCTGTTTATTTTCTTCTTGATAATTTGAAGTATATAAAGAAAGCATATGCAAGAAGTGTCAGTTAGTTGGATATCTTGATAGAAAATGGAAGCCAATACAATTTTTTAATGAATGTATTTCCTGTGATTGTTTAATGAGATTAAAGATCAAAGAAATATTAGCTGTGGTCTTGAAAAGAAAATATGACAATCAATACATTCTCCTCTGATAAGACCTGGCCTTGGCAGTCAAAAGACCTAAGATCTTAACCAAGTCCAAATTCATCAAAGCCAACTCTCCCAAGTTCCCACTGAGGGAAAGAAGAAAGGTCTGTGAAAGCCAAAGTGGACAACTGGGGTATGACTATCCCAACTCTCACCAGTCATTGGTTGAGGGAAGCTCTCCAGGAGCATTAACTCTCTAGGATACCCATCTGCCTGCCACATTGGACAAAGGGGACTAGGGCCTCCAGAGAAAGCCTTCGGGCAAAGACAAGTAGGCCCTGGCCTGTGAAGGCCATGCCAGTGTGTACTGAGGTAGAAAGGACACATAGATGTGAGCATCTGATATGCTGTGAGATTTCATTTGATACTCCATGTCTCCTGGGAACAGCTATAACAAGTTCTGCTCAGACGTCTTCTTAGGACTTGGGGAAAAAAAAATTGCAAAAACCAAGAAAAGAAAAACATGCAACATGACAAACAAAGGAAGTCAGAATGTAAGTTCTGACATTAAATAACATGTTGAAGGTCAATGTCCTGAATGTTTGGTCCCCACTGGTATCACCTTATCTCCTACTTTAGTCAGCCCTCTGTGCTCTCTGTGACCACCCTCCCTCCTTACTGTCCTTCTTTCAAGGGACTTGAAGCACCATGCTCCCTGCCACTGTCCTCTCTGCCCATATCCCTTCATCCAAACCACCCACCCAGACCTGGTAAGTAACCCAAATGACTTGAACCTGGAGTTCAATTGGGTCTGCCTGTTGGTAAGCTCCATGAGGGCAAGGACCGCCTCTGACTATTTTCCTTACCCTATCCCCAGCATCTGGCACTAATCCAGAGATTAGTGAATATAGGGTGATTAAATGGATGTTAAGAAAATAAATTCCAAATGTCAGCCATGCAAAGGAAATCAGTTGTAGATATTTGAGACAGCTCAGATATATATCCTTGTTCTTGTTTTTCATTCTCTATAATCCATTCACATATACAAAATTCACCAGTAATAAAATTATTGACCTTGTGATTTAAAATATGCCCTCATACTTGCCTCTCTTCCAAAGTAATTGTTTCTAGAGTCATAGCCTGTATAGAAACCCATTTCCAGGGTCTTTCTCCTGAGATGCTATATGCATAGTAACAAATACTTATATGCATTCATTCTTTTTTTCTACAATTAGTAGAAAAAAATTCATATACCATGGTACAATTCATATACCATGAATGCTGTTACTGTTTTCACTTAATATAACTGGAGATAAGACCATATCAGGGCATAAAAATCTTCCTCATTTTTCCCCCGGACACTTTATGAGCACTTTAAAATAAAGCAAACTTTCAGTTTTAATGTGAATACCTGTGAACACTCACCAGCTAGTTTTCACCATTAACATTTTACTGTGCTGGCTTTATTAAAAGATAGACACCTATTTGTCATCATTCTATCCATCCATCAAAACTTATTATTTCTTGATGCATATCAAGGTAAATTGAAGACATCAATACACTTTCACCTGACTACTTCAACAAATGTATCATTTGCTAGAGTTCAATATTTGTTTACAGTTTTTCTTTTTACATAAAATATATATAATAAAATACACACATCTTAAGTACATATTCTGAGTTTCAATAAATGTACAACTCATAGGTAAATATTCACTGAATTTTAACAAATGAATATATTTGTGTAATCCAAACTTTAATCAAGATACAGAATATGAACATCTCCTCAGAAAGTTTCCTCATACCCTTCCTTGGAGACAACTATTGATCTTTTTCTACCATAAACTAGCTTTGCCCTTTCTAAAAGTCCTGTAAACAGAACCATACAGGATGTACTCTTGTTTTTGAGATTCACCCATTTTGGTGCAAGTACCAGTAGTTTTCCCCTTTTTATTACTGAGTATTCCCACAGTGTGGAATACAACCCATGGTATTCCCACAGTTTGTTTACCCTCTCATTCTTCTTAATAACTACATATTGTGCTATTATTGATGAACATTTAGACTGTTTCTACATACTGCTATCACAAAGAGATTCAGTCCTCCCTGTGGCAGTTCACGTGGATTATAAATATACGAAAATTGTACAGAAAGTATCCAGCTGCATACTATGAGAAATAGAGACATTTATTGAAGAAGATACAAGATACAAGACACATTGTACATAGGACAATGATGCTTCAGTCTTCTTCAAAATAGGCACCTTGGAACCTCACATAGTTCTCCCAATTGCCATCAGCTGCCCTGACATATTTTCCCAAATCTCACTGATGGTCGAAGATCTCTTCCCTTTCAAAGGTGATTTTAGTTTGGGGAAAAGCCAGAAGTCACAGGGTGCCAAATCTGGACTGTAGGGCCGAGTCACTGAGGTGATTTGATGTTTCACCAAAAAACTATGCGGGATAAATGATGCATGAGTGGGCGTGTTGTCATGATGAAGCTGCCAATCATCAGTTGCCAATAGCTGCAGCCTTCTAAATCATCCAAATAGTTTCCTTGGAGGAGTGTCAAGCTTAATGCAAACTTTGAGGCAGATCTCTTGTACTTGCTCAGTCATTTTGAATGTTATGGCCACGTAGTACACATGCTCACTCAACAGTGTCTACCACCCCGACTGATTAGTACAGTGAAGTCATCATTGGTCACACATGCACATTCTAGTCCACTCTCCTTGGCTGCCAGGTTATACTGATGTTGCACAAACCGTTCTTGTTATATTAACAACAACTGGACTTTTTCCAGACAGACCTTGTACAGTCTGAACTCCTTGAAGAGAAATCACTGAGTCAAAGCCCTTGCTTTTTGATCCTCAAATCTGACAACAAAACTTGGTACATCACTCATTTAAGACCAAGACCCTCATTAGCTGTGTTTAAACGGAGGGTGACTTCAAGACCTCTTATGAACATGGGAATTATGAATTACTAGACAGTTCACTTCCCACTCTGCAAAGAAGAGCATTGAGGTCAAATGTGTGCTTCCCACCTCCAAGGCCTATATTGCACAGCTGAAAGCCAAGAGATGGATCTCAGAGAATAAATGTCTACCATATTTGTAGGTATCAAACTCCTCTGGAGTGATATAATTTTGTACACATTCCTGCAGTTTCCCACTAAATTTTTTGTTTTTGACAGGCTTTATCCCTGCAACTTTATGCAGACTGGTTGCTGGTCTTTCTCTCAGTTCTAATCCTTTGTTCAGGAACTCACATCCTAGGAAGGTTCTGGGTTTCATTAGATAAGCTTACCCTCCACCCTTTTTTCACACCCATTATTCCAAGCCCTGGAATGTGATGATGTGTTTTCCTTACTTTTCCCCTTTCCTCTTTTATTTCCCACTGATAAATGGCAAAAGCAGCTGTGAGGTTTGCTTTGAAGGTTCTGACAGAAGGGCATGATGAATCGGTGATGGATTAGAGCAAATGAATCACATCACGCGGAAAGGGACGAAGGAAAGCCCAAAGCCGCTCCCAGCTTTGCATTTTTCAAACTCGCCTTAAAAGTCAGCATTTCTTTTCATCTGGTTCCAGTTTCTGTGGTGACTCTGCATATGTTTAAAAGAAGGAGAGTGAGAGAAGTCTTGTAGATATAAACAGAGAATTCCATTCTGCAGCCTGATTCTAAGGATGCATTGTCATTGGGGGGGGGGGGGGGGGGAGTTAAGAAACCACTTCAAGGACCCTGAGAAACAACTGGGCAGCTCCAAGAAGAAGAACAGTTGGCAAACCAAGTGACAGAATTCAGAACTGTAAATCTTTAACATGAGGATTGACTAGCAAAATACAGCTGTTGCTGCTGGTAGCCATACCCTTGTTTGGAAGGAAAGTGTATTCTTGAGCTGATTATCATAAACTGCATGGTTGCCATGAAAGGATAAGCATTAGCAGGTTGGAGTTTTGTCCTGTTTTGAACCCAAGAAAAATAAGAGCAGTTATTTCATTGCCTGTAGTGTTTTCTGGTCTTGAAGGAACAAAGAAAATGAGCTACAGTTAGGATTGAGGCAGAGAAATTCCAAGTCCTCCTTTGAAATTCAAGAGATACTTAAAAAAGAAGAAAGGCCTTAGTGGATGGATGGTTCCTTTGTATTTGAACAAGAGGGGCCCTCTTCTTCCCTAGATGGAAGGTCATTCAAAGGAAACCATTAAAGGACATCCCTTTTTGCACAGCTGAGATTCTGGGGATACATGCAAAATGAAGTGTAGAACTGATGCAATTACTCTAACAAGGAGGGCTAGGATGGAAAGGAGAGGAAAATCTAGGCTTAGCTATTTGGCTAATTGCTAGAATCTGACAATTCACCCCACCTTTCTTAGACATAATCATCATGAAATACTTATATATGACTTTTTCATTTCAAATTTCAAGAAATGTAGAGGAAATATTAAGAGGTACAAAAGACTGTTGAATAATAAAAAGAGGGATTTAGATTTCATTTATCAAAACATTTTTGGCAGAAAGAGTTCTAAGATGATCAGTATAGCTTCTAAGACTACATACCTGAAAGCAACTCCCTGGGCATCCTGAATACCAAGAATCTCAGTGACAGTGTGATTGAGCACTTGTTATCTGAGGAGCACTTTGCTAAATCCTTTCCATGGATTATCTGGTTTAATCTTTACCTCATCCCTGTGGAGACTGTGGCATTTCTTTCTCTTGGAGAGCTTTAAGAATAAAGTGGATCATTTTTTAGAAAAGCTCTGGCTGCTGTGTTCAAGGTGGATCTAAGAACATGAAGCAATAGTTAGAAGACCTGTCAGCCTCTGTCACTGTGCTGCACGCTTGCATTGACTTCCCCGAGAACATGGTTCAGTGGGAATTTAGAGGGATTCCATGTCACTCGTTGCTCATGTCCTCAGTACATTTCCACACCTCTTGTTGCCAAGTACTACACTGATTCCTGGACATGATGAGCTGAAGAATAACAAAAGTAAAGAAGGAGAAAAACAGTGAAGTTTGTTTGTTGCATTTTTGACTGTGCAAATTTTATAAATCTATTTACAAGGTGGGCATGGTTCCTCATCTGTTTGGGAAAGTCATATTAAATAAAATGAAGGTTAAAAGATTAATTGATTTCCCCTCATTGCCATGATTTTAGAATTTAATGAGTATCTGGACACTAATAAAACTAACTCAGAGTCCTAAAAAATGCATGTGGTTTGTTTATAAGATGTCTGCACCTGCATCTTCTTTCTGACTGCAGTAAACATGTTATGATTAAATACTTCTCATTCAACAAGTATTTATTGAGGAACTGCTATGTACCAGTTTAGCTACCTGCAAGATTATGCACAAGCATTAATAAATAATGTATACATTGCCCCTTCTGTGCTTATGGTACAGTGGGCAGCTAGCTTTCTGTGTATATGACCACACAAATAAAAATACAGTTGCCCTCTATAATAAACGCTCTAGAGGAAAGGATTTGAGACAGAGAGCACACAGGATCTAATCAGCACAGGGTGCCCAGAAAGCTCTCTCTGATAAAGTGTGTGAAGTATGGGTGTGAAGTAAGAGTTAGCCAAGTCTAAACTAATGGCAAAGACATTCCAGGAAGAGGGACTAGCATTGGCTAAGGCTCTGAGGCTAGGAAGTGTTAGAGGAGTTCCAAGAAGTGGAAGAAGGCTGGTGCAAGTGCTGCAGGCAGGATGGAGGAGTGGGGAGTGAGGTATAGTGAAGGATGGGATCAGGCACACAAGTACTATGGAGGGACTCAGTCCAGCAGGGCCTAGTCAATATTTAAAGCTTCATAAGGACAATGAACAAAATACTATTTGATGGTTATAAGCAAGGCAGTGAAATGACAAGATCTCCATTTTAAAGAGATCACTCAGTTTGGGGATTGGAGACTTGAGGAGTACAAGTCTGGACTTGGACAGACCAGCTAGGAGCCTGCTGCAATAGCCCAGGTAAAAGTTGAGGGTGGTTTGCATTAGGGAGGTGGTTAGACACCCATGATTAGTTTGAGAGATTTGAGAAATGAATATTATATCACTGCCCTTGTATCCTGAACAGAGACCACAGGCACAATTATAGACCAAAAGTAACTAATAACTATTGAGTTACCCATTTAATTACCTAAGTAAAGTAACTCACACTTACATAGTGTTTTTTTAGTGGGAAGGTTTTCCTAAATTATACTGGTTAGCTGCCCTCATCATTATTTTCTCTGCAATGCTGTTGATTGGCAGATACCAGCCATCTTGATGTCGACACTAGCAGTAAGAAGTCATAAACTGACTTAAAGATTGCTCCTTCAATAGAATTATTGAAAAAGACTGTAAGTGCCAATGTAAGAGGTGAGAGACACTGATTTATCTACCATGGAGTATAAAGTACTTACTAGAATTCACCATAAACTTTTTATCCCTTGAAGTAGTCCTAGTAGGACATAATTTTGATCTTTCTCAAGTGTGATTGATCATTCCTTTTGTCAATCAGAGGTCATTCTTTCATTACTGATTCATAAAGTCTGTCTTCTGAACATCATAGTTCATGATGAATTTGGGCCTTATGCACAGTAAATTTTGTTGCCTAGTCCAAATTCTTTGGTGTCCATATCTGATTGCATAGGTTGAACTGAGTTCTTGAAAACCTTACTCATCTTCTATAATGTTGAACAACAAACTCTGCTTTATGTAATGTTTGTCTTTGCTCAGACTACAGCCCTTAGCTGAGTATAATCTACAAGTTGTTCTTTCAGTTGAGCTGGCAACTCATTTTGGAGGTTAAGGTTGTTTATTCTGTTTCTAATAACATGTGCCTGGGATAAGCCAATAACTGGGGTACCTATAATTATGAGTGAACCATTATAACACCCACCATAGTCATAGCAACACTGTGGTAACTACCCAGTACAAGAATCAAAGGGATTTTCTTCATTTTAATGTATTATGTTGCTTAGGACTTTTTAGAAGTTTAATCTTTTAAAATAGTTTTTATGTTTTCTTAACATTAATAGCATTTTTATTCAACATGGAAACATAAACACTTAATGGATTCCAGTGATGTCTCTCTGAAGTTATCCCAGCTCTATCTATGCACACATTAATATAGATAAAAATGAAGACGATTATCTCGATAAAATGCCAAGAGCTGAGATAAAAATCTGAATCAAATCCAAAGTCCCTTTGCCTCACTATCTCTTCTCATTTGGCTGGTGATCTCTCTTTTTTCCATTTCTTTCTTTTTTACTGTGATAAAATATACGTAACATAACATTTGGCCATTTTCAAGTGTACACTTCAATGTACAGTGGCGCTGAGTATATTTGCAATGTGTGCACCATCACCACTGCCTGTATTTCCAGAACTTTTCCGTTACTCCATACAGAAATTCTGTACCTATTTAACAATAATTTCCTATTATTCTCTTCCTGCCCCCCAGGTCCTGATAACCTCTGTTTTTCTTTCCATTTCTTTGAATTGCCCTATAGGTGCCTCATATAAGTGGGATCATACAATATTTCCCTTTTGTGCCTGGATTATTTAATTTAGCATGTTTTCAAAATTTATTCATGTTTGTCATGTGTCAGAATTTCCTTTTTCTTTTTGTGGCTGAATAATATTTCATTGTATAGGTATACCACATTTAGTTTATCTATTCGTCTGTTGGTGGACATTTAAGTTGCTTCTACCTATTAGCTATTGTGAATAGAGCTGCTGTGAATGTTTTTGTCTCTGTTTTCAATTCTTTTGGACATATACCTAAGAGTGGAATCACTGGATCATATTGAAAGTCTACGTTTAACTTACTGAGGAATTGCCAAAAAGTCTTCTATAGTGGCTGTACCATTTTACATTCCCACAAGCAATGCACCAAGATTCCAGTTTCTCTACATCCTCACCAACACTTATTATTGCCATTCTGAGAGGTATGCTCATTCCTTTTTAAGTGGTCCTAGATCTATGTGCCTGATCATCTTGATAAAATTAACTGTTCAACATGGCTGAACAAGTTGCACAGATAGATGCAAATTTTCGTTCAGGCAAAAAGTGGAAAATATTTATTATCCAGATTTAAAGTAAGAAAGCAATGATAACCCATGAGAGGTTGTATAACAAAGCTTAGATTCTTACACCAGACTATCTGAATTTGAACTCAGTTCTGCTGTAGCCAACTGGGTCCGTGTGACCTTGGGGGATCTAGCTGCATAATTATTTTTGCCTTAGTTTCCTCCCCTATGAAACGAGGATTATGAAGGTACCCAACTTCTAGGTTTGTTGTGAGTACATGCAAAGCTCTTAGAACAGTGTTATATAATATTAGTTTAACACTAATCCACTAAATTTCTGGGTCCCATATGCATGAAGACTTTCTGGCTTCATCTCATACCTCAGGCAGTTAAGTCAAATCTTGGTGGGGGTTGGAGCATTTTCAATGAGCACCAAGAGCCAAAAGAATCCTCCACACAGTAGTGTTTGACAACCCCTGCTCTAACCAACAGCCAGCTGGTCTCACCTTTGGGTTTTATCTGACCTTCAAACAAACTGAGTCTCAAGAAGAAATTTTACTGATGTCTAAAGTTGCAAAACTACAATCAGGATTTTAAATTATTAGAACCAACAGACTATAAAGATTATAAGATTGTTCCATGAAGAAAACTTGCTTTAAAATATTTCACCCTATTAATCTGAATATAGAACTTTCTTCTTTCCAGAGCAAAAATATGTATTTTTTTCCTCCAATTAAAATGACAATTCTGACTTCCAGTCAAGATGGCAGCATAGGTAAATGCAGCTTGCCTCCTTGGACGACCACATCAAAATTACAACTAAAATTCAGAACAACCTTGACTCAGAACCATCAGAAATCAAATGAAATTAAAGAAACCACACAACTATGAAATTAAAGAAACCACATCCATCCACACTGGTAGAAGGGGCAGAGATGCAGAACAGGCTGGTCCCAATAAAAACTTGGGACAGATATTCTGGGAATGATGATTCCCAGCCCCACACCAGGCCCCAAAGCCCAGGATTCCAGTGCCAAGAAGACAAATTCCCATAACTTCTGGCTGCAAAATCCAGCAGAGACTGAGTCAGTGGAAAAAAACTGCTGGAATCCTAAGAGTTCCCCTTAAAGAATCCACACACAGACTTACTCAGATTCATTCCCTCTGAGCTCCAGCACCCGGGTAGCAGCTTGAAAGGCACCAATGGCATACGGGCAGAACTAACATGTCTGGCATCAAGGTAGGGGCTGGGGGACAGCTTTCACCCAGATAGAAAAGCAGGCAGAGGCCATTGTCCCTTTTCTGAGACCTCCCTTACAGAGCTACAGAGCTGCCAGGAGGGTACCATATCAGAGACTCCATCAACCTGGGTAACACTGTTTGCCCCACCCTGGAGATCCCCTGAGACTCTGTCCCACCCAACTTACAGGCCCACCCAAGCTGTTCACCATGATTTTTTCATATGAATGGCTGGACTTGGGTCATGCTTCACAACTTCCTAAATTCTCTCAAACAAGCAACAGCTGGCCTCAGTAAGCCCCCAGCCCCCATGCCTTTCACTAAATGGACCCAGGCCTGGCACTAGCAGCAGCCAGCCTAGGTTTACAGCTTGGCTTCATCAGGGAATCTCCAAGTGTAGCACAAGTAGCAGCCATTTCAGATTGCTCTATGGCTCATGCAGGGTGGCCCCAGGCAAAACACAGATGGGGACTAACCTTGGGGATGATGTTTGGCCTGCATTACCAGGGAAACCCCAGAGCCTGTGAACTCAGTGGACAGCTATAGACCACATCAGAATACCACCACCCTGACCCTGCACAGCTGATCCTCCATGGAGGGCAGAGGTTGGTGGTCAGTGGTCATAGCCAGGCTTTGCAGCTGACTGGCCTGGGTAAATCCCTCCTATTGACCTGCCAATAGCAACCAAGGCTCACTTACAAGAGGAGGGAGTATTCAGCCCATGTGAAGGATGCACCTCCAGTGTCCAGCTTGGGTAATAGGGGAGGTGTGCCACTGGACCCTACAGTGTACCTACTACATTAGGCCATACTACCAAGACAGGGAGTCATAGAAGCTCTACCTAATACATAAAAAGAAACATAGGGAGGCTTCAAAAATGAGGAAAAAAAGAAACATGGCCAAAATTAAACAACAGATCAAAACTCCAGAAAAAGAGCTAAACAAAATGGTAAGCAATCTATCAGATGCAGAGTTCAAAACACTGATTATAAGGATGTTCAAGGAACTTAGTGAGAACCTCAACAGCATAAAAAGATACAGTCAGAAATAAAAGATATACTAATTAACATTAAAAAAAATTACAGGGAATCAGTAGTAGAATGGATGAAGCTGGGAATCAAATCAATGATTTGGAATATAAGGAAGCAAAAACCAAACAATCAGAACAAGAAGAAAAAAAGAATGCAAAAAACAAAATAAGGATAATGTAAGGAGCCTCTGGGACAACTTCAAACATTCCAAGATTCACATCATAAGAATGTCAGAAAGAGAAGAGAAAAGGCAAGAAGTTGGAAATCTATTTGAAAAAATAATGAAAGAAAACTTCCCTAATTTGGTGAAGGAAATAGACATGCAAGTCCAGGAAGTACAGAGAATCCCAAACAAGATGGATGCAAAGAGGTTCACTTCAAGATACATCATAATTAAAATGCCAAAGGTTAAAGATAAAGAGAGAATCTTAAAAGCAGCAAGAGAAAAGCAGTTAGTTACCTATGAGGGAGTTCCCATAAGACTGTTAGCTGATTTCTCAAAAGAAACTTTGTAGGCTAGAAAGGATTGGCAAGAAATATTAAAAGTCATAGGAAGCAGAGACCTACAGTCAAGATTGTTCTACCCAGCAAAGCTATCATTTAGAATGGAAGGGCAGATAAAGTGCTTCCCAGATAAGAAAAAGATAAAGGAGTTCATCATCACCAAACCATTATTATATGAAATGTTAAAGGGACTTATTTAAGAAAAAGGAGAAGACTAAAACTATGAAAAATAAAACTGCAATAAATACACATCTACCAACAGTTAAATCTAAAAAACAAACTAAGCAAACAAGAAGAACAAAGACAGAATCATGGATGTGGAGAGTGTTTTGATGGTTGCCAAATGGGTGGGGGTTGTGGGAGAATGGGTGAAGAGGTGAGAGGTACAAATACGTAGTTACAGGATAGCCATGGGATGTAAGTATACTATAGGAAATGGAGCAGCCAAAAAACTTATATACAAGACTCCTGGACATAAACAATGATGTGGAGATTGCCTGAGCGGGTAGGGGGGTGCTAGGTAGATGGGGCCAAAAGGGAGAAAATTGGGACAACTGTAATAGCATCATCAATAAAACATAATTAAAAAAATAAAAGGACAACTCTGGCACAAGCCATTCTAAAAATCTAAAAAGCTGCACTTTGTTTTTATAAAACAATGATTCTAAGATTCTATAAAACAATACAGCACTCATGTCAAAGGCACCTGGCCAGTCCTGACTTTCCAGAGGTATGGCATTAGATAGACAACACATAGTAATTGAAGACACCATTTTTATCTGGCCTAAAAGGGCCACAGAAATGTTCCATTTCCCAAAAACATTTTTAATAATCCAGGGATAGGAGTTCTTGTGAAATGCTTCTCATGGTTTACATTTAAGAAGTTGTTTCAGCAACCTGGAATTTTCAGAAGACTGAACTGTTTAAGACTATGGAGACTTCCTATGTGCAGACCACAATTTTACAACTAGACCTGTCTCATGAAGTCCCCAACTGGGAAAGCCCTCAGAATTTCCACTCCACAGCAAAAGGAAGAGGGACTGGAAACACTGTGAAGATTTACCTTAAGAAAAGCTGGGGTTGTGGAGAAAAGAAATAAAAACATTTCAAAGACAGAGACCCAGAATCATTCTGAAAGAAATGTATTTCAGAAAAATTGCAAATCATAAAAATATTTTGCACTGAAAATGACAGTATCATAGTCCCCCAGAAACATAGTATCAATAGTTCACCAAGACTTCTCAAGGGCTCTATAATTTTAGGGGGTGGCTGTTCTGAGATAGAGAGATTAATGGAGAAATTATAGTTTTACCTGCCAGAGCTTTGACAAAAGCCTGAGTTTTGTAAACACACCATCAGCCCCTAAGTGCTCCCCACCCTCACATCAGTATCACCAAGACTGGGTTATGGCCCTAGAATATGACAAATAGCAACCACCACTTTTATGCTTACCAGGGGCTATATTCTTGGTAAGCACTTCCCATGTGCTACCTTCATAAATTCTCACAACTCTATAAAGTAGACCTATTTTACATATTAGGGTAACTTAAGGCCCATTCATTAATTCATTCCATAAACATTTACTGGGCTCTTCTTACCTGAGGGACTCTGTGATACAGTGGTTAAAGATCAGGTGGGGGAAAAAATGCTAAATGGAAGAAGCCAGTGTGAAAAGGCTATATATTGCATGATTCAGACTATGACATTCTGAAAAAGACAAACCTATGGACACAGTAAAAAAAAAAAAAAAAAGCGGTGATTGCCAAGTGTTAAGGTGTGGAGGGATGAATAGGTGAAACATGGGAGATCTTTAGGGCAGTGAAACTATTCTGTATGACACTGTAGTGGTGGATACATGCTATTACCTATTTGACAAAATCCACAGAAATGTGCAACATTAAGAGTGCACCCTCCTGTAAATATGTTTTGAGAACTGCCCTGCCTGGTTTCAGAAGCTCTAACCCCCCATGGCTAAGGCTCAGTAAAAAGACCTTGGGGCCAAAAACGACTAAAGAAAGAAAGCTTATCCTCCTGGCAGGGGTAAAGCCTCTGCCCCCTTTACTTCACCCTGATTGGCCCCAGGCAGATAATTGCTTAGCCAATGACAGATAAGATTCCTCAAGAGAGGGATAAAATAAAACAGGCATGGTCACCAAGGGGCCATCAGGGAAGGACTTAGGGGACTATAGAAAAGGGGTGATGGACCCTTACCCCTCGGCCTTGACATAGCCTGAGTCTTCATCCTATCTGTAAAAAGTCTCCTAAACTCTTGGCTGCCTGCATCCCCTACCTGATTTTAAGCCTGAAATTCTGTGCTGGAATGGGAGGTTTCTGGCAACAATCAGGCCTGAGAAAGAATGCATAAAATCCTGTGAAACCTGCTTTGCTAAGAATACCCTCCATTTAAATGATAAGGGCCCAAGAAAAAATGAGTTTGTTTCCCAAAGTTTTATGGCCCTTTGGTGTCACTCTATATATCTGACCCTGACTCAGAATAAGCCCTCATAGTTCTTTGAATGTTATCTATTCCTTGATCATCACTGCCTGACAATGACTGATGAGCTTTACATTTACACCCTGTATTCCTATGCAAAGTAAACCCAATTAAAGCCCACTGAGGAACAGGCTCAAGGCCTTTCTCTTCTGAGAGACTGATCAGCCTTTCCTTCCCAAGCAGATCATGTCTTGGTAGACTTATTCTCATCCACAGCGGCCAGCAGGGAGCTCTGTAGGTGGAGTCCCCCCACAACTATGAGCTTGAGTTAATAATTTATCAACATTCATTCATCAATTTTAATAAATATACCCCATTAATGTAAGACATTAATAACAGGGAAATATGGGATAGGGTGGGCATAATGGTGTGTATGGCCTGTGGGATCTTTCTGCACTTTCTACTCAATTTTTCTGTAAACTTAAAGCTTCTCAAAAAAAAAGTCTATTAATTAAAAATAAGTAAATAATTGGGAGAGGAGGACCACGGCCATTATGAAGACTTACATACGGTGAAATATATCAGAAACAGGGGGAAAGACATAATAAGAGCTGGTGCTCCTGCAATGAAGGAAACAAGGCACATGGCCCCTCTGAGGAAGTTGACATCAAAGCAGAGACCTGAAGGAACTAACAAGCCAAACAGGGGAAGGGTGTTACACATGGAGGGAACAGCATGTGCAAAGACCCTGAGAAGGAAGGAAAATCTGGGGACATAAAAATCACAAAACTGACAAATAGTGGAGTCAGGATTTGGCTCTCCTTCTGATCTCTGCTTCTCATTTAATCAGACACTGTCTTAAATGTTGAATTCAATCTTTTTCAAATTTCTCCTATATTCTCTTCCTTATGGTGTGGCTGGATAATGCACACATTACTTAAAATGGAAATAAATCCTTCCATTGCTGATGGCAAAGTGTTCTACCCGACTCTTGTAAGCAGAGAAAATTCCAGGGCATTGCTTTCTTGGCTACCTTTAAATCTGGGTTGGGGGCTGGGTACATTTTGTCATTTGGATAAAAGGTCACCTATTATTTTACAAAAACATCCAACATCTACTGCTCAGCTACTTTTATTAAGCATATCTCTGCATTATAAGAAGATTCCTACAGCCTTTATAAATATTTATGACATACAACTGACTATGTAATATGTACTGTGCTTTGCTAATATTAGTTATGACTTAAAGTCTTTCTGTGCACAGAACAGAGTGACTGTGGATGTGTAGATGGCATCCCAGCTTGGGGAGCAAAGACACTCTCACAATTGTTCTATAGGTCTGCTTAAAGGATTTGCAGGTACCCAAATCAAAATACAGATACTTCTTTTTTTGAAGAAGAAGAAGAAGAAGAAATCTGTTTCAGTCCATATGGAACAGCATTTCAAAACTGAAAACAAGGCATGTAAAGAAGAAAGAGGTAAGCGTGTTATTTTAAATGGAAAAAAACAGCTGCTTGGGTTAGATAGAAACCAGATGGGAGAGAAAGAATCAGAAGAGTAAAGCTGAAACGCATTCAGGAAAAAGACATCAGAGGCGAAATGTGCTCACAAGTCAGAGAATGGTGACTCAGATTTTTCTTCCTGTGCTGCTGGACCATATGTCTCACAGGAATGTGGAAGAAAAGAGGCAGGCACACCAAATTATCCAGGGAACTGAATAATTGTCCAAATGTCCTTTGGACAAGCTGGTCACGCCCCTCAGGGTTAGGAAGGTGCAGAACTAAGCATGTTCTCTGAGGGAATGGATAGAAGAAGCCCCAGAGGATGTGTCTGTGTGTCCTCATCCAGCCCCATTGCTGGCGGAAACAAACCCAAAAGGGAGAGCAGGCCTTTAAGCTTGTGTTGATAGGAGCTCTCCAGCCCACCTGTCTTTTAACATGTGTCTCCAGGGCACATGCATTGGTGAACTCAGGGGCATTGCTCAAATCCCAGCTGCAGGGGCCATCTCGCCCTGAGAAGTGAGGTAGAAAGTTCTGGTGAACTGTTTCCTCTGTGCTGTGTTGTGGCTTTCTCACACTGGTGGAGCATATTATTTGCATTGCCACATGCTGACCACAGGCTTCCGGCTTCACCACATGCTGACCTCAGAGGAGAATGGCTCAGGGCTGTGCTTCCCACCCAGGCTGGTTGTGGTGCTGGAGGCAGCAGCTGGAGCAGCATGCACCCACACGAGGCTGGAGTTGAGCCTGCCTCTGACCACGCCGGACTCAGCAATTCAAATCATCCACTTCACGTGGTCAAGTGTAGATATCTCGTCTACTTAGCATTTTCTTAGCAACTAATGATATGTGAACATGCCAGTTTAGGAAGTACAGTCAGCAAGGAGTACAGCTAGCCCCTCACCATGCCACAAAAGGAAAAGCTGGTCCTCTCATCCTAAATCCTTGAATAGCAAATTTTCCTCAGATAAAAAAGAAAGGGTCTTATAAAGAGTAACACAGGCTGCTCTCATAAAGCTCTATAACTTAAGCCAATCACTAAACTTCACTGAGCCTCAATTTCCACATTCATAAAGTGGTGATCTTAATAATACCTATCTCACAGGATACTTGAGAAAATTAAGTGGGATAATTTATATTAGAAGTTTATAATAAAAACAGGATCTTTACAATTAAAAGTAGAAGAACCTCAACTTGAACTAGTTTAAACAGAAAGAATACAATGCACTTACTGACTACCATAAACTGAAGACCTAGAGTGCATCTGGTCAGGCGTGGCTAGATCCAGTTACTCAAACTATTTCTTCCAGATGCTTGCTTGCTCTCATACTCTCTGTCTCAATCTCTTAATCTCTCTCTCAATCTGCTTCTCCCTCCTTCTCCTCTCCCTATGTTCTTCTCATTCTTGATATTTGTTCTTGTTTTGGATTCTGCTTTCTGATGTGTTGGCTCATACTCAGGCAGGCTCTCTCAAATGCCGTGAGAAAGCTGGCCTCTTGCAGTTCTAGGTGAAATAGTCTTCTCAGAAGGAGTGAGATTTTATATATCCCGTTTCATGAAGGGACATTGATTGGATGTGGAACCCACCCCTTGCTTGTACCAATACCTTAAAATAGGCACAAAGAACTATGAGTGACCAGGCTTAGTCAGTGCCCTCTCCTATGCACACAGGCTAGGAGGGTGGGGTGACTTAGGCTCTGTGACCAGTCCCCCCACTAGAACAGGTGTTGAACTCATTTTCACTGGGGGCCACATCAGCCTCAAGGTTGCCTTCAAAGGGCTGAATGTAATTTCAGCTCCTTAACAGTTAAACAGTAGTTACATTTATACAGTCCTAAAATTATTTTGGCCCTTTGAAGGCCATCGTGAGCTGATGTGGCCCCTGGTGAAAATGAGTTTGACACCCCTGCACTAGAATGATATAGGGTGGGTAAAGGACAATTTCCACAAACACAACATATGCTCACAAAAATAGTTCAGGTCTCCATAACTAATTCCACATGATTACTATTGGTCTCTCTTATCTCTCTTTGTATCAAAACCTGCTTGCCCTGGATCTAAAGCTTACTTTTATTTTGCCGTTGCCTTAGAAAAGAATTAGATGCAAACTGGCCTCTAATCACATGATATGGAAAGAGCTACAACTAGAGACCAGACACCTAACCTGCATTCTAATCCAAGTAACTTTGATTGGATTAGATTAACCCAGAGTGCTTAAGATTCCCCAGCTATCACATACAGCAGGGTTGCCATCAGTTATCGCCAAGATCCCTTCCAACTCAAAGATCCATGAGTCTATGAGTTCATCCTTGTTCCGGGACTCACTTTTAGGCAGAGACTTCCTGAAATGCTAATGCCTTAATACAATGAACCACCAATATTGGAAATGTAATACATGTTTGGACAATGGAAAGTGAGAATCTCTTCCTAAGCCTTTTAAACATCATTCCAGTTGGGCAAGCATCTAATTGTGGTACTTCGAGTTTGTTATTCAAGTCAGTCAAAAGTGTGAGTTGGTTGTCCTGCAACAACACAATGGCAGAAACACAAGGCTGAATGGCATACTTGAGCTCACTTTCCTCAGACCAGACTTCTGGCTTTTCACTTCTCCTGCCACTGAGATTTGTCCTCATTTAGGCTGATCTGGTCAGTCCTTTCATGGCCTCCCACTAAGGTTTGTCCTGGGGCTACTACACAAATCTCCAGGCTCCAAACTGTCCCTAGCCTCTGAGTCACCAACAAAACTTCACTGTCCTATTTCCCATCCCTTCCAAATCTTACACCCTGCTAAGTGGCATACATTAACAGTCAATCAACTAATTGCTTCTGACTTTCAAATAAGTACAGAAAAATTACCCTCTAAAGTGGTATATATATATATATATATATAAATATATATTTAAGTATATATAAATATATATTTATAAAAATATAAATATATATTTCTCAAGTCTTGTAAATATGATACCCTAACATAAAAGAGTGGGTCCAATTTAACAACCTGCATCAGATGAGGAAGGAGTTGGTTTAGAAGCTATACCTTGTGACCTCACTCTCAGATGAGCAATTTGTATTTATTGTCTTACCACTTCTTCCAAATAGTATTGGAGGACACTAATGACTCTAAGAAAAACACGTGTATAAAATGATAGAGGTTAGATTTTAAAAGGGGAAAACATACAGCTCAAGCCCCTAGGCTAGTATATTTATAATGACTATTAAAATTCACCCTGAACTTCTCAATATCCAAGGAAAAAGTAAAACATGATGACTTAAATCATTTTCAACCACCAGTTAAAAGAAAAAAGACTAGATCTTGGCTATAAATTGGCATTTGCATTTACACGAGGGACTTTAAAAGCAGAATAAAGAACAATGGCAAAGCCCATAACATCAATGTAGTTATGTTCTTCACACCAACTTTGGTTGGGCCTTTGAGAAAAGATGACCTCACAGAGCAGAGGTTCCCCTAGTGTTTGTATGTGTAACCCTGTCTGCACAGCACAAGGTAGAGAGCTATCAGTTATCACAGGCAACCAAAGTTGTTCAGTCTCTACCCTGATTTAAAGAATGGAGATTTAAATTATCACCCAGTCTTGCAATTTCTACATCCTAAATGCTCCCAAACCAACACACTACTCTTTTCACCATTGGCCCCAGCCTCAAGTCAGACACTATCACCTCTTCCCTAGACCTAATTCATCTTGGCTTCCAACCATCCTGTCCAGCTATTTTCAGCCAATGTACCACAAGAATTTTTAAGGTATGCAATACCTGACTATTTAGTCAGGGATACTGGCCTTTTTTCCCTTATATTGTTAAATTAAAAAAAAAAAATGATAGCAGCCAACACAACAATAGCTGTCTGGTGTAAGTGAATCAAAATTATACCTGTTTTTTGTCAGACAAGCAAAAAATTTTTATTTATTGGTGTGCCACAGAATTTTAGTAATTAGATTATGTGTGCCATGAGATGAAAAGGTTGAAAATTGCTGCTTCAGTCCATTCTGTACACAGAGCAATTAGAGATGACCTTTCCAATTAGAGCAATTAGAATCTGACACTGCTACTTCATGGCCTCCCCAGTACCACCAGGACACCAAACTCTTAGCATGGCCTCCCAGACCCTTCATGATCTGGCCTCCTGGCCACCCTACTGGACTCACTTCCTATTCATTCCTTTCCAGTCCCACTCCTCCAATTCTCTCTCATCTGATATATTTTTTTCTCTTTTTAAAATTTATTGATTGATTTGAGAGAGGAACAGAGAGAGAAATGTCCAATTTTGTTGTTCTACCTATTTATTTTTTAGCTCTTCTTAATGCCCCAGAATCTTTGTTTGGCTTGGAATCAACTTAGAGACCCCTATTCAGTAACCAACTTGCTCCATTAGACTCTAAACTCCATTGCTCAAGAGCTCAGCCTCCGGAGCCAGCCCTGATGGTACACTGTCCAGTCCTATGATCCTGAACAACTCATTTATTCCCTTGTGGCTCAGTTTCCCCTTTTCTAAAATTGGTCTCATGATAGTGCCTACTTCATAAAGATAATGCGAGGACTATATGAGAAAGTTTATTAAAAGCATTTATTTTGTGTCAAGCACATTGTAAGTATAAATGAGAATACTTATCATCATGAATAGTAAGTACTATTGTATTAGAATAGGAATTTTATTGGTTTATTCATTATTTTATCTCCATGCCCAGCCCAAAGTATAGCACAGAATAGGTGATCAATAAATGTTGTATGAAAGAAAGAAAGAACAAATATTGAATTGTCTGATCTTATCACATTCATAGTTCATTCTTCACTTTACTTGGGTCTATGTAGACCAAAAGATCCAATTTGACTAGCACCTCCTTCAGTTGGTTTGCTCTGGTGTTCTTTCCATTTCCTCTATTAGAAGGATCCCAATTTACAAAGAAGGGAGGAGGGGAGCCTTGTTCCAAAGACCTGTTTGTTCTCATTATTAATTTTCGTCTCCTTTCCCAAGTAGAGGTTGAATGACTCTGAATGTGCACTCAGCTGGAACAGCACCCTCTTGCTCTTGTTTCATGCCTGGCTGCAATTAAAGTCAAAAGCAAAATTTAAAAATATAACTTTATTATGGAGTGAAAGAATTGTTGACTCAGGGACTGGCCTGCAATCTCAAAACATTACAAAAAACAGAAAAAAGAAAAGGAAAGAAAAAAAGAATACCAAGCTGCCAGCCTGTGGGTCTGATCTTGCCAACAGAGACTCGAAACTCCAGAATCAATAACACAGCTACCTTTGCCATTTTCTAACACAATTACAAGAATTGGGAAATTGCCCAAATGCTCAAAGAGGAATTAACGTTCTACTAGAGCATCCCCACCCATTTTTCTAAAGAAGTATTCCTGCAATAAAGGCAAAATAACTGAATGGGGTGGGGCTCCACAGTTTCCAAGGTCAGATCAGAGAGCTGTGGAATTCAAAGCTGAAAGGAACCTTAGAGGTCATCTCCAGGCCATTTCACAGATGAAACAACTGAGACACAGAGAGGGAAGGAATTTACCCAGATTCACCCAGTGGGCATGAATCTTGAAGGATCTTAATCTTAATTTCTTTGTTTGTGCAAGAAATATTTACTGAGAGTCTGTTTGGAGTCAGGCACTGTGCTAAGCATGGAGGCACAAGTAAGCCAGATATTTTCTTGGCCATTATATAGCTTCTATTCTCCTGGGGAGGCAGTCACTCAGCAAGCAAACCCACAAATGGGTATGTGGCAATTGGCTCGGGCTCAGCTGAGTAAAGTGGCAGAAAGTGGGGTCAGGAAAGGTGACTTTGAGGAGATGTTCTCAGCTGGCACCTGGCCAAAGAGAGCTAGCTCCAAGGTCCTGAGACAAGGAGGAGCCTGGCAAATTCAAGAACTCAAAGAGAGTATGGCTGGAGCGTCATGGGTGACATGATGTCCACCTCTGAGAATGGAAGAGAATGGCCCTCGCAGTCACCCTCCTCCTAATAGAGATAATGCTGGCCTTCAGCAGAATAAGGAGGGACTGGAACCCCACTTTCTCCCACTCCTCGCTGAGAGCTGGGAAACCTGGATCCACCAGCACTCTCAGACCTGTTCATGTCACCTGTGAAAGTACTCTTCCTTCATGAAGAAGAAAAAGAGTTTGACAAGACTTAATGGCCAGACTTAGTAGTCATCTTCCAAGTCAGGAAAAAACCATGCTGAGGAGAACGTGGCTCTGGTGAAGAAGAACAGGAGATGAAAGGCCAGGACCGTGGTCAAGAGCACTGACTCTAGGGCACACACCTGGGGGAGAGGCCACGCTTAACCATTACAGAGCTGGGCAATTTGTCTACCTTCTCTGAGCTGCAGTTTTCAACTCTGTAAAAGTGGACACCTCAGTGAAGTTGGAAGGGATGGATGAGATCCCATTGGAAGTGCAGACCACCTGCCAGGCCCTCATCCCAAGCCGTGCATAGGCTTTGGCTGTCTTAGTCATTCTTGCTTTCTCTACCCAGCCCCACTCTGTTATATCACCTTCAAATGAGATCCACCAGAGACCCACCCAAACAAGAAGCCAACACCTTGGGGCCCATTACCCTGTAGGCACATAACCCTATAAGGCTGCCTACCCATCCCTACCCTCTGAACCCCATGGCAAAAGATGATCTCGGCAGAATTAATAAGATGAATAGCACAGTTTTTGTTGAAACACCAAAAAGGGGATGTCTGGTTTTTATTAAATATCATAAGAAAAATATTAATTCATACCAGAAACAAAGTATAAACATGATCTTATTATAAACACTGATATTCCCATAGCCTGTGCATTTCACCAAGGGTCCCATTGTCCATGCTCTAGGATCTTCGGGCTTAGCCAGATTGAAACCTCTGGGGCACAGACATCCCAGCAGCAGGCTCTCCTCAGGCAGAAAAACTGAAGTTTGCTGCACACCACTCCACACAGCCCTGCTTCTGCAAAAAATACCTTGATGCCCTTACTCAATACCGAATAACAATAATGATGATAATTATAACAATAATAATACTTACAAAACAGTTCTTATGTGCAGGCCCATTCTATCCACTAGAACAGCCACAAGCCACTTGTGGCAATTCAATCCCTAAAATAATTAAAATTAAGATGTGTTATATTAGAGTGATCATTTCATAAATTATATCAATGTCTAATCCCTACATTGTATACCTAAAACTTGTGTAATAACTATATGACAACTGTAATTGAAAAATTAAAAATTTTAAGTGAATTTTTTGAGATGTGCTCTAAGTATAGCTATATCCACTAGATTTTAAATATATAATATGAAAAATAATGTAAAATATCCTATTAATAATTTTATATGGATTATATATTGAATGATATTATTTAGATATATTGGGTTAGATAAAGTATATTAAAATTAATTTTGCCTGTTTTTATTTTTTTAAATGTGGCTACTAGTAATGCTAAATTATTTCTGTGGTTCTCATTGTATCTCTGGTAAACAGCAACTAAGAGCAAAGCATGATACATGCATTTTTCCTTCTAGCTTCACATAACCTCCTCGGGTCAGAGCAGTTACTACTCCCACTTTATGGTGATAATACTGAGATTTAGTAGTTCTGACTTTAATCTCTCAGACCCTAGGGATTGTTGGAGAGTTTTGTAAATATATCCTTCCCTGATTTTTTACTCTCTAAATTCTATTCATTCTGAAGGCTTAGAACTATGTTTTCCTCCTCTCCTTGGAAGTCTTTCAACGTTAATTAGAACATTCACAGATCTCTCATCTCTCTTTCCCTCTTTTCTCTCTCATTCTTCTAAATGCTTGCCCATTATACTTCTCACCTGCTCTCGACAGTTAGGTACTTAAATTCCTTCTGTCCTATCTCATATTCTTGCTATTTCAAATGATGTTACAATAAACTACCTTGAATAGAATAATGTTATTTGAGGACCTGCTGTACAGTGTTTTGTAACAGTCCTTCCCCCACCCCCACTTATTACATTACACTCTTCTTCAGTCTTGTAGATGCCCCATAATTTATCAAACAAATGTAGGATCAGTTGGCTTTTTGTTTGCAAAGTAGTATGTTTCTCATGCAGTGTTTTTCAAACTATGGGTTGTAACCCAATCATTGGTGGGATGTGAAGTCAATATGATGAGCCATTAACTAAAGACTTTCAGAGAATAAAATAGCAGAGAATAAAAGAAAGCAGAATAGAAAAAAACAAATTAGAGTATATGACATAGTTAAATATTGTTTCCTAGCACATTTGTATGTCTTTCCTGGGTCTGGAAGTAATTTACATTCTGACTCCACAGGTCAGATCAGAAGTTTGAGAAACACTGTGCTCATGTCTAAGAGCATGGGTTCCGAAGTGGGGCTATCTGAGTTTGAGAGGCAGGTCTATCACCAGAAATGCACATTGAAATAGTTTCCTGATTTGACTAGTTTGTCATTATAAGAAGCAAGCTGTTGCTTTATTTGTAAATAGTTACATACACAAAGCCAAATTGTAAATCTTCCTTCAGGAATGTGAATTCAGATTATGGAAGGGGTGTAAGACTCCTAGTAGCAGGAGAAAGGAGGTATGACTGAAAGGGTCTTTCATGTCCCTATGACGTATCCTTTCCTTGAAAGCTTTTGAAGAAAAAGTGAAAACGTCATTCTGTTTCATTTTTTCACTCTTGTTTTTAAAACAACAAGTCCCAAGCACAACAAATGGTTTTCTCATTTGAAGTAAAGATTGTTAAACATTAAAAAATAAAAATAAAAAGCTGTGTGAACTTCTCCAAGCTTCAATATCTTCTTCTGTAAAGTGAGGCTTCCACCCATACCTCATGGGTTCTTAGAAAGATGAAATGAGCATGTGAGACTGTAGGTAGCACAGGGGCTGACACAGAAACCTACCAAATTGGTGTTATAGCTTTTTCTCCAAAAAAATATTGCAGTTAGTACTCCTTTGCTCAAAACCTCCCACACCTCCTGGTTGTCTACTGAATCAAGTGATAGCATCTACTCCTAAAATCCAGGCCCACTTCATTCTGACCCAAAAGTCTCTCTGCAGCCTGTCACCCATCTATGGGAAGAAGTCCACCTCTCCCAACAGCTTCTGGTGGCTGCCTGTACTATAATATGCCTTGTCCCTTCCTCCCCCTGCTAGTGCCACTCTCCTTGGCAGCCTAATTTATACTCCTGTCTGCTCTCTACCTGGTCAAATTTTACATCCTTTCAATACCCAATTAAGGCCCAAGCCTTCTGCAGTCTTCAGTGCTCTCTTCCCAACTTTTTATTTGAATTTACTTGTCTCAACTTTTGTTTTAATTTCAGGAGCCAGCCAAGGTACGGGGTAGAGTGGTTAAATAAGAGAAAGGTAAAGGGGGGAGAGTTGTGAAGCAGTATTGACAAGCAATAGTTGTGGGTGGATCACATCTCCCAGAGTGCTTGTGAAAACACAGATGACCAGGCCCCCACCCTCACAGTTTATGATTCAGTGAGGGGCAGCTTCCTGGTGATGCCCATGCTCCTGGTCAGAGGACCACACTTGGAGAACTGCTGGTAAAGTGCTTAAAAATATGGGCTCAGCTGGATGGATCTAGACTAAAACAACTATTCCACATGGTACAAATGGTTCTACAAACTCAGGGTTCAAATCTGGTCACATTTTAAAAAAGTTAATCTCTGCTCTAATAGCAGCATGTTCTGTATTAGAATAAGAATAGCAGCAGCATATTCTTCTGGGACATCTCCACACATACACAAGACCAAGAACCCCAGAATCTTACTGACTCTGGAAGGAGTTTCTCCTCTTCCAAGAGCCAGAGAAACCACCCTGATCTGTTTACTACTGGCATTGCTCCTCCTGAGCACATGGGGGTGCTATTGAAAGACTGCTCCCGAACCACAGCTTGTGTAGGGTGCATTGATTATTGAGCTGGGTTGTCCTGACTGAGCACCTGCTGAAGCCACCGAAGTCTCATTTGGGACTTTAACTAGGCAGGTGTTTTTCTGTTTATAATCTCACAGGCGGCCATGTTTCAACACCTACTGTGCCTAGATGGCTGGGTCGGTTCTCCAGCTGCACGCACACTGGGCCAAATCAGTCCACCTCTTGGAGTTATCAGCCATCTGGATTAAACTTAATCATTAGTAGAATCTTCTCAAAGTAACTATTGTAGGGCCTCAGTTGCCCAGTCCCACCATAGGTAGTTGCCATCCTGAAGGCCCAAATCTCTCTACAAGAGGTTGGAACTATTTGCACAACACTGGTCAGTTCTCCCCAGGAACCAGCTTTACAAGACAAAGGGTGGGTGGCTTTTGGTAAACCACTCAAAAGAACTAAAAGGTGTTCTTTATTCTCCTTTCTAAGACAATCAAAGCCTGTTTAGGCTTTCATTTTCACTTTAAGAGGGACTTTTCAAGAGCCTTTTTCTGACCCTGTGGATCTATTTCAGAGCCTTTGAGCCTGAGCCATTGCCCGTTCAATTTTTGCTTTGTCAAACTCTAAACCCACTTTTGGTTTAGACCTGTAAAGGTCAATGTGCACGTAAGGATTCGAGTGGCAATAGCAACAATTTAGTGGATTGCAACCCTACACATTTTTACTGAATTAAACTAGAAAGTAAAAGTGAAACTGGCTTTTCAGCATTCATGCTGCCTGTCCCAATCAGCTCAATAAGCAGAGACAGGGATTGAATATTTATAGGCGCTTTATTCAGATGGTCAGTGATCTAAGAATATGGCGAGTTTGTACCCTGACAGTCTGTCTTAAATTCCATTTTAAATGGACCTTTTTTATAAGGAGAAGAAAAGTGTAGGTAAGGGGTTTGGAATTCAGGGGAAAAGTTAATCAGATAAAAAGCTGCAGCATTCTTTCATCTGTGCCCTGGGCGCTGGTCTTTATCTGTGTCTGGGGCAATGGATGCCTCACCCTGGAGCACAATGGCTCACATACCATCTTGATGCTTGCAGTCCTTCTGGGGCACAAAGGTGAAACTGCTTCTGGTCTGCTGGAGTCAGGGTGGGTCATACCTTCAGTTCCTGAAACAATAACTTTTTACATACATTGATTACTAAGCTTATTACCTGAAACTAAAATTTTCCTAACACTTGAGTCACCCATCAAAAGCATATTTTGCATGTATTAAAGAAAGCATTGATACAGGGAACTTTTATTTCACTTATATACAAAAATGTGCCTATACTAAATCAATATCTGTAATGAGTTTAAGTGTGATTCAAAATCAAAAGTGTGAATCCACCGCTCTTGGAAAAAGGTCATTTTGTTACTGAGACACCCTTTCCTCTTTTTTGGTGTTCTGTCCATACTTTAGTCTAAAGTCTTAGCAGCTTATTTTAGCCCTTCCCCTTTAAGAACTTGACTGCAAAGCTTCCAGAAGGTTCTGTGGGTGTCTCCAAGAACAAGTTGTTTTTGCAATGATTTAAGTACTCTGGGACTTTCCCCCTTCAGCCATTCACCCTTGAGCTCCTTGAGGGCAAAGTCTGTGTTTTAATCCCATTGTATCCCCAGTGTTGGTATACAGCACTCGACACCGTAAGTATTTGCTGATGGTCCCTGCTGGCCTTCTTGAGTTGTGGCCTTTGGCACCTTTCAGATACTTCCTTAGGTTGTTCTTGATAGACACTTTTCTCCAGGCTTGTATTTGGTAAATTTGTTCACATTTTTATAGCTCATCTGTGGCCCTTGATAGAATTTAAACCTCTTGAGGGCAGACAACATCTATTATTCTTTGTATCTTGAGTCATCAGAGAAAATGAAACATAAGGTGGTACCCTTTTAATCCTGGTTGACTCAAGGAAGGTTGTGCTAAGTGGAATACAAGAGATTAGGCACATCGGACTTTCTCTCTTCAATTGTATCTCGGGTTGTTTCAGAAAGTCAAAGTGCTCAGCAGGATACATTAAAAAGGCAAGATAATTTAGAGGCCAATGAGAACTTCTAAGGATTTTAACTGAAAAAAAGATTCGGACATACATGCATAAAGATTTGACTACAAGACTGTTTAACAAAATGTGTCTTTTTATGAAAGAAAATTTAGAAACAACCGAAAATTCAACAATCCTACATTTGTCAGATATAATTACTTTTAATGCATAAGCATAAGTAAAAGAATTAAAAACATTTACATAGCTAGGGAATTATTACTACCTATGTGTAATGCACATCCTTATTTTTCCTTCAAAAATTTGGGCAAAAAAAGTGCATTATACTTGGCAAAATATGGTACATCATGTCACTTAAAGTCAGTTTCCAGGAACCTGTCAATGGTATTAAATCATCATTTTATATAATATATGTGTATACCGCAGAGGGCAGGGAATATAATACATCAAAATGTAAATGTTTCTTTCTAGGTATTGAAAGGATAAAGCTGGTGCCATTTGCTATCACAGGGTCATTTGCTGAGCATGCCTATGACTTTGTTAAACATGATTGCCATTTTACTCTTCAGACCTTGTGTCCCCAGTACTGGAAATTACTGAAAAGCAAGAATAGAATATGACTAACTACACCTCCCCGCCCCCCAAAGCTGCAGGCAAAAGATAACACTGAAGTAAACTGCAGTTTATGCAAAACCAACCTAAACCTCCTGTGTTACAATGCCCCTGAAAGCCCAAAGGCCACACAACATCAATGCCCCCACCCACTGTAATCCAATTATAGTCCAATAGTAATCCAATAAAAACTCAAAGCCCTCACCTCTCAATGCTGGTGTGTCTCTTCACACCCTGTCCCTCTCATCTCTTGGAAAGCAAATAAAAAACTTTACTTTCTGCATTTTCTTCCCTTTTCGAATTATTTCACAGCATGTCACTGACCACCCTAACAGGTATGACTATGAATAATTTTTACTAATTCCATGTTTCTTTTTCTATGTTTCTAATATTTTCTGGTTCTCTAACATTTTCTAAAAACCGTATTACTTTTGTAAAAGGACTGGGTGGGAAAGTTTTGTTGATTTTCTTAAATAGGTAGGCCAAAATAAAGAAAAATAAGAATAGGGAGCTAAGAATGAGGCTTATTCCAAAAATCAATACCATAAAGACGAAACCAGGCAAGTCACAAACTCGGCCGTGAACTTCCAGCAATCACACGAGAAGGGAACTATGATCAGCTACATTACTCACATTTTCTGGGAAAAACACTACGCCTGGTCCACAGAAATGTATCCATTTCTCCCTGGGAGCACTGGAAGGACTTGCTACAAGGTGAAAAACGATGTCCTCAACCAATCCTGTCCAGGTGAATTGCCTAGAGTTGGTCTGCAGGAGAGTTGTCTCTAAATGAGACTGCCACATTCCCTGCCTCTATTCAAAGAATGGCCTTAAGCAAGGTATTTGATTTCACACTAAGTACCTCCAGTTACTAATGTAGAATTAATTACTTCATATCTAATTAACTGCGATGAGCACTTATAGTTACTAACCCACCCTAATGTATGGCTGGCATCTCTGAATTGGTTCCCTCCCCAAATTGCCAGAAGCACCTGTCCTGGGAAGTGGTCTCCTCAGTCTTGTAGTGGAGTAGGGCCAAGAGGTGAGGCAGTGACTCACCTACATTCTCACCTCAACATCAACCAAGTATGCAAAAACAAAAAGCCAGAAAGACTCAATGTTAAAAGCCATCTCCTATGCAAAGCCCAAAGTACCCAATAAAACCAAACTCATGATATTTGCCTTCATCGCCAGGGCTCTTGTAATGGACACACAGAGAAAATGAGAGGCGGGCTATGGAAGGAAATTTAGACACCAGGAAAGTTCCCCACTGGGACTCCAAGGCCTTCTTCATTGGAGGCATTTCAGCTCAGAGTCTTTGACTGACTTCTATAATACCCACCCCTAAGTGTGCTGGGCACTGTGCTAGGTTATGGGATACAAAGGGACAGCTGGATGAGTTGATCATCTCAACATCATATGCTGGAGGGAGCACAAACTAGAGGAACCTAAAGAGATCCTTAACCAACCTCAAGCAACAGGGAGAGTCGCCTGGAGGAAATGATTTCAGAACTAGGACCTGGAGGATTAATATGGCTTTGCAGGACAGGGTAAAGGCATCCCTAGGAAGCAATGGCAAGCTGTGTTCTGGGAAACTTCAATCATCTCATTGCTAGAGCATGAAGTTCAGAAGAGGATGGAGGCAGAAAAAGTAGGTTGATCCTTTAGGCCCAAGTTTATGTATATAAATGCCAAGACCAGTCAGTGATGCAAATCATTGCAGTGGCCAAGGAAAATAAAAATGGTGGGGACCATAGCAAATAGGAGTGCACCTGAGTCACTGAAGAGGCCAGTCAATATTCCAACCAGTTGCTAACACAGGAGAATACAGGGCTAACATTGCCAAATCTTCCCACAGTTCAAGAGAAGCCAAAATCCAGATCCCAATGTACTCTTCTTCCTGTTCATAAATGTTGGCAACTAATTCAAAGTTGAAACACAGTAAAAGGCCACTAAGGGGGCAGGGGGGACTCCAATACTATGTCAGTGAGCAGGATTTCCCCTGAGGGCTGGGTTTGGCCTGTTGCCACCGTGTTGCCACTTAGAGAATATCAGAGGCAACACATAGATTTGCACTTTTTTTTAATCCTCACCCAAGGACATCTTTTCATTGCTTTTAGAGAAAGAGGAAAAGAAAAACATCAATACAAGAAAGAAGCATTGATTTGGTGGCCTCCCATACACGCCCAGACCAGGGATTGAACCTGAAACCTAGGGGTGTGCCCTGACCAGGAATCAAAGTCACAAACTTTCAGTTATGGGGCAACACTCCAACCGACTGAGACACATTGGCCAGAGCTTGCACTTTTTTGAACCCCATGTGCAGTTGTACAAAATGTTGGTTAGAAAGTAGCAAGACAGTAGGCCTGAAACAACTTATTTAAAAGATGCAATTCAAAGAATGGGTTATTATAAAATGTCCAGTAGGCCATTCTTTCTTATCACCCCAGTGGTGTTCGGTATTAACATGCAATATCAGACCCATCAGGCAGAACCCAGCAACCATTTGTGAAGGCAAAGAATCAGTATCCAGTTGTGAAAGAACACAGGGCTCTGTAGGTCTGTAACACCCTGCTGTGTGCTTCAATATGTGCAGAACCATTAGGGTTAAGTATGTGAGGGCAAGGACTGTCTTACTCATCTTGAACCTCAGCCGTCACCTACAACAGAATCATATGGAATCAATGAGCATTTTAATGAACTGATCGATTTTGTAATGATTTATTGACTAGAGACTAAACTTTAAGTCCCGGCTTGGCCATTCATTAACTAGGTGACTTTGTCAAGACACTTGATGTTTTAGACCTTAGTTTCCTGCTTTGTAAACTGAGGATAATGATGCCCACTAGGTCTACTGTATAGGCTCAAAACCAAACCACAAAAATGTTTGTAAGAAAGAGCTTCATCAAGTCACAAATATGTTGGGTGGGCTGGAATGATTACTATTACTCTGCCATACCTGAGTATCTTTAAGAACAATATTTTTTTAGGTGTACAGAAAAACAAGAGAGAAAATGTACAGCATCTGATACCTTTGAGGTAGGCCTTCTAAACCCTGACAGGATGTCACATCTTTTCAAGAGTCTTGAAGTTCCATCTCCAGGCTTCCCCTGTGCCAATGGGGGACTGTAAGGCAAGCGAGGCACCTCCCACATGCAGCATTCCATAAGCTATGCTTTTAACCTGTGTGCGGAGAACTGTACATTGTCATACAGAACCCTTTTCAGTCAGACCTCCAGTTGCACAGCACCCCTCATCCTAAAGCACTCCTTCTTTCATAGCATCAGCAGGTTCTCAGCATTGTTAAAAAGAGTTTTGGACTTACAAATGAAATATCTCAGGGATCCCAGAGGTTTCAGAACTCTGCTTAGTAGCTGTTTCTTACTTATAAGGCTCTCTCTTTCTTAAATGTTCACTCTAAGTAATAACAACTATGTAGAATAATTGAGCTGAGCTCCCTTCTTAGCTCCAAAAGTACTTTAGACAGGAATCATTTTGGATGAACTTACTACTAATTTTAGCCAAACAAATAATTTTCAGTTTTTCACAGTCCTCTCCTTTTGTCTTTTTCTTTCTGTAATATTTTAAAGCAAATCCCTGACAACATGTCATTCACTCTTTAACACATCTATAGGTGTCTCTAAAGGATAAGGACATTTTCCTACAAAGCTGCAATGCCATTATCACTCTTCATAAATTAACAATAATTATTTAATACCATTTACTAGCCAGTGAGTATTCAAATGTTCCTGGTTGTCTCAAGAATGTATTTTTACAGTTGGTTCCTCCATGTGTAGCACCTGATTGTGTATCCTTCCATGTCACAATCTAGAAGATTCCCTTTCTTTTTCCATGCCCTTGCCTAATTGTAGAAAAGTTGGCTGTCCTGCTTTCTGGATTTGAGCCTGGAGCTGTTGGACCTGTTCCTCTCTCTCCTTGGTTGGTTCTAGGACCTTGATTATCCCTCACCTTTTTTGGCGATAATATGTTATTCTTGGGTTGTCTGTTTCACATACTACAACTCATCAAAAATTAGCACACGTCTGCTTGTCCAAAAGAAGATTTGTGCTTTTGAATCATTACACATATTATCTTATTTAATCCTCACAGCAACTCAGAAAGGTGTGCTCCAAAATTAGTCCTATCTTATAGCTGAGAAAACTGAGGCACACAGTAGCTACATGCTTTGCCTGAGTATACACATCTAGTAAGTAGCTCTCTGACTGACAGCCTCAGACGTGCCTTAAAAATGGACAACATGGTAGTTTCTCTTTGCCACTCTCTAAGGATCCTGTGTTTCAGGCAGTTGGTTCTTCCAGGCTTCTCTGCATCTTGATCTTTCCCAGCCTTGCTTATAACCATCCTTATGCTGGAGTCTACCTGCTCCCAACTCAGAGTTTTACATGAGGCCAGGTGGAGATATGGCTTCCCTTTATTCATCTATAGTAAACAGAGAACATACATTTCACACCATCAAACAAGATGTGTGTATGTACATATGTATCTATACACACACGCACACATAGAGCCAGCCCTCATTATTCAGTCACGTGTGTGTGTAACTTCACCCTCTAGCTGAAGAGGGTGACCACAGCCTCCTCCTCACAGTCCTTTGAAGGTCCATCACCACAGAGCAATCAAAGCTAGGATCACCTAGCACAGGCTCTGCTGAGGTCAAGGAAGGTGATGCTGCCTTCTTGTTTGGCTCTCACTCTGAACACATGTCCTTTACTCCGTCTATTTAGCACCACATTTTTCACATTTTCAAGATTATTGCTGGTGATTTTGATGTTTACAATGGCCCCCAGCATAGTGCTAAAGCACTAGCTGTTGTTCCTAATCATGAGTTGCTGTGATGTGCCTATGGAGAAAGTATGTTAGATAAGTTTCTTGCAGGCATGACTTACAGCACTGTTGGCTGTGAGTTCAATTTAATAAATCAACAATATATATGAAACCAGATGTCTTTAAACAAGGTCATGTTGATCAATTGACTGAATACTATGACCAAGGGTTCCCAGAAACCTAATCCTGTGTTTTCCCTGGGGGTGGTGATTTGTTGTTCACTAATTCAGTGTTTGCTGCAACTTTATGGAACAGAACTAACACAAAAAGTGAGAATGAACTGTATGTACATACACACTCACCTTGAAGTTATTCTTGTTTTAGTTCTACAGAATCTGATTAATCTTGTTTTCAAATTAAATATTTTTAATCTATTTTATTTTAATTGCAATGAGGGATGAAATGCATTGAGCACATGATAAGGAGTAGGATTTAAAAAATATATGTATCAGATTTTGTTTTCTCTGCTCCAATCAATTCAGGATAAACTTTTCCACTGAAGCATGCCCTGACATGACTGACTCCTAAGGCGCTGGCCTTGGGGAATACATTTAAATCTGCTCCCAATTTAATGTTACTCAGGGCTGAAGTATTTATAACTTTGTTTTGCTGAATCATTATAAAATATCTGAGAACAAATTAATCAATTCCTGAAGTTTTCTGCCTCCAGAATTTTAGAGGATTAACTAACAGAATTTTATTTTATTGTAATTAAATTTTAGCCTTGATTTGAGTCTGCAGCCCTTAATGTAAGTAATTTCATATTGATTCTAGGTTTTCCCTTTTATAGTGAAATTTGTGTTCCATTGAGAATTCTCAATGTTATTTCATTCTTACTGCTTAAGGATAATGAAAAAAAATTTTTTAGAAAGCTGTAAAGGAGTATCTGTCTTGCCTAAGATACACAGTGTAGACTTTTTAATTAGTGTTTTTATAAGTGAGAGCCTTTAAAACATAACATTCATCCCAGTGTTTCCACATTTAGAACAATCCTTCATATTGTTTTTGCTATTTAAATATTTTCTTATTAAACATGTTTACAAAAATGTAGAACATGACTTTGATGGAAACCATGATCTGAAGAGCTGTACTTTAAAACCAGGGAAGTCATAGCTTATAACCCTTTAAATCCAAGCAATGTTTACTAGCTGAAAGTTCCAAATCCTAGTTTCCATATAAAACTGATTGAAATTTTAAAAATAGATAAAAATTGAAATGACCTTGGGCAATCAACTTGACAAAATTCACCAATGGTTTTCTTTTTTTTTCCAATTTTTATTTTAATTGTTGATCTTGTACAGTTTTCTGTCTTTTATTCTCACCCGAACCCACCACCCCAGCCCTCCCCACCTCCCTCCCATTTCCACCCCCCATAGTTTTTGTCCATGTGTCCTTTATATTTGTTCCTGTAAATCCTTCCCTTTTCCCCCTGAAATTCCCTCCCCTCTCCCCTCTGGTGACTTTCAGCCTGTTCTCAGTTTCAATGTCTTTGGTTATATTACACTTGTTTGTTTGTTTTGTTGATTAGATTCCTGTTAAAGGTGAGATCATATGGTATTTGTCTTTCACTGCCTGGCTTATTTCGCTTAGCATGATGCTCTCCAGTTCCATCCATGCTGTCGCAAAGGGTAGGAGCTCCTTCTTTCTTTCTACTGCATAGAATTCCATTGTGTAAATGTACCACAGTTTTTTGATCCATTCATTTACTGATGAGCATCTAGGCTGCTTCCAACACTTGGCTATTGTAAATTGTGCTGCTATGAACATAGGGGTGCATAGGTTCTTTTGGATTGGTGTTTCAGAGTTCTTAGGATATAATCCTAGCAGTGGAATTGCTGGGTCAAAAGGTATATCCATTTTTAGTTTTCTTAGAAAATTTCATACTGTTTTCCACAGTGGTTGTACCAGTCTGCACTCCCAACAACAGTGCACTAGGGTCCCCTTTTCTCCACAACCTCTCTGACACTTGCTGTTTGTTGCTTTGTTTATGAGGGCCATTCTGACTGGTGTCAAGTGGTATCTCATTGCAGTTTTAATTTGCATCTCTCTGATAGCTAGCAATACTAAGCATCTTTTCACGTGTCTCTGGATCCTCTGTATGTCCTCCTTGGAGAAGTGTCTGCCCAAGTCCTTTGCCCATTTTTTTTTTAATAAATTTTTTTAAAGATTTTTTATTTATTTATCTTTAGAGAGGAAGGGTAGGAGAGAGGGAGAGGGAGAGAAATATCAATGTGTGGTTGCCTCTCGTGTGTCCCTTGCTGGGAACTGGCCTGCAACCCAGGCATGTGCCCTGACTGGGAATCGAACCGTGATTGTTTGGTTCACAGGCCCGCGCTCAATCCACTGAGCTACACCAGCCAGGGCTCCTTTGCCCATTTTTTAATTGGGTTGCTTGTCTTCTTAGAGTGGAGTCTTGTAATTTCTTTATATATTTTGGAGATTAAACCCTTATCTGAGGTATCATTGTCAAATATGTTTTCCCACATAGTCGGTTCTCTTTTTATTTTAATACTGTTTTCCTTGGCCATGCAGAAGCTTTTTATTTTGATGAGATCCCATTTGTTTATTCTTTCCTTTATATCCCATTCGATATAGCAAAAAGAAAAATAAAGTACCTAGGAATAAACCTAACCAAGGAGGTAAAAGGCCTGTATGCAGAAAACTACACAACACTGAAGAAAGAAATCAAGGAAGACACAAACAAATGGAAATACATATCATGTTCATGGATTGGAAGAATTAACATCATCAAAATGTCTATACTTCCCAAAGCAATCTACAGATTCAATGCAATACCTATTAAAGTACCAATGGCATACTTCACAGACATAGGACAAACACTTCAAAAATTTATATGGAACAATAAACGACCCAGAATAGCGGCAGCAATCTTGAGAAGGAAAAGCAAAGCAGGAGGGATCACAATACCTAATACCAAAATGTATTACAAGGCCACTGTAATCAAAACAGCCTGGTACTGGCATAAAAACAGGCATGTGGACCAGTGGAATAGAACAGAGAGCCCAGAAATAAACCCAAGTCTCTATAGTCAATTAATATTTGACAAAGGGGCAGCAACATAAAATGGAGTAAAAATAGGCTCTTCAACAAGTGGTGTTGGGAGAACTGGACAGCTATGTGCAAGAAAATGAAACTTGAGCACCAACTTACACCATACACAAAAATAAATTCAAGGTGGATAAAAGATTTAAATATAAGCTGTGACACCATTAAAGTCCTAGAGGAGAACATAGGCAGGAAAATCTCAGATATTCCACGCAGCAACATTTTTACGGATATGTCCCCTAAAGCAAGGGACATAAAGGAAAGAATAAACAAATGGCTTTCTTTTTTAAAAATTTTATTTATTTATATATTTTTAGAGAAAGGAAGGGAGAGGGAAGAAGAGGGAGAGAAACATGTGATGTTGCTTCTTATTCGCCTCCAACTGGGAACCTGGACTGCAATTCAGGCATGTGCCCTGACTGAATCAAAGAGGCGACCTTTCAGTCCACAGGCCAGCACTCAGTGCATATACTGAGCCACACCAACCAAGGATCCAATGGGTTTCAAATTAGCAGTTTGAAAAGTTAGGGTGGTTTTTGTTTTGGGGGGTGTGAGGGAGAAAGGGAGAGAGAGAGAGAGAGAGAGAGAGAGTGTGTGTGTGTGTGTGTGTGTGTGTGTGTGTGTGTGTAAAATAATAAATTAGTTTTTTAACATTGACCTGATAGAATCATCATCTTCATTTCTGAAGTGGTTTTGAAACAATAAAATGTGTGATATAAGCTCTCAGAGTCCAGAGTGTAGGCCCTTCTTTTATTGGCTGTGCAACTTGGGCGAGTCACTGAACTTCCGACTCTCCTCTATAATGCACAATCCAGACACCTACTTCATAGCATTAGTCTATGTCCTACAGTTTGTCTGAGCTTCCAAAACACAAATGCTCAACACTGTTGGCTGTTCTTAAAACACACACCCTCCAATAATCATATTTATAATGAGATAACTGTTCTCACATTAGGAATAAAATTGCCAATTGTATTTTAAATAGCATGTAGTTTTAAATGTCCAAGGCATGTAATGGAGAAACAAATACAGGATATTTCCACTTGAAGTCCTTGATTAACAAATATTTTTGGACATATATAAGTTTATCTCTTTTCAAAGCGGTGTGGGGCAAGAACAAAAGAAAAGAATGTCTCCAAAGAAAGGCAGACATTTCTGTTGTAGCTTTTCTAAATAAAAAAAAAAAGGATTGGTTACTCTGACTACCAATTGTTTCCCTGTGGCCACCAAAGCTGCAGATTAGATATCATTATTCTTTCTGATCAGGAATCTTCCTGAATCATGGCCCATGCATGCTCGGATGTGAAAAGATAGAAAATTGCCTTCTCATTTCTCCCCCTAAACTTCCAACAACAGCATTTGTTTAAACAACAAAAAAGCAACATGGGGAATGATTGCCAAATGCACAACATTACACTTACTGCTTTAAATAGAACCCTTTCCAGGCAGCAGCCTCAGGGGATGACCCAGGATTCCTCCAAGCCATCATTGACTGTCCCAGTCCTCTTTGTAAGTCATTGGTCTAGGACCATGGTACTCATACATGCACTCACATGCATTGCTTGCACACACAGGCTATTAACAATTTCTATAGACATTTCTGGGTTTTCATAACTGGTAATATGTTACTGGCATCTAGTGAATAGAGTTCAGGGATGCTGCTAAGGAATCTGCAATGCCCAGGAGAGGGCCCACAGCAGAGAATTATATGGCCCACAATGTCAACAAGACTGAGGTTGAGAAATGCTAGTTTAAGAATTGTCACATAACCCAGTTCTAGAACAATGAAATGTCACAGGAAGGAGGAGGAGAAAATTCTGGAAAATAATTTTCCTCCTTAAAATGTAGAGATATATTTTCACCCCAGCCTCCTTCCTTTCTTTTTGTAATGTTAGGGTGTGAAGATATGAGGCTTGGAACTGATGCAACTATCTTGGGATTGTGTGGGGCAACAGCACCAACATGCAAAGGATCTAGGAGCCATTGTACCAACCAAGAACTGCTTGTCTCCAGACTCCTTGGTATAGGAGAAAATTAATTGATTTTAAAAACCACTCTTAGTTGATATATTTGTTACTTGTATTCAAAAGCATCATAATTATTATATCTACTGTGGCATATAATTTTCCCATAAAAGGTCCACATTAGATTAACTAGAAACCAGGAAATCTTTTCTGAGATTCAGATATTGCTCAATGAACTGGGTTTAGTCACTAGCTAAGTGCCTTGTTTCTTGCACAAATAAATGTGAATTCATGCCTTATCTCTGAAAAATGACAAATGATTCTAAACCATGAATTTTCAGAGCGACTCATGAAGACCGAAAACTGCGAAGACTAGTTTAAATTCAAGTTCTGTCATCTAGTAGATATATGATCCAGGATAAGTTTACATCTCTGCTTCTTCACCTGCAAAATGAAGATAAACATGGTGTCCTCAAAGGTTAAATAAGTTATCACATTTAAAAAATGCTTAGAATAGTATCTGGCACATGCTTAGCACTATGTTGATATCATTGTTACTGTTGCTGTTATTACTAAAGTTACATCTGTGCATGCCAAGGGGCTACTCAATGATTTTCAGACCTGAATCTTACCTGACCATATGACCACCCTTCAAAGTTGAAACTGACAGCCAAGTGGGCATTTTGTATCAGCTAGTAACAGGAAAATTGATTCATAATACTCTCTCCAGTCTTACCAAATTCCACCTTTGTGTAGCAGCATAGCCAGGTGGCTTGGGCAAATTCTTAACAGTGGCACGATGCTAGCAGACCTACTGCAGGTATGTTACCGGCTGGCAGAGGAGCTCACTCCAAGAGACAGGCCTCCTTGTCTTCCAGTATTAATGTCTCTTCAAGGTGTGGGCCTAGAAATGTGTCGAGTATTGTGCACAGTTCTGTTTCACATTCGTTCTTGACTTAGTCAAACCAATACCAGGACAGCTACCAACAAATTCTCAGTTTCTACATACTTCCTGAATAGAGTAGACTTCCTTAGAGCCTTCTGTCTTCCTCTCTGTCTTTACAAACCTGTCTGACTTATGAAGAATGGGGCTTTGGCATGAGGCATGCTGGGATTTGAATCCAGCTCTACAGTTAAATTGCCATGTGATATCACAAAAGTCACTTCACCTCCCTACATTTCCTCATCCTTAAATGGGCCAAATGAGATCCTTTTCATGGAGTTGCTGTACATAGCTAACAGTAAAACATCTCTGGCAAGACTCATGGCACAAGGTAGGTGCTTGATGAATGGTTGAGGCTGATAGTAATTCTGTTTGGTTCTCTCTAATCCCTGTTTACTTACTTAATAATAAAATCAGTATTCCAGCATATCTGAGGGCTCAGTGCAGGTTGATTGCATTGAACTATGTTGAACCTCAGCCAAATTTTATGTTTCCTTTTCATGAATATTTGAGTGATACTTTAACCCAAGAAGGCAGAGAAAAAGCAATAGGCCCCAGGAGGAGTCAGCCAGGAATTCCCGTGAATTGTATATTCAGAGTGGCGTTCCTATGGTCCAAGAGCATAAATCTGAACCTCAGCAGAACTGCCCTTTTTTTGTAGACTGTAAGTCCCACGTCTTGACAACCACTTTAACTGTTTGCCAGGTCTCCCTGGGCAAAAGTAGTCCTATGCATGATGAAGTTTCCTGTCTTGTATAAATATTCCAGAACTTGGCACCAGCATGTCTATTCTCAGCTTCCCTGAAGGAATCAGCTCCTTTTTCCATCTGCCCCAGGCAACTGGTTTCAAACTTGCCCTAGCCTTGAGACAAAAGTGCCAGCAAGGGACACAACCCTAATATTATTCCTTTATGTCCCTGGTGTATTCCTCCTTCTAATGTATCTGCAGTATGACTTGGGATGGTGTATACATATAATCTTTTCTTTTTAAAAAATGTTTTTAATTTATTTACTCTCAGAGAAAGGGGAAGAAGGGGGAAAGGAGGAAGAGAAACATAGACTGGTTGCCTCTCACACACCCCCAGCTGGGGACCTGGCCTGCAACCCAGGCATGTGCCCTAACTAAAAATTGAACTGGTAACCTTTTGGTTCACAGGCCAGCTCTCAATCCACTAAGCCACACAAGCCAGAGCAGGTAATCTTTTTGATATGAAGTTCTTTTTAACCTAAATGTTTATTTTTAAGTGAAAAAAAATCAAAGTAATGAAGTGAATTTTATTCTTTATGGAGATTTCATTTTAAGTACAAACAATGTAAGTTTAAGAAACTTTCGGACTGCCGGCCAAGATGGAGGCATAGGTGGACACACTGTGCCTCCCCTCACAACCAAAATTAAGGACAACAAATATTTAGAAACAAGAAAACAATCAGAACTGATAGAAAATTGAACTGTACAGAAGTCCAACAACCATTCGTCCAGACCGGTAAGAGGGGTGGAGTTGCGGCAGGAAAAAGTGGAGGTGCGGACCCTGGTTCACAAGCAGCAGTGGCTAGCAGACCCCAAGTGCACAGGTGGCAGCTGGTGGACCCCGGTCACGGGGTGGCAACTGTGTAGACCCAGTGAGATTGCACAAGGCAGCTGGCTGACAAGGTGGTCCCACATTCACATACAGATAAGCCAGGCGAAGGGGAAGCGACGGAAGGGACTGGAATCCAAGAGAGAGTGGAGCAAGCGCCATTGTTCCCTCTAAGACCCCACCCCCACATACAGCCTCACAACTCAGCAACTGGGCTGCCCCGCACTGGGGAACACCTAAGGCTCCACCCCTCACTACTTCACTACATAACAGCCATGACCAGACCCCCCCCTCAAAAAAAAAAAAAGAACTACCAAAAATGGTTCAAATGGGAGAAGAGATCAAAGCTCCAGAGCCAATTCCTCTAAGCAATGAAGAGATAGACAACCTATCAGATGCACAGTTCAAAGCCCTGGTGATCAGGATGCTCACAGAATTGATTGATTTTGCTCACAAATTAGATGAACAAATGAAGGCTACACTAAATGAAATGAAGGAAAACGCACAGGGAACCAATAGTGATGGGAGAAAAACTGGGACTCAAATCAATGGAGTAGACCAGAAGGAAGAAAGAAACAACCAAACAGAAAAGAAGGAAGAAACAAGAATTCAAAAAAAACGAGCAGAGGCTTAGGAACCTCCAGGACATCTTTAAACGTCCCAACATCCAGATTATAGGGGTACCAGAAGGGGAAGAAGAAGAGCAATGAGTGGAAAACTTATCTGAACAAATAATAAAGGAGAACTTCCCTAATCTGGCAAAGGAAATAGACTTCCAGGAAGTCCAGGAAGCTCAGAGAGTCCCAAAGAAGTTGGACCCAAGGAGGAACACGCCAAGGCACATCATAATTCCATTAGCCAAGATTAACATGAAGGAGAGAATTCTAGAAGCAGCAAGAGATAAGGGGACAGTCACCTACAAAGGAGTAACCATCAGACTGTCAGCTCATTTCTCAAAAGTGACCTTGCAGGCAAGAAGGGGCTGGAAAGAAGTATTTGAAGTCTTGAAAGGCAAGGACCTACATCCAAAATTGCTCTATCCAGTGAAGCTTTCATTTAGAATGGAAGGGAAGATAAAGTGCTTCTCAGATAAGGTCAAGTTCAAGGAGTTCATCATCACCAACCCCTTATTATATGAATTAAAGGCACTTATCTAAGAAAAAGAAGATAAAAATATGACAGTGAAAAGACAGCAAACTCGCAGATATGAACAACCACACCTAAAACAAAAGCAAACTAAGCAAACAACTAGAACAGGAACAGAACGACAGAAATGGAGAGCGTATGGAGGGTTAGCAACAGGGGAGTGGGAGGAGGAGAGAGGGGGAAAAGGTACAGAGAATGAGTAGCATAGATGGTGGGTAGAAAACAGACAGGGGGAGGGCAAGAATAGTGTGGGAAATGTAGAAGCTTAAGAACTTATGACACGTGGACATGAACTAAAGGGGGGAAATGTGGATGGGAGGGGAGGGGATGTGCACGGTGTAGGGGAATGATGGGGGAGAAATGGGACAACTGTAACAGCATAATCAGTAAAATATATTTTTAAAAAAGAAACTTTCTTGCAGCTAACATTGGTGGAGCTGTGCAGGTATCATCCCCACCACTCTCAGTGGTAGATGATTTTTTATTCTCACTTCACAAATGAGAAACCTGAGGCTCAGTTGTTGTATTGGAGCCATCTTAATCTCTGTGCTGTTCTGCTCTGTTCGTACATTCATTTAAGTTGTTAGTCTTTGAACTGAGGTTCCAATGCAACAGAATTCAGGATTCAGTAGGTTTGGTATCAGCCCAGAATTTGTATATTTGCCCCAACACGTGTTTATGCAGCTTTCCAAAGACTATCTCTAAGATTCTCAGAGCTGTACAGCCCCTTGAACCTGGAAAAAGTCACAAGTAATGTCATTTATCGAATACAGTGTGTGCTGGACACTAAACTAGGCATTTCTATTTATAATTTCATCTGATCTTCTCTCCCAATAGTGTTATTTCTACATTGCAGAGATAGGGAAACTGAGGTTGATCCCTGTGCTGAGTCCTGGCTCTTATGTGGCTGAGTCAGGATTCAAAACCCAGATCTGATTTTCTCCGAGGATTATGTTGTAATCCTTTGAAAATGTGGATAACAACACCTGCTCCTTCTACTTCTTAAAGCAGTTATAAAGATCAAAGATAATCATGTATGTTAAGTAGTTTACAGTGTGTATGGTGTCATATTTAATCATTCAATCAATATTTAGTCTGGTCATGTCATCCCCCTACCTAAATAAAGCTATCTATTTGCTCCTATGTCACTCAGAATTAAAGACAAAGTCCTCACAGTGAGTGACCCCACAGCCCCACCACCTGCTGGATCTTGTTTTGTACCACCCTACTCTCATTATCTTCTTAGTAACTACTCCAGCTTCCTTGTCATTCTCAAACACACAAGGCATACTCTTGTCTCAGGGCCTTTGCACGTGAGAGGCCGATCCCTCTTCCTGAAAGGCTTTTCCCTCACGTACTCACATGATTTACTTCCTCAAAGTTAGGTTTTTTCTCAAATTTTCAGTAACACCTTCCTTAACCTCCCCAAGTAAAACTGTAGCCTTTATCAACCCTCCAACACCCTATTCTTTCTCTTTGGTTTATTTTTCTCCAAAGTACTGACCACTATGGAACATGCTATATATGAGATTGGTTGTTCTCCCTTCACTTAGAACATAAGATCCTTTAGGTGAGGGACCTCTGTCTGCTTTGTCTCAACTACTTAGAATGGTACCAAACCTAGAGTAGAACTCAATGAATAGATGTTGAATGGGTGAATGAATTTGTTGAGCACTCTTATAAGCCAGGCATGGTGCCAGGTTCTAGGAGTTAAAGATGAAGCTCGTAGAGTCTTGGCCTTCCTGTAGCTTATCAAAGGATTCATTTCTGGTTTTGCTTTGATTTAAAAAAAAAATATATTTTATTTATTTAATTTTTAGAGAGAGGGGAAGGGAGGGAAAAAGAGGAAGAGAAGCATTAACGTGTGGTTGCCTATCACACACCCCCTACTGGAGGCCTGGCCTGCAACCCAGGCATGAGCCCTGACTGGGAATCACACGGGCAACCCTTTGGTTTGCAGGCCAGTACTCAATCCACTGAGCTTTCTTTGGTTTTCTTTGACTTTTTAAAATTTTTTATTTTATTTTATTTTATTTTTATTTGAAAGAGTGGGGGCACCAATTTGTTGTTCCACTTATTTATGTCTTCATTGGTTGATTCTGGTCTATGCCCTGACCAGGGATTGAACCTACAACCTTGGGTATCAGAATGATGCTCTAACCACCTGAGCTACCTGGCCAATGTTTTCTTTGCTGTTTAATTTCTGGATTCTTAAATGCAAGAGCACAATAAGTAAATAGATGTAACCTGAATAAATTTCTCAGCTTCAGCTTTCTTACAGTGACAAAAACAAAGCTTGGACTTGCAGCTCCCAAAATGTCTACAGTACTGGCCCTTGCCTGTCCCTTCTTTAGTCACAGAATCTCCCCTTTTTCATACCAGGAAAAGCCTAGATTCTTTCAGCCTCTACCCAGCTCTTCTTCCCCAGGGAAACCAGAATTCAACTGAGATTCATCAATGGTAAGTAAGCATTTGACTTTTACCCTTGGGGATGTGGTGTCTGAGTCAGTCCATAAACATTTAATTTTATTTAGCCATACTTTATAAGCTGGCATATTATCAAAGCTGTCTCTCTCTATTGCCTCAAGTGCCACAGTTTAAATGTACCATAATGCCTCTTGATTTTTATATCACTCGTTGCTTCTAGTAAAATGTACGAATATCCAAGAGAATCTAGGAAAGTCAGATGCTGGCTGGGTTAGCCAAGAGCGCTTGCAGAAATCCCTTGGAGGGGGAATTACATGTTTGTTCAAGTACAGTGTCTCTCTCAAAAGGGGATTCTTTTAATGACTTGCATTGGTAGGCCTGGGGACTTTGTTGACAACTCTCTCCCCACTCCACCCCCATGCCAGAGAGAGATTCTGTTAATCTGAAATGGGGCCCTAGAATAAGCATTTTAATTTTTCTCTGAGATATTAATGGATAGGAAAGTACAAATAAGTGTTCCACTTAATGAATTTCACACACCCATCAACGAGCCATATTGCCAGCACCCCAGAAATGTCTTCTGTTTCCTTTTGTCACTACCTGTCTTCAACAGTGACTGTTATCCTGACTTATAACCCATAGGTTAGGTTTTGCCAGTTTCTGTGTTTATATAAATGGAAACATGTACCATATATTCTCTAGTGTCTGGCTTCTTTTGCTCAATATTATTATTTGTGAGATTCATCCATGTTGTTGCATATAGTTGCAATTTATTCATTTTTGTTGTTGTGTAGATTTTTATTGTGAATGTACCACAATCTAAAAATTTTTATTTTGAGACTGATGATGGACATTTAGATAGATTTTAGTGCTGCTATGAACATTTTAGTACATGTCTAGTACATGTATCCACAGTTCTGTTGGTTATATATCTAGAGTACAATTGTTGGGCAAGGCAGCATTCTTAATAAGCAACTTAGGCAATGCTGAAATTTAAAAACCTTATGATTAGACAAGTAAGTACCATTTACCAAGTTGATTGATCAGGCTTGAATTGTACTTCAATACAGAAGATGTGCAATGCCTTCAAAAAACTTTACTGAGGAAACAAAACCAACTTATAAACCCTGTAGAGAAAAAAACTCGGACCCAATCCAGATGTCTGTTCTACTTTGGAACAATATACACATATAGAGTAGAGATGCAAATTGGCTTCTTATTGGAAAGACTGGATTTTGTTTGGCATATAACATGTTTCAAAAATCAAGAAATGTCATAAGAAGTCTGTATTTCTGATTTCTGTTCAAAAATTAAACTCCAGCAACACAGGGTCCTCATTCCTACATGGCAGCAATTGGCTTCAGATGGGACAGGCAATCTCCAGGCACCAGAGTCCCTACCAGTTCCTGTTGTCTCACTCTGGCCTCCTTCCCTCATTTATATTAGTCACCCGACTCTGGGCATTTGGCTTCCCAGTAACTAATAAGAAAAGTAAAATAAACATTTTCCCATACAATATTTGAATTAATCTTCACAAGAACCCATAACATCATGCGCATTTGGGTCAGAGGAAATTGAGGCTCAAAGAGTGGTTGAACGAAACACCCAACTTATCAGGAAAAAGAAAAACGGAGTAACCAAAGTTGCATATGAGCAAGTCGTGGCCTTCTGTTCCCTAACCAGGGGGCTATTTTGAGTAGTATTTAAGAATTGAGTGTGTGCTTTTTTTTAAATGTTAAGTGGCAACTCAAATAAATCAAGATATGGGCAATAATATGTTCATAATAAAGTTCAGAGAATTTTTTTGAAAAGATATCAGCAGAGGGGAAAAGTCTATGGAATAAAGCAATCACAGACATGTTTGTCCTGAGGATATGGGGTCTCATCTGAGCCTCAGCTAGTGACTGTGAAGAGGAGGGGTGGTGGCATGCTCAGCAGGGGCTCGGCTAGAGCAAAGACAAGGAGGAATAAGCAGGTGTGGATGGGGTGGAAATGGACAAGAGAGGCCTAATTGATCCCTTCTCAGGATAATGTTTTGAACTGCATGAAACAGAATATCAGTTCATGTACTTGATTTAGGAGAGTAAAATGATGCCAGAGAATTCCTTCTCACTGAGAACTTAGAGAACAGGAGCGGTTGGGAGCATCTGAAGGGAAATTTCTGTTCCATATGAGTTTGGACTTTTAAAGCCCCTTCCATTGATTTCTTTTAATTCTTATTTTTCTGATTATAGAACTAATGCACACCAATTGAAAAAAATCAGAGAATATAGAAAAGTATAAAGTAAAAATATTGTTCATATTCCCATCACCCAGAAATAATCACTGTTGACACTTTAGCAGATCCTTCATACTTGTTTATTTATATACATACATATATACTCACAGAGACATACATAAAGATACTTATTCACCAAAATGGAACTCTGCATAATTATTTATAGCCTGCTTTTTTTTAATTTAGCAGTTAAGAACATTTTTCTGTGTAGGAAAATAGTATTAAGGACAGCAAATTATGGCCCACAAGTCAAATCAGATCCTCTGCCTGTTTGAATAAATAAAGTTTTATTGGAACATAAATACTCCCATTCATTTACATGTTGTCTATGATTACATTTTCACTGTAATGGCAGAACTGAGTAGTTGTGACTGAGAAAATATGGCCCATGAACCTAAAAGATTTATTACCTACCCTTTAGAGAAAAACTGTGGGGATCATGGGTTTTAAACCTGAGGGGTTATAAATTTGGGTTGGGAAAAAGATTGCATCTTTATTTTCATTGATTCTAGCTGAAATTTCTCCCAATTTTAGGCAATAAATCATGATCATGTTAGTTGTACACATAAATTTTTCTTGATCTGTAATAGATTTTGATGTATTTATATGTACCACTACTTCAAAATTACAACCACTAGATCTTCTACTAGATGTCTTTATTTATGACTTTAAAAAGAAAAATTTATTAACATATCACATTTTAAAAATATTTGGATAACTTTATTCTCATTCAATCTGCTTCCTTTATAATCCTGTGTATTCTGTTTCATATAATTAAAAACATTGTTCTAAGAAGGAATTCATTAGGTTCCTCCATGATGCTAAAGGGGTCCATGAACCAGTTAAGAATTTCTAAGTTAGGTCATTTTAATGGCTGTATACTATTCCACTGCTATTGCTATTTAATCGACATGTAGACTATTTCAAATTTTTCACTCTTAATAAAAATAATTTTTAATCCCATGATATACAGAGATCCTTGTTTTTTTCTAGTTGTTTACTTAGGATAAGTTACTTAAAACAAATTGTTAGAACAATGATGATACACATTTTGTAAGTTCCCTGATACCTATTGCCAAATGTTGAATAATAATGATGGTGGTGGTGGTGGTGATGATATGAACATAGTACTTACTATGTCCCACACATTGTTCTAAGTATTTTTCACGTAATAACTCATTTAACCCTCTGAGGACACCATTATTGTCCCCTTTTGCAGAACAACCCAAAAGAGAGAAGGAAAGTCTCCCAGAGTCATGCAGCTGCCCAGTGACAGAACTTGTATTTAAAGTCAGGCAGGATGGCTGCATAGCTTTCAGTCTTCTTCAGACCTCAGAGAAAAACACTACCAAGGAAGCTGAGATATGGATGAGAAGAAGGAGCCAGCCCAGCAAGACCAGGGCTAAGAGAGTGTCCCAGGAAGAAGGGAACTAGTAGGAGGGCCTGTGGGCCAGAGCCAAGGAAGGAAAGCTGAGAAGAGAAGAGAGGGGAGGGGAGGGGAGGGAAAGCCCAGATGAGGAAGGCCTTGGGAAACCATTGCTGGATGCTGAGCAGGCAGTGATAAAAACTGAGTAGCATGTGGAAATACCACTCTGGTGTGGAGATTATTCTCTGAGGAAGCCTGATTGGGAGGCTGTTGTGATGGTCCAGGCTCAGGTAGGAATAAATAGGTGATGCCTAGTTGTCATAGTTGTGATACCTTTGAATATGAAGCCAAACACTACATCTGTGATGTACCCTTAATCTTTTCCTGTCATGGATCTTCCTCTACTGCTTTTCAAAATATTTTTCTTTCTGAAGGATTGTAATATATTGACTACAAATGCAACATGAAATATACTTTTTTCTTTTTAAAAAAATTCTTGTACTATATTCTTTTTCTTTTCTTTTTATTGAATTTATTGGGGAGACATTGGTTAATAAACCATACAGGTTTCAAGTGTACCACCCTATAACATATCATTTGCATACTGCATCATGTGCTCACCACCAAAATCAAGTCTCTTTCCCTAACTATTTGTTCCCCCGAAGCATACTTTAAACTCACCAGATAAATCTGTAGTGTCTTGAACATCACTGTCCAATAGAAATATAGTGCAAGCCACATATGTAATTTTAAATGTTCTAGTAGCCAATTTAAACAAAATAAAATTATGTGGATGGCCTTAATTTAATAACATTTTACCCTTAAATCTTATTTAGATATATGACCCAATATAGTATCATTTCAAAATGTAATCAATATTAAAACTAGCAATGGGATATTTTACATTTTGTATTAACCTTTCAATATCTGACGTATATTTTACCCTTACAGCACACCTCAATTCTCTCTGAGAGGTTATAATATTTTCACTATAAAATACAAAGTAAGATATACACTTTAAACTCTTCTAATAAATTTGTCCTATCTGTAGCATCACTATCTGATAGAAATATAGTAAGAATCATATGTGTAATTTTAAATGTAATTTTAAATCATTTTAAACAAAGTAAAAAGAAGTGGAACAGCCACACATCAAGTTCTCACAAGCCACATGTGGTGACTGGTTACTACATTAGACAGAGTTGCTCTAGCAAAATAAATTCCACTTGAAATAACAAAAACATAATCCATTTAGAAATAATTTCAATGAGCAGTTTTCAAAGTTACATGTATATTGCTGAAAATACTAATTGGAAAATCTATAAGGACTTCAGGTAGATTAATAATTGCCTGGGGCTGACTGTTGTGATGCAAGAATTGAGGTATCGCCTAAAGGGTATGGAGTTCTTTTCAGGGAGATAAAACTGTTCTAAAATTGATTCTGGTGATGATCACTCAACTCTTTGAGTATATTGTACTAAAAACCATTGAATTCTACACTTTAAATGGACAAATTATATAGTATGTGAATTTATATCTCAGTGAACCTTTTCCCTCCTCCAAACATATTTATCTAATTATCTAAGATAAAAACCTGAGTCATAAAGAGTGAGATTTCTCACATTGAAGACTGTGAAATAAGAAATAGGAAACCCTTCCTATGAGCTTGTGAGATTCTGAACCTTCATCTACTAACAGCCCCTATACTGCTTAATTAAGATGATCACGTGATAACACACTCTTTCATGTAATAATTGATCAATCACCTACTATGCACAGGTATTATTATTCTATGCAGTGATATAGCAGTGAACAAAACAGATGCAGTCTCTACTCACAGAAACGCTTTCCTAGGGGAGGAGACAGGCAATAACTAATGAAATAAATGTAGTGGATGATAAGTGTTGAAAAAAAATAAAGCCAGGTAATGACTAAAAGAACAAGGGTTGGGGGCATACTATTATACAGACCTAACAGCAAATAAGACATGGAGAGGGCCTCAATAATATGTGGAATTTGAGAGACTGGAAAAATAATACAAATGAGCAAGTTTTATCAACTACAAAGTATTAAAGAATATTTGTTATTACTCCTACTGATGACACAACCATACATGTATATACCCTGTAAGACATAACTATAAATTTCAGATTTTTATTTTCATCCACAACTGTATCTGTTAGTATGCCCCCAAAATGTATAGGTTGAACTTTTAACCCCCAATGTGACTGTATTTGGAGATAGGTCAGGTAGGGAGGTAAATGGGTTAAATAGGGTGTGGCCCTAGTCCAGTAGGACTGGTGAAAGAGACACTAGGCATTGGCACAGAGAGGAATAGCCAAGTGAGACACAGCAAGCAGGTGGGCATCTTCAAACCAAGGAGAAAGGCCTCAGGAGGGACCAACCCAGCTGAAACCTTGATCTCACACTTCCAGCCTCCAGAAATGTGAGAAAACTAATTTCTGTTGCTTAAGTGCCAGTCAGTAATATTTTGTGTTGGCAGCCCTCATGTTTCTTACTCTGACAAAATTTATGTATTAAACATAAGAATTATCTTTTTTAAGGTATCAAAACCTCACTTCTTTGGCCTTGGAAGCTACTTTACAGATAATTTCTTTATAAATAGTTCAACTTCCTTTCATGGTTATTTGATAGTTTTATAGTGTCTCAAATAACCAGTCATTTCTTTTTTTAAATGCTGAAACTTATTGACAGAGAAAGGGGCATCCATTTCTGCCTTCCTTTTTTTCATTTGAAATTTCATTTAAAATTTCATTTATCCTGTTTCTTCCCTTTTTCTGGGTGAGAATTTTCAGAGATTTGTCTATTTTACCTGTGTGCGTATATGTGTATGTTCATATAACAGCAGTTTCATGGGATTTTTTTCAATTTTTATTGAATGTATTGGGGTGACCTTCATTAATAAATTAATAAAGGTTTCAGGTGTGCAATTCTATAATATATCATCTATATACTGTATTGTGGTTGACCAACCCAAGTCAAGTCTCCTGCCATCACCATTTAACACCTTCTTACCCTCTTCTACCTCCTCCTACCCTCTTTCCCTCTGGTAATCACCACACTGTTGTCTATCATTTGTATTTCTTTTTTTTTCCCTTAATTCCTTCATCATTTTCACCTAGCCCCCAACCCCCCTCCCCTGTGCAAGCTGTTAGTCCATTCTCTATCTATGAATCTATTTCTATTTTCTTTGTTAGTTTATTTTGTTCATTAGATTCCATATATAAATGAAATCATGTGGTATTTGTCTTTCTTTGACTGTGTTATTTCACTCAGCATAATACTCTCCAGGTCAATACATGTTGTTGCAAAAGGTCCATCCTTCTTTTTTACAGCTGAGTGGCATTCCACTGTATAAATGTACCACAGCTTTTTTAGCCATTCATCTACTGATGGACATAATGAGCTGCTTCCAAATCTTGACTATACTAAGTAACAACGCAGTGAACATAGGGGTCCATATATTCTTCCAGATTAGTGTTTCAGGTTTCATTAGTTATATTCCCAGAAGTGCAATTGCTGAGTCGTAAGGAAGTTTCATTTATAGTTTTTCCGAGGAAACTTCATACTGTTTTACACAGTGGCTGCAACAATCTGCATCCCACCAACAGTGCATGAGGCTTCCGCTTTCTCCACATCCTCGTCAGCACTTGTTTGTTGCTTTATTGATGATAGCCATTCTGACTGGTGTGAGATATTCTGCCATTTTTTTTTAGTTCAAAAAATTATTTATCACGTGTATGGTTACTCTTTCTCAAATCCATTAATTTTGCTTGACTATTTATTATTTTTTTCTTCCATTTTCAATGTGTATGCTTTGTTATTTTGACAAGTTTTTATGTTGAGCACTTACCGCACTTATTTTTATTCTTTCTTATTTAATAATGAAAACATTTAAGCCTAAGAATTTGTTCAGGGTTTGGGTTTAGTGGTTTCTGGAAAATATTATCTCTCATTAATTTCCTAATTGTTAGTAAGTACACATTTGATTTCTCCTTTACATCAATATTTTTAGGAAATGTATTTTTATTTATTTCTAAGGTTTTTATCTTACACTTCTTTTATTTACTTTTAATTTTATTGCACTATGTTCAGGATCTCTGACCTATAGATTTCCAATTGCTGAAATTACTCTCTCAATGTGCTAACACATAGTTAATCTTCATAAACATTAATGGATTCCCAACAGGAGGATTAGTTTCTAGGTATAAATATACATGTTAAATCTTATTAACTTTACAGTTCAAATTATCTCCTCTATACATTTATATTTTTTAACTACCAGATTTATAAATGCGTATGAAGAATGTTTTGAAATCTCCCACAGTTCCTCCTATCCATTTCCCCTTTTTTCTGATCTGTAATAAATGATGCATTTAGGTTATTGACATTTCTATCTTTGCTGTGGCTTCTAACTTTTATCAGTGTAAAGGTACCTTTCATTCCATTAATGCTTTTTGTCTCAGATTCTGAATTATCAGAAAACAATTGTGCCACCTCTGTGCTCCTTTTGTTTGCATTTGCCAGAAAAATCTTACTCATTTTTCTATTTCTAGCCTTCATTCTTTAGTTCCAGTTAGGTGTATATGTTTATTTTTGTTTTTTTAACCTTTGTCAATTAATAGCAAAGAAAGTGTATTTCACTTTTTTTTTTTTAAGGAAACAAGCTGCACTGTTGCATGAGAACTGGGAGTGGTTTTTGTAATACTATACTATTTAACTCAGAGTTGGTGAAAATTCCTCTGAGGTGCTACATTTGCTTACCTATCAGGGCTGGTTTCTATATTTTTCTTAGTTTTCATTAAGTATTTTGAGTGGAAGTTGGCGGACACACTGTAAGGGCCTACAAATAGATGTTCCTTTAAATTAGAGTCTGCATGACCAAATGTTCATGGTACATGAGATAATAATGTGATAACTTCACCCAAAAAATAACTTGATCATGTCACATAGGAACCAAGTCATTACTGGGATGGAACTCAGCCATGCGCCCACTTTTGTGTCACTCACTAACTTGCAAGCCAGAGAACTAACACTAATTCAATCTAGCATAACAAATTTTTATTGGCCTAATAAGTAGTGGGCTAGTATTTATTTATTTATTCAATCAACAACAATGGGGAACAATAAGGAATGTTTGTATCCTCATGGAAAATACATTTTAGCAGAAAATTTTTTTTTAAATATACAGATATCCATACCATTTTCCAAAGTGGCTTCAACAGTCCGCATTCCCACCAACTGTGCACTAGGGTTCCCTTTCCTCCACATCCTCACCAGCACTTGTTGTTTGTTAATTTGTTTATGATGGCTACTCTCACCAGTGTGAAGTGGTATCTTATTATGGTTTTTAATTTGCATGTCTCTGGTGGCTAGTAATGCTGAGCATATTTTCATATGTCTCTGGGCCTTCTGTATGTCCTCCTTGGAAAAGTGTCTGTTCGGGTCCTTTGCCCATTTTCTAATTGGGTTGTTTGTCTTCCCAGAGTGGAGTCATGTAAGTTCTTTATATATTTTGCAGATCAAATCCTTGTCTGAAGTATCATTGACAAATATATTTTCCCATATGGTTGGATCCCTTCTCATTCTGCTGATGTTTTCTTTAGCCAAACAAAAGCTTTTTTGATGAAGTCCCATTTGTTTATTTTTTCCTTTATGTCCCTTGGTCTAGGGGACATATCAGTGAAAATATTGCTGCATGGAATATCTGAGATTTTCCTGCCTATGTTCTCCTCTAGGACTTTTATGGTGTCTTTTATCCACCTTGAGTTTATTTTTGTATATGGTGTAAGTTGGTACCTGAGTTTCATTTTTATGCATGTAGCTGTCCAGATCTCCCAACACCATTTGGTGAAGAGGACATTTTTATTCCATTTTATGCTTCTGCTCCCTTTGTTGAATATTAATTGACCATAGATACTTGGGTTTATTTCTGGGTTCTCTGTTCTGTTTCATTGTTCTATGGGCCTATTTTTATGCCAGTCCCAGGCTGTTTTGATTACAGTGGTCTTGTAATACAGTTTGATATCAGGTATTGTGATCCCTCCTGTTTTGTTCTTCTTTCTCAAAATTGCTGCAGCTATTTTTGAGAAAGGGGTCTAAAGTTTTTAACTATTTTTTCTATATCTGTGAAATATGTCATTGGTATTTTAATAGGGATGGCATCAAATCTATAAATTGCTTTGGGTAGTATGAACATTTCGATGATGTTAATTCTTCCATTCCATGCACATGGTATATGTTTCCATTTATTTGTGTCTTCCTTAATTTCTTTTTTCAGTGTTGTGTATTTTTCTGAGTACAGTTCTTTTACATCCTTGGTTAGGTTTACTCCTAGGTACTTTATTGTCCTTGTTGCTATAGCAAATGGGATTTTATTCCTGATTTCTGTTTCTGATGTTTCATTGTTGGTGTACAAAAAAAGCCTTCAGTTTCTGAATATTGACTTTGTATCCCACTGTTTTGCCAAATTCACTTATTAGGTCAAGTAGTTTTTTGGTGGAGTCTATAGGGTTTTCTATGTACACTATCATGTCATCTGCAAACAATGACAGTTTTACTTCCTCCTTTCCAATTTGGATGCTTTTTATTTCCTTTTCTTGTCTGATCACTGTGGATAGGACTTCCAATACTATGCTAAATAGAAATAGTAAAAGTGGACATCCTTGTCTTGTTCCTGATCTTAGTGGGAAAGCTTTTAGTCTTTTCCCATTGAGTATGATGTTAGCTGTAGGTCTGTCATATATGGCCTTTATTATGTTGAGGAATGCTCCCTTTACTCCCACTTTGCTGAGTGTTTTTATCATAAATGGGTGCTGTGTGTTATCAAATCCTTTTTCTGCATCTATTGATATGATTATGTGATTTTTGTCTTTCTTTCTGTTCATGTGATGTATTACGTTCATTAATTTGTGAATATTGTACCATTGTTGCATCTGTGGCATGCATCCCACTTGACCATGGTGTATAATCTTTTTAATGTATTGCTGAATGCAATTTTCCAATATTTGGTTGAGGATCTTAGTGTCTATGTTCATCAGCAATATTGGTCTGTAGCTTTATTTCTTTGTTATGTCTTTATCTGCCCTTGGGATTAGGATGATGCTGGCTTCATAAACAGAGTTTGGGAGTCTTCCCTCCTCTAGGATTTCTTGTAATAGTTTCAGAAGGATAGGGGTTAGCTTTTCCTTACATGTTTTGTAAAATTCTCCTGTGAAACCATCTGATCCAGGGCTTTTGGGTGCTGGGAATTTTTTGGTTATTGCTTCCATTTCACTGGCTGTTAATCAGTCTGTTGAGGCTTTCTACTTCTTAATTCAGTTTTGGAAGATTATATGTTTCTAGACATTTGTCCATTTCAATTTTTTTTTGTTTGCTTCAGGTTTGCTTCTGCTTCTTGTTTGCTTCTGCTCCTTAAATTGATCTGTTTTGACTCCTTGACTTTGCAGTGTAAACTTCTATGGTAGGAGGCCTGTGTGAATCAGTGGTGCAATCTCTTTGTTCTTCTGAACATGGTGTTCTTGGGATGCCCTTTATGCCAATTATGTTGGCTCTCTGGATGTAACTGGGTTTTGATTGTTGTTGGGTCATTGTTTGGTGGGTCCTTCCCTCCAGCTGGTTCAGTGAAGGTCCCCCCACCCACCATATCTTGTAACCTTTTGAGCACATGGTGCAAGAACAAAACCACAAAGTCCAGAAAACAAACCCATATCTGCAAAAATAATTCCCACCCACCATCCCACTATCAGCAGCAAATGAACCAGTATTAGTAAGGGTGTAAAGAGATTAAGACTATTATAAGAAAGGAGAGTGAATATGAGATGACCTACTGAAAGAAAAGTGATTTTGAGAGTGTAGAGGGAGGAGCACTAATAAGAGTTGGGAATCAGATCAATGAGAAGAGAAAAAGTAAAATTTACATCATAAATAAAAAAGGGAATGAAGAAGGTGGAATGGAGTAAGAGAAGGGAAGTGTATAGTATTAGGTTTAAACATAAAAATTTTTAAAATAAAGTAAAGAGAGAGAGAAAGAAAAAAATAAATAAGTAATAACAAAAGGAACCAAACTGGTGAAAAAGATTCACCATGGCATGATCAACAACCAATAAGCCAAAATTAATATAGGTGGGATGGAAATAAGAGGGGGAAAAAGAAAGAAAAGCTTAAGAGATGTCTCAAGGAAAGGGAACTGATTTTGAGATGATAGAGGGAGAGGGAATTCTTAGAGTGAGGAATGAAAACCAGGCTAAGACTGGGAAAAATTAAAATTTGAGACAAAAAGAAAAGAAGAAAAGAAAGGGCAAGATGAAAGAGAAAAAAGAAAAGAAAAAACAGGCTAAGGCAAGGGAAAATTAAAATTTGAGATGAAAAATTAAAATTTGAGATAAAAAAAGAGTAGAAGACAGGAATGGTAAAATTTGAAATTTGAAATACAAAATAGTGAAGCTCTAGAGATAAATTGAAAAAATGCAACAACAACCACCCTATACACACCAATGAGCGAATATTGCTAAAGGTGGAGGGAGAATGCAGGTATTTTCAGGTCAGGGAAATGAATGTGAGATGACCATTGACAAGAAAATTGGTTTTGAGAGGCTGATGGGGGAGAAATAGTAAGAGTATGGAATTGAAACAAGTTGTGGCAAGAGAGAAAACACAATTTAAAATGAAAATGGTAAGAGGAAAGAAGAAGGTAAAATAGGGTAAGAGAAGGGAGGAACAAAATATGTGAATTGAAATAAACTATAATATAAAATCTAGTGACTTAATATGCACAAACTCGAAGGACAAGAAATGAATGTTAAAAAGCTACGCATGAAAGAAAATATCACAAATCATGGAGAAAAACATGGTGGATTTCATCTTGGTAGCATTTAGAATTTACCACTGTTTTTTCTTTCTGGATCTGCATCTGGTGATGTCAGATGGTGACCCTGTCTGGCCTTAGGCAGCCTGTTCGAGACTAGCAGGCTGACTCTTTCAGTTGCTAATCTAGTCACTCAGCAATCAGCAATCAGCAATCAGGCTTAAGAACCAGAGGGCCAGGGCAGACTCCCTCTTAGGGGCGGGGCTATTATTTCCCCTCAGGTTGCTGCCACTTGGAGGAGAGTGGTCTGCCTGAGCAAGATGGTTGCTGCTGTATGGGAGATGACTCAGCACTCGGATCCTGGGGCTACTGTCTCAGTTCTCTTCCCAAAGCTTCAGTACCCAGTATCTCCTCAAGCATCTCTAGTCCACTCTGCCTGCCCCTTTGCCAGAGCCCAGGGTAAGTTGCTGCAACAGAAATTTATGCATTGGCCCTTCAAACAGCTCTTTGCATCTCCAGCCATCTTTCTCTGGCACAGAGAAACCCTGTCGCTTTTTGCAGCTGGATGTTATCTGTGTACTTTTTGGGCTAGGGTGGTGTTTGCTGGGGATCCCAGCTTAGGGTTTAGACCCCACCCTTCTCAGGGAGATCCCACTGGCCGCTTAAATATCCCTCCAGTGCTTCAGCTGCTGCCTATGGGTACCCAGCCAGCCTTCTCGTGTCTCCACCACACTCCTTACCAGTCAGGTTGTGCTTAAGCTGTTTCTTCTGTCTGTCCATGGTTATAAGGCTTCTCTCTTGCTACTGTTCAGCTGTTTGATCCAAATGATTTCTCCACAATTTAGTTGTAATTCCAGGTTGGTCCTGGGGGGAGTTAGTGTAATTTCTACTCACTCCTCCACCATCTTGGATCTCTCTGTTCACTTTCTTAATGTTGTCATTTGCAGTGTGGAAAGTTTTTGTTTTGATGAAATCCAATTTATCAATTATTTTTCTTTTACAAATTGTGCTTTTTTTTCTTACCTCCTCACCAATTTTTAATAACTCTTATTATGGTGGTAACATTCTTCTAAAGTATTATTTACTTTGCAGGGTGAAACATAAGTTGCTGGGGAAAATATTCTGCTATCAGTGCACCCTCAGCCTATAGGTCATTATCAGTTGAGCTCTGCCTATGTATCCCTCACTGTCTGTCTATAATTGCCATCCGATTTCATGGATAACTTTTCAGCCTTGGCTTAGTTCTATAGCACAAGGAAAATGTTCCTTTTTAAAAGCATGCACAGCCCCACTGAATCTAAAGTAGCACAATAGAAAATGAGAGACAGTGATATTTAAGAGCCCACTTATAGAGCCAGATAGTGTTTGAATTATTGCTCTGACACCAGCAAAAAGAGTTTGGGCAAGTTCTTTTGTGTCTCTAAACCACAGGTACTTTTATAAGATGACAACAGTTATAGTTAGGCCAGGCTTGCTTTGCACATTCTAAGACTTCCATAATTGTCAGCCATCACTGTTATTATAATTATTATTGCTATCATTAATATTTAACTAGGACCAGCAAGAAGGAACCCCAAAGTGTCAAACTTCTTTGGAAATCAAAGATATTCCTTGCTACTCAGTGTGGTCCCTAGACCAACAGCATCTACATCACCTGGACGGTTGTTAGAAATGCAGACTCTAAGGTTCCACCTAGACCTGCTGATATGGGATCTGAATTTTATCAAGGTGTCCACGTGCATTCTGTATACTTACAATTTGAAAAACACAGAATCTTCCCAGCCTGGGGGCAGGAGTGAACACCATGGCCTACTCCTTTACCTCCTTCACCTTCACCAACACTTGACTACTAAATAATCCTTCCTTCATTTAACAGGGGCTCCTCAAGGAGACCATGATTTGGCCATGGCTTTTGTCACCTGCATACGGGAGGCTAGGGACAGTCCTGTCTTATCTTAGAGGTACCATTATAGTTAGTCATTGTTTCTAGAAGGCTCAGTCACAAGGGATGTCTCTGTACTCTTTCAAGGAAAAAAGATAACAAACTGTTAGCATTGACGAGGTATGAACAGATAAGTGGAAGTAGAAAGGTTAGTTTTCCCTTCCCCAGGAACCAATTAACAGGCTGGCAAAACCAGATACCAAAGCTCTCAGTTAATCTTTTAAGGAGTCGACATCTGCTAAAACTGCTAAAACATGAAGCATGGCTTTTCTGATGGGTGTTTGTTGGTTGAGGCTTTTTCCAAAATCAGAGGTTCTTTATGAGAAAAAGTCATCTTTTCAGTATAAAGTAATAGAAAAGATAAGACTTGGACCTCACTCAACTGCAAATTCATCCACCCCCAAATCTTTGAAAAGCAGTGCCTCCAACTGGAAAACAAAGAGTACCTTCTCTCAATTTTTGATTTGGAAGTCCCAGAGAAACTGTAGGAAAAGTCACACATTCCAGGTTCTGTTTTGCATAAGTCAAACTAGGACTTTCCCAGGAACTGCTTAGATCAAGGGGGAGAGGTGGAGAAGCAGGAGGACAAGTTCCACAAGCAGTAGAGCAGGAGCTCCCAAAGTGTTTCTTTTTCTTAGCCCTGTCCCCCTCCCTCCCTAAGACAGGTACTTAATACATAGCAGGGAGAACTATAGTAACTGAGGCAGTGTATGCAAGAGCTTTAGGGAAAGAGGAGGAGGCATCTGAACTGAATCTTGCAGGACAGTATCAGTTAGAGAAATATGAATGAGAGAAAAAGAGGACTATTTTTAAAATGAGCTATAATTCACATACCATCAAAGTAACTCTTTTAAAGTGTACAGTCCAGTGGTTTTTAGTATATTTATAAAGTTATGCAACCATCATCACTATCTAATTTCACAACATTCATCACTCCAGAAAGAATCTCAGTACCCGTTAGTAGTCACTCCCATTCCCTCTCCTCCAGCCCCTGGCAACTCACTTACTTTCTGTAACAGGGCAATTTTTAAGACAGAGAAAGAGCCAGACTGCAGGGTGATGAGGTGAAAGTTCTTCAGAACTAGTCAGAGTAGACCAAAGGTATCCTTTTACCATGTTTTAAAATGTACTGGGTTTTCATTTTTACTCAGGTATGATGATGTTACCAGTCTGTGTACCTGACATTTCGAAAGGCCAAAACTCAAAAGGTTAGTTTGGAATAAGGAAAGATTTATTGTCTTGAGGGGTGCTAATCCAGAAGATGAGAGACCTAATCCGCAAATCCATTTTAAGAAAGTATAGAATTCAGACTTCTTTTATGTTAAGGGAAGGGAAAATGGGAGGGGCCATTTTTGTAAAACTCAAGCCACTAGCAGAATCCCATAATGATTAGCATATCTACATGCAAGATAAAGCAGAAGCTATTAGCCTGGGGGCCATGGGGACAACACAGGCTGGAAGAGATGGAGTTAGAGAGGCCAGGCATTTCACTCTGCTACCCTAAGGTCAACAGATCAAGAAATACTACTGAATATCAAGTTTGCTGCTGACAGTTCCAGAGAGGAGGGACATATCAGACCATGCAGGATCATATGGGAAAACACCAGTGTGGATCAGAAGGCAGAAAGTGAGGGGAAAGACGGGCCAGAGCCTTTATTGTGGTTTTCTCCAGAAGAAATGGGAAGTCAGGGTAGGTAAACTGCACAGGTGTAGGATTGGATAGTTTGAATGATTTCAGTGAGTTCTGGGCTATAGTAATAGTATCTAGTTGTCTAATACACAGTCCTGGGGTGATTTAGGATGGGGGACATAAGTAACTTGCCCAAAGTCAGGGTTAGTGTAAGTGGCAGAACTGGGATCTGACCCCAGAATCCACAATCTTAACCACACTATTACATTGCGCCAATGTAAGGACTCCTGCCCCCCACCCATAAGAAATTTCTAGGAATTCACATGCTTTGTGTTAGGACCCCTAACGCAAATTAAATTGCCTTGAAAATATTGAAATACTCAAATTTAGAACTATTTCTGGCACAGCTGTTCAACATGAAACAGCTCCTGAGTCATTAAAGAGACTGCACTCAGGTGGGCCTGTTGTCAATATTGATCCATTTCCTTGTTACCCTTTTTCTGATCTTTCTCATTCAATAGTAAGTTCATTAAGAGTTACTAGAAGATCCTTCCTTGGCCTTTATTCCCTCCACAAAGTTAGAATTGAATTTTGTGTGTCATTTCCTAGTGAAATAATTACAAGTACTATAATATATTATCATATTAAGGGTTTATTCAGCTTGTTTAGATGTGGGGGGGGTTGTCTCAGGAGAGACTGGTTTCTTTAAGGTTTAGAAAACCTTTTCCCTCTCACCACCTTTCCACCTTTCCAGCTGCAAGTGATTCACCTTTAACTAATTCAGACTATTCTTCAATTCCTAAAACTGTTCAAGTTCAATACTAGGAAGAAGATTACCAGCATCTAGTTTAGCATTTTCACTGCTATGAGTATGGCTACACTAATAGTAATAATTCACTGTGGATTTTTATAATATATGATATATTTCTTGTCATGCATTATGTTATTGAAATTCTGTGTCTCTTTTATAAAATATTAGGAGATGTGTGTGTGTGTGTGTGTGTGTGTGTGTGTGTATTCAAACCCTGCATCTAAGCTCAATAAATTGGAATAAACATTACAGTTATCACTGTCAAAACATCACTTATATTCTGAGATAATTTCTTGATGAGGAGAGAAAAGAATACTATTGCTAGAACCTTGGACGTGTCTCCAAACCTAGATTGTGCCTATTGATAACTGGCAAATGGGGACATTCTCTATCAAACATATGATGGTGAAAACATAATAAAGCTCAGAGCCACAGTTCTTGCTCAGTTTCCTTATTTAACAGATGAGGAAACTAAAGCTCAGAGAGGTTAAGTAAACTGATGAAGGTCACCCAGCTTGGTGGAGATAAAACCAGGACATAAAGCCAATGTTTCCAGGTAGCCTGAACCATAGCCCAAAAGGAGCAAAAGCTCAAGAGAAATCTATCAACTCCTGGTTTCTAATGCACTGAGCAGTGCTGCTCAATAAATATCAGTCACTAATTGAGACCTGTACTCATATTCTATTGCTGACGCAACCAATTGCCACAAGTTTAGCAGCTTAAATAACACAAATTTATTATCATTCTGGAGATCAGAAATCTGACATATGTCTCTCCAGGCTAAAACCATGGTATCAGCAGGACTACATTTCTTCTGCAGTCCTAGGGGAGGTTCTAGGGGAGGGTCTGCTCTCTTGAGCTTTCAGGTTGTTGGCAAAATTCAGTTCTTCAGTTTTAAGACCAAGATTCCAGATTTTTGCTGAGTGCACATGGACTGCTCTTCGCAGCGGCTAAAGACACTGCATTCCTTGGCTTATCATCCTGTCCTCTATCTGCAAAACAATGGCAAGTCAAGTCCTTGTTATATTGTGTCACTCTGACCCTTCTTCCACAGTCACATGGCTCTCTGACCACAACTGGGAAAGGTTCTGCATTTTAAGGATGCATGTGATTAATATGGGACCATCAGGATAAACCAAGATAACCTTCCCATCTCAAAGTCCTTACCATTAATCGAATCCGCAAAGTCCCTCTTGCTCTGTGAAGTAGAATGTCACAGGTTCCAGGGATTTGGACATGGCCTTGCTGTGGGCCACTATCTTGTGTACCGGGCTAGTACCCCACTTCTACCGTGGAGAGATGTCAGCATGACCCTCCAGCTCTCCAACTGCTCCACCTTCATCACAGGCCTCCTTCCTCACATTCACTTGCACTGTCAGTCCTACTGGACAACTTCCTTTGAGGCCCACAACACTTCTCTGTTCAAAATAATGGAAGGCTCCTTGTTGTCTACTTAACTGAATGCAACTCCTCACTCTGGCATTCAAGGCCTTCAGTGATATGATATTTGGTTTCTGGCTTTCTTTTGTTCATGTCACCACAATTCTTCCTTGCAAACCATTTTCTTCTGTCAAATGGAGCTCTCAATGCATCAGACACTTTCTCACCTCTGTACCTGGACCCACATTATTTTCCCACCTGTACTATCCTTAACTCCTCATCTCTGAATTTCCAAATTCTAAAGTTTTCCAAACTCAACTTAAATGTCACCACTTCCTTTAAGTCTTCCCTGTTCCTTGCCACCATCATTAAAGCTAGAAAACCATTTTTATTCCAATTCCTATGGCTCTCATATATACCTTTTTAGTAACACTAGCATGCTCTTGCTATCTGTTGCTACAGAACAAATTATGCCAACACTTAGTGGCTTGAAGCTACAATTTATTATTATGGTTCATGATTCTCTGGGTCGAAAATTTGGTCAGGGCACAGTAAGGATGGTACATCTTTGTTTCTTGATTTCTGGAGCCTCAGCAAATTTGACTAGAGTGTGTCTCTTGCTCACTCTCTGCACAGAGTTTGCAGCACACCTCCCACAGACTTCCCTGCAGTGTTCTGGCCTCTGGATAGCAAATGTGACATAGACACTCAGGGCTGCAAAATAGCAAACAGGAAGCTGCCACTCCTTTCAAGGGTGGGTCTGGACCTCCCATTGCTTCTTCCTCACTTTATTGCCCAGAGCAGACACACAACAGCTTCAGAGGAAGAATTAGACCCCCTTATTCCATGGGAAGAGTATCCAAATATTTGATAGCATCTTTAAATAACACAAATCATTTTCTAGATACTTTGATATGTGCCTGATTATATCTCCAAGATTGAGTTTTGGAGTATGATTCATTTAGTAGCTCCCATGGTGCCTAACACAATGCTTGGCCCATAATAAGAACTCGGTGATTCGTTGTACTAATAAATAAACATATTTAGCAGGTTCTTCTTGCCAAAGATAACCACATTTGACTTTAATTCTCCAAAGTAAAAAGAATGGGGGTGGGGAGGGCTAGACTTTTTTTAAGGCCATCTAAAATGTTTATTAAACGTACATATGTAAAATAGATGACCATGTTCTGTAGAGGGCAGACTATGGGCATGACTACAACATTTATAATGGAAATTATAGATAATCAATTTGGGATTGTATTGGCCCAATCTTTCTAACTGAATTCCAATAAAACATCTGCTTTCTGTCGAACTCCAGCTTATGAGTGGGCAAGTCACACAGAAACCCATTTCACATCGAATTTCAGTGCTAATTGTTTGTTTTGCTGATTCGATCAAAATTTAAATCTATAATAACCAAATAGTTAAAGTGCCTGCCGTAATACTGGCCTTTATCAGCTCTCTGCTCTGAGGATATATAGTATAAGCTTTTAGAAATTAAAACCCCTTCTTTCAATATCCAATTTTCCTTCCAAATTGCAGCACCTCTTTTAATTTTAACCATTTCTGTCATAAAAACTACCTTTCCTTTTTGTAAGAAGAATATTAAAAAAGTTTTTCAGAAATAAAAATATTTAGTAATAGTAAAAAGATAATAATCACAATAATAAGAAAATTATAGTTTTATAAAGACAAAATGGTTAGAAGGCAGCACGAAGAGTAAGAAAGCACAGGCTGAGCCCTAACTGGCATGGCTCAGTTGGTTGGGTGTCATGCTGCAAGACAAGAGGTTGTTGGGTAGATTCCCAGTCAAGGCACATGTATGGGTTGAGAGCAGTCCCCTGTTGGGGCATGTGCGAGAGGCAGCTGATCAATGTTTCTCTCACATATACATGTTTTTCTCCCTCTCTTACTCCCTCCCTTCCCATCTTTCTGAAAATAAATATATAAAATCTTTAAAGAGAAAGAAAGCAAGCATGGATTGAAAGAGTACAGTCTTAGGTACAAATCCTGACTCTTCCACTTTCTAGCAAATTGCCTAATTACTCTGAGTTTTTTTCCTTATCTGCAAAGCAGAACTAAATCTAACTCATAGGGCTGTTGAAAGGATTAAATGGACAATGTACATTTCTTTTATTTTTATTTTTATTTTAATTGTTGATCTTGTACAGTTTTCTGTCTTTTATTCTCACCCCAACCCACCACCCCAGCCCTCCCCACCTCCCTCCCAATTCCACCCCCCATAGTTTTTGTCCATGGGTCCTTTATACTTGTTCCTGTAAATTCTTCCCCTTTTCACCTGAAATTCCCTCCCCTCTCCCCTCTGGTGACTTTCAGCCTCACCTTTAACAGGAAGCTAATCAACAAAACAAACAAACAAGCATAATATAACCAAAGACATGGAAATTGAGAACAGGCTGAAAGACAATGTACATTTCTTGTACCTCTTGAGTACTCAGTAAATATATTATCATTATTATTTTTTTAATGGTTTCTTAGTAATGACAACATCCCTAAAGAACTCGTTTTCCAGGAATAAAGAAAATATAAAGGCATGAAGAAAAAGAAGACAGAGGAGAAGGAAAAGGAGATGGAGCAAAAAGGAGGAGGAGGGGGAAGAGAGAGAGGAGAAGGAAGAAGGCATAAAATCATGAAAGATTCAGAAGAAACTAGGGGGCCTGAAGGATATCAGTGGAGATGCATTGGCCCCTGAACGGTTTTGACTGAGAGACTGAATATGCAAATGGATAATGGCAAGAACATACATGTCAGTAGAATTCTGACAATCTCTGCAGCAACCACCCTGGAAAGCCAAACCACAGCCTCTGCAGTCTTCGGCCAGGAGCAATTAAGACTCAGTCAATGACTGCCAACATCTCTTGTTTTTCCTCATTCCCAGCAAAGACCTAATCAGAGAAAGCCAGATACTCCCCAGACCAATCACAGGAGATGCCCAGCTTCTATTTCAATAGTTAGCCTGACTCCAGCCTTCCCACATCAATGGCTTCCAATCAGAGTACACATGAAACCCTCCTTTTTCTCACTACAAAGCTTTCCCACTCTCCTGACAGCGTTGAGTCTCTGCCAAACGTAAGTGATAGTGGCTGACTCTCTTGTGTATTAGTGTTGTAGGGCTGCCATAACAAAATGACCACCAACTTGGGGGCTTAAAACAACAAACTTATTCTCTCACAGTTTTGGAGGCTAGAAACCTGAAATTGAGGTGCTGGCAAGACCGTACTCTCTCAGCTGGCTTCTCTTAATGTCCAGTGTTGCTGCCAATCTTTGCTGCAACTTGACTTGTACATGCAACACTCCAGTCTCTGTCCCCATCATCACATGGTATTCTCCCCATGTGTCTCTGTCAGATCTCTACTCTTCTTATAAGGACACTGGTCATGTGGATTAAGGGCCAATCCTACTCCAATATACCCTTACCTTAACTAGTTACATCTGCTAAGACCCTGTTTCCAAATAAAATCATGCTGTATAATCCAGTCTACTTTGTTACAAATAACCATGTGTTTCCAACCATTTGCTGCTGTTCTTGGTAAAACAGTAGCAAAGGGTTGGCAAGTTGAGGAAGCAAAACAGTAGGGAAAGCATAGGGTATGTAGCAGGGTAAGCTATCTGCTGTAACAAACAGGCCTTAATACATTAGGTTCATTCCTTGTTCAGCTTTCAATTGGCAACTTACTATTTTTTTAATATTTTACTTATTTGTTTTTAGAGAGAGGGGGAGGGAGGAAGAAAGGGAGAGAAACATCAATGTGAGAGAGAAACATCCATCAGCTGCCCACAACCCAGGCATGTGCCCTGAGCAGGAATCAAACCGGTGACCTTTCAGTTTTTGGAAGGATGCCGAACCCACTGAGCCATACCAGTCAAGGCCAGGTGGTGACTTATTTAGGAACCCAGGTTTCTCCATCATGGGTTCATTTCACTTCTACTCATGTATATCGGCGTGAACTCAGTGAGATCACACCTATTCTAAGAGAGGCAGAGCAATGTGGCATAGCTGGGTGCCCAGGAAGAACAGAACACATATCCATGGTAGCCTAAAACCAAATTACAGAGAAGGGAAAGGCTCATCTCCTCTGTTCACACATCCCTCCTCTCTCCTACAGTCAGACATACCCAAAACTGGTAGTTGCCTAAGGGACTCTAGCTTCTGAAGGCCACCCTCTAAATGGTAACCACCTCCTGGACTGCCCTTTCCATGCTTCTCCTTATCAATATGACAATCAGAAGTTCATGAAGGATAAAGGCATAATGCATTATTGCTCTGAGGGGGTATTTAAGTATACCAAGGTACCCTGATTTCCCCCAATGGAATGAATCTCTAGTGGTAAGGTCACAGGTCTCAAAAGTAAGACTGTGAGGTAGAATTAGAGAAGAAGATGCTCCAGGGAGGCCCCTTCTAATCACAGTGAGTAAAGACATTCATCCAGTACCTAAGGGACAGGCCAACCCAAGAGGGCACTATCAGAAGAGGCATAGTGGTCAGGTATTTGGTGACCCCAATTTAATCCCCAGCTTAGCCATTTTTACCACCTATATGAACTAGCATATATTTCTTTAATGTCTCTGGTCGTTGGTTGCCTCACACTATAATATGGGGCAAAATAGAACCTACTTCATTAGTTGTCTTGAGAATTAAATGAGGTAAGACACAAATTATGCATTCAATAAGTGATAGTCATTGGTAACAAGTAAAAATTGCTTATTTTTTTTTTTTGCAGTGATGATGGAACTTAATTTTAAAAATCTCCAATTCAAAGTATGTAAAAATCTAATTATATTGTCCAACACATACAGCCCATTGCTCATTTGGGAACTCCAGCATGGTAGGACCCTCCTTTCTTCATCTTGATATTCTTTCCACCCTCTCCCCTCATCCACCAGCCTATTGCTTTGTGTGTAGTAAGTGCCCAACAGAAGCATGAAGCTCCAAGTGCTAAGAAATAAGTGATCCTTGAATTATTTTAATGACTTATAATTAATGTGATGAATGAAACATGGTTAATGCTTTGAAGGAAAGCAGAGCTCTGTCAGAGACAAGCAGATCCTAACTTTGTGATCCTGCATTTAACATTGCTGCTTTTGCCCTAATGCTTACAGGATCCTTTGGGACTATCTTGTCTAAAATAGACACACAAAGAACACAGCAGCCATTATTCTGATTCAGGATTCAGGCCTCTAGGGTAGAACCATGCCTGTCTTTTTTTTTTTTTTTTTTAAACAAAATTCTCCTCAGTCTGAGAATTTGGTGTGAAGTACACGTGAGACTAAAATCACCCAGGGCCTGGTGACCACTCAGGAAAATAGTCATGTGTTTAGTCTTCACAGGTCTACCAACCCTGAAATACTCAGATCCATGCTCCTTCCACCTTCCATCTATGCTGGGAGACAGAAGCCCATCCCAAAGGTCCTCAGTGGGAATGAAGAATTGTGCTGCTCTCTTCAACGTGGCTCTAGGAAAAATTCCACCAAATGATGACCACCACAGTGTTTTCCCCATCTGTGCCCCTTGGCTGACCTTGATCACCCTAGGAGGAACTTCTCTTGTGATTAGAGAGCCTGGTGGCCACAGCTCACCAAGGTCTGAAGGGCTTCCATTTGTTCTCTTGTGTAGATGCCAGTGCAGGTCTGTTCAGGAGTCAGTTTTCTTCATACCCTGATGCAGACAGCACTTCAGAGCTGCTTCAATGTCTAGTTAATTTACATAAGAGAACATAATGAAACAGGTTGTTTAAGCTTTTCATAAGGAAATGTAGAAACCCTTAGTTTAGCCCAAGATGAAATTTTTCACTATCTGAATAATAAGCATGCCTAACCCTTAAGAATTCTGTGCATTATTCAATTGTAGCCATCCAAATTCCTATTTCTTTTTTTAATTACTTTATTGTTGTTCAATGACAGTTGTCTGCATTTTCTCCCCCCTCCCACCCCTGCCAAACCCACCTCCTTCCCTTGCTTCCACCTTCCTCTTTGGTTATGTTCATGTGTCCTTTATAGTAGTTTCTGAAAACCCTTCTCCCCACTGTCACCTCCCCCCTCCCCTCTGGTTACTGTTAGATTGTTCTTAATTTCAATGTCTCTGGTTATATTTTGTTTTTTTTTTCTTTTGTTGACTATGTTCCAGTTAAAGATGAGATCATATGGTATTTGTCACTCACCGCCTGGCATATTTCACTTAGCATAATACTCTCCAGTTCCATCCAAGCTGTAGCAAAGGGTAGGAGCTCCTTCTTTCTCTCTACTGAGTAGACTTCTATTGTGTAAATGTACCATAGTTTTTTGATCCACTCATTTACTAATGGGCACTTAGGTTGTCACTTTCAGCATTTGGCTATTGTAAATTGTGTTGCTATGAACACTGGGGTGCATAGGTTCTTTGGGATTGGTGTTTTAGGGCTCTCAGGGTATAATCCCAGCAGTGGAATTGCTGGGTCAAAAGGCAGTTCCATTTTTAGTTTTCTGAGGGAATTCCATACTGTTTTCCACAGTGGCTGCACCAGTCTGCATTCCCACCAACAGTGCACTAGGGTTCTCTTTTCTCCTCATGCTATCCAAGACTTCTTTGTCGATTTGTTTATGATGGCCACTCTGACTGGTGTGAAGTGGTATCCCATTGTGGTTTTAATTTGCATCTCTCTGATAGCTAGTGATATCGAGCATCTTTTCATGTGTCTCTGGATCCTCTGTATGTCCTTCCTTGGAGAGGTGTCTGTTCAGGTCTTTTGCCCATTTTTTAATTGGGTTTTTTGTCTTCTGGAGTGGAGTTGTGTGAGTTCTTTATATATTTTGGATCAAACCCTTGTCTGAGGTATCATTGGCAAATATGTTTTCCCATATAGTTGGTTCTCTTCATTTTAATGCTGTTTTCTGTAGCCATGCAGAAGCTTTTTCTTTTGATGAAGTCCCATTTGTTATTCTTTCCTTTATGACCCTTGGTTTAGGGGACATATCAGTGAAGATGGTGCTGCGTGGAATGTCTGGGAATTTCCTGCCAATGCTTTCCTCTAGGACTTTTATGCTGCCATGACTTACATTTAAGTCTTTTATCCACCTTGAATTTACTTTTGTGTATGGTGTAAGTTGGTGATCGAGTTTCATTTTTTTTGCATGTAGCTGCTCAGCTTTCCCAACACTATCTATTGAAGAGGCTATTTTTACTCCATTTTATGCTTCTTCCCCCTTGGTCAAATATTAATTGACCATAGAGACTTGGGTTTATTTATGGGCTCTCTGTTCTGTTCCATTGGTCTATGTGCCTATTTTTATGCCAGTACCAGGCTGTTTTGATTACAGTGGTCTTGTGATACAGTTTGATATCAGGTATTGTGATCCCTCCTGTTTTGTTCTTCTTTCTCAAACTTGCTGCAGCTATTCAGGGTTCTGTATGGTTCCATATAAATTTCTGAAATGTTTGTTCTATATCTGTGAAATATGTCATTGGTACTTTCATAGAGATTGCATGAAATCTATCAATTGCTTTGGGTAGTATGGACATTTTGATGATGTTAATTCTTCCAATCCATGAGCATGGTACATGCTTCCATTTGTTTGTGTCTTCCTTAATTTCTTTCTTCAGTGTTGTATAGTTTTCTGAGTACAGGTCTTTTACCTCCTTGCTTAGGTTTATTCCTTGGTACTTTATTTTTCTTGTTGCTATATGAAATGGGATTTTTTTCCCTGATTTCTGTTTCTTATGTTTCATTGTTGGTGTACAAAAATGCCTTTGATTTCAGAGTGTTGACTTTATATCCTGCTGTTTTGCCAAATTCATTTATTAGGTTGAGTAGTTTTTTGGTGGAGTCTATAGGATTTTCTATGTATACTATCATGTCATCTGCAAACAATCACAATTTTACTTCCTCCTTTCCAATTTGGATGCCTTTTATTTCTTTTTCTTGTCTGATCCCTATGGCTAGGACTTCCAATACTGTGTTGAATAGGAGTGGTGAAAGCGGACATCCTTTTCTGGTTCCTGATTTTAGTGGGAAAGCTCTAAGTTTTTTCCCATTGAGTACGATGTTGGCTGTAGCTCTCTCATAAATGGTCTTTATTATGTTGAGGAATGTTTCCTCTATTCCCACTTTGCTAAGTGATTTTATCATAAATGGGTGCTGTATCTTATCAAATGCTTTTTCCACATCTATTGACATGATCGTGTGATTTTTTTATTTTGTTTTGTTTATGTGGTGTATTACATTGATTAATTTGCAGATATTGTACCATCGTTGCATCCCTGGGATGAATCCCAGTTGATCATGGTGTATGATCTTTTAATGTATTGCTGGATGCAGTTTGCCAATATTTTGTTGAGGAGTTTAGCGTTTATGTTCATCAGTGATATTGGCCTGAAGTTTTCTTTCTTTGTGATGTCTTTATCTGGTTTTGGGGTTAGGATGATGCTGGCTTCATAAAAATAGTTTGGGAGTCTTCCATCTTCTTGAATTTTTGGAATAATCTGTGGAGGATGGGGGTTAGCTCTTCCTAAAATACTTTGTAAAATTCTCCTATAAAACTGTCTGGTGCAGGGCTTTTGTGTGTCAGAAGTTTTTTGATTACTGTTTCAATTTTATCAGCTATTATTGTCTGTTCAGGCTTTCTGCTTCTGCTTCATTCAGTTTTGGATGATTATATTTTTCTAGAAATTTGTCCATTTCACCTAGGTTTTCAAATTTCTTGACATATAGTTCTTCATAGTAATTTTTCACAATCTTTTGTATTTCTGAGGTATCAGTTGTTATCTCTCCTCTTTCATTTCTGATTGTGTTTATCTGGGTCCTCTCTCTCTTTTTCTTGATGAGCCTGCTTAAAGGCTTGTCTATTTTGTTTATGTTTTCAAAGAACCAGCTCTTGATTCATTGATCCTTAGAATTGTGCTGTTAGTCTCTACGTCATTTAATTCTGCTTTGATCTTGGTTATTTCCTTCCTTCTGCTTGCTCTGAGCTGTCTTTATTGTTGTTCCTTGAGTTCTTGGAGGCATAGGGTTAGATTGTTTATTTGAAATGTTTCTATCTTTTTTAGGTAGGCCTGTATTGCTATTAACTTTCCTCTCAGGACTGCCTTCACTGTGTCACATAAGTTTTGGATTGTTGTGAGTTCATTTTCATTTGTCTCCAGAAACTTTTTGATTTCTTCCCTAATCTCATTCTTGACCCATTCATTGTTTAATAGCATGGTGTTCAATCTCCATGAGTTTGACTGTTTAGGGTTTTTTCCCCTGAGGTTGGTTTCTGGTTTCAGTCCCTTGTGGTCAGAGAAAATGCTTGATATGATCTCAATTTTCTTGACTTTGTTGAGGCTTGTTTTGTGACCTGTCATGTGGTCTGTCTTTCAAAATGTTCTATGTGCATTTGAAAAGAATGTGTATTTATTTCTTTGGGATGAAGGGCTCTATATATATCAGTTAAGTCCATTTCATCTAGAGTATTGTTCATTGTCACAATATCTTTGTTGATTTTTTTTTTTAGAATATCTTTCCATTTTTGACAGTGGGGTGTTGAAATCCCCTACTATAATTGTGTTTCTGTCAATATCCTTCTTGAAGTCCTCTAAGATTTTCTTGATGTATTTTGGTGCTCCTACACTGGGTGCATATATCTTTACAATGTTTATGTTTTCTTGATGGATTCTTCCCTTGAATATTATGAAGTGACCTTCTGGGTGTCTTTTTATGGCTTTTTTTTTTTGAGGTCTATTTTATCTGATATGAATATTGCTATCCTGGCTTTTTTTTTTTCCCCTGTTCATTTGCTTGCAATATTTGTTTCCAGCCCTTCACTTTCACTGTGGGTCTTTTGTTCTGAGGTGGTTCTGTTGTAGTCAGCATATGTGTGGGTGATGCTTTCTTATCCATTCTACTATTCTATGTCTTTTGATTGGGGCATTTAGTGCATATATGTTTAATGTTATTATTGATAGGTACTTATTCATTGCCATTTTTCTGTACCTGTGTTCCTCTCTCTCTCAGTGTTTTTCTTCCTTCTCCTAAAGAGGACCCTATAGCATGTCTTGCAGAGCTGGTTTGGTAGAAGTATATTCTTTGAGCCTTCCTTTGTCTGGGAAGTTCCTTATTTGTCCTTCCATTTTAATTGAGAGCCTTGCTGGGTAGAGTAGTCTAGGTTCCAGGCCTATGGTTTTCATTACTTGCAATATTTCTTGCCATTCCCTTCTGGCTTGGAGTGTTTTCATTGAGAAGTCAGCTGCTAGTCTTATTGAAGCCCCTTGTACGTTACTTCCTGTTTTTCCCTTGCTGCCTTTAAGATTCTCTCTTTGTCTTGGAATTTTGCCTTTTCAATTAAGATGTGTCTTGAAGTGGGCCTCGTTGGGTTCCTCTTGATTGGGACTCTCTGTGTTTCCTGGATTTGTGTGACTTTTTCTCTCATCAAATTAGAGAAGTTTTCCATCATTACTTCTTCAAACAGGTGTTCTATCCATTGCTCTTTTTCCTCTCTTTCTGGTATCCCTATTATATGGACATTATTACATTTCATGGTGTCCTGCATTTCCCTCAACCCCTCTTTATTCTTTCTGAGCCTCTTTTCTTTTTCTTTCTTTTTCTGGGTGTATTTTTCTACCTTGTCCTCCAGCTCGCTGATCTGATCTTCTGCTTCACCAATTCTGCTTTTGATTCCTTCTACTGTGTTCTTCAGTTCAGAAATTATATTCTTCATTTCCTCTTGGCCCTTGTTGATAGTTTCTATTTCCTTTTTCATGTTGATATAGTTTGCAGTGAGTTCATTGTAGTTTCCCTGTAGTTTTTGGTAATTATCTGTGAGCTCATTGAGCTTCCTTATAACCCTTGCTTTAAACTAATATCTGATAGTCGACTTGCCTCTATTTCATTTAGCATTCTTTCTGAGACTTCCTCTTTTCCTTTCATTTGGAGATTGGTTCTTTGTCTTCCCATTGCTTGTAAGACTCTTCTTGTTAGCCTCTGCTTTTTAAATTGATCTGTTCTGACTCCATGGCTTTATGGTGTGAACTTCTATGGTAGAAGACCTGTGAGATTCAGTGGTGCAGTCTCCTTGATCTCCTGAGCTCACTGGTCTTGGGCTGTCATTTATATTGGCTCATTGTATGTCTTTGGATTTTGATTGCTGTTGGGTCTTTCTTTGGTGGGTCCTTCCCTCCAGCTGTTTATCTGAGGGTCACTCCACCCACCATGTCTTGTATTCTGTTGTGTGGGTGTGGGCAGGTTGTGCTGAAGCTGGTTATTCTGTATATACAAGGTTTTGAGGATTCTCTCTTGCTCTTGTTCAGTTGTTTGTTCTGAGTAGTTTCCCCACCATTAAGTTGTATTACTAGATAGGTCCTGGGCTGAGTTAGTGTGACTTCTACTCCCTCCTTCACCTTCTTCTGTTCTTATCTGTTGGTGATTCCTTTGTTGGTGGGTTTCTTCTTCCTGCAGGTATCCTGGTCTTCACAGCTTCCATCTACTCATCTGATTTTTCAATGCACTCTACAATTTTTGTCTCCAATCTTCATATATGCTGGGATACTATTGGCTGTTTGCTCTGTTCCTCAGAATATTGGCTATGTGTTTCACCTGTGTGCTGGGGAAGTAGACTCTACTCCCACCTATCTTGCCACCATCTTCTGTCCCCCCAGATGAGTAAAGAGAAAGGAAGATCCCAATTCCCATTCCTTTCAAGTCCTTGGTATTTTAGAAATTCTATTCTATTCTAGACAAGAAAAATCAGGTAATTGTTGAGTTTTTGGTTTTCTTTTTGTTTTTTTTTTTCCTGCCTATCACTTACAATTCTTTTGAATAGTAGTTAGGTACATATTAGCATAATAAAAGGCTTGCAGAGATTAATCTGTAGAAGGAAATGTAAACTGTACTACTGGAGAGTATTTTCCAGTTATGTATCCTACCAGTAACTCTATGATGTGGCATTTACTCTTTAGGCTCTGAAGGAACAGCAAACAACAGCACCAACAGGCTCCCAGCTCTCATGGAACTTATATTCTAGCAGAGGGACACCTATTACAATATGCAAATAAATTAATTTATGAAAAAGAATATCTTAAAATAGTAATACCATTATTGAGTGATCTTAAAAGGTGAGAGGAGAGAGAGAAACAGGACAGGGGAGGGGCCACTTTGGCTAGAAAAGTCAGGAAAGGCCCCTGAGATGACAGAGCTGAGCTAAGCTTGAGACATAAAGTGCTCCCCTGAGTAGACCTAAGGCAGAGGATTGCCATCCATGGCCCATTGCCAAATCTCACCTGGCATCAGTTTTTGTGTGGCCTGCCAACTAAAAATGGGTTGTACATTTTTATTTTTATTTAGTGGCAGGGGCAGGAGAGGGAGGTAGGTCTTACATGTTTAAATGGTTGAAAACAAATCTAAAGTTAACAATATGTTGTGGCACATAAAAACAATATGAAACTCAAATTTCAGTGTCCATCAAAGTTCTTTGGAAAAAAACCATGTACACTCACTTCCACATTGTCTACAGCCCGTTTCAGGCCACAGTGATTGAGATCGGTAGTTGCAATAGAGACTGTATGGAGCCCAAAGCCTAAAATATTTACTACGTAGCCTGTTAAGAGAACGTGTACTGACCCCTTGTCTAAGAGAAGAGCATTTACACAAGGGGACATGTCAAGTCACAGTATGAAGATTCAGAGGACAGCAGGAAGGCTGAAATAAGGGGATAAAGATAACATCTGAGAGACAAGAAGAATTCAGATCCTGTGGACACAGGATATTCTTGTCATCTACTCATATGCTACCATACACTTTTGTCTAGTCTCTACCTCAAACAGTTCAAGTTACTAAAAGCAAGGCCAATGTATACTCATTGTAATGGACAAAATTTTACCCCATCCTCCTTGACCAGCTTGGCCTGGGAGTTCTTCCTCTTGCTTCCCTTTGGCTTGAAACAGTGATTTACCAACTAGAACAAATGACCAGAATCCTATCTCTGCTACTTACTTGAGCAGGTGTGACCTTGAGCAGGTTACTTAACCTTTCTGTGGTGTAGTTTCCTCATTTGTAAAGTAGGGCTACTACTACCCAACTTAAGTATTTCTATTAAATGAGATATTACACATAAAGCCTAATAAGTGCTGTTATTATCTGCTGCTATTATTATTATTGAGCAAAAATGTTACTTGACAAATGTGGATCCCTGGCCCCACCCCCAGAAATCCAGATTCCATAAGTCTAGGGTGGGGCGCAGGAACCTGAGCCACACATTGAGAAATATTGCCTCAGGAAAACAGGTGTGGGGCCATCTGGCCTGGCAACATGACCTGGACTAAGGCATCAATAAACAGTAACTCTGTTGTCTTAGAATAGTTAAAGAGCCTGAGGTGGGATTTTTTTTTAATACAAGCCAAGTTTGAGATTGAAAAAAGAAATGGAGATAGAGGAAAGGATGGCAATGGGGTGGGCCTCAGACTTATGCCACTCCTCAAGAATAATATTAAGTCCTCTCTCATTGTAGTCAGGGTCCTCTGCAGATGAAGCTGTGTATAGAAAAAGAATTGTGTGTGTTTACTTTCACCGTTGTCCTGTGGATGACTGTTAGAGTCTTTGTATTGCACTTCATTAGGGAGCTATTATAGAGGGAGGCAGGGTTTCTTGCCTCTTCCTCACCCCCATCCCCATTAGTCAGAGCCACAGGGGCCAGGAGGGTGAGCGAGTGAGGCAGGACTGATGTAAAGCAATAGGGAGTGGTGAGAACTCTGGTGAACAAGAGAGCACATGCTGTACCTACAGGCTAGCAGCTCCTCCTCTCCAGCCAATCGTGGTCACATAGGAATGCAGGTGGAGAATGACAAGGTACTCCTATTTTCCAAGAGAAGCCAGATATCCAAATTTTTGTGTAATGTAATCCCATTAATAAATGTTGGCAAGTAATTCAATTTTTTTAAACCTATTTGGGGGGCGGGGAACCCACATCTGCTAGCCGGATGCAGCCTGTGGGTGGGCCTCTAATTTGCAGACCTTGGTTGAGGTTGTATATTTAAAGTTTTGGGACCTGAGTCCCCCATTCTCACCTACCCACATGGCCTGGAAGAGGAACAGGATCTACTCTAGGGCAGTGTTCTCAACCTTAGCTACACATTAAAATAACCTGGGGAGAGAGATTATATACTGATATCCAGGCTCCATATCAGAGCTTCTGAATTAATTGATCCAGGTAGAGCTCCCAGGGAATATGCAGCCAGAGTTGAGCCCTGCTGTGCAAGGTCAAGACTAAACGGGCATGTTTGGTGAAGGAGATGATCTTGGGAAGAGAATGCCCTAAAGGCCAGGCTAGCAACTCCTCTCAAAGTATTAACTTTCTGTGCTCTCTCCTAATCTATGGGGAACAGTCATGTAAATAGTTGCAAAGAGATTAACATTATTAAAAATTTTGTTTTCTGATGTCCATCAGATACCTCCAGGCCATCACTAAATTGTCGCAGCTAAGTACAGCTTATGAGGTGGTAATGATGGTGGTCAGGTCATGGTTTTTTGGGGGAAATAAGGGACAAGGTGAAGGCTCCTCCTGTTCCTCTCCACTAAAGCATTAGCAGAGAAGCTGCAGCCCCCTGACATGGCTGATGAATGGAGTCCAGGTGACCTACAGCAGCCCAGCAGGAAAAGTCTGCAACACAGGGGAACTGGCAGGCTGCCTCAGTGGCAGAGTTAATATTCCAGACCAAAGTGACTCCTAAAGCCAGAGTACAGGCTTGATGCTTGGTGATGAATTCCTTTTTAATCTTTGATACTTACCCCAGTGTTTGTCTGGTCCACGGTGGGCTATAGATTTGTGATGAAGGAACTGAGAAAGAGAGAGAGAGATTGAGATTGAAGTTAGTAGTTGTCCTTACTGCCTGCCCTTCTGTCTTTTGAGGCCATTTTTTACTCTTCTTGCTCCCTCCTGATGAGCAAATGGGGGGTCTGTATGGGACCTGGGTCCACTAAATTTTTAAAGCTGCTGGGCTTTCCAGCTAGTTCGTAAGTACCAGGGTGGTTCTGCATAAAGGCTTCACTCACATGTATTAATTGGCCCTTAACACACAGGAAGACAGCAATGAGTTTTTATATTGGGGGTGGGGGTGTTTTGAACCAGGAACCAGATTCCTAGTTTTTCTGTACCCATGATCCTCCCTTTGAAGTCAACAGGAGCCCCGCTCAGGGTGTCTAGAGAAACGAGGACCTGGTCTAAATGAATTGTTAGCAAAATGTATTAAAGTGCTAAAGTAAGATTAAGTTACCCAGAGAAAATATAACTTGGCCAGAAGAAACTGCAATCAGAACCATCTGAAGAGGGTCCTATGGTCAAAGAAAAAGAAGAAAATGTATTTTTAAAATTCAATGCATGTGTTCAGTTGCCTCAGAGGAAATAAAGAACCATTGTCCTTCACATGTTTAAAATGTGAACTGCCAATTAATGATGTGAATGGCAAATTGTGCTACAATTAAAAACATAGCAATGTTGTCTTAGGCAATTAGAATAACTGTCTTCTGTTAATTATGGGTTGATGGATTTTGCATGCTGCCAGCAATTACCTTTTGAGTCTGAGCTTTTCTGAACATAATCCAAATCCATAAAGACATTGATATAATAAGAACTGTCTTCCTTGTTGGTGTGCCTGCCATATTTTTAGTGTGTTTTAAGGTATGTAATTATTTTTCATTAGGTCTCCATAAGACATTTTCTTCACACATGTTTTGCTAGATCATCATTAAAGAACCTTATAACTAATATGAGAGGAGTGGGGAGTAGAAGGAAGTCAGGCAAAACTTGGTTTATATATTTACTAGCTGGGTACTTTGGGCAAATTGCTTAGCCTTTCTGGACTTTAAAGGAAAATATATACCTTCCAGGATTGCTAGGGGGATTATATGAGATAATATTTACATATTGCTAAGTAGTATACATGATGCACAGGAGGTGTTCAATAAAAGTAGTTCTTGTTTTTCTAGAAGTAACAGGGATATCCTCTCAACTATTTCATTATAGCCACATGGATAGTTGCCATCCAGCTTATGCCATGCACAGCTGCTGACATTGAAGTCTGTGTGAGTATTGCCCCCAGGAGTTGTGCAATATACAACCTTCATAACTAAACGTTGCTGTTCTGCTTGCAACCAGGATCCTAAACTTAAATCCTTTTTAATCTTTGTCCTCAGATGAACATGTCCTATTTTTGTTCTTTAGACCTTCTCCTAGTTGGGCTTTTTCATTGGTATTGATTAGGGGTTAGCAGATTTCTACCTACAGATCTAATCTGATCTGCAGCCTGTTTTTGCAAATAAGATTTTATTGGAATGCAGTTATACCCATTCATTTACATATTGTCAACAACTCCTTTTTTTGCAGCACAGCAGAGTAGTTGCAACAAAGACTCTATGGTCCAAAAAGCTGAAAATATTTTACTATCTGGCCCTTTACCAAGAAAGTTTGTTGAACCCTGATATTGATGACTATCTAGCCCTTTATTTTAATTCCAGGGAAACAGAATGTTGCCTATTTCTTTGTTGTTCCCCCCCTCCCCACTGGGAAAAGCCTAGAACTGGTGGTAAAGTCCAGGAAAAACATCTACCCCACCTCTCATATCACTGGGCCAGGAGGTGGGGTAGATGTTTTTCCTGGTCTTCGCTGCCATCTTTAGGCTCTTCTCCATCCTCCCTCAAATCCCTGAAGCTCTGAATTTCATGATTTTAGTTTCTCTCATTCACTCCCCAATCCTTGTGGCAGTCATTTACTGATCCCTGATAATTTTAGCTCCTAGCTCTCTATCATTATTTCAATAATCTTCCCATCATAATTCTTGGTAATTTTCATAATTATTTTCATAAGTGATCTTTGCATTATCGTGGTCTCTCAGGTCTTGAATCAGACCATATCCAATGATTTCACTTTCACTCAACATTCAACAACTATTTATTGAATGCCAGACGTCCCTCTTCCATAGTCTTTTAGCTACTTCCTCCCAGTCATCCCCAACCTCATCTTTGCCAACTAGAACCACCCTTGCCCAGTCAGGCTCCCCTGCTTACTTTCTGTAGCTTTGACTTCAATGACTGCCAACCCCCCTGGGACCTATTCCCTTGATCCCATTGCCTTTTGACTATCCCTGACACCTTTCTATCTTCATGTCCCTTGCTTCCTAGCTTAAATTTCATGGCCTTTTGCTATAATTACTCCCTAGCCTGAGTCCCCAAGCCCTCTTTCCCCTTCATTGCTCTTCTGGCAAAACCTCAGTCCTGGTTATGCCTAGTACTGGACCAAACTTGCACCTGAGCAGAAGAACTTGACTAAAGAAAAACGTGACCGTGAGGCTGAAAAACATGTGAAGTGAGGCTGGTTAGCCTCACTTTTATTCATGTCCTCTAATCTCAAATGGACACTTATGCTCCCTGCTAATCTTACTCTATTTCCCTCACACCAACTCCCGTGGATGATTATTTTTATACCTTCTCATTGCTCATTAAACCTCCAGTATCTCCACCCAATTGTCTCTCTCAATGATCTTGTCTCCTATTTCACCAAGGAAAAGAAGCAATCAGAAGTGAATATCCACCAACTCCCACCACCATAGCTACATGCTTCTTTGCATATAATCTGCCTTCCAGCTTGTGTAAGGTTCTACAGTCCCAGCTAATACCAGCATCTCCATTTGCCTACTGGACTCTGTCCCCTCTTACCTATTCAGGGGTATTGCTTTCACACTTCTCTTTTTCCCTTAGTACCTTATTTGTTCTTCCCATTTTCTACAAGAATATTTTCATCATTACAAATATGTTATTTCTCTCATTTCAAAACAAAACAAACTCTTGACTCCATTTCCCTCTCTAGCTACCTCCCCATTTCTCTGTTCCCCTTTATAGAACAACTCTTCAAAAGTGCTCTCTAGCCTTGGCCAGTGTGGCTCAACTGGTTGGGCGTCGTCCTGCAAACTGAAAGTTTTCAGGTTTGATTCCTGTTCACATGCCTGGGTTGTGGGTTCAGTCCCCCATTGGGGTGCAAGCAAGAGGCAACTGATCAATGTTTCTCTCTCTTTTCTTAAAAGTTTTTAAGTGTTCTCTATTCTCAGTGTGCCCAATGTTTATCTTCTATTCTCTCTTTAACACTCAAATCATGCTTTTATCTTTACTTCATCAAAAGTCCTCTTGTCAAAGTCACAAATGATATCTATATTGCTTAATCCAGAGGTCAGTTCTTAGTCCCACTGTGACCTTCCAAAAGTGTTTTGAGTACTGACTGGTGGCTCGGTTGGTTGGAGTATCATCCCATACACCAAAAGGTTGAGGATTCAGCCCCCATTTAGGGCACAAACCTAGGCTGCGGGTTCGATCCCTGGTTGGGGTGTGTATGGACACAAGCAATCAATGTTTCTCTCTCACATCCATGTTCTCTCTCCCTCTACCCCCCCTTCTCTCTCTCTAAAAAATCAATAAACATTTCTTTGTATGAGGATTTAGAAAAAAAAGTATTTTGAAACAGGTGACTGTCCCTCCCATTTAGCATGTTCTTCTAGGGAGCGAGGGACTAGAATCACAGGAAAAAATCATCTAGGAGACCCTGGGTATGTTTGGGCTGATTGTGTTGAATGCAGGAGAAGACTCCTTTCTGTAGAAGCCTCAGCCTTGTAAAACATACAGTTCAACTGAGATGAGATGGTCCCTCATTCCTGTGATGCCGAGAGAAACCTAGTGGCTGAGGGGAAGGTAGGATAGAAGGGTGGAGGTAAAGAAAAGAGTTAGCCCTGAGTTGAATCCTGTTTCCTGATTTACAAGCTGTGAACTTGGCTGTGTTACCTATACTTTCCAAGCCTTGGGTTTTTTGTTTGTTTGTTTGTTTTAAATTATTATTATTATTATTTAAGTGTAGATGGGAATGTCTATTGCATAGGCTTATTGTAAAGAAAAAATGGATTAATGTTAGAGAAATCCTGAAATCATAGTTGTAAACTCAAATGCCTGCCAGGGTGCGCAGGTGGGAAATATAAATTAAGACAGTGAACAGATGCCTAATTCTTAAAATAGGTCAAGTTCAATTTTTGAAAATAAACACATTGGGCCAAATGAACCCCAACTGAAAGCCAAGTTTGACCCACCTCTGTTGCCTGGATGGTGGCTGAAACATAGTAGGTATTTGGTTAATACTAGATTTATTTTGGAAGTCCACCTCGGTCAGTTAGTCCACCAGTCAGTGACTACTGCCTTCATGCCTGTGACATTCATACATGTCTGTCCTGAACCCCTCCATACAAGGTACTTTGTGAGATAGAGTAGTGGTTTCCACCCTCCAGCTCTGTTTTCTAAAACAGGCGGACAGATTGTAAAAACAACTGCAAACTATGAAAAGTGTTATGAAGACAAACAAAGGAATGAAGGGAGTTTTTTTGTTTGTTTTGTTTTTCAAGTAGAAGAGGAGCTGGGAATTCACTATAGTAGAAAGAAGGTATTTGAAAGTGATGGTTAATAACTCTGGCTCTGGAATCTAATTTCCTGGCTCTGTGACCTAAAGATAATATTGCTCCTACTTCCTAGGGCCATTGAGAGGATTAAAGGAGTTGATGTACTTAAATGACTCAAGTCATTCCCCAGTTTGTGGTCATAGAGGTGAGCTATAAGACAGGCAAGGGCTTAAATGTGAATTTGGTAACTAGGATTCTAATGGAGGCGACTCCCTTGTCCCAATTTACACAGAACTTTCCCTATATTGGTGCTGGAAGTTGTGCGACCTGGGAAACACCTTATCTCTAGGCATATCTAGATGGTTGGTCACCCCAGTGCTACTTCCAGCTGTTAAGTAACCATGTTGAGACCACCTTCTCCAGATCTGTAAAATGAGGAATTCAGACTAGGTGGGTATCTCTGAAACAGATGCATGAAAATCTCCTCCTGTTAAAACATGGAGTGCTGGGCCTCACCCCAGGGTGTCTAGTCCAGCAGGTCTGGGGGCAGGTGTGGCCTGACCCACTGCACTAGATGATCACAAAGGCCCATTTGTCCTTTGAGAGTCTGTGATTTTAGGACTACTTCCTGTGACCAACTTACAGTCTTTACACAAAAATGGGGTTCATATATAGAACGCCACTTACTCATTCAATCAAGTATTCATTTGACACTATTTATGGAACATCTGCTATTTGCCAGACAATATTCTAGATACTGGGAAGCTAGCAGTCCACAAAACTGTAAAATGGCAAATTCCCTGATGGGAGGGACAGAGCTAACTTGGCTCTATACCCTGCCCTGCCCCTCCACCATATCATGCATAGTGAAGCCACTTAACAAATAAGAGCTGGAGAAGAGTGCAAGATAATACATAAGGAAGCAGTAAGCTGTGCCTGTAGAACTTACACCCAGACAACTACTGGGTAGGTTAGTTAATCTGTACCCAAGAGATATAACCCCTTTCACCCTCACTCCCTACCAAACACACACCCAAACTCCCTATCTCAATGTCAGTTTTACAGCTGGGATTCCATTTTTTGAGATTCATCCATTTTCTTTTATGAAAAATAGCACAAACACTTTGAGACTTATCTGACCATTCCAATAAGAATATAATAGGATGACAATTATTTCAGTTATTTTGCTGCCAGCTACATGAGAGAACCTACCTTGGATAAGAAAGCAGGCGCTCTGCATTTCTTTCATACCTATGCCATTGGAAGGAGGGAGGGAGCTCATTTTTTTTTTTTTTTTTTGGATTGTGGAAGAACCAGAATATTTGTTACACAAGAAGGTTCTGGTCACAAAATCCACATCAGCCCATAATAAGGATCCTTGATTGTCAGGATCCTGACATGTTAGAAAGTTCAACTGATAACACTATTTTTTGACAGTCCTAATGACAGGTTTATTTGATTAGACTTTATCCTTTTCCCAGTCTGTTCATGTTTTACTGCATGTCCACTTAACCATACTTGTCGTCTCAGTTATCTATGGCTGCATAACAAATCACCCCCAAATTTTTACTGGTCACCATTTGTGGTTTAGGTATTTGGACAAGGCTCAGTGGGATGGCTTATCTCTATTCATGTGGGGCTGGCGAAGCTCATCCAGGCAGTTTCATTTAGCTGGTGGCTATACTGGGCTGACAGGTCCCAAATGGCTTCATTCTCATTTTGAGGTTATAGTGCTGGCTGTTTTCTGAGCTGCAGAGCTTTCCTCCGTATAGCCTCCTTTTCCTCATTGTCTCTTATTCATCTCTAGCAGAACCTGGACTTCTTTCCATGAAGCTTAGGTAAGAGGAGGGTGAGAGGTGAAGCCACCAGGCTTAGAACTGGCACATTGTCACTTTGACTACATTCTATTGATCAAAGGAAGTCACATGGCATCCCTAATTCAAGGAGATAGGAGACATGTACTCCCCCTGTTGATGGCAGAAATTAGTAGTGCCCATCTTTGCAGGTGGTCAATCTACATACTTGCTTTCTCTCCATCTTTGTCAATGAACTTCAAATAAGAAAGAATATTTTTTTAGGTGGTGGTTAGGGGATCTGGTGGCAAGGCAAATGTTTTTCTTTGATTTATAGCATCTAAATCCAAGAAGAGTATCAGAGCCCCCCAGGGAAATAAGGACATTTAAATGATTATCTTGAGAATGTAGCTATGGACAAGAATGACAGTGGAAAGCATATAATGTGTATATGTCTATATGTTTATGATAAATTTGAAATGTGTCAAAAAACCCAACTGTCCTTTTGGAAACAAATAGAATAGGATAAAATTCTCAAATGCTTCTTGTTAGTCTGAATGCATCTCAAAGAAAAAGAATTGACCAGCATGAGAGAATTTTTCCAAAATCTCACAGGCAGCAGATGTTTTGAATGCTCTTCAGTTAAGGGCAATAATGCCAACAACATGTTTGCCCATATTTGTGAAATTATTATATTAAGAGCTTGTGAAATATGGAAAAGGTAAACACAAATGCAAGCACACAAAAATATGTAGAGCACAGAGTATGATCTGTCCTCATGACAGTGATGGGGGAGACAGTCATAGGAGGTGTGTATATAGGGTAAAATATGGTGATCTATTGCTTCTCAATCTCTAAGTATGCAAATGGATCACCCAAAGACTGGGTCTTTAGAAGAGGTAGATCCTGATCCAGTGGGTCTGGGGTGGAGGATGAGATTCATATTTCTGACAAGCTTTAGGTGATGTTTATTGATGCCACAGGTGCATAGATTTAAACTTTGTAAGTCTCCTTCCTGAGGCAGCAAATGTTGTCTCTATGCCTACCATATTTCTGAAACTGTGCTAGGCAACAGGAATTCCAAGACAGGGCTACTACTCAGACTCTCAACCTAATGAGCCTAGAAGAAGAAATCAACACAAAAATAATTCAGAGTGATAAGAGAGTTTTGGGTTAATTGTGATTGTGGTGGGTTAACTGTTAATACAGTCTTTGGGTTCCTGACTCAGCCCCTAACTAGGATGTAGGTTTGGCAAACTGATTGACCAGAGTCTCAGTATCTCCATCTATAAGATGATCTTATGGTGTCTATCTCATAGAATTCTTATGCAAGTTCAGTGAAATTAAGCCATAATGTGAAATAATGCTAGCACATAGTAAGTGCTTAGTAATTATTAACCCTTCTTCTTACACAAATGCTGCTGTATGTGTTTCTGGGAAAGTATAATACATTTATCTTAAAATATTTAGTGTAGTAATCATAGAGCAAATTCTGTAAAGCTATTAGCAAGTATGAAAAAAAGAAAATATATCCATTCTCACATTATTCTTGAGAAACCAAGCATCATGACACCTCTCATAAGATATACACTGAATATAAAGTATGTGTAACAATGGTTGAAGTGGAACTTTGATTTAAGGGTCTATTTATTCTTGATCTAATGTGACCTCAACATGATCATTTAACCTTACTTTTCTCATTTATAAAATGGGAATGATAACAGTTGTCATATTCAAAGTTTATTTGGTTCAAATGCCATAATGAAGTTTTGATGTCCACAGAGCTAACTAGGAATCTTGGCCTTGTCACTTACTGGCTAGCTTACGTGGCCTTGAGCATTTTTTTCAACTTCTACCTCAATGAAAAACAAAACCATAGAAAGGACTCAGCCAAGTGACAGGTATATAAATGCTCAGTAAATGATAGAGCTGTTGTTGTGACGTGACATCATTTTGAAAAATATAAGCTATGCCCTAGGAATAAATTTAACCAAGGATGTAAAAGACTCAGAAAATTATAAGACACTGAAGAAATTGCAGAAAATACCAATAAGTGGAAGTACTGTATTTTGCCATGTATAATGCATACGTTTTTGCCCACATTTTTGAGGGAAAAAGGATGCTCATTATACATGTGTATAATGATTACATACCACAGGTATAATAATTCCCATATATAATGCACAGAAAAATGTGGGTATGCATTATACACAGCAAAATACAGGATATAACATGTTACCAGATAAGAGGAATTAACATCATTAAAATGCCCATGCTGCCCAAAGCAATCTACAGATTCAACACAATTCCTGTCCAGATACCAATGGTGTATTTCACAGAACTAGAACAAATATTCCAAAAATTTATATGGAACCACAATAGACCCCAAATAGCCACAGGAATCCTGAGAAAGAAGAACAAATTTGGAGGAATAATGCTACCTGATATAAAATTATACTACGAGGCCATAGTAATCAAACCAGCAAGGTACTGGCATAAAAACAGACATATAGATCAATGGAACAGAATAGAGAGCCTGAAAATAATTTATAGTCAATTAATATTTGAAAAAGGGAACAAAAACATATAATGGGTAAAGATAGTCTATTCATTAATGGTGGTGGGAAAATTGGACAGATATGTGCAAAAAAGTGAAACTAGAGTAACTTCTTACACTGTATACAAGAATAAACTCAAAAGGAATTAAAAATTTAAATGTTAGACTCAAAACAATAAAAATTCTAGAAGAAAACAAAGGCAGTAAAATCTCATATTTCTCATAGAAATATTTTTCTGATATGCAAGGGAAATAAAAAATGTATATATAAACAAATGAGAGTACATTAAACTATAAGGTTTTCTGCACAGCAAAGGAAACCACAAACAAATTGAAAAGTAGAAGAATATATTCACCAATAATACATCTGATAAGGGGTTAATATCCAAAATTTATTAAGAAACTTACAAAACCCAACACCAAAAAACACCACAAAGAACTGGGCAAAGGGCATGAACAGACACTTGTCCAAAGAGGACATATAGATGGCCAATAGACACATGAAAAGATGCTCAATGTGACTAATCATCAGAAATGCAAATTAAAACCACAGTCAGATATCACCTCACACCTGTCGGAATGGCTATCATCAGTAAATCAACAAACAAATATTGGAAAAGAGGTGGAGAAAAGGGAAACCTCATGAACTGTTGGTGGGAATGCAGATCAATGCAGCCATTGTAAAAAACAGTATGAAATGTCCTCAAAAAATTATAAATAAAACTTCCTTATGACTGAGTAATTCCACTTCTGGGAATATATCCCAAGAAACCTGAAACACTAATTCAAAAGAATATATACACCCCTATGCATTGCAGTATTATTTAGAATAGCCAAGGTTTGGAAGCAGCCCAAGTGTCCATCAACAGATGAATGGTTTAAAAAAAGCTGTAATACACTTATACAGTGGAATACCACTTAGCTATAAAAAAGAAGGATGGACCTTTTGTGATAACATGGATTGACCTAGAGAGTATGCTAAGTGAAATAAGGCAGTCAGAAGAAGATAAATAGCATATGATCTCACTTATATGTGGAATCTAATGAACAAAATTAACTAACAGAGAAAATAGAAACAGACTGATAGAGAACAGACTGATAGCTGTCAGAGGAGAGAGAGTTGAGGGGCTGGGTGAAAAAGGTGAGGGGATTAAGCAAAAAAGAAATACAACTGATAGACAACAGTGTCTTACCAGCAGGAAAGGGGGATTGGGGGAGGGAGAAGAGGGTATAAGGGAGATAAATGGTGGTGGCAGGAGACTTGACTTGGGGTGGTGAACATGTAATACAATATACAGATCATGTATTATAGAATTGTACACCTGAAACCTATATAATTTTATTAATCAGTGTCACCCCAATAAAGTCAATAGAAAAACTATAAGGTATGTGACTTTATGAAAATTATTATAAGTTGTGATAAATGTGCTGTTAACATTGAAGTGTTGCTTGTCAGTTGCTGGCAGTAAGGCATAACCCTTGTTTCCTCCCCTGCCCCTTCCACATGCTGCTCCAAGTGACAATAGCAAAGGCAGAGGCAGACTGGGGGTGAGGGGGTCTCAGGCAATGATGTAATTAGCCCTTCTCTTCATCACTGGAGCTAAGAGGCTGCCTCTTACATGGACCATGATCCAGAATCTCAGAAATTTGAAATGCTCATAAAAATGTCTTTATCCTTTCAGTGAACCAGTTAAAATTGCAAATTCAAAAAGGAAGGACAAGTGTGCAGGTCCTAGTTTGTGTTAGAAGGTGGACTCTGATGGTTTTGGCCCCTGTCTGATGATGCTTGGAAGAGGAGGGCAGGGACATGTGCTGGGTCACAGCTGAGCTCCAGGCGTCAGCCAGTCTCTCTGCAGAAATGCAGCAGTTACACTTGGCACTTTTGGGCATCAACCAGTATTCCAATAGCCAGCAATTGCACAACAAAACACACCTCTTTAGACCTCCGCCAAAGAAAAATCTTGTAATGGGGAATAGAGAAATCTCAAAATTATCTCTTATGTTCCATCTCTGGACTTATTAGCTTCCCCCCTTACTTTTCCCACTGATCCTTCTACTTGACAAGATATGCAAGGAAGGAGTTAATGAGTATACAGTTTTATTTTCCTTGGAAGAGAAATACAAAACAGGCTCAAAGCAGGGCTGTCATCACCCTGCAAGTCTCCAGGGGTTTTGTAGGTAATTATTAAGTCTTTGTGGCATTCCTGGAGAAAAGAAAAGAAAACCCTCTCTGTGGAAAGCACCTACTAAGATTTTTCCATCTATAGTATGTATATGAACTTTCAACTTTTCAGAGTTCAAATTCATTAACACTGTAAAATAAGCCTTAGATGTGTTTAGCCCTGAACGGTTTATAAAGAAGACCCTTGCATCATATATCACAATGAATCCTTCCTTAACTGTCTTAGCACTCAGGTCAAAAGGACCACTATGTTTGTTTCCATTTGAGAAAATGAGGCTTAAAGAAAGGAAATGAGTGGGTACAGGTTTCATAGGTAATATGGCCTGGCTAGAATCCCGGTCTTCTGAACATTGCCCTGGTGCTCTTCTAATAAAAATCTGTACCAGTAGGAAAGCACCTCTGAACCCCAGCATTCTGTAAAACCCATCCATTACCACCACCTACAACAGCCATAATTTAGTCCCCTAGAATTTGTATTCTTAAAAAAAAATCTGTGTGATCAACCCGTTTTCTTATTATTTTGTCATTTGCTTCTCTCCCCACTTGGTCATTTCAGGCTATCTAAATGTTGAGTTCCTCCCTTGCATTGGGTTTAAGATGTTTAACCGCTAGGGCTTCTGTATTTAAGAGACCTGCAGTTGTTCTCATTAGGGATTTGATTTGATGCTGGCCCTGTAGTTTGGTCACTGGTAGATTAAAACAAACTGGAAAGCTTAAAGTCCCTAGGTGACTCTTTCAAGGAATAAGTATTCGAAATTGTGAAAATGGCAGTGGAGGAAAATGAGGACCTGGAGTGCCCAAATGAATGATTGTTCTGTGCTGAATAGACTAAGACTTGTTGTTTTGTAAGCAGGGACATGGACGTCCTTAGAAAGTGGCTGTTGTTGGTCAGGTCTTTCTGATCTTAGTTTCTTGCTACAGATGAATTCTCCCCTGAGCGCCACATCACTGCATGAAGCCCACACTGCTTTCCATGACAGGCAGATTGCTAGTATGTGGGCAAACTTCCATACATGGTATGGGAAGCAGACATGACTTCATGCTCTGTTGTAGACGAGAGGAACTGCCAAGGCTCAGGCGCCCAGTCCCCTAAGAGTTTCTCCGTTTTGGAATCCTCCTCTCTGGCTGTGTGGTATAACCAGACCACAGGGGGTGCGTGAGATTTGTAGGCACACCTTTACCTTGCAGATTCTCAAATCCTGTCCTCCAGAACTCTCATGTCCCTAAAAAACATTATACAGCTACACCCACAAGCACTTGGAAAACATTTCACAATAAATATCCATTTTACAATACCAATAATGGCACAAACCTGAAAGATAATTTTAGGTCAGCATCTCAGGTTCAATGAGTTCTATTTCTTTTTGCTTCATATGTTGTTTCATTGGGGGAGGAGCAAAGATAATCTGAGTTTTGTTTAGAGACATGTTCATGGCTGTAAGTTACTGTTTGGTGTTCTTTGGTCTGGGAAAATTTAAGAAACATTGACATAGAGAATGGCATAAATATGAAGTTTTTAAAATTCCATTCCTATGCTTATTATTATTATTTTACCAAAAGCATTGCAAAAAAGAGATGTATTTCTTTTTGTCCAGTTGGGAGGTATGTGTTTGTATAGATTACAATGAAACATAAAGCTGGTTAAAGCCCTGAGTAGACTGGGTGAGGTGCAGCATTTTTCAGATAGTTATTTGTACATATATTTGAGAATTGCTTTGGGCATCAGCACTGAGATGATGATGATGATAGAGAGAAAGAGACAGACAGACTGAGAATCGGTATCATTATCTGGTATCATAAGGAATTAGAAGAAGGGGGAGGAGAAAAAAGAAGGGGAGGGAGTAGGGGAGGAAGGGGGAGAAAGAACCAGAAACCACTTGACTACCAAGCCCAAACACAAGTTTGGTTAAAGGAAGAGGTGGTCTTATGGCTGAGGGAAATCTTAACACCTCAATTAAAGCAAAATCCTTGGAATGTGTCAAAATGGAACAAACCCCTTTCAACGTTTTTTTGCTTTTTCTTCCCGGGGAACATCTCCTCTCCTTCATTTTCATAGAACAGAAATCAGATTTCATTTGCTGGAGCAAATGTTTTTCAACAGACTCCACTTGCTTAATTTTTCTGACAATGTGTGCAGTTATGTTAGAAACTTGCATACTCTTGGGAAGGGACATGAGACACCAGTAAACCAGAACACCCAGAGGGGGCAGCTATATATATTACTGTGCTAATTTTTTTTCCTTTTTTACTGTGTATGTGCCGTGTGTGCATCCTCCTCCTGGGTGACTGGCTTGCTGTTTCAATGCACTGTCATAACATTGGTTACTATGTTCAACCTTATTGTAACAGTCAAAGTTTGTAACAATTACTATTTCCTTTTTTACTCTCTTAAGAGTACTCCATCTATGCCTTGTTGAAAACTGGCATAAAAAAATAAAAAACCCTTTGATTTAAACAAATAAGCAAACAAAGTACGGTAACCCCTTTGGGGAAGGCTGGAGCATTTCCAAAAGTATTCAACTAACTAGGGTGGAGTGGATGAGGGTGGGGTGGGGGTTGGAGTATGTGCACATTTGAGACTTGGTTTCTGTAGTAGACATTCATTTTGGAAATCAAGGACATTTTGCTGTATTTAAGAGGTCAAGAACAAGTCAGGAGCAAAAAGGAGCTCCTTGTTGTGTGAAGAGGAAGGCTATCACCCCTAAAGAAATAACTAAAGATGCTTCAATCAGTAGGGAATTTGTAAAATTTTAAATCTGTGCCTTTGCTCCTAAAAGACACTTGGAAAACGGTGCAGATTTGCTCTAAATCTAAATCTAAATCTTTGGCCCTGTTGGCAGCAGCGTTGGGCAGGAGCAAAGAAACCTTGGGGCCAGACAGCTCCAAAGGATGGGTGGAGGGGAGATATGTTCTTAACCAATTTTCTCTCCTCCCCTATACTTATAGGGAAAAATCTTTACTCTTCCTGTCCTCAGGCCGCATTCCCCTTCTCCACCAACGGACTCCACGTCCCCTTTAAGGGCTGGAGGGCGTCTCTCCCTAGCCCCACCCAGTGGCCCCCCAACCCAACACCCCTCCCAACCCGTCTTTCACACCTTGGGTGGGAAAAGAGAGTGGGGCGGGGTGGCCGGAGAGGCCCGAGGGGCGGGATCATGGTGAGCGCTCCAATGGTCGTACAGGCTGGCCGCTGTGGTCTCTGGCAGCCAATGAGCAGGAGGTGGGGGGTGCAGCGGGGCGCAGTTGCAAAGCAGCCAACGTGGGCCTGCAGAAGGCCTTGGAGCGCTGAGCCTTGCGTGTGTGTGAAGGCTAGCAGCCGGGGGCGGGGCCTCGGCGCTGGCCAGAGCTGGGCTGATTGTTCGGAGGCGAGGTCGGCTTAACTGGGGAGCCTTGGGTTGTCTTGGGTTGTCCGCGCGCTTCCTCTGTGAGCACCGGGACAGCAAGGCGCACAGGGCCCTTGAAGAATTGGCTGGGGGCGGGGGGGTGCCGTCCAGCTTGGCGTGTGCTGTTGGACTCTCGGAACCTCAAGGAAGATGCCCACGGGCGCAGAGGTCAGGCTGCCAGGCTGAGCGCAGTCCTTGCTGCCGCTGCGGCACTTGGCGTGAGCGGGAGCTCCGGAGCCAGCCAGGAGTGTGGCGAGAGGACGAGGAGTGTCCGTTGAGTACCACTTGCCCAGATCCGTGAGGTTCGCGGTGAGCACGGGCTAGTCGGCCCGTATGGACGCGGAGTTCGCGGCCCCCTCCGGGCGCTGCAGAGCGACCCGGGCACTGGGGGCCCGCTGAGCGTCAGAGTCGCCGCCACGTAGAGAACTTGTGCCTGCGGCCATGCCTCGGTGCGGAGCCTAGTGCGGAGAGTCACTGCGGGCCAGCCTGTACTGTGGTTGTCCCGAACCTCGCAGCCCCTGCGCCTGGAGTTCGTTTGCTGCGCGCTTCAGACAAGATGGCGCGGCCGGTCCGGGGATCGCTCAGAGCCCGGCTCCGCTCGCCTTGCCTTCTGTGGCTGCTGCTGCTGCTGCTGCTACTTTGGCTGGAGCCCGCAACGGCTGTGGCTGTCCCGCGGGTGCCCTGCGCAGCCGTCTGCACTTGCGCTGGGGACTCGTTGAACTGTGGTGGACTCGGACTGGCGGCGCTGCCTCAAGACTTGCCTGCCTGGACGCGGAGCCTGTGAGTGCAGTTTTCTCTGCGTTCCCGGGGTGTTGGGCGCTGTCACTTGGGGCTGGGGCGGCTGGGGTGCTTCTCCCCGAAGGGTATGCGGATTCAGTTGTGTGCGTGTGAAGTTGTATAGCCTGGAAAATTGTTATTGTGGATTGCAGTGATGAGATCGTGCGCGGGGGTCTGGAGGAGAAAGGGTGGGTATGAGAAGTCTGCAGGAGAGAAGTGTGTGCCTAGTCAGGGTCTGGAGGTGAGCGAGCGTGGGTCTCTTGGGGGTGTGGAGGTGAGTGTGACTGGGACTTGAGGGCGAGCTGGTGTTTGGAGGTGAGAGAATGTGAAGGAAAGTTTGGAGATGAGGTGTTTGTGGGTGGAGAGTGGGAAACATCTGGAGGGGAGAGTGTGAGGATGTATGTCTGGAGGTATGTGGTTAAGTGTTTCTTTTTCCTCTCGTTTAACCCACCAGCTCTTTGGTGCCTGAGCTCCTTGGCCTTCCAGTGGGTAATGAATGAAGGTGACTCTTGGCTCCAGTTTTGCATGTACATTATGAGTCAAAGTATGTGTGTAGCCGCCTTTTCACCCCCTAGGACCATGTTGGCCTGACTTGGCTCTTGTCAGGGCAGAAGGCACCCTTCCCTGGAGAGCCGCCAATAAGGGGGCTTTGAGAGTTCCTGGAAATTTGTGACTGCTGGAAGTTTGTCCTTGTGTGCCTGGTTGGCATTTTAGGGAACTGTGGTGCAGACCTCTCTGTTCTCTGGGGGCCCCCTTGGGCATATGATCCACTGGGGTGGGGCCCACCCTCTGGCATTTTTCCTTTACAAATGGTGCCAATTAGTTTTGGAGTAGTGCTACTTCGTGAGAGAGTGCCAGGGACTTGGTTGATTTAAGCAGAGTTTGTTTCAGCCAAAAGAGGCTCTTTTTTGTGTTGTCAGGATTTTGGCCTATAGGACTTAGTGGGACACTTACTGCAGGAAATTTGGGAGGAAAAATACAATAGACTTTTGTAAACATGGTAGAATATAACAGCTTTCCTAAACTTTTGATCGATTTGGTCCATTAGTCAAAATCCTGTTCAGTTATGTGTGATTAGCATCTCTGCAGAACTATTAGTGCCTTCCAGAAAAGGCCTAGCTTGAGTAGTCTACTTTTCAGTTGCGTAACCGGACATCTTTCCTAGAATATAGAAGGGGCATAGTAATAACCTCAGGCATGACATTTACTGTTTAAAAAAGAGAAAACCGGTGACACAAGTTTTAACCAACACCTGTGGCCTGATCTAAGAAAATGTGGTCTGGATATCTGGCTGCCATGGTAGGGAAGAAGTTAATTCTGTTTTCATGTGAAGGTCCTGTACCTCTGAAGATGGGGCCCAGATTTAACTTGGACCACAACACACGTTGTTGGATGATCAAGTACTACAGAGTTCTGAAGTGGGACCCTTTAATTACGACTAGGTTTTCTCTTTATATTCTGCTGCTTCCACGGAATTCACTGACTTAGTGAAAACCAGCGGTCATAGTTGTTTAACACAGGCAGTGGTTGTATCAAGCACTAGGAGCCAAACATTGCTTTTAGGTGGTATTTTATTTAGTTGGGGCAATCTGGGGTATTGTGTTTTTTTCTTTTACATACTCTTAAGGTAGTTTTTTAAAAAATAAAAAATAAAGTCATGTGAGCAGAGTCCGAATAACTTCTTCATTGTTCACCTGTTAGGAAGTGATTTCCAGTGCCATGTGTCAGTGGCATTGTGGAAATACGCTTAGTTCAGAAGTGGTGGCTTCCTGGAGAGGACAGGGTGTGCTCTTATCTGCATTTTTCCTGTTGTCACAAGATCCACTTTACCTTGCCCTTTAATTTTTGGAGCAGAACTACTGGTTGTTTTTTGAGCATTCTGTTACCTAGGAGTGATGTTTCATGTGGCACAAAAATACCTTCAAAATTTCATTCTTCTTTACTCACACATTTGATGATCAGTAAACACCAAACTGGGTGTTTGGACCTTCAGTAGACTTGATTTTACTGATTATAGTGTTAACTGATTAGATTTTAAGATGTGAAGAGTGTGACTTCTGGCTGTACAGTGTTCAGTACAAAAACATTGGGAAAGTATTTTCTTTCTGATTAAAGAAAAATCAAGCTGATGTGTGTGTGTGTGTTTTTTTCTTTAGACTTCGGTTTTCCCATTTAAATCATTACTCTTATTCTAAATTTTCCATCAGAATATTTATACAGTTTATATTCCTGGCTATGATTCAGCAAGACTTTAGGGAGAAAGTCTCTGTGTATATAAAAAAATAGGTTGTAATTTCACCAAGATTATACTCTGTAAGTCTATATTGTATCTAGAAAATTCTTTCACCCAAGTTACAATACCATGAATGAGATTTACTGCAGCTAGCTAGTTCAATCAATTTCAGGCTGTGGGTTTAAGATAGAAAGGGACCTGTGGCTTGATGGAAATTTTTCTTTTCTTTTTTCTTTTTTCTTTTTTCTTTTTTTTTTGCTTTTGTAAACAGTATATGTCATTTCGGAGCTGTTCTTAGGCCTAGCATAAGGAAATTAATACTTTTAATAGTGAATGTACACACAGTTTGAATAGAAGGAAGGGAGTGGCGTTCATTCCTGGAGTCTGAGGACAATTATTTAGCACAATAACTTGTAGTAGTCAAGCAGTAACTGAGTCTGCCATCCCATTACGTAGGTGAGATTGGCATAGTCCTACCAGCACATTCATAAATAGCACCAAGCACTGCCAAGCCTTATTCTAACTTCCCAGAAGCTTAGAAATTGAACTTCTTAGAACTCAGATGTTTGTCTTCTTTGAAATTATTTCTGAGAGCAAGGCTTCAGAAACTGTTGAAGAAGTATTAAATACAATGTACTATAGACTCTTATCCGTGGCGTAATGTAGAGCACAGCGTTGCTAGCTTAACTCTCTGGGAGCTAAATGATGGCCCAGTGGGATTATGATAGGAAGGACGCACAAACCCTGATTCTCATTCTCAGTGTGGAGGGAAGACGACATGGCATTCGGAAGCAAAGACATTCACTAAGGGACACCAGATGTGATTCTCCTGTGCCACACGAAGAGGAATGTGTTGGTTGGGCTTCCTTGGATTATGTCTCCTTATGTGTCTGCAGTACCAAACCTAGGTGCCTTGAATCGTTGGTTTGGGCATGTAAGTGATGCTTATGATTACTTTAGAAAATAAAAACAAAATGTGGTTGCTATTGTAGTTGTGAAGCAAAGAGTGCTTTTGTCTTCAAATTTTACAGTTGTGCTGGGAGGTCCAGGTGTCCAGGTGTGAATTAAGAATTTGGAAAATACTTCCCATCCTGTTTATGCAAATTGGATTTAAAGTGCAGATGACCAAATTTGTTCAGAAACCCAGCATGAGATTCTTCAGGGGTTTGTTGTTGTTTTTGTTTGTTTGTTTTAAGAAATAGATTATTGTACAGATGGTCCTGATTTCTGCCCATTTCTGTTTTATGTCCCTATATCACTTATCAAGGACACAGGAGACATTGACATCTTCCTACTTGTCAGGAAGGGCAAAGGGTGATTTGGAATAGCAAGTCTTTTAACCACAGGGAAATGGTGGAGAGAAAACCTGAAAGGTGCAAGGGCTTTCAGAGTTTTGCTTTAGCTGGAACTCAGAGAACTTTTGGCAACTAATGTCAGAAGCATGGCCTTGCTTCCCTCCAGGCTGGGGCACTTGCCTGTTACTAGTTCTCCCACACCTTTTTTGAGTAAGGGGAAGCCTCTGGCAAATAGAATTGGTTGCCTTGAGAGAAAGACCCCTAATATGAAATTATGGACATAAAATCTAATTTTCCAGTGCTTAGTAGAGACCCGTGCCCAGGGCCCAGTGAGTTATGTTGGCACAGTGTTCCTCCTGCCTTTAGGGTATGTCAGAGCTGTTATTGCCTCCTTTTTCAAGGGACTGTTGTAAAAAGAAGTGTGTTCCTCTCTTTCCATAATTACATTTGGTCACAAGATTTCACAGACTTTGAACTTTTGAATATATGTCAGCAGTAATTCTTCATCTCCAAAAAGATGAAGATGATTCAGTGAAGGATAATGAGAACTGGATCCTAGTGGACACATCGCAATGTCTGGCATCCGAGCTCTGCTCCTGGAGCTGAAGATTTCCGTCCCTGCAGTGTTAATTCCTTTGCCTGGGTTCCCCAGGCAGCCTTCCTTGAGCACATTGGGATGGCCTCTGGCTGACCTTTCTCTCCCTCAGACACATGCTCACAATGAAAGGGCCTCTCCCCCATTCTGCAGAGGTGTCTCCTTGGTGCAGAGTCTTTTCAGCATCCTCTCTTTCAGGCTGGACAGGAATGCAAGAGAGCAGCAGGGTTTTGTGTGACTTAACAATGCACCTGGGCCCATTTTGTGCACCTGCTAAAGCCCTGAAGATCTGTTAGTGGGAAGGAAGGCGGAAGGAGGTTATTTAAAATAGTCTATGGTTATTTTAAAAGTGACATCCACAGGCAGAGGAATCTAGAAAAGGGGTTCATTGAGTTGAAAGTCACTCTAAGCAATAAAGAATGTTGGTTGTCCCAGGTCTTTTTAATTTTTTTCTTATTTGTTGAAAACTCAAAGGGATTTCTCTGACATACCCCATAGATTGAAGTTTCATGAGCAAGCCTAACTTTCAACTCTTTGAATGAGCTTAGTGACATTACTCACTGGGGACCTTCCTCCTCCTCAGGACTGCAATTTGAAACCCTAGGGGTCTTTTAAAAGTAATGGAACTCTAGGCTGTGTTAATATTCAGAGCTATTTATAGTGGATGCAGTTTCAAAGGCTGAAGGCATTGTCCTTAGACAGGAGGGTGGAGGGGAGGAGGAAACATTCCCAGGCAGAGGAGGAGAAATATCTAAAAATCCCCAGTGTCCCTTGGCCTGTGGGAAATTCAGGGCTGTTAGTGGGTTCTTCTTTCTTTCTTTCTTTTCTTAATGACTTAAGCATGACGTTGAGGCAGTGGGGTCCATTCCATCTGCCTCCTGGCTCCACTTCATGTTGTGTGTCAGTAACGTGCTGGCCTCCTGCTTTTATTTCAAAAGAAAGTGTGGGAGTTGGTAAGAAGCTCAGATCTGTTCTTAGCTTTCCATGCAAAGAAGTAGGACTTTGAAGACCAGAGGTTAAAGTTTCCACAATAGTTTATCCTCTTGGAACCTGCACTTATTTTTTTTATACAACTGCAGGGTTTAGAATACTGTCTAAACTGACCAGTTAATTAGCCAGTCACATGCCTAGGGCTGAGAAATTTTAATGAAGAATTTGGTACATCCATTGTTTTCATTAAGCAGAATGAATGGATAAAGATTGTATATAAAAAAGAAAATTGTGGTCTGTTCCGGTTTAATTGGAAGTTGCTAATTTGTATCCTGTCTTTTAGGGAGTGGATGTGCTTAATATATTTTTCTTACACAAAAGCTTTATGTATTATATACTTATATGCTATTATGTTTTATATAATTTAATACTTTATATGTACTTTCCAAGTACTTTATACATTGTCTTCTAAAACACAAGCTATAAACCCAGTCTGTTTATAAAAGTCACTCTATTTTAAAAACAGCTATTTCTTTATTTCCGTGGGTCTCTTGCTCTTGGTGTCTTGCCTTCAGTTCTTTTTGATGTCCTTTAAATGGACAGTTGCTGTCCAGTTGAACCCCAAATCTTGGTTTGGGTTATTGATGGGGAAAAGAATGGGTGAGGGTAAAGCCTTCTTCAGTTTTATTCTGTGAAATTGGGGAAGTTCTCATCTGGTGATCACACTGAGTACACACCCTTCACTAGGAATAGTGATGAAGAGATGGAAAATTATTTCTGGGTTCCACCTCCTGGCTCTACTGCTCTGTAGCTATGTGTGTGATTTGGGGCAAACCTCTTTCCTTCATTTCTTAAAAGGGATAATAATATTCTATCTTACAGCTGCTGTGAGGACAAAGTTAGATGACACATTTGTTTTAGCCCAATTTCACAATGTGGGTTGATCAACTTGCTGATGATTCCAGAGCACAGTTTGAAAATTAAGGCCTCAGTACATCAAATTTTGCATCCTCTCATGCAAAGGCTCTGCAAGTCACATTTCCTGGTGACAAAGGCCCTCCTAGGAAAAGTTTACTTTTTTGATATGAAGGCTTCGGCTTACACCCAAGCAGCCTTCTCTCATAAAGTTTTTTGTGATACGTATAGAGAGAAACAGTGAAACTTCATGTGCCCTTGGGAAGCTCAGATGTACAGGCAGGAAGCTATGAACAGTTGCAACAAATTATACAATTAGCAAAAATTATCGAGGTAGTTTAACAATATATTCCAGTTGTGCAACTACTTCTATTAGCATTAGCCTTTTGGGAGATGAGATGTGGGAAGGAGGCAGGGAAGTGAGAGGGCCTTAAACTGATCATTTTATCCTGTTATTTCCCAGGGTTTCGTTGAAATTGAGCCTGACCGAGATGCAAGTAACTCCTCTTGGTCAATAGCTTGGAAAAATGCAGGTGTGCTCCTCAAAACATGGGTTATGTTACAGACTATGGGGCTGGCTGAACCCTGTACTGTACCCACTTTTCTTTGGGAATAGTTGAAGGAGGGGAGGAGGTGTGAGGGGAGGTGATTGTTGGGTTCTATTCAGAGAGGTGGAGAGCTCTGACCTTTTTCATTTGTTTTGGTTTGTTTGAAGTCCTAAAGTAACTTTATAGGGTACCTTGGGCGGTGAGCGCAGGCACCTGAGGAATCTGTTAAGGATGCCACCTGAAGAGCCCATGTGTGGTGACTTCTTTGCACTTGTACCCATGTCCCTTCCCCAGTGAGTGGCCACAACTGACAGCCTTGCCTACATCAATGGCTACAATTATTTGGTTCTTTACTGTTTAATCTACCACAACTGGTAAAGCCCATTGTGTGAACAACCAATCCGTTCACCCCCACAAGTCTAATATGTCTTGGTTTCCTTATGAACCAGGATGCAAGTTCCAATCACTGCTTGTTTAGTTTGTTTTGGCACAAGGTGCCATTCAGAGAGTTTAAAGAAAGCATGACCTGTCTCTTTTGAAGCACTTTACATTGATTATTCTTTAAACCTTTGTCATGCACAGGTCTGTAATCTTTTAGATTTCAAGGTATCATAAGGAAGAAGTGAATTAAATGAGTGAGGAGGGTCTGTCTCAAGTAGAATTAGCTCAATGTTGAGAAACAAGGTGTAGATATAGATAGTAGTTGTTTTTTACAATGTAATCTTCTAAGACTTTTTTTATGTAGCATTTAGTAGATGTCCCTCCACCCTCACTTCGTGTCCTTTGCTCCTTCCACCAATTTATAATTTGCCGTTCAAATAATTTGCTGCTCATCTGGGTCAGAGCATACGGTAAATTGCACTGGTAAATTCCTACTTACTTGATGGTGCCTGTTAGATACAATGAAAAGGATTGAGCACTTTTGAACTGGGGACAGATAATCTTACTTTAGTTCCAAATCTTGTAGTTGTAGCGTTCTTTGTATGGAAGCATTTGTATGTACCTCCTAGTCTTCCCACTTTGGGCTGGGTAAAAAGAAATTGACACACTGGGTGAAAAGAAAGTGACACGCTGGGCTCTGCGTGGGCAGTGACAACTATAACTGATTAGGAAGTTGGTGGTTGGAGACAGAGCATCTTTTTCTTGTGCGGAGATGATCTGAAAAGTCTTTTTTTGTTGTTTTTAAGATTTTAATTTACTTATTTTTAGAGGGGAAGGTAGGGAGAAAGAGAGGGAGAGAAACATCAATGTGTGGTTGCCTTTCAGGTGCCCCCTACTGGGGACCTGGTTTGCAGCCCAGACATGTGCCCTGACTGTGAATCAAACCAGCGACTCTGGTTCATAGGCTGGCACTCAGTCCACTGAGCCACACCAGCCAGAGCTGAAAAGTCTTATTTAAAACAAAATTCTGAATTAAGGGAACATTGAATATGCAGCCAAGTACTTTAAATAAACTAATTCCCTTTTCTTGGTATAGGGTGTTTTTTCTTACCCTTTACTATGGGGATACCAGACATCTAATGCAAATGGTCAAATAATGTAATGAACTCTATGTACCACCCCCCAGCTCTTTGATCTGCTTCCCAATGCACCACTTCTCTCCACGTTTTGGGGAAGCAAGTCCAGGCATAGCATTTCATTTGTAAATGGGTATGGTTTTTAAAAATAGCTTTATTGAGATATAATTCATATATCATACAATTTACTAAAGGATGTTTTAAGAAATGTGAATTTGAACAACTTTTGAAAAATTTCAGCTTTTATCTTGTGGGTTTTTTATTTTTATTTTTTTATTTTTGCAAAGGGAATTTTGGTAAGCTCTGTATTTACAGACTGTTTATTGAGCATATACAATGTGCATCATTAATTTATGTTTTCAGAATACAGGGTTTTTTTTCTCTTTTGGGAGGGGCTTCAAAAGTGTTTTTGTCCTGGAGGCTTTGCCAGAACTCTCCTTTCTCCCCCTGTAGCTCTCAATGGGGAAGTTTCTACTGTGCTATTTCATTGTTGATTGGAATCCATTAGTGAACAAACATAATTACAAATGGGTCATTTAAAAACTGACTTTTCAGATATTGTTGCTTAATAGAAGGATAATTAGCCATTGGTTGTAGTTATGTCCTGAGTCTGAATTGAGTTAACTATTGTTTACTCTGTAAGGCCTGACCCTCCAGCTGTGGCTACTTGAGTCTGCTTTAAATAGAGTTTAGGGCACCCTGTAAGAAAATCCTCAGAAAGCAAAGAACTAGGTTCCTGGAACCCTCTGTGCTTGATTTAAGCTTCATACGGATTTAAAATGCTTTTCTCCAGATAACTGCAGAATGGTTTTGTTCTGTTTTGTGAAAGTCCATAGTTTCATTTCTCCACAGCCTGTTACTTGGTTGATTCAGAGCCCCTTTTAGAATAGATTTCATGATGGCTCCAGCTTAATTAGGAATCCGAATGGGGGTCAGTCACGTAGTCATCCAAGCTCCATTCACTTGGTCATAGTTTATGGAATGATTTCTATATCCTATTTATGAAAATATAACTTTACATAGATTATGGAGTGTTCAGTGTTTTTAAACGCTGTCCAACATGGTCAGGTTAAACTCATGGATATAGTAAGCTTAATTAAATTTATATGATATTTAATTAGATACTATCCTACAGTGGATTCTATGTTCGGAAAAGTGGAAGCACATGCCAAAGGGTTTTTCAAAATTTTGGGGGGGAAATACTTACAATTGAGAAATTCCAACAAGGAATTTAATTTCTATTTTGCAAATTGAGAGAATTTCATTTTTCATTTGATTTCAGCAGTGCCAAGTACTTTGGTTTAGCACTGTGCATCTTACCTATATTTTCGTTATTTTATTTTCAATAAAAAGATTTTGTCTGTGATTTCCTCCTTCCACCTGGGCTGGTGTAAGTTTCTGGCACACAAACTCCCAGTGCTTGCAGAACTTGTAAACAGCCAGAAGAGCTCATTGCTCCCAGGAAGTTGGTTGTTGATGAAACAGAGTGATGGATGCAGACGCAGCTTGAATGGGACAGTGTTCCTTCCGAATTTGGAAGGGAGGAGATCCAGAAAGCAAACTGAAATGTTTTTCATCTATTAAGGTTTGCCTCAGCCCAAATTCCTCTGAATGTTTCCTCAGATTTGGTGTCTGTGAGGGCATTGTTGGCCATGGGTGGTTTGGCCTCATCAAGGTGTGTGCTTTGCTGAAGAGAAAAATCGGGAACTCTTCTGTGGAGATTTTTGGATTCTTTCACAAGTCTACTTGAAAGAACAGTACTTAGAAATGATTAAATTACATTGAATTCCAGATTGTCCTAAAGACTGGCAAATATTTTGGGGGGCGTGTGTCTAGGGAACGTTATTATATGTGAAGTCTTAGAGCTCAGTACATCTTTCTAGGCAGAAAGGAGCCCACATTTTCATTAAGCTTCTTTAAGAGGTTCTTGATCGAACAGGAATAAAACTACTGACTTAACAGGAAAAAAAAATTAATTTTCTTAAAGCTGTGAAGGCAGGAATGTGGTAGGATGGGAAAATAGTTCATGGCTGGGTCAGGAGACCTTGGGGTTTTGTCCCAGCCCTGCCCCTGCTTGGCAATGTGACCTTGGATTAATCAATTAATTTACTTTATATAAAGGGATATATGACTTTAAAAACTTGTTGATTTCAGGTTTATGATTTTATCCCACTTGAAATAAAGAGGGAATAAACTTACTACTCATTGGATGGTAGGAATTAGTAAATCAATCTGTGTGTCTAGGATACTTACTTAAAAATAATTTTTGTAGGGTCGGTGCTTCTGCGTGGAATCTTCAGATGTGTAACTTGCTTAGCACAGGGAAATAAGGTATGCATGGGATCTTTCAACGAGGGAAGCTTTTGTGTTGTTGAAGGGGAGAAAGGACTCCCTGGTATTTCTTTGATCTTTTCCCCTCTGGCCCATCTTTTCCCCTCTGGCCCAAAGAGAACTGTGGGAGCTGGTACAGACCTACTTAAGATCCTTGATTTCACTTTTGAAAACTTAGGTTAGAAGCAGCAAATAAATTAAGGGCACATTTTCCCAAAGAGTTGCCTATCTCTGCCTTTCTTAGGGCCACTGCAGGCAGCATCTGTCTTAAGTAGGCCTTTAGTGCATAGTTGGGATCAGCGCAGTTGTAGGTGATGCCAGTAAACTGCCTTAAATGACTATCGCCAAAGGAAGGGCGATACACAAAGGAAGAGCTCCACTTCTCTGTCTGTCCTTTCTAAGCTGGCTCACCACCATTGACTGTGTGCAAGGAACATGGATATCAGAGTAGCTTTCCACCTTTTTTTTTATTATTAAGATTTTATTTATTTAAGTTTTAGAGAGAGGGCAAGGGAGGGAGGAGGAGAGGGAGAAAAACATCAGTGGGTAGTTGCCTCCTATGCACACCCCCTGTGGACCTGCCACAACCCAGGCATGTGCCCTGACTGGTAATTGCAACCGTGACCCTTTGGTCTACAGTCTGGCACTCAATCCACTGAACCACACCAGCCAGGGCACTTTCCACCTTTTGACCAGAGAGCTAGTGTGTACCTTTCAAGGTAGAAACTCAACAGCTTAGTATGTACAGTCAGGTGGCTTGATTTCTCCCATTGTGGTCTTTTGGAGGGGGAAGGGTGTCAAATTTATACCACATCTATCCATCTGACTGGGTTTTCATTGGTTTTGGCTTAGACAAATGCTATTCCTTAAAATCATGATCTCTATTAAAACTGGACTCCTTAAAAGATTTTATTTGTCCTAATAAATAATACAGATATTTTATTTTCTCTGTTTTTGAATATCCACCTTCCCTCCACATGGAGTTTGTTAATTCCTTGAGTGGAAATTCCTGGGTTTTTCTCTTCCACTCATTCTTTGTCATGTAAATTTTCATAAGGAGGAAACTGGATTTTTTCTCTTTTTCTTTAAAACAAATTCTTGGAATTTAGAAACTTGTTTGGGGATACAACTAAAATGCCGTGAAATTGGAGGCACAGTTAGTGGTTTGGAACTTCATGACAGGAAGTTTAACAGGAATTAGGGACTAATTTAGAACTAAAGCAAATAGTCCAAAGAACTAGACTTTTTTTCCTTTTAAAAATTCTCCTTTAAGACCTAAAGATGGCATTTTCCCATGTGCTTTCTGAGATCAAAATAGGGCAAATAATCCTCCTACCCTTCCACTAGCCTCTTGTCAATGTCAGGCAGTCTCTCTCTTATTTACTTGCCCTCATTCTGGTGAATGTATTTTTTTTTAAATCTAATTCTCTCCTAGAGGATTCTCAGTCTGTCTGGTTAGTTAAGTTTTCACAGATCCCTGTCTTTTTTCTCTACTTTGACTTGAAAGCATCAGGGATTGTTCAATTTCATGTACCTAGGAATCCCTCCCTACTTATTACCCTATGACTTTTCTTCATGGGGCTTGGTACCTTTTTTCTGGGCAGGAATGATCTCACACATTTTCATTGTTTCCTGAAGATTCCTTCTAATTGACCTGTGTGGAGGATTTAACAAAAGTGTTTTGGAACTGAGGTAGAAGTAAAGGGTATTTTGGGCTGAGGATCTGTGTTCCCTTGGAGAGGGAGTGGGGGGAGAGGTTTTCTCCAGTCACCAGTGTTCCTTGCAGAGCAGGCTTTCAGTGAGAAGTACAGTGTGTGGATTTTCTGATATTATATGTCAAAGAGAAGTTTTGGAGAGAATATTTGACCTAAAGCAACATTTATGGATGGTCCTTCCTACCTTTTCCCCTTTCTCCTGATTTTCTACTTTCTGTTTGAGAACCACTTCAAAGAATCAGATGTGTTGGTACCTGATGCCATGCAGTCATTGTTAAAAGAATTTGGAAATATAATTAAAAACAATTGGCACTGATGTCTCTGAACACTTGTTCTGTGAGATGAATCATCTGTGAATTCTCCATCTGGGAGTTACATATTTGGAATTGTCTTTCTTTTTAAATGTAGAAGAAACACAAAAGCTTCAAGTTACAGTGTAGTTGGAAAATTCTAGTCAGAGTTTTAAAAAAAGTGAACACTGAGGTAAAATTTGCCAAATAATTAGACTTGATATTGTGATACCTAAAATAAACAGGGCCGTATATGGAAAGCAGTGTGACATACACACTTATTATAGGGACCCCTCCCCTTTGTTTTGAGGTGGATGATATTTAAATTTTTTTCATAAATACCAAATAATCAGAATCACTAGTTAAGGCAAATATGACTTGTGAGTCTGAATTTATTTTAGTGTTTGTCTTCAACTCTTCAAATAATTGCAAGCTGTGTTAACCAGTGAAAAGCCCAGAAGAGTGCAGTGTTAAAGGGTCTCCTGGGGAAGATAAGGCTGTGTCCTTGTCTTCTACAAAGCCCTGCTTCTTTCCACAGGTGTGGTTTTGAGGGCTGGTGGCAGTGGGAGTGAAGCAGCCATGTTGTTAGGTGGCAGCCCAGCTCCCTGGGTGACCTCAGGCAATTTACTCAGCTTCCCCCTGAGTCAGTATCCTCTTCTGTTAAAAGGATAATTATAGTGTTTACCTCACTAAACTTGAAATGAGGACAAAATTGAAATAGTTTACAATTTTTAGAAGGGGGCCTAACACACAGTCAGAACCTGAGGAAGGTTAGTCATTATTATTATAACTATAGCAGTAAGAGAAGTTCACATTTTTGCAGCAGGACCTATGTACATTAACTAATTTAATCATCATCTTAACTCTGTGAAATACGTTACCTTCATATTATGCAGAAGGCCCAGAGTGGTTGACTGACTTGTTCAGGGTCTCACACTTGCTAGAGTTGGAACTCAAACCTGACTCTGCATGGTTGTATTCAGAAAGAATACTGTAAGACTAGTCCTGTCTGCCTTCTTGTGTTTGTCTTGCCCCGCCAAGTCTGTGAGTTCCTTGAGGCCAGTGATTGGTCCTTCAACTCTTCTGGGGCCTGCATGTAGGGCTAGTGCTCTGGAATGGTGTCTGAATGTGACCTTGAACAGCATGCTTCTTATTGGCAGGCTGGTGTGTAGAGTCCATTTTTGGTGTGCCCCTTTGGTGAAGGGGGTGCTAGCATATGTCTCACCATCTGTTGTTTATTGTTTCTGTTAGGTTGTGGTTTGTGTTCCTGTTCCATATTTCTTTGGTTTCTGGAGCAACTGACAATATTATATACTCAGGGATCAAAAAAAGTAAACTATTTATAAATAGTAAAGTATCCTTGGGTTTGGAAAGTGTTTTTCTTAAATGCCTGTATATTTGGTGGCTTTATTATAATCTTACCGATGTAGCCTTAGATAATTTGAAGATTGAGGCACATTTAGAAGATAGGCAAGTCCTTGGCTGGCCTTGTGTAACCAGCTTACAAACAGCCTTGGTGATAAAGCCTTGATGTTAACACTGATCTGACTGGTGTATTTTTAACTTCAGAACATATAAACAGTTTAGCCTGCTAATGGAGGTTATATGATGCCAGAAATCCTTGACGTGTCTTGGATTGTGTGGCCCTGTGAGATGTATGTGATCCTGGGAGACAGCTATGACAGTGACCCACTGCCCCCCACCTTTCATTTAAAAAAGGACCACAGCAGAGAGAGAGATGGAAGCACATTGGAATATATCAGTGATTTTGTATGATAAATTTTATGTTCCACTTTTCTTCTACACTATGTCAGTGTGTTATGCAGACCTTTGCAGGCATGTTCAAACCTGCAGCCTGTGGGCTGTATGCAGCCCAGGATGACTGTGAATGCAGCCCAACACAAAGTCATATATTTATTTAAAGCATTATGAGATTTGTTTTTTGTGATTATCTGCCTCAGTGTATTTAATGTATGCCCCAAGATAACTCTTCTTCTTCAAGTGTGGCCCAGAGATGCCAAAAGATTGGATACCCCTGCTTCAGGGAAATAGAGATCTTTTTACTCAAATCTGTTTTGTCCCCTTTTTAGCCACAGGGGTTTTTGCAGAATCGTAGGCTGGAACACGCAACTCCCAATGGGTAAAGCTCTGGATGTCCATCTACATTGCCGCCTTCATCATTCTTTCTTATCTGGTTCTGTGTGTCCTGGCAACCACATGGGACTTTTTCTAGGCTCTAATATCTTGTTCCCTCTGCCTGAAGAAATATTTTTCCTTCTTTGCCTTGCAAGTGCCTACTCATCCCCCTTAAATGTCTCTTCCCCTGGAAACCACTGCTGACTATCCTTCTGGGTTAGATTCCTGCTTGAGGACTCTGCAGTACTTTCTTTATACAGAAGTTTCATGTAATATTTGATTACCATCTCTCTCCCCAGTTAATCTGTGAACTCCTTGAAGGCAGGGACTGGCTTTGTTTCTGATCCACTGTTGTATTCCTAGAATCTAGCACAAAGCCTGGGACACATTCATTACCAGTACAGATATTGAAGTAGATAGAGCTCTTGGTATTTATTCGTTGTATGTGTTCCTATAAGTTCTAGGTGTTCCTATAAGTTCTAGAGAAATACCTATCCCAGACACTTAGGATAACTCTGGCCTCCTAGGGGCTCATCTCTTTGTACATTTCCTAAATATGCCTCATCTAGTTGATAGTTTTCTCCATCTGCCACCAAATACTAATTGAGAAACTAGTTGAGAAACTAGAAGAAAGGTAAGGAAGAAGCAGCAAAGAGAACTGAAGTTGAAGGATGACAAGTAGGTAATTTACATGCCACATTAAAAATAGATGGTCTTTTTAGTCCCTCTGTTGTGGGAAGGTAGCTTTAAAATCTTGAATCCTCTGTTGTGGGAAGGTAGCTTTAAAATCTTGAATCCAAGTAGTGTTCCTGGAACTCCTTTTCAGTTAAAGCATGGGACCTACATCCCACGTAGGGTCCCGGTGCCGCTTCTCCTCTGGACTTCTGGTGGCTGTCTTGGCAGGTGGGCCGGCAGGCAGCTCTCCTCTGTTGCATTTGGCCAGGGAGCCCACAGTGTGCATCTCCCACTTGTGACATGGCTCTCATCTGCTCTTTGCTGGAACTGATGTTTGGAGTCTGTTTTTTCAGAGTTGACGCTGTAGGGGAGAGTTGCTTCTTACACAGACTGAGGCTGTCTAGACACCCTTCCCTTGTGGTTATTCTGCTCAGTTTTTGCTGAGCCCTGGCCAGGCAGCTGGTTTGGGTTGCTTGGCTCTTTGTTATTTTGCTAAGTTCTCTACTTTGACAAAAAAGGTGACCAGGCCAAGGTTGTTTTTATCCCTCTTCCTTGGCAGTGGGAAAGGCTTCTCTCCTTGAACAGAGCAAGCTATAAGAATATTAAAGGTAGAATACCATGCCCTTGCAAGTTCAATTCAAACTAGCAACTTAGATTTACAGAAGCGGAGAGTTTGGGCAGATGGACCTCTAAATCTGGCCCCTTTTGGCGTGGACCTCAGGTGTGGGCAGTCTTGTTAGCAATGCTAACGAGAGGCAGTGGGAAAGCTGTGTTCTGCCCAGTGAGCTATGCCTCATGTGTATTTTAATGGTATTGAGGTCTTGGGCTGTGATTCTGTGGGAAGGACCTTGCATACCTAGAAAGCTGTGATGGTTGAGGAGGGTGACTTTATGTTAAAGGGATTTTGTGCTGTTGATCTGTTTGCCTAGTGACCATGCCTTTATTTTAATTACTTTTAATTTTCTGGTAGGCATATTTATTGAATAAAGAGGAAACTACAAAAGAAAATAGAACAATTGATCTCATTATTCAGTGATAAATATTACCAGTTTGTTATATACATTTCCAGTAATGTCTGTCATTGAATACCTATTTTGAGTTAACATTTTAAACACAAATTTTGGGTTACTATTTATTTGTAACTCTGCTTTAAAAATTTTAATTGAGGCATGATTGATATATAACATTATATTAGTTTCAGGTGTATATCATGTCTGCTTTTTTTTTTTTTTTTAAATAATAGCATGAATATTTTCTTCAACTTATGCATTTTCTAAAAAGTACGGGTTAAGTTACAATTAAACTTTCCCTGATATTGAGCATTTAGGTTTTTTCCTAAACTGTGGTGAACATCCTTATACATATGTGTTTATACATTTATTTCCCTAGGATGAGTTACTGAATCCAAATTGCTTTGGATATTGCAAATTCTTAAGATTTGGCACCACTGCTCCTAACAGGCTACCAATTTATGTTGAAATTGTGCCCATTTCCTCCACACCCTCACGAACATTACTTTTTTTTCTGTAACCATACACCAGTTTTATACATGAAAATCGAGTTCAATTATTTTAATCTGCATTTTATTTAAAAAAATTCTTTTTCTGATGCTCAGTTAGGCAAATGAATTATCTTAGTGCCCTCAAGTGTGAACTTTGGGCTTAAACACAAATGTGTATCCCTAATACAAGAGATTATATGGTTTTGTGAGTAGAAAAAGCCACTTTCCTCAGGTGTCATTGCATAACAAACTGTGTTCTGAATGGGTGTGCCACGGATTGTGACTATGGACTAGGAGGTGTTTTTGTTTTCTTCTTAAACGGAAGTTGATTGTGTGTGTTCCCAAGGGGAAGGTGGCAGTGGCTTCGCAGACCTCTAGATGCAGCCACTCCAGCCCTGCAGAGTCAGCCTGCCATTGCCCTAGCTGCCTGCTACTTACAGCTGGTGGGAATCAGAGCAGATTAGCATGGTGGAGAACCCTTCAGGAACAGCTTCCAGCAAATGGAAATTATTTTAAAACAAATTGATGTGGTTTTTCTGTCAAACCTACTTGGAGCATAAACAAGGTTGGCCTGTGAGCTGCTTCCATCTACCAACCAGCCTGTTTGGAATGTGGCTTTCAATAAAGTAAACATGGTTTTGAAAGTAAGTTGTCATTTTTTTTTTGTCTGATTTGAAAAGTAAGAGTAGCAAACTGTCCAGTGTTCTTAGAGTCTGATTGGCTCAAGATGTTCCTTCATTTGTCTCCCTGCTGCAAATATCAGTACTTCTGTAAAGATTTTAAAGGTGAGGAGTAACTTGGGGTTGAAAGGGTTAAAAGGAAAAAAGTGCCAGTCAATTTCTGTGGTAAGATAAACATTTTAATCTTAACCTCTTTGCCATGGAGGCATATAAAAAACATCTTGTGAAATACTTTGTGTGAGTATGGACATGAACATACCCTCTGATCTGTGTATCTTGGAATCTGTCAGTTGCAAGGTGGGGTTCCCCCACCCTAGGGACAATGCCGGCTTTATTAAGTCGGTCTCAGCCCCCCTGCCCAAGGCAAAACAATGCTATTAATGTTCTTATTGTATATTAATGAACAACCAGGCCAAGGGACACTTGCCAAGAAAGCTACAAAGTGAGAAAGCCACCAGTATCAGAATGAACTTTGCACTCTGAAAGTGTGAATGATGCTGGGTGAAAAGAAGTTTTTTTGCATAAGGGGAGCACCTGGAATCCCTTTGATGTTTGTTAGCATCCTGGCCCCATTAGACTTTCAGACTTCCCAGTTAACTATGTCTTTGCTGGTGAGGGCAGCACCTTGTTGTGGTACCTGAAGTCTGGGGGGACCTGCTCTGGTCCAGGAAGGACCAACATACCCATGGGAGTGGGGGTAGGGCATTGACCATTTATGTCTGCTTTCATGCCACTTCAACACGCTTCACTCTAAAATGGAAACATATAGTGTTAGACCTCCCCCACCCCCCAGATTTTCCTCTGGAGGGATTTTTTCCAGAATAGCTGGCTTTTATTCTATAGTTTGTCTGCCACAACCACCAAAAGGGGTTATATCTTAATCAGTCAGACCTTAGTTTTAATCTGACTAATTTACTTTTTTGCCATTGTGGTGACATTTCCTCCTGCCTTATGGCTTGTTCTTAATTTTTGAATGGCTAGCCATTGAGAACCCTGCTTTTCACAGCCTTATTAAATAATTAGTCAAAGGAAGAAAAAAATGCTCTTTCAAAATGCTGAGCATTTTGTTTTCTGTGAGAGGATAGACTCCAACTGAGGTTTTTCACTGCTAACAGATTCCTGGGCAGAGCTGTGGTATGCAAGCAGTACAGTTTAGGAAGCAGGAAGGTGCTGGTTGGGAGGGCGGCATTTTTGAAGGTTGTGTCATGGCTTTAGCATCTGAAACGTGGATATTTTGTCTGCTCCCAACTTCATTTGTCTACTAGCAGCTAGAGGATAAAGGTTATTTCTGCATTTTTGTGATACAGAAATAGGTGGCATTTTTAATCTGGAATTTTAAAAGCCTGCTAAAGCTTTATCGAAATGTAATTTAAATGCCATAAAAGTCATCCTTTTACACTATATGATTCTGGATTTTTAGCGTATTCACAGAGTTGTACAATCATCACTACTAATTCTAGAACATTTTTATCACCCATTCACAGTCCCTCCCCATTCTTCCTACCTCCCATTTGCTGGCAACATGTACTTGTTGTCTCTATGGGTGTGCCTATTATGGACACTTCATGTAAGTGGAATCATACAGTATGGGACCTTTTGTATCTGGTTTCTTTCACTTAGCATAATGTTTTCAGGGTTCTTTCCTTTTATGACTGAATAATATTCCACTGTAATGGATATATCAACTTTTGTTATCTATTCACAGTTGATGGACTTTTTGAGTTGTTTCCACTTTTTGGCAGTTATGAATAATGCTGTTATGAACATGGTATACAAACGTTTATATGAATATATGTTTTTATTTCTCTTGGGTAGGTATCTAGGAGTGGAATTGCTGGGTCATGTTATAACTCACTGTTTAACTTTTTGAGGAACTGCTAGACTATTTTCCAAAGAGCCTGTGTTACACCCTTTTGATTTCCATCAGCAGCTTATGAAGGTTCCTATTACTCTACAATCTCACCAATTATTATCATTATCTGTCTTTTTAATTTTATCCATCCGAGTGCATGTGAAGTGTATCTCATTGTGGTTTTTATTTGAATTTCCTCGATGACTTGTGTTGCTGAGCACCTTTTTGTGTGCTTGCTGACCATTTATATGTCTTCAGAGAAATGTCAATTCAGTTTCTTTGCTCATTTTTTATATTGGATTATATGGTTTTCGTTGGTTTTGGTTATTGCCCAATACTTTTCTTTGTCTAGCATTCCTTAGATGAACAGAATTTTATTTTTAAGGTTTTGAAGACTTTTAACATCCTTAGGTAGAAATATAATGGGCAATACTTGCCTGGTTTGTTCAGTTTTTTTGTCTCCCTGTTTGTAATCCCAGGCAAAGGAGGGAATGTGGCAGAAGAGAACAGCAGTTACTCTTGCAGTGAGTACAGATTTCGGATTCTTTGGGGCAGCTCATCACACAGTGTTCTTTGCTAGAGTGGGAGAATTTGCCCTCCTGTAACTGAAGGAAATTTACTATGCATATGCATTTATAGCCTGGTCTGACCATTTTCTATGCATTTCCTCTGCTCCAGGGCAAGCCTGTTTTGCCGAAGAGCACTGCAGCTATAAATTACACAGAAATGCAGTACTGAGGCTGTCCAAACTCAGGCAGGGTAATTGCTTTGGACAGGTTTACAATAAGGAGGTGCGAAATGTTTGGTGGAGACTGGAAGCCTGGTGGGGGGGTTGTGAGGGGGAAGACATATTGAACTTGGGCTGCTTCAGGGTGGTAGGCTGACACAGCTAATTGAAAAGTATGGCCCTTGTGGCTTTTAATGGGAAAGGAAGCCGAGGCCTTGCAGTGGTTTCCTTTACAGCAAGAAACTGGAGGGAGAATGGCTCGCTGTGTTCCTCAGGGGGTCTGTACTGAAACTCTGCCAGCATTTAGAACCTTGGGCCTGGGTGTAGAGGATCAGATCTTCTGTTTTCTTTGTTTTGTTTTTAACTTGCTATTCAGTCCCATTCTGGATGAACCGAGTGGATGGAGGCAGGGATTCTGGGGGTGGGGTGTGAGGAGCTTGAGAGAGTACTTACAGGTACACTTTGAAAACACATTGACAGCCCACCTTTGTGATCTTTTTAGGTAGAGTTGGCAGTGGGCAGATCTCTAAATAAATGAAATAGTAATTACATGGTAGCTCTCTATTAGTCCTTTAGGCAGCCAGTAGGCATTTTCAAACTCCTCTATAGACCTTGGAGTCTGAATTAGTGGTGCCAGGGCCTGGGAGTCTGCCTGTTCATCAGGCTCATAGTGGGACACTGCTTTGGAAGTTTATGTGTGAGACCCATTGCCCTAGATGGTGGGCTTCCTTAGGCGCAGCTACAAGTCCTTGTAGCTCCAAGTCCCTGTTCCCCGCTGCCTTCCACCGTCCTATGCAGTTGCCTGATACTGTGGCTTTCTGATTTCAGATGATATAGGACTGGGTCTGATTTGGCAGCGAAGCCTTTACCTCCCTCACTACCTTTGCCTGTGTTCTCACCACTGTGTCCTTGCCCCTGTGCCTCTTCTGCATGAGTTTATCCTTCTGGTCTCAGGTTAAAGATTTTCTCAGAGGGGTTTTCCCAGAGCACCAAGTCAGGGTGGCCTCTGCCTTCTTCCAGGAGAGCCTTGGGGACATGGCTCTGATTCCTTGCTCAGCGTCTGTGTCCTTTCCTGGTTGTACATTCGGTGAGGATAGAGACTACCTTACTGCAGTGTGGTCCTGGATGGAGTCCAGTGCCACTCCTGGCACATGGAAGTTGTTTAATAAGCATCTTGTGTTCATTAATTTCCTAAGCAAATGTGGGTGACCATTGGTTTTTCTGCTGTGTTGTATGGTCCCAAGCATTGTTTCCTGTGTCTGATACAGCCTACACACACCTGTAGAAGTAACCACAGATTGGCCATCCAAACCTCTGGTCTTCTGGGACTGTTTATTTTCTGCCCAGTGGGGGTTAATTAGATGCCTTTTAAGGACCAGCTGCACACACTGAAATTAGTTTATTAAAAACTAAAACTAAAAAATGGACCCATCTGCATTTATTTCAAATGCCATGGTAGCAACTTCCAGAAAGCCGTTTCAAAGGCAGGATATAGAAGGTGTAGAGATGGTGGAGGTGATAGGGTCTCCCTTGAGATGTGTAGTGGTTAATGTGTAATCTCTTTAACAAGGCTGCATGTGGCCTTGCAGTTATCACAGGCTCATAAACCTATGCTGTGGAGCATGGCTTTGCAGATAACTCATACCCTAAGGTTTAATTTCCTTTGGTTGAAAACAAGCACCACCACCAACTGGTAATCCTCCCTTGCAGCCAGTTGGACACACCCAAGTAATGGCTGGAGAAGACTTCTATAGATCCCCTCTTACTTAGCCCATTCTTAGCACACATACAGGTTTAGAGAGAGTGAAGTTAAGTGAGATGAAGAAGGAGGTGGAGAGCAAAAGGGTGGAGGGGAGAGGGAATTTAGGCCCTCTGTTTCTGGGGCAAAGGGTGACCAAGGTGGAGAGGCATGTCTTCCTCATGTGGGCAAGACAGTATGGTTTGAGATCCAGGCAGCTTGCTTCTTGGATAAGTGCTGTTTCCATTGTACGTGTAGCTCCTTTGTGCATTGGTGTCTTTGGGGATTGTCCATGTAGAGGGAAAGGATTAGAAATGAGAGAGCATGATTATAATAAAAATCTTACCAGCAAATTAGAATAATTTTGCTGTCTTAGAATTGCCTAACTGTTTTATATGAGAAAAAAAAATTGCTGGAATTTGGATAGCATAAAATCCAGAGGCTAGGTGACTTGGGTAGTAGTAGTATATCTGGCTTAACGAATAACATTTTGAAGTGCTACCTTCCCCTAATGGCAACAGAAGCCATCAGTTAAATAAACCAGCTGTTAAGTAAGAGCAAGAACAGAAGTGTTTGCACAAACCACCTTTAAATTTTCTGATCCTTGATGAATGTCAGTTGGTTTGTGAATTATTAACTTCAATGTGCATGAGGAAATATTGACTGCTTAAGTGTCGTGTATATTTTTATGTAAGAAAAAATAAAACTGACCACACCCTCAGCTGCTACCATTTGGGGCTCTGTACTTGCCTGCTTTTTCACTCAGCAGGGGTATTTAAAGCAGAGGTAGGAATGCTGGTCCCTCACAGACCACATGTGCACCATATATCATAGCTCATCATGTGCCATTGCATTCTGTTTAGGAAGGAAGCAGAGTGATTTACAGCCTGTTGGCAGATACAAGTGTGATGATCCTTACCGGGCTGCATGGAGTATCCAGAATCTGAATGAGGAGTTGGGTAGGCATGCCTATCTAGTTGGGAAGAATTGTGAGTATGGGATCAGAAAAGTAGATTATTGAAGCATAGGAAGCTGGCTGAGGAGTTACTTCCCATCAACTTTGCAAGAGGGCTTTAAAGTAGGGCCATCTTTCTTTATAGCCTCAATTTCCTAGGCATGAAAACCTGACATTGGCCTCCTAAGCAGGCCACCACAGGCTATCCCTTTGAAAGAAGCCACCATAACCCACTGAGTAGGCTGCATTTCGACTGCATTTCAGCACCCGTAGCAAAAGGGACTGAGGACTTTGAGTGATGGCAAGAGACCTGGAGGAATCCACTTGTGCCCCTGGTTTCCTCTCTTCAGAGGTCCCAAGGGCCTCCTAAAGTTTATGTTAATGGACTAGTTATCTCTTATGACTTTTAACCTGGGGAGGAAAATTGCATAGAGGTCTTTATTTGGAGGGAAGGAGAGATTGAGGGAGGAAGACTACGTAAAGGATGGAGGAGGAGGGAGTTTGGGAGAATTGGAGCTGATGAAATGGCTATTGAATAGAGAGTCTCCATCTGAGCTTCACCTACCTTTGGGTATTGGTTGCTGAATTAACCCTATTCTATGAGCAAGTCACAATTAGAAATGCCTGGGCATGGTGCTAGGGGTTCAGTTACTTTACTGCAAGGTCTGAGCTTTGGTCATTTGCAGTGCAGACAACATGCATGCCACAGGAATGGAGAAAGCAGGAGCTTTATTCTCTTCCCCATCTTATTGTTATCATTGGGTGCATGCCACTTGATATTGGCAGTTCTGTGTTCTGTGGTCCACTTTATTCTCAAGCCACCAGGATTATTGCTGACGTAGACTATGGGCCCCACAGCTACACTCCTGTATGGAATGGAAGAAAAGAAATTCAAGCTGTAAATGAATCTGTTTTGGGGCTTTGTAGTGGCAAATTATGTGTATGAGTGAATTGAAGAAGTGCCTTATTTATGCCATCATGAATATCTGGGCCTTAGGTAAATATTGACCCCAGCAATGTGACAGGCCTACCATTTGTCTCATGCCCCTAGGAATGGAAGAGTTTTTCTGAGATGCTGGAACCTTATAAACCACCCTGACGCGTTTGTACAGGTGCCTTCTGCGGTAGCTTTTTGCATTTGAGGGTGGGTGGTTTTCTCTTTGTGCTAGTGCAAGCTTAAACTTAACGGAATCCCAACCTGCTTTGGTTTATCAATCCCATTTGAATTTGCTGCCACAAGTAAATGTGGTTGCCAGCACAATTTTGCAGAGTCATGCTTGTGTGGTCATGCAGACCAGACCTGGGTTGGAGCACCTTTGTTTGCTTTGATAGTATTTCAGAACTGAGTGTGGGAGGTTGGGGAGAAAGAAAAGCCAGCCTGGTTTTAGCTGGATGTCAGACCTGAACGCTGTATCGAGCCAACTATGTCCCACCCTGAACCATACTTTGATCCCCTGTATCTGTGGGCTTAGTATTCACCTGCCCTCTAATTGAGGAGGGTTTATGATGCCAGTTCTGTTCGTGTGAAGTGTGTAGGAACAAGTCAAACTTTCTTCTCCCCCCCAAGGTAGTATGCTTATTAGAAGGAAGTCCTGATGAACTTACTTGACTCAGGCACTCTGAATAGAAATTGTAACCAACTAGTTTCATCACATTACCTTTAACAAGGATTGATGGTTGGAAGCTGGGGGCAGGGGATAGATGGTAGGTTATGTATTCATCAGATAAAGTGCTAAGCAAAGAAGTGCTAGCTCTTCATAGGGAAGCTGCTAGGATGTAGCTGAGCTCATCTGATGTCTGGGTTTGGTGTGCCCCATGGATGAGCCTTGATTTCCTGCCGAGGTGGGAAGTGGATGGCTGTTGTCTCTTCTGGGACACAAAGAGGATATAGAGTATCTAGAAATCCATGTGGTGTTGCTGAGGTCTCTGCGCCCTGTAACTGAGACTCCAAAAGGAGTCACTTATGATCGAGTTTTGTAGAGCTTTTAATTACTTTTGCTGGTGTTTATTTTTTAATATATTTTATTGATTATGCTATTACAATTTTCCCATTTTCCCCTCTTTACTCCCCTCCACCCTGCACACCCTCTCCTACCCACATTCCCCCACTTTAGTTCATACATGTGTCATACATATAAGTTATTTGGCTTCTACTTTTCCCATACTATTCTTACCCTCCCCTTGTCTATTTTCTACCTGCCATCTATGCTACTTATTCTCTGTACCCTTTCCCCCTTGCTTCCCCTCCCACTCCCCTGTTGATAACCCATTTCTGTGGTTCTGTTCCTGTTCTAGATGTTTGCTTAGTTTGTTTTTGTTTTTGTTTTAGGTGTGGTTGTTAATAATTGTGAGTTTGCTGTCATTTTACTGTACATATTTTTTATCTTCTTTTTCTTAGATAAATCCCTTTAACATTTAGTATAATAAGGGCTTGGTGATGCTGAACTCCTTTAACTTGACTTTATCTGAGAAGCACTTTATCTGCCTTCCCATCCTAAATGAAAGCTTTGCTGGATAGAGCAATCTTGGATGTACGTTCTTGCTTTTCATGACTTAGAATACTTCTTTCCAGCCCCTTCTTGCCTAGAATGTCTCTTTTGAGAAATCATCTGACAGTCTGATGGGAACTCCTTCGTAGGTAACTGTCTTCTTTTTTCTTGCTGCTTCCAAGATTCTCTCCTTATTTTTAATCTTGGCTAATGAAACTATGATGTGCCTTGGTGTGTTCCTCCTTGTATCCAACTTCTTTGGGACTCTCTGAGCTTCCTGGACTTCCTGGAAGTCTATTTCCTTTGCCAGATTAGGGAAGTTCTCCTTCATTATTTGTTCAGATAAGTTTTCAATTTGTTGCTCTTCCTCTTCTCCTTCTGGCACCCCTATAATTCAGATGTTGGGACGTTTGAAGATGTCCTGGAGGTTCCTAAGCCTCTCATTTTTTTGAATTCTTGTTTCTTCATTCTTTTCTGATTGGATGTTTCTTTCTTCCTTCTGGTCCACTCCATTGATTTGAGTCCCCGTTTCCTTCCCATCACTATTGATTCCCTGTGCGTTTTCCTTCATTTCTCTTAGCGTAGCCTTCATTTTTTCATCTAATTCAACCAATTCTGTGAGCATCCTGATTACCAGTGTTTCAAACTGTGCATCTAATAGGTTGACTACTCAGTTGTATTTTTTCTGGAGCTTTGATCTGTTCTTTTGTTTGGGCCATATATATATATTTTTTATCTTGAGGCACCTGTTACATAGTGAAGGGCAGAGCCTTAAGTGTTCACCAGGGTGGGGAATCCCTGTTGCTGTGTTGTGATGCTGTACGTGGGGGAGGGGTCTGAGAGGGAACCGTGGTGCTTGCTCTGCTCTCTGCCGGATTTCAGTCACTTCACCCACTTCCCACAAGCAAATTGGGCCCTTCTGGTGTTGATTCCTATGTGGGTGGGTTTGTGTATATACTAGGACCCTGTGGGTCTCTCTAATGGACTCTTCTGTGAGTCTGGGAGTTCCCGCTCCCCCTTTGTTTTACCTGGTTTATCTGCACGCGAATGTGGGAGCACCCACTCCGCCAGCCAACACTTTGCCACAAGTCCTCTCTGCCTGGCTGCCCAACTCTGCCCCTGCTACCAGTCTGGATGGATGTGTCTTCTTTAACTCCTTGTCAGACTTCCATACAGTTTGATTTTTTCTGTCAGTTCTTATTGCTTTTTGTTTTTAAATTGTTGTCGTCCTTCTTTTGGTTCTGCAAGGAGGCACAGTGTGTCTACCTATGCTGCCATTTTGTCCAGAAGTTGCTGGTGTTTACTTTAAAAACTGACTGACATGCTGTAGGTACTTGTATTTGGGTAAGGTGTAGTTTAGCAAGTAGAATTTGCTGCTAGGATCCACCCTTTAAGATGCATCTTTGGAAGTAAATGACCTGGAACAGCAAACTCTCAAGAGATGGTGTGTGTGTGTGTGTGTGTGTGTGTGTGTGTGTGTGTGAGAGAGAGAGAGAGAGAGAGAGAGAGAGAGAGAGAGAGAGAGAGAGAGAGAGAGAGAGAAAAGACATGGGTTCTTGGCTTTGGGATGCCCTGGCCCTGGGTGAAGGTAGATGTGGAAAAGTTGAGGCATCATTTTGAAAGGACTTGGTAAATGATTTTTTTTAAAGGAAGAAATGAACATACATTGTGGCTCAGTCATTTTCATGGCCAGTTTTCCATTTGATATAGTACAATTTTAATCTGTTCAAGGATGGAGGCCATATGCATCTTCTGATTCTTTGTGCTTATAATTTTACCGAAGAGGAGGTTCCATGTTGTGATAGCAGAAAGCAGTCTGTGAAATAATGTACACGCAATACTCTGTGGTTGTTGCACCTTGATTTAGTGTCTCTTCAGCCATTTAAATAACCAGAGCCAAAGAAGTGGCCGTGGCCCTGAGAAATCGGTGGGAGACAAGCTTTTATTTTAAGTTACAGTGTTTCATGATGTGTCATATCATGGGAAGAAAAATGTTGCCTTTTGGCTTTAGCTAAGTATTTGATGACACACGTAAACTTTAAAAACCCATTGGAAAAGTTGACAGAACAAAATCATATATCAATAAGCTAGTGAATAAAGTCAGGGCCTTAACTGTTAGCCAGAAGGCTAACCTTTTTAAAACTGCACATTTTCTTTAAAAATAGCTAGAGACACCTGTGTGCCTTCCTATAACAGACCAAATGTATTCTTGAAAAATTGTGGGTAAAATTCAGTTTTGGAATTGAATTTTCATAGTAGGGATCTGTTCTATGTATCTAAGTGATCTTCATTTTTAAGTGTTGAGGTAGCTGGGAAAGGAAGATAAGATAAACTTAGGAAGTAATATTTAGTGTTTGAAACCTAGAAGATGATATTGAAAACGTAGAAGAGAAGGTAGTATTGAGAAAATGAAGAAATCTTGCACTTAATATATTAAAATACAGAGTACTTTTATGTCAGCTTCCTAGATTTCGGATGCTTGGGCTTCATCTAGGCACAAAGATGTTAAAGAGCGGTGAGTAGTGGGTGTGATTTCAGTTGGAAAATGAAAGATGGATGTAAGTCCCCTGGAAGCTGACATCGGACACCAGCACACATCTCTAGGAACCCCAGGCTTCCCAGGACAAATTTTGCTTATGAGCAGATCTAGCCTGGGAAGGTAATTACACCCACTTGTGTCACTTGTCCCTTAAAATTTTTTTGTGTGGGGGGAAGGGAGGAAAGAGATGCCAATAACAGTGAGGTTAGCTTTTGTTTGTACAGATGTATTTGCTTTAAAAAGCACTTTCATTTCCTTTTTCCTCCCCTGTAAAGGACAACTAGGCAACTTACTATATCACTCTTTTGTAACCCAAAAGTGTATTTGCCTAAAATTGTCCTTCTAAACACTTTCTTTAACAAAGACAAACCCTGATCATTACACATCCAGGATTGAGTTAACACAGTTTTTTAATACTTTGGGATACATTTCTGTAACATGAGATTTGCATACTATTATTTTCACTGATTGGATTATGTTAGAGAGGGAGTTGTTGAAAATAAGGAGTAAAAAAAGCCTCAAAATGGCTTGATCCTTTCCTGATTCTAGTAAACATCTAGATGAGAGCGTTAGAATGGCGTATAAGGACTCAGACAGAGGGGAGGGGTGGGGTTGTTGTTTGTTTTTAATATTTTAATGTGTGTCTGTACTCAAGGGAAGTGATACACTATTGGAGGGTTCATTTCTGAGAATCCAGCATTGCTGGTATAGTTTCCTTACCCCTTTATCAGTGAAATCCTTGGTTGTCCCTTGTGCTAGAAAGACAGGCTTGGGATTTGGCCACCCTGTTCTTGTGACCAGGAGTACTTTTTATGGGGCTGTGTTAAAGTAGTTATTTTCCCCTCCCATAGCGATATTCCTCTCAGGGCTTTTAATTGTAGGCACAAAGTGTGTGAAATCACAGTGTGAGATGGAGAATCATTTCAGTGTGTTGGAACAGGAAACTGATCACAGTATGACTGATGGTTGGCAACTGTGTCATCTTCTACACAAATTCTGTTGGGTGACACATTCAGTCAAGACATGTTCATAAGGTATTGTTGGTTTTCAGCTTTCATATGTAAATCCAAAGTTAATGAATTTTAAAGCTGCATCATGCTTTTAATAAACACCCTTTATTTTACAGTGGTGGTTTTACAGGAGGCCGACCTCCACATGGACATTTATAGGGGCAGAGGGGTGTGGATGGAGGTGTTGAGGAAGGAAAACATTATTTTGTGAGCAGAGGGGCACTGATGGACTTTACAAAGCACTTGGTGAACCAAGGATTCCAAAATTATCCCTCACTTCCTGTTTGCCTGACTTGTTTTAACTGCTACAGAAGCAAGAGTCACTGTTTCCTGCTTTAATAGAGCAAGGTTTTCAGTTAGGGGAACCCTTCTTCACTCTTTCACTGAAGAAACACCAGCTTCTCAGTGTGCCCCTGGAGATGAGCACAGGTTCTTGCTGCACTTTCCATCCCCTCCAGGTCATGAATGAGTGATAAACCCTCTGCTCTCTGCTCTCACTGAAGCACCTTGCTCCTCAGGAAGGGATGTCGGGGCCTTTTGGGGAAGAGACTGCTTCCAGGAATGACGTCCCCTCGGTTCTGCATGATGGCCAGGCCTTCAGGTCAAAATGAGCTGTGTGCTAGATGGTGTCCGGCAAGGGTGAGAGGGTCCTGTTGTGGAGGTGATGAGTCTGGAAAGTCCTGGGGTGTTCAACCTGCAGCTGGCAGCCCTCATGCAGCCCAGAATTGCTGTGAATGTGGTCCAACATAAAATCATAAATTTACTTAAAACTTTACGAGACGTTCTTGTAATTATGTGTTGCAGTGTATTTAATATGTGGCCTAAGACAACTCTTGTTCTTCCAGTGTGGCGCAAAGACGCCAAAAGGTTGGACACCTCCCTCTGTGAGCTTGAGGACTTTGAAATGGCAGATTTGTGATCCCTTTTTTAGAGGTGATAAAGTACAGAATGAGTACCAGACCACTTACCCCATCCTCCCCCTGCTCTTTCCCAAGTCTCCCACAAAGCCACTTCTGTAACAGTCATGCCAGTTGGTGCCTGTAGGTATCTCTTCCCTACTGAGGTGGTCATGGTGGTGTTCCCTTTGTGGCAGGCCTATGGGAAGGTTAGCCTGTGGCCAGCAACTAATACCTGTGCAGACTCCCCACCAACTGCAGAGCTGCTGTGGCTCCAAGTGCCTCCTCCTAATTAAATTAATTCATCTTTAGGGGTTAATGATGCATGTACCATATTTAACAAGAGACTGTTACAGGAAATTTGTGGGCTCCCCCGGACCACTCCACAACTAAGCATGAGAGTTGTTAAACGACAAAATTATATCACATCCAATTGCTTTGTCTTTCTTTAGTCAAAATTTTAGTTTGGTAGGAAAAATAAATCCTAGAATATCCTATTTTAAGGGATGTTATAGAAAGCAAATGCTGATTGCTTTCAGTGGTGGCCCTCTGAACTGTTATAGTCAAAGTTTTAAGTAGTTGAACAAGGAGATACTCTGTTTCTGTGGAAATCAACTTTAATGGCTCAGAAGATTAACATTTACAAGGGCTCTGGCACTGAGACTTAACTTACTGGTAGGCTGTGGATCTGACAACACACGCCTCTGGCTACTCTTCTTGACTTAGCTTTAAAACTGCTTGTGTCTTTCCCCTTTCCTTTCTAGGAGGTCCTAACTTCTTGGGGTTTTATTTTTGTTTTTGTTTGTTTTGTTTAAAAACCTCAACACCTTGTTTGATATTTCTAGCCTTATTTCCTGTTACTCTTCCTCAAAAACCATGTTCTTTTCCTACTCTTCTTCCATTTTTAGCTAAGGTTTTGTGTTTTTCTGATACATCTTTCTTATTACAACTGATCTTACCTGCTCTGAACACCATCTGGACTCAGTGGTATCCATACCAGGAATGACAAACTCAGAAGCGTCCAGGGACCACACAGATGCAACAGCTGACTAAAGGGCCTGGTGGGCCAGTATGTGGAGAGGTCTCTGGTCCCCCAGAGTGCTTGCAAAATGGTTGCTGCTATCAGGAATGCTGACCCAGGGATTACTTTCAAGAGAAACTGAAACTTTTATATATTTATTTATTTTTGGTGAAAATCTTATGTTTTTCCAGACACTGTTCAGTCCCAAACAAACAAATTTCCCTAAAGCCCAGCTTTGGCCCAAGAGCCACCAATTTGCAACTGCTGGCCTGCCATTCACAGATGCTTGCCATATTAGACCCTTTGGCTATCATGATTTGGTCCAGAGGCTTATCTGAACGTAGGTTGTAAACTTAAGGTCAGGGACCAGATCTTATCCTGATGTTTATTAGAACTTAGTACAGTATACATTGTAGAAAAACCTTCAATTACTGCTTGTTGAATTTGACAGCTGTTGGGTGCTAAAGGACAAAACTTAGACCTGTATCCAGATTAACCATGGGCTGGGGTAAGGTGTATGAACTATTAAGGTAGAGGCAGACATTTGAGACCCATGGGATTACGGAAGCAGGCATGGTGACTGCTCTTAGATAATGTCTTAAGCATCAGAATTCAGAGGCCTATGCTGATTTCTATAGCTGATTTTAAGGAGTAAAGAAGTAGGCAGTGACTCTGGAGTCCTTTATGTGGCTGGTATGTACTATCTCTTCTCTTGAGGTGTTTGCACCCCTCATTTGCACAGAGAATTATGTATGAAACATTTTCAAAAATTGAAGTAACTATGATTCATTATTGACTTCTTAAATATAACTGACCAAAAGCTTACAAAATGAGCTGTCTGTATCTAGTTAATATCTGGGTGATTTTTGCCTTTTATTATTTGCAGAAAGTGTTGCTTTTTCCAAGCCTCAGTTTAGGGAGTATGTCGTTTGCCTAGCTTACTGAAGAGAGATGGCAGCACACTCAGAACCTTCTCCTAAGTGAGAATCTGGGCTGAGGAGGCCAGAGGGATAATTCCAGTTTAAGGTACAATTGTATTCTTAATATAAGCCTTTTATGTGCATTATTAGGCTGTCGTGGCACTTGTTAATGAGGGGAAACCTTGAGGTAGAAAAACGAAAAGGACATCTGATATTCTAGATGTTAAAAGAAATCTCGTATTCTCATAAAGCCTTATAATGTGGGTCTGTGGAACATAATGTGATGATTTTATTGGGACTTGATGTGTGTTGCACATAGTTCCTCAGAAGGTAAAATTCAGCAGAAAAAGCCTTCAAAGCGTAAAGGATTAAATAACTTTTACAGAATTGTATGTTCTACCTCATTCACACCCCTTGAAATTTGAAAGAACTGCTCAGTTGGTCCTAAGCAGGTGACTCCTTTTAAAAATGGGTGGCAAACAATGCAGTTTCTGAGGTTAAGAAGAGATGTCCATCATCAGAGAAACAAGAAGTTCCTGGGCTAGTCCTGGGCTGCCTCAGTAGTGCTCAATAGTTGGGTCATTGGATTGTTTCATACTTTTCTTTCCAGCTGTATTACTCAGTTTAGCAGGCATCTGAAAGCTTAAAAATATGCAAAGTGTGGTGACGTTTAGGAGTCCAGACAACGCTGAGTAAAGGGAAATAGCCTGGCTTGGAAACCAAAATGAATGTGGAAACCTCCCTCACTAGGGGATGCTTGTCATTGATTTAGGGCCAGTTCTTTCCACTCTGAATTATGATTCCTGTTAATGTTGAAGATATAACCACGTGCTATGCCACCTTTCTCAGCTAGAGGTTTTGTCTGTGTTGTCAGTGACCCTGATTTTGAGGATAAGTGCTAATTATGTTGTCTAAGGACACCAGGGTTATTTTCTCACTACAACTTACTCAAAGGCAAATGGAACTTTTTATCCCTCAGCTTCCAAGGAGTCAATGAATTATTGTTTGCCAGCCTTGAGTAGCCTTTGCCAAGTTTATAATATGTGGTTCTGATTGTAATCCAGGAAGATACTGGTCAGATTATGTAAATACTGATTAAGCCTATAAAGTTACATTCAGAGGGCATTTTTTAAAAAATTAAGGATGTCTTCCTAGTGAATTGAGTTTTCCAAGGCCCTGCTTCTGAAAGATGTGGGCTAGTATCCATGTTTATCCCCTACCACACTTTTTAACAAAACTCTTGAATTCTTGAGAAATTCAGATTTATTATTAAAATCCAAGGTTCTCATATAGGTGCCATTTCACTTTAAATACAGGGTCTGGCAGAAGTAAGGCCTGCTTCAGTGTGGTTGTTAGGGTAATACTATAGATGTAATAGTTTATAGTTTTAATTTCAACATTTAACCTAAAATGTCATATGGTGTGCTTCAGTGTGATATTGTTATGTTACAGAATCACATGCTTATAGTTATGTAATAAAAGATTTTGTAATAAAAAAGGGGTGTTACTTGTGCTGGACCCTGTATTTGTTAATGATTCCATGATTTAGAAATATTTGTTGATTACCCCATGACTTAGATACAGCACAGTTTACTAGACATTTCAGTGATGACAGAGGTGCTCTTTGCATTGTGCACTAGGCTAATCAGTCTCACATATGGCTGTTGAACACTTTTGAATCCCTAATTTTACGTAGTCTTAATTAGTTTAAATACAAACGTGGGTAGCTGTGGCTAGCGACTACTGAATTGGACACCATAGGTTTACATAATGGTGGGGATTTTTCAGTGATTTAATGCCTTAGCCCTTCTAGTTCTGTGGGTTTGGGGTAGGGGCCTTGTTAGGAAAAATGATCAGCAGGCAGATTGTGTCGTGCACTGTTAAACAGTTTGCTTTTCAGACACAGATAAAACCTGGATAAAACTTGAGCTTTTCTCAGCAGAGGTGCCTCTTGTGTGTGCTGCAAAGGGTGGCCCGATGGTCATCTTTCAGCAGATTAGCTGAAAGAATATCTGTGTTTGGGCTCAATTGTTCAAAATTTGTGCACCCTTTGTACAAGAACAGGGAAAATTTATGTTATGACAATGGCTGACAAAATGTTTAATGAAAGCTGCAATTGGCAGTAACTAAATTCCCTGAGGTTTCTTTTCTCTCCTCTCTGCTACTGAAAGGTGCAGAAATGCTTTTGACAGCATCTGTCCTGCTGACAGATGAATTGTTTTGACAGGAGAATCTGAAACCTTCAACTTAAGACACATTCAGATGTCCAGCTGGGTAACGGGTGATCATGTTTGTAGAAATAAGTGAGATGCTTTAGATTTGTATGCATGTCAGCTGCCACCTGAAAGAAAGTCCTCATTAAAGGTTTTTCACTGATTAACCATTTAATTATCATTGAGCACAAAGATGAGAATTCATATCCCTCCGTATACAGTACTTGGGCTGAGTAAATGTAGCTCCTTAATTATTGAAAAATGAATGTCAGTAAGTATAGCAGTCAAAGGGTTAAAAAAACTTTAACATTCTGCTGGAAAAATTAAACCAATGTTAATAGCAGCATGATTCACAAAAAAAGATGGGAAAATCCAAATGCCCATCAACTATTGAATGGATGTACATAATGTGTGTGCACATGCACACACATGTTCTCACACAGAGCAGTGTTATTCAGCCCTGAAAAGGAAGGAATTCTCACATGTGCTACAACATGAATGAACCTCAAGGACATTATGTGAAAGAAGCCAGACCCTAAAGGACAAATATTGTATGCTTTCACTTATAGAAAGTATCTAGAGTTGTCATATTTTATAGAGACAGAAAGTAGAATTGGTGGTTGCCAGGCCTGTGGGGTGGGAGGTGGGGGAAGATGGGAAGTTAGTGTTTACAGGTACTGAATTTCAGGGAGAAGATGAAAAAGATCTAGTGATGGATGATGGTGATGGTTGCACAACAATGTGAATGTGTATTGAATTGTACGTTTAAAATGATGAAGATGGTAAATTTTATGTTATCTATATTTTACCACAATAAAAAAAGTTATGCTTGGCAATGTGACTCCCTGAAATGAGCAAACAAGAAAATATCTCTGAAGATTTTACTTCAGAGATATATTCTTGTGGGAGAATACAGTAAATATTTTCCCCATTTCCTGGTAAAGCAGTTGATGATCAACAGCTTGTCCCAGGTTGCAGGACTAGTCACTTCTTAGACTTAAAAGCTCTGGCTAGGAAGTAGAAGCTGTTCCAGGGGACTTGAGCTTCAGCCTCTGGCTTCTCTCTGTAATTGCTGTAGATGCTCCCAGGGGAGAATTAACCCTTTAGAGCCAGTCTGCTTGACCCTCATTTGTTGGTACATGGCTATTCATTGAATGTTGAAACATTACCACATCCAGGCTGAGCCAATGAGAGCTTTAAATTCCGCTTACAAATAATGGGTTAGCCAAAAAGCTTGTTTGGTTTTTTTCATAAGATGGCTGTAGTAGCGCTTAGTTGTCTTTACTTCATGCGAAACAATTTTGTTAGGTTGTATTATGATAGCTGTCATATCAACGTGCATTTAAGAAAACAAAATTGGTAAATTTTGTGTAGCCATTTTAATATTGAAGATGTAAGAAAATAAGCAACATTTTTTGGCATATTATGCTTTATTATTTTAAGAAAGGTAAAAACTCAACTGAAAAGCAAAAAAAAAAAAAAAAGATTTGTGCAGTGTATGGAGAAGGTGCTGTGACTGATCGAATGTGTCAAAAGTGGTTTTCGAAGTTTTGTGCTGGAGATTTCTCACTGGATGATGCTCCGTGGTCGGGTAGACCAGTTGAAGTTGATAGCAATCAAATTGAGACATTAATTGAGAACAGTCAATGTTATACCATGCAGGAGATAGCCAACATACTCAAAATATCCAAATCAATAAAGTTATTGGTGAAAATGAAAAATATGTCTTTTATTTTACAGAAAAAAAATTATACAGACTTTTTGGCCAACCCAATATATTCAACTTCATTTCTACTTACTGGAATCTCAGTGTTAGGTCCTGATACTGTTTGGCTTCTTGTTAAGACCAGCTTATGGAAGATCCTTTTTAAAGTAGCCTTAAGTGGTTTCATTCCAGATAGTTTAAAATGAGGCTGCCAGTTAATTGCCTAAGACCCAGATCCTGTGACCCCAGCTCCACCCCTGGCTACATATATAAGCTTGAAACAAGTCATTCATTTTGAACCTGTTTCTGGAGACACAGGAGCAGATGCCCATTAGATGGGCAGGCAGTCAGGCAGGCAGGCACTCCTGTGTTGGCCTCATCCCACACCTGCAGGGTGACCATCCACATGCCTTGCCTGCCTTCCAGGCTCTTGTCTTTGTGGTGTCTGAGTCTTTCTCTGGTGTCTTCTCCAACTCAACACCTTCCATTAGCTATGATGGTATAAATGTGTAGTCCGTGTAAACTCACAGTGTCTCTAGACCCGGAAACAATATTTCAATTCTCCCTTTTAAGAAAATGTGCTCAAACTAGACAATTGCAGGCTATCTGGTCCTTTTTCTGCTGTGAGTAAATTCTCTCTATTTTTTAATTTTCTTTTCCAAGTCTAACCTGTTGATTTCTGTGTACCCCTAAGCGCAGACAGGCTCACATTTGGCTTCAGTAATGTGGTTTTAAAAATTACCACCCTCAATTTTTTGTAGTAACATAATTTCTGGAAAAAATGCTTTTTATTTAGGCTATACCCTGAATACAGATATACTGTTAAGTGCAAGTGTAGTTTGACTTTTATTTAGATGAATATCTTGAGTTGACAGTGAAATGACTGTCAGCTGTAGGTTAGTATTGACTGGAATATCTCTGGAGTAAGTTTAAAAGGTAGTTGCCACTTATGTGACATTGTTTAAGAACTAGACTTTAAACTCATGATTAGTAGCACTGTTAATTGGCAGTAATGTCAGTGAAATTAATAGCTGAAGTAAAAATTGTTAACCTCTTCGTCTTCCTCAGGGCTGGGATATATTTTGGTGGCAAGGAGCACAATCAGTGTGCAAGAAGTTAGGGTCCTGTTGGACCACATCTGTGTGTATTCTATGCCTGTGAATTAATTAACCTAATGTAATGTAACCTAACTGGATATAATTTCACCTCCCTTACAGTTAAGGAGTAGTTACATTTATACAGTCCTAAAGTTGTTTCGGCCTTTTGAAGGCAACCACGAGCCTGATATGACCCCCAGTGAAAATGAGTTTGGTACCCCTGCATTATAGGATGTTAGCAGTGTCCTGGTCTCCACCTACCAGATGCCAGTAGCCACTCACCCCCTTCCCTACAGTTGTGACAACTAAAAATGTCTCCAGACATTGCCAAATGTCGTCACTGATTGAGAACCACTGATTTTTAGACAATGAAGGGTTAATTCCCCCACCCCGCTCTTTTTCTGTACTCCTGCTTGATGTTGCTTGATGCTATAGTAAGACATTATTAAAAAGTATCTTTTAGAAATAGCCTTGGACTTGATAGGGTGTGAAACCTTTGGAACAGGATACTCTAATGTAGGTAGAGGACTGACTTACCTTAGAATTTCTTTCAAGTTGCTAAGTGCTGAAATGGTATTGATTAAAATTCATTTGAGTTCAGCAATCCTCAGGTGATTTGAGATTTTCACAGTGACTTGTTTATGGATGCAAGTGCCAGGAGGTATGTCTGTAAATCTCAGTGTCAGTAAGGTTACTTAAAATAATGCATGAATTAGGGCAATCATTATTTTGTTTGGGGCAGGGAATAGAAATTTCCTGAATGTTGGGTATTTTGAAATGTTGATTCAACTGTTTGTGTTTTTTTCCCCCTCTCCCTTTACCAGAAACCTGAGTTACAACAAACTTTCTGAGATTGACCCTTCGGGTTTTGAGGACTTGCCGAATCTACAGGAAGTGTGAGTGCTTTTCCCCAAACCCCTGAGGGATTGGAGGGATGGAGAACTCCTGGGGAAAAAACCCTCTCCTAGTGCAGGAGTTTTACCCCTGGATCACAGTCTAAGCTTGTTAAAAGGAACATTTGTGTTCACGTTGTCGGTGACAAATGTGCTGCTCACTCAGCTCTCCTTCATTGCAGCCTAGGCCTCTTCTTCCTAGGCCTCAGTGATGGGTGTGTTATAGCCAGGTAGGTATGGACTTACTGGAAATTCCAGGAACATGGTAGGTGTAGCAGAATACCCTCCCTTGTGGGAAGTCCTATGGACCAGGTAGGTTAACACACCTGTCTGGTACTTTCCACAATTCCCAGGGAACCAGCCTCACCCTACCATTTCCCAGGAAACAAAGGTGCAGAAGAGTGGACAGTAAAGGTTTATGTTTCCTATCCTATCTCCAAACAGAGCTAGGCATTGCTTCCTTTGGAACCCAAGTTGGCTTCCTTTGCAGTGTCCTTTAAATCAGGGCTCAGCCTTTCCTTCTTTTCCATGTAAAGAATTCTGCTTTTAAAATGGATGTTAGGATTATCAGGATTATTAGTTCCACAGAGACTTTGGGATACTTTACCATAGATCAGGGGTGTCAAAGTCATTTTCACCAGGGGCCACATCAGCCTCATGGTTACCTCCAAAGGGCTGAATATAATTTTAGGACTGTATGAATGTAACTACTCCTTAACAGTTAAGTAAGAGCTTGGCACTGCTGCCGGGTAGAAACAAAGTGCCGGGCCGGATAAAACAAGGTGGAGGGCCGAATTCGGCCCACAGGCCTTGTGTTTGCCACCTGTGCCATAGATGATGTAGATTCACTGCAGAAAATTTGAAAGCTATAGAAATATGTAAAGACAAATTAATTAAAATCACCACTCTTATCACCCAGACAAAACCATTGTGAACACTTAGTGAAAAACGTACATCTCTACACATGTAATTTTGGGATCAGACTATAGATATAGCAATCACAGTAGCACTCTGCTAAGCCATTGGTGAATACTACCTCGTTTGATCCTCACATTGACACTATGATTCATGTAAATTGTTTTCATTACAATAATTTTCCCCACTTAACAGAAAAAGAAACAGAAGCTAGAAGAAGTTAGGTACACTTATGCAGTGTTACACGGTTGGTAGACCTGAGAGTTGAACTAAATCCATTTAATTCCAAATCTTAAGCATTTAACCCTGAAACTGCAGTGCCCTAGGTTCCTACATCCCTCATCTTAACATACAACATTCAACTGAAGATATTTTAAACACAGAAAATTCAGTGTTTATCAACTTGTATCACTCTTTCTACACCAGTCTGCTCTTTCTAGGTACAGAGTATTTCCTCTTACTCCTCTAGACCTCTTTTCCAAACCTACACAGTCCTCCAAGTTAAGCCTCTTCTCTCCCCTCACAGCTTGGCTTTGAGCTCTTCAGAGCTCCTGTTGCACTTACAGGCTGGATGAGGCCTGAGCCCATCCCGTGCTCCTTCTCCTTCGGGTAGGACTTCTCTCCTGTTTCTGCTAATGCCCTCAGGAAGGTTGACCATGGCTAGTCATTGGGCTAAGCACTGCCTTCCTTTAGTCACTCATACTTTTTTCAGACACTTGAGGGAACCAAGGTGTGGAGAATTGGCTAGGCTTGTGAGTGGTAGGCCTGAGCCTGCATCCCTAATCTCACTCCTGTCCAGTGTCTTCTGTAGCAATACAACCTTCTTGAGTGTGGGAGGTGTAAGGGCAGGGATTGCATTGTTTGGATACACAGTGTAGTGGGAAAAACATACTCTGTGGTAGCAGACAGACCTGGGTTGAGGTCTGATTCTGTCCCTTATGGGACTCTGTCCTTGGACAAGTCACTTAGTGCCTCCGTGCCCTCCTTTGCTCTTCTACAGAGTGGACATAATAACATGTTGTTATTATTGCTATAATTGTTAATTAGACATGATGCCCAGGCCTTGTACATGGGAATGACTCACTAAAAGTTATTTCTCTTTTCTTTTAGTACTTTCTAATTGCATAGCCACCCAGGCTGGGTGCATTGTTAAAGAACAAATCCTCGAGGGCTGATAGGTTGAACCTTTTACTGCTGTGACTGCCCATAGTCCCTGGTGTCACACCGTGGGGCTGAGGGTGAGACAAATTTCCTGGTGCCCACAGTAGTGGAACTTGCCACTGATAGGAAGTCTAATACCGGGTGGACATAGAAAGAGGCTGTCAAGAGTGAGGGGTAAGGAAGGATATTGAAGAAAAAAAAAAATTATAGTTGACACACAGCTGCTTCTAAATTAACTGGGCTCAGGTTTTCCAAGGACCTGTCAGTTCTCCCAAACTCTGCAGAGCCGAGCGAGTCTGGAAACCTCTCAGCAAGGGGAACCACAGGCTGGCAAGCAGCAGGCGGTGGGGTTTTAGTGGTGGTTTTATTTTGGAGGCTGGGACCACAAACAGTGTGGGCTGGTTGGAGAGAAGCGAGCCCGCTAGAGGCCCCTGGAGGATATGGGGACATTTGTGCAGCTGCTGCCAGGCCCCACAAGCTTCACTGCCCACAGCTCTGAGGAAAGCCCACCAGGAGGGCCTCCAGCCAGGGTCCTGGATGGCCAGGCTCCTCTATTAATAAGAGGGGCTATTTATACCGTCCTCTTTAAAAACCACCCTGGGATCATGTTACTGCTGCCTGGCCCAAGAATGCTTAATGTGGGTGCCTCCATGTGCTTCCCAGGGCCATTGACCTAAAATGTTCCTGCTGGCGGTGAGGAAGCCTGAGTAGGCCCTGCCTGTGGGTATTTATGGCTCACCCTCTGTGCCTCAGGCCTGTGCTCTCCTGTGTATGTGTGTGTGTGGTGTTGCTTAAGGGGAGGCCTGGAATAACGAGGGGTGTCATTTTGAGGCACTACTCCTTGGCTGTGAATTACCACCACCTGCTAAGCATTTACTCTGTATCTGGCTGTATCTTAAACTGTTAGGTTTAATTATTTCAGCTGGATCCTGCCAAAAAACTATGAAGGTTGGTTCTTACGTTATTCACATTTTTTGGAAGAGGAAACTAAGGCACAGTAAGGTTACGTGACATGCTGAAGGCCTTTCTATGGATAAGGGATAAGATTGGGGTTGAATGCACCCAGGTGTATCTGATTTAAAGATTCGAGCTGTAAAACCCCCTCCTAGTAATTCCTAGTGCTCTGTAACAGTGCCTTAGTTTCTTCTTTTAAGGCAGGGTGATCATTTAGTTTAGTCCCTTCCTCAAAGGTTGACGTGTCATTCGTTGAGACACTTCCATGTAAAGCACTCAGCTCAGAGCCTGGCACAGAGGAAGCATTTGCTCTTATTATTATTGCTTCTGATTGAAGTATCACTGCACTAAAACAGTTATACCTGGCCATCTGGTATACAAACTGTATGTCATAAAGTCTTGCCAGTTATTTAGTATGCCCTATTCTCAAGTACCTAATAAGAATGGTTATTGATTAAGTGGCCCTAACTCCAAAGCCTGTGCTCCTACTTATTTATTATTGGTGACTTGTTCCCTTTTAAGAAACAAAACTAACCAAAGTCCCAGCTCCCTACCCAACTTTGACTATTATTAATTGCAGTTCTCTTTGTGTTTGGAAACAACTGAAGTGTCTAGGAATAGCAGAATAGCTGAATAAATTATGGTTCAATTATACTGTTCATGCCAGCAGAGGAGTACTCTGCAGCAGGTTAAAAGAGTTATGGAAAACTTTAAGATGTATTACTAAGGGAAAAATAGAGTCACAAAACAGTCTGTATGATACACAAGCATTTGTGTAAAAGAACAACATGTACATTTCTAGTAGCTGGCAATAGAAGCCTCCACTTGGAGGTAGACCAGAGGGCCAAAGTGCAAGAAAGCTTTATTTTTCACTGTATATTCTTGGTATTCTCTTTTGAAAGGCTTTGAAAATTTTACTGTGTGCTAGTATCAGCTAATCAGCAAATAAATAAAGTAAGTAAGTAAGTAAGTAAGTAAGGCAAACAAAAAACCCTAAAGCTCCATAATCCAAAATGACTCCTTGGGTATGTTTTTTATTGTTTGTTAAAGCCTAATTTGACTGGGTAATAATAAAGTACTCTGGAGTGGCTTTTTTATTTTTAACATTTTGCATCTTTCAAAATGTAAAAACTTCCTTTAATTAAGCCAAGTAAATGGAAGTTTCAGAGAGAGCTGAGGTCCCCGGAGGCTGAACTGGGAAAGGCCCATGTCCAGGCTCTGCCCTGGGTTCAGTTGGTCCATGCTGCCCAATTGTCTTATTCACGCCTCTTCCAGATCAGGTGGGCCACGATTCTGACTCATGCTCTGTTATGCCAGGCACTTCTTGGTCAGGAATCGTCAGGAAAAGATTCAGTTATAGAAGCCAGACACCGAAAGGATTTTTAGGGTCTTGGATGGAAGCAGATATGGGGGGAGTGTGAAAGTTAGATTTCATTAAATATAAGTCTTAATTCCTGCCATTTTCCTATTTGTGGAAACTGCAGACTTCCCCAGAGCCCTTTCCCTCCAGCTCTGGTTGCGCTATTTTTGACCAGTCTCTATTTCAGTCTGGTAAGTTGGTAATGTCGCAGAGCCAGTTTGGCCTCCACTGCCTTCTGAGGATAGTATTCTTGTTTCAGCAGGGAATGGGGCAAACAAAGAAAGCCATACTATGGACCTAACAGACGTACATTTAGCTAGCAGTTCTTTTTTCTCAGACGTGATCTAGAAAGAACTTGCCATGCAGTCCTCCTCTGTGCTCCACCTGTCCTCTGTTAATTGAGTAGCCATGTGCAGAACCTGTGATTTCTGCCTCTAATTGATTTGGGGCTGTCACTCCAGACAAAATGCCCTGTTTGTCTTGAATACTGGTTCACTGCACCTGTACTCTCCACTTCCAGCAGTTTTGTCAAGACTTGAACTGTCGTTCATGATGCCCCTTTCCTTATTCATTGATGTCTGTGAACTTGGGCGGAGTAGCTTGGCATGTGTGCAGGACGGCTGACCTGAGACCAAGCTCATTTAGCCAAAGTTCCCCTGCAGAGAAGTCCACACTGTGTGTTTCAGGTTTGAAGTCAAGCAGATCCTAAGCAGGCTGAAACACAGCCATCATGTTACCTAGGGGCAGGAGCTTTGCGCTTTGCAGGCCTTTTCACTTGTTGGTCTCTTGACTTGCAATTGTACTTGGGTTCAGTTCTCATCTATAACTCTGGGGTAGTGACTTGAAGTGAAACTTGAGTTAGGGAGCTTACCTTTAAGGCAGGGAACAGTAGTAGTATCTGGTACCTAATTCAGGGTTGTGTTGATGATATTACGTAATACATGTCCAGTGGTTACTATAGTTGTAAAGAAATAGAGGGTGGTGGTTAGATCCTAGAAGAATCTAGACTTCGGGGCTGGATTCCCAGGGCCACTGCCAGTTACTGCTAGTACCCATCATCAAATTATTTAACCTGTCAGTGTTTTAGTGTCCTCATTGGTACATGGAAACATTCATGGGATCTACCCTCTTAGGGATCTAAAGGTGAGTTAATATTGATTTGGCCAAAAAATCTGAATGTTTTTTTCTGTAAAATAAAAGACACGTTTTTCATTTTCACCAATAACTTTATTGCTTTGGATATTTTGAGTATGTCAGCTATCTCCTGCATAGAATAACATTGATTGTTCTCAATGTCTGGAATTGATCACTATCAACTTCAACTGGGCTCCCCAACCGTGGAGCATCATCCAGCAAGAAATCTCCAGCACAAAACTTCACAAACCACTTTGGACACATTTGATCAGTCACAGTACCTTCTCTATACACTGCACAAATTGTTTTCTGTGTTTTAGCTGTGTTTTACCTTTCTTGAAATAGTAAAGCATAATATGCTGAAAATGTTACGTATTTTCTTCCATCTTCAGTATGAAAATGGCTACACAAAAATTCACCAATTTTGATAAGTTTTTAAAAAAATGCCCATTGATATGACAGCTGACACAGTACAACCTAACAAAATTGCTTTGAATGAAATTAAAGACAACTAAGTGCTGATAGAGCCATCTTACAGAAAAAAAAGAAACAAATTTTTTGGCCAACCTGATACATTGAAAAGCTCTCGAAGCTGTGCCTGGCACATAATAAGCCCTCAATAAGTTGGCTGGTACTGTTATTAGTATTACCACCATCATCTGTGTTTTAGAATAAATCTCTAGGAAATGAAGAGTTCTTAAGCAAGCTTGCTCTGATAAGATCTGAGGGTCTTTTTTAGTAATAAGTACATTGATGGTACTATGAAAATTTATTAGTAGATTCAGACTGACTGTAGAGAGTTTTCAGTATCTCTGTGCCAAGATGTGAAATGGATCACTGCAGGGCTGGGGAAAAAAGGTGAAGCAGAAACAATCTGGTTTATGGGAAGTCAGATAAGAGACTGTTAAAGTAATTAATTGTCTACTTCAGCACACAAACAAGGGCCCTTTAAGTGGAGAAAGGATTTGCCACACGATAAGGATCTGCTTTCTCTCTGCCAGATGCTACAGTCATGAAACTGTGAAACAGACATTCTGTGCCCCTTAGCCTAGTAATTGCCAAGCTTCATCTCCAACAGACTGTGGCACTAAACAAAGCAAGTGGGATAATTCAAGGCCTTTTTCTTTTCTTTTTTTTTTTCCTATTCATTTCTACAAAAGATGGCAGTCATTATTCTATTCAAGCAAATGCTAGCTGTATGCATACCTGAATACAGCTGTCATTTTCATGGCCTTGTCTTCAGACAGTGACAAGATGATGTATGTAAGACGTACTCCCTTAAAAAAAGGAGACTAAGATAGCCTAACTTTACCCTCTTAATTCTGCATCTCAGATACAATTTCTTTGTAGCCTGTCACTTGACAGAAAGCCTAAACATTGTGCTTTGGCTTTTTCTTAAGGATTTTTGGGCTTACTTCACAAGTCTGATTTTGGATTCTCTTCCCAGATTTGGAAATACATGTCCATGTAAGGAGGCTGGATTGCAGAGCCTCTGGGGGCAGTCCGGGTGACAGTGTTTTGGTTTGCAGGTTTCCCCTTCCACTATAAGATGTGAACTCTGGAAATACAGATGTAGAGCTTTCCAGGAGGAAGTGAGCTTAGAGAGAGGGCATCTCTGGTCTGCGAAGAATTTTCAAAATGTCTATGTGCAAAATTGTGTATGTATGTATTCCTGGAAAATGTGTCTGGAAGGTCCATTAGAGTTCAAAGAAGCTGGAATCTCAACCAGATGAGAGTCTCCAGTCCAACTCTCTTGTTATTGCACAGATGAGGCATCAGAATAATTGCCCCGTGTGTCCAAACCCCTGGGAACTTCACGCATGTCTATCTCAGCTCTGCACCCCAGCGTGTCACCTTCTGGTGAGGACAGAGCAGCAGTTTGCAGACCATTGTGTCCAACTGTGTGAAAACATCTAGAAGGGAATGCTCTTTCTTCCTCAAATCCTTTTCTGACTCTTTCAGCCCATAAGGCGCACTCTCCTGGGAGATCTTGGGGCACTTTGTTCTGCAATGTGCATCTTGGCCTGTTGTCACTGTTCCTTGATTGTTAATGTTGATTTCTGAGTTAGATTGGAAGTTCTTAGAAGACAAGAGACACTCCCTGAGTGTTCATTTCTAAACCGTGGATGTGACAGGTAGTTTTTGTGAGCTCACATGACTTATTGCCCTTTAAGAACTCACTTTTAACTTCATGTTTTATTCAGTATTACCATGTCCAACTCAACACTGTTTTTCTCATTTCCCTTATTAGTATATGATTTCAAACTACTAATGTAAACCATGTAAGTGATTAATTCTTTGTCTTGTTACAGGTATCTCAACAACAATGAGTTGACAGCCATACCATCCCTGGGTGTTGCTTCATCGCACATCATCTCTCTCTTCCTGTAAGTGATGCATTTGGGGGCTCCAGACTGGGTGATAAGGCTATGCTATTAGCATACTGACATTTGGTGGTGGGAACCTGTGTTCCTGTACTTACTGGTAAAGAACAGCCTTTCTTCATGTAGTCCTAATGATCACGACAAATGTCTTACATGCTGTTTTGGGGTTTGTAAGAATTAAAACCTGGAGGTTTTGCCTCATCTCTGATTTGGGGAGAAACTGGTCTTTTTAATGCCCAGAGGTACATATAGAATTAAATTTCTTGGGTGAATAAACTGGAGTTAAAGGAAACTGTCTGAATTATAAGACTGCAAGCTCATTTTTGTGCCAGTGAACTTGGTAACATGATTCAGCCCGCTATTTTGGTTTTAAAAAAGAAAATACCCCAGCTGTGGCTGGTGTGGCTCCGTGGATTGCGTGCTGGCCCATGAACCAGAAAGTCGCTGGTTTGATTCCCAGTTGGGCCACATGCCTGGGTTGCAGCCCAGGTCCCCAGTTGGGTGTGTGTGTGAAGCAACAGATTGATGTTTCCTCTCTTTCTTTCTCCTTCCCCTCTATCTAAAACTAAATAAAAATAAAATCTTTTTTAAAAAAGGAAATATTTTAGTCTTCCAAAATCAGCATAAAAGTATGGAATGAGTTGTTATGGTCAACTGTGAGATAGCAGGCAACCTGCTGATTATTATAGGCAACATTCTGGAAATGGAAAAGTGTGCATGCAGAGGGACTTAAATGAGAAAGGAAGGAAGGAGGGAAACCATGGGGATGTTATGGTTGGAGCAGGTGAGAGCCTGCTCCAGTAGTTAGATGGAGGTGCTTGCTTGTTTTGAAGTTACCCAGAAGTCTTTCCAGATAAACCAGTCATGTGTCTAGTAACTCTCTCAACAGAGCCTAGTGGCAGGTTCTTCAGCAGAGCACCTTGTGCTCCACAATGAATTTCCTGTTGCCACTCCAGCCCTGCATACTTTTATTTGACTTTTATTTGGTTGGTGTTGTAACTTGTATATATCTCACCTGTATATATCTATTCTTGACACTGAGGCTAGGCAGGCTGAGCACAGGGACTTGGCAGCAAGGTGCCATCCATCTTTGTAGTATAAAACTGCTGGTGCAGCGTGAAAATCTCTGGGTTTTTCTGGCAACAGGCTATGTTCAGGAGATGCTCGTCCTTGTAACACAACGTTTCAGGCTTAATTCTTTCAAGACACTTGTGGGGGTAGGGGACAGAGGTTAGAATTTTGGCCCAGCTCTGTGTCTTAGGCAGACAACTTCATCTCTTTGAATCTTATTTATAGAATGTGTTCTTGACCTGTTTTATGTGCAGGGAAAGTGAGGCTGAGTTTGAGGGTAATGGGATATCTATGAAACTCCTGTATTGTGCATAGCACATAGTAGGTGTTTTAAAGATGGTGGCTGCTGCTTCTGGCTGGGGGGTAGTTGTCACACAACCCCTTGTGCCTGGTATGATCTCACCTTTAGGGCTACAGGATGTGTGATTCAGTTTGTGTTCCTGTGAAGTGTTGGAGTGAAGGCTGTGGCCTTTTGTCCCAGGCAGGTCTGACTGACTTTTTGTGCCTATTCAGCCTGTGTGCCCAGCAACTGGGATGTGTATAATTACTGGCTAAATTAAATGAGTTACCCCTACCTGTGGTTAAGGATGTGATAATCCTTCATATGTTCACAGAGCAAAGCAATGGAAAATGCTTTTAATGCCTTGCTACTTAAAAGAATGGTTCCTGGACCAACAGTATTATTGGTGCTGAGCTCCTTAGAAGTCTAGAATCTCAGGCCTCATCCCAGCCTTACTGGGTCAGAAGCTACTTTAAGTTCCCGTTGTCATTTGCCCTTTCATTCAAGTTCAGAAGCACTGCCTTCACTCCCCTTGCTCCAGGCTTGGTTGGGAAGCCAGGGCCACAGAGAACATCTTTATATTACCAGCAGGAAAATGAGGCTCCCCAAGTCCCTGTAAATTGCAAAATTGAGATGAACTGACACTGCCCAGAAATGCCTATGCATTGCCCCTTTATCTGCCCCCGTGCACTGACACAAGAATGTGGTGGCAGATGACTCTGAGCCACCCTGTGCGAGAGATAGGCAGGACTCCCAGCTTGCCCCCAGGGCCTATGTACGTTAAATCCTGCCCTGCTCTGTTGACTAAAAATACATTTCTGTGTCTTGGCCCAAGTACCTGGAGCAGTGGGGCTGGTTGGCCTTGTTCCTGCTAGTCCATTAAGACTGTGTTAAAATATGTGAAGTGAGGGGAGGGGAAGAGAAAAGAAGACTCCCTCTCTGGTTTTGAATGAGTTTGGAAAATATAGGTTAGCGTAGACAGCTATCTCTTTGGCCTGAAGCTGGTCTCCATCTGACTTGGTCAGTGATTTCTTTGAAATTACAGGAACAGAAGGGTCCTTACCTTCCTTTTCTCTATGGGTCCTATGTCTCCTAATCTTGGACCAGATGCCTGAATGTCGTCCTGCAAAGTTAGGTTGGCACCATGGCATCTGGGTAGCAGGATTATAGATAACTTGCTGTCATCCTTCAAGCCTTTCTGTATTTCCCAAGTGGACTTTTGCAAAGGACATGGCAGCAGATGATGGGCAATACTTTACCACCTAATGTGTGAAGGTGAAGCACTTAGCATCTCCAGCCATGTGATGACTTCAACCATTCAGGCTTCAAAGAGCATGTTGTACTGATGTGTCTGGTTTTTCAGAACCATAGAACTAAAAGGTGTCACATCTTAAACAACTATTTAGTTGGCACCTCCTGTGCCTCTGCAGTTGGGGCCTGGAAGCCTTCCCAGGGTGACCTCAAGAGTATTCAGTGTCATCAGATGTGGGAAGCCTCTAACATGTTGTTTGAAAATGTGGTTGGTCAGCTCAGTAAATGGTCTCATTGATGGTACAGTTGACCCTTGAACAATACAGGATTTTTTTAAAGATTTTATATATTTTTTATTTTTAGAAAGGGGAAGGGAGGGAGAAAGAGAGGGAAACATCAGTGTGTGGTTGCCTCTCACATGCCCCCTACTTGAGACCCGGCCCACAACCCAGGCATATGCCCTGATTGGGAATCGAACCAGCGACCCTTTGGTTTGCAGGCTGGCACTCAATCCACTGAGCCATACCAGCCAGGGCAGTTTTGAACTGTGCAGGTCTCACTTATGTGTAGACTTTTTTTTTTTTTTTTAAGATTTTATTTATTTATTTATTTATTTTAGAGAGGGGGAAGAGGAAGAGAGAGAGGGAGAGCAACATCGATTGGTTGCCCTTCTTATACATGCCCCTACTGGGGGCTGAACCTGCAACCCAGGCATGGGCCCTGATTGGGAATCGAACCAGTGACCTTTTGCTTTGCAGGGCAATGCCCAATCAACTGAACCACACTGGCTAGGGCATGTGTAGCTTTTTTTCCAATAAACAGTCAGGCCTCCATACCCATGGGTTTCGCATACATGGATTCAGCTAACTACAGATCAAAAACGATATTTTCGATTCAATGTTGGGTATCCGAGAATGTGGAGGGCTGACTATGTATTGACCTCTGCCATTTTATTTAAGGGACTTGAGCATCTTTGGATTTTGGTATCTGAGGGGAGTCCTGGAACCAATCCCCTGTGGTTATGAAGGAACTACTATAGTTGGATGTGGATTTTCAACTGCACAGGGGTGGAGTTTGGCACCCCTACCCCTGCGTTGTCCAAAGGTCAGCTGTACAGGCAGGTGCAACAGGGAAAAGATGGACTAGGCATATATCCAGCTGTCTCAGATGATGTTTTGTATCATTTGTTGAATGAAGGATAAAAGACAGCTTTCATATTCCTTCTGTGACTCAGAAACTAAGATAGGCAATAATGTCACAAAACAGATATTACTGACCTTGCTGTCCTGTAACACCTATTACTGCTTTTTGTCACTTAGCAGAAGTAGCAGGTTTATGGTTTTCAGCTCAGACACCTGGAATTGTGGACTTTGACCTCTGGAAGTCAGCTCTTCATCTTTGTGTTGGGTTCCTATCCCCCGAGTCTGTGTCAGTGCCCTGGCTCCAGGCTCACTGAGAGCTCCAGACACAGGGTGCTCCTTTGCTGGGTCACAGTTGGGAGGGCCTCGTGATAAAATGGTTCACCTCTGGCATTACTCTTAGCGTTTCAGAACAGTTTTTCACAATTTGGAGGAACTGGAGTCTTTCAGTTGATTAATACTTTCTGATTAAAGGAATCAAATTCAACTAAAGTATTTGTCACAGAGATTTATTTGCATCATGTTCCGAGGATAATGCCGAAGCCATTTGTTGGTAACAAAAAAGCACTAAACTGAAGGAAAGCTTTTAATAGGATTGGGTTAGAGTAAGGGAACTAGTTTAATGAAATAATTCTCAGAAAAAGCAACAGACTTTTGTTAAATGGGGTCAAAATCTGCCATTAGATTTTCGCTTTGAGAGTTTTTTTAAAAAAAATATAAAGTCCAGGAAATTCAAGTTACGATTCCCAGGGCATTAGTAATTTTGTATGATGCATAAGTGACATTTCTGGTGAAGAAAAATTTCCGCTTTTCCTGTAGTGTTACTGCACTTGTATCATTGAGAAGATTGGTTACAGTGGAAATGGTTGGATTTTTTTTCTGTCCCAGGAGTCAAAAGCATACTGTGTAATGGACTTTAGTTTTAAAGCAGGGCAGCATTTGTTGCTGGCACATTGGCTGGAGCATTTTTCCCATATGGTGTTGGGCTTTGTCATGTAACTTCTTTTCCAGTTACTGATGTATTTCAGGCTTTTTCTTAACTGTCCCCTGCCTTTGGCCTAGATCAACTAAGGGATCTAGGCAAAGATCAGTTGCACACAAATACTGTGACTTTGCAAGAGTACTGTTAAAATCCCTTAGGTTAAGTTGAATATGAAAGCACATCAAAGTACCTTTTGCTTCTGATCTTCAAAAAATTTTTGAAAATAATTTTTTATTGAGGTAAAACTAACATAACCTAAAACTCATTATTTTAAACATTTTAAAGTGTACAGTTCCACTGCTTTCAGTGCATTTTCAAGGTTGCCTGACCATCACCACTCTCTAATTTCAGAACGTTGTCATCACACCAAAACAATACCCTATATATACCCTTTAAGGAATCACTTCCCCTATCGCCTTCCCTCCAGTACCCTGGCAACCACTAATCTGAAAACTAAATTTAAAACAATATTTTATTTATATATTTTTAGAGAGAGGGGAAGGGAGGGAGAAGGAGAGAGAAACATCAATGTGTGGTTGCCTCTCCTGCACACCCCCACTGGGGACCAGGCCCGCAACTCAGGCGTATGTCCAGACCTGGAATTGAACTGCTAACCCTCCAATTCTCAGGCTGGCACTCAATCCATGGAGCCACACCAGCCAGGGCTGAAAACCAATATTTTTAATGAAAGTATTTTTCTCTTCTGTTAGCAGATGGACCTGGAAAACTTAGAATATGCATAATGTAAATAAAAATATCAGAAGTAGATTTGACTTAGTTATATATTTTGCTGTGACCTCATAGCTGAAGAAAAACTGATTAAAAAGCAATCATGGAATATTTGATATCTCTTCATTCTAAATTCCAGAGAATAAAACTTGGAAGGAATGAAACCTGGTGTCCTGTGATCCCATTCAGATGGAGTTAAGTGGCAGGAGCCCTGAATGGAGTTGGTTGGCCCTGAGGCCTTGAAGGATGGAGGCTCTTGCATAGATCTGCTGGGGAAATAAAATTAATAAAAATACTTAACTCTCTGTGTGCCTCTCAAGCCCTCTGAAAAAGAGGGGCTAAATCAGTCTTCTTTACATGCTCATCAATGCAAAGATCACTTCACATTAAAGCGTAATTAAAGAACAAAGCTTTCAGGGGAGGCAGCGATGATCTGGCTGACTGCTAAGGGATTGGGAGAGGAATTAAGATCTCACAGGACCCAAACAGGGAGCCAGAGAGAAAGAGAAGGACCCAGAATCCACTGCAGAAAATTCGGGTGTCTTCAGGACCTGAACTAAGGTTGTTAATAATCAGGAGTAAAGCCCAGGTGAAATTACATTGAATAACAAATAATTGGTGGGCCTTCCTGAAACTGTGTATGTGTTGGGGGTGTGTGGAGGGCAGATATATTCTCCCCCTAAGGCAGGGGTGTCAAACTCATTTCACCAGGGGCCACATCAGCCTTGAGGTTGCCTTCAAAGTGCTGAATGTAATTTTAGGACTACTGCATAAATGTAACAAGTCCTTAACTATGGGCAAGGAGCTTGGTGCTGCCGGTGGGAAGAAACAAGGTGCTGGGCAGGATTTGGCCCACAGGCCTTGTGTTTGCCACCTGTACCCTAAGGAGTTGGTGTAGGGTCTCTTGCCTGTCTCTTCAATTAGCTGCCATTCAGACTTTCTCCATATTGCCTTCTCTAGAGGAAGGTCATAATTTGCCAACATAATAGAGTGTAGATGTTGAAATATTTTTTTTAAAATATTTTATTTATTTATTTTTATTATTTATCTATCTTTAGAGGGGAAGGGAAGGAGAGAGGGAGAGAAACATCAATGTATGGTTGCCTCTCGTGTGTCCCCTGCCGGGAACTGGCCTGCAACCCAGGCATGTGCCCTGACTGGGAATCGAACCGCGATCCTTCGGTTCGCAGGCCCGCGCTCAATCCACTGAGCTACACCAGCCAGGGCAAGATGTTGAAATATTTTTTTACACATGATATTTATTTCTAGAAGTATGAAATAATTTGTCTTAAAATGTTTAGTGGTGATCTTAGTGAAGCTCTTTGCCTATTGAAACATAGCTGTACCTGTGGAGACTGTAGATGTGCATACAGGGTGAGGTGGACGTAGCAGTTCTCAAGGTGACAGATCATTCATTTTTCCTCTGAGGGAATTTGCTGGACCACCCATGAATCATCAGTTTAAGAGTGGACACTGTCGTCTTAATAGGTAGAAAATGTGGAAATGGGTAACAGCCCTTACCCCATTCTTTTTCAGAGAGGCGTCTTCCGCCTAAGAACCGAATTTATAGAACAGGAACAGAACCACAGAAATGGAGATCATATGGAGGGTTAGGAACAGGGGAGTGGGAGGAGGAGAGAGGGGGAAAAAGGTACAGAGAATGAGTAGCATAGATAGTGGGTAGAAAATAGACAGGGGGAGGGTAAGAATAGTATGGGAAATGTAGAAGCTAAAGAACTTATGACACATGGACATGAACTAAAGGGGGGAATGTGGGTGGGAGAGGGTGTGCAGGGTCGAGGGGAATGATGGGGGAGAAATGGGACAACTGTAATAGCATAATCAATAAAATATATTTAAAAAAAAAAGAACCGAATTTAGCCCTCCTGGTGAAGGAAGGCCAGTGTTTGCCTCTGGGCTGTTGGTGCCTTCTTTGCCGTGGGTCTTCTTATGCATTTTCATCAACAGTGTGGAGTTAATAGTGACTGAAACACTTGAGGAAGAAACTGTGAACAAAGTTGTTTTTCAAAAGCCCCAAGTCAGGTTTAAGTGAATGCTCTTGTTTTTTGAGCAGCCAGTGACTGGTTGGGTTCCCCGATGTGGCCCTAGTCAGGAAACAGCACAACTGGGGAGAAAGTATATCAAGTGGAGGCTGCAGCTGCTCCCCTGTGTCTTCAGAGACATGCTTGCTTTTGCCTTTTTTACCCAGATTTTTGGTGGTGTGAATGAATTCTGTCCTCTGGATAAAACATGCCACCCATTCCTATGAGAGACCGTGGCTTCTCAATCACCTGTATGGTTCTTACACTGGAATTGGGGCTGGACTCAGCCCCAATTTCTGATCCAGCAGGTTTGGGGTGTGACTCAAGAATTTTCTTTGCCCACATTTTCCCAGGTGATGCTGCTCCTCTGGGAACCCCCATTTGAGAACCACTGCCTGGGCTCATACAGGGCTGGGGGTTAGGGAACAAAGTTCATGTGTTAAGTTTCTACCAAGCTAATTAGCATTTGGGGGGCAGTAAATTATTTAGACAAATTCCCTATGTCACTGATGTGGCAACAGGCATTTGTCTGGGCTGGTGGATCCCAAAAGAGCTGGGGGTGGAGGACACTTAGTGAGTATGGACAGAACAGACCTGGCTGTGGCTGCAGGTTAGTGGTCCACGGTTGTTACAAATTTGTCTCTGCTGAATTTGCTGTTTATTGGCGAACGAGAAGTCTCTGCAGCCCTTTACCAATTCTTACAGAGGAGGGAGACTTGCTGAGCAGCCTAGCTGACAGACCCATTGTTATCTCAACCTAGGAGTATTAAAGACTCTCCTTATAGCCCCACCTACCTGGACAGGGGGAGGGGGGCCAGCACACCATTCACCTCCCTGTTACTGATCATTCACCATTATCAGATAAATCTGCCCTCACCTAAGATTTGAATCTTCGTCCTCTGTTGGTCTTCAGCCCAGATTGCCCCTCCCCATTCTCTCCCTTGTTGATGGGCAGTCTGGTAGGAAGAGCCAGCCAGCTTCTGTTGGAAGGCAGAGCAAGACCCCTGGTTCTTAGAACTCTAGCCCCATCAGATGCTGGATACCACCTATGAGCCTCAAAATAGAAAATTAAACACCCAGTTTACAAAGAAAGCAGTTCTCTGTCCCAGGAACTTTGCAGGGGTTCCAGAGTGTAGACTGCCTCTTGCCTGAGTCTGAGTTGTTCACTGGGAAAGGAGCCATTATGGCCTCTGTTGTGAGCCTGCCAAGTTACACACAATCGTGACTTGTCATTTTCCTTCTTTTCTTTGTCTTTACTTCTTTGAGAGTGGGGAGGGGTGAGGAGGCAGGCACATGAGCAGTACATCTGCAAGTCATTTGCTGCAAAAGTGAAGCGAACACCAGCTGTAGGGTCTGCAGAGCCAAGGAAGGGGAGTGTTGTGGAATAGGAGCTCAGCCATGGAGGTCACTGCCTTTTTTTGGAACTTGTAGCTTAGGTTCTGTTGATGAGATTGGCTTTTGTCTTATGTTTGCCACCCACCCCCCTCATTTTTTCTGATGACTGTGTAAGCTTTAAATACAGTCCAAGATCCAGTGGGAATAGGATGCTGGCAAAGTACGCATGGTCTGGAGGGAGGTGTCCTCCTGCCAGCAGTGGTGCTGACACCCCCAGGGCCATGGGACTGTGGCCGGCAGCAGAGCTGTTCTGTCAGTTGCACAATCTCCCGTGTGAAAGGAGCTGGCCCCTGCCCATATCAACAGTCTCCTTCCAGCTGGGACCACTTCCTCCTCCTCCCCCTGGCCCACTTCCTGCAGGTGGTTTTTCTAATCCATTTACCTCTGGGGAAGTCTTGTGAGCCTGTGCACCTAATCCGAAAATGGCTAGCTTGACTTTGACCCCCATGGTGACCTTGCAAAGAAGGGAGAGCTGTTATGTCTGCTCACACCTGGGAGCCATTTTCAGCTTTTATAGCCCAAGTGGAAGAAATGTGTTTGCATTTATATCCGGCCTTCCTTTCGTAAGGCCTGTCATTATTAGGTGATCGAAGGGAGTATTAGATTCACCCTGCTTGTTCAAAGGCAAGGGCCTTCAAAGATAGAATAGTCTACTCAGTGTATTAAGACGAGTCATACAAAATTGCCTGTTTTTTTATAGTTCAAAAAGGGTCAAAATGTTGGCAATCTCATATGGTTCAGTCTTTTGTGATGAAAATTGCAATGGTCAGCATATGTGATATACTGACAGTTGGCAGGCACTGCTGCACGTGCCTTCCTGGGCCCCATTTCATTGATCACCTCTGTAGTCCCAGGAGACACAGGGTCTGTCGTTGAGCACATTTTACAGATGAGGCACCTGATGCACAGAGAGGGCAAGAAACTTGCTAGAGGTCGCATAGGAAGTGGCACAGGTGAGTCTTGATCTCATTTCTCTGTATAATTGGAAGTGTATGGTCTGGGAGCCTGGGAGGGTCTTGTTATTTCAAGAGATGACGTACCAAATTGTGTTAGGAGGTGGAAGCCTCAGGATTGTGACCCAAAGGCTGTAGGTTGCCCCGGGGCAGGGCTGAGAGGCTCCTTCCCAGTAAGGGCAGCATGTGTCTCTCAAAGTTGTGTGTACTTCTGTAAGTTTGGCCTCACATAAACTTACCGTGGGCAGCCTCGGTAGGATTTTCATTAACCGATGCAGAGTAATAGCAAGTGTTTCTCAAGCCCCTGAACATTAGGTTGACCAGCTGTTCCCCTGGTCCCCTAATCATACCCACTAAATTATTCGGAGGTGGTGTGACCATCCATCTGTTAAGGGCATAGTGAGGGAAATCATCTTGTTGCGGTTTATACATAGCCCAGACTTACTCGATGGTGCCATCAGCTTTTGACATAGGCCATGTACCCACCAACATAATCACTTCAAGGTGAATTCCTTCACGGTCTCCTCACTTCCTGATGCCTTTCAAACCCAAAGAGCTGAGACAAAGGTGTCAATTTATGGGAGTTTCTTTCTTCCCAACTTCTTCAGCCAGTAGATGGAAATGTATGATGGGAAGAATGGCAGGGGCGTGTATTCTCAGCTCCCATGGCCTCTGCTCATCAGTCTCTGCATAGTCTTTGAGGGCTCAGAAATAGTCTGTGGCTGGGAGGCTGCTGTGGAATTAATTTGTAAAGACCAAGTAGCTGTAGGAGAAAAAGGTAGGTACAAAGGAGTCTCTTCACCTTATTGATTTCTGCATCATTGGGCTTTATGGAGAGGGGACAGTCCTCCAAAATGGTTAAGAAGAAGTTCTGAATCAAACAGATCTGGGTTTGAGTCTTGCCATCATCACCCTTGCTGAGTTCTTTTATTTATTGATGATAATGGGATATGAGGAGGATTCACTAAGTACTGTAGTGAGGATCCTCAGTACCGTGTCTGGGGTCTAGTGAACGTGTCCCAAGTAATAGGTACTTTTTTATCACTGACAGCTCTCTCCTAAGCGCTTTCTGGGTGTGGCAGGGCTGACCCCACTGTGGCTGCAGTGTTCTGAGGGGTTTGGTGGTCTCCACACAGAACCAGGAGGCTATTTACACCCCCTGGGAACAGACCTTCCTTACAGATTCCCCTGTGATTCATCGGTGAACTAGCTGAAGCTTGTAGGTAACCCCCGTTTGTGTGTGTACATTAATTCCTGTTGTAGGAGCTTTGCATAGACCAGTGGGGATTGTTTCTTTCCTCTTTTCTCATTGCCTGTACCTGGGATAGATGGAGCAAGCAGCAAAACACTAAACATAAACGAAGTAGTGGCTCTCATCCTCGACTGCCTAGAACAATGACCTCAGCACTTTAAAAAGCCAAGATGCCCTGGCCATATCCCATGCCAATTTTTGGCAGGAGGGACACTGGACACAGGCATTGGTGTTTTTTGTTTTTTAAAGCTCTCCAGGTCAGTGTACGGCTAAAAATTTTAATGAGCCTCAGTTAGGTTATTGCAAGTGCAAGGTATTGTCCTCCAATTCTTTCCTTTACCTCTCATATTTGTCACTTAAAGTGTTGCCCTGCCTCACCCCCTTTGTTTTTCTCTCCAGATGGAGGAAAAATAAATACTAAAGTTGGTCTTTATTTTAACCCTGATGATTCTGAGGGTCTCTTTAGGGGTTTTAGTTACCTCTTTCACCATTGATTTAATGGGAGGGCACTGTGATATTAGCCACTTAAAGTACCAGGAAACTGCTTTTGCCTTTGTGGCATTTGGTCTGATTAGGCATGACCTTCTCATTCGATGATCACAGAATGTGACTGTGGATTTGGCATCTAATCTGGGTCGTTTATTTCCCCTGAAAGCCAGCCCACCCAGCTCTCACATGCAGTCTACCTGTAAATCAGAGAAGTCCCATTATGATGGTGAAAAAAAAAACCCAAAAACCAAAACAAACCCCTCTATAGTAAAACAATAGACAAAACTTACTAACTTCAGGCTCCTTCAATACCTTTTTTTAAAAAAGTAATTTTGAAAGTAAGATTTAGCTCAACTTTCTTTTAAAAAAGAATATGTAAATATATGATGTAGAAGGTAAAGATCCCCTCTGATCCCACCCAAAGTTGTATTGTAATGTAGCAAAATTCTAGTACTTACATTGATTTAGATAATTTTGTGAGGCTTGTGTTTAGAATTGAACCCTTAGATGAGTTGCAAAGGATAAGTAGAATTTTGGAAATGAGGAAAGAAATACCTTTGGACATTTTAGAACGTGATGTTTTCTCCAAATTGTATTCTTTTTTTATAAGTGGAAGAACAGTGGTTATCTGCTTGGTAACTGTTGCTTGGTTCTGGGAGTCAGAGTGAGGACTGGCTGTCCCTCCCTGCCCCCCAATGCTTTTACCACCTGGGGCTCCTTGTAGGTCAGGCTGGCCCCATCCCTTCCCTCATTCTCTAGTGTATTAACAAGAGCTCTGATTTGGTGATTCTCCAGCAATTATGTGGTTCCAAATAAGAGTCTTAGTGCTTGTCTTCACTTTCCCCTATTCCCTGAAAAAGAACTCTAGCTCATGAAAGATTCAATAAATTGTCCAAGGAAATGGATTCAGGAAAGAGTGCTGTTGTAAACTGTGGGCATCATCAGATCAGTTTCCTGGCAAGGTCAAGGTTCATGCTCTCCTTGCCTCTCATGTGGCTGCTCATTTGTGGGGGTCGAGGGGTTAGGAGAGAACTGTGGTCCATTCTTTGCCCACTCTAGCTGGATGTTGGGATATATTTGGTGGCTCACCATCCCCTTCTCAGGACATCACTCAACAAGTACATCTTACTTGTTGGTCCCAGAATGCAGGTCATTCTGCAGTGTGGTGGTGGTGCTAGGGAATAGGAGGAAGCATCTGTTCCTTGCTGTGTACAGCCTCCATCTTGTCAGCACTCCAGTGTTCAGAGAGGAACCAGATTGGCAAGTCAGCTTCCAGCCCTAACTCTGCCAGGCACCCACTATAGGACCTTCCACAAGTTGTCTTTCCTGTTTGCACGTCTGTTATCTCAACTCCAAGAAAAGGGTCTTGTTCCCCATCAGCCACACTTAACCAGGGTCAAGAATACACAGGGCTACTGCCCCTCCTGTAGACGAGGTGGGGCCTGGGTTATGTGTCCACCTCTAGTTGAGATGGCTCTTGTGGGGGACCCACTGGCTCTGAAACCCTGGGTTCCCAGTAGAGGCTCAGATGCTTGTGAGTTCTGTCTAGTGGGCCAGCTGTGCTATGTGCACTGGTGTTGAGAAGTTTGGGTAAATGATGCAGGGAGATAGTATCCTGGCCAGCTCTTCTGGTCCACTGCAAACCAGAGACATGGACCTCTTTTCTAATGGGGTTGCTCATGGCCTTGGCTCCAAAGGCACCCAGACTTGGCCTTCCTTTTCCTCCCCATGTGTCTCCCGGAGACCTCTAACCTCATCCCTTCCCATTTCACACCTCACCCAGGGAAGTGCCTGCCTCATGGTTGTCCCACAGTTAGTATTTGGTGAAGAAATGAATGAAGGACACGTGTCTTTTGTGGCTTCTTCATCACCTATGAGATAAATTCTCATCTCTTTCAGAGTTGTCCTCTGCTTCCATTTTCTTGACCTCTTTTCACCTCCTGCCTTGAACTTGACATCAAACTACATAGAATGAAAGCCCATACTGACTGTGTCTGTCAATCCCATACCTTGTTCATGTTGTCACTTTGGTCTGGAATGTCTGTCCTCCTAGCCTGCTTTCTCCACAACATTGTGTCCCCATCTGTCAGTGTGCCCATCACATCTGTCTTTTCCTGTAGCCTTGACTCATGTGTACATTTGGGGACATTGAGGTATGGGGTTAGTGGGATGACCATACTGCAGTCAAGTTTACTTTTTCTTACAGCAGCTACACATAACACATCCCATACCCATTTGAAAGAATAAGTAAACTCACTAAATAGATGGGTCAATCCAAACATAAGTGGTTGTGGAGTATAGGGCAGAAAGTGGATTGTTCTAGACATTTATCATCAAGGTTTAGAGATAAACTTGGGACAAGTAGTAGCAGAAGTCATCTGTTGGGGGCTCCTAGAGGGCATGGCTCTTTTTCAGCCAAGAAATGGGACTTGCTTTCTTGATTTATTGAAATGCTGGGCGGATGTTGATGGAGAAGGCAGTAGAAACTGCCCCATGGCAGGCAGGGGTTCCCATTATCCAGGTTTGATTCCTATCCTGCTGCTTCCTTGGAGCAGCTCTCTAAGCTCTGGTTTGCCCTTCTAGTGGCATGGGTGTGTCTGCTCACCTGTGAGGGCCAGCAGGTGGTTTGGGGAAAGGTTTTCTCTGAAACGAAGATGAATAATCATTGCAGGTCCCTCTGTGTGTCCAGACCACCCTGACTACTTTTCCAGTGTAATCAGATAGTTCAGAAAACTGAATTAAAGATAAGCAGCCGCCTTTGCTATAGGACATGTCAGGGCCTTTGATAATGAGGGATGAAGCATGGTGTCCCCACATAAAATGAGCTACTTGGAGCTCTTGTTCTGTGAGATGTTAACAGTCACTTCATGAACAGGGAGCCTTGTTTAGCAAATACAGAATTGAGAAGAATGAAAGATATCTTTATTAGAGCCCTCACAAACACTTTTCTTTGGCTGACCTGCTTTGGGCATCTGCACCAGCCCACAAGGGAGGATATATGCCTCCCTGGAACAGGGTTCCAGAACCTTTTCATGGAACTGTGCCCATTGCTAGTGTTCCAGGGATGGTGCTTTGGGAATGGTGTGTCTGGCAGTGCAAGCCTGACCTGTGTCTGCACCATCTGGGTTTGGATGCCCAGGAAGCCTTCCTGCTTGGCCAGGTACTGCTGGACTTGGCTCAGTTACAGGGCACAGAACTGAAATACCAGGTATTAGACACTGGTCTAATAAGCTTTATCAGCAACACCTTCCTCACCAGGACCTCCGCCCCTCCGCCCCTGCTCCCAAATGGTGGAAAGTAATTAAACAGTGCATGCCTATCTCTAGATTTCAGAAACCTCGCAGAGCCCAGCAGTGTTTGGTGCTTGGCCCTTCACAGTGAGTCATACAGGGTAAGTTCCTGCAGATTTGAAGGAGATGCTGGAAACCAAGTGATGTAGCATATTGGCTGTCTGATTTCACCCCACATTCCACCAAATTCTTTATTTGATTCCACTATGGTATGTTTTTTGTTGGTTTAATTAAATTTATTTTGAGCAGGTTGTAGATTCACATGCAACTGTAAAAAATAATGCAGAGAGATCTGAGTACCCTTAGCCCTGTTTCTTACAATGGTGACATCTTGTAGAACTTTTTATAACCAGGATATTGACCTTGATACACTCAAGATACAGAGCCTTTCCATTCCACAAGGATTCCCCCTGTTGCCTTTTTATAGCCACACCCATTTCCTTCCTGCCCCACACCCTTGGCAATCTCTAATATGTTTTCCCTATTTGCCGTTTTTTCACTTAAAGAATGTTGTGTAAATGGAGACATGCAGCATGTAACCTTTCAGGATTGGCTTTTAGGGTTGGCTTTTGGGGTTGTGGTATGTATGTACCACACTTGGTTTAATCATTCGCCTGTTGGAGGACATGTGGGGTGTTCCCAGATTTTGGCTATTACAAACAGAGCTTCCGTGAGCATTCATGTATGGGTTTTTGTGTGAACTGTAAATTTTCGGTTCTCTGGGATAAATGCCCTGGAGTATAATTGCTGCATTGTATGGTAGTTATGTGTTTAGGTTTTTAAGAAACTGCCAAACTTTTCCAAATGGCTGTACCATCTTATATTCCCACTGGAAATGTGTGAGTGACCTGGTTCTCCACATCCTAGCCAGCATCTGGTTGGTGTCAGTTTTTTAAAATCTTAGCCTTTCTCATAGGTGTGTATTGACATCTCATTGTGGTTTTAATTTGTATTTCCCTGATGGCTGATGACAAGCATCTTTTCATGTGCTTATTTGCCATCTGCATATTGTTTTTGTTGAAATGTCTGTTTAAGTCTTTCGCCCATTTTCTAACTAGATTATTCAGTTTTGGCTAAGTTTTGAATGTTCTCTCTTTATATGTTCTAAATACTACTTCTTAGTTGGATATGTAATTCGAAAATATTTTTTTTCCAGCCTGAAGCTTGCCTTTTTATCTTAACAGGATTTTTCACAGTGGAAACGTTTTTAATTCATGAAGTGTTTTATGCATTGTGCTTTTAGTGTCAAGTCTAAGAACTTTGCCTACCTTTAGTTTTCTCCCATGTTTTTCTAAAAGTCTGTACACTTAGGTCTGTGATGATAGGAACTAAAGCCAAGAAGAAAATCAAAGTTTCTGGTGTGAAGAAAGAAACAGAGCAAGTGTTGGGTCCTTTAGGAACCCAGAATGGGCAAGATTAGGGGAGGGTGTGATTCTGGGTGGCAGCTGAGGTGCTGGAGATGGTGCCACTTTGATGTTGTAGCAGGTCTTATCATCTTCAGGGTGGACAAGAAGGCCTGCATTTAAGGGCTGACTCTTTAATCCCAGCCGTACACATCCTTAACTCTCCCAGAGTGCAGCAAGAGCATATGCTGAAGGCTTGAGGATTTAGGTGGGTAAGAGATACTCTAAATCATATGATCAGGAGATCAGAAGTCTTCCAGATGGGGCAGGAAGCTGGCCTGATTTTATTTTTAAAGGCGCATATGTGGTATCTCTCCCCAGAGGGAAAGGATCTTGTCTTGGAGGCTGCAGCCAAGTACTGAAGCAACTTCCTTCTCTGTTGAAACTTCAGAGGGAAGTTTGCCTGGGTGGCACAGGGAATGTGCCAGTGGCCCTCTCCTTGCCCTGAGGGCATATCGGGGGTACCCTGACACCCACTGTCCCATCTCTGTCTTCATAGCCAGTGTCTCTGTCCCTCTAGAGAGTGGTACACCCTGAAGTCAGAGGGTACCTGACCTTGCATGCTGGTTAGTTGGGTGACCCCAGATCAGGCAGGGCCTTACCTTCTCTGATCCTGAGTTAGCTGGTGCTTTCTCTGGCATGGTAGAGAATGATAAGTGAACAGTTTCTTTGCTCCCTGGAGAAAGCCCAGTTCTCTTCTGTCATACCCACTCCTATTTAAACACCACACCAGTCATCTTGAATATAAGTAGGGGCAGTCTGGCTGTGCTCTGCAGCCACCGTGTGCAACATCTGAGAGCTTGTGAGGCCCATGTGCACGTGTGCAGGTGTGGGAGCAGGGGGCTTGTGCAGTGGCCCTTAGGAGGATTCGTGCCCTCTGTATGTGCAGAGTTGGGCCCTGCCTTTCTTTGAGCCATAGATTGCAGTGGTGGGGATCCTGGTGGATGCCAAGAAGAGGGGGGAGTGCTATTTAGAGAAGCACTGTTCCTTAAGGGTTCTTCTGCCCACTTCTACTGTGAGGCATTCCACACCCCAAGTAGGAGTACGGGATAAGGATTCACATCTGGGCTCCAGTCCCAGCCACTGCTTTCTGCTGTATTAACCTGCCAGTGCCTTAGTATCCTCGTCTGTGAAATGGAGATAGTAATGATGTACACCTCAGGTTGTCATGAGGATTAAATGAGCTAAGCCAGAGCCAGGCTCCTGGTAAGCACTACCATGTTAGATTTGAGACCACCGTTCTTGCTGTTATGGCTCCTGATACTCCAACTACCATGTCTGCTAAGAAAGAAGTGTGGTGTGCCTCCTAGGTGGCTAAGTGGCAAGTTGGAGCTCATTGGTGTAAGGTTCACTGCCCCCATGCAGCCAACTTGGGCACTGGAACTACTTCAGGCTGCTGCAGAGACCCCAAGCCTCCACTCTAAACTCTGGCTACAAAGGCCCTTTGACATTCTCACCCCCTGGAGCTGGCTTGTGTGCATGAGAATGTTAGGGTGCAGGGGGAGCACCCTGTACTCAAGAGGAGCTTCTGGAACCCAGCGCTAACCTACTTGGTGAGGGAGTACAGGAACTCTGTGTGGTGGCCCTGGGGCCCTGCCCCACTGGCAGTCCTTGAGGAAAGGCCCTGTTGGCTGTGCCTGCCAGGAAGACCCTCTGCCTTGCGACTGTCATGCAGGCCAGGCATTTCTAAACATAAGGATCAGGTCCCAAAGGTCAGTGTCCAAGGTTGTATTAACTGCTTTGTAAAATATCAATTTAATTTATTTACCTATGTGATAAACACATTAAAAGAATATGCCAAAGAGAGGAGGGGAAAAAATTTTGTCATCATCATATTGTGCTGGAAAGCAGTGTATGGTATTGCCTACCTTTTTTCCTTCCAACATTGTTGAGAGGGTGGCACTCATGTGAAATCAACTGTCCATCCTGCCTTTCGCTTGAGCACGATGGTATGGGATAGTCTCCTGAGCACGTGAGTGCTGGGGCGCTCACAGGCGCTTGGTGTCTGAGGCTGACGTGGGAGGGTGATGTGAGAAGGAGGCTATGTTTCATTTGGAAATTTTGAGTGAGGTCACCATGTTGTTTCTCGTTGGTGATTCCATTTATTCAAGTCCTGGTTGGTGAAGTCTATGAGGAGCAGAAACCACTGTAGCTGATGACAAAGCCTGCTGGTCTTGGACTCCTGGCTGACCCTCTGTACCACCCCAGCCTCATCCCAGCTGCCAACAGCATTTACAGGCTGGGAGAGATGTGCTTGCTGTCATGTCTCATGGTGAGGGGTGGGGGACTCTCCCATCAGACCCATGTTTGGGCAAGGCCATTAGTTTGAGAACAATCTATTGCAGATTCTTCACACCCTCCTTGTGCACACTACTGCTGATCATTTCTAGGGGTTGAGCCTTAAGGGGTTTTCTTACCACTCTGTTGCTGATTGCTGCCTTGTCTCCACCTGGCCCACTGTTCTTTGCCAGGAACAGTAGTAGCTCAGCCCTTTGAATCTGGGTCATTTTGTGCACTAGATATGGGGTTAGGCATGGAGACTTTCTTCCCTGCTTCCCCTCAGAACCAAATGAGAACATATAAACAGACCTTGAAAACTCACTGAGAAACAATCAGGTGAGTGCAGGTCAGCTGTGGTGCACCCACAGGGCCGGTGCTGGGCTTGTGATTCCACATAATGGCCTCATGGCATGGTGCTCAGACTCTTGGGTCATGGGGGCTCCAATGTGGTGGAGAGAACCACCACCTGTGTCCTGGGTGTGTGGGCCAGCAGGGTGCTGGGGGGAAGGGGAGAAAAGGAGAACACAGGGATGAGCTGACTTCCTCAGAAGATAAAGCCAAGGGAAAGAACAGAATGGCCATGTCAGTCTTGACCAGAGCAGAGAAACACCGGCTGTTCTGACCCAGAGTTGCCCATATATGGATGGCAGTTCAGGTGCAAGGAGCTCCTTATTCCTGGATTTCCATCTCCTGGCCTGACTTGGTGCCACTTTGTCCTACCCAGAGGTCAGGATAAGTTAGCTCCCACTGTCACACAACTGACATCACTCCCCTCACCTGCCCCATCAGCCAGCCCTCAGAAGTCCCTGCCAGTGTTAACAGGCACAGCCTTTCTCCCTGGGGAGTACAGTTCAGATGAGGCTCAAGGGCTTCCTCCGGTCCGTGGTATATGATCGGAACACTCCCAGCTAAATTCCTTGTTATCCTTCTCTTCCGGGGCCAAGGCAGGAGCTGGGGAGGTGTCTGTGCAGATGGAGACTCAGGCCGGGCTGCTCTTCACTGCCCCTCACTGCCGAGAGGTGGGCAGGGACGGAGGAAGTGTTGTCTACTGCATGACCAGAGAGCTCTCACACCTTTGCCAACCCTGGATAATCAATGAATGTCTGTGTTTGGGGTTAAATTAAACTTGGGAAATGTACAATTAACCTGAAAATTCATTTTGACACTTTCTTTTAAACATGTCTCTCAGCTTTTCTACCTAAAACAGTTAATTGTATACCTTTTTAAGAAAATTTTTAATGGGATGGTTGATCTTGTGTCAGAGTGTTTTTCTTTTTTTCTAAATAACATTCCTTTGTTTGCGTTTGTGGTGGTGGAGACAGAGCTAAAGTTGTAATTCATTAGTTTGTTCGGCAGATATTTATTGGATGCCTTTTCTGTTCTAAGTGTGTAGTCTTGGGTGCTAAGAATTTAGCACAGATCAGCTAAAGCCCCAGCCCCTGTGCAGCTTACATTCTAATGGTATAATGACCTCAGGACTATTTAATATCTGAAGAGGTTTTGTTTTATTCTGTTTATAATTAACAGAATTTCAGAGCTGTTTGCGGGTTTACAGAAAAGTTAAGAAGAAAGTACGGAGACTTCCCTCCTCCTTTAGTTCCTAGTCTTACTAACATTTTGTATTAGTGTGGTGCATTCGTTACAATTGAAGGGCCAATATTACAGTATTATTAACTAAATTCACAGTTTACACTAGGGTTCACTGTTTGTGTTGTACATTCTGTGGATTTCCACAAACTTTAATGACACATATCCGCTGTTAGAGTGTCACACAATTATTTCACTGCCCTAAAGATCCCCTGTGCTCTTCATCCCTCTCTGCCCCAAAACCCCAGTTCTTTAGTAGGTTTTGTTATTGTTTTTTGTTTGTGCATCTTAAAATAGAATGCAGACCCCTAATCGTTTGGACCAAATGCTCATGATTTGTAGCAATTACTGGGTTGAAGCACTGTAGGCTTCACACACCCCTGGTGGCTGACTCTTCACCATGCAGGTTTTGTCATTCTGGATCTTGGGCTGAGTGTGTATAAGCCAGTGGGTAGGACTAAGCCAGGTTGTGCGTCAAGCTGCCTGGGTCACACGCTCCCATGAGGACATGACGTCATGTTCCCTCTGCAAGTAGTTAATCAGGAGAGTTCATTGAAGACACCGAGGGGGGAGGGTGAAGCTAAAGGAAGTTAGCAGTTGGGAGGTTGGTTGACATAGTCCAGTCCTGACTTTGCTTTGCGGGAAGGGGGGGTGCGGTGACCCTGCCTGGCTGAGGCTGTTTATCCCGCCACTGGGCCACTCTTGTTTTTTATCCGATCTCCACCTGAATAAACAGATCCAGAACGTTATCTGCAGCGAGGCTGAGAATCTGCCAAAATTCCCCAGGGACCTAGTGATTCACCAGCAGGAGGAGGAGGCAGAGGGAATGAGCAACAGAGAGAGAAAGAGACCTGCTTATTCCGATTCTCATTTCCTGTTCAACCAACCCAGGCTGGGCTGTTCCTACGAGGCACCGGTTTCTTGGAGCAAATTATAAATGTATGCAATAGAACAGATGTTTTTTTGTTTTTGTTTTTGTTTTTTTAAGAAGATGAACATAAAGCAGGCTAGTGAGAGGGTAATGCTTTCAACTTTCATTCTGAAAAGAAAACTTTCTTCCAAGTTGGCCTAGGAGAGCTCTTCTGGACTTACTCTTTTTAAAACCCCTTTATCTTCACTTTCAAGTGAAATATTGGCATTGGTCCTCACATCAGGTCCATTCACCTTATTGTTTGCCAATTTGGGACATAGAATTATTCAATTTTTTCCTTTTGTGGCGCTCATTAGATCCCCAATTATAATAAGATAATTTTGTTTGACAACAAGATTAGATTGAGCTTGGCCTTGCTCTGTGGCCCCAGGCTATATATTCCTAATGCTTTTTGTGGGGGAGGGATGCAGGTGAATGAAGTAGCATGAAACATGGCAGTTAGATCAAGTGGCTTTCCAGATTCAGTTCAGTTCTCTGGGGAATTTGGTTTGAAAGAAACCTATCCAGTGTCAGCTAAGGCCACACTATAGCAATGCCACACCTGGACCTCAACACCTGCCAGAATGTAAATATGCACCAAAGGTATGTGCAGGAGACATGTCTGTGTTGATAGCTGTGATTTTTGCAATAACCCAAACTGGAGATAACTCACTGTCTATCAAGAGTAAAGTGAAAAACAAATTGCTGTATATTCCCTCAATAGAAATATTATAGAGCAATGAAAAAGAATTAACTACTGTTAATGCAGCAACGTGGCTGGATCTGACACTCATAATGTTGAGTGAAAGTAGCCAGGTGCACAAGAATTTATATGGAACAATTCCATGCATATAAAGCACAAATATAGGCAAAATTAAGTGGTAGAAATTAGAGGTTACCTTTAAGAATAACAGTAGGAAAATGAGAGGAGGAAGGCTGCTGGAATGCTGAAGATGTTCTTTATTTTTTTTATCCTCACCCGAAGTCCTTTTCTTTTCATTGCTTTTTAACAGAGAGGAAGGGTGAGAGAGGGAGAAAAAAAATCACTCATATGAGAGAGAAACATTGATTGGTTGCCTTCTCGTATGCACCCTGACCAGGGATAGAACCTGCAACTTGGTTATGTGCCCTGACCAGGAATTGAACCTATGACCTTCCATTCTACGGGAAAACACTCCAACTGACTTGGCCATACTGGCCAGGGGGAAAATGTTCTGTACCTTGATCTGAGTGGTGGTTACATGGGTGCAGTACATTTTGTAAAAAAATGCACTGATCTCTGTACTTATCATTTATGCACTTCTCAGTTTGCCTTTGCTGTTTCATTAAGAACATGTACAAACAAACAGAACAACTATGGACCTCATGGCCTGTTTGGTAGAACTTTACTATTCAACAAAAGAGAAATTGCTATCTTCACATGCGCTCTCAAAATGATTAACATCTTTTGGCACTTGCAGTAATACAGAAACCCCATTAGGTAGGTAACAGGGCCACCCTGCCCTGCACTGAGTTTTACACTAATGAATATCAGGATCACAAATTGTCTCACACTATGTGGATTCCACATATGGGATATAAACATTACTCTGTAGCCCCAAGTGACACTCAAGGATGCATGCATCCTCCCATTTGTTTTGATCGGATCTTGGACTGCCTGCTTTGGGGGACAGTGGGTTAGACAGTATGGTGCAGAACCATAGTAAGAATTATGGGGCAGCACAGTGATGGGCCAGGTGCAAAGTGCTGCTGCTGCTGCTCAGAGGTTGCCCAGTGTGGAATTGGAGGAACTATGTCTGCCAGGATCACTGTGGGGAATGGGAGCAGGGGGAGGGTAAGGAGTGTTGGCAGGTATATTATAATCTTTTCTCGTTTCAGGGCTAGATTGATGACACTGTTTCTTAGCCAGAGGTTCAAGCTGGGAAGGAGCCATTATTTGAATTTTGTTGATTTGTTAAATAAGACATTTTAGAAGTTTGATGTTGAGGTGGTATTATGGAAGATTTGCTGTTTCTACTAAGAGTCAATGCTCCAGGGGCTGACAGTGTGGACTTCTGAGTCACCATAATTGTCTGGAATAGCCGAAGCCTGTTTCAGTGTTAGGACCAATGCTTTGGCTGACTTCAATCTCTGCCTAATTGGAAGAACTAGAAAGAGAAGGATATAGAGGATGAATGCCTGCCTGACTGCACTGGCTCCATAAGGAACCTGGATCATCTTATGAGGAGTGTAATAATGATACAGACATATATTCTATTTTTTACTTCCTGAAGAGGGAGGAAAGACATCAGTGGGAAAGTGTGGAATTAGTGGTGTTGGATATGGATACTATAGGGAGAATGGGAAGGTTCTGTTGCTGTAGAGGGGCACTTAGCCCCATTTTGCAGATGGTTAAACCAGATACAGAAAGTAAGTTACACACAGTTCCAAAGCTGCATTAGAGCTAGAATTGGAATCTGGGTCTCTGTCTTCCAGAAACCCAAATTGGTTGCTACAATATGGACCAGGGCTCAGTAAACCACAGGCAGTGGGCCAAATCTGGCCCACAGCTTGTTTTTGAAAATAAAATTTTATTTGAACACATCCATACTCATTCATTTATATATTGCCTGTGGTGCTTTTATGCTCCAGCGTCAGAGTTAAGTAATTGTGACATACCCGAATGACCCACAAAGCCTAAAAAATTTACTGTCTGATTCATTATAGAATACATTTGCTGATCCCTGCCTGGTGTGGGCAATAAGTGCCTAATTTCAGGAACCAGCTATAATCTATTTGATCCACCTTGACCCTGCATCCTTTGATCCCCTGCTTTTTCTTCCTGGCTGTTATCTGTGACATGAGATCTTTTCCATACTAAAGGGAATACCTTGTAAACCAGGCTTTCACAGAGCTATTGTGGAACAACCACTTAATGATAAGTTTTAAATGTTGGTTTCAAATGCACCTGTCCATTTTACTGTCTAATTTAACATCAGCTCAGAAAATGTAGCCAAGTGGCCACAGTTTATCTTGCCTGCTCTCTTCCTTTGAAGACTGATTTTATTTTTGAAGCCTTTAACAGGTGTTGGTTTAATAGACTTCTGCTGTATTAAGTTCTCCTTGCCCCAGAGGGCAGCCCAAGGAGTAAACCTACACTGGGTGGAGGTGCATGCCATGCAATCTGACCATCACACTCTTCTCCCAGCCCTGTCACTACAGAATCCTTCTAATTTTGTTTGGTGGCAGAGAAAGTCTGGAGTGCCCCTTTGATGAGGCCAGTTGGTATTAGTTCTCCCACAGTACTATCCTCTTCCCTTTCCTCTCCTTTCTTTTTTTGTACATCTAGGGGTATCCCTTTGTGGCTTTCTCTTCCTTAAGAATAAAGGGTGTTGGTCCTCTCTCAAATATAGGTCTGTAAAAGACATGATCTCAGTGGAACTTTTCTTTTCATCTAGAGTATCCATGAGTAAGAACTTTAGCTCCATCTGCCATATTTGCTGAAATGAGCTGCATAAATCCCTCTGCAGGTTTGCTGCTCACATAGGACTGGGAGGCTGGTACAAAAGTGAAAACCAGCTGAGGACAGTTACACAGAGCAGTCCGGTTGACCAGGAAATAGTCAGCTAGCATTCAGGTGTAGGCAAGCTTTGCGGAAGATTTATAGGTCAAATCTGATGCAGTTCCCGTAAAATTCGGATGGGGGAGCCTCTCAGATGGGCTGGTGGGTAGGCCTGCTGCCCTGGGTTTGCATACCTGGCTCCTTCACTTCCCAGCTGTGACCTGGGGAAAATTCCAGCAGATGTCTGAACCTCAATTTTTCCACCTATGAAGTTAGGGATAAGAATAGTACCTTCCTCATGTGAGATTTCACTGAGGCTTCACCCAGGGCCTGTGCATACCAGTGTTCACTAATTGGTCAGCTATTGTTAAAAAGAACTTAGACAAAGATCAGTAAATATGAGTGTGGACCTTCTTCTGAATTAAGCTGCTTAATTACATTAAAGGAGTGACATCATGACCCCCCCCCCATGTTGCACATGACATTGAAACATGCACAGTTTTAGGAAAGTGGTATGTCGGATTGAATCAGGGCAGCAAACACATTTGTACAGCCATCTACTCTTGAGGAGGTGGGAGGGCTTCCAGAATACTGGCTATTTGCTTTAGCCCAGATGGATGGCTGTGTGAAGGGGATGTCTTGGGCAGGCCTGCTGCCCCTGCTGCCCTGGGGTGGGGTTTGGTGGGCAGGGTCAGGAGCCCAGGCCTGAGTTGCTGCAGCTCTCATCTTTCAGTACTGTGGGTCTTTCCCTTATTCTCTTCCTGTGTCTGTCTCACCTGGCCCACTGTGACATGAGTCCCTACTCCTCAGCTTGGCCTATGAGGCATTGAGCAGTATGGTCCCGCCTGCCCTCACAGCTCCGTGCTCCAGCCCTGCTGCTGCTCTGCAGTCTCCCCTACATCAGCATCCTGCCTGCCGGAACTGGGGGAGACAGAACAGTTCATCCATCTGCCTCTGTTACACCCCTCCCCACCCCCTCAACATCCCAGGCCCCGTTGTTTCTCATCTGCATGGCTGCCTCTGCTAAGTTGGGATCTCTTCCAGTGTGTGAAAGAGACCTGTCTTTATCCCAGAGCCCTTCCTCCAGAGTGGGCCAGGCGCAGAGCAGGGGCCCAGAATGTGTTTGGTTCAATGAATAAGTAGACTGATGAGAAAGAAGAAATGCGTAAGATGAAAGAGGAGAGAGATGAGGAGCAAGGGAAGAAGTGTCAGGGGTTTGTAGCAGCTGTCCTGAGGCCCCTCTGCTGTGTGCCCCTCTGCTGTGTGCCTCTCTGCGACTGCAGGCCTGTGGCGCCCTGTCCCGTCTTTTCAGACTTTCTTCCTGGCTCCCTGCACTGCATTCAGACTTCCTGGATAAGCTCAGCTCTGTTGCCTTTATTCCTTGTTCTTTTTTTCCCATACTTTACATAATAAAAGTTTTCTTTTATTTTTTTCCTTTCTTTTCTTTTGGAGTCAGAAAACTGAAGAGATTATCTTTATTAAGAACTTAATAAAGAACTCAAAGGAAATAGCTTTGGAGGGTGAGGAGGGGAAGTGAAGGGAAAAAGTGGTCTTTCATTCTAGAGAGATTTCTCTGTGTATAGAGTTGTGCCCTTATAAATGGATTTTTGGGTTCAGGGCCTGGGAGAGTTGTGAAAAAAAAAACAAAGGACTCCATGAGAAGCCTAGAGCCTCTGGGAAAGAGGGCCTTGTTTATGCCTGTTGGAACTCATTTGGTCAAGTGTTTGTTTAAAAGAGATGCCACTTGGTAAGTGACGCCTGGCTTACTTGTGTTGTGTTCAGGAATGCTTTGATTGGCTAGAGACCCTGACACTGTTTACTCAGAAACTGGCTGAGTGAGTGCCTGGAACCCAAGAGGCCCAGCACTGCCACCCAGCACATGATTGCATCTCTGAACGTTGGGATCAGGGCCTCAGGGCCGCAGTGGTGAGAATCTGCCAGGCTGACCCAAACCTATGTGTGGGCTATTCGCTCCAGCCTTGGATAGCATGTGTTGTCTTTCTGTGGTTAGTTGATTAGACTGGATTTTTCAGAAAGGATCAAATGTACCGAAAAATCATGGTGGTGGAACATCTTTCTTGGAGGGAGGTACACCACCGAACTCTTAGGCTAACATCTGCTGCACATTTTTGAGTGGTTTCAGGTTGGATTATCCATATCCTAAAATGAGTAGGGAATCATGTCACAGTGGGCCAGGTGAATGGTGGTGGCAACACAGAGACAGATGCAAGAGGAGAATAAGGAAAGGGCCCACAGAATCCCAAGAGGACAGCTGGAAGTGCATCAAAAGGAGATCCCATATATTCCAGTTTGGAAATGTTAAGATGATGTTTCTGAATGAGAAAAGTGAAGAATAAAGTTATCAATGGCAAGAGTCAGATGTTCAGGGGATTGGATTCCAGTTAGATCCAGCACTGAATTCCTGGTTTCCCTTGTTACGTTGTTGGAAATTTGTCTGTTTCAAAGTCCATTGTGCCTGTCTCCATGCCTAGCATAGTAGGTATCAGTAAAATGTAAGGAGTGCGATGATGTGTTAGGATGGATTAAATCGAGCTGTGGGCTCTGGTGCCTGCAGTCCAGTAGGGGTTGGACAAGGTCCCGCAGGTTTGAGGTGACAGCTGCATCAGAGCATATTGTTGATGGGAGGTGCACCAGTGAGTTCTAGTCCTGGGCATGCCATGCTGCTCTCTGCAGGTCTGAAACATCACCCCTGTGTTCTTGCTTTGGAGAGAGCAGCTTAGGCTTAGCACTTGGATAGACTTGTCCCAGACAGACTTGAGTATTCTGTCTAGCACCCATCCAGCAGGTAATACCTTGATGGAAGGGAGAACAGGAGATGTCACTTTAAGAGGGTCACTGCATTTGTAATTTTCTGAAAGAGCAACACAACTAGGGAAAAATGTGTCTAAAGAAGTAAGGGGGAAAATAACTCTTTCTTTGCAAAAAGCCCTGCTGGAAGCCACCACCCTTTGTTTGTTTTAGTCAACACAATAAGATTCGTAGTGTGGAGGGGAGTCGGCTGAAGGCTTACCTGTCCTTGGAAGTGCTGGACCTGAGCTGGAACAACATCACGGAGATGCGGAGCGCCTGCTTCTTGTACGGACCACCCATAAAGGAGCTGTAAGTGCCTCTGCTCTACTCTTGGCACCCATGTCTGGATACAGGGTGGGCATTTTCCTTTTCTCAGCATGCCCTGGCTGACTTCATGAGGATAGGCGCACAGAGCTCCTAGGGCTGTCCTCTGCAGGGCCAAGGGGAGGGGAACCTGTGGCCATGTCTTCTATTTGTAGAGATTTACAGACAGTGGGGCAGCTTGAGGCAGGGAGAGAGTGAGGATTAGCCTAATAGACTCACCACTAAAGAGATTCCAGCCCTCAAATACAGGTCTGTCTTGGCTACAAAGCCTGCTTCCTTCCCTGTTTACTGGGCTGCCTCCCAGGAAGCCAGAGAGGAAAGGTTCAAGATAGTTCAAGTCATGGTAGTAGGGGGAGGCCTTTTCAAAGGCTTAACCTGTCACCGCTTATCTTTTTAATCATACACTGTTGAAACATGTCATGGTATACTTGAGGGGGCGATGACTCCATTCTGCGGGTTCTCAGAACCTTCTAAATTTTGTCATTGGTCTTCTTTTGCTTTTACCCATCTTAATGCCCCATCTTACACCCATTGGATGGTAGATGGGAGGAAAAGGTTAAAACCAATTTAACCCATGGTAGGAAAATGTGGCTTTGGGGAAGAAACTAAAACCCCAAGCTATGGAGATATGTTCAAATGATGTGTGAGCTTTCATTCTCTGCATTATTAATGTTCCTGAGTAATTTTGGAAATCATTTGAAAGGCTGGATGAGGGATCCTTGTGACCCATCTGTTCAGGGAGGCCAAGACTTGGCATGCGGATTTTCCAAGACCCACAAGTACAAGAGTGATTTCTTTCTTAGGTTGTATCAAGGCACCAAATTGGAAAAGGGAAACTCTGGCTGTGTCCAGTGCAGCAGTGCTCAGGCCCCCCTGAGAGCCTTCCAGAGGTGTCCCTGCCACCTGGCACCTCCTTGGTGGGAACAAAGAAACCACCAACTGCTAAAATGAATTGCAGTGACCTTCTCTCTCTACATAAGAGCAGGAGGGGCTTTCTATTTTGGCAGATATGAGCCAGTATATCTTCATTACACAGACCGTTCTTTAATCTGGAGTGTTAAGAACAAACAGTCCAGCCCTATTTGCAAAGAATCCTCATGTGCCCTGCCCTGGGCCACTGCCTGATACAGAGATGGAAAATGCCTTATTCCTTTCCCCTCTTTTGTATAAAATTATCTCTATTCTTTCTCCCTTTTTGCTTAAACCACATATAAATAGCATTGGTTTGGGGAAGAGGAGAGGTATTGGGGTAACTTATCATAGTGTTCCTCCCTTTTCTGTCTTTTCTCTTTTTTATTACTTGATACCATTTATGTACAACACAATGCACAGATCTGAGCCGTGTACTGCAGTGTGTTTCAAGAGAAGTGCCCCTTACATGCAAAATCCTGTAAGTGGAGCTCCCATTGAAGTATTGCTTATTTTCTAAGGGGACTGTGCAAGGGTCTTTAGAGTGTTTTCTTTGACACATTTACAATTATTACAGAGAATTGGTTTATGCACATTTATTACAAGCTGTACAATGAGAGCTTTGTACACTGCAAAATTAAAAGCTGTCCCCAAATTACAACACCTACTCTGACCTTGCCTCGAAATTGTCTTTCTGCTTCCCAGAGCTTTTTCTCACCAACCTTGAACCCTAATCCTTGAGTGATGGGTGTTGAGAGGGAATTTTGCAGGTGGCTCTTGGGGTGGAGGTAATTGACTTTCTCTCTCATCCTCCTGGGTCACCCATTGGCCATAAGCACAGTTTGCTCTAGGCTGAAACAAGGCTTCTGTGCAGGCGTGAAGTGGATGGTCCTGAAACCTACGTTTCCCTGGCTCCCCCATCTGAAGTGAAGATGCACTTTGCAGCCTCAGGATGACAAATGTCTCATTGGAAATCTGTGTCTCTGGATGTGTTTTGGCTTATTTTCCCAACTTTGCTGGGTCTGGTGTCTGTAACAAAACGAGGAAGGCCTCCTTCTGACCACTACATTTTCTCTCCTGAATCATTCCAGCAACCTGGCCAGCAACCGGATTGGCACCCTAGAGTCAGGAGCATTTGATGGTCTTTCACGGTCACTGCTAACGCTTCGCCTGAGCAAAAACAGGATCACCCAGCTTCCTGTGAAAGCATTCAAGTTACCTAGGTTGACACAGCTGTGAGTATTAGAAACCTGCATGTTAATTAAGGTTAGCCAAACTTTATGGAGGCTGTATTTCCCTAAGGACCCTGTACCATATGCAGCTCCTTCCTCATTTCTCCTCAGTCAAGCCCTGCATAAACTATCATTAATGACCCTATGGCAACACCTAATAAAAGCAAATTAGAAGCTCAGTCTGGTGCCTGTGGCTGCCTTAGGTCGCTGAGAAAAAGATCCACTGAGGATCTGTATGCTTATCCTTGTTGGCACTTTCCAGAATGAAATAAGGAATTCTGCTAGTTAGCTGAACCTGGGTAAAGCTTAGGCTTCAGCTGTGGTTGGGTTCTTTATTGTTCCTCAAGGTTTCTTTGTAGTTGTTGTTTTTTTTTAAGGGAGCTATAAAATCTGTGCCATGAACCCTATGGTGTCCAGTGCTTCTTGAGCAGTTTGAGAGGAAATTAGTGTAGCCAGATGGTAGAAAGCAAGAGATGGGTCATTATCTTCATCTCCTATATCTTATAAATTTGTTGATTCATTGTTTTTTTAAAGAAAGGATTTCTTTGTTTAGTTTTTTGATGACCAAAGTTGAGTACCCTTCAGGAATGGCATATAGTTTGGATTTAAGAAAACCTCTATTTTCAGTACCTGATGGAGTATTTGTTCCATTTTTGTTTTTATTTTTTTGTTGTTGTTTTCTTTTTTCTGTATCCTCTTTGTCACAGAAGTTTGCATCTCAGGAAAATAAGCCATTATTGGAGATTTGGCTTAAACAGAACAAAACAGTTGTTCAGGGGGAGTGCTCTCTCCGCCTGTGCTTCACACACGCAGCCCACACAGCAGTCCAAGTTTTGCTGTCTGCATCCTGGGCTCTTCATGCCTAGGAGGTTTGTGGGAGGCAGGGCCATGAGGCACTGTGGAAGTATTTGGGGGAAAACCGAGAGCTTTCTGACTAGCCCTGTGTTCCCCATCCCTTCCTCCAGTGTTACTAATGGGTCCAGCCCACCCAGATTCCTGAAATCTTTTGGTTAACTGAGGTTTTATCACACGGGGCTAGAAGCCAAATGTGTGTGCTTTGTGGTTTGTCTAGTTCCCTGCACACCCAAAGGCAGTAACTCCTCTCTGTAGAGATCCTATTAATTCTCATGTGGAAAGTGCCATTGCCATCTGATACCCAGTGGTTAGATTTTCCTGGATTGAGGCATCTTGTGTGGATTTCTGTCACTGAGCTAAGAGACAGCTTACCTCTGACATCCACATCCTGAGTCATACCCACCTCCTCACTGCAGAGTCACAGGTATCCAGGAGGAAATGGGCATGCTCACTTGCTCAGGAGCTCTCTACTCCTCTTCCCTTCATTAGCCACATCTCGGTCAGTGCTGTTGCCTGCATGGTGGGCTCCCACTGCATGACCAGCTCCACTGGGACCTCCTCACTGGGATTTTCCCTGCTGCCTCAGAAACCCAGCAGGGACTGTGTGGGAATGGTTGTAGGTGAGGTGTGTGTGCAGACACTCTGAATCCACCAGCTTTATATCTTTAGGGACCTTAATCGGAATCGTATCCGGCTGATCGAGGGCCTGACGTTCCAGGGACTTGACAGTTTGGAGGTGCTGAAGCTTCAGCGAAACAACATCAGCAAGCTGACCGATGGAGCCTTCTGGGGGCTGTCCAAGATGCATGTGCTGTGAGTGCCGGGCTCTGTTTGGGCACCAGGGACTTGCGTGTGGTTGCTTTGGGTCACACGTACATGTTCATCGAGTGCCCTGACCCAAGAAGCATTTAGAACTTCAGCCCAAACCAGCCCCCAGTCCTTTGGACTTAAGCTAGGCCTAACTCAGTGTCTCTGGGGACTTTGCCAGATAAGAGTCTTTTCCTTGAAGGTTAAGAAAACCTCATGTGGGGAGTTACAGTGGATTCAATGTGTAAGTTGGTTAATGAAGATGGAAGAGGGAGCCATTTTGGGGGGGCTGCTCTTCCCTCCACTCCTGCATTTCACAAACTGTGGAGCAGGTGCCCTTCCAACATCCTCTTCTCTGGCCCACACCCTAAGGGAGGTTCCCTCTCTCCTGTTTGAGCTTTGACAGTCTTGATGTGCAGGCGGGCCAAAAATGTGTACTTCATCCTGGGAGATTTATTTTGCTTGCTGAGTTAAATGGCATTGGCAGGCATGTCTCCTTTATCCAGGGAGCAGACACACACATCGCAGAACTCGTCTGCCTGACAGAGTAGCACAAAGCAGCAAGAACGCACAGAGAAGGGCAGAAAAGGCAGTGTTCATCTTCTATTTTCAAACATTTAAATTTGTTTATTGTTAATCCAAAGTAAATTCTACTTGTAGTTGTAAACGTACTTAAATGGTGAAAAAAAGCAGTTGTTGCCCGCCCTCCCATCCCTCTTCCCCCAGTGTGCTTCTAAGACGTAGTCACGTCTCACTTCTCTCCTGTGTTTTCTGTTTGTAGTTAATACACTTATACCACTGTCTCGAGAAGTTGACTTGAGATTTCTTGCTTTATGGTCAGCAGTTTAACTTGTCAAGACACCTTCTCTGCTCCCTTCTAGACTCTGTGAGTGGTGTCACTGTATTTACCTTTTGTCTGTTATCTTTGCAACCTAAACAAAAAACAAAAATTCTAGTTCCCATTCCATCGGCTGTCTCTGCTGTGTCTCATGGACCATGCCTCTTTCACACACATGCTCACACACATGTACACACAGAAGTGAGGGCCTTAGCACTACGGTTTTGTTTCTCCCTCTCTTTGATGTCCCCCTCTGACTGGCTATACTTTTTTTTTTACATATTTAAGAACACTTTTACTTGACATCCTTAAAACTGTAACTTCAGACTTTGAAATCTGAGTGGTTGTGTGCTGGGTGGGCTGAGATAAAGAGAATTCATGAAGAAAATGCAGTTAACAGTCCATACCAGATAGTTTTTATGTTGAACAAATTCATATAAATTGGAGGTGATTAGTTGCCTTAGAAGTTAGTTATAAATTTAGTGCTTACTTTTTGTGCAGCAGCAAAGAGTGAAATGGATAACAGCAAAACATGGTTGCCCAAAGCCCTTGTAATACTGAATGGGGGCAATATTTGAATGACTAACTTTCATTCTCAAGGTTGGAGCCATCCCCAGCCAGGTGTGCAGGGTCGAGAAACTGGGTAGCAACCTTTTTACTTAATACACTTGGCGGTAGCCAACTTCTCACCACTGTGATGAAATTCTAACATTTTTTTTTATTCCCTTCTCATAACAGCCCTAGGAGGTTAGTACTCTTGGATATCTACATTTTCTACGTGTTCAGGTTCATTCAACCCACAGAATAGCAAAATTGGTATTTAAATCCAAGTAATCTGACCACTCATCTGTAAAACAGGGATGATGATGATGAAAGCCACCTCCTGTTCTCTTTTCTTTCTCTTTCTTTCGTGAGCTCTGCCCTCTGCTTTCAGCTCCTCTGTCCATGTTTGTGCTTGGTTCGCCTTGTGTTCAGTTGAAAACAAAGCTTCCCCTTGCCTTCTGAGCTCTCTAGGTTGGCCTGGACACTCACTACCATCTGTTTTGGTTTGCCTGGCTTGTCCCACTCCTGCACGCACACGATACTCTCATGTACTGTTGTTAGATCCTTAGTGCCAGCCAGTGGGTGTTTGACCCTCAGTTCCAGCTCACTGCTGCCTATGCAGTGGGGTGAATGAGAACCAGAGGACCTTCCACCTTTATCCTGCGTGTGTCTGTCATTGCAGGCACCTGGAATACAATAGCCTGGTGGAAGTGAACAGCGGCTCACTCTACGGCCTCACGGCCCTGCACCAGCTGCACCTCAGTAACAACTCCATCTCCCGTATTAGCCGGGATGGCTGGAGCTTCTGCCAGAAGCTACATGAACTGTGAGTTTTGTCCCACTTTGCTCTGTGTCATGCTGTGTAGAGACACTGCTTGTAGGGGACCCTCCAGAGCCCAGGAAGCTGGAGGCCTGTCCTGTGCCATAGCACAGTGGACTGGGGTGGGCTCAGGTGGGAGGACTCAGAGGCAGGCACTGCCTGTTCTAGAGGGAGGCCAGGGCCCAGCCACCAGGAGGACCCTGAGGCTCAGCAGACCTCAGTGATTTGAGCTTGACTGCTTCCTGATTCCCTCTTGATTCCTTTCTGCGTCCCCTAGGGATAGCCCTAGGGCCTCCTTGGGCTTGGAGAGAGTCCCTGGGGCAGAGTCCTCTGGTGTGGCAGGGTAGCCTGCTGGCATGTTCTCTTTGCAGCTATTGTATGTTAAAGGCTACAAGTAACATGGACTTCTTTAGTGAAGGGCTTGTTTGGGCTCAGATACATAAAGGACAGGGAACTTGAGAGATGGTGATAGGCCAACAGTGGAAGAGTCAACACTTGCAGTCTTGCCTTCCTGCCCTTAGACAGTTGCCACAGTGGCTCCTCCCTGTTCCCCACCCAGTGTTCACCTGGCCTCGTGATGAGGCTCCTGTGCTGATGTGACTGCTCAAACTTCACTTAGATGGACAGCCCTTCATCCCTTTGGGAGACTCCCAGATGGGCCTCAGCTGGGACTGGGACCTCCTGAGCTGGTATCCAAAGTCCCTGAGACCAGCAATGTTGGACTTCTCTGGGCAGGGTTGGCTGCCATGGCAGGGTCAGTGACTAGTGATGAAAGCAGAATTGCCAGGGACTCAGTGGACATAGCCATGTCCCTTTGTTCATGTCCCATATCTAGAAGAGTGGTTGTTTTGGAGGAAGAAAGTGGATTCCCGTTGTATTTGTTATTTCAGTTTAATATGTTCAAGGTTTCTCAATTTGAGTTTATAGTCCAGTGTATTTTTTTACTTTTTGAAAAAAAGGTTTGGTGGCATTTATTTTCCTCCTAGACTTGACTGTTGGAAAAGATTTCAGCCACTGAAGCAAATAATTGTTATGAGTGCCAATCCTCTGTGTGTCTGGTCTCTCTTGACCGCACCAGGCAAACTAGGGGGATGTTTAAATGTACTGTTGAGTCTTGCAGCTGGTGTTTTCATCTGGGCTTCCATGTCCCTTCCTCCACTTCCCTCCCCCACATACCCTGCACTGACTGGGAGTTTATATATCAGTGAATCCATCATTCCCTAAAGCAGCAATCAATGGTCCTGCCTCTTTCCTTTTCCCTTTCACTTTCCTTGGATTCTGTGAGTGTGCATGTGAGTGTTAATCCTTTGCGTTTAGTTTTGGAACCCTTCACGGCAGTGTTGTTGCATAGTATTCTCGTGTGGCATTGGGTGACTCCTGACAGGCTGTTTGCTTGGGCTGTGACCCAACTTGGGAACTCCCAGGACCCACAGTTCTCTGTCATCCAGGCCTGGGAGCCTGGAAAGCAGGAGGGGTCTTCTAAGTCGCCCAGACCTGAGCCAGTACAACTGCTAAGGTAAAGGACAGTCCTCTGAATCACTGGAAGGGGGTATGAGCCCTGGGGTTGAGGCTGTGGTGGTGAAGGGCTGGTGGTCAGTGTGAAGCTGTTTTCTGTGCCCTTTGGGAAGGGGCAGAGGAGGTCACAGCAGTGCGCCCTCAGCGGCCTGGCAGTTTGCCCGATACCCAGGGAACCTTGGGTCCTGGTTCAGGACTGCTTGCCAGCACATTCCCGCCCCTCCTTTCAGCTAAATTCTTTAATTGCAGGTGAGGATGTAATTTTGATCTCCTGCCAAGTCTTTGCAACTGACAGGCACCATGACTTATTTCTCGAGGAGGGAAAGAATGTTACTCCCTGCTGCCTTTAAAAACATATTAATCTTCTTTGAATTTATTTTCTATATTCCTGCCCCAGACTGAATTTCTGATTTTTCAACAATAGATGACTTAACATGCCAAGTAACCAACCCAGGCAGGGCCACATCAGAGGGGCAGGAGGCATGCCAAGAGGAAGGAAGGTTTGATTTTGATGCTCAGGGAAGGCGTCCTGCTTATTAGGGGGGTGGGAGATTGATGTCATCCTAGAAGTTTGGACAGGAGACTCTGGTGCCATGGGTGGTGCCCAGGTAAAGGCGTGAAGTGCTGTGAGGAAGGCTTGTTCCAGGTGGTGGTTAGTGGTGCCCTCTGCTGGTCGATGTGGAGAGCCTAACTGGGCCACCCTGCTCACTTTGGGCACACCCTGGGGTCCTGTCCAGAGACTCAGGCCCCTGATGTGAAAGGTCCTTCATAGCCTGGATCAGGACAGGCCATGGGGGCTGAGAAAAAGGGGTTGGAACCTTGAGCATTCTTGAGTTGCATGTCCTCTTGTAGTCCTCATACTTCCTGGTCTCCAGGAACATTCCAGCAGTCACAGTCCCAGTGGGTTTCCAGCTGTCTGACGAGTCTTGCCCTCAGGATTCTTGTGTGCGTGTTCCTTCCCACTGAGACCCATCTGGCTGTGGCTTGCTGATCAGAAGAGGGTGACCTCTTGCAACCTGGTAACATTTGTTTTCCCCTTTTCTTCTTCAGGATTCTGTCCTACAATAATCTCACCCGGCTGGATGAGGAGAGCCTGGCTGACCTCAATAGCTTAAGCATCCTGCGTCTCAGCCACAATTCCATCAGCCACATCGCGGAAGGTGCCTTCAAGGGACTCAAAAACCTGCGCATCTTGTACGTCTTTCACTGTGGGGTTGATAGAATGAAGGGATCCTGGCTGGGAGGCAGTATAGGCCAGCTAGCTGCTTTGTTGAAGTCTCTTTCATTGGCTGCCAGTTATAATTGGGTCTAAAACTGACCTGTTATGGGTATAGTCTCACACTTTTTTTATATGTAATCAACCAAAAGAACTGGTTGAGCAAAAAAATGCCCCTCACTTCCCCAGGGTGGTGCCTATGGAGTGATGATGACTCAAGGTTAATGAGCGCTAATTCCCACAGCCACCTGTGGGATGCAGGGGTCCTGTGGTTGTGAGAAGCTTCCCGTGCTGAGTGCAGGAGCAGTCTCCAGGACAGTGGCTGTGTGGTCAGTCTTTCAACCTCGAGTCCTCTCCCTGCCACTTGCATTTTACGTTCTGAATGCTTTCTGTGTGGACCAAGGGAATGCTGCGGCTCATTTCTTGGGGACCCTGTGTCTAGGAGGCCCCATTTCCAAGACAGGAAATTAGAGGATCCTGTGTTTTTCCTTCAGCCTAAATGGAGGCAAGAACGTAATTTCTCTCTAAACTTCTAATTAGGTATAATTACTAGAAGTTGCTACAGGATACTTTTCTGGGACTTAAAATTTTTTAGTTGTTGGCTTTAGAGAACTTCCAGGCAACTATTGGCATAATGTCCCCAAAGACGGCAGTATGGTTTCAATAGTAGTGGTGGGTTTTGAGGCCTCCTTCCAGCCCAGCCCACTGCAGAAAGAGGGCCTGTTCCCACGTCAGGGAGGAAGGCCTTTGCACTTGCACCTGGTGGAAGGGCAGAGTGGGCTTTGATTCTGAGCCATTGTTGGGGTGTGTGAAATAGCCCAGATGCTAGGCCATTCAAGCTGAGGTCAGCCTGGAGCCCTTGCAAGGCCTGAATAACAAGGCTAGGAATATTCTGACTGAGTAGGCCAGGAAGAAGAGAAAAGATTTGGCAGCCAGGGCTGGGAGCGGGTAGACAGGCACACAAAGCTGCAGCCCCAGCTCCCAGTTTTTCAGCTTGTAGATAATAGGGAGGAACCCCATTGAAAGAAGTCCCTTCCAGCAGCAAAATCTCAGCTCTTTGAGCTTCTTACTGTAAAATAAAGGTCAGAACAAGCATTTCTCTTTGTGGTCAGAGCTCCCTCTCTACTGGCACTGTGGAGTCCTTCCAAAGGCTCATGGGAGACAAGCATCTTCTCTGTTCCTGGCCCTCATCTGCAAGGGCTGGGAAGAAGAGGGTGTAAGTACTGAGAACCTTGTGGAGAGTTGGGGAGGGCCAACCATCTGGCAGATGGGGGCCTGGTTGCCAGGTGGAACTTCTCTCCTGGGGCTATGACCCGCCTTAGAAGCTGGGGGAGGAAGCTGAATCATTGGCCTTATGATTTGCATTATTGGAAGAGCCTGGGTTGAGAAGTTGGCCTTATCCTCTCATCCTGGAAAATGGGACAAAAGTCTGACTCAGCCCCCAGATGTCGTCCCTGGCTTAGAGTTGGGGTCTGTGCAGGCCCTGTAAAAAGACAGAGGCTCTGGGCTCCAAAACCACTTGTCAGCATAGAGGTGACCCCTAGGAGGGCCCCATGCCCAGGCCCCTTTCTTCACTGTCTTTTCTTCCACATGCTCTTTGCAGTTTCTTGGTCAAGTCTAGAAAACACATTCTGGGTGCAGTCTGATTCTTGGTGCCAGTGGCCAGACATCTGCTCTCTGGGGTGGAATACAAGCGAGGCTTTCTTATGTGCTGTTTGCACTCACTCCTTCCCCAGCCTTGGCCTCATCCGACTCGGGAGCAGTGCACAGAGCTGGGGAAGCTGCTTGTTCAAAGCGTGTGTCAGCTTTGTGGGAAAGTCTGAGAAAGCCAGGCCATGCCACATGGGGTGCAAACCTGGGCTTCCTGCGGCTCAGTGGTCACGCTTCTCTTGACTGTACATCACGGCTGGGCACCTAGAATGTTTCTCAATGTTTCAGCTTCAGTGTGACAGTTTGGGTGTCAGTTTATCCTCCCCTTCATGTTGAAGAACAAGTTGAGAACTGGATGGTGAGCTGTCTTTCTGTCTTCTCCCCAGGGATCTGGACCATAACGAGATTTCGGGCACAATAGAAGATACCAGTGGCGCTTTTATGGGGCTTGACAGCCTCAGCAAGCTGTGAGTATCTCCCCTTTGAAGTTCTGGGAGCTCCTGCATGTGAAGACAGTTCTTGGCTCCCGCCAGGTCTCCTTTGTTCTAGGCCTGCTAGAGGAGAGCTGGCTGGTATTTATCTTCTTTTGTTTGGGAAGAAAAATATGGATAAGAGAGTGAGAGACATCCAGCTTCTCTCTAGCCAGTGGTCTCATAATGCCCTGGGCATTAATTTCTTTAGGGCTTAAGACCTGGTGTCTGGAGGCCTGTTGGAACTTCTCTACCACTTCATTTATGACTGATGTGAAAACAGCCACATTTTTTGTACAAAGGAGTCTTGCCCTCTTGCTCAGTTTCTAGAAATTGTGTGAAATGTCTAAAGGCAAGTACCTCTTGAACACTGTGAGTTTCCAGTCAGTGTTTTTCCATTTTTTTAAAAATATATTTTATTGATTATGCTATTACAGTTGTCCCATTTCTCCCCCATCATTCCCCTCCACTCTACACACCCTCTCCCACTCACATTCCCCCCTTTAGTTCATGGCCATGTGTCATAAGTTCTTTAGCTTCTACATTTTCCATACTATTCTTGCCCTCCCCCTGTCTGTTTTCTATCCACCGTCTATGCTATTTATTCTCTGTACCTTCCCCCCCTCTCCTCCTCCCACACCCCTGTTGCTAACCCTCCATATGATCTCCATTTCTGTGGTTCTGTTCCTGTTCTAGCTGTTTGCTTATTTGCTTTTGTTTTAGGTATGATTCTTAATAGCTGTGAGTTTGCTGTCTTTTCACTGTCATATTTTTATCTTCTTTTTCTCAGATAAGTCCCTTTAACATATCATATAATAAGGGCTTGGTGATGATGAACTCCTTGAACTTGACCTTATCTGAGAAGCGCTTTATCTGTCCATCCATTCTAAATGACAGCTTTGCTGGATAGAGCAATTTTGGATGTAGGTCCCTGTTTTTCAAGATTTCAAATATTTCTTTCCAGCCCCTTCTTGCCTGGAATGTCTCTTTTGAGAAATCAGCTGACAGTCTGATGGGAACTCCTTTGTAGGTAACTGTCTTCTTTTTTCTTGCTGCTTCCAAGATTCTCTCCTTATTTTTAATCTTGGCTAATGAAATTATGATGTGCCTTGGTGTGTTCCTCCTTGTATCCAACTTCTTTGGGACTTTCTAAGCTTCCTGGACTTCCTGGTAGTCTATTTCCTTTGCCAGATTGGGGAAGTTCTCCGTCATTATTTGTTCAGATAAGTTTTCAATTTGTTGCTCTTCCTCTTCTCATTCTGGCACCCCTATAATTCAGATGTTGGGACGTTTAACGATGTCCCGGAGGTTCCTAAGCCTCTCCTCATTTTTTTGAATTCTTGTTTCTTCCTCATTTTCTGTTTGGTTGTTAGTTTCTTCCTTCTGGTCCACTCCATTGATTTGAGTCCCAGTTTTCCTTCCATCTCTATCGGTTCCCCATGCGTCTTCCTTCATTTCACGTATTGTAGCCTGCATTTTTTCATCTAATTTGTGAGCAAAATCAACCAATTCTGTGAGCATTTTGATGACCAGTGCTTTGAACTGTGCATCTGATAGGTTGGCTATCTCTTCACTGCTTACAGGAATTGACTCTGGGGTTTTCATTTTTTCTCCTGTTTGAGCCTTTTGGTGGGTTTTTTTGTTTTGTTTTGTTTTGGTTTTAGTCTGGTTGCGGCTATTACGTAGTGAGGGGTGGAGCCTCAGGCGCTCCCCAGTGCGGGGCAGCCCAGTTGCCGGGTTGTGACGCTGTATGTGGGGGCGGGGTCTGAGAGGGAACAATGGTGCCTGCTCCGCTCTCTCCTGGATTCAGTCCCTTCCGCCATTTCCCCTCTGCCTGGACCGTCTGCGTGCGCGAATGTGGGACCACCTGGTCAGCCAGCCGCCCTGTGCGGCCTCACTGGTTCCGCACAGTTGCCCCCTGTGCCCGGGGACCACCAGCCGCCGCCTGTGCACCTGGGAACTGCCAGCCGCTGCTGTTTGCATTCCTGGGTCCGCACCTCCACTTTTTCCTGCCGCGACTCCGCCCCTCTTACCGGTCTGGATGAATGGTTGTTGGACTTCCGTACAGTTCAATTTTCTATAAGTTCTGGTTGTTTTCTTGTTTCTAAATATTTGTTGTCCTTAATTTTGGTTGTGAGAGGAGGCACAGTGTGTCCGCCTACGCCTCCATCTTGGCCGGAACTTCAGTCAGTGTTTTTGTCATAGATAATAATTTTAAACAGAAATAATTTACTACATGTAATGTAGTAGCTATTTTTTATTCAAAATGTCTGGTATTTTTGTTTTTCTAAATTTTTAGAATTTGCCAGTTACTCTCTGAGGCACACGTGTTATATAGAACAGTCTCATGAGGGCAGGCTGTTATGCAACCTTTTTGTAATTGAAGAAACATAACTGAAGGGATTTTGCCCAAGACCACACAGCTTGTAGGTGGCAGGGTCAGAATTTGCTTGTGTGGCCCCAAAGCCTGGGTTGGGTCTCCCTTGACCCACCCTTTCTCTGTATCTCACCAGCACTTTCTGCAGATACCGCCCAAGCAACATGCAGGAGCAGGGATTGGAGCAGTTATTACTCTTCTCTAGTCTCTCAGAGCTGGGGTTGGAGGAGACAGAGAAGACAGCCACCGTTCCTGTCCCATCCCTGACAGCAAGCTGGGTAGAATGTAAAGTAAACATTTGGAAGCAGCAGCACGGGGCCCTTGGGAAAGCCTGTGGGGGGAAGAGTCTGTATAGTCACTGTTTCTGATTTGTTTTGAAAAGTAGAGTTTTCATACGTCTTGTCTCTGAGTCCTGAGTAAAGCATCCTGTATTCTAACAGTATGTCAAAAATTCCCTAAAAAAAAATGCTCCCTCTTCCCTAAAAAAATGCAACCTCCTGACCCCTTTGCCCAGGATAGCATAATGAGTAGGGCGGAAGAGCCCTGAGCTGGGAATTTGGCAGCTGGTCGGGGGGACCTGGCCGGCCACTCAGCACAGGCCTCACTATGAGGGCCTTAGCTGTAACTGACAGAGGCATGGGTGGGACAGGGGCTGGCACCTTCGGGTACTTGCAGGGCATGTCCCTCAGAGGAACCGGAGTCGTTGCTGGGTATCATGGCTTCCGGGAGGCTTTCCCTCCCATGTGAGGTATAGCTGGTGCTCCAGGGCCTCTAGTTCTGGATAAACCAGGCTATGTCCACAGCCTGGACTGCCTTCCTAACCAAACTGCCTGCTGTCTTTCCCGGTGTTTTCTGTATTTCATCCTGCTGAACCAGGCCCCATAGTTCTGTCTAAAGCCCCAAGAAATTAGCACAAGCCCCCATGTTCCTCACTTGCACTGTGCTTTTTTAATAAGGGATCCCAAAAGCAGTGGGTTCCACACTGACCTGCTGCTGAGACCCCAGAGAACTTTTTAAAACAGTCTCCAGCCTCCCCTGACCAGAATCTTGGGGCTGGAGGCTTTGTGCCTGCTGGGGCAGGCGTGGGGGGGAATAGCCCATGGAAAAACAGAGATGCACATAAGTGGGGGAAATTGAGACAATGACAATAATTGTTTCATATGATTAAATATATGCAGTCACTTAGGTGAGATGGTATCATAGTTATGTTGCAAAAAAACAAAAAGCAAAAAAAAAAAAAAGAACCCTCCTTTTCTTGAATTTAAAAAACATAGTGTGATGCCTCTGATTTGGATTCCCAGTCATCTGGCCTGGCTGGGAATGGGAAGATGAGGTAAGGCTGGCAGGATTAGAGGTGGTTGCAGCTGTATGGTAGACACGTGGGATAGGTGGCACTCTTTCATATGCCCTGAAGGTGTGCGAGGTCTTCCAAGTTAAATGGGAAAAAGGAAAGCAAGTGCTTCTCTGTGATTCTGGTGCCCGGTTCTGGTTAAAGCCGCTGTGCCTGGCATATGGAAGGTTTGGAATAAACGTTGTAGGAGGGTAGGCAGGAGGGAGAGCAGGCTTTGATCTCATCCCCACTCAGAGCACTACCTAGAAGCTCTGTGGCATGGCCATGGCTGGGAGATGTGTCTGCAAGCAACACCACGTTGCCACCTCTTAGTGGCCTGGCGGCATTCTGTTGGGTCCATTAAATGTAGGGAGCATGTTCGCATAGAGAATGGCTCTGACCCATGTGGGCTGCAGTCAGTGCTGAGTCCTGTGGACCTGGTGTGAGTTTACCTTTGAAGCACCCAGGGATGATGTTCCAGGGATCTACCTTAGAATGGGAAGTTAGGAACTCTCTGGTATTCACTGAGTTATTCAAGGATTTGGGGTCCTTCCTACCATGCCAGAGGCCAGACCTAAATTTAAATGTTTTCCAAAAAAGACCAGTGAGCAGCAGCAGAGCCGTAAGAGGCTTCTGTCTGTGAAGATTGGGTGGATGTGGACTGCCTGTAAGTTCCGGAGCTGTTGAACAGCCATTTTGGATGGTTATTCAGACTGGAGCCCCTGGCAAGGCAAGAATGTTCCTATGGTCCTTCTCCCTTGTTTGCCTGTGATAATTATACTCACCAACTCCACGCCCTGCTTTCCAAATGTTTGTGGAGCCTGCTGGGGGCCTGCAGTGTCCTAGGAAGTGAGGAGGGAAGGGAGGGTTTCTGGGGCACAGACTAGGAGCACACAGTCTCTTGTGTGCATTGGGCGATACAGGGGCCTGTATCCTGGGTGTAGTGCTCTCCATGGCATTCCCTGGGAGGTACATGGGGTGGGCAGCATGTGTGAATGGTAGTTTTGGGGACAATATGGAGCATTGGATTATAGGGCCAAGTTTCTTGATTCCTGCAGTGTGGAGAGGGCCCTGGTAGGTACTGTCCCCGGATGAGCATTGAGGGAGATCTCCCAGTCTTTACAGAACAGTATTCATTGTTGACGAGTCGGTGGGGGGAAGAAGCTACTCTCAATCATCACAGGCACCACCTCAGCATTGCCTACCCCCAGGGTCTGCAGCATTGCTTTAGCAAGAGCCCAAAGACCTGTGGGAGCCCTTGGCTGGGTTGGCCAGGAGATGCATGAGTCGACTTGATGGGTGGCTTCCCAGGGTGACTGTCTGCTCTGAGTTGGTGGTATGGAGAAATTGGCCAGCTGTCCCTTCTCTGGGAGTCTCAAATCAGGCAGACCCAAGTCTCAGTGGCCCACAACCACATGGGACAGCACGAGCATCCTCCTAGCTCAGAGTCCAGCTCTTCCTCCACACAGCAGCCTGTATCAGAGGCTCACCCTCTGCTGGCTGAGCCCTAGCCCCCACACCCCTCAGATGTCTGCTGGGAAACTAACGACCTGTTTTTATCTACCACCAGGGTGATCAGTCTCTGCCTAATTGAGAATTTGTTTTATTGCTATTGTCATCATTAGAAATAACAGCCTGCCCTCATTGTAAAAGAGGTCACTGTGACTAAATATTTAATGGATGAAATAAAGCACAGCTTTTTCCTGGCTCTAGTTTACAGGAGATTTCACTATAGTTCAAAACATTTAATAGGACCTGCCTTGGCCTGGGGAGCTGAATAATGTGAGGTAGGCAGCATTCTGGGAGAGTGGAGTTTATGCCCTGTCTGCTGGGAAAGGGAGGGGGGCTAGTTAGCATGACCACCAGTATCTGTGTGCTTGGTTTATTTGTTCTAAAATAAAAGCTTCAGATTGAGAGAGGTTGTAGAAACTCAGGACGAGATTGTTTTCACATCTATGCAGACTGCCTTTGAGAGAAAGAAAAGGCAAAGGGATCTTTGGCCTTCGAGCTCCCCTTCACCTCCAGAGGTGCAGGAAACAGAGCTGGCTTTGTCTAAAGGCTGAACTCAGAGTTACTGGTGGGGCTGCTTAACTGGAGGCCCTGAGAGAAGAGTCTGTTCCTGATGAAGTTGGGGCATCGGGAAGCCCCTCGGAAGTAGCCACATGGGCTTGTGGTGCCCAGGGAGCAAGCTGAGAAAGCCCTTCCACCAGTGTTATGGGCACTGCCTGGCTCAGTCCACATTGGATCCTGTCTCCCTCAAGGCAGCATTCCATATTTGCCTGGGTGGCCCTGAGGCCTTTTACAATTAGGTTGAAGCTAGGACCATGGGGGCTAGCTACCCTGCCATCTTTAGATTTCTTCAAGGGTATATTTCCTTTCCATTGTTTATTCGGGGAGGTCTGGTACTTGCTGGCTTTTCTTTTGGGTCTCAGTTTCAATGCAGGTCTGAAGGTAGAACTGGCCATTAGTTGAAATTTTTCTCCTGCTTCTCAGTGGATCCTGGACGAGGACACCCCCGCCGCCGACCCCCCCCGCATGAGGGGCTGAACCAGACTGGCTTTCTCCCCTGGCTTTCTGCCCTAACCACCTGCACAGGCTGCCTAGGAATCGCTGTCCCTGATCTGGTGATTCTGAGACTGCCCGGGAGCTGACTCCCAGCAGTCAATTTTTAACAAGCCCTGGAGATTATCCTAGTGTGCATCAGAGTTGCAGAGCCCATGTAGCAGACTGCCACATTCCCTTTGGGTGTCCACTGGCAGACAGTTCCCGTGCTAACAGGGGGTGGAGGGAACACCTTGGTGGGCTCTCAACAGAGTACCTGATAATGGGGAGGGAAAAACTGAAACTTGATTCTTTTCATTCCCAATGTCTAGCATATTCCAGCTGCTGTCCCACCTCCTCTGTCCAGAAAAAAACTTTTCTTTGCACTACACAGCCTAGTGGAAGAAGACCCATTTCTTGTTTGTGTGTTGGGCAGGAGCAAATTTTGGCTCCTAAGAAAACTAACAGTTACTGCTAAGGTTGAGATTTGAATTGCCTGGAAGCAGGAGCCTCTTCTCATGAGTGGGTGGGTGGTGGTTGATCTTTGATAACATGTCTGACTAAGACTTAGTGAGCCCGGGCCCACTGGCATCGTTGACAGTCTGGGCTCTTGCTAAAGAGGCCAAGACACTGTGGCCCTGCAGGCCCTCAGGGCCCTTCTCTAGGTTCCCCAGAGAGCTGGGAAGTCATCCCGATAGACTCCTGTCCTCTTCTTGCCTCCTGTGGGAACCTTGATCACAGAATGCAGCTTTCAGAGATGGGTGGTAGTTTTTGGTTCTGGAGTTTTCCTTCCCTTCTCTGACTCTGTTTCCTCTCATTGACACAGTGATCATCCCCCTGTCTCCTCTGGGACCATGGCTGAACTTCACCCCTCACCCTTGGGTGGTCCTTGGAGGGAAACAGCCAGGGCTAGACCAGCAGATTTCCACTTAACATTGCAAGGGGCCTTTTTAGGCGAGACAGTGCATGCAATTCCAACCTGTCATCACTGTTAAATTCTAATAAAGATAAAAGTATTTTATTTCAGAAAGGGGAAGGCCTGTGTTTTCCAGACCCATAAGCTCAGCATAGGTCAGATTTCCACCTGCCTCTCACTGGACAGACTTATCAGATAGCACTGCCCTAACTGTGTATTCTCTTTCTCTAACCCTCCCTTGTCTCCTCCCTCCACCCCCTAACCCCCCATTTTTGAATGTTTGGAAACTGCAGGACTCTGTTTGGAAACAAGATCAAGTCCGTAGCTAAGAGAGCATTCTCGGGGCTGGAAGGCTTGGAGCACCTGTGAGTATCTTGCCAGACCCTCCCTGACCCCAGGGCTGCCAAATGTAGGGCTGGGGATGCCTGCTAGCAATTTAATTATATCTTTGTAAACCAAGAAACCGGCAATATGGAAATGCCAGCTGCTTCCTTCTCATTATAAGTCAGCTTCAACTTTGGCCTTTATTTTGCCTGTGCTGGGGACAGTTACAGAATATATGGTCAGTCAGTGAGCTCCCAATTAATGCCATTAGTGTTCGGATAAATCCACTCCTCCTTTTTCTGCCCTGCCTCACCCCTGCACCAGCTCTTCCACAGGCCCTGGTCTCCTTCCCACTTTGGCAAGGGTATTTTGTCCTGGCCGAGGCCTGTACTTCCACTAGAACAGCCTAACAGTGCTGAGTACTTGCTGGGCTTTTACTGGGTGATTTTTCCTCCTGTGTGGTGGTTCTGAGGCAGATGACTCCAGTACTTGATTCTTAGTTTATTTTGTCCTTGAGTCAAGTTTGATTTCTGTTAGGAAAGGTTTGCCTGTTGACTTGTTGAGCAGGCCTTAACCTAGCTTTGATGCTACCGTTAAGGCTGGCTTGGTTCCATAGTTATTCCATATGCTTACATCAACACATGTAAAATGATAGCCATTTACACTGGAATTACAGAAGGACACAGGCATCTGGCTGGTACCCGTGGCTCATTCGCAAAACCAAGGCTGTCCTGAAAAATACCTGAGCCTCTTAGCTCAAACACGGCCTGACTTGAAGGGTACCCAGAGTTCTTTGCATAAATAGAGTATTTTTTTTTCCAGGAACCTTGAAGAGAATGCCATCAGATCTGTCCAGTTTGATGCCTTTGTGAAGATGAAGAATCTCAAAGAGCTGTAAGTACCTGGGACTCCAAGACCATGGTTAACATGAGTAGAGAATTTCAGAGTAAGAAACACCTTACCTGGATTGTCTCTCATCTTATGTAATAGTTGTGATCATTTATCATTGTGTGCAAGTTAAATTGTCTTTTAAAAAAATTCCCTGTGGGGCTTATTCTGGATCAGAGGTAAGCACACTTTTTCTTGAAGGGCCACATTGTAAATATTTTCAACTTTGTGGGCCATAGGGTCTGTGTGTTGACAACTCTTATTGTAGCGGGAATCAGCCATAGATAATACATAAAGGGACGGGAGAGCTGTGCACCAGTAAGTTTGTTTGCAGAGATAGTGGTCTGCACGCTATGGTTTACTCCCGCTGTTCTGAATGATGTGCAGTGAATGCTCCAGAACAGGTACAGGCATCCTTGCAGTTGTGTCAGGGACAAGTTTTCATGTTTGGAGTTTTAAAACGAAGGGCCTATGTTGAGAGGGGCTTCTTTAAAGAACTTGGTGGGCTGTGAGCAGGGCAGACATATCTGTGGCCTGGTCACATGACTGTGGGACAGGGAAGTGGTGCCCAGCCCATATCTGTTTCGAAGGTCCCCTTGGAGTTCATGGTGGTAGTGCTGCCACTATAGACTGTCAACTTACAGGCTCTTGGGTGACAAGGGTTAGAAGAGCTTACTTGTGTCCTTGTCTGTGGAAGAGGAGCTAATCTAGGTATTCAACTAATGATACTCAAGTTTCCTTTACTATTCCTATACATAAGTCTGATCCTGCAGCCAGTGAGTCCTAGCTATACTATTAGTTCCCTCAAGGTGCGCTGATGGAGTGGAGAGACCGAGGGTGGGCATGTTTGCACCCTCACTTTTTTCCTGAAGCTGTACCTGGTGAACACTAGATTGTAGGGGGTGGGAGTAGGAATGGGGAAATAGGGAGCTATAGTCCCTGTAGCTGGAAACCAAAGCAGAAGCAGGTCCCTGGTGACACTCCTCTAGGTGGGACCTTTTCTTTGCTGTGAGATTCCAATCTGTCAAGTAGATGCTCTTTTGTAGAAGGGTCATGATTTTAGATTGGGAATTCATAGAAGGATGGCTACATGGATAGATAATGAAGCATTTATTGTAAAATCTGAGTGGTGAGGACATGAGTATTTATGTTTCCATCAATGTTTCTGTTTTTGAAACTTTTCAAATATAATGTAAGTTGAAAAAATCTAATTAAGTGGGAAGAGAGTATCTTGAGAGAAAGCAGGAAGGACACAGAGGCAAGATTTTCCTTTTGGCCTCCTAAAAATTCCAGTTTCTAGTTGGGATTAACTGGACCCTTCCAGGTCCTTGGACAACCCCCAGCCCCCACACATCTGCGTGGTTCTGGAGACTCCACCTTGGCCCCCTGCCTGAGTTTCCCATCAGTCACTGCATGTACCCAACTGTGGTTGGCCCTGGTCCCAGCTTTCCGATGAGAGAAACAGTTAATTCCACTTGGTCATTTTCTTCCCCCATCCAATCAGGGCAGGTTGTACTGTGTGCTTAGTCACCCTCTGGGTAAATTTCCACATGTGATGATTAGAAACACACTTGGAGCTGGAATCATGACAGTGCACCGTGGAAGCCAGCAGAGTGTTGAGATGGCTGGTGGTGGCAGCCGAGGAAGTTGGCAAAGCTGCGCTTTTAGGTGGTGAGGGAGGGGTGGCGGTGGTCTGCGGAGCCTTGGGGTTGCTGGCCATGCCCTCGTCTAGCCTCTCAGGTCAGCCTTTGTCTTTAAAGTAATGTGTGTACGTAGATGGGAGGTCAGGGGTCAGTGTCTGGCTCCCTTTCCTCTTCGTCTATCCTGTTGGCCCTAACTTATTATTTAGGAAAACTTTCTCTTAACCCTGGGTGCCCAGTGGCTTCTGAGGTCTGGACATCTGTTTGAGGTGGCTCTCATTGTGGAGGAAAAAGGAAGTCCTTGGGACCCAGGCCAACAGACTCAGTGTGTGGTGTGAGGCTTGACCCTTCCACACTGTTTCTGATCAAGGACAACCACACTGTTTCTGATCAAGGACGAATGGCAAGTCTGTTTTCCCCAACATGTTCCCGTGGCTTGAATGAAATACGTCCCTGTCCCCCACTTAAGTGCCTGAAGTCTCACAGTGAAGTCCCAGTGTCTTCCTCTAGACTTTTGTGTGCAGTAACACCCAGGCTTTCCTGCTGACTATGTAGAAAGGGACAGTGTCGCCAAATGCCCTGTAATGGGGAGCTCTTCACCCATTACATTTTTTTTTTTGCTCTTCACCAAGGCAATGAGGTTTCCAGTCTAGGCGGCAGCCATTCCCTCCACACACACACCCATGCAGGGAAGCTCCTCAGTTGCTGAGCAGCACTCAGCTGCATCCTCCTGGTTCGCTGTGACAGCCCCCTGCCCCTACAGTAACTCCGCGGCAGAACAGTCTCCCAGATGTCTCTAAGCAGAGTTACCTGCCCACCAAATAATAGATTCAAAATCTAATGCTGGTTTTAAGGTCTAATATGGGCAAGCATCTCGCTTATAATGGCTTTGAGAGCAGTTATTTAGGTCTTTAAAAAAGTACTTCCTGGAATAAGTTTAATACATTAAGAGGACTGACTAATCTGGGAATGATGAGTGGGATGGAAGAGTAGATTTTACAAAATTTAGTCAGCTTTGGATTCTTGGGCTTCCATTTCATTTCCCCATGCTGTGTACTACGGCAAGTTTCTCTGCTCGTTACAAGGCCAGAGTGAAATGGAAGAAAACACAAAAACTGTCCATTGGTTGCTTTGTTTGATGTCTGAGGAAAATGGTGGGTGGAGAAGGAGGCTATTGCCATAATATTGGCCCATGTGATACTTTGGAATTTCTAGGCACACATGCTGGAGACAGGTGATGACAGGGAAGCCCGTGTGTCTTCTTTCTTGGTCTTTGTCCTTGCTGTGGGCCGGACCCTGTTCCGCACATGTGGCCTTCAGGTCTTCCAGGAACAGGGCTGCAAGGCTTTTTGGTTGGCTTGTCTTCGAGTGACTCCTCAGGAAAGAATGTCCACGGAGGTGGCGACTCAGATTTCTGTTTAAAAAGCTGATCCTCAGTTGCTGAGAAATGAAGAAAATATTCTCTGTTTTGGTTGGAGCCTCACAAAACCAAAGTTGTGCATTCTCATGCTCCCTGGGTAGTGGCAGTTAACTAACAAGCGCTATTTAGGGAGCGGAGGCGACTTCTGCCGGCCTCCCGAAAGGGCTGGTGTAGAGATAAATACACAAACAAGACAGAAGCCGTCAGCTAGGCTTACACTTGGAAGAAAACATGCAGCTTTGCCAAATAAAAAGATAACAGCCATATAGAAATAGAGCCCTTCTCAGAACTTGTTTCAGAATTTAGATGAAAGTCTGATTAAAGTTGGAAACTCCCAGTGGTTAAAGAGGAGAGCATCATCCCTCCCCATTGGATGGTCAGAGGCCAGGAGAGGTGAGCTGGCCTCCCGAAGGTCCGGTGAGAGCAGTGTCTCTCCCAGAACATGTGTGAACTCCAGCTTGGTGTTATTCAGGTTTGTCCTTAGGCCAGCATATCAGTGTCACCTGGGAACTTGATAGAAATGCAGAATTTTGGATCCAGCCCAAACCTACTGAGTAAACCAGAAGCTACATTTTATCAGAATCTCCAGGTAGATTCTATGTGATTGAAGAGGAACTGAGAGAAGAATCATTTCCCTTTCCGGTTTGTGGGTGTGAATGGCAGAAGGTGATCAGAGGTGGTGGATCGTCGTGTGTCTGAGAGAAAATTCCTTTTTTCAGTCGCACCTCAAACATCCCTTGTGTTTTTCTTGCAGCCGCATCAGCAGTGATAGCTTCCTGTGTGACTGCCAGCTAAAGTGGCTGCCCCCGTGGTTACTGGGCAGGATGCTGCAGGCCTTCGTGACAGCCACCTGTGCCCACCCGGAATCACTGAAGGGCCAGAGCATTTTCTCTGTTCTGCCAGAGAGTTTCGTGTGTGGTAAGACTGTCTTTGTGATTGTTTTCTGTGAAGGGCAAGGAGCCAGGAGGAGCTCTTCATTATGGGAGTGATTCCTATGATCATTAGTTAAACCCTAGCCCGTGGTTACCAATCAGCTGTTGGATGCAATTTATTTTCCACTGAAACCACATATAGTATTTATTGCATAGTTGCCTCATTATGTGGTTCTTGGCATCTATGTGTTTAATCAGAAAGGAGCAGGGGTTGGTTCAATTACAAATAAGAATAATCAGTTATGGGAAGATAGTTTGTTGTTTCAAGAGGGTGCTGGAGCCCATTTTTAGCTGTGAATTTGCTCAGTGTGTGAGGCTGGGTTATTAATGTGTTTCTTTCCAACCCCCAGATTGAAAGGTTAAACATAGGAAGAACTAGTCTCAGGAGAATAGCTGCGTAAAAATAATTCCTTAATGTTGACTTGCCCTCTTGCTGTTTCTCAAACCACTGAAATCTGTGCTTGTTGCTTGAAATTCTTTTTTCTTCTGATTGTTGGAATGTAGGTCTTGCCATCTTTTGCCCAGGGATGACTGAAATCCAATGCACTAGCTCAGATAGGAATAATACAGTCTCGTGGTCAGTAAGATGTGGTCAGAGAATGATGAAATTTGAGTTGTTCCTGGTTTGTGCTCTGAGCAAGAGCGAGAGTGGAATTCCCAGGCCTTCCTGGAACGGCCAGACAGGCGTGAGTCCTGCTGCCTCCTGGTCTGCCCCGAGCTCTGTGGTCCCTGCTCTGATGGTCCTAACTAGGAGTGCCTGTAGGGATATGGGAGCTCCTATGCTCCTACTTTTTGGGTATAGCCATAGTCAGTGTGCCTGCCAAAGTTCTCCTTCCCACTTCCAAGGATGTGAGGTCCTGCTGTGTCTGGACCCGGAATAGCAGCTGGTTCCTCTGTGTCCTAGTGCCTGAGGGACTTAGAGTTGGCTCTTCTCTCCCCAGATGACTTACCAAAGCCACAGATTATCACCCAGCCAGAGACAACCATGGCTGTGGTGGGCAAGGACATCCGCTTCACATGCTCAGCAGCCAGCAGCAGCAGCTCCCCTATGACCTTTGCCTGGAAGAAGGATAATGAGGTCCTGGTCAACGCCGATATGGAGAACTTTGCCCATGTCCGGGCACAGGACGGGGAAGTGATGGAGTATACCACCATCCTGCACCTCCGCCATGTCACTTTCGGGCACGAGGGCCGCTACCAGTGTGTCATCACCAACCACTTTGGCTCCACCTACTCACACAAGGCCAGGCTCACTGTGAACGGTATGGAGGCACCGTCTCGTTATCCTGGTGCTTGGCTCCTAGGAGTCTGTGTGCGACTGTTCAGTTACCCGTGTGGAGATGATTGAGATGGCAGTCACATGGCATCATTGGGACAGTCCTATTTCACAATATCACCTTCGTTAGCCCCGGAACAAGTTGTGAAGATTAAAGGGTTATTTTCAGTGGAGTCTTTGTTTTGAGGGACTTTTTTATGCAGTTATTACGTTAACTGAAATTGTGAGCCCAAGCCTTTTATTTAGCAGTGGGGGCAGCCAGGTGCACTTCTCAGAGGCTGTGGCGTGCAAAGCTGGTGTGAGTGCTAGCCTGACAGCAAATGGGCCTATGGATGTTTGACAAGCAATTGTTACTCTGCAAACAGCTTTGGAGCCCATTGAGGTGGCTTTCTTCAAGACTGCTGTTTGTGGTAGTGAGTTTAGAACAGAAGGGAAGAGGTACAGAGCTTTAGTAGTTAACCACCCCACCACTATAACCTAACAAGATATTCCTGATTATTAAATTAAACCTCTAATAAAAAAAGCACTAGAATTAATGTGTTCTTAAGCCCTTGCAGACCATAGAAAAACATATTCTTTACTGCACTTTGGCTGGTTCTCTTGGCTTTTCTGAGGGAGTCCTCATTGTTTCTCAAAAGCTCAGTGAACTGTTAGACTCCCCACCAAAGTAACCTTGACTGGAATATGTGGCTGGATGCTTCCCAGTGTATCAGGGAATATTGGGGGTAAGATTGCTGGATAAGTGCTTTTAGCTTGTGTGTATACAGTAACATGGCCTGACACTCCCTCTCCAGATGGGTTTCTTCAAGAGGAAGAGCTCATCCACTGCTTTCTCCATGGTGTGGGCACATCACCCTCCCTCTGTTGGCTGCTTGCTGCAGCAGATGTTTGTGTTTCCCAGGCTCTCTGCTGGTACTTACAGTGGGCCAGCACCAGGCTCTGGCATTTATGGGGTGTCCCAGTACAGACCCTGGTTACCATGTGAGAGACGGGGGGAAATGTTTCATTGAAAGCCTTGGTTTGAGGGGGTGCTGCCAGCCTGAAGGGTACAGGGAGATGAATGGAAGTGCTCCACTGTGGCCGTGGGCAGCTGGGTGGCCTTGGGGACATATTACTCCTCTTTCAGAGGTGAGAGTAATAGCTGCAGGCAGACCTTGGCATGCAGGGTGGTGAGGTGGTGAGCCAACACCCAGGCATGGTGGGAGGGCTGTTTGCCAGAGGGGTATGCTGGCCTTTGCATCCCATAACCCAACCGGATTCTGTTTTATAGTGTTGCCGTCATTCACCAAAATGCCCCATGACATCGCTATTCGGACTGGCACCATGGCCCGCCTTGAATGTGCTGCCACTGGCCACCCTAACCCCCAGATAGCCTGGCAGAAGGACGGAGGCACAGATTTCCCTGCTGCTCGTGAGCGACGCATGCATGTCATGCCCGATGATGACGTGTTTTTCATCACTGATGTGAAAATAGACGACATGGGAGTTTATAGCTGTACCGCCCAGAACTCTGCCGGCTCCGTGTCAGCGAATGCCACCTTAACTGTCTTAGGTTCGACTGTTGCTACACTGGGTGTTTACATGTGTTCGTGTCTGTGTGTGTGTGTGTGTGTTTGTGTGTGTGAGACAGAGGTTTTCTTAAATATCACAGATACCTAGAGGTAAGGTTATGAAACTATCTGTGGAGCCTTGAGGTTCAGAAATGTGGTAAGCTGTTTTTTAATACATTCTAGGCTACTTTCTATGATTTTTTTAAACAAATGATTTCAACTCTTAAAAAAAAAAAAAAGGCTTAGGTATAAATACTGTAGATGAGAACTGCCTCTGAATGGGGCCAGATAGGTGTAGAAACACAGGACAGTTGGGGAATGGAAGATACCAGTTCATTCTCCTTGTAGGAGCCACCCCCAGCATGGCAGTGACCCAGTCACTGTGTTAGAAGGGCTTCTGAAAAGCTTGCCACTCCAGTAGAAGATCTCATATGGCATTTCACTCATGTGGTGGATTGTTCTTTGTCCAGAAGCCACTGGGGCCCCAGGAATAACTGTAAGATCTCCTCTGCCTTGCAGAAACCCCGTCCCTGGCAGTGCCCTTGGAAGATCGTGTAGTGTCCATGGGAGATACGGTGGCTCTCCAGTGCAAGGCAGCTGGGAGCCCTCCGCCTCGCATCACCTGGCTCAAGGGGGACCATCCTCTGAGCCTCACTGAGCGGCACCACTTCACCCCTGGCAACCAGCTGCTGGTTGTGCAGAATGTGGTGGCTGAGGACGCAGGCCAGTACACCTGTGAGATGTCCAATGCCCTGGGCACGGAGCGGGCTCACAGCCAGCTGAGCGTCCTGCCCAGCCCTGGCTGCAGGAGGGATGGCACCACCACAGGCATCTTCACCATCGCCGTTGTGTGCAGCATCGTCCTGACATCCTTGGTCTGGGTGTGCATCATCTACCAGACCAGGAAGAAGAGTGAGGAGTACAGTGTCACCAACACAGGTGAGTCCCTGCTGACCGAGTCCATTTTTTAGGGAGGAGAGCAGTGACATTTGGGAGGGAGGCCAGGTCCAGAGGCCCTTGAAGGATTTCAGTGTATTTAAAACTCTAGAACATTGGGAATATGGAGCCATTCTGGACAGCTGAGGCTTTAGTGTCGTTGATACTCTTTTAATTCCCAGGAATTTAGCATTAAATGGGAATACTCTCCAGTTATGAACTCTGCAATTTTCTGTCTCTTTGGTAATTCAGAGGCATCCTGGGCACATGCTGTGTTGCCACGTGGGAGATTGTTGCCACAGTGATCTCAGTGCTGTGCTTCTGTAGCTCAGTCCCTTCCCATCACTACTTCCTCTCTTTTGTGCACTCGGGCATCTGATTGCCACACTTTTTACACCAGTGGATAAAGTAAGGCTCAGCACATCCTGGGAGGGCCTCTTGAGCGCAAGACTCCACACAATCGGTGCACGGCCTTGACAACTACCATTGAGGGACCCTGTGTCTGTGTCTATATCCTTGTCACCACAAAGGACTGGGACATTTGGTGGGTGACTGTCCTGTCTCCTTGTAGATGAGACCGTCGTGCCTCCAGATGTTCCAAGCTACCTCTCCTCTCAGGGGACCCTTTCTGACCGACAGGAAGCTGTGCTCAGGACTGAGGGTGGCCATCAGGCCAATGGACACATTGAGAGCAATGGTAAGGCCTCCAAGTCTGATGTGACTGTTCCCATGAGCAGGAGGTGGCCTCTAGCCCTCTCCCAGGCCAGGCGCATGGCATTACATTGAGCACATTTGACCTGGAAGGCTGGTGATGGAAGCCTGTTGGGTTTTTGGTCCCTGTGCAAGTTCTAAAAAGTTTTAAAACCTCATCCCCTAGGAAGTCACTATATTGGGCTTAGCATCTCTTACTTACTAAGAGTCTCACCTCCTCTCATACTCAAAACTCTCACAAGGCTCAGAGACTTCAGTGGGGGAGACAGAGCACATGCTTAGGGCAAGTTGATCCTTATAGGAACTCATTCCCAGGGCCGAGTGCTGAAAAGTCTGTCCACTGGGAAGGCAGTCTTAGAAAAGGGGCCTGTGAACCACCATGCTAGAGAACACTTTAGAAATGGCTGTCCTAGCAGCATTGTCCATTCTTTCCATCAGGCTTTCTGTGACGTGCTAGGCGCAGCACATCCAACCATATGGGGCTCTATTGCAGGTATTTGTCCGAGAGATGCGGGTCTCTATCCAGAGGCAGATGCTCACATCGTTACCTGCAGGCAGCCCAAGCTCTGTGTTGGGTACAATAAGGAGCCGTGGAAAGTGATGGAGAAAGCTGATGGCACACCTGGTCAACAGAAGCTGGGTACGTGAGGAGGTATTTTGTTCTTAAAATGCAAATCTGGGTTGACCCCGATAATGAAGTGGGAGGGACACATTATTGTCTAAGATTATCTCAGAAGTTGGTATTCAGTGGAAGTTGTGTGGGGCCTGGCTGTCTCTGAGTTCAAGCAGGATGTCTCTAACATAAACTGATGGTGTGGTGAGTCCGCACATGAACCTTCCAAATTTATAAGCAACCTTAATAAAGGCAAAGCCCAAACAAAAGGACCTTTTCACCAGGGCTCTGGAGATTATGTCTCTAATTGTAGAGAAGACTCCTGGCTTCTGAACTGTGTGGTCTCTTCAAAGGGGATTCCTTTCTGTGACGAAAGTTGTCTGACAATTTAATCTGAAATGCTTAAACATGGAAGATCCATTCTTAATGGTGCGGTGTTTGCCCAGTCCTTTTTATGTGAACATACTGGGAGCATGGGGGGTTGTAGAGTTGATAGTGAGTGGGGCTCTGGCCTCATGGAGATGGAGTGCAGCAGCCTCTGTGTGGGGGTGGAGGCCTCAGTTGATGGTTCTCATCATCTCCGGCTGTGTGTTGCAGAGCACAGTGGCCCAGTTGTGTGCAGTGACTGCAACACTGATATGGACAGTTACTCCAAGGAACAAGCCTTCTGTCCTCAGCCTGTGTCTAGAGACAGTACACAACCAGGTACACCAAGCAACCAGGAGCCCAGCTGCAGTGACCAAGAACATTCTCCACATCTGCCCGGTGGGACTCTGGACAGGCCCCACACCAACTGCAGGGAGTCCCTCTACCCCAGTAACCATGATAGAATGCTGACGTCTTTGAAGAAAAGGTCTGGGGCACCCCCAGATGGCAAAGGTAAATGTTTACTTTCATCCCAGGAGTCGCCAGCATCTGGGGTGGGCACAGAAAACAGCCAGGCTAGAGGGTCTGATGTGCCCTCTCCTTTCTTGTTAGGGGCCTCTTCGTGGACGATAGCAAGGTTGTGTGAGCCAGACTCCAAAGACCTCCAGCCTTCCTCTACATTAACTCCTGGCAGTTCTGAGCTCACACGAGCCCCTTCGGGCTTTCCTGACATCCCCGGCGAAGGCCAGCACTTGCTTCTTTCCAATGGACAACTCCCCAGAGCATGTGACTCCAGTACTGAGTCCACACCACTGACAGGACAGTTCCCTGGGAAACGGAGTGGGCCGCTGCTGTTTGCACCGCAGATCTAGGCGTTGTCTACCTCAGCTTTTGTGGCAATCTCTATGGGAAAGAGAGGTACGAGAGGCTGTGAGGAAGCTTGGGTTCAAGCGTCACTGATCTGTACAGTTTTAACTTCCATGTGGAGTGTCAGTAGTTTAAAGGACTTGCAGCTGAAGTCACAGGATGCAGGAGGCTATTGTATACAAAAGGCAGAAAAGTATTTGATACCATTGTACATAAGAGTTTTCAGAGATTTCATATATATTATATATCTTTTACAGAGGGTATTTTAATCTTTAGTGCATGGTTAACAGAAAAAATGGTACAATTTTGACAATATTATTTTTCATATCAGGTTGCTGTTTAATTTTGGAAGGAGTGGGGATAGTTCTGGTGCCTTAATGTATGGATAGAATTTATAGAAGCTAAAAACCACATTTGCTCTGAGGAGCTTTAGTGGGTGGGAAGGATGGAAAGTCCTACTTGAATCACACATCATAGGACAGGCCCCTGGGATGCTTTATAGGCAGAGACTTGGTTTGCATTGGAAGTAACTTCCTGTCAGTGTTGCTCATGTGTGGTGGCTCCTGCCGCAGACCCCCCTGTGGAGCCCAGACCCATGGGGCTCATGGACCTCTGCAGTGAGTGGCTTTCTCGTATTTTGAGTTGTTGCTTTAACAAGGATGAGGGGGTGTTGTTAATCCACCACCAGCATTTGGTCCGAACAATTATGCCTTCCTTCTATGATAAAAGCAAATGTGGTCTTGTTAGTATCATTTGAGGCTTTCTAATGAGAGAGAAGTTGCTGCTGTTGATACCTGTGGATTTTTCAGCGATGTTTTGGTCTGCCAATATGATTAATATTAAATTGATCTTAGGGGAGAAAAAGGATCAAGTCCTTCCTTCCTTTCCAGGGCTAGCTTATCTCAACTGAGGATTGGGAGCAGGCCTGTCCATGTCCTTCCCTTGCACACATGGACCCAGGCTTGGACTTGCAAGCTTTAGTCCTTGACCTGGGTTCTGGGTATATTTGCACTTTTGAGACTGGTAGCTAACCATCTTGTGAGTGCCAATGTATAGTTCAGGAAAAATTACATTGAAACTAACGAGGTCCTTAAAAGCTCAGAAAGCAAGGTCCTTTAGCCAAAAAGCTGAAGGTATATATTGACAAAATGGTTGCTTTGTTAATTTTTACTGTCAAATGTCATCACTGTTCCAAAAGGTAAGCACATTTAGAATTTTGTTCTCAACAGTGAACTGATTAATGTTACTTCCACAACATATGTGAATTTGCTGCTTCTGAGAGGCAATGTGAAAGAGGAAGTATTACTTTCATGTACAAAGTTATTTATTTATAGAAATTTTGGTACAATGTACATTGAAAAACATGTAAAGTATTGAAGTGTCTAACAAATGGCATTGAAGTGTCTTTAATAAAGTTTCATTTATAAATGTTAAGTGTGTGGCTTGGGTCATTCTTCTGTGTACATTAACCAGCATCACTTCACCCCATTTAATTCCAGAGATGCCCTGATAAATGCAGTCATTCTGCCTTTAAGTACCATCTGCCCTCCTGCCCGTCCCCCTCTCCCCCCCAAAAAAATTTAGGTAGAGCAGAATGGTGTACTGTGGTGCCAGGGAAGACACGGCATTAGATTTCTGAGATGCTGAATTTTTCCAACACCTGGATCTTATTAGTCAAGCTCTAGAATGTTTACCTTCCCATTTCATCCCTTCTGTTTCCAGTATTGAGCATAAAACTTCAGGAAAAGCTTACTGACTAGGAACCAAGAAATAACACTCTCTATAAAGCTGGTCTGGCCCATCCTTTGGTCTGAAATGTAAAAGAGTGGAGTGCAGCTCAGCTGCCACCAAGGCCCCCCACACGCCTTCCGCCCCCAACCCCATGAGGCCTGCCTGGTCCCGAATCTGCAACTGCTTGCTTTCTTTCACACACCACATGGGCCGCTGGACACTTCTCTGTCAAGTACAATTGTGTGTTTTTAGAGGTTCAATCTGAGGGCACAGCCTGGTTACCTAGCAAGAATGCTCACATGCACCTGTAGTTCATTCTTTTCAACAAAGCTGTACGCTTACCCAGTAGTGATTAATCCAGGAGAGAAACACACCCACATGTATCACCGTTTCCCTGGCTCCTCCCTTCCCTAGTCTAGCCATTCTTTTAAAATTGTAGCCATCTCTGTCAAATCTGTTATCATGGGGCAGGAAACAAAAGGTCAGATACAACCAAATGAAAGCTCTGAGAGGCCAGGACTCAGCATCACAAAACTTATTTATTAAATGGTTCTGAGAAAATTATTCAAAGTACCTCTGTGTACATTGTTTTCTCTCTTTCTGGCAAACAGGCTGATGACATCATTCCAGCCAGCCTGTAGCACAAAAAAACGTGTTCTCCAGGTTGTATTCCACAGAGCTGGATTTTAGCACTGTTTTGTGGTTTAGATGGCCGAACAGCTGTTCGCTGGACTGCTCAGTTCTCACAGCACGGCCCCTTCATGAAAGAAGGTGATGTACGGCCGTGGGATTTACGGGCTCTCTTTGTCAAGTTTCAACAGCAAGCTGCGAGTTTGGTCATAAGCACCAAGAAAGATGAAACCTCCCAGACTGATGGCTGCCATTCGAGGGAGGACACCTGCAAATAATCTAGGGGCAACAAAACAAAGATTTTAAAAAATATTTTGTGTGCAAAAAAAGTTAAATTCCAACACCCACAGCTTGCTCAACTCAACACTCCATGCTCATTAAACCCCACACAGTACTTAAATGTGTGTTTCTTCCTTTTATAATGGCACTAAATTACATTCCCAAGTAGACTTGCTGAATGCTGAACTCTGAGCCCAGCTGTTGGCTGGCGAAAGTGGCTACATACCAGACAGCTTACTTGCGAGCACTCACAATTAAGTCAAATAATTAGTCAAGAAATAGTAACTCTGTCCGCACAATAGTCCTGCTTAAAACTTTCAAGCTCTGTCTTTTAGAGATGATGGAATCGGCAACGGGTCAAAGGACACAGCCCACCCTGGAAGCCCACAGTGGTCTCGGTGTTAGAGGAGATTTTTGGACAACTCTGCTATTCCTCCCATTGACTCAGGAGCATTTTGTCCTTAGAGACCCACAAATATGATGCCACAGTGGGAGGCAAATCTCCACGGATTCCGTTTTTGTTCCCCTCTGATGAAGGATCCATTTTCTTTCTCCTCTGATGGAGAAGAAAGGTGAACAGGGCTGTGGCAGGGAAAGAAGTAGCAGCTTCGTGCCCAAGCAGCTCAGAAGATGACTTACTGTCAAAGTTGCAACTTTGGAATAATTGAGGAAATGCAAAGTAAGAGAACAATGTTACTATGGATGTATACTGGAGATTTCATTCTTTTTTTTTTTTAAAAAAATCCTCACCTGAGGATATGTTTATTGATTTTAGAGAAAGAGGAAGGGATAGAGAAACATCTATCAGTTACTTTCCACATGTGCCTGGACCGGGGATCCAACTGGAAACATTTTGGTGTATGGGGTGACACTCCAGCCAACTAAAGCCACCCGGCCAGGGCAGGATTCATTCTTTAAAAACCCTCCCATAGCTATGCGCAGGTATCTGTTCAAAGATGTTCATCATGACATTGCTGATTAAAATAAAAACTGCAAACAACCCCCTCTAGTTACACAAATTCTGGTGCAGTGTCCACACGCAAGGGAAACTGAAGTTTCGAAGAATGGGGCAGGCAGGAGATACCAACACAAAGTGCGCGCACAATGGGTTCTGAAAAAGTCAAGTCCCAAACCTGCATGTGCAACATGAGTGCATGTGTAACACATGGTAGGCATGTGTCCTAAACTGCACCTGGGGCGTAGCATTATAGAAAAGAACTTGTATTTCTGTAATAACTTTATTTTTTAACCAAGAGTATTACTTCTGTAAGCACAAAAACAAAATTACAAAATCAGAAGTAGTGGATTTACTAGTGAAAAGATCAGATCTACAGAAGAAAACTGAAAATGGTCAGGTTATGCCGATAGTAGTTTGTGTATCTTTTCAGATAAGAGAAAAGCCTCCACAACAAGCTAAATGGTGGCTTGCTAAGAAATGCCAGGAAGAAAGCCCTGCTGCCCAGGTCGAGGCAGCCCTGGCCACCTCCTTTGTGCACCACGAACGATGAGGTCAGCGTGCCCCACCCACTTCGTGTGCAGTGCTTAGCACTTTTGAGGAAAGCAGATTGGAGGGTAGTGTTAGGGCGTCCTGATTTTAATTAGTTCAGTAGGGACTTAAATCATTAGGTAAAATACTACAGATAAAATTAGAACTTCTTTTTCTTGTCTAGAAATAACCATGATATTCTATAGAAGACCAAAATACACTTGTAAGAAAAAAAGTTGTTCATCTCAGCATCATGCAAATTGTTATTGCCTGAGGTGGTTGGTGAGGACAAAAAACTCATAAATTACCACTCTGAGGCCACTGTGTCCTTCTGGCTTGAAAAACAGATTAATCGCCTTGCCTTAGCCCACAAAGGGAAGGGTGTGGGAAGGAGGCCAGCAGAGGCTGAGTTGGGAGACCATGCTGGCCACAAAGCCACCCTCCCTGCTCCTTTCTATCTGACTTCTCTTTAAAGCCAATGTCTTGGTTCAGCTTTTGCATCTAATGAGCTCAGCTGCTCCTGGCAAGAGGCAGAAGGAAGCAGTTTATGGTTTCAATAGATGACAGTCAAATTGTTTAACATAACACACAGCCTTAAAGTAGAGACATTTGTACAGCGAGGCAGACAAGTAGAGCAGGGCTGTTCTGAGTGAGCACAGATCGAACAAGACAGCAGACATAGAGCACTTAGCTGAGGGCGCACATGGCAGTGGCAGTTCTTACATACAGGGCACAGTCGAGAAAAACACAAGAAAAGCAGGAAGGAGCGCAGCAGGGCAAGTAGTGTCCTGCCGGCTTTCTGGATGCTGGACCAGCGAGCACACCAGTTTTATTTTGGAGAAAACAAAGGTGTGCTAAAACATGAAGCAAACCAACACAACACCAAAGTGTCACCCCTTTCATTCTCCCTGAGACTAGCGCCATTTCACTGTGACGTGGACCCTTAACCTGCTGGGCACCCAAGGACCTGGTGACGCTGGCAGGTGCATTCAGGGTGGTGGCAGGAGTCGCAGTGTGTGGAAGCAGGACTGAGGCAGCCACTGAGACCCCTGCAGGGCTGAGCATGCGTAGGACCCATCATCAGAACAGTATGCACAACTGTTCAAGTTCTTTGTTTGTTTTCCCTGCTTTTGGTTACAATTCTTTTGTCAAATTATTGTCTTTTATCATTTTAATAGGAAGCTAGTGAAAACTGTCATTCCTTAAGTGATAAGCTTGACTCCTGGAATACTGTGCATACAGGTGCACTGCACTTTATTACATTTTGTTTTACTGCACTTCACAGATGTTGCTTTTTTTTTTTTTTTTTTTAAACAAATTGAAGGTAAGACCCTCCACCAGCAAAAAGATCATAACTCACTTTATTGTGCCTGGAACTGAACCTGCCCAACTCCAAGGTCTGTGGATACTAATGAGAGCCCAAGACTTAAGGAGCTTCCAGAATTAAGCAAAACTCCAAATTACCCTCTCAGGGCTGACAGTGGGGACAGAGGCCCTTCGCATGTCTCTGACCACCGTCCTCTGCCCAAATTCTGCACTGCCTAGTTATGTAACATCAAGTTCACATCACAACTGGAACAGGGATTTCTTGTCAACTACTCAAGGAAATCCCTTCTCTACAAGCTCTCAGTGGCCAGTTTGGCCAATCAAGCCTCTTATGATCCACATATCACCACTTTCTCAAGACAGGCAGGTAGGTCACAGCTTGACACCAAATCCACAGAACTAAGGTCAAAAGCAGAGGTTTGACCAAGAGTTGCCATAGAATCAAATATGAATTATATTGAAATGAATAAGACACTGAAATTCGGCAGCCTGACTTTATGATCAAAAAATGCTACTACATGTCACACCTCTGTGTAGCCCCAAACTAACCAGAACAGTAAGGGTCTTCTACCTGCTACTAAGCTGCTTTAGCCCTCACTTTTTCTCACACCATGTCTTTGTTCAGTGCGGAATTGTTGTCCAAATCAATGTGCCTCATCTCTGAGCAACCAGATTCTTATTTCCTCCCAGTGTGCTATCCAGGAATGACTGACCAGTCACAGAAGCCACCACTCTGCCCTTCCCATGCCTGACTGATCCTCTCTGTTAATCTCAGTTCTTATCTCAGAATCTTTACATCCTTCAGACAACCAGCATCAATCCATCAGAGTGGTCATATTGACACAAACATCCAACACTACCTACTTTTCAAACTTCCAGATGGAAATTTTGAATAGGTGATGAGGCCATTTTCTCCTTCAAAAATCTTACCTGGGGCCTGACCAACAGGCTTCATGATCCCCAAACCATCAACCAACTAAAATAAAGTCCTGTTGTCAAATAAATGAGAAGATGGCACCGCCACCCTCTGTGTCCACACCAGCCAACCTCGTCACGAGGCTCAGTCATGACCTTCTCCCAAAGGAGGCTGCTGCTTAGGAAAATCCCTGGTAGATGATTCCAAAGAGAAAAATTGTAATTTCACGTATCTGTACAGACTGCAGCATTCAGAAAGCTTTGTAAGTTTCTGCTTAAAAGCAACTTTGAAATAACATTTTGAAGAGAGCTTTCGGGGATATGATGCTAAAGGTCTGAGGCATTTCGCTGGTAATACAGAGCAGTGCTTTCAAGTGGAGGTCATGCACTACGGGGTGCTGGAAGTCATTTGTGGCTGGTAATAGTGAACAGTGCCCCATACCACAAATGCTTTCTGCTGATAATGTTACCTACGTTCGCCGGGTTCCTGCATCACATCACTGGAAACCTGTCTTAATGCTGCAGCCCAGAAGCGAGCAAGAGCCACGCATGTGGGCGGCATCTCACATCAAGATGAACAAGGCTGGGAATCACCTGGTTAGAAGACTGCATTACCTTGATTGTGCGATATTATCTCACATAACCAAAATCAAATGTAATGTTTGGCCCAATACATATGAACAAAGAGACCCCCAGCCAGGGCATAAGCAGAAGAAAGAAAAGGGTTTGCCCTACATCAGGTTAGAAGAGGACAAACCAGTGGAGAGAGTGAGATAGGTGAACATTCTTTCTCATTCTTACCCTGACAATCCCTGCGTCCGCCAGATCCCAAGCAGGGCAGAGAGGACATTCCCACTAGCAGTGCTGGAACCGGCCTGCATGGAAGGACAAAAGAGAAAGCCATTATCTTATGAAAATCTCCAACTTACAGATGTCCTCGGGTGCACAGCTCCCTAATGCCTTCATCTATGATAGTTGCAAATAGACTGGGGAGTTTCTCGGGAATGAGGAGCCCTGGATTTCACTACACCAGACGGCCTTATCTTCAAACCCACAAACAAGCACTGATTTTGCTTAAAGCCACAGAAAGCTGCTTTTCCTGGTCTCATTATCAAAAGATGAGTGGAGCGCACCCAGATTATTCACATACAGCTACTGTGTTAACAGGAAAATCACACCCAAGTAATTCAGAAACAGCCACTGAACAAGATAATTGCAGCAAGATAATTCCTGTACAACTATCAAATAGGAAAATAACACCCAGATAAAACCATGGAACAAGAAAACTACACCCAGATAATTGACATACAACTAATGACCAAGATATCCATAGCCAGATATTTCACTTACACTACTAAGCTGGTAAATCACACCCTGGTAATTCACATACAACTACTGAACAGGAAGACCACACTCAGATACTGACATACAACTACTGATGGGAAATGCACACCTGGATAGTTCATACACAACTGTGGGGCTGGGGGAGAGCCACAGAAAGCAGTATCGACTAGCTGAGGAAAATGGGGGATAGTATAGATGGTACAATTATGAAACTCACCTCAGTAGCTAATAAACACATTTATTGAAGGGTACTATTAATATGTTCAATTTAAAACATGGTTGACTTCTTTAGGAAAAGTCATATACTTTTCCATAAGCGTATGACTTTATTATTGCTTTAGTTTCCAGCTACGTTATATGTATGGCATCCGTGAAGTCTGTAGTTTTTTTTTTAAACAATATTTCTTTTTAAGGAAAAAATTGTAAGAATTCTGACAACTCTCCTAATTTACCCAGTTAAGGCCAAGCATGACCTGAGTTCAGGAGCCTGTAGTTAGTTCACCTGCTGTGTGGCATGCAGCAAGCGGACTCTGAGCCTCAGGTCTATCAACAGTAAAAACAGAGGTGATTCGAATGTAGTCGTACCACGCAGCGGCCCTACCAGCCCTGCTCACTTACATAACGAAGTTGAAAATGATTACACAGACATCGCGTGCAGTGACAGCAATATGGATTGTTTCATCAATGTCAGTTTCATTGGTGGTTCGACAGTGGCATGAGGCTGCTCCTACAGGGAAGTGTTTTCCACTTTTCTTCACTTTATGTACACATAAGCCCCAGTGCTAGTGTGTAGGAGCGTCTGTTATGTCCACATTGTTATTTTACCACTTACCTTTGCCAACATGATTCTTGTTTTCGCCACATCCAGAGGTGTGGTGACCACAGCTGCGAATCCACCTGTGTATATAAAACCCCAATACAGTGTTGTTTATGGTGTTACAGTGTTTTATAATGTTTATTTTATAATTCCACATAAGTCTGCAAAAATCAGTTCTTTATCATTATGTCCCCTGGATTGGTTCAAGAACTATATGCACGCATGCAAAACCTTTACCTGCATGCCACAGCTTTTGTAATGACACCGCACTGCATATGACAAGATGACAAGGTAATAATGCTTTACCTCCCCAGGCTAGCTGGGCCCCACCCCACCTCCTGCTCTCTGTGGTGCAGTGAACGGAGCTGAGCGTGTACCGGGCTACATGTCTACAGCAGACACCTACTCTCACTGAGAGGCAGGGGGCTCCCACTGATTCTCAGAGGGCCATGCCTTCCATTGGCCATTGGTCTCTCATCTGACTCCAAAATGCTTCTATCATTTCTGCTCTGAGGCAACGTGGGCCAACAGAAATGTGTATCACAGTGGGGTTTTGAGTACAAATGCCTGGACTCTTCAAGTTAAAAACACTGAAAGAGAAAAACTTTCTGTATTTCCAGGCTTCTGATAACAAGCCAGTTGAAGTAACAACAGTTCTAAGCTTCCTTCTGCATCTTGTTAGTCCATCTTGATCTAACTAGCACTCATGGTGCCCTCCTACCTTCTCTCCCATGGAAATGCCATGACTGCACAACAGATATTTTAAAAATCCACGTATTTTAAAGGGAGCTATATCTACTGACAGAGGAATCGAAACTTTTTTCTAACAGAAACCATATTATATGGTGCCAATATTCTATGCAATATGATATAAAGATATCATTTGAACCTCAAGAGGCCCTAAGGAGGCAAAATAATAAACTCAAAGGACTTTCTAAAAGATTCAGCGTCCATGAGCTCGGGTGAAGTGGGCAGTTTTGAAAAAGGGCTGAACAGAACACATGTGGGAAGGATACTCCAAAAATAGCAACACCCGCCCTCCAAGTTGTGTGGCGTGTGGACAAGAAGGTCATTTGATCTTCGCCAAATCTCTTTCTAAATGTGTTGCTGAAGAATGAGCATTACACTGAAGCTCCTCCAGTTGCTAACCTCATGACAATGACTTTTAGAAAGATGCACCCATTTATGCTTCTGTGTTCCATTTTTGGTTACCCACAGATGACACACTTGGGGTTAATAAGGATCAATAACATGAATGCAAGTGCCCTTTTTAAGCCACTTTTGTGTTATGAATATGTGAAATATTTTCCTCCAAATTCAGAAGTTGCCTGATATTCAGAGACTTGGCTAAACCTCAAGTATGTTAAAATTTGGTGGACTCAGTCCTGAAATCCAACAATTTCAATGTTTTTAAACCATACATTATTCACTAAAAGAGTAAATGTAACTACAGAAAAGGGTCCAGGAAGGCTTCACATCCATTAAAAAAAAAAATCCTTAAGAAGGAATAAAAAGGACAAAGGAAGAAAAAGGCAATGAACCTGCAGCACTCCGATCTCATACTCGGTTTTGTTGCCCTTACTGGCTGCAGGGCCGGGCCTGAAACAGCCCTCCCTCAGAGTTGGGAAGACCCAGGCCTTACTCCTGCTCTCCTCGCTGACTGGCCTCAGTAAAAAACCCTATGAGACAGGCATTCTGGTTACACCATGCTATGGGCGGGGAATCTGGAGCTCACAGTCATTAAATCACAGCAGGTTTTCCTAATACAGAGCTGAGACTTGAACTTTTCTGTCTGACTCCTGAACTCAGGCTTTTGGCCCTTGGGTCTTCCAGTGGCCTCAGTTTTTCATCTATAAAATACAGACAGCAATATGGCACAGAGATGAAATGAGTCTATGCAAAAGATCTAGAGTAGTCCCTGGCTCGTACTTGTGCTCCAAGTAATTAGCTCTTTTCTGGGTGGGCAGAGATGTGTGAGTTTTCTTCATGTCTCCAGCCCAGCACTGCAGTAGGGGCTCAAACATGCTTATGGGGTGGCCTGGACAAGTGCTGCAGTTTTTACAAACTGAAGATTTCAACTTGTTCTCTAAAGGGAAGGGGGAGAGGGAAGCCCCAAGCTAATACCTGTGCTTATTTTGTATCTGGTGCACTGGGACTGTACTAGGTACCTTCATGGATTATTTTCTCTCATTTGCACTTTACAGACAACTTGCCTAGGGACACACAGATAATAAGGAGTGGGGAGTCAAAGTCACATGTATCTTAGCTCCTTCACTATATTGACTTTGATATATAAAAGACATTAAAATTTATCTGTTTGTTAAAACTCAGAAGTGCACACACCATTTTTCTTGTTTGAAAATGTTCATGAACTGTCCTAAACCACCTATGACAACTTGAAAGTTAGCAAGAACATTTGTCCCCTGTCTGTCTACTCAAGCTTTTATGAGCCACCTATGTTGAAAAGTATGTGCCTTCTAATAAAATTGGGTGCTGCAAATCAAACTTACTTTGGCCATTAGTAGAAGCTCCCCGCTCCTTTACTGTGGACACCTGCCAGTATTCTCTTAGAGATTTCGGTTTCATCAAAACAATATGAGGAAACGTGAAAGACAAGAATGCATATGCTTAAATAGGTCCTAATTTTACTACCATAAGGGAAGCTGTATTTTATGAAAGTTGCTAGGTCAATTTGAGTATCTTCAAATATCAAAGATTGCTCTAATTCACAGACCCCACAATGTTTTTTATGAGGTTGCAGGAAGGACTTGTGAAGGTCATGTGACAGAGTAACTGGTCATCATAGCGAGGGGGTGGGGGACTGGTACTTTCAGTTAAAATGTCATTATTTTCTACATTTTACTCAAGGGAATTGTAAACTGCTGGTAATAAATAAATACAGGGAACACACTAACATGTTAGACAGGAAACAATTCTTTGGTGCAGCCACTGTAGGCCACTTTCGTGTTCAAATCCCATGGGAAACAATGTACTATGGGCCCTACTGCAGTAGGTTTTTACTTGACTGAATGTTAGGAGACGTGCTTTCAGAACCACATTCGGGGAAACCAGAAGTTACGCAAGTCCTTAGGAAACAAGTGCTGGTTATTTACGCTCTCCAGACAAAGGGGCCACCTTCCTTCAACAGGTCTGGAGCTGTCATCTCCTACTGGCAGCTGCAAGCATAGTGGGGGCAACAAGGGGCTGCACTGCCCCTCATAGACCCTCCAGGGCCCCCCGATTAGCCTGGCAGCAAGAACGGGGTCTTCAGGCACGTTTTCCACATAATCTCCAAACAGTGTCCAGATGGGCAGGGCTTCGACAACAATAAACATGTTTTTCTTTTAAAGATTGTGTTACTCCTTCTCATTTGTACCCAGATAACCCTTCACCCTATTCTAGAATTTCAAGCCAGGGGAAGATCTGTCTGTCTGTCTGACTATATCTACATCTCTATTATTCTCCTCTTGGACACTGTAAATAGGTGTTAATTGCAAGAAACTGATCAAAAAACACTATGGAATGGCAATTATCACATTAGTAGCAGATGTCATAATTATTCAGACGGAATTACAATTTTATGTTTAGAAGTCAACTTGAAGTGAGGCAGTTGGCAAAGTCCCTTTTCTTCCTAGTTTAACCCCTGACCAGCAGCCTAGGGAACTGCTGAGCAAGACAAGCCTTCAACACCTCCATTCTGAAGGGCATTTTTGGATATCTGCATCCAGTACTTTATAAAACAAGTATGGGAACAGAAAATGGCACAGACTGGGTTCAAGCATGCAGGAATAAGAACTCTGATTTCCGAGACTTGAGGGCGAATCTTATCACTGCCTCTACGGCCACACAAGCCCGAGTCTAACAGCATGCGTGAGCATGTGAGACCATAGAGGGCTGCTCCCGGCGGTGTTCACTTCTCTACAGTGTGTGACAGACAATGTTGCAACAGACTCTTGCAGAGTATCACTTTTTCACAATCTGGAGTATTTTCAAGTGATTTTTATCTTTCAGAAACATTTTAAAGTAGTAATGTAATTCCTCAGGATCAACACTGTACCAACTAAAATTTCAAAACAAAATGGAGATAAACAAGAAATGTATTTAATCTTTTGCTAAATATCTGGGGATTTTTGTAGATCTTGGACAAACTCCTTCACATATAGGAACCTCAGGAGAAAAAATAAGGTGACTGTATGGGAGGAGAAGTTTGTGTACAGTAACTTTATTAATATTATTTAATATAATTGAAATCATTGTGATGATAACAGCTTTTCATTTTCCAGGTGTTGGTTGTTTTTATCGAAATAGTAATAATTCCTTACATAAGTTTTATAGTTACAAAGTATTATTATTGTCTTTAGGTAGGGAGGGCTGCTTCTATGTTACAGATAAGGAAGCTGGTACCCAGGAAGGCCCCAAAACCTCATTCCTTAGTTGGGGGCAGAACTGAGACTTGACAGCTTTTTTAAATCCAACCAGTTGGCCAGGACTAGATGTGTGGCTCTGGGCAAAGCCCTTCCCTGCTCACATCCCAACTTCTCTGCTGTCACTGGACACAGTGAGCCACCTTACTGGGAGGGCCTGGCCCACAGGATCCCATGATCAATGGGCAGGCGTCTGATATAAAGTTTCTTCCCTTATTCTGACTAATACAAAGTGCTTATTAGTGCCTATTACAAAGCATCACTCAGAAAAAGGGACTGTAATGGATGCAAATTTTCTTAATAAATCCAATGCATTGGCTTTGAATGTATCTGCTACTTAAGGAATGGGCCGAGAGAATACATACTTCTCATTTCAATACATGGGAGTTTCATGGTATTATTAACTTTATCTTTTCCCTTTTTTATTGAGTTTATTGGGGTGACACTGGCTAACAAAAGTATGCAGGTTGCAGGATCACAATTCTATAACACATCATCTGTGCACTGTGCTGCATGGTACTGTGAGCCTAAGAAAGTGGCCTTGCCTTGTCCAGGAGAGCAGATTTCCCCAGTGCTCACTTTGTCCCCAGGGCCCAGGAGGGAGTCACAAAAGTACACATTTTCACATTTAGGGACTGGGCAATACAGATACCTGACCTCTGGAAAATGAATCAAGACCACCTACTTATTTAACACAGTTAATGACGGTGTCATGTGGAAACAATTACTCATCACAACCAGTCTGGGCTGGCTTCATGTCTAGAGGCAACATTCTTATTTTTGATTATCAATTCTACAAGTCAAATGGGTCCAATTATTAATAAAGAATCCTATAACATGTATGTTTTCTATTTTCCTAATCACTACAACACCCAATCCAGCAACCACTGAAGAAATTGAAACATAATTCCTTTCTAATAAAGTCGACATCTAACCCTACATATCTGTCAACTTACTGGCTTCGCATCTAAACTAGCAATTGACAACTTTCTGGCAAATCTCCACTTCAGTTTCTTTCAACTGTAATTCTAATTACCATTATTTGCAACAACAAACTCTATTTCTCTCTCAGAATGTTAAACCTATGATTTATTAAGTTGCATAAAGCATCTGAGCTCTCATTAGAACCTCACTGGAAAAGTCATATGACTCAGTGAGGGATAACACAATACCACACATTGTCACTTTGCTCTTGGTTTAAAGTCTAGAAAATGCCCAGATGTTTAGATCTCCATATTTCTACACAGAGCAGTTTAGCCTTCTGTAAACTGTGGGGCAGCCTCCGTTCTCCTGACACTAGTTAATCTACGGTGCTGTCAAACGTGTCACACAAACCATGAATCACTGCTTGCTGCAGAAATCACTTAAACCCCCAAGGCAGTGCTCAGGGCAGACAGCTGCAGAGTCAGCCCTGCACTCACAACAAGTCCCTGCCTACACAGGGCTTTATAGATCATCTTTAAGATAATCCAAAAGGTCTGAGTGAAGGCTTTAATAAAGACAAAGTGAAAAAGAAAAATTTGTTGAAAACAAACTGGTTGTCTTTCAAGTGGACACCTTTCTAGGTTTTTCTTTTTCTTAAGACACTTTCTTTTCTCAAACAACTAGTGGAACTCTCTTCATCTAAACAATCTGGAATTTCTGAAGAATGTTGTTTTTGCATTGTGAGTATTTTCACATTTCCCCCACTTTGGTCTTTCCCAGTATAATATAATCCTCTGCACCTGCAAAAGCTCCACAGACTGCTGACTGCCAAGAATCCACCACGTGATCCTGCCTCCAGGACCAGAGGGCCTGTGTTTAAGGAGAAAGAAAAATACAAGTTATTAAATATTTGAATTTATCGGAACCTCCTGTGGGTGAGCTCTAGGCATGGGAACTTAAGTGAGAAGCTATTTTGGTGGCATTCCTCACTGATATCCTAAGTGGTTTTCCCAAGGACTTAACTGCATTCTAAAATAAGTGAAAGAAACCAGGGTGACGGCTGCATCAGAGTGCTCAGAGGACACCGTTTCCAGTCAGTGTGTGTGATACACAGACACACACACTGTGCATGTGTGTAAATAAAATAAAGATGCATCTTTAAGACAATATGGCATTGCAAACATTTCCCATATAAATCCGAACTTTATATAATTCACAAGTTAGTCCAGAAGAGTGTATGTCACAATTCTTCAGTTCTTTTTTCACTCTTTTACCCATGTTGCATGTGTGAAGCATGTTGATTCTGCTACTTATCAATTTGAAATTTGTTAAAAAATTTTTGCACTGTTCATGACATTGAGGATTATAGAATTAAATACCCATGGCAAGTTTCACACTAGACAAAATGATGACCGAGACATGGTGCCCTGCTCACCAAGCATTTACGGTTCAGTAGAAGACAAGATACATTCACAAGTGGTGAACAGTGCTGAGTCAGGCCTGGTCTAATCTCTGAACATAGATGAAAACTCATGGTCCTCACAGCCACCCTAAGAGTTGAGTCCTGTTATCATCTACCTTTCACCTGGGCTTTCTAATAATAGCAGAGCCTGCTTGCTCACTCTTTTTAGTTTTACTGAGGTGTATGTAAGTGATGTGCAATGAGGTACACTTATTTAAAGTATGGCACTTGCTAAGTTTTGACATGAAATCACTGCCACAATTAAGATAGGAACGTACTCACCACCCCAGAGTTTTCTGTGTCCCTGACATTCCTTTCTTTCCTGCCCTTCCTTGCCAGCCCTTAAACAATCTTTGTCACTCTAGGTTTGCCTTATCTAGAGTTTTTAAATATAAACAAATTATACATTCATTTTCTAAAACCTGGATTCTTTCCTTCAGAATTTTTGTCTGATTCATCCATGTTATTGTGGATATCAATAGTTCACCCCCCCTTTAATTGGTAAATAGTATTCCATGGTGTAGATATATAATTTATGTACTCACCTGTTGATGGGCATTTGGGATTCTTCCAGTTTCTGGCTATTACAAACAAAGCTGCTACGAACATATACATTCCTGCCTTCATATGCTGGGTCCCCAGCCTCAGGGCCACAGACTTGTACCATGGCCTATTAGCAGCCTGGCCGCACAGTAGGTGGTGAGCTTGAATGTACTGTGCTTGAATCTTCCCGAAACCATCACCCTCTCCCCAGTCTGTGGAAAAATTGTCTTCCATGAAACTGGACCCTGCGGCTGGGGACCGCTGAATCCTATGGACACGTGCCTTCATTTCTCTTGTGGAAATACCTACGTGTGATATAGCTGGATGGCATGGTAGGAATATGTTTAACTTTTTAAAACACCACCAAACTATTTTCTAAAGTGGTTGTACCATTTTACATTCTAACCAGTTCCAGTTTTTCTAGATCCTTTCAAACACTTGGCATTGTATTTTTTAAAATTTTATTATTCTACAGGAGTATAGTAGTATTTCGCTGTACATTTAATTTGTATTTCCCTAATGACTAATGAGCTTTTTTTTTTAATCAGTATTTTTTAATTGTTGATATTGTACAGTTTTCTGTCTTTTACCCCGCCCCAGCCCACCACCCCAGCCCTCCCCACCTTCCTCCCATTTCCACCCCCCCATAGTTTTTGTCCATGAGTCCTTTATACTTGTTGCTCTAAACCGTTCCCCTTTTCCCCTGAAATTCCCTCCCCTCCCACTCTGGACACTGTCAGACTGTTCTCAAATTCAGTGTCTTTGTTTATATTATGCTTGTTTGTTTGTTTTGTTGATTAGCTTCCTGTTAAGGGTGAGATCATATGGTATTTGTCTTTCACTGCCTGGCTTATTTCGCTTAGCATGATACTCTCCAATTCCTTCCATGCTGTCGCAAAGGGTAGGAGCTCCTTCTTTCTTTCTGCTGCATAGAATTCCATTGTGTAAATGTACCACAGTTTTTTGATCCATTCATTAACTGATGGGCACCTAGGTTGCTTCCAGCACTTGGCTATTGTAAATTGTGCTGCTATGAACATAGGGCAAGGGACATAAAGGAAAGAATAAACAAATGGGATCTCATCAAAATAAAAAGCTTCTGCACAGCTAAAGAAAACAGTATTAAAATAAAAAGAGAACCAACTGTATGGGAAAACATATTTGGAAATGATACCTCAGACAAGGGATTAATCTCCAAAATATATAAAGAACTTACAAGACTCTACTCTAAGAAGACAAGCAACCCAATTAAAAAATGGGCAAAGGATAATGAGCTTTTTTAATGTACTTTTTTCCATCCATATATTTCCTCTTTTTAAAAAAATTCTCACCTGAGGATATGTGTATTGATTTTAGAGAGAGAGAAAATGAGAGCAAGAGAGAAAAACATCGATGTGAGAAACATCAATCAGTTGCCTCCTGTACCTGCCCTGACCAGGGATCAAACCAGCAACCTTTCGGTGTATGGGACAGGAGCCACCCAGCCAGGGCATCCATATATTTTCTTAAGCGTCTGTTCAAATGTTTTGCACATTTTTATTTGGTTGTCTGTTTCCTTAATTATTGAGGTTTGAGAGTTCTTTACATAATCTAGAGAAAAGTCATTTGCAAATATTTTTCCTAATCCGTGGCTTCCTTTTCATTGTTAACAGTGTCTATCAAAGAACAAAAGTATTTAATTTTAATGAAGTCCAAATTATCCTGTTACATATCTTACTTTTTGTGACATATCCAAGAAATCTTTAACTCAGGCCACAAAGATTTTTCTATTTTCTTCCAGAAATGTTATGTCTTTAGGTTTTACATTTAGATCTATCTTTCATTTTGAGTTAATTTTTCTATATGCCACAAGTTATGGATTGAAATTCTTCTGTTTTTACATACAGGTATTAATTGTTACAGCAATTGGAAAAGACTATCCTTTCTCCAAAGAACTGCCTTCTCACTTTTGTCAAAAAATCAATTGCCCATGTATGTGTGGGTCTCTTTGTGGACTCTCTGCTCTACTCCACATATCCAACTTGATACCAATTCGATACCAGTTCTTGACTACTATAGCTCTATAATATCTTGAGATCAAGTAGTGTTAGTTCTCCAACTCTGTTCTTTTTTTCAAAGTTGCTCTTACTCCTCTAGGTTCTTTGCACTTTCATATGGATTTTAGAATCCGTTTATCAACTTTCACAAAACAGCCTGCCGAGATTTTCATCTGAATTGCACTGAATCTATAAATCATTCTGGAGAAAACAGAGGTGCTAATGTTGAATTTTCTGACCCATAAATCATGGCACTTTTCGCCAGTCACTTATGCCTCCACTGTTTTCTCTCAACAGTGTTCTGTGGTTTTCAGTATAGGTTTTGTGCTTCATTGTCATATTTATTTGTGTTTCATATGTTTTGATGTTACTGTGAGCAGTATTGCTTGTTTTTAAATTTCACTTTCTGTTTGTTGCTAATATCTACAAATACAATTAGTTTTTGTATACTGATCTTGTATCCTGCAACCCTGTTCAACTTAACAGCTCTAATAGCTTCTTTGTAGATTCCATCAAATTTTCTATATCAATGATCAAACTGTCTATGAATAAAGACAGTTTTTTTTTTTCCGACTCGATTATTGCCTTTTATTTCTTTTCTTTATTCATATTGTCTTCAAATAAAGACAGTTTCTTCCTTTCCAATTGGATTATTGCTTTTCTTTTTTCTTGCCTTACTGCACTGGATAGGACCTCTAGCATAATGGTATGTGCTTCAGTATTAATGACAAATATTACAAAAAAACTCGAATATATTCATGACAATGGTTAGAACAGTATAATGACCTATTTATGATGGAATGGCATTTTTAGGGATGGTCAAATATACCACAACTGAAAGAACAGCAAAGATGACACTAATTTCCTACTTTCAGTACTTCCCCACTGAAAATATACCTGTAAGGTTGAGAAGGTTGCCATGGAAAAGGACACTGGGCCCTGTTTATTGTCTACTTTAACAACTTTTTGTGTTGTTATTTACTGGTTTTATTTTATTTCCTTTTTACTCTTTGATCTCCTTCACCACTCACTCCATTCCCCATCCCCTGCCTTGGGCAACCACCAATCTCTTATCTGTATCTATGAGTTTGATATATTTTTTAACAAGATTACACATAGAAGAGAAATCATACAGTATCCGTCTTTCGCTGTCATATTTCACTTAGCATAATGCCCTCAAGGTCCATGTATTTTGTCACAAATGGCAAGATTTCATTCTATTTAATGGCTGAAAAATTTTCCATCGTGTGCATATACCACAATTTCTTTTTTCATTCATCCATATCTTACATGTTGTAAATTATGCTGCAATGAACATAGAGGTACAGATATTCCTTTTGAGTTAGTTTTTTCTGTTTCCTTTGCATAAATACACAGAAGTAGAATTGCTGGATCACATGGTAGTTCTATTTTGAATATTTGAAGAACCTCCAGACCATTTTCCACAGTGTCTACACCAATTTATATTCTCACCAAGAGTGCACAAGGGTTCCCTTTTCTCCCTGCACTTGCTAACACTTGTTATTTCTTGTCTTTTTGATAATAGCCCTTCTAACAGGTGTGAGATGATATCTCATTGTGGTTTTGATTTGCATTTTTTTGATTATTAATGATATTGAGCATCTTTTCATGTACCTGTGTATCTGTGTATCTTTAAAAAAATGTCTATCCAGAGGACTTCCGGCCAAGATGGAGGCGTAGGCGGACACACTGTGCCTCCTCTCACAACCAAAATTAAGGACAACAAATATTTAGAAACAAGAAAACAACCAGAACTTATAGAAAATTGAACTGTACGGAAGTTCAACAACCACTCATCCAGACCGGTAAGAGGGGCGGAGTCGCGGTAGGAAAAAGTGGAGGTGCGGACCCAGGAACGCAAGTAGCAGCGGCTCGCAGTTCCCAGGTGCACGGGCGGTGGCTGGCGGTCCTCGGGTGCACAGGCGGCAGCTGGCGGACCCCGGGCACAGGGGGGCAACTGTGCAGACCCAGTGAGGACGCACAAGGCGGCTGGCTGACCAGGGGGTCCCACATTCGCGCACGAAGACGGTCCAGGCAGAGGGGAAGTGGCGGAAGGGACTGAGTCCAGGAGAGAGCGGAGCAGGCGCCATTGTTCCCTCTCAGACCCCGCCCCCACATACAGCGTCACAACCCAGCGACTGGGCTGCCCCACACTGGGGAGCGCCTGAGGCTCCACCCCTCACTACGTAACAGCACGCGTGCGCAGATAATCCAGGCGAAGGGGAAGCAGCGGAAGGAACCGGAGTCCAGAAGAGAGCGGAACAGGCGCCATTCTTCTCTCTCGGACCCCGCCCCCACGTATAGCGTCACAGCCCAGTGACTGGGCTGCCCCGCCCTGAGGAACACCTAAGGCTCCACCCCTCATACGTAATAGCTGCGACCAGACTAAAACCAAAACTAAACAAAACAAAAAACCCCACCAAAAATGACTCAAACCGGAGAAAAAATGAAAACCCCGGAGTCAATTCCTCTAAGCAACGAAGAGACAGCCAACCTATCAGATGCACAGTTTAAAGCACTGGTCATCAAAATGCTCACAGAATTGGTTGATTTTGCTCATAAATTAGATGAGAAAATGCAGGCTACAATACGTGAAATGAAGGAAGACGCATGGGGAACCGATAGAGATGGAAGGAAAACTGGGACTCAAATCAATGGAGTGGACCAGAAGGAAGAAACTAACAACCAAACAGAAAACGAGGAAGAAACAAGAATTCAAAAAAATGAGGAGAGGCTTAGGAACCTCCGGGACATCGGTAAACGTCCCAACATCCGAATTATAGGGGTCCCAGAAGGGGAAGAAGAGCAACAAGTGAAAAACTTATTTGAACAAATAATAAAGGAGAACTTCCCCAATATGGCAAAGGAAATAGACTACCAGGAAGTCCAGGAAGCTCAGAGAGTCCCAAAGAAGTTGGACCCAAGGAGGAACACATCAAGGCAGATCGTAATTACATTAGCCAAGATTAAAATGAAGGAGAGAATTCTAGAAGCAGCAAGGGATAAGGGGACAGTCACCTACAAAGGAATTCCCATCAGACTGTCAGCTGATTTCTCAAAAGAGACCTTGCAGGCAAGAAGGGGCTGGAAAGAAATATTTGAAATCTTGAAAAGCAGGGACCTACATCCAAAATTGCTCTTTCCAGCAAAGCTGTCATTTAGAATGGAAGGTCAGATAAAGCGCTTCTCAGATAAGGTCAAGTTCAAGGAGTTCATCATCACCAAGCTCTTATTATATGAAATGTTAAAGGGACTTATCTAAGAAAAAGAAGATAAGAAATATGACAGTGAAAAGACAGCAAACTCACAGCTATTAACAACCATACCTTAAACAAAAGCAAACTAAGCAAACAGCTAGAACAGGAACAGAACCACAGAAATGGAGATCATATGGAGGGTTAGCAACAGGGGTGTGGGAGGAGGAGGGGGGGGAAGGTACAGAGAATGAGTAGCATAGATAGTGGGTAGAAAATAGACAGGGGGAGGGTAAGAATAGTATGGGAAATGTAGAAGCTAAGGAACTTATGACACAAGGACATGAACTAAAGGGGGGAATGTGGGTGGGAGAGGGTGTGCAGGGTGGGGGGAATGATGGGGGAGAAACAGGACAACTGTAATAGCATAATCAATAAAATATATTTTAAAAAAATAAAAAATTAAAAAAATGTCTATCCAAATCTTTTGCACATTTTTAATTGGATTGTTTGTGGGGGGAGGTTTGCTACTGAGTTGTATATTACGTATTTTGAGTATGAGCCCCTTATCAGATTTATGATTTGCAAATACTTTTTACCCATTCAGTTGGTTATCTTCTCATTTTGTTGCTTTTCTTTGCTATGCAGAAGCTTTTGCTTTTGTTTCTGGTGTCAGAATCAAAAAATCATCACCAAGACCAATGCCAAAGAGATTACCACCTATATTTTCTTCAAGGAGTTGTATGGGTTTAGATCTTACTTCAAATCGTTTAATCCATTTTAAGTTAATTTTTGTGTACAGTATATGATAGTGGTCATTTAATTCTTTTGCATGTGGCTGTCCAGTTTTCCCAACACTGTTTATTAAAAAGACTGTCATTTCCCTATTGTATAGACTCAGCTCCTTTGTCATAAATTAATTGACCATGTATGTGTGGTTTATTTCTGGGCTGACTATTCTGTTCCATTGATCTTTGTGTCTGTTTTTACACCAATACCAGGGAACAGCTCTTCTTAAGTAGATACCTAGCTATGTAAACTACCCAGCAAATCAGACATACAATCATATGTAGTATCAGACTCTGACATTTTCTTCCACCTAACTGATGAGAATGGTGACTGGAGAAGTGTATTTATTAAATTCACTGGACGAAGAGTGCAGCTATCAAATGGATATTTATAACCTGAAGTAGATAAGCTAAAGATATTTTCTTAAAAACAGATTTCTAAACATAGTCTTGCTTTTAAGTGTAGTACTCAGTATCTCTTTAGTAAACACACTAGTTTTGCAAATATATCTGTGCTTTTGTAGCAAACATTTTCTCCAGAGGTCTTACAAGCACTGCAAACAAATTTTACAAGAATAAGAAAAAAGACAGTGGAGCAAGATCCTTTTATTTTTAAGGTAGCAAAATGTGTATTTTATCAGGCTAATTCCAGTTATAACACCATTATTTACTTTGCCAACATTTTAGAAAAGGAATATGGAACATAAACTAGACTTTTGAGGATGACTGAAGGTTATCTTCAGTTAATCTACTGAAGGATTCCAAAGAGCAGAAGTTTATTCCAAATAGACTTAAAATATTACTAATAATGCAGAGTTTATAAACAATAAATTAAATAAATAACAATATGTGAATTACATAGCTTACAAGAAGAAACAAAGATGCTATGTAATTCATAAATTCAGTATTTACGGAGCATCTAACTAGGTGCCAGGCACTACAGAGTCAAGGAAACAAACCACCAATCCCTAGGTCAAATATCTGATAGGGGTAAGGAGGGAGTAGAAGAGGGTTTGAACAGAGAGAAGGGAGGTCATGGCGAAGGCTTCACAGAGGTGCCTGCTGTAATCTAGGGCAAAAACAAACTGGTTGTAGGGGGTGGGGGGAACACACTTAATCAAAATGGGTTCAAATGGCTGAAAACACAGTTTAAAAATAGAATCTCTATAGATAACCTTAATTTTCCACTATCTCCTGGCCAGAATAATTCAGTCTAAGGACAAAGAAAACAAATCATTTTATAATTGAAGAGGATACTAATAAATATCTTAAACAAAAAAAAAAAATCTCTAGAACCACATGGTTTAGAATCAGGTGAGAAATTTCAGTGACAAACACAGATCTTGATAGAAACGATTATAACAGTAACCACAATAAACATGCACATAGGACTTCCTCCGTTCCAGGCACTAAACACTATACACTGACGCATGTAATCCTAACCACAATCTTCTGAGGATGTGCCATTTTATCCCCATTGTATAGACAAGGATGTTGAGGCTGAGAGAAGTTAAGTAACTTGCTGAAGGTTAAACAGGTAGTTAATAACAACTGGGATCTGAATGAGACAATCTGGTATAGAGCACAAGAACACGTGAACTTGGGTCTGTAAGTTATCATTGTCTTCATAGCAAATAGAACGGTATTTACTTACACATATGGGTCATAAATTTTACTGAAATATTATTAAAACATTCAAGTAGATGAACAAACTACATCAATGCCCAAAGCAACCTGCTTTAAATAATATGAGGGATTTAAATGAGGAATTTTCCAAATATAGAAACTCTAGAAAATAATATTGAGACCAAGCTAAAAAGACAAGTGTTAAGTACAAATTATTCATTTGGGAACAACTTCAAATTCATTAAGCACCACCAGTAACAAGAATCTGACTGGTAAAAAGTACTGTATATGGATTATGTATCGTATTTTTAAAAATACACATTTGCCCATGTGTATAGAAAGATCAGAGGGTTGTGATCAACAAAAACACTGGCTGGAAAGATGGGAAAGGTTACTCACTGCAATGGTAAATACTGTTTGTGACTTTCAAATAATTTAAGACTACAGCTGGTTGTCTGGCTCCCACCCCCAAAGCCACATGTCTCACAGACAGAACAGTATTCATGTGGCATCATTATAAGATTTCTCGTTACCATACACAGCTTAACATCCAGTGGAGCTACATAATAATATGCAATTTATTCAACAAAATATTTTGATATTAATATAAGTTGTTTAAATAATGTGGGTTTGTAATGGAGGATTTTTAAGGGTCTATCTGAGCACCAGACATTTTTTAAATTGCCATAATTTCTCAACCTAAATAAGTACTTCCATTGCCAAAGAGGTCTACTGACCATTTTGGTAAAGGTAGACAGATGACCGGGCACAGAGATGAGGGGCAGAGAGTGGGCCTACATATGAAGAATAATATCATGCAGGTTGTACACCAAAAACAATATGAACAAAAAATCAGGTGGCCATATTTGCTTATTTATCCCAATTTGATGTCCTGTTTCCTTTTTCTTTTCAACTAAAGAATATATTTTTCAGAAGAATTTATGACCATGTGTCTGTATCTCATGTTAATGAGAAATTTCAAGTTGAAGTAATGAGGCTGGCAGTCAGAAATGTCCTTAATTTTTGCTTCGGTGGATTAGTTTTGTTTTTTCTCTTTTGACTGGGAATGTCAACTACTAAGTGACAACAGGCAGGGATGATTGTGGCAGAGCTGCATGTCCCTAGACATGAGAGAGTCCTCTATGGTGCTCACAATCCTGTTTTTAGTAGCTGCCTGGCATCTGGGTCATAGCTTAGTTTCTACAGTTTTTCTTAGGTTTCCTTAATATAGGTTGATTGGAAAATATCTCTACGAGCTCATATAGAAAATTTCATTTCAAAATTATTTTAGACTTACAGAAAAGTTGCAAAAATAGTAGTTCCCATATACCTTTCACCCAGTCTCCCCTAATGTTCGCATCTTATATAACCACAGTGCAATATCAAAACAGGAGACTAAGGCAGGTGCAATACTACTAAGATACATAACTTAATTGAATTTACCCATACCACTATTTTAAACTTTCAAGGTATGTGATTTTTCCTGTTTTATTCAATTAATGATATTTATATTATCCATTAGGATATTATGAGAAATCTTGAATACTTAGTGGTATCACTACAAAAATAATCAGAATGTTCTAATTTCCCAAGTGATTCTTCACTCATTACTGAAGGCCTATCAGAGGAAGAACATGCCCCGGCTACCCTCAGGCCCCAGGGTAACAGCTATTAGTACTAGGATTGCCGAAGCGGCTAGAGAGCAAACACCAGGCACAGCACAACAAAATAGCTTAGGAGGCTGAAGATGGGTCAGGTGTTTTCTATTAAAGTATAGCATAAAGAAAAGGCTTTGTTTTTCACTTCAAAACACCCACCCAAATGTGCATTATTGTCTTATGAATGAACAACAATTAAAATAAATGCTGTGGCTTTAATGCAGGAAAACTTACATTTGGGACTTCTTCACCTGGTGTATTCAAAAGCAGTTATGTGTTTTTCATTTTGCAAGATTATGAAGCTTTACCAAATGCTTTTTGTGGTACAAGAAGATGTCCAAGTACAGAATCACCTACTTAATTCCACATGAATAACATCAGATGGTAATTTATTTAACAGAATGAAAGTCCTCTATATAGGTCTCACTGCTGCCAACCTACCCACAGAATCTTCCAATACACTGAAGACTGCAGGCAACATCGGGCAAGCACTCTCCACACCACCACCGAGCAAGCTGCCGTGTGGCCATCGTGCATACACTTTAAAAACCAAAGCAACATCTGCCTAAAGTTTTGTATTCAGTTTGGTGAATGGTCTTTCTGTGAAGAACTCATATACTACTATGTCATAAAAAGATATTTCTAAAGCATAGTTTTAAACCAAAAAGAACATAAAATATACTTCAGAACCATGATTAAGCTCACTTCTTCCACACAGAGGCTCTAGCAATAGAATCAAATGGCTAAAAGGTGAAAATAGATTTCTTCTATAGAGCTAGTTTCCATAATTAAAACTGGATATACCTGATAACTATAGATCATTTAAAATGCACACGCCAATTTTGATTACAATGGCAACTGGACTGAAATGCATAAGTAGCAATGTCTAAATGGCAACTATTCCGAAATGTATAAGTAGCACCAACTTTGTGGGGGTTGATTTGTACCTTTTTTGTTGTTATTAAACTATATTTTGGTATACTACTTGCCTTCTAGATAAGTAAGGTAGTAAAGATAAGAATTTATAGGAAAGCATTTAACAAATGACTTTGCTGATAATTAAAGGAAAAGAAATTTTATTTATTATTCTTGAGCATAAGCAAGAAGGGCTGAGTTTGCTTAGTGATATTTGGGTTTTATAGTCAGAAAGTAATTATTTTGGCATGTGTGTGGATAGGTGTTCCTGGAAGGGTATTTACTCTGATTAGGGGTTCTCTGAGCTTCCTAGGTCTGTGGTTTGATGTTTTGTGAGTTTGGAGTAGAGGTAAAAGTTCCCATTCATGTTATTCAATAACAATACCAAAATATTTCACTGAGTAACAGTTACAATGAAATAGATCATTGTAACTGATGTTTATGATGTTCCTGTCAATCAACAAGAAAAAGTACAATTACTTTTAATGCTTCTACCTACAAAGGCACAGCTGGCTTGATATGTTTAAATATGGAACAATCTTCTTAAAGTTTTTATAAAAAATGGTTAAAATGAAAGAATTGAGGGACTTAGACTGACAAACCCCATTTATCTAGAAACAGATAGATTGACAAGCCTCTATCCTCAACAACACCAAAAAAATACAAATAACAAGTCACTCACTTTCGCTCACCTTCAAAAGCTCTCCCACCTCACCCTTGACTCTACAGGAGAGACCCTCATTCCCTTCAGGTCTGGAGTCCCACGGGGCCTTGCAGCGTTCCTTTTACATAGAAGGCAGCCAAATCTTTGATACCTGAACAGATATTTGCAATGTACATAGTGTTTGATAGTTTTAGCTTGCATAAATAATGAGGGAAGATATAACTGGCCAAACATAATCGTCCCAAATTTTCATTCTTGGCTCAGCAGAGAACCATGTAATTCTGAAATGACAATGGGCTCCATGTCAAGGACCACCATTCATGTTGCTGGAGAGGGCTTCCTGGTGAGCTGTGCCCAGAAGGTCCAAGGTTTTGTTTTGGCTCAGCTGGAACGAGGGCTGGGATCACCTGGCACTGTGAGGCTCTAGCCTTGCGGTGTTCTCAGCAGAGCCACGTCGCACATTTAAACCAAACATATTAATCAAATACCCAAAATGCCCATGAATAACCAGGAAGCAAGACTGAAGGACAAGTAAAAACAAAGCTAAATCCTTTTTTCCTTATTTTTGAGGGGGTTACAATGCATCCAAAGATGGGTTCCCTGAAATCGAACCCAGGGTTTTGTATTGCCAAAGAAACTAGGAATTATTGCAGGCATCATTAAGGTGCATTTCAATACATACTTTCGTTTCATTATCGAATTAAACTAAGGCAGTAAACTCCCACCTGCTGTAACTTTGTCTCAGCCAACATCAGTATGACTCATCACAGGAATCTTCTATCTGATTGATCATATTTATCTCATTCTAGTCACAAATTTGTGTAAAAGGAGATAAATGCTTAAAAGAAAGAAGAAAAAAGAGGAAAGAAGGCCAAAAACAAAAAGTGCTTTTTACTGTCTTTTGACAAAGGACCCCAACCCACTACCTTCTCAGCTGCAGCACTCATGAGAGATGAAGGTTAAATCTGACCTTCAGGTAAAAGGAATGTGATGGGTGCTGTTATACCTTTGGCTTCACAGCTATGGCTACGAACAGGCTGCCTGCAGCTGGGCACGCAGGCTGACTGCGGAGCTAGGGGAGGAATCAGCTTGCCATGCACACGTGTCCTATCAAGCCTTGGCTGACAAGATGCTTCAACCTTCCCGACTCAGTTTCTATCAGCATCTCCTTTTCATCATCTGTCTTTACCTTTTAATTGGACAAACTATAAAATGCAAGCATTTTCTAAACATTTTGTTTACTGACTGAATCTCTCTCCCTCAACAGCCTTAGAAACAGCCAAGAAAGTGTTACCCATTATTTTTATGAATTGAATGAAAGGATAGTTTGGGGTTTTAATTTCTTTTCCTTTTTCATGAAGTATCCCATATTTTCCAGGATGCAAATTAAGAAATTCGAGTGTCCTTGCAGTTTTTGGATTGTTAAAAGATGCCTGCTTCATTACGTGATTTTACTAAAATCCTAATTGGCATCATGGACTCTGCCTTCACTGGTGACCTGGACATATAATAAATACTTTGCCCTTCTTTTCAGTTGTTTTCTTCCACATTAACAAATTATATTTAATTTAGGGCACAAACTTAGTGCAGTAGCAATCATACACATATTTTTACTCATTTCCTTCTCAATCTTTCATATGCCTTTACAGAAATCTAAGTTCTGACCAAACATGTCTCTCTGCAGACACCAGAGGGCCCCAGGCTCCTGACATGGTGTATGTAGAGACCCTGAGCAGTGAGCACCCTCTAATTACCATTATTTTGATTACATTACTAAAAGTATGGGAGAGAATTTTGTTTTGGGTGAGATGGTGACATTTTAACAATTAAGAAATAGAAATCAACAATAAGTTATTTACTCTTCAACATGAACACGACATAGCTTTTATAAGGTACTGGCTATTTAAAATATTTATAAAATGTAAATGAAAAATCAAATTATTTTATACACTATAATATAACTGAAATGATAACCCACTGGCCCCTGATTTCTATTGCAAAGCTATGATTTCATCTAGGAAAATCATCAGCATGATGTCATAGTCTTACATGACCAAACTGGTTTTATTTTATTTTCATTTTGCTTCAAAGTTGCATCTCAGCTTAAAGCTTGCATTTCTATTGCATTGGTCAAAAAGTTCGCTTGTTTTTTTTCTGTAAGATGGTTTTTTATTAAATTGCATTGTGACAGCTGTCATACAAGCATGCATTTAAAAAAATCAAAATTGATGAATTTTTACGTAGCCATTTTAATACTGTAGAAGAAAAATGCAATATTTTGTCACATTATGCTTTACTATTTCAAGAAAGGTAAAAATGCAACTGAAATGCAAAAAAGAGATTTGTGCAGTGTATGAAGGAGGTGTTGTGACTGATGGAATGTATTGGAAGTGGTTTGTGAAGGTTTGTGCTGGAGATTTCTTGCTGGACAATCCTCCATGGTCGGGTAGACTAGTTGAAGTTCACAGCAATCAAATCGAGACATTAATTGAGAACAATCAATATTATACCACATGGGACACAGCCAACATATTCAAAATATCCAAGTCAATAGAGTTATTGGTGAAAATGAAAAGATGTGTCTTTTATTTCAGGGAAAAAACCATATGGACTTTTGGGCCAATGCAGTACTAGGTACTGATTTGCAACTTTATAATATCTTGTGGCTAGATGCAAAACTACTTAGATCTAATAGCATCTTTCCTAATCCTTTACACTATACTGTACACTGATGTTGAATATCCAGACAATAGGAAAAAACTAACATTCTTACAAGAAATTTTATCATATCCTTTCAAACTATGCTTATTATTTATGTAAAGTTTAGTAACAGTAAATCTGTATGTTATAGCTTTGAACATATTTCTAAAAGATACTAATTAGAAATAAAACAGTTAATGTCTACAGTAATCCAACTTGGAAAAGAATGCTAACCTTCAATTAGTCAATAATTATAAAACAGGCTGTGTAAAAGACAGACCATACGGAATATAAACATAAATATAAACAATCAGAAGACAAAGTTCCTTCCTCTAATAAGCAAAGCCCCAGGAGGAATTAAACAAAACACATGGAAACAAAACACGTGGTCTGGGTCCACTCACCACCATAAACCATGCATGCTCCCAGTGGTGGGTCATGGAGAACTGACTTGTGAAGTGAACACTGTTCAATCCCTGCCCAAGTGCAGCAGAACCAGGGGTGTTTGAGAGAGCTGGTCTAAGAAATGTGGCCGGGGTGTTTAGGCTTTATGTCAGCAAGTTAAGAAATCAACACAATTTGCAGAAACATCTTAAATAAGCTGATGTGATATAATATGACCTGAAATTTTTGGCACACTTTGTGCATATGAAACAGCCAAGGCACTGTGAAAGACATCACATGCTTTGTGCAGAGTTATGAGTGAAATGATTAAGAATTTCAACTCTGAGTCAGACTGCCTGGGTTCAGATTTTGGCTGTACCCCTAAGGCATTTAATATCCTGAGCCTTGGGCAAGGCACTCAAGCTCCTCTTCAGTTTCATCACCTATGAAAGAAGACCATGTGGCACCTACCTCATAGGACTGTCATGAAGATTAATAGGAGATAATCCATGGAAAGTGATTATCGTACTACCCGGCACATTGTAACTGAGAGAAATATTAGTTAGGTATTCTAATCGTTCTTTTAATTACTATGGTTATCATCAACAATGTTAAAATAGAAAAAGGGTGCTGAACAGGAAATTGAGGATTTGGGTCACTAGATGAAAGACAACCTCTCCAAGCCTGGTTTCCCTGTTCAGTGGGGATAAACACAAGGCTGGTCTCCCCGGGTTGCATGTGATGTGAATGAGATGCTAATGAATGTACCGACCCTTGAACAACATGGGTTTGAAATGTGCAGGTCCACTTATACATGTTTCTTTTTCAATAAACATACAGTTGACCTTCTGTATCCCCAACCTCCCACTCACAGACGCAACAAACCTCCAATCAAAAACAGGACTTTCAACCCTGACCACATGGCTCAGTTGGTCAGAGTACCATCCTGTACACCAAAAGGCTACAGGTTTGATCTCCAGCTAGGGTGGGTACAGGAAGTAAACCATCGGTGTTTTTCACATTGTTTTTTTTTCCCTCTCTCTCTCTCTTCTTGCCTCTCTCTCTAAAATCAATAAACATAACCTGGGGTAAGGATTGAAAAAACAAACAAACAAACAAACAAAAACTCAGTATTTTCAACCCATGTATGTGAAGGGTTGTCCAACTTAAGTTATACACAGTTATTCAACTCAGTGAGGGTCAGCACCCCTAATTTCTGTGCTGTTCAAGGGCCAGCTGTATAGTTCTTAGCCCAGTGCCTGGCATATAGCTCAAGACACAACTGATTTTTTAAAAGTAAGTATTCAAGTGATGATATATGCATAACTAAATAAACTATTAAAATGTTAGGGGGAAGTAAACAGGTGCAGTGATTATTGAGGAGGAAAGAAGGAAAGGTCCTACTCTAAAGAGGGAAGGACAAGGAATGCTCTCTGAGGTGACATGATCTAAGCTCTGGGTAATGAAAAAGAGTTGGACATGAGAAAGGCCTAGGGAAAGAGCTGGAATGAAAGATCAATGAGTGAAGGAATTTTTGTTACTCCTCTTCACCATTGATCTCCAGACCCTGGAAGATGCCTGGCCCATCACAGTGGGCACTCAGTAATGACATACAGAATGAATGAAGAAAGTATATTTCTGGCAGAGGGCACCACAAATGCAAAGGTCCTGGGGTAAGTACCAGTTTGGTGTGGTCAAAAAGAACAGAGGGGAGGCCGCAGGGCTCAGTGAAGTAAGTGGACACACTGTAGCTGGAGTGTGACAGGTGGTGGCAGTGAGGCAGGAGGGGCCAAATGACAGATGACTGATAGGGTTATCAGTCATAGTTTAAACTCAATTTTATTCATCTTTCAAAAAGATATCACTGAAGAGTTTAAGCAGAGAGTGGTATAACCTGGTTCATTTCTTTAAAAGATCACTGGCTGCTGTGAAGAGAAGCTATTGTAGATAAGCAAGAATGGAATCAGGAGGCCATCTGAGAGGCCACTGTATCAATCAAGAGATGATCTGGAGGTTTCAATTGGAACCATGGACTTGTTGATGGGCTGGATGGTGAGGGACAAGGGAAGATGGTGAGGGACAACTGGAATAATTCTTGGGTTTCTACTTTAGCAAGCACAGATGAATGTGCTATTTACCCAGATGGGAACAACTGGGAAGGAGCAGGTGAAGAGAAGGAGAATAAACACCAGGAGTTCTGTTGTGTTCTGTACTCATTCCCCTAAGACATATAAGTAAAGAGACCTACTAGGAAGCTGGTCAAATTAGGCTTAACTGTGACGAGGTAGTCCTCGGCTAAGCTACATATGTCAAGTCATCCAAAGTCAAGTGACAAGATCAACTAAGAAACTATGTATGAGTCTTTATCAGAAAATAAGAAACATGTGATCTATCATGTTTCTCTTCTTGTTGGCTGCCAGAAAGCTCCAAACTCAACATAAAGGACAACTATCGTCTCAGAAACTCTGCATGATAATATACTACTCTTACTTCCCCTCCTCTTCATGGTATCTACTCTTCTTTTATCTAAACTCTTTTTTGTAAGTATATGTATTATTATTATATATATGTACATACATATGCATGAAATGAAGTACTGCAGTGACACAATTTGGCTCCCACGTTACCTTGCCTGGTGTTCAATGACTGACACAGTTCCTTGAAGTGATCTATGGTGTCTCTGGTAGACTAGAAGCCTCCTAAGGGCATGAGTCTTGTCTTTGCATTGCTGTGAAATAGAACAATGCCTAGCCCAGAGCAGGCAAACAGTGAGTGTACACTGATGGTGTGTGTCACATGTCTATAAATGAAAGTGGTTGAGGCCTTGTTCAAATGTGATAAGGCTTAGTTCCAAGGTGTTTAAACACAATATAATGCATGATTACATACCAATCAGCAATTTAGACAAATGCTTGGTTAGTAAAAGTAAATTTTCCAATCCTGGATTGAAAGACTTCACCCAGAAGGAAAAAAAAACTGAAGTGTCTATAAAAGGTACATGGTACTTAGACCTGTGGATGCGCACTGCAAAAGGGAGCCACAGAACAGAGGCAATAAGGCTCCTATTCTTGTTACCAGTGGATGAGCCCATACCTTTGGCTTGCTCCTTCTCAGTGAGCTGAGGCACCCGATACCTGACTGATTGTGCTGAGCTGCAGGGAGGAGGGGGTGTCACTCTGCAGGTGAGGTGAGTAGCACAGAGGCTTGGCTGATTGTGGCACTTTAGCCACCCAACTGCCCAGCCCAGAGGTGGTGGGAATCATGACACCTCCTGGGGCAGGGCACTGCCTCCCTCAGTGGGAGTGGTGATTGGGCCCAGCTGCAGCAGAGCACTTGCCCAGAGATGGCAGAGCCACTGCAGCCACTGCGACCAGACATGCCACAAGGCCCCAAGGGCAGGGAAGCTGGGAAGCCTCGGGAGCCCATGGAGGCAGAAAAGTCTCCTCCACTAGTGAGATGGCAGCAAGGGGTGATTCTTAAACTGAGGGGGCGCTAAAGGCTGGAAATATGAATGGTAAGGACCCAGACTCGCAGAAAGCTGCAAAGATGAGTGGAGGGGGCCAGAGGACACCAAAAGCTAGAAAGATAATTGGGTAAGAGGAAAAGCCCTTGCCCTGCCCTTCTCATACCAGACTGGGGGTGGGACCAGAGGTGGCAGGCACATGTGCTATAGAAATCAGAAGGCAGAATGGTGGCAGAGGGAGGTCTTGGACCAAAGAGGCCTGTCAATCTAGCCTGTAGAAAGAAGGGACTGGTTGCCTGGTGGACCTGCTCTAAGCACATAGAAGTTTAGGAACTTAATCAGTCTTTCTGAGAAAGCATTGAGCTCCTCCCACACCCAAAATGGATATAGCCCCAGCAAAACAAAGAAACCCTCTCTCTTGTTCCTGGCTTACTGATGAGGGCCGGCTCTGCTCCTGCCTGTAGGTCACTCCTCAGGACCAATTCTGCTCTCACTCTTGGCTCGCTGCTCAGGACTGGCTCTGCTCTTGTTCATCACTTGCTGCTTGGGGCCTGCACTTAGATGGTGCATTGGCCTGTCCTTTACATGGGCCATATGATCTTATCAGTCATGTGGCCCATGGCCTTCAGGAGAGAGTCTCTCTCTTGCTGACCTGCTGAAGCATTTGCTTGTGTGTTTGCATGCTCTCCCATCCAGGAACTTTCAACCTTAGCAGCCCTAGCAGCATCATGGTCATGGCCATCCTGGCTCCATGCACAGCATCCAGGATGGAAGCTCCATAATATTCTGGTTGGAGAGAAATGACTTTGTAAAAAAAAAAATGCATAAGGAGAGGGGAAATGGAAAAACTAGTGGGAACGCAGTGTGGACATCCTTGAAGGCAACAACTTCATGATTTAGAGTTTTAGAAAGTTACACATTTATAAGAACTTCAAGGATGTTTAAGGAAGATCACACAAACTCAGCATGTAAAATGGATGAAAAAGCACAGCAACTGTTAACTTAGTCCAGGCACAAGTTAATAAGAATCTGATAAGAAGGAGGCAACAGGTTCCAAAAAGTCCAAGTCAACCAAACTTTGTGAGTGATAAGATATAGAGGAGAACAAAAGAGACACTCAGATTTTAATTTGAGGTTTGAGACCAAGAACTCAGCATGGTTAATGGAAATCAGAGAGAGGGCAGCAGAAAGTGATTTTAAAAGAGAGCTGGTACCTTCCATTTCATGCAGAGTAAATTTAAGCTGAAAGTGGCCACCCCCACTTCCTGATGCCCACTCCTTACAGTACAATAAGCATGCCACCCTCTCAAGTCCTTGCCCAGAAAAATCTCACCAAGTAGTACTTCCCCATAAACATAATAGAAAAGCCCTTCCATACAGTACAATCTCTCTGTGTCTGCAAAAGCAAACTGAAATGGATAAACTCATAAACATAAAAATAAGGGCCAAAAATTGCTTCTAAAAAGCATTATGATTTCACATTTGGATTTTTAAAAATACTATTATATGAAAAGATGCTCATTATTATTTAACCATGAGAGAACTGCCAATTCATACCACAATGAGATAGCACTACACAACTATCAGAATAGCTAAATCTTTTAAGAATCTAATAATGACAAGCAACAACATGGATGCAAAGCAACTGGAACTCTCATACACTGTTGTGAAATGGCCCAGCCACTTTGGAAAACACTTCAGTTAATTACAAAACTAAACTTACACTTTCCCTATGAACCAGCAATCCCACTCCTAGATACTTACCCAAGAGAAACAAAAACATACATCCTTACAAATACCTATATGCAAATATTTATAGCAGCTTTATTCATAATCATCAAAGAACTCAAATGTGCATGAACTAGTGAACAGATAAACTACTACATCCATATCATGGAACACTATTTAGCAACATTTTGCTGTTATAGGCAAAAACATGAATGTACGTGGGGGAAAAATGGGCACAAAATGCTAAATAGTGTGTGGTTCTATTTATACAGTAGTCTAGAAAAGGGAAATTTACAAATATTCTATAGATATTATGGTTATGATGGCAGCAATAAACATTTATCAAAACTCTAAAAATGTACAATTATAAAGGTTGAATTTTCCTGTCAGAAAAGTATTCCTCAATAAACCCGACTTAAAAAAAAAACTATAGCATCTTAATATTTGCTCAAAGAAAACTGTTAAAACTCAACATTGTTATCTATGATTACTCTGTGAAGTTCTATATATTTCTTAACTAGCTAGAATATTACAAATGTCCTTAATTCTGGAAAGAAACAAACTGTGTCCTTTTCCCTCTTTGGGCCTCAAAACATTCCTGTGCAGAGACAGGGCACAGGATGTTGGAGTGCAGAAGCAGCGTGAATGCTGGTTATTGAGGCACTAATGAAGTGAGTCTTGTTTGCTGGACAGCTGCTGGCTCCATTGTTCCTTTGTCACTCACAAAAAAAGGGGGGGTTGTTATGCTCATGGAATGTGACCTTCTCGTTGTATAGCTGTTACATCACATCCGGAAACCCTGCCTGAGAGATCCATTCACCAAGCAGCACAGAGAAAATGGTAAAAACAAACAAAACAACAGCAATAAAAGACCCCAAACCCTTATTAAATAAACTGTGCTACTCCTTAAATCAGATCACTTATAAGTACTATTTCTCAATGCTTACTATTCCAGAGTTTGTTTTTTACGATTAATGTTCTCATTTTATTATCTTCATATTATAACAACAATAGAATGTATTTTTAGAGTACAGATAATCTTTGTTACTCTTCAACAGACATTTTGCACGAGCACACCACACGATTACTGAGTCCACAACAATAATGGGAATCATCCCTTTATTTTCCATACTATCAGTGCCTACCTAGATACTTTACCATTTTACAGTTTGGTGATTTGTCAACCACTTTCACTTGAACAAGGGCCTTCAAATTCTTTTGATCATTATCTACAGTGAGGAATGCGCTTACAATGAAACCTAGTACAGAGCTGTGTATGCACGTATGCACAGCACCGAAGTTTTACAAAATAGGACTTATCCTCACCACATAAGATGCTTTCTCTTAAGAATTTTCTTTTTATTCCAGTCTTTAAAATGCTGGCAAACACTCAACACAATTCATATCATGACCCATAATTTTAAAAATCATGGCATCAGAAGGTGAAAAACAAATACAAATGTCTCTGCGTATTTGAACACGGGTTTTTAAAAATTCATTTGTTTGTTTTTAAACACACAAGTAACCTTCACCGAGGCTGACTCACAAGGCAGCAGACTGCTCCTTCCTTCTCAGTGGCGGCTGCCAGGTGCAGTGGGTCAAGCAGCAGAGGAAGGGACAGTGGGTAGGGGAGGCCTGGCTGAATAGTCAGGGCCTTGCTTCTTTCCTTTTTCATTTACCCTCATTGTCATCCCTTAACTTCTACATATACATACATGCAAACAGAGTGAAGTGAAATAAAAGTCAACTGGGTAGAAAACAGCTGCAAAACAGAAGAAAGTGAAGTACGGTTTTTCTTTAACATCTGAGTCTTCAGATGTATAAGTTATGACTATTTCTCAGGATCATGAGACACCTGAACAAGTTTAAAAGACTTAGTTGTCGCCCTGGCTGGTGTAGCTCAGTGGATTGAGTGCGGGCCTGCGAACCAAAGTATCGCGGTTCGATTCCCAGTCAGGGCACATGCCTGGGTTGCCAGGCCAGTTCCCGGCAGGGGACATACAAGAGGCAATCGCACATTGATGTTTCTCTCCCTCTCTCCTTCCCTTCCCCTCTAAAGATAAATAAATAAATAAATAATAAAAATAAATAAATAAAATATTAAAAATAAAATAAAATAAAAAATCTATGTAAAAAAAAAAAGACTTAGTTGTCATGTAAATCACACGCAAAAAAATATTTTCAACTATTCATAATTTTGAGTTTTTAAACTGCACTCAGTATTATATTCTACTATTACACATGGAAACTTTTGGGTATTTATAATAATTAGAGAGGAATTTTATATGAAGATTGGAAAACTTACTTTTAAGGACTCCCACAAGGGAAACTGGACCAATGAGAAGGGAATCTGAAGAGAGAAAAAAAATCAAATAAATTGGGCTGAGAATATGAGATTTTGCCTAGCATGATGACACAAACCCATAATTATTGAGAACATTATTTCACTTTAACTATGTATATAATAAAGCTAACATTAAACAAATGTATAGGTTTACTATACATACAGGTTTTAGAAAACAAGTTAACTGTGAGCATTCCACTAACTCTTTGAGCCCATGGGGCAGAAAATGATGCTTGATGCTCTTTTCAAGTGGAAGAAAAGCACAATATGGAGAGGCTCAGCTACTAAAATGATGAAATCAGTATTTCCTATCACATGTAATAAAGACCTGGCATATTTCTGCTTATAAACTAGAACTGTCTGCTCCTTAGCAGGCCAACTGTTATGGTTTAAAAGAGAAGAAGAGATAGGGGAAAGGAGGACAGAGGGGTAGAGGACCAAGGAGGGAGAAAGAGCTGGGAGTAGAGAGGCAGTGGAGAGGGAAAGGGCCATAAAGGAAGGGGGAAGAAAAGTAGGGTGAGGGAAAGAAGAAAGAGCAGAAGGGAAAAGAGGAGGAGTGAAAAAGAAATAAAAGGAGAGGCAGAAAGGAAGAGCAGGAGGGGGCAAGAGAAGGGAAAACAGAGGGACAGATAGAGGAAAGAGGGGAGAAGTTGCAGAGAGAGAGGCGTTGAGGAGAAAGAAAGGGAGAGAGGAGGAAAGAAGAGGGAGACCAGAGGGAGATTAGTGAGGAAAGGTAGAGAGGGCAAGGCAGGTGGAGAAAAGGAGTGGAGAAGGAAGAGAAGAAGAGATAGACAGAGCCACTGGCAAGAGGAAGCACAGACATGGGACCAGAGGGACTAAGCATGGGCACGGCAGGTCTGCACCCCTCAAAGAAGGAACAGCTGATCAACGCTGGAGAAGTAGAGGGCTCCTGAACGCCTGATGCAAACACAAGAGCAGCAAAGAGAAGCGAAATCTGTAATAATGAAGTATGAATGGTGTCTTAAACACCACACTTACATAAGAAGAACTAACAATTAGTTGTATAACTATAAGAGTTGGAATTACCAGGCACTTTTCAACTTTCAGGCACTGTGCTAATAAGCACTTCATAGGTTTTATTTTGCTGAGTCCTCACAATCCTACAAGAGAGGTATTATTACCAGCCCATTTTAGAGATGAGGAAATGGAGGTTCAGAGAAGCTGTGTAACTAGCCTAAAGGCACAGTTAGAATTAAGAAGCCCAGACAATCTGACTCCAGTGCTCTATGTCGTACTCTACCTAAAATACATGTAAGCGCATTTAATGCATAGAGTACATTCACCTTCAGCTTTTAATTAAACTTTCCAAAACTCTAAAAATAGAACCCTATACCTCCACATTTCCTAAAATAAAAGTACCTGAGCCCCAATGGAACCCACCCACCACCCTACATAGTATCTACCCTCTGACCCATAGAGGCCTGTGCTGGGGACAACACTGCTCACAAGGCGGCCATGGCCCTAGTACTGTTACCTTGTAATTCAGCTCACTGCTGAAAAGTAAATATACACTTTGAACATTAATAGTGTGGGTGGGTGTGAATTTGTGAGTGAGTGTGTATGATCACAATTCTGAAGAAATTAATGGCCCATGAATTAAGGGTATTAAATTACTTCTAAAATACTTATATTGATTCAGAAATTAAGAATCTAACATAATCTCTCTTACTATCCTAGAACAATGATAGCCCCGTGCTAGACAGGGGCCACAGAAAGAAAATCTGTCTTCCATTCAGACAGGAAATGGCAGTGAGAAAAAAAATTCAATGTCAATAGGTTGGTTTAAGCAGAATCTCAGAGAAAATCATCATCTTCATAAATAAGTAACATCCTACTCCATATGTCAAAGTGCTACAACAGGAGTCCAATTTAGTTCAAGTTTTTTTTTTTATCATAAAATCATGAAAGCATCTGACACTGCCCATTCAGAACCTAAAGTGCTGTATTTCCAGTTAAATTAATTATTAAAACCAAAATTTTTATCAATACCCAGTATTTAATAAAATACCCAAGAGGAGAACAGGAAATGGGATTACAGATTATTTTAATGTATTTCTTTGTACTCTTTCCTCCCAAATGTAAATGTATCACATTTTAACAAGAATGTATTTCACACTTACAAGATGAAAAAGGCCTTATAACTTATTGTAACTGTCCATGAGAGCATTCTTCACTTCTTGATTAAAATAACCCATAAACTGCATTGTGTGTTATCTGCACTTTTTCTTAATAAATATGGGGGAAATATAGGTTTACAGTTATTCATATGGAAAATAATACAATAATAATAAATAATACAAGAATAAACTCTGTTTCACGTACTCATAACTGTAAACCTACCCTTGCCCCACCCTTATTAGATTTTGCCCACTTTCCTCTAGTAAATATTATTTATTAAATTGTTCCTTTAAAGAAGTAATCTTAAAATCACACATTTGAAACAGCCAAACTATCCCATTGGGTATTTATTTTTAAGAGTGAGTTGGCAGTAAATCCCAACTTTATTCTCTAAAACAAGATTAATTGACAGTCTCAGGTAATTAAATGCGTTATAAATATTTAAATAATTAAATTTATTTCTGGTTTCTGACAGTGAAATACCCCTCCTAAGATAAACTCCTGATGTGTGAAAATTTCAACAACAATCTTCAAGTCAAAATCGTATTGCATGCATCTTGTCATTCACCATATGAAGAAACAATAGTGGATTGCGTTCCCCAGCAAACACAGCTCCACAGAAAAAACCAACACTTCTCCCAGCTCCCACAGTTTGCAGCAAGGCCTAGCAGAAAGCTAGCACCCTCTCCAAGTCTGGTTTGGAATTATGTAACAGTGAAGTTTCTTCAAAATATAGAATTTAAAACCCCAAACAGATGTAAGCTGTTATTCTAAAATGTTTTATAGATGAAGAAAATGCATAACTACACTCAGAGGCCTTATATTCCAAACACAACATATCCATTTTATTATACTAGAAGTTACAAAATGGCTCACTGTTTTGACCTTTTTAATGCCTCCATTTAAGATGTTTTATTTGAATAAGGTTGTTAAGACTCTGGGCACTAATAAGTGTGTGGCAATAAACCCAGCTACCATCAAAGAGGCAGATGTAGAAGGAAAAAAACCTGCTAAAATTTAACATGGATTCCACTAGTAATAAGCATAGCAACATTCTATGCAAGAGTGTGTGAGGATTCTGTGTGAAATAGATAAAATGAAATCTCAGGTGTGGTAAACAGGGGAAGGAAGTGCTAGGTCTTATTAAAGACATCAAGAATGCACAAAATCATGTTACAAGCACACTTTACCTTTCACCAAGTATTGGACTAGAATCATCCTTGAAACCAATAAATACTTACAATGCTGTGATTTTAAAATAAATGCCTGTAACCTTACAAGTTCTTTAACAAATAATGATGTAATTTATAATATAATTGAGGGGATATGAATATATGAGCTGTATCATTTAGCTCTATAATTCTATTTTTCATTGGAAAGGTCAAAGTAAAACACCAACTCACTTAAAAAAAAAAGACTTGATTGTAAGCTGCAATGAGCATACTACTGCTATGAGTGATCAAGGAAGCTTAACAAATAAGGAAGTATATATTAAAAGCTGTGAAAGCTATCATACTTTCAGAAATAATCCCCAAATTTTCTAGCAATAAAACCAAAAAAAAAAAAAATCACAGAATCTGCTGAGACATCAAATCAGAAGGGGTCTGAAGAACAGCATGGATATTAGGGTGAATCCAAGCACTGGCCATTGCAATTTTCAAGGGATCCCACTGGGAATCTCCTTTTTGTTTCAGGTCTGTCTTCGAATCTCTGTGCTTGATTTAGGGTTTCACATCCTAGTGTCGCACAACAACAAAGCTGTTTCTCCTCCTTAGCGCTCTAGGCCTTTTCAATCTAACCCCAGTGGTCACCACGGGCGAATGAGGCTGAAGACCTTGAGACCTTTTGTCCCAATGTAACTTGTCATTAAATTAAAAAAGAAAAAAGTGAGAACCATTCAAATCTGATCTGCTAGCTAGCATATGACATACCAAAAAATTTATATATAACAATAAATATATATTATTTTTAAATTTAGTAACTATAACCCATTTATATACACTGTACATAAAGAAAATAACATATTCGTAATGAAGGAAATTACCCAGTAAACTAAAAGTAGGAACAATTAAAGCTGAATTATTCCTAATATTTCTAAAACATACTAAAATTCCTAAAGCATCTTTGCATAGAAAATAAACATAGACACAAGACTTTGAAATCAAATACTGAAAACTCAATGAATGTGAGTAATTGTATTCTTAAGTACATCTATTAGATCTCAGAGGCAGGAGCATTCAGAGTATCAAAACTTACTACAAAGCTATAGTAAGCAACACAGCGCAACAGTGGCATCAACAAAGGCATATAGACCAATGAAGTGGAATAGAGAGCTCAGAAATAAACCCCTGCATATATGATCAGATGACCATTGACAAAACCATTCAGTGGGGAAAGGATAAATGGTGCTAGGCAAACTAGATATTCACATGCAGAGGAATTAAGTTGGACCCCTACCATATACCATATACAAAAATCAAGTCAAAATGGATCAAAGATCTAAATGTAAAACCTAAAGCAACAAAATTCAGAGGAAAACCTTCATGACATTAGGTTTGGCAATGGTTTCTTGGGTATAACACCAATCCACAGGAAACAAAAGCAAAACTAGACAAATGGGATTACATCAAAATTAAAACTTCTGTGTATCAAAGGACACAAACAGATTGAAACAGAAGAAAATATTTGCAAATCATATGTCAGATAAGGAGTTAGTATTCAGAATATATAAATAACTCCTACAACTCAACAACAAAAGAAACAAACTAACTAAATTGTTAAATGGGCAAAGAATCTGAATAGACATTTCTCAAAAAAAAAAAAGATATGCAAATAGCCACCAAACAGATGAAAAGATACTCAAAATTTCTAATCATTAGGGGAAAGCAATCTAAACCACAATGAGATACTAGGAAATTATTATCAAAAAAAACCTGAATATAACAAGTAGGGGAGAGCATGTGAAGAAACTAGTGGGAATGTAAAATGGTGCAGTTACTTGGAAAACAGTACGGAAGTTCCTCAAAAAATTAAAAATAGAATTGCTATATGATCCAGTAATTCCACTTCTGGGTGTACACAACTAACGAATCCAAGGCATGGTCTCAGAGAGATTTTTGTACATTCATGTTCGTAGCAGCATTTATCCACAATAGCCAAAATGGAAGTAATCCAAGAATCCATTGATGGATGAAATGGATACCAAAAATGTGGTATAAATCACAACGGAATATTACTCAGCCTTAAAAAGAAAATTCTGACTTGCTACAGAATGAATGAACTTTGAGTACATTATGGTAAATGAAACAGGCTAGTCACAGAAAGACAAATATTATATGATCACATTTATATGAGGTATCTAGAGTAAATTCATAGAAGCAGAAAGCAGAATGGAGGCTGGGAGAACAGGGGAATGTGCAGTTACTATTTAACGGATACAGAGTTTCAGTTTTGCAAAATGAAGAGAGTTTGGGAGACTGGTTGCATAACAATGTAAAAATGCTTAATACAACTGAATTGTACATTTTAAAATGGTTAAAATGGTCTTATGTGTATTTTTACCACCATTTAAAAATATTTTTAATTTTTAAAAGGATAATCTTAAAAAAGACAAGCTATAGACTCGAAGAAAATATTAGAAAAACATATCTGACAAAGAACTTCTATTCAGAATAAATAAAGAACTTTCAAAACTTAATAAAAAGAAAGAAAAACTAATAACCCAATTTTTTAAATGCATGAAAGACTTGAACAAACATTTCACAAAGAAAGATATTCACATCACTAATATAAACACATGAAAAGATAATCAACATCATTAGCCATCAGGGAAGTGTTAGTTAAAACACAGTGAGGAAACAGTCTGGCGGTTCTTCAGAAAGTTAAACATAGAATCACCATACAACATAGTTATTTCACTCCTAGTTACATAACCAAAATAGTTAAAAACAGGGACTCGCACAGATACTTGCACACAAATCTTCATTGCATCATTATTCACAATAACCAAACAATACAAGTGTCCATCAACAAATTAACAGATAAAATGTAGTATACCCATACAATGGAATATTATTCAGCCATAAAAGGAAACGAAACTCTGATACATGCTACAATATGGAAGTACCTGGAAAACATTAAACCAGACAGAAAAGGACAAACATTGTACGATTCCACCTACATGACATAGCTACAAGAGGCAAACTAATCGAGACAGAAACCAGACTGAATGTTCCCTGGAGCTCAAGGAAGAGGGACAGTAGGAGGTCACTGCTTAATGAGTAGAAGTTTTTCTGTCTGAGGCGATGGAATAGTTTCAGGAGTAGAGAGTAGTGGTCATCGCACTATGTTGTGACTGACACTGAAGTGTGCACTTGAAGTGATTAAAATCGCAAATTTTATGTTATACTATTTTACCACAATTTTAAAAATACTTTTAAAAAGCGCACTTTGAGGTGTCTCTACAGAACCACTAAAAAAGCTGAAATGAACAAGACTGACAAAACCAATAAAGATATGCATGTGGAGCAACCACAATTCTCCTATTTTGCTGGTAGGAATTTAAAACAAAACAGTCACTTTCAAAATAGGTTTGGTAAGTTTTCATTTGATCCAGAAATTCCACCCCTAGGTATGTATTCAAAAGCAATGACAATATATGGCAACAATAAAATCTGTACGTGAATGTTACAGCAGCTTTAATCACAGTAGTTAGTGCCCATGAACAGGAGAAAGGCTATATAAATTGGGGCATATTCATACAGTAGAATACTAGGAATAAAATGGGAAGAACTATTGATACATGCTATAACATAGATGATTCTGACACACATCACATCAAGCAAAAAAAAAGTCAGACACACAAAGAGTGTACACTGTATGGTTCTATTTATATAAAGTTCTAAGAAAAGGCACAATTATCTGAGTGGGCAGACTGACTGCATACGACATCAGAGCATGTTCTGGGGATGTGGAAATCTTTAACATCATAATAGGGATGTGGCTTACGATACTACATTCATCCTTCATAATAGGACATCTATGATTTGTGATTCAATGTATAAAGATTTCATCTACAAATATAATTATAAAAGGTATAATTTTATACCTTTATAAAAATGCTCAAGGTGAAGCGTGGGCAGAGATATAGATGATTAAGTGGCAGAATATTGATACCTGTTGATTGAAGCTTAGTGGTGGGTACTTTGGGGTGCATTATACCATTGCTTACCTTATTTATGTTTTAATTTTTTCTTAATAAAAAATAAATGTACAAGTAAAGCACAACCACATTCCCATTGTTAAAATTCATATCTAGAAGCCTGAAACTAAAGGTCCAAGTGAGCTCCCTACCTCCAATTAACTGTAGTTAACTGACATTAATAGTTTGGGGTACAGCTTCTCATTTATCTCAACGTATTTAGTTTTAGCCTTTTTTTAAGATTCGACATTAGTGTACACATAATTCCAAAACTTGTTTTTTCCCTAAACAACCTTTTAGAGATATTTCCATGTTGATTAATATAGATCTATTATTTCTGACCAATGCATAGTATCTCATAATATTTATCCCTTAATGATTTACTTCCAATTTCCCCCCATTAAACACTATTTTTCTTTAATTAATCATTCATTATTAGACTGAGATTCTAATTGAGATTCTAATTAGATTGAGATTAAGATTCACATGAGATTCTAATATAGTATACAGAGTATTAAATACATAACCTCTGGACATACCGAATAACATGGAAGGCTAAGGCCCAATACTAAACCTTCATTAGCATAATTATCCTTAAAATGTTAACATTTGGGAATATCAAAGCAAAAAGAAATCCTCTTTGGGGTGTCTTTATAATTTAATTTAAGAAATCAATCAAATTGAAAATAAGAAAGTCACACTGGCTTTCATATGTCAAGTGACAGATTTGAATACATTGTTCAATATTAACTGACTCCTAGCAAATGTTCAATACTTGCATTAGACCTGTTTCCACAGGTCTGTAAACATTATTTACGCAGAGGAACTACCGTATCAAGAACTACCATCCTATGCCTAACTGAGCAGAATGTAAATATGAGTTCACAAGTAAATACGACTTGTGTCCTACCAAAAAAAAAGGAACTATTTTTGGAGTTGAGATTCTTAAGAAATAACATTATAAGTACTTTTAAAGTTTACCACTTAATTCAGGAAAGTTCAAAATAAAACCCTATCTTTTTAATTCAATTAAGAGTTGACATAAAATGTTAGTGTCAGGTGTACAACCCTATCATTCGACATTTTATAACTAAGTGATCACTCCAATAAATCTAATACCCATTTGACAGCATACAGTTATTACAATATTATTGACAACATTCCCTATGCAGTATTTTATACCCCCATGACTATTCTCTGTAACTATCAATTTGTAATACTTCTTAATCCCATCACCTACTCACTCTACCTTTAAAACCCTACCATCTGGCGACCGTCAAAATGTTCTCTGTATCTCAGGATTACCTAAAACAGAAACATTTCAAATAAACAACCTAAGCCTACATCTACAAGAACTGGAGAAACAATAACAAACAAACCCCAGAGTGAGTAGAAGGAAGGAAATAACCAAGACCAGAGCAGAATTAAACAACATAAGAGTCTAAGAGAACAATTCTAAGGATCAATAAATCCAGGAGCTGGTTTTTTGAAAAGATAGACAAAATTGACAAGCCTTTAACCAGGCTCAACAAGAAAAAAAGAGAGAACCAAACAAACAAAATCAGAAATGAAAGAGGAGAGTTTACAACTGATGCCTCAGAAATACAAAGGGTTGTAAGAAATTACTCTGAACAACTATATGCCAAGAAATTTGAAAACCTGGGTGAAATGGACAAATTTCTAGAAAAATATAATCTTCCAAAACTGAATGAAGAAGCAGAAAGCCTGAAAAGACTAATAACATCTGGTGAAATGGAAGTAGTAATCAAAAAACTCCTGGCACAGAAAAGCCCTTGACTGGATAGTTTCACAGGAGAATTTTACAAAACATGTAAGGAAAAGCTAACCCCATCCTTGTGAAACTATTCCAAAAAGTCCAAGCAGAGGGAAGACTCCCAAACTCTTTTTATGAAGTCAGAATCACCCTAATCCCCAAACCAGATAAAAACACAACAAGAAAGAAAACTACAGGCCAATGATGAACATAGAGACTAAAATCCTCAACAAAATATTGGCAAACAGCATCCAACAATATATTAAAAAGATCATACACCATGATCAAATGGGATTCATCCTACAGATGCAAGGATGGTACAATATTCACAAATCAATAAATGTAATAATACATCACATAAACAAAAGGGAAGATAAAAATCACATTATCATATCAATAGACATGGAAAAAGCATTTGATAATATCCAGTACCCATCTATGATACAAACACTCAGCAAAGTGGGAGGAGAAGAAGCATACCACAACATAATAAAGGCCACATACAAGAAACATACAGCCAACATCATACTCAACAAGCAAAAAGTACTTGACCTAGTAAGGTAATTTGAAAAACAGTGGGATACAAAGTCAATATTCAGAAATCAAAGGCATTTTTGTACACCAATAATGAAATATCAGAAACAGAAATCAAGAAAATAATCCCATTTGATATGGCAACAAGAAAATAAAGTGCCTAGTAATAAACCTAACCGAAGAGGCAAAAGACCTGTATTCAGAAAACTATACAACAGTGAAAAAAGAAATCAATGAAGACCCAAACAAAGGGAAGCATATACCATGTTCATGGACTGCAAGAATTAACATCATCAAAATGTCCATACTACCCAAAGCAATTTACAGATTCAGTGCAATCCTTATTAAAATGCCAATGACATATTTCACAGATAAAGAACAAATGTTTCAAAAATTTATGTGGAACCATAAATGACCCCAAATAGCTGCAGCAATTTTGAGAAAGAAGAACAAAGTAGGAGGGATCATAATACCTGATATCAAACTATTATTACAAGGCCACTGTAATCAAAACAGCCTGGTACTGGCATAAGAACAGACACATAGATCAGTGGAACAGAATAGAGAAATAAGCCCAAGTCTCTATGGCCAAATATTCAACAAAGGGGGCAGAAGCATAAAATGAAGTAAAAATAGCCTCTTCAAAAAATGGTGTTTGGAGATCTGGACAGCTACATGCAAAAACAATGAAACTCCACCACCAATTTACACCATACACAAAACTAAACTCGAGATGAATTAAAGACTTAAATGTAAGTTCATGACAAAAGTCCCAGAGGAGAACACATGGAGGAAAATCTCAGATATTCAACGCAGTAATATTTTCATTGATATATCCTCTAGAGCAAGGGACATAAAAGAAAGAATAAACAAATGCGAATTCATCAAAATAAAAAGTTTCTGCATGGCTAAAGAAAACATCAGCAAAATGAATAGGGAACCAATCATACAGGAAACAATATCTGCAAATGACACCTTGGACAAGGGTTTGATCTCCAAAATATATAAAAACTCAAGATTCCACTCCAGGAAGACAAATAATCCAATTAAAAGATGGTCAAAGGACCTGAAAAGACACCTCTCCAAGGAGAACATACAGAGGGCCCAGAGACCCATGAAAGGATGTTCAACATCACTAGCCATCAGAGAGATGCAAATTAAAACCACAATGAGATAACACCTCACACCAGTGAGAATGGCTATCTAAACAAATCAACAAACAAGTGCTGGAGAGGTTCTAGGGAAAAGGGAACCCTAGTACACTCTTGGTGTGAATGCAGACTGGTGTAGCCACTGTGGAAAAAAGTATGGAATTTCCTCAAAAAACTAAAAATGGATCTGCCTTTTGACCCAGAAATTCCACTGTTGGGATTATACCCTAAGAATCCTGAAACACCAGTTCAAAAGCACCTATCGACCCCAATGTTTATAACAGCACAATTTATAATAGCTAAGTGCTGGAAGCAACCTAGGTGCCCATCTATAAATGAACGGATCAAAAAACTATGGTACATTTACACATGGAATTCTATGCAGCAGAAAGAAAGAAGGAGCTCCTACCCTTCACAACAGCATGGATGGATCTGGAGAGCATTATGCTAAGTGAAATAAGCCAGGCGGTGAAAGACAAATACCATATGGTCTCACCTATAAGTAGAACCTGATCAATAAAACAAGGAAGCAAGCAAAATATAACCAGAGACATAAAAATAAACTGACAAACTGACAGTAACCAGAGAGGAGGTGGGAGGGGATAATGGAGAGAAAAGAAGGAAGGTCCATCAAGGAACATGTATAAAGTACCCATGGACAAAGTCAAAGAGGGGTAGGATGGAGGGAGGTGGGGATGCCTATGGTGGGGATGCCTGCAGTGGGGATGAGTAGTGGGGGGAAATGGAAACAACTGTACTTGAACAACAAGAAAAAAGAGAAAAAAAATGTTTTCTGTACCTATGAGTCTGAAAAAAAAAAAACCCATATCTTTATATAAATATACACACATAGATATACATACACATATACACTAATCCCCTCAGTGGTCCATTTATGTTCATTGGCTTTTTTTTACCATATCTTTCAATTCAGTTTACTAAAGAACAAAATAAATAAACAAACAAAATAGAAACAGATTCACAGATACAAAGAACAGACTCACAGTTTATTGGCTTCTTTAAAGAACTGTGGGTCACCCCACCAATTCTTACAACAGTACTCAGCAGTTAGGATGATTCTTGCTAATGAAACCTGAAATTGTCCTTTTTTGGATAAGAAGCCAATGAAGAAGTTCATTTTCAGTTCTTCAGTCATTCCCAATACGTTAAGCAGTGCTGATTGAAGCCTTCTAAGAAAACAGCCAGAGTAATAGAGGGAGGTGCTGGAGACAGAAATGTCAAAACCAGAATTCCTGTCAAGATGTGAGAATTGTGGCACAGGGTCAGGAAACAGATGTTTTCAGTTGGAATCTGCATGCAAACTTTAATCTCTTACAAAATATAATGAGGTTATTGTTAAGATTTTCATCTGCAGCTGAGAATGACATTAGCATGCATAGTTCAGTTGTTATTCCCACCTACAACTCCTCTCCTCTAAACACTGACCCCCATCTCCCCACTGCCCCATGGCAAGCTGGCACATTTAACTCCTTACTCACAAATCAAAAAATAAGGGTGAGTAAAAATGAGTAACCAACCCCTCAGGAAGTCCGACAATACAAAGTAGATTATATTACTTATTTTTCTACCAATAGCCCTTGTAAACTAAGACATGTACTTAATTTCCAGGTTTTCCTCATTTCTGAAGCACCTGTTTTTTTAGTGATGAATATGTTCTAATTGATGGTTTCCCAAACTCTAAAAAATACAAATAAAATTAATTAAATTTAGAATAACCAGGAGCAATAAACATCTCACCTAATATTCAAATCCTTTGTAGAGATACATCCTTTGAGTATTTATGCAAAATTACAACTTGAAAAGAATCACGAAAAATAAAAATATGTTTGTATGCTGGTTAGTCCATGTGAATGGCTCACCTGTTGCCTCACTCCCTCATACTTACCTTTCTCTCTCAGCACCACTCCAACCTCCCCACAAAATCCACTGGTAGAAAAAACATTATTAGAAAGTAACCCCTTTCTGGCTGGTGGGGCTCAGTTGGTTTGGGGCATCGTCCTGTACACCAAAAGGCTGTGGGTTCAATACCCACTCTGCGCACATACGTAGGTAGTGGGTTCGATCCCTAGTCAGGGAGTGTACGAGAGGCAGACGATTGATGTTTCTCTCTTTCTCCCTCTCTCTCTACGTCCCACCCCTTCCTCTCTTTCTAAGGCAATGGAAAATGTCCTTGGTTGAGGATAAAAATTAAAATAAAATAAAATAAAGAAAGCAGCCCCACTAATACAAAACGACAAGTAGGGTGAGCAGTAATGTGGCCCTGACCAATTTATAGTATGGTCTCAGAAGAAAGAAGAGAAAGAAGGGGTTGGGTGAGCAGAAAAAAGACAGTAAACTTGGTAAGGGCTGGAAGGTAGCCATGTCTGGTTTGCACATCATTACATCTTAGTGCTTGGCATATCCAATTGCTTGGTAACTATTTATTACAAGAGTGAAAGAGGAAAGGCAAAGGAATGAAAGAAGAGAAGGTTGGGAAGAAGACTGGTAGAAAACTAAGGAAGAACAAAGGTCTTTTGGCTTATGGTCCAATGAATACTCTTTCCACTCATCAACAACTCGTTTATAAATACTTGTCAAAATAATGTCCTGAGAGCTTAATAACAAGAAAAAAATGAAGACTTCCGACAAAGATGAAGGCATAGGTAGATACACTGTACCTCCTTACACAACCAAAAGAAGGACAACAACCAATTTAAAAACAAAAATAAACAGGACTGACAGAAAATTGAAATGTATGGAGGCCCAACAACCAAGGAGTTAAAGAAGAAACATTCATCCAGACTGGTAGAAGGGGTGGAAATGGGCAACTGGGTTGAACAGGACTCCCAACGAGGCAGCGCTGGTGGACCGACAGAGCGGTGGCTGGTGGAGTGGGTGGTCCCACATTTGCATACAGATAAACTGGGAGGAACAACTGGGGAGTGACACAGACCATGCAACCCAGGGTTCCAGTGTGGTGAAATAAAGCCTCAAAAACCTCTGACTGAAAAAAACCTGCGCCGGTTGAGGCAGCAGGAGAAACTCCCAGACTCACCGGAGAGTTCATTGGAGAGACCCACAGGGTCCTATAATGTACGCAAAACCACCCACCTGGGAATCAGCACCAGAAGGCCCAATTTGGTTGTGTGTAGTGGGGGAAGTGACTGAAAGCTGACCAAGAGCTAAGTAAGTGGCACTATTCCCCTTCAGGCCCCTCCCCTATACAGAATCAAAGCACAGAGACATGAGTTTCCCCACCCTGATGAACACCTAAGGCTCTGCCCCTTACTACATAGAGCTAAAACAAAAAAATATGGCCCAAATGAAAGAATAGGTCAAAGCTTCACAAAAAATACAACTAAGCAATGAAGAGATAGACAACCGATCAGATGAACAGTTCAAAGCGCTGGTAATCAGGATAATCACAGAAATGGTTGAGTACGGTCACAAAATAGAGGAAAAAGTGAAGGCTATGAAAAGTGAAATAAAGGAAAATGTACAAGGAACCAAATGTGAAGGGAAGGAAACAAGGACTCAAATCAATGGTTTGGAACAAAAGGATGAAATAAACATTCAACCGGAACAGAATGAAGAAACAAGAATTCAAAAAAAATGAGGAGAGGCTTACAAACCTCCATGACAACTTTAAACATTCCAATATATGAATCATAGGGGTGCCAGAAAGAGAAGAGGAAGAACAAGAAATTGAAAGTTTATTTGAAAACATAATGAAGGACAACTTTCATAATCTGGCAAAGGAAACAGACCTCCAGGAAGTTCAAGAAGCTCAGAGCCTCACAAAAAAGTTGGAATAAAGGACGCACACACCAAGGCACATCATAATTACACTACCCAAGATTAAAGATAAGGAGAGAATCTTAAAAGCAGAAAGAGAAAAGACCATTACCTACAAAGGAGTTCCTATCAGACTGTCAGCTGATTTCTCAAAAGAAACCTTACAGGCAAGTAGGGGCTGGAAAGAAGTATTCCAAGTCTTGAAAGGCAAGGACCTACACCCAAGATTACTCTTTCCAGCAAAACTGTCATTTAGAAAGGAAGGGAAGATAAAGTGCTTCCCAAATAAGGTCAGATTAAAGGAATTCATCATCACCAAGCCCTTATCATATGAAATGTTAAAGGGACTTATCTAAGAAAAAGAAGATAAAAACAATGAACATTAGAGAAGGAAGATGGCGGCACAGTAGAAGGGAGCAGATTCCACTTCCCCCTACACACGGGAGAAAAACCTGGCCCATCTACGGAGGAACAGAGCAAACAAACAACAGTAACACAGCATATTTGAAAATAAGAGATCAAAAATTGTATCGGACATTGAAAAACCAGACGGTAAGGACAGTAATTCAGAACAATAGGAGCCCAGGGATCAGCGCAGAGACAAGAGCAGCTGAGGCCCCAGCCCGGCACTTGCCAGGCCTGCCACAGGGCTCTAGGGAGGGAGCCAGGTCAACTGCTCCCTCCCCAGCCAAACAATGTTTGAACAGCACCAGGAGACACCTGGTTGCTTGAAGTCTCAGAGAGGAGTTAAGGTCTGAATGGCAAATACACTGGGGATGTGAGCATCCACGCACATCCCTGGGAGGAGTGAATGCCAGAGCTTGAGCAGAGGCACCCGTGTATGACCAAAAATGGGCTGAGCAACCATAGTCGCCCACGCATGACTGAAGATGGCTGCACACATGAGAATGGAGACAGCTGCCTGACAATAGGTAATGGCGCGAGACCGCAAACGGCTACATGACCATAGGCACCCGCAGGTGACTGTAGACAGCCGCTTGAACATAGGCGCCTGCGCCACTGGAGATGGCTGTGTGACCATAGGCACCCGAGCACCACCAGAGACAGCTGCGGGCACAGGAACAGAAACAGCTGCACACAACTGAAGACATGAACTGACATCCATAAACTCAGGAAAGTGCGCGCTCCCCAGGAGGCTCAGAACACACGCCCGAGGCCTTGTGCAGAGAAGCGCCAGGCTAGCTCTGGGGAGAGTGCGTGGCTAGTCCTGGGGGGGAATAGCCCAAAGACAACGGTGTACGGAACAGGAGAAAGGCCATACTGTCACCCCTCGGCCTTTGTAGCCAGCAACACCAGAAAAACCAGCTCAGAAAGTTTGAAAACAGCAAGAGTTTTTTGTTTGGTTGGGTTTTTTTGTTTGTTTGTTTGCTTGCTTGCTTCCTTGTTTTTAAATAATTCCTTAATTATTATTTCTTTATTATTTTTATCTTTTTTACCCCTCAACTCCTTTTGTCTCTCTTTACTTCTTTCTTATTTTATTCCTTCTTCCCTTCTTTCCAATTGTATCTCTACTTCCTTCCTCTTTTTTTCTACTTTTTCATTTTTTCCCTCTTTTCTCTTTTTATATACCCACGAGTGAGACAAACAAACAAACCTGGAACTGTGAAAAAAAACAGAGTTGGTCCCAAAAAGAGGGCATCCCAGCACCTGAGACAGTGGAAGCTATGAACAACAGGATACCTGAAGGAGACTGCACCACTGAATCTCACAGGTATTCTACCACAGAAGTTCACGCCATAAACCCAGGGAGCCAGAACAGACAAGTTTAAGAAGCTGAGGCTAACAAGAAGGGTCTCATGAACAATGGGAAGACAAAGAAACAATCCCCAAATGAAAAGAAAGGAGGAAGCCCCAGAAAGAATGCTAGATGAAATGAAGACAACTCAATTATCAGATATTGAGTTCAAAGCAATGGTTGTCAGGAAGCTCCATGAGCTTTCAATGAACTACCACAAACTACAGGGAAGCTATGATGAACTCTTTGCAAACTATATCAAGATGAAAAAGGAATAGAAACTATCAACAAGGGCCAAGAGGAAATGAAGAATACAATTTCTGAACTGAAGAACACAGTAGAAGGAAGGAAAGCACAATTGATGAAGCAGAAGATCAGATCAGCAAGTTGGAGGAAAAAGAAGAAAAAAACACACAGAAAGAGCAAGAAAAAGAAAAGACTCTCAGAAAGAATGAAGACAATAAGAAACGTCATAATATCCATATACTGAGGATACCAGAAGGAGAAGAAGAGCAAGCGACAGAAAACCTATTTGAAAAAGTCATGATGGAAAACTTCCCTAATTTGATGAGAGAGAAACTCACATAAATCCAGGAAACACATAGAGTCCCAATTAAGAGGAACCCAAACAGGCCCACTTCAAGACACAGCATCATTAAAATGGCAAAATTCCAAGACAAAGAGAGAATCTTAAAGGCAGCAAGGGAGAAAAAGGAAGTAACATACAAGGGAGCCCCGATAAGGTTAGCAGCTGAATTCTCAATGGAAACACTCCAAACCAGAAGAGAATGGCAAGAAATATTCCAAGCAACGAGAACCAAAGAACTGCAACCAAGACTGCTTTACCCAGCAAGGCTTTCAATCAAGACAGAAGGCCAAATAAGGAGCTTCCCAGACATAAGAAATCTACGAGAACAGAAGTCCACCAAACCACTTCTGCAAGAGATGCTAAAGAGACTGCTTTAAGGAAAGGAAGGAAAAGACAGAGAGAGGGAGAGAAAGAGAGAGAGAGACAGAGAGAGACAGAGAAAGGATAACAGGTATGAAAATGAAAATGAATAAGTATTTACCAATCATAACCTTAAATGTAAATGGATTAAATGCTCCAATCAAAAGACATAAAATAGCTGAATGGATATGAAAGCATGACCCACACATATGCTGCCTACAAGAGACTCACTTCAGGAAAAAGACATACACAGACTCAAAGAGAAGGGCTGGAAACAAATTTTATAAGCAAATGGACAGGAAAAAAAAAAAAAAGCCGGGGTAGCAATACTCACATCAGACAAAACAGACCTCAAAAGAAGAACTATAAGGAAAGACCCAGATGGTCATTTCATAATACTCAAGGAAAGAATCCACCAAGAAGACATAAACATTGTAAACATATATGCACCCAACATAGGAGCACCTAAATACATCAAGAAAATCTTAGAAGACTTCAAGAAAGATATTGACAGCAACACAATTATAGTAGGGGATTTGAACACCCCACTGTCAAAAATGGACAGACCTTCCAAACAAAATATCAACAAAGATATTGTGGCATTGAACAACACTCTAGATGAAATGGACTTAACTGATATATATAGAGCCCTTCATTTCAAAGAATCTAAATACACATTCTTTTCAAAGGCACATGGAACATTTCCAAAGATAGAACACATGATAGGACACAAAACAAGCCTCAAAAAATTCAAGAAAATTGAAATCATACCAAGCACTTTCTCCAACCACAAGGAACTGAAACTAGAAACCAACCCCAAGGGGAAAAACCCAAAACACTCAAAATTATGGAGATTGAATAGTATGCTATTAAACAATGAATGGGTCAAGAATGAAAATAGGGAGGAAATCAAAAAGTTTCTGGAAACAAACAATAATGAACTCCCAATGACCCAAGACTTATAGGACACAATGACCCCAGACTTATAGCGAAGGCAGTCCTCAGAGGGAAGTTCATAGCAATACAGGCCTACCCAAAAAAGACAAAAACATTTCAAACAACCTAAACCTACGCCTACAAGAACTGGAGGGTCAACAACAAAGACAGCCCAGAGCAAGTAGAAGGAAGGAAATAACCAAGATCAGAGCAGAATTAAATGACATAGAGATTAAAAGCATAATTCTAAGGATCAATGAATCCAGGAGCTGGTTCTTTGAAAATATAAACAAAATCTACAAGCCTTTAAGCAGGCTCATCAAGAGAAAAACAGACAAGACCCAGATAAACACAATCAGAAATGAAAGAGGAGATATTACAACTGACACCACAGAAATACAAAGGATTGTAAGAAATTACTATGAAGAACTGTATGCCAAGAAACTTGAAAACCTAGGTGAATTGGACATGTTTTTAGAAAAATATAATCTCCCAAAACTCAATGAAGAAGAAGCAGAAAGCCTGAACAGACCAATAACAGCAGATGAAATTGAAGCAGTAATCAAAAAACTCCTGACACACAAAAGCCCTGGACCAGATGGTTTCGCAGGAGAATTTCACAAAGCATTTAAGGAAGAGTTAAGCCCTATCCTTCACAGACTATTTGAAAAAATTCAAAATGATGGAAGACTCTGGAACTCTTTTTATGAAGCCAGCATCATTGTAATCCCAAAACCAGATAAAGACACAACAAAGACGGAGAACTTCAGGCCAATATCGCTGATGAACATAGATGCTAAAATCCTCAACAAAATATTGGCAAACCGAGTCCAACAATACATTAAAAAGATCATACACCATGACCAAGGGGCATTCATCCCAGGGATGCAAGGATGGTCCAACATTCGCAAATAAGTAAATGTAATACATCACATAAACAAAAGGAAAGACAAAAATCACACAATCATATAAATAGATGAGGAAAAAGCATTTGATAAGGTACCACACCCATTTATTATGGAAAAAAAAAAAACTCAGCAAAGTGGGAATAGAGGGAGCATTCCTCAACATAATAAATACCATATGTAAGAAACCTACAGCCAACATCATACTCAATGGGCAAAAACTGAAATCTTTTCCACTAAGATCAGGAACAAGACAAGGTTGTCCACATTCACCAGTTGTATTCAATATAGTATTGAAAGTCTTAGCTACAGCAAGTAGACAAGAAAATGAAATAAAAGGCATCCAGCTTGGAAAGGAGGAAATAAAACTATCATCGTTTGCAGATGATATGATAGTGTACATAGAAAATCCTATAGACTCGGCCAAAAAGCTGCTCGACCTAATAAATGAATTTGGCCAAACAGCCAGATACAAAGTCAATATGCAGAAATCAAAAGCATTTTTGTATACCAACAATGAAACAGCAGAAGCAGAAACCAAGAAAAAAATCCCATTCGATTTAGGAAAAAGAAAAATAAACTACCTAGGAATAAACCTAACCAGGGAGGTAAAAGACCTGTATGCAGAAAACCACACAACACTGAAGAAAGAAATCAAGGAAGACTCAAACAAATGGAAACGTATACTGTGTTCATGGATCGGAAGAATTGTCATCAAAATGTCCATACTACCCAAAGCAATTTACAGATTCAATGCAATACCTATTAAAGTACCAATGCCATAATTCACAGACATAAAACAAACACTTCAAAAATGTATATGGAACCATAAACAACCTAGAATAGCTGCAGCAATCTTGAGAAAGAAGAGCAAAGTAGGAGGGATCACAATACCTCTTACCAAACTGTATTACAAGGCCACTGTAATTGAAACAGCCTGGTACTGGCATAAAAACAGGCGCATGCACCAGTGGAATAGAACAGAGAGCTCAGAAATAAACCCAAGTCTCTACGGTCAATTAATATTCAACAAAGGGGGCAGCAACATAAAATGGAATAAAAATAGCCTCTTCAACAAGTGGTGTTGGGAGAACTGGACAGCGACATGCACAAAAATGAAACTCGAGCACCAACTTACACCATACACAAAAATAAATTCAAAGTGTATAAAAGATTTAAATATAAGCCGTGACACCATTAAAGTCCTAGAGGATGCATAGGTAGAAAAATCTCACATATTTCACCCAGCAACATTTATACTGATACATCTGCTAAAGAAAGGGACATAAAGGAAAGAATAAACAAATGGGATCTCATCAAAATAAAAAGCTTCTGCACAGCCAAAGAAAACAGTATTAAAATAAAAAGAGAACCAACTGTATGGGAAAACATATTTACCAATGATACCTCAGACAAGGGTTTAATCTCCAAAATATACGAAGAACTTACACGACTCCACTCTAAGAGGACAAGCAACCCAATTAAAAAATGGGCAAAGGACTTGAACAGACACTTCTCCAAGGAAGACATACAGAGGATCCAGAGACACATGAAAAGATGCTCAGTATCACTAGCTATAAGAGACATGCAAATTAAAACCATAATGAGATACCACTTCACACCAGTGAGAATCACCATCATAAACAAAGCAACAAACAAGTGTTGGAGAGGTTGTGGACAAAAGGGGACCCTGGTGCACTGTTGGTTGGATTGTAGACTGGTACAACCACTATGAAAAACAGTATGGAATTTTCTAAGAAAACTAAAAATGGATTTACCTTTTGGCCCAGCAATTCCACTGCTAGGATCATATCCTAAGAACCCTGAAACACCAATCCAAAAGAACCTATGCACCCCAATGTTCATAGCAGCACAATTTACAATAGCCAAGTGTCGGAAGCAACCTAGGTGCCCATCAGTAAACGAATGGATGAAGAAACTACGGTACATTTATACAATGGAATTTTATTCAGCAGAAAGAAAGGAGCTCCTACCCTTCAGAACAGCATGGATGGAACTGGAGAGCATTATGCTAAGTGAAATAATCCAGGTGGTGAAAGACAAATACCATATGATCTCACCTTTAACTGGAACCTAATCAACAAAACAAACAAGGAAGCAGAATATAACCAAAGACACTGAAATTGATAACAGGCTGACAGTCACCAGAGGGGAGAGAGAAGGGAATTTCAGGGGGAAAAGGGAACGGTTTAGAGTAGCAAGTATGAAAGATACATGGACAAAAACTCATGAGGGGGTGGAAATGGGAGGGAGGTGGTGAGGGCTGGGGTGGTGGGCTGGGATGGGAGTAAAAGATAGAAAACTGTACAAGAACACCTATTAAAGTAAAAAATAAATAAATAGATGATATAAAAGATAAAAAACTATGAACATTAAGATGACAACAAACTCAGAACTATCAACAACTAAACATAAAAACAAACAAACAAAAACGAACTAAGCAAACATCTGGAACAGGAACAGATTCACAGAAATGGAGATCACATGGAGGGTTATCAGTGGGGCAGGGGAGGGGGAAAAGGTACAGAAAATAAGTAGCATAAATGGTAGGTACAAAATAGATGGGGAGGTTGAGAACAGTATAGGAAATGGAGAAGCGAAAGAACTTATATGTACAACCCATGGACATAAACTAAGGTGGGCAAATGATGGTGGGAGGGGGATAAAGGGTGAAGGGGATTAAAGGGGAGAAAAAAAATTGGACCAGTGTAATAGCATAATCAATAAAATATATTTTTTAAAAAGAAAAAAGTAAATATCAATTATACAGAAAACAAATAAAATACAAATATAGATCTCATTCATTATGTCTGTTAGTTAAGTCAAGTTAGGTAAGTATGTATGTATGTATGTATGTATGTAAGTATGTATTTCTTTATTCATTCATTCATTCCAGGAAACAGAAGCTTTGGAAAGCAACTGTATAAATGCTTCTCTAAATACCTCTTATTCATTTATGATAATAAAAAAAAGCATTAAAGCCCGGGTGTCAAGAACTACCAGTGATTACTTTGTACAATTAGAGATAAGCCACACCTTCAGAAGAATAATTTCATGTCAAGTTAATGGAATTAGATAAATGAATGGGATAAATTGCTACAAGAGATTGCCCCCAGGTTACTGGTTATCTTTTCTTCAGTTCTGCTACATAGGTTGGGTCTTACTATATAATTTGTGAACACTCTACCACAGTTAATTAATGTTTTACCATAACAATAATACTACTTCATGCCTATCGGTCAAGTAGAAAAGAAAGGAAACAAACTTCAAGGCCTAATACAGATTTTAAAAGATAATGGGAAAATATTTACTAATAAAAGGGGGAATAAGAAATTAAGCAACAAAGAAGACAAGCAACCCAATTAAAAAATGGGCAAAGGACTTGAACAGACACTTCTCCAAGGAGGACATACAGAGCGTCCAGAGACACACGAAAAGATGCTCAGTATCGCTAGCTATCAGAGACATGCAAATTAAAACCACAATGAGATACCACCTCACACTAGTCAGAATGGCCATCATAAACAAAGCAATAAGTGTTGGAGAGGTTGTGGAGAAAAGAGAACCCTAGTGCACTGTTGGTTGGATTGCAGACTGGTACAACCACTATGGAAACAGTATGGAATTTCCTCAGAAAACTAAAACTGGATCTGCCTTTTGACCCAGAAATTCCACTGCTAGGATTATATCCTACAAACCCTGAAACACCAATCCAAAAGAACCTACACACCCCAATGTTCATAGCAGCACAATTTACAATAGCCAAGTGCTGGAAGCAACCTAGGTGCCCATCAGTGAATGAGTGGATGGAAAAACTATGGTACATTTACACAATGGAATTCTATGCAGCAGAAAGAAAGAAAGGAGCTCCTACTCTTCACAACGGCATGGATGGATCTGGAGAGCATTATACTAAGTGAAATAAGCCAGGCGGTGAAAGACAAATACCATATGGTCTCACCTTTAACAGGAACCTAATCAACAAAACAAACAAGCAAGCAAAACAAAACCAAAGACACTGAAATTGAGAACAGGCTGGCAGTGACCACAGGGGAGAGGGGAGGGAGTTTTAGGGGAAAAGGGTAAAGGGCTTGCAGGAACAAGTATAAAGGACACATGGACAATAACGAGGGCCCGGTGTGGGGGCGGGGAGTGGAAATGGGAGGAAGGACTGTGGGGGTGAGCTGGGATGGGGGGAAAGGCTGAAAACTGTACTTGAACAACAATTAAAATTTTAGAAAAAATTAAAAAAAAAATTCAGCCAGAGTTTCTCAGTCAGTAATACTACACTACCGAAGCCACCCTCTGGGCTCAGTGGTACCTCACACACATGCTTTGCCACTCGAGCACACAACAGCCTTGGGCAAGCATGGCTGCCCTCAGGTGGTGGCCTGTGCTCTGGTGTCTTCTCATTTCCAGACCCAATCAGAAGGAGAGACCAAATCTGAGATACCATTCTCAAGACAAAAGGCAGAAGAGGACTAACAGAAACTTGTTAGCACTCTTAAAGCTCTGTTCAGAACTAGAATTCTGTTACTTCTGCATACGCTCTACTTGCCACAACAGGTCATAAGGCCAAGCCTGACCATGGGCCAGGGAGGAACTGCAAATCATTTAACGGAAGTCAGGAAAGTAAAATCGATCCTCTCACAGGAAAAGCAAGAAGATGAAAACTATAATATTATTTATACCACACATTGTACAACTTCCATACCTAATGCTTTTCTCCTCACTGTTGGTAAGTCTGGGCCAAAACATACATCCACAACCATTAAGGGAACAAAAAAAAAGTCCAGGCCTGACAATCCCAGGAAGATGATGATATGAACTCATGCCTCTTTACCTCCACTATCATTTTTTGATCTCTCTGCTGCAACAGACACAGGCCTAGAGCCTGCAGACAGCCCATGGTATTGAAGGCTTGGCCTCTGTGGAGTATAGAGGTGGGAACTGAGACCTGCAAGGTTTTAATCTTTCTGGAAGCTGGGCAAGTGTCTTGAGACCAGCTTCTTGGCACCCAGAAAAAAACTTTAAATTAATGGTTCTAGAAAAAGCCTGGACTGTGGAGATCAGAGGACACTTGAGTGGGGAGCTTATCTCTCTGAATCGTAAGTCACCAAGACCAGAACTGTGCTCTAAGGAGCTAAGAAGGAAATTATGACAACATATAAGGAGGCTGGGCACCCAAAAACACAGTGATCAGTCAGGACAAAGGAAGAAAACCCACAATCAAACAGAGCTGCTTGAAGACAGAGCGGTCATATGGGTCACAAAAACAACAAGGGAACTCAGGAAGATTTAACTACAACAGAGAAAAGTCTTGCTGGATCTAAAAACATGATTCTCCAAATAAACCATATAGCAGATAACTGAAGGAAAAAATGGGTCATGGCAAAGGTCCAAATTCATGGTTTGTAAGATCAAGTGGAAAAAATGGCTCCAAGCAGCAAAACAGAATCATGACAGAAAAGATAAGAGCCTAAGAGGACATGATAGCAGATAACAGACTACTGAGAGAAAGCCGGTGGCCAAACACTACACCTGGCACCTGGCAGGAAAAATAAAGTGCATGGAAACTCACGAAATGTACTACTCACAAACCTCATGCAACAAAATATCTGTGAAAGAATTCTGACTAGAGAACTAATCAGAACAGAGATTCTCTGGGAAAGAAGGGATGAGATAATAGCAGTAAGAAATAAACTTTGTATTTGCATTTGCTTCCCCTCCATATACAGTTTTCATGTATTGTATCAATTCCAGTCATTCTACAAACTATAAAAAATGCTGCCAATTCAATTGTAAATCTAATTCTATCAATTACAAGGCATTTCCTAATTTCAGAAATGCTAAAATATAAAAAAAGTGCTTTTAGAATCATGAAACATGATAGTTTTATATACAGTTTAATCTAAACAAATAATGAATAACTATCCAGTAACACAATAAATTCTAAATCAGAACTCTTAAAACAAAACAGAGCTACAACAAAGCAATATCTAGTAAGAGTTGAATTAACAGTACTAAATTGTTTCAGGAAAATCTAGGAGTTCAGAGAGGGCTAAAGAAAGAAGGAATAAAGTATCCCAAAGTTCTTAGCTGGACTTGAGAGACATAGACGTGGAAGGAAGTAAAGTATTATAAAGTTCTCACTTTGCGGAAGAGAGTAGAAGGAAGAGGCAGAAAAATGAACCAATCATAACCAAGTTAAGCTGCTGAGGAAAATCATTATCTCATTTTCAAAAAATGGCAAATTCATATTCTTAATTAAAAGCACAGAGAAAGAAAAATTCATCATTAATGGAATGAAAATGCCTAATAGAGTTTCCAAAGTAACTGCATTTAAAATACAATCCAAAATAACTTTATCAAACCAGCAAAAAAAGAAAAAGAAAAACGGTAAGAAACCACAAATAAAAATATATAACAAAAAAAGCAAGTTAAAAGAAAAATTATTTATACAATAGTTTGTAAAAAAATAAAATTATTCCATTAAAAGACTTGGGATATATTCTGTGTAAAACAAATACTATGTTTAAAACAAAATAAGGAAATGCTTGAAAAGATAGGCATGGGAATTAGAATTTTTTAAGTATATTTTACTGATTATATTATTACAATTGTCCCTTTTTTCCCTCCTCTTTATCTCCTCTGCCCTGCACCCTACCCTCCCTTCAAGCATTCTCCCCCACCTAAGTTCATGTTCATGGGTCATACAAATAAGTTCTCTGGCTTTTCCATTTCCCATACTATTCTTATCCTCCCCCTGTACATTTTGTAGCTACAATTTATGCTTCTTATTCCCTGTACATTTTCCCCCATTTTTCCCTCCTCCCCCTCCCTGCTGATAACGCTGCATGTGATCTCCATTTCTGTGAATCTGTTCCTGTTTTAGTTGTTTGCTTAGTTTGTTGTGTTGTTCTGTTTTGTTTTTTTAGGTTCAGTTGTTGATAGTTATGAGTTTGTTGTCATTTTAATGTTCATAGTTTTGATCTTGTTCTTTTTCTTAGATAAGTCCTTTTAACATTTCGTATAATAAGGGCTTGGTTAACTTGGCCTTATCTGGGAAGCACTTTATCCGCCCTTCCTTTCTAAATGATAGCTTTGCTGGATAGAATAATCTTGGATGTAGGTCCTTGCCTTTCAAGACTTGGAATACTTCTTTCCAGTCCCTTCTTGCCTGTGAGGTTTCTTTTGAGAAATCAGTTGACAGTCTTATGGGCACTCCTTTGGAGGTAACTGTCTCCTTTTCTCTCACTGCTTTTAAGATTCTTTCCTTATCTTTAACCTTGGATAATTTAATTATGATGTGTCTTGGTGTGTTTCTCCCTAGGTCCAATTTCTTTAGGACCCTCTGAGCTTCCTGGACTTCCTCCTGGAAGTCTATTTCCTTTGCCACATTGGGGAAGTTGTCCTTCATCATGTTTTCAAATAAATTTTCAATTTCTTGCTCTTTGTCTTCTCCTTCTGGCACTCCTATATTTCAGATGTTGGAATGTTCAAAGTTGTCCCAGAGGTTCCTAAGCCTCTCATTTTTTTTTTTTTTTTCAATTCTTGTTTCTTCATTCTGTTCCAGCTGAATGTTTATTTCTTCCTTCTGTTCCAAACCATTGATCTGAGCTCTGGTTTCCTTCCCTTCTGGAACCAACCACTGTTGGTTCCCTGTATATTTTTCTTTATTTCACTTTGCATAGCCCTCACTTTTTCCTCTATTTTGAGATCATACTTAGTCATTTCTGTGAGCATCCTGATTACCAGTGTTTTGAGCTCTGCATCTGATAGGTTGACTAACTCCTCATCTCTCAGCTCTTTTTCTGGAGTTTTGATCTGTTCTTTCATTTGGCCCATATTTTTTTGTCTCAGCGCACTTGTTATGTTGTAAGGGGAGAAGCATTAGGTATTCACCAGGGCATAGTGACCCACATCTCTCTGTTGTGGCACTGTATGTGGGAGAGGTGTTACAGAGGAAACAATACCACTTGCTCAGGTATCATCCTGCTTTCAGTTACTTCCCTCATTACCCACAAGTGAATTGGGTCTTTCTGGTGCTGACTCCCAGGTGGGTGGGTTTGTGTACATTCTAGGACCCCGTGGGTCTCTCCAACGGATTCTCCTATGAGACTGGCAGTTTCTCCCACCACCACAACCTCCACAGGTTTCTACAGCCAGAGGTTTTGAGGCTTTAGTTCCCCACACTGGAACCCTAAGTTGCACAGTCTGTCTCACTCCCAACTTACCAGCAGGTGAATACTGGAATGTCAGTCCACCAGCCACTGCCTTACCACGTGGGTCCTCTCCATGCTGGCTTCCTGACTTCACCCTTCCTACCAGTCTGGATGAATGTTTCTTCTTTACCTCCTTGGTTGTTGGACTTCCATACAGTTCAATTATCTGGAAGTTCTGGTTGTTTTTTGTTTTTAAATTGGTTGTTATTCTTCTTTTCATTGTGCAAGGAAGTGAAGCTTATCTACTTATGTCTCCATCTTGGCTGGAAGTCTGGGATTCTTTTTGAGAGGAATTGAAAACCATGTCAAAGAAGATATGTTATAAACCCTGTCTGGGGTGCTGTCTCTATCTGGCCATTCTCAATACCATACATAGGTCACCAGGGATCTTCTCTGATCCCTCCCAGGTCCTCTGTCTTTAACAATTTCTTTTCCATGAGAGCCTCAGGGATGGCTTAACATAGACTCTCCCTTCCCTTCTAGGGGTAGCTGTCCTCTCCCTATTAGCCTCTTAAAGGATCAGAGCTCCATACTTATCATCTGTGTGGAACTAAGGCCACCTGACTAAGCAGTGTCTGATGACCACTGTGACTGTTGGAAGATGCAGTTACACTCCACACCCAGACATAAACCATATCTCCATCTTAGGGAAGGACTTCACCCCACACTGGGATAAAAACAAGGCTCAGTCTTGGGACATCAAGGCCAGCAAGTGGGTCACACACCACCCTAGGTTCTGGCTATGTGATGCACATCTAGGGAAAAACTAGGGATGCCAGCAATTTCCTTAGCTGCCCTATTACTTCATCTTTTACAAGGGAGGATAACTCTCTCCTCAGAGAAAATGGGCAATACCATATCCATCCACAGTACCTCAAGAGACCACTTTTGGGAGAAATTTGACCAACTGGGAGAAATTTGACCCTGAATCTCTAATCTTGTTTTGCAACACAGCCTAGGCCCAATATAAACTGGGCAATGAAGAAGTATGGCCAGTTAACAACACCATTAATGTATTTTAATAGTATGTGTGTGCGTGTGTATATATATGCACACACACATATACACACATGCACTCATATTTATTTATTTATTTGAGAGAGGAGAAGGGAGGGAGAAAGAGAGGGAGAGAAACATCGATGAGCAAGAGAAACATCTATCGGTTGCTTTACACATGTGCCCCAACAGAGGTGGGGGGATGATGTGGGGAGATGGGGCCTGGACCACAACCCAGGCATGTGCCCTGACTAGGATTCAAACAGGGGACCTTTCAGTTGGTGGGATTACAACTAACCTGCTGAGTCACACAATCACAGCATAACACCATTACTGTTAATATTATCTTACAGCTAGACCTGTTTTGTCAGTCTCAAGGAAAAAAATTAAGGTTCCACATATCTACAACTTTTTCGCTCTCAGAAATGATCCTAAGCTATATATTTACTGCCTATAAACTAGAAAAACATACCCAAATAGAAACATTCCAAAAATAGATAGATAAATCTGTCAGTCATTTGACAGCATTTGGGTGGCAACCTATGTCTCTTAAAAGTGTATGTTTGCCAACAGAGAAACTTTTATTTCTAGAAGTTATGAAATGTGTTTGCTAATCTAAAGAAAGCTAATTGCTTACTTTTTAGTTAATTGGAGTTTGATTCTTTTCCACTCTTTTAAAAGAACAAGAATTTTCCTTATGCTTTATATTTTTCTCCCTACCTGATCCCTCCAGAATTTGGCAACTCTTAACCAGTGAGTCATGCAATACGTTTGTTTGCATGAATCCAATGAGAATCTGTTCTCTTTACACACAAGACCAGTTTCCAACTGTGGTTTTATTCATCAAAACTGTGGAATGTCGTGTCTGAGAAAGACATGCCTAGACTCTGGATGTCATTAGAAATCCTTAAGGAGTAAAGAGTGACTTTGGAAGCCAATTAAACCCCTTGGAGAAACAGCCCAGAACCTTGCTTATTTACATGATTCATGACAGTTTTTCCAGGTAAGGAATCAAGACTGCTTTCCTGAGAGATGGCAAAAAAGTACCTCAAGACATTTAGGGCCTCAACTTGAGGTCCCCCAAAACCTGATGGCAAGTGTGTGGCTTGGCTTCTTTGCCCTGCGAGGCTAATTAAAGTCCTCCATCTGAAAATTCCTTATGAGATTCCAGCAAAGCACATGTAAATAGCCTATGTGACTGATTGCTATTGTTGTTGTGTTTATGCAAATAATCAGGCCAAATTGAAACTGGACTTAAAGTAGCAAATAAATTGGTCTTAATTTGGTTCTTTGATAAAAACAAGGGTGATTTTAGGGAGAGAAATTGTGTTTCAATGGAAATCATAAGGCAGAAATTGTGTTTCAATAGATATCTAATACCCAGTTGTGGATATTAGACTCTAGTTCAGTTAGTTGTCTTCAAAGTTTTATTTTTCACCTATAAACTAATCTGGATCCTGAATTCTAATTTTCTTCAACTCTCATTTTTCTCCCATCCTTTGACTTGGAATTATCAAAAACTAAAACTTTTTTTCCATAAAACTTCCAGTACACCATACAGAATTTACCTGAACACCTGATGACATCACCAGAGATAGTTTGGTTTTCACTGCTTGCTTTCATTCTAGCAAAAGAAATTTGAGCCTTTACATCTAAAAATCTTCTCACCTTACACACTAGGAAACTGGTTTATAATTTGCTGTGATCATTAACTCATTAACCTTTGTGTGTTTTCCTTCTGTTTTCATAGGCATACACCTTATTAAATACCTGATTGCTTGTTCACACCATATAGGTCTCACTTTCGGAGCCCATCTGCATCACCACCTCCTGAGATGAGACTCTACAATTTAACTGAACTTATTTTCAGAACTAAATAATTGAGTCAATGAAACAGCTGTGAAATTCCAAGGAATTACTAGCTGGGTCCAACTGACTAAAGTTAAACCTTTTCCTTCCCAGGAGAATCCAGATGAGATAGTCCACATCAAGCACACCTATGACTGCCAACCCCTTGAGGACTTAAAATTTCTTTTTAAAATGAGAAAGTCTGGAGTCAACAGACAGTAAAATCAAAGCCTCCTGTCTAGAAGTTGTCACAGTACAGATGCCTCCACAAGGATTCCAACTTGCCCAGTAGTTCCATCTTCTAGACACCACATATGACACCCTTCAAGAACAGCAACAAACTCACTCGGACTTTACAAAAGCCCTCTCCCCTGAGTAAAAGTACCCCTCCTCTCTTGGCTCACTTCCTCTTTTTGGCAGATAGCAAGAATCTCTGGGCCCAGGAATAGGCAGGACTATGTGCCTTTACAGCTGGAAGAAACTACAGAAAATAAGACCTCCACCCATTTACCCTTGTAAGATTACAAGGACCCAAAGTCCTTCAGGAGAGAAATGTTACAGTAGGTAGTTAGTTAAATATTAACAAAAAGGAAGGAGCAAACATAACCAGCCTGCTTAATAGGAACGAACAATTTTACAGTCACTCTGGGCATTCCAATAGGCAGGACAGACACTTTACAGTCACTCTGGGGAGTTGCCCTGGATTAATGGGGGAAAGGAGAAACAGTTAAGGGGAAAGGCCTTTCACTAAGTGTATGCAGAGTGGAAGCCAAAATGGAGATCATAAATGGCAGGAGAGAAACCTGGAAAAATCTGGGAAAAATATAGGATAGGATAAGGAAGCAAATCCTCATCCTGGCTTTTCAAGACTGGATAGTTTGAGAGAAAGCCTGCTCTCTCCCAAGCCCAAGGAAATACAGGGAAGCTTAACAAAGGCCCCAGTCTCTTTCATAGCCATGCAGGCCAAAGTACAGCACTGTTCATGAGCCAGATGGGAATAGAGACTAAGCTAGACTGATGAAGCCTTGGATGCTGGAGTAATACCATGGCAGTTCAGGGCCCTGGCCCTCCTCCTGGGCTTAACAAAGGAGCCCTGCAGCCCTGGACACTGGACTTCTCTCACAGCAAGACAGAGCTAACGCACATGGTCATGGATGAGGTACTGGGCATGGTGTATCTAAGGGCAGATCAACAATGCCGGCCAGCTTCTGCTGCTGGAATTGCCAGGGAAGTGACTCATCGAAGTAAAGCAGCGTTTTCAAGGGCACTCTAATAAATTTTACCACCATCACTTAAAATCCTCCTACACACGTGTACCTGAAATTCTTTCCTGCAACATCATGAAAGAACCTATTGCCAGACAGGTCTTCCTCTGGTAACAAAGGTGTTTTATTGAAACAATTTTTATTGACTAAAAAATGTATAATACCCTTATAATAGCTAAGCCATTCCTTAAAAACTAAGTTTTCTTTCAGGTAAAAATGTTGTAATAGAGATGATTTGAGCATGAGCAGATGAATGGAGGTGTGTTAAATAAGAAACAGAAGTGTGACAGAGGGCAAGTCTTTCAGAGTTTCATCGTTAAAGGAAAAAAATAACAATGAACCACCTGAAAATATGTGAGCTGTTCACAAATATATATACGCAAGCACCACAGCTGATCTTCCTACTTACCAGCAGGTGGTGTGTTAGACCACAAGCACTGAGTTTAAGACCATGAGAGTCTAACACCAAGCGCCTCCTAGAATTAGCTTTTCATATTAAATAACAGTTTAGAGTAAAAAGGTTGAAGTCTGGCTATAAAGAAAAACCTTTGCTTTGAAGTAACAGTCTTTGAATTTGCATCTTAATAGGACTTTTATTCTTTCCACACCATTATGGAAGGATTGCAACCTCATCACAATACCAAGAAAGATCAACATAATTTTGAAAATATGTGAAGAATTTTTCTTCCTAATTAAAATTGTTAATAAGAGACAAGGAGTGACCAAATACTACAAAGAATAAAATATACTTTCATAAAATATTTATTTCAATCAAATTCCTAATAAAACACAGTATATTTATTAATTTAACACAAAAGATTTTATTACATGTTAATATATTTACTTTCTTTTCTTTTTTTTGATACTCACCTGAGGATACGTTTATCGATTTCAGAGAGACAGAAACACTGATTGGTTGCCTCCCACAGATGCCCTGACCAGCAATTGAATATGCAACCAAGGTACATATGTGCCTGACTTGGAATCGAACCCCCAACCTTCTGGTGCACAGGATGACAATCCAACCAACTGAGACACCCAGCCATGGCTACCTTTACTTTCTTTATGACTAAACTATTACTTGCCTTCCTATCATTACATTAGATATGAAAGAAATGAATGGAAAGAATAGTCATGACAGAATGAATAACAACAAAAAAAACCTAAGACCCCTTTAAAAAGTACAAGTTTTTTTTTAATGAAAAAAATCTTTAAGTAAAACTCAATATGAAAGTTCAAAACGACTTAGTTTAATTCAATCTCCATTAACACTATGAACATATACTGAAGGCCCAGTAAGCATCCAGTACTAAGGTAAACCCTGGGGTAAAGGACGATTAGAACAAGGCCTTTGGCTTCAAGAAGCCTATAATCTAATGGTGTTTTAAAATTTTGTAAGAGCTAACTTTAACAAATGTTACGCCACTAAATAAAAGTTACTGGCTCCATATTCATGACAATCACAGGGCACGGCCCCTGTAAACACTTCCTAAATGATCACTGAAGCAGCTAAACTGAATGACAGTATAGAAGAAAGAGGTAGTGGAAGTTCAACCACATGTAAGAAAGGCTTATTGATGTCCTGTCCTTAAAATTTCATCCTTCTCAAAAACAAGGTGAGAAACAGTAAGATGGATGTTGAAGTTTTGTGTATTCTCTTCACCTGTCGCCCCCGCCACACACAACTAAATAGCTTCAGAAGCAACTTCTTATTTCAACAAAGCCCTACCCAGAACACCAGTTCTTTGTACTCGTTGAGAAGATGGGTCACATTCAGGAGCATTGGATGTATAACCAGCCTAGTTCACCTATTGGTTTAATAACAAAGATGAGAACTGGTCTTTCCTCTATGTTTGCAATTGTTATCTGTATACCTGGAAAATAAGACAGACAGATAGCATTGTGGGTTTGCCAAGTAACTCCATTTTTTTTTTAATATATTTTATTGATTATGCTATTACAGTTGTCCCATTTCTCCCCCATCATTCCCCTCCACCCTGCACACCCCCTCCCACCCACATTCCCCCCTTTAGTTCATGTCCATGTGTCATAAGTTCTTTTTTTTTTGCGTTTTTTTAATTTTTATTTTAATTGTTGATCTTGTACAGTTTTCTGTCTTTTACTCGCACCCCAGCCCACCACCCCAGCCCTCCCCACCTCCCTCCCATTTCCACCCCCCATAGTTTTTGTCTGTGTCCTTTATACTTGTTCCTGTAAACCCTTCCCCTTTTCCCCTGAAATTCCCTCCCCTCTCCCATCTGGTGACTGTCAGCCTGTTCTCAGTTTCAATGTCTTTGGTTATATTATGCTTGTTTATTTGTTTTGTTGATTAGGTTCCTGTTAAAGGTGAGATCATATGATATTTGTCTTTCACTGCCTGGATTATTTTGCTTAGCATGATGCTCTCCAGTTCATCATCACCAAGCCCTTATTATATGAAATGTTGAAGGGATTTATCTAAGAAAAAGAAGATAAAAAAATATGACAGTAAAGTCAGCAAAATCACAGATAGTAACAACCACACCTAAAACAAAAGCAAACAACTAGAACAGGAACAGAACCACAGAAATGGAGATCATATAGAGGGTTAGCAACAGGGGAGTGGGAGGAGGAGAGAGGGGAAAAAGGTACAGAGAATAAGTAGCATAGATGGTGGGTAGAAAATAGACAGGGGGAGGGCAAGATTTAGTGTGGGTAATGTAGAAGCTAAAGAACTTATGACAGTTCCAAACTGTCATAAGTTCTCCAAAAGTTCAAAACTCTTTTTTTTAAGTATATTTGATTATGCTATTACAGTTTTCCCAATTTTTCCCCCTTTACCTCCCTCCACCCTGCACACCCCAACCCTCCAGCATCCCACCCCTTAGTTCATGTCTGTGGGTCACACATACAAGTTCTTTGACGTCTCTGCTTCCTATACCAATCTTAACCTCTTCTTGCCTGTAAGGTTTCTTTTGAGAAATCAGATGATAGTCTTATGGGAACTCATTTGTAGGTAATTCTCTCCCTTCCTCTTGCTGCTTTTAAGATTTTCTCCTTATCTCTAACCCTGGATAATTTAATTATGATGTGTCTTGGTGGTTCCTCCCTGAGTCCAATTTCTCTAGGACTCTCTGAGCTTCCTGGAAGTCTATTTCCTTCACCAAATTGGGGAAGTTCTCCTCCATTATTCGTTCAAATAAGTTTTCAACTTCTTGCTCTTGTTCTTCTCCTTCTGGTACCCTTCTGATTCTGATGTTGGAGCGTTTAAAGTTGTCCAACATTTTCTTCAGACTCTCCTCATTTTTCTGAATTCTTGTTTCTTCATTCTGTTCCGGTTGAGTGTTTATTTCTTCCTTTTATTACAAATCATTGATTTGAGTCCTGGTTTCCTTCCCATTACTGTTGGTTCCCTGTATATTTTGCTTTATTTCATTTTGCATAGCCTTCATTTCTTCCTTCATTTTTCGACCCAGCTCAATCAGTTCTGTGAGCATCCAGATTACCAGTGTTTTGAACTCTGCATAAGATGGGTTGGCTATCTCCTCATTGCTTAGCTCTTTTTCTGGAGTTTTGATCTGTTCTTTCATTTGGGCCAGATTTCTTTGTCTAGTTGCACCTGTTATGTTGTAACAGTATGGGACCTTCGGTATTCATCTGGGTGGGGCAACTCTCTCTGCTGCCTTGTGGCTCTGTCTGTGGTGGAGGGGTCAGAGAGGGAATAGCGTGGCTCGCTTGATCTGCTGTAGCCCCATTTCCAAGGAACTCTTGTGTGAGACTGGGAGTTTCTCCCGCTGTGGCAACCCCCACAGTAGTTTACAGTTAGCTTGAGTCTTTAGTTTCTCATTCAGCCAGCCCTGCCTTGCCCGCACAGTCCTCCACCTTGCCACCGGTCCTTTCCTCTCGGGCTGCCTGTCTCCACTCCTCCTACCAGTCTAGGTGAATGTTTCTTTAACTCCTTGGTTGTTGGAGTTCCATGCAATTTGATTTTCTGGTACTTCTGGTTGGTTATTGTTTTTAGATTGGTTGCTATCCTTCTTTCGGTTGTAGCAGGAAGCAAAGAGTTTCTACTTATGCCTCCATCTTGGCCAGAACTCCAATTATCTTCCTCAAAAGTCTTTAAGACACATTGCTATAATGTAGGCAGAAGGATACATCCATTTTCTACTAGTATAAGCTACAAAGCTATGCATAATCTGCAGGACTAACCATGAATTTGCTTGTTTTATTTTTTAAATTAAAAAAATTCAGTTGAAACCCTTTTATAATCTTTTCAATATAAGAAAAAAGACCCCTGATTGTTTAAGAAACACACAGGGAATGAAACCCAACGGTCCACATAACATAGGCAGGAACTTTGGAACCTTCATTATGACATGGTAAAACTAAGCTGGAAAGAAGTGAGAAGCTCTAAACCTATCATTCTAGAATGTTAGGGCCACTTGATCTGCCCCAACTATCATAACTCGCGATAGGCATGGGGTGAGAAAGGAAGAGGTGTTTGTTAGTGGGGACTTTAATATTTGTCTAACTACTCTTTTGATCTGACCAAAACAATCTGACTAGATGTGTTTGTCTGGTTTTAAAATACTGGCAGAACTAACAAAGGTGAAGTAGGCAGGGGTAACTGCAATAGTCTCCTACCCAACAACCTCTTTATCAGGTGGTATTTACAGTGAAAAGACACCTCAGATGGAATTTACAAACAGATATTTATAAGCAATCTGTGATTTAAGAAAGGTTGAAGAAATAGAATTTTTAAGCTTGGTAAAGTCTCCGGTCTCTGTTGTTTTAGGCCACTGGGTATGTATGTCCAGTCCTAGGAAAAAGCAACAATGTCCAATCATGATCTTCAGGAAACAGAATCCTCCTTTCAGGGCTGATCACAGAACCAGTAAAGGTTCTTTATGTTAATTAAGGAATCTTCTAGAACATTTAGGTAGTAATATCTAAGTCCTTGCCATAGCTACTTCTGTAATGTAGATTCCACCAGGGTCCTTCAAATGCATTCTACTATTGTCAGGTTTTCCTAACCATCCTACAATGTGGTGATAGTTAACTCACATATATGTATTTTACTGTATTTAGAAGTATTTTTCGATAAACTACAGATAATACAATACTCAAGTAATGCTCTCTTGCAAAATAAATTATAGAAATAGCAGTACCTCCAAAATAATAAATTACCAATGATTTAATTTCAGTTTTCAAATCAGATCTATTTCCACCAAGTCCTTGTGAGTCTAGCCACTGTCATATATGATTCCACCTGACATCACCCAGGAACAGTGTCAAAAGTGATGTAAAAACCAGAAATCAGGCACAAATAGTACAACAAACACATGTACATAATGGGAAAGTTACCAGAAATTCCAAGACATTTACAGTGTTAAAATCCAAATGACCAAAACAAATTTTATATGTTCTCTTAATAAAGTGCAACTTTGACCCAAAAAAGGGAGAATCACACAGCATTTATTCAACAAATATTTTTAACTTCCTGCAAGATTTAAGGCCCCTCAGTGGAAGCAAAGATGGGTGAGTGGGATAAGAGAAGACTGCAGGTGGGAATGATCTTCTGTATCAAATGATGGAAGGTATGTGCCAGGCTTGAACAAACTGGATAGTGGGAACTTTGGGCAGAGGAACAAGTAAGTAGAAAAGTGCAGCTAAGGAAAAGCCATTGAGGAACAGTAACATGTGGCTGGCTGGCATACAAAAAATCAGGATCAGTGGGGCAGACAGAAGAAGAATATGGCGGCTGGAGCCTGCCATAAGTTCCCATGAGTGCCAGTCTGAAGTTCTGATGTAAAACAGGAGGCTCCATGAAGAATTCAGTGGGTATAGCTAGAGAGAGAATTAATTCACAGTCTTGCTTTAGGAAAAGACCAGTTAGGAGGTTATTGGCAACATGCAGACGCAAAGGGAGACTGACTAGGCCAGAGAAAGTAAGAAGCAGAGATAGGAACAGTATGAAAGTTACCACAGAAGAACAACTGATGAAGCTCCAGTGATGAAATGTGAGTCGGGAAAGAGAAGGCAAAGACGAAAGAGCAGGGGACTAGAAAAAGGGGGGACCAGGACTTTGATGCTTGGGCTACAGCATGTTTTTTGCATTTATGGGACCTGTGACCTTGATGTCTTTTTTACCTTAACTGTAAAGCAAGGCTCCTAGACCACAGTATTTCACCAGTCCTTTCCCACATTAAAGTTTAGGAATTCTAAGGTTCCAAGGTTTTACGTTTTGTTAGCTGAGAGAAGAATGGTACAAGAAAAAGACAGGGAAGCCAAGAGGTATACCCTGCAGTAGAGGACATCTCATATACCTGTGGACCACAGATGCTCCAAAAATGATTTTATATTGACTGTAAATTATTATATCAGTTTGTTTTCTGGATTGCAACAGGGTTAGTGTAAAGAGCAAAAGCTATGAAGCCAAACAGACTCTTGTTAAAATACAGATAGGCCAAATGAATTTGAGCAAGTTACTTAATGTCCCTAAATCTCATTATTTAATCCATAAAAGAGAGGCACTATGTGGGAGGATCAGAGCTATAAAGGGCTGACTGCCAGCAGATAGTCAATGAATGGTAGCTTTCCCAAAATAGTTCCACAAATGACCTTATGCTATGGTTTTTATCTTTCCACTGCACTGCTGCTGTCATTTAAGACATTTCATTTAATAAATAAAAGGTTTTATTAGCACAATCTGTAGCATTTGCAAATTTGTATAATGTTGGACATTCCAATAACAATTACAGGACTCACAAAGCTGTTCCAACCCAAACATGTTTTCTTTAAAAATCCACCTTCAGCACCTGGCTGGCATAGTTCAGTGGATTGAGCGCGGGCTGTGAACCAAAGAGTCGCAGGTTCAATTCCCAGTCAGGGCACATGCCTGGGTTGTGGGCCAGGTTCCCAGTGGGGGCCATGCAAGAGGCAACCACACATGGTTGTGTCTCTCTCCCTTTCTCTCTCCCTTCCCCTCTCTAAAAATAAATAAATAAAATCTTTTTAAAAAATCTTTAAAAAAAAAAATCCACCTTCAATTTCTCTCTCTAGCTCCTGATCCATACATTTGATGGTCCACTCAGTATCTTGCTGGACTATCTATCTCACAGGCCACTCACTCAACCTCAGTGTGTCCTGTAATCTATCTCACAGTCCAACGGCCCATGCTCCCATGTCCATCCTCTCCTCAGTTCCCTATCTCAATCAATGTGGTCACAATACACCCAGGTGATTATGTCAGAGAATTGTGGGTATTCCTTGGCACCTCCTTTTTCTTCAAATGCTAGTGAACAATCCTATCCTGTCCATTCAAGTCTGCCTGCTCTCTTTAATCTATTTCTCTCCAGTCTACCCTAGTCTAAGCTGCCATTAACTTTCATCTGGAAAACAGCAACAGCCAGACTCATCTCTGCCTTTCCTCCTTTCCATTCCCTCCACCAACCCACCCCCATCCATTCAACAGAGAAGCCAGGGGCAGCTTCAGAAGCTTTCCATGATGTTCTATTACTTTTAGAATAAAGTAAAACATCACTCACGGTTTTCAAGGTTCTGCATAAACAGGCCCCTTTCAAGCCACCTGACCTTCCTCCATGCTCTCAGCTACTAGCCTTACCCCCAAGGCCTTCATACAATTCCCTCTGCTTAGACTGTTCAGCCTTAACTGAACCCCTTTTCGCCTAGTTAATTACCACTCATACCTTGGAACTCGGACACAAAAGCAGCTTCCAGGAAAATGGCATGAACCAATCCCAGATTACATCAGGTGCTCTGCTCTGACATTGCCCATGTTGCTCCTTTGAAATACACACTATAGTCAAATTAAATAGGACTGTTTCACCTACCAGACCATGAGCAAGGCAAGAGCAAAGGGCAGGGACAATACGTGTCTTGTTAATAGGTATTCCCCCAAGCACAGTGCCTTGCACGTATAAAAGACTCAGTGTACATTTTTTAAATAACTCAATGAACTAACCATCCATCCATCCAACAATTTATAAAACCTCATGTAGTTGGACCCAACTCTTGATGTACAAGCAGGGTAATGTGCATCATCTCACCTTTCCTTAGAAACTTTACCTTTAAATCTGGTTAACTTTTCTTTCTGGTTGAATATATGCCTTAAGTCTCCCATAAACTAGACCTGTATGAGTGTTCTGAAAGAAATGTTTGTACTGGAATTGTGAAAACAGCCAACAAGACCAAGATAAGGCAGGGAGGGCCAAGGCAATCCTCCGGCATAAAAAAAAAGAGAAACCCAAATGAAAGGGGACAGGGGGTGGAGATCAAACTATTAAGCTAAGCAGTACATAGGAAAGGAGGAAAGTACTCAAAATTGGCTCCAAATTACCATAAATTTCTCTTAACTTGCTCTTAAAATTTATATAATCAACCTTACGAAGTAATGTGTGCACACCACAGTTTGACAACCACTATAGAGCAATGTGCAGATCTTTGAGAATTCAAGCCATTCTGCCTTTAAGATGTTATCCAATCCCTACGTGAAAGGAAGCTAGAACAGTCTTCTAAAGTGGCCAGCTTGTCTGTGGGACTTACTTTATTATTAAACCTCTTCAGCCTTAATATATGGTCACTGTTATAGGTATTTGTTATAACGTGTATAGCATTGGGCCTTGCATATAGTAGGTGTTGGATTTAAATCCATGGTTTGCTAGGTCAAAGCCACATAAATGCTGTTCTTTAGAATGCTGCAGAAAAGAACACAGCTCACTGCTCCGGTCTTTCTGGGCTGGCATTTCTTACAACAGCCCCACTAAGCAGCCATGACTCTTATGCCTTTGGACTCCCTCAGGGGAGTCTGGTTTTACACGGGTTTAGGCTCCCTTGGTGTGTAAGTAGGTTTAAAGACCATACTTTATGTGGAGGGACATCTTGCCAGAACCAAAGCAACTAAACCAAAAGAGAACAAGCAAGCTGGATTGTGGTCAGGGAGCAGGGGCACACCCCAGCACCTGCTTAGAGGCCAGGTGCAAGTGAGCACACCATTAAGCAGTAACAGGAGAGCTTGTTCCCTGTTATTCTTGCCACTTCATCTGGTAGGCAATCAATGTCAGCATGTCCAAGCACAGAGCAGGAAAACATGAGACATTGCCACACAAAATGTCTTTATGAATACAAGGGTAAAACCATAGAAGCCACTGAACAAAATGAGGGACTGGGGACTGGTCCCCATAGTGGGGCTAAATTACCTAGAGTCTAAGCTGAGGGGAAAACACCCCAGGTTAGTAAGTAACAAAGACAGTGGTCACACCTTTATGATACAATATTTGACTTTGAAAACGTCCTCAGCACTTCAACTATTCTGCAAATGATAACATCCAAACCCCTTTCTCTGGGGCAACATAATTTTCTAAACTATTCTCAATAATCATCCAGTTCATGTATTAAGCTAGGTACAAATGATGTGAGCACTCTTTAGAGGGGTGAGTAGAAAACTCAAATAGGTGAGGGTCTCACATACATTAAGGATGTGATTTCTAGATTTCCATGTAAAAAAGAAACTTAGATACAAAAGACCACTATTTTCCCATATCCCTTAAAGCAAAGGTAAACTTTTTTCTTTTTCACTTACATATAACTAACTAAATTAAGATGCAAAATAGTCCCCTCTATGCCTGGACAGAAATAAAATCACAATAAAAATTAACCTAACTTCCAGCCAAGATGGAGGCATAGGTAGACGCACTGTGCCTCCTTGCACAAGCAAAAGAAGAAGAACAACAATTTAAAAACAAAAACAACCAGAACTGACAGAAAAATCAAACTGTATGGAAGTCCGACAACCAAGGAGTTACAGAAGACACATTCCTCAGATCATAGGAGGGGCAGAGATGGGCTGGGCAGAGAGGGTTTGCGGCAAGGTGGTGGCTGGCGGACCCAGAGAGGTGGAGGAGTGTGGAGCAGGGCATGCAAAGCTGCAGCTTGCTGGCAAGGCAGCTGTGGTGGCAGATTGTGGACTGGGAGGTTCCACATTGGCATGCAGATAAACCGGGAGAAACACCTGGGGAGCAGACCAACCATACAACCCAGGGTACCAGCGTGGGAAAATAAAGCCTCAAACCACTGGTTGTAAACACCTGTGGGGGTTGAGGCAGCAGTGGGAGAAACTCCCAGCCTCACAGGAGAGTTCGCTGCAGAGACCCACAGGCTCCTAGAACATACACAAACCCACCCACACAGGAATCAGCACTAGAAAGGCCCACAATGCTGTGGGAAGCAGAGGAAGTGACTGAAATCTAGCAGAAAGTGGAGCAAGCGCCACTGTTCCCTCTTGGATCCCTCCCCAACATACAGCATCACAAAGCTGCAACATGGGTTACCTGGCCTGAGTGAACACCTAAGGCTCCACCCTCACTACTTAACAGGCACATCAAGACAAAAAAAATGGCCCACACGAAAGAACAGATCAAAGCTCCAGAAAAAAATACAACTAAGCGATGAAGAAATAGACAACCTATCAGATGTGCAGTTCAAAACACTGGTGATCAGGATGCTCACAGAACTGGTTGAATCTGGTTGCAAATTAGATGAATAAATGAAGGCTACACTAAGTGAAATAAAGAAAAATGTACATACAGGGAACCAATAGTGATGGGAAGGAAACTGACTCTGAAATCAATGGAGCGGACCAGAAGGAAGAAAGAAATATCCAACCAGAAAAGAATGAAGAAACAAGAATTCAAAAAAAAAAATGAGGAGAGGCTTAGGAACCTCCAGGATATCTTTAAATTTTCCAACATCTGAATTATAGGGGTACCAGAAGGAGAAGAACAAGAGCAACAAGTGGAAAAGTTATTTGAACAAATAATAAAGGAGAACTTTCCCAATCTGGCAAAGGAAATAGGCTTCCAGGAAGTCCAGGAAGCTCAGAGAGTCCCAAAGAAGTTGGACCTAAGGAGAAACACACCAATGCACATCATAATTACATTACCCAAGATTAAAAGGAAGGAGAGAATCCTCGAAGCAGCAAGAAAAAAGGAGATAGTTACCTACAAAGGAGTGGCCATGAGACTGTCAGCTGATTTCTCAAAAGAAACCTTATAGGCAAGAAGGGTCTGAAAAGAAATATTCCAAGTCTTGAAAGTCAAGGACCTACATCCAAGATTGCTCTATCTAGTAAAGTTATCATTTAGAATGGAAGGACATGTAAAGTGCTTCCCAAATAAGGTCAAGTTAATGGAGTTCATCATCACCAAGCCCTTATTATATGAAATGTTAAAGGGACTTAACTAAGAAAAATAAGGTAAAAAATATGAACAGTAAAATGACAGCAAGTTCACATTAATTAACAATCACACCTAAAACAAAAATAAAAGCAAACTAAGCAAACAACTAGAACAGGAACAGAACCACAGAAATGGAGATCATATGGAGGGTTATCAATAGGGGAGTGGGAAGGAGAGAGAGGGGGGAAAGGTACAGAGAATAAGTAGCATAGATGATAGGTAGAAAATAGAAAGGGGGAGGGTAAGAATAGTGTGGGAAAAGTAGAAGCTGAAGAACTTATATGTACGACCCGTGGACATGAACTAAAGGAGGGAGATTTGGGTGGGAGGGGTTGTGCAGGGTAGAGGGGAATGAAGGGGGGGAAATGGGACAACTGTAATAGCATAATCAATAAAATATATTTTAAAATAATTAACCTAACAACACTCTCTACTCACCTAAAGAGTTTACATGTGCTGAAATGACATTGTTAAAAGAATGTACTGACCTCGAAATATAAGAATTGCTTTTTCTAAACAATAATATTTTTTAAATACTGGGATCAGCTAAGGATACTAGGCCTTGACCTACTGCCATATTCCACAGAGTTGTGCTTTGTCACTCAGTTATACAAAATAATATTTCTCACACTTGATGTTATAATTTGAAAATGAACTAAATAGAATTTTTGCTAAAATATATAAAACAAAAATAATCTCTCCAACAAGGGAAGACTAATGAGTGCATGCCTTCTGAGGGGGTTTTACATTGGTTCAGCCACTTTGGATAAGAGTTTGGCAGTTTCTATTAAGTTAAATATACATCTTATCCTATGACACAGCATTTCTACCCTTATGTATACACCCAAGTACCTAAATTCACAAAAATATCACATAGAGAAATGTTCATACAGCTTCATTCACAATATCCAAAAACTGCCAACAACCCAAGTATCTATCAATAGGAGAGGCGATCAATATACCGTACATTGTGGCAACTCATATATTGGAATACTATAAAATAAAACAATAAAAAGAACTACTATTTCTATAACATGGCTGAATCTCGGAGTGAAAGGAGATTGACATCAAAGAACACACAGTGACTGATGCTGCTTATATGAAAACGTCTACGATGACGAAAGTCAAAATAGTGGTTAACTCGTGAGGATTGGGGTGTGAACATGAAATAGGAAGGGGCTCATAGAGCCTCTGGTGATGAGAAGTTTTGTCCCTTGATCTGGACAGCAGTCATGAGGATGTGCACCCTAAGTATAGCACACCAAGCTGTACACTGGAGACCTGTGCACTTTGGAATATAGGGATGGGCAAAAGTAGGTTTATAGTTATGAATAGGCGAAAGATGTTTTTTTCTTGTATTATTGTTTGTGTTTTTCCATAAGAACAACTCTAAACCTACTTTTGCCCACCCTTTATGTAAATTGTATCTCAGGAAAAAAATCACTATAGGCCTTTTCATAAAGCAAAAAAAGAAATCATGATGAAAGGAAAATGATGTATTTGTCTACCCCAAAATGTAAAACTTCCATGTGCAAGACAACAGTCTTGTAGAAAATTAAAAGTCAACCAACATAACTGGGTATATGAGGGGAGACCCCCCCCAAAAAACAAAATTATCTTCTGGAGGGCAGGCCCCTTGTAGTACAGGCTTCCCCTACTAGGAAAGCATTCTAGGAACCCATCTGTATCAGTGTACCGGCTGGCATTGTTGTGAGAGGCTTTTACCCATTCTTATGGCTGCCACCTACCTCTTCCTATCTTCCAAAGGTGACAGACAGTTCATGTGTCCAATATTTTCTTGGATGGTCTTGTGACCCTTTGTTATCTCAGTTTGCCTGGTTGCCTTGCAATCTTAGCTCTGTGATGGGCTTAAGAAAAAGAACTATAATTTTACATATTACCTGTCCTTTTCCTCCATGTGGCTTCATATATCCTAAGTGACAGGGTGCTTCAGAAAATATTGTGAAATGAATGAAAATGGAAACAACATATCAGAGTTTTGGAGATACAGCTAATTTGGCACTTAGAGGAAAATTTATAAATTTAAATACATGAGGAAAAAGTAGGAAGATCTAACACATCACTCATCCAAGCTTTCAACTTAAGAAGCTGGAAAAAGAACAGCAAAGTAAACCAAAAGTGGTAAGAAAAGGGAAACAATAAAGATAAAAGCAGTTTAGTAAAATGGAAAACAAACCAAAAATAGATAAAATTAATTTTCAAAATTTGTTTCTTTGGCCCTGGCTGGTGTGGCTCAGAAGATTGAGTGCCAGCCTGCAAACCAAAGGGTCACCAGTTTGATCCCCAGTCAGGGCACATGCCTGGGCTGCTGGCCAGGTCCCCAGTAGGGGGTGTGAAAAAGGCAGGCACACATTGCTGTTTCTCTCCCTACCCTTCTCTCTCCCTTCCCCTCTCTAAAAATAAATAAATAAAATCTTTAGAAAAATTGTTTCTTTGACCAGATCAATAAATTCACAAAACTTTAACTATACTGACCAAGAAGAAAAAAGTGTAGATACAAATTACTGAAATTGAAAATGAAAGAGGGGACATCACATTAAAAGAATAAGACAAACAACTTTGATTAAATGGACAGAATTCCTTTAAAAAGTACAACTTACAAAACTGACACAAGAGAATATCTTAATAGCTCTATATCTATCAAATATATTGAATTTATCACAAGCCTTCTCACAAAGAAAATCTAAACCCAGATGGGTTCACTGGTGAACTCTATCAAACAATAATGAAGAATCATTACCAACCTTATACAATGCTTCTAGAAAATAAAAGAAAGAAGAATATTTCCTAATACATTTTATGAAGCCTGTACTACCCTGATACCAAAACCAAAGATATTGCAAGAAAAATCTACGCATCAATAGTGCTCATGAACATAGATGTAAAAAACTTTAACAAACTATTACTAAATTGCATCCAGAAATAATAAAAATGATAATGCATCACTTCATCAGTCTAAAATCAATATACTTTGATATGAACAGAATAAAAAGGAAAAGCCACATGATCATTTCAATAAATGCCAGAAAAGCATTTAAAAAATTAAACACCCATTATAATAAGCAAACCAGGAATAGCAGAGAACTGTTCTAACCTCATAAAGAACATCTATAAGAAGCATATTATTGATACCACATTTAATGGCAAAAGCCTGCAAGCTTGCCACAAGACTGGGAGAATGGCAAGGATGTCCACAGTTGCCACCTTATTTACCATTTTGCTGGAGGGACTAGCCAGTAATCATAAGGCAAGAAAAAGAAAATAAATAAATATATATGTGTGTGTGTGTGTGTGTGTGTGTGAACAGAAAAGTGAAAAGACAGACAATACCAAGCATTCATGAGGATATGAAGCAGCTAGAACTCACACATAGCTCAGTGGTTAGAAGTGTGTGAATGGTACAATCACTTTGGACAAAGTTTGGCTGTTCCTCAAAAGTTAAAGACACACCATGTGACCCACCTATTCCACTTCTACACCTGCTCCACAGCATGCTAGTCTGTGCTGGTTCCTGGAAGGGGCTGTTGCCCAACCCCAAGCAAGTGTGACAAGTGTTTTTCCCCTATTCTGGCGCAGGTCATACCCCAGTACCCCAACCATCCTGCCCTGTCCTATATAAGCCCTTATTCATGGCATCTCACCAATGCCCAGGATGCACCTCCTATGTAAGTTCCCTTAATAAACTCTTAATGTAATAACAAAAAAAAGTCAGATATGACACCTGTTCCTTATTGCTGTCTTCCTTGAGATGATGGGATTACACGGTTGTATGGATATGTCAAAAACCTACTGACTGTTATGTTTAAAATGAATACATTTTAGGTAAATTATACCTCAATAAAACTGACCTAAAATGAACAAATACTTTGAAGAGGATGTATCATGATGTAAAAGCAAAACATCAGTCTGATTAGTTTTTTAAAAAAGCAAAGACAAAATATATAGCAAAAGAAACAAAATTGGGCTTATAAATGAACTTCTACAAAACCATCTTCTTTAGATATAAAGCATTATTTATTTTTAAAATAGAATATCCCCCCATGTGATCTCCATTTCTGTGATTCTGTTCCTGTTCTAGTTGTTTGCTTAGTTTTGTGGCTTCAGTTGTTGATAGATATAAGTTTGTTGTGATTTTACTGTTCATATTTTTTATCGTTTTCTTTTTCTTAGATAAGTCCCTTTAACATTTCATATAATAAGGGCTTGGTGATGATGAACTCCTTGAACCTGACCTTATCTGAGAAGCACTTTATCTTCCCTTCCATTCTAAATGATAGCTTTGCTGGATAGAGTAATCTTGGATGTAGGTCCTTGCCTTTCATGACTTGGAATACTTCTTTCCAGCCCCTTCATGCCTATAAGGTTTCTTTTAAGAAATCAGCTGACAGTCTTATGGGAACTCCTTCGTAGGTGACTGTCTCCTTTTCTCTTGCTGCTTTTAAGATTCTCTCATCTTTAATCTTGGATAATTTAATTATGATGTGTCTTGGTGTAGTTCTTCTTGGATCCAACTTGTGCTGGGCTCTAAGTGTCCTGGACTCTAAGTGTCCTGGACTTGCATGTCTAGTTCCTTCTCCACATTAGGGAAGTTTTCTTTCATTATTTTTTCAAATAAGTTTTCAATTTCTTGCTCTTCCTCTTCTCTTTCTGGCACCCCTATGTTTCGGATGTTGGAACGTTCAAAGTTGTCCCACAGGTTCCTCAGCCTCTCCTCATTTTTTTTAATTCAGTGGGGAGGGGAAGGGTGAGAATGGGGGAAAAGGTACTGGGAATAAGAAGCATAACTGTTGCATAATTGGTAGGCACCAATTATGCAAAATACACAGGAGGAGGTTAAGAAGAACAGTATAGGAAATGCAGAAGCCAAAGAACTTATATGCACAACCCATGCACATGAACTAAGTGGGGCAGGGGGAGGATCTTGGAGGGTGGGGGGATGCAGGGCAAAGGGAGATAAAGGGGAGAAAAAATGGGACAACTGTAATAGCATTATCAATAAAATATTTCTTAAGACGACACCAGCAGCATGATCTATAAAAGAATTAATAAATTGTACTTTAAGATTTAAATAGATAGAGGATAGATAGATAGATAGATAGATAGATAGAATGAAAGAAAGAATATCATTTTTATTGTTGTAAAGCTGGTTGAAAATACGGTTTTGGATTAGGCAATGCCTGTTAAGGGCAAGACAGGTCCATATGGCCTCTATTAATATTCTTTTTCTCATCACCTCTCCCAGCCCCCCTTACCTCCCACCCCAAGACCCACCTGAGGAAACAGACACATTTCCAGAACCTCATGCTATTGCACTACAGAGAGAGAAGAAGAGAAAGAATTTCCACTTGTGCCTAATCCTAGTGCTCAGAGCAGCTACACAGTAAATTCCTGCTTCAGAAGCTTTATTTGCAATAGGAATTTTACAAACAAGTGAGTTCTATAATACTAAATTAATTTTGAAACAGTCGTTTTACGTAATGTTAATCATAATATTTAAAAGCCAAGAAGGTAAAAAAGAGCTCTGGGAGAAAGTTGTTCCTACTTAAGTTATAAAACCTGACTAGAAATGTACTATAAAAAACTTGCAGAAAATTGTTTATCAAAAAATGTATGATTTTCAATTATTAATATACACCCCAAGTAACTGTTGCACAGAATAAAAAATTTAATATAGTAATTGTATAAAACTTCAGATTCTAATTCAACATTCATTTGCCTGTGCTTATTTCTTATTAAAACCACATGTTGGCACTGAATCATTTTATGGTTCATTTGAGACAAACATGCAGAAAATTGTGGGAAACAAATGGAGCACTAGAAGTCTGTTAAATGTGAGATACTCAACTCCAATGCAGCCTCAATTATGAGGCTTTATGAAGCCTAAGCTAAAAAATGTGTATGTAGTTTAAGAAAGATTTGTCCTAAAGAAAACTTCACTGCAGCTATAATGGGATTGAAATTGTAGCAACCACTAACCAAGTTTCAATTTTTATCCCAGGAATTGAAAAACATGGATCAGTAGGGGTTCAGAATAAGTCCCCCCAGAATGTGCCACTTTGGCACGTGGACTGTTTTGAGCTAAAGACAGTCATGGCCCAAAAAGACTCAGGGAAGGGCTTATTACCTGCCCTTTAACTGACTAAAAGAATTTAGGGGGTCCGGCCCAGAAAGGAACCAATCTTACCAGAGATAACTACAAAGAATACAGGCTAGGTGTGGTGCAGTGTGTCGGGAGGACCAGTGCAGGACTTTTGACCTGGAGATCAAAGTCCTCTCTGTGCCCATTGTCTCTTTCTTCTTGACACAGCGAACATTGTTTACCAAACATCTGCTCCTCCCAACTCCCTATGAATTGTCCTCCTTCCCTTTGAAGTCCCAGATCCCTATCACCTCCTCCTTAGCCTGTCTTGGCCTAAATGGCTATTGGTCTCATATTCTTATGGGGCCCCTGTATGTACATATTTAAATTTTATTCTCTTGTTAATCTCAGATGTTAATTTGATTTTTACACCAAAGAACCTAAAGGATAAAAGAAAAAAATTTCCCACCTCAACAGATCCCATTACTAGTTTTACAATAGAATTTGTGCAAAAACTTAGATGATATCTTCAACTATAGTATATTTAAATTTTGCAGGGTAAAAGTGTCCAATTTAAAAAATCTAGAGGCTTCCAGTCAAGATGGCAGCATTGGCAGACATGGTTTGCCTCTTCACATGACCACATCAAAATTACAACTAAAATATAGAACAATCATCACTCAGAAATGCCAGAAATCAAGTTGAATGGAAGTCTGATAACTACAGAATTAAAGAAACCACATACATTGAGACTGGGAGGAAGGGCACAGACACAGAACAGACTGGTCTCTCACCCATGTGTGGTGGATAAAAATTCAGGAGGCTATGTCAGAGTCAAGCAGGCCCAGCCCCACACCAGGCCCCCCAGACCAGGTTTCCAGTGCCAGGAAGATAAATCCTCACTACTTTTGGCTGCAAAAACCAGCAGGGATTGAGTCAGTGGAAGAAAGTTCTGGAGTCCCAAGCAGTTCCTCTTAAAAAACCCACACACAGATTCACCTCCTCAGACTCACTCCCTCTGAGCTCCTGCACCAGAATGGCAGCTTAAAAGGCAAGAGTGGCATACTGGGAGAGGCTGAAGTGTCTGGCATCAGGGCAAGCAGGGAACACTGTCCCTTTTCTGAGCTCTCTCCCTGCAGAGCCATGGAGTTAGCAGGCTGGTGCTATATTTGAGACTCCATCTACCAGGCTAACACTGTTTGACCCACCTTGGAGATCCCCAGAGACTGCCCCACTCAACTTATGGGTCCACCCAAGCTGCTTTCCCATATGAATAACTGGTCTTGGCTCATGGTTTAACTTTCAAAATCCTCTCAAACAAGCAACAGCTGGCCTCAGGGAGCTCCAGGTGGGGCACTAGCAGCATTCAAATTAGCTTCACAGCTTGTCTTTGCCTGGGAAGTTCCAAGCTCAGCACAAGTAGCAGCCACCCCAGATTGCTTTAGAGCTCGGGAAGGGTGGCCCCAGGCAAAACACAGGTGGGGGCTGCCTTGGCCTATAGCACCCAGGAAACCCCAGGGCTAGAGCATCCAGTGAACAGCTACAGACCATTTTGGAGCACCACCACCCTGCTCCTACACAGCTGATCCTCCATGGAGAGTGGAGGTTGGTGGTAAGTGGTCACAGCCAATCCTTGCAGCTGACTGGCTTCCACTGATGTGCCAATAGCAACCAAGACTCAACTACAAGAGGCGGATGCACTCAGCCCACAAGAAGGGCACACACCTTGAACAGCCAGCTTGAGTGATAGGGGAGGCTGTGCCATTGGACCCTATAGGGCACCTACTACATCAGAGCATACTACCAAGACACAGAGTCAAAGAAGCTCTATCTAATACATAGAAATAAACACAGGAAGGCTGCCAAAATGAGGAGACAAAGAAATATGGCCCAAATGAAAGAGCAGATTAGAACTCCAGAAAAAGAGTTCTAAATGAAATGGAGATAAGCAATCTATCACATTCAGAGTTCAAAACACTGAATGTTCAAGAATGTTATAAGAATGTTCAAGGAACTTAGTGAGGACCTCAGCAGCATAAAAAATATCCAGTCAGAAATGAAGGATTCACTAATTGAAATAAAGAACAATTTACAGGGAAACAAAAGTAGAGTGGGTGAAGCTGAGAATCAAATCTGTGATTTAGAACATAAGGAAGCAAAAAAACAAAACAAACAAAAACAAAAACAAAAAAACCCCAACCAGTTAGAACAAGAAGAAGAAAAAAAAACTGAAAAAAATGACAGTAGTATATGCAGCTTCTAGAACAATTTCTACAGGTCCAACATTCTCATCACAAGGGTGCCAGAAAGAGAAGAGGAAGAGCAAGAAATTGGAAATCTATTTGAAAAAAATGATGAAATAAAACTCCCCTAATTTGGTGAAGAAACTAGACATACAAGTTCAGGAAGCATAGGGAGTCCAAGACAAGTTGAACACAAAGAGGACCACACCAAAACACATCATAATTAAAATGACAAAGGTTAAAGATAAAGAGGGAATCTTAAAAGCAGCAAGAAAAAAGGAGACAGTTACCTACAAAGGAGTTCCCATAAGACTGTCAGCTGATCCTCAGAAGAAACCTTTCAGGCAAGAAGTATTCAAAGTGATGAAAAGCAAGGACCTACCACCAAGAATACTTTAGCCAGCAAAGCTATTGTTTAGAATGGAGGGGCACATAAAGTGCCTTGCAGACAAGGTAAAGCTAAAGCAGTTCATCATCACCAAGCCCTTATTATGAGGAATGTTAAAGGGACTTTTTAAAGAAAAATATCAAAACTATGAACATTAAAATGATAACAAAGTCACAAATATCAACAACTAAGTCTAAAAAATAAAAACAAAAACAAATAAGCAAACAACTAGAACAGAAACAGAATCATAGGTACGAGGATTATTTGGAGGGAGGGGGAAGGGCGAGAAAGGGGGAAATGGTGCAAGGATCAAGAAGCGTAATTGGTAGGAACAAAATAGACAGGAGGATGTTAATAATAGTATAGAAAAGGGAGAAGCCAAAGAACATACATGTGTGACCCATGGACATTTACTAAGGAGGGGGGGTATAGCTGGTGGGAAGGTAAGTACCAGGCAGAGGGGGCAAAGGAAAAAAAATTGGGACAACTGTATCAGTGTAATCAATAAAATAAACTTCAAAGTTTAAAAAAAGAAAAAAAATCTAAAGTATGTATTAAACTAGTGAATAGTGAAATAATATTAACAGAAAGGACTACTGTTTTGAAAGATACTTTGTTATACTCTCAAGATGAAAATCAAATAATCTCAGAATCCACCTCCCATACATCTTCAAAGTTCAGTTCAGACAACCTTATATTTTAAGGCAAGTTCCTCTGATTCTTAATTCTGTATTCTTAATATCATACCACTGTTCAAATGAGGAAAAAACAATGCAATGGGAATATATAAAATCCCACAAGAAAAAAAATTTTTAACTGAAAACCACCTTTGCCATGGTTTCCAGTGCCCCACAGGTTAAGTAACAGCTGGTTTCCTCTCTCCTTCCCTGTAATGATTCATGCACCCTCTCCCTACTCACTGGGAATACAGTACAAAGAATTTCTATAATTTGTTAAGCATTATGAAAGATGAAAAATTGAAAAATGGAAATCCCTACACTGAAGTGCTTCTGAACTGAAGGGAATACCTAACAAAGTATCAGCACTCCACAGCAGAGCACTCAGGGAGCCCCGAGCAGGAGCTGCCTGGGTAGGGGAAGGAAGCCGTTCTGTAAGGGGTGTCACTACAGCTGGGCCAAGGCGTATGGTCTCTCGCCATGCTGTAAAGGACAAGGGGATACACCCAATGGAGAGAATGATATGAACTTTGGTATACATCATCTGGAGGGTTTGTTATAACAGAGTGATAACTCTAGGCTGTATCCCTCAATTTCTGACTTTGGTAGGGCCTGAGGATTTGTATTTATATCCAATTCCCAGGTAATGCTGGGAATTTCATTACATTAAGTTTACTTTAGTTGTGCTACACCACACACTTAAAAATATTTTAAAATACACTAATTTTTAGAAATCGTTGAACTCAGGAAATTTTTAAATAAAGTTTAAAGCTTTCATAAACCATCTTAAATTTACTTTTAAACATTCAAGTGGTTTATACCACTTCATACCTCCTAGGATGGCTATAATCAAAAATGGAAAATAACAAGCATTGGAGATAAATCAGAACCCACATACAGTGCTGGTGAGAAGGTAAAATTGGTGCAACCACTGTGGAAAAGTTTGATAGTTCCTCAAAAAGCTAAAAATGGACTTACTATATGGCTCAGCAATTCCATTTCTAGGTATATACCTAAAAGAATAGAAAGCAGAGTCTCAAACAGATACTCTTTACCAACATTCACTGCATGCTACAGTCAGAATGTTTGTGTCCCCTTAGAATTCACATGGTGAGATTCTAACGCCCAACGTGATATGTTAGAAGAGGCTTTGGAGAGGGGATTAGGTCATGAGAGGGGAGTCCTTATGAACAGGATCAGTGCTCTTTATAAAAGAGGCCACAGAGCTCCCTAGCTACTTCAGCCAAGTGATTATTCAATGAGACATCTGTAACCCCAAAAAAGACCCTCGCCAGACCATGCTGGCACCCTGAACTTGAAGTTCCAGCTTCCAAAACTGTGAGCAATAAATCTCTGCTGTTTCTAATCCACCCAGTCTGTGGTATTTTGTTATGCAGTGTGAACTAACACACTGCAGCATTATTTCAAACAGCCAAAAGGTACAATCAGCCCAAGTGTTCAACAGCAGATGAGTGGATAAACAAAATGTGGTATATACAATGGAATATTATTCAGCCATAAAAAGTAAAGTTCTGATACAAGCTGCAACATGGATAAACCTTGAAAAAAACATTGTACTAAGTGAAATACGCAAAACACAGAAGGATAAATATAATTCTCTTATATGAAATATCTACAATAAGTGAATTCATAGAAACAGAAATAATACATTAGAGGTTATGAGGGTTTGGAGTGAGGGGGAAATGGTTTAATCACTACATAGTTTATATGTGAGGTGATGAAAAAGTTTTTGAAATAGATAGTGGTGATGGTTGCACAACACCATGAATGTAATGAACATTACTGAATTACAAACTTAACAACAGTTAAAACGGCAACTGTTATATTACATATATTTTACCACCCCATAAAAGTTCAAATGATTTAGTCTCAAATATTTGTGCTAATAGCCCACTATAGATTAAACTGCTGATATCAGTACTTTGATTTCAGTTTAACTGAGCCTTTACATTATAAAGACATGTCATATTGGTCCCGTTTGGTCTACAGCATTTATATGCTCACAAAGAAAACCCACTTATGAGAAATTAGGCAACAGTTTTAACCCAATTTAGTCAAATCAGCTGCGAAAGATGGAAGAGTTACAAAAACTAGCTCACTAGTCAGAGACCAGGAAGATACATGAAGGCTATATTAGTAGCCTTGTTTCAAAGAAAAGGTATCTAATTTCATTTTCTTCCAAATTATATAAAAAACAAACTGCCTAGTGAAAGCACATGAAGTGTTCTAACAGACAGCCTGGTGGCACGCATCATATATTAGATTACTATCACTGACCATAAAAATTACATTAGACTCAAATTATAAAATGAGGTCCCTGCTATACAGGAAGCTTGTAACGAGCTCCTCATCTGATATACTTTCTTATTCTACAACCTCTAACTTGACTCTTGACTTCCTATCTCAAAACTGTAAGCTCCCTGAGGTTGACTGTGACTCTGCCTTCACTCTTTGTATTTACAGACTCCCGCGCATACGAAGTCTATCAGTGTTAAGTAAAAATCCATGGAAGTATAGCATAGATCACACACGCAGGGTTAAGGGTCACTTGAATTTATGAATCTAAAAATCTTTGTCCTTAATGTATAAACTTGGTGTCTGTTAATACAATCTTAAAATCCTAACCAATTCATTTTTTGGGGGTAAAGATTTTACGTATTTATTGGTAGAAAGAAGGGAAGGGAAGGAGAAAGAGAGGGAGAGGAACATCAATGTGTGGTTACCTCTCATGTGCCCCCTACTGGGGACCTGGCCTGCAACCCAGGCATGTTCCCTGACTGGGAATTGAAACAGCAACCTTTTGCCTCACAGGCCCATGCTCAATCCAGTGAGCTACACCAGCCAGGGCTAACCAGTTCATTTTTTAAACAACGGATTAATTATCCCATCAGGTGACTCTTAGAGAATCACCTTGGAAGAAAACTATGCAGATCCACTTGAGGGAAAAAAGACAAGCTGTCCTATGTATTTAAATTACAACAATAACTTAATAATGTGTTAAAAAAAAAAAAAAAAAAAAAAAAAAACACCTCTGTCCTGAAATCCAGACACTGCTGCTCCAAACTTCTTACATCTGTAAGAACACCAAAGATACGCATGCTAGCCCAGGATGCTTAATGATCTTATGAATTATTCTTTGGCGGGAGGGGGAAGATCATTTGGAAATAGCTGTAGTTTTTGACAGCTGCAAGTGTAAAATTTTAGCTCCTAGGAAACAGTTGCTTAACGCAAGTCCCAGGATCCTAACAACTAATACCACTCTATTCTAAAAACCACAAGATGTACTTTTCAGTGACAAAATGTTTCAAGTTTCTTAACATTATGCAGTAAAATGTTGGTGAGTTACCACGTCTAAAAATTATAATACATGTCATAAATCACCTCCTTGATACGAACGTATCGATACAACCACAGGAAAGAAATATGCCAATAGCTTTGGCAGAGGCCAGAGCCTCAGAGGAGATCACAGCCCTGGCTGGCACCTCGACCGCTGCCTGCTGAACCTCTCAGCAGAGAACCAGCCACACTGGCCAGAGGCTGGACTAGAGAGCTGTGGGATGATAAATATATGTGGTTATAAGCCACTAATGGTAATTCATTGCACAGTTATAGATAACTAACAGTCATTTAAGGTACTTTTACATGTTCCCCAAAGTTAAACCTGGCATTACATGACACCTTATTGAAGTTATTCATTTCAACAAGGTGAAAAAATGTGGGATACTCTGGTTAAATGATCTTGACTATTAAAAGTTTGACCTCAGACAAGGAAAAAACCAACGTAACATATGTGTGTATGGGAGGGGGTTATATATAGACGCCATTCAGGCTTCAGAAATCTTACAGTATTTTCTGACTCAGAGCCCACACTTTACCTGGAAGTCATGGTGATCACTGTCTGATACAAGCAACCCATTTTCTAGACAAGCCATAGACATGATGCTGACTTGCCCAGGCTCTCAAAGCTAATGAGCAGTGCAGGAAGAGCGAGAGCCCAGGTCCCCAGCACACTGAGCTGTCCCCTCAGAAGGAGGTCAGTTGGCCTCTACTGAAAGATATTAGTAGCCGGGCTTGGCTGCAGAGAGAGAATGAATATCTCATCTCTCTCTTCATGCATTAAAATGTTTGTGAAATACATACTGCATGCTTTAGAAAAACAGGTTATGAAGCAAGTATTGGGAAAAAATCAAAGACTAAAAGGAGCACTAAAGATGGCAATGGTTACTAAAGCACAACAACTACTACATTACAAATGTCTTCCATATCTTTATAGAGCAGTGGTCCTCAGCCAAAGATAATTCTGCCACCCAGGGGACATTTGGTTTTCACTACCAGGAGAGGAGGATAAGTGTTTCTCACTTCTAGGACACAGAGGCCACAGATGCTGCTGAACACCCCATAAAGCACAGGAGAGCGCGCACAGCACAGAATTTTCAGGCCCCAAATGTCAGCAGTGCTGAGGTTGAGAAAACCTGCTGTGAAGGATCACAGTTACCCCCGTTACCCCTGTTGACCCCTAATAGCACCTTGACTTGCCTCAGCCGTGCTCTTACACTGTCAGAAAGCAAGCTCTCCCACATCCCAATTTTCTTCGCCTTGGGCTTTCATCGATTTGGTTTTTTTTGTTTGGTTTTTTTGACTTGAGCTTTCAACAAAGACTAAATTTTTGACCGCTTATTTTCAGCAGATCGTATCCTGCTCGGACAGCACAGACCCATCTGCACAGCTCACTGTTCCTTCTGACGGACAAAGTCTAAGCACTATTGTGTATACTGGATTTAACAAACAGGTTTTACACACTGATCAAAATCTGTCAACCTACCAGTGAAGGACTGTGGAATGTGAGTGTGCATGACACACAGTTGAGAAGCACCACTTGGTCTAAACTGCTGGCAGCAAATAAATACGACATGGCCCAAGCAAACGATACAAATGGCTGATGGAGGAAGGGGTCAAAGCAACAGGAGCAACAGAGATTCTGGTGATCTGGAGAGCACAGCTCTGTTTCAAGAGTCAGCTGCTGCTCAGCTCAAATCAACCGTTGCCACACAGTAATGTGGGCTCAATACTGCCAGATATGCTGATTTTCCATGAAAACTTGAGTGTCTGGACTTGTGTTTGGAACCACTCAGTTTTAACATATTGGCTTACAGTGTTAAAAACTTTATGGGTCCAACATTCTGGACAACCTCTTTGAACTTTATGGTCTGGAAATTATAATAAAGGTGAATGAAGAGGTTCCAAACAGACCAAATTCAGGGTATGCTCAGTATATCCAATAGAGTACTAGGGACACTCAGAATGAAGCTAAATAGTAAGGTTCTTGGATGAGGCCAGCAAGTCTCAGGGTATCTCTAATAATGGTGATGATACTCTAACAACAACTCCTCACAAACACTCCTATAGGACTATATTCCAGGCACTGTCCTAGGCACTTTATTTACAGGGGTGGGCAAAAGCAGGGTTAGAGTTAAAGAAGAGTAAACACAGAGCTTACTCCTGTATTATTGTATTATTTGTGTTATAATGGCAAATCCACTTTTGCCCCCCACCCCCGCCATATATGAACATATTTAATCTTCCCAGCAACCTTATGAAACTCTCATGGTATAGATGAAAAAAATGAGATAAGTGAGATTAAATAACTTGCCTAAGGACACACAACTAGTAAGTACTGGCCTGAGATCTGAACTCCTAGGGCCACAGCTCCCTTCAGAGACCATGCCCCTAACCACCAGCTCTCAGGATTCTTGTGCTTTTGTCTGTAGGCATAAAGTTCCACATCTCTCATCATCTGTAACTACAGATAAAATATATTTCATCAATCTAAGTTCTCAATAGCAACACTTCAATAAGAAAAGGCTAAAGCAATATTCAGTGTACTCTGTCTAAACATGTATGGAATTGGAAGTATTTTTTTTCTAAAGGAAAAAGTTAACCCTCTGCTCTCTCAAATTATATTGGTCTAGCAGGCTACAGTCCTTCTTGTTAGCTAAAGTTTTACTTGCCTAATGATAGTTTGGGCTTCTGCTTACAAAAGAATACTGACAACCATGTATACGTGTCATGTTCTCTTGCACTTAAGTCAAAAGAGATACAAGAATTGGCCATGCCCTCTGACTATAGTGGGAAGAACTATTGCAAAAACTCTAAAACCCACCAATTTATGGCATCAAGTTGTCCTACGCATGGAAATTGCAGACACACCATGCATGGCAGCATCATTACTAAAATTGCTTTAAACATATGTATTTGAAATTCCTAACAACTTAGCAAACAAAATTAAACTTCAGAGTGCCTAGTATGTAAATTAACTTCACATTTCACTTCATTTTAAAACAAGAGCCTTTGCTATAATAAATTCAGGGGAACTGGCAGTTTTGAGTTGAATTTAAAAAAGAAAATACAATTTTCACCTTTAATAGGAGCTCTGTGATTTGCTGTTTTTCATGAACCCTATTTTCCATTTCAGAATCAAAGGCTCCAAAGAAAGGAGTTCTGCATTTTGTTCTTGCAGATAAAAAAAAATTGGTCTAACATTAAAAATGTTAGAGATGAAAATAAACTTTTAGTATTTTAAATATCACTACTTCTAAATCTGCTTAGAAATCCAAATAAAATCTTACTTTAAAGTAGACAGAAACTTAAACTGCTGGGAAAAAACTCTGCACACACAAACATAAATACAGATTAACAAGTGAATTTAACAAGATGCTAATATAAAACATGCATGTGTTAACAATCATTTTGAAGAAAGTGCTAAAAATGTCAGTACTAGTCCACCTTCCTTTAATATATGCTGCAGTCTAAAATGTTTGTATTTCCTATTTTCTCTCCAGTAAATAAAACTGTTCAAACTTTTCTTTTAATGAAGCAAAAAGGAAAAATACACACTTAGAACACGGGCAAATATTCATTAAATCACCCCAAGTGATACTTCCAGGAGTATTGAAATGCCCACTCAGTCTTATATCTTTGAAACAAAAAACAAAAATTAGCAATGACAAAACTGAAGGATTCTTTAAGGAAATAGTTTGTGGAATTTAATGGTTCAAACTGTTAGAGATGAATAGGAAAACATCTCCTGAAATATATACAAATAAAGGGAAATTTTACTTGAGACTAATTCAGTATTTCCTTAGAAAAGAATAAAGTTCACTATCTACCAATGTCAATGTAAGAAAAATCTGGGCATTACAAAAGATCTCCCAAACAGCAGTCAATGGCCCACTCACTTCAAGTAATATTGGTAATGGTTGCATTCCAGTATAACAAAAATAATAATATCAACTCAGCCTAGAAGTCTACTGGAGTTCAGTGTAACAGGATTTGAGCTATAATTAAATTTGATTAGATTGGCTAAACCCTCAAGTTCAAAAGAATTATCAGCATGAATGGATGAAAAGCCCTTTTACATGGGCATTTTGAAAATATGAAAAGGGCTGACGCAGCAAGCATCAAAGACTGAAAAGCAAGTGACCCTCCCCAGAGCAAAGGAGAAGTGCTAACAGCTGAAACTCACATGCCACGTGCAGAGAAAGTGAAATTCCAGATGGTTCAAAAAGCCTGGTCACTTATTAAATATAAAATACTATTATTTTTAACTGGATTTTCCCCAGATAGAGCCAAATATGTCGTCTATAAAATGAGAAAAACTGAAGCAAACATATATCCCCTTTTTCAAAAATTTCTACAATGAGGAAGATTCCCAGGGAGTTTTATACAAACAACCATGATGTTAATTTTAAAAAAGCACCTATAAGCCAAAAAGTCAAACCTGTCTATCTGAAGAAAAGGAGACATCACAGAATTCATCATGTTATTATTTGGAGATATGTAACTATCACTTTATAATACAGGACAGCCTTTATTATAATAAAGGACACATGCACATGCGCAAATGCAAGTTTTTCTTCCCCTTGAATTAATTCCATTTGGCTGCATTAAAAAAAAAAGCTTCCTGGCCATGTGGCTCAGATGGTTAGGGCATCCTCCCACACACCCAAAGGCAGCAGGTTCAATTCTGGGTCAAGGCACATACCTAGGTTGTGAGTTTGATCCCCAGTCAGGGCACATAGAGGTGGCAACTGATCAATATCTATCTCTTCCACTCTCTCCTGCTCTTCCTCACTCCCTGTCCCTCTCCCTTTCTCTCTAAAATCAATAAACATAATCCTTGAGTGAGAATTAAGAAAAAGAAGAAATATTTTTAAAAATTAAAAAAGAGACAGTAAAAGTAACCAGCATAATACACTGTGCTGAGGGTTAATACAGATTTCAGAAGCAGTTAAAAAAATAGTACTGCAGGATTTTATATATGAAAGCTTGTATTCATTTTTAAAAATACATATATTGAAATTTGTCTATACATATTTACATACACATCAAATGAACTGTATATATAAGTATATAAGTGTATATACAATAATACAAGTGTATATATGTGTATGTTTTATTATGTGTACACATACACACATACCAAGAGTCCACAATGAAGTTAGTTAATTCAGCCTACATACCCTATATTTTAAGATGAATTTTTATGTTAGAAATTTTCTCTGATTATTATGCTGTTATCTATACATTGGGTTGGTCAAAAAGTTCATTTGGTTTTTTTCCACAAGATGGCTCTAGTAACACTTAATTATCTTTAACTTCATTCAAAACATTTTTGTTAGATCATATTGGAACAGCTGTCATATCAGCATGCATTTAAAAAAGGTATCAAATTGGTGAAATTTTATGTAGCCATTTTAATACTGAAGATGGAAGAAAATAAGCAATATTTTTAGCATATTATGCTTTATTATTTCAAGAAAGGTAAAAATGCAACTGAAACGCAGAAAATGGTTTGTGCAGTGTACAGAGAAGGGGCTGTGACTGATCAAATGTGTCAAATATGGTTTACGAAGTTTCATGCTGGAGACTTCTCAGTGGATGGTCCACGGTTGAGTAAACTTATTGAAGTTGATGGCCATCAAATCGAGACATTAATTGAGAACGATTAATGTTATACCATGTGGTAGATAGCTGACTTGGTTAAAATATCCAAATCAATAAAGTTATTGGCAAAAATGAAAACTGTGTCTTTTATTTTACAGAAAACCACACAGACTTTCTGGCCAACCCAGTACTTAGGGATTGTGGAGGGGCAAGACTGTTTTTTCAAGAGATGGAAACAGTCTGTGCCAAATGAAGCAGGTGTGAGATATCTCAAAGATGAAAGCAATTCTCCAAATAACAACGTCATCGTGTAATGCTTTCCTGACATGTACAACTTTGCTATTCCTCTCTGAGACTTAATTCAAAGCACTGTGCTTGTGATCTTTCCTAACAGATGAGTAGTCTGATTGGTGCACATTTCTAGAGGTTGTCAGCATTGAAAATTCAACAGTGATCTCACTTAAAATGGGTAAGAAGGCAGCCACAGCAGACAAGCTACTGTACCCTCTAAATATTCTTTTCTTAAAGGCTTAATTTTATAAGCAAAATAATTATTGGTGTGATTCTTTTATTGTGAAAACTGTTTGTTTCAAATCATCAGTTTTAAAATAACTGTAATCCCCAAGAAAAAGAAAATCCCATGAAAAAAATCATTCATATTATTTACTTTTCTTTGTGTCCACTAAAAAACAACAACAACAAAAACTATGCTAACTATACTGTAAGTGACATAAATGTATCCTTCAGGAATTTCTCATTACATCAAAATGTTTTCAGACAATTTATGACAAAAGGTTTTACTGGAGAAGAAAAAATATTAATTTCTCTGGTTTCTGTAATACTATCCAACAATTCACTATTCTCCTGATTTACTAAACTGTAGAATTTAACTTTTTTCTTTATTATAAAATAAAATAGAAATCTTTTAACTGAACTTGGTATCATCTAGCCCAATGGTTCTCAGACTTCAGTGAGCATCACGATCACATGGGGTATTCATAAAACACAGTTGTGGGCACCCCTACCACCACTCAGGCCCAGTTTCCAATTCAGGAGGTCTGGGGTGGGGCACCTGCAAGTTTGCATTTGTAAACAGTTCCCAGGTAATGCTAATACAGCTGGTCCATGGACCACACCATACGTAGAGAACGAAGGACCTCATCAATATTTTCTTTCTCTTTGTATTAGCAAAGCTGGTAATGGGGAAAAATGAACACTGCATCATGGTATATAGCATACTATCCTTAGCAGAAATAAAGAATGCTGATCCTTATAACTAAGATGTTGTCATAAAGAAAGCCTAGGACAGGCAAAGGGTAGACATTAGATATGATCTAGTCCAAGATTTAGCAAACATTTTCTGTGGAGAGCTGGATAATAAATATTTGAGACTTTGCAGGCCATATAGTGTCTGTCACAATTACCTGACTCTGTCACATTGTGTGAAAGCAGCCAAAGACAACATGTACATAAATGAGTGGCTGTGTGCCAATAAAACTTTATATAAAAACAGCCTGTGGTTTAGCAAGGCCCTTAAGTGTACCAACCATTTTAAAAAGAGAAAACCAAAGCCAAGGGGGAGTAAACAACTTTACAAGGCATAAGACAGTAAGCTACATTATGGAATTATGTAATCACAACCAGAACTTCAGTATCCTAATGCATAATATAGTAAAGAAGCTTCTGTTATAGCAGTATTTTTTTTAAAAGATTTTATTTAGTTATTTTTAGAGAGGGGAAGGGAAGAAGAGAGGGAGAGAAACATCAACGTGTGGTTGCCTCCTGCACTCCCTAATGGGGACCTGGCCAGCAATGCCGGCATGTGCCCTGACTAGGGATCGAACCAGAGACCCTTTGGTTCACAGGCCAGCACTCAATCCACTGAGCCACACCAGCCAGGGCTGTTATGGTATTATTGTGATAAAGAAGAGCCACAAAATGAAATTTGCTATAAAAGCTCATGTAATTTAATGACCTGTCAAAAAAAAAAAAAAAAAAAAAAAAAGACTTTACTTAAAGCAGGGCTGTCAAACTCATTTTTCACTGGGGGCCACATCAGCCTCATGGTTGCCTTCAAAGGGCCATATGTAATTTTAGGACTGTATAAATGTAACTACTCCTTAACAGTTAAGTGAGTGCTCAGTGCTGCTACTGGGTAGAAACAAGGTGCTAGGCCAAATAAAACAAGGTGGAGGGCTGGATTCAGCCCACGGGCCTTGTGTTTGCCACCTGTGACTTAAAGAGTATACTTAGTACTCTTTAATTAATACAAGACATTGTTATTTAATATTTCTAATACTATTTCTAAATGGGAGGCGACATAGTACAGACCTCTACCTAGACTACTGTCACAGGGAGGTCCTGCACCTTGCACTTGATTGAAGCAGGGCCTGCAATGGAGCACTCTGATCAGGGACAATGGAGAGTGAAATTCAAGGGTTTCTTAGTCCCTCTCCGTTTTCACCTTTCACATCCAGTCCACCATCCATTCAATGCCTCTCCTTACAAAAAGGGTTCCCAATGATACTAAAGTTTTCCCACATGAAAATCAGAGGAGGTAGTAAATTGTGACAAATTAAAAACAGGACTTCTAGTCAAGACAGAGGTGTAGGAAGACACACTTTGCCTCCTCACGCAACCAAAGAAAAAATTACAACTAGATCTCAAAACAAGTAACACCCAGAACCATCAGAATATCAAGCTGTATGGAAGTCTGACAACCAAGAATTTAAAGAAGCCACATTCATCCAGATGCTACGGTAGGAGGGGTGGAGCTGTGGAGACAGCGGAGATACAGTGCTGCACAAAGCGTCTGCGACTGTGGAACAAGCAATCACACATTCACATGTGGTACATAAAAATCGAAAGGGATACCTTAGGGACGAGTGATCCCAGCCCCAGGCCAGACCACACAGCCCAGGGTTCTAGCACCAAGAAGATAAATCTCCTTAACTTCTGGCTATAAAAACAAGTGAAGGTTGGGGCAGTGGAAGAAATGGCCAGATTTTCAGGAAACTTGCGTAAAGGGCCTGCAGGTCTTAAAACATACACAAACCCACCCACTATGGGATTCAACACATAGGCAAAAGCTGGAAGGACACCAGTAGCATACAGGAAGTGGGTGAAATGAATGGAAATGAGGTGAGCGCTGGGCAAACTTCCAGAAGCCAGGAAGCAGCACTGGTCCCTTCCTGAGCCCTCTCCCCAAACAGAGCCACAAAGTATTGAAGTGGGTTGCCCAGCTCTGATAAATACTTAGGACTCTGCCCCACACAATTGATATGTGCTTTTTCTACAATGGACCACCCTACTAAGACAATGAGTCAAAGCAGCTCTACCTAATACATAGAAACAAACACAGGGGGCTGCCAAATTGAGGAGACAAAGAAATATGACCCAAATGAAAGAACAGAACAAAACCCCAGGAAAAGAACTAAATGAAACAGAATAACAAACCTGTCGGATGTAGAGTTCAAAGCTCTGGTGATCAGGATGCTCAGAGAACTCACTGAGTATGGCCACAACATAAAGGAAGAAATGAAGGTTACACTAAGTAAAATAAGAAAAATATACACAGAACGATCAGTGAAGGGGAAGAAGTGAGATTCAAATCAATGATTTGTAACAAAAAGAAGAAATAAACGTTCAACCAGAACAGAATGATGAAACAAAAATTCAAAAAAATGAGGAGAGGCTTAGGAACCTCTGGGACAACTTTAAACATTCCAACATCCAAATCATAGGGGTGCCAGAAGGAGAGGAAGAGCAAGAAATTGAAAGTTTATATGAAACAATAATGAAAGAAAACTTCCCTAATTTGGCAAAGGAAATAGGCATACAAGGTCCAGGAAGCAGAGAGTCCCAAACAAGTTGGACCCAAACAGGGCCACACCAAGACACATTGTCATTAAAATTCTAAAGGTTAAAGACAGAGAATCTTAAAAGCAGTAAGGGAAAAGCAGAGAGTTACCTACAAAGGAGTTCTGATAAAACTTTCAGCTAATTTCTCAAAAGAAACTTTGCAGGCAAGAAGAGACTGGCAAGAAGTATTCAAAGTGATGAAAAGCAAGGACCTACAACCAAGATTACTCTATCCAGCAAAACATTTAGAATTGAAGGGCAGAGAAAGTGCTTCCAAGACAAGGTAAAAGCTAAAGGAGTTCATCATCACCAAGCCATTATTACATGAAATGTTAAAGGGACTTATTTAAGAAAAAGATCAAAACTATGAACATTAAAATGGCAATAAATTCACAACTATTAACAACCAAATCTAAAAAAACAACCTAAGTGAACACAAGAACAGGAATAGAATCATAGATATGGAAATCATTTAGAGGGCTATCAGTTAGCAGAGAAAAGGGTGAGAATGGAGGAAAATGTGCAGAAATTAAGATGCATAATTGGTAGGTAGAAAATAGACAGGGGGATATTAAGAAGAGTATAGGAAATGGAGAAGCCAAAGAACTTAAATGTATATGAACTAAGGTGGGGATTGCTGTAGGGAAAGGGTGTACCAGGTGGAGAGGGACAGACGGGGATAAATTTGGAAACTGTAACAGTATAATCAATAAAATATATTATTAAAAAATCAAAAACAATGCTTAGTACAGACTACTAGGTTTGCTCTTAGTTCTACTTATTAGATAATTATTAAGTTAAACAGAGTATTTAGCTAATAAAAATAAGTAGCTAAAAGTGTGTGATTACCACACAGATAGCTAAAAGTGTGTGATTATATGTATGTACATATATACACATAAGAAATTGTATGTGTGTATGCATATGCACCCACATAAACACATAATCTTTATGCATTCATGCTTGCCTAAGCTTTTACTTTTAAAACTGACAATGGAATAAGTGAATATAACTGATAAAGTAAAATTTTGTTACCTTATAACTATTTATGCCAACATATTAAAAAATAATAAGCCTGCGAAAACATATTATGAAAAATAAAATACCCTAGCTTTAACAGTCAAACACAAACTCTAAAAAGTTTTCTCTAAAATTAATGTGCAGGTACAAGTAGTTCAGTAAGAATGAAGGGTCCTAAATCCGAGACGAAGTTTTAGACATGTGTGATGTATCCTGAGCCATCCTTGAAAAAGCATCTGTTATTTACACATCAAAGGAACCCTGAATATCCTAAAACAACTCGAGTGAAAAATGCCCAAATCTGATTTCATCCCTGTCTACATGCCTCTTTGAACTAATAATTTAGAGAACTGGTCAGTATGTTGAACTAATTAGCATGCTTAACGCTTGCCAACTTTGATGGCTCTGATTCTTTACTCCAAGAAAAAGAATTTAAAAATAGTGTTAAAAACACACACGAGCAAATTTTAGAAAATGGAAGAACTAGTCCAAGTTGACAAAGTCACATAGGTTGAATAATGCCTCAAAAAGTCCCAAATATGAGTGACACCTATTTAATGCTAAGCTATAAAATGGGTCATAAACGTTTTGGTGGTTTTGCTTTGTATAAAATGAATTCAATAAAATTTTTTTTCTCTCTGCAGTCATTTTTTTATGAGATTTAACACACATCTACCTTTACTTCAACATTAGGAATCAAAGTAAACTGCCTGATAAGAAGTTAACACTTTGGTTTTTTAGTTGCAATGACAATCAATTAATTCATTCTTTTAAGTGAAATCCCACATGTAAGAGCCAAGAACAAAGTGTATGCCTTTACTATTCTCACATTTGAGCCTGCTGGACATATTTGCTATAAAGATCTTCCTAATGCTTACTTGCAGTAATCAATCAGAAACCCACTATAAATAGGTTATTAAATATTAAACAGAGAATGTTAATTAGCTAACATCTCCATAATTTGGGGGGCCTACTACCAGATGGATATTTTAAAAGCTCTTCTACTAAATATTGATATTCTAAGATACTTTCCTATAATTTACATGAGAACACTACATAGAGTCTTCCAAGCAAGTTTCACCTTGGCTTGCAATTTTTATTTTCCCTTCTAATTTGAGGCAAGAGTGAAGCACTTAAAAAAAAAGTTAACAAAAGCTCCAACCACAAAGGGAGTTTGGTACATGTGATTATAGGCAGGAAATACAAGCTTAGTGTTTCAGTACCATGGGAAGCCACAAAGTTATATTTTTTTAATAAAAGAGAGTTTTCATTTTTACTAATAACTTTATTGATTTGGATATTTTGAGTATGTTGGCCATCTCTGTGTGGTATAATGTTGATCATTCTCAACTAATGTTTCTATTTGATCACTATCAACTTCAACTGGTCTACCCAACCATGGACCATCATCCACCGAGAAGTCTCCTGCACAAAACTTCGCAAGCCACTTTTGACACATTTGATCAGTCACAGCACCTTCTCCATACACTGTACAAATCCTTTTTCTGCGTTTCAGTTGCATTTTTACCTTTCTTGAAATAATAAGGCATAATATGCTGAAAATGTTGCTTATTTTCTTCTGTTTTCAATATTAAAATGGCTACACAAAAATTCACCAATTTTGGTAAGCTCTTTTTTAAATGCACACTGATATGACAGGTGTCCCAATACAATCTAACAAAAATGTTTCAAATGAAGTTAAAGAAAACTGCGTGCTACCAGAGCCATCTTATGGAAAAAACCAAATGAACTTTTGGGCCAAGCCAATGTAAGGTAAAAGATATTCCTTAGAAGGCAGTTAGTATGCTTTTTTTTAAAAGCATGCTTCCCAAGATTGACACATCAATTCCATTAATCTTCACTACCTTTTTCTATTTTGTAAAAAGATTACCCAAAATTCACCTCATTCAGAGATGAGGATTTACCCCCAGACTCACTGCTTATTTCTGATCCTTGGCAGCACTTCAGCACTTTCTCTATTACTTTCGACTACTGATGAACTGCTTCACAAAGCATACAGTTGCCCTTCCAACCACAAATTACAGAAGCCCTCTGAGGGTAAATGTTTTGATCCATACATTGCTAACTCCATAGCTCTTTACTATACTCCATACAGGTTTTGGGTGAACTAAAAACAACTGGGTTACCATCTCAGTAACAATATTTTTCTCACAATCACAGTGAAAATTCTTTTGGGCTGCAGGGAGCAATAAAATTTCCATAACCTGTCTTTTACATAAAAGCTTCACATTAATTCCGTGGTTTGACGCCTTTCCATTCTTGGAAGACAGTGCTGGATTAAGAGTCAAATAATCTGAGTTCCTGGTTTATCTTCACCACAAACTAGCAGAGTGATCTTAGTAGTCATCTCAGATTTTGTGTTTTATTGCAGAATATTGTGAAGAGAATAACTCTCAAAGAAAACATGTTTCATGACTAGAGAAAATAAAACACAAATAACACCTTTTCCTTCTTCAAATAATTGAATGTCAAGATTACTTATACTATATGGCAACAAAACACCAATAACAAAAAAAAAAAAAAAAATGAGTGGCCCAATCTGGATAGGAAAATAATACTAATGATATTCTGAATCAAAGTTAGCTGAAGAATTAAGCTTTTAACCCACTGATGGATACACCGATATACACATATTAAAGGCAGAGTAATTCAAGAGAAAATAGGTCATTCTTACAAAAATAGAAAGGAAGAAAAGGTACAAGATACATAAGTATTGGAATTTTTTAGTCAGTACTTACTATCAGCTCTTTGTTTTTAAGAGATGATTTAGGAAAAAAAGATGAGAGATATAAGTTTTGGGGTCTTATTAGACAGCTCTTACTATCAATAAAAAAACAAAACAAACAAAAAAAGGGAGCACTGGTCAGTATGACTTGATTGGGTATCACCCTATGAACCAAAAGGTCACAGGTTTGATTCCTGGCCAGGGTACATACCTGGGTTGTGGGTTTGGCCCATGTCAGGCTACATATAAAAGGCAATAAATTGATGTTTCTTTCTCACACAGATGTTTCTCTCTCTCCCTCCTTTCCCCTCTCCCTAAAATCAATAAGCATGTCCTTGGGTGAGGATTAAAAAAAATTTTGTTAAATAAAAGGGAAATGTCTTAGAAAATCAAAACACGATCTTTTAAGACATGGGTGTCCAAAAAATGTGAATTCAAATGTCTGAGTAGGAAAAGAAAAACAAACACATTGCTTGGTATGTAACAATACAAATCTGTTCCAGATAGAGACCCACACAAATATGGCCCACTGATCTGTAACAAAGGTGTAAAAGCATTTCAATGGAGAAAAGATAGTCTTTTTGACAAATGCTATTGGAACAACTAGACATTCATATACAAAAAATAAACCTTGGCCTCAACCTTATCCTTTAAATAAAAATTAAGTCAAATGGATCTCAGATATAAATGTCAAACATAAACCAATAAAAGCATTAGAAAAACACCTTAATGACTTGGAGTTAAGTGGAGTTCCTAGACATGACACTGAAAGTACTATTCATAAAAGAAAAGGGAAATAAATTGGACTTTGACAAAATTAAAACTTTTATTTTACAACTAATACTGTTCAGAGAATGAAAATGCATGCTATAGATCATCAGAAATTACCTGCAACTCAAATAAGTGACAAAGGACTAGTATTTCAAACATATAAAGAACTTTCAAACACTCTATAGTAAGAAACAAACAACCCAACTAAAAAAAAAAAAAAATAGTGCACTGTTGGTGGGAATGAAGACTGGTGCAGCCACTCTGGAAAACAGTATGGAATTTCCTCAGAAAACTAAAAATGTATCTACCTTTTGACCCAGCAATTCCACTGCTGGGATAATATCCTGAGAACACTGAAACACCAATCCAAAAGAACCTATGCACCCCAATGTTCGCAGCAGCACAATTTACAATAGCCAAGTGCTGGAAGCAACCTAAATGCCCATCAGTAAATGAATGGATCAAAAAACTATGATATATTTACACGATGGTATACTACGCAGCAGAAAGAAAGAAGGAGCTTCTACCCTTCATGACTGCATGGATGGAACTGAAGAGTATCGTGCTAAGTGAGATAAGCCAGGAGGTGAGGGACAAATACCATATGATCTCCCCTTTATGTGGAACCTAATCAACAAAACAAACAAGCAAGCAAAATATAACCAGAGACATTAAAATTAAGAACAATTTGACAGTAACCAGAAGGAAGGTGGGTGGGGCTAATAGGGGGCGGGGCAGGGGAAGGGTTTTCAGGAACATGTATAAAGGACACATGGGCAAAGCCAAGAGGGCACTGGAAGCAGGGGAGGGAGATGAGGATGGCTGGGGTGAGGGGTAATGTTGAGGGGGGTAAATTTGGACAACTGTAATTTGAACAACAATAAAATAATTTTTAAAAAAATAGGCAAAAGACACTTCACCAAAGAATACCTACAGATGGCAAATAAGCAAAAGAAAAGACATTCAATATCATTAGCCATTAGAAAAATGAAAATTAAAACCTCTATTGGATATCATTACACACCTACTAGAATGACTAAAATAAAAAATCCTGCAAAAACCAAGTGCCAATGACCATTCAGGGCATACATTGCTAGTAGGAATACAAAATTGTACAGCCACTATAGAAAAGAGTTTGAAAATTTCTTATGAACTTACCATAAGCTGCCTTCTGGTCAAAATGGAGGCATAGGTAGACATGCTTCACCTCTTCACACAACCATAGAAAGAATTACAACCAGATCTCAAAAACAGGTAACACCCAGAACCATCAGAAAATCAAGCTGTATGGAAGTCCAACAACCAAGGATTTAAAATTGCCATATTCAGGAAACCAGATCAGCCTTTCCATGTTGCCCCCAGATAAAAGGTAGGCCCAGTCTCATCCATGGGAGAGGATCACTAATAAACTCAGAATGCACACTAACAGATTTGCTGATCTGCAACTCTTTACATGGGTCAGTAAGAAGAACCAGGTCTCTCCCATCAACACTGGGACCTGAATGGTTGGAAAAGTGAAAGCAGGTGGGCCTTTCCAGATGCCCTGCAGGGCTGAAAGTAACGTACACTAGTTTGAATCAGTAAAGAGTAGACTGAGTAGGTCACCAGCATGAATGACATGGTATCTATGGAAAAATCCTCTCCAGCTTCAGAATACCTAGCTTTAAAAAAATTTTCATAATAGACCTGCATGGAATAATTTTATTCTGCATTCCTAGGATCTTGGCAGTAGCTTAAGATGTTTACCTTTAAGGTCTGCGTGACCAACTCCTATTTTGCACCAGAAGATGTATTTTTATGTGAATCCCAGTATTTACTACAGTATGTGGTAAGCAAATACCAAGTGAATGTTGAATAAATAACTTTCACAGTGTTAAAAAATAAAATAAAAAAATGGCCATATTCATCCAGACAGGTGCTTTATCTACATAGGCCATGCTACTAAGACAGGGAGCCAAAGCAGCTCTACCTACTACACATAAACAAACACAGGGAGGCTGCCAAGTTGAGGAGGCAAAGAAATATGACCCAAATGAAAGAACAGAACAAAAAACCTAAGAAAAAGAACTAAATGAAATGGAGATAGCCAACCTATCAGATGCAGAGTTCAAAACATTGGTGATCAGGATGCTCAGAGAAATGACTGAGTACAGCAAAAGCATAAGGGAAGAAATAAAGTTACTCTACGTGAAATAAAAATATACAGGGAACCAAAAATGAAGAGAAGGAAGCACAATTCAAATCAACAATTTGGAACAAAAGGAAGAAATAAGTGTTCAACCACAACAGAAAGAAGAAAAAAAAATTCAAAAAAACAAGGAGAAGCTTAGGAACCTCTGGGTCCATTTTAAAGACACCAACATTAGAATCATAGGGTTGCCATAAGGAGAAGAGGAAGAGCAAGAAATTAAAAATTTCTTTGAAAAAAATAAGGAAAGAAAACTTCCCTAATTTGGCAAAGGAAATAGGCATACAAGTCCAGGAAGCAGAGTCCCAAACAAGTTGGATCCAAACAGGACTACACCAAGACATACCATAATTAAAAATCCAAAGGTTAAAGATAAAGAGAGAATCTTAAAAGCAGCAAGAGAAAAGCAGAATTACCCACAAAGGAGTTCTGATAAGACTGTCAGCTGATTTTTCAAAAGAAACTTTGCAGGCTAGAAGGGAATGCCAAGAAGGGAATGGCAAGGGAATTTCAGAGTGATGAAAAGCAAGGTTCTACCACCAAGAAAACTCTAGCCAGCAAAGCTATCATTTAGAATAGAAGGGCAGAGAAAGTGCTTCCCAGGAAAGGCAAAGCTAAAGGAGTTCATCGTCACCAAGCTATTATTACATGAAATGTTAAAGGGCCTTATTTAAGAAAAAGAAGAGCAGCCCTGGCTGGTGTAGCTCAGTGGATTGAGCGCGGGCCTGCGAACCAAACGATCCAGGTTCGATTCCCAGCCAGGGCACATGCCTGGGTTGCAGGCCAGTTCCCAGCAGGGAACACGTGAGAGGCAACCATACATTGATGTTTCTCTCCCTCTCTCTCTTTCCTACCCTTCTCCTCTAAAAATAAATAAATAAATAATTAATTAATTAAAAGAAGAGGATCAAAACCATGAACAGTAAAATGATAACAGACTCAAAACTATCAACAACTGAATCTAAAAAAACAAAAATAAAAACAAAGCAAACACCCAAAACAGAACAGAATCATAGAAATGGAGATCATTTGGAGGGTGATCAGCTGGGAGGAGGAAGAGGAAGAATGGGGGGAAAGGTGCAGGAATTAAGAAGCATAATTGGCAGGTACAAAATAGACAGGGGGCTGTTAATAACGGTATAAGAAATAGGGAAGCTGAAGAACTTATTTGTACGATACATGGACATGAACAAAGAGGGGAAATTGCTGGAGGGAATAGGGATAACAGGCAAAGGTGAGCAAAGGGGGAAAAATTCTGACAACTATAATAGCATAATCAATAAAATATACTTTTTTAAAAAGTTGTCATAAGCTTACCATTAACCCAGCAATCCATTTCCTTACTCCATACCTCAGAGAAATGAAAATTTATATTCAAACAAAAACCTGTACACAAATATTTATAACAATTCTCTTCAAAATGGCACCAAACTGAAAAGTATCAAGCCTCAGTCAATAAGTGCAGTATACCCAAACAATGGGTATAATGAATCTGAAAAGGCATTGTGATAACAGAAACTAGTCCAAAAGTTTGCTTATTGTATGATTCCATTTAAATGGTATTCTCAAAAAGAAAAAAACTACAGTGATGGAGAACAGCTTAGTGGTTGCCAGGGGTTAGAAGTCAGGAAACTGATATGACTACAAAGGGAAGGCACAGAAGTTAGGGGGAAATGGAAATGTTTTGTACCAATGGTGTGCAGGTTAACAAATCTGCACATATTAATATTTATAGTTGTGTAAACAAGTCTATTTTACAGTATAATACCTTAAAAAATAAATAGTATTTACTTCTTGTTCTTGCCTGAGGTAAATATAGGAAAATGGAGAACAAGAATAAAAACAATGTATTTTTAAAACCTTTCCTACCTAATGAAAAAGCCTAGAGGCAAAAATACACCTAGACTCCAGAGCTGGATTTCTAACCACCACTCCCGAAAAGGAATCAAGGGCTCCTTGGAGAGGTGGCAAATTACAGAACAGAGGCAGGGGAAGTACAAAGACTGGGGCATTTTGTCATACCAGCAAGGAAGCTCTCAAAGACTAATGGGGAAATGTAAGAACAGAGAAGTAGGTTTTAATGGGCCCCCACTGGCCACATTTGGGGCAGTCTGAACATCAAAAATAATAATAATAATGGTAATGGATTGCAATTATTGAATAAAAAAAGCCCACAACTGTGGTGATAGTTACACATATCTCTGAACGTACTAAAACCTATTGTCACTTTAAATGAATAAACTGTATGGTACATGAAGTTTTTTGGAAAAAAAATTTTAAAAAGAATCCATGAATCCAAAGGGATACTAAATAGGGAGTTGGAGGAATGTCAGCTAATAAACTCAGATAAAAATGATAGTATTAGGAAAACGAATGTTTTGTAATCACCAATGCAATATATGGTTCAGGCAAGAAGCACCCACAGATGTTAAAACTACTGGGTGAAAGATTATTGGGGAACAGGATAATCACATGGTCTCAGAATATTACCCCATAGATTACTTCTTAATAACAAAGGAGAATTAAACTGTTAGAGTTCAGAAAACTCAAAGAACACCAACTTAATCAGATGATTAAATTGAACTTTACCAAGTATGGGGCATTATATGTCCCTGGTACAATACAACACAAGCGCCCAACATCACACATGCAATATTCATGCACACATACACACATTTAATTTGAATATAAGGAAATCAGATAATCTAGATTATGGGACTGTTGATAGAACAACTACCCTGGGATCTACAAAAATATCAAGGCCATGGGAAATAAAGGTTAGTGAAAACAAAACTAAATGCAGTGTGTAAGACTTTACTAAACCCTTCAGAGAGAGAGAAAGTTACTAAGCTTTTACTATTGGAACAATAGGAAGATGATAAAAATGACCATATATTAGATAATATTAATATGTCAATTTCTTGGGTATGATAATGGTATTGTGATGAGAAGCATGACTCTGTTCTTTGGAGACATACGCTCAGTATTTAATGATGAGGTGTCAGTATGTCTGCTACCTACTTAAAATGTTTCAGGAATATAGATACACACACGTTATATATAACATATATAAATATATACATATATAAGTACACATGGGAGAGAGACAAAGCAAATAAAACAAAATGTTAATCTCTGAATCTTGGAAAAAGAATATATGTTTTAACTTTTCTGTAAATTGTCATTTTTCAAAATAAAAAGTTGGAGAAGAAAAGGAAATGAGAAAGGTGTTACTAGGCATTTTAAAACCTATTCACACAACATGGTACAGGAAATATATGCATTGTTATGAAAACAGCAAAAATTTCAGAGCCCAACTCTGCCCTCTATTAACTATTTCTGAATGTTATCAAGTTACACCCATGAATGTCAGTTTTCTCATTGTTATTACATAGGCAAATATCTGTTAGTTCATAAAATGATTTACAAGATAGACAAACATTACAGATTGCTTGGGAAGCATGACTAGATAGATACGTAGAGAATGCATACATTCCAAGTACTCAGTTGGCAATAATGATTCTTTTCAGATTATTATAGATTAAATGAAAAACATATGAAAAGTTTGGCGAATCATGCCTGGTGAACTGCGGGTGCTGGATGAATTCAATCTACTCCCTCCTTCGAAAACAGAAAACAACGTGATGAGAACTTACCAAGAGGTTACTACCCTTTGGTGTTTTCATTTTTCAAAACGTGTCCAAAATGTAATGATTAAGATCAATGAACAATTGTGTGAACCAACAGATATGTCATTAGAAAGTGTAACTTCTGCAAGATCTTGGTTGCTCAATAAAAGACATATCATTGTATATATTGACCATATAATCTATTAGGACAATAAACTTCCTCCCAAAGTGATTTTTAACTTGGTCATCAGTCCATTTTCCAAGCAAAAGTATGAAATAATTCATGGCTAAACAACAGGGAAGATTCATAACATGTGGTTCAAGGTATGTGAGAGCTTTATCAGAAAACTTGGATAAGTTTAAAAGGCTCTTATATACACAAACTTAATCACTTATTCCCCAAATATAATTAGGATGCACACTAAACTGATTAAAACCAAAATGCTTCTCTAAGAACCATAACTTACTAACATAATTCCTTGCTGCTTAAAAAACAGTCAATGACACATACTTGAGGCCAAAGAATAATTATGAATGGTTATCATCAAGTGTCATTAGTAAGAACCTTTGTAAATTATATTAGATACTAGAGAAAGATAACTACCTGACAAAAAATCAGGATAAAAGAAAGGCCTTCAAACAAATCAGCTATAATACTTATATTTATTATGCCTTGAAATGTTTTTAGTTATATGAGGACAGTAAGGCACTAAAGGTGTAAGAGCTCTGTCAGAGGCAGAGCTGTGGTCAGACTCAGGCAGTGTGGCTGCAAACCCACCATCTGAACCACTATGCTCCAGGACATCCAAGATGCAGCAAACCAATCTAGGAAGGCAGTGAGAAGTCCAGACACAGTGAATGATCACTCCAGATTGGAACAGGAGGATGGAAGAGTCTAGGATTCCCAAGGGAAAAAGAAACTCAGTACAAAAAAACATGATTTTGAGACTGTTAAACTTAAATGTGTAAAAAACTCAAACGCACCTCACAAAGGGCAATTAGAAACTCCAGGAAAAAATATAAGGATGTTCATTCTCCATATGTCCAGCAAATTCAAATACTGAGTAAGTTCTGACAACTGATTGGGTGCAGGAAGACAGTCCATTTGATCTGATGTTCAAAAACTCACTGTCAGGGTGATGGTGCAGGGCCAACACAAAAGGAAGTGTACTCTAGCACACTACTTATCCTGCTGAAGTCTCATGAATGATCAAAAAATATACAAACACCAGGTCACTGGTGTTCAACTTTTAGAATCAATCCAGGAAAATCACGGAAGAAGTGATTGTGAGTGAAGAACAGGATGAAACTGTCAGCCGCCTTGACAATCTAGGACCAAACTGCAGCTAAGAAAAAGTCATTCCAAAAAAAGGGGAATTTGAAAGATAAGGGGAAAAAAGGAAGTAACAGCCCTAACTTGTAAAGAGAAAGTTGTAATATGCTGAAAGTTTGTGGAATAAGAAATAAAGACACAGATACATGACAAAGTGCCTAATAAAATAATCAGAGACATGTAATTTATATAACTAGAATGCTGGGATGAGAGGGTTAGGGAGGAGCATGATGTGAGTTTCTCCCATTCCAGAGACTCAGTAATTATACCTACAACTGACAAATTAAGAAACAGGTGTTTACATACACAGGTGGGCAAAAATAGGCTTACAGTTGTTAATACTAATAAATAATGCAAGCATAAACTTTCATACTCACAGCTGTAAACCTATTTTGCCCACTCTTATATTATCCAACAATCTGGATGTAATAGGAACTAAAAATAGAAATGGTTAGAAGAGGTTACCTCTAGAGAGTGGGACTAGAATGGAGAAGAACAGCACAAGAGACTGTTACTTTTCATCAAATTCTTCCCTACTACTTGAATTGTTACCAACCACATGTATTACTTTGACAAAAAAAAACATTTGAAGAAATCAAATTTCAAGTTAAATTATTATTTTACGAGACCTTTTTAAAAATAAGTTATTCCATACAATGTCCAAATCTGGCATTTTTTTCAGGTTTTTAATTTTTGAAACAATTTATAGAATTTCTTAAAAGCTGCTTATATAGGAAGTTCACATATAGTCTACATCCAAGCTTCCCTAATAACTCAAATGACCAGCTATTAGTACTAACCAATACTAACAGCTAAATCGGATCTTATCTGAATTTCACCAGTTTCCCTCCTAATATCCTTTTTCGGTTCCACGATCCCTCACTGCATTTACTTGTTCTGTCTCCTAAGTGTCCTCCTACATGTGACTAATTTTATCTTTGTTTTTCATGACCTTGGCTATTTTGTACAATGTCTCTCAATTTGAGTTTGTCTGATGTTTTCTCATAATCGAATTGATATTATGCACTTTTTGCAAGATGACCAAAGAAGTGATATTGTGTCCTTCTCAGTGCATCCTATTGAGGGTGTATGATACCAACAGATATTATTACTGATGATGTCAACCTTCATCACTTACATAAGGGAGTGTCTGCTGGTTTTTCCAACTGTAAAACTATTACTTTTCCATTTGTAATTGAAAAATAGCTTAGGAGATACTTTGAGACTGTGACATTCATTTTTTGATAAGTTACATATACTTTCCAGTTCTTATCTTTTAGAGATGCATAATGAAGTATTTCTGGATTAAATAAGACAATGTTATTCAGTAATCCTGTATTGGAAAACACTATTTATTATGTTGGCTCTCCATTTCTTAATTCAAATCAGTTCTAAAGGTGCCACACAATCAACTCAAGAACTTCCGGATTCGTGTATACTGAAGTTTCTGCCACCAACACATCAAACAGGCTTTGTACGCCCTCTAGTGTATAATTCTGTAACACAACTTTTGCATCAACAAGATCAGTAAAAGCAAGCAGAATATTCTTACAAAAGAAGCACCCTTCTCTCTCCCCAATTTCTGTTTCTCCACTAGGTGATAAATTATCTGTTAATTACTTTGTTAGGTACAACAACCATTTCAATGCCAAATATTATCAACTTTTTCCCACCTAGAGTGCTCTTTCTCAGAACATATGCTAAAGCCCAGAGAAGAAAAGGGGGTAAGTAGGCTAAAATCAGTCAAAGCATGTTTAAGAACCTCAACAAAGGCTAAATGGAGGAGGGTCAATGTTACTGTCTGACTTATAAGCATGTGTTTGGCGAAGTAGATTACTCCAGTTCTACCTTTTTGAATACTCTATATGATTTAGTCTCACAAATGCACTACCACTTAATTTTCCTATGATATACTGCAAAATTCTGAGAGAAGTGAACTGTGCATTTCTCTGCAAGACATAGAGGAAACAAAGTGTAATAAGCAACATAAATTTTGGAATCACACAGGGTTAGCATCTGCTTTCCAGTTCTGCCATATGCTAGCTACCTGCTTAACTTTTACAAGCTTCAGCCTACTGATCTGTGCAAAAAGAGAAAAAGTTAGTATCTTACAATTTTATCTAAAGATTAGAAAAATATATGCAAAGTACATGGTCAGACTTCAAATTGTAACTATTATCATTATATAACCCCAAGATAATATATAACCAGATAGTCAAACCTTCAGGTAAACATTTTCAATAGTTCCTTTAAATGACTCTCTTCAACCATAATCCTTGAGATGCACAAAAAAACAGATTTTGACTTCCGGTCAGGATGGAGACATAGGTAGACATGCTTCACCTCTTCGTGCAACCAAAAGATTCACAACTAACCTCAAAACAAAACACACTCAGACTGCCAGAAAATTGAATTGTATGGAAGTCTGACAACCAAGGATTTAAAGAAGCCACATTCATCCAGACGGGTAGGAGGGGCAGAGACAGGAAGATAGGGCACAGAGGACATGCTGTGGCACCAGAGAGGTGACGCTGGCATAAAGAGCAGCTCCCATATTCACATGTGGTGGATAAAGATCAGGAGGGATACCTTGGGAGCTAGCAATCCCAGCCCCAGGCCAGACCGCACAGCCCAGTGTTCCAGTGCCAGGATAATAAAGCCTCATAACTTCTGGCAGTAAGGGCCAGCGGGGATTGGCACAGTGCAAGAAACTGCTGATTTCTCAGGAGAACCCATTTAAAGGGCAATGGACCTAAAACGTATGCAAATCCACCCACTCTGGGGGCCACCACCAGGGCAAGAGCTGGAGGGGCGCCAGTCGTATCTGGGAAGTGGGTGAAGTGACTAGAAATGGGGCGAGTGCCAAGCAGACCTCCAGAAGCCAGGCAGCAGCACTGTCTCCTCTCTGAGCCCTCCCCACCACACACAACCGAACAGTAGTGAAGTGGGTTGCCCTGTTCTGGCAAATACCTAGGACTCTGCCCCACATAACTTTACAGCTATGCTAAGACAGGGAGTCAAAGCAGCTCTACCAAATGCACAGAAACAAACACAGGGAGGCTGCCAAGTTGAGGAGACAGAGAAATAAGGTCCAAGGAAAAGAACAGAACAAAACCCCAGAAAAAGAACTAAATGAAACAGAGAGTCAACCTATCAGATGCAGAGTTCAAAGCACTGGTGATCAGAATGCCCAGAGAAATTACTGAGTATGGCAAAAGTATAAGGGAAGAAATGAAGGTTACTATAAGTGAAATGAAGAAAAATCCACAGGGAACCAACAATGAAGGGAGGGAAACCTGGATTCAAATGAACAATTTGCAATACAAGGAAGAAATAAGCATTCAACCAGAACAGAAAGAAGCCACAAGAATTCAAAAAAACAAGGAGAGTCTTAGAAACCTCTGGGACAACTTTAAACATACCAACGTTCAAATCATAGGGTGGCCAGAAGGCAAAGAGGAAGAGCAAGAAATTGAAAACTTTTTTGAAAAAAATATGAAAGAAAACTCCCCAAATTTGGTGAAGGAAAGAGACATACATCCAGGAAGCACAGAGAGTCCTGAACAAGTTGTACCCAAAGACGGTCACACTGAGACACATTATAATTAAAATGTCAAACGTTAAAGATTAAGAGAGAATCTTAAAAGCAGAAAGAGAAAAGCTTACCTACAAAGAATAGTTACCTACAAAGGAGTTCTGATAAGACTGTAGGCTGATTTCTCAAAAGAAACTTTGCAGGCAAGAAGGGACTGGCAAGAAGTATTCAAAGTGATGAAAATCGAGGTTCTACCAACAAGAATACTCTAGCCAGCAAAGCTATCATTTAGAATGGAAGGGCAGAGAAAGTGCTTCCCAGGCAAGGCAAAGCTAAAGGAATTCATCAGCACCAAGCCATTATTACATGAAATGTTAAAGGGACTTATTTAAGAAAAAGAAGAAGATCAAAACCATGAACATTAAAATGACAACAGACTCACAACTATCAACATCAGAATCTATAAAAACAAAAACAAACTAAGCAAACAACCAGAACAGGAACAGAATGACAGAAATGGAAATCATTTGGAGGGTTATCAGCTGCAAGAGGGAAGGGGGAGAATGTGGGGAAAGGTGCAGGGATTAAGAAGCATAATTGGGAGAAATGAAATGTTAAAGGCAATTATCTAAGAAAAAGATAAAAAATATGACAGTGAAAAGACAGCAAACTCACAGCTATTAAGAACCACACCTAAAACAAAAGCAAACTAAGCAAACAGCTAAAACAGGAACAGAACCACAGAAATGGAGATCATATGGAGGGTTAGCAACAGGGGAGTGGGAGGAGGAGAGAGGGGGGAAAGGTACAGAGAATAAGTATCATAGATAGTAGGTAGAAAAAAGACAGGGGGAGGGCAAGAATAGTGTGGGAAATGTAAAAGCTAAAGAACTTATGACACATGGACATGAACTAAAGGAGGGAATGTAGGTGGGAGGGGGTGTGCAGGGTGGAGAGGAATGATGGGGAGAAATGGGACAACTGTAATAGCATAATCAATAAAATATATTTTAAAAAAGCATAATTGGTAGGTACAAAATAGACAGGGGGAGGTTAAGAATAGTATAGGAAATGGAGAAGCCAAAGAACTTACATGCATGACCCATGGATATAAACCAAGTAGGGGGATTGCTGTAGGGAAGGGGAGTTTCAGGCAGTGGAGGGCAGGGGGCATAAAATTGTAACAACTGGAATAGAATAATCAATAAAATATACTTTAAAAAATAAAATAAACTGAAGTGCACTGCAAAAAATTCAGATTTTATCTTCACACTTGGTTCTCTTAATACATAAATACAGTTTCTTTTTTTTTTTCTTTTAGATTTTATTTATTTATCTTCAGAGGGGAAGGGAAGGAGAGAGGGAGAGAAACATCAATGTGCGGTTGCCTCTTGTATGTCCCCTGCCGGGAACTGGCCTGGCAACCCAGGCATGTGCCCTGATTGGGAATCGAACCGCGATCCTTCGGTTCGCAGGCCCGCGCTCAATCCACTGAGCTACACCAGCCAGGGCCATAAATACAGTTTCTTTCTTAATACTCCTTATGAGACAGTATAGAGTACTCAGAATCTCAAGGGTAATTTTTGACAGTACATGGTACTCAGAAATCTTAAGGGTAATTTCTGACCCACACAGTATTCATTATACATAATTTGAATGTATTTGATGAAGAATATTTATCATGAGTAAGTTGTTTACTATTTTCATATGTGATTTCAAAAATGTTTTATACATAAAATATTCACAGGAGCAATCCTTACCTAGAAATGACAAAATTAAAATAAGTGCTATTGTGGAAGGCATAAGAATATGAGGAAATACAAAAAAGAAAAGACAAGGAAAAAATTAACCTCACTGGGAGTGCAGAAAGTTTATATGGCAGAAGACCACTAACTTTTGTGAGAATTAAGTGAGGAAGCCATTATTCTTGCCAATTGCATCTTAGCCTGAGCATGTGTTAGAGATTTGAAATATCTAAGTACTTAAAACTGAGAAGCAAGTATAATAAAATCACTGGTTTGGTCATCAAATATTTTCTACGTGTGCTGTGTGTCAGGTACTCTTCTAGGTGTTGGATTAATAGTAGGGAACAAAACAAACGATAGGTACATCACGGTGTGGTGTATAGTCTATGGGGAGGTAGGCAGGTAACAAATTTGTTAACAAGAAATGAAGATAATTTCAGATAATGGTGCAAGCTAGGGCACCACGTTAGGGAGTGATCAGGGTCTGTTAAGTTTATTTTGACTACAGTGGTCACAGAAAGTCCCTCAGAGAAGGGCCATATGACTAACACTTAAATAATAAGGTCAAATCATGCAAACATGTGGGATAACGTGCATTAACAAGCCATTCTTCTTCATGAACATCTCCATCAAACAGATTCTCTAAAGTTTGTCCTCTGATTAATTTTATTTTAATGTCATGTAGATGAATTCCAGTTGCTGAGAACTTACTTTCCCCAAACTCCTGGCACTAATGTCTACCTAAAGGCTTAAAGACTGAAGAAAGATATAAATATGGACTATTAATTTTAAATGTGTATATTTTTCTCCCCAAGAAAATTTATCTACGTGTAAAGTGCAAAATATACAGCTCACCATAGCGGTTAAGATCATGCGACTCTTGTGTCCTCCATTCTCTCCCTGACTGGATGTCAGACTTTGGGCAAACCACAACCTTATTCAGCCTCAGTTTCTATAAAGCAAGGATCATGTTTTGGGCTTACTATGCTAATTTTATGAAATAATGCATGCAAAGAATTTAGCACAATGACTGGAACACTGTAAGTACTTAGTAAGCATTAGCTACTATTTCAATTGTGATCTACCTATTTTTCAAGGAAAGTGTCTACATATAACTATAGCAACACAGGTATTCTGAAATCTTTTTTTTTTTTTTTTTTAATACAAAGGTGAAGTTGTTTTTTTTTTTTTTTTAATTTTTTTTTATTTATTTATCTTTAGAGGGGAAGGGTAGGAGAGAGGGAGAAGGAGAGAAATATCAATGTACGGTTGCCTCTTATGTGTCCCATGCTGGGAACTGGCCTGCAACCCAGGCATGTGCCCTGACTGGGAATCGAACCGCGATCCTCTGGTTCACAGGCCCGCGCTCAATCCACTGAGCTACACCAGCCAGGGCAGTATTCTGAAATCTTAATTTTAAAATCAAAACTGTGTAAAAATAAGCAACTTTGGAGTAAATTCATGTTTTCAGAATAATTGTAGAGAGAACACCAAACGATTTTTAAAGAATCGCTTGCATGTGTGTCCAAAAGAACAAAGGTGGCAGAAAAAGAATAAAAACAGACAGTTTAGAGAGTAGATTTAATGTTCAAAAACTGTGATCTAGAGAAGTTGTGGATGTGAGCAACAGGGTACCAAATGTGCAGATGAAGCCAGAGGTACGAGAAAGTACAAGGGATGGAACCTGAGCTAGGACCTGAACAGACAGAACATCGCAGACACTGCAGGGTGACTCAGTCCCAGCAGTCCTAAGCTTCTCTTTGCCTGCCTTTACCCACGCCACTGAAAAGCTACATACATACTCAACTTCCAATCCCCATGCAACTCAGGGTGTCCCTAAGACAACTAGGCTCAAAAAAGCTTTTGTTTTCAAGTAAGGCTAGTACTTCCTCCTGCCCTTGCCACTTCTACACGCACGGAAAGGAGCCACAATGCCCAAAAGTGAGACAGCCATTGTGCGACCATGAGTAAATTAGCCAGAATACTAAAGGGAGCCAAGCAAAATGAACACACCTGGGTTCTCAATGCCCTCATTTAACTAGCACACCAAACTTAGGGTAACCATCTCCAGAATTCTTGTTATAGAAGGGAAAAAACATCTTATTTGGTGCAGTCATGGTAGTCCAATTTTCTATTATTTGCAACCTAAGTGTAACCTAAACTGAAACACAAAGATGAAGGAAGAGGCTATTTCGTCTGGGATGAAACACACAAATGAGTACCGTACACAGAGCTACTTCACCGTTATGGTTTATGACACTAACATTTAAAATGAAGAATCAAATTCCACCTTCATCCAGCAGCTTTCTTATCTGTTTACAGTGCAGAGTCACACTACTGCATTTACACCCTACCAAAACCTGCACACAGGAACTACCATGCCTTCAGGGTGACAGGGCCAACGTGCAGCAATGGAAATATGCAGCCTGTTCGAAACTGCACAGTGCAAATCAAGTCCATCCAAAGAATGAGAAAAGTGAATAGCAGCTGGTTTCATGTAAACAAAACATGAGAAAATATGCACAAAAGGACTAAAGTAATTTTTCTACATTAAGATCATTTTACTAAGTTGCTCCTTCTAAAAGTGTTTGTTTATTTAAGAGATGAAGGAAAACTGTAGGCTAAGAACCATATTGGAAGAGTAATAATTTTTGGTTCTTGAATTAAAGAGTGAACTAAATGAACTATGGTTCCTTCTTCAAAGAACATCTCTACAGTAAAGTTACAATGTAAATGCAATTAAGTGACTCATTTTATAAACCTTTGTGATGAAAGGGGATATTTCATTTTCCTTTGTTTAATATTCATATTAATAAGAATGTCTCACTACACTGACTGAAACCCAGAACAATAAAACAGTGGACAAATTCCAAAAGCAAATGGATTTTCTTTTCCCATGAAGCTAACAGTATGGAATTTTAACAGATGTTCTATTTGGTCATAGTTAATAAAATGAATTATGTAGGATTAAAATAGGGTTCAATATGTTTGCCTTGGATTTTAACTGAAAAACAATTTTACATTGAAAGTTTCAAAAGATTTATAATCACTTTTTTCTTTTTCAGTGGAATTACTAAGATGTAGAATATAAGTGAATTAATTATAGCACTCACTACTCTTCTAATAAAACCAGGCTTATAAAAATTATTTTTTTAAGGTTTAAGAAAACTGAAATCTTAGAAAATTATATACTTTGGTATTTCATCACCTAACTAATGCAAAGATCTTATAATGTAGCGTATCCAAAGGCTGAACCACTAACTTGAATAATTTCAAGTTCCCTTAGAGATCCCTCAGCATGCTGAAATGGTCATGGTATCTAGAAGCACCTGAACAAAAAAAGTAATCAAACTCAAAGGAATCAAAAACCACAAATATTTACTGAGTGGAAGGCATTATGCTAGAGCCTGTGCATGCTATATGAAGAGGTAAAACTCCAGCTGCTGTTTTCAAGAGGAACTTACATGCTGAGAAGACAAGGCAGAAATATGTATATAGCCATAAAGAACTGAAAAGTAAAGACAAACCAAAATGGAGGGGAAGAGGCAAATCAAAGAAAATTTCATAGAAACAGAGACAGATACACAGCACTTTGATACAAGAAGAAAAAATCTTATAAAAAATCTTTTTTTAAATATATTTTATTGATTATGCTATTACAGTTGTCCCATTTCTCCCCCATCATTCCCCTCCACCCTGCACACCCCCTCCCACCCACATTCCCCGCTTTAGTTCATGTCCATGTGTCATAAATTCTTTAGCTTCTTCATTTCCCATACTATTCTTGCCCTCCCCCTGTCTATTTTCTCCCCATTATCTATGCTACTCATTCTCTGTACCTTTCCCCCCTCTCTCCTCCTCCCACTCCCCTGTTGCTAACCCTCCATATGATCTCCATTTCTGTGGTTCTGTTCCTGTTCTAGCTGTTTGCTTAGTTTGCTTTTGTTTTAGGTGTGGTTCTTAATAGCTGTGAGTTTGCTGTCTTTTCACGGTCCTATTTTTTATCTTCTTTTTCTTAGATAAGTCCCTTTAACATTTCATAAAAGTGCTTCTCAGATAAGGTCAAGTTCAAGGAGTTCATCATCTTTTTTTTTTTTGCATTTTTACTATCACGGAAGCAGAAACTAGTACACAGACTTAAGGATATTAAATAATCAAGAAAAGTTCTAGCTATAGTTGCTTCAAAACATTTTTCGAAAGAAAACGTTCAAGTGTTGCATTCTCAGTTAGAAGGCCTTCCTCTAGATGGATAATATTATGTGGCCAATAAATTCCACTAAATTATCAATCTTCCCAAATGAAGATAATCATAAAAATTTTCCAACCCAATTGCATTAGTAATTTTGATATGCTCAATCATCAACACTCTCCAATTGCAGTTAAGAAAGCTTTACAAGTAATGACAGTTAGCTGGCCTCTAGTTCAAACACAGCTACTGTTACCCATCATCATGAAATGGCATTCACATGTTTAAACACAGACAGATCCAGGTTGCGTCCCTGTTCAAGAACCTGAGAACCTGGAGGCAGATTCCTTCATTTCTTTTTTTAAGAACACTTTATTGATTATGCTATTACAGTCCCTATTCCCATTTCCCCCCTTTATCCCCTCTCCACCCTGCACTACCCAATCCTCCAGCATTTCCCCCCCTTAGTTCATGTCCATGGTTTGTACATATCAATGTACATTAATTTGACTTCTCTGTTTCCTATACCATTCTTAGCATCTTCCCATCTATTTTATGCGTACCAATTATGCTTCTTATTCCCTGTACCTTCCCCCCACCATTCCTCCCCTCCCTGCTGAAAACCCTCCACATGATGTCCATTTCTGATTCTGTTCCTGTTCTAGTTCTTTGCTTAGTTTTGTTTTGTTGGGGCTTTTTTAGGTTCAGTTGTTGAGAGTTGTGAGTTTGTTGTCATTTTACTGTTCATAGTTTTTGACCTTCTTCTATTTCTTCGATAAGCCCCTTTAACATTTTCTATAGTAAGGGCTTGGTAATGATGAACCTTATCTGGGAAGCACTCTATCTGCCCTTCCATTTTAAATGATAGCTTTGCTGGGTAGAGTAATCTTGGATATAAGTCCTTGCTTTTCATGACTTCAAATACTTCTTTCCAGTCCCTTCTTGCCTGTCAGGTTTCTTTTGAGAAATCAAGTGATAGTCTCATGGGAACTCCTTTGTAGGTAATTGTCTCTTTTTCTCTTGTTGCTTTTAAGATTCTCTCCTTATCTTTAATCTTGGGTAACTTAATGATGATGTGCCTTGGTGTGTTCCTCTTTGGGTTCAATTTCTTTGGGACTCCCTGGGCTTCTTGGACTTCCTGGAAGTCTATTTCCTTTGCCAGATTGGGAAAGTTTTCCTTCATTATTTGTTTAATTAAGTTTTCAACTTCTTGTTCTGGTTCTCCTTCTGGTACCCCTATAATTCTGATGTTGGAATGTTTAAAGTTGTCCCAGAGGTTCCTAAGCCTCTCCTCATTTTTTTTGAATTCTTGTTTCTTCATTCTGTTCTGGTTGGATGTTTATTTCTTCCTTCTGCTCCAAACCACTGAGTCCCAGTTTCCTTCCCGTTACTGTCGGTTCCCTGTATATTTTGCTTTATTTCACTTTGGGTAGCTTTCATTTGTTCCTTCATTTTGTGACTGAGCTCAATCAGTTCTGTGAGCATCCTGATTACCAGTGTTTTGAACTCTGCATCAGATGGGTTGGCTATCTCCTCGTTGCTTAGATCTTTTTCTGGAGTTTGATCTGTTCTTTCATTTGGGTCATATTTCTTGGTCTCGGTGCACCTGTTATGTTGTACAGGGGCGGGTTCTTAGGTATTCACCCAGGTGAGGCAACCCTCTCTGCTGCCTTTGGGCGCTGTCTGTGGTGGAGGGGTCAGAGAGGGAACAATTCGGCTTGCTTGCTCTATTCCAGCCTCATTTTCCAACAAACTCTGTCATGTGAGACTGGGAATATCTCCCGAATGGTAACCCCTACAGTAGTTTATAGCTAGCTTGAGTCTTTGGTTTCCTGTTCAGCCAGCCCCACCTTGCTTGACCAGTCTGCCACCTTGCCCGCATGGTCCTCCGTCTTGCTGTGGGTCCTCTCTGCCCTCTCCACTGCCCTCTATTCCTCCTACTAGTCTGATAAATGTTTAACGACAACCGTTGGTTGTCACGGTTCCATGCAGTTTGAATTTCTGGCACTTATGGTTGTTAATTGTCTTTAGATTGGTTATTATCTTCCTTTTGGTTGTGCAAGGAAGCAAAAGGTTTCTACCTAAGCCTTCTTCTTGGCCCAAACTCAGATTCCTTTATTTCTGAGTCTCCTCACAGACCATGTTGCTGTCATTCTTCCTTCCTGAGCCTGCTGTGAGATTTCAACATGAAAAGTCTATGCAAAGTTCTTAGCACAGATGGGCAAACTAGGGCTCAGAGAAATTTAGTAACTTGCCAAGAGCAGAACTGCATTTCACACTTAAGTGTCATCTCCTGTCAAAAACTCTCTCAATTACCAAGAATACTAATAACCATAATTAACATTTCTTAAACACCTGTTATGTGACAGGCTCTGTAGAAAAGCACTTAATAAGGATCGCCTCATTTAGTTCTAACTCCAGCACAATTTAAATAATCAATTTACAGTAAAGGAATAAAATAGTTCCCAGATATATGTTAACATGACCAGTCTCACTTAAAATTAAAACTACAGTGAGATCATTTTCACATCTTAGATTGCTAGTACCCTTAGTGAAACAGAAGAAAACAGAGAGCTCCCACACTGTTGGCCAAAGTGTCAACTGGTAGTAAGTTGACACTCTTCCATAGAGAGCAATTTGGTCGTAAGTATCAAAATTACAAATGCCTATACACCTTTAAGCAAACATTTCCACTTTTTGGCATATAACCTAGAAACATCCTCAACAATGACACAGGAACAATATTATTCATTGTTGCATGTTTTCAATATCCACCAATGAGAAACCTGTTAAATAAATAAACAATGGTTCATTTGTACGATGGAGTATTATGCAATCACAAAAAAGAGAAGGTGCTCTTTATGAAGTGATATAAATTGATCTCCAAAATATTTTGGCTAAGAAAATAGACAAGATGCACACCACCTAGAATACAATGGCTCTTGAAAAATACATGAGATTTATACAGGGTAGGACAAGGGTAGGTTAACAGTTGTGAATATGTGAAAGAGAGTTTATTCTCGTAATATTTATTATTATATTACTTATCATATGAACAACTGTAAACCTACCTTGCCCTACCCTGTGTAACATGAAGAGTTTGGGGGGAAATGAACTTGGTACAGACAACAGAACTGGAAAACAGATATGGAAGGACAATCCTTGAGGCTTAATTCCAAAAGATTCCTGTTTCCAGCCACTAGATCAGGGGAATTATCACTGTCTGAAGTAGACATTAAGCATAATGAACTTTGGGAGATTTCCAGTCAAGATGGAGGCATAGCTGAACACAGTTCACCTCCTTGCACAACCAGATCAAAATTACAACTAAACTATAGATCAACCATCACTCAAAACCATCAGAAATTGAGTTGAATGGAAGTCCATCAACTACAGAATTAAAGAAATCACATCCATTCCAGACTGGTAAGAGGATCGGAGACTTGTAGATGCAAAACAGGCTGGTCCCATACCCATGTGTGGTGGGTAAAAATTCCGGAGGGATATCTTGGAAGCCAGGCGAGGGGTCCCAGCCCCACACCAGGCAATAAGTACATATCTATCAACAACTGAATCTAAAAAGCAAACTAAGCAAACAAGAAGAACAGAGACAGAATCGTGGATACACACAGAGTTTTGATGGTTGCCAAATGGGAGGGGAGTCTGGGGAAATGGGTGAAGAGGTAATGGGATTCAGAAGTACAAATTGGTAGTTACAGAATAGCCTGGGGATATCAAGTACAGTATAAAAGATGAAGAAGCCAAAGAACTTATATGTATGACCCATGGACATGAACAAAGGGGTGGGAATTGCCTGAGGGAGTGAGGGGTACTGGGTGGAGGAGGGCAAAGGAGAAAAAATCGCAACAACTATAATAGCATAATCAATAAAATAAGCATAACTAACTTTGGAAAGTTTCCATATCTACTTGCAAGTTAACTTTTCAATCAGTGTTAATTCTTGCACCTAAAAAGACAGACTGAAGGCTTCAATGAACTTAAAGAACACATTGAATGACTTATTTTGGCCTGCTTAACTTTGAATGCATGTGTCTGACTGCATGCGTAATAGAATTTGGAGGGAGATTCACTTTCACTGAAGCCCGGTAAGAAAATTAGGGATAGATGGGGCGATAACCCTCATCTATCTCAAATCTCTTTAGTGGCCAAACTTACCTACTAAAAAGAAGCCAGAAGTTATTCATCACCAAAATGGCAACATCCTGCCATGAAGCAGCTACAACCAGCATATCACTGTCAGATTTGTGCAGACATGAGTCAAACACCAGTAATTTATCCTACAAACTCCAGGGGACATTATGCCAGGCTCTTCCAAGGGATCTTCCCCTGTGCTCCACCAGAGTCACCTGGCAAATACCCAGCTGGGGTGAAATATTCAACCTCTCCTCCTAACAAATACCCTAGTTGGTCAAGTGCTTTCTTGAAGTGCCCTCACTAGGTTTCAGGTAGAGGGAAATCACTCTTGCCTCTTCTACAGGTGTGAAAACCCCAATTCTGCTTGATAAGCAAGGTACATGAGTTCCTTCACAGCCTTGTGCTTTTACTCATGCTGTTACATCTGTTTATCTCCTTGACTACTTCTAATCACCACTCCTTCAAGAATTAAGTCCAAACAAATTTGTATTAATGCAACAAATACTATGAGTGCCGCTCAAGCACTGCTTCTAAAATCCCAGCTGCATCTTGTTATATTCACATCATTACAGCATTCCTATACTGCACCATAATGTGTCCACTGCCCTAATTCTTTCTTCCTGTGTGGTGTCCAACACATAGCAGACACTTTTTAAATGATTGCTGAATAGAAATTTTGGATGAAACACATTTGCTGAGCTTAATTTGGTCCTACTTCTTTTGAAACAACCTGCCCTTCTCTGCTTTCTTCTATAGAAGTCCTTCTAATTCACATCCAAGATCGTGAGGCTACTCTCCACAGAACTCTCAGAACAATGGACCATCTCAAATCAGCCTGGCTCCAAAGCAGCTGTGACTTTGCTCCGCACTTCCATCTTACTGCAATGAAACGCTGCACCACAATGCTTGGCCAAGATCATGAGGAAAACAAATACTGAAGGGGTGAGGAAAATGGCATAATCTGTTGACCTTGCTTAGACTCAATCTAAAATTCGCAGTAACCAAAATAATTTAGCAGAACATAGGGATAAGCCTGCAATCTCCACAAACATCAGATGTAGTAAAAAAACAAAACAAAACAAATAAACAAACAAACAAAAAAAAAGGTGATAGTATTCACAAAATCTAAAGAACACACAATCTATTTTAAAATGCATGGATTCAAACTTCAATCTCATTCTAATGGACTACTGCTAGGAAGATAAAACTATTTTAAAGGAAAAATTATACACAGAATACATGTATAAGTTTCCTGGTGATTCTCATTAAGGTTTCAATGTATTTTCTTATTGAAACAATCAAACGCACTCTTGGCAAAAAAGATTTGAAATTGGTGTCAGAGCAATGTAAGAATTGAAACTATTTATAATACAAAAATTTTGTTTAAAGCAGATATATCACTTCTTATTTTTCTCATTTTGAAAAGAAGCTATGTTTCATTCAGCAATAATTCTTCTCTCATTCCATCAGAAAATCTGTACAAAAGTAATACTTCAACTAAAATAAGTTCTGAAAGCCCTTTTATGAATATACATAATGCAAAGACCCCAATTAAATTTCCAAAAAGGCATGCCATTTTGAGTAAACAAAGTCATCTCAGTAGGGTCACACTATCTGCAAGAATTGCAGCCTAGAAAGTAATTACCTAAGAAATTAATCACATTTGTTGTGACATGTGTCAATGCAAATTTTTAAAAGAACAGAATGCAGTTGTAACCATGTGTTTTATTTATTTGTTTGAATGCAAAACCACTATTCTCTGGCATGTAAATATATTCATTTATTCAGCAACTCTCAGAGAAATAAAAAAGGTTCATTGGCCTCCCTGCCTTTTCCTTGTACCCAGGTGAAATCTGAGTAACTAGCACATGTTTAGTAAGTTAGAATATAAGTACAGAACGAAGCTATAGCACAGGCAATATTTTTGAAAGGCAGAAATCATCTTCCCACAAATTACTAATTTTGAAACACTGTTTGCCTGCAAAAGAAGTTTTTCAAAGAAATATTACCTACACCATACCACATGAAAGGTCGTTACCTTGTGCAAATCAAAGTTTTAAATAATGGTATAGGTGTTTTACAAAGAAAACTAATCTAATGCAGTAATTTTCAACCAGTGTGCTATGAGAATTTTTAAAATATGCAATACCTTTAGTCAGGGGCACTGACCTTTTTTCCCTTGGACTGTCAAATAAAAAAACAAAAAGAGCCAACACAATAATAGCCATCAGGTGCGAATGAATCAAAATTATACATATGTTTTCTGGGATCAGCAAAAAATATATTTTTGGTCTGCTGCAGAATATTAGTAATTAGTTTATATGTGTGATGAGATGAAAAAGGTTGAAAATTGCTGATCTATAGTATAAAACAAACCAAAAAAATTATCCAGTAATATGTTCGGAATACGAAAGAATTTCAATATTCTGTTGACGATGACAACATTTATTCAAAGTAAAAACATTTCCATAAGTGAATAAATTTTGGCACCCAAAGAACACCAAATAGAAAACAAGGACATGGAGCAGAAGCTCTTTTGTGTTTTCTTTGACAGAAGATTCTGTCCCAATACTTTCCACGGTTATACACCTATCAGACCTCATGGTGTATGCTTCAAATACTTTACAACTTTGTCAGTTATATCTCAATAAAACTGGGGGGAAACTCTAGGATTTAAACTCACTAAAAAAGAAAAAGAAAGTTATGTCCCAAACAAAAGACTTAATATCTCACATATCTGTAAACCAACTTTTAAACTTTAATACAGCCCCTTTCATGTGAGGCAAAAATTAAATAAAATATGCTTCTTACAGTCATATACTGAAGTCACTCTGCTTTTTAAACCCCACCCCCCAAAAAGAAGAAATTGATCACACTGAGTCATGGGGTTTGGCATTGGGAGGCACAGGAGGTAAAACGACTTGTGGGCCAGGACTCCAGGCCAGGCTGGACTTCTCAGCTCATCACACTGCTTTTAGGAAAACAAGAGTTAACTGCATCATACAGATTGTTAAGACACCTGTCTCTTAGAGTACTTCTTTCATGACCAATTTTTCACAAATTCTGTGTATTGGAGTAATTAACTTAATATCTTACTCTTTTTAGTTATTTCCCAATATTTCAGCTACAACAAACACCACTCTAGAATTACAATGAAGCTACAGGATTGCTCATTCTGCAAACCCATTCATTCCACCCATTTACTAGACGTAAAACCAACACAAGACTAAAGAGTATTTTTAAGTGATCATAATTTCCCTTTTAACTCTTTAAACCAGTTTTTCTAAATAAATTTACTGAACAAAACATATTGTTTTTTGGAATTCCGTACTGGAAATGAAGTTCGTTACCTCTCTCAAAACTGTGCTTGTGTAGCCTCGATACAGTCCTCGGATGCCCTGAAACAACAGGAAAGAAGAGCAGAGGTTCCACAAGGACGTTTAATAAAGTGCATGAACTGCTCCTAAAATCTGAGCTTTAAAACACCATAATGACCACAGTTCTCTCGGAAGTTAAAGGTTCTAACTGGCCCAAGGTATGTAAAGCTCAGGTCAGCTCCCTTTGAAATGAAAACATCTCTAATAATAAAACTGACTACATATAAATTTACTTTAGGTGCTTTCTACATTTCTTCTTGTGAAAATAATACCTGACATGTTTTAAATTAAAATATTTCCAAAAGCAAATGCACACAGAATGTTGAATATCTTTTCATATGAAAACAGAATTATATTTCAAAGTTTCAGTCAGAAGATATCATAAATTCATTAATAACCTCTCAGTAGTGATAAAACCTCTGGACAAGCCTTGGCTTATCTATTTCACCATCCACATGGTTCAAAAGAGATCCTCTACTGGGTTGACCTCATTCATACAATTCAAGACTCAGTATCTCCTCACTGAGGTGACACAGGGACCATTGAGAACAACTTTTTCTAAAATGCACACTGACTGAAATTTCTATGTGATTGACTTTTGTTAAAAAAAAAACTGTTTAAAGGTTTCTGTAAAACTATGAAGACAAGCAGCTCAGTGGTTCCTAGTCCCGTGGCCAGCAGGAATGATTTCTGACCCACAGCTTAACACTAACCAGGAAAAAAGGAATTACACTTTGATATAAACATTATGATGTTGGTGACTGATATCCGTCCATTAGTAGACTTCTCTTCCATGGCCCTCAAATTCTATAGTAATATTTTAATAGCCCTTCATCCATTTTACACATTCACTGCTTATTTCATGTCTGATTCCAAAAGAACTGTGGAAGGGTTACAATGTAGGACCCATACACAGTAGTGGCACATATTATGTGTTTGTTTAGAAATTTTGAAAAGAAATGAAAATAAAATTTCAAAAACAAATAAAGGAACAACAATGATAATCTTAGCATGAAAAGTTACTGTAATACTACATTAAATGTAGCTTCAAGGTCTCTTCTAGGGCTCCTGATATGAGACTCACAGTGTTCGTATCAGCTGCTATAAAGTCTTTTTTAATAAAGAAAAAAGAACTTGAAAACACATCTTACCTCTTGATATAAAATGTTTGAGAAAATCTGAAATGTTCTGGAACAAGCAGAAACCTGTGCCCTCTGCTTAACTACTTCAGAAGGAACTCGAATCAGGCAGGCAACCTAAAATATATAAATTTAAGTACATCCTAAAAAAAAGAAGAAACTGCCATGAAAATTGAAATTTTTTCATAAGTAAAAATTATGGTATAAGGAAGTATAATGTACAGGGCTTAGTGCAAGATGCCAAAAGGTTTTTTTTTTAACACAAAACACTTAGAACCCTTAATGAGCATGCACTGTTTTATCAGCTCAAAACCTTCCCTCCCATTTTCTGTATAGAGCCTCCCACCTCCCACCACACTGTTCCAAGCACATCTCTGTCTGTAAGCCCCTGGGTAGCAACAAGCACATTTACTCATGTTGAACCCCTCACACCTGTTGAACAGCAGCTGGTGTTCACATGACAGTCATTTCAAACATGTCTGACAAAAGACTGAACTACTCAATCATGACTTTGCTTTACTGGGAGCAATGTATACATTGGTAGAGGCAAGGCTACTCATTAACAGGTTACCCCAACCTTCCATCTCACCCCCTGCAGCCTCAACCAGCTCCTAGCCCCAGCACAGCGCATCTCCCACAGCAATGGAGGAGTAGCGCCGGCACTCTCAGACCTGCTCCAGCATTCAGCATGGCACAGGCCCTGGTTGGTCCATTCTCACACCTGACCAACTTTAACATCAGCCTTCATGATATGCCAGGAAGAGGTATATGCCACCCCTCCCTCACAATGTGTCACACAACTGGGCCCAAGAAGAATGAGCCGCCTTCTTTTTTTTCCTTTGATGCACCCCCAGCAGTATTTACTTGCACATGTGACATGGCCACCCTGTTAGGAAAGCTGAGAGTATGTAGATTTGGCAAAGGGTTAGGGACACTGACACCCAAACCAAATCACCATTCTGTTGGCAAGTTAGAAGGGGAAGGCAAGTTACTGGTGCCTCTCAACCTCCCCCCAAATAAGGTCTTTTTTCTGTACTTATCAAGACCAATTTCAACTGCATGCAACCAAGAATTGTACTTGATATTCATGACAGACAAGTATCAAATGGAGATTTGCAGAGCAATGAATCAAGAGTCTCAAGTAATGTACATGTGAGAGTTAACAGCATTCATCAAAACTGTTTCAATGGAGGGCTAGGGGAGCAGACCCATCCAGAGAATTCATAAGTAATTTCAAGACAGAGATGGGCAAATGTAGACTACTACTCCAGGAGGTAGGCTAACACATCAGCAGACTGATTCAGAACTGAAGGCAGTTCTTTGTCTTGTTTTATTTAAGATGGTTAATATCTGCACATAGTATGGGGAAAGTGATAATATCAAAGCAGATGTTAGCAATCTAGAAAAGAGAAGGAAAAGTACATGAAGACCCCAGAGGCTATGAGAAAAGGCAGAGTAAGCGGTCCCTGGCACATGCCTACACAACTGTGACAGCCCGCATCACGACCAGACCTTTCCTTCAGGGCTCACCTCCAGCAGGAGATGAGCAGTGGTCTGCCTGAGCATATTCAGAACTAGCCTGTGGCCCCAGCTCTGAAAGTGAACTCTCAATCATTCTGTTTGCCTTCTTGGGTCCAAGTTTTCTTACTTGATTTGGTCCAGAAATCTTTATGGTATCCTTCTAAGTACTGATTTCTGTAATTAATTTTCTCCAATCGTATCTTTTGTCCTTAAATTCAAAAGATTTCTTCTTTATTCCCCAAACTATTTCCTCCTTATTCTTATTTCCCAAATTAAACTACCTTACCTGACATTTTTTACTATCACATAGTTTTTCAAATATATTCTCTCTTCTACCAAACCATAAACATTATGCGGGCAAGAAGAAAATATTCATCAACCTTGCTAAACCACTGGGAAGGGAGGCAGGAAATCTCTGGCGAGACTGGGCACATTCAGAATGGTCTGGCCATAAACAGAGGCAGGGAATCTCTGCACTGTATCTCCCCCCAGCTTTATTTAGGCATACGTGACAAATAAAGCCTATGCATTATTTTTGTATTCTTTTATGTAGAAGGCAAATGAAACTACCTGAGGAAAAATAACACCAAAAATCAATCATTTCCACTGAAATGACTTTACCAATACCCTAGAATTTTTTAAATTTTTTCTCTTTGTGTTGAGTAGTATGCATATATATATATATATATAGTTATATACAAACAAGGAAAAATAGAGTGGGATTACAGGTAATGCCTCTCCTTTTTGCCGACCTGTATTTTCTAAATTCTCTACAAAGAACATGTATTATTACTTCCTAAGATTTTTCAACATACTTTCAAAGGCAAAAATATCTGCTATGAACCAAACAGTAAATGAGCCCTAGCTAGGTGTGGCTCAGTGGACTGAGCACCAGCCTGTGAACCAAACAGTCGCTGGTTCAATTCCCAGTCAGGGCACATCCCTGGGTTGCAGGCCAACTCCCCAGTAGGAGTGCACAAGAGGCAACCACACATTGATATTTCTCTCCCTCTAAAAATAAATCTAAAAAAAAAAAAAGAAAAGAAAAAAGAAAGAGCTACTTTAAAGGCTAAGAGCTACTTAGTTTTTCTATGCAATGCTACTTATTATCCTTGAGAAAACAACATTTATTCTTAAATCAGTAACAATAACACACACAAAAACATATTAAACAGCTAACCACTAAGGCCTAAAATTGAGAATAAATTGTTACTTTTGATAAGAGTAAACTTTTAAATCTATCCTTATAAAACTAGGATAGCAAATAAAATCCTGTGAAACTTACACGAACCTAACAGAACAGCTCCCAGAATCTAAAACTCATTAAAGAAATGAAAATAAATAAAAAAGAAAAAAATAAAGAAAAGGGTATACTAACTCCTCGTATTTTTCAATTCAAGAGGTCAAGAGTGAAAAATGACCCTCACATGTCAAGAAAATAGGAATTGTCTGCTTTTGTGAGTTGGCATAAATATTTATGGAACTTCATGCTTCATAACCTTCCATGTTCTTACATTATTGTTTTTATTTCTTAAAAATACAGAAACAGGAGGAAACTTTGAAAAGGTTCTCAGATGAAAAGCAATCTGACTCACAGAAGGGGTATAAAGCACCCCGCATGGCTTCTTGACTTCCGGGGCCTGAGAGAGAGGCCACAAAGCAATGCTTCTATTTCCTCCAGTAACTCCACTGCCTTCCATTTGGTTTTCTATTAACTCTGATCTTTCTTAGATTTGAATTTGAGCTACAACAGAGTATTTCACTGCACAAGAACAAAAACGTGTTTCAGTATTGTGGTTCTATGAAAGGAAATAAAGGTAATGTCATCTGTGGGTCTCTTGGTCAATCCATTCTCTACAGCATTCTTTCCTCATAAATCTGGGGTTTGGTGTGAATCCATCACACAGAAATGGTAGCATTTTCATTAAACCCAAGAATGCTTTATATGTTAAAGTTCTACCAAAGGACAAGAAAACTAAGGTTTTCCATAAAGAAAATACATGTGTCCCCATCTTTTATCAACACTTGAAATGCAAGACTCATTAGATTTAAGCATACCAAATATTTAGTGAGCTTTAGATTAAAAATTGTTTATAAAAATTAAGCTGCTACCAACATTTTTTCTTTAACACAGCAAATACTTTTCTAATATGATTTTACTTATTTTTGCAATAGAGAGCTGAACGTCACCTTTAATATTTATTAAGCACAAAAGTGCAAAATTACAAGTCCTAAGACTAAGTGTTTGAAGGGGAAAGTTACAGCAAACTACAGCCTCATGTTAGGTTAACGAATGCAGGCAGAGAGAGAAAGGAATGAGGAAGAGACAAATCCCTTGTTCTTTGATGGTCACAACTAAATTCCACACCTCTCACATCCGCCAGCATGTACAGCCTCACTTCCAGCCTCATGTTCTTGAAAAATGCTCTTCAAAGTCACTAGGTATCACCATAATACCTTATCTTAATATTATATCTTTTTCCCCAACCACTTCATCATAGTTCACAAAAAAATTACTGATACAAGCTACTTCTCTAAGAAACTAACAACCTATAAATGTTTTTTATATTAGAAGCTAAGCATATCAGCATTTTATATGCAAATCAATCTGAGATTGTAGAAGTTAGTGAAAGTCAAAGAGCTACTTGGCTTAGGGAGCAAGGATAAAATATAAATCTTTGATTATCTTCTCCAAAATTATTTTCAATAAAAGGTGTATCATATTTACACACATCTAATGAACTTAAAGATTCAAGGTTTGATATCAGCCAATTCTTACTGACGAAACAGGTAAATCTGTAATAAAGTCAACAAAGCCCTGGCTGGTATGGCCCAGTGGATTGAGTGCCAGCCTGCGAAACAAAGGTTCAATTCCCAGTCAGGGTACATGCCTGGGTTGCAGGCCAGATGACCAGTAGGGGCATGCGAAAGGCACCACACATTGATGTTTCCCTCGCTTTCTCCCTCCCTCCCCCTCTCTATAAATAAATAAATAAATAAATAAATAAATAAATAAATAAAATCTTTAAAAAAGAAGTCAACAGAAACTTAAGTTGAATAGTGCCAAAGTAAAAGCAAAGAAGCTGCTTTAGACTTTGCAAACTCAATGTGGCAAATTAACTAAAGGGAGAAAGAGCTGAATATTTTTGAAATGCACAGTTTATTTACTTGTAATTTACTCCACATTCTTTGTGTAATTCCCAAAATTCTTTCTAGAAAATGAGTTCCCAAATTAAGAATACCTAAAACATCTTTCTATACACCTCCATTAAAAACTGAAACCCTGTAACTCATCTGTGCATCAGTTCTGCCATCTTCTGGTTACAAATGGAACCACAGCTATTGATAAAACTACAAATAGCAATTTATCCTAATGTACCCACCCTCCTTAAAGTTTAAATTTTATCCACTAATACTGGGATATAAGTTCATCACACCTTTCTTCCTTACAAAACTCTTTCCATGTGTACAAATAACCAATAGAAATAAGAAAAAAAGAGTTTTGTAGCTATTAGTTTTTTGTCTGACAAAACTAATGCCTTAATAATCCAAAGAGAAAGTTATCTTCTCAAAAAAATATATATATATGTGTATATATATACATATCCATTAGGTCCTGTGTCTAAAGTTGCTCACATAATTTTACACATCTCAAAGGAAGCCTCAAATGGCTTTTTTACTTTTGTACCTTTCCTTAATAGAAATGAGCCATGAATTTGACCGCAAAGGCAAGGAAAGTAAAAGCAAAAATAAATGAATTAGACTATACCAAACTAAAAAGTTTCTGCACAGTAAAAGAAACCAACAACAGCCCTAACTGGTGTGGCTCAGTGAGTTGGGCATCCTCTAGCAAACCAAAAGGTCGCTTGTTCAATTCCCAGTCAGGGCACATGCTGAGGGTGCAGGCCAGCTCCCCAGTTGGGGGTATGCAAGAGGCAACAAACCAATGCTTCTCCTGCACATCCATGTTTCTCTCCCTCTTTTTCTCCCTCCCTTCCTGTCTCTCTAAAAATAAATAAATATCTTTTTTTAAAAAAAGAAACCAACAAAACAAAAAGACAACCAACTGAATGGGAGAAGATACTTGCAAACAATACCTTCAATAATGGGCTAATATCAAAAATATACAAAGAATTCATACAACTCAACAACAAAAATCTTTAGGTTTCCTCCTGTTTAACACCTCCTAAACTCACCTGCTCCCTCTGCATCCCCGTGCCCCTTGGCAGGGGCTCTGGTCATCTTGTCTGTCCTGGGATTTCTGACACAGTCTCCTCCCTCTACCTCCACACTGCTGCCAGAGGGGCTCTTAAAATGCCAACCAATGGTGCTTTTTTGCTCACCTCTTCAAAGGCTAAAAGCCAAACTTTTCACCATAGCAATTAAGGATCTCCAGCTATGCCCAACCACACCCCTCTCCACCTCATTTCACAATGACCCAGCCACACCTGGGCTCCATTTGGGACCTGGAAGTGTCTAACAAGGGCTTTCCATAATTTCAATACCCCTCTGCACCAACACACCTAACAATAATATTGTAAAATGCAACCCACGGATTAGCTGTTCTACGAGGCCCTTTCCGAGGCAACACTTTGGGCCCACTTCAACCCAGACAACTGGCCATTCCTTTCCCTTCAGGCTCTCACTGTACCTTGTCCTTACTATTATTAAAATACCTGTAACACTTTGATGTACTTAACAGATTTCCATGCCCATCTCCACCTCTAGACTGCAAGCCTCTTTAAGGCAGCGTCTTGACATTTTTTCCTCAATGCCTAGAACACCGCTGGTGACCAGCAGCAAGCAGGGTGGAGGGAACAGCAGAGGCGAACAGCGCAGTCAGCATAAAAGGAATCAAAGGGGTCTGAGTGAGGAGAGGATATACAATTAAATGTTGTAAAGATCATGACAGAGAGTGGGTTATTGTTATCTTCCTGAGATAAATTTCTGTGTAATTCTCAGTTTGGGGTTTTAATAAGAAATTTAAAAGTCTGGACCTGGCTGGGTAGTTCAGTTGGTTAGAGTACATCAAGGCTGTAGGTTCTATCCCCAGTTAGGGCATATGCAAAAATCAGCCAATGAACGAATAAATAAGTGGAACAACAAATTGATGTCTCTCTGTCTCTCTCTCAAATCAATGAATTTAAAAAAAAAAAAGGTTGATCTGCATTATGTGTGCAATGTCCTGAGGTGAAAAAAGGTTCCCAGGCCACTGAAAAATAAACAGAAAAACTTCTGCTTCCATCCATCTTTAAACACGAGGAATTTCCACCTCAGGGCAGCCAGCATTTCTTCTCCACCTAATCTCCTGGAACTTGACTGTACAAACAAGGGTCTGGTCAAGAATTATCACAACTGCAAGTCAAAGTTAATCTATGTTAATTTGTGTGTATTTCAAAATCTAATATGATTACTTCAAAAGCTATAACACATTTCAAAAGTTGTCAATCTTCTATTATCTTGCTCTGTGATTCTTAGAAAAAAGCCAGTAAAGATCATGAAAAAACACTATAAATACATTTTAAAACATGATATAACAGTGAAATAAAAACTAGCTAAAACCCTCACTAAGGAGGCCTCAATGAAGAGTGAGCCATGCACTGTACCAGGCACCTGGCAAATGCTCCGGGCAGGCAGCATCAGTGCATCCACTGTTCCAGGCAACCAATCCTGGGAGGAGATGGAACAAAACAAAGTGCTGATATCCAGCAGGCCCTGGAACTGACTGCAAGACAAAGGAGGCCCAGTGACCTTACCAGTTGCTAGAGCAGCTAAACTGCACCTCAAGTTGCCTTCAGCCTCAAGGCTCTTTCTTCAACAGCATGGCCTTGAAGAAAGCATCAGAACGGGTGCAACCCACACTCTGTCTCCAAAACCCAATCTCCATTTTTGACTAAACTGCTACCCTCAAAACTAGCCAGTTTGTTGAAGTAGGGTGTGTAACAGGTCTAAAGAATGTAATTCTGAGGAAGACAAGATGAGTCACACTTCTGATCAGTGTGTGGCACTGTTCTTATGCCGTACCTACTAAAATATTTTTATGTACTAGAGTGCTAAGCCAATTCCATGCAAATATTTATTACTGGGATATGTTACATTGTTTTATAATCCTAAATCAGTGGTACTCAAGTATCAGTGAGAACTAGAACCATCTAGAAATCTTGTTTAAAATGCAGGGCCCCTGGTGGTATCTCCAAAATCTTCATTTGTAACCAGCTGTCCAGGCAATTGATTCCAAAGTAGGTGCTCCTTGGATTATACTTCTAACAGAAATACTGTTAGAAGCTGTCAGAAAAGCATTTAAACCACATGATATATTGGGTTGACCAAAAAGTTCGTTTTGATTTTTCCATAAGGTGGCTCTAGTAGCACTTAGTTGTCTCTAACTTCATTGGAAACAATTCTGTTAGACTGTATTGTGACAGCTTCATATCAGCATTCATTAAAAAAATTTATCAGGAGATTCAAGATGGCAGCATGGTAGGAGGCAGATTCCACTTCCCCCTACACCGGAACAAAAAACCTAGCCAATTTACAGAGGAACAGAGCAAACAGCCAACAGTACCACAGCATACATGAAAATAGGAGATCAAAATCTGTAGCGGACATTGGAAAAACAGATGTGGTGGCCGAGCAACCGGAGGCGGCCCTGCGACTGACTGGAGGGGGCCGAGCTCCGGGAGGCAGCCCTGGGAGGAGAGGCAGCCCTGTGACTAGAGGAGGGGGCTTCGTGGAAGACCTGGAGCTCATACCCGTGATCCTAGGGTGAGTGTGCGCAACTCCAGAAACTCACAAACCACACACCCGTAGACTCAGGTAGGCGCACATGCCCTGTAGGAGACCCAGACCTCATAGCAATAAAGGCAGGGAGTGCTGGATCAGTAAGAGATCCAAGCCCAAACCCATAAACTCGGGAAAGCGCGCCCTCTGCAGAAGGCTCAGAAATCACACCCAAGGCCCTGCATGGAGAGTGCACCGCTAGCCCTAAGGAGAGTGCATGGCTGGCACTGAGGAGAGCAGCCCAAGGCTGGCTGGCTGACTGCGCAACAGGGAAAAAAGCAGTACCAGTCGCCCCTCGGCCTGTTGCACGCAGCAAGCTAAACCAGTTTAGCCAGTTTGAAAACAGCAAGAGGGTTTTTTTTTTCCTTTCTTTTCTTGGTTTTTTTTTTCCTTTGGATTGTTTTTGTTTTTGTGAGGAGGTGGTTTGTTTTGTTTTCATTATTTATTCTTTTTTTTATTTTTTTATCTTTTTTATCCCTCAATTCCTTTTGCTTCTCTTTACTTCTTTCTTGTTTTATTCCTTCTTCCTTTCTTTCCAATATTATCTATTCTTCCTTCCTCTTCTTTTCTCTTTTTTCATTTTTTTCTTTTCTCTTTCTAAGTACCCACAAGTGAGACAAACAAAACCTGGAACTATGAAAAAACCAGAGTTGGACCCAAAGTGGGGGTATCCCAACAGCTGAGACAGTGGAAGCTGTGAACACCAGGATACTCGAAGGTCACTGCACCACTGAATCTCACAGGTATTCTACCACAAAAGTTCACACCATAAACCCAGGGAGCCAGAACAGATCAATTTAAGAAGCTGAGGTTTACAAGAAGAGTCTCACAAACAATGGGAAGACAAAGTAACAATCCCCAAATGAAAGGAAAGGAGGAAGCCCCAGAATGCTAAATGAAATGGAGGCAACTCAACTATCAGATATTGAGTTGAAAGAAATGGTTGTCAGGAAGTTCCATGAGCTCTCAATGAGCTACCAGAAACTACAGGTAAGCTATGATGAACTCACTGCAAACTATATCAACATGAAAAAGGAAATAGAAACTATCAACAAGGGCCAAGAGGAAATGAAGAATACAGTTTCTGAACTGAAGAACACAGTAGAAGGAATGAAAAGCAGAACGGATGAAGCAGAGGATTGGATCAGTGAACCGGAGGACAAAGTAGAAAAAAACACTCAGAAAGAGCAAGAAAAGGAAAAGAAGCTCAGAAAGAATGAACAGGAATTAAGAGAAATGCAAGACAATATGAAACATAATACTGTCTGTATAAAAGGGATACCAGAAAAAGAAGAAGAGCAAGGGATAGAAAACCTATTTGAAAAACTAATGATGGAAAATTTCCCTAATTTGATGAAAGAAAAAGTCACACGAATCCAGGAACACAGAGACTCCCAATCAAGAGGAACCCAAAGAGGCCCACTTCAAGACACAACATCATTAAAATGGCAAAATTCCAAGAGAAAGAGAGAATCTTAAAGGCAGCAAGGGAAAAAAGGGAAATAACATACAAAGGAGCCCTGATAAAGTTAGCAGCTGACTTCTCAATGGAAATGCTCCAAGCCAGAAGACAATGGCAAGAAATATTCCAAGTAATGAGAACCAAACGCCTGCAACCAAGACTACTTTATCCAGCAAGGCTTTTGATCAAGATAGAAGGCCAAATAAGGAGCTTCAAAGACAAAAGAAATCTAAAAGAATACACCTCTACCAAACCAGTTCTGCAAGAGATACTAAAGGAACTGCTTTAAGGAAAGGAAGGAAAAAAGAGAGAGAGAGGAACACAGGCATGAAAATGGCAATGAATCAGTACCTATCAATAATTACCTTAAATGTAAATAGATTAAATGCTCCAATCAAAAGACATAGAATAGCTGAATGGTTATGAAAGCATGACCCACACATATGCTGCCTACAAGAGACTCGCCTCAGGACAAAAGACCTACACAGACTCAAAGTGAAGGGCTGGAAACAAATTTTACAAGCAAATGGACAGGGAAAAAAATGCTGGCGTAGCAATACTCATATCAGACAAAATAGACTTCAAAAGACGAGCCATAAAGAGAGACGCAGAAGGTCACTTCATAATACTCAAGGGAAGAATCCACCAAGAAGACATAAACATTGTAAATATATATGCACCCAACATATGAGCACCTAAATACATCAAGAAAATCACTGACAGCAACACGATTATACTAGAGAATTTTAACACCACACTATTAAAAATGGACAGATCTTCCAAACAAAATATCAACAAACATATTGTGGCATTGAACAGCACTCTAGATGAAATGGACTTAACTGATATATATAGAGCCCTTCATTTCAAAGAATCTAAATACACATTCTTTTCGAAGGCACATGGAACATTTCCAAAAATAGACCACATGATAGGACACAAAACAAGCCTCAACAAATTCAAGAAAATTGAAATCATACCAAGCATTTTCTCTGACCACACGGGACTGAAACTAGAAACCAACCCCAAGGGTAAAAACACAAAACCCTCAAAATCATGGAGATGGAATAGCATGCTATTAAACAATGAATGGGTCAAGAATGAAATTAGGGAGGAAATCAAAAAGTTTCTGGAAACAAATGAAAATAAACTCACAACAACCCAAAATTTATGGGACACAGTGAAGGCAGTCCTCAGAGGGAAGTTCATAGCGATACAGGCCTACCTAAAGAAGATAGAAACATTTCAAACAAACAACTTAACCCTATGCCTACAAAAACTCGAGGAACAACAACAAAGACAGCCCAGATCAAGTACAAGGAAGGAAATAACCAAGATCAGAGCAGAATTAAATGACATAGACACTAAAAGCACAATTCTAAGGATCAATGAATCCAGGAGCTGGTTCTTTGAAAATATAAACAAAATCTACAAGCCTTTAAGCAGGCTCATCAAAAGAAAAACAGACAAGACCCAGATAAACACAATCAGAAATGAAAGAGGAGAGATTACAACTGACACCACAGAAATACAAAGGATTGTAAGAAATTACTATGAAGAACTGTATGCCAAGAAATTTGAAAGCCCAGGTGAAATGGACAAGTTTCTAGAAAAATATAATCTCCCAAAATTCAATGAAGAAGCAGAAAGCCTGAACAGACCAATAACAGCAGATGAAATTGAAGCAGTAATCAAAAAACTCCCAACACACAAAAGCTCTGGTCCAGATGGTTTCACAGGAGAATTCTACAAAGCATTTAAGGAAGAGCTAACCCCCATTCTCCACAGACTATTCGAAAAAATCCCAAATGATGGAAGACTCCCAAACTCTTTTTATGAAGCCAGCATCATCCTAATCCCAAAACCAGATAAAGACACAACAAAGAAGGAGAACTTCAGGCCAATATCGCTGATGAACATAGATGCTAAAATCCTCAACAAAATATTGGCAAACCGCATCCAACAAAACATGAAAAAGATCATACATCATGACCAAGTGGAATTCATCCTAGGGATGTAAGGATGGTTCAACCTTTGCAAATCAGTAAATGTAATACATCACATAAACAAAAGCAAAGACAAAAATCACATGATCATATCAATAGATGCGGAAAAATCATTTGATAAGGTACAACACCCATTTATGATAAAAACACTCAGCAAAGTGGGAATAGAGGGAGCATTTCTCAACATAATAAAGGCCACATGTGAGAGACCTACAGCCAACCTCATACTCAATGGGCAAAAACTAAAATCTTTTCCACTAAGATCAGGAACAAGACAAAGTTGTCCACTTTCACCACTTTTATTCAATATAGTATTGGAAGTCTTAGCCATGGTGATTAAGCAAGAAAAATAAATAAAGGCATCCAACTCGGAAAGGAGGAAACAAAACTATCATTGTTTGCAGATGACATGATAGTGTACATAGAAAATCCTATAGACTCAGCCAAAAAGCTGCTCAACCTATTCAATGACCTTGGACAAACAGCCAGATACGAAGTCAATATCCAGAAAATAAAAGCATTTTTTGTAAACCAACAATGAAACAGCAGAAGCAGAAACCAAGAAAAAAATCCCATTCATATAGCGAAAAGAAAAATAAAATACCTAGGAATAAACCTAACCAAGGAGGTGAAAGACCTGTATGCAGAAAACTACACAACGCTGAAGAAAGAAATCAAGGAAGATACAAACAAATGGAAACACATACCGTGTTCATAGATCAGAAGAATTAATATCATCAAAATGCCCATACTACCCAAAGCAATTTACAAATTCAATGCAATACCTATTAAAATACCAATGGCATATTTCACAGACATAGAACAAACACTTCAAAAATTTATATGGAACCATAAACGACCCCAAATAGCTGCAGCAATTTTGAGAAAGAATAGTAAAGTAGGAGGTATCACAATACCAGACACCAAACTATATTACAAGGCTACTGTAATCAAAACAGCCTGGTACTCGCATAAAAACAGGCACGTGGACCAGTGGAATAGAACAGAGAGCCCAGAAATAAGCCCAAGTCTCTACAGTCAATTAATATTCAACAAAGGGGGCAGCAACGTAAAATGGAGCAAAAATAGCCACTTCAACAAGTGGTGTTGGGAGAACTGGACAGCTACATGCAAGAAAATGAAACTTGAGCACCAACTTACACCATACACAAAAATAAATGCAAAGGCCCTGGCTGGTGTAGCTCAGTGGATTGAGCACGGGCCTGCGAACCAGAGGATCGCGGTTCGATTCCCAGTCAGGGCACATGCCTGGGTTGCAGGCCAGTTCCCAGCAGGGGACACACGAGAGACAACCCTACATTGATATTTCTCTCCCTCTCCCTTTCTCCTACCCTTCCCCTCTAAAGATAAATAGAATAAAAATCTAAAAAAAATAAATAAATAAAAAATAAATAAATAAATGCAAGATGGCTAAAAGATTTAAATATAAGCCATGACACCATTAAAATCCTAGAGGAGAACATAGGCAGGAAAATCTCAGATATTCCATGCAGCAACATTTTTACTGATATGTCCCCTAAAGCAAGGGACATAAAGGAAAGGATAGATAAACAAATGGGATCTCATCAAAATAAAAAGCTTCTGCACGGCCAAAGAAAACAGTATTAAAATAAAAAGAGAACCAACTGTATGGGAAAACATATTTACCAATGATACCTCAAACAAAGGTTTAATCTCGAAAATATACGAAGAACTTACATGACTCCACTCTAAGCAACCCAATTAAAAAATGGGCAAAGGACTTGAACAGACACTTCTCCAAGGAAGACATACAGAGGAATCAGGGACACATGAAAAGATGCTCAGTATCACTAGCTACCAGAGAGATGCAAATTAAAACCACAATGAGATACCACTTGACACCAGTAAGAATGGCCATCATAAACAAAGCAACAAACAGCAAGTGTCAGAGAGGTTGTGGAGAAAAGGAGACCCTAGTGTACTGTTGGTGGGAGTGCAGATGGTACAACCATTATGAAAAACAGTATGGAATTTTCTAAGAAAACTAAAAATGGATCTACCTTTTGACCCAGAAATTCCACTGCTAGGATTATATCCTAAGAACCCTGAAACACCAATCCAAAAGAACTTATGCACCCCTATGTTCATAGCAGCACAATTTACGATAGCCAAGTGTTGGAAGCAACCTAGGTGCCCATCAATAAATGAATGGATCAATAAACTGTGGTACATTTACACAATGGAATTCTATGCAGCAGAAAGAAAGAAGGAGCTCCTACCCTTCAAGACAGCATGGATGGAACTGGAGAGCATCATGCTAAGCGAAATAAGCCAGGCAGTGAAAGACAAATACCATATGATCTCACCTTTAACAGGAACCTCATCAACAAAACAAACAAGCAAAATATAACCAAAGACATTGAAATTGAGAACAGGCTGACAGTCACCAGAGGGGAGAGGGAAGGGAATTTCACAGGAAAAGGGGAAGGGTTTAGAGCAACAAGTATAAAGGACACATGGACAAAAACTATGGGGGGTGGAAATGGGAGGGAGGTGGGGAGGGCTGGGGTGGTGGGCTGGGGTGGGAGTAGAAGACAGAAAACTGTACAAGAATAACAAATAAAATAACAATTAAAATGTTATCGAAATTGATGAATTTTTGTGTAGCCATTTTAATATTGAAGATGGAAGAAAATAAGCAACGTTTTTGGCATATTATGCTTTATTATATAAAGAAAGGTAAAACACAACTGAAACAAAAAAAAGATTTGTGCAGTGTACAGAAAAGGTGCTGTGACTGATCAAACGTGTCAAAAGTGGCTTGCAGAGTTTCATGCTGGAGATTTCTCTCTGGACGATGCTCCATAGTCAGGCAGGCAAGTTGAAGTTGAGAGTGACATAATTAAAATATTAATTGAGAACAATCAATGTTCTACCACGTAGGAGATAGCCAACATACTCAAAATATCCAAATCAATAAAGTTATTGGTGAATGTGAACAATGTGTCTTTTATTTTACAGGAAAAAGCCATACAGACTCTTGGCCAACCCAATAATTTACTTCCTAGCTCTCTCATACATGAATTAGAATGGAGTTGGAAGGAATAATCTACCAGCATCTATGTGTGTGAGTGCCCGTGCAGAGTAAATTCACAGTGGCTTGCTTTTGGCTGAAAAGAAATGTCAATGTTCTTTCATTTCTCAATACCACATGAACTAAGACCAAAAGTTGGATAAGACCCAGGAAAAGTCAAATCTTAAATCCTTAAAAAAAATCACTACTACTGTAATTTTATAGCATCTGTTGCATTAAAGAAAACATACCCTGAACATCTGATCTAATTACAAATTCTACTTCCCACAGGGCTTTATCTGTGTCTAATGAAAACTGAGCTATAAAATAATTCAGGTAGGGATTTAGAGATTTGGTACGGCAAACTTCTTCATAAAAATGGTACAAACAGGACTTTTCTTACTGTTGTTACATATTAAATCTTATTTGATCCATTTTACTCTATTCCTAATTACAAACATCAGGTAGAAGGTTGTAATTATAGTTTTATTGATTGGTCATCACATTTTCATCAAGGTGCTGCTACAGGGAATGATTATTATGGTAGGATTCTGCTTCTAAGTTTCTTTCATACTTTTACTGTTGCTACAGTAAAGTAATTGTGGACACATTCTTAAGGCATTGTTTCTAAGAAATCTGTAACATAATAATCTTATATCAAAGTAAATGGTTTATGCGGCAATGACTGAACTATTATTTTTTTTAGGTCTCTATACCTGACTATTAACAGCCATATATGTTTTTGTTTTCTACCCCATTTTACCTATAAAAATGTGTTTCTCCTAAATTCACCCACTTTTTCTCTTGCTTTTAGCAACCATGCTTGTATGAATCTGAAACCAAAAGCTTATGCTCTATGAAATTGAAATAAGTTATTAAAACAGAAAAATAGTACATACATTTCTCAAGCATTTGCTGAGAAAACTGGTATTGAATGGCTTTGGGAAGTTTTTAAAGAAAATTCAAAGACAAGTGAAGCATCAGAACCAACATTTCTACAAACTTCCTACACTTGACAATCTTTTCAGTATACTAATCCATACTTGAATTTGTTTATTTGTTTGTTTGTTTTTTCTAAACCATAATTGCATTTAAAATATATCGAAAGTCCTCACCCTGGCTGGTGTGGCTCAGTGGATTGAGTGCTATCCTGCGAAACCAAAAGGCCACTGGTATGACTCCTAGTCAGGGCACATGCCTGGGTTGCAGGCCAGGTCCTCACTTGGGGGCATGCGAGAGGCAACGAAGCAACATACCTCTCACATGTCAATGTTTCTCTCCCTCTCTTTCTCCCTCCCTTCCCCTCTCTGTAAAAATAATGACAATGAATAAATAAATTAAATAAATAAATAAATAAAATCAATTGAAAGTCCACATTAAGAGTTGCTTCACCTGTGACATCAATCCATGTACCCACTGCTGATAAATTCTCCTTTTAAACTCCTCCAGACATCATGAAAACTAAAAAAGACATCTTACATCATGTCTTACCACCTAAAGGACTATGGAAACTCTAAAAAACCCAATAAAGGTAAGAATGTCCTAGAATCATATATTTCCACTCTTACATAATTGTTTCCTAACTGACATTTACCTACAGCACCACCTATGTGCAACAGTTCACACACAGAACACTACATTACAAGGGCTTCTGTATTTTTAAAATGTCAGTTACAGATACCAAAGTACAAAATATAAAGAATTTTCTACAAATGAAAAGATGTATCATTAACATGAGTAATCTAATAGCTCTCATTTGCCCTACATCTATTTAAATACTTCATTTTGTAATTCTAAGAGGAAGTTTACAAACTGAAGAAAGCCTGTCCTTCAACACCTCAAACTAGCGTTCACGCAACATGGTTCTATGTGAAATGAAGTAAGTGGCCAAGTTCTTTTTGCTGCTTGCTCTCAGCAACATATTAAAAAATGTAAACCAAATACTGAATTTGTGAGAAGGTATTTAAACTTTACCAAAGCAACATGCATTTGTAAAACAGAGGCAAAAGCTATCATACAAATTTTCACCACCTGGGAGACATGGAATGTTCATCCGTGAGTTGTTATTCTTTAGTACATATACTCAAAAATAACTGCATGCAGTAAGATTCTAATTCCGAAGTAATATCACCAAAAAAATCTAAATCAAGGATAATAGGTTAAAAGATTTTTTAAATTAAGTATAAATTGTTTTCTACTGCAGTTTAAGCTAATTTTCAGGTAGAATTCAAGCACTGGAGTTCTTACTTTGAGTTAAGAATATAAAGAATTAAAATTCCCAAGAAATTTTATGCAAATGTTGATATTTTACTGAAGAAATAGACATAGGGTTTCATTAGATTCCTAAAGGGGTTTCTAGTCTATGTTCTTTGTTATTAAAAAATTAATATAATGGTACTTAATTACAAAGGCAATTATTTTTAATCCAGGGTTAACTTGGGTTCTGCAAAATCATTTTTAAACCAATGGCAAAAAAGAAGTTTATTTAAAGCACTTCAGTGATTTTAATATCTCTCAAGCTAATTTCTTTCTTTCAACATTGTCTTCAGGGACCCATACGACTGATTTCTTAGTCAAGGAATCCATTTTACAGCTACTAACAGAAGATAAGAAATAACAAGTGTTAGTGAGGCTATGGAAAAAAGAGAACCCTTGTGAATACTGCAGGATTCCATTAACATAAAATGCCCTAAATAGGCAAATCCAGAAAGACAGAAAGCAGTTGGCCGGTTGCCCAGGGCTGGGAAGCAGGGCAAAGGAGAGTGACCGTCCATGAGCACAGGGCTTCCTTTCGGGGTGGTCAAGATGTTCTGGAGCTGACTGCGATGTTGGTTGCACGACTCTGCAATTATACTAAAAACCATTGAATTATACACTTTAAATTGTACCTCAATAAAGTTGTTGTTTTTAATTGTCTTCTTAAAGTTAGTATCTACTTTTACTTTTCTGTCAGGATCTCTCTCTTTTCATCATCCCCATTCTCTATATTCTCAAGTGAAGAACATTCGATTACATAAGTTTGTAGATTTTCATCCAAATTTTCTAAATAAAAAATAGTGCACAGAAAACAAAACCACAACATAATTACTTTTTATGTAAATGTTAAAAAAACTGACTTGCTTTCCAAATTTCCTAATGTTAATATATACAACTACTTCCCAAAACAGGGAAAAAATGTTACTTGATAGAATAATAAAAGGTTCATAAATGGAGACCCCTTTTTTCACTTTGTTATGCACTCCTGCCCATAACAAGACTGGGGCAGCTTAGTCAGACTATGTAACCACCAGACTGAAGATAACAGTAGTAAAGAACACACATCTCTGAATGGAGACACACAAATAATTCTAACAGAGTATGAATGTCCCTTAGTACTGAGAGGAGGGGCTGAGAGAGGATTAAGTGAGTGAGGGTTGTGGGGAAATGTTTATCTATACTGTTCTCTATGTTAGTTTAGGAAAAAATAACCCTCTATTAGTTTTTAATTTAATGACTATCTGGTCCTAAAGACTTTTACAGATGGTGAGTATCCCCAATGAAAATTATATTTTTATTCACTTCTCCTTATAATTCTGGGAATTTTTGTTTTATATTTTGAGACTATATTATTTAGTCCAGGTTCAGGTTCATTATATATCTCAGGAGAATTATTCCCTGTATCATTTACACACTGTTCTCTTTGGTTTTTGCTTTCTTTTTTTTTTTTTTTTTTTTTTTGTCTGATATTAACATTATTTTATTAGTCTTTCAATTAGTATTTCTGGATAAAGTAGAGTTGATCACAGCTGTAGAACTACTGTGAATAGTAAGAATAAGAAGTTATTATAAGAATGTGAAAAGTAATTGTGGGAGCTGATTAAGCAGCTTATGTAAAACTGTAACTTCTGTGTCCAGGGCTGGGACAGAAGTCACAGGGCAGGGGATCAGGAAGGAAAGATGAATGTGATATGGCGAAAGCCAGGAGAAACAGGAACTCACGTTATCTCCCACCAACCTTGATGATGTGGGTGACCTGCAGTATAAGCTGACACCCTTCACCACAGTGTCTGTACATCTGGACTCAGAATGTAGAAAAGCTGAAGGAGATGATCCGGTGGGAGCTGGAGGAGCTGCCTGAGTCCCCAGGGCAGTGATGCAGCGTATGAACTGCAAGCATGCCTGACCCTACACCAGTGTGCCGAGCATAAACATAACATCTGCTTTACTTCCACCTTACACAACTTGTACAAATGTCTCCTGGTCAGCATAACCTGGAAACATCCTGGAAAGGGAGTTCTAAGAAAAGAGTCTTAGCTCAATTGTGATGATGTAATACAAAGCCATTACAATTTTGCATGAGTATTCTCTTCCATCTCTTTAAATTTATTCCTTCTGTACAATTGTTTTAGGTCTGTCTCTTGTATATAGCACATAGTTGGATTTTTCTTTCATCCTATCTAGACCCTATCTTTTAATTATCTTGTCTAATCCATTCACATTTATTTGTGGCAGACCCTTCTGCGTGGCATGGGCCCAGCTCCCACTCGAATATGCACAGGACCCACGCCCTCAGATAGGTTCTCTCATGGGTAATCAGATTTGCAAGATACCTAGGCTCCTTTGAGTCTTGGTTTTTGCTGAAAACTCCCTCACCCTGCAAGTGCTAAACCTTGCAGGGACCAGTGTAACCAACTCAACCACTTTTGCCTTTTCATTTGCTAATATCCTTCTTCTGTGATGTAATTAGGGGCATTGGCTCCTGTTGTTGTAACCTGTGGATAGTGAGGGAGGACCATCTTGTATTGTGAGGAGAAATAAAATAAAGACCTGTCATGGCGGAGGCCACAGCTTTTGCTCCCCTTGAGAGAAAAGCCACGCTGTCCTTTTTCCTCCACCGGACTCAGTAGTCCCTGTGTATGTTTTATTTCATCCATAATGATGTGGACATTGCTAGCCGGTGTCCACATCATTTATTGGAATTTCTAACTCTTATAACTTAAAAAATACGTTGTTTATCATTAAAAAGTGAAACAAAGACTTGCATGATTTGTATTTCTGAAGTATTTTATATATATTAACTAGTTACTTACCACTTCTCCAGCAGAGGCAGCCAACATATGTTTCACAGGCATCAGATAGGAAGATGAATCAGCGTGCAAGAACCATTTAGCATATTCATAGGTGATAAAAAAGGCAGCAGCTGAAATTTAAACAAGCCAGACTTTCACAAGGTTAAGAAATGTGTTTGTCAAAAAAATTACAAAATTATTAATAAAATATGACATAACAGTTAAAGATAATAAACACATACTCTTTCCCCACCCTGCTCACTCTTGCAGAATTTACCAAGCCCATATTGCATGCCCGACCTGGACCCACAAAAAGGCAGAAGACATTACACCTGCACCAAAGGAGCCAAGCAGCTAACTCATCATTTACCGTTTTGTACTAACAAATCACTTAACGTTTCTCAGAAAGCTTTCTAGAAATGGGATATAAATTTCCTTATATAGTCATAAAATAATCAGCATAGACAGGTTAAAACTGCAAACATATACCTTAACTACATAAAACATCTAATGATATTTTATTGCTGTGTAGTCAAAATAACCATGGATACTTTTTACTACACCAATACACCTTTACATCAAGAAAACAATCAACAATTAAAACTGGAAACCAAAATCTCAAAGTCCTATCACCATGAGCTAATTTAAGCTGCACAAGAGGGTTTTAAGACTTGCCATTTACTATTAACAAAAGATGTTTATCACCTCCATAAGAGATAAAGCATAAAAGATCAATGAAAGACAAATTCATCTTTTGAAAGACATCTGAACACGTCTTTCACATTAAAGTCTGAACCACATTAAGAAAAGAGTTTGATAGTGAAAAATCAGTTCTCCGCAATTAAAATGGGCTGACTTTGTTGTTGTGAACACTCCTCAGGCTACTAACAAACAAACATCAATGAGGAAGGAGTCTCCAGAAAAGTAATGACCTGTGCAAGTAGTTTCATAAAGTTAACACGCGTCGTTATTCCCACCTGTGGTTCCCAATAAGGATTTTCCTACTTTAGCCCACTCATTATACAGCTGGGATATCTCCAATTGCTTCAGCTAAGTTCTACCTGCTACACAATCCACCCTCCCACCCCCACCTGCTAGGGGAAAGAAGAAAAACTGCTAAAAGTTTCTAGGTTTTCATGGTTAACCACTTCAACCTGGTCACACTTTATTGCTAATTTTATGAGACAAAGAAAGTTCCTTAGAAATGTAAGCCCCAAAACTCTCCTGGGTAATACCCAAGAAAGCCCTTGCTAATTGGAAGTGATGGCACAATAAGGTTCCAAATGAGGCTCTAGGCAAGTTATAACAAAGAGGGGGTAGGCTATCTGACACCTCGTTGCGGACAGTTCAGCCTGGTCTCAGGAGTTATAACCCTCACCCCATGGTGGACTGAGTAAGAGCCTAGGGACCCACTTCATCTGGGTCTGTTCTGTCAAGAGGACGTGAGCCACTAAGGAGACAAAGCTTATCTCCCTGGCAAGAGTGCTGCTTCTGTCTCATTCATCTCTGGCCCCAATGCTTGGTCGGTTAGTCAATGACGGGTAAGACTCCTCTTGGGAGGGGCAACCTAAGCCAGACACAACCACTTAGGAGGCCTCATGGAAGGACTACGGGGCTGCAGCAAAGAGGATGTGATGGACCCTCCCCCGCCCCACCCCGGCTATTCTGACATAGCCCGAGTCCCCATTTCCGTCTGGGAGATGTCTTACTTATCTCTTGCTTCCTGGACCTAACGGGCTTAAAGTGTGAAACTATGACGGCAAGCGGTGCAGCCCTGTGCCAGCCAGAACAGTTCCCAGGGTGATCAGGCATAAGAAAGGATTCATAAAATCCCGTGAAACCTGCTTTGTTTGCTAAGAGTGCTCTCATTTAAATGATAAGGGTCCGAGGAGGAAATGGTATGTCTCCCAAAGTTTTGCAATCCCCTTTCCTGACAGACACTGACTCAGATTAAGCCCTCAGATTTCTTCGAAATGTTATCCATTGTTTGATCCTTGCCACCTGATGTACCTGTATTCCTGTGTATCTGAACCCAATAAAAGCCCAGTGAGGAAGGGGTTCTGGGTCATTCTCCTCTGAGAGTTTGACCACCTCTCCTCCCCAAGCAGATCATGTCTTGGTAGTTTTATTTTCATCCATGACAGAGGATGGGGCTCTGCGGGCGGAGACCCCCCCCCACACACACACACACAACACCTATAGTCTTTTCTAACTCCCATCTAAAAAAAAAAAAAAAAAAAAAAAAAAAAAAAAAAAAAACTATGGTTTTTCTACATTCCTTTATAAAAACAGGGAGTAAGGATCCTGAATACGGGTCTTCCTGCCTCCTCTTTCAACTTTTAATTTCCTATATCCACAACTACTTACCCCTGCAGAATATGTTCTCAAAAAGAGAACATAATCTCAAAATCATTTTTAAAAAATTGCTCAGTCTTGGTTGGTGTGGCTTAGTGGATTGAGTGCTAGCCTGTGAATGTTACACTGGTATATTGTACTCAGACTAGGACTTGAATAGCAACAGAAAAAAAAAGTACCACACAGAAAATTTCAATTAACAAAAAATTTACAGAAAAACAAAAAGACCATTTCTGAAACCTTGGCACTGACTATTTATCCAGCATCTCCAATCCAATGATGTGTTGTGGATGGGGGGGAGTGGGGGGAAAGAAGCAAGCCTGGTAAAAATGCCACTTTATCACACACACACAAAATTCAAAACCATGTTCTATATGTAAACTCCTGCTGGCAAGAATCTAAACGGGGTGGTAGGGGAGCAATAAATGATAATGGGGAAAAAACAATTAACAAAATAAGCTATTTTTTAAAAAAAGAATCTAAACCAGTCCTGCGAGCTGAATGAAGCACCATGTACCCTCAGACCAGCACTAATACTACACCTACCAACAGTAATTCCTAGGTGCAATATGTATGAAAAAAAAAGATGTTTAGGACAATGAGGGAGACACCATAAAAACTGATGGCCAAAAGATAGGAACCTAGTAACATAATCCTTTCAATTCCCTCATTCAAAGGTTCCTGAATTTGTCTGCAAATTAAATCACCTGAGGATTTTTTTTTTTTTTTAAACTTCCAGCTCCCAGGCCATAGCCAAAACGAATTAAATCACAATCTCTGGAGGTGGGACATGGCATCAGTACTTCTTAAAATCTGATCAAGTGATCAAATGACTGCAACATGCTGAATTCAGGAAACACTGCCCCTTTCCCACACACAGAGCTGTACTTGGTGGCACTGAGTGGGTGCTCAATAAAAACATGCTATAATCAATTACTGAAAGTATGGAGACAAATGAAAATTCAAGGATAACCTCAAAACAGTTTGCTGTTCTCAGGACTGCTGGAGCAGGGAAAGAAGAGAGAAGGAAACAAAGGGACCGAAACACTGTTTGTCTCCATGCGCTATGAATCTTTATGTGAATGCTGCACTCACATGTGGACGTAAATGGACAGTTAAATGTCAAGTTAACACAAAAGAATTTCTCATGAATTACCTTGAGGAAAAAAAGAAATCAAACTCCAGGATTTAAGAATCTCCTAGAGCAGAGGTTCAATAATTGTATGTGTGATGGTCATGGTTTTTTTCATTTGCTTTTCAATGCCACTCCAGTAAACAATTAAAATGGGGTAAATATCTGAAAAAAGTATACCAACAAGTGAATTAAGTAAAACAGATGATATTGATTCTAGAATAAGAGGGCCACTAATCATATAATGTGACGTCAAACCCAAAACAAAAGCAAGACACTAGAAGGAGAGATTAGTGAAAATTGTTTCATCATGTAAAAGCAATTTAGTGAAGGAAGAAAGGTTTAATGCCTCTTAGATTCAGCTGTTCCAGAAGACTCTCTGGGACAGTAGTTATTAAACTCAGCTTCACACTGGAATCACCTGGGAAGCTAATTCCCCCCGGACCGCCCCTCAATACTCAGGCAAAGCTCAGACCAATTAAACTTCTATGTGTGACGCAAGCATCAGTAATTTTTAAAGCTTTCCAAGAGATTCCAATGTGCAGACATGGTTGAGAAACTCTGTTCTAAGGCATCATAATCAATGTCAGAATAACACATTAAGGCTTCTAACTGGGAATTTTAATAACAAAATCATTTTTTAAAGATTGCTCAGTCCTGGTTGGTGTGGCTAAGTGGATTGAGCACCGGCCTGTGAAGTGAAACATTGCCAGTTCAATTCCCAGTCAGGGCACATGCCTGGGTTTCAGGCCAGGTTCCCAGTTGGGGGCATGCGAGATGCAACCGATCACACATCAGTGATTCTCTCTCTTGCTGCCATCCTTCCCTTTTCTCTAAAAGTAAATAAATGAAAATCTTTTTAAAAAGATTGCTCATATTTTTTCTATTAAAAATACAGTGGAATGGGATCTACAGCTGATTCAAAAGTAATGGGTTAATGAACAGAAAATTCAGAAGATAAAGCCACAACACAAATTCTATATAAGGTAACAACGCATATCATTCTGAAAATAAATGCCATGATCTTCGCTTTATAACAGGGAGGATATGGATAAAACTTTTACCATTAGGAAAGGATCCAAGAGCAGCAGAAGGAATGCCAGCATATATTCCACGGAAACCACCAGCCTTATCAAATCCTTGGGGACTCTGCAGCCTTGTTTTAATGGTATCCAGAGGAAATAATATCAAGTCAACAGAGACACCTGCTACCCCACCAGCCTTTAAAAAAAAAAAAAAAAGTAGGGATAAGAAAAGGGAAAACAGGTCACAATAAAATAAGCTCTCTGCCATTTGGGGTAAGAATAAGAAGGTAGTCTTTAAAGCATATTTCTCATCCCTCTCAGTCCATGGATTATGTGGCATAGTCAAAAGGCCTGCTAACTAAACTATGGGGAAACCACCATTACTGTGCTATATTTTCAAATTGTAAGTTTTTAAATAATTTTAAAGTGAATTTTGAATTTTATCTTTAAATAAATTTTAATTCATTTTTAATACTGTCACATGATTCAAAAAAGTAAAAGTAAACAAGCAAACTCAGAAAGGTAAAGAGTTCCAAGTCTCCTTCCCTGTTCATAGTAATCAGGTAACCAATTTGACTGTTTTCTTACTGTATCCTTCCAATGTTACTTTGGGCATATACAAGCAAATATGACTATGTATTTTATTTTCCTCTTTAAAAATAAAAGGTGTATATAGTATACACCAAGCTGAACCTTATTTTTTTCACTTAATTTATCTTGGTGATATTTCCATATAAGACCAAATGTTACATTTTTATCTTTTTAATTAATGAGTGGTGAATCTGCAGTAAGACATTTTTGGGGGTGGGGAGAATTCTGTTTTTAAACAGGTAATGATCCTTCTGAATCTAGATCTGTATTTTAAGAATGATGTACATAAGGATTCCTATTTTCTGTATCTGAAAATCCTTTGATAAATGTTTTCATTAAGTGAAAACAATGGAAAAAAAATAAGAGCTAAATTCCTAGAGGACATTAAAACCTGGCCCAAACTACCATCACCTCCCAAGAGACACTACATTGCTTTGAAAAGCTGCACTTCAAAAAGTTTAAACCTCACGCCCTGGCTGGTGTAGCTCAGTGGATTGAGCACGGGCCTGCGAAGCAAAGGATCTCGGTTCGATTCCCACTCAGGGCACATGCCTGGGTTGCAGGCCAGTTCCCAGCATGGGACACACAAAAGGCAACCGTACATTGATATTTCTCTCCCTCTCCCCCTCTCCTACCCTTCCCCTCTAAAGATAAATAAATAAAAATCTTAAAAAAAAAAATAAACGCAGTTGACATCTTTAGGGAAAAAAAAAAAGTTTAAACCTCACGAGCACTTGCAGAAAATGGAGAATATTTTAAAACTGGTTACACCTTAGTCAAAATAAAGATACTCAGAAAAATATGACCTCAAACCGTGTCCCAAAAAAAGGTCAAACACAAGGTCTTAAAACATCATAGAAAGATGTGAATCAAAACCAGTTTACTGTACACAGATGTAAGAATGACAAAAAGGAAACTCTCACTATGGTCCCTATACAGAAATTCTTAAACTGAATTATCAACTTCTGCTATCTTTTGAATTTTAAACCATGTGACTTTATTACCTATTCAAGAGGTTAAATATATACATTAAAAACTACATATTCCAAAATGTAGGAAAAAAAGAATTAGAATTATTCAACCATACAAGCAAAATTCCAAATGATTAGCATTGGGACAACTGTAATTGAACAATTAAAAAAAAAAAAAGAAATGCTCAACTAGCCCTTTCCACCCTTTGGATTTACAAAATCTCAGGGGGTATGAAGCTTATTACCTAGCAAACACTCTGCTCTGCTTACCACTCACAATAAAACCACTGCAAGCATTCACTGAAAAAGTAAAACTACTCTGATGAGAAAAATCCAATAATTAACTAACACGGGTAAATTACTTAAAATTACACTAGAAAAATCACATTACCATAAACATTAACACTATTGTACTATAAGATCATGGCCTTTCACATGATCAAAGCCTGAAAGACACAATAGAACCTCAAATACCATGAAGGCCCACCCTGCAAAGGACCTAAAAAGATGTCACCAAAAGAACAGAGACATACCAACAGAGAACCACACACGGTAGTAGAGAATGAAACATCATGTGGGATTTCTCTCTGGATAGAAAGATGACCTTTTCTAAGTCACGGGAAAAGGTTTGTAAGTAATGTAGAAAAGTTTTAAAAAGTCAATCTTTTTCAACATTTTCTCACTTATTTTAAAGGATTTTTACAAAAACTATGTAAATAAAATATTTTGCCTGCCTCTTCATTTTCTCAAAGCTCAAAGAGAACTAAAATTCTGCTAAAAATGTCTGATATGATTGGATTCCTTTAAAACAAGTGGCACTTCATTATAATTCTCTCTAATCTTAGGGGAGGATTCAGAGTGCTTGCAATCTATTCCTAAATTTTAACCAATAAGTTAATTACACTTTCAATTTCTCTGACTACTTTGCATGCATTGAGTTTCTAATCCTTTGAATTCTTATCTAAGAATAAAATGACCTGATTCAATCTATTTATCTAGTAAAATATAAATGAAAAGTTACTCATTGTATCTGCACATTTTAAACTTCTGTGACTCAAATGTCATTTAAATTCATGACACTGAAAACAAAAAACAGGTAACAGAGGAGGAAGAAGAATAAGAATACATATATATTTTTCCACAAAGCAACATATTCAAGACTTAAACAAAAACTTTAAGAAGTGCTTTTAATTTTACATCAACATTGTTTTGTTCATAATTATGTACAAAATATACAAGCCAACATCAGTGGAATTACAAGAAACTACGAAATTCTTTTATTTTTTAGTCTGAGAAATTTGGTTTTTTATGACCATTTATCAAAAAGGTTATCAGGCAAGCCCTGGCTGGTGTAGCTCAGTGGATTGAGTATGGGCCTGCGAATCAAAGGATCGCGGTTCGATTCCCAGTCAGGGTACATGCCTGGGTTGCAGGCCAGTTCCCAGCATGGGACACACAAGAGGCAACCATAGATATTTCTCTCCCTCTCCCTCTCTCCTACCCTTCCCCTCTAAAGATAAATAAATAAAAAATCTTTTTTAAAAAAAGGTTATCAGGCAAATGATTAGGATGGAGATTTATGGTAGCTTCAGTTGAAAAATGGTAAGTTAAGAACTAAACAAAATCCGCCCTGGCTGGTGTAGCTCAGTGGATTGAGTGTGGGCCTGCGAATCAAAGGGTCACCAGTTCGTTTCCTGGTCAGGGCACATGCCTGGGTTGTGGGACAGGTCCCCAGTAGGGCACACGTGAGAGAGGCAACCACACATTGATGTTTCTCTCCCTCTCTTTCTCCTTCCCTTCCCCCTCTCTAAAAAAGATAAAAATCTTAAAAAAAAAAAAAAAAACCCTAAATAAAATCCAAAGATACAGAATATAACCCAGGCAACCAGCAAGCCTTACTACAGCATAACAATTTATTGCAACCTTGACATACTACAAATAAAATACACATCTCTACTACCCTGGCCAGGGGGCTCAGTTGGTTGGAATATCATCCTGTATCCCAAAAATGCTGTGGGTTCACTTTTCAGTCAGGGAGCATACCTAGCTTGTGGGTTCAATTCCAAGTCCAACACATATGGGAGGCAAGTGATCCATGTCTCTCTACCTCTTTCTCTCTTTCTCCATCCCATCCATCCTCCCTCCCTCCCTCCCTCCTTCCCTCTCTAAAAGCAATGAAAAAAAAAGTCCTTGGATAGGATAAATGTGTGTGTGTGTGTGTGTGTTGTGTGTGTGTGTACATGCACTCCTCTACCTTAAGTTAAAAAATGTAAAAAATGCTGGTAGGCTATGGAGAAGTGTCTAATTAGTGCTTTGAAATTACTCTGGTAGTTGAAAAACATCAAGATCACATGCTATAAAGCCTTTATTTCTCAAAAGAAGGCTGTATAACAACAGAAAAGAAATCACTGCTGCTCAACTACAGGATGAAACCACCTAATTTAACTATGCAAACTCATCACAGCCACTGGCCTGAACCACAGCTGAGAAGATCCACCCGAAATACTAGCCTGGCCCCTCACGAAACATCCCTCCTTGAGTCTCGGTGTTCTCCACAATGGAGCAGCTCCTTGTTAAGTGAACTGCTGCTCCTGCTTCCTGGACACTTCTCTTCTCCCCATTCCCTGCTTGCCTGTCCTGCAGTGCTCCTTGCCACTTCTACACTGATGGCAGAGTCACTTTTGTAAAATGCAAACTTCGATTTCATCTTGCCACTCTCCAGCTTGTATGAGTCCCCCAAACTTTCCAATAGCCCATGGGATGAAGAACAAAATCCTTTATAAGGCTCTGGAAGTTCTACCTCTCTACTCTCAATTCCACCATTTGCCCTTCTTGCCACTTTGAGCTCTCGTTTCCTCCAAGTCTGATCTTCCTCATTTCCAGGACTTTGTACAGCTATTCTCTAATCCCCAAATCTAGAATTAGATCCTCTTGTTTCCACACACTGATGACAACTTCAATTCTACAACTGAGCATCTCACCACTAGATGAGAAAGATGCTCATAAAGATGATGTCTTTATGTCCCACTAGATTGCACAATCCATACCTATTGTGTTCACCAATATGTTCCCAGCACCAGTACACAGCAGGCACTCAACGATTTGAATTATGTATGAATAAATGAATATAGAAAGGGTTACTTCCCTATAGGAAGGGAAGTTCAAATTTCCTTATAACCCTTGGATTTAAGTTTATGGGTTTTTTTAAATGACTACCAAAAAAAGCAGAATACAAAACTGTAATGATAGGACTTTAGATATGAAAAAAATTATATAAGCACATTAAAGTGCTGAGTAAATGGTTACTTTATATCACCATTTGCCATTACATAGTTATTTTTTTGTTTCATTTACTGTTTAATGTCTGCTCCTACTTGACTATCAACCCATGAGGGCAGGGACCATAGCTTTGAGGTACTTTCCCCAAGCACCAGAGCAAAAGCTAACAAATGTATGGTTAAACAGGTAAAGATACCTGATTTGTGAGGTGCAAAATCTATGGGTGGAACTTTATCTTTCCAAAACTTTAGATTTTCTCTAGATATTTCATTAATGTTACTCAAACTGTCTGTGCCATAAAAAATTAGTATTTAAAATTTATTTGGACACATACTATTTTGTTTGGAAATTACAATGTAACAGGATGCAGCTAAGAGGGGGGCCCCAAATAAGGATTTGGAATGGGACCCAGAACTCAGGGTGTCCAGGAAATATTAGAAAGACATATAAGATGTCCTCACCCCTTCCCCGCTTCAGGTGTGAGTTGGGGGAAGGGACACATGGAGCAGGGCCATTGAGAGCTGTTTTGCCTAGCAACAGCTTTGCAGCTAACCTCTGGCATGGTCATTTAACATATCTATAGCCTTTAACTGGTTTCATAGATGTTTTGAATAGCTGTGGACATGCTTTGAGCCAGGGAGAGGGGAGTGACTTCTACCCAAGAAGTTAACTGGGAGGCAACTCCCCCTGTTTACAGTGCCTGCGTGTGAGCTTGGAGAGGACTGGCTCTACAACATGGGGCCACACCTGCCCAGACTCACTATGACAGCCCAGTAAAGCTGGAAGGATACGGGAGTGCTGGCAAGTGTAGCCGATTATAGGAGGAGTAGGAAATGGGGCTGCAGAAGAAGACTGGTACGGAGATTTAAACCCAGACGTGGCAGCCACTGAGGAGAGAACCACGTGCTTTTGGCAGAGTGGAGACCTCCGCAGCCACCTGAGGGAGAATCACCATGTGGTAGCAGAGAACCGCCACTCGGCCAAAGCCGCTTTGGACAGCCCCTCTCTGCAGCTTTGCCAAGGGGAGCCATGCAGCTTTAGCAGAGCAGAGACCCCCTCACAGCTTTGCTGGGGAGAGCCATGTGGTTTCACCAGAGGGCAGACCCCCACAGCTTTGGTAGAAGAGGACCACGCAGCTTTGGGGTGCTCGCTTTGGCTGCATGGCCTGGGAAGCAGGAGAGACTTTGCCTGGAAGAAGGGTGAAAGAACTCTTGCCAGTAGGCCAGGAGAAGGTGCCACATGGCTTTGGATTAATTAGAGATCCTGCCTGGATGGTGTCAGGAGCCTGGATCCAGGATGTTTGCTTCTTTTCCTGAGTTATGATATCCTGAATTAGGGCAGAGGGAGAAGAAAGCACTGAAGAATTGTCACATACTAAAACTTTCCCAGTACCCCTCTTATGCTGAAAGAAAAATAAAGGTAGTCCCATCTCTCAGTACTCAAGATGCAGAAGAAACTCCTCCATCATAGCTATGGTCCTGGGTCTATCTCCAAGGGTGCCTCACGTGCTCCACTAACTGATCAAGATTCAGAATATACTTGTGTCTAGGTGAATGCCTGCTCAAAACAAAAACAAGCAAAAATGGTAGATCTGCTCCCTCTCACTTAAGTGCCAAAATAAAACAAGTCACATATGAGGGGGAATCAAAAAACAACCAGAATTATCTTCTGGAGGGTGGGCCCTTGTAGTACAGGCTTCCTCTGCTGGGTGAGTGTTCTAGGAACCCATCTGTATCAGTGTGCCACCTGGCATTGTTGTGAGAGGCTGTGTTCTCCTTCAGTGAATTTTTTTGAAGACTCGACACATTTGCCCATTTGATAATGGGTGCTTTACCAGTGCACCTGCACACACCACACTGAGTAGTCAGCAGTTTTTAACCAAAAATGGCATGACTCCCATGCCTCACCCTCCCAATTAATCCGATCTCTCCCCAAGCAATTTTTTTTGTTTCCCAGGATAAAAAAAAAAAAAGTTCTCAAAGGGAAATGTTTTACCAATATGGAAGAGGTAAAACAAAAAAATGGCAGAGGCACTAAAAGGCATCAAAACTGAGAAGTTCAAAAACTGTTTTGGGCAGTTGAAAAAAAAGTCTCAATAGGTATACTGCATCAAATGGAGAGTACTTTGAAGGTGACTAAAGTACAAATAAATACACAATTTTTTATAAATAAATTCCAGTTTTTTTTGGGGGGTTCCCCTCATAAAGGCAACCTTGAGAACATGAAGCCTCATTCCCAATTCCTTATAGATTTGGAGATAATGCTTCATTATCAGATATTAATTTCCTTTTACTCCAGATTGAAGACTAAAGGGCTACCTTCAAGACAGAAAGATTTGGAGTGAAGGACATTGAAAACTTCCCTTAACAATGTGTCCAATAACTTCATTCTTTTCTCTGTTTACTCACTCCATCTAAGAGGTCCTGGCAACCCACCCATAAGGGCAGGTCCAGTGAGCAGATACAACATGAGTATAATGTAAAAGCTTTTTCAGAAGCACCTCACTAAAGTAAGAAAAGAAAAATACAAGCAGTCCTTGGACTTTGCACAGTACTGACACACATAAACTTCAGTTACAAGTCATATAAGTCTTCCAACACCATGGTTCAAATCACAGTACCAGAGCAACATTTTACAAAATTGGTAATCAAAGAAGGGAATTGTCCAACAAAGATGAAAGTACAGCAAATACACGAAAAGTGGTAACAATGAAAGTGATATTCAAGTCCATATAGGTATAAATGGAGTTATAGCAGAAATAGTTGGCTGAGGGAATACTGTCATTTGAGACTCTAGATATGCAGCCAGAAGAAATTAAAGAAAGCAAACTCATCAACATAAAGAGTAAAGTGTTTGTGATGAAAAGGATGGAGACTCCCAGAGGAAGTTAAGTCAGCGAAAATTTTCACAATAAAGGAACTCTGGGAAATACTTCCCATATTGAAAGCACACAGGATAAAATGCTGGAAGTTGACCCAAACTTAGAAAGCAGTATGACACTTTGCCAAGGCATAAAAAAAGATGTTTGTTCTATATTGTAAGTTATACGACTCCAAGACAAGTACTCAAATTATTTTTGATACTTTTTTTTACAAAGAAATACATTCTTAGTAGTTCCAATGTTTTAAATTACAATGTCCTCAATATTAGTTGACTATTTTTCATTTTTCTGTACATTTGCAGTTAACAAGCAGAGTTTTTAATTTTTAACACTGTCGAGAATTTTTAAAGATCATTAACTTATCATTAATTTCTTTCATCAAGACCACTCTGTATGATTTCCACTTGCACATTTATTTTTACAGCACTATACTACCATGCAAAGGATGGCCTGTATTTTTCACTGCACAGTCCCCACATTTGCCAAAGTCCTTACTAACTACAACAAATTAAAGAGTTGCAACTATGTAATTGCAATTTAGGACTGGTAAAAAATAACTGCTGCAGGGATGTTTTCAGTTTCATTCCAGAACAAACCATGTGAGTAGATGGACTACAAGGTCAATGGAATGGTAAGGTACTGAAGGGGAAAGAAGAGAAGAATCAGGCAGAAAGAAAAAGGAATGTGAGAAAGGGTGTGCTATTTTTTAAAAAATCTGAAGTAATTTTTTGTATTTAAAACATAACCAGACTTCCGGCCAAGATGGAGGCATAGGTGGACACACTGTGCCTCCTCTCACAACCAAAATTAAGGACAACAAATATTTAGAAACAAGAAAACAACCAGAACTGATAGAAAATTGAACTGTACAGAAGTCCAACAACCATTCATCCAGACCGGTAAGAGGGGCGGAGTCGTGGCAGGAAAAAGTGGAGGTGCGACCCGGGTGTGCAGGCAGCAACGGCTGGCAGTTCCCAGGCGCACAGGCAGCAGCTGGCAGACTACCGGCACAGGGTGGCAACTGTGCAGACCTACTGAGGCCGTGCAAGGCGGTTGGCTGACCAGGTGGTCCCACATTCGCACACAGATAATCCAGGTGAAGGGGAAGCGGTGGAAGGGACTGGAATCCAAGAGAGAGTGGAGCAAGCACCATTGTTCCTTCTCAGACCCCGTCCCCACGTACAGGATCACAACTCAGCAACTGGGCTGCCCCGCATTGGGGAACACCTAAGGCTCCGCCCCTCACTACATAACAGCCTCGACCAGACCAAAAAAAACCCAACCAACCAAACAAACAAAAAACCCCACCAAAAATGGCTCAAACTGGAGAACAAATGAAAGCCCCAGAGCCAATTCCTCTCAGCCGTGAAGAGATAGCCAACCTATCAGATGCACAGTTCAAAGCCCTGGTGATCAGGATGCTCACAGAATTGGTTGATTTTGCTCACAAATTAGATGAAAAAATGCAGGCTACAATATGTGAAATGAAGGAAGACGCGTGGGGAACCAATAGAGATGGGAGGAAAACTGGGACTCAGATCAATGGAGTGGACCAGAAGGAAGAAAGAAACAAACAAACAGAAAACAAGGAAGAAACAAGAATTCAACAAAATGAGAAGCTTAGGAACCTCCAGGACATCTTTAAACGTCCCAACATCCGAATTATAGGGGTACCAGAAGGGGAAGAAGAAGGGCAACAAGTGGAAAACTTATTGGAACAAATAATAAAGGAGAACTTCCCCAATCTGGCAAAGGAAATAGACTACCAGGATGTCCAGGAAGCTCAGAGAGTCCCAAAGAAGTTGGACCCAAGGAGGAACACGCCAAGGCACATCGTAACTACATTAGCCAAGATTCAAATGAAGGAGAGAATTCTAGAAGCAGCAAGGGATAAGGGGACAGTCACCTACAAAGGAGTTCCCAGCAGACTGTCAGCTGATTTCTCAAAAGAGATCTTCCAGGCAAGAAGGGGCTGGAAAGAAGTATTCCAAGTCATGAAAGTCAAGGACCTACATCCAAGATTGCTCTATCCAGCAAAGCTGTCATTTAGAATGGAAGGGAAGATAAAGTACTTCTCAGATAAGGTCAAGTTCAAGGAGTTCATCATCAACAAGCCCTTATTATATAAAATGTTAAAGGGACGTACTAAGAAAAAGAAGATAAAAAATAGGACAGTAAAAAGAAAGCAAACTCACAAATATGAACAACCACACCTAGAACAAAAGCAAACTGATCAAACATCTAGAACAGGAACAGAATCACAGAAATGGAGATCATATGGAGGGTTAGCAACACAGGAGTAGGAGGAGGAGAGAGGGGAAAAAGTACAGAGAATAAGTAGCATAGACGGTAGGTAGAAAATAGACAGGGGGAGGGCAAGAATAGTATGGGAAAAGTAGAAGCTAAAGAACTTAGGACACATGGACATGAACTAAAGGGGGAGAATGTGGGTGGGAAGGGTTTGTGCAGGGTGGAGGGGAATGATGGGGGAGAAATGGGACAACTGTAACTGTAATAGCATAATCAATAAAATATATTTAAAAAAATAAAAAATATATATAAATAAAAAATAAAACACAACCAGAAGAAAAATGTATAAGCATACATCATTTTACTGTGCTTTGCTTTATTGAGCTTCGCAGGTGTTTTTTTGTTTGTTTGTTTTTTACATTAAATGGAAGGCAAGATCCTCCACCAGAGTCACTTTACTACAATTCTCATTACAGTGGTCTGGAATCAAACAGTAGTTTCTCTGAGGTATGCCTGTAATGTTATTATCCAAATTATTTTGTATTCCCTTGCCAGGTAGCTCAGTTGGTTAGAGCATGATCCTGATACACCAAGGTTTTAGGTTTGATTCCTAGTCAGGGTACATACAAGAAGCAACCATGAATATATAAATAAATGGAACAACAAATTGATGTTTCTCTCTCTCTCAAATCAATACATTAAACAATTTTTTCAAGTTATTTTGTATTACCTTGGAGAATTTCAAAGCAGCTTTTAAAAAAATGAATGGAATACTATTTTTAATTAGGAATACTATTTTAATCATTTTAATTAGCCATGAACAGATGTACATATGTACTGTTATATTTTTTATTTTTTTATCTCATAAGCATTTTCCATGTTGTTATACCACATGCTCTTCACAAGCACTAGTGCCAAGAGCCACTGAATAATCCATAAAATGCATCCACCATCATTTACCAAACCATTCCTCTTCTGCTTAATGTATAAGTGGCTTCCTATTATCTTTGCTGAGTTAAATGTTATGGACATCTTTAGGTTCCTAATACTTAGTCCCAAATTACCTTCCTAAAAGCATGCACCAGACAATGCTCTCTGAGTACAGTGTCTGCTGCAGGGCTTGGTTCAGCAGCACATACACTAAAACTGGAAATATACAGAGAAAATTAGCATGGCCCCTGCTCAAGGATGACAAATTCATAAAGGGTTCCAGATTTTTCCAAATAAACAAACAGGCAGAACAGAAAAAGACTCATAGATACAAAGAACATTTGATAGTTGCCAGACAGGAAAGAGTTTGGGAGGATAGGTTAAAAAAAAGAAAGAAAATATTTTAGAAGTACAAATTAGTAGTTATGGAACAGTCATGGGGATGCAAAGTACAGCATAAAGAATATAGTCAATATTTCAAAAACTGTATGGTATCAAATGGGTATGAGATTTATCGGGATGAGCACTTAGTCTATAACATCTAATCACTGGGGTGCATACCTGAGACTAATAATAAAAAAATGTCTACCACATGCCAGGCTCTGTACCTTTCTTTTCTTTCATTCATTCATTCATTAACATGTTGAGTTCCTACAAAGTGTCAGCAACCTAAAGATGTCAGGTACTGCTAACATAGTACTAAGCAAAACAGTACTTCCTCAGGAGTACTCACCCTTCTCAAAGATGCTACCAACCTTAAAAAATGGCCACTCTATATGTATACTACTTTGATAATAAACCGTTCTAATGGCTTCCATTATGCTTCAAATAAAATCCAAATTCCCTCCCATGGCCCACAAAGACTCACCTCTGCTGGTGTTGTGTCCCTTTCCAGATTCATCCACCCTATACTACTCTTACCCACTAGGCCTCAGCCACCACTTTAACACTTTGAAGTTTACTCTTTCCACCTAGGGGTTTCTCTAAGTGCTGCCTGCTCTGAGCTTTGCCCCACATCCCCTCAAAATGTATTGCCCCTTCCTATCCTTTAGATCTTAGCTTAAATGTCACCTCCTCAGAGCTTTCCTTGGTCACTCCATCTAAATATTATTCTATCACTATCCTGCCTCAGTTCATTTCTTTCAGAGTATTTTTTTTTAGTTTGGTTTGTTTGCCATCGTATCTCCAAGGGTAATCAGAGTGGTCAGTGGGCAGAATACATGGCAGATAAACTGTGTGCTGAATGAATAAAATGATTTATCTTTAGCTGGAATGAAATCGAACTTGCTTGAAACTTGCACCCTTTGCTCAAATTTTACCCTCTATAACTACATTTTAAAAATACAAGTATACCTTTCACCATGTGTACTACACTTTAAATGAATTTTAAAACCATTGTTATTGTGTTAACTTGAGCATTCATGATTTTAGCAGCTGGTACTGACTTCAGAGTTAGAATCAAGGAGCAGTCAGGGGCATGGGGTCCCATGTTACATTGCCTGGGTTGAAATGTGATCTCCAATAGATACATAAAATGGATCTCACGTGTGTGATTCTGGACAAGTTACCTAACCTCTCTGTAGCTCAGTTCCCTCATTTGGAGAAATAAAACAAGCCTTCAACTGTTTGACAGAATTAAATGAGATGGTGTAGGTAAAACGTTCACCCCAGTTCCTGGCACAACAATGTTATCTGTCAAAACTACTACTGCTACCTCAAAGGCTAGACAGGAAAACTCCCTGAAAGTGCTAACATATTTCTTTGCCTGCATCTCTATCTAAACCTAGCTTATACAAGCCTCAACAAATCTAGATTGAAAACCATCATCCCACAAGTCTGGCCAAGGTGCCCCTTCCACATTTTTCCATAATGCTTGGAAACTAGCCTTGATGCCATTTTTCCCCAACAATCATTTGACTATTCTGTCTCTGCCACCTGGCCCACGTGGGCATATCTATCTTGCTCACCACCTGCATCTCCAACACCTGCAACAGCAAGCATTTGATAATTAACATATGGTGAGAAACTTTTTAAAAGTTATTTGCTTTTTTGCCTGTTCTGCCCACTCCCCCACACAAGGAAATCTCTGTCTTATTCACCGCCTTATCTAGTATCCCCTGCCATAAGGTCTTAAAATATTTATTTAAAAAACTGTTTTTTAATGTTAAAAAGTGTTGATTCTAGTTGTTTTCTAAGGAATTAAGCACCATTGTCTTATTGGTCCCATGGCGCAGCATCAATATACCCAAAGGCTAAAAGAATGCTTTGAAGCAGAGGGAGCAGATTTATTATATACTGGATGAATGAATGAGTATTTCATTTTCCAAGCCTGAAAAAAGATACCGCAAAATGACCACACTCGGACAGGAGGGCTCCGAGTGATTCCGGTAAAGGTGTTTTGTTTTGTTACACATATTCCTATATAAAATGTCTAAGTTTTCCAGTGTGGTTATATCAACTGAAGCTTTTAAGTAGAGAAAACTGTCTTCCTGCGGAAGACGACGGGGCAAGTAGCCGACTCCCTCCGACGCTCTGGTAGGAAATATTTGGCTGTAACAAGGGGCGGGGCGGGGCCGGAACCCCCGCGCCCGCGCCCAGACCCGGTGACCACGCAGCGCCCGAAGCAACCGCCAGTGCGGAGAAGCGCCCCCGGCGCCAGTGCCAGACCGCGGCCCTCCGACCACCGCACTCTACCGCCCTGCACTCACCACCAGAGAGGCCGTGAACCCGGGCCGGTCCATGGTCCGAAAACACTATCAACGCTCCATTTCGAAGCCGAGCAGATGCAAGACACAGCTCTAAGCTTTGGGCGCCGCCATCTGGGAGGCGGTGCCCGAAGTGTCGCGTTTCCGCCCAGAAACCTTGTGCCGGAGGAGGTCCGAGATGGAGGGGCGGGGTCAGGGAGGGGTGATTACGCCAAATACCGGGACTAGATGGAGGAACTCTCCCGAGCCGAGAAGCCTCCCTTAGGATCCAGGAGCGGGAGTCCCCTGTTGAGGTCAGGGCGGAGCAAAAGTGTAATCCGCAGAGGGTAGAGTGGGGGGAGGGGCCTTGGAAAGGCAGAAGCAGTTGCAGGGGAAGAGGTTTGTGTTTTATTGTGGCTTTTTATTGAATTTATTGGGGTTAATTGGTTTAAAATATTTTATAGGTTTAAGGTGTGTAATTCTATACTACATCATCTGTGTGTTGTGCGTTCACCGCACGGAGTCATATCTCTTACTGTTGCTGTTTATCTCTGCCCCCCCACACACCCCATTACCCTCTCCTGCCGCCCCCACCCCCTAGTCTCTGTGGTAATGACCACACTGATGGTTTGTGTGAAGGCTTTAGGGGATTTGTTTGTTTTGCTTAATCCGTGGAAGGGCAGAATAGTTTTTGGGAGGAGGCAAGGTTTGTGTTTGTAATCAGTTATTTCTTTTTGGCTTCTGTCTTGGCTTTATCTGCAAAGAACAAATATTGCTGGCAGTGTCTGAATTATTATAAAACAGACTCAGTATCGGAAGATTATTAAAGCTATAGAAAAACACTTCGTATCCTCTGTTTCTCACTGGCAGTTTATTGCATTTAAAGTTATTTACTGGTGCCCTGACTGGTTCAGTGGATTGAGTGCGGGCCTGTGAACTGAAAGGTTGCTGGTTAGATTCCCAGTCAGGGCACATGCCTGGATTGCAGGCTGGGTGGGTCCTCAGGTCGGGGCATGTGAGAGGCAGCTGATTGATGTATCTCTCACACATGGATGCTTCTCTTCCTTTCTGTCTCCCTCCCTTCCCCTCTTTTTAAAAATAAATAAAATCTTTTTTTTAAAGTTATTTACTTGTTCAATTATTTACTTGCTCATTTTGTTCACTGCGACCAGTGTGCACACCTTGAACACTACTTTATTAAGTACTTAATAAAAGTTTCTTGAAGTGGACTGGCCTTTACATTTATTCAATAAATTCCTTCAAAATTACTGTATATTAAGAGCCAACTATATCTTGGATGTGGTGCTAGAGGATTGATAAGTTTCTCACATAATACAATCACGTTGTAAGTTATAAACTATTACCAACTGCATTTTACGGAGAATGGAGATGCTCCAAGAGGTTCGGTAGCCAACCAAAAACTACAGAGAACATAATAGAGTGGCTTGCAATTTTACTTAATGCCTTCATTTTTCTTCAAAGCCTGTGTAACAGCTTTAGCAGCCTCCTTGTCTGCCCATGTTCAATCTTTCATACAACTGCTAGAATTTTTATTCTCTAGGGACTAGATGATCTAGAAACGAACAGAATACCTTTGGAGTTTCAAATTCTGAGCTATTTATTTCCTTCTCTAAGGCATAACTCCTCCTCTAAGGAGGAGTTTGCTCCTTTGTAAATCAGGGATAATAAGAGTAACATCTTTGGTACCAATACAGATTAAGTGCAATAACAAATTCATGTTAACTTAGTTCCTGGCTCATTGGAAGTGCTCTCTAAAGATGATGGTGATGTCACTTCCCAGTTTTGAATGATGCCCTTCGCTGCCCATGTCAGACAGTCCGACTCCTTAACATGAGACTCACCTCTGAGCTGGTGTCTCCTGCCACTGTTCCCACTGACTAGACTGCTCACAGACTATACACTTTCACGTCTCCTCATTTTACCCATGTTGTTCCCTCCGCCAAGAACACTTTTCCCTATGCTGCCTGCTGAGCACTGATCCCCTCCTGTTTGCCACATGATACCCTCCAATGGCCATCTCAAAACATGCTAGTTCACTTCCTCAAAGCCAGAAGAATTTCTTATGTTGTTGTTTGTCTATCTGAAGGGCTCATATTACTAGGTCAGGCCTAACCAGGGTAGTAGTCCTTTTGCATATCTCTAAGGCAAATGATGAGAGACCTTAATTACATCTGCAAATTCCCTTTTGCCATACAGTGCAACATAATTTTGGTTGTAATATCATACAGGTTCTACTCACACTCAAGGGAAGCAATTATGCTAAACACATATATTTGGGGGGAGGAATCTTGAGAGCCATTTGAGAATTCTGCCTACCATACTTTCCCACAAGCCCTTGCTGGTAGCCTCCTCAAAGGCCATCAAGTTTCTATCAATAGGCTTTCACTAACATCCCCCCCCCCCCGCCAAAGTTATTCCATCTTTCAGCTGCTACCTGATGCCAAAGGCACTCCCACAGTTTAGATGTTTGTCACAGTAGTATCCAGTTTTCAAGTACCAAAATCTCTATTGGTTTCCATTGCTGAGTAACAAATTACCCCAAAACTTAGAACAACAATAAACTTATTACTTCACACACTTTCTGTGGGTCAGAATTTAAGAGTGGCTTAGCTGAGTGGTTTAGTCTCAGGGTCTCTCTCATGAGGCTGCAGTCAAGGCATCGACTAGGGCTATATCTAAAGACTTGACTGGGACTGAAAGATCCACTTTAAAAATGGCTCACTCCATGACTGGTAAATTAGTACTAACTGTTGGTAGGTAGCCCCAGTTCCTCACCACAGAGACCTTTCCATAGGGTTGCTTGAGAGTCCTCTGGAAATGGTAGCAGGTTTTCCCCCAGAGTGAATGATCAAAGAGAACAAGAAAGCAACCACAGTATCTATTATGACCTGGCCTCAGATGTCACTCAGTTGTCATTTCTACAACAGCCTATTTGTTACAAAGGTCATTCCTATTTATTATGGGATGGGACTATGCAAAGTCATAAATGCCAAGAGGTTAGGATCATTTGGGTGCCATATTGGAAACTATCACATCAGAGAAATGCCAGTAAAAACCACAATGAGTCACAACTATATACTACTAGAATGACTACAATTAAAAAGACCAAAAAGAACAAATATTGTTGGCAAGGATAAAGAGCAAATGGAACCTCCCTGACTGGTGTGACTCCATTGGTTGGGCATCATCCCACAAAGCAAAAGGTCACTGGTTCGATCCCCAGTCAGGGAACCTGCCCAGGTTGTGGGTTCGGAACTGCATGAGAAGCAACCAATCAATGTTTCTCTTCCTCTCTTTCTCCCTTCCCTTCTCTCTAAAAATAAATAAATAAAAATTTTTTGAAGAGCAACTGGAACACTCATGCATTGCTATTGAGAATGTAATATGGTACAAACAATATGGAAACCAATGACCCTCTTATTTTTGCATATGCTTTTTACTATCTTTTTAAAAGAAAAATTTTCTATTGTTATATCCTCCCCTAAATGCTTCCTTCCCCCTCCCAGATTGCCAATGCACCTCTTAGATACTTACCCAAGAGAAGTGAAAATGTGTTCATACAAAGACTTTTATGTTATTGTTCAGACAGATTTATCTATAATAGCAAAAACTGGAAGCAACCCAAATGTCCATCCATTAGTAAACAGATAAACATTTTATGGAATATCCATACAATGGAATATGACCCAGTAATAAAAACAAATGAATTACTGCTACGTGCAATAACATGGAATAATCTCATAGCCTAATGCTAAATTTAAAAAGCCAGATAAAAAACTACATACTTTGTAACTCTGCTTATACCAACTGTTTTCATCTCATGGCACACATAAACTAATAATACTGAAATTCTGTGGCACACAACAATTTACTATATTTTTTGCCAATTTGACAAAAAGTAGGTATAATTTTGATTCAATCACACTGGATGGCTATTGTTGTGTTGGCTGTTGTCATTTTTTTGTTTGTCAATCTAAGGGAAAAGAGGTCAGTGCCCCTGACTAAATAGTCAGGTACTCTATGTTTTAAAAATTCTTGCTGCTCTAAAAGAAAGTTTAGACAAGAAAATTGGGACAGGAAAAAAATTTAAAGGAAGTTGATAAATATCATTCTAAAATACATGTTGTATGCCTATATCTCCTGTTCCAAATATTCTACAACTGAGCCACACAGGTCAGATGAAGCCATTGTTTTATATGCATTGTGTTCTTATTCATCAAAGAATCATACAGACTACTATGAATAAAATGGTTTTTAAAGAATATTTTATTTATTCTTAGAGAGAGGGAAGGGAGGAAGAAAGGGAATGAGAAAAACATCAATGTATGAGGGAAACATCGATTGGTTGCCTCCTATGAGACCCCAACCAGGGACCAGGCCTGCAACCCAGGCATGTGACCTGACCAGGAATCAAACCAGCGGCCCCTCAGTTTGCAGGATAATGCTCAACCTACTGAGCCACCCTAGTCAGGGCTGTGAATAAAATGTTATCAAGCCCTGGGCTGAAATCAAGACCTACCTTTGAAACAAATTCGGAGTCTGTCTCTTATAGTACTGTCTCATTGGAAATCACAAATTAAGATATATATGGAAGGTAGTATCTGCCTTGTTTGCTGTAAAACCTCTAGTTGTTGGTACCACAATGAGAATGGAACAGCCTTTGACTGCACTAGAATGGTGTAAAGCGCTGGTGGGAAACTGAGGCTGCAGCCCCTCTGTGCTAAGATGACACACCTATACTGTATATATGTGGCAGCTATTCATGTCCTATATGGCTGAAGAAAGCCAAAAGGCTGGGAATTCAGGTAGCAGTTTGGCCTCCCAATGAGGTGCAGGTGCTGTGCATGGAGTCCTATATCTATCTATCTAAAAAGGTAAGAAAGTGTGGTGTTAAGTTAAAGTCTACCAGATCTCCTGAGTCTGAGTGCCATTTAAAAAGAACCAGTATCGACAGTAGGGCTGATGCAGATACATATACTGAAGTCTCTTTTGTTTTAAAATGTCCCCTCATGTTTTATTATAATTTGTTCACTCTTCCAAAAATAATATCTACTCTTCCTGGGAGGATTTTCTTGTGAAGAGAAAGTGCGGGTACAGATTTGCAGATTGTGCATTGCATGACTCCAAGGAATGCAATGTAGTCCATATGAATGTTATACAGATTGTTCACTGCACAGCATTCGGGGACAATAATTACTTTGTAGTCTGTACAAGTAGCAATCCCTAGAATTGTACAGTGCACAGCCTACACAGCCATATATGGCAGCCCTGGATCTATTTCAGTCAGAGCTTTACTAGCTCCAACACGAATCCTACCTTGAGTAGAGAAAACAAGAATTTTGCTTTCAAGATGCTATTGATACACTGCCCCATACCTCCCTGGCTTACCTGACTTTACCTGTATCTCTTGGTAAACAGGCCCTGACACACTGACAACACCCCAAGTCAGGAGTGTCTCTCCTCCTCTAGTTGGGTGCTCTCTCCTACACCATGGGAGCTTTGTAAGCACAGTCTATCAATAGATACATGAGTAAATAAATGTCTGAACCTTTGCTCTAGTAGGGAGATTCCACATAATTTCTCACAGGTTCCCCAGGAGAATTGAGCCCTACTTGCCTGCAGCACTAATCTGCTATTTTATGCATAATTTATCACCTTTTCCCCCTTTCCTGTCTTAGTTTTTGTACTTTCTTATTTGCACTTCTAGGGATTGTCTTCTCCCTCCCCCCAAAAAACTACCTTTACCCAAGTTTTTGTCTCAGGGTCTATTTTAGAAGAAATGCAAATTAAAACAGATGCCATGAAAAACAAATGACCCTAGTTGATTCTGTAACTAAGTGCTGGCCAGGTCTAAGTATTTATTAAATGAACAGACAAACAATTCTTCAATGGGACAATGGGCTGTTTCCACTGATCAGGAAGGTAGGAAGCAAGAAGAAAGAGTTAATTATTAAGTTTCATACCTCAAACTGCATATGTGACAATGTGACAGAAAACTCAACTGTCACTCATGTGTGCAATAAAACATGGTCAGTTCCAGATGCAAATGAATGCTGCTTTATATAGCACTGCCTCATATTGTAATTTTTGAGTTGGGGAAGTGTAAGACCATTTGTATTTATGCTATAAAATGTTTTCCTCCACCCCTCAAATTCCCTTCAAAGCCTTGAAATAACCTAGCTTTGGAATGATTATGAGTACATCTGCTTCCTAACCAGAAAAAGATGTAAGACTCTGGGACAGGGAATTATGAATCTATTTCTCTGTTTTTTAAAATCATTCTTTCATCTCTGAGCCTCAACAATGCTCTTTCTCTAATTTGAAGAGGAATACATGTGCAAAGAGTGTGAAATTAACACAGTACATGCACAATCTCAAGTGCGGTCAGCAGCCAGCAGAGTTGGTACAAGAAAGTCATTCTTTCAACTAACATTTACTGTTCTAGTCACTGTTCTGACTAGGAATATAGTGATGAAAATAATGTTCTTGAATACATGATATAGTAGTAAATAAAACAGACAATATCTTTGCTTTTCCTGGGGTCTTGGCATTTTAATAAGTGCTTTTGAAAACAGAAAACTGAAAATCTCACCAGAAGTAAATAGTATAGGTATTTTTGGCTTCACACTTCATCTAATAACTATTATTGATATTTTTATGCAAGCTTCCACCTCTAAGGCCAGCAATTCTACCATTGCATCATCAAGTCAATTAACTCAATACTGATAACAATTCAGATATAGGGGAAGAAGGTAAATAAACTGATAGCATATTTCTTTCCCCACCTTCTTTCCAACTGCTGCCTGCCTACTGTGTGTCAGGTGCTAAATTAAGTGTGGGGATGCAAAACTGATTGAGTTTCATTCTCTGCTGTTGTAATGCTCACAGTGTAATGAGGAATGTGGGATATAAAACAGGAGAACTAAGAGTAGTACTGTGGAGTACTCAGGGCTGGGCTCACTGTGTCAGCTGAACAACTTGATCCTTGAATGTAATCATTCCACTGAAGACCTTCTGCTGTAAATGTCCTAGAAGTAATATACTACTTTTATGAATTACACCACAGATAATTACCATATTTAATGTAATCCATCTTTTCTTTCTTTCTCTAGATGCCCAGAGGCCAGAAAGTTAAAACCCATCCTGGAAATTGGTAATTTTTTAGGAGCATTGATCTCTTATTCTTTATATATTTAAAATAAAAACCAAAGATATATATTATCATCTAAAGGCATTTTTATACTTTATTACTCTACTGACATTTTAAGAAGTATGGCCCTGGCCATGTAGCTCAGTTGGTTAGAGCATCAACCTGATATGTCAGACACACCAAGGTTGTGGGTTTGATCCCAGGTCAGGACACACACAAGACTCAAGCAATGAATGCATAAATAAGTGGAACAACAAGTCTCTCTCTCTCTTTCTCTCTGTCTCTCTCTCTCTTTCTCTCTCTCTCTCTCTCCCTCTCCCTCTCCCTCTCCCTCTCTCTCTCTCTCTCTCTGTAAAAATCAATAAATAAAAAATTTTGAGGAGATATGGGTAAATTAGCTTCTTGGCCATCTTGGCAGCTGCTCTGGGTTGGGGGTGGTCCTGCACCTAAGGCAAAAGGACGATGGCAGCAAAGAAGATGAAAAAGTCACTGGTGTCAATCAACTCTAGGTTCCTACTTGTTTTGAAAGGTGGAAAGTACATGCTGGGTACAAACAGACTCAGAATGATCAAATAGAGCAAAGTGAAATGGGTCATCCTCACCAACAACTGTCCCGCCCTGAGGAGATCTGAAATAAAGTACTATGCCATGTTGGCTGAGACTGGTGTCCATGACTACAGTGGCAAGGATATTGAATAGGGCACAGCATGTGGAAAATACTAGAGTGTGCACATTGGCTACCATGTAATCCAAGTGATTCTGGTATCATTAGAAGCATGCCAGAACACACTGGTGAAAAGGAAATCTTGCAAAATTTTTCTTTAAAAAAACTGGCCAGAGCTTGGTTTTTAAAAAAAGGTAAATTAAAATTAAAAATTATATTTAGTCAGTAGTTTTTGTAATTTCTTAAAGAAATAATAGGCATTTAAAGATAACTTATTAATTAAACTTGGCCTAAGTTTTTAAAGTTAGTTAAAAATCTAAAAATTACAATTTAGTCCATATATTCGATTTTTATGAATTGTATTATTGTAAGAATTTTATAAAATAAGCCATTTAAGAAGACATCCACTATTACATTATTTAGTTAAATACAATTTAACATACATCATTTTTAATTGTAAATTGACCCTTGGTCTCCAACAATTTTTCATGGTAAAGTACTTGTTAGAGACTGAATGATGTCTGAAGCGTTAGGATTGCCAGTCAAACACTTACCATTAGAGTTATGTAAATGGAGATCCACACAACTTCTGGAGGGAAAAGAGAATTCCTTCCTTTTTTTCTATGTTCTTTCTTTTTGAAATGGGGTTTCTTAATGACTTTTCAGAAGGCTACTGCTGTGTAGGACCACCTGGGGGTGAAATCAGAGCTGTACAAAAGGTGGAGAGCCCTGATGGTTAGCAAGTTTCTCAGGTGATTCCTATGATGCCACAATTTTGAGACATCTAAACACCCTTATTGAACTTGGCAATAAGATTTTTTTCTTTCTTAAGTGACCTTTTATAGGAAGCTCCCTTGCTCTCAGAGCTTTACAGCAGTTATCATTTGCTTCTGTTTTAATCTCCTGTCCTATGTAATATAAAATACTCTGCACTGGGCCTGTGTTCCTTAGGTTTTGGTGGTTTCACACTGCTGCTATCTGCCTTGTCTGTTCCAGGCTATGGTGCCTGTGTCTACATAAGAAATACTCATTAGTCATGTTGATTGGGCTTACAACCAAGTCAGAAATGACAAGATCAGTTCTTGATATGCAATGTGAAGGAACAGTATTTATACTGAAGGATTAAAAACCATTCATTCCCTTGGCACATTGAAAACAGATTGTATTTGATTAAGAAAAGCTTCCATTTTTTAAATGCTCTGCTCATTTCTTCCTCTTTTCCTCATATCAGGATTTTAGCTTTTCTTACTGATCTTTTTTCCTCTGGTAAGGAGCAAAAGGGAGTTTAGTTAAAAAATATGATTAAAACTATGAACAATCAGTTGTCTTCCTTCCACCATGACCATGGGCTGCTCTAGGGATCTGCTGGGTTACTGTCTGTGAAGGAGAGTACTGTCTTTTTACCATCTTTTCTCATTTATGAAAATCTGGGGCTGTGTCTGGCACATAGAAAGTATTCTGTAGTCTTAAGATATCTTCTCCACTTCGTCAATTGCTCTAAACTAGTTCAGTGGCATTGTTTAAATTAGAAAGTTCTCAAAGGAAGCCATCTCCAGGATGAACTCTCCAAAGTTTATGCTATATCTAAGGGTAATTTCTGGTTTTGATTTTATAATATACATAGGTTTGTGCCCTGTCCAGTCATTTCTTTCCATTTTTTAAAATACCTTTTATAAAAATAGCTTCTGAAAACATAAGCACAGGTTGTTTGTTTTTTCCTTCTGTGGAGATCTGGAAAGTGCACTAACCGTTGATCTCCTTTGCTCTGGTTAGGCATGCTAAAGTGCAGAGCATCCACTGCTTATAACCTTGGTAATAGTTTTATTTAATAAAAGGATGCTAAAGAATCCATTTCAATGTCCATAACACTTAGGCCTGCAGCTGCAAGCCACCAACCAGGCCAGAAACTGAGTCTCATGTCCTGTTCCACCTTCCCTTGAGGCCTGGACTATGCCAGCAATTTGCTCCATGAGGACCTGCCAGGGGAAAGGTATTGAAGACCACGGACAGTAGGTGGGGCCAAGAAAGACAGTGGTCTCCCTAGCCATCCAGGTGACCTTCTTAGAGAGTTTGAATTAGTTTGGAACCCTGAAAAGTTTAGAACCATTTTCAACCCTCCAACCCTTAAGCTACCACCGGAATAATTTATCATAGTAGCAAATGAGAATATATTTGCCACTATATATTTGGATTTTTTAAACCTTGTTGTATTGGGCCATATTAACATGAACAAAAGCAGCATATTTGAAAATAAGCAGCCTAAGTATATGCAAGTTGGCAAATATATGTAGTTGTCAAAAGTATGTTCTTATTGCAAGTTATAAGAAACCCAGATGAAACTGGAGTATGTGTTCAGACAAGAAGATAATCATATCAGGGGAAAGGGATATAAGGTGATTAAATGGTAGTGAAAAAACACAATAAAAATTTTTTAAAAAAGAAGATATCATGCTCAAACTCAATTTGGTGATGATGGTTCCTATCAGGTTCCAGGTGTGGTTGAGAGGAAGAACAGCATTAGGGTAACTGTGTGGATCCAGTGATGGTTAGAATCAACTTCAGGATGATAATGAAAGTCCGGATTAGGGTAAGGGTAAGTTTCAGGTCAGGGTCATGACAGGGTGAAGATGGGGGTCAGAATCAATGTAATGGTCAGATTCAAGGTTGGGTAAGAATGAGGATAAGGGTTGAGATCAGTATCAGGGTTAAGATCTGGGTCAGTAAAGGGTTCAGTGTCAGAAAAAAAGATGAAGAAGGGTCAGGTACAGATTCAGGGTCAGCAACACAATGAGGATGAAGGTCAGAGTCAAGGTGAGAGTGAGTGTACATTTCTGGGTCTATGTCAGGGACAGGGTCAGGTTGTGGACCAAGGTCACTGTCAGGGTCATGGCGAGGGTCAGGGTCAGGATGAGAGTCCAGTAAAATGTGGATGATATTCAAGATCATTTTCAGAGTCAGGATGAGGGTTAATATCAGAGTCAAAGTGACAGTGAGGGCCAGATTTAGTATAAGAATCATTGTTCAAGGCAGATAGGAGCAAGGGTGAGAGTCAGGGTGAGGGTCAAGGTCAAGTTCAGCGTCAGTGTAAAGTAAGAGTTAATGTATGATTTAGTTCACACTCAGGGTCACTGTAAGGGTCAGGGTAAAGGTAGGGTAAGATTCAGGTTCATAATGAGGGCAGTATCAGGGTTAGAGTGAGCATCAGGGTTGAAGTCAAGACCTTGTTCAGGTTCAGGGTGATGGTCAGGGGCAGGGTCAAGTTCAGTGTCAAGTACAGATCATTGTAAGGGTAGGAGAGGTAGGAGTCAGAGAGAGTCAGGCATGAGGGTCAAAGTCAGATTTGAGGCTAAGGATCATGAAAAGAGTGAGGATGAATATAAAGATCAGGTGAGGGGTATGATTTAGGGCCATGGTCAAGGGGAAAGTCAGAGTCATGGTAAGGGTAAGGGTCACATTTAAAGATCAGTTTCAAGTCAGCTCCAGGATCGGTTCAAGATCAGATGATGATAAGGTTCAGGTGAGGGTCAAGGTAAACTCATGGTCAGGGAGGGGGTCAGGATCAAATGAGTTTAAGGGTGAGAGTGAGGGAAGAATCAAAATAAGGATCAGTGTCAAAGCATGCTATTGTGAAAGTAAGGATAGGTGTTCATGTCATATTCAATATCAAGGTCGGGTTAATAGTAAGCATGAAGGTTAGGATAGATTAAGAGTCCGGGTGAGTATCAGTCAGCATTAGGATGTTGAGGAGGATCAAGTGAAGTATCAGGGACACAGTGAAGATGAGGGTCTGGGTTAGAATGAGTTTGATGGTGTGAGGGTCAGGATCAGAATCATGGTGAAGAATAGAGCCAGGATGAAAGTTAGCATTAGTGTCAGGTGAGTTTTGGTGTCAAGTGCAGGGCCAGGATGAGTGGGAGGGTAAAGTTCTAGGTCAGATCAAGGTCATGATAATGAGGATCCCTATGAAAATCAGGTATACCTCAAGGTCAGAATCAGATTCAGGGTGAAATTCAGTGTCAGGGTCAGTGTGAGGGTGGATGTCAGGGACATAATGGGAATAGGGTAGATCTGGATGTCCATGAGAATAAAGGGTTTGGTTGTGGTAAAGTTTAAGTTAGGTTTAAATTTAGAGTCAGGGTCCACTTCAATGTGAAGGTAAAAATTAAGTAGAGGGTCAAAGTGTGGGTCAGGATCTATGTGAATGTCAGTATCAGGCCAGCATCAAGGTCAGGATCAGAGCAAACTTCAAGTCAGAGTCAGGCAGGATCTGGGTCAGAGCCATGGTCAGAGTCAGGATCAGGGTGAGTGTCAGGTGAATGTGACAATGTCAGGCAGACTTCAGGGTCAGCATCAGCTTAAGGATAATGGTGAAGGTTGTAAGCAGTGTCAAGATGAATATTAGGGTCAGTGTCAGGTCCACATGAGGATGAAATTTAAACTATGGTGAGGGTCAGAGAGTCAAGTGCAGGGTGAAAGAAATGGTCTCAGTGAGGGTAAGGATGAGAATCAGGGAACAAGTGAAGGCTAACATCAGGTTCATGATGGTAGATAAGATTAGTATGAGGTTGTGGATGAGGAGCAAGTGCCAGATGCATTTTGAAATGGAGGTGGTTCAAGGTTAATGTAAATGTGTGGGTAAAGATCAAGGTTGTAGACATGGTGAGAGTAGAATGAGGGTGAAGTTCAAATGAGTGTCAAGACAGGTGACAGCCATGAATAGGGTCAGAGTCAGAGAGAAATGATAGCCATTGTCAAGGTAAGGGTGAGTGTACATTTCAGATAAAGGGTCAAGTTGATGGTCCAGGTCAGTGTCAGGTTGAATATCAAGGTGAGACTCAGGGTCACCTGAAGGTCAGTTCAGCTTCAAAATTCAGATCGATGTAAAGGTAATATGTAAAACAAATCAGGGCAGGATAGGGTGAGTGTTGGGTACAAGCCAGGTTCAGAGTGAGGGTCAGAATCAGGCACAAGACAAGTCTGGTTCAGGGTGAGAGTCAGGGTGATTGTATAGTTTGAGGCGAGTATCAAGGTCACATTCATATGAGGTCAGGGTAACTATCAGATTCAGGCTGAGGTTCAGGATGACAGTCAAATCAGATTAAGGGTAAAGGTGAGGATTCTAGTGTGGGTCAGGGTAGTTTAAGGTTTCAGAGTAAGAATTAGGTAAACATTTAGGGTCAGGATGAAGGTAGGTTTCAGGAATAGAGTCAAAGTTAGAGAAGTATAAAAGTTAAAGGCAACTTCAGAGTCAAGTTCAGGGTGTTGATCTCAATCACAGATTAGATGAGGGTCATTGTTAGGATCAGGATAAAGGTCAATTTCAGGGTAACTTCTAATGAATGGAAAATCAGAGATGGTGGCAGGGTGACATCAGAGTGAATTATAGGGGAAGGTTTTTTAAGAGGGTAAACATGAGGGCCAGGGACAGGGTAGGGTCAGGTTTAGAATCTGATTCAGGCTCAGGATCAGGATGATAGTCACAGTCAGTGTCAGTATGAAGGTAAGATCAGGGGAGTATCAAGGTCAGGGTCAGGGTCTAATTCTACTTCATGAACAGGGTCAGTATGAATCAGAGGAGTAAGGATAAGTGTGAGCATCAAGGACAGAGTCAATGTGTCAGAATCAGAGTCAGAGTCAGGGTCTGGTAGGAATAGGGTTAACACTCAGATTCTCTGCTGTGTGATTGTGAGGATCAGGGCCTAACTCAGGCTTAGTGTCAGGGTCAGTTGAGGGTTAGAGTCAGATTCGCAGTTAGTGTGAATGTATATGTCAGTTATGATGAGTGTCAGGGTCATGATGAGAGCCACATGAGAGTTACTAAAGAATAAGATGAGAAGCCCTGGGTGGTATGCCTCAGTAGATTTAGCAAGGGCCTGCAAACAGAAGGGACACTAGTTCAATTTCCCTGTTAGGGTTAGGGCACATGCCATGGTTGCAGGCCAGGTCCCCAGTTGGGGGCATGGGAGAGGCAACATTTCAATGCTTTTCTCCCACATTGATGTTTCTCTCCCTCTCTTTCTCCTTCCCTTCTCCTCTCTAAAAGTAAAATATATTTTCTAAAGTAAGATGAGGATTAGAGAAAGAATGAGTCATAGGGTAATAGGACAGAAAGAGTGAGTGAGAGTCAAATTCAAGGTCAAAGCCAGTCGAATGTCAGAGTCTAGGTGAGGTTCATCATAAAAGTAAGAATCATTGGTGTCATAGGGTGGGATATGCTCCTATAGGGAACTATTTTGCACAGTGTGGGAATGTAGCCCAGCCCCGACTCAGAAAGTCCAGTGGGGAGCGAGGGTCTGGCACACAGGAACCATGCCCATGGATAGATTCTCTTGTGGGGAATCAGGCCTGAATTGTACCTAGGCTGCTATGAGACTTGCTTTTGCTAAAACTCCCTCACCCTGGATTGAGGCAGCAAGTGCTTATTGTAACTTCCTAAAGTCTGTGCTAAACCTCCCAAGTATAGATTGTAAACAGTTCAACCACTTTTCCCCTTGATCTGTAACATCCTTCTCTTTGAAGTAATTAGCAACATTCCTCCCTTTGTTATCTGTAAAAGGTAATCACCTGCAGCAAACTTGTGCATAGTAAATGAGGACCATCCTCAATGTAATGTGCCCAGAAAAGCAATAAAAGCCTTTCCTGGCAGGGGCAAGGGCCCTCTCTCTCACTTAGAGAGAGGCCATGCCATCCCTTTTTCTCCACAGGACTTCTGTAGTTCCTGTGAATTTGTCTCTCGCAGCCACAACACACAGATCCTGCTGGCCAGGGTCTGCATCATGCTCCAGTTTAGCTTCAGGGTTAGCAACATGGCAAAAGATCAGCGTGAAGGTCACCAACATGGATTAGGACAGGTAAATGATCAAGCTAAAAATGAGAGTTAGGGTCAAATGCAGGGTTAGGGACATTGTGAGGATCATAATAAAGCTGAGGGTGTGGATGGGTAATGGTAAAGAATAGGGTCCAGATGAAGGTGAGTGTCAGGTGAGCTTTAAGGCTAAGTACAAGGTCAGGATGAATGTAATAGTAAAGTTCAAGGTTAGGATCAAGGTCATGATACTGGTGAGAGTCACCATGAACGATGGGTACACAGTGTCAGAGTCAGTTTTAGGGCCAGGATCCTGATAGAGGTCAAGCTCAGTGACAGGCTCTGGTCAAGTTCAGGGTTTGATTGTGATTAGAACCAAGTTTTGTGTCAGGGAGAGGGTGAGGGTCAAGATCAAAGTCATGGTGATAATGAGATTCAGGGTCATGGAAGGGGTCAACATCAGGATCATAGTGTATATCGGGGGCAAAATAATGGTCACAGTCAATGAAGGGTTTATTTTCAGAGTAGGATCCAGGAATGGTCAGGTAGAGTGTCAGGGTTAGTGTCAGAGTGAAGTTAGAGGTCAGAGTTAGGGTGAGAGTGAATGTACTATTATGGTCAGTATCAGGGTGATAGTATCAGGGTGAGAAGGTTACTCTTACAGTCATTGTGAGAGTCAGGGTCAGAGTGAGGGCCAAGTATGGGTGAAATTATGCAGGAGGCTTAGTGTCAGTTTCAGAAACAGGGTGAAGATTAACATCAAGGGAAGGTGAGAATGTGGAGTCACTTACTTAGGGGATAGTGAGGGTGAGGGTCAGACTCTGGGTAAGGGTCAGATTCAGTATCAGTGTGAAAATAGTCAAGGTATGATTAAGGTCAGTCAGAGTCATGATCAGGGTCAGGGTAGAGAGAGGATCAAGCCCAGGTGAGGGTAGTATAAAGATCAGAGAATTGGCCAGGGTCAGGGTCAGGGTCAGGTTGAGTGTCAAATAAGGTACAAGGAGTGGAAAGGTCAGGGATATAGTATCAGGGTCAAAGTCAGATTGAGGATACGTGTCACGGAGAGGGTAAAGTTGAGGGTCAGGATCAGGGTAAAGATCTGATACACTGTCACGGTCATGGTGAAAGTCAAATCTTGATCAGGGTAAGTGTCAAGTCAGCTCAGGGTCATAATCAGGGCGATGATCAGGTTCGGATAAGGATCAAAGTAAGGATCACAGTCAGGGAAAGAATCTGGTTCAAAATGAGTATGAGGGTCAGAGTGAGGTGAGAGTCAACGTAATGTCAGTTTTAAAATGTGACCCTGGCCCTGAAGTAAGCCTTTCCATCAGTAAGTTGAGTTTGAACATGAAATCTTGCACAGTTACACTCTAGTTTTTCTAGATTCCTTATAACTCACAATATGAATGTACTTTTGAGAATAATGTATAATTCTGAACTTACTTACTTATGCTTCTACCATGTGTTTTCAAATATGCTGCTTTGATTTGTTTTGATATGTTCTACTTCAAAGTAAGAATGTGCAGCTGGGAAGACTATGTGTTTCTCATCAGTTTGCCTCAATTAAAACATGAGTTCAATTCCATTAATTCTAATAGTCATTAAAAAATTTCTTTAGAGGACTTCTGGTCAAGATGGAAATGTAGGTAGATACACTTTGCCTGTTCACACAACCATAGAAAGAATTACAACCAGATCTCAAAAACAAATAACACCCAGAACCATCAGAAAATCAAGCTGTACGGAAGTCTGACAACCAAGGATTTAAAGAAGACACATTCAAAAGAGATTCTCAGGAATTTGGCAAGATGGCAGAGGAGTGAATGGAAGTCACACTAACCTCCTCCCAGGACTAATCTGGAATTACAACTAAATTGTGAAGTAAACACCAGGAACAAACAACTGAGCAATAATAATGAGAGAGAAGCCTTATAACCTCAGACAGAAAGAAGAATCAGCTTCAGCACAACCTGACTGGTAAGGAATGCTGTGGAGACTCAAGAAGGCTGGCTGGGTGCCCAAGGCAACAGTGCAAGAGGGATAATTAAATGGCTGGTCAGATCCCCCTGAGAAGAATGACATCTAAACCCTAAGCTGGGACCCCCAGCCTAGAGCACCAGAGCCCAAAAAGTACATAGATAACAACCCAGCAGTGAAAAGCAGGATGGCTGCTCTCTGCCAGAGATAGATGGCTAAAAACACAAAGAGCTATTTAAAGAGCCAATGCACAAATTTTCATTTGCAGTCACTTACCCTGGGCTCTGGCAAAGGCAGAGGCAGAGATGCTTGACTGGGGATGGAGGCTTTGGGGAGAGAACTGAGAGAGTAGGTGCCGGCATCCTGGTGCTGAGTCATCCCTCATATGGCAGCAGCCATCATGCTCAGGCAGACCATTCACCTCCTAGCTGCAGCAGCCTAAGTGGAAACAATAGCCCCAGTCCCAGGAAGGACTCTGCCCTGGTCCTGTGGTGCTTAAGCCTAACTGCTGAATGCACCGTGACTAGATTAACAACTGATGGAGTCAGCCACAGACAGTAGATCCCTGAAAGTCTCAAACAGGCTGCCTAAATTCAGATGGGTTAAACATCTGACATCACCAGAGGCAGATCCAGAAAGAAAAAACAGTGGTAAATGCTACAGAATACAGAGACAAAATCCACTGTGGTCTTCTCCATGATTTGTGATATTGTCTTTCCTGCATACAGATGGAAGGGCGCTAATCACATACAGGAGTTGGAGGAGATGACTGGAAGCAGGGCGAGTGCCGGGCAGGCTTCCAGAAGCCAGGCAGTGGAATTGTCCCCTCTTGGAGCCTCCTATTACTCCACACACAGAGCCACAAAATGGAGAAGAAGATTGTCCTGCCCTGGCAATTTCCTAAGGCTCTACCTCACACAATTTACAGATGCCTTTTCTACAATAGGCCATATGACTAAGACAGAGAGTCAAAGCAGCTCTACCTAATACACAGAAATGAACACAGGGAGGCTGCCAAATTGAGGAGACAAAGAAATGGGGCCTAAATGAAAGAATAGAACAAAACCCCAGAAAAAGAACTAAATAAAATAGAGATAGCCAACCTATTAGATGCAGAGTTCAAAACACTGGTGATCAGGTTGCTCAGAGAACTCACTGAGTATGGCCACAAAATGAAGGAAGAAATAAGGGATACACTAAAAGAAATAAAGAAAAAATATATAGGGAACCAACAGTGAAGGGAAGGAAGCCAGATTCAAATCAATGATTTGGAACAAAAGGAAGAAATAAACATTCAACCGGAACATCAAGAAGAAAAAAGAATTAAAAAAAAAAAAAAAGGCCTGTCTTAGTAGTCTCTGGGACAACTTTAAATGTACCAACATCTGAATCACAGGGGTGCCAGAATAAGAAGAGGAAGAGCAAGAAATTGAAAACTTACTTGAAAAAAATAATGAAAGAAAACTTCCCTAATCTGGTGAAGAAAATAGACATACAAGTCCAGGAAGCACAGAGAGTCCCAAACAAGTTGGATCTGAAGAGAATCACACCAAGACACATCACAGTTAAGATGCCAAAGATTAAAGATAAAGAGGGAATCTTAAAAGCAGCAAGAGAAAAACAGAGAGTTACCTACAAAGGAGTGCCCATAAGACTCAGCTGATTTCTCAAAAGAAACTTTGAAGGCAAGAAGGGATGGGCAAGAAGTATTCAAAGTGATGAAAAAGCAAGGACCTACCACCAAGAATACTGTAGCCAGCAAAGCTATCATTTAGAATGGAAGGGCAGATAAAGTGCTTCCCAGACAAGGTAAAGTTAAGGGAATTCATCATCATGCAATGCATCATTACAAGAAATTCATCATGTAATGTTGTGGACCATTTAGCCTGGTTTCAGGGGTTGTAACCCTCACCCCATGGTGGGCTGTGTAACAGCCAAGCAACCCACTTCATCTGGGTCTGTTCTGTCAAGAGGACATGACCTACTAAGGAGACAAAGCTTATCTCCCTGGCAGGAGTGCTGCTTCTGCCTCATCCATCTCTGGCCCCAATGCTTGGTTGGCAGTCAATGACGGGTAAGACTCCTCATGGGAGGGGCAACCTAACCCAGACACAACCACTTGGGAGGCCTCATGGAAGGACTCGGGGGGGCTGCAGCAAAGAGGATGTGATGAACCCTCACCCCCCGGCTATTCTGACATAGCCCGAGTCCTCATTTCTGTCTGGGAGACGTCTTCTGCTTCCTAATCGGCTTAAAGCCTGAAACTATGAGGGCAAGCAGTGCAGCCCTGTGCTGGCCAGGACAGTTCCCTGGGTGATCGGGCATAAGAAAGAATTCCTAAAGTCCTATGAAACCTGCTTTGCTAAGAGTGCTCTCCCTTAGGTGATAAGTGTCCCAGGAGGAAATGAGTATGTCTCCCAAAGTTCAGCACCCCCCTTTCCGGACAGACATTGACTCAGATTAAGCCCTCAGATTTCTTTGAAATGTTAACCATTGTTTGATCCTTGCTGTCTGACATACCTGTATTCCTGTGTATTTGAGCCCAATAAAAGCCCAGTGAGGAAGGGGCTCTGGGTCATTCTCCTTTGAGAATTTGACCACCTTTCCTCCCCAAGCAGTCATGTCTTGGTAGTTTTTATTTTCATCCGTGACGGAGGGATGGGGCTCTGCGGGTGGAGCCCCCCACATCTGGCGCCCAGGACAGGGGCCCCCGCAATGTAATTCATCATTACATAAAATGTTAAGGGTCTCATTTAAGAAAAAGAAGAAGGTCAAAACTATGAACATTAAAATGGTAACAAACTCACAACTATCAATAACTGAAACTAAAAAACAAAAACAAACTGAGGAAACAACCAGAACAGTAACAGATTCACAGATATGGAGATTACATGGGGCCTTATCAGCGGGGAGGGGGTGGGAGGGTTGGGGGAAAAGGTACAGGGAATAAGTAGCATAAATGGTAGGTACAAAATAGGCAGGGGGAGGTTAAGAACAGTATAGGAAATGGAGAATCCAAATAACTTACATGCACAAACATGAACATGAACTAAGTAAAGGGGTGATTACTGGAGGGAAAGGGGGTACCATGTGGAGGAGGCAAAAGGGAAAAAATTGGGATAACTGTAATAGCTTACTTAATAAAACATACTTAAAAAAAGAATTTTCTTCAGAGACAAATGACTGATCCTGAATATGATTTATTCTTTACACATACACACATGTCTATATACATACATCCTTGTCTATAAAGATACATGCAATTTGCAACTATATTTGCTTGAACTAAGAAATTACAGTTGAGAACAATGTGTAAATAGGAGCTCATTATCACATATATGACTTATATTATCCTCACTCTTACCTTCTAACTCATAGGAAGTAAGAGCAATTGAGATAAAATTCTTTTCTGAGTTCTGGGTTTTTTCTCTCACACATAAATCTTACATAATTCTCATTTTAGGGAAACAAGAAGTAAGTATGGAAAACAATTCCTATTGGTGTAAACCTCCTCAGCCTCAGACATTCCTTTCATAATGAAGTCCTTATTGCTCCTTAGAGTGAACTGAGATAAACATAAAACACCAAAACACATTCATTACAAAGACACATCTTACATAAAGAAAATATATATATATATAAAACACTGTTTATAAAGCAGAATTTTAATTGACCCCATATTTCTTAAAATATCAGTGAATTCCTTTGTATTGTAACACATATATGTTTGTATTTGCCTTCTTGAAATTTTTAATATGAGATTTTTCATATGAAATTTTTAATGCTCACAAAAAATTACCTGGACCATTTTTAACTTTCCGTCCTCTAGGTGTCACTAATGTCTACAGAAAAAGAAAGAAAAAACTACAGTACTTAGTGAAAGATAATAATAATATAGGTAGTTGATTATCCTGGGTACAAAATTACAGAGAGAGCACATACATGATTTTCTATGTGTTTATTTTTAAAAGTTATTGCAGTTCATTCATGTAATAAATTTAATATGATATATGTTGTTTTATTTAACACACTGACAATTAAATGTATTTTAAATCTGTAGTTAAAAAACTTTAAATTATTACCTAATTATTTGTTTGTGTATCCACAAAGCACCCACTCATAGAATTGGTCCCATTTTCTAACAGCACCAAAATTAAAGCAAACCCTTGCTTCCTCAGACCTTCCCCAAATCATCCAACAAAGGATCCAATTCTATAATAGGTACTTTCTAAATACCATCTTACTGAGACATTGTATAGTTCTCAGGGTGTGCATTTTCCTTCAATGCAACCAGTAATAAGCCAAATTCAATTACAGGCATGAGTTTAAGTTTTTTTTGACTCAATAGCACTGACAAGTTGAATGTGCTCATGGGCACAGGAGCTACAGAGTCAGTGGTCAGGGTTACAATACCTTTTATTTTGTCTTTCCAAAATTTTAAAATAGTAGGAGATAAAGGCTAATTTTAATTTTCTTATCCTTACTCAAGGACATGCCTATTGATTTTAGAGAGAAGGAAAGGGAGGGACAGAGAGGGAGAGAAACATTTATGGGTTGCCTCTCATAAGTACCCCAACCAGGGACCAAACAGCCACTTAGGCATGTGCCCTGACTGAAATCAAACATGTGACACTTCATTTTACTGGATGAAGCTCCCACCAAATGAGCCACACTGGTCAGGGCAAGGCTTATTTATTTAAAAAAAAAAAAAAAAAAAAAAAAAAAAAAAGGCCCTGGCTGGTGTAGCTCAGTGGATTGAGCGCGGGCCTGCGAATCAAAGGATCGCGGTTCGATTCCCAGTCAGGGCACATGCCTGGGTTGCAGGCCAGTTCCCAGCATGGGACACACAAGAGGCAACCATACAGTGATATTTCTCTCCCTCTCTCCTACCCTTCCCCTCTAAAGATAAATAAATAAAAATCTTTTAAAAAATTTTAAAAAAGAATACACTTAAAAAATAATAATAATAAATTTTTTTAAAAAGTTGGATGGTTTAAAACTTTCTGTCTTCTGAGTGTGTTTTATGTCTAGAGGGGGGAAGGAAGGAAGGAAGGAAGGAAGGAAGGAAGGAAGGAAGGAAGGAAGGAAGAAAGAAGAAAAAGGAAAGAAAAGGGAGTGAGAAAGAAAGACAAAGACAGAAAGAAAGAGAGGAAAGAAGGGAGGGAGTATTGCGGTAACTGAAGATAGAAAATAATATAAACGTTAACTATGCTAGATGGAAGAATCGCAGAGATATATGGATCTATGTATAGGATAATTGTATTTTAATGCTATAGCCAGAAATTTTAAATTATCACCATCAAATGTTTGTATGCCTATATGGGTGCCTAAATCCATACAAATAAATTTATATCAGTATTAATGTATATCAATAGATCTTTTACTACAGTTTGTTACATAAGTAATGTGCCAAAAGAATCAATTAAGATTTAGGGCATTCATGTAAAAATTAGAGTTATTTTATGCCCACATCAATTGATTCTCTTTGTCACAAATTATTGTTAATTTTCTTTTTACATGCCCTTCAACCATTCCTTTAAGACTCTCTCGGATAGCCCCAACCTAACTTTATTTGTTCATACTTTAAAATGTCATCGCTGTTTAATTCAGCACTAAAAATACTGACATTACCAGCAGGTGGAGACGCTGAGCGCTTGCTTGGGCCGCGCAGCACCACCCCTCCAGAGGCCCGCTCTCCAACCTGCCCCCAGCAATTGCACTTTCTTGTGAACCTGGGCTTCGGACCGCTGTTTACCTGAGCCACGACATTCCGTCCTGTGGTTCTTCCTTTTGAGAAAAGAAGGGGTGGGGGCGGGCAATAGATCTCGGTAACCCCCATCCTCGCGCGACCGCTGCTCCTGGGGCTAGCCAGGGCTACCTCGCCCTCGCCTCTCGAGAACTATTTGGTCGCCAATGCACCTGGAAGTGTCCAGTCTCACCGTGGTCAGTAGTCAGACAGGGGGATTTTCCCGAAAGTTTGGGCAGGGTTAAGAGGATCGCGCCAGGAGTTTCCCAGCCCCAATGACTCTTGACTGCCCCAGGTTCTGGGAGGAATGTCCAGGGGCAGAGGCTCCTCTCTACCAACTTTGCCAGGACTGCCAAACCGTCTATCTGCGAGCTTGCTTTGAGAAGCAGTGGGAGGGCGATTTATGACAAACGAATTAAAATGCAAAAGGACGCTGGGTAGTGTAAAACCTGTTGTGGTCAGATCTGTTACAGCAATCTCCCTTCTGGTAGGTGCGGGAGGCAGAGTGGGCACCCCAGGTAGAACACTGAGTACTGTCCTTTTAGGAAAGTTTCACCTTTTCGGAACAAGAAGAACACGTGTGAGCCTCAGAAAGTATACAGATGTGAAAAAGAATGATGGTTTGGGTGGCGGGCATTCAAGGGTTTCTGAGAACTTTGTTCATTCTAGTTTTAGAATTTCATTAATTCCCTGTTGTTCTTGAGGACTTATAGTTAAGGACAGTGAAGCTTCTGTGTAAAAGTACTATTTAATAGCGGTACTAGTTAAATCAGTGTCTCTATCATTAGAGATATAAGTGGGAATTTCCCAGACGGGAAAACAAAACCAAGCCACCTTCGTCTTCCTCCAGGTATGAGCATAGTTCTTCAGCAAGGAAAAACTTCAATGCACCCTGAAAATAACTGCACGATAAATTGAACATATTTGTATTTAATACAAAATGTATTTGAATGAAGGACATTTGGAGGTATTTAAAGAGCCCTAGGGCCCTTGGTTCTTGTCCATGACCCACCTTGACCTTTTAATCAGCATTTTGTGGTTGCTAGATAAGACTTGTTTGGAAACCATCCTTAGCATCTACATTTTAAATTAGGACCCTAGTGTTGGTTTAATATTATTTTTTAAAATGACTGTGGAAAGCAGTATGGAATTTTCTAAGAAAACTAAAAATGAATCTATCTTTTGACCCAGCAATTCCACTGCTTGGATTATATCCTAAGAACCCTGAAACACCAATCCAAAAGAACCTATGCACCCCAATATTCATAGCAGCGCAATTTACAATAGCCAAGTGTTGGAAGCAACCTAGGTGCCCATCAGTAAATGAATGAATCAAGAAACTGTGGTACATTTACACAATGGAATTCTATGCAGCAGAAAGAAAGGAGCTCCTACCCTTTGAGACAGCATGGATGGAACTGGAGAGCATCATGCTAAGCGAAATAAGCCAGGCAGTGAAAGACAAATACCATATGATCTCACCTTTAACAGGAACCTCATCAACAAAACAAACAAATGAGCAAAATATAACCAAAGACACTGAAATTGAGAACAGGCTGACAGTCACCAGAGGGGAGAGGGAAGGGAATTTCTGGGGAAAAGGGGAAGGGTTTAGAGCAACAAGTATAAAAGACACATGGACAAAAACTGGGGGGGGGATGGAAATGGGAGGGAGGTGGGGAGGGCTGGGGCGGTGGGCTGGGATGGGAGTAAAAGACAGAAAACTGTACAAGAATAACAATTAAAATTTAAAAAATGAAAAAATATTTTATTATTTTTTGTTGGAGAGGGGGAAGGGAGAGAGATAGAAAGGAAGAGAAACAGTGATGTGAGAGAAACATCAATAGGTTGCCTCTCACATTCACTCAGACTCGGGATCTAAACTGCAATCCAGGCATGTACCCTGACTGGGAATCCAATACTGCTACCTTTCACTTTAAGGGATGACACCAACCAACTGATCCATACCAGTCAGGGCTGATTTAATATTGTTGCTAATTTATCTTTGCTTCATATTTGAAGAATTTTTATTAATTGCCATTTTCAAGTGTTTTAGTGTAATCAGTAAGTCACCTCAAGATGTACCAGTAATAAACATCTTCAGTTAAATTAGACTTTTTTCTGACAGTTAATAACAGCCTCTTTGAATTTCTCCAAGACTTTTGTCTGTATGACTGTAAGAGTATTTATCCAAGTTAACGTTGCTTAACATAGTGGTGAGCCAAAGTATTACTGCGAGACTCTAGATCTTCAGCTTTGATTTTTTTATTTTTATTATAGCTATGTTCTTAGATAACAGCAAAGCATCTAAGAGTTCTTTAATGTGTTGTCCAGGTTTTCCAAGGTTAGGAAAACCTTTTTTTTTTTTTTTAAATGATTGTGAATTGGTGAATCTGTGGACTAACCCAAAAGCACATTTACTATCAGTATAAGTATTTGAACTTTCATTTTTTTGTTAGTTGGCAAGCCTGTGTAAAAACAATTGTCCTAGACACCTGAACTGATTTAATTTCTGGAAGTTGTCTATGTCTAAAGGGTAAATTTAACACTGTGATAGCATTTATTTTTTATTTTTTAATTATATTGTATTGATTATACTTTTACAGTTGTCCTGAGTTTTCTCCCTTGCCCCCGTCCACCCAGCACCCCCTACTGCCTCAGGCAATCCTCCCAGCGTTGCTCATGGGTCATGCATATAAGTTCTTTGCTATTCCAATTCCTATACTGTATAACCCCATGGCTATTCTGTAACAATGTATTTGTGCTTCTTAAACCCCTCACCTCTTCACCCATTCCTCCACACCCCTTTCCCATTTGGCAACCTTCTGGTAACTAACTAACTTTTCTCTTGCTTTGAAGAGTCTCTCTTTATTTAACCTTCGGCCTTTGAATAATTGTGTGTCTTGGAGAGAGCTTCTTTTCATCCATCATAATTGGGACTCTCCACACTTCCTAGACTTGCATGTCTATTTCCTTCACCAAACTAGGGAAGTTTTCATTCACTACTTTTTAGATAGATTTCCCATTTCTTGCTCTTTCTCTTTTCCTTCTGGCACTCCTATAAGGCGAATGTTGGACCTCTTAAAGTTGTCACAGAGGCTGTTTATACTATCCTTATTTTTTTGGATTATATTTTTCTTATTGTTCTACATGGTTGTTTTTTGCTTCCTTATATTCCAAATCATTGATTTGATTCTTGGCCTCATCCATTTTACTGTTGTTTCCCTGTAAATTGTTCTATATTTAATTAGTGTATCCTTCATTTCTGGTTGGGTCTTTTTTATGTTGCTGAGGTTCTCACTAAATTCCTTGAGCAATCTTATAATGAATGTTTTGAATTCTGCATCTGATAGATTGCTTATCTCCTTTTTGTGTAGCTCTTTTTCTGAAATTTTGTTCTGTTCTTTCATTTGGGCCACGGTTCTTTGTCTGCTCATTTGGCAGCTTCCCCATGTTTGTTTATACGTATTAGGTAGAGCTGCTTTGACCATGCATCTTGGTCATGTGGCCTAAATTAGCAGGAGTCCTGTAGGGTCCAGTGGCACAGCCTCCCCTGTCACCCAAACTGGGTACTCAAGGCACACCCTTTGTGTGGGCTTGAGTACACCCTCCTCTCATAGTTGAGCCTTGGTTGCTGTTGGCAGATCAATGGAAGAGATTTACTCAGGCCAGTCAGCTCCAAGGTCTGACTGTGACCACTGACCACCAACCTCCGCTCTTCATGGAGGATCAGCTGTGCAGAGGCAGGGTGGTGGTGCCTGTAGCTCTGCTACAGGCAGTAGCTCTCCACTGGGTGTGTTGGCCCTAGGGTTTCCTGGATGGTGCAGGCTAAGGTCAGCTCCCACCTGTGGTTTGCCCGAGGCATCCTGCCTGAGCTGTAAAGCAATCTGAGATGGCTGCCACTTGTGCTGCTGGACCTGGAGATTCCCAGGTGAAGCAAGCTGTGACTCTAATCTGTCTTCTGCTAGGGCTCACTGAAGCCAGCTGTTGCTTGTTTGATAGGATTTAGGAGCCAAGAACAGCCATTCTTATGGGAAAGAGCTTGGGTGGGCCCATAAATTGGGTGGGGAAGAGTCTCCGTGGGTCTCCAAGGTGAGTCACACAGTGTTAGCCAGGTTGATGGAGTCTCAGATATGGTACCAGCCTACCAGCTCTGTTGGGGGAGGGCTCAGCAAAGGGCCAATGGCCTCTGCTCACCCTGATGCCAGACACTTCAGTTTCTCCCCCTATACCACTACCACATCAAGCTGCCACCCCAGTGGTGGAGTTCAGAGGGAATGAGTCTGAGTAGGTGAGTCTGTGCGTGGGGTCCCTAATAGGAATTACTTAGGGCTTAAGAAGCCTCCTCCACCAACTCAATCCCCGTTGGATTTTGCAGCCAGAAGTTGTGGGGATTTATCAATCCCTGCTGGTTTTTGCAGCCAGAAGTTGTGGGGACTTATCTTCCTGACACTGGAATCCTGGCCTGGGGAGCCTGGGGTATCTGGGACTCCTTGCTCCCAAGTTATCCCACATGAATTTTTAATCATGTGGGTATAGGGCCAGCCCATTCCTCCCCTCCTACCAGTCTGGATGGATGTGGTTTCTTCAATTCTATAGTTGTCAGACTTCCATTCAACTGTATTTCTAATGTTCCTGAGTGATGGTTGTTCTATATTTTGGTTGTAATTTTGATGTGATTGTGGGAGGAGGCAAGCCATGTCTGCCTATGTCACCATCTTAACCTGTAGCTCCTGTGGTAGCATTTTTAACATTGAACAAAAAAAAATTAGGTTAAGGTTATCCTTGGAATCACTAAGAATATGGTTGAAGCGTGTGCAAAAAACATGAGCATTTATAGTTTCCCAACTATTAACTGTGACAAAAAGTAACTTCTGTGAATCTGAGTATAAAATAACAAGTCATTTTACAGAAAAGGACCCAATTCTAATTTTAAATTCTAACAACTTTTTTGGTACATATGTACAAATTGTAATAAAGAATACACACCTTTGCCCTGGCTGACATAGCTCAGTGGATTGAGTTCAGGCCTATGAACCAAGGGGTCACTGGTTCAATTCCCAGTCTAGGGCACATGCCTGGGTTGCAGGCCAAGTGCCCAGTATGAGACATGTGAGAGATAATCACATATTGATGTTTCTCTCCCTTTATTTCTCCTTCCCTTCCCCTCTCTCTAAAAATAAATAAATAAATCTTTTAAAAAAAATACATACCTTTTTGTAGATATAAAACATATATTAGGTAATAATTTAAACATTTAAATGGCAGCTTTAAAATATAATTGTCAGTATTCTAAATGAAACAACATATCAGCTTAAATTTATTATGTGAATGAACTGTACAACTTTCAAAAATAAACAAAAATTCACATCCCATGCATACACACATCTGTACCTCTCTGCAATGTTTGTGCCAGTATAATCAACTATCTATGCTAAATACTATCTTTAATACTGTATTTTTTTCTCTAGACATAAGAGATATGTAGAGTACAGAAAGTTAAAAATTGCCCAGATCATTTTTATTTATTTATCATAGTATTTATCTCATATTAATAAAAGCTTTGGTAAGGCAAATACAAGCATATATATTACTATCCAAAGGTATTTGCATATCTTGTTAACTCATGAACATGTATGTGTAAGGATCAAGGTCAGAGACATGGTGAGAATAAGGGTGAAGTTTAGGGAGATAGTTATGTCAGAGCCAGCATGAGAGTCATAGTAAGGGTAAAGGTCAAATTACTGTTAGAGAAAGGTAAAGGGTCAGGGTAAAGGTTAGTTTTATAGTCATGGTCAATGTCATCTTGTGGGACATAGTGATAGTTAAGGTAAAGTTTAGGATCAGGTAAGGTTCATGGTCAAGCTCAGGATCTGGGTCAGTGTGAGAGTAGTGTTTGGGTCAGGGTCTGCTTCAGGATCAGGGCCAAGGTTTTCATGGTAGGGTGATAATCAGGGTCAGGGTAAAAGTAAGGATCAAGTTCAGGTAAGGCTTGTGAGTGGGAAAGTCGGAGCCAGTATTAGCTCTGAATCACCAGAATCAGTTTGGGTAGATGGTCATGGAGAATGTAAGAGTCATGGTGGGGGTCAGTTTGAGGGTCAGTGTCATGACAGCTGTTGGGACAAGGTCAGTGTGAAGCTCAGGATTAGGGTGAAAGTAAGAGTAAGGTTTAGTCTGTGTTCAGAAGAGGATAAGTGTGGGGGTCAGGGTACTGGGAATATGAGAGTAAGGAACTGGCTAAAGGTCAGGTTAAGTTATATGAAAGGAAGAGAGTCAGTGACGATAATTGTAATTGTTGCAGTTAGGGATGTAATTGTTGCAGTTAGGGTCAAAATTAGCGACATGGCAAGATTTAGGGTCAGGATCATGGTGAGGGTCAGTTTTGGGTGAAGAATTGGTTTAAGTATCAGGTTGATAGGGTGAAGGATAGTGTCAGTTAAGCATCAGGATCTTGGTCAGTATCAGGGTTAGGTTACTATGCAGATGAGCATCAGATTCAGTGTTAAGATAAGCATCAGGGTCAGTGTCATGGTCATGTTCCATGTGAGGATTAGGGTAAGCTTTAGATTCAGAGTTAGTTTAGGATTAGAGTGAGGGTAATTTTCAGGTGAATGTGAAATTGAAAGTCATGTTCAGGTCAGGGGTCAAGTTGGGATCAGGTTCAGTGTGAGGGTCTGAAGAGGATCATAGTAAAAGTCCTGTTTATGTTTAGGCATATGATGAAGATAAACTTCAGAGTCTACATCATGGTCAGAGGCAGGTAAAAGTCAGGGTGAATGTAAGAGTATGTATGAGATTCAGAGATAGGGTCAATGTGAGGTTGATGGTCAAGCTCAGAATAGAGTTTAGGACATGATGAAGATCAATGACATTGCCATAGTTAGGGTTAATGTGATGGTTAGTTTCAAGGTGTAGGTTAGTCTAAGGACCAGGTTGAGGATCAATTTTAAGGTCAGGATAAAAGACATGATCAAATAAGCTTCATAGTCAGTCACGATAAGGGTGAAGATCGTGATCAGGATAAGGAGGTGTGTCAAGACTAAGGTGAGTTTCAGGGTGAGGATAAAGTTCAGGGTGATAGGTTCATGGTCAGGATCAGGGTCAGGATCATGGTCAGAGTAGGGTAGTCTGTCTGATAGAGTTAGGTGAGATTTAAGATGAGGTTGTCAGGGTCTGCTTAAGTGTCAGGTACAAATTAAAGGTGAGAGTAAGTATCAGGGTAAGCATCAGAGCTGTGGTGAGAGCGAGGAGGAGGGTCAAATTCAGGATTAGGAACCACATTCAATGTTCTGGACATGGCCAGGGTGTGGCTCAGGGTCTTGTGAAGGGTAAAGTTCAGGGTGAGGTTCAGGGTCAATGTTAGGGTCAGAGCGAGAATAAGATTCATGGTCAGGTTCAAGGTCAGTGAGAAAGTTAGAATGAGGGTCATGATAAGGGTATGGGTCAAAATCAGGGTCAGAGTGAGGATGGTCAGTGTCAGAGTTAGGGTGAGTATAAGGATCTGAGTCAAGATAAGAGTTGAGGTAGGACATGCATAAGGATTTGGGTCCAAATGAAAGGCAGGGTCAAGGTTAGATTAGTGTGAGGTTCAAAGTAAGGTTCAGGGACAGAATGAAGGTAGGGGTCAGGTAAGGGTTAGGGTAAGGGTCTGAATGAAGTTAGGGTCAGGTTGAGAGTCAGGTTCAGGGTCAGGAGCTTATTCAGCATTGAGTTAAGACTCAGGCTAAGCGTTATGGATAGAGTCAGTGTGAGGTTCAATTTAATGGTCAGAATTCAGTCATGTTGAGTGTTTGGGTCAAGATCAAGATCAGGATCTTGGTGATGGTCAGGTTCAGTATCTGAATCTTTGTGAGAATGAACTGTGGTCTCAGAACTACCTAGAACAGCATCCACTTTGTGTTTCTGCAGCCCTCCCAGCTCTTCCTTCAGGTCTATTGAGCCAATGCCCTCCCTGGGCTTGGGCCCAGCTTCCTAAAGGCACCTCTTCGTTCTCTATATTAGAAGAGAATAACTACTCAGAGCTTCCCTGGTCTGTCAGAATATCCCCTTCACCTTCAGGGTGAAGCAGTACTGTGCATGGCACATCTAGCCGTAACTATTACCCCCATGCAGTGACTTCTCTCTGTGCATCAGTTGCCTCATGTATAAAACAGGGCAGTTGGATTCAATGGTCCTTTCAAACTCTGTGGGAACATTTCAGACACTTACCCTTCCAAATCTCAGGCCATGCTTCTCATGCAGATTTCAGAATAGTGTTTCTCAGCTTTTAAAATTTATGTCCCCCACTTCTGGTCAAGCTGGAGGTATCGGTAAACATGGCTCACCTTCTCACACAACCACAACAAAAATTACAACTAGACAACAAAACAACTATCTCTCAAATTGTCAGAAAATTAAGCTGTATGGAAGCCTGACAACCAAGGAATTAAAGAAGTCACATTCATCGAGATGGGTAGGAGGGGCAGAGGTGCACAGAAGTGTGGAGATACGGAGATGCCGAATTGGTGGTCCCACATCCACATGTGGTGGATAAAAATTGAGAACAATACCTCAGGAGTGAGGGATCCCAGCCCCAAATCAGATCACCGAGCCCAGGGTTCCAGTACCAGAAATATAAGCCCCTATAACTTCTAGTGTAAAAACCAGTGGGGGCTGGGTCAGCAGAAGAAACTACGGGATTCTCAGGAGTCTCCTCTCAAAGGGCCTGCGGCGGACTTAGGAATTACACAGACTCCCTCCCTCTGGGTTTCAGCACCAGGGAAACAGCTGGAAGGGCACTAGTGGTATATGGGGAGAAATTGAAGTAATTGGCATCAGGATGAGTGTTGGGGGACAGCTTCCTCCTGGACAAAACTTCAGAGGTCAGGCAGTGGCATCATCCTCTTTCTGAGCCCTTCCCCCCACACAAAGCCACAGAACGGCAACACCATATCTGAGACTTCACCAACCTGGTTCACACAGGTTGCCCCACCCAGGAGATCACCCAAGTCTCTACCCCATCCAACTTACTGGTGCATTTTTCTACAATAGGTCATCCATGCTACTAAGACAGAGTCAAAGCAGCTCTACCTAATACATAGAAACAAACACAGGGAAGCTGCCAAAATTAGGTGACAAAGAAATATGGCCCAAATGAAAGAACAGAACAAAACTCCAGAAAAAGGACTAAAGAGAATGGAAATAAGCAAGCTATCAAATGCAGAGTTCAAAACACTGGTTATTAGGATGCTCAAGGAACTCATTGGGTACTTCAACAGCATAAAAAGACCCAGGCAGAAATAAAGGTTACACTAAATGAAATGAAGAAAAATAAACAGGGAACCATCAGTGGAGGGGAGGAAGCCAGAATTCAAATCAATGATTTGGAATATAAGGAAGAAAAAGCATTCAACCAGAACAGCAAGAAGAAAAAAGAATTTTAAAAAAATGGGGACAGAATAAGGAGCCTCTGGGACATCTCCAAGTGTACTAACATCAGAATCATAAGGGTGCCAGAAGAAGAGGAAGAGCAAGATATTGAAAACTTATTTGAAAAAATAATGAAAGAAAAATCCCCTAATTTGGTGAAGAAAATAGACATACAAGTCCAGAAAGCACAGAAAGTCCCAGACAAGTTGACCCAAAGAGGACCACACCAAGACACATCATAATTAAAACTCCAAAGGTTAAAGATAAAAAGACAATCTTAAAAACAGCAAGAGAAAAGCAGAGAGTTACCTACAAAGGAGTTCCCATAAGACTGTCAGCTGATTTCTCAAAAGAAGCTTTGCAGGCTAGAAGGGACTAGCAAGAAGTATTCAAAGTGATGAAAAGCAAGGACCTACAATCTAGATTACTCTGCGCAGCAAAGCTATTGTTTAGAATTGAAGAGCAGATAAAATGCTTCCCAGACAAGGTAGAGCTACAGAAGCTCATCATTACCAAACCATTATTATATGAAATGTTAAAAGGAATACACAAAAAAAGAAGATCAAAACTATGAACATTAAAATGGCAATAAATTCACAACTATCAACAATAGATTTTTAAAAACAAACTAAGAGAACAAGCAGAACAGGAACAGAATCATAGATATGGAGATCATTTGGAGGGTTATCATCTGGGAGGAAGAAAGGGGAGAATGGGGGGAATGGTGCAGGGATTAAGGAGTACAGACTGGTAGGCACAAAATAGACAGGGGGATGGTGTTAAGAACAGTATAGTAAATGGAGAATCCAAAGAACTTACATGCATGACCCATGGACGTGAACTAAGGGAGGGATTGGTGGAGGAAATGGGGGTACTGGCTGGAGGGGAGCAAAGGAAGAAATATTGGAACAACTCTAATAGCACAATCAATAAAATATATTTTAAAAAGAAAATAAAATTCATGTCCCATATGGCCTAAAATGCAGGTCATGATCTCATCTCCCAATTAGGCACCTATGTCCTGGGGACCCAGTTCAACTCTTGCCTACCTTCCAGGGTCAGGGAGATTCTGCAGAGCTTTAATTTCCATGGTTTGTACTATGAGAATAAGATTTTTATCATTTTCCAAATATAAAAATTGTAATAAGAAATCTGCTTTTACCTGGCTGGCGTAGCTCAGTGGATTGAGCGCGGGCTGCGAACCAAAGTGGCGCAGGTTCGAGTCCCAGTCAGGGCACATGCCTGGGTTGTGGACCAGGTCCCCAGTGGGGGCCATGCAAGAGGCAACCACACATTGATGTTTCTCTCTCTTTCTCCCTCCCTTCCCCTCTCTAAAAATAAATAAATAAAATCTTAAAAAAAAAAAAAAAGAAATCTGCTTTTATAACCCAGCAAGCTCTCTCAGGCTGTCCCTTTCAGGTCTCCTCTCACTTCTCTTTTGGGCATCTCTGTTCTCATCTCATTTAAAGATGTTGATAATCTGCTCTACCACTGACCCTGTTCTTTCTTTTTGACCTGCTTGTCTGTGCTTGGTGTCAGTTTTCAGATGAGAGTTAAGAGTTGCCGTTAAGGCTCTATTTATAATAGGTCCTTGAAAACGGAGTTTGACTTCTTGGAGCTAAAACAAAACAAACTGGTGGAAAAGGGAAGAGACACAAGGCAGAGAGTCATCCTCAGTGAGAGTAACACATCTCAGGATGCTCGAGCATGGGCACGCTGGAGTGCGCACACATGCGTGCACATGTGCACACATGCACACGCATAGATAGCATCCAGGTCAAAACAAATAAAAAGAAACACAGAGGTCCAGGAAAAGAAGGGGAAATGCCTGGAACATGGTAGATACTCAGCACACACTGGGTGGGGGGAAGAAGACAAGAAGAAGGGAGGAAATGAGGAGGGAAAGCACTGAAGTTGGAGTCAGTGACCTTAAACTGAAGCCTAGCTCTGTTTGATTTGTTTAACTTAGTAGAAATTTGAGCTTGGCCTCTCTGAATTTTGGTTTCCTTCTCCTTTGAGTGGGTGTAATATTTCCTTCCCAACTAATCTCATAAGATCACTGTAAAAATCAAGTAAAATCATAGTTATGGAAGTACTTTGTGAACTGAAAATGCTATAAACAATAAAGCCCAGCATCATTACAAGAGCTAGCATTTTGTAGAGTGCTATTTATCAGCCATTAGGACTTGCCATACTTATATTAAAGCATTTAATCTCACAACAGTTTTGCAGGTATAAACTATTATTCCTCTTCTCCATATGAAGAAACATACAGAGGCATGGTGATTTGCATAAGGTCACATGTCCAGTAAGTGGTCAACTGGAACTTGAACAAGGCCTGCTGAAGTCCAACAGCCAATTTCCTTAACCATTCTGCCACTTAATATGTATCCAGTACCTTTATACATACACAAATGAAATGAAATCTTCTCTCAGTGGTAAACAACATTGTATCAGTCAGCTCAAGCTGCCGAAACAGAATACAATGGACTGGATGACTTAGGCAGCAGAGATTTATTTTCTCACAGTTCTGCAGAATAGAAGTTCAAGATCCAGGTGCCCACAGGGTTGGTTTCTGGTGAGGACTCTCTTCCTGGCTTGCAGATGGCTGCCTTCTTGCTGTGACCTCACATGGCCATTTTTGTGTGCATATATTCTCCTGGTATCTCTTCCTCTTCGTATAAGGACACAAATCCAGTCAAATTAGGGCCCACTCTTATAACCTCACTTAACCTCAGTCACCTCCCTAATGGCCCTATCTCTAAATATACCACATTGTGGGTTAGAGTTTCAACATATGAATTTAGGGGGAAGGGTGGAGGGGAATACAACTCGGTCCATAACAAACATGTAATAGAAAAATACCCTGAAAAATAAGAAGTTTGTCTACTTTTCCCTCTAGAGAGGGATTTTCTAAAATCCCATCAGGTCAACAGCAGCAAAATTCTTCAGTTCTCAAACCTGCCCAGATAACTGCTGTTCCATAAGGCCAAGTTCTAAAGGAATGAACATTCTCTCTCTCCTGTTTGAGAGCATTCAAAAGTGAAAGGCCTGGCCCTTCTTTCCCTCTTGCCAAGGATTACTATTTATAGTTCCTGGCACTTTGTGATCCGAAGAGTCAAGAGTTCTCAAATCACTTCCATGGCTTTGCAGCACGCTACCCCTCCCCCCCGCCCCCCTCCCCCAGTCATTAGAAACTATTATCCCTGGTTCCCATGGGGTTGGAGGGTGGGCAAGAAAAGGGAAACAGAAAGATTTATAGCACGCAAAACTGCAAGATTTTTTTAAGCCTCAAAGGAAAATAAATTGTGGTTTTATCTCTGTAGTGTTTCCTGCTGAGTTTTGCTCATAACCAAGCCTTCCTGGTCTTCTCCTGAAAACTTAGCAAAAAAATTTCATATTGACCTTCATTCTTTTTTTTTTCCTGCACCCCCTTCCCACCCCTGACCTTCATTCTTGAGTCCTCCTTCACAGAGGTGCTAATGAGACTAAGGGCAAAGACACAAAGGCCAGTCAGGTTTGTTGCCTGGATGCCAGAAACCATTAAAGCATTTTACAATTCATCTCTCTACTCACAGCAAGTAATGATAAATTACCAGCATCAATCTATCAAACAGTATCAGGGTTCAGAATTTGGGAACTATATGTTCACGTCATTGCTTTGTCCAAATAGACTCTAAATATGCATCGATTTGGCAAATTTCACGAGTATTTATCAAAATGTACTTTTGTCTCCCAACATGTATATTAATTCAATATATTAATAATTCTGAATAATACCATGTTGCAGCCATGCACAAGATTCCAAACTGTAGGTCTAGTTTGCAAGTTTAATGATGGCTATTTGTAATCATAAAAAGAAAAGGACTAGCCCAGTAACCAAGAGTTCTCTGGAAGATAGAATAAAGCTTGTATGTTATAGTTTTTATAGCTGGATGGTAGAGGAAAGATAGAGATGTGGTCAAACTTGATTTATTTCCGATAAAAATTGCAGATGGGTGTTCAGCCATCTGGGGCATGAACAAATACTCTTTATGTTGGGAACTTTCTCTGTGTGACTGTCAAATAACTCACACCCCATATTTACTCATAGTGCTAATTTTACATTTTCTGGAAAAAAATCAATATATTTTTAAAATGTCTCTGTTACTAATACTTCCTCCCTGGTTGCCATAGTCAACAATAGAGTTCTGAGCTTCTAAGACAGCAAGACTTAGAGTTGCATTTCAAGTCAACAAATACTAAGGTAGGAAAAAAAAAAACACCTGAAGGAGTATGTATTAAACTGCCAGTATGGTTATTGGCTGGGGCCGAGTTTGTACAGATCATCATAATTCCTTTTCAAAGCTTTGAATTCACTGAATTTTATGGAAAACATGTCAAACTGCTTTAACTTTTCAATTTGGGGAAAATGTTAAAATACATAACAGAAAAACATAACAAATACATGTATCCTTTCCAACCAAAATGAACAAATGATAACATTTTGTCAACTTTTCTTCAAATCTTTTCTATAAAATACATGACAAAAGTTGGAGATAAAGTTGAAATTCCCTCTGTGTCCCTTGAAAGCCTCATTTGCTTGTCTGTCTCCCCCACCACCTGCCTGCCTGCCCTGAGGTGACTAACATGTGAATTTGGAATGTATCCTTTGACCACAAATACATGTAGTCACCAATTATGTAAGATGTTGCTTGGTATATCTTTAAACAGGTATATAAACATCTTAGTGTATAATTCTTCAACTTAATTTTTCATTCTCATGCTTTCTTAAAGGCTTTTATTCTATGTTACTGGCTGGCATTGAGAAATATGTATTCAATTTTTTTAAAGTATTTCATTGTTGTTCAAGTACATTTGTCTGCATTTACTTTCCACCACCATCCCCAACCCCAGCCATCCTCACCTCCCTCCCTTTCTTCCACCCCTCTTGGTTTATCCATGTGTCCTTTATAGTTGTTCCTGAAAACCCTTCCCCAATCCCCGCCCCATTATTCCCTCCCACCTCCCTTCTGGTTACTATCAGATTGTTCTAAATTTCAATGTCTTGGTTATATTTTGCTTGCTTGTTTGGTTTGTTAATTAGATTCCACTTAAAGGGGAGATCATATGGTATTTGTCCCTCACTGCCTGGCTTACTTCACTTAGCATAATGCTCTCCAGGTCCATCCATGCTGTCACAAAGGGTAGGAGCTCATTTCTTTCTGCTGCACAATATTCTATTGTGTAAATGTACCATAGTTTTTGGATCCATTCATTTACTGATGGACATTTAGGTTGCTTCCAGTACTTGGCTATTGTAAATTGTGCTACTATGAACATTGGGGTGAATAGGTTTTTTTAGGTTGGTGTTTCAGGGCTCTTAGGATATTATCCCAGCAGTGGAATTGCTGGGTCAAAAAACAGTTCCATTTTTAGTTTTCTGAGGAAATTCCATACTGTTTTCCACAGTGGCTGCAACAGTCTGTTTTCCCACCAACAGTGCACTAGGATTCCCTTTTCTCCACATCCTCTCCAACATTTGTTGTTTGTTGATTTGTTTATGATGGCCATTCTCACCAGTGTGAAGTGGTATCTCAATGTGGTTTTAATTTCCATCTGTCTGATGGCTAGTGAACGTGAGTATTTTTTCACATGTCTCTGGGCACTCTGTATGTCCTCCTTGGAGAACTGTCTGTTCAAGTCTTTTGCTCATTTTTTTATTGGGTTGTTTGTCTTCCTGGAGTGGATTCATGTGAGTTCTTTATATATTTTGGAGATCAAACCCTTGTCCAAAGTATCATTGGCAAATATGTTCTGTTCTTATGCCAGTACCAGGCTGTTTTGATTACAATGGCCTTGTAATACAGTTTGATACCAGGTATTGTGATTCTTCCTACTTTGTTCTTCTTTCTCAAAATTGCTGCAGCTCTTTAGGGTTATTTATGGTTCCATATAAATTTTTGAAATGTTTGTTCTATATCTGTGAACTATGTCATTGGTACTTTAACAGGGATTGTGTTGAATCTATAAATTGCTTTGGGTAGTATGGACATTTTGATGATGTTAATTCTTCCAATCCATGAGCATGGTACATGCTTTCATTTGTTTGTGTCTTCTTTGATTTCTTTCTTCAGTGTTGTGTAGTTTTAAGAGTACAGGTCCTTTACCTCCTTGGTTAGGTTTATTCCTAGGTACTTTATTTTTCTTGTTGATATATGAAATGGGAATTTTTTTCCTGATTTCTGTTTCTTGTAGTTCATTGTTGGTGTACAAAAATGCCTTCAGTTTCTGAATGTTGACTTTGTATCCTGCTGTTTTGCCAAATTCACTTATTATTAGGTCGAGTAGTTTTTTGGTGCAGTCTATGGGATTTTCTATGTACACTATCACAACATCTGCAAACAATGACAGTTTTGCTTCCCCTTTTCCAATTTGGATGCTTTTATTTCTTTTTCTTGTCTGACTGCTATGGCTAGAACTTCCAATACTATGTTGAATAGGAGTGGTGAAAGTGGACGACATCCTTGTCTTATTTCTGATCTTAGTGGGAAAGCTTTAAGTTTTTTCCCATTGAGTATGATGTTGGCTGTAGGTCTGTCATATATGGTCTTTATTATGTTGAGGAATGCTCCCTCTAGTCCCACTTTGCTGAGTGTTTTTATCATAAATGTGTGCTGTACCTTATCAAATGCTTTTTCTGCATCTATTGATATGATCATGTGTTTTTTGTCTTTGCTTTTCTGTGATGTATTATATTTACTGATTTGCAAATATTGTACCATCCTTGCATTCTTGGGATAAATCCCACTTGGTCATGCTGTATGATCTTTTAAACATATTGCTGGATGTGGTTTGCCAATATTTCGTTGAGGATTTTAGCATCTATGTTCATGAGTGATATTGGCCTGAAGTTTTCTTTCTTTGTTGTGTCTTTATCTGGTTTGGGGATTAGGATGATGCTGGCTTCATAAAAAGAGTTTGGGAGTCTTCCATCTTCCTGGATTTTTTAGAATAGTCTGTGAAGGATAGGGGTTAGCTCTTCCTTAAATGTTTTGTAAAATTCTCCTGTGAAACCATCTGGTCCAGTGATTTTTTTGTATTGGGAATTTTTGATTACTGCTTCAATTTCATCAGCTGTTATTGGTCTGTTCAGGCTTTCTGCTTCTTCTTCATTGAGTTTTGGAAGATTATATTTTTCTAGAAACTTGTCCATTTCACCCAGGTTTTCAAATTTCTTTGCATACACTTCTTTGTAGTAACTTCTTACAATCCTTTGTATATCTGTGGTGTCAATTGTAATCTCTCCTCTTTCATTTCTGATTGTGTTTATTTGGGTCCTCTCTCTTTTTTTCTTGATGAATCTGCTTAAAGGTTTGTTGATTTTGTTTATTGTTGTGGACTGTTCAGCCTGGTTTCAGGAGTTGTAATCCTCACCCCATGGTGGGCTGAGTAAGAGCCAAGGAACCCACTTCATCTGGGTCTGTTCTGTTAAGAAGACATGACCTACTAAGGAGACAAAGCTTATCTCCCTGGCAGGAGCGCCACTTCTGCCTCATCCATCTCTGGCCCCAATGCTTAGTCAGTTAGTCAATGATGGGTAAGACTCCTCACAGGAGGGGCAACCTAAGCCAGACACAACCACTTGGGAGGCCCTCATGGAGGGACTTGGGAGGCTGCAGCAAAGAGGGGGTAATAGACCCTCGCTGCCCTGGCTATTCTGACATAGCCCAAGTCCCTATTTCTGTCTGGGAGATATCTTGCTTATCTCTTGCTTCTAGGGCCTAATCAGCTTAAAGCCTGAAACTATGGTGCAGCCCTGTGCTGGCCAGAATGGTTCCCCAGGTGATCAGGCATAAGAAAGAATTCCTAAAGTCCTGTGAAACCTGCTTTGCTAAGAGTGCTCTCCTTTAAATGATAAGGGTCAAAGGAGGAAATGGGTATGTCTCCCAAAGTTTTGCAACCCCCCTTCCTGACAGACACTGACTCAGATTAAGCCCTCAGATTTCTTTGAAATGTTAACCATTGTTTGATCCTTGCTGCCTGACATACCTGTATTCCTGTTTATTGGAACCCAATAAAAGCCTAGTGAGGAAGGGGTTCTGGGTCATTCTCCTTTGAGAGTTTGACCACCTCTCCCCCCCTAAGCAGATCATGTCTTGGTAGTTCTATTTTCATCCGTGACAGAGGGATGGGGCTCTGTGGGCGGAGCCCCTCCACTGTTTATCTTTTTGAAGAACCATCTCCTATATTTATTCATCTTTAGAATTGTGCTTTTAGTCTTTATGTCATTTAATTCTGCTCTGATCTTGGTTACTTCCTTCCTTCTACTTGCTCTGTGCTGTCTTTTTGTTGTTCCCCAAATTCTTGTAGGCATAGGGTTAGGTTGTTTATTTGAAATGTTTCTATCTTTCTTAGGTAGGCCTCTATTGCTATGCACTTCCCTCTCAGAACTGCCTTTGCTGTGTCCCATAAATTTTAGATTGTTGTGAGTTCATTTTCATTTGTTTCCAGAAACTTTTTCATTTTTTTCCTTGATCTCATTCTTGACCCATTCATTGTTTAATAGCATACTAAGTGTGTCTGTCTTACTAAGTGTGTCAGTGGGATGTGGCCAGCAGGGTCACTCTGAGCTCACCCAGAGCAGGTTGACCTTTGGAACCCAGCCCCCAAGTGGGGCCACCATGGCTGGACAACAGGTCATGGCAAGACTCCACCCTTATAGATGATTCCCATTTGCCTACACAGGAGTGGCCTATCCTGCTTTCTCAAATTCAGCAAATGCCAGGCAAATCAGGTGTCCAATTCTCAGGAACTGTCTCAGTTGGAAAATTCCAAACAAGGGTCCATCTTTGAAGTGACCCACCTCTGCTAGCCAAAATGCCAATTTGAAAACTCAATTCTGTTCAGTCTACTCATGTTGCCACTTGCTTTCCCGTAAGTAGAATGAAAGAGCAGCTGCCCAGTTGTATGAGAAAGCAACAGTATCTTCCTCACGGGCCTGTACCAGAGTGCAGTTAAAGGGAATGAGCTGCAGCTATTTCTAAAACTCCAGCACATAGATATTCATAGTAGTGAACTATTGAGTTCATTTTGTACCTAAAATGCCAGCTTTACTTAGCATTACTCTTCAAGGGGTGAGTGCACAGCCTGAGAGGGGTTCATGCACCATCCAGGTCACCCATGGATCTCACTCTTTCCCTTCCTTGATCAATTGGGGTAGAAGATGGGTACATTGTGAGAAATAAAGGTGTTCATAGCAAAGGTTCCATATGGGGTAAAAGGCAACTGTGGGGATTCAATATGGAGAGGACAAGAGATGTTGGCAAGGAAGGGTAAAAGGTCAAACAATGAGAGGGTGAGACTAGAATATGTTGTGAGTTGTTGCTGGAAAAAGTTTTAGCATCTTTACAATTTTGCTGTGAGTCCTTAAGTGCAAAGGCTATTTAGCCTAGTGGCTTTTGGGGAAAGTCTTTTTGTTACTTGTCATTATCACTAAATTGCCCAGACCTATAAGACAATCTGTGTTCAGTCTAGGTCTATCAGCAGTTCCAAAATTCTGCAGGGCAGAGATCATATGAGCTGATATTCACTGTGGTACCCAGCATATGAGTGTTTGCAGTTCTCAATGAACCCAGTTAACCATCTCTTTCCCTCAATGAAGAGGGTATTTCTTTTGATAAAACATGACAGGCTTCCAAAGCCAAAGGACAGCAGAGGATTGTAGCAATTATCTGGATGACTTGGGCCATAATCTCACTTTTGCCTTAGTATGATCTTTTCCTTAATTACCTTAATAGCCAAAGGGACACTTTATTCTTGGAATTCCAAAATTATAGCACTAAAAAGAGATCTAAGATCATTTATCATCAGAATAATAGGCTCAGTTATGTGGTAAAAAAAAGAGACCAGACACCTGTAAGTATAGGAGACTGTTCTGTGTGGCGCAGGCCTAGCTCCCATGCAGAAGGCCAGTGGAAAGCAAGGTCCAATGCACAGGGCCCACACCCATGGATAGGTTCTTCCATGGGGAATCAGGCCTGCATTGTACCCAGGCTGCTATGAGACTTGCTTTTGCTAAAACTCCCTCACCCTGGATTGAGGAAGCAAGTGCTTACTGTAACTTCCTAAAGTCTGTGCTAAACCTCCCCAGTATGGAGCATAACTGGTCCAACCACTTTCCCCCTTGGTTTGCAACATCCTTCTCTTTGAAGTAATTAGCAACATTCTTTCCTTTGTTTTCTGTAAAAGGTAACCACCCCAAGTGAACCTGTGCATAGTAAATGAGGACCCTCCTCAATGTAATGTGCCCAGAAAAGCAATAAAAGCTTGTCAAGGCAAGGGTCGGGGCACTCTTGAGAGAGTGGCTGTGCCGTCCCTTTTCCTCCACAGGACTCGTAGTCTGTGCGAATTTGTCTCGTGTCTCAGCCATAATGCTACGGACCCCATGAGCCCGGGTCTGCGTCATCTAAGCTTTCTTATTTAATGGGCACCTTAGTAGATTTCTCAGCATCTTCCCCTTCTCTTCACCTTATCACTTATACTCCTTCTACAATTAAGGCAACCAAAAATAAAATCCTCATCAGATCCTACAAAATTATTAGTGGTTCCTTAAGGAAAAAAACAATATAAAGTTACCTTGGATTCTTGTCTGCAATAATATCATTTATTTTATTTGGGTATAATCTGATGTTAGACTTTGAGTCAAGTGAATACAAAAGTGTGAGATCTGCCCTTGCTGGCATGATTCAGTTAGTTGGAGCATTATGCTGTACAAGAAAAGGTTGTGGGTTTGGTCTCAGGTAAGGGCATGTATAGGAAGCAACCAATCAATATTTTTTTTCTCACCCTGGCTGGTGTAGCTCAGTGGATTGAGCGCGGGCCTGCAAACCAGAGGATCGCGGTTCGATTCCCAGTCAGGGCACATGCCTGGGTTGCAGGCCAGTTCCCGGCAGGGGACACACGAGAGGCAACCGTACATTAATATTTCTCTCCCTCTCTCCTACCCTTCCCCTCTAAAGATAAATAAATTGAAAAAATAATAATAATAATTCCTTAAAAAATATATATATTTTTTTCTCTCTCTCCTTCTCTCCACTTCCTCTCTCCGTAAAATCAATACACATGTTTTAAAAAATAAAAGTCTGATATCTTCTAAACTCTAACAACCTGGTTTTTGGCTGGCAATTTTTCCTCAATACTCTAAAATTTCAGGTAATATTCTGTAACTATGAGTAGATTTCAGAAGAAGTTAATTTGATTTTTTATTTAATCAGTAAGGTTCAAATGTATTTGTGATTTACTAGGCCCCAAGGCATTCTCTGAATTTATTGTATAAAAGAGTGGCATGTTATAGGAAACTCTAACTGTCACTTATAAAGGATGCCACCATCTATAGACTCCCCCATACTCACCCTTCTGGCTGCAAAAGTGGCCATCATTTCTTGTCTATTACACTCACGTAACATCTCAATACTTTTCTCAGGTTCAGTGCAAGATACCAGAATACTTGCTCCAGTTTGTTTCTTAAAGAACTCTTGACTGTATGTATGCATAGATAGCTTTTCAAAACAATTACTTAAAGGTATAACTTACTCTTATACAATAGTAAATACACAATGAAACACTACTTTTGCAACTTGATAGGTATTTCTTTCAACATTAAAAATATTATTCAGGTGTGTTTTTTCAAAGATTCCATTTATCTAAACATGTTGTTCAGGCAAAAGGATCAAAGGTACTTATGTTTTTCTGATTATTAAAGAACAAAGGTTTTGTGTGTGGGTTCTTTAACTTTGTCATGGTTGCCATTGTGCTGAATCCTTTCTGTAGACAGGTACTAGACCTAATTTCATAGGTTAATTTATTTAATCCTCAAGACTATTTCCTGTGTACATTTATTTCTATATTTCAGATGAGGAAACATGCCTGGAGCAGTTCAGTAACTTTCCCAGAAAGTAGAGGGGCTGGAGCTTGGGGTTAGAACCAGATCCATTATGAACCAAGAGCCAGGTTTGCAAATAAATTTTGTTCTCAGTGTATCAATTCTGCCTCATTTAACAAATAAGCTAAGATGAGAATCCACTCACTTTCTGAGTTAACTGTAGTATGAGGGTAGGTAGATGGAGAAGTACTGACTACATCTTTAAAGCTTCAAATGCCATTTTCTGCAGAGCAATATTTAGTGACTTTTCATAATGTATTTTCATAAGCCTGAAAACATAATCTGGTTTTGGTCTTCATTTAGAGATAATGATGAATATTAATAAGTGCTCCAGGTACAGTCTTTACTGAGAGCCTTGTCACAAGAATGAGTGAGCTTCTAGAAAGTTTGGTTCAAAATGGAAATGTTAGTATAAATGTAATAGTGAGGAAACACAGATACTTGGGGCTCTGTAACTTTGGTACAACTTCCCAAACTACACCTATCTCCAAGAGTTTGGGGAGACCCTGAATTTTCTGGGGAGAGCCATTTGTCAGCCAGAAACTTCCTATCATGGAAGAATTAAATAAGTCTCATTTTGTGAACAGGGACATCCTGTCTGTTTTCTGCTGATTAATATTTTAAGCAGATTTATTCCAAGGGGTGCCAAAGGTTGCCAGCAAACCAGCAGAAGCTAGGAGAGAGGCAGGGAATAGATTCTCCCTCACAGCCTCAGAAGGCACTGACCCTGCCCATACCCCGATCTCACACTTCTAGGATCTGAAAGTGAGACAATATCTGTCATTAAGCCATCCTGCAGGCAGTACTTTGCTATGGCAGCCCTAGCACAGTAATCTACAGCCAATGACCAGTCTTGCCTAAAGTTGGCCTGCCCTAGAATTTTCAACTTCCTGAACCAATAATTTTTTCCTTCTACTTAATTCAATTGACTTTCTAGCACTCCCTATGTAACATTCCTCACAAATGTTCCTTCAACCCATGGAGCACCAGAGGAGGGGACCAAAGTGGTGATAGAAATAAAACTGTGTTACCTGGGAGAGGGCAAGGGAGATGGGAATATTTAACCAGTTGAATGACAACTCAAAGGCAGAAATCAAACAGGAGTAAGGCGATTGTCACAAAAACTCCTCATATAAGCTCTGTGAGAGCAGGAACATTTCTCTCTGGTTCCCTGCTGTATCTCTAGTGCTTATCACATAACAGCTGCTCTGTAAATGTTTGATAAACAAATGAAATGAAAAATCTGAGTCCTTAAGTGCAAGCTATAGAGAGCTTCTTTAACAAAAATAAGGTAGGGATTTATTAAAAAGATGTTGACTAAACCAAAAACTTGCAGGGATGACTAGAGAACTTGACTGGCATACACAGCCAGGACCATAGTCAAAATCATGCCATAAAACCAGTTGTGGGGACTCCACTGGCCGCTGCACCTGAACACTGAACATCTCACTTCGGGCTGCATTTGTCATTGTCACTGATGATGGAGAGAAATGTTTTACAAACACTTTGTAGTCTGAGTTTGGTTTACCTATAATGACCTTCTGGTCCATAAAAATAAAATATTCATATTTTCAGGGATTAGGCTACATTTGGGGTAGTTCTGTCACCAACTGTTCTGACAGGAAAGACTGCTTTCAATGAAGCAATAACATCTATGAAATGCTTGCTCAGTGCCGGGCTCCGCGTACTAAATTATCTTTCCATTTAGTCATTCCAACAACTCCAAGGCCATGTGATGTGCCCACTATGTGTCAGGCCCTGTGGAATGGTGAATGTATAAAGACTGAATTCTGCAGAGACATTAATTATTTATTTAATTAATTTTTTTTTACAGGGGCATTTAATAACCTTGGTCAAGTTACGTAATTTCTTTGTGCCTCCATTTCCCAGTCTATAGACTGCAATGACTATTAAATGACCTACCTCATAGATTTGTATGAGGACTATAGGAGAAGGCACCCCTCAAAACCCAGATTTATTTATTTAAAATTGTATATTTATTCTTATGTTTAAACTTCAGTCACCTTCATAGTACTCTCCATTTGATGCAATATACCTAACAAGATCTTTTTTCACTGCTCAAAATATTTTTGAACTTGTCAGTTTTGATGCATTTTAGTGCTTCTGCCATTTTTTGTTTCACCTTTTCTGCATTGGTGAACCATTTCCCTTTTGGGGACTTTTTTTTTTAATCTGGAGAAACAAAAAGAAGTAACTCGGGGCAAGATTGGGTGAATAGGGAAGGTGGGGCATGGGAGTCATGCTGTTTTTGGTCAAAAACTGCTGAACACGCAGTACAATGTGGGCAGGTGCACTTGCAAATCACCCATCATGAAATGGGCAAATGCATTGAAAGGGGTTTCAAAAAATTTCACTGAAGCCGAGCATAGCCTCTCAAAACACCAGCTGGTTCACTAATAGAGATGGGTTCCTAGAACACTCACCTAGCAGGGAAAACCTGTACTACAAGGGGCCCACCTTCCAGAAGATAATTCCCTTTTTGGGGAGTCCCCCTGTATTACTGAGTTAATATATACAAAGTAGCTGGGAGGTGCTCGGCATATAGTACCACGTGCTCCTTATCACAATCCTCAAGGCGAGTGCACCATTTTGCAATGCAGGGAGTAGTAAGAGCAACCTGTGCATGGTCATAGAGTGGTTAGGCCCAGATTCAAACATAAATCCATCTGACACCAGAACCTGAAATCTTGGACATCAGCAAGGTTGACAGTAGTAACAAGCTGTGTTGAAATGCTTTAGTCATACATGAGGTATAAAAATCATGGGTAGTTTTAGGTAACAAATTACCAAAGTTTTTAAAATATTGTTTCCTTCTTTATTTTTGTATATGCTTACACAAATGTCTTAGGAACTTCAGTAGTTTAAAACAATTGATTAAAAAAAAAAGTAAAGGCAAATAAAAGCACTTGGTTAATATCTTGTTTAGAACCTGAAGGCGGGTTCCCAGGCTGGAAAGGAAGAAATGTGGGTTGCCCAGGTATGAACTTCAGTGTTGGGAACTGCCCTGCCTGGTTTCTGGAGCTATAACCGCTCCCCCCCCACCCCCCCGCCCCCGCCAAGGCTAAAGGTGAGTGAGTGACCTTCAGACCATAAGCCACTAAGGAGACAAAGCTTATCTCCCTGGCAGGAGCACCGCTTCTGCTCCTTTTACTTCATCCATAACTGGCCCCCAATGCTTGATTGGTTAGCCAATGACGGGTAAGATGCCCCAAGGGGGGAACGACCTAAGACAGGCATGATCATGTGGAGGCCCCAAGGAAGGACAGCAAAAGGGGGTGATGGACTCTTGCCCCTTGGCTGTCATGACATAGCCAGAGTCCTCATTCTGTCTGTAAGAAGTCTCCTAATCTCTTGGCTCCCTTACTTCCTCTGTCTGACTTAAGCCTGAAACAATGCTGGTGGTGAGTACCCTGTGCTGGAAAGGGTGGGTTCCCTAGGGCAATTAGACCTAAGACAGAATATGTAAAATCCTGTGAAACCTGCTTTGCTAAGAATGCTCTCCATTAAATGATAAGGGTCCAAGCAGGAAATGAGTTTGTTTCCCAAAGTTTTGTAGCCCTTTAACTAATAGACCCTGACTCAGAATAGGCCCTGGTAGTTCTTTGTATGTTATCTATTGTTTGATCCATACTGCCTGACAATGATTAATGAACTTTACCTGTATTCCTGTGCAAACTGAAACCCCATAAAAACCTGTCAAGGCAAGGGTCGGGCGCTCTCCCCTTGAGAGAGTAGCCGTGCTGTCCTTTTTCTTCCACAGGACTCGGTAGTCTGTGTGAATTTGTCTCATATCTCATCCATAATGCCACGGATGCTAAGGGCCAGTGTCTGCATCATTTCAGTGCAGTAGAGTTAGCTTGGACTTGGTCTAGATCAGCAGTGAGTGGGCCTCAGCCAGTGCTGCCCATCCCAGTAGGAATATGAGGAATATTCCTTAGGCAGGAGATAGCATAGATAGAACTCTGAGACTGCACTGCTGTTGCTGACCAGCATCTAAAGTCCTGGTTACCAGGAAATGCCTTTGGCACTTAGGTAGGATGAAGAGTAAACCAAGGCAGGAAGGAGGAAAGCCCTTGAAATTCTGTGTATCTGTTCCACTACCTGGGAAAGAAAACTTTTGAATCTGCTTTTATCACAAGACCTGAAAGGCTGAAAAGTGCTCACAATGCCCAAAGGAAGAAGCCCATTTAAAACCTTTGGGTATTCACGACCAGCTCCTCCCCAGAGCCAGCACCACTTTTACCTGTCAATCAATATTTAACCCCCTCATCTGCCATCCTGCCAACTATATAAGTCCTCAGAATGAAGGACCAGGGGCATTTGCCACCTTGACCTTTGGTCACCCTTGCTTTGACCACCCTTACCCTGCTTTGCCCTGAACCTAGCCTTTCACCACCCCCATCTCAGCAAGGCCCATCAATAAACCCTGCTTGCATGCTAATAGATTTGCTGATCTGTAGTTTTTTATAGCATTGGCAAGAAGAACAGGGTTTCTCTCATTAACATTATTGTCCTTCTCCCCCCAAAAATATGCATAAAATTTCAGAGGGTTCTTGGACCTCTGGAACCTATTTGTGAGTTTCAAGTGAAGAACCTTCGCCTTGATTAGTGACTCTAAAACTTTTTAAAAGCCTGCAATCATTTTGTTTTAGTGCTACAAAAAACACCATAGTCCACCTATGCACTTGCTTCCAGTGTCCAAGAGGAATCTCATATGCACAGGCCACTGTGTAAAGGTACATGGAAACTAGATTTTCTTTCATCCAGCAAATATTTATTGAGTGTCCACTAGGCATTTGGCACAGTTTCTGGAAGTTGGTGACATAGAAGTAAATGGGATGAACAAGGTTCTAGTTCTCATGGGGTAGAAATTCCAGAGGCAAATCTGATAATAAGCACAAAAAGCAGTATACAAAACAAAGTAGGATAAAGTCACCAAAAGTGACTGGTGGGTAGCTATTTTAATGAAGTTGATACAGCATGTACCCAAGAGGGGGGGCCCAAAATAGGGATTTGGAATAGGGCCCAGAACTCAGGGTGTCCCGGAAATATTAGAAAGACATATAAGATGTCCTCACCCCTCCCCCCTCAGGTGAGTTGGGGGAAGGGACAAATGGAGCAGGAATATGCAGAGCTATTTTGTGCAGCCACAGCTTTGCAGCTAATCCATGACAAGGTCATTTAACATATCTATAACCTTTGGCTGGTTGCATAGATATGTTAAATAGCTGTGGCCATGGTCTGAGCAGGGAGATAGAAAGGGACCCCCCCCCCCCAAGATGTAACTGGGGGGAAGGTCCCCTGAGTTACAGCACCTGTATGGGAGCTTGGAGAAGATTGTCTCCATGACATGGGGACACACCTGCCCAGACTCATGATGGCGGCCCAGTAAACTTGGAATAATATAGGAATGCTGGCAGGTGTAACTGATTGTAGGAGGAGTCGGAAATGGGGCTGCAGAGGAAGATTGGTGCAGGGATTTAAACCCAGACACAGCAGTCATTAGAGAGTGACCCACGTGGCTTTGGCCAGAGTGCAGACCCCTGCAGCTTTGGTAGAAGAGGACCACACAGCTTTGGGGGATCCCTTTGGCTGCATGGCCTGGGAAGAAGGAGAGACTTTGCCTGGAAGAAGGGTGAAAGAACCCTTGCCAGTAGGCCATTGAGAAGGTGCCACATGGCTTTAGATTAATTAGTGATCTTGCCTGGACGGTGACACAGCTGACGGTGTCAGGAGCCTGGATCCTGGATGTTTGCTTCTTTTCCTGAGTTATGGTACCCTGAATTAGGGCAGGGGAAGAAGGAGGTAGGTGTCTGTGGGTATCCAAAAGGACTTTGATATTTTAATGAAGACATTAGGTCACTAGTTTAAGTCTGTATAGCATTAAATAAACATTTCCTTTCCTTTTCACAAATCTCTGGCATTGAGAGATGTCTTTCCTTAAGGTGACAGACAATTGAGCCCAGGAGGGGGTCCTTTCGGTAGTAGTATATTGTGACCCCCCCTGGCCCTACAGAGTAGTGTATATCTGCTCTGTAACAAAGTGAGCAGGGCAGACATCCTGGGGAGTTATTTGAGCTGACACCTAGTGGCAGGATGGAGCCAAATGTGAAGATACAAGAAACTGCATTCCAAGGTACAAGAAATAGTAAGTGCAAAAGCACCAAGCAGGTAATGTACTTGGTCTCACTGAGGAATAGAGACACAACCTGCTTAGCTGACACATAGAAAATTAATGCTGAATGTGAGGCCTTACTAAGTCTGTAGTGCACTGAGTTAATTTCTGAATGTCAAATTTGAATGAGCATTAATGACTACTTAGTAACTATTTAATAGGTTTTTAGGAATAGACTTTCTGTATAATGGAAATCTAAGAAACCAAAAGTCCTTGTAAAACATCAAGAAAGGAACAGCACTTCTTCAATTATTAAATGCCTTATCTGGGAGACCTAAGGGCTGTAGATAAATTTTTAGGAATCGTTGAGCTACATGACTTTTTGAGGCTTAAAACTACCTCTATCAGCCAGAAGCTTAGATCCACCAAGCTTTTCAGCCCCACTTTAACCCCTGCCTTCACTTGAACCATCAGGTCTTCAACATCTCTAAAGTATGTTCCAAACATGTGCCTACTTTGGGAGGGAAGTCAAAATCCCGTGTTTCCCATATTTCATGTTTGGGGGAAAAATAAGACTAATTACAGTTTTGACTGTAAGTCAAAGCTCCAAAAAGACTTCCTAAAGATGCTTTTAAAAGGTAGGGTTTTCTAAAGATACCACCACTCCCATAAAAAGAGAAAAATCAACTTGAGAAAACACCTGCAAGTGTTTTGACCTGCCTCAGATTTTAAGGAATGTCACCATAATGGATTTATCTTGTCACAGATAAAATCAGGGGTAGTGAATAGTGAAATGTCTGTCACCCCAAACAGCAACTATTTCACTGCAATTTAAACAAAACATCAAGGGGCAGTGGTTCCCTCAAAGTTCTAGCTATAAAGTAAAGCAAAAAGCTGGTTGCACTTAACTCTGAGTAGCTATGCATTTTTAACCCACACTGAAAGAATACAGAGGTCTTTTGGGTTATTATTTAGTTCATTGAGAAAGTTAATAAATTAAACACATTAGCTTAATATCAAAGGAAGAAAAATTGAAGGTATTGCCCACTATCAGGACATCAAGGCTGCAAGACAGAAGTGAATGAAATAATTTTTATTATGCTCTTAGAGACATATGGAGAGATTAAAGGGTTAGCTCCGAAGAACATTAGTGCAGTTTTTATACTGAGTGTTTGACAAAGGGCTTTCATATATTTTATTTGGTCCTCATTGTAGAAGACCATTCTGTGTGGTGTGGGCCCAGCTCCCACTTGGAGATGCACAAGACCCACGCCCATGGATAGGTTCTCCTGTGGGGAATCAGACCCACAATGTGCCTAGGACGCTTTGAGTCTTGCTTTTGCTAAAAACTCCCTCACCCTGAATTGAGACAGCAAGTACTTATTGTAACTTCCTAAAATCCATGCTAAACATTCCTAGGATGAGTGTAACCGGTTCAACCACTTTTCCCTTTTCATTTGCTAACCTCATTCTTCTGTGATGTGATTAGCAGCATTGGCTCCTTTGTTGTCTGTAAAAGGTAACCACTTAAAGAAAACTTGTACATAGTAAATGAGGACCATGATGTAATGTGTCGAGTAACCCAATAAATATTGGTCATAGCAAGGGCCAAGGCTTTTGCTCCAAGGCTTTTGAGAGAAAAGCCGTGCTGTCCTTTTTCCTCCACCAGACTTGATAGTCCATGTGAATGTCTCATTTCATCCATAATGATGCGGACACTGCAGGCCAGTGTCTGTATCACTCATAATATCCCTTATAGTTAGCATGTTAATGAGGAGTCTCTTAGGTTGTAAGTGTAAGATATGTAAAGTTATCTTAAGCATGTATAAGCATAAAAAAGAATATGTTGGCTTATATAAAATGTGTTACATTCAGGCCTGGCTGGATTCAGAGGCCAAAGTACCTCTCTACCTCTCTCTCTTTCTGTCTTTCTCCAACCTTCTCTGTATCTCGTCTTTTTTATTTTATTTTATTTTAATTTATTTTATTTTATTTTATTTTATTTCATTTTATTTTAATTGTTGTTCAAGTACAGTTTTCTGCCTTTTTACTCCCATCCCAGCCAAAGATTTTATTTATTTATTTTTAGAGTGAGGGGAAGGGAGGGAGAAAGAGAGAGAAACATCAGCATGTGGTTGCATCTTCTGTGCCACCCACTGGGGACCTGGCCAGCCACCTAGGCATGTGTCCTGACTGAGAATTGAACCAGTAACTCTTTGGTTTGCAAGCTAGTGCTCAATCCACTGAGCCACACCAGCCAGGGCCTTTTTTAAAAGATTTTATTTATTTATTTTTAGAGAGAGGGGAAAAGAGAGAGAAGGAGAAGGAGAGAAACATCAATATGAGAGAGAAACATTGATCAGTTGCCCCTCCTACGTGCCCCTATCAGGCACAGAACCCACAACCCAGGCATGCACCCTGACCAGGTATCCAACCCAAGACCTTTTGCTTTGTGGGTTGATGCCCAACTAACTGAGCCACACCAGTCAGGGCTTGGCTTCATTTTTTATAACATATTAATGTCATCTTTTCCTATTGTAGATGGCTTACTACAGGCAGCTAAAGCCAACATCAATCTTGTAGATTTCAGATCCAGATGGAGCAGAAATCAAATTGTGTGAAGAGATTCTAAGTGGTCTTGCTTTGTCCTGGACTCAGTGCTTGAACAAATCTCTATGGATAATGGAACAGTTTACTGGCATTGGCCAGGCTCAGGTCTATAAGTAGTGGACATGATTGACAGTCCAACCAGAGCCACATGATATTAGGGTTGGGGGTACTATTTCAGCAATAAAAGAGGAGTGCTGAGTAACAAAAGCTACAAACAGGCAGTGCCAATATTGGTTGCCCCATTTTTTAGATGAAAAAATTTTAACATTAGACTTGCCCAAATTAAAAGTGCTTATTAATGATGCCTTCAAATTTCTTTTAACAGAAGATTAAACCTTCCATTCCCTAAGATAAATGAAGTTTCAAGTACACAGTAACACAGTGAATTAAACTCACATTAAAGTAAATGTCTGTTATGAGATCCTTCACTGAGAATCAGTCTTATTTAGGGAGATGAGTGCAAAGTGTATAAAGGAGGAAGAGATATGCAGTAAGTAGAGTAATTTGAATCCTTTTAATTTCCCCTCTACACTGCAGACTTTTTTAAATTTAATTTTGTTGTTCAAGTACAGTTTTCTGTCTTTTACTACCATCCCAGCCAACCCCCCCAGCCCTCCCCACCTCCCTCCCATTTCCAGCCCCCTAGTTTTTGTTCATGTGTCCTTTATACTTGTTTCTGTAAACCCTTCCCCTCTCCCCCTGAAATCCCCTCCCCTCTCCCCTCTGGTCAACCTGTTCTATATTTCAGTGTCTTTGGTTATATTTTGCTTGTTTGTTTTGTTGTTTAGGTTCCTGTTAAAGGTGAGATCATATGGTATTTGTCTTTCACCACCTGGCTTGTTTCACTTAGCATAATGCTCTCCAGGTCTATCCATGCTGTCTCGAAAGGTAAGAGCTCCTTCTTTCTTTCTGCTGCATAGAATTCCATTGTGTAAATGTACCATAGTTTTTTGATCCATTCATTTACTGATGGACACCTAGGTTACTTCCAGCACTTGGCTACTGAAAATTGTGCTGCTATGAACATTGGAGTGCATAGGTTCTTTTGGATTGGTGTTTCAGGGTTCTTAGGATATAATCCTAGCAGTGGAATTGCTGGGTCAAAAGGTAGATCCATTTTTAGTTTTCTAAGAAAAGTCCATACTCTTTTCCATATAGACTGCAGACTTTTTAAAGAAAGAGTCTGTAATTCCCCCTCTTGTAGCCTGCAGAGCTTGGCACTGATAGCAAGCAGCAGTAAACGTGAGCTGAGTAAAGAGAAAAACTTTGGACTTCCGGCCAAGATGGAGGGGTAGGTGGACAAACTGTGCCTCCTCTCATAACCAAAATTAAGGACAACAAATATTTAGAAACAAGAAAACAACCAGAACTTATAGAAAATTGAACTGTACGGAAGTCCAACAACCATTCATCCAGACCGGTAAGAGGGGTGGAGTCACGGCAGGAAAAAGTGGAGGTGCGGCCCCGGGGACCGCAAGCAGCAGTGGCTGGTAGTTCCCAGGTGCACAGGCGCGATTGGCAGTCCCTGGGCCCACAGGTAGCAGCTGGCAAACCCCAGGCACAGGGGGGCAACTGCGCAGACCCAGTGAGGCCGCACAAGGCGGCTGGCTGACCAGGTGGTCCCACATTCACGCGCACAGATGGTCCAGGCAGAGGGGAAGTGGCGGAAGGGACGAGAGTCCAGGAGAGAGCGGAGCAGGTGCCATTGTTCCCTCTCAGACCCCACCCCCACCTATAGCGTCACAACCCAGCGACTGGGCTGCCCCGCCCTGAGGAACACCTAAGGCTCCACCCCTCATAAGTAATAGTCGCGTCCAGACTAAAACCGAAACAACAACAACAACAAAAAAAAAACCCCACCAAAAATGGCTCAAACCGGAGAAAAAATGAAAACCCCAGAGTCAATTCCTCTAAGCCGTGAAGAGATAGCCAACCTATCAGATGCACAGTTCAAAGCACTGGTCATCAGGATGCTCACAGAATTGGTTGATTTTGCTCACAAATTAGATGAAAAAATGCAGGCTACAATACGTGAAATGAAGGAAGACGCATGGGGAACCAATAGAGATGGGAAGAAAACTGCGACTCAAATCAATGAAGTGGACCAGAAGGAAGAAACTAACAACCAAACAGAAAACGAGGAAGAAACAAGAATTCAACAAAATGAGGAGAGGCTTAGGAACCTCCGGGACATTGTTAAACATCCCAACATCCAAATTATAGAAGTCCCAGAAGGGGAAGAAGAAAAGCAACAAGTGGAAAACTTATTGGAACAAATAATAAAGGAGAACTTCCCCAATCTGGCAAAGGAAATAGACTACCAGGATGTCCAGGAAGCTCAGAGAGTCCCAAAGAAGTTGGACCCAAGGAGGAACATGCCAAGGCACATCGTAACTACATTAGCCAAGATTCAAATGAAGGAGAGAATTCTAGAAGCAGCAAGGGTTAAGGGGACAGTCACCTACAAAGGAGTTCCCATCAGACTGTCAGCTGATTCCTCAAAAGAGACCTTACAGGCAAGAAGGGGCTGGAAAGAAATACTTGAAATCCTGAAAAGCAGGAACCTACATCCCAAATTGCTCTATCCAGCAAAGCTGTCATTTAGAATGGAAGGGCAGATACAGTGGTTCTCAGATAAGATCAAGTTCAAGGAGTTCAACATCACCAAGCCCTTATTCTATGAAATGTTAATGGGACTTATCTAAGAAAAATAAGATAAAAAATATGACAGTGAAAAGACGGCAAACTCACAGCTATTAAGAACCACACCTAAAACAAAAGCAAACTAAGCAAACAGCTAGAACAGGAACAGAACCACAGAAATGGAGATCACATGGAGGGTTAGCAACAGGGGCGTGAGAGGAGGAGAGAGGGGGAAAAGTTACAGAGAACAAGTAGCATAGATGGTGGGTAGAAAATAGACGGGGGAGGGCAAGAATAGTGTGGGAAATGTGGAAGCTAAAGAACTTATGGCATATGGACATGAGCTAAAGGGGGGGAATGTGGGTGGGAGAGGGTGTGCAGGGTGGAGGGGAATGATGGGGGAGAAAAGGGACAACTGTAATAGCATAATCAATAAAATATATTTTAAAAAAAACTCCAACCAAAAAAAAAAAAGAGAAAAACTTGAACACACTGTGCTTGTCCTCTTTTCTTTGGTAAATGGACACAGTTAACATATCACCTTCAGTGCTTTGTCCACTGATGGACAAGACTGACCTTCTACACTGGCAGAAACTGAAGGTATTTGGCGGGGATTTGAGAGCAGTGCAAATAACCTAGAATCATGAATTTACAGATTAGAGCTGAGTTTTAAATAGCATATGGTTCAACTCCCCTAATTTTATATATCAGAGAATGGGTGCCAGAAAATGCATGTCAAACCCCAAATTTTCTGTGGTGGGGGTGGGGGGAGAGGTAGAAGTATGTGGGTTGCTGTCCTTGGTTCTGAACTACTCCTCCATGCAGAGCTTTTTCTAGTATCTGACGCTTGTACTCCTTCCTGTTCAACCTCTCCTGGTGCTGAGTTTTGATGTATTTTTGTTTCCAGATAAATGAGCGAAAGTATACATTATTTACTACCTTTTATAAAAGATAATTGAGCCTTGTATCACAATATATAGGTTATTCCACAAGTCTTTGATAGTTTCTGCACTTTTCTGACAATTATTCACTCTCTCATTCCCAGGATCTGCTTATATCATCCAAAGTGAATCAATTTGCCCCAAGTTCATAAATGAACTAGAGGTCCCAGGACTCCTGAACCCTCTTTTGGGTTCTCTACTACCCACTACCACACTCGCACTAATATATTTCACTAATCTAAAAATTATATTTCAAAAGTCCTAAGACTAAGGCATTGCCACCTGCCTTAGACGCCAATATGTTAATTACCTATGGATGCATAACAAATCACCCCCAAACTAAGGGACTTATGACAACAAATGTATATTATCGTACAGTTTCTGTGGGTCAGTCAGTAATTCAGAAGCTTAGCTGAGACATTCTAGCTGAGGATCTCTCATGAGGTTGCAGTCAAGATATCAGCCAACTGAAGGCTTGCTCTGGGGCTGGACCAGCTGTTTCCAAGGTGGTTTATTCTTTTGGCTGGCAGGCTGGTGGATGGAAAGCCTCAGCTCTTCATTGTGTGAGGCTCTCAAAAGTTTACTTGAGTGTTCTCACAGTGTAGCAGCCGGCTTCCCCCAGAATGGGCACTTCAAGAGACAGAGGTAGAAGTAACCATGTCCTTTATGACCTAGCTTCTAAAGTCATATACTGTCACTTCCACTAGTCCCACAAACCAACCTGATACAAGGGTATGAACACTAGGAGACTTTTGGGGGGCATCTTGGATGCTGGCTACCACAGCTTTTTTATGGATTTTTATCATAGCTCTCAACTCACCATATTATCATTACCTTTCAGTTGCACACCCTTGTGTGGCAGACATAGTTGTCTGCCTACCAACAGTCATTATCCACAGTCTCCTGGCTGCAGAACCTGCTTTCATTCAGGTATTAGAAAGCAGGTTTTCTATTATTTATGTATCTTGGTTCTGGGTCTTGCCATTTCTGTACCCCAATTCCCATAGGAGTCAGGAGAAGATGATAGAAGGAGAAGATGGAAGCAAAAACAAAAATTTGTGTGTATTTGGGAATCCACAAATATCTGATCTTAGTACTGCCTGCTAAAGCTCAAATCCATTTATACTGATGGGCATGAGAAAGCAATGGGCCACTGTTTTTCATGTAACCATTGATTAAGGTGCACATCGACAGAGTTTAAAGGAATAAGTCCAGGATTAGAAAAGTTCTTTAAAAAAAATGGGATCCTAGTTTATGCTTTTAGTAATTGAAATAACCCAGTAGCATGCAGGCTAGTTCATCTTTTTGATATTAACAAACAATGGAAAGCCATGAAAAGCCAGAGGGAGCAATTGTGGGGAGAAAGAAAGTTAAGAGGTTGCAAGTACTTCAGTTCTATCAACTCTGTCAGCTGTGTTCCCTTTAATTAGTATTGATTTTTTTTCTGTTCTTGAAAATTTTCTATATTGTATTTGTAATAAAATCTCTGGCTAATACATCTATTACATTCTCTTGATTTTCAGGTGTCTTTTTTATTTCTCTATATAATCCTACTTTCTTTTATGTAGGCTTGATAATAACCAAGCTACCAGGTGAAAGGTTTCCCAAGGTGTGGCTGAAATAATTTCTACCTGTACAGTTTCCATTTTACAGGATGGTGCTCATATAACTAACCTAGGCCACAAGATAGGATTTTTTATTTAACTTAGGTAAGAGTAAATATCTCCATACCTTCAATTGCATAGTACCTTATTTGCTAAATTATGCAAATCAATACACCCTAAATCAAACATGTACCTACCCTAAAGAGAGTTCCCTTTGGTTTTAAAACTCACTTTAACAAGCTATGAATCACAGGCTGACGTTAGAGGTAGCAAAAGTGATTAGTAGCAGTGGGATTTCTGGCCATTTACTATTGGTTTTCATAATAGTTTTTTAACCCTGTATGTCAATTCAAATTTGTCACAGATTATTGTGCACACAGAATAATTCCTCTTAAAGTATTGCAGGAAAGGAGAGGCCAATGTATTGGGAATACATATCTGATATTTAAAATTATTTTGCTTCGGCAGACTTTATTTTATTTTAACTGAATTGATCAGTCATCCTGACACTGTGTTGGCTCCAAGCACCTTGGCTTTTTGGGATGGTGGAGAAATGAGAGATAGACTGATCTGTAGATAAAGACAATAAAGCAAATTTTTCAAGTTTCATTAGTAATATTTTATAAATGCAGCACAGGACTTGCATAAAGTCAAGAGAATCAGGGTCAAGACTCAATTTTTGCCACTTAAAACCCATTTTTATCCTCAGTTTGTTCAAAAGTTCAAATGAGGTTTCGCGATACCTACCTCATCGTACCTTTCGAAGCTGGTACGGAGCCTAAATGAGATTGCAGAAGAGCTTCTTCAAGTTTAAAGTGAACAAAAAGCTAAGATATTACAGGCTTTCTTGTTTACCAAAAGGTATCATTAAAATAAAAACAATAAAGGACACAGAAGCCTCTCAGAATAAATGTCTGAAACCAGACTCTTCCAGGATTTACCAACCCTGGCCAATACAATAGAAATTAAACATCCATTACTACAGGAGGGAATTCAGATGAATGTAGAGGCCCTTTCCCTGAATGTTAATTAGGAATTAGGAGATTCCAATCTAGTTAAAGGAGAGCGTGCTTTATTGGTTCATCAGTAAGGCGCTCCTGCTAACAAACTAGCATGAAACATCCTCTGGAGAATCAGCCTTGGCTTTTTCTCCAGAGACCACAAACTCAAAATAATTTACATGGCACAAAATCTGTTTCTTCCATTCTATAAAACAATAATGAGAAACAGCATGCTGGGTGGGAAAATGAGGAATTGAAAGGATGCAGGGACTTCTATCTTCATTTCTTTATTAGGCTCAAAGCTACTTACACTTGTCAGGCCCAAATTCCCTAGAAAGCAAAAAACAAAAGAACTCAGGTTTGTACAGGGCCTCTGAGGCAGGGCTGCATGTACATGGTGCCAGCATTTGCCAGCCAGTGGGTCAGAGGTTCACTCCCAAACTGTGTTGATTTTAGCTCCTGAAGCAGAATTTGCTCAGTGTGTCACTGTATACTCTTGCAGCCCAGCCTCCCTATGAAGCCACTGCCCACCAGCCATTGGAGGAGGCTCACAGGACATGTTCCTCCCATTGCCCTCAATGAACATGGAGCAGCTGTGCCACTACAGTGCTCAGGTCCCTCAGCACCCCTCCATGCTGCCCCACAATCCAGCATCAGTATGGGGAAAGGGTCCTTACACTGTTGAACCTGGTCCTTTGGGTCCCAAAGCGCCCTGCTGGTGCACAGAATCTTCCCAGGTCTTTGAGGAACTTCTTGTACTCTGAAGTACCTCCTGTCTTCCCTGAGACTCAAGATAAACTCATTGGCAAGGGTGGGTAACAAAATTCTCTATTGTTCCTACTGCACCCAACCCCCCCCACACACACATAAATAGATAAATAATCCTTACTTTCCTATAGCAAATAAAACAGAATCCACTTTATAAAACAATTTGTGAATGAAAGACCTACAAGAATCAACAACTGATAATGGAAAAGGAGCAATATCATCTAGGTATGTACTTACAGGAATTAAGATCAAACATCTACCCCAAAACTGGTACATACTTGTTGAGATCAATATTATTCATAACACCCCAAAATGAAAGGAACCCAAATGACTTTCCATAGATGAGTGGATAAATAACATGGGGTACATTCAAATGATAGAATATTATTAAGCTACAAAAAGGAAGAAATGCAGATACATGCCACAACATGAATAAATCTTCAACATAGCATGCTAAGTGAAAAAGCCAGATACAAAGATTACATATTGTCTGATTCCACTCATATGAAGTGTCTGGAATAGGTAAATCCACAAAGAAAGAAAGGAGACTGGTGATTATCCAGGGGAAGTGAGTAATGGGAAGTGACTGCAAATAGGCATGTGGTGTCTTGTGGAGTAAAAAGAACGTTCTGGAATTATATAGTGGTGATGGTTGTGTAAGAGGGTGCAGCCAGGGGGCCCCCAAAAGAAGGATTTGTAATGGGGTCCAGCACTCAAGGTGTCCAGGAAATATTAAAAATATGGGACGTCCTCACCCCTAGAAGTTGGAGCTAGGGATGGGATACATGGAGCAGGGCCATTGAGTTGTTTGCATAGCAACAGTTTTTCAGATAATCTCCAGAGCGGTCATTTAACATATCTATAACCTTTAACTGGTTTCATAGATACGTTAAATAGCTGTGGCCCTGCTTTGAGCCAGGGAGAAGAGAGTGACTTCCACCCAAGATGTAACTGGGAAGCAACTCCCCCTGGTTACAGTGTCTGCAGGAGTGCTTGGAGATGATTGGCTCCATGCCATGGGGTCATGCTTGCCCAGACTCACTATGGCAGCTGAGAAAAGCTGGAAAATGTGGAAGTGCTGGCAAGTGTAGTGGATTGTGGGAGGAGTCAGAAATGGGTCTGCAGAGGAAGATTAGCACTGGGATTTAAACCCAGGTGCAACAGCCGTGACAAGAATTACCATGCATCTTTAGCAAAGAATCACCACTCAGCTTTGGCAGAGAACCACCATGCAGCTTTGGCAGGGGAGAATCATGCAGCTTTGAGTCTCCCTTTGCCACACAGCTTACAAAGCTGGAAAGCAAGATGTAGCAGCAATGCAGAGCTCTCTCTTAACAGTTTGGAAGAATTCAGGAGAGACGCTGCAGGAAGGAAAGGGGTGAAAAGACTTCTGCTGGTGGGTCATTAGAAGGTGCCATGTGGTTTTGGAATAAGAACTGGAGATCCCAGTGACACAGCTGATGGTGCCAGGAACCGAGGGAGGCCTACCAGCCAATACACGGATTACTAGAAAGAGCCAGGGGCTACCTGAGCCACAGACTTCTATTTCTTTTCCTGAAATACAGTACCCCAAACCAAGCAAAGTGGGGGAAGGAAGGCCTGTGTGTGTTTGTGGGTGTTTTAAGGGACTTTGGGATTTTGACGAAGACATTAAGTCATTACTCTTAAGTCTGTATAACTTGAATAAATATTTCCATTTCTTTTCACCAATCTCTAACATGGAGAGCTATCATTCTCTGGTGAGGGGCAAGACAAATCTAGTACAGGGTACCCCAGGAGAAGGGGGTCAATTCGGTAACATTGTGGGACTCCCTTCTGTGGTGGCTAATCAGGGAAAATCATGGGAGACCACATGCGCAATAGCTTTAAAGTAATACAACTACTTGCACATGCACAGGAAAAGCCCGCCAAAATTAGCCAGGAAGGATCTGCCCTGTAAGAATAGAGTCCTTTTAGCCTGTGAGGTCAGTCTCTGCTTGGAGTTGGCCTGCTCCCATGTTCTCTGCTATAAACTCCGGGTGTTTGGTTCAATTCTTTGTCCCTGGTTATCTGCGCCCACCTGTGACAGTTGTATAATTTTTGTGAATATACTAGACTTAACCTTTAAAAGGTTAATTGTATGGTAAGTGAATTAGATATCAATCTTTTTTTATCCTCACCCAAGAACATGCCCACTGACCTTAGGGAAAGGGTATGGAAAGGAGAGAAAGAGGGAGAGAAACATCAATGTGAGAGAGAAACATTGATGGGTTGCTTCTCATATGCACCCCAACCATGGGCCAAACTCACAACCTAGGCATGTGCCCTGACCAGATTCAAACCTGCAACATTTCAGTTAACAGGATGACAACCAACCAACCAAGCCACACTGGCCAGGGCTAGATTCAATTTTGTTTCTATTTTAAGTGAGCCCTGACCAGTGCAACTCAGTTGTTTGGGCATTGTCTTGCAAAGCTATAGGTCGCTGGTTTGATTTGCAGCCATAGCACATAACTAAGTTGTAGGTTCAGTCCCTGGTCAAGGTGTGTGTGAAAGGCAATTGATTGATATTTCTCTCTCACATTCATGTTTCTCTCCTATTTCTCCACTCCTTCCCCTCTCTCTAAAAACAAATAAATAGAAGATGGCGGCATAGATAAACACAGCTCACCTCCTCACACAATCAACATCAAAATTACAACTAAATTATAGAACAACCATCACTCACAACCAGCAGCAATCAAGTTGAATGGAAGTCTGACAACTATGGAATTAAAGAAACCACATCTATCCAAACAGGTAAGAGGGGCAGAGATGCAGAACAGACTGGTCCCACAAAATGTTCAATGGATAAAAATTCAGGAGGGGTATCTTGGGAGCAAGGAGTACCAGCCCTACACAAGGCCCCCCAGTCCAGGTTACCAGTGCCAAGAAGATGAGTCCATATAACTTCTGACTGCAAAAACCAGCAGTGATTGAGTCTGTAAAAGAAACTTCTGGAGTCCCAAGCAGTTCCTCTTGAAGAACCCACACACAAACTTACTCAGACTCACTCCCTCTGAGCTTCAGCACCAGGGTTGCAGTTTGAAAGGCACCAGAGACATACAGGTAGAAACTGCAGTGGCTGGCATCAAGGAGAGAACTGGGGAACAGCTTTCTCCCAGGTGGAGAGATGGGCAAAGCCCCAGAGACAGCAGGCAGGTAACATATCTGAGTCTCCATCAATCTGACTACTCTGTTTGCACTGTGCTAGAGATCCCTTGAGGTTTCATCACACCCAAATTGCACCTGTTAACTGGCTTTTGCATATGAATGGCTGGTCTTGGCTCATGCTTCACAACTTCCTAAATCTCCTCAAACAAGGGACAGCCAGCCTCAGTGAGCTGTCAGCCCCCATACCACTTGCTAAGTGGCACCAGGCCCAGCACTAGCAGCAGCCAGCCTGGATTCATAGCTTGGCTTCACCTGGGAATCTCCAAGCCCAGCACAAGCAGCAGCCATCTCAGATTGCTCTATAGCTTAGGCATGGTAACCTTGGGCAAAATACAGGTGGGACTGAATTTGGTCTGCATCACCTGGGAAACTCCAGGGTCTATGCACCCAGTGGACAGCTACAGACCACACCAAAGCACTGCTACCCTGCCCCTACACAGCTGGTCCTCCATAAAGGGTGGAGGTTGGTGGTAAGTGGTCACAGCCAATCTTTGCAACTGACTTGCCTGGATAAATCCCTTCCATTAACCTGCCAATAGCAACCAAGGCTCAACTATAAGAGGAGGGTGTTCTTAGCCCACAAGAAGGGCACATCCCAGCTTGGATGACATGAGAGGTATGTCACTGTACCCTACAGGACACCTACTACATTAGGCCATACTACCAAGACAGGGAGTCATAGCAGCTCTACCTATTACATAGAAACAAACACAGGGAGGCTGCCAAATTGAGGAGACAAAGAAACATGGTCCAAATTAAAGAATAAGTTAAAATAAGTTAAGAATAAGAAAAAGAACTAAACAAATGGAGATAAGCAATCTATCATATGCAGAATTAAAAACATTGATTATAAGAACGCTCAAGGAACTTAGTCAGGACCTCTACAGCATAAAAAAGATCCAGTCAAAAACAAAGGATATACTAAGTGAAATAAAGAACAGTTACAGGGAAACAACAGTAGAATGAAGGAAGCCAAGAATCAAATCAATGATTTTGATCATAAGGAAGCAAAAAACAATCAATCAGAATAACAAGAAGAAAATAGAATCCAAAAACAAAAAACAAAAATGGGGATAGTATAAACAACCTCTGGGACAACTTCAAGCATTTCAACATTTGCATCATAGGGGTCCCAGAAGGAGAAAACAAAGCAATAAAATGGAAATCTATTTGAAAAAATAATGAAAAAAAGCTTCCTGCCCTGGCTGGTGTGGCTCAGTGGATTGGGTGCTGGCTTGTGAACCAAAAGATTCCAGGTCAGGGCACATGCCTGCATTGTGGGCCAGGTCCCTGATTGGGGACATATGAGAGGAAACTGGTGGTCAATGTATCTCTCCCACATTGATATTTCTCTCCCTTTCTTTCTCCCTCCCTTCCCCACTCTCTAAAAGTAAATAAATAAAATCTTAAAAAAAAGAAAGAAAACTTCCTTATTTGGTGAAGGAAATAGGAAAGCAATTCCAGGAAGCACAGAGAATCCCACACAAGATGCATGCAAAGAGGCTCACTCCAAGACACATCATAATTAAAATGCCAATGTTTAAGATAAAGAGAAAATCTTAAAAGAAGCAAGAGAAAAGCAGAGAGTTACCTACAGGAGAATTCCCATAGGACTGTCAGCTGATTTCTCAAAAGAAACTTTGAAGGCTAGAAGGGACTGGTAAGAAAAATTCAAAGTCATGAAAAGTAGGGACCTACAGCCAAGATTGCTCTACCCAGCAAAGATGTCATTTAGAATCAAAGGGCAGATAAAGAGCTTCCCAGACAAGAAAAAAACTAAAGAAGTTCATCATCACCAAACCATCATTATATGAAATACTAAAGGGACTGATTTAAGCAAAAGAAGATGAAAACTATCAACAATAAAATGACAATAAATACATATCTATCAACAATTAAATCTAAAGAACAAACCAGGCAAACAAGAAGAACAGAGATAGAATCATGGTTATGGAGAGTGTTTTGATGGTTGCCAGATGGGAGGAGATGTAGGGGAATGGGTGAAGAAGTGAGGGGATTAAGAAGTACAAATACCATATTTTGCTGTGTATGCTGTGCACTTTTTTGGTCCAAATTTTTGAGGTAAAAGTAAGGATGCGCATTATACATGGATAGTACGAATTCCCACTAATAATTCACATCATACATGGGAATCAGTGCCAAAGCTTAGATGCACATTATATACAGCAAAATACAGTAGGTAGTCACAGAATAGCTATGGGGATGTAAAGTACAGTATAGGAGATGGAGTAGCCAAAGCACTTACACTCATGACTCATGAACATGAACATGAACATGGTGTGGGCACTGCCTGAGGGTGTGGGGGGTGCTGGGTGGAGGGGAGAAAATGGAAAAAGTTTGGACAATGGTAACAGCATAATGAATAAATTAAAAAAAAAAACAAAAACAAGAATGAAGCCAGCACAGAGGCAAACCATGACTAGGGATGAGAGACAGTCAGACAGACATACCTCCCGACGTGTTATGAACACCTGCATCCAGCCATGTATGAAATTTATCCCCCTGGGCTAGTCAGGTACATGAGCCAATAAATTGCTTTTTTATTCTTAGTTAAATAAATAAATAAATAAATAAATAAAGTCTTAAAAAATTTAAAAAATTAAGTGAGAAATGGGGAAAAAGAATCACTAGCTCTCTCTAATTCCTTCTAACAAAACCAGACTTGGGTTCAACAGATCCATTCTGCTCCACTTCCCTCCCAAAGACAGCAGTGACGAGCGCAGCATAAAGATGGCCACCCTGCCCCCAAACCCTTCACCGCCTACTCACTGATTCCTGAACCTCTCCTGTGGAGTCATGTTCTAGTCTAAGGGGTTTGTTTGTTTGTTTGTTTGTTTGTTTTTTAAATCATTGCCTGAGGATACATTTTATTGATTTTAGAGACAGGGGGAGAAAAAGAGGGAAACATTGATGTGAGAGAGACTATTAATTGGTTGCCTCCCATAGGCACCCCAACCAGAAACCAAATCTGCAACCTACGTATGTGTCCTGACCAGGAATTGAACGTGCAGCCCTTTGGTTATGGAATGACACTCACCAACTGAGCCACACTGGCCAGGACTAGTCTAAGTGTTTTAATACTTTGCTCTTATTTTACATATTTATGGAGCAATGTCTGGTACCAATCCGTTCTCTAAATGAAAACAGGAATAATACAACTCTTTCTCCCCTGGATGGGTGTCTGATTACCAAGGTTTGATGGAAGGGTTGCAAAATGAATCATTCTGCGTTTAATCTGAAATTCAAGGCTTTTTATCTCTTTGACTCTCTTTTTTGAGTAGGAACTTTGAAAGATATTGGCCTTGCATATGGGCTTCATTTAGTGGACTATCTCGTGGACATAGAAAGCATGATGTAGTCATTTAGTGATTTAATACTTACTTTGAGGGAAGCCAGAGACAGGGGTCTGGGTCAGCTGGAACCAGGCATTATTCATAAAAACAAACAAAGACTCACGCATTTTGTCACCAGAATGCTTAGATTTGAAGTCTAGTTTTATCATATGGCTTTAAGCAAATTATATAAGCTTTTTTATTTTAAATATTAATATTTTTATTGATTGTGCTATTACAGTTCTCCCATTTTTTACTCCCCTTTATTCCCCTTCATCCTGTAGCCCCCTTCCACCATCATTCTCCCACCTTAGTTCACATCCATGGGTCATACATATAAGTTCTTTGGCTTCTCCATTTCTCATACTATTCTTAATTTCCCCCTGTCTATTTTGTACCTACCATTTATGCTTCTTATTCCCTGCAGCTTTCCCCCATTCAACCCCCTCCCCCTCCCCACTGAAAACCCTCCGCGTGATCTCCATTAATGTGATTCTGTTCCTGTTCTAGTTGTTTGCTTAGTTCATTTTGTTTTTCTTGGTTCAGTTGTTGATAGTTGTGAGTTTGTTGTCATTTCACCGTCCGTATTTTTTATCTTCTTTTTCTTAGAGAAGTCCCTTTAACATTTCATATAATAAGGGCTTGGTGATGATGAACCCCTTTAATTTGATCTTATCTGGGAAGAACTTTATCTGCCTATCCATTCTAAATGATAGCTTTGCTAGATTACTCTTGGATGTAGGTCCTTGCCTGTGTTGACTTTGAATACTTCTTTTCAGCCCCTTCTTGCCTGTAAGGTTCTTTTGAGAAATCAGCTGATAGTTTTATGGGAACTTCTTTGTAGGTTACTGTCTCCTTTTCTCTTGCTGCTTTTAAGATTCTCTCCTTATCTTTAATCTTGGGTATTGTAATTATGATGTGCCTTAGTGCGTGCTTCCTTGGGTCCAACTTTTTGGGACTCTGAGCTTCCTGAATTTGCTGGAAGTCTATGTCCTTTCCTAGAGTAGGGAAGTTGTCCTTCATTATTTGTTCAAATAAGATTTCCTTATCTTGCTCTTCCTCTTCTCCTTCTGGCACTCCTATGATTTGTATGTTGTAATGTTTAAAGTTGTCCCAGATGCTCCTAAGCCTCTCCTCATTTTTTTGAATTCTTGTTTCTTTATTCTGTTCTTTTTTAAAATATATTTTATTGATTATACCATTACAGTTGTCCCATTTCTTCCCCATCATTCCCCTCCACCCTGAGCACACTTTCTCCCACCTACATTCCCCCCCTTTAGTTTATGTCCATGGGTCATAAGTTCTTTAGCTTCTACATTTCCCACACTGTTCTTGCCCTCCCCCTGTCTATTTTCTACCCACCGTCTATGTTACTTATTCTCTGTACCTTTCCCCCCTCTCTCCTCCTCCCACTCCCCTGTTGCTAACCCTCCATATGATCTCCATTTCTGTGTTTCTGTTCCTGTTCTAGTTGTTTCCTTAGTTTGCTCTTGTTTTAGGTGTGGTTGTTAATATCTGTGAGTTTGCTGTCTTTTCACTGTCATATTTTTTATCTTCTTTTTCTTAGGTACATCCCTTCAACACTTCATATAACAAGGGCTTGGTGATGATGAACTCCTCTAACTTGACCTTATTTGAGAAGCACTTTATCTTCCCTTCCATTCTAAATGACAGCTTTGCTGGATAGAGCAATCTTGGATGTAGGTCCTTGCCTTTCAAGACTTCAAATACTTCTTTCCAGCCCCTTCTTGCCTGAAAGCTCTCTTTTGAAAAATCAGCTGACAGTCTGATGGGAACTCCTTTGTAGGTGACTGTCCCCTTATCCCTTGCTGCTTCTAGAATTCTCTCCTTCATTTGAATCTTGGCTAATATAATTACGATGTGCCTTGGCATGTTCCTCCTTGGGTCCAACTTCTTTGGGACTCTCTGAGCTTCCTGGACTTCCTGGTAGTCTATTTCCTTTGCCAGATTGGGGAAGTTCTTCTTTAATATTTGTTCAAATAAATTTTCCACTTGTTGTTCTTCTTCCCCTTCTGGTACCCCTATAATTCGGATGTTGGGATGTTTAAAGATGTCCCGGAGGTTCCTAAGCCTCTCCTCATTTTTGTGAATTCTTGTTTCTTCCTTGTTTTCTGTTTGTTTCTTTCTTTCTTCCTTCTGGTCCACTCCATTGATCTGAGTCCCAGTTTTCCTCCCATCTCTATTGGTTCCCTGTGCGTTTTCCTTCATTTCACTTAGTTTAGCCTCCATTTTTTCATCTAATTTGTGAGCAAAATGAACCAATTCTGTGAGCATCCTGATGACCAGTGCTTTGAACTGTGCATCTGATAGGTTGGCTATCTCTTGGTTGCTTAGATAAACTGGCTCTGGAGCTTTGATTTGTTCTCCTGTTTGAGCCATTTTTGGTGGGTTTTTTTTTGGGGGGGGGAGGGGGGATTCTGGTCATGGCTGTTATGTAGTGAGGGGCAGAGCCTTAGGTGTTCCCGTGGACAGGGCAGCCCAGTAGCTGGGTACTGATGCTGTGTGTGGGGGCGGGGTCCAAGAGGGAACAATGGCACTTACTCCGCTCTCTGCTGGATTCCAGTTCCTTCCATGGCTTCTCCTTCACCTGGATTATCTGTGCATGAATGTGGGACCACCTGGTCAGCCAGCCGCCTTGCGCAGCCTCACTGGGTCTGCACCATTGCCACCCCGTGCCCAGGGTCCGATAGCTGCCGCCTGTACACCTGGGATCTGCCAACCTCCACTTTTTCCTGCTGTGACTCCACCCCTCTTACTGGTCTGGATGAATGGTTGTTGGACTTCCATGCAGTTCAATTTTTCTATCAGTTATGATTGTTTTCTTGTTTCTAAATCTTTGTTGTCTTTAATTTTCATTGTGCGAGGAGGAACACTGTGTCCACCTATGCCTCCATCTTGGCCTGAAGCGCATTCTGTTCTGATTGGATATTTATTTCTTCCTTCTGGTCCAAACCATTGATCTGAGTCCTGGTTTCCCTCCCTTCACTGCTGGTTCCCTGTAGGTTTTCCTTTATTTCACTTTTCATACCTTTCACTTTTTCCTCTATTTTGCAACCATACTCAACCATTTCTGTGAGCATTCTGATTACCAGTGTTTTGAATTCTGCATCTGATAGGTTGGCTATCTCTTCATCACTTAGTTGTATTTTTTCTGAAGCTTTGATCTGTTCTTTCATTTGGGTCATATTTTTTGTTCGGGTGCACCTGTTACATAGCAAGGGGCGGAGCCTTAGGTATTTGACAAGGTGGGGCAACCCATGTTGCTGCGTTGTAGCACTATATGTTGGAGAGGGATCCGAGAGAGAACAATGCTGCTTGCTTGGCTCTCAGCCAGCTTTCAGCCACTTCCCTTGCTACCCACAAGCAAATTGGCCCCTTCTGGTGGGGATTCCTGGGTGGGTGGTTTTGTGTACATTCTAGGACCCTGGTGGTCTCTCCAATGAACACTCCTGTGAGGATGGGAGTTTCTCCTGCTGCCTTAACCCACCACAGGTTTTTTCAGTCAGAGATATTTCCCTGTGCTGGAACCCTGGGTTGCATGGTCTGTCTCACTCACCAGTTGTCCCTCCTGGTTTATTCACAGGGAAATGTGGGACCATCCATTCCACAAGCCACTGCCTTGCCTTGAATCCTCTCCACCCCAGCTTGCCATCTCCAACCCTCCCACTGGTCTTGATGAATATTTCTTCTTTAACTCCTTGGTTGCTGGACTTCCATACAGTTAAATTTTCTGAAAGTTCTGTTTATATTGTGTTTTTAAATTTGTTGTCCTTCTTTTGGTTGTACGAGGAGGAAAAAGCATATGTACTTATGCCTCTATCTTGGCCAAGGTCTATATAAGCTTTCTGTGCCTTGATTTTCACAGCTGTAAAATGGGGATATTATCATATCTACCTCACGATATAGAGAAATGAAATAAATTAATGCATATTATAATTGTATATGTTAAATTAAATATCAATACCTACAGAGATTTTAGAATGGTGACTGGCCTGTGTTAAGCATTCAATAACATAGAGCTATGCATCCCTTAGCTATTGTTATTTCGGAGGATGGCTAGAAAAAAGCCTGGCCTTTGCTGAACCTTTCTATGGAAGACTTTTGGAGAAAGCCCAAGAGGCCTGCAGTCGAGGTGAATACATGACCTCCCCTCTCCCACAACATTTCCTCTACTTTGCCTGAAGGCTGCATGCATTATTAGGCAGGCCCTCAAAGCAAGCAGAGGCAGGTGGCTCCTGGACTGTGCTTTGCCCTGGGCCACTTAGAGCTGCTTTAAAAGTTTCCAAAAGTGAGTTCAAGAGGTGACTCTGTGGCCTGGTTGTCCCAAATCTAGCCCTAGCTAAGTGTTCTGCCCCCACCCCATCATGAAAAGCAAAGGAAGAATTGTGAAAAACATTCTGAACACTACTTTTACTGCTTTTTTATAAACAGCACAATCGGATCATGGCAGTATTGTGGATTTTTTTTTTTTTTTTTGGCAGTATGACAGAATAGGACACTCTAAGGGGCAACTGAAAATAACCTCCCCACCCCTTGCCCCATCACCCTGCATTGTACATTTCTTAATGCAGTTACCACTGTCTGAAGTTGTCTTCCTGATGTTCTTGTTTGCTGTAATGTAGAACCACTGGTATTTCAGAATGAGGGTTGCAGGAGGGCATGGCTCTTGTCTGTCTTTCTTGTAACTGCTATATCCCCAGCACCTGGAACAGAGGCTGGCACAAAGTAAGCATCCAGTGACTGTTTTTGGAATGAATGAATGGTGCTCACCCCAGTGCCCAGCACTCTGCCTGTGTTCTAGACAGGTCTCTACCAATGATCACCTCTCAGAATTACTCCACGCCCTCCCTACATCCAAGATTATTCTGCAAAGTAAGGGGCATGTCAGAGGCTCTCCCCCACTCACACACAGCACAGACTCATGACATCATAACTGGTTGGACCTGGAGTGGACTCCTCCCCTAAGCTAAGATATTCATAATTTCTTTCTTAGAAGTTTAAGTTTGGCACTCAGAGACTGTGGTTAATAAGAGTTTATCCTTAGGGTCAATATGGAGGTGTAGGTAAACACACTTTGCCTCTGTGCACAACCACAGCAAAAATTACAATAGGCTACAAAACAAATATCACCCAGAACCATCAGAAAATCAAGCTGTTTGGAAGTCGTCCAACCAACGATTTAAAGAAATCACATTCATCCAGATAGGTAGGAGGGGTGGAGACAAGGAGGCATGGAAAGACATGGAAATGTGGCAGAACAGTCAGTCCCACATTCATGCATTGTGGATAAAAATTTGGAGGGATACCTCAGGATCAAGTAATCCCAGGCTCAGATCATACCACCCAGCCCAGAGTTCCAGCACCAGGAAAATAAGTCTACATAACTTCTGGCTATAAACACCAATGGGGGTTGGGGCAGTGGAAGAAACTGCAGGATTCTCAAGAGACCTCTCTTAAAGGGTGTGCAGCAGACTTAGGACTCACACAGACCACCCCCTCTCGGATTCAGCCCAGGGCAACAGCTGGAAGGGCACAAGTGGTATACCACATACAAGGGCACAAACGAAAGGGAAGAAAGTGAAGTGACTAGCAAGTGGGTGAGTGCCAGAAGATGGCTCCCTCCCAGGCAATCTCCAGAGGCCAGGAAGCAGCATTGTCCCATCTCTGAGCCTTCCCTCACACAGAGCCACAAAGTGATGAAATAGGTTGCCCTGCCATGGTAACTACTTAAGGCGAAGTCCCCACCACACACAATCTACAGGTGCCTTTTCTACAATAGGTCACTGTCCTAAGATAGGGAGTCAAAGCAGCTCTACCTAATACACAGAAACAAACACAGGGAGGATGCCAAATTGAGGAGACAAAGAAATATGACCCAAATGAAAGAACAGAACAAAACCCTAGGAAAAGAACTAAACAAAACAGAGATAGCCAACCTATCAGATGTAGAGTTCAAAACACTGGTGATCAGGATGCTCAAAAATCATTGGATACTGCAACAGCATGAAAAAGACCCAAGCAGAAATGAAGGTTACATTAAGTGAAATAAAGAAAAATATACAGGGAGACAACAGTGGAGGGGATGAAATGAAGATTCAAAGCAATGATTTGGAACATAAGGAAGAAAAAGCACTTAATCAGAACAGCAAGAAGAAATAAGAACTAAAAAAAGGGAGGATAGAATAAGGAGCCTCTGGGGTATCTCCAGACGTACCAACATCTGAATCATAGGAGTGCCAGAAGGAGAAGAGGAAGAGCAAGAAATTGAAAACTTATTTGAAAAAAATAATGAAAGAAAACCTACTGGATCTGGTAAAGGACATAGACATATTAGTCTAGGAAGCACAGAGAGTCCCAAAGAAGTTGGACCCAAAGAGGACCACACCAAGACATATCATAAATTACCCAAGATTAAAGATAAGGTGTGAATCTTCAGAGCAGCAAGAGGAAAGCAGACAGTTAACTACAGAGGAGTTCCCATAAGACTATCAACTGATTTCTCAATCCTTACAGGCAAGAAAGGGCTGGAAAGAAGTATTTGAAGTCAGCACAGGCAAAGACCTACATCCAAGATTACTCCATCCCACAAAGCTATCATTTAGAATGGAAAGGCAGATAAAATTTTTCCCAGATAAGATCAAGTTGAAGGAGTTCCTTATCACCAAGCCCTTATTATATGAAATGTTAAAGGGACTTACCTAAGAAAAAGAAGATAAAAACATGACAGTAAAAAGAGAGCAAACTCACAGATATTAACAACCACACCTAAAACAAAAGCAAACTAAGGAAACAAGTAGAACAGGAACAGAAACACAGAAATGGAGATCATACGGAGGGTTAGCAACAGGGGAGTGGGAGGAGGAGGGGGGGGAAAGGTACAGAGAATAAGTAGCATAGACGGTGGGTAGAAAATAGATGGGGGAGGGCAAGAACAGTGTGGGAAATGTAGAAGCTAAAGAACTTATGACCCATGGACATGAACCAAAGCGGGGGAATGTGGGTGGGAGAGTGTATGCGCAGGGTGGAGGGGAATGATGGGGGAGAAATGGGACAAATGTAATAGCATACTCAATAAAATATATATTTTTAAAAAAGAAGCATAATTGGTAGGCACAAAATAGTCAGGGAGAGGTTAAAAATAGTATAGGAAATGGAGAAGCCAAAGAACATATAGGTACAACACATGGGCATGAACTAAGTCGGGGGGAATGCTAGAGGATGGGGTGATGCAGGGTGGAGGGGATAAAGTTGAGAAAAAATGGGACAACTGTAATAACATAATCAATAAAATTTATTTTTAGAGAAAGTAAAAAAAAAGAAGAAGAAGAAGAAGAAGAAGAAGAACCATATAGGAAATGGAGTAGCCAAGAACTTATATGCATGACCCATGGACATGAACTAGAGGAGGGGATTGCTGGAGAGAATGGGGGTACCAGGCAGAGGGAGCAAAGGGAAATTGGGATAACTGTAATAGCATAATCAATAAAATATTCTTTTTCAAAAAGAGTTTTTGCTTCAAATAAGAGACTATGTTGGTCTAGTCTCAAGTACGAGCAAAGCATCCAGAGCCAGTGTGCAGCTAGAGAGTAAAAGTAATTGCAGGGAGGCAGTGAGGAGGTGAGAGCAGAGGGAGGTGCGGGGAGACAGTCTGCTGAGCTTTTAGCTCCTCACCTAGTCCCTTAAAACCTGGTTAGGCTTCCAGCCTTGCTTGTTCCTGTCAGTCCACCTTAGTTGGGTGGGGTTTCTATTTCTTGCACACAAATAATTCCTGACTACAAAACCCTAGCACATAGGAGGCATTTGCAAAACCTTTGTTGACTTTAATTCATTTTTCATTCATTAATTTGCTCACTTATTCAGCAAATATTTATGGAGCCGGACACTAAGCTACAAAGAAGACATGAACAGGTATGCAAAACGTGGACACCATCTCTGCCCTTGTGGCATTCTGGCAGGGTGAGAGTCATTAATCAAATAAATACAAGAAGAGGAATAGTGAATTTCACTTTGTATCACACACACTGCTTGCTCTGTTCCAGGGGTGGTGGTGGCCTATACACAGACACCTACGTCATTGTCAATATTAAGGAGACCACAGTCTGCTCAGAATGGGAACACTCATATTGTTTTTACCAAAGAACTGATACATATTTTACCAATTTTCTCCTTCAATTGACTCCATGAGATTGGTCTTAGAAGATGCCCATTTTATAAGCAAGTTGGTAGAACTGAGCCTCACAAGTGTTAAGTGATTTATCTAAAGTCACTGAGGCTGGTCAGAGGCAGAATCAGAACTTAGCTACTGTATCTTTTCTCCAAAGCCCACTGTTTTCCTTTTCCTCCTCCTACAAAATGTTGCCTCTTCTGTGAGACTCCAAGTATACACAAACCATAAACACTACGACCTTGCAGAGGGCAGCCAGGCAGGACTTGGCTGTGCTGTTTTTAGGATAAACTCTCCCAAAATAATGTAGGCAGCACAAGGAAGAAACAGTCAGCTCTCTCTACTGAAGCACAACCATGTGGTCTTAGCGAGACTCCCAATTGTGCTGGGGCTCCAATGGAGGCCCAGGGTCTTCCTGGGGGGCAGTGCCTAAGGCTGAAGTTTGCTAGGCTGCCATCCCTTCCCCAAATCTCCTGGCAGCCAGGCTCTGGGGCCTGGGCTGCAGACTCAGGCACCGCAGTGAGACGACGAGCAAGCTGATCAGAGCTTCCATGAGGCTCACACTGGCTCATCACAATTATATTACAAAGATCCACAAAACCACGTGCTCCTGGGGGATTTCATTTTCTTCCATGCTTACCTCACATTGCTGACAGAAGGATAAAAATAACCTCCTCAGAGCTATAAAAATGAATGTCAATAAAACCCCTCAGAGTTCAGTCAGTACATTGGAAGCCGTAACCCTGTCTTTAGACAATCTTTCCTCAGAGGAAGATGAGGTCATGAACTAACTGGGTTTTCATTTGACTTTTCCAGGCCAAGACCAGCAGAGAAGAATGAGAGCTGCTTCCAGGTCTCCCCAGGACCTCCCAACTACTGCGGCACCTGAACTCCCACCAGGAGATGCATTCCAGCCCAATGCCACTTTCCATGACACTGCTTCTGGGGTCAGGTGGGACTAGTTCCTGAGAGCACCCTGTGAAATTTAAGTTACATTCTGTCACTGTTTCTCACAGCATGGTCTGGGGAACGCCTGCCTTCAAGTCAACTTCATTAGAGTAGACATTAAGGTGACTGGATAAATTAATACTTCAGGGCAAGGGCCCCAGGAACCTTACTTTTAAACATATACGTCTACTAATTCTTAAGTATGATAAAGTTTGAAAACCACTATTCTGCCCTGTATGTTCTCCTGCCAGTGTGCTAGAATATGCTAGAATAAGTCAGTGGCTCAAACATCTGTCCTTCTAGGTCAGTGGTTCTCTACCTTGATACTGTCAACATTTGGGCCAGGTAATTTTTGTTTGAGGGCAGAGAGTTGTCTTGTGCCCTCACGGGACATTATAAGACATTTAGCACCATCCCACAAGACACAGGTAATACCTACCTTCCAGTTGTGACAACCAAAAAATGGCTCCAAGCATTGACAAATGTCCCCTCAGGGCAAGTCCCCCCTTCTCCCCACTGAGAAGCGCTGATCTGGGTAAGTGGTTCTCAATCCTGGCTGCATGTTAGAATCACTCAGGGATCTTATCTTTGTAAAAGTTGGATTATTACAACATATCCTCTATATATAGGCACCTATATTCCCCCAAATACAGGCACCTATATTTTCAAAGTTTCCCAAGTAATTCTAATGTGTCAAATTTGAGTACTTCTTAAGTAGACCCTTGGAGGCAAGGACCTATTCTGTTATGAATAGGATGGAACTATTTGAAGGCCTATGTACCATCAGGACCAGGCATGCAGATAGGACAATATGAGCCACCTCTTCCAAAGCCAGCAAATGGACAACTTCAGCCAAATACATTCTAAATTCCTCCCACCTCACCCCATATATAAATGAACTTGGTCAAAACAGGCTTAAAAATAGAATTTTTCCTGATGGCTGGGGGAATAGATAACCTCTTTTCTACTAAATGGTACGGTAAAGAGATATGAAAAAGCTGCAGTCATTTTGGCACCACCAAGGAAAAGGAAGTCAACCAAAGGAGCGAAAGGGCACTCAGAGGAGAGCAGCGTGAGGAGAGCAGCACGAGAGCGAATGGGAGCCTTGATCCACTTGAGCGTGAATGCCACCCTGTCACTGGCCTTTTCAGTTATGTGACAAAGTAAATCATCTTTATTTTTAAGTAAGTGAGTTTGAACTGGGTTTTCTGTTACTTACAACTAAAGCATCCTAACTAGTATACCACTCTAAGCCAATATCCTCTTGCAGAGTGATATTGCTTGGAGACTTGCTCCTTAAAGTATGGTATTTGCTAGAAATGCAGAATCTCAAGCTCCTGTCCAGATCTACTGACTTGGACGCTGCGTGGTAACAAGATGCCTGAGTGACTCGTGTGAACATTCAAGTTTTCAAAGCAGGCTTAGATAAACAATCTCTCAAGTACTGGACTAGGTGATCAGGAGACAATGATAAGCGAAAAACAGACACGGTTACTTGGCTTCTCTGACTTGTTAGATGCCCTATTTTATACTTGGCAACACCTCATCTTCATTAATTCATTCATTATTTCACTCATTCAACAGATATGTAATTAGCATGACACTTATAAATTTAATAAAATTAACAAAAATATTGAAAAGTAAGCAAAGAAGAGAGAAGGGGCAGTATTTGCCCTTAAAAAGCTTACTGTCTATTTGAAGGAAACAGATAGTACTTAATCATAAACAAATGTTAAGGTGCCAGTTACATAAGTGCTACTGTGGAGAGGTGCTTGGGGCCATGGGGGAAATTTGATGTGATTAGGGTGGTTAGGCAAGCCTGTCCTGATGAGATCTGAAGGATGAGTAAAGAAAGCTGGGACAGGTGGAGAGAATATCCAAGGCAGAAGAAAGGATGACACATATAAATCACTCCCATTCAGAGAGAAGAAGAGCAAACTCAATGAGCTTCAAGAGGACAGGGGGTTTGAGATGCAGAAAGCTGAACTGGGGATGGAGAGGTTCCCGATGGGTTTGGAGGGATGGTCAAGGGCCAAGCCTTACAACACTTTAAGATCCATGTTATGAAAAAATAAAATTCATCTTAGGAAGATTTCCTCTTTAATCCTTAAACTGTCATAAAACTGTTGATGCATTATATTTTAAATTTTATTTTATTGTGTTAAGAACACTTAATATCAGATCTACCCTCTCCACAAATGTCTGCATATACAATGCATTACTGTTGACTGTAGGTTGACAATGTTGTAAAGCAGATCTGTAGAGCTTATTCAACGTAAAGGAAACTTTATTCTGGTTGATTAGTAATTCCCCATTTCTCCTTCCCCAGCTCCTGCAAACCACCATTCCACTCTGATTCTATGAATTTGACTATTTAGATACCCCGAATAAGCAGAATCAGGTAGCATTTGTCTTCCTGTAACTGGCTTATTTCATGTAGCACAATGTCCTCAAGGTTCATCCATGTTGTTGCATTTTGCAGGTTTCCTTTTTAAGGCTAAATAGTACTCCATTGTATACATGTGAGTGTATATAAATATATATGTGTGCATACAGACATTTTCTTTATCCGTTCATCTGTCAATGGACATTTAAGTTTTTTCCACATATCGGCTATTGTGAATGATGCTGCCATGAACATGGGAACGCTAATGTCTTGCCAAATCTTGGTTGTAATTCTTTTGGCTAAATACTTAGAAGTGGACTGTTGGATCACAAATTAGTTCTACTTTTAACTTTTTGAGGAACAGCTACAGTGTCTCCCATAGTGGTTACACCATTTTGCATTCCCACCAATAGTGTGCAAGGGTTCCAATATCTCCACATCCTTGTTATCCCTTGTTTTGGGGTCTTTTTGATAATAACTACCTTGACACATGTGAGGTGATATCTCATTGTGGTTTTGATTTCCATTTTCCTGATGACTAGTGATGCTGAACATTTTTTTCATATACCTGTTGGCTATTTGTATGTCTTTGGAGAAATGTCTAATTGAGTCCTTAGCCCAATAATCAGATCATTACTACTACTACTACTACTACTACTACTACTAGTACTACTACTACTACAAGTTGCAGGAGTTCCTTATACATTTTGGAGCTTATCCTCTTATCAGATAGATGGTTTGCAAATATTTTCTCCCTTTCCATAGAATTCCTTTTCACTCTGTTGACTTCTTCCTTTGCTGTGCAGAAAGTCATTGATTCATTTAATATAGCCCCTTCCAGCATGCACAGCTTATTCATTGGGAATGGTGCAAAACCTGGGCCCTTCCCTCAACATCTGTGATCTTATCTTCCTCCCCCTTTTCTCAGCCAAGCAGAGTATGCCAGCATAGTTTAGCATGTTCACACCATTCTTGTTCCTTGGGGCTGACAGGCAAAATGAGGTAGTTGGTCAGGCTGACCTGGACTGAAGCAGTCTCTACATCTTTGCTGTGAGGGCCACTGAAGGTAATATCATTACTACTTGACTCTCAGCACTTTGGGCCACACACCTTGGTGCAAAGGAGGTCATACTTAGTATCTGTTGGCTGAATAATCTAGCTCAAGTTTCTTAACCACACTGAGCTTCAGTTTCCTTGTTTGTAAAATAGGATAATAATAGTACCTGTTTACTAGGTTGTGTTATAGAGGTGACTGTGTGAGTGCACGGCACAGTGCAAGGCACATGCCACGTTTTCCCCACACCATACACAAATACATGCTCTTGAGTGTACATGCATACGCACATACACATACAGGGGATCCCAAAGGAAAGATAGGATGAGCAGCTAATTCCCACCACCAGCTACTGTGATCTAAAACAGAGAGCCTATTAAATAGTATCCATTAACTTTTGGATAATCCAGATGGTTTTGTGAGTGGATGAAAAGATGTCCTCATTTACTACGATCTCATAGTCTCTGACTCAGTCTCAAATCCAGCCTGTTAATAGCTGTTCTTCTAGGTGCCATAGCATACACTTTTAAAAATTCATACTTCGGTCATTCTAGCAGCTAAAAAACTCTTAATAAATTTATCTTTGCACTTCAAGTTCCTTTGGCTTGGAGATAAGCCTTTGTCATAGCCTGAACTTTGATCTCCAGTGCCTCGGTATGGCTCCATCAATGAGGAGGCTATGAATCTTGAAAAGTCTCGGGTTGGGTCTAGGAAAGACATGGATGTAGCTGATGGTCACTCTCCTAATACTCCTCCTCCCTAACCGTAGAGCTCTGACATGTGCTAGCATGTGACCTTGGATAAGTTACTCAACCTGTCCATATCTCAGTTCTTCGAACAGTAAAACATCAATCATGAGAATTATGGTAGAATGGTAAAGAGACAGGTGGACCCCAGTTGAGTTGGGGTAGTCCTGGTTTGTGTCTATAATTCCAGTGTCACTATAAAAGTGTTCTGACCTAGCAGATAAATTACATAGTTCTTTTATTAAGAGTACAAGTTTTTGCCCAGACTGGTGTGGCTCAATCGGTTGGGCATGATCCCACAAAGCAAAAGGTCACTGGTTCAATACCCAGTGAGGGCACATGCCTGGGTTGCCAGTTTGGTCCCTGGTTGGGTGCATACAAGAGGCTACTAATTGATATTTCTCTCTCACATCAGTGTTTCTATCCTTCCCTTTCTCCTTCTCTCTCTTTCTCTCTCTCTCTTTCTCTCCCTCCCCCCCCCTCAGAAAAACATTTAAAAAGCACAGCCAACTAAGCTGCAGTTGAGCCAACTAAGATTTGAATGACAATTCAGTCCCTTACTGTTGTTAGCAAGTAACCTAACATCTCTCTACCTCAGTTTTTTTAATGTGGAAGGTGGCGATAATAATATTACTTTCCTCAAAGGTTATTATAGAAATGAAAACAATATAGGTAAGATTACAGGGAACAGTAGTTGTCACCACCCTCATCCTCCCATTGGAGACTAGTCTTCAGGACTCTTTCAGTTTTAGTGTGAGAAATGCACCTCAAAGTCACATAAGCAGAAAAGAACATTCAAACATAACACAGATGTCCAGGGGGTTTGCTAGCTTTACATGATGCAAGGCTCAGATGCTAAATGATATCATGAGGAATTTGTATTCTTCCTCCATCTTTTAGTTCTCTTTTCCTGTATACTGGCAATGTCAACTAGATGGTAGAACACGTAGCTATGGAGAGCTCCAGATCGGGTGCTTAGAGTTCCTGACTTTAGAAGGAGAAAGAGCCTTTATTTCCAACTATTCATATCAGTCCTTAGAAAAGAGGACCGATTCCCATGGTTCCCATGGGGTGGTTCCCATGGGGTCCTGTATTCACTTAACCCCATATCCAGGAAGATGGAGCACGCCAATTGACCAGCCTGGGTTACATGCCCATCACATGGCAAAGGAAATGGATACCATTGATTAATTCTTTCATCATGCAGAGTTGTAGAGAAAATGTTCCCCAGAAGGAATGTAAGATAGACAAAAAAAAAAAAAACAAAAAAAAAAACAAAACAGATGCCTACCACATATATCTTTAACAAAAGTTTGTTAAATTGCACTTAACCCCCAATGCATGTTGAGAGAGTGGTCTCTGATATAGACACATAGAATTTATTTCAATTCCATAAAGAACAAAATGAAGAAGATAATGGATTTTAAAAAGCAATTTTGTTCAAAATATACAATGAAAACATGTGAGAGAATGTAGCCCATAGCAGACAATGTATCTTTATAACCTGGTTGCTCTTGCTGCTGCTTCTCCATTTGTCCAGTGCATCCCTTATCCTCTGCTCTCTGCCCTGCTCGGGGTCTTGAGACTGAACTCTTAGGAGTGTTGAACCTGGGATCCACCGGGTTCAGATCAGGGGCAAGGCTAGGTAATATACTCAGACTTTGCTTCACCAAGGTCCTGTCAGTCTCAAGCTCTCCAAGCTCTGGAATCATGTTCTCATCCCACTAATTGTTGGGAACTTCATTATGCCCTGTTGCTTCCTTAACTCTTGACTGCTTCTCTCCGCAAAGGCATTAACTCAACTCCACTCTCCTTGTTTAAACTCTTGAGTATGCCATCTGTTCATGGATGAGATTCAAACCCATAGTTTGCCTATGTTAGTTTTCTATTTTTCTATTATTATTAAAAATAATACATATTATTGTAGAAAAACATGAAAATACAAAAAGAAAAATTTTACCTAATCTTACCCCTAGATGTGATGATTACTTACAGTTTGAGCTATGCCCTTCTGTATCTTATTCTTTGCATGTAAATATATACAGAGTGGGGAAAAAGTAGGTTTACAGTCATGTGTACATGAAACAGTGTTTGTTCTTGTATTATTATTTGTTAATTATTATATTATTTTCCATATGAACAACTATAACCTTACTTTTGCCCCACTCTGTATACATACACAGATTTTTAAAAAAAAAAAATAAAACAAAAGTGGAATAAATATTAGGTTTAAAAAAAAATTTTTTAAGATTTTATTTATCTATTTTTAGACAGGGGTGGGGAAGGAAAAAGGGTGAGAAACATCAATGTGTGGTTACCTCTCTCATGCCCCCAACTGGGGACCTGAGCCATAAGCCAGGCAGGTGCCCTGACTGGAAACTGAACCAGTGACCCTATGGTTCACAAGCTGGCACTCAATCACCTGAGCCACAGCCAGGGTAATTATTAGGTTTTTAAATGGAAAGTTCTCAAAGGACAAAATGTGTAAAAATAGTTTACTATTCCTGTAAAAACTAGGTAATAGGAAGCTAATGTTTTCAGATTAAACCTCAATCATATAAAAATTACTTTATGTTTGTAGAACATTATTATTAGGATTATTATAACTTCGCCTTTTCCCAAACAATTACAAATAATTGCTTTAAGAGTTGTCTCATAAAGAAGTGATTTACCTTTCAGATTTTACTCAGGTTAGAAAAAAATCAATATGGGAAATTTTTTTGACTTGACTGGTTTTCCATGAATTCCTTTTACTATCATACCAGAGGAAAAAAGAGAATTGAAATGAGATGGAGCATTTTCTAATTTCTACTCCTATCTGGAGGTGTTATATTTAGCTGTAAATGAGAATATAACATTTTCCCTAGGCATTTCACTTGAAAGAGTTTTTTAAAAAACCTTGCCAAGTGATGATGAGTATTTTAAAAAACACAAAAGTTATGTATTCCACACTGAATAGAATACTGATTCAGCTATGCCTGTTAACAAGGAAAAAGGATCAGGGACTCTGTATCCTGGCAAGAATTGTCTTATAACTGGACCCCCAAGCATGGCTGGAACCACTCACAATGTTCTCAGCAATCAGTAGTTCCACAAAGTCAATGACTATGAAGGCCACTTCAGACTCTGGTGTGGACTGAATACTTACGTCTGCCCAATATACATAGTGATGTTCTACCCTCAGTGTGATGGGCGGAGAGACTTAGGAGGTAATTAATTTATGAGGTAGAGCACAGATGAGTGGGATTAGCACCCTAATAAAAAGAGACCTCAGAGTTCTCTCCCACTCTCTTTCTGTCACATGAGGGTACAATGAGAAGCTGTCTGTCTACTACCTGGAAGAGGATTTTCACCGGAACCTGACCATGTGGCACCCTGATTGCAGACCTCCAGCCTTCATACTGTGAAAAATTAATGTTTGTTGCTTAAGCCACCCATTCTATGGTGGTTTGTTGCAGCAGCACCAAGCAACTAAGACAGTGTCATTTAAAATGAACATGACCACATTTATAGGTCCAAGTTACGATCTAAGATGAAGTGTTTATCCACCAAAAAGAACTGGGAAAGATTTACTCATGCGAAGCTTGTGGAGCATTTAGACACCCACGCAATCATTTCTGTGATCTGTTTTCTTCACTTTCTCCTTTCAGATGACACATATTGCCCACTTTGTAGTTTCTAATACTGCTTGGGGAAGACATGGTGAATGTAGATTCTCCCCCTTGCTAATATATAGTCTCCAGCCCCATTATTTCAGTTTTTTATACCGTTGATTTTATAGTAATTCCTAAGAGATTCCTTCTGGAATGCATCATCTCTCTGACTCATCCACCTCTGGCCTCATGGCCCCAGAAAAGTCTTGGCCTGGGTGTATACCCTACTTCTTAGACTGGACCCTTCCACCTTACACAGTCTTTGTCAATGTTGTCTGGAGCCATGGTCTCCATATTGTTCCAGTTCCCAGAACTTGATCAATAATAGTAGGGCTTTAGAAGACATGCTTAAAGAGATGAAAAGACACAGAGGCATGCATCAGCAGTGATTACAAAGTAGTGCCTGCTCCAGCTTAACAATATCTGATGGTGTCTGTGATAGTGTGCCCCAAACTTCCTCTGTTCTCTTGGCCTAGGTTCTACCTCCTACCCTTCGTGCTCCCAGAAGCCCATCTTCTCCATGCATCCCAGTAGACAGCCTTCAGCACTATGCTGACATCATGGTGTACTTCCCATCATTCAGAAGCTTCATGATGTACTACACAAGCACCACCTCAACTAGCCCTCAGCCCAGCATGCCTAAGATACTGGGTGTTCTCCACTGAAGCACAGTAAATGTTACACATTAAGCAAAATCTGGGGTCCACCTGTAAAGTACCTGGGAACACCAGTGTCTTGCTCATTGTGAACCATGGGTCCAGAGCCTGAAGTGACCAAGACAACTTCACTGGCTTCATTCAGAAGAACAGGCCCCCATATTCATTGATTAGAAATGTAAGGGTTTGGCAGGTGGTAAAAGACAAATACCATATAATCTCACCTTTAACAGGAACCTAATCAACAAAACAAACAAACAAGCAAAATATAACCAAAGACACTGAAATTGAGAACAGGCTGACAGTCACCAGAGGGGAGAGGGGAGGGAATTTCAGGGGAAAAGGGGAAGGGTTTACAGGAACAAGTATAAAGGACACATGGACAAAAACTAGGGGGGGGTGGAAATGGGAGGGAGATGGGGTGGGCTGGGGAGGTGGGTTGGGATGGAAGTAAAAGACAGAAAACTGTACAAGAACAACAATTAAAATAAAATTAAAAAGAAATGTAAGGGCTTGGGTGCCTTCTTCAAGGAGCGTAATGTTAGAAATCATACTTGGACTGAGGCTGAAGACAGCTGGGATTAGCCACACTCTGGCCAGGATCTGGCCGTGTTTGGTTGTTCTGGTACCCTAACCACACCAAACACATTTACGCCTGGGAGGCCTTGCTCAGACTGTTCCTTGTGTTTGTGTACTCTGCCCCTAGATCTTGATAAAGCTGTTTTTTAATCATCCAGGTCTCAACTTGAACATGACCTTCTCAGAGCCCTTTCCCAAGCAGCTCACCCAGTCCCAGTGTTCTGTCATGTTACTTCATTCTGTGTCCTTGCAGGTGCCTGGCACCCGCAAATACTGCGTTTATGTTCTTGTTGTCTGGGGCACTTCAGGATGGGTGATACGCAGTTTCTCTGGAAGGGCCCTCATGTGCTTTAATGTCCTGTTATTGCCAACCTAAAGTTTAGAATAACAATGTTTTTCCGCAGAGATCCACATTTTCATTTTGCACCACAGGTTAGATGCCACGCCTACTTACTGATTCTTTTCTCTTTGCTAGTAGAGCACAAGCCCTGAGACAGCAGGGATTTTCATCTCTTTGGTTCAGTATTGTGTTGTCGGCACTGAGAACACTATAGGGAATATTGTAGGTTCTCAATAAATATTTGGAAAGTTAAATACAGGATTATCATATGACCCAGAAACTTCACTTCTAGGTATACTCCCAAAAGAATTGAAACATAAATTCAAACAAATAGTTGTATATTTGTACAAACATTATAGCAGCATTGTACCAAAATGTGGAAACTACCCAAATCCATCAACTGATAAATGGATAAACAAAATATGCTACATTAGGTAACAGTATTATTCAGTCGTGGGAAGGAAGAAAGGACTTATATATGCTCAACATGGATGAACATTTTCCTTAGTGAGATATTATGCTAAATTTTAAAAGCCAGACATAAGAAGTCATATATTATATGATTCCACTTATATGAAATATCCAGAGCAGGTGAATCTATAGAGATAGGAAGCAGGTTGATGGTTGCTAGAGGGGACAAGGGGAGGGAAGAGATGGCAAGAAGCTGCTTGTTGGGTATAGGGTTTTATTTCCGGGGCATGATACTGGAGAGAGATAGCGGTTGCACAACATTCTGAATGTACTAAATACTGCTGAATTGTTCACTTTAAGTGGTTCATGTTGTGTTTTAAAATAATGAATTTTATGTTATGTGAATTTTACTTTGATTTAAAAAAATAAATATTTGTTGAATGAATACTTACTGAGAACTTGTTTTGGAACTCTTCCCACAGCTCAGTGTATAGTGTTCTTCCCCCAGACCAGGGCTTCAGCAACCTCAGCCCAAAGCTTTTCAGTCAGCATGAAGATAAGAGCACATTCAACCATTATCTGGAAAAACATTTCAAACATTTGCTTCCACTGAAATGACACAGGTCATTGTTACCATCACAATGCCAATCCTAGAACTACTTTTTAGTTGTTTTCGTTTGTTGGTCTTATGCTATTTTACAATAAAATTTGAGATTATTTTAGATGCATATGCTGTTATAAAAAGTTATACAGAGAGATCTGTGTGATCTTTACCCAATTACCACAAATGAAAATAATGCAACCATGAAATTGACATTGACACCATCTATATCTCATTCAAATGTCAGCGGTATCATATGTACTCATCTGTGTGTGTGTATGTGCGCGGGGGTGTCCTGTTTCTGTATTGAAATGTAGCAACAGTTCCTCTTGGTATTATAGTCTGTTCACTAGTGAAAATTCCAGAGAGATCGAGGTGTAACCACAAGTAAATGGACCCAAGTACAAGTTAAAAGGAACATTTCTAAAATAGTGAGAGGGAGGGGTTTAGCAGTCAGGAACCAGTTAGTTAACCATGCCTCTTACACTCCCTTGACCCTTTGAGCTCCTCGATTCTCAGATTAGCTGCCCAGCATTTTGTTTAATTCAGCACAATGAAAGATGTGATACAGTAACATTTTCTCCTGTCACGAGAAAATGGGAAACTTGAAATTTGGTAAACATAGAGTGGTAGCATTTAAGGATACCAGCAAGATTGTTTTTACTTACAAAGAGCACTTGTTCATACAACCTCCTAATAGATTTAACTTAGAACTGGAACCTCAGGTGAACAAACAGACTTGAAGACATTTTCCAGTGTTTACTGTAAGGTCCATCCTATGTGTTAAATGAATTCATTTGAAGGTTCTAGAGACTGCTCCTTTCTAAACTGCATTCATTAAAAGATCAGGCCTTCCTTACCTATTTGGCATCTATTTCACAATCTTCTGCTAATGGCATGTACATTTTAGTCTTATTCTAGGTGTTTTGATGGTGCTATCCACAACCCCCCTCTCTCTTCCCCCTCACACACACACTCATGGCCCACAGCATGGTGCATGTCTCAATCAATACATTCCATTCTTCAATACACAATGACTGGTTCAGAAAATGTGAAAAGGGGTGCAAAGCAAGGGGGTCTCGAAATAGGAGATATTCCCACAGCTCATAGTTGGGGGAAGGGAAAAAGCAGATGATACGGCTTAAGATACTTTTCATAACAATGGCAAGATGATAGCAGTGTCTTTCCTAAAGGGAAGTAGGCTACTGTCCCAGGCAAAAGGCATATGTGACTTCCAAAGAGTATTCAGGGACTCTTGACTTAGCCAGGGGTGTTGTACAGTGCCTGCCTGAGAGGCAGGGAGGTGGAGGCCTGAGCATCACTGAGTCACTCTTGCCCTGACTAAAGATGGAAGCTAAAAGAATATAAATGATATGGGAGAACTGGCAAATGTAACACACCGTGGGAGGAGCTAGATAGGAGGTCACGTAGGCAGCTCTGGTCAGGATTTAAAATAAGGGTGGTCTGAAAGAAAAGGAGATTCTGCCATGCTGCCTGCAGTGAGAGAGGAACTCCTTCTGCTTCTCTGAGAATTCCACCATATAAGTTTGTCCTCCATGGGAGAGAAAAAGATGCAGCCATGTAGTTTGAAAGGGAGTTAGCCATGAGGAGACATAGCCATGCAGTCTGTAATGTAAGAAGCAGCCATGTGGTCCGTAATAAGGAAGGAGCTGGAGTAAGAAAGAGGAGAGCCATGGGAAACCTGCCTGAAGAGCCCAGTGACAGAGCTGATGGAGCTGTGAGAGAACCGGCCAAACCAAGCACAGATTCATAGGAGATGGCTGGAATGCTGAACTGTGGCCAGGATGCTGAGACTGTAGACTTTTGCTTCTCTGAAGGATGTACAGAGAAGCCACTTTGTTGGGACATGTGCCTTCCCAGACTTCGTCATGATCCAGTGTAACATGGCACATGTTTTCGATTATCACATGGAGGCTGAGGACAATGTACCCCAGATCCTGAAGGAGAGAACTGCTGCAAAAGGATGGAGACTTTGAAACCCACCAGTGTACTTTCCAGAGAGGATGGAGAAATGTTTGTGCAGCCAGCTTAAGAACAGATAAGGACATGGGGAACTATTGGGCTTGGTTTTGGCTTATAGCCTGGTGGGGAGCAAGGGAAGTGCTGGGTCTTGTGGGAGAACAGGGCTCTGAGCAGAAGTGCTCCCAGGCCCCTTCAAGGTTGGAATCCTGTAAATAAAAACTTGTTTCCTCCTATGCTAATTGTTGTATCATGCATCAGGAATCCACATGCACAAGCCCTGGGTTGTTTGGTTTCAAATGCACATTATCTGAAAGAAGTCAAAGAGATATAATCCCTGACCTTTTGCTAGGATGATTAGGAAAGAATCTCTTTTGGTGGACTTGAATGTGTTAATATGTAGACATAGAACATCAGTGAACACCAGCAGGGACAGCACGCTGTGAATGAAGCCAACATGGAAGAAAGCAGACCTGACAACCCTACCTGAGCATTGTTGAAAAAGTGACAACTGGCCCAAAATGGAGTCACTGATGTTAGGCCCACATTATCAAACCAAGACTTAATACCTAATCTAAGTGCAGTTTTAGCCTCTCTCAGGAATGTAACCTTTAACTAGTCAATGTGGAATTACCTGGTCAGCCTGGTGAGTCGATCTGCCTGATACAGCACTGCTTGAAACAATCTGCTCATCACTGGAAACTTCCTTTTTCCACCCTCTCTTATTTTGTTCAGGTCTTTGGAGCTCTTTCCTATTTGCTAAATGGGATGCTGCCTGATTCATGGATTAAACAAAGCCAATTAGATCTTTAAATTTATCCAGTTGAATTTTGTTTGTTAACAGCTTCTACAACCAACTATACCTAAAGCTCTAAATTTCTGTTACATGAACCAAGAAGATAATAAACTACCTTTTTGTATGTGCTTAAACATGAATTGATTTTTTTTTCTTGTCACAACTCAGTGAGAAGGATCAGTGGCAAATAACATTTATTAGGTTAAGCTTAGGGCCACAAATCCTTAAGTTAATTTAGTATTTTTCCTCTCATCATTCAACAATCCCCTTGTCTTCTCTGTCTGCATTACTGCCAGCAATAATTTGCCTGACCCATGGCTTTGGTGTTAGTGTAAAAGAAATACTCAGGTAGAGTAAATGAATGGCACTTTGAGTCCATTAATGCTTCTGACCCTGTGCTGTTGTCTTTATTTTTCTGATCATAATATTCATCTGAATATTACATGCATCACATAAGATATAATATTTATTATATTTTTTCCATTGCCATTGTCATCTTTTAAATAGGTTATGCAAGTGTAGCACAGCAGTTGATTATCTCTACTGCTTATTTAAATTCTGTGATGAAGTGGCCTAGGACTTCATTGTTTATTTATGTGATGCAGACAGCCTCTCTCTAAATCCTAATTCAATCTCCAGTCACTGTTTTGTAGGCTAGGAGCTCTAATGGCTGCAAAAGAAATGTTTGCGGCTTCATATGGTACTATTAAAAGAAAATTGTTCCCAAAGAAATTCTTATCTCCTGATTGGGGTGGGGGGCACTAAATCACTATAAATTATGGAAAAGGAAATTACAAATATGCCTTTCTCTTTTTTGGAGGCATTGTTTTATCACAACTGTCAAGTTGAGCAAACACCTATTTTTGAAAAGCTTTTTACATCTTTGAATTAAGCGCAAATGGAGAGTTAAGAGGTTGCATAATTATAGGAGCTAATGGAGCTCTGCTTTGCAAGGCAAAGGCGGGGTTTCACTGTTACTTTTTTATTCACAAATGCACCAGCAAGGGACAGAGGGTAGCAAAGACAGTTAAAAAAAAAAAAAAAAAAAGGAGAGAGAGAGGAAAAAAAGTAACAGCGAAATACAGTTAAGAGAAACAACCAACAAGATCACGGAGATCTGGCAGGAGAAAAATAAGAATCTTGAAAAGGAAAGCTGAGACCTTTAGAATTTCATTCCCCTGGGGCAGAGAAAAAGAGAAAGAGACCAGGAAGGGGTAGGGATCTCGGATTCTAATTTGTTTTAACTAAATAAGCACAGTCATCGGATTCTAATTTGTTTTAACTAAATAAGCACAGTCAATCCATCGATGTAAACTTTGATGTTAAAAAATTGCACAAAGCTGGCTGTTTTTCTTTAGCTCCATCAACGGTGATTTCAATGAGTTCGGTTCCTGCTTAGTCATATCTCACCCTGTGGGTGTGCTTGCAAGGCCAGCAGGGGGAGCGCAAGATTAAGGGGTGGGTTCCAAGCTTTGCAAGGCAACCTCTTCCCTGACTGGGACCTTCCAACCCAGCTTGTTGGTGAAGCTTTCTCTATTACTCCTCCCCTACCCACCTCCCTTTTTCTCCCTCTTTTCTCCTAGCCTCCCCCCAAAACAGCCATACTCCCCAAATCCAAATAGTCTGATTGGTCCTTTACCAAACGGTTCACAGGGTCACGTTCTTTTGGTGGATCCCATGATGGAAGGGAAAGAAAGGCCCCAGTGTGGATCAAACATTAGATATTATGTTGAGTGAGCCCTGGCAGGTGTAGCTCAGTGGACTGAGTGCGGGCTGCAAACCAAAGGGTCACTGGTTCCATTCCCAGTCAAGGCACATGCCTGGGTTGTGGGTCAGGGTCCCTGGTGGGGGTTGTGTGAGAGGCGACCACACATCAATGTTTCTCTCCCTCTCTTTCTCCTTCCTTTCCCCTCTCTCTAAAAATAAATATAATCTTTAAAATAAAAAAAATTATGTTGAATGAAAGAATTTTGAATACCAAGTCAAAAAATATATGATCTAATGTTAAATAAAAATAACAGGTTATAAAATTGGTAATGGTAGCATATCAATGTATAAAGATTTTTTTTAATTACAGCAAAAATAAAAATTTGTCAAATTAAAAGTGGTTGACTTTGAAGTGTGATGTGCGTGTATAGGGATGGCATTTGAGGAATCTTTTTTGCTTCATTCTGTATTTCATATGTGTGTGTGTACCCCCCATACACACACACTCTATGCAGTCAATGTATAGTACACAGTTTTGATAATCACAGGGAAAAATAAAAGATTGTAAGTGCTTGTATATATTTCCTGTGTTCTTACGCAATATTCTCTGCTTTAAAACACCATAGGGAAGTTCAGATGACCATACTAGGGAGCACCACAGAAAAAAAGAAAGAAAATGAGCTCTTATTGAGTTCTGTGTGCTAAGGACTGTACTAGGAGCTGAGGAATAAACAGATAAATTAGATGCACTCTGTAACATCAGGAAACCTGCAGTCATTTACCTTGTCACAATGGCTCCATGAAGTAGATAGCACAGTCATGCACCATTGAACAGTGGGGATATTTCTGAGATATGCATCATAAGGCAATTTTGTCTTTGTGTGAACAGCTTGGAGTCCATGTACAAAAACCTAAATGGCATAGCCTACTACAATAATTGTATGGGCTACACTTTTATATGACTCACAGTGCAGAAGGCTTATTTACACCAGCATCACCACAAATACATGAGTAACTCATTTCACTGTGGCTATCATGTCACCAGGTGATAGGAATTTTTCAGCTTCATTGTAATTTTAGGGGCCACTGTTGTATACATGGTTCCTCACTGACCAAAACGTCATTATGTGGTACTGTCTACAGGATCCTCAGTTTGACAGGCAGATTCCTATAGGTAAGTGACCCAGGGCCACTTAACCATTACATGGTTCACTGGGGTAGCCCTGGATTTTCACCTCCAAAGATTCTCCTCCTTCCCAAATTTGAGTCATCATAAGAGTCATAACTTTTGCCATCTCCTACCTTATAACTGTTACCTGGGTTATTTAATTAATGTTGTTCTTTATTTCAACCTATTTTTAACTAAAATTTATTTTTTAATATATTTTATTGATTATGCTATTACAGTTGTCCCATTTCTCCCCCATCATTCCCCTCCACCCTACACACCCTCTCCCACCCACATTCCTCCCTTTAGTTCATGTCCATGTGTCATAAGTTCTTTAGCTTCTACATTTCCCATACTATTCTTGCCCTCCCCCTGTCTATTTTCTAACCACCGTCTATGCTACTTATTCTCTGTACCTTTTCCCCCCTCTCCTCTTCTCACGCCCCTGTTGCTAAGCCTCCATATGATCTCTATTTCTGTGGTTCTGTTCCTGTTCTAGCTGTTTGATTAGTTTGCTTTTGTTTTAGGTATGGTTCTTAATAGCTGTGAGTTTGCTGTCTTTTCACTGTTGTATTTTTATCTTCTTTTTCTTAGATAAGTCCCTTTAACATTTCATATAATAAGGGCTTGGTGATGATGAACTCCTTGAACTTGACCTTATCTGAGAAGCGCTTTAAAAGAAGTTTTTTTCTAGTAATGTAAATACTAAACATAATTATGTTCCATAAATAAAAGATAACCATGAAATAAGCAAAAAAAAAGAAAAAAGAAAAAAAAGAAAATTATATACTGATGCTTCTGGGGAGGCTCTGAAGCTCTCTCTTTGTTATAAAATAGCAAGTGGCAAGTTCAAGAGAGAAGTTAAAGACACACTACCGCCCTACTGAAGCTTTCTCCTAGATGTAATCAGAAGGTCTGAACAAGTGCTGGAAGGGAGGAGCTTTGTGTGCAATTTAATGCACACCTTAATTAATACCAACCATGGCTTCAAGAAATTTGGTATGTGATGCAAAGCCAAGAAAAGTATCTCAGCCAAAGCAGAACAGAGAAACCTAGCAATCAGAAAGACAAGACTGAGTTTAAAGACAATGTAAATCAAATTTCATGACCATGAATCTCAAGATTATGGGAGTATCCTTTTTTTTAGTAACAAATAAAACTAAAAGCAATTTTCTTGAGAATAAAGAAGTATTTCTCATGTTTGAGAGGCATTCCATGAGAAGACTGCACTGAGAGAGAAAGAACATCAATTTAGGAACCAAGTAGATGTGTATTCATACCTACTCAGCAGTTTGTTACATGTACATCATACACGCTGAGTTTCTCTGGGCTTCCATTTATTTCATCTGTAAGCTTGGGAAAAGGTGCGACTGGCTTTCTATCATGCAATGGTCATTTGCATAATATCTTAGGTTAAAGGATAATTTTACCAAAAAGGTAAAATAATGACTCCCATATAAATAAAAATGAATACCTGGTGAATATTTTATTCAATTTATCAGTAGAAATTACAACTCACTCAAAGGAGAATTCAAAGAACAGAGACATAGATAAATGGGAATGCTGAAATAAATTTACAAATAGACGAAAACTGTCTTCTTCCACAATGGGAGGAGGAAATTCATTGACCACCCACAGGACAAGAATTATTTGCATTACTATAGTTTTCTCATGAACTTCTGAACTTTTCTGGTCAATTCAGAAATTTATAGTAAAATATTTTTCAAGTTAACTTTTATTTCATTGACTTATAAAGTAGCTTAGCGAAAGATAAGGTGTATATTCCTGTCAAACTACATGACCCCCAGAGGCCTGTGTTCCACTGAGAGAATAGCCAGACATTCCTTTTGTTCACTCCAAAGTCTTAATTTTTCCTTACACTTACATCAAGGCCTGCAGATATTAACACTGCTTTTGAAAATAGCAGATTTATAATACAAGATTAGTGAACTGAACAAATTATTCTGCTTTAAAATATTACCATTGTTGATGATTCTGTAGTAATCATCTTTTTTTCTTTTATTTATTTATTTATTTATTTATTTATTGTAGTAATCATTTTAATAATGGAAATGATGGGACAGGAAAAGCCTCTTCTGATTTTAAAATTGTAAGATTCTATCATCTGGCAGATTATAATGTTTATTTCTATTTTACTGAAGCTTAGTTTCAAAAGGTTAGGAGTAAATTGAAAATCAATCTGTAATAAAAATAAATAATTTCTGAAATTAAAATGCAAGAAAAAATAGTTGATAATAGAAAACCAGAAATAAACCAATTTTCAGTAAAATTTGAATTATATAATCCCATGTTTTCCTTATTTAAGAAATGCTGATGGGGGGTGGAAATGGGAGGGAGTTGGGGAGGGCTGGGGCGGTGGGCTGGGATGGGAGTAAAAGACAGAAAACTGTACAAGAACAACAATTAAAATAAATTTTTTTTAAAAAAAAGAATAAATTTGTAACACCGGAAAAAAAAAAGAAATGCTGACAAAGAATGACACAACCAAAGGTGAAAGATGACAAAATCTCTAACTCAATGTCCTGATCAATACAGAGATTTATGGTAAAGCAATTTCTGAGACTTTTTTCAACATGATCTACATGATTTTTAACTTACTCCTTTGCAAGTTCTTAAACAAAGAGTGTCACTTTATACAGTAAATAAGGTAACTGAATGTGCATTCTCTAAGCAATCAAATTAGTTTGTGAGTGTTTGGAAGTTGATTTCTTAATTTCATTTTGCACTCAGATTTCCAATGAAGCTCTATAATTCTCTTAACATGTCAGCACCACCCCTAAGCTGGCTGGTGTTTAGCATCTGTGTAGGGCAGTTCCCAGTGACAGACCAGCTTAATGATTCTCTCTTAGCCACAAACACCACCCAAGCCCTCCAATAAATTTAGCAAACAAAGCAAAGGAATCTAAATGACATTTCCTTCTATTCACAAAAACTTCAATTTTTATGTTCAGTAATTAATGGCAGTGTTTAACCAGGATTGGAATTTAAAATGGGGCAGTTGTTATTTACCACAGCCATGCAATAAAGTGTCAGAAGGTTATCAGAACAGGATATCTGTGTTTAAATGGAAAAAGATAAAGGTTTTGTTTTCCAACTGGAGGGAAGCCTGCTAAAACAGACTTCTAAGTATCGAAAGCAGCCCTCAGCACAAATGGTGATTTTCATGTTCTAGCCCTTCTTTCCTTTCTACTGTGGGTGACAGAAGCAAACATTAGAATATAACAATTCTGAGTGTCCGCAATGTGTGGAATCTTACTGGCATCTTCTTATGCATACTACACGTATGTATTTTGTTTCCTGTCTTACAGGAAGAGGGCAGCTAGCGTCTGGAAGAGCTCCGACACTGGATGGTAGTTTGGGAGCATGGGTGACATCAGGGCTTCACTTTGAACACCTTCTCAGTGTGTCCCATTTCACGTCTCATGACCTTTTTTTCTCACAGACTCCTCTATCACATTCTCATTATGATTCTAGCACTGTTATTTCAACCCTTGTCTTTGTATTTACTGGAAGAGGCATGACTTTGGAGAACTACTCATCCCTCTCCCTTACAGAAAAAGATATTGAAGCTTAAGAGAGGTTTAGGTTGCATGTGTAATAAACAGTCACTGAATTTGAACCCATATTTACTTAGTTCCTGAGCCAGTGCTCTTTCTTCCTCATAAATTACCTCCACACTGAAAAATAAATTGGTAGTCTTTTTAAAACTGATTTTTTGCCCTGGCTGGTGTGTCTCTGTAGATTAGGTGCTAGCCTGCGAGGCAAAGGGTTGCTGGTTTGATTTTGGTCTAGGGCACATGCCTGGGTTTCGGGCCAGGTCCCTGGTGGGGGGCGTGTGAGAGGCAACCACACATTGATGTTTCTCTCTCTCTCTCTTTCTCCTTCCCTCCCCCTCTCTAAAAATAAAAAAAAAGTTTAAAATGATTTTACATGTTCATTATAAAAATAATGCAAACTATGCAGAAAAATGCAAAATAACAAAGTAAAGGTTACTCGAATTCCCACCATACACTGAATAATACTCAGAGATATTATTTTCTAGTTTTTTAATGCATCTTACAAAGTTGTAATCATCCAGTAATTACATTATTCTATATCTTTTTATGTTAATTCAACATGATATTAACACCACTTTTTATTAAATGCTTTAATGATACGGTTGCTAATCATTGTAAATAATTCCTCTATAATAATGTCTGAGTTTAGTTAAAACACTCAGGTGACATTTTAAAACAATCTTGATTATCAAAATCTTTTCTCTTAGATATTTATTCCATAAGTAGAATTATTATATAAACAAGATATGGAATTCAGAATTAAGGACATCGGGTTTAATTATTAGCAGTTGCAAAGGGAACAGTATAGGCAGCAGGCACTCCTTATACAGAGAAGATGATTACTAAAAAAGTTATATGTAATAAAGACATTAACATTATCTGAGTCCATTATAATATAGGTTTATTTTTTTTAATATATTTTATTGATTATGCTATTACAGTTGTCCCGTTTCTCCCCCATCATTTCCCCCACCCTGCACACCCTCTCCCACCCACATTCCCCCCTTTAGTTCATGTCCTTGTGTCATAAGTTCTTTAGCTTCTACATTTCCCATACTATTCTTACCCTGCCCCTGTCTATTTTCTACCCCCTATCTATGCTACTCATTCTCTGTACCTTCCGCTCCCCCCCCTCCTCCCACACCCCTGTTGCTAACCCTCCATATGATCTCCATTTCTGTGGTTCTGTTCCTGTTCTAGTTGTTTGCTTAGTTTGCTTTCGTTTTTGGTGTGGTTCTTAATAGCTGTGAGTTTGCTGTCTTTTCACTGTCATATTTTTGATCTTCTTTTTCTTAGAGAAGTCCCTTTAACATTTCATATAATAAGAGCTTGGTGATGATGAACTCCTTGAAGTTGACCTTATCTGAGAAGCGCTTTATCTGTCCTTCCATTCTAAATGACAGCTTTGCTGGATAGAGCAATCTTGGATGTAGGCCCTTGACTTTCATGACTTGGAATATTTCTTTCCAGCCCCTTCTTGCCTGGAAGGTCTCTTTTGAGAAATCAGCTGACAGTCTGATGGGAACTCCTTTGTAGGTGACTGTTCCCTTATCCCTTGCTGCTTCTAGAATTCTCTCCTTCATTTTAATCTTGGCTAATGTAGTTACGATGTGCCTTGATGTGTTCCTCCTTGGGCCCAACTTCTTTGGGACTCTCTGAGCTTCCTGGACGTCCTGGTAGTCTATTTCCTTTGCCAGATTGGGGAAGTTCTCCTTTATTATTTGTTCAAATAAGTTTTCTACTTGTTGCTCTTCTTCCCCTTCTGGGACCCCTATAATTCGGATGTTGGGACATTTAATGACGTCCTGGAAGTTCCTAAGCCTCTCCTCATTTTTTTGAATTCTTGTTTCTTCCTCGTTTTTTGTTTGGTTGTTAATTTCTTCCTTCTGGTCCACTCCATTGATTTGAGTCCCAGTTTTCCTTCCATCTCTATCGGTTCCCCATGCGTCTTCCTCCATTTCACGTATTGTAGCCTGCATTTTCTCATCTAATTTATGAGGAAAATCAACCAATTCTGTGAGCATCCTGATGACCAGTGCTTTGAACTGTGCATCTGATAGGTTGGCTATCTCTTCGTTGCTTAGAGGAATTGACTCCGGGGTTTTCATTTTTTCTCCGGTTTGAGCCATTTTTGGTGGGTTTTTTTGTTTTGTTTTGTTTTGGTTTTAGTCTGGTTGCAGCTATTATGTATGAGGGGTGGAGCTTTAGGTGTTCCTCAGGGCGGGGCAGCCCAGTCGCTGGGTTGTGACGCTATAGGTGGGGGCGGGGTCTGAGAGGGAAGAATGGCGCCTGTTCCGCTCTCTTCTGGACTCCGGCCCTTTCCGCCGCTTCCCCTTCACCTGGATTATCTGCACACACGCGTGCGTGCTGTTACATAGTGAGGGGTGGAGCCTCAGGCGCTCCCCAGTGTGGGGCAGCCCAGTCGCTGGGTTGTGACGCTGTATGTGGGGGCGGGGTCTGAGAGGGAACAATGGCGCTTGCTCCGCTCTCTCCTGGATTCAGTCCCTTCCGCCACTTCCCCTCTGCCTAGACCGTCTGCGTGCGCAAATGTGGGATCCCCCTGGTCAGCCAGTCACCTTGTGCGTCCTCACTGGGTCTGCACAGTTGCCCCACTGTGCCCGGGGTCCTCCAGCCACCACCCGTGCACCTGGGAACTGCGAGCCGCTGCTACTTGCGTTCCTGGGTCCGCACCTCCACTTTCTCCTGCCGCGACTCCGCCCCTCTTACCGGTCTGGATGAATGGTTTTTGGACTTCCGTACAGTTCAATTTCTTATAAGTTCTGGTTGTTTTCTTGTTTCTAAATATTTGTTGTCCTTAATTTTGGTTGTGAGAGGAGGCACAGTGTGTCCGCCAACGCCTCCATCTTGGCCAGAAGTCATAATATAGGTTTATTACAATTAAAAAGAAAAACTATCCGCTTAGGCAACATTTACACTGTACAGAACGTCCAGATGAAAAGCAGAAAGTCACCTCATTTGGATGTGGCCATCTACACAGTGCTGACTGCAAGCACTGGTGATCTGGGCTCAGAGAACCTCATCTTCGAAGTAAAAGGAAAAAACAGTCCCGCAACACTGCAACCTTAAAATGATATGTGATGAAAGATGTTTTAAACATTTCTACAGGAAGTGTATAAAAAAATCACTGTTACATGTAACATGAAGTGGTCTGTGATAGACATGTGATACTCACAGCACTGACATTTTTCCACTCTCTGTTGATTCTCATGAAAGCAGACTTGAGGTCATCTGCTGTTTCCAGTCTAACCAGGATTTTGAGGAGCCACAAGTTGCCAACTTGCACAAAGGTGTTCTGTCTGTGGCTGTTAGATAAAGGATGACAAATTGTGGCATAAAAATGTTGGGAGCAAAGAACTGGCAGGAAGTTCTCAGCATTCTCAAGAAAAAATAAATGCAGTGACATCTGAACCCTTATTGTGGCCAACAAACCTCTTAGATGTAAAAATCACATTTCTCCATAACAGCTAACTTACAATCCATGAACACTTGAGAACCATGCTAATACTGTGTGTGAATTAGGATGTAACCCACAGGCAGACTGTGTCATCCAATGCCACTGACAGTGTCTTGAAGCCAAAACATCAAGCTCTCACAATGCATCCTCTTTAATAAAACCTATCCTCACTGGACTGGCATATGGGGTGAACAGACCGTCTCTACAATTTCCCCCTCTGTTATAAATTGCCCTCACCTGGCTAATTTCCCTGATTTTTTTTTTTTTTTTCATTAGGCTTTGCCAGTCTTCAAAAAAATAACCAAAATGCCTCCCCTCTCCTTATTCCATGATCATGTCCCTGTTATTGCCAAGGAACAACATCAACTTTTGCTGTGTGTGTAAGAGAGAGGAGAGGAGAGAAAAAAAGAGAGAGAGAGGAGCCTGAGAAGGAGAAAAGCCGACATCACAACTTTGAGAAAATGTTTAGGAAAAATAAGGATGCTTTATTCCACATCTTGAAAGCTGGATTTTGTAAAACTAGGCAGACACAGCTCTCTTGTCCCAGATTAAGTTATAACCAACAAAAGGTCAGTAAAATTGCTATTGATCTTGGCAAAGATGCCTCTGCTTGTCATTCAGATTTCAGCATCAATGTCACTTCATAAGAAAGCAGCCTCTGACTTCTAGGTGTAACTAGAACCTGAATTACTGTAACCACTCCCCTCATTTCACTACTTGCACAGCTCTCATGGCTAGCTGGCACTTTCTGCATGTGTAAGTGGGTATGTGCTTGCTTTCTGGTTTTCTGTTTGCCTGTACTCCAAGGACAGCTTCAAGAGAGCATGGCACTTACCAGTCTCACGGCAGCAGCACAGCAACAGGTATTGCTGGTGGCTTACTCAGGGATGCATTTAATTGTCTCTAGTTTCCTTTCCACAAGCAAGTAGCCCACTAACAGAAATAAACTAATCACAAAAATGCTACATTTCTTAGCTCCCTTACTGCTAGGTGGCCAAGAGATGGGTAAGAGGATACAAGCAGGAATTGTTGGGTGGACTTTTCAGGAAAGCAGATGATAGGGTAAGGTAAACTCTGGAACATGTGTTTTCCCTTCCTGCCTGGAATGCAGACACCGCTAGAGGGGGGGCAACAAGCCTGGAACCACAGGGCAAGGTAGAATCTGATGGGTCCCTGAAGAGTCCTTGGAGCCACTGTATGTGTACAGGACTGCCTGCGTCTAGACCGCTAACTACATGAGAAAAATAAAACCCTTATTTAGTTAAAGCCATCGCTTTTGGCATTTCTGTCTCTTGCTACCAAGTCATTCCTAGCCAATATATGGCAGTATTCCTAGTCCTTTGAACAGTTCCCAGCACATAGTAGATATTCAACCTTTATGGGAGCAAGAGGAGAGCCATTTAAGGCCATTCATAATCAAGTTGCAATAGGTACATATTGGTGCTTGTAGATGCCAATCATATTTTTCATCTCTAAGGATTATAAATCTATTGACAAAGACATAGGAGAAAAATGGAAAAGTCCATTTTAAAAATGAGCTTTCATTCATTCATTTAGTGTTCAGTGAACTCCTACTATATACCAGGCACCATGCTGGGGAGTGGACACAAATCAACACACGTACAGACTCACGTTCCTGTGCTCCTGGTGCCTCTCTTTAGTGAGGGAGGAAAGGCAATAACAAGATACCTGTGTGTGTTAGAAGTTGGGTGGCAATTTAAAGAAGACAATTAGAAAAGGCCTTCCTAAAGTATCATCTGAGTATAGATCTGAAAAGATGATGTGCCAATATCAGAGGACAGAGTGCTCTAGGCAGAGTGAACAGCAAGCCCATATGCTTCAGGTTACCATTTTAATGACAGTCTGAAGTCAAATTGTCTGCACCTGAATCCTTTTTGCCTGAGGGCTTTCTCTGGGTCCTGGTGCCTGCTTTGCTACTCCACATACTCCCTCCATGCACACACGCTGACTCTCTGAAGGGCTAACACCAAGGAGCCTATTGCACACTGGCTCCCAGACTTTGCCAGTGGATGAGGTCATCCTCCCACAGGGGAAGCTGGCTTGTAGCACAATTTTATTAGCCACCTTCCCTATCTTAGCTCCCTTCTCAATGTCTTAGTCGGGGGTGTCCAACCCGCAGCCCACAGGCTGCATGTAGTCCAGGATGGCTATGAATTCAGCCCAACACAAAATTGTAAATTTACTTAAAACCTTTGTTTCGCTCATCAGTTTTTGTTAGTGTTTCTGTATTTAATGTGTGGCCCAAGACAGTTCTTCTTCCAGTGTGGCCCAGAGACACCAAAAGTTTGTACACTACTGTCAGAGCATGTCCTTCACTTTCAAATACAGGATTTATGCTCCAATCCTTGTCTCTAAGTGTGTTCCTGGGGGAACAACCCGAGAAAGGCCCCAAATTTTGGCATGCAAGGAGGCCAGTAGAGCTGTAGCTGAGGAAGGAGGTGGGGAGGGAAAGGAGTGGTAAGAGAGGTTGTCAGAGAATCAGAAGGTCACAGGGCACAGGTCTGTGGGACGCTCGGACTGGACACCAGGTGAGATGGGCAGCTACTGCACATTTGCAATGACAGGTCCTGTCCTATGTTTCCAATGCTCATTCTAGCTGCTGTGCTGAGAACAGTTTGTAAACAGTGGTAGTGTTGGAAGCAGGAAGATTTCTAAGGAAATTATCACAAGTGATACAGGTCATAGATGATGAGGGCTTGCACCTCAGCGGTGGTTCATGGCTGTGAGACTGGACAGAGCACTGCCTAGACACGAAGCCAAAATGGTCTGCCCATCCCTCCGCACCTCAGATGAGTTTGTCCTCCAGAGAGAGCTGAATCATTGTGTAATCTTTTGTAAAGTATATTAAACATCAGTTGAATTCAATATGTATGGTGCCAACAATGTGCAAAACATCACTGAAGCTACAATTTTGAACAGATATAACCAAGTAAACAGATTTGTAAGGCAAGAGCAACTACATTGGGACCCAACAGAAAGACATACACATGTGAACCAAAACTCATGTACTAGAGAGTTCAGAGTAACACTATTACTCAGAGCCTCAAACTGAAAACCTCCCAAATATCCATCAGTAGCCAAATGGATAAATTTTAGCATGTGCATACTATGCAATACATGGTGATGAGATTGAATAAACTACTATAAACAATAACATATATAAATCTCACAGGCATAATGTGCAGAAAAAGAAGCCAGATACAAACATAATTCCATTTATGTGACATTTAAGAACCAGCAACACTCATCTATGCTGTTCTAAGCAAGGAGAATTCTTTCTTGGATAATAACTATTTGAGCAAGAGAAGAGCACGCAGGTGCTAGTAAGGTCTGTTTCTAGGGCTAGGTGCCGACTACCTGGGTGTGAACATGTTGTGAGAATGGAAATTCACTGAGCTGTGCACTTTCAAGTTGTGTGCTTTTCTGCAAGTATACAATATATCAAAAATGTTTCAAATTCTGGAGCTCTAGAACATTTATACACACACTCAAGTATGCATATATAAATGCAAAACTGATTTTGTATTAGGCAAAAAGGTGACAGCCGGATTATGCCATTTATTATGAAATTTTGTCTATTAAAACTTTATGCCAAGCGAAACAATCGGCAGGTGATTTATTCTTTGAGTTTTGCATGTAGTTGCAATCAGAAATAACATTGAATAGGAAATAATTACTTTATTCTCATTTTATTTCCATTAAACCTGCCCTCCCCTGAAACACACATCCACACTGTGCACTGAAGTATGCCCCTCAGACAATGAGGACTGCTGGTGGTGCAAACCACTGCAAGAACACGGCGGAAGAAACAACCACTGCTGCCTGGGGGAGGGGGGGGGTCTGGAGGGTATTTGCTGTGAAGTGTGAGAGTAGTGGTTTCCAGCACAGTGACCCATAGTTCAGGGGGTCGGTCATTAGATGAAATAAGAGTGATGAACTAGAGGCAAGCTCACATTCTGGTGGGATTCTGTTACTCTGAACATGAGTAAAGTTGTCTTATTTATGCCTCAACTTACCAAACTTCTGGTCATTTCCCCCAGCTCTGTGACAGCCCTAGGGGCTGAGAAGACTGAAATCTTCTTCAGAAAGTCCCAACCCTCTCTTCCTACACAACACGGTAACTTCTTTTCATCAGCTCTGACCTGTGTGGCTGCAACAGTAGGTTTACATCTCACCACACCGTTTGTATCAGTTCATCCACCAGCTGAATACCAACAACAGACTTACAGCTACGCCAAAGGGATCAGAAGAGTCACCCAGCCCAGCCCATGTTCTGTACCCACAAGATCATGAGATATAATAAAATGTTGGGGGACTTCCAGCCAAGATGGAGGCGTAGGTGGACACACTGTGCTTCCTCTCACAACCAAAATTAAGAACAACAAATATTTAGGAACAAGAAAACAACCAGAACTTATAGAAAATTGAACTGTACTGAAGTCCAACAACCATTCATCCAGACTGGCAAGAGGGGTGGAGTCTCGGCAGGAAAAAGTGGAGGTGCAGACCCAGAACGCAGGCAGCAGCGGCTGCCAGTTCCCAGGTGCACAGGTGGTGGCTAGCGGACCCCGGACATGGGGTGGCAACTGTGCAGACCCAGTGAGACTGCTCAAGGCTGCTGGCTGACCAGGTGGTCCCACATTTGCACACAGATAATCCAGGTAAAGGGGAAGTGGCAGAAGGGACTGGAACCCAAGAGAGAGCAGAGCAAGCACTACTGTTCCCTCTCGGAACCTGCCCCCAAATATAGCGTCACAACTCAGCCACTGGGCTGCCCCACCCTGGGTAACACCTAAGGCTCCACCCCTCACTACATAACAGCTGAGACCAGACAAAAAACAAAACAAAACACTGAAAATGGCTCAAACCAGAGAACAAATCAAAGCTTCAAAGCCAATTCCTCTAAGCGACGAAAAGATAGCCAACCTATCAGATCCACATTCGAAGCCCTGGTGATCAAGATGCTCACAGAATTGGTTGATTTTGCTCACAAATTAGATGAAACAATGCAGGCTGCAATATGTGAAATGAAGGAAAACGCATGGGGAACCAATAGAGATGGGAGGAAAACTGGGACTCAAATCAATGGAGTGGAGCAGAAGGAAGAAAGAAACAAACAAACAGAAAACAAGGAAGAAACAAGAATTCAAAAAAATGAGGAGAAGCTTAGGAACCTCCAGGACATCTTTAAACACCCCAACATCTGAATTATAGGGGTACCAGAAGGGGAAGAAGAAGAGCAACAAGTGGAAAACTTATTTGAACAAATAATAAAGGAAAACTTCCCCAATCTGGCAAAGGAAATAGACTACCAGAACATCCAGGAAGCTCAGAGAGTCCCAAAGAAGTTGGACCCAAGGAGGAACATGCCAAAGCACATCATAATTACGTTAGCCAAGATTAAAATGAAGGAGAGAATTCTAGAAGCAGCAAGGAATAAGGGGACAGTCACCTACAAAGGAGTTCCCATCAGACTGTCAGCTGATTTCTCAAAAGAGACCTTCCAGGCAAGAAGGGGCTGGAAAGAAATATTCCAAGTCATGAAAGTCAAGGGCCTACATCCAAGATTGCTCTATCCAGCAAAGCTGTCATTTAGAATGGAAGGACAGATAAAGCGCTTCTCAGATAAGGTCAAGTTCAAGGAGTTCATCATCACCAAGCCTTTATTATATGAAATGTTGAAGGGACTTATCTAAGAAAAAGAAGATAAAAAATATGACAGTGAAAGACATCAAACTCACAGCTATTAAGAACTGCACCTAAAATAAAAGCAAACTAAGCAAACAGCTACAACAGGAACAGAACCACAGAAATGGAGATCATATGGAGGGTTAGCAATAGGGGTGTGGGAGGAGGAGAGAGGGGGAAAAGGTACAGAGAATGAGTAGCATAGATAGTGGGTAGAAAATAGACAGGGGGAGGGCAAGAATAGTATGGGAAATGTAGAAGCTAAAGAACTTATGACACATGGCCATGAACTGAAGGGGGGAATGTGGGTGGGAGGGGGTGTTCAAGGTGGAGGGGAATGATGGGTGAAAAATGGGACAACTGTAATAGCATAATCAATAAAATATTTAAAAAATAAAAAAAATAAAAAAATAAAATAAAATGTTGGTGTTTTATGTCCCTATGTTTTGGTAAACAATAACAATTTGATTCAAGTGGTGAATAATTGAAAGGAAATACACTGAATTTATAGATTTGGGAAAAGACTGAGAAACTTATTACCCTCATGAGGCTTACTGAATAAGATAATGAAAATGAATCATAAAGAACCATTAGGATCAACATTTAACTTTAAACTTTGGTGATTCTGGGGATTGGTCCTTGGTCCTCAGTCTTTGGTCCTCTGCTCTTCTTTAAACACTCACTCCCTTAGTGACTTTCTTTTTCAATTTCATGGCTTTAGACATCTATATGCCAATAACTCCCAAATTATGCATATATCTCTAGCCAAGACCTTTCTCCTAAAGCCCAGACTCACTTTTCAACTACCCCCTCAATTTCTTCTGTCTAATGTCTAATAGAAATATTAATATTAACAAGGCAATATCACTCCTGTTCCTCCCCTCTACACATCACTGCTTGCATATGCAGTCTTCCACATCTCAGAAAATTCCCACTTCTTCTAGCCAGTTGTTCTAGTCAGAAACTTTGGAATCATCCTTGCCTGCTCTTTTTATCTTACTGTCCATATCCTATCCACCAAGAAATCCGTTGGCTCTACTGCCAAAATGTATCCATGGTCTGTGTTCTTTTACGTGATGGTCGGGCAGGGGTGGTCACAGAAAGAGATGCAGGAAAGATTCAGAAAAACAAGGTTTAATATAGCCAAGGTCCTAGGAGCACGAGGCATGACACACCACACAGAGCCCTGTGAGGAACCTGGTTCCTCACAGGGCTGAGGACAGGGGTATAGGGGAAACATTTAGGCTAGAGCCTTTATTAGGGTTTCTGTACGAGATGAAAGGCAGGGAAGGGTAAACAGTTTGAACAATTTTTTCAGGCTTTAAACTATAAAGTCTCTAGTTGCCAGGTATCTGGTCTTCAGATGATTTATTTTTATTTTTTCTATGTATTGATTTTAGAAAGAGAGAGGGAGTGAAGGGAGGAGAAAGAGAGAGAGCAAGAGAGAGAGCAAGAGAGAGAGAGAGAGAGAGAGAGAGAGAGAGAGAGAGACATCAGTTTATTCCACTCATCTATGCATTCATCAGTTGATTCTTTTATGTGCCCTGACTGGGGATTGAACCCACAATCTTGGCGTATTGGGACAACTCTCTAACCAAATCAGCTATTCAGCCAAGGCAGCCTTGGGATGATTAAGGCAGAGGAATATTGCCTCCTGGGGTGCAAGGACCAGCTAAGTGAGGAGAAAGTATGCCTCTGGATTAGTTAGTTTACATCAATGACATGTTGAGCCCTTTACTATCTCTAAAAATTGATTAGCCTAAAAGGAGCAGTACCTCTGGGCCAGAAAGATTTTTTTTTATCATCATAGCTTTCAGAAAATAAAACATGTAAACAATACAATCCAGACTCCAATCACATCTAATACTTCTACTGGCAATACTGTGGTCCACGTCATCATCATCACTCACGTGGATTAAGCCAATACTTGGAGCTCCTGGAGGATGGATGCCCCTCAAGTAAATGGGAACTGGGCAGGGTACCAACAACACCAATCAGTGACTTCACACGCAGTTGCACCTATCACCCGTATCATCTGACTACATGTGTTCAAGTGCTTTCCCTTGCAGCACAGACTACCCACTCATTCAACAAATATAACATGAGTGCCTACTCCATGCCATGTGGGGGGGCCCCTGTCCTGGGCACCAGATGTGGGGGGGCTCCACCCGCAGAGCCCCATCCCTCTGTCACAGATGAAAACAAAACTACCAAGACATGATCTGCTTGGGGAGGAAAGGTGGTCAAACTCTCAGAGGAGGATGACCCAGAGTGCCTTCCTCACTAGGCTTTTATTGGGTTTAAATACACAGGAATACAGGTTTACCATTTCAAAGAAATCTGAGGGCTTAATCTGAGTCAGTGTCTGTCAGGAAAGGGGGTTGCAAAACTTTGGGAGACATACTCATTTCCTCCTCGTACCCTTATCATTTAAATGAGAGCACTCTTAGCAAAGCAGGTTTCACAGGACTTTAGGAATTCTTTTTTTTTTCTTTTAATTTTTATTTTAATTGATCTTGTACAGTTTTCTGTCTTTTATTCTCACCCCAACCCACCACCCCATCCCTCCCCACCTCCCTCCCATTTCCACCGCCCCCCATAGTTTTTGTCCATGTGTCCTTTATACTTGTTCCTGTAAATCCTTCCCCTTTTCCCCTGAAATTCCCTCCCCTCTCCCCTCTGGTGACTGTCAGCCTGTTCTCAATTTCCATGTCTTTGGTTATATTATGTTTGTTTGTTTGTTTTGTTGATTAGCTTCCTGTTAAAGGTGAGATCATATGGTATTTGTCTTTCATTGCCTGGCTAATTTCGCTTAGCATGATGCTCTCAAGTTCTTTCTTATGCTCGATCACCAGGGGAACTGTTCTGGCCGGCACAGGGCTGCACTGTTCGCCCTCACAGTTTCAGGCTTTAAGCTGATTAGGCTCAGGAAGCAGAAGACATCTCCCAGATGGAAATGAGGACTCGGGCTATGTTAGAATAGCCGGGGGGCCAAGGTCCATCATCCCCTCTTTGCTGCAGCCCCCCCGCCCCAGGCCTTCCATGAGGGCCTCCTAAGTGGTCATGTCTGGCTTAGGTTGCCCCTCCCAAGAGGAGTCTTACCGTCATTGATTAGCTGACTAAGCACTGGGGCCAGAGATGGATGAGGCAGAAGCAGCGCTCTTGCCAGGGAGATAAGCTTTGTCTCCTTAGTAGCTCAGGTACTCTTGACAGAACAGACCCAGATGAAGTGGGTCCCTAGGCTCTTACTCAGCCCACCATGGGTGAGGGTTACAACTCCTGAGACCAGGCTGAACCATCTGCAACAACGCCATGCACTTTTCCAGGCATGTGGACACAGGGGTGAGCAAGCAGGCTAGTTTCATGGAACTCATGAATATGCTCCCCTCATAATTTAGACAGGGCTATGACAAGCCTGGAATTGACAGTGAACAGATCAATTTATTGCCTTATTCAAGTGTGACTAAAAATTGTTTTAAATTCTTTCTTTCTACTTAAAATATTCGACCAGTCTTCAAATGAATAGGAAAATATATTGACGGTATAGGCTCTGGTACCATTTCCAGTGTTGAGGGAGGGGGTTAGTTCCCCACACCAAGCAAGTCTCTGCAATAGCAACTGGGGGTCTTTCAATTGAACTCAATTCTGACACTCTGCCTGAAGATAGCATCTGATTCCACAGGTTAAGTGCTCAGCCTCATAAGTCTGCCCCTCATCTTTCAGATGCTGATCATAAGCCCAGGTTGTGCTTCTGACTGACTAGCTACAAAGTGGGGGTGCCAACAATCCCTTCCAACTTAGGATATTGGTTGTAAGACCAGGTTGTTACCTGTGCTTAGAACATACTGGCTATAAATCAGAGATGCCCATAATGCCCTCCTTAGGTTTGATTAATTTGCTAGAGTGGCACATAGAACTCAAGAGAAACATTTTTCTTTCTAGATCACTGGCTTATTATAAAAGAATATGATGAGGGTATATTCAGATGGAAGAGCTGCACAATTTATGTGGGAAGGGGCATGGAGCTCTTCTGTCCTGTCCTGGTTTATCACTCTCCCAGCATCTCCACATTTACCAGCTTGGAAGCTCTCCAAACCCCATACTTTCAGGACTTTATGGAAGTTTCATCATGTAGATGTTATTGATCATTAACTCCATTTTCAGTCTTTCTCCCTTCTCAGAAGAATGGGGGTGGACAGAAAGGCCCAAGTTTCTAATGATGGCTTGTCTTTCTGGTGACCAGCCCTCACCAGGAGTGCACCCAGAGTTCCCTCACTGGAACAAAAGATACTCCTTTCCTCCAGGAAGTTACAAGGGTTTCAGGAGCCCTGTGTCAGGAATCAAAGACTAAAAATTACAGTAAGAGATGGTTTTAGTGTTCTTATCACTTAGGAAATTACAAGGGTTTTAAGAGATCCGTGCCAGGAACTGGAGGCAGAGACCAATATATATTTTGTATTAGCTCACAAAATATAAATATATGCATATAGGTATATGAAGTCTGTCTGAAAAAATTCCAGCCATTGTTAATATAACGAGAATATTTTGCACAATATTGATGCAGCTTGGCAGCCAAGGAGAGTGGGTTGGAATGCATATGTGTGAACAATGACAACTTCATTGTACTAGTCAGTGGGGGCAGTAGACGCTGTTGAGTGAGCACATGTACTGTGTGGCCATCACATTCAAAATGACTGAGCGAGTAGACCAAAGAATCTGCATCAAATTTTGTGTTGAGCTTGAACATTTCTCCTTGGAAACTATTCAGATTATTCAAAATGCTGCAGCTATGGCAAATTGGTGATTGGCAGCTTCATCACAACAATGAACCCACTCACACATCATATCTTGTGAAGAGTTTTTTGGCAAAACATCAAGTCACCCATGTGACTCTGCCACCCCACAGCCCAGATTTGCCACTCTGCAACTTCTGGCTTTTCCCAAAACTAACATCACCTTTGAAAGGGAAGAGATTTCAGACCATCAATGAGATTCAGGAGAATACAATGGGGCAGCTGATGGCGATTGGGAGAACTGTGTGAGGTCCCAAGGTGCCTACTTTGAAGGGGACTGAAGAATCATTGTCCTATGTACAATGTTTCTTGTATCTTCTTCAATAAATGTCTCTATTTTTCATATTGTATGGCTGGACACCTTCTGGACAGACCTTGTATACATATGTGTATATGTATGTAATTACATATATGTATATACACATGTAAAAGTATGTATGTATAAATAAATATACATAAATATTTTTCTGGTTTTCTTTCTTTTCCATCCCACCTTTAAGTGTTGAAGGGACTCAGGGTGGAGCCTGTCCTAGGTTACCATGTTTTCTTTTTTCTTCATCTGCTTATTTCTCTGGCTGATTTCACTGGATCTCATGGCTTTAAAATCCACCTACTTACTTGTGGACAGCTCTTGGTGAAAAAAAAAAGGAAAAATGGTAGTGAAATCACTTAGTTCTACATACTAGAAGTGAAGGAGAATATCAATTCAGATTCCACTGGAGGGTACAGTCTCATTCATGAACTTAGAGCAGAAATTAAAAAACCTTTATCCAAAGTAAAGGCTCCACGTTGACTAAGTGGCCCAGGGTAACAAATTGATTACCCCATCTTTTTCTATTAGAGACATTTCCCATGGGAAGAATTAAAAAATATAAATGTGGTCCACTGGCCCACATGTAAGATAAGGCTCTCTAGCCCCCTTGGGCTTCTGTGAAGCAACACAATCTTTAAATACCCCTCAGGCTAGGGCTGTTGTTCTCAGCTGAAACTCTTTCATCTCTAGCAGATATTTGGCAATGCCCAGAGACATGTTTAATCCTTACAGCTGGAGGGGAAGTATCACTGCTCTGTATTGGGTAGAGGCCAGTGATGCTGCTAAACATCCTAAAATGCGCAGGACAGTCCCCAGCAACACAGAAATAACTGGCCCCAAATGTCAAGATTGCTGAGGTTGAAAAACCCTGGGCCTTGTCTTCCTCCTCCAACCCTCTCCATCCCACGAATGGAGCTCTCATTCCTTCAGTGACCTTCTAAATGACACAGTCAAGATGCTAGTAGCTTGTACAACAAGCTTTCAGTCTGGGTCTCAGTTTCTGTAGGAGTTAATCTGAGAAGACTGCCCCTGATAAAGCATACCATCTGGTATTCATACATTTGTATAGCCTTCTGCTCTTGAATCTAAATGGCCCCATGACCCACTTTAACCAGCAGAATATCACAAATGTGACACTGTGCCAGACTCAGGGCTACGCCACAGAAAGTCCTGGTTTGGCCTAAGTGAGGTGCCATGTAAGAGGCTCAGATTCCTGGCTAAGGAGACCAAACAGAGAGGCTTCCATAGAGAGGCCATGTGGACAGAGAGCTTTGCCACTGAGGGGAAGGACAGAGAGATACTTAGTGCCCCAGCTGAGCCAAGAGATCCTGTTCCGGTTAAGACATTAGCCAAATGAGCCTGCTGAGCACCCAAATAACCAGCCCAGTGGATGTCACGGAGCAGAACTGCCCAGCTGGGTGCAGTCAGCTCACAGAATTGTAAGAGATTTTTTTTTAAAGGCTGTTTAAGCCACCAAGTTTTGAGGTAGTTTGTTAGACAGCAATAGACAAATAAAACTGTTTCTTAATCTTGAAAATGAGAAGATGGGACTAGATTGTGATACCTCAAATTCTTTTTAGCTTCAAAATCTTTGATCTAAACAAAATCTTATCTGGAAGCACAATATGTGTGTATCTGTTAAGAATGCTTTTTTTGGATGCAACTGACAAAAACACAACTGAACTAATTTAGACAAGAGTGGTTCCTTTACTCATGTGGCAAAAAGTGCGGAGCCAGATGTTTGCTGAAATTTGGTGGCTCACTGAGGTCAGAATCAATGTTGTTGTGACTCCAGTCATTCATTTCATGCTTATGGTGACATGCTCGCAGGGTTACTAATGTACAGCAGTGATGCACATAATGTTGGCATTGAAAGGAGGAGGGAAGAAGAAAGGCAAGGTCAGTATCAGCCACAGGTGTCCCTTTTTAATAAGAAAGTCAACATTTCACAAACACTTTAGCATCAAGGACTCACCATGTTTCATGGGCCAATGCTGGGTCATATGCCAATCCATTACCTGCCAGCAAGACTGAGAAATTGAGGGACAGAACTGTCATGAAAGAACATACTCCACAGCTTGGAGGCGGGCCATTACCAATGCACACAACATCAGGGTAGAGGAAAAATTGGGGGATAAATATTGAGCAATGAATACCTAGCTTCTGAAACAATGTGAAAAGCACAAAAATGGAGCTGATCGGACTGAACTACAGGAGGAAGGGCATGATTCCTGTTCACTCAGCCTCCCCTTTCTTCACTGTTGCCTCTACCACAATGAGACCCCAAGGGGGCCTCTAAGAAGATTGCAGAACTTCAAACAACCAAATCTAAAAATCATGTGACTTGACAGATGATTTTGACAGATGATTTGCAAGATGATTTGGCATCTTGACAGACCTTCCTGCTCTTACCTTCTTGAATCTATACAGCCAATTGATATAATTTGTGTCAATATGATCACGTTTCTGTTTTTAAAGACTCTTTGAAAACAGAGTTAGATGTTTCAAAATCCACTGAGGCTGTTTCTTACTGGAGACAAGTCTTTTAGTTATGTTTTGATTTGGTTGTATTTCCAAATTCACAAACTCACAGTAAACAAATATGTCAAGCTCAGTCAAAGACCACTTAAATCATATACTAATTTGGTTGCCTAACTGATCATGTTCTGTGCCATTTGGAGAAGTTGATTTGCACATTGTTTTCTTTTTAATGCCATGATGGAGTTTGACCTTTTTAACAAAACAAAAATAATCATACATAAAGCTCCCTTTTGGATCGGTGGATGAAAGAAAGGGAGGTAGGAAGAAAGAAAGAAAGAATGAATGATGGATAGGACAAAGGATAACCTCTCAGAGCATCCTGATTGACATCCAATGGGGAGAGAGCAGGAAAAGGAAATCATCATTTAGGTTCCTGAGATGAGAAAAACATCCCTATGTTAGGAGAGCTCTTGGCCAAAGGTAAAAGGTGGCTCCTTTCTTCCCCATCAGCTTTTTTGATCAATTAGCTCATTTTGTAAAATACCAAGCGACAGACTCGGAACTATGAGAGATAGTTTTTGTTAGAGCTGTTTATAACATCCCTTTTATTTTCCTCTCAAAATGAGTAAGTAATATATTGAAACATAGATATTTTATACATTCTCAGAGTCTTTTAACTGCCCCTTCCTCTCTCCTTGTTAGTGCCTCATTCGCATGGGGTTATTCCTCCACTTCCAGAGAGGGGATCACTTCTGAGCAGATGCCAAGGGGTTAGACTTTACAAAAGGAAGAGAGAATTAGGTCCCCATGAGTGCAGACCTTGGCCAGTGAGAAATGGGACTTGGTGGCAGAGAAACAGATAACTTTCCCTCTTTTTCCTCACTACTACTTCTAAGTACATTGCCTCCATGTAACTCTTGCAGAAAAGTACTGTGTGCAAAGCCAACAGGTCTGATGAGTGATCCACATGACTCTTCATGACTGGCTCACAGTGCAGGGCATCACAGTGTTTTGCATCTCTCCTTGCCTGGCTTCACTTTTCCCTCAGCATAACCTCCCTGAGTTTGAACCTTCTAAACCAAAGTTTTAGTGCCTTACACATGGCTGCCCAGCTAGAGACCAAACCACTGGGGCTAAGTGCAGCTATTTGACTAAGTTCTTGCCAAGGGGATGTGAGCAGAAGTAGTATATACAAATTCTAAAGTCTTGTTCTTAAAAAACAATTTAGTATACATTTTCCTTTCAGCCTCCTGCCTCCCTTATTTCTCTCTTTCTCCATCACCCACTCCCCACTGGCTGGAAAGTAGCAGCAATTCAGTTTGGGAGTATACAAATCAGTGATGGCTGAGCTGTTATGCCAGTATTGAACCATTCATCACAGGAGTTTTAGGTGATAGAAAAATAAACTTATATATTTACAATGAAAATGAATTGGGTGCCTCAAACTTTGCCTCAGGGTGCCTAAAGAATTCAAGCCAAGACCAGTAATAATCAGATATCATCTACATTTTGTTTGCCAGCTTTCTTCTTATGAACAGTTTCCCCTTAAATTATACTAAATGCCCTGACTGAACAGAAGGTGCCTTAGGGGGCTGCAAAATTCTCTACATGCAGACAAGCATAGTCCATTCTGATTAAGCAAGTGATGGTCTGGTGTACATCATCCTGGTTTAGTCATCCTTGTTTTCTGTCATTCTAACTTCACGTCATCCTGGTTCCATGGTTGAAAGTCAGAAAATCTCCCAGAGTTGGGGTGCCTGAAGGTCAGGATCTATATATTTTGAAGTTAGTTCCTAGGATTTTTATACAAACATGCCGTTCATCTACAAGCTACATATTAGTCAGAGTGAGCACTTATAGAAATAATATCAAAAGAATGGTGGGATGGGTTACAATTTCCCACCGTTACAATTTTCCACTGTTACATTAGGAGGATAGATACATCTGAAAACCAATTCTTTTTTTAAGTATATTTTATTGATTATGCTATTACATTTGTCCCAATTTTCCCCTTTTATCCCCCCTCCACTCTGCACCCCCAACCCTCCAGCATTGAACAAATAATGAAGGAGAACTTCCCCAATCTGGCAAAGGAAATAGACTTCCAGAAAGTCCAGGAAGTTCAGAGAGTCCTAAAGAAATTGAACACAAGGAGGAACACACCAAGGCACATCATAATTACATTAGCCAAGATTAAAGATAAAGAGAGAATCTTAAAAGCAGCAAGAGGAAAGGAAACAGTTACCTACAAAGGAGTGCCCATAAGATTATCAGCTGATTTCTCAAAAAAACCTTACAGGCAAGAAGGGGCTGGACAATCCATGCTTTCATGGGTCAAGTACTACAGCTGTAACTCAGACCCAGCTTTTCCCCTTCAGGGTGACTTTCTTTTATATCTGAGGTGATTGACAGATGACATCTAAATGCAAGCATTGATCTTTGGAACACTGAGGAGTTGGTTTTCTTTATTTTCAAAGAAAAATGTGACAAAGATAGAAAGCATGCTCAAATCCTCATGCTATAGAGAAACACACACTTAAGAAGCTTTCAGGCATCCATTCATTTCTTCTAATAAAAATGACTAAATTAACTCTTTGGAATGGACTAGCCTTTGCCTGGCAGTGCCATGGTCTTCTGTTTTCAACTCTTTTTTAAAAATACATTTTATTGATTATGCTATTACAGTTGTCCCATTTCCCCCCTTCATTCCCCTCCACCCTGCATATCCCCTCCCACCCACATTCCCCCCCTTTAGTTCATGTCCATGTGTCATAAGTTCTTTAGCTTCTACATTTCCCACACTATTCTTGCCCTCCCCCTATCTATTTTCTACCTACCATCTATGCTACTTATTCTCTGTACCTTTTAAAATGAAAGAAAGACCACAGTAAGACAAATGATCAAGGTCTTGGCCTGCTGAGCAGGATCAACCTGGAGTCCTCTGGCAAAATACCAAAATCTAACAACAATATATCTGGGAGTATACAGGGGTATCAAACTCATTTTCACCAAGGGCCACATGAATCTTACAGTTGCCTTCAAATGGCTGAAATAATTTTAGGACTGTACAAATGTAACTACTCCTTAACTATTAAGGAGTCGAAATTACATTTGGCCCTTTGAAGGCAACCACGAGGCTGATGTGGCCCCTGGTAAAAATGAGTTTGACACCCCTGGATTAGAGGGATTATGGAGCTAGTATAAGAAGGAAAAATCCTGGCCCTGGCTGATGTGGCTCAGTGGATTGAGCACCAGCCTGTGAACCAAAAGGTCACTGGTTCAATTCCAAGTCAGGGCACATGCCTGGGTTGCAGACAAGGTCCCCAGTAGGGAGCATGCGAGAAGCAACCACGCATTGATGTTTCTCTTCCTCTCTTTCTCCTTCCCTACCCCTCTCTAAAAAAATAAATAAAATCTTTAAAATATATGAATTTTTAAAAAGCATGTTGATAAAAACAATAAGATGATGTCTATATTCTAGAACACTTGTTCTCCAATAGTGGTCCCTGGACCAACAGCATTAGCATCACTTGGGAAAGTGCAAATTCTGGACTCTAACACAGCCAGACCTATTGAATCAGAAATTCTTGTAGTAGATTCTACTAACCTGTTGTAATAAGCATTCCAGGTGATTCTGATGCATGCTAAAGACTGAGAACCACTGATCTAGAAGAAGCAGAAGGTTGTTATACATATTTATAAAGCATAAGTAAGAGCAATGTTTCCCCTTTATTATTCTAACACAGTCCAGGGTTATTAGTTTACAGTAATAGAAAAACCCAGCCACAACGGTCTTAGGCAATTAGCAACTATTACTTCTTAGAAACTTGGATGGGGCAGGTTCCAGGACCTATGGTGAAGGCTTGATCATCATGTCTTGGTATTCTTTCTTGGATGTGCTGTGTTTTCAGCCAGTCCATCAGGTGGCTGCTGCTGTTCATTCCATGGATCATATCCAGATGACATGGATCATATGACATGGCTTATCTAGATGATGCTCCAACCAGCTAAGCAACCCGACCAGGGCCAGAAGAAAGACTTTTAATAAATGGTGCTGAGATAACTGGCTAGCCAATTGTAAAAGATAAAAATTAAATGCATAATTCATACCATACATAGGAATAATCTCCAAATGGACTAGGCAGCCAAATAGAAAATGGAAAAATAAAACTATACAAGTACTAGAAGAAAAGATGGTTGAATTCTTCATTAACCATAGTGTAAGAAAAGGCTTTCTAACAATGACTCAAAATCTAGAGGCAATAAAAGCAGTATCAGTAAATGTAAATATAAACATAAATATATTTGACTATATAAACACTTATTGTGGTTTTTATGATCAAAACCATGATAAACAGAGTCAAAAAGACAACTGACAAACTGGAAGAAGATCCTCTCAACACATATCACATAGCTCAATACTACTAAAACATAAAGAACATTTAAAAATTCACTTTAGAATAATATAACAAAAAAAGGCTAAAGACCACATGAACAGACCACACACAAATAGCCCTTAACCTTATGAAAAAATGTTCAAACTCCCTCATAATTAGGCAATTAGAGAAATGTGAATTAAAACAATATTGAAATACTCTTTCTTACCTATCAATTTGTGAACATTGAAAATTATGATAACTCATTCTGTTAGCAAGACTGTGGGGACAATGGCTACTCCCATACATTGCTGATAGAAGTGCACACTGGTGCAAGCCCTACGTATGGGACTTTGGAAGTATCTAACAAAACTCTGGATGCCCTTACTTTTTGACCCAGCAATCTTCTTTCTAGGAATTTGTACTGAAGACACATCTTCAACAGTACAAAAATATACATGCATATTTGTACATCACTGTTTGTAGTTGCAAAATATTGGTGAATTACTTACATGCCCAAATATCGAATGGTTGAGTAACCAGGGTACATCACAAAGTAGAATGCTATGTTGCTGTTAAAAAAAAGAAAGAATGAAGAAGTCTTAATGAACAGATAAAAAGTGATTTCTGGAGTATGTTTTCAGTGAAAAGAGCAAAGTACAAAAGAATATATGTATATACCACCTCTCATGTAAAAAAGAAGGCGATAGAAGAAAATATATGTGTGTGTGCTCACTTGTAGAAAAAGAAATACATGACGGTAAAATGGAAACTAATGAAAATAGCACCCTACAGGAGATTCCCATGCATGGGGTAGAAAGAATGGAGAAATGGAGTGGGGGTGGAACAGATGCAGGGGGAGTGACCCTTCTGAGCAGAGTTCTGGAGTCTAGAACCATTTTAATGTTTGCATTCTCAAAATACAAATACATAATTGAAATCAACAAGGATGTGGAGGGAAGCTAGTAGAATACAAATAGTAACAAATGAACCTGTTTTACCCCGAATGACAGAATGACTGGAGGTGAGAGATGCACCAACTTTTTTTTTTAAGTAACTTCTAAAAAACAGCATTTTCACTATGTGTTATAACATTAAAGAACTGTTTTAGACATGGGTTAGCAATTTGGAGGCTATCTTATGTGTATTCAAGGACTGAGCAATATTTTATAGATGAGATATGGGTTTCTCCCTGTCAGAGAAAAAAGTTATAAATAAGAAAATGAGGCCCTGGCTGATGTGGCTCAGTGGATTGAGTGCCAGTCTGTGAACCAAAGGATCACCGGTTTGATTCCCAAGCTGGGCACATTGCTGGGTTGCAGGCCGAGTCCCCAGTGGGGGATGCATGAAAGGCAACCACACATTGATGCTTCTCTTCCTCTCTCCATCCCTTCCCCTCTCTAAAAATAAATAAATAAAATCTTTAAAGAAAAAGGAAAATGAAGAAGAATAAAATAAGCTTTGTGGTATTAGATTGGCATTAGAATCATCAGTATGAACCCATGATTATGTATTACATTTACACATACACACAAAGCTACACACACAGATAGATGTAGAAATAAATGTAGATGTGTGTTAGTATACATGTATATATTTCCTAGTGTGTTCTGGTGAGAGGATCCAGAGCAATGAAAACAATGACATAAGTACAGCATAGGGAATACAGTCAATAATATTGTAATAACTGTGTATGGTACCAGGTAGGTACTAGAGTTATCAGGGGATCACTTTGTAGGTTACATAAATTGTCTCATCACTATGCTGTACACCTAAAACTAATATAATATTGTAAGTCAGCTGTAATTTAAAAAGGAAGAGAGACTTCCAGCCAATGTGGAGGCATATGTAGATATATTCTGCCTCCACTCATAACCAAAGAAGAAAAACAAAAAATTTAAAAACAACAATTAACCAGAACTGTCAGAAAATGGAACTGTATGGAAATACAACAACCAAGGAGTTAAAGAAGAAACATTCATTCAAACTGCTAGGACAGACAGAGACGGGCAGCCAGAGTGGAGAAGACTCAAGGCAAGGCAGTGGCTGGAGGACTGAGTGAAGCAGCAGCTGGTGGAGCAGATTATCCCACATTTGTGCGCAGATAAACCAAGAGGAACAACTGGGGAGTGAGACAGACCACGTAACCCAGAGTTCCAGCATGGAGAAATAAAGCCTCAAAACCTCTGACTGAAAAAACCTCTGGGGATTTACATGGCAGGAGAAACTCTTGCTCAGCCTCACAGGAGAGTCCATTGAAGATATCCACAGGTTCTGAGAACATACACAAAACCACCCACCCAGGAATCAGCACCAGAATGGCCCAATTTACTTGTGGGTAGCAGAGACAGTGACTGGAAGCTGGCTGAGAGCCAAACAAGCAGCATTGTTCCCTCTCCAAACCCTCCCCCACATTCAGGGCCACAACAGAACAATGTGGGTTGCTCCACCCTGGTGAATACCTAAGGCTCCACCCCTTATTACATAACAGGTGTGCCCAGACAAAGAAATATGACCCACATGAAAGAACAGATCAAAGCTACAGAAAAAATACAACTAATTAACAAAGAGATAGCCAACCTATCAGATGCACAGTTCAAAACACTGGTAAACAGAATGCTCACAGAAATGGTTGAGTATGGTCGTACATCAGGACAAAGTGAAGGCTATGAAAAGTGAAATAAAGGAAAATGTACAGGGAACCAACAGTGAAGAAAAGGAAACCAGGACTCAAATCAATGGTTTGGACCAGAAGGAAGAAATAAACATTCAACCAGAACACAATGAAGAAAGAAGAATTAAAAAAAAAAAATTGAGGAGAGGCTTAGGAACCTTTGGGACAGCTTTAAACATTCCAACAGCTGAATCAAAGGAGTACCAGAGGAGAAGAGGAAGAGCAAGAACAGGAAAACTCATTTGAACAAATAATGAAGGACAACTTCCCCAATCTGGCAAAGGAAATAGACTTCCAGGAAGTCCAGGAAGCTCAGAGAGTCCCAATAAGTTGGACCCAAGGAAGCACACACCAAGGCACATCATTATTACAATACCCAAGATTAAAGATAAGAAGAGAATCTGAAAAGCAGCAAGAGAAAAGGAAACAGTTACCTATGAAGGAGTTCCTATAATACTATCAGCTGATTTCTCAAAAGAAATCTTACAGGCAAGAAGGGGCTGAAAGGAAGTTTTGAAGTCATGAAAGGCAAGGACCTACATCCAAATGACTCTATCCAGCAAAGCTATGATTTAGAATGGAAGGGCAGATAAAGTGCTTCCCAGATAAGGTCAAGTCCAAGGAGTTCATCATCACCAAGCCCTTATTATCTGAAATGTTAAAGGGACTTCTCTAAGAAAAAGGAGAAGATCAAAACTATGAACAGTAAAATGACAACAAACTCACAACTATCAGAAACAAACCTAAAAAACAAAAACATAAATGAACTGAGCAAACAGCTAGAACAGGAACTGATTCACAGAAATGGAGATCATAGAGAGGGTTATCAGCTGGTGGGGAGGGGTGAATAGGGAAAAAGGTACACAGAATAAGAAGCATAAATGGTAGGTAGAAAATAGACAGGGGGAGGTTAAGAATAGTATTGGAAATGGAGAAACCAAAGAACTTATATATATGACCCATGGACATGAACTAAGGTGTGCAATGACTGTGGGAAGAGGGGTACAGGGTGGAGGGGAATTAAAGGAAGCAAAAAATAGGACAATTGTAATAGCATAACCAATAAAATATATTAAAATTAAAAAAATAAAATTAAAAGTTAAGAAATAAATAAATAGAAAGACAAAAGAAAGGAAAGAATTATCTTCTAGTGGTAATGCGTATATGTCATTCACAGATCATGGTCTCTATGCCACTCCCCAACAAAAGGAACCAGGACTTTTTAAAACAATGGTTGATTCCAGGGATGGAGGATAGAAAACATGAGATGAGCTTGGAACTGTTCGTAAAAGTGATGGGGCACCTTGAATGGGCACAGGAATCAACATGAAAGCACTTCCAGTAGCCAAAGCTGGGACAATTTGAGCTGTAAAATAAATACTGATGGTAATGCAGTATAACACATAGAATAAAGTAAACTTCCATTCATATATAAATTGATATTAATTAAAAATTAAATAAAGAAATATGGGGAGGGGGCACCTCTTCCTTATAGCAGAATTCCAATTCATAAATGTAGAAGGAATGATGAAATTAGACAACTACCTTTGTCAAACAGTAACAATGGATGCTAAAATTAGCAGGTAAATGTATGATGAGTAATGAGATAGTGGCATAGTCTCAAAATATCTACTAATGAGATATTTATTAATTAGAAAAGAGAAAATAATAGCTTTATAGTCGAGAAATCTGGCAGACAGCACCTTTATCATGTGTTCAAGACTAATACCGGTAATTATCATATATCTCCAGATATGTGGCATCAAGAAGGGCACAATATCATTTCTGTGGCATCCTTGTAAAAAAGGCATGACCAAATTTAATCATGAAGGAACATCACACTAACCTAAATTGAGGAACATTATACAAAACAATGGACCAGCCCCTTAAAATGTCATGAAAGGTAAGAAAGATAGAGGAACTGTCCCAGAGTGGGGTGGACTAAAGAGATAACAACAGGATAGAGTGTATGAACCCAGCTTGGATCCTGAATTAGAAAAAGAACATTGGTGGAAAAATTGAGATAAGGTCTATAGGATGGTTAGTAGTATTTTATCAATTTTAATTTCTGGGTTTTGACAAGTGTTTCGTAATTAGAAAATATGTTAACACTTGGAAAAAGTGGGTGAAGTTGGTATGCAGGAATTTTTGTTCAACTTTCACAATTTTTTTGGTAAGGTTGAGATTATTTCAAAATGAAAAATTACAAAAAACAGAAAAGAATACTGGTTCCCTTTGGGTACCAACTGGGAGGTATGGGAGGAAACCTGGGGTACTGGAAACATTCTCTATCTTGATCTAGCTTAAAGTATGGTGGCACATGCACATTTAAATTTCAGTGAGCACTGTGGTTAAGGTTTATGCACTTTGCTGTAGGAATGTTATTCCTCAATTTTTTAAAAAAGTGTTTAAGAAAAGAACGAAATCATTTTTGATGAAGAAAAACTGATGAACAAGCTCAGTGATTTGCATTGACTAGGCTCCTCATAAAAATCCAGAAATGTACTATTTACAGTCATGGTGCTGTCAGTGAATATTGCAATTCCCCAGGACAGACCTCAGATGTTACATTCACAGCCCAAGTTAGCATTTCGAGAATACCTACAATTGGCAGACACTGTGTGGAGTGATTTTTTTATTTCACTGATTTTTCATGACAAAACAGTGGAGATTTTAGTATCCACCCCCACTTTTTAAGATGAGGAAACCAAGTCTCAGATGTGAGAAGCATTAACTACCCAGGCAGGAGCTGGCAAAGCCAGCACTTAAAGCCAGATGTGTCTGCTTCTTGGTCCTGGATGTTTCCTGCTATCCCACACTGCCTCAACATTATGATTTTGACTTGTATTTTTAAAAAATGAATTCCAAGTCATTTTCATGGTTATAGTTGTTCAACCTGTACTATGGTCAGGATTTCATGATTTTTAGGGGCACTATATCCAAAAAAGAAAAGTCTAATTAAAGAAAAGTTTGGGCACCTGGCTCTTTATAAAGAAATGTGATTTCAAATGTTTGGAAAAAGTCTTTAAGTTGAGTTTTTTATCAGCTTGATTTATTTTTCTTCTTTTGCTAACTTGTAAACTTCACTTAACTTTCCTTTCAATTTAAGTTGAATGCCTATCACTAAGCATAATAAAATATTAGAACAAGTTCAGACAGACTCACTGTCAAGTCAATGGGTGATGACGAAGTAATTCCCTCGCAGAGTACTTCTTTGTATCTCTTTCCCACACATATTAGAGACTGGCCTCTTGTACCTCAAACATCTCTTATTCCTATTAGTCCAGGAATCCTGAAATCATCTCAATCAAGACACATTGTTCAGTGGAGTCATCTGTGGGCAATACAATCTGGTGTTTAAGACAACAGACCTTAAATCTGAAACACCTGGGTCAAGTCCTGATTTCCTCGTTCTTTCAGTGGTATGACCTTAGGCAAGTCATTTCAGTTCCCTCAAGTTTAGTGTCCTTATCATTAAAATGAGATGACTGCTGCAGCTACTGCTGCTACTGCCGCTAGCGCTGCTACCACTAGCGCTGCTACCACTAGTACTACCACTAGTACTTCTAGTACCACCACTGGTACTGCCGCTACTATTACCACTAGTATTGCCACTGCTACTGCTACCACTAGTACTACAACTATCACTAGTATTGCTACTACTAATAGTAATGCTACTACAATCTATTGTTTTTGAGTTGTGGGAGTGATAAACAAGGTAAAGCATGTAAAACACTTTGCATATTCTTTGACATATAATCGTTGTTAACTATTATTGATTGCTGGCACTAATTCAAGCTAACTGATATTCTACTCAGTATTCTAGTGCTCACCCAGGTATTTGTATTGAGAACCTACAATGCACAAAGCATTCTGAGGGACACAAGGATTGATCCTTTCATTGTGTCAAAGTGAAATGATTTTACTCTGGAATTTATTCTAAAGATACTTGATGTGCATCTACAATGTGCCAGCCATTGTATCAGGTTTGAGGGAAACAGTGGCATATTAAAGTCGCCACACTCCTGAAACTTAATATTCTATTGGGAGGAAACAGACAATAGACAAGTAAAGAAACACACAAGAAGATTGCAGTTAGTGGAGCAAGTGAAGCAGGTTTATGTAACAGAGAGTATCTGAGGGATCCACTGGTTGATTTGGTACAGCCTCCTACTCCTTGCCCTTTCTTTCTGTCCTGATCTATCTGATTGCTTATGTGCCCACAGAGCCAGAGCAGCCACTTTGGACAAAATGTGGATGTGGATGGCGCAAGGTGGAGGGGCCTCCATCCTGGCACCATGCTGCCCAGCTTCTCCTGTCCTAGCCACTGCTTTTTTGTGTTTTAGTCACTCACAGCAAAGCTTAACAATATCCAAAACAATTATTTATTCTCCTCTGAGGACTTCTCTGCTTCCAACCTTATCAAATATGGAAATTTGGAACAAAAACTCATAAAAGTAGAGAGAACGCCATAAAGTACAAACTAATAGTAACAATTTGGACTTATTTTGTATATACATTTTTATACTTTTAGTAACCTGTGAATCTTTATTCCTATTCATAAACATCAAAGTAACTTTATGGATTACCTACTTCAAGCCTCATGCAAAAGATGAAAAATCACAGTCCCCGTAGTCAAGCAGCTTCTTAAATAAGTGGCTGGTCCTAGCTTTAACCCTGGTGTGAGAAAGCCTCAAGCCTGCTCCTTCCCCTCCCCCACAGTATCTCAGGGAAAGCAGAGAAAGTGAACAGAAGAGAAAAGAGAACCATGTCACGTGATAGAAAAAGTATTAAATAAATGGCTTATGATTAAAAGGAGACAAAAGCAAGAATAACGATGAAAATAAAAACTTGGTGGAAGCCCCACCTCCATGGTCCTCTTCATGGCATCTAGTTCTATCTTTTGTGGGTGGAGGCACTGCCCAGAGCAGGATTCCTTACCTAGGGAAGAAAGCTCTCATACTTTGCTGTATGGCTGTCTGATCAAGTCTGCCCGTCTGACCATTGCTGTTATTATTTCAAATAAAGTTTTATTGGCACAAAGCCATTCCCATTCATTTATGTGTTGGATATGGCTGTACTACAATGGCAGAGGTTAGCAGAGACCTTTTTAAGGAAAAGTTTGCCAACCTCAGCTCTGTGGTGTGGCTATACCTTAAAAATGTTCCTGATTCTTCTATAGCAGCTCCCCTTGTGCCATCAAGCTAAAGCACTGGTAACAATACTAAAAATCCATTTTCAAGATTTTTTTCTATTTATGAACATATACATTCAGGGGAAATGCTGAACCTCTGTATGCTAAAGAAAACTTTAAATGCTCAGCTAAACTAAACACAACTTCCCCTCCTGTTATGAGTGATCAGTCTATACACCAGGAGACACCACCAAGGATCTTGTTAGCACATGCCCTTGAACATGTCTGCTATGTTGCTTAAAATATGACTGTAGCTTTAATTAAGTTTAAATCCACTGGATTCATACTTTACTGAGTCATGATAAACTAAAGTGAAAGAAAATGGAGTAACTTGCCGTAAGGAAGATGGCTTTTAGAATGCAATTGGTAAATAGAGTAGAAAGGGCAACTCAGTTCTGTTTTGAACCAACAGGAAAGTACAGTGATTCCATTACTCAGAGCAATGTTCTCACACACTTACTCTTGGAGGGGGAACCCAGGGTTTTAATCATCTGGTAATGTACTTGCGTTGAATCTTGCAGATTTGTCAAAGGCCATAAATGAACTGCAGTTTTATCTCTTTTTCTATTTGGGGCCAGCTCTATTTTTCATCCACAGGACAAGCAACTTGAAACAGAGAGCACAGCTGGGAGGGGAAATGATCCTTCCCAAGAACCCTGGGCCCTGGGTGCTGCCCCACGCTGTTTAAAAAATAACTAGGTAAGGGACTCCAGATGCTGCCTGCAACCAGGATTTCCCTGAAACCTCCTTCAAGACAGCAGAAGCAGAAGGAGCTGCAACATTTAATGTTTTTCTGGGGAGCCACTTTTGGGTAAAGTTTGGTTTCTGCGTTGGTTCACGGTGGCCACACACTGTCATGCCTGACTCTGTGTAATCCTTTTCCTGGGTAATTTCAGCCACTTGTCATTTCTGTTTCCTCTTGGCTTCAGTTGTGTGGTGGAGCTTTTCTAGGGCGTACATGATCAATCTCCTGTGAATTATTCACTGGGTGGATCATGCCAGGCATGTTTCTAATCCCAGCTGGGCTTCCGAATGCCACCCAGCATGATCTCAGCAAAACCCTTCTCTGTCATCTTGTGTGCTTGGGAAATGAAAGCCAGTTTGAATTGGTTAACTCTGTTCTCTGCCTAAGAAAAAGAGTAATATCAGGTGATTAAGAAGAAAGTCTTTAGGAATAAGACACACTTGGATCTGAGCATCAGTTTTGCCTCTTACTGGCTATATGGCCTGCAGTCAGTTACTTAACTGCTCTGAACCTGTTTTCTCATTATTAAAATGAGGTGGCAATACCCACCTCCCAGGCTTGCTGCAAGGATTAAAGAAATGCACATATAAAGAGGACTTAGCTCAGATCCTTAGAATAAATGTTCATAAATTAGAGTAAAGTTTCTGCCTAGAACTGTGAAGAAAATAATATCAACAAAGCAATAAAAATATGAGCAAGAAACATTGACAGCTCACATAAAAATAAATGTCTCTTACCCATGTGAAAAGATGTTTGATCTCACTTATAATAAGAATAATGCAAGTCAAAACTATACAAGGATATCATTTTTCACCTATCAAGTTGGCAAAAATCCAGTTCAAAAATTGTACAAAGTGTTCTGTAATAAATAGTGGAATTAGGCACTTTCACACATTGCTGGCAAGAAAGCAAAATGGTACAACCCTTTGGGAAGCTTATCAGCAAATCCTATTAAAATTAAAAATTCATTTACTTTTTCTCAGCAATTTCACTCCTGAGATTTTTTTTACAGCTATACTTAAACTAGAATAAAGTAAAGTGACAGATAAACTCCATTATTGATTGCAGAGTTGTGTGCATGTGTGAACAAGAGACTGGAAACATCCAAGTGTCCATGTGGAGAGGAGCAGATAAATAAACCATGCCATTTTTACACAGTATTACACAGCTGTGAAAAAGAGAATGAAGTTCTCCATGCCCTGAAAATATCTCAGGATAGCTAGTACATGAAAAAGACAGGATGCAAAAATAATCCACATAGTATCCTCATTTCAATGTACAGAAGGGGAAATAAGAATATGGTTATAGCCCCAGCCGGGCGGCTTGGTTGATTGAGGCATTGTCTTGATGCACAGGGATTCTGGGTTCAATCCCTGGTCAGGGCACATGCAAGAATCAACCAATGAATGCACAGATGACTGAAACGGTAGATCAATGTTTCTCTCTTTCAAATCAATAAATTAAAAAGATTTTAGTGAATATATTTGTATTTGTTTCTATCTGCATAAAAATAAACAACAGGAGGCTATGCAAATTATAGGAATGGTTATGAGTAAGAAGCTAACAGTGGGAAATTGGGTACGTGGGGGTCAAGAGTTAGAATAAAATTTCTTGTGATTTTATTTTCATTTTCAATCATGTGACTATATCACCAACTCAAATATTACAATCAAAATAAAGAAAACATTTAATGATGTCTAAAATAAATAAGGACTTCCCAAATCAAATCAGAAGCTATATATAAACTTTCTTTAATCTTGAACATATTTCTGGTCCCATTATGGGTGGTAAGCTTTGAAGACAGGGCATGTCCTGTGCATCACTGTAACCTGGGTGGCCAGCTGTGTGCGTCACTCTGAGTCAGGTAGTTAAATGCACACTTTTTACTGAACCAGTGAATAAAGGAATGATCTTGTCAATTTCAAATACAAAGAGAATGATCATTAGTTGACTATTAAAAACAAAGAACCAAGGAATAACATGAAAACAGCGACGTTTTTATTTTTAAAACAGGAAGTAGAAAGTTGACCACTGAAGTAAACGCTCAATGACCTAAAAGGGAAAAAAGAAAACTATAAATGTATTGCTCTGTGAACTCTATGGGTTACTTTAATGCAGCTTCCTTTTAGGGATTTACATTTGAAAACTGAAACATGCTCTCTCAACAGGCTGGGAAGGAGGCGCTTGCCTCCCCATCATGTTAAACCTGAGGGGGAACCTGTTCGGTAGAAGAACACGTTTCTCCACAGAACGCTCCACTCTTTCCTCATGACCAATCAACCCCCTAGGAGGAATGGGGAAAAGATTGCCCCAAACAAATGACCAATAAAATGACTTCTGTGACAAGAAACCAATAACAATGTGTTCATCCACAATTTTACTTCCTTGGTCTACAATAATTTATAGAAAATGCCATCTACCTTAGCACAGGGTGCCTGCCTGAGAGACTGGGCACCTGTTTCAAATAAAAGGTCCAAACAGGACAACAATCTGTATTCTAACCAAACAGAAGAGCCCTTTCATAAATCACTTTCAACCTATCAGACACCTCATACTAAATTTCTTTTAAATCCAGGCACATTTTTCTTTTTCCAGAGAGCTTGTCCTGCTTGTTGCTATGAAGACCAGAAAAATAAATGTATACTACAAAAGACTCCAAAATAGCCATAATAAACCTAGTAATTAGTCTACTTCTCTCTCATTTCATCCTATAACACCCTTTCATAAATGTTTACAGGAGGAAATATTTAAAGTAGCCAATGTCCTCAGAGAGCCTCTAGCCCAGGAATTGGCAAACAAATGGACTGGATGTGGTTACCCCTTGTTATCTTGCCCAGAGCAGGCATTACTAATCGATCAACTCTTTCCCTCTGAGCTTGCTTGAAGTCCTGTCATACTGCTCAGTCCAAAGTTTCAGGTGATCTCTATTAAGGAGCAGCAACAAACATGCAGGATGCAATAGCCCAATCCGATCACTTTTAAAACAATACAACTGAATCACAGAGGGAAAGAGACTTGGCCATGGTCACACAGTGGGTCAGGGATGCACCTGAAACATATTCCTCAGTACTGTCCTTTATCTACACCAACACATGACTTGCACTCAGAAGGTCAATTATGAGTTTGTTGTATTTGTGTGGTTTCCTTTTGTTTTCAACAGAGCTATTTCTTTAAAAAAAGCCTTGCACATCAAAATGATCCTGATTAACTGTTTTTGAAATAAAGAATTTACTAATCATTCTAATACAAATGATTCAGAAATTCCTTGCATCTGCTATCTTAAATATAATTTTGTTTTAGGGATGATGATAAACTTTTCCCATTAAATATGCTTCCTCCTCAGTGAAGAAGAGGCAATTGTTATTAAACAGGAAATTACTTCTCATCTGGGCTGACACAAGGACTGTGTGATGAGCTTGAACACATGAACAATACCCTCCATTACAGCTGCACAATGGCACGGTAAAGCCACAGTGGCTCTTCAATCAATTTATTACGGTGTTTATTACATTTCAACTGGATTTTATTTTTTCTTTTGCTTCTGCAAAATTTCTTAGAATTATAGAATGTCAGAACCAGATGGGACCTTACCATTCATCTAATTAACCAACAATGAGAGAGCAGGAGAGCCCTGGAAATGATTTTCCCAGGGTAACAGAGAGGGCCCAGGTCTCCTAATTCTCAGCTCCTTCTAACTCAGCATTCCACAACCCCAAAATCAAAATGAGCAATTCTCTGTCTAGCTGATAATCCAAAACACACTCAGTTCACTAATCAAGCTTCTCATACTATTATGTGCATGTGAATCAACCTGGGGATTCTGCATTTCTAACAGCTCCCGGGCGATGAAAATGCTGCCAATCGGTCTCTGTCTAGTCGAAAGTGAGCCATCTGCTTTTAGTAGAGACTCTTTATCAGATCCCAAACTAGTAAACCACATATGATCATGGTGTCAGTCAGGTTATCTCAGGCTGTTAAAAACTGTGATACCAATTTTTATTTATTATAATTATTACTTTTTAGAGAAGAAGAAGGAGAAGGAGCAGAAGGGGGAGAAGGAGAAGGAGAAAGAGAAGAAACAGAAGAAGAAGAAGAAGAAGAAGAAGAAGAAGAAGAAGAAGAGGAAGAGGAAGAGGAAGAGGAAGAAGAAGAAAGAAAGAAAGAAAGAAAGAAAGAAAGAAAGAAAGAAAGAGAAAGAAAGAAAGAAAGAGAAAGAAAGAAAGAGAGAAAGAAAGATCAGTTTGTTCTACTTATTTACACATTCATTGGTTGCTTCTTATATATGCCCTAACCAGGGATAAAACCCACAATGCTGGCATACTGGGACAATACTCTTAATGAAAGCTACCCAGCCAGGGCTGGGATACTGTTTACACAACAATGAAGATCTACAGGAGAAACTGGCCAGTTAAATGAATTGGACTTGACAAGATACAGAAGGAAGCAAATTCATTTCTCCCACTGCTGTTTTCAAACCTTGTTCACTGAGTTTTTCTCTCCTACTCCAGGTCAACATCTAGGGCAGATTCCACAGCCTGTTCAGGAACAGTCAAGTATTAACAATCTCTTATTCAGGTATAAAAATGTCCAATGCAGTTTTAATGTCAGAACTTCAGTGTCTCATCCAATGAAAGCTTTTCTGCGCAGTAGTTGAGTTGTAACTCCAGATGGGAAGGCAGAATTTTTGTTTCTCTCCTTGCTGGGCCTCCAATTCTAATCACTCTCAGCTATTGGATCACACAGAGTTGGGGTGTTGAAAGGGAGAAGAGTTTATCAAAAGGGGCCAATATTTTCTTCCTAAACTGGTTACATACGATCTCCAACACTGGCCTCTCCCCTTTTGGGACAGTTTTATGTTCCTTAGAGACTCACTGCCTCCCTCACCACCCCAGAACTAGGGACTCTGACAACGCCCTATTTTCTTAGTCACAGCACACTTTCACCAAGAGCTTGTGTGTCCTCTCCTAGTCTGCTCTGGGGTACAGCCCATAATGTGCATTCTGCCACATTCTTCTTCAGAGGGAGGTGTCTTTAACAAGATCCAAACAATGTTACCAGTGCCTGTGGGTACCCACACTCCTGGCTCACAGTTCACTCTGTATCTGCCAGAAGGGATGGCCTCTCACCTTAAGGCTTTTCCATGCAAGTCAGGCTCTGCCCCCCACCCCTACCCCCACCTCCAGGAGAAACTAGTCATGTTGTTCTAAGTACATTTCCATTACACTCCAGAAGGTGACATTTTTTGTCTTTTTTAAAAAAGAAAATCACATGAAGAACTGTAGAGTATAGAATGTTAATTTATAGGTCTTAAACCCCTAGAGGTGTGTATTTTAGACTAAAGCATGTTTCCTGAGAACAGAATGGTTTTATATTTCTATAAATCATTGCTAATCTTACTGGCATAAAGTTTGGGTAGGTAGAATCGAATCATTTTTCCAATTCAGTTAATTATAGCAATGTAGCACCCACTAATATCCAGGCACTCCTTGAAGAGTTAACACCCTAAAATTGCTATGAATTAATAATAAAAGTACTATTGGAATTTTAGTAGGTAACATTTTAATTTGTTTCTATGAAAAAATGTATTTTATGGAACATTAATCTTATGGACCATTCATATAGTAAAACATCAACTTATATATTATTACAGAAAGAAGTCCATAATACATTTAGTGAAAAAGGTTTATAGAAGAGATTATATACAGTATGTATGTATATATATCATTTGTAAGAGTATAAGCCATAATGTTAACAAAAATGATGATTCTGCTTATGGGAGAGATTTTGCTTACTAATTTATTCTTTCCTGTATTTCTGAATTTTTAAAAAACTATATTATAATACATTTATAATCAGGAAAAAAAGATGATTAAGAAACAAATAATGATGCCATGGGATTAAATCTCCAGTTTTTTCCTTTGTAGGTGTGTTTCTGAGAACCTGCAATATCACCCTGTCCAATGGAAATATTACGTGAGCCACAGGTAAAATTTTATTCTGGTAACAAATACTCAACCCAATATGTCCAAAGACTATCATTTTAATATATGATCAATAAGATACCACTGATGTATTTACATTCATTTTTTCCCTATGTCTTATATATCCATGTGTTGTGCTACATAGTAACAGGACAGCCAATTCTGCTTTCTGGAATCTTTCCACTAGCTTTTATACTTCAAACGGACAGCAAAATCGTTAAAACATAAGCAAGCAAAAGAAAGACATGCCCACAAGTTAACAGCAATTATTTTTGGAGAGTCTTCAGTTTGCAGGTTTTTAATTTCAAAAGTTGTTTGATTCTATTAAAGTGTTGTATATTCAGAAATCTTTAAAAGACTGTTGTTGTTCGGTTTTTGTTTGTTAAAAAAAAAAAACAACTGTGGCTCCAAGGGTGCTTTTCCCTGGATAAACGCACCTTGGGCAAACCCTTACCCCTTACTCTTAGCGCTAATTTCATTCTCCCTTGTTGAGTCAAAAGTCAGAATCTTCAGTAGCTACAGTTTTGGCTGGTCTCTGGAAGCAGTGACACTGAGACAGCAATAAAAGTTTGCATGTATCAGAGCTCGCTTACTGCACCCTTGAAGAATGACCAAAATTATTATCAAGCTTCTCCTAATAATCATAATGACATATCTCAAAGGTCTGAATCATTCTAGGGTTACTCCTCTGTTTCTCTTTCTCCCCACCCACCACAGTAGTCCCTCCCAGAGGATATATTTATTGCATGACCAGCAAGGAGAGGAATGGTGTAATGTGGACCTCACAGTACAGTGTAACAGGAGGGCCTGGGTTTGCTGTCCATGGGCTTCCATTTCCCCTGCTGTAAATCAGAGTTTATAATATACAATTTACTTGATAAGATCATATTATAATTTTATGAATACTTTGTATTATTGTACTGATATTTTGTATCAAGTATCTTATACATAGAGGAAAGTACACCCATCCTAAGTGCAAAGCACAACGCATCTTCAGAAATTAAAAATATACTCATGTGACAATCACCTAGATCAGGAAACAACGTTTTCAGTGCCCCAGGAGCTCCCTTCCAGTCTCTACCACCAAGATTAGTTTTCTCTTGCTGTGTAACAAACAAGCCTAATGTATTAAAACAACACAAATTTGTTATCTCAGTGTCCATAGGATTCTGAGCATGGCTGAGCTAGATCCTTTGCTCATAAGGTGGCAATCGAGGTATGAGCCAAGGCTTGGGTCTCATCTGAGGCTTGGCTCATTCAGTGTGTTGGCAGGATTTAATTCCTCATGGCTGTGTAACTGCAGTCCCTGTTTTCTTGCTAGCTGTTGGCTGGAGATTACTCTCAGCCCCTACAGGCTGCCTGCAGTTCTTGCCATGTGACCTCTACAGATAGTTCACATTGTTGCTTTCTTCCAGGCCAGCAGTAGCTTGTCTCTCTGACTTTTGTCTCTGGCTTGAAATGCTGTTCTGAGAACTTGCCTGATCAAGTCAGGCCCACCCAGAAAAATCTCCTATGTGTTTAGGGATCTTAATTAAAGCAGTGACATCCCATCAAATCACAGGTTCTACCTGTATTCAAGGGGCAGGGATTAAACAAGTGAGTAACACTATTGGCAAAGATCATGTGGCCACCTAAGAGTTCTGCCGCCTCTCCATCTTCTAAAGGAAACCACTATCTGATGTCTAACAGGAGTTTAAGCAATTTTTGAACTTTATAAAATGGAATCGTACAGTTTTCCTTTTGTGTCTGCCTCCTTTGGTTCAGCATTATGTTTGTGAAATACACTAATTCTTCTGCACATAATTGCAGACGGTTTACTCACATTGTTGCAAATATGAATATACCACAATTGACTTACCTGTATAAAAGCTGATGGGCATTGGGGTTATTCCTATCACTAACGATGTTACTGATCTTTTGGTAAGCACCTGCACACATCTCTGTTGGATGTATATGGAGGAATGGATGGCTTGGAAACTGCCAAACAGTATTGTAAAGTGGCTTTACCATGCTATATAACCACCAGGCAGGCTGTTTTGAGGGTTATAAAATAAGATCACAGTAAAGAACATAGGAAAGGACATGGGATATAGTAATGACTAAATAAAAACTAGTTTTCTCAATGCTAATTAATTAATGCTGAGTGTTCTGTTCTGTTACACTATTAAAGTCTTCAAGGTATGTATATATGGTTTATTGATACACCCTAGTGCCTCACCAAAATGTATTAAGTAGCCCAAGAAATACATCAATGTTGAACAGCTTCCTGATCAAGAACAGCTTCTTTAGAGTTGCATTAGCTTTCCTTTCTCTGGCCCTGGCACCGAGGTACAAAAGAGGATTCCGAGGGATCCCCACTGCTCAGAACTGACATAGTCTGCGTAGGCCTCACTGAGGAGGAAGTTTCTTTGAACAACAAGCAAGCTGGCAAGATTAAAACAAAGCACCACAGTGCTTTTGCATGCAATAGCTATTTCTGGAACAAAAATACATAGGTTGTGTCTCTGCAGGAAGAGATTTAAAGACAGGTAGTTCAGTGGAATTGCTGGGTCAAAAGATATATCCATTTTTAGTTTTTTAGAAAATTCCATATCGTTTTCCATAGTAGTCGTACCAGTCTGCACTCCCACCAACAGTGGACTAGGGTCCCCTTTTCTCCACAACCTCTCTGACACTTGCTGTTTGTTGCTTTGTTTATGAGGGCCATTCTGACTGGTGTCAAGTGGTATCTCATTGTGGTTTTAATTTGCATCTCTCTGATAGCTAGCGATATCGAGCATCTTTTAATGTGTCTCTGGATCCTCTGTATGTCCTCCTTGGAGAATTGTCTGCCCAAGTCCTTTGCCCATTTTTTCATTGGGTTGCTTATCTTCTTAGAGTGGAGTCACGTAAGTTCTTTGTATATTTTGGAGATTAAATATCCTAAGAACCCTGAAACACCAATCCAAAAGAACCTATGCACCCCTATGTTTATAGCAGCACGATTTACAATAGCCAAGTGTTGGAAGCAACCTAGATGCCCATCAGTAAATGAATGGATCAAAAAACTGTGGTACATTTACACAATGGAATTGTATGCAGCAGAAAGAAAGAAGGAGCTCATACCCTTTGCAACAGCATGGATGGAACTGGAGAGCATCATGCTAAGCGAAATAAGCCAGGCAGTGGAAGGCAAATACCATATGATCTCACCTTTAACAGGAAGCTAATCAACAAAACAAACAAACAAGCATAATATAACCAAAGACGTGGAAATTGAGAACAGGCTGACAGTCACCAGAGGGGAGAGGGGAGGGAATTTCAGGGGAAAAGGGGAAGGATTTACAGGAACAAGTATAAAGGACACATGGACAAAAACTATGGGAGATGGAAACGGGAGGCGGGTGGGGAGGGATGGAGTGGTGGGTTGGGGTGAGAATAAAAGACAGAAAACTGTACAAGATCAACAATTAAAATAAAAATTGAAAAAAAAAAAAGACAGGTAGTTCAGTTGGTGGGATCATCAAAGCACAAGAAATACTTTGCTTTAATACCTTGTCTAGGGCCCTGGCTGGTGGGGCTCAGTGGACTGAGCGCCGGCCAGTGGGCTGAAAAGTTGCTGGGCATAAGCCTGGGTTGTGGGCCAGGTCTCCAAGTCGGGGGCTTGCGAGAGGCAGCCAATCTATGTTCCCCTCTCACATGTTTTTCTCCCTCCTTCCCCCACCTAAAAAAATAAATAAGTAAAATCTTTAAAAACCTTGCCTAGGGCAAGATTATTGTCTTAATTAAGACAGGAAACTCAGGCCACTTAGCAGCAAGGAAATGCTAATCTTCTGTACTTACTTATCTTCTTTTATTATTAGTTAATCTTTTATTAATCCAATATTAATGTAGTTCATATACCAAATGTCAGTGAATAAATACATAAAAGGGTGCATAAATGGATTTTTAAAGAATTTTTTCTTATTTTAGAGAGACTGACTTTTGTTGTTCCACTTATTCATGCACTTATTGGCTAATTCTTGTATGTACTGTGACTGGGCATCGAACCCACAATCTTGGGTCATCAGGACGATGGGCTCACCAACTGAGCTACCCAGCCAGGGCTAAATGGATTTTTTTTACTGTAGAAAAAAACACTGCAAGAAAACCAACCAAAATAAATAGTGATTTTTGTGGTAGTCACTAGAGATAAAAAGATGAACAAGAAAATCTATTTGCAAAGTGGAAAATATTTTTAATGGTAGTCATCCAATTTCTGGCATGTTAAGTAAGGAAACCAGATCAATAGTATTCCTTAAATCTAAATAAGTAACCTATTTAAATACATTGCATCATACACAGCATCAAATGCAGGCATGCCACCAGCCTTCTTGCTGCACCTTCACTCTAGAGTGCTTTACGTCTCATTTTCCGGGTGATATTCACACAACCATATAACTCCCACAAAACTTGCTTTCTGGTTGTGAGTTTCTATCTATCTATCTATCTATCTATCTATCTATCTATCTATCTATCTAACTATCTATCTAACTATCTATCTATCATCTATCTTTTTAAAAAGATTTTATTTATTTATTTATTTTTTAAATCAGTATTTTTTAATTGTTGATATTGTACAGTTTTCTGTCTTTTACCCCGCCCCAGCCCACCACCCCAGCCCTCCCCACCTTCCTCCCATTTCCACCCCCCATAGTTTTTGTCCATGAGTCCTTTATACTTGTTGCTTTAAACCGTTCCCCTTTTCCCCTGAAATTCCCTCCCCTCCCCCTCTGGACACTGTCAGACTGTTCTCAAATTCAGTGTCTTTGTTTATATTATGCTTGTTTGTTTGTTTTGTTGATTAGCTTCCTGTTAAAGGTGAGATCATATGGTATTTGTCTTTCACTGCCTGGCTTATTTCACTTAGCATGATACTCTCCAATTCCTTCCATGCTGTCGCAAAGGGTAGGAGCTCCTTCTTTCTTTCTGCTGCATACAATTCCATTGTGTAAATGTACCACAGTTTTTTGATCCATTCATTAACTGATGGGCACCTAGGTTGCTTCCAGCACTTGGCTATTGTAAATCATGCTGCTATGAACATAGGGGTGCATAGATTCTTTTGGATTGGTGTTTCAGGATTCTTAGGATATAATCCAAGCAGTGGAATTGCTGGGTCAAAAGGTATGTCCATTTTTAGTTTTCTTAGAAAATTCCATACTGTTTTCCATAGTGGTGGTACCAATCTGCAATCCCACCAACAGTGCACTAGGGTCCCCTTTTCTCCACAACCTCTCCAACACTTGCTGTTTGTTGCTTTGTTTATGAAGGCCATTCTGACTGGTGTCAAGTGGTATCTCATTGTAGTTTTAATTTGCATCTCTCTGATAGCTAGCGATATCGAGCATCTTTTCATGTGTCTCTGGATCCTCTGTATGTCCTCCTTGGAGAAGTGTCTGTTCAAATCCTTTGCCCATTTTTTAATTGGGTTGCTTGTCTTCTTAGAGTAGAGTCTTGTAAGTTCTTTATATATTTTGGAGATTAATCCCTTGTCTGAGGTATCATTTCCAAATATGTTTTCCCATACAGTTGGTTCTCTTTTTATTTTAATACTGTTTTCCTTGGCCATGCAGAAGCTTTTTATTTTGATGAGATCCCATTTGTTTATTCTTTCCTTTATGTCCCTTGCTCTAGGGGACGTATCAGTGAAAATATTGCTGCGTGGAATATCTGAGATTTTCCTGCCTATATTATCCTCTAGAATTTTAATGGTGTCATGGCTTATATTTAAATCTTTTATCCACCTTGAATTTATTTTTGTGTATGGTGTAAGTTGGTGCTCGAGTTTCATTTTTTTGCATGTAGCTGTCCAGTTCTCCCAGCACCACTTATTGAAGAGGCTATTTTTGCTCCATTTTATGTTGCTGCCCCCTTTGTCGAATATTAATTGACTGTAGAGACTTGGGTTTATTTCTGGGCTCTCTGTTCTATTCCACTGGCCCACGTGTCTGTTCTTGTGCCAGTACCAGGCTGTTTTGATTACAGTGGCTTTGTAATACAGTTTGGTATCAGGTATTGTGATCCCTCCTACTTTGCCCTTCTTTCTCAAAATTGCTGCTGCTATCCGGCGTCGTTTATGATTCCATATAAATTTTTGAAGTGTTTGTTCTATGTCTGTGAAATATGCCATTGGAACTTTAATAGGTATTGCATTGAATCTGTAAATTGCTTTGGGTAATATGGACATTTTGATAATATTAATTCTTCCGATCCATGAACATGGTATATGCTTCCATTTGTTTGTGTCTTCCTTGATTTCTTTCTTCAGTGTTGTGTAGTTTTCTGCATACAGGTCTTTTACCTCCTTGGTTAGGTTTATTCCTAGGTATTTTATTTTTGTTTTTGCTATATCGAATGGGATTTTTTTCTTGATTTCTGCTTCTGCTGTTTCACTGTTGGTATACAAAAATGCCTTTGATTTTTGAATTTTTAAATTTTTTTTTAATTTATTATTTATATATATATATATATTTTTTAGAGGGGAAGGGTAGGAGAGAAGGAGAGGGAGAGAAACATCAATGTACGGTTGCCTCTCGTGTGTCCCCTGGCGGGAACTGGCCCGCAACCCAGGCATGTGCCCTGACTGGGAATCGAACCGCGATCCTCTGGTTCGCAGGCCCGCGCTCAATCCACTGAGCTACACCAGCCAGGGCTGCCTTTGATTTTTGGATATTGACTTTGTATCCAGCTATTTGGCCAAATTCATTTATTACGTCGAGCAGCTTTTTGGCCGAGTCTATAGGATTTTCTATGTACACTATCATGTCATCTGCAAACAATGATAGTTTTGTTTCCTCCTTTCCAATTTGGATGCCTTTTATTTCCTTTTCTTGTCTAATTGCTGTGGCTAAGACTTCCAATACTATATTGAATAGAAGTGGTGAAAGTGGACAGCCTTGTCTTGTTCCTGATCTTAGTGGGAAAGATTTCAGTTTTTGCCCATTGAGTATGATGTTGGCTGTAGGTCTCTCATATATGGCTTTTATTATGTTGAGGAATGCTCCCTCTATTCCCACTTTGCTGAGTGTTTTTATCATTAATGGGTGTTGTACTTTATCAAAAGCTTTTTCTGCATCTATTGATATGATCATGTGATTTTTGTCTTTGCTTTTGTTTATGTGATGTATTACATTTATTGATTTGCGAATGTTGAACCATCCTTGCATCCCTGGGATGAATCCCACTTGGTCATGGTGTATGATCTTTTTCATGTATTGTTGGATGCGGTTTGCCAATATTTTGTTGAGGATTTTAGCGTCTACATTCATCAGTGATATTGGCCTGAAGTTTTCTTTCTTTGTTATGTCTTTATCTGGTTTTGGGATTAGGATGATGCTGGCTTCATAAAAAGAGTTTGGGAGTCTTCCATCATTTTGGATTTTTTGGAATAGTCTGTGAAGGATAGGGGTTAGCTCTTCCTTAAATGTTTTGTAGAATTCTCCTGTGAAACCATCTGGTCCAGGGCTTTTGTGTGCCGGGAGTGTTTTGATTACTGATTCAATTTCACCAGCTGTTATTGGTCTGTTCAGGCTTTCTGTTTCTTTTTCATTGAGTTTTGGAAGGTTATATTTTTCTAGAAACTTGTCCATTTCACCTAGGTTTTCAAATTTCTTGGCATACAGTTCTTCATAGTAATTTCTTACAATCCTTTGTATTTCTGTGGTGTCAGTCGTAATCTCTCCTCTTTCATTTCTGATTGTGTTTATTTGAGTCCTCTCTCTTTTTTTCTTGATGAGCCTGCTTAAAGGCTTGTCGATTTTGTTTATCTTTTCAAAGAACCAGCTCCTGGATTCATTGATCCTTAGGATTGTGCTTTTAGTCTCTATGTCATTTAATTCTGCTCTGATCTTGGTTATTTCCTTCCTTCCACTTGCCCTGGGCTGTCTTTGTTGTTGTTCCTCGAGTTCTTGTAGGCGTAGGGTTAAGTCGTTTGTTAGAAATGTTTCTGTCTTCTTTAGGTAGGCCTGTATTGCTATGAACTTCCCTCTGAGGACTGCCTTCATTGTGTCCCATAAGTTTTGGGTTGTTGTGAGTTCATTTTCATTTGTTTCCAGAAACTTTTTGATTTCCTCCTTAATTTCATTCTTTACCCATTCATTGTTTAATAGCATGCTATTCAATCTCCATGATTTTGATGATTTGGGGATTTTCCCCATCAAGTCGGTTTCTAGTTTTAGTCCCTTGTGGTCGGAGAAAATGCTTGGTATGATATCAATTTTCTTGAATTTGTTGAGGCTTGTTTTGTGTCCTATCATGTGGTCTATCTTTGAAAATGTTCCATGTGCATTTGAAAAAATGTGTATTTAGTTTCTTTGGGATGGAGGGCCCTATATATATCAGCTAAGTCCAATTCGTCTAGAGTACTGTTCGATGCCACAATATCTTTGTTGATAATTTGTTTGGAAGATCTGTCCATTTTTGACAGTGGGGTGTTAAAATCGCCTACTATAATTGTGTTGCTATCAATATCTTTCTTGAAGTCCTCTAAGATTTTCTTGATGTATTTAGGTGCTCCTATGTTGGGTGCATATATATTTACAATGTTTATGTCTTCTTGGTGGATTCTTCCCTTGAGTATTATGAAGTGACCTTCTGGGTCTCTCTTTATAGCTCTTCTTTTGAAGTCTATTTTGTCTGATATGAGTATTGCTACCCCGGCCTTTTTTCCCTGTCCATTTGCTTGGAAAATTTGTTTCCAGCCTTTCACTTTGAGTCTGTGTAGGTCTTTTGTCCTGAGGTGGGTCTCTTGTAGGCAGCATATGTGTGGGTTATGCTTTCTTATCCAGTCAGCTACTCTATGTCTTTTGATTGGAGCATTTAATCCATTTACATTTAAGGTTACTATTGATAGGTACTGATTCATTGCCATTTTCGTATCTGTGTTCCTCACTCTCTCTTTTCCTTTCTTTCCTTAAGCAGTCCCTTTAGTATCCCTTGTAGTACTGGTTTGGTAGAGGTGTATTCTTTTAGACTTCTTTTGTCTGGGAAGCTCCTTATTTGGCCTTCTATCTTGATTGAAAGCCTTGCTGGATAAAGTAGTCTTGGTTGTAGGCCTTTGGTTCTCATTACTTGGAATATTTCTTGCCATTGTCTTCTGGCTTGGAGCGTTTCCATTGAGAAGTCAGTTGCTAACCTTATCAGGGCTCCCTTGTATGTTACTTCCTTTTTCTCCCTTGCTGCCTTTAAGATTCTCTCTTTGTCTTGGAAGTTTGCCATTTTAATGATGATGTGTCTTGAAGTGGGCCTGTTTGGGTTCCTCTTGATAGGGACTCTCTGTGTTTCCTGGATTTGTGTGACTTTTTCTCTCACCAAATTAGGGAAGTTTTCCATCATTACTTTTTCAAATAGGTTTTCTATCCCTTGCTCTTCTTCTTCTCCTTCTGGTATTCCTATTATACGGATATTATTACGTTTCATGTTGTCTTGCATTTCTCTTAAACCCTCTTTATTCTTTCTGAGCCTCTTTTCCTTTTCTTGCTCTATCTGGCTGTTTTTTTCTACTTTGTCCTCCAACTCACTGATCCGATCTTCTGCTTCATCGATTCTGCTTTTCATTCCTTCTACTGTGTTCTTTAGCTCAGAAATTGTATTCTTCATTTCCTCTTGGCCCTTGTAGATAGTTTCTATTTCCTTTTTCATGTTGATATAGTTTGCACTGAGTTCATCGTAGCTTCCCTGTAGTTTCTGGTAGCTCATTGAGAGCTCATGGAGCTTCCTGACAACCATTTCTTTGAACTCCTTATCTGATAGTTGAGTTGCCTCCATTTCATTTAGCATTCTTTCTGGGGCTTCCACCTTTTCTTTCATTTGGGGATTGTTTCTTTGTCTTCTCATTGTTGGTGAGACTCTTCTTGTAAACCTCTGCTTCTTAAGTTGATCTGTTCTGGCTACCTGCGTTTATGGTGTGAACTTCTGTGGTGGAATACCTGTGAGATTCAGTGTTATAGTCTTCTTCAGGTATCCTGGTGTTCACAGCTTCCACTGTCTCAGCTGTGGGAATACCCCCTCTTTTGGTCCAACTCTGGTTTTTCCACAGTTCTAGGATTTCTTTGCCTCACTCGTGGGTATTCAAAAAGAGAAAAGAATAAAGTGAAAAAAGAAGAGAGCGAAAAAAGAAAAGAAAAAACAAGAGGAGGGAAGGAGAGATAGAATTGGAAAGAAAGGAAGAAGGAATAAAGCCAGAAAGAAGTAAAGAGAAGCAAAAGGAATTGAGGGGTAAAAAAGGTAGAAGTAATAAAAAAATAAAAAATATATAATCAAAACAAAACAAAAAGAACCCCACAAAAACGAAAAACGAACCAAAACAAACAAACAAACAAAAAACCCAACTAAACATACAAAAAACAACTATCAAAAAAACCCCACAAAACAAAATGAAACACAACACCCCCCCCCAAAAAAAAAATAAGAAGAAAAAAAAAATCTCTTGCTATTTTCACACAGGCCAAACTGGATTTTCTGGACTTGCTGGCTGTAGCAGGCTGCGAGGCGACTCGTACCGCTTTTCTCCCTGTTCCTCACTCAGTCAGCTTTGGGCTACTGTCCTCAGTGCCAGCCCAGCACTGTCCCCAGGGCTAATGGCGTACTCTACATGCAGGGCCTTGGGTGTGATTTCTGAGCCTCCTGCAGGGGGCGAGCTTTCCAGAGTTTATGGGTTTCAGCTGGAATCTCTTACAGATCCATCCCTCCCCGAGCCTATTGCTGTGAGCTCCAGGTCTCCTACAGGGCGCAGGCGCCAGCCTGAGACTACGGGCGTGGGCTCTGAGAGTTTCCCGAGTTGCGCGCACTCACCCCAGGATCACAGATGTGAGCTCCGGGTCTTCCAGAGTCCCCTTCTCTATTGCAGGGTCGCCTCTGGCCGCAGGGCTGCTTCCAACCCGGTCGCAGAGCTGCCTCCGGTCGCGCGGCCGCCTCCGGTCGGTTGCAGAGCTGCCTCCGGTCACCGGGCCGCCTCTGTCCCGTCTCGGTTTTCCAATGTCTGCTACGGATTTTGATCTCCTATTTTCATATATACTGTGGTATTGTTGGCTATCTGCTCTGTTCCTCTGTTTATTTATTTATTTTTAGAGAGAGAGGAAGGGAGGGAAAAAGAAAGGGAGAGAAACATCCATGTGAGAGAAACATCGATTAGTTGCCTCCTGTATGCACCCAAACAAGGGACCTGGCCTGCAACCCAGGTATGTGCCCTGACCAGGGATCAAACTGGTGACACTTTGCTTCACAGGATGATGCCCAACCAACTTATTCACACTGGTCAGGGCTCTCTTTATTTCTTTCAACCTTATTACTGTCTTTCACACTTTTTATCTTAGTTTTGATGGTAAATTCCTCATTTTTCAAACTTATTACCTTAGTTTTGATTTTTCCACAGCTCCTTTTATCCTCTAGTTTTATTGAGAAATAATTGGCATATATCACTGTCTAAGGTTAAAGCATGGCTTTGACCATGTAGCTCAGTTGATTGGAGCATCATCCTCATATGCCAAGGTTGTGGATTCACTCCTCAGTCAGGGCACATACAAGAATCAACCAATGAATACATAAATAAGTGGAACAACTAAACATCTGGTCAAGATGGAAGTATAGGTAGACACGCTTCACCTCCTTGCAGAAACAGAGAAAGAATTACAACTAGATCTAAAAACAAATAACACCCGGAACCATCAGAAAATTGAACTGCATAGAAATCCAACAATCAAGGATTTCAAGAAGACATATTCATTCAGATGGGTAGGACAGGCAGAGTTGTGGAGTTAGGTGGAGGGACACAGAGTTGCAATGTGGCACAGAGAGGCAGTAATGGTGGAACAGATGGTCCCAAATTCACATGTGGTAGATGAAAATTGGAAGGCATACCTTGGGAGTCAGTCATCCTAGTCCCAGTCCAGACCACACAGCCCAGAGTTCCAGTGCTGGGAAGATAAATTCCCGTAACTACTGGTGGTAAAAACCAGTGGGAGTCAGGGCAGCAAAAGAAACTGATGGATTTGGAAAGACTCCATTTAAAGGGTCTGCATGAACTTAGAATGTATGCAAACTCTGCGATGTAGCACCAGGGCAACAACTAGAAGGGCACAAGTCACATATGGGAAGTGGATGAAGTGACTAGAAATGGGGCAAGTATTGGGAAAAATTCCAGGAGCCAGGGAGCAGCATTGTTCCCTCTCTGAGCCCTCCCCGAATACAGAGCCACTAAGCAGTGAAGTGGGTTGCCCTGCCCTGGCAATTACCTAATGTTCTGCCCACATAATTTACAGGTGCCTTTTCTACAATAGACCACCATAATAAGACAGGGAGTCAAAGCAGCTCTTACAAACACAGGGAGGCTGCCAAATTGAGGAAACAAAGAAATATGGCCCAAATGAAGGAACAGATCAAAACTCCAGAAAAAGAACTAAGTGACATGGAGATGGTCAACCTATCAGATGCAAAGTTCAAAACACTGGTGATCAGGATGCTCACAGAAATGATTGAGTATGGCCACAAAATAAAAGAAGAAGTGAAGGCTACACAAAGTGAAATAAAGAAAAATATACAGGGAACCAACAGTGAAGGGAAGGAAGCTGGGATTCAAATCAATGATTTTGAACAAAAGGAAGAAATAAACATTCAACCAGAACAGAAAGAAGACACAAGAATTCAAAAAAATGAGGAGAGGCTTAGGAACCTCTGGGACAACTTTAAACTTACCAACATCTGAATCATGGGGGTGCCAGAAGAAGAGGAAGAGCAAGAGATGGAAAACTTATTTGAAAAAACTATGAAAGAAAACTTCCCTAATTTGGTAAAGGAATTAGACATAAAGGTCCAGGAGGCTCAGAGAGTCCCAAAGAAGTTGGACCTAAAAAGAGCCACACCAAGACACATCATAATTAAAATGCCAAGGGTTAAAGATGAAGAATCTTAAAAGCAGCAAGAGAAAAGGAGACAGTTACCTACAAAGGAGTTCCCATCAGACTGTCAGCTGATTTCTCAAAAGAAATCTTGCAGGCAAGAGGAGACTGGTAAGAATTATTCAAAGTGATGAAAAGCAAGGACCTACATCCAAGATGACTCTATCCAGCAAAGCTATCATGTAGAATGGAAGGGCAGAGAAAGTGCTTCCCAGACCAGGTAAAGCTAAAAGACTTCACCATCACCAAGCTATTATTATATGAAATACTAAAGGGACTTATTTAAGAAAAAGATCAAAACTATGAACATTACAGTGGCACAAATTCACAATTATTGACAACTGAATCTGAAAAAACAAGCTAAACAAACAAGCAGAGCAGAAACAGAATCATAGATATAGAGATCATTTGGAGGGTTATCAGTTGGGAGAGGAATGGGGAAGAGGTGCAGGGATTATGAAGCATAATTGGTAAGTGCAAAATAGAGGGGGGGGGGTTAAGAATAGTATAGGAAATAGACAAGCCAAAGAACTGATATTCATGAGCCATGGACATGAACTAATGTGGGGCAGGGGGAATGCTGGATAGAAGAGGGTACTGGGTGGAGGGGGGCAAAAGGGGAAAATTGGGACAACTGTAATAGCATAATCAATAAGATATATTTTAAAGAAACAAATGGATGTTTTTCTCTCTCTCTAAAAATCAGTTTTAAAAAAGGTTAAGACATACAGCATGATGGCTTGATTTACATATATTGTAAATTGATTAATACAGTAAGTTAACTAACATCCATCTTGTATAGCTAAAAAGAAAAGAAAGAAGAAAAGGAAAAAATGGATTTTTTTTGTACTTAGTTTATTTTCTTATCCAAGAGTTCAGGCATGCTAATCGACTCTTTGTAACTGTTTGTCATTATTTCTAATAAGGGTGATGCGTCACCAGGTTCAGCTGCTTACTACAAGTCCTAAGGAGGCCAAGTCAATTTAAAGGGAGTAGTATTGTGGAACTTGCAAAACCATCCATTTGCTAAACCCAAGTTCTTCAGAAGTTGGCCAGACTTTAATCCAGGGTCAGTTAGGCCCCTTTAAATTACAGTTCCTCCTTTGTAAAACAGGGCAAATAAAGGCATCTATCTTATAGGGTAACAGCATTCGTTGATTTAAGAAATATTTAATTCCCAATACTGCCAGGCAGTATGGCAGGCAATTAATAAATATTTATTAAATGTATCATGTATCAGCTATCATTATTTCCCAACACTTAATTATTTACATATCAACTATCCACTTTGTGGGAAAGTATCTGAAAGATTTGGAGTCTTAGGCTTCCTTCATACTCCCCCTCTCAAGCTCACACCCACATACACACATAAACATATACCCACTGACTACCCTTGGTGTGAATCCAACTGCTCAAGCCTATGTCCTCAATTATTGTGGTCAGAGAATGCAAACTAATTTTATTATCAGCATAAGTGCTTCCTAATTAGAAAGCCAAATATGTCACATTTCAAAATCAGAGGAAAGTTTTAGGAATTAACTTTCATTTTGATTTTCTGCCCTGCATTTTCCCTTTCATTAGTTAAGAACATTAGGAGGAAGATCACTAGACACATCTGAAAGTAGACATTCATTTGTACAGCAAAGATTCTCATTCTCTTCTGTTCTCCTACTTCCCCATCTCCTGTCCCCATCCCATTCCTTAGTTCCTAGGACTCTACCTGAGACTATTAGTGAGAAAACATTTCTGGAATGCTAGTTTTTCTCTGATGGAGGAGTCTTCGAATTTGCTATTGGGTTGCCAAATAAACTACAAGACACCCAGTTAAATTTAAATTTCATATGTACAATAAATACATTTTTAGCAAACATATGTCCCAAACCTGCATATGCGATATATTTGTGCTAACAAATGATTAGTTGTTTATCTGAAACTCAAATTTAACTGGGTATCCTGTACTTTTATTTGCTAAACCCAGTAATGCTCCTCCAGTTATTAGTTTTCTGGCCTAGAGCAAGTTACACAAACTCTGTATTTCAGTTCTCTCATCTGTAAAAAAAAAGAAGAAGAAGAAGAAGGAATAGTAAAAGCACATTCTTCATGGAATGGCTGTAGTAGCATTTGTATTGTTCAATAAAATGTGTCTGCTTCTCTTCCTTCCAGAAACATGGTAGGACAGCCGTTTCTTTTCCATGCAGTTAGTAAGGTGAAGCCTGTGACTTTCTTCAGCCAATGGAAAGTGAGCAGAAGCAATATGTCACTTCCAGGTAGAGTCTTTAAGAACCAGTCACAATGTGCAGCTGTTTTTTCCTCTGCCACAGTGGCTTGCTATTTGCCAGGTGCAGTCAGGGTACCTGACAGTAGACAATATGGAAAGGAGCGCCCCCCCCCACCCCCCAAACACACATACACACTGACCCAGGGAAGACTTGGTATGAAGGAGAAATGAACACTTACAGATTTAAACACTAAAATTTGGGGATTATTTGTTATTGCAGCATAACTTAGTTCACCCTGATTTAGTGTTGTTATGCAGATTTCATGAGTAAATAATTGTTAAGCATTGAGACTATGCATGGCACATAGTAGGCATGACATGAGTACTTACTAGGTTAAGAAAAAGTCAGAAACACTCTCTTGGCACTAAAAAGTGATTGAGACAGGACTTGCTTGCTGTCCAAGTTTTGGTAATAAACATTTATTGTCCAATTTTTTTTTCTCCAGGCCTGAGAAATCAAATCCCCCACCTTCTCTTCCACAGCATTGGGTAATAAACTTGGTAAAGTCAGCAACATGTAGCTCAGGGAATTTTTTTAATCACTAAACAGAATTTTTATGTCTAAAACACTCAATATGGGTCTGCTCAAATTGCAGAGTGGGTTGTAACAGAGCAGTAGACTGGATTGCAGCTGACCAAGGCTGAACAGCCTGCAGGAGCCAGCCACGTGCACAGGGATTCAGAAAGGGCAGAGGCGCCCGGTGCAAGGGGAGATGGCTCGGTTAATGAGCGTCAGATGCATGTAATTCAGGCTGCAGTGCTTGTTCTGACCTCTCAGCACAGGGAATCAGATCCATAAACAGACCGGACTTGATTTTGTGCAGCACTTTCAATCCCCAAAGAATTCTGAAAGTATTCCAAAAAAATGCTCTTTACTGGCAACTCAGCGATGTGGAAGACAAACAGGGGGATGTCATGTGTCATAATTCAGGCTTTGAAGCTTCGTTACAGTCCATGCCATCCAGAATCGGCTAGCTTGACTAGAATGCCAGGTGACTCTTCCCTATTACAACAAATATATATATATATTTTTACCTCTCAGATGAAAAGAAGTAGAATTCATGTCAGACTCACTACAGTGATATCTAAGTATATGTAGATATACATTTACTTTCATACACAACTGAAATAAAACTTCACAAAATATTACTTACCCTTATAGGTGATGGAGTCTGAAGTTATCTATTTAATTTCACTTATTTTAAACAGGTGATCACGATCCAATATTTTGATTTTACAACCAACTTATGTGTAGGATTTTAAATTTTGAAAGATATTTCACTAAAAGATAGTGAAAGGGAAAGACTCAGACACCATGGCACTTTAATTATACCACATCTTAATGACCCTAGGACAGCCACTTCACTTTACTAGGTCACAAACCTAAATTCTTTCAGTTTTAATTGGCTGAGATTTTGATGTGTGATACCTGTGTCTAGATAAAGCAAAAATATGCTCAAACCATCTTCATGTGCTAAGACTATTTTGCTATTTCTATGTTGATTCAAAGTTGGAGATAAAACTAGGGAGAAAGGTCATTTCCCTTCAGTACTGAACACAGCTTTGGGTGGACCCTAAATCAAACCAATCCCCCTTTTTTCTGGTTGTGTGTAACAAAACCTGCCCTCCACTCAAATACACACACAAGAAACTACTGGTTCAAAAAGAGGACTGGTCCATACGCTGAGGCAGCTCCAGCACAGTTGGCTCAGAATGCTGAGATGGACTTCCAGCCAAGATGGAGGCGTAGGTGGACACCCTGTGCCTCCTCTCACAACCAAAATTAAGGACAACAAAAATTTAGAATCAAAAAAACAATCAGAACATATAGAAAATTAAATCGTATGGTAGTCCGACAATGATTCAACCAGACAGGTAAGAAGGGTGGAGTCGGCGGCTGGTGGAGAGGGATCATGGCAGGAAAAAGTAGTGGCTAGTGGTCCAGGTTGCCCAGGCAGCGGTTGGCACACCCCAGGTGCACAGGTGGCACTTACCAGGTGCAGGGAGGCAACAAGCAGACCAAGCAAGGCACACAAGGCAGCTGACCTTGGTTACACATTCACGAGCAGATAATCCAGGCGCAAACAAGCAGCAAGACAGACTGTGCAACCCAGGGCCCCAGCACCAGGAAGAGAAGCCTAAAAGCATCATTTGAAAACACTTGTGGGGGTTGAGGTGTCTGGAGAGACTCCCAGCCTCACAGGAGAGTTTGTTGGAGAGGCCCATATGGTCTTGGGATGTACACAAGCCCACCCACATGGAAAGCATCACCAGAAGGGCCCAATTTGCTTAGGGAAAGTGGTGGAAGGGACTGGAATCCAAGAGAGAGCAGAGCAAACGCCATTGTTCCCTCTTGGACCTCGCCCCCACATACAGCGTCACAACCCAGCAACTGGGCTGCCCCACCCTGGGGAACACCTAAGGCTCTGCCCCTCACTAGTAACAGCCACCACCAGACCCTCCCCCCCCCAAAAAAATGGCCCAAATGGGAGAACAAATCAAAGCCCCAGACCCAAATCGTCTAAGTGACCAAGAGATAGCCAACCTATCAGAGGCATGGTTTAAAGCACTGGTGATCAGGATGCTCACAGAATTGGTTGATTTTGGTTGCAAATTAGATGAACAAATGAAGGCTACACTAAGTGAAATGAAAGAAAACGCACAGGGAACCAATAGTGATGGGAGGAAAACTGGGACTCAAATCAATGGAGTGGACCAGAAGGAAGAAACAAACAACCAAACAGAAAACAAAGAAGAAACAAGAATTCAAAAAAAAATGAGGAGAGGCTTGGGAACCTCCAGGACATCTTTAAACATCCCAACATCTGAATTATAAGGGCACCAGAAGGAGAAGAGGAAGAGCAACGAGTGGAAAACTTATTTGAACAAATAATAAAGGAGAACTTCCCCAATCTGGCAAAGGAAATAGACTATCAAGAAGTCCAGGAAGCTCAGAGGGTCCCAAAGAAGTTGGACCCAAAGAGGAACATGCCAAGGCACATTGTAATTATATTAGCCAAGATCAAAATGAAGGAGAGAATTCTAGAAGCAGCAAGGGAGAAGGGGACAGTCACCTACAAAGGAGTTCCCATCAGACTGTCAGCTGATTTCTCAAAAGAGAGCTTTCAGGCAAGAAGGGGCTGGAAAGAAGTATTTGAAGTCTTGAAAAGCAGGGACCTACATCCAAAATTGCTCTATCCAGCAAAGCTGTCATTTAGAATGGAAGGGAAAATAAAGTGCTTCTCAGATAAGGTCAAGTTCAAGGAGTTCATCATCACCAAGCCCTTATTATATGAAATGTTAAAGGGATTTACCTAAAAAAACGAGGATAAAAAATACGACAGTAAAAAGACAGCAAACTCACAGATATTAATGACCATACCTAAAACAAAAGCAAACTAAGCAAACAACTAGAATAGGAGCAGAAACACAGAAATGGAGAGCACGTAGAGGGTTAGCAACAGGGGAGTGGAAGGAGGAGAGAGGGGGAAAAGGTACAGAGAATAAGTAGCATAGATGGTGGGTAGAAAATAGACAGGGGGAGGGCAAGAATAGTGTGGGAAATGTAGAAGCTAAAGAACTTATGACACATGGACATGAACTAAAGGGGGGAATGTGGGTGGGAGGGGGTGTGCAGGGTGGAGGGGAATGATGGGGGAGAAATGGGACAACTGTAATAGCATAATCAATAAAATATAATAAAAAAAAGAATGCTGAGATGATGCTGTGGTAATCCATCATCTTCCACCTCTGGGCTCTACTTTCCTCTCTGCTGCCTTCATTCTCTTCTGTTATAGACTGGTGCCCTCTGTGTGGCCTGAGAAGATATTCATTAGCAGCTCTAAATTTCAATTCTTCTAGCCTACTATCCCAAAGAAAAAATCACCTCTCTCCTGATTGTTTCAGCAAAAGCTCCAGGCTCCTTATCCCAGCTTGGGTTACATGCTTGTTCCTGACACAATCACAGTGACCGGGATAACACATCTCTCTAACTGGTCAATTAGGGGTCATGTGCCAACCCCAGGGACCCTGTGATGATGTCAGATCAACTAAATTGCATGAACTTGAGAATGGGAAAAAAAAAAATCAAGGGGCTTTTTCTAAAAGTTAGGGGCAAGAATTTTAAGTAGATAATTTTAAAAAATGGCCACTGCTGATCTCTACCTACACATACCACCAATCTCTATCTCCTACTCAACCTTAAAGCACAGAGAAGAAGCTGGCCTTCTACCACTGCACTTAGAGAATACTTTTCATCAAGAGAAATTCTGATATTTTTTTCTCTCCAATCACTTTCAGAAGTTAGAAGCTGTCACAAGGGATTCTCTTAGTTTTCAAATGGAAAACTTAATGTGCCATGAACTTCTGGTCATTGGCCTGAGAAGTAAAAACTCTCTTTGGGTCCTTAGAAATCATCTCACCAACTTCATGTCCATGGTTTATAATGTCATAATTGCCTTCATGGTTGTACTGCAGCTGCCTCTGCAAACGCAGTTTAAATGTGCAGGTCACCTTGGATTAACCAATGTACTGTATTTTCAACTGATTGGCTGAGCTGCTGGAGTCTTGCACTGCAAGACACACAGAGGGAAAACACATGCACACAAAACAACTTTGACTAAATCTGACAAAAAGGAAGAAAGCACATTGGAGAAAGATGACTTGGGTGTGATTATTTTTCTGTATTTTGCTGAATACCATTTGTCTTCTGGGAAACAGTGCAAACAAAGCTGTGGCTTCTGGACTCTGCAGACATCATGGCTGTGCATGTGAGGAGATTAACTCGCTGAAACACAGAAAAAGACAAATATAAGCAGTAGGATAGACTCTTTCTTTTGGCATATTCCCTTCTCAAACCAGACCATCCGGGCCAGAGTTTTGGCTTTTGTTTGCTTGCTTGCTCTTTGTTTTCTTTCTAGTTAGCTTGGAGTAGCTGTGGGGTTTTTTTTTGTTTGTTTGTTGTTTGTTTTTTTTTTTTGTTATTTCTCATAGAATACTTCAGTGCCAACTGAGATAAGGCAACCTTGCTGTGGCACAAACGCATTTATCACCTCCCAGAAATTGACAGTTTTGATTTCACAACATTATTTTGCCTTGGGTTTAAAATACAAAATGCAATAATTATCACTTTATCAGTGCTACATACGAAACAAAGAAACTAGTGGTCTTCCCACTTTTGAGAACATTGCCCCCTCCTTCACTTTGGCCTCTTACTTTTTTCAGCCTTCCCATCTTGGCTTAAATGTCAGACCATAGTTCTTTAAAAATTAAACATAAGCAGAAGTAAACAAAGTTACCATACAACCAAGCAATTCCATTTTTAGGCATATGCCCAAGAAAAATAAAAATGCACATCCACACAAAATCTTGTACATGAATGTTCACAGTAACATTATTCATGACAGCCCAAACTGGAAAATACCCAAAGGTTTGGATGAAAAAATGATGCTGGTGTGGCTCAGTGGACTGAGTGCCAGCCAGCGACCAAAGGTTGCTGGTTAGATTCCCAGTCAGAGCGCATGTCTGGGTTACGGGCCAGGTCCCCAGTTGGGGGCATGAGAGAGGCAACAGATCAATGTTTCTCTCACACATCAATGTTTCTCTCCCTCTCTTTTACCCTCCCCTCCTCTCTCTCTAAAGATAAATAGTTAAAATCTTTTTAAAGATGTGATATAGCCATACAATGGAATATTATTCAGCCATAAAAAGGAAAGAAGTACACATAGATGCTAGTGTAGTACACAGTTAGATACGTATAAGCAGAGCAGGAAAGATGGGCCAGATGCAGAGGGTCACCAAGGTGAGAGCCCTAGGTGTAGAGCAATGAGCAGAACTACAAGCCCTTGCATGACCACTCCCTTAAGCATTAATCCCTAGAGATGATATTGAAGCCTCGGCTGTGTTTCAGCTTCAGGCCTAGAAAAAGCAGCAAAAGCAGGCAGAGCAACAGATGTGGCTAACATGAGCCAGCTGTGGTGACTAATGACATGCTCCCGTGGCATCAACCAATCAGTGGAGACCATGATCCTGAAAAGACACACCTGGAAAGCTGATGCATATTCTATTTATCTGGAGGTCTCTCTATCTGAGACCTCCAGATAAAAGCCCACAGGATTAGGGACTGAGTACTTGGGGGGGCTCCCTCTATGGAGCACACCTTTCCTTACCCACCTCTTTCCCAGGGCATTCTCATTCTCTCCTGCTCTCACTCCAAAGGCCTTTCTTTTGCTGTAACTTCTTTCCTGAGCCCATTCCTTCTATGGCTCACTTATTCTACCTCTGTAACTTCCTAAATAAACTTTCTCTTATAGTTTGAGTCTCAGCTCTGAGCCGGAACTGAACAACTGAGGTTGCTGAACTGAGGTTGATGCCTGGTGCTATCTTTCCACCGCCAACACTGTAACATGCATGAAACTTTAAAAACAAATCATGCTACATGAAAAAAGCCAACAAAGGTGAAATTTTTGCACCTAAAACCTGTATAATTTCATTAACCAGTGTCACCCCAATAAATTCAATAAAAAGGAGATTAGTGGTTGCTCATGGCTGGAGGTAAAAACAGAAATTCACTCTAAATGGGAATGAGATATCTTATTGGGTTTATGAGGATGTTCTAAAATTGGATTTTAGTAGTAGTCATTCAACTCAGTAAATTTAATAAAAATTACTAAATTGTACAATAAAATAACAATGCCAGGTCTTTCTTAGCCTGAGATTAAATAAAATGCCCTGGCTATACCTTCCCTTAGCACCTACTTTAGAAAGATTCATTACACTTCACAGTACTTGGATTTGGTCTCAGACACAGGTGGATTCTCGTCTCAGCCATGCCACTTACTAGCACAATCTTGGACAAGTTGCTTGCCTTCCTTAAGTTTTTACAACTTCAGGAAATAAGTATATAAGTATTAAATTATTTTCCATAGTCTCAAAATGTTGTCTACGTTCGTGTCCTTTCTACCTGACCACACCACACACTTGGGACCTGTTCTTTCATCCCTCCTGCCCAGTGCGACAGCACAGATCTGTGGGTACTGCAGCATAGCGGTGAGAACTCTGGAGCCAGGGTGCTAGGGTCTGAGTCTGCTTCCCAGCTGTGGGACCACTGGCAAGTTATTTAACCACACTGTTTCATCATTGGAAAATGATTTTGTGTGTGTGTGTCGGGGGGGGATACGAAGGTTCTTGTGAAAATTAAAAGAGATGATGACTTATATGATGTAATGCAGGAGCTCCACATTAGGGAGCTGCACTTGTGATCATGATATTCTGAAAAAAAAACACCCGGAGGACCAGCAGATGTGGACATGCTGTGCACGCGCCATTTATTATTCACATTACAGGGCAGCACACCGATGGCAGCAGATCAGTTCCAGAGAGACTATGCCCCACTTCCAGTCTTGGTGCTACTTATAGGGTTAGGGAGGGAGTAGTGCATGAAAATTCTACACTTTTGTGATAAACACAAGAGCTTTGAGGCACAGGGGCCTTGAGGGGGTCAGGACATCCAGATACAGACTGTTTTCCTTGTTCCTAATGGCTGCTGGGCAGACAGCCACCTGTTCTCTGAGGTGGAGAGGCCATGTCCTCAGTTACCCGCCACATGCCAATACACACAAAGTGTTTAGAGTAGTGTCTCGCCCATAGTAAGTGCTATGTAGGTGTCAGCTATTATCTGTATACCCCATATCTAGACAGCTACAAATAACATACATCTGCTTCACTTTTTACTTCCCAGAAGTGTTTGTGTTCATTTTTGACCTGCATTATCACCAGCCAGCATTGGTAACTCTCTTCAACAGCAAGTACTCACCTTCATCTCTGAACAACCTGGTTGTCTGTGCTTCTTCCAACAGATTCTTTAATCCTTCACCTCAGATTCTCATCAAAATAGGTTTTCTTTTAGTAACAACTCAACAAACTCTTTTGTACTAGCATTAATTCTATTAATTTATTCATTAATTCATTGCATCATATATTTCTATGCACTTGACCCTTGAACAACATGGATTTGAACTGCATGATCCACTTCTACATGGGATTTCTTTCATTATATACTATAAATGTATTTCCTCTTCCTAAGAATTTTCTTAATAATATTTTATTTTCTATAGCTTACTTTATTGTAAGAATACAGTATATAATAGATATAACATACAAAATATGGATTTTTAAAAAATTGATTTTTAGAGAGAGAGGAAGGGAGAGAGAGAAACATTCATTTGTTTCTTCACCCACCCATGCATTCACCAGTTGATTCTGCAACATCGGTGCATCGGGATGACACTCCAACCAATGGAACAACCCAGCCAGGGTTACAAAACATGTGTTAATGCACTTTTTATGTTACTGGTAAGGCTTCTGGTTAACAACAGGCTATTAGTAGTTAAGTTTTGGGGAGTCAAAAGTTATACATGGATTTTCAACTGAACCCCAAATTATTCAAGGGTCAACTGTACATTAATTGAATGTCAAATGTGTGCCACTATGCTAGGAGGTAGGCATCTGTATCCTTAACAACCTTCCCAGAGTTCAACTTATGAACCTGCTTTCAAGGACCACTGTTCTGAGTCACTGGTGGCAGGGATAGAGGATGGATTCAACTAAAGGCAGGGAGGCAAGCTGGGAAGTAAGGGATGAGGACAGAGCCAGGCCAGGAATATGTGGTGAACAGAAACATAGCCTCCAGGATGTCCACATTCTAATCCCTTGAACGTGTGAATGCTACTTGGCATGGTAAAAAGGACCCTGCAGATGTAACTAAGGATCTTGAGAAGCAGAGGCAGAGGCTGTCCTGCATTATACAGGCGGGCCCAAATTGTAATCACTGTATCCTTATAAGAGTGAAGGAGAAGGAGATTTAAATGCAGAAGAGGAAGAAGATGATATGACTAGGGATGCAGTGTGGTGGGGGACAGAGAAAAGGTGATGTGGTTGGAGGAAGCAGCCATGAACAACAAATGCAGACAGCTTCCAGAAACTATAAAGGATGAAGAAATGGATTCTATCCTACACTCTAAAAAAGGAACTAGCCCCTCTGATACCTTGATGTCAGACCTATTAGACTCATTTCAGATTTCTGGCTTCTAGAATTATAAGAGAATAAATTTGTGTTGTTTTAAGTTATTACACTTTTGGCTGTTTTTCACAGCAGCCATATGAAACCAATACAGAGGATTTTAATAAACTAATACAAAAATATGTAGGAGTGAAACCATTAAGTTTTAGCACTTTAATAGCTATGCAAGGTAGAAAAAAGTAAGAGAGAAGAGGAGGAATCAAGAATGAGTATACAGCCCTGGCTGGGTAGCTCAGTTGGTTAGCACATCATCCCCATAGGTCAAGATTGTGGGTTTGGCCCCAGGTCATGGCACTTACAAGAAGCAATCATTGAATGTATAAATAAGTGGAACAACAGATTGATGTTTTTTCTCTCTCCCTCCACCTTCCCGTCTCTCGAAAATCAATAAATTTAAAAAAATTTTTAATGAGTATAGATTTCTAATCATGGGTGGTTGCTGCTGACGCCAATATTGTCATTAAAATAACTACTAACATCAGCTCAGGTTTAAGTGCGTTATAAAAAAGTGCCTCAGTTGGCTGCAGAAAAAGTCATAGACTAATGCAGCAGTCAATATTTCCTAAATGAGTAAAGCCTCATTAATTGCGACAGAGGCTCAACTCAAATTTATGTTTTCCTCTTTAAGGAGAAAGAGTTTGGGAAGCAAATGAAGAGTTTAACAAGATTACCAGAGGGAACATTTAAGCTGCTAAGAAAAACAAAGTGCTTTTAATCACCTTTAAACACTTGATAAGCACTATTTGCAGTCCAACTGATTTGTGAATTGCAAGTCATTCTAATTCTTTATCAAACAAGTGCTGGGGCAGACCAGGGAGTGCATTTATAGCCTGGTTCTACTTCCTGGAAATAATAAAACTGTTTCTGTTAAAATATTTTATCATTCTAACCTTCCACTGATCCTGGCTGGCTTTCCTCTAACAAGATGTCAGACAACTAGGCTTTGATGGATCTTTTTCTTCAGAGCTGCTCCCTCACCATCTGCCCTTGCCATGTATTTTGGAGTTCCCAAACCCATTTCCAATGTATGGATGTGTGTGTGAGGGAGAGGGGTTTCCCCACATCACCAAGCAGTCTCAGGACACCAGTTGGGTGTTCTACAATTCAACTCATTTTTGACACTATCTTCCTGGAGATACCAGCGGGTTCACAAGTTAAGGGTTCAGTCTCACAAGTTTGCCCCCATTCCTCTTCAGATACCAGTCACAGGCCCACATTGTTACCTGTGCTTCTTACTGATCAGCTATAAATCAATGTTTCCCACATCCTCCTCCTTGGGTCTGATTAATTTTTTAGAGTGGCTCAAGAACTCAGAGAAACATATTATTTACTAGATTATGGGATTATTATAAAAGGGTATAACTCAGGAACAGACAGATGGAAGAGGTGGGTAGACCAAGCATGGGGAAAGGGCACAGAGCCACTGCACCCTCTGAAAGTGGGTCACTCTTTCGAGTACCCTCACATGTTTGCCACCCTGGAGGCTCTCTGGACCCTGCCCTCTTGGGGTGTTTATGGAAGCTTCATGACTTAGGCATGTTTCATTAAATCATTGGCCATTGGAAAATGACTCAACTCCCAGTCTCTACCCTCCTCCCCTCTACAGAGGTCATGAGTGGGACTGAAAGTTCCAACCTTCAAATCACATTGTTGGCTCCCCTGGCAACCAACCCCTCATCCTTACTTGGGGCCCCCAAATTGCCTTATTAATATAATAAAGGCACCAAAGTTTTAGAAGCTCTGTACAAGAAGTGAGGAGGGAGATCAAATATATATATTTCATACCTTATCAGGGAAAACCCAGTGCTGATTCTCAAAACTACCTGTCTCCCATGTCCCAGTCCAATCCATCACCAAGACCTGACCATCTCCATCCACTTTCCTTTAATGCCACCTTCAAAATTCTAGTCCAAGCTACCATTAACCATTACCTGGACAAGGAACAGGTGAAGAAACTGTAACTGTTCCTTCTCTGGTTTCCTGACTCCATTGGATGCCTTGCAATTCAGCCTTCTGACAGCTGCCAGTGAGGTTTATCCAAACAAGCTGTAGCTTCTAGACTAGATTCACATTGAATGGGTTTGTTAGCTCTATAGGGGCCTTAGCTCAGCCATACTCTCACTGAGCCTCATTGTCTTCACCTACAGAACTGATAGCTGTCACTGCCTCTGAGGTTTCAGGTGAGGGTTAAGTGAAAGTGAAGTGCTTCCTGAGAGGGTGGTCCTACATTTGCATACAGATAAACAGGGAGGAACAACTGGGGACAAGATAAACCACACAAACCAGGGTTCTAGCATGAGGAAACAGCCTCAAAACCTCTGACTGAAAAAAACCTCTGGGGCTGAGGTGGCAGGAGAAACTCCCAGCCTCAGAAGAGAGTTCATTGGAGAGACTCAAAGGGTCCTAGAATGTACACACACCCACCCACCTGGGAATCAGCATCAGAAAGACCCAATTCACTTGTGTATAGGTGGATAGCAGAGTAAGTGACTGAAAGCTGGCCCACAGATGAGCTAGCAGCAGTGTTCCCTTTCCAACTCCTCCCCCACATTCAGGGCCACAACGCAACACTGTGGGTTGCTCCACCCTGGTGAATACCTAAGGCTCCACCCCTTATTACATAACAGGTGCACCAAGACAAACAAATATGGCCCACATGAAAGAACAGACCAAAGCTACAGAAAAAAAATACAACTAAGTGATGAACAGATAGCCAACCTATCACATGCAGAGTTCAAAACACTGGTAATCAGGATGCTCACAGAAATGGTTGAGTATGGTCACAAAACAGAGGAAAAAGTGAAGGCTATGAAAAGTGAAATAAAGGAAAATGTACAGGGAACCAACAAGGAAGGGTAAGAAACCGGGACTCAAATCAATGGTTTGGACCAGAAGGAAGAAATAAACATTCGACCAGAACACAATGAAGAAACAAGAATTCAAAAAATGAGGAGAGGTTTAGGAACCTCTAGGACAACTTTAAACATTCCAACATCCGAATCATAAGGGTGTCAGAAGAAGAAGAGGAAGAACAAGAAAAAGAAAACTTATTTAAAAAATAATGGACAACTTCCCTAATATGGCAAAGGAAATAGACTGACAGGAAGTCCAGGAAGCCCAGAGAGTCCCAAATAAGTTGGACCCAAGGAAGTACACACCAAGAAACATCATTATTACATTACTCAAGATTAAACATGAGGAGAGAATCTTAAAAGCAGCAAGAGAAAAGGAGACAGTTACCTACGAAGGAGTTCCCATCAGACTGTCAGCTGATTTCTCAAAAGAAACCTTACAGGCAAGAAGGGGCTGGAAGGAAGTATTTGAAGTCATGAAAGGCAAGGACCTACATCCAAGATGACTCTATCCAGCAAAGCTATCATTTAGAATGGAAGGGAAGGTAAAGTGCTTCCCAGATAAGGTCAAGTTAAAGGAGCCCATCATCACCAAGCCCTTATTATCTGAAATGTTAAAGGGACTTCTCTAAGAAAAAGGAGAAGATCAAAACTATGAACAGTAAAATGACAACAAACTCACAACTATCAGAAACGAACCTAAAAAAACAAAACCAAAAACATAAATGAACTGAGCAAACAGCTAGAACAGGAACAGATTCACAGAAATGGAGATCACATAGAGGATTATCAGATTGGCGGGGGAGGGGTGAGTGGGGGAAAAGTTACAGGGAATAAGGAATATAAATGGTAGGTACAAAATAGACAGGGGGAGGTTAAGAATAGTATTGGAAATGGAGAAACCAAAGAACTTATATATATGACCCATGGACACAAACTAAGGTGGGTGAATGATGGTGGGAGGGGTGGTACAGGGTGAAGGAGAAGAAGGGAGGAAAAAATGGGACAACTGTAATAGCATAATCAATAAAATATATTAGAATTTAAAAATTAAAAAAAACAAAGTCTCTCAGACTCGTATTTTGCAGGAAAACCTCATTAAATCAATGTGAGGAAACTTTGCCCAAAGTAAAGAACATTTTGTTTTTTAAACTACTAAATCCCCCCTTAAAAAAGATTTTATTTATTTTTAGAGAGAGAGGAAGGGAGGGAGAAAGAGAGGGAGAGAAACATTGATTGATTGCCTCTCACAAGTCCCCAGTGAGGGATAAGGCCTGCAACAGAGGCATGTGCCCTGACCAAGAATCAGACCGTCAGAACTTTTGTTTTGCGGGACATCACTCAACCCATTAAGCCGCACCAGTCAGGGCCAAAGCAAAGAATATTTTTAAATGAAATGCCATTTAATTACTTTTAAAGGACCCAGGCCTGGAGTTAAAATTTTAAAAAACTCAAAGGACTGAAGAAACTATGATGGCTACTCCCCCCTACTCCATCTTGTATTTCAAAATAAAAACAAGTAAATAAAAAGAAGACCAAAGTTTACTTTCCCCACAAATGCTACCTTGTTGATTTTTTAAAATATATTTTATTGATTATGCTACTACAGTTGTCCCATTTCTCCCCCATCACTCCCCTCTACCCTGAACACCCACTCCCACCCACATTCCCCCCTTTAGTTCATGTCCGTGTGTCATAAGTTCTTTAGCTTCTACATTTCCCACAGTATTCTTGCCCCCCCCCGCCCCGTCTATTTTCTACCCACTGTGTATGCTACTTATTCTCTGTACCTTTTACCCTCTCTCCTCCTCCCACTCGCCTGTTGATAACCCTCCATATGATCTCCATTTCTGTGGTTCTGTTCCTGTTCTAGTTGTTTGCTTTTGTTTTAGGTGTGGTTGTTAATAGCTGTGAGTTTGCTCTCTTTTCACTGTCATATTTTTTATCTTCTTTTTCTTAGGTAAGTCCCTTTAACATTTCATATAATACGGGCTTCCTGATGGTGAACTCCTCTAACTTGACCTTATCTGAGAAGCACTTTAGCTGCCCTTGCATTCTAAATGAAAGCTTTGCTTGATAAAGCAATGTTGGATGTAGGTCCTTGCCTTTCATGACTTGGAATACTTCTTTCCAGCCCCTTCTTGCCTGGAAGGTCTCTTTTGAGAAATCAGCTGACAGTCTGATGGGAACTCCTTTGTAGGTGATGGTCCCCTTATCCCTTGCTGCTTCTAGAATTCTCTCCTTCATTTGAATCTTGGCTAACGTAATTATGATGTGCTTTGGTATGTTCCTCTTTGGGTCCAACTTCTTTGGGACCCTCTGAGCTTCCTGCACTTCCTGGAAGTCTATTTCCTTTGCCAGATTGGGGAAGTTCTCCTTTATTATTTGTTCAAATAAGTTTTCCACTTGTTGTTGTTCTTCTTCCCCTTCTGGTACCCCTATAATTTGGATGTTGGGACATTTATTTATTTATTTATTTTTTAAACAACTTTCTTTTCTCTTTTTAATATTTTATTTATTTATTTTTTATTTTTTTAGATTATTTATTTATCTTTAGAGGGGAAGGGTAGGAGAGAGGGAGAGAGAGAGAAATATCAATGTACGGTTGCCTCTCGTGTGTCCCCTTGCTGGGAACTGGCCTGCAACCCAGGCATGTGCCCTGACTGGGAATCGAACCTCGATCCTCTGGTTCGCAGGCCCGCGCTCAATCCACTGAGCTACACCAGCCAGGGCTGGATGTTGGGACATTTAAAGATGTCCTGGAGGTTCCTAAGCCTCTCCTCATTTTTTTTGAATTCTTGTTTCTTCCTTGTTTTCTGTTTGGTTGTTTGTTTCTTCCTTCTGGTCCACTCCATTGATTTGAGTCCCAGTTTCCTTCCCATCACTATTAGTTCCCTGTACGTTTTCCTTCAATTCACTTAGTGTAGCCTTCATTTGTTCATCTAATTTGTGAGCAAAATCAACCAATTCTGTGAGCATCCTGATCACCAGGGCTTTGAACTGTGCCTCTGATAGGTTGGCTATCTCTTGGTCACTTAGATGATTTGGGTCTGGGGCTTTGATTTGTTCTCCCATTTGAGCCATTTTTTTTGGGGGGGGGGCGGTCTGGTGGTGGTTGTTACTAGTGAGGGGCAGAGCCTTAGGTGTTCCCCAGGGTGGGGCAGCCCAGTCGCTGGTTAGTGATGCTGTATGTGGTGCGGGGTCCGACAGGGAACAATGGTGCTTGCTCCACTCTCTTTCGGATTCCAGTCCCTTCCGCTGCTTCCCCTTCACCTGGAGTATCTGTGCATGAATCTGGGACCACCTGGTCAGCCAGCCGCCTTGCACAGCCTCACTGGGTCTGCACAATTGCCACCCTGTGCCCGGGGTCTACTAGCTGCTGCCTGCACGCCTAGGATCTGCCAGCTGCTGCTGCCTGCATGCCTGGGTTGCCAACCTCCACTTTTTCCTGCCAGGACTCTGCCCCTCTTACTGGTCTGGATGAATGGTTGTTGGACTTCCGTACAGTTCAATTTTTCTATAAGTTCTGATTGTTTTTCTGTTTCTAAATCTTTGTTGTCCTTAATTTTGGTCATGAGAGGAGGCACAGTGTGTCCACCTATGCCTCCATCTTGGCCGGAAGTCCTACATTGTTGATTTTTTCCAAATATTATACATTTAATAATTTTTCAAAAAAAGTTTTAGTGAATCTGCTTTGCTGGTGCCTGAGCACATTTGGTCTGCCTACCAGGGAATTGCAACTGTAAGGAACTGCACCTCTAAAACAAATCTATTATAGGCTAGACCAGGATTCAAATCCCAGCTAAGCCATTTACTAGCTGTGTAATGCTAGGGTAATTCCTAATATCTGTCAATCATCTTGTTTGTGGTTGAAATGTGGTTGTATGGGGATTAGAACAAATGAACAGAAACATAGTAAATGTCCCCTAAATTTGGTAACTAAATAATAGTATACAGCTCTTTGCAATTAACCTGTTACCTCTATGTAAATGATGCCTTAGCAAACTACTATTGGTTTCCTTAAGCAGACGAAACAAGCACCCTTACAATAGTTTATTTTGTAAAAATTTGCTTAGCACATTCAGATGACAGATAACTTTTAAAAAACTTCACAAATTTCAATTCAGCAGATTTTAAGTTCATGAGTTTTTGGTATCCCAGTGTGGAGAGGAGGAATGAATAAAGAGGAAAATTTTATGTGACAACCGTTAAAAATAATGGAACATCACATCATGTCTGTGGATTTTAAGCATTTGGGTTGTGAAAAAAATGTTCTTTCCAGGAGTACGCTTGATGCCTTCTGGGAAAACCTACTTTTCTGAGAAGGTGAAGGCTGTCAACTGCTCAATGATTTCATGCCTTGCCACTACATTAAGAGGATTAAAAGGGGGAAAAGAGGAGATGCTGCCATTTAACATACCTGAGTATACTTCCTGTCCCCTGTGATAGTCATTTATTTGACAAACTCTTTGCTGAATACCAGCCCATTGTGTTAGAACCAGGGATGCCCAAACTTTTGGCATCTCTGGGCCACACTGGAAGAAGAGTTGTCTTGGGACACACATTAAATACATCATGACATGTAATCACACACACAAAAAATCTCAATGTTTTAAGTAAATTTACAAATTTGTGTTGGGCCACATTCACAGCCTTCCTGGGCCACACAAGGTCTGCGGGCCAGGGGTTGGACACCCCTGTGAGAATACAATGACCAACAAGACTCATCTATGGCCCTCACTCGCATGGAGCCAACATGTGGTGGGGGGTGCAGAAAAGGTGCTTTTGAGGCCATTTCTTGGGCAGCAGCAGGTGCCAGGCACTGCTTGCCCACATTACATGTGCGTGGACTTCCCAGTGGTACTGAGTCAGACGCCATGCAGTCCTCACCTCTCCTTTTCTTTTGGTCACCATCAAAAGTTTTTCATTGGAAAACAATAACAACAAACATAACACCTACATTTCTCAAAAAATTTTTTCCATGCAATCTGTTTAAAAATGGACCCATGTTCTCCAAAAATGTTGATGTCATGAAAGACATAGAAAGGGTAAAGAGTTGATCAAAATTATTGGGGACATAATAATGAAGTAGAATATGCAATCTTGGTCTGAATTCCATACTGGAGGGAAAAAAATGCAATAAAGGTCCATATTGGATCAGTCAACAAAATTGGAATATGGCCAGTAGATGAAATAAAAGTATTGATCAATGTTTAATTATGTGAAGTAGGTATATGTTCAGCAGTTATGTAAGAGGATGTCCTGGTGCTTAGGGAAGAAACACTGAAGAATTTAAGAGAAAGGTGGCATGGTGAATACAACTTAATTGCGAATGGTTTAGGAACAAAATTTATATAAGACACATGAAAGGGGCAAAATGTTTGCAATTGGTGAATCTAGGTAGAGATATATGAACCTTTTTTGTACTATCTTTGTGAGGTTTGTGGATACTTGTATTTATTTACAAATAAAAGTTGTAAAATTTTGCAAATGTAAAATGTAGGGTCCCTCATAGCACAAAGGTAGGGCAGAAAATTCCAAGCACACACTCTCTGCAGCTGGGCATCATTAAGGAGGATATCCTGTTGTGACCAGATATTGAAAGTTTGCACTGCTCTGGTGGATTTCTATGGGTCTGGGCAATAAAGTGAAACATTCTTCCAGTCTAGGATTTTATTATCATTCCTCTGAGAATGTATGCGTGGTCAGATAGTCTTTATTTTGGCTCCCGGTCACCTGTAATTTCAGAATGTGTTTTGAAGTCCATTCATCTCTTAGCCCATCCAAATATTGAAAATGTCATTAAATTATGAAGTAGAACTGAAAAGATTTTTGTCTTGAAATTCTTTCAGTCCATTTACATTTCCACTCATCACTGGGAAATTTTTATTTGATATCTGAAATCCCTAATGAGCTTAGTCTCTTGATAGCTCAAACATAACTGCCCTGATTTAAAGTTTTTCTTTAACAATGTTATTTATGTGTTCACTCACACACATATCTCAGCAGGTAAGGGGTTCAAAGAGTAGTCATGACTTGGGACTTTGTGAGAAATAATTTTTTGTAGGCTCAATTATAAATGGGGAAAACAATTCTTACCTCAGAGGGGATGATGTAAGAAATAATTATCATTAGCAAAATGCCTCAAGGTCTTGAAATGAAAGGGCCATTTTGGTGTTTTGGACTGTCATTTGTATTATGGGCTTACATTTCTTTTATAGTATATAGAGCACAGTCATTTTAAATGAAGTGTTTCCTTAGAATCCTGTGAAAGTGGTTGCCTCATTTTGCCAAGTAAGCAAATTTACTTGTCCTTGGCCACAGGTGGTGTTTCTATCAGTAGAGGGAACAAATTCCTAGCCGTGTTCCTACTCACTGGCTTACTAAATGAACTATGTTCACTTTACTATTTTACTTTTACCCTAATGTTGCTATTGTAATTTTATTATACAAACTACTCTTGCTTTAGTACATTTCAATAATGAGAGCATTGCCCAATAAATTCAATTCTACTGTCTTAGTTTGCTCAGGCTGCTATAAAAGTACCATAGACTGGGTAGCTTATAAACAACAGAAAGTTATTTCTCAAACTTCTGGAGTCTGGAAGTCTGAGACCAGGGGGCCAGCATTGTTAATTTCTGTGAGGGGCCTCTTCTGGCTGTGCCCTTGCATAGCAGAAAGAGAGGAGACAGCTCTCTGGAGCTTTTCCAGGAGGTCACCCATCCCATTCATGAAGGCTCCACCCTCATGACCTATTTACCTTGCAAAGCCTCTACCTCCTAATTCTATGGGGGTTAGCATTTGGGGGGATTTAAACATTTAATCCAAAACATCCACTAATATTTACAGAGCACCCATCATGTGCTAGTCCCTGAATGTTGCTCCACAAATAGACCTAGTCACTGATCTCATGAAGCTTAGAGTCAATCCAGTGGAGAAGAAAGACAAGAAATAATAATACAATAAATATTCCATTTTAAAGTTTGACATAAGACAAATAGGAAGTAAAAGAAAAGACCTGAAATTATAAAGATGGGACCTGACAACAATTAACTTCTGTGAAATCTTTCTAATTCCGTTTGTAATAAATGTGATCAGATTTCCTCATAGGTAAAACATTCTAATAGCACATTCATTTGTCAGAAGCAATGTGTCTAGGCCACAGAAAAAGTTCATTCTCATTTTGTTAGTAATTGTTATTCTCTTAAAGTTTTACTTTTTAAAATTAAGTGTATTTTAGTGACTATGCTATTACAGTTGTCTCATTTTTTCCCCTTTGTCCCCCTCCACCCACTACCCCTGTTCCCTCCAGCAATGCCTGCCCTGCCCTTAGTTCATGTCCATAGATCATACGTATAAGTTCTTCTGCTTCTCCATTTCCTGTACTATTCTTGAACTCCCGCTCTCTATTTTGTATTTAGCAATTATGCTTCATACTCCCTGCACCTTTTCCCCCATTTTCCCTCTTCCCCCTCAACGCTGATAACCCTCCATATGATCTCCATTTCTATGATTCTGTGTCTGTTCTAGTTGTTTGCTTAGTTCTCTTTTGTTTTTTTTTAGGTTCAGTTGTTGATAGTTGTGAGTTTGTTCTCATTTTACTGTTCATAGTTTTGATCTTCTCCCTTTTCTTAGAGAAGTCCCTTTAACATTTCATATAATAAGGGCTTGGTGATGATGAACTCCTTGAACTTGACCTTATCTGGGAAGCACTTTACCTTCCCTTCCATTCTAAATGATAGCTTTGCTGGATAGAGTCATCTTGGATGTAGGTCCTTGCTTTTCATCACTTTGAATAATTCTTACCAGTCTCCTCTTGCCTGCAAGATTTCTTTTGAGAAATCAGCTGACAGTCTGATGGGAACTCCTTTGTAGGTAACTGTCTCCTTTTCTCTTGCTGCTTTTAAGATTCTTCATCTTTAACCCTTGGCATTTTAATTATGATGTGTCTTGGTGTGGCTCTTTTTAGGTCCAACTTCTTTGGGACTCTCTGAGCCTCCTGGACCTTTATGTCTAATTCCTTTACCAAATTAGGGAAGTTTTCTTTCATGGTTTTTTCAAATAAGTTTTCCATTTCTTGCTCTTCCTCTTCTTCTGGCACCCCCATGATTCAGATGTTGGTAAGTTTAAAGTTGTCCCAGAGGTTCCTAAGCCTCTCCTCATTTTTTTTGAATTCTTGTGTCTTCTTTCTGTTCTGGTTGAATGTTTATTTCTTCCTTTTGTTCAAAATCATTGATTTGAATCCCAGCTTCCTTCCCTTCACTGTTGGTTCCCTGTATATTTTTCTTTATTTCACTTTGTGTAGCCTTCACTTCTTCCTTTATTTTGTGGCCATACTCAATCATTTCTGTGAGCATCCTGATCACCAATGTTTTGAACTTTGCATCTGATAGGTTGACCATCTCCATGTCACTTAGTTCTTTTTCTGGGGTTTTGATCTGTTCCTTCATTTGAGCCATATTTCTTTGTCTCCTCAATTTGGCAGTCTCCCTCTGTTCTGTGTGTTAGGTAGAGATGCTTTGACTCCCCAAGTGACACACCTGTTATGTTATAAGGGGAGGGAGCCTCGGGTATTCATCAGGGCAGGACAACCTGCTTCATCACTTTGTGGTACTGTATGTGGAAGAGGAGTCAGAGAGGGAACCATGTTCCTTGCTCAGCTCTCACCCATTTTCAGTCACTTCCCCCACTTCCCATAAGTGACTGGGACCCTTGTAGATGCTGTCCTGGTGGAAATTCCCCGAGTTGGTGGGTTTGTGTATGTTCTAGGACCCTGTGGGAACTTTAAAAGGACTCTCCTGAGAGAGCAACAGTTTCTTCTGCCACCCCAACCCCAACTGGTTTTTACAGCCAGAGTTATGAGGCTTTATTTTCCCTGGAACTCTGGGACTCACAGTATGACCTGGAGCTGGGATCACTTGCTCCCAAATTCTCCCTCCCAGTTTTTATCTGCTGCACACAAATGTGAGACTACCCATTTTACTGGCTGCCTTGCCACACCACACTGCATTCTCTCTGCCCTGGCTACCTGTCTCTGCCCTTTTTACCTGCCTGGATGAATGTTTCTTCTTTAATTGCTTGGTTGTTGGACTTCCATACAGTTTGATTTTATGAATGTTCTGATTGTTTTTTTTGTTTTTAGGTTGGTTATTTTCCTTTTTATGGTTGTGGGAGGAGGCGAAGCATGTCTACCTATGCCTCCTTCTTGGCCAGAAGTTTAGTGTTTTAATATTTTTGAGAATATGATGGGATTTAACAGTGCAACTGTAGAAAAAATGCAAATGCTGAGCCAAAATTGGTTCTTAAATACTTCATTGGTAAGATTCAAGAGGAAATTAAACATTTTCAAAAGAAAAACAAACAACCCTACAATAATGAATTTAGGGACAAAGTATAAGACCTACTGTAGTCCCTAAGAGAAAAATCTAGTTATTTATTGAATGCTTTCTATATATAGGTACTTATTACTATGTCTTATTTGTTGGGCTCATATTGTGGTAAAGACTCACTCAGATTAGGTCAAATAATGTGGAGATGTTGTAAGGCCCTGCAGAGAAATTTGCCAATCAAGAATTTTGGCTCTGTGGAAGAGTGATCTCAAAAGGATCCAGCAAACAGAATATTCAGCCCTAAAGGTAAGAACAGGACCCATAAAGACTTGGACTTGAATGAATGGAAGATTTCTGTAGAGCAGTAGTTCTCAAAGTGTGGTCCTTTGATCACCAGCATCAAAATCACCTGGGAACTTAGTAAAAAATGCAAATTCTCACCTCCTACCATCCCATCCCTAATGAATCAGAAACTCTGGTGGTGAGACCAGCATCTGTTCAAGTTCGAGAACAAATACCCTAGAACTAAAATACCCAGAAAAACAAATACCCAGCTAAACTGGGTAGCCATTGGATTTGAAAACCTTGACTAAGGGGATCAACGGTTACATTACTCAGCTACTACTCTCCTTTGGTTTTGCTTCTTTAGCTACCATGTATTCTGTTTTCTCTGTATGTCAATTCAAAGAGAGAATCTGATTGGTGAAATGTTGTTACCATAATTCCTATTAGACAAAGCTTTGGTGCCAGGCCTGCTTATAGGCCACCAGCCAACCTATAAAGTGGCTGCCTTTAGGTCCCATGCCCATGTCTGGCCTAGTCAGCCATACCCAGAGAGAGAGAGCTAGGGCTGCAGGGAACCTGCCTGGGCACTGACACTGGATGAGTGACCTGGAGCTGTGTCTTGCAGTTAGAGATTGTGGGGAAGGTTCTTCCTTGAAAAGGACTGTTGGTCCCTTGTGTTTTTTGCTTACAAATATTAAATGACTTAGCACAGAAATGATCCCTTGGAACTCAGAAAGGACTTTTGATCCTCCCCCTTTCCTGCCCAAGAGATACAAACAGCAAAACCTGCTTCAGGAAGGAGATGTTAGCATTTTGCTTTAGACTAATTTGAATTAAGTATGGTAAGCAAGAGGAAGTCAGGCAGGTTATCTTTTAGCTAGACACAACATCCTCCCCCACCCCCAGCCTCCACAACCACATCGCATTGTTCCTGAGCTGTCTAGCAAGGATTTTTCTACCAATATATGTTCTGCTCTTCCTGAACTACCTGCAAATCACCCATTCTCATGTCTGAAATCTGATACCCTTCTTCCCTCCCCTTCCACTTTGTTAAAAAATACCTTATATACTCAGTGTTGGCTCACTGTCTTTGGAATTTTCATGTCTATGTGAATTCCCCATGTGCATGTATTAGACTTTTATTCTCTCCTTTTAAAATATTTTAATTACAAAAAACAGATAGGATCCCTTCTAAGACAGTCCAAGACTAGCTGGTTTGCACTGAAACAACTGCAAAGCTGTTACAGTTAAAGTCCTTTGACTACTAGTGTGTGTAAATAACCACAAAGGATGGAATAGTCCTTCTTATTAAAAGTCCTATTACTTTTCAAATAAACATGCAATGTTAGGCTCTCAAGGTAAAAATCAGCACCCAAATGTTCCCTGGCACATAGTGGGTGCCAAATAAATATTTTTTGAATAAATGAATGGTGGATTCATGAATGAGAAAAAGGAGTCCATCTATTTCTAGGAAAAAAGAGCTTTAAATGCCAAAGAAAACAAACAAACAAAAAAAAACCCCACTCAATTTCTGAATTATTTTCCTCAGGGTCTGAAATTTAATACTTTTGTTTCCACAGTATATATTTATACAGACTATTGTTGAGAACATGTTATTCTGCTTTCAAACAGAGGAGCATAGACAACACTTGTTATAGATTTGTATGAAATTGCTAAAAGTTGTAGCCTAAATGACTGCATAGAATTTTTTTAATTTGTTAATTTTGGGGGTGGAAAGAGAGAGAGTTGTTATTCCATTTATTTATACATTTGTTGGTTGATTTTTGCATGTGACTTGACTGGGAATTGAACCCACAACCCTGGCATGTGAGGACAATACTCCATCCAACTGAGCTACCAGGCCAGGGCTCCATAGAATCTTGATTGAATAAATTACAGAACCAAAAAATGGGATGGTTTGGAGCTGTTTCATAATTTTAAAAGAATTTTCACAGAAGCCCATAAAGGTATTGGCTAATGTTGCTTCATTTCACTGGTTAAACAAACTATTTCTGGCCCCTGTTTGCAGGTAGCAATGAAAAGAAGAATTAAAATTTCCAGCCATGTTACCATATTTAAGAAGCAGCTAAATATTTTCTGATATGGATCAGAGATTTCAGCCTCAGAGATTTATATAAATCTCAGCCTCTGAGATTTATTTCTAAGCAAAAAGAAAAAAAAAAAAAGAAAAAGAAAAGAAAAGAAGGAAAGAAAAAAGCAAGGGGCTAACAACAAATTAAAAGAGAAATCTGTCCTAGCCAGGTGGCTCAGTTGATTGGAGCATTGTCCCCTACACCAAAAAGTTGTGGGTTTGATTCCTGGTCAGGGCACATGCCTAGGTTGTAGATTTGATCTCCATTTGGGGCGGGTGTGGGAGGCAACTGATGAATGTTTTTTTTTTTCTCTCTCTCTTGCTCTTCCTCTCTAAAATCAATAAACATCTTCTCAGGTGAGGATAAAAAAAGAGAGAAATCTATGTACAGAATATTTTAGGAACTATACATGTGAAACTGTGTAAAGTAGTTAAAATGTTGCCGTTGGGAGGGAACGTTAAAGAGAGTTGAAGAGTGGGATGGAGACCCTCTTCTCCCTGTGTGCCCCTTTTGACTCTTAGCATTTTTAAAAAATATATATTTTTACTTAAAATTTCATTAATATATTGAAGGAATTAACTCTTGGAAGATTTCACTTATAAAATTTAAGAGATGTCATGGAGCAATTCCATCCACATTCTGATTTCCTGTATGTGCTGCTATATTTATATTTATATTTATATTTATTTGTTTGTTTATAATGAAATTTACTGGGGTAACCTGCTGTATTTTTAGAGAACAGAAAGTTTTTCTGAATTCTTATCACCCTTACCATCAAGGATGATTTGACCACCAATTACAGAAGTCTCAATTTATTTTTTTCTTTTCTTTTCAAAATATATTTTATTGATTATGCTATTACAGTTGTCCCATTTCTCCCCCATCAGTCCCCTCCACCCTGCACACCCCCTCCCACCCACATTCCCCCCCTTTAGTTCATGTCCATGTGTCATAAGTTCTTTAGCTTCTACATTTCCCACACTAATCTTGCCCTTCCCCTGTCTATTTTCTATCCACCATTTAGAATGGAAGGGAAGATAAAGTGCTTCTCAGATAAGGTCAAGTTCAAGGAGTTCATCATCACCAAGCCCTTATTATATGGAATGTTAAAGGAACTTATCTAAGAAAAAGAAGATAAAAAATATGACAGTGAAAAGTCAGCAAACTCACAGATAGTAACAACCACACCTAAAACAAAAGCAAACAACTAGAACAGGAACAGAACTACAGAAATGGAGATCATATGGAGGGTTAGCAACAGGGGAGTGGGAGTGGGAGTTAGCAACAGAAGTCTCAATTTAAACAACGAACAGAATGTCTGGGCTTAATGAAGGAGTCCAGAAGCAGGGCAGGAGCCAGTTGTCATTTGATTGTGAGGTTCACAGTGTTTGGGGGATTTCACTGCTTTTCACCTTTAATTCTCTTAACTCAGGCAGGCCTCTTTTGAATTCGAGATGGTCCCAAGCTGGTGTACGGTATTGGTGGCAAAAATGGCCACCTCTGCTTCAGGCTCTATAACAGTCTAGGATGAAGGGAGCATTTGTCCCAGCATTCCAAGTGCAACAACCAAGGTTCATACTGATGAACCAGCCCAGGTCACTTGTGCAGTGCTGAATCCATGACTGGGACCAGGTGAACAAAATGAGCTTAGAAGCTGCACCTGGGATAACCTGCTTCTATTTTGGGGAGGAAAGATTCACTTCCCCAGAACCACAGGTATCTTCAAATGGAAACTAAGGGTGGTAGGGAAGGAGGAAGGGGGAAGTGGAGGTCTGAAGACAAGTGTTAAGTCTGTTACCCTAGTTCCAAAAGACATCTATGATGCCCAAAAGGCTGATCTTTCATCCTACAAAATGAGGACTTGCCTAATCTCTGCACTTTGTCCCAGAGCTCTGTTACACTTTCTTATTTCTCTCACAGTGAAGACAGCTAGGCAATCAGTCTACTGGGTGGACAACAGGTATCTTAGGTAACACCACATGTGCTCTGGAAATGAAAGAACAATGTTGTTTTCACATGTGACAATTTAACCCTTTACTACTGTGCAAATGGGCACCCATCCAAGAAGGGCACTGTCGCCTGGTCATGATGAGAACTCTGCTCTATCTGAATACAGCCAAGGTTTCAAGGTGCCATGTGGATGCTGCTTCTCAGAGGGAGGAGTTCTCCATGGTCACAGTCAGTTTTCATCTATGGTTCTTTTAATTAATTAATTAATTTATAAGATCCTCACCTGAGATTATGTATTGATTTGAGAGAGAGAGATTGATGTGAGAGAGAAATATTGATTGGTTGCCTTTCGCTTGCACCCTGACCGTTGATGGAACCCACAAGCCATCTGGGATGGGTATGTGCTGCATCTGGGAATCAAACCCACAACTCTTTGGTGCATGGGATGACACTCCAACCAACTGAGCCACCTGTCCAGGGTTATCTATGGTTTTGAAAGAGAAAAATACAGCTTTGAATTCTGCTGAGTCTACTGGCATTTTCTTTAAAAATTTTTTTAAATTGATTTTAGAAAAATAGAGGAAGGAGGAGGAAGAGAGAGAGAGAAACATCAACTTGTTTCATTTATTTATGCATTCATTGGTTGCTTCTTGTGTGTGCCCTAACCAGAGACTGAACCTGCAACCTTGGTGTATGGGTAGATACTAACCAATTGAGCTTCCTGGCCAGGGACCTGGCTTTTTCTAAATCCAGAATTTGCAGAGCCCACTGTTTATAAAACCCAAGCTGCAGTTTCATGATTAGGGTTTCAGATGGATGTTAGGTGGCTTGAGATGTACACAAGGCAGGTAAATGCAGGTAAATGCACCAGGCTGAGCTGTTGCTGGGGACCTCATGCACTCTGGGCAGGAGGGATGCAGTGGTGACCAAGGCAGGGGCCTCGCCCCCAGGGGCCCGCTCCAACACAGAAGATAGACTGTAGACATATGTACTTAAACAGTTACATAAGTACAAATTGTGGAGTCCCTGTGGGATGTGTCCCCTACTCATATCTTCTGGCTTATCGCGTTTGCTTCCCCCTCATTCCATGCAAGGCAGATGCTTGGATGTTTTATTTCTTAGAACAAGCTCTATTTCTTTCCACCCTTTTAAACACGTACTGTCCCCTTAACAGGAAATACCCCACCGTTTCATTCTCCAGAGAGAATGGAGATTAATCTGGTGATTAACCTCTTCTTCTTTGGATTTCAGTTTTAAACTATGTTTTGGAAGATTGGATCAGATATCCTTTTTGGGGCTTCAGCTCCAACTGTGTTTCTCTATTGGTACCTAGACCCTTCAGAACTAGATATCTATTTGGGAGATATTTGATTACCATGTGGCTCCCCAAGCAGAATGCACGATGTGCGAAGGAGAGAGTCTTATCTGTTGTTTTCACACTTGTGTTCCCATGCCACACCAAGCACACTCCTGCTGCAAGGCCTTTGCCTTTGCCGTTCCCTCTGCCTGCAGCACCATCTCCCAGAGAGCCATCAGGCTCACTTTCTTTCCCTGACCTCCTTACACATAATAGCAAATCCCACTTTGGGCATCACAATTCCCTTTTCCCCCTTCATACCACCTATGCTATTTAAAGACTATTTTCTCATTTGTGTATTACAACACTAAAATGTAAGCTCTGTGAGAACAAACCTCTCTCAATTTTTTTCTCTAAGTAGCTCAAATGCCCAACAGGTATTAGATGTTCAATAAATGTTTATTCAGTGAAAGTCTGAATGAATCAGCATCTAGTGCTTGGCAAAGGGTTAGCACATAGCAGGGACTCAGTAAATATTCTTGAATGAATGAATGCCTGAATGAAGACATACATATACTACTAAAAAAATACAGGGCCTTTACCCAGTTGGAGGAGTCACATAAAGTACCTAGAAGAATAAGGGGCTCTCAGTCATTTTGATTGTGTTAATCCAATAGGTCAAATGTCAGTCAAGCTTTGTTAGAGTTGGGGTAAGACTAGGATGAATGAGCAGGGATGGGAACTCTTGTAAAAATGTGGACTCCCCAGATCTGCATCTGACCCATTCTACTGCTCTTCAACATGTATCTATTCACTCAGCTGGCAGCCTTTGTCTTCCTGCAGTTTCTTGCCAAGAACAGAGATTAAAAGTGTCCCATCCAGAAATTAGTGTCAGGGTTGACCAACTGGAAGCTAGGCCCTAAAGCTGTTTCTCAGCATTCCTCAACTCCCAGGAGAGCCAGAGAGGACAAGGAGCAGGGTTAGAGGGCTAGGTTCTAGAAGTGTTCTCTTACTTACAAAGGCTGAGTTGTGTGGGGGCAAGAACTGTATACGGTATAGAGTGGAGGGAGAATCCTGTGTCAGCCTTTTGGAAGATGAATTTCACTTGCCTCTTTAAAGGTTTTGGCCTTTTGGTAACTAATGATACTAAAGCAGCTTCATGGTTTCTTTTGGAGCTGTGTTAAGATTTGCTCCATAAATTACCTGGGAGTAGGCCATATACAAATATCAGAAGAAATAGCAGTCTGGATATTTGTGGCAACAGCTGAGTTATCCTCAAGGGTAAGGGTAGACAGGTATCTATTTTATTAATTAATAAAGTATTTCTTATTAACTCCTAGATTCCATACCTGTTTTTACTTGAGAATAGGTTGGGGCCAGCCTACAAATTTTAGTAATAGCAATTTAACATAAATTTTATTATAACTTCACATAATAGTTATAGTGGATTGTTATCCCCTGTGGAAACTATTTTAAAGACCTGTTCACAGTATCATTTTCCTGGGATATAGAAAGCCAAATATGGAGATAAAAATCTTATTATCTCCCCAGACCAGACCACTTTACTTTTAGTATAATGATCACTAGGAAAATTAGCACCACTCTTTCACATACAAAGGAAAAATATAAGGAGATAAATATTAATCATCATGACTGTTATGCTAAGTGACAACTTACATAAAGGTATTTTATCACAGCCCTGACTGCTGTGGCTCAGTTGGCTTGGTGCCCTCCCCCAAAACAGAAGGTCATGGTTCAATTAACAGGTTAGGGCACATGACTGGGTTGTGGGTTCTGGCTGGTCAGGGTGCATGAGAGGCAACGGGTCAATGTTTTTGTCTTGCTTCCATGCTTCTCTCCCTCTCTCACTTCCTCCTTCTCCTCTCTCTAGGAATAAGTAAATAAACACTTAAAATATATATTTCATCAAAATAACAGCAATAATACACAGTTAATAGATGAGGACAGTGAAGCGTCAGACAAGTTATAACACCTACCTGAGGACCTCAAGCCATTCATTATGTGACAGCACAGGGCTTTGGTTCCAGAGCTACCAGTTAAGAAAGTCCATGGCTCTAAACAAGATGCTATACTGGCACCAGTATTTCATGTGATCTTTCAATTTTTCCCTGTATAAGTTACCTTGTTCACCCCAAAACATTTCACATTTTTTATTATATCACAATTTTTCATGGTGTTAGAGTATTTTATTGAATTTAGGTTAAATTTGCATAACATAAAGTTCACCACTTGAATCATTTTAAAGTATACAGTTCAGCCCTGACCAACATGGCTCAGCTGGTAGAGTGTCGTTCTACAAAGTGGAAGGTCACTGTTTGGATTCCTAGTCCAGGCACTTGCCTGGTTCTGGGACAGTACCAGGTGGGGCGCATGCAAGTGGTAACAAATTGATGTTTTTCTCACACATCAATGTTTCTCTTCCTCTATTTCTCCCTCCCTTACCCTCTCTCTAGAAATAAATAAATAAAATCCTTAAAGTATACCATTCGGTGGTGTTTAGTACATTCACGACATTATGCAACCATCACCACTATTTAGTTCCAGAACATTTTTATCATTCTAAAGGAAATTGCATAACCCTTAGGCAGCACTGTCCTTCCCGCTGTCTCCCAAGCTCCTGCTAACCACTAATTTATTTTCTGTCTCTATGGATTTGCCTATTCTATACATTTCATATTAATGGAATCATACACTGTGTATTTTGTATTCAGAAGCTGAATACAAAAGGCCATACACTGTGTGGCCTTTTGTATTCAGCTTCTTTCACTCAACATCATGTTTTCAGGGTTCTGCATGGTAATACTATATATTATTACTTTATTCTTTATTTTTTAGTTGAATAATATTCCATCATATGGATAATCACATTTTGTTTATACATTCATCTGTTGATGGACATTCAGATTGTTTCCACCTTTGGCTATTGTGATATTTCTGCTATGCACATTCATACACATGTTTTTGTTTGTACACCTGTTCTCAATTCTCTTGTGTATATACCCAGGAGCGGAGTTGCCGCATCATATAGTAATTCTACATTTTACTTATTGAGGAAGCACCAAACTGTTGTCCATAGTGCCTACATCATTTAATAGTCCCATCAGCAATGTATAAATTTTCCAGTTTCTTCACATCTGCACCAACATTTGTAAATTTCCACTAAAAAATTATACCTATCCTAGTATACTCACCTAGTGGGTGTCTAGTGGTATCTCACTGTGATTTTGATTTGCATTTCCCTAACAACTAATGATGTTAAATAGTTTTTCATATGCTTCAAAGTGTTTTTTTTTTTTTTTGGGTCTGTATTTATTTATTTATTTACTTATTTTTTAAAAATATATTTTATTGATGCTATTACAGTTGTCCCATTTTCCCCCCTTCATTCCCCTCCACCCTGCACACCCCCTCCCACCCACATTCCCCTCCTTTAGTTCATGTACATGTGCCATAAGTTGTTTAGCTTCTACATTTCCCACACTGTTCTTGCCTTCCCCCTGTCTATTTTCTACCTGCCATTCATGCTACTTATTCTCTGTACCTTTCCCCCCCTCTCTCCTCCTCCCATTGCCCTGTTGCTAACCCTCCATATGATCTCCATTTCTGTGGTTCTGTTCCTGTTCTAGTTGTTTAGTTTGCTTTTGTTTTTGTTTTAGGTGTGGTTGTTAATCATTGTGAGTTTGATGTCATTTTATTACTATACATGTTTTTTATCTTCTTTTTCTTAGATAAGTCCCTTTAACATTTCATATAATAAGGGCTTCCTCATGGTGAACTCCTTTAACTTGACTTTATCTGAGAAGCACTTTATCTTCCCTTCCATTCTAAATAAAAACTTTGCTGCATAGAGCAATCTTGGATATAGGTCCTTGACTTTCATGACTTGGAATACTTCTTTCCAGCCCCTTCTTGCCTGGAAGATCTCGTTTGAGAAATCAGTTGACAGTCTGATGGGAACTCCTTTATAGGTGACTGTCTCCTTATCCCTTGCTGCTTCTAGAATTCTCTCCTTCATTTTTAGCTTGGCTAATGTAATTATGATGTGCCTTGGTGTTTGCTTCCTTGGGTCCAACTTCTTTGGGACTCTCTGAGCTTCCTGGACTTCCTGGTAGTCTATTTCCTTTGCCAGATTGGGGAAGTTCTCCTTTATTATTTGTTCAAATAAGTTTTTTACTTGGTGCTCTTCTTCTTCTTCCCCTTCTGGTACCCCTATAACTCAGATGTTGGGACGTTTAAAGATGTCCTGGAGGTTCCTAAGCCTATCCTCATTTTTTTTGAATTCTTATTTCTTCCTTGTTTTCTGTTTGGTTGTTTCTTTCTTCCTTCTGGTCTACTCCATTAATTTGAGTACCAGTTTTCTTCCCATCACTATTGGTTCCCTGTGCGTTTTCCTTCATTTCATTTTTTCATCTATTTTGTGGCCAAATTCAACCAATTCTGTGAGCATCGTGATCACCAGTGTTTTGAACTGTGCATCTGATAGGTTGGCTATCTCTTCGTCACTTAGTTGTATTTGTTCTAGGGCTTTGATCTGTTCTTCTGTTTGGGCCATTTTTTTTTTTTTTTTTTTTTTTTGTCTTGTTGCGCTGTTACGTAGTGAGGGGCAGAGCCATAGGTGTTCACCAGGGCATGGCAACCCAGTCGCTGGATTTTTACCTTGTATGTGGGGGCAGGGTCCAAGAATGACAATGGCACTTGCTGCATTCTGTCAGATTTCAGTTCCTTCTGCACTTCCCCCAAGCAAACTGGACCTTTCTGGTGCTGATGCCCATGTGGCTGTGCTTGTGTACGTTCTAGGACCCTGTGGGTCTCTGCAATGAACTCTCCTGTGAGGCTGGGAGTTTATTCTGGCACCTCAACCCCCACAGGTGTTTTCAATCAGTGTTTTGAGGCTTTATTTCCCCACGCTGGAGCCCTGGGTTGTGTGGTCTGTATTGTTCCTCAGTTTTGCCTGGTTGTGAATGTGGGACCACCAGTCAGCCAGCAGCCTTGGGTGCCGGGCCGGGCTTCTCAATCGCTGCCTTGCTGGGTCTGCCGGTTGCCACCTGGCACCGGGGTTCTGCCAGCCACTGCCTGCACACCCAGGGTCTGCCCACTGAGGACTTGTGCTCCTGGTGTTTGTCAGCTGCTGCCTTGCACCCCAGTGCTACCGCTTCCTCAACCTCTCTCTGCCCGGCTCTGCTCCTTCTACCGGTCTGGATGAATGTGTCTATTTTAACTCCTTGGTTGTCGGACTTCCATACAGTTCAATTTTCTGTAATTTCTGATTGTTATTTTGTTTCCAAATTGTTGTTGTCCTCATTTTGGTTCTGGGAGGAGGCACAGTGCATCTACTTATGCCTCCATTTTGGGCAGAAGTTCTCCTAAGTGTTTTTTAAATAAAGTTAATTTTATTTATTTATTTTTTTAAATATATTTTATTGATTATGCTATTACAGTTGTCCCATTTCTCCCCCATCATTCCCCTCCACCCTACACACCCTCTCCCACCCACATTCCCCCCTTTAGTTCATGTCCATGTGTCATAAGTTCTTTAGCTTCTACATTTCCCATACTATTCCTGCCCTCCCCCTGTCTATTTTCTACCCACTATCTTTTAGATTTATGGAAAAATAGTGAAGATTACATAACAACGTTTTAAGAACACAATCTCTTTGTCAAATGTACCAGAAGGTATCTCTAGTCCTTCTCTACTTCTTCCAAGAGATTTTGAATTTTTTAATAGAGACATATATCATTGGGAAACATTATAGTTATTAATGAAGGCTCTGATACATTGTTTATTTTGCCTACAAATGGGGTAGATAGTATTACAGTGACATTAGAAATTAATAAAGCAAGGTACCAGTATTCAAGTCTGAATACTGGTATATCATCTCAGACAAGGTACTTTATGTCTTTGACATTCAGTCTCTTCTTCTGAAAAATAGGAATAGCATCTATCTCACTGTGTCATTATGAGGATCAGACAAGAAAACTTGTTGAGAGTACTTACCTACAGTGTTTGGCATTCAACAAATGAGACATATACTTTGTTTCCTTGTTTTTTAAATCCTCACCTGAGGACATGCTTATTGATTTTATAGATAGTGGGGTGGGGGGAGAACAACAATGCAAGAGAGAAGGACATTGGTTGGTTGCCTCTCATACATGCCCAGACCCAGGACTAAACTCACAACTGAGTTATGTGCCCTGACTGGGAATTGAACTTGCAACCCTTTGGTCTATGGGACCATGTTCCAACCAACTGAGTCACACGAGCCTGGGCTGATTGCTTACTTTTTAAAGAAAAGAACAATTACCTAATTTGTCTGTGTTCCCATAGAGTCTCTGTTTCCTCATCTGTAAAATGGAAATATTAATACTCCCTGTCTCATAGAGAGGATTAAATAAACACATCATCTAAAGCATTCATTCCCCAGAGCACCTGACACAATGACCACTCACCCAAAAAGTGTTAACCACCATTTTCTATTATGGTCATGATTTTGATTAAGACAAAGATAGATTATTGTAAAGATTTAGTGAGACAATAAATGCAAAGATTTAATAGTGCATGACATATTGTAAATAAATATTATAATATAAATGTTATTCTTCTTTTGATTTGTTTCTCAACCATTTGAAATGTAAAATAATTCTTAGCTCTTTAGTCAGTCACAAAGAGAAAGGTTAAGCAATGGATTTCACCGTGGACCATAACACCTGGCACAGTATATTGCACACAGAAAGAACAAATATGGTTTCATGAAACTTTTGTTTCCATAATATGTATAGATGTGTAAGTGTGCTGGGTAGAGAAACAAAATGCATTTCTTATTCTGAGCAGCAATCACAAAAATTTGAAAACACTAACCTAGAGAAGGATCTTAGCTATCTGGAGAGCAGTGTCAGGAAACTACAGTTTGCCTTAGCAAGGGAATCACATAGCTCTGGTCATTTTAGGCTCTAATGGTGTCAGTTCAAAAAGTAAAGTCAAAGCAAGTAGTATGTCAAAATAAAATTAATAACTGAAAGGGAAATTGAGTCTAGTCTGAAACAGAGTAGTCTAGGATTTAAGTTGGAAAAAAAGTGCTATCAGTCCAATTTTTGCTCCCGTCACTCAGCTGTGAGTATTCCCAGAACTCTCAGGACCCTAGAGGAAAGGTCAAAAGAACAAGGTCAAATATCTGAAAAATGCAGATGCTATGAGTTTGGAAGCAGAAACATTCCCAAGCCTATGCCAGCTTGTGTATTCACTAAGGCAGAGGGCTAAGTTGATAATTAAAACTGCAGTGTCTTCCAATACTTAGCTTAATTCAGCAGTTCCCTGCTGCATGTATAATCCTTGGGGTCCCCAAACTCAGCATGCTGAATTTCTCAGCCAGGAGTGTTCAGAATACAAAGACACTAAATTTGGGCATTGACTCCGTGGGGATTTTGCTCTTAACCACTTGGGGTTTGCCTAAGCTTCCCCTCACCTGGGCTGTGGGCTATAAAAATAGGTTTAAAATTCTAGGAATGCGCTAAATCTGGAAAATGAATTATACATTTTTGGAGGTGGTTCCTCATATATCTGCCTATTAGATTTTGTGGGGAACAATTTTCCAAAGATGGCACAGTTCAAGGATTAAGGTTGTGTAGATTCCAGATTCAATAATGATCCTAAGTCATTTTCCAAAACTCTACCTAGTGTTTGCTGGATCAGCTTTGTATCAAGAAAGTGTTGTACTTTATGGAACCATATATTTGCACTGTAGGTGACTGAGAACTCTATGAATGGTTCCAATAAAACATACTTTTGAGTACCACAATGTGATCATAAAACTGGACTTTGTCTTTCACTTTAAAAAATATTTTAATTGTTGTTCAAGTAGTTTTCTGCCTTTTACCCCCATCCCAGCTCACCACCCCCTAGCCTTCCCCAACTTCTTAAAATACTATTAAAATAAATTAGAGTGGGAGGAGGCAAGACTTTCTCCTAACAATGGTACCTTTAATTTCTGAAGCCATGTTTGCACATTACAATCCTGCCTAATGAGTTATCCTTCTGGATCACCCCAGGCTCCCCATCACTGAGGTTGCCAAACACAATTGTTTTCTAGTCTGACTATCCAGTTAGGAGGTAAACTTCCTCCAGAAAAAAAGTATGACTTTTAGTTTTGAACTATCAATACCTAGTAGGAAATGACGAAATAAGAATTTAATCAACATTAGTTGAATGAATGAAAATAATATGTCGAATGAATGAATATCAACTGTCATGTGCCATCATGTGGCATTTAATTTTCTTTTTTGGTATAGCCTCAGAGAAACTAAAATGCATTTCAAAACATTTGAAATCAGTTTTATGTAATTTAATACAGCATCTATGTTAAACAAGTAAAACACTTGACTGGCCCCCTTTGTAAAGGGTTTGAACCTGAACAGTTGCCAGCCTTAGCATATCTTCAAAATATCTACCAAAATGTGGCCCAACCACTGCAGCTTTGATTGAAATCAAACTGTCACTACATTTGAATTCTTGGAACTTTTTAACTATAGGAAAGGTGACCATGATAAGAGCCTACAGAGGACCCACCTTGCTGAGGTTTCCCTGAGTCTCCCTGAGTCCACGCATACTCTGCCAGGCTTGATCAGGCAGCTGATGTTGTTTGTGACATGTGTTTATTGTCGAAGCCACTGAAAAGTAGGCAGATTCTACCTCTACCCTCAACAATTAAAACTGAAAGCTGTAATATAAACTGAAATTTCTCTATTGCTCTTTTCTGTTAGTGACAATCTACCTTCTTCTGACATTGTTAAACCTGGATGATGCAAGCTGCTTGTGGCTATCCATTCCGGTTGCCTGGAGAAGGCCAATCTGGATGTAGTAGGAGATGATGAGAGCAACAGAGCAAAGCCGAGACAAGAGTTAGAGAGCGGAGGGCAGAGCCATGCTGAAAACTAGTTTCACTTCTAATGTTGCCAGTTATACAGGGTAATACATTTCCTTTTTTACTTAAGCTAGTTCAACTGTGGTTCTGTCACTGGTAACCAAAACTTCCTAATACAAATAATTACTTTAGCCCCATTCAGAATCCTAAATGATCATTACTAGCACATTGCTTAAACACATTTTGAAACAGTCAAAGAATGGAATATTGTTGAGCCATGGAAAATGATAAATATAGGTTTATATTTACAAATAGGAAAACTGATAATATATTGATGAATGAAAAGGATGATTTTATTCCATATATTAGCTATAAATCTCAAAAGGGGTATGTGTGTGTGTGGAGAGAGACAGATGGATAGATATTTGTTGTGTGTATTTGTTTTGGCCAAAGTCCAGGAAGAGATATACCCAAATGTAAAAAGTAGATATCTCTAGCTAATAGAATTTTGAATATCTTAATTTAATGCTGCCTTTTACTTACCTACTTGAAAATTGTTTGACAAAAACATATCAATAGGTTTTTAAAAAAATATGCTTATTCTACCCTTGATTTCGGTGTGAATTCATTCAGTTCTGTTTTGATGCAATAAATTGTTCAAGATATACAATAAGGAAGATGAGAGATACTTTCAATAATAAAATCCTATATTCTTTTCTTAAATTTTATTTATTTATTTTTAGAGAGAGGGGAAGGGAGAAGAGAGGGACAGAAACATCAATGTGTGGTTGCCTCTCACATGGCTCCCACTGCTCAATCTGGCCTGCAATGCAGGCATGTGCCCTGACTGGGAATTGAACCAGCGACCCTTTAATTTGCAGCCTATGCTCAATCCACCAAGCTACGCCAGCCAGGGTGAAATCCTGTATTCTTTAAGCACCTATCATGTTCAAATTACTCCATTGCCATAGAGTTGGTGAGAAATAGAATAAAAGATATATGAAAGTCTATTATCAAGAAAAAAACAAATGTCCTGTTCTCAAGGAAATTAACAAGATTAACAAATATATTTTCAGTAGAATTATGCAGGATAACTAATATGGGATACATAAAGGTTTTTTTTTTTTTAAGTTTTATTTATTGATTTAGAGAGAGAGAAACATGGATCCACTGATCCAGACATCCATGCACTCACTGATTGACTCTTGCATGTGCCTGACCTGGAATTGAACTGCAACCCTGGAGCATCCAGACAGTCCTCCAACCAACTGAGCTACCAAGCCAGGGTGGAATACATAGTATTTTATGCAGCTTAATCATTTGGGAAATTTTAGGAGAGATTCCCATAATAAATTCTTGGGTTTCTAAAATTTCAAATCTTCTAGTTACCAATATTCATTTCTCCCATGGAAGTGAAACAGAACATAAGTCAAGATTAAATTCTCTTCCTGGAGTTCCTCCTCTGGGGTATTAAAATAACAGTGTACATGTGTTGTCTAGGAAGGTCATAAGAATTAAGATTTTACTTATTCTTGCCTAGCTGAAAGTACTAAAAGGAGAAAGAAATACTGTGGTCAGAGAAAACTACCCATCTGCCTCCTGTGAGGTACAGAACAAGTTACCAAGTGAATCATAAAAATGCCCTCACTGCCTGCTGTTTACCTTCTATCTGAACTAATGGCATCAACCTCCTCTTTTTCTAAATCACCAGTTCGGAGTTAGTTACCGTATAACATACTTATGTTGATATTTATAATATATGCCTCTTAATGGCATTTTCCAGAAAAATCATTAAATGATAACCAATTTATATGTTCTTCTTTGCCTCACAGCTCACCAACTTATTTTCCAAACTCACATTTTCAGAAAAATGAGCTAAAACACCACTTAAAACTGCAAATATAAATTCCTTTAATCACAAATGGAGAACTTTGAGAAGAAACATATTTGGGAAAAAGAGAAAAAATGCACATTTTATATTCATGGGTTTTTCTCTTCCCCTTAGTGGAACTATCTATGTGAAAATAAGCTCTTATGTGTAGAGTTACGGTTTAGTTCTTATCTCAATCTACTGTGCTTATTAAAAGTTCATTGTTGAAATGCTAATGTAGTAAGAGTATAAGAATGTTTAGCACATTACCAGTACCACATCCTATAGATCTCCAAACACTTTAGAAATGTTTGTAAATTAATCCTGCTTACATTCCAGTAAATTATTCAATCTTCAGAGCCCACAGATGGGGAACAGGAGATTGGATTCCCAAGTGGAACACTGTATTTGCTCACATTAGAGAGAAGAGATAGGAAAGAGACTTAGTGTGCCCACACTGTGACTGACTCAAGACCCCCCAAAAATACTGTTAGCCAAATATGCTACATGGCAGGAGGCCACATCCAACACTCTCATAGTACAGTGTTCTGGGCACAAGTATTGGGTTATGCCTCTGGGTTGATGTCCTAGCTTTGTTACTTCCACACTCTTGGGCAATTTTCTTTACTTCCCTAGCTTCACTTTCCTCAATTGTAAAATCAAGGTCATTCATGTAAAGATCAAGGTCATATCTAGTTTACACAGTTGTTGTGATGATTAAATGAAATAATACACATAACTATCCTGGCACACATGGTAAAAGTTTAGTATTTTACTTCAGAGTTTAGTATTTGATGGCATTATTTTCCCCATTGGAATATATTACCAAAGTCATAGCCTAAGTAAGAGAAGCCAGAGCATTAGGATCCCACTTCACATCTTTTCAAGAACAATCTACTTAAAAATGAGATAACTATAGTCTCTTTCAAGAAAACAATCTGTGAATACCTTGGTTCTAGCCACCAAATCTAACTAGGCTTTCTACCAAAGGCCACATATTCTGAAGTTTAATGCCACTCTTCATCTATGTCCTCATGTATTCATTCAACAAATATGTATGGTGCACACTCCACACAAAGCATGGGTTTAGGTGCTGAGAACTGAAAGGTTGAATTGGACATATATTTCTGCCCTGAAGTTGCTTTGGATAATGGGACACGGGAAATGGACCAGGTGAAAGAGAATAGACAGAACAGGTCAGAGGAGGAGAGTTTTCAAAAACTTAGTGCCTGAACATTAGCAGTCTTAGCTGCTTTGGAGCATCAACATACTTATGTTCTTGGATTCTAATATGTCTCCCTGTGCATCTCTCCATCCTGCACTCTGTACCCTCAGGTACCCCTTCTTGGCATTATCCTACATCTAAAATCTGAACTGTGACAAATTCCAAGTTCTTCCTCCTTTTCAGCTACAGGACAGCTGCAATCCTAGAGAGGGAAGATGATGTTGTGCAGTGAGGGAATCATAGAACACTTGGTCTCACCCATCCTTTGGACTCCTGCTGGTGGGAGCGAGAATGTATTGGGGAAACAGAGGAGATCACCAGCTCTAGGCAGGTGGGGGACTCCTTGGCAAGCAATCAGACTACTAGAATATGGAGTGGTGGAGCTGTAAGCTTTAAAGCTTACTAGTGATTTGTAGAGGAATCTGTGACTCCACACTAAGGTGGTATGCAAAAATGTGCTTTTTTTGTGGGGGGTTTGATTCAACAAAATTGTTCATTAACTAGTTACCAAGCACAGTTCCAGGAAATAGGAATATATCAATAAACCAGATGGCCAATGTTCCCTGCCCTCCTGGACCTTACACTCTAGAGGAAGATGTGCAACAAGTTTATTCTCCCAAAGTGTCTGTGATGTAAAAAACATTCAGGAATCAAGATGCTAGATCTGTGGTCCTCAATGTTGTATATCAGCACCACTTAAGGGGAACCTTAAAAGTTCTTCGGTTTCTGATGTGCTGGTTGGTTGTTTGGGCTTGGGAAGGAATGTTTTGAAGCTCCCACTCATTTTGATCCAGTCAGGTGTGAGATAAACTGCTTCCGAGAAAAGCATGGAAATGAAATTTTCCTTACCAAGAAGAGCCAAGAAAAATTGGCCAGTTCCTCCTTTGACAAATACTACAAGGCAATGGGATTTTCAGTTCTGGGTATTTCAAGAGAGAAGCATCAACGTTCTTCCCTTATATTGATTAGCTTAGGTAGCACCTTCCAACCAGCGCTTTAAAAACATTTACATGTTATTTGTATATGCTAATTTAAGCTTTAGAAAGGAGAGGAAGAATTATCATCATCATCTAATTTGAAACCCCAAATGATTTTCCAATTCTCTTTCCATATATTGTGATACTACTACTAATAGTATCAGTTTTTATTATATGCCACTTAAAAAGTATTCACTTTACATGTTGGGCACTTTACAAGTGTTCGCCCATGTATACTACTAGAAACCATGTGAGGTATTGTTATGCTCACTTAACGTAAGAAACGAAGGTCTCCGGGGTCAAGGAGCTCGCTCAAGGACACAAAGAGATTGGACCAGTGGGAACCTAACCCAGATCTCAACCCTGGCTGCTTGCAGCATCCCACCCTTCTGAGAGTCCATTCTGCTCACCTCACTTATTGAGCACTTGGATTATCTCCTGTGACCAAAGATAAACAAACAAGTTATAAATCACTGAGGAAAAATTTTGCTTGGGAAAATGTACCGCCCAGGCCAATTTGGGGAGTATTCGGGGAGGGCAGGCTTCCGGTGCAGGGTATTCTTTGTCGGCAGCTCCCCAGCCCTGGACAGACTCTCACTGTACCCCTCCCCGCCCCAGGGCGGTGCCCACCCCGGGGCTGCAAATTTCAAGAGGTAGCTGCCGCGCCTGCCCCCGGGGGCGCCAGGACGCCGGTGCAGATCCCAAATCCAGAGGTGATCCTTAACTCCTGGCTCCGGAGCGGGTCCTCAGCCTTCCCAAGTCAGCCAGAAACTTTAGCCGGGGGTAGAGATGACTGACTTCAGAAGTCTTTTCTGGAAGGGAATTTAAAAAACTCCCAACCCACTATCACCATCTGGTTTATTTCCCTCGTCTATAGTTTTCCCTCTGTCTTAAAAAGTTGGCCCCAAAGTTTAAGGGTGGGGGTATCTGTGTATAGGAGTGTGCGACGCGGTCCCAGAGGACCCCCGCCACCCCCACCTCCTCTAGCCGTAGACACTGGCAAGACCCAGCTCCAGGATCCGAACCCTCCCGCGCTGCGTTGGCAGGAGCAGACGCCGGCCTCGGAGTAGGGCACAGGGGTATTGGAAGGAAATGTGGAGGGCGGGGTGTGTGTGGGGGGTGTCGGGGGCGGCGCGGTGGACGAGCTGGGCTGGGTGACCGGCAGCGGGGCCAGGCCAGCCCACTGGCCGAAGGCAATTAGGCTTAGGCAGGCGACAGTGTGTGTGAGGGTGAGGCGTAAGCCTTCCCCAACCCCCACCTGTTTGAAATGGTTTTAAAATGCCAAAGCCAGATTAACCTGTTTCAAAAGTTGCAAACAGTCCGAGTAAAACACGTGCTTGTCTCCCTAGCTCGAAAGGGATTTGCTGCGTCCGGGGCACTGAACGAAAGGGAGGAATAATGGGTGTGTGAGAGAGAAGGTAACTTGCTTTCCTCGGAGGGTCGGTTTTAGGACCCAAAGGGAAGCACATTGGAATCTCGCTCTTTGGGAAGGAGGGGAGGGGCGGGCTGGCTGCCAGGCTACCGCGGGGCGCATGCGCGCGCGTCTCCCGCGGCCGGCCGCTGCGCTCCGCAGCGCGGAATAGAATGAACTGTAACAAAACAAGCCGAGCCTTTGTATCTGCTTAAAGGGGCCGCAGGCACTTCCCTCCTGCCCCCCACCCCCCATCCCCACTCTGCAACAGCGTCTCCAGGGCTCCCAGCAACTGGCTGGAAGGGGTTCCCTCACCCTCGGGAACAGCCCGCCAGCGAGGACAGGAGAGCCAGGCTGGAGGTAAAGAGGAGACTTTGCATTTCTAAGAGGCAAGAAAGAAAGGAAGGAAGGAAAAAAATATAACACAAGCGGCGCAGAGTGGACTCTGGTCCTGTGGAGCACGATCAGGCGCCAGAACGTGGACGGAGAAGCACCGGAATGCAAACAAAGCTCGCGGGCGCCGGTGCAGGGCTCGCGAGGAAGCCCAGAAAGTTTGTTTTATGATGGCTTGAGTGCGCGTGTGTGTGCAGGGGAGAAAGGCTGCCAAGTTTCTCTCTCTCGTTGCGTTATTTGGAGGGAGATGTCTCTCCCCTGAACCAGCGGGGGCTTGGGGGCTGCGCTGTGGTGGGGGGGCACCTGTCTCTCATTTTATTATTTTTTTGGGGGGGAAGGAGGGATATAACTCGTCATGTCGAAAGTAATCCAGAAGAAGAACCACTGGACTAGTAAGGTTCACGAATGCACCGTGAAGCGGGGACCTCAGGGCGAGCTGGGGGTGACGGTACTGGGGGGCGCCGAGAATGGGGAGTTTCTGTATGTCGGAGCGGTAGCAGCGGCCGAGGCGGCAGGACTTCCAGGCGGCGGCGAGGACCCCCGGCTGGGCGAGGGGGAGCTGCTTCTGGAGGTGCAGGGAATCCGGGTGTCCGGCTTACCCCGCTATGACGTGCTGGGAGTCATCGACAACTGCAAAGAGTCTGTCACCTTCAAAGCCGTCAGACAAGGTAAGACGGGACGTGCCTCGGGTTTGCTTCCAGAAAAGGGGAGCGGCCTGCGGAGTGTCTCCCTTCCCTCAACCCCCATTTCGATTTCCCTCTTCGCTCCTCCGAGTGCAGCTTAGGAGGGAAATTGAGGCTGTGCGCCCGACGGTAGGTTAAATACACAAAGTTGTGGAGAGGTTGCTGGTAGTTTGCTTACCTGTGTTGGGAAGACGGTGTTGGATTTGCGCCGGGGAGCGGGGGGACTTTTCCCCGGCTGGTTTGCCAACCTGTTATCTCAGCCACCAAGTGCAGCGCAGCTACGCCTGCGCCTGGAGGAGAGTTAGGGAACTGAGACTGGGGCAGAGTGGAGGCTCTCCTGGCTCCTCGGGGGAGCGCTGCAGCAGGCGCAGTGCTGCGTTCTTTTGCCAGTTGTCTATGTCCATAGCTAGAGAATGGGTATGCACGAGGAGAGGATCTATGATTGTTGGACCTCCTCCATTACAAAATCGTTTTTACCCTGCAACCCTCCAGGTGGGTCGGGGTGCCGGATGTTCCTGAGCCAGCCTTCTGAAGATCCTGCACTCACCCCACAGCTGGATGACGCATGTGTCTCCTTGTGGCTCAGCACCGAGGCGTGGGGGGTGGACTGGGGGAGGAAGAGGAGGGGTATTTCTTACTTAGCTCGAATCAAGCCCCAGTCGATGCTTCCACTACTGTAGGCACCAATCACCGTCGTCATCACCATCAATGATGGTGATAAAGGGTAACCACTATTCATTGTTAATTTACTGCATGCCAGACTCTGTAAAAGTCGTTTCTTGCATTATGTTGTTCTGAGTCACAAGAATCCTGAAGGTGAGTTGTTCTTAGAAATCCCATATTCCAGATAAAGGAACTGGGACTGACATTGGTTAGGTTACTTGTCTAAGATCACACAGACGCAAATGAGGGTTTGAGCCCTGCTGCACAGCCTTAAGCACTGAGGAGGAAAAGGTGGGGAGAGGAGGGGCTGACTTGTGAGGAGGGAGTGGAAGCAAATTCCTCTCAGAAGTGTGTAGAGGAGTGATTGCCTCTTTGATGGCAGCGGGTCATGGGGAGTCATTACATCTCAGTCAGTGCAGGCAGGGGTTTTTTCCTGTATCAGCAGTAAAGGCCTGCCTGGTACTATCCAGTGCCATGACGCAGTTCCTCTCCTTAAAAGCACTGGCAGAGGTGGCAGACTGTAGTGAAAAGTTCCCATGTGTGCCTGGTCTGCAGGGGTAACAGCAGCTGGAGGAACATGTCTAAGGGAAAAAGGGCTGGCTGGTCTGCCTTGGAAACTGGCCTGTTCCAGATGACAGAGGAGACCAGGTGGAGTAGACCTGACTTTTTAGCTTTGGGAGCTGAGGGGCTGACACTTAGCTATGGAAAGCTCCTTCCATTTATGTCCTCAGTTTCCACTTGAACATGTCATTCAAGAAGAAGCCCTAGAGCAACCAGCCAGGGTGAACAAATCCTTCTTTCTCTGGGGTCCTATAAATGTGTACCTTGTAGTTTTTCTTTATTCTAAACTGTGAATTAGATCTCTTGCCTCAATTGCATACAATGTATAAGTTCACCAAAGGAAAGAGTGCTTCATTCATTGGTTATCTCCCCAGACTTTGCTTGAGGGTCAATCCCTGGCATCACTGGATACTGTGTCCTCACAGCCAGCTGTAAACTGGCTTTCTTGAGGTTGTTTCATAAACTAATAAGTGGAAGGTATGCAGAACAGTGCCTGGCACATAGTAAGTGCTCAATAAAAATTAGCTGTTATTGATATATTTAAATTGAATTTGAACAGTTATTTATTTCTAAGTCTAGCTTTTAGTGTTAGAAGCTTTTAGTGTTGGAACTGTAGAGTAAATACTTTGTAAAATCATTTGACGGGAGCAGCTATAGGTCTCAGTTCAGAGACATTTCTGGAGAAAGGGCTGGAGGAAGGACAGCCAGGGGTACCATCTAGTGGGGGACCTCCAGGTGCCCATTGAGTTTTGTGTGGGAGCTAGTGTTCCACATCAAGGTGCTGCATGTGCTGAGCCTCTTCCACCAGTTATCAAAGATCTGAGAGGCATTGTCCCAGGGCTGCTTTGTCAATGAATGTAGGAAGAGTTGGTCAGACAATCAAGTGCTTTTGGAGTCAAACACCTCTGGACTAGAAGGAAATGGTAGTGTCTCTAAGTGTTATGTTATTTCCCTTCCCTGGAACCTTTGTACTGCACAGGAATGTTCACAGCAGGTGTGTGTGTGTAAATCAACTTGTCCTGTTTGTAGTGAGGTAGAATAAAGATGTGGATGGAGACACTCGAAAGGCCTGGAATCCACTACAAAATGAAAGCTACTATTTCATATGATAATTACTTGGGCATAGTTAGCTCTTTAACGTTTTCATTACAGAAACATGGCACTAGAAAGCATTTCACTGGTCTTCTGTTCCCTCTTTTACATTGAGAATATAATTTAAATTATGACAGAATTGCTCTTACTGTGTCATTACTGTGTTTTAATCATATTAGATAGCTTCTTACTTGGTACATAGTAAAAGAAAATGTTACTTTGGTGTTGTCTGCCCCCTGAGCTAGCTACTCCCAGGGACATAGGTCACTGTGGGTGCTATCTGTATGGAAATGTCATGGTCTTCTGGGAGAAAGTCTGCTGTTTCTATTTAATGGCAGGCCTCTGGAATGATGCACACACCAAAATAGTCTAAAGTAAATGGTATTACATGAAGCAGGATTGGATTGTGAAGGAATCAAGCTAAATGGATCTACCAGGTTGGAGTTGATTCATTTCAAAGGGAGAAGACAGTCTTTTGTCACAAAGTACCTACAAAAATTTATGTGTGTGTGTGTGTGTGTATGCTATATAAATGTTATTTTACATATAATAAAGCATATATGTAGACTTTATATATTTACCTATGGTAAAATGCACAATCTTATGTATACGGTTTGCTGAATTTTGCCCATTTATATGCTCATGTTACATTCAGCCAGATTAGGATATAGAACCCCAGAAATTTCCCTCACATTCTTCTCCAGTCAGTTTCCCCACGTCCTCCAGAGGCAAAGGCTGTTTGATTTCTTCCACCATCAATTACTTGTTTTTATTTTTTTAAATTGAATTTATTGGGGGTGGCCTTTGTTAATAAAATTGTATAGGTTTCAGCCCTGGCTGGTGTGGCTCAGTGGATTGAGTGCCAGCCTGTGAATGGAAGGGTCGCTGGTTGGATTCCTGGTCTGGGCACATGCCTTGGTTGTGGGCCTGGTCCCCCCGGTTAGGGGCCTGTGAGAGGCAACATCACACTGATGTTTCTGTCCCTCTCTTCCCTTCTCTCTAAAAATAAATAAAAATCTACAAAAAATTATATAGGTTTCAGAGAAACAATTCTATAATACATCATCTGTATATTGTCTTGTGTGTCCACCACCCCAAGTCACATTTCATTCCATCAACATATATTCCCCATTTATGAATTACTTTTCTTTTGTTCATTATTGAAAGTTGTGCAAATGAAATAATGTAGTGTGTATGTACTCTTCATGTCTGCCTTTTTTCACTCAGCAAACTATTTTTAGAGATTTCATATTGTTGTGTGCATCATTGTTCTTTTTTATTATTGAGTAGTATTCCCTTATATATGCATACCGGTTTGTTTATATATATATTTTACAGACTTTATTTATTTATTTATTTATTGAGAGAGGGAGAGAAACATTGATGTGTGAGAGAAATATTGATCTGTTGCTCCTCACACTTGTAACCAGGGTCCCAGCCCACAACCCAGGCATATGCTCTGACCCAGAGTCTAACTGGGGACTTTTCAGTTTGTGGGACAATGCCCAACCCACTGAGCCACACCAGTCAGGGCTGTCTGTGTGTGTGTGTGTGTGTGTGTGTGTGTGTATTTAAAGATTTTTATTTATTTATTGTTTAGAGAGAGGGGAAGGAAGGGAGAAAGAGAGGAAGAGAAACATTGATATGTAAAGGAAACATGGATTGGTTTTCTCCGGCATACCACATGGCCTGCAACCCTGGCACTGACCAGTGACCTTCTGGTTTGCAGGATGACACCCACCCCACCGAGCCACACCAGTCAGGGCTATGTTTTTGCTCATCAAGGGACATTTGGACCGTTTATCATATTTTGGCTATTGAATAATAGCTAGATGAATAAAGCTGCTATAAATGTTCCATTTGCTCCACATCTTTGCTAATCTTTTGTCTTGTCTGATTTTTTGAATTTTAGCCATTCTAGTGTACGTGGAAAAAGAAAAAACTAAGGAAACTTTGCTATAGGATGTAGCTAGTGTTTTACTAAGCACTTGCTTTAGAATGTGCCGGGTTCTTGGCTAAGCTAATGCTGGATGGATATTTTGTTCTTTTTTCCTCATAACTTAGATGTTGGAAACTAAGGTCTGGAAAGTTTAGGTGGCTTTTTCATGGGTCATACAAGTGGCAGAACTAGAGCTGGAACTCAGCTGTGTTGGATTCAAAAACCCATACTCCTAAATTACTGCATCGGTGGGTCTCAAAGTACAATCCCCAGACCAATGACATTGTTATTGAGTTGCCCAAAAAGTCTGTTTACTTTTTCTGTAAAATAAAAGACAAATTTTTCATTTTCATCAATAACTTTATTGATTTGGATATTTTGAGTATGTCAGCTATCTCCCACTATTGGCTGCTAGTGGGTAGAGGCCAGGGGTGCTGCTAAACATCTTCCAATGCATAAGACAGCCCCACAGCAAAGAATTATTTGGCCAAAATGTCAATAGAACCAAGAAACTTTGCAAACCACTTTTGACACATTCGATCAGTCTCAGCACCTTCTCCATACACTGCACAAATCTTTTTTTTGCATTTCTTTTTTAAAAAATTTTGAATATTTTATTATTTAAAATTTTTTTTAATTAATATTTTTTAATTGTTGATACTGTACAGTTTTCTGTCTGTTACCCCGCCCCCTTTTTTTGCATTTCAATTGTGTTTTTACCTTTCTTGAATACTAAATCATAATACACTGAAAACGTTGCATATTTTCATCCATCTTCAATAGTAAAATGGCTGCACAAAAATTCACCAGTTTTGATACGTTTTTTAAAAAATGCTGATATGACAGCTGTCACAATAATCTATCAAAATTGTTTCAAATGAAGTTACAACTGAGCATTACTAGAGCCATTGTATGGAAAAAATGTAATGGACTTTTTGGCCAACCCAATATCATCTGGGAACTGGTTAGACATGCACATTTCCTGGCATCACCACATCCTCACTGATTCTGAAGCTCATGGGGGTGCAGTCTGTGGGGTGTTTTAAACCAGCCCTTGAGTGATTCTGATGTATGCTCAATTTTGAGTACCACCGCTTTAGGGTACGGACTGACAGTGAGAAAATAACACCATCTGTGGCAGATGACCTGGCTTCCAGGTTCGCCAGCTAGCACGGTAACTCTGGCAATTCACCCTCTTTGGGCCTACGTTTCTTTCTTTCTTTCTTTTTTTTTTTTTAAATTCATCAAACCTTTTATTTTATTTTTATTTTTTAAACATATTTTATTGATTATGCTATTACAGTTGTCCCATTTCTCCCCCATCATTCCCCCCACCCTGCACACCCTCTCCCACCCACATTCCCCCCTTTAGTTCATGTCCATGTGTCATAAGTTCTTTAGCTTCTACATTTCCCACACTATTCTTGCCCTCCCCCTGTCTATTTCCTACCCACTATCTATGCTACTTATTCTCTGTACCTTTTCCCCCCTCTCCTCCTCCCACGCCCCTGTTGCTAACCCTCCATATGATCTCCATTTCTGTGGTTCTGTTCCTGTTCTAGTTGTTTGCTTTTGTTTTAGGTGTGGTTGTTAATAGCTGTGAGTTTGCTGTCTTTTGTTAAAGGGACTTATCTAAGAAAAAGAAGATCAAAAATGGGCCTACGTTTCTTCTTGCCAGAAAGAAGTGAGTTTGCCCCTTCAGGTCTTTTGCAGTCAAAATGCAACAATTCCGTGAATAACCCAGACTCAAAAAGTTTAAGATAGTGTGATTGTAGTTTCCCAAACTGGTAATATTATAGTTCATGCTCACATATTTTTATAGGTGAATTTTGCGGTTTTGCAAATTACCCAGGAACGGAAATGGTCTCTGCACTTTTTTTTGAGACAGAATGGAGAAAATAAATTAGACACAATTTAAAAACCACAACACCACCACCTGGCCCTTCCCTCACCATAATGAGGGAATTATGACCACATACAATTGAATATAGTTCTTTGTGCCTTTTTGTTTTGTTTTGTTTTGATGTTATGTGTTTATTTTGACCCTTTGGAATATATTACGATAGTTCTGTAACAAAATTCTGTTCAAATCTTAAAACACAGTGCCTTGTCTTTCTTGGTTTCCTACAAATTCTGCTTCAGTGTCTCTGGGCTTGCTTTTCCTTCCCCCCAGAGTGTCACAAGATTGACTCTTTCCCTGGTGTCCCTTCAGAGAGACCCTCATTGAGCTGCTTCTCCCAAGCTGTGCTGCTAAATGTGTACCAGCCAGCTCTGGTAAAGGGGAGGCCCTGCTCTGTGGCATCACTGAGTTGGGAAGAGCTGAGAGTAGTCAGTTCCGTGAGAGTCAGCACTCTACTGACCCCTTGGAAGATAGCTCCTGGAACTCCGTGCCATTCCTCTTCCTACTTGTGTCTTTTTAGCCTTGCCAAAATTTCACAGTATCTTCTGTTTCTTCTCTATTGTCTGTCTCCCCTCCCACTGGAATGTAAGGTCCTCGACAACAAGCAGCTTCACTCGCTTGTTCACCCCTCTATTTCCCATTGCCTAAAACAGTATCCATCAAATCATAGGTGCTCACTAAAATTTCTTGGTTGAGTGAATGAATTTTCCAGTGTCGCTTCTAAGGTAAGTGCAGACTAGACCATTTACAACATATTTCCTATTTATCTTCCTATTTATCTTTTATTTCTTCTCCTTTAGGAACACAGTATGTTCATTTTCTCATTACCAGATTTTCCTTTTAGCTGGTTTCCTGTGTCTAATAATTTAGACTGAGCTATAAATAAATAAATGACTGATAAGCTTAATGAATTATGTTTAAGTATTTCTGTGTTTAACTGGACTTTGTGAAGTGAAAATTCAGATGTGCAGCAGGCAGGATGATGAGGGCTTTTTCTGTTTTCTGTTGATGTGGGACTGGCTCTATGCTAAGAATGAATGACACTGTACCTTCGTTTCCTTGTAGCATTGTCTCTCTGTGTACAGTTTTCCCAACCAAGAGCAAATCAGATCTTTGGTACAGAAAGTCTGATCTTTTTCCTTTCCTGCTCTTAAATTGCTTTGTTTGTCTTTTTTTTAACTTAAACTTTCAAAAATCAATCCGCTTTTGTTCTTGGTGCCAAAAGACCACTCTCTGAAGGATATTTTTGGGTTATACTTTGGAACATTCCACGGCTTTTACAAAAAATAATGCAAGGACAGGCATCCCAACTTGTGCATCATTTCCAGGGGCCACCCTTGGCCAATGGCTGTGTTATTTAAAAATAGATTAACTTGACCTTATGATGCAATGGCATACAGCTCGTTCACTGCATTAATTGGCATTCATTCCCCAGCTAGTTTTAGATGGCAGAATTGATGGTATCCACCAAGGGGAATTAAGTGGTTTATAAGCAAAAACATTCTGACATCTCCTTACCACAAGGGTTTATGCGAAGGATGTTGCTTTATAAACGATGGTTATTTAATGCAAAACACCCATCTGTGATGTTAGTGGTCTCTTCCTTGAGTTTGTATATATGTGTAACAGGATATACTGATTTTGTATACACTGAGAATAAAGCCTGTCAAATTTGTTAAGGGCTGACATTCACATCCTAAAAAAGTAGGTTACTGCATTTCTGTCTGTCTTCATGCAGCTCATATATGAGATCCATAACCTTGAAAAATCCCTAGTAAATACTGGAGCTTCGCTATACTGCATCCTATGGATGTCTGCATTCATGTAGTATTTCTTGTGCATTTGTGATGGTGTTTCCACAGCTGAACCCCCATGATGTCAAGGACACGCCTGTCATATTGACTTCTGCTTTATAGTCAAGTGTCCCAGGTGGGGTTCAGTGTGTTTTGGATGTCAGCTTTTCTGGGAGAATGTAGCAAAATTAGAAAATGTAATTTAAACAATGTCTTCTATGATTAAATCTTTTCTTTTTATAGCTAGGTAATTAAATAATGGAATAACTCATTCTTTATAGTCATTTCTATATTCCCTATTTAGGAGTGAAAGCCCAAGTTTTTACAGGGACTCATGGGCCGCCCATGATGTGGCATTCTTTCTCTGTTCTGCCTGTGGCCTGCTCTTACCCACTCAGACATGTTGAAGGATTGCTTCCTCATGAACTTCAAATCTATTTCAAATGTCACCTTCTCAGGGACACCTCCTCTGACCTCATTATTTAAAACTGTAAGTCCAGTGCCACTTGTCATTCCCTATTCCCTTTCTCTGCTTCGCTTTACTGTATATTTGTAAATAATTTCAAAATAAGTAAGTTCCTTGTTTTGTCTGTCCCTTCTAACACAAGCTCTGAGAGGGCAGGGATGTGTTTGATTCTTTTCCCTGCTTCCTCCCCAGCACTGAGAATAGTGCCTAGTGCATAGTAGTTAGTTGTTCAAGTATTTCCTGACTTCCACCGTCAAATTTAGAAGTAGAATAAATCTTTACTGAGCTCAGTTGCCTCTAAAAATTTCCGATATTTGAAAGTCTCTGACAACTTAGGTGATTCTTGATGGATCATGTTTAACTTGCTAAGGGTTTTTAGCATTTGCAGCCTCTGATGGGAGCTAAGTAGAGCTTAGCTGATTAATATAGACAATGAGGACTTGAATATTGTTAAAGACAATGAGCATCGCTGGCCCCTTGTGCTGATTGTCAGGTCAGGGGACTTTGCAAACTCTGTCAGCCTCAAATGGACTATGAGAGGTTCTTCCGGGACCGTCAACGGCTGTGCGTATAGACTTTTCATCTCCAGTGTCATGAGAACAAGTTACGTAAGAGAATTACATTCTTGCATCTAAGGTGTCTTTACTGCCAGTGGAGGCGTTTGGTGTGCATTTAATGGGATGCAGTTATGTTTTCCACAATAAGGCAAATCTTTCAGCCCATTATGAGACAAGAGTCGAAGCTCTCTTTATGGACAGGGGCTTGATGGTGCAATTAAGAGGTGATTATGCCCTGATTATAAGCCATGTTTCAAAATTACTGCAACATACAGTGTTAAAAGGACTGCAGTACAGTTAATAGGACGGTAAACTAATCCACAGATATCAATTTCTCAGTGTGTTGTAGATTCACAGATTTTGGACTCAGGCTGGCCAAGGTTAGAAGACAGGCTTTTCCACTCATTAGCTCGGTGACCCAGGGCGAGTCTTCACCTCTTTGCACGAAGATTTTTTCTTCTGAAAATAGGGAAAATAGTGATACCTACTTCCTTGGGCTGATGAAGAATAACATGAGATTTAAGTAAACCACCTGGCGCAGGGCCTGGCACATAGTGAGTTCTCAGTAAACGTTGGCTTCCATTATTATTTGAATGTTCCCTGTCTGAAAGCATTTGGAAGAGAAGAATTTCTTAAGAGATGGAGATTGTGGTACACAGTTCTCTGGAGAGCGTTTCAAGTCTAGAAAAAACCCTCATTTTCCCGCATGATTCAGATACTGTTTTTTAAAAGGCTGGGACTGGAGTGGTTCAGAGAAGTAAGAAGGAAACCCCTAGACCTCATCAAGCGTAGGTGGAGGTCTGAGCTGCCTGAACTTCTCCCACATTGTCACTGGTGACAATTGATTCTAATGATTGTCATCAGGCCCCAGGTTGAGGTAAGGCATAAAGGAGGGACAAGTTCTCTCCCTATTTTCTGGGGGTCCTGGGCAGTAACCCCCAGATGATCCTTGAGAATGTCCTTTGTTCTTTCTGGCATCATATCTAGGTTCCCAGAGCCTAGGGAATGGCTGGAGAGACAGTGGAACTTGGTGTTACAAGGATTTGGAATTGATCGGACTGGCTGGGTTCAAGTTCAGGCTCTGCCATTTCCCAGCTGAGTCACCATGGACACGTTAACATCCTGGGACCTCAGTTCTTTCAGTTGAAAATGAGAATACTATCTACTCCATTGGGTGGTTGTGAGAATTCAATGAGAAAATGTGTGCAAAACAATCCTTTGCTTGGTGCTTAAGGAGTGTTTGCTGAAATACCTTCATAGTAACTAACAGCTGTGATAATTTTCATTTGTGAGATGGAGACTCATCAGTGAGTTCCTCTAAAGCAGTGTTCTCACTAGGGGAAATTTTGCCCCCAGGGGACATTTAGCAATGTCTGGAAACATTTTTGGTTGTTAACAACCAAGGGTGGGACGTGCTACTGGCATTTAGGGAGCAGAGGCCAGGGATGCTGCTAACCGTGCTACTGTGCACAATGCAGCCTCACACCAGAGAATTATTAGCCCCAAATGGCAATAAGGCTGAGGCTAAGAAACCTGCTCTATGGTAAAGCTTCATGATTAAGACTGGGAATCTGATTTAGGAGTTGTACACTAATAATCAAACTATTATTTATTGATCTTTTTTATTTAAAATTAAAAAACATTATTTATTTATTTATTTATTTATTTATTTATTTATTTAAGAGAGGGGAAGGGAGGGAGAAAGAGAGGGAGAGAAACATCAATGTGTGGTTGCTTCTCGAGCATCCCCTACTGGGGACCTGGCCCACGACCCAGGCATGTGCCCTGACTGGCAATTGAACAGGCAACCTTCGGTTTGCAGGCTGGCATTCAGTCCACTGAGCCACACTACCAGGACTTAACATTTTTTAGTTAAAATTTTTTTCAATTACAGTTTACCTTTAATATTATTTTTTATTAGTTTCAGGTGTGCAGCTCAATGGTTAGACAATCATATACTTTACAAAATGTTCCCCCTGATGTTTCTAGTACCTATCTGGAGCGATGCATAGTTATTTCAATATTATTGACTGTATTTCCTATTCTGTACTTTATATATTCCTGTCTATTTTGTAATCACCAATCTGTACTTCTCAATCCCTTCACCTTTTATATCCAGTCCCCCTACCACCACCCTCCTGCCCGCTGATCTTCTAACATGTCATCGACATCCAGTTAGGGTTTCACTTGGGTAGATGATGTCAGTCTCATTTTAGCCAGGAGAAAATCAGCTGGAGAGGTCAGTGGTATATCCTGGCCCCCTGTCAGCTGACATAGGTGAGATTCCCGGTTCTAAAATTCTTATCCTTGGTTTTGTCTAGGAAAAGGACCAGGTCCTGGGGCATGTAGTCTAGATCACCAGCGGCAGGGCCAGATGGAGAAAACAAGCATGTCCACCATCCTGGGTTCTTTTATGATGAGTCTGGAGAAAGAAGACACAAGTTGTTTTGAAAGAATTGCATTGGGGTGGGAGAAAGTGAAGCAGAGAAAGTTCTGGGCCAGATGCATAGTAATAAAGTATTTGCTGCTTCTGGATTGGTTGTGGGCAACAGTCTGGAAAGTTCATGCATAAGCAAGATGTGGTGTCATTTGGTGGTCAGCTAATCCTGTTAGATAAGAACTGAAATAGCTGCCTAGAAGTTGATTCAACATTTTAATATACATTCAGGTATGTGAACAGTCTGTTGGTTTTGGCTCGTGGCTGTTAACTGATTAACTCTCCTTAGTTCTTCCCACCTTCAGCCTGCTGTAATTTAATATAGGACATTTCAGAATTTTTCTCTGGTAAGTTTCTACATTAGAAATGTGTTGACTCCATATCCTTTGACTGTTGCAGTCAGTGTGGATGCACTTCTTAGAGGCCATCTCATTGTTGCATGAGTACAACATGCCCGGTGGCTCCACTGAAGACTGTTAGAAGTACAACATTGATTCCTGAAGTATTTTATCTGCCAGAACACACACCGTGCTGCTACCTAGTTTCAAGCAATTCTGCTCATTTACCGTCTTCTGTTTTCCCTGATCTCCCTCACAGTCCTACTGATTCCTTCCTCTCTCTTTTCCCCCCACAAACATTTGATTTCAAGAGTCACAGCAGGGTCTTGGATATAATTGCAGACTTGCCACTCTTCTGTACTGGATTGCATGTTTCTTGAATTCTTTTAGCCAGCATCCCGGTTTTCTAGCTCCTTGTCATCTCTGTCCTCAGTAGGAGCTCAATGAATATTTGTTGAATTGAATTCTTTTGAGGGTAATGAGTAGGCATAACTTTTAAATTAAAAAAAAAATTCTTGCCTAAGATCTTGTTGGCTAGAAAATCCGTGTCTTATTTTTAAGGCATATTAAATATACTTAGCCATATGTCTGACTTTTCTGTGAAGATTTAAGATGGTTGTCTGCCAGCTGTAGCATTTTGAACTGTATAGAAAACACTGAATTACTTGTGGTGAAGGTTGCAGAGGGCCTTTATTCTGGCCAGATGTGTTCAGTGATTGAACCTGTTGCTTATGTATTGTGGCCACAGAAGGCTTGATTTAAGTAGAGTCAGTATTTTACCACCTGGATTCTTGGCCAAGCTTTAAGATTTACATCTGATAGGGAAAGCCTGTTCGTTTCCTCCTCTATTAGGCTGTTGAAGTCTGTGTGACTTGGTTAAAAATTAAAAACTCCAGATCAAGTTGTTAAAAAAGAACTTACTTTGGTTTGGAGCATGTGAGCTTTTTATTTATTTATTTTTTTAATTTAAATTAAAGCGTAGGCATCTAGATTACAGTTTCTAATTTTTTTTAACTTTTTAAAGATTTTATTTATTTATTTTTTAGGGAGAGGGGAAGATAGGGAGAAAGAGAGGGAGAGAAACATCAATGTGTGGTTACCTCTCATGTGGCCCCCAGTAGGGAAGTGGCCTGCAATCCGGGCATGTGCCCTGACTGGGAATTGAACCAGTGACACTTTGTTTCACAGCCCACACTCAATCCACTGAGCTACGCTGGCCAGGGCAGTTTCTAATCTTCTAAAAACTCAAATAGTATTGTGACCTTGTGTGGCTGTCAATCACTACCCATAGTTGGTCTGTGCTTCTATAGCTTATGTTTTTTCTGGTGAAATTTAATTTTGTCCCCTCATTTAAACAATGTGTGCAATATAGAAAGATGTGAATATGAAAGAAAAATGTATCCACATTGCTCATCCACTGCAGAGAAATACAATGTGTTAACACTATTTATATACACACAAATACACACATATGTAAAACATATACAAACATATATTAGATATGGTTTTTTGATAGACTTTTTCACGGTCTTTTTCTTACGAAAATTGGATCATACAATATATTTTTTTTAGTGGGATTTTTCTTTGTGCCTAACAGTATAGCATGGATGTTTTTTATTCACTACCTATATAGGTACTTTACCATTTCAGTGACTGTGGAATCAATTTTTGGTTGGACGATGACATATTAAACCATTATATTTACTATATTATAATATATTAAAGGATGAACACTTAGGCTATTTTCAGTTCCCTATTTTTCACACACATTGGTGAATATCCTTATACGTATATTGTAATGAATTCTTTAGACATTTTCTTCCGATAGATGTTTAGAATTCTTGGCTCACATGAATTTTATCTTCTTAAGACTTAAATTCCTACCATTATAGTGCTCTTCAGAAAAGCATGCCAACTTGAGTTTGTGAGAGTCTTGTATTTCTTCACTAATCTCAGTTATAACAGACTCTACCTAATAATAGTCATCACAAACCCAAATACCGAGTAGGTATGTTAAAGACATCAGGGAGCAGTGGGGCCTGTGGGGAACTGGCAGGTCATATTTTGTTCAAAGGGAGCAGTTGCCACTCAGCTTCAGCTTATTGCTGTCATGTGGGAACGCTGGGCCGTTGTCGCCAGCTTTGTCAAGTTTTCAAGAGAACCCAGGAACTTGAATTTGTTAAAAAAAATGAACTTCGCCAATTTCTAAAGGCTGGTTCAGAGTTATTTCAAAAGCATGGATGAACCAAACAAAACACATCTGGGAGCCATATTTGCTCCTCAGGCAACAAGCTTGCAACCTCTTATTTATGTGTTTGTCTCTCTCATTTGACGTCCCTCACACTTCATCTCTTTAAGAGCAGTGATCACATTTCTTACCCTTGTCTGTATTCTCAGGGCCCAGGGGAGTGACCAACTAGCAGTGAGGGTCAGTAAGTGTGCGTCAGAGTGGATATTAAGTTCTAGAAGTGGTCTAGTTTGTCACTCTAGTCCATGGAAGTTTATTTGAGGCCCACCTGGTGACAGCTCCTCCACTTTAATTGTGAGGAGCTGGGGAGAGGGTATATTTTGACAGCTGATCATAATTCTTGGAATACTTTATCTCATGGTTCTGGTCTGCTGACTCTTAAAGCAGGGTGCAAAATAGCATCCTGATGATGACATTTATATGAATATGTATTCGAAATATATAAGTGTGTGTGTGTGTGTGTGTGTGTGTGTGTGTACTCTGCTCTTAAGTGATTTTACTGTGAAGTATGTGACCTTACAAATGAAAGAATTAATGTGAACCTTTTAGGGAGGTTTGGTATTAAATATAGTAGGAAGGTTCCTAGTAACATGATTTGTTTGGACATTCTACAGATAAATAAGGACCCTAACCTTTATTCCAAGAGGGGATGTTTTCAGAACTTGATTAACCTCTAATATCAGTGGGCATCTGTTTTTCAGGGACAGCATTATATGGTAGAGTTTTGTTCCTTGAAAACCGATACAGCCCTTCTTGCTTACCTGCCTGTGTCCTGGACTGTCCTGCATAATTCATGTTGGGTACTGGGTCTGCAGCAGCAGGATGGCAAAAGGGACTCAGGTAATTCAGACTTGAGTTTAGTCACTGCACTTTGTCTATCAAGGAGCCAAGCAAGGAAGGTCCTCTATAAAATGAAAACTATACAGTTGGCAGCAAAAGCCCAACATGGAGTTTCAGTTTTGCTCGGTTTGGATTTGTATTGGGTTTCTATTCTCCTTCCCTCTGTCCATACCCATATCAGACAGAATAAGAACATTCCAATAGGCTGTCTAGGAACTCAAAGTTTAGATAGGATATTCTGTATGTAATTAGGACTTTGGATGTGAGATAAAGCTCAGGACAGTTTTCAAGTTTCAATTACTGTCAAATACCTGGATCCACTTCCTTTATTATAATTGCTTTTGGGGTACCCACAATTCCCCTAAGTTGGCATGAACTTTGGCTTTTGTTTTTCTAAAATGCTTAAGGATAAGATATAGCAGGAAAAGCTTATATTCCATGGTGTTTTAGTACAGGTGATCCCTGATAAAATTCCTGAGCTTTGGTCTTTGGTAAAGATTAGAATCTAGCCACGGTGAGTCATGCTGTAGTGCAATGCCATAGTTAGGCCCTTCCATGTGCATATAAAAATTCTTTAGAAAGCACAGATTGTTTCTTTTAATATTGACATATTGTAAACATCTAATTATTTAGAAGAGAGAAGTCAGAGAGATAGGATGCCCAGCAAGGAAAAAAGGTTCGTGTAGCTATTGTCTATTTATGCCTCTCTAAACCTGTGGGAAAATACTGTCCTAAGTAAGAAAGGGCCTGGCTTTTGTAAGCAGTGTGAATCTGTTTCTGAGGTTCATTTCACCTTAAAGTGGAAGCTCAAGCAATTCTTTGTGAAATAATTATCTCAGAGGAAGGCGATTGTGGGAAGAAGGCATTAATGGGGATATGAGAGCTGGTTACTATTGAAGTCTTTTTTTGGTGGGAGGAGCCTACCCATGGGGTTTAATAAAACATGATGAGTCACTCTGTTGCCTGACTTCCTGAGGGGAAAGAGATGTTCTAAAAAGGCGTGGGGAACTTTGTGACCCTGTATACATGGCACTTCTAGTCACCTGGTGGCTGCCAGTAGATTGCAGGCCGAGTTACTTGGCAAAGATCACCTTCAGAAATCGTTGCCCACAAATTGAGTTTGCATGAAAGGAAAGTGCACCAGAATTACTACCTGGGAGTTTCCAAGCTCTGGGAATCCAGGGGTGACTTTATGAGTGGTGCAGAGTCATGTCTACCTGCCCCGTGCAGCCTGATGCCCCAACTCCAGAGAATGATCCACAAGCAACCACCGGCTCAGAATCATCCAGGGTGTTTATTGAATATGGGCGTCACCAGGCCCCTGTCCGGATCTATGGAATCAGAATCCTGGGTGATGGGCCCTGTGAATCCATTCCTTAAAACAGTTCTGGGTGATTATGGGAAGTCCTAAGTGTGAGGCTCCGGGCCCTAAAATACTGGCCTTTTCAATTCTAGCTACCTAATAAATGATGGTAAGAGACCGTACTTTCTATTCGAATGGCCACTGATTGAGGGTGAGTGTAAAGCAGAGAAAGACTAATTGAGTGATTTGAGCTACTAGTTCTAGGGTGGCAAATACCAGGTGTGTGCATATGTGTAGGTGGAAGGTCAGTTTCTTGCTTCTGGATCCTGGCATAAGTCTGTTAATTTAGAGGGACCTCTTCCTCAGCACCACACTTGCCTTTTTAAAATAGCAAAGGGACTCTGGAGGAAAAACTGTACTATCCAATAAAACATTCTGCAGTAATGGAAATGTTCTTTATTTCCTCTGTCCAGTGTTTTATCCACTAGGTACATGTAGAGATTGTGTACTTTTAATGTGGCTAGTTTGGTCACATTTCCTTAGTCACAATACAGAAATGAATATTTTCATTTTATTTACATCAAATGAATTTAAATTTAACTCTAGCCACATGAGACTGCCCAGTGTCTGCCAAACTGAACAGCACAGGACACAGTGCTATTACAAATGGTGAGGACAGGCACATTCTTTGCTGTTATATTTACTTTCTCCATGAAGAAGAGCCTGGAGTGACACTTTGGGTTGATGCTTGTTAAAAGTGAAAGCTTGGGATAGGTAGTTTTTGAGTGTTCTTTTTCACTTTTTTATCAATGTGTTTACTGATGACAGTTTTCTTTAAGAAGCTCAGTGTGTGGAGTGTGCTTATTCTCCCAAGTGAAGTAGCTTATTCAGGACAGATATGTTCCACATGGGTCGGCATAATGTTTCTAGGGATTGCTCTGTCTCCAGCAGCTGATATAATGGACGATTGCATAAATAATTTTAGTTTGAATATTTTTTACAGAGGGGGAGATTCTAAGTTACTGTATTTTTCAGACTACAAGATGCACTGTCCCCGCCCCCCCCCCCCCCGCCAGATTTGGGAACAATAATGATTGTTAATGCTGCTGTTGAGTTCTGTTTACATTTATGTTGGTGAAATATTATGTTATTTATGTTATTAAATATTTTACCGCATTTTTTGCTTCAGTTTTTTTCCTATCCTCTAAAACCTAGGTGCGTCTTAAGGTCTGAAAAATAGGGTACCTTTTGGTTGCAAAACTATTTTAATGTCTTATTTATTTATTTATTTATTTACTTATTTATCTTTAGAGGGGAAGGGAAGGAGAGAGGGAGAGAAACATCAATGTGCGGTTGCCTCTTGTATGTCTCCTGCCGGGAACTGGCCTGGCAACCCAGGCATGTGCCCTGACTGGGAATCGAACCGCGATCCTCTGGTTCGCAGGCCCGCGCTCAATCCACTGAGCTACACCAGCCAGGGCGCAAAACTATTTTAATCACCTTGATACTTTTGGTTAAAAGTAATTAAAAAAACAACTTAACTGGCTTAAAGAACAAAGTGGATTAGCTGATGCATGTAACTAAGACTTTCAGGAAAAAGAGGGAGCTTCCGGTAGGGTTTGATCAGGACATGGGTCATGTTTCTGATTTGCTTTAGAACTGCAGTTAGCCCATATGACACCCTTGTTTAAACTAGACAGTACCTCTCATATATATTTTCTGGGCAAACACATCCCAGTAGGCCTGGATTTCAGCCCATACTCATCACCTGTGAGAACACAACCCAGATATTGTCAAGGATAGTCTGGATTCTCTCAGTGCTGCACTCTGCATTGTGCTAGCTTTGGCCTTAAGACAGCTTCTCTTGTTTGCAGATGGGTGACTGTGGCAAAAAGGGTGATGTGCTTGCTTATTTACAGGGAAGCCTAGAGTAATGCCACATGCTGTGTGCTGAGTGGCTTAGGCCTGCAATCTCTACACCAATCATTAAAGCTTATGCAAATCAGTACTCGCTTGCAGTAGGGGTAAAGTCAGTTCTCATCTGGGCCCTGTGACTGTTGCAGTGAGGGAGACAAGTAGGCTCTGTTAAGAAGGGAGAAGACATGCGATGGATGCTGGTAACTGATACCTAGTTCTTTTTATTTTAAAAATATTTTATTTATTCATTTTTAGAAAGAGGGGGAGGAAGAAAGAAAGAGAGGGAGAGAAACATCAATTGGTTGCCTCCTGTATGAGCTCTGACCGCAGACTGAACCAGCAACCCAGGCATAGGCCCAGAACGGGAATCAACTGGTGATCTTTCACTTTGCGGACAACACCCACCTCAGTGAGCCACGCTTATCAGGGCCTGATGCCTCATTGTTGCACCTGCCCCCAACGGGATGGTGAATTTAGAGGGAGTCAAATTGGACAAATGCCATGGGAAATTCAATTGTAACTGAGTATAGATGAGGCAAGAAAGGAGTCCTTGGATATGAATTCAGCTGGTGGATTCAAGAAGAGTAACAGCTCCATTTATTCACCCTTTGTTATTGTAGCTCTGCTATGGACTCTTTACCGAAAATGTGTATTTGTCTGCCTGGGCTGTTGTAACAAAATGCCACAGATCAAGTAGTTTAAACAACAGATTTTTTCCACAGTTCTGGGCTAGAAGTTCGTGATCAAGGTAATGACAAATTTCACTTTCTGGTGAGGGCTCTCTTCCTGGTTTGCAGATGGCTACCTTCTTACCTTTGGTGTCCCTTTTTTATAAGCGCACTAATCTTTTTGGATTAGGGTCCCATCCTATAGTCTCATTCAACCCTAATTACTTCCTTAGGAGTTGCATCTCCAAATATAGCCACACTGGGGGTTAGGGATTCAATATGTGAATTTGGGGTGGAGGGGACACAAATATTCAGTCTATGACAATAGGTATTACTTTTCTTCATGGTAACTTTTAATATAGATATTATTTTACCTATTTTACTGATGAAGAAACTGAAGCTTAGATTAAGTAATTTGCCTCAACTCAAGAGGTAGTAAGCAGTGATCCTAATCTGGTTCTAATTCCAGAACCTGTGCTGTTAAACATCATTTAAGATCAGTGGCTTCCAACCGAGGTGGTTTTGCTCTCATCCTGATCAGGCAATGTGTGAAGACAATTTTGGTTGTTACAGCTGGGGAAGGCTTACTAGCATATAGTGGGTAGAGACTAGAGAGGCTGCTAAACATCCCACAGTGCATAGGACAGTCCCCTGCAACAAAGAATTACCTGGCCCTAAACACCAAATACCAACCAAGATCTAGAAACTTTGGTGTAGACGCCTGTTACCTTGTCATAGAACCTCCCCTTGCAGTCACTCACCATTCTACTTTCATCTTAACATTCTTCACCATCTGAGATTATTTCTTCTGTACCACTGGGGTGTAATTACCTTGAGGGCAGGAACCTGGGTCCTATACTCTATTGTTATTATGACTATGCAGTACCTGGCACCTGGCAAATGAGCAGCATAATGAGTGAATGAATGAATGAATGAGTGAATGAACCAACCCAAATGGCTTCTTTCTTGTGGTGGGTAAGTACTTTCAGATATGGACATGGTTCAGGAAGGATACAACAATTAGCCAGAAGCTTTGAATGGTGTTGGTTATCTTTGGAGACACACTGCATTCCTGAAGGGCAGAATAAGAGAAGAGCAGACAAGGTTTTGCTCTTCTGGTCAAACTTGAGAAGCAGTGATGTGAAGAGGAGAAAGGAATGTAAGTAACCAGAACAACCCATGTTGTGCAGAGTGAGGTCTGAGACTGAGCTTGGGTGGCTCTTGAATACTCAGAATGAAGGGGGATGCAAAGAAGATCACTATCCCATCAGTGGCCATCAAAGGCTTTAGCAAGTACAACTGGAAACCTGACCACAAGGGACCATGATCCATGTGAGCAGGGATAGCTAAGTGGTTACAGTGGGCTGCCCTGATTTTAATTCCAGCTCCACCCCTTACCAGATGTGCAACCTTGAGCACTTTACTTAGTCTTTCTGTGCCTCAGTTTCTTCACCTATAAAAAGTGATGATTAATAATAGTGTCTGGCTGGAGGCCACACAGCTCAGTGCTTAAGAGTTTTAGAAGTGCAGACGGAGTTAAAATCCTGTCTATAATACTCTGGTGGTTGGAGATGGGAAGTGGATGCTGTCTTTTGGGAAGGAGAGCCAAATGCTGTTAATCAGATAAACCGTCTGTGGAAGAAAACTGTCTGCTTTTACATCCCCCAACTGGTGATAGCAGAAAGTTACAAATGTGGAAATATGCAGGAGCTGTGTGTGTGAGTGTGTGCGCACGTGTGTGTGTGAGGGGTGGTTAAAGGTATTTTGTTCTAGACTTGTAAAATATAACAACGTGAAATGTGTGTGCACACATACACCAGTGTCCTAACCTTTGCTTCATGGCTGTGTGTGTGAGAGAGAGTACAGCCAGCAATAATTACGGACCCCATCTCTGACCAAGGTAGAAGAAGGAAAAATAAATGAATGCAATATAATACAGCAATTTATAGATTTAACTCCCAAAGAAGAGTAAAGATTTTTGCTTTTTCTTTTATCATTGGTTCCTGGCATCCTCATTGTTTGCTCAGTGTCTTTCTCCTCTATTGTATGGGCCTAAAAGTCCTTCTTTCTTGTCAAAAGTGGGCAGCCTTCCAGCTCCCACCTCCTCACTTTTTTGTGTCATCTGCCTGTTGGTCTGCAAGTGTAGGAGTGAAAACCTGGGGGAGAAGACAAATATGGATGATGCCAGCAATCGTGGAACTCAATTCAATGCTTGTCAGGTCAGGCCTTGCTCTAAGCACCACAGGAGATAATCTTTCATCCTCAGATTAGTTGTGAAGAATGTGCACCATCCTCCCATCGTGGAGGTCAGGACACTGAGGCTTTTAAGGAGTCCCAGGTACTCAGCTGATGAAGTGACAATGATGGCTTTTCTCACACCTGGAGACCCTCCCGGCTGTCAGCGGAAGCTGCATTATTGCCTCATGGCATGTGGTGGGATCCCCTCAGACTGTACCACAGCATCTTGTGAATTTAGGGTATGGAAAGTTCCAGGTGTGGTCCAGCAGGTAGCCACCCTTTCTTGCACTGAGGCGGGCCATAGTCCTTGTGCCCTCTGAGGGGATGGAAATGTGTGTGCCTGGATGGTGGGTGTGGCTGCTCACACCTCAAAGCTTCTGTTTGTCCATCTGCAGCTGTGCCCTGCGCAGGTCCAGACACAGTGCCTATGTCCTCTGTACTGATGATTGCAGCTGTCTCTTTGGACACAGTCTGAGGCCATGGAACTTGTACTTCATGGATACAGCAAGGTTCTGTTTGACTTTTTAAAAGATTTTGTTTACTTATTTTTAGACAGAGGGTAAGGGAGGGAGAAAGAGAGAAAAACATCGATGTGTGAGAGAGAAACATCCATCAGTTGCCTCTCACACCCCCCACCCGGGGACTTGGCCCACAACCCAGACCAGTGCTCTGATGGGGAATTGAACCAGCGACCTTTTGGTTTACAGACCAGCATTCAATCCAGTGAACAACACCCATCATGGCTCTATTTGACTTTTTTAAAAAAGATTTTATTTATTTACTTTTAGAGAGAAGGGAAGGGAGGGAGAAAGAGAGGGAGAGAAACATCAATGTGTGGTTGCCTTCATGTGCCCCCCACTGGGGACCTGGCCTGCAACCTAGGCATGTGCCCTGACTGGGAATCGAACCAGTGAGCCTTTGCTTCACAGGTCTGTGCTCAATCCACTGAGCTATACCAGCCAGGGCTCTATTTGACTTTTTAAAAAATTGTGGTAAGACTTCCGGCCAAGATGGAGGCATAGGCGGACACGCTGTGCCTCCTCTAACAACAAAAATTAAGGACAACAAATGTTTAGAAACAAGAAAACAACCAGAACTTATAGAAAATTGAACTGTATGGAAGTCCAACAACCATTCATCCAGACCGGTAAGAGGGGCGGAGTCGCCGCAGGAGAAAGTGGAGGTGCGGACCCAGGAACGCAAGCAGCAGCGGCTTGCAGTTCCCAGGTGCACAGGCGGCGGCTGGCGGTCCCCGGGCCCACAGGCGGCAGCTGGCGGACCCTGAGCACAGGGGGGCAACTGTGCAGACCCAGTGAGGCTGCGCAAGGTGGCTGGCTGACCAGGGGGTCCCACATTCGCGCACGGAGACGGTCCAGGCAGAGGGGAAGTGGCGGAAGGGACTGAATCCAGGAGAGAGCGGAGCAGGCGCCATTCTTCCCTCTCAGACCCCGCCCCCACCTAAAGCGTCACAACCCAGCGACTGGGCTGCCCCGCACTGGGGAGCGTCAGAGGCTCCACTCTTCACTAGGAACAGCACGAGCGCGTGCGCAGATAATCCAGGTGCAGGGGAAGCAGCGGAAAGGGCCGGAGTCCAGGAGAGAGCGGAACAGGCACCATTGTTCCCTCTCAGACCCTGCCCCCACCTATAGCATCACAACCCGGCGACTGGGCTGCCCCACCCCGAGGAACACCTAAGGCTCCACCCCTCACTATGTAATAGCTGCGACCAGACTAAAACCAAAACAACAACAACAACAAAAAACCCACCAAAAATGGCTCAAACCGGAAAACAAATAAAAGCCCCAGAGCCAATTCCTCTAAGCAGTGAAGAAATAGCTAACCTATCAGATGCACAGTTCAAAGCACTGGTCATCAAAATGCTCACAGAATTGGTTGATTTTGCTCACAAACTAGATGAAAAAATGCAGGCTACAATACGTGAAATGAAGGAAGATGCATGGGGCACTGATAGAGATGGAAGGAAAACTGGGACTCAAATCAATGGAGTGGACCAGAAAGAAGAAACTAACAACCAAACAGAAGACGAGGAAGAAACAAGAATTCAAAAAAATGAGGAGAGACTTAGGAACCTCTGGGACATCGTTAAACGTCCCAACATCCAAATTATAGGGGTACCAGAAGGGGAAGAAGAAGAGCAACAAGTGGAAAACTTATTTGAACAAATAATAAAGGAGAACTTCCCCAATCTGGCAAAGGAAATAGACTACCAGGATGTCCAGGAAGCTCAGAGAGTCCCAAAGAAGTTGGACCCAAGGAGGAACACACCAAGGCACATCATAATTACATTACCCAAGATTAAAATGAAGGAGAAAATTCTAGAAACAGCAAGGAATAAGGGGACAGTCACCTACAAAGGAGTTCCCATCAGACTGTCAGCTGATTTCTCAAAAGAGACCTTACAGGCAAGAAGGGGCTGGAAAGAAATATTTGAAATCTTGAAAAGCAGGGACCTACATCCAAAATTGCTCTATCCAGCAAAGCTGTCATTTAGAATGGATGGACAGATAAAGCGCTTCTCAGATAAGGTCAAGTTGAAGGAGTTCATCATCACCCAGCTTTTATTATATGAAATGTTAAAGGGACTTATCTAAGAAAAAGAAGATAAAAATATGACAGTGAAAAGACAGCAAACTCACAGCTATTAAGAACCACACCTAAAACAAAAGCAAACTAAGCCAACAACTAGAACAGGAACAGAACAACAGAAATGGAGATCATATGGAGGGTTAGCAACAGGGGCGGGGGAGGAGGAGAGAGGGGGAAAGGTAAAGAGAATAAGTAGCATAGATGATGGGTAGAAAATAGACAGGGGGAGGGCAAGAATAGTGTGGGAAATGTAGAAGCTAAAGAACTTACAACACATGGACATGAACTAAAGGGGGGAATGTGGGTGGGAGAGGGTGTGCAGGGTGGGGGGGGAATGATGGGGGAGAAATGGGACAACTGTAATAGCATAATCAATAAAATATATTAAAAAATTTTTATAATGCATATAAAAAAAATTGTGGTAAAATATACGTAACAAAATTTGCCATTTATACTATTTTTAATTGTATAGTTCAGAGGCATTAAGTATATTCACCTTGTTTTACAACCATCACAACCATCCATCTGCAGAACATTTTCATCATCCCAAACTTTGTATCCAGTAAACACCAACTCCCCTCCCTTTGTCCCTGGCAATCACCATCCTACTGTCTGTCTGTAATTCAGACTACTCTAAGTACCTATGTAAGTGGATCATACAGCACTTGTCCTTTTTTGGCCTATTATTTCACTTAATGTATGTCTTTAGGGCTCATCCATTTTGTTGCATGTGTCTGAATATCCTTCCTTCTAAAGGCTGAATAATATTCCATCCTATGTACGTGCGGTATTTGCTTATCCATTGATCTGCCAGTGGACATTGGGGTTTCAACCTTTTCTATTTGATTTAATCTTCTTTCTGCCCTCAGAAGAAGGTGCAGTTTGATTTTCTCCATGTCTTGGCTTTCCTTCTGCTTTTCTCCCTCTTGCATCGCTGTGCCTGCCTTCCCAGGTCTCTCGGGGCCACCGATTTCCTGATGCTCTAGCTGTGAGGAGGGGGAATGTTTCCTTGCCATCTCTTTGGAACTTAGAGCGGTTTGGTAAGGGAATGTATGTTGTCATCTGGTCTTAGGGGCTTAAATCCCACCATCAGGTTTGACCTGGCCAACATTCCACCTTGCTGGGTTTGAGGCATATGATCAGTAGTTATGCTCACAGGTTTGCATTTCAAGTAGCTGGGCTCAAGCCCAGTCCCACTGCTCACCTGCTCTGTGACCTTGGGAGCGTGATTTTCTTGTGACACAGTGATAAGAACACACCTTGTATGGATTAAGGAAATGCTGTAGTGAAACTCTCAGCATGGAACATAGAGCAGAGGCAGTGTTGAATAAATGATAGTTACGATAGTCCATTGGTCAGTTTTCCTCTTTTGAATCTGATAACTTTAATTTTTTATTTATTGGTTTTAGAGAGAGAGAGGAAAGAGGGGTGTGGAAGAGAGAGAAAGGCAGAGAGGGAGAGACAAACATTGATTTGTTGTTCCACTTATTTATGCATTTATTGGTTGATTCTTGTATGTTCCCTGGCTGGGGATTGAACCCGCAACCTTAGTATATTGGGACAACATGCTAACCAACTGAATCTGATAACTTTTGATTTTAGGTTTGTGAAGGCACTGAACTGACTGTGTAATGGACTCAGAACAGTTCTGTTTAATACACTAGGATTTTATCTTCTTTCCTGGCACTACCATTTCCTTTTAGATTTTATGCAGCTGAATATGTTGGACCAAATTATATGGAGCAGATTTGATAGAAACACATTCTAAGCATACTATCTGTATGTCTTCATGTTATTTCCCTTAGTTCTCTTTCTTGAGGTCTGAATTTAATTACCACTAAATTTAAATGATTAATGCACAATTAAATGATTTTGGAGTCTATAGAATTCTAGAGTGATTGGTGTCAAGATAGAAGGGTAGCAAATGCACATAGGCATTTTGCAATAAACTAGATGCATGATTGGGTCAGTTCTTTTTTTAATTGATTCTTTCAGCTGTGAATGAGATTAAAAAGGAACAAGTAGACATTTATTGTTTATAAAAATTTATGTATGCTTTAATCTCATTTAATCCTTAATGTATGCTGTACTTTGCTGTAAGTGCTCAAACAACTCTAGGAAGAGTGGGAACTATAATCATCCTCATTTTGCAGATGAAATTGAGGCTCAGAAAAGTTAAGATGTTTTCTGCCCCTGCTATTAATGGCAGAAGTGGGATGTAATCCGATGCAGGAATGATGGATACACTTATCAGTGTTGGGAGGTGGTTGACTGTGTCTTCACTAATCAGTGAGTAAGTGGACTTCTCTGAGGTCAACAGGGCCGGAACTTTCTGCCCAGGTCTTTGATGCCATACCTCAAGCTGATTTTGATTTACCACAGCCGTCTTCATTGTATCACTTAGTACATGTCCAGTACATCTTTTCTTTTACATTTTCCCAAACCATTTAGGAGAAGTCCTGCAAATGATGCAGCAAATCAGTGTGGCTTTTGTGGGGAAATATTGTGCTTACTGGCAGTCCCATTTTATTTCTACTTCCAAATGACCCAGGACTATGCCTCAGTTTCTTCATCTGTAGAAAGAATACTGTGCCATATTCATAGATGTGACGACACACTGCTGGAATTCAGTGAAGTTACTAAATTCCGGTCATCATGAGGATGTGGTCTTTGCTCATTGTGTCTCTGAGGACCGAGGATTCACAGTAACCCACTGTGGGGCCGGAAGTTCCTGACAGGATGGGCATGTTCAAGACTCACTTTGACTCACTGCCCAGACTGTTGGAGTGCCGGCCATGTTTCCTCTCTCAGGGCAGTGTGCTGCTGTAGAACTGCAGGAGTATGTTTTTGGACCTGAAGGCTACAGTGTAGGTCAAGTACAGGATCCCCTTGACTGGAAGGATATCAGTTGAGCCTGGCCTTGGAGACCTGAAATTTGCCCTCTATAGGATTGTTTCATTTGTCCTTGCCCTTGGGGCTCATTTTATTTTTAAAGTAAATACAGAGTGAAGCGAAAGTAGATTTACAGTTATTCATATAGACAAATAATGCAATAATAAATAATAATGCAAGAATAAACTATGTTGCATGTGCTCACAACTGTAAACCTACCTTGCCCCACCCTGCATTTGGTTTTATTGGTGGGGAGAAATCACTACTTAGGGACAGGCATACCTAAGTAGTGATTGCACTAGGTTGCAGGATTTTTCCCCTCTGAAAATCCAGTCTGCACACATATAAAGGAAATTATATTTTATGAAAGAATCTGTATGTAAGTAAGACTAGGAGGTTTGGGGACTCTGCTGACTTCTCTCTCTGAGGTGCACATACTCTGGGATGTGTTAAGGGGCCTCTGGAGTCAGGCAGTTGTGGTTCTGAATCTCCTCTTCTTCTCTGGCATTGGTGAGATTCATAACTTCTTCAAGTCTCAGTTTTTTTATCTGTAAAGTACCTACCTCAGAATGTTTGTAAGGGTTGCATAAGGTGATGCATGAGAAATAGTCATCAGAGTACATAGTATATACTGAGTGCTCAGTACCTATTAACTATCATTATTATTATTATTTGATCCAGTGAGCAATGGTAATTAGAGGCTCCATTTAACAAACATGAACACAGACCCAGAGGCAGGAAAATTCCTAGTACACCTGTGGCTCACACTATCTGGAGATGAGGGAACATGCAAAAAAGGAATAGAATGAGATAACATGATCCCTTTATCAGCTTTTCAGAATTTCAGAAGTATTCTTTAACTGTTGTTCTTGATACGGCTTGTAAAGCCTTTTTGGAGAGCATTCGGTAAGAATCCATCATAAATGGTAACATTTTCACCTTATATTGCCATCACTAGAAATCTATTCTCTGTAAATACTCAAGCCTGTAGAAGGTGGGTGTAGTGCTATGTTCTCTATAGCATTGCTCATAATGACAAAAAATATAAAGCTGACTTATATGAGGTCTGTCTAGAAGATATGCAGCCATGTAATATGAAAAATAGAGACATTTATTGAAGATACAAGATACAAGAAACATTGTACACAGGACAATGATACCTCAGTCCCCTTCAAAGTAGGCACCTCACGTAGTTCTCCCAATTTCCATCAGCTGTCCCATTGTATTTTCCTGAATCTCATCAACAGTCTGAAATCTCTTTCCTTTCAAAGGTGATTTTAGTTTTGGGAAAAGCCAGAAGTTGCAGGGAGCCAAATCTTTGCTCTAGGAATCTGAGACACCTGGGCGATTTTATGTTTGGCCAAAAAATTCTTCACGAGATGTGAGGCAGGAGCCGGTATGTTGTCATGATGAAGCTGACAATCACTAGTTGCTCATAGCTGCACCCTTCTGAATTATACAGATAGTTCCTGTGAAGGAATGTTCAAGCTTAAAGCAAAATTTGATGCAGATTCATTGCTCTACTCACTCAGTCATTTTGAATGTGATGGCCACACAGTATACATGCTCACTCTGAGTTATCTACCGCCCCCACTGACTAGTACAGTGAAGTCGTCATTGTTTGTGTATTTGCATTCCAGTCCACTCTCCTTGGCTGCCAGGTTACGTTGATGTCATGTTGTGCAACTACTCTCATTATATTAACCATGGCTGGACTTTTTCTGGACAGACCTTGTATATGCTATGGGTGATTAAAAATTATGGCATTTCCCTATAGTGGCATATTCTGCTGTGAATTAAAAAGAATGAGGTTGATCATGTAAACATCTCATGGTATATGTATTAAATTAAAAAGCTAGAGATAAGGCAGCATCTATAGGATAATTGCACTTGTGTAAACTGTTCACTGAGCTAGGTGGGTACATTTTTGTGTGCAGAGAACTGTGCCCTTGTCAGCCTCTGTGTAGGGTGGCCATATGTCCTAGTTTGCTTGAGAAATACCCAATTTACACCTGTTGTCCTGGCCCAATTATTAATAGTGCTTCTTTCAGTCTTCGGTATCTTAGTTTGGATGATGAATCGTATGGTTACCTGGCCTTCCTCTGAGGATTGGGATTGGGGCAAAAGTAATGGAAACGGACTATTACACATGTGGCTTTTTGATATAGTTTACAGCAGGCACATATTATTTTCATAAGGTAAACTGAGTGTTGGGGCCCTGATACATTATGTAGTAGTTCACCACTGAGCCACCGTATATAGTCATTAATGCGGAAGAAGTTAGCATTTTTGGGGGGCGGTATCAGATATCTGAGCTTCTTACTTTGTGGTATGAAAATGTCTTCAGTTAACTCATTAAAGATATTTATTGTCTGAGAAAATTACTTAGCATTCCACATTAATGTGCTTTTTTAAAGACCTAGTGGGGATTTTTGTATTTCCTTCTTTCATTTGGCTCCCAGGTCATTGAATTCAAATTCTTCTTTAGAAAAACAACACACCTTTAAAAAAAAATGTAGAAATTGTGGCCTTCCCCTCCCCCAGGTTCCTCAAACATAAATTTAGATACAATGGGAGTCAAAATTATTAAATGAGCTACATGCAAACTATTGACTTAGATTGGGCTTTAGAATTGGCTGGGTTCCCCGTTTCTTTGCTTCCCAGTAAAACCCTAGAGGAAATGGGGATGGGTGGGAAATAGCGGCAGTTAAAAAACAGCAGTGATTCAGATTCACCAGACTTAATAGACACTTTGGATATGCCAGGCACTATGCAGGTGATTTCTGATCTGTAATCCCATTTATTTTTTACTAAAACTCTTGAAGAGTATTATGAGAACCATTTTATACATATGGAAACTGAGGCTCCGAAGTGCTGAGTACCTGACCCCATTATTTGGGAATCAAATCAGGCTTCCTTGATTTGGAATTTTAGTGTTCCGATCACTCCGCTAGTGTTTCTTAGCTTCAGCACTGTTGCCATTTTGTGCTGGGTTATTCTTTATTGTTGGGGGCTGTGGTGGGTGTTGTAAAATGCCCGCCCCCATCACCACCAAGTTGTAACAACCAAATAATTTCTTTAGACATTGCTAGAAGTCCCCGGGGAGAGGAAGACAGAGTAGTCCCTGGTTAAGAATGACTTTACCATACCAAAATTGAAGAATGTTGCAGAATCCAGACAAGTCAAGATTTAAGAGTAGCCAGGCAAAGCGAGACAGACCCTTACACTTCGGAGTTTGTGTTCTCCTCCAGGTCTAATTTTGTTGCTTCTCATTTTTGCTCAGTTCCTGGGGAAGTAGAAAAAAGTAGCTGAAAATCCTATTTGTTGATGAATGGCGCTCGACGAAATGTTGAAGAGATTAAAATACTAAACTAAGAAGAAATTTCTTAGTTTATTAATCTTGTCCATCCTTTGTCAGATATTATTTTCTCTTTTCCCTGGTCAGTCAGGGATGTGCCATAACCATAGGACTCCATTCAGAGCTATAGCAAGAGGCTTAAAAAATGCTACTTAGAACATTTGGTAATATATTAGTGGTATTTAGCCATTATGCCTCACATTGGTCTATTTCTCAGACACTTCGAGGCTCATTCCCTGGAAATCCCTTTTAAATGAATTAAACTAATTAACAAAGGCTCACCATTCACTTCTTATCTCTCATCCATGCTCACCTGTGCTTTTTGTAATTAGCTGATTATTACTGAGCTTTAGTATCTTTTCTTTGTGTTTCAAGGAAAGGCTGGTGATTAGGGACTTCTAATGCTATCTCTTTCTATATTTATATTTGTAAGAACAACTTGGAATGACTGTTTCCTAGATAAAGTATAGTGTGTATTATTCAAATTTAGTGGATCGTGGAGTAATTTGCCCCATGCTAAAAAAAATAGTTTCTAATATATTACTTGTCCAAGAAAAGTTTTAGTTAAGCTTTTGAGAAATTAAAGCCTTTATGCATTTTAAAGTTGGGTGTTTCAGGTTAGCTGATTGTTTCATTAGCTGTTGTTCTTTTTAATTTCAAAGATAAAACTTTCAAACACCCACTTTGCTCTTCATCCTAATTAAAACAAAAACAAATCTGGTGTAGACCAGTTTGTATGATGTAGGGAGAATTAGAGCTAAGGAAAAGGAAAGGTCAGGTGTCTGTTGGGTATCATATCAGCTCTGTAAAGAGTTAAGTCAGTTTTTTTCAGATTTGCATTTTACCTGGAAAAATGACAAACCAAGTGGTATAGTACTGTTTCTCCTTCCAGTATTTTGGTGAAGTATATGATTTGGCTCACTGGAAAGCAAACCGAGATGGAGATTTGCAGACAGGACATTTGTTAGGGAATGCCTAGGAGTCAGCCTGTACCGAGGGGCTGGTTGAATTGTGAGGGTGCTCAGCGGAGGCCCAGGCTGACCTGCAGGAAGTTGGGGAGTTGAGATGGTTCTGCCTCATTGCCCTGAGTTGAGATGAGAGGGCCGACTTGTCAGGTCAGCTAACAAGTGGGCTTGTCAGGGTGTGGGCTCTTTTGGGACAGGGATGTGACCTAGGAGGAGAAGGCTCTCTGCATTCATTGCTGGGGATCCTGGAGGTGTAGCATAGTGTTCATTGCATATGAGCACATAATGCAGGCGTGTGTGTGAGTGTTTGTATTAATTTAATTGACACTGTCTTCAGTAACTTGGCCGAAAACACACATCTGGGAAGTGGATGGGTTTCATTTTCAATTCACATTTGACTAGTTCCCAGACCTCTGCTTCTGCTGCTGTATGACTGTTGGAATGTTAGTTACCATAGAAAAGAATATGTTGGGCAGGTCCTTTCATTTTCCATGTGGCTTTACTTCTTCAGTGTGGACACGCTTGAAGTGTGCTGAATTGGCTTTCTCCAAGATACCCTTTGTCACGGGTATGAAAGGAAAGGTGAAACCATTTGTCCTAAATGAGTCATCAGCTGGAATAAAAGTCTGAACTCTAGCCCTCTATTATATTCCCCAGCCAGGGGTGACTTTGAGCAAATTGGTGTCCCTCCAATTCCCTGGGGAAACACTTGACTCAAGGCCCTTTACCATTTAAATGCCACAGGTAACACTTGGCTTCCTCGGAGAAAGCTAACTCCTGGCCCTGTGCTTTATAGCTGGATGGCATTGTGCACACCCCCTACAGCACTGGAATAGGACCAGCCACAAACTGTTTCCTTGGTGCTTTTATCACTGTCTAGAAATCCTGAGGGCAAAGGTGTTTTGTAAATACCAAGTTGGTGGTGTCTGTGGTGTGCACAAAATAGAAGGATAAAGACAGTTAGTGGTTGAATAAAGCAGGGATTAGGCAGTTCCTCCAGTGAGTCCAAACAGGAGATTTGGAAGAGAAAGTTCCTGGACATGTTACAAAATTTAGTCCTTAGGGATTTTTAAGGTAGGTGGCCTACTAAGGACATTGCAGTCCAGCCAAGCCATGTGTAAGTGGGGAACTTTTGTGAAGTCCACCTGTTTCAGCCTTTCTTACCCTTTACCTGATTCTACCGTTGGTCCAGGGCAGGGTTCCTTCATTTAAGCTTTAACTCAGTGAGGATTTGAGTGCACCAGGCCTTGTTGGGAATCAGTGAACATCACCATGATATTCCCATGTTTCAAAGAGCTCAATGTGAGTTGGGGAGCCCATTGGGAACTGCCAGCCTGCTGTGAAGGGTGATGCCCACTAGGGGCCCTGAGGAGTCAGAAGCCTCCTTAGAGCTGGATGCACAATTAGAGCCTGAGCAAGTGACTGATCCTCCTTGTCCTTTGCTGTAAACTGGAATTAATAGCGGCACCCACTTCATAGAGTTACTGTGATGACTTAACAAAATAGTAAATGTGAGGTGAGGGCTTAGCATCATTACATGCCAATGATTATTCTTATTTAATAAAAATTTTTTTGGCTTCAAGAGTTAATATTCTCATGAGGACAGGTTGAGAACCACAGTGCTAGGTAAAGTTCATATCCTTTTTTTTTTTTTTAACAGTTTTTTTTTTTTTTTAAAGATTTTATTTATTTATCTTTAGAGGGGAAGGGAAGGAGGAAGGGAGAGAAACATCAATGTGCGGTTGCCTCTTGTATGTCCCCTGCCGGGAACTGGCCTGGCAACCCAGGCATGTGCCCTGACTGGGAATTGAACCACGATCCTTTTGTTCGCAGGCCCACGCTCAATCCACTGAGCTACACCAGCCAGGGCTCATATCCCTTTTATTGAAACGAAATTACTTGTTTGACTTTATGAGAAGTTTTAAAGACTTTAAAACTCCGAATAAAATATTTGGCAATTTTCTTTCTTAGAAAGTGAAAATTTGTGTTATTTCGCATCCATCAATGGCACTAACAGTTTTCCAGTGTCTTGCGAGTTAATTCTCATTGGCTGATGTTTTTTCGTGTAGTAGCAACATAAATGGTTTATATTGGTTGTGGGTTTTGGCCTGCTGCACAGCTGATTCTTATGACCAGTTGGTGATAATGGCTGAATGACTCGGTGTAGATTTTTGTTTACTGGCAGTGTGATAGTGGTAAATCACTAATCTTAGTGACAAATGGGATTGAGCAGTTACTTTCCAGTTACTGACTGACCTCTCTGAGCCTTATTTTCATCAGCTGCATAGAACCCATGGCTACCTAGGGATCCTAACGGACTGACTCTTGGAGCATTTCTCATTCAAAGAAATAAAGTCCAGGAGCCAGCAGAAGTGATTTCGATCTTCTGCCTCTCAAAGAACATTTTGAGGAATTCAGGTGAATGCCTTCTGCAATGTTTTCCTACTCTGCCTATTTGTCTTCAATTCAGTTCTTGGTACTTGGTTGATGCCTGGAAAATCTCCTCATTGTATGTTCCTCCCTCTATCAAATCTTTCCCAGCACCCTTCCTGTGTCTCTTCTTCCTTCTCTTTTTCTTTATCCTTCAGCTGCTCTTTTCTTATGTCCCCTTGCTTTCCCCTCCCCTTCCCTCACACATAGATTGCCCCTATCTGCAGAGTAAGACACAGGGGAAGGAGTAGGAGAAGGGGAATGCAGTTAGGAATGGGGTTGATGCTGAGTGGGCAAGGCCAGATATTTTCTTAGCAGGTGAGAAGAGGCAAAGAGGTTGTGAAGATTTGATTCTTGAACAACAGGGGTGGGACTCTTATAAAATAAGGATATTAGCTTAATATCTGATGGTGATCTTGGTTAGTGATGGAACTGGAAACCTAAAAGATGGTCCTGTTACTTCCTTAAAATAGAAGAAGAGGCTGGGACATGGTTTTTAGGTTTAAGAAGGGGAAAAAAGGTACTGAAAACCAAGGTATGGGATGCTCAGTGTCGACCACTTCCTCTGCCTCCCCTTCCCTTCCTGTCCCCAACAGCAGGACTGCTATGACATGTTGCATTATTGAAGACTGAGGTCTCTTCTGCAACATGTCCAAAAGTCATAGGGCACATCAGCCTCAAATTAAACCAATCCATGGCTTTGCATATGGGGCTGCTTTATAAACAGCTGTTCTCTGTATTCCATTAAAAATTAAAAAAAAAAACAACTATTTAACATGATGAATTCATAGTTTCATAGATTTCATCTCAATGTCTTCTGAACTTTGGAATTATAATTCAGCAGATGTTTTAATACCCTTGTACATTTAAATCAAATGTTAATGGGGTACAGAACTAAGCTGTAATAAAACAACGAAGGTATGTGTGTCGAGGATCCTTCCAGTCGTTACCAGGACTAGTGTTTGTAATCATCACTTCAAAGGCATCTTGGTGGATTTTGCATTCTTCTAGCTCTGGGCCATGATCTTTTGCCTAGTAAAGTGTTTGCTTTAAATCTGCAATAGTCATAGATGCCTGAGACTCAGATTTTTGCACTCAGCCTTGTTTGTGGGGTTCTTCTTCAGTGGTGGTACCACGTGGCAGATTGCATTTTCCAAAGATGGCTGTAAAACTATCTCCCATCCCGCATGCTCATCTTACAACATGACCTTGACTATCCTTCCTACATATCCCTCCTCTTGAACCTGGGCAGACCTTTCTGATTGTCTCAGCCATCAGCCTAGGCAGACCTTTGTAATTGTCTCAACCAACAGAGCATGATAGAAATCAGTTACACTGTATAACATTTGAAGCAAATGTTATACATGTACATCTGCATTGTTCTCTTGGGGTATTATTCTTGGAACCCAGCCTCCATGTTGTGAGGAAGCCCAAACTAGACCATTCAGAGACCACATGGAGGGTCCTTTTGTAGGTGTTGCAACTGATAGCCAGTGTCAACCTCTAGGCATGTGAGTGAAGATGCTTCCTGATATTCCAGCGCCCAGATATCAGGGCATCCCCAGCTGAACCCAGAGACACCATAGAGTCCAACCTTTTCCACTGCACTCCACCTGAATTCCTAAACCCCAGAAGAATAAAATGGTAGTTTTATACTCCAGAGTTTTGGGGTGGTTTGTTTTGGAGTATTAGTAATGAGAGAGAGAGAGAGAGAGAGAGAGAGAGAGAGAGAGAGAGAGAGAGAAGAGGAGAGGGAGAGAGAGAGAGAGAGAGGGAGAGAGAGAGAAAATGAGAAAGAATGAGAATGGATAGAAAAAGGCATTTCCTTTGAATGAAATCTGAATGGGATCCCCCACCCCCCAATTTGCTTTTGGGGAGCATAAAGCAAGACCTTATGAATGGTTTCAGCTTGCCTTTCAGGTATAAAGGAGGTAAACATTGTCAGCTTAGAAAGAGGGTAGAGGAAGATTATTGTGTTGTACTCACCTTTTCTTGGTACTGTTCTATTATTAGAAACAAAAAAGTGAGAATTTGCTTTAAGCAGTCACTAGGTTAGCCTTAAACACACAAAGCATATTGGTTTCTCGACATCCCATAGACCTGCTGTGTTCCCAGTTCCTTCATAATTTCCTATTCGTGATGAATTTTCTAAACCAGATTTAATGGATATTTGGTAAAGAACATTTTTCTAGTAAAGAGTCTTGGGCAAGAAGGGACCTTTGCAGTCATCTTATCTGTTACCTTTATCTTACAGAAATCCATACCCAGAAAGAGTGGCTAGCCTGAGCTCACCCAGCTAGGTGCAAGGTCCAAGGTTAGGTCCTAGGCAGTCATTGTATAGGTGGCTTTTTGTTTTACATGTATGAGAGCTAGGAAGTGGCAGAGCTCAGACAGGGGCTGTGGCCTCCTGGTTCTCAGGCCGACACTTTTCTCAAACATCACACTGTCCATCAGGATGGAGTGGCCTAAAGTAGGACTTTGTGTCATTAAAGGCTCTATCTACGTTCATACAAAGATTCCCTGGGAACTCATACATTCCTTTCCTAGTACATTAATTTTTTTTTATCTGCCTGTGAGTGATAGGAACAAATAACCTGACATAGATTTTTCCCTTTTCTGTAATGTAATACTTTTCTCTCATGCCTACTGCCCCTTTAACCTTGGGAATCAACCAGGCAAATCTACGCTTGAAATCACACTGTGGCTAGGTGGCCATCGCTGTCCAGTGTTCTTTCTTCATGTGCAGTGGCCATGGCTGGTGGGAAAGGGGTCAGAATGGAAGGAGGAGCTAGAATCAGCATTGATGGTCTTCCTGTGATGCTGCTGTTCAAGTGGGAAGGTCTTTGCAGGTTTGCATCAATGGTCCTTTTCATCTTCACAGTTTTACATATATGAAAGGTATCATTTCTCTGTTCATCATGTTTATGGCAGACAGGTCAAAATAGTTCAAGGGGGAGTTTTGCCTAATATATGAAAGAGATTTAATATTGCCTCTGTGTGTGTGGTTATTGTTAATTCCAGTCCTGTACTAATTCTCCTTTTAGTGTCACTCATGAGATGTAATTTACCCACCTGAGCAAGTGGCCCTTCCCATGCCATGTGAGTATCAGAGAGGCAAACTTTGAAGTGTAGTGAGTCAGTTGCACCACTTAAAGAAATAGTCATATTGGGATGGGTGAGTAGTACCCAATCATTTTGGAGAAGAAACAGGTCTTCCTAGCCTTCAAAATGTCTTAAAAATAGACCCTAATTCTTGCGTAAGGCCTATATCCTTACAAATAAAATTGGAGATGTAGTATTGTCTTCTGTATATTTGCATTAAAAGGAAGCAAGCTATCAAGTGATTAAAATCGATAGCTTAGGGCATTCTTTATTATAGAGACATTTAACATAGTGAGGTCTCACCTCACCCATCAGGACATTTTTTTTTCTTGCCAGTTTGCCCTTTGTTTCCAAAAATGCTAATTAAAAATGTTTTATGTCTAGGCTAGTTATTGAAGTTCATATTTTGTGTGAGGTGAACTAATGAGAGTCCCTTTACTGGCAAGCTCCTTGTATTTCTTTATGAGACTCACTCTGTGAAATAGAGGTGGCAGCCTCACAAACGACTTGTGAGGGTCTGAGCACCCTGGGACTCACAGGAAGGACTGAGGCAGGAAGTGGTTCGGTAAGCCTGGGCTTTCTGTTGGGAACACGGACAGAGGGTAGGGGAAGGTTTGAACCTTGACAGTCATCTCTAGGTAGCTTTTTGTTTGATGTTCATAAGTGGTTTCAATGTCCATCTTTTTCTATGAGCTTTCACAGCTTGGCCTGTGGGCAAGCGATTATTTTATTAAAATTGGCACAGATGTCCAAAATTTTCCATTGTTCTTTAGACTGCCTGTTTTTGATTAGGCAAACATATTATTATAAAATGGACAGGAAACAGAATCTGAAGGGCAGGTAGGAGCAGTCTTGAAGGTGCTGATTATATAAGTCATCCAGCACTAGGACAAATCATCTTCAAGTCTTACCCATGCTGACTGCAATTCTTGGAGCCTCAGTTTCCTTCTTGCTCACTAGACAATTGGGGTAAGTAAATGAAATAAAGGGTGTGCAGCCCTTTAGACAGGGCCTACCTAGCATGTACTGGATTCTCACTGAGGTTGGTGAACTGAGAGAATAAATATTTGCTGACCTTTTATAGAGCCTGATGTGGAAGGTTTAGCCCATGAGATGAAGTATCGTCCTGTTGCTGATAGGGAGTGACATTCATCAAGAGCCTGGTGCGTGCCAGGCCCTTGTGCTGTTTAGCCCCTGCAGAGGAGTCCCGGGACGTGAGCCAAGTTCTTGGCCCACCTGCTTCCTAATTGCAATATTCCAATTTGAACACCTTTCATCTTGTCAGCCTTTGGATGTCTTAGGTTTTATTCCCCACAAGGCCCATCATGTGCTTTTATTTAGAAGTATCAGACTGTGTGTATAGAGGGTATTTTTGCCTAGTCATATTAAGGTTTTTTTTAACCTACTTTTATTTCAGTAAGAAAATTTAGTTGGGGTAGGAAGAGAGAGAAGGGAAAATAGGGATTAAAACTGAACATTACCTCCCAACCTCGTTCCCTGACTCTGTTCGGAGTCCTTAAAAGGCTTTAGGGGAAGGAATCTCAAGCTGTTTTTGTTACTAAAAGAGAACAAAGCCCACTGTACAAGAGTACATTTTCTAAAGATATGGTTACTTAGGTTAACTAAAAAGTCAAGTTTCTTTACTTTTAGTTGAAACTATCTCCACTCTGCTGGTACACTGGCTGTCTCAGGGGCAGATAAGTTACTCATTAGTGCAGTGGGGAGCTCAGACTTCTCACAACTGGGTTGTATTTTTGAAACATGATGCAATTAGTTCTTGATAGCAAAAGAATTGTGGACCACTGACATCCTGTCATGTCTTAAAAGGGAACTTAAAAACTTGGTAATAAAGAAGGGAATAAGACAGCATTATTGCATGCATCAAGAAATGATTTGAGCTTTCTGAAACAGGAAGAATTATGGACTGCCCATGTGGCCTGGAAAACATTTCGAATTAATCTGATTTTAGGTCATTACAATATACATTAAAATAGACTTGTTTTATTCACTGAATATTTCACCATGAGGTTCTGGGTACTTTGTTAGGTGCTTCCATATTTTTTTCACACTTGGAGGAGGAGAAGGCATTGATAGATTATAACCATCTGCTCACATGAAATTTTGGTATTTCATATGTTTAGCACATTCAGATTAAGAATATCAATACCATAGATGGGAAGCATATTGGTCTCATATTTGCTGGTCCTATCCCCTTTCTGTCTGTCTGTCAATCTACCCCCACCCAATCTCTGTCTCACCCCAGTTGTAATTTCATTAAAAAGGGATTCTCTTATAGCCACTGCCTTGAATAATAAAGGGTGAGAATGAAAAGGTACTTACAAACTTGGTTTTACCCCATTTAGATGTGATTCTGTTCTCTGCTAAGAAATGAAATAATTGTAAATACGAGATGTAAGTGAACTGTAGACCTACTTCCATTAAATGTTTCAAGTACTGGGAACACATCAACAGTAATCCTATGAAGCTATATGCCTTAAAAGTTTATAGTCTCATTTTTATGAGCTTCAAGGCTTTTTGCACTAGATGAAAGGAATACTGCCATATAAAAATTGGTATCTTATGAGCTTAAAACTTTCACCAGCATTTTAGGAAAGGAGAGGGTAAAAAAAAAAAAAACCCCTAACCATCATTGATTTTAGTATAACCTACAAATGGAGGAAGTGGTTATTATCTTTTGGCTTCAGTTTCTGATCATGTTCTTTATTACACAAAGGGGTGTATTCCAAAGCAGAAACCAGGCTTAAAACTTAAAATATTGCAGAATTTCATAATTAATGGATTTTAGAAGTACTTAGTAAATTTTTTCATTGTTAATTTGTTAATAACAAATGAATTTGTTTCACTTGTTTAGCAGGTATTCATTGAGAGCTTGCTGTATCAGTCATCTATTGGCATAAGAATGTTTTGTAACAAATCACCAAAACTCTGTGGCACTGAGCATTAAGTAGTTATTCTCACACTCCTGGGTCTGCAGATTGGCTAGGGAGCTCTGTTCTGTCTCATTCTGGGGCCCAAGCTGGATTGGGCGGTGGTATGTGGGGCAGATTCTTCTGGTGCCCCGATGCAAAGCTCCTAGAGGGGAAAGCAGGTAGACAATGAAGCCTGGTCTTGGAGCTGACAAGATGCTGCTATTTCAGTGCATGTCCAAGGCACATCAGTGAAGTATATTGCTTCCATAGAGGTTGGAGGAGCAGGAAGAGAATATTTGTCAAAAATAATCTAATCCACCACAACTACTGTTTGCCATTTCTTATGAGACTAGAGTTACAGTGGTGAACAAAATTGAAAAAGTCCTTCCTTTCATGGATTTTATATTCTCATTTTGGAGAGTCAGGTATAGAGAAAAAAACAGTTAAACACATCAGCAAAAACACATTAGTTGGACAAGATACTTTCAGACAGAGGGCAGGTGATGTGGTAGAACATGACTGGATAAAATGTAGTCATATCATATTTTGTCATTTTTATTGAGTTCTTTAGGGCTGATGTTCTTTCCTTTCTAGTATGACATTGTTATAGTTTTATACAATTTTTGGCAAATATGAATTTTGATCTGTGGATAAGGTGATGGAGATTTTGGTGGTTGGGATTTTCTGTGAAGTTTTATACATGCTGGTTAGTGTAAGTGAGGATGTCTGATGTCCATCAAGGAGGAGATCTGTACAAATACACATTTTTAATACCCCCTAGATCAGACACTGTGGCCTACAGTGTGTAAAACACTGCAGGCTACATAATCTGCAGAAGAAACCCTAAGAAATCATACATACCCCAATTAAATTTCTTCTTCTGTTAAGCAAAATGAGGAGCCAACAGGCTAGTGGCTTCTCAGCTGTGAGAAATTGGGACTAGAATAGCCAACAAGGTGTGTATCAGAGTTGATGTCATTGGAACTGTATGGTAAAACAGGAGTTGCTTTTTAGGATGTAGGCATGCTAGGCACTTGATGAGTGAACTTTTACCCTGGCTGGCTGGGGCCCTCTCACAGTTCAGGGTTGCTGATACCATCAGAAATAACCCAGAAATAATGGGAGAAAGCTTCCTGAGTTCCCAGCGCTCTGAAGGTCCCAGCTGTCCAATGCAAGCTGGAGTGTCTCTTGCCTTACCTGGCAGAGTGCTTCTGGGTCAGAACTGGAAATGTGGGAGTTCTCCACCCAGCCTTGACAGATGGGAGCAGAAAGGAGCAAAGCTGGTGGAAGTCTAACTTCATTTTTGGTTTCTAGACTGTCAGACTGGGAGGGTAACTTGAAGTTGGGGATTTTTTTCCCTTTAGTTTTTCATTTATAGTTATCACTAAATATATTCTAACGATGGAAAATTATGGCTTTTTACTTGCCATTTGGCAGCTGTGCCTGTATCTTTTTAAATTTTTTTTTTTTGGTGTATATTTTAAATTCAGTAAGATTTGAATGGAGTGGAATTATGAGACTTAAGACAAAGTTGTCTCACTGTTAATTTAGGGTTAGCTGTAGTATAAAAAGACAAGTTATAATAGTAGCTAGCAATTATTGAGAGCTTATTGGGTGCCTGGTCCTGGAAGAAGCACTTGACAGACATAGTATCATTTTTTGTTTATCCTTCTAACCACCCTATGAGTTAGGCACTATTATAATTCTCATATTATAAATGAGGAAGCGGAGGCTCAGAGAAGTTCAGCAGTTGCCCAAAGTTACCTAGCTAGTGAGTGGAAGGTCCCAGATTCTAAGCCACCCCTGCATATTCCAGGGCCCAAATTTTTAGAACTCTGGTTATTTTATTTTATTTTATTTTTTGAAAGAAGAAGAGCCTTTCGAATTGGTGCACAATCTTTTGTCTGAAGGAATCTATTTTCAGGCTTCCCATAGCATGGACTTAGGTAGACTTGAATACTATGGAAATGATCGCACCTGAATAATTACTAATGGGAATAGGAGGGCCCAGCTGTGCAGTCCGTTCTCAGCTGGAAGAAATTATGGGAGGTTAAGTTTGCTGTTTTAGGAATGTGCTTGCTGGTTCTTTTATTTTCCCTCCTTTCCTGACTATAGCTGGAGTAGGATTTGAATTAATTGTTTGGGGCCTGGTAACAGACTTTGGATCTGACCCCCATCTTTAAAAAACCTTAAGGGAACTATAAATCCCTACATGGAAAGTGGGCGAACAGTGTGTCCTCTTGTTTCTATCAGTGGTACTGTTTTAAAGTATTTTTAATTTCTAATTAACTTGACCTTTCACTGGGATCAATCTGTTTTTTATTTCTTGGTTCCCCTGTGTTGGGACAGCTCTAGCCACTTACCGACTAATGACTCATTGTAATTATTGGCTATTGCTGAACCGCTCCGTATAGGCCCTGTTGGGTAGCCAGTCCATCTGAGCCCATACTACGTTTGTTATTTATGTTGCTGCTTATCTTGGCACCTTTATGGAAATGTGTTTCTTATTGTCTGTCTGCACTAGGGAGAAGCCAAAGCTAAGTGACTCATCAGAGGGTCATGGTTCCTTCCTAGTTTGTCTGGAGCCTACAGTATATAAGCATTGGGGATCTGTGGGGAACAAGGCAATATTCTTGCCCCCCAGAAGCTTATACAATAGTCCTTCCTTGTCCATGGGGATACACCTCAAGACCCTCAGTGGATGCTTGAAACCATAGATAGTACTAAACCCTATATATATAATATTTCTCCCTATACATACATACATACATACCTACCTATTTTAAATTTTAGTTTGTAAGTGAGGCACAGTAAAAGATGAACAACAGTAAGTAAAAATAAAACAGAACAATTATAACAGTATACTGGAATAAAAGTTATGTGAATGTGATCTCTCTCTCAAACTCTTATTGCAATGTACTCGCCCTTGTGATGATGTGAGATGATACAATGCCTTTGTGACATGACGAAGAGAGGCAAGCAATTTAAAACCTATGAATTGTTTATTTCTGGAATATTCCATTGAGTGTTTTTGGACCATGGTAACCGTAAATACCTGAAACTGTGGGTAAGGAGCGACTATTGTATGTTAATAAAGTAGCTTCCTGTCCAAGAACTCCATGCCCCTCACATTTAGCACCTGACCGTTGAACCCTTTGTAAGCATTACTAATTAGCTTCAGCTATGCAAGCCATTTCAGCTGGGACCCCAGACTTGTGAGTGTGTAAGGCATTTTGCTTGGATGCTCCAGCCCAGTAGATAGCATAGGGAGCTAAGACCGAGCATCCTGCTATTTGCTATCCAAATTCCTAACTGAGAATTTTGAGAATTGTGAGAAATAATTAAATGGTGGTTGTTTGTTCTAAGTCACTTAGCTTTGCATAGTTTGGTATAAAAAAGATAACAAAAATGTATTTGGGGGATGTTTAGCCAGCACCAAGCGTGGGCCCATCACTGGGCTGGTCTCTCTCCTTCGTTCAGCTTAGTGTATAGGTAGGAAGAAAGATATTTGATACATTTTTCCAAGTTAAAAGTATTTTGGAAAGGGTAGTGGGCTCTCGCTGGATGCTGAGTTCTAGAGCATTTTGTGTTGGAATGTTCACTTACTATTTCGTTTGTTTAACTACCTCCCAGCCGTGGGCTGTTCTCTTTGTTTCACATAATGCTAAACTTCTGGAGAACAGGTAGGGAGTTGCCGTTGTCCCCTGAGAAGGGAGCACAGACTGGAAACTAAGACCATGGATCTTGCACTCAGGTGGGATTTGATTGGCATTTACTAGCTGTGTTATTTGGGAGATTTTACTTAACAACCTCAAGAGGGTGTGTGTGTAAGCTACAGATAATGTTTACCACACGGAGTCTGAAATGTATGTAAGATGATATAGTGTAGGGTCTGATGAGGTTATATTTGTTGTTTTTTAAAAAAATATTTTATTTATTTTTAGAGAGAGGGAAAGGGCGGGGAGAGAAACGTGGATGTGCGAGAGATCCATCAGTCACTTGCCTCTCACATGCCCCCAATTGGGGTCCTGGCTAACAACCGGGCATGTGCCCTTCATCAAATCTGTGACCCTTCGGTTTGCAGGCTGGCACTCAATCCACTGAGCCACACCAGCCAGATTGATGAGATTATATTTGAATTTAGTAACTCACAGGCTCGCTGTGATCAACTTTCATTGAATTTGATTAGAAAAAGGAAGTGTCTCCCAAAGGAGTAAAGGCTGCAGTGGTAAACAGTGTTTGGGGTCAGGTGGTGGAACCTAGAAGAGTACTTGGCACTGGTTAACGCCCCACAAGCATTTGTTGAATGATGACTAATGTGTGGTCTATTTGGACATAAGTTATTCTTGGTCAGTAGGTGTTCAGTCAGGGCTCGTTGGTTCTTCTAATTGCCGGTGGGTTGTTAACACGACACACCGGCCTCTAGCTACCTGGGTTCTTGTTCTACCAATGTAGGCTCACGTCCTGTGGGATAACAGGCAGAACTGTCAGTTCCAAGTGTCATGGGGAAACTGACATCAGATGGGTTGTCAGTAAAGTTGTGTGAAGTAAGCAAGTTAGTAATGTTGTCATTATAACCAGCTCCATATGTTCTGTTGCAGTGACGCTTCATTAAATGGGATTTTCAGTTAGACATTTCATTTCCTTCCTGGAGCACCCAGGAATAAAGCTGAAATGATGGTCAGACTCTTGGAAAGAGAAGATTTGTGAAAACCTGATAAGGACTATGCCCTTCCTTCCATTGGTCCCCTTGCTGGCCTGCAAGGCGTTGTTGTTGGTTAGGGTTTTGTTATTTAAAATGTGGTCCATAGACTGACCAGCAGTGTCAACATCTCCTGAGAGATTTTATTTTATTTATTTATTTTTTATTTTAATTTTTTTTATTTTTAGAGAGGGAGGGAAGGAGGAAGAGAGGGGGAGAAACATCAATGTGTGGTTGCCTCTCAAGTGCCCCCTATTGGGGACTTGGCTCAGGCATGTGCCCTGACTGGGAATTGAACCTGGGACTTTTTGGTTCACAGGCTGGCACTCAATTCACTGAGCTGCACCAGGCAGGGCTCCTGAGAGCTTATTAAATACAGAATCTCAGTCCTCTTCCCAGACCTACTAGATGAGAAATTGCATTTTATCAAGATCCCCAGGTACTACCTTGAGGCAGTAAACTTATGGTGGGGAGGGTGATTGGAAAGGTTTGGTTAGATGATCCTGGTATTGAAGGGAAGAAGCGTGATGACTGTTAATGAAAAAGTGTTGCTTTTAGGCAGGTGAGATTCAATCGCTACTACACAATGAACTTTGATCACAGAGCTGTTCATTGTTTTGGCTTAGATTTTCTTTAGTACCCAGTCCATGTGTTTTCATTATAGGTACTCAAGGGTAGCACTCAGTTCCTAGGGGTGGAGATCAAATACTTGTGCTGAGTTACTCATGGGATGAATGTCTCTGTCAGGACACTGATGAGGTAGTGTTTCCTTAACTGCATAACTGGGTGGATTATTCCAAAAAAATGACATTTATAAAGTGCCTGTTAAATGTCAGTTAGTGTATGAGGCACCCTCTGTACATTGTTTCATTCAGTCTTCTTATACCTTCGTGAGGACATGGAGGTTTTATGGGGTTAACTTGCCTGTGATCAAACACCTCATCTCTGTGCCACCCAACCATTCTGCCATTCTCCTGCACACTTATTTCTCATGGCATTGGGAGTGATTTTTAAAACTGGTATCAATATACGATTTAGGGAAGAATCTAAGCAAGAAAAGAGTCTACACCAAAACTCATATTTGGTCCATCAGAGCAAAGCCCGAAATGTAGTGGTTGGTAAATATTTGAATTTCATTGCATCAGAAGCAGGCCCCGAGGCAGTCTGCTAGAATGAGCTCTTCTAAGCTATTTCTTCAATTTCCTGAGAATGAGAAAAAGTGGTGTCTCATTCGGCATTTCCAACACCTGCATTTCATAAACACAGTGAAGCTGCAGAGAAACACTTTTACAATACCACTGAAGAACAGTAAAACATGGCATCTGAAGCAAAGGCCTCAAATGTGAGTCACTCTGAAAACACCTTACCATTTTTTTGCCACATTTGCATATTCTATAGGATTGACTTGTTTTTCTGTGACTGAGTTACTTAAAAATTAAGTTTTAAGAGCAAACTTTACATCACAGTCATAAATGGAAACCCGCACTGTTTGCCATGAGTATAACACACGCAAGTCCAGGCTTCTGAGCTTGAATCCTGTTGTCTGCTCACTTGTTGGCTAAAGTGTGCAGTTAACCAACATCATGGGTGACAAAACCCCTACAGTTCCAAATTGTGATCTCCTGAGGTCCAAAATTGGAAGGGCGGAAAGAGAATTAGAAAGGAAATAATTTTCTCAAAATATAATTTACTGTTACTTTTTTCTGGGTCTGTATACCGTCTAAATTCTTCTGTACATGGTTGAATATGACTGAAGATAAATAAGTTTACACTGTTGCAATTCTTCCATTTTTAGTTTTTTTAAAAAAATATTTATTTTTACAGAGAAAGGAAAGAAGGGAGAAAGAAGGGGAGAGAAACTTTGATGTGCAAGAGATACATCAATCCAATGCCTCTTGCACGCCCCCAACTGGGGAGTTCTGGCCTACAACCCAGGCATATGCCCTGACTGGGAATTGAACCAGCAACCTTTCCGTCCTCAGGCTGCCACTCAGCCCACTGAGCCACACCAGCTAAGGCGGAATTCTCTGTCTAAAGCCATCTCTGAGCAAGTTGTCCAGATGACAACACTTGGGCTTTAGGAGAGTTTACTGTACTGAAGTTGACATTTATTAGGTTACTGTGTTAGGAGGCAAACTGGCTCAAAGATCCATAGTGCCCTGGCAGGCCCAGAATTTGAAGAATGAAACATGAAACATATACCCAAAAGTGGCCTGACAGTTATGTTCTTATGGGTCTAGGACAGGGGTGTCAAACTCATTTTGACTGGGGACCACACCAGCCTCGTGGTTGCCTTCCAAGGGCGGAATGTAATTTCAACTCCTTAATAGTTAAGGTGTAGTTACATTTATACAGTCCTAAAATTATTTTGGCCCTTTGAAGGCAACTGTGAGGCTGATGTGGCCCCCAGTGAAAATGAGTTTGACACCCCTGGCATAGGAGTTTTCAGCTAAATAAGGAGAGTCTCCCTTACCACGGGCCATTCTTTGGCAGGCAACCATTGTAGGTGGCATCATTTATAAGTGACTTGTACATCTGTCTAATGAAACAATCCTGAGCAGTTGATTTTGATGTTGGTCTTGCATCTGTAACCTCCTTGGCCTTTAACCTTTCCATTTCTGCCTTTGGTGCAATGCTTATGTCCTCCTTACCAGGTGTTGGTAGTACTTGGAGCAAGATGCAGAACTTGCCTTTGTCCTGGTTGACTCTTGCTCTCTCTTTCTCTTCCCTGCCTCACTCAGGTCACTGCGAAGGTCCTGACACTTCTCCCTCCTGTGTCTGCTCCCCTCTCCCCTGGAACCCTTGCAGCTTTCCTTGTTAGATAGCTAGACTTTGGTCATCCTTGAACTAATCTGTGGACCACCTGCACTTTTTTTACTTGTAGTTTTCTTTGAATCAAACGCCTTTTAAAGTTCAGTTTAAAAATAAATAAAATTATCAGTTTTATAAGACAGCTAACTTTTTTCAAATACTCATTAAAATGAACACACAACTGTTAACATTAAAAAAATTGTACCTTGCCCATGTACTATTGGGAGCAACCTTTGACCCCTAGCAGTGGTTCTTAGCTAAAGTGTAACATTAGAGTCATGGGGGGAAGAGATTAAAAAATCCCGATTTATGAAGCTACACCAATTAGGTCAGAATTTCTGGGAATGGGATGTAGGTATAGAGAGTTTTTCTAAAAAGTTTCTTGGGAGACTCTAATGTGCAACCAAAACTGAAAAACACTGAGCCCGGAATATGGTCAGATAGTCCTACAATCTTTAGTTTCTACCCATTTTAATGCATGTTTTACTCTACTTCTATATTAATCCTCTTAAAAGTATCTTTTTTGAGACTTACTAGTTAGATAGAAATTGTCATGGTGCTCTGAATAGTGCCAGCACCAGGGACATTTTAAATGTATAGTTTTGTGATACAGCATCCGAATGAAAGTGAGGAGACTTGGCTTCCAGGCTTAGTTCTGCCAGTTATTAACTTGGCAATGACTATATCTTTCTGAGCCGTGATTAAGTCTTTTGTCAAATGGAGAGATTAATGTATACCGTCGATATTTCCCAGAGTTGAGTATGGGTCAAATGAGAAAATGTATTTACAGAATGTACTATCAACTTTCTTAAGGGTATCATGGCATATAACTATTATTAATTAAGGCTGGGGGAAGATTAAACAATAGGGAAGGACTTGAGAATATATTTCACGCTGGTGGTGATAATTTAAAAAATGACTTCTTACTGATCATAATTATATAATATAGCCCAATTTTTCACTCTTGGACTGCTCACAGTCCTCAGAAAAGAATAGCTGGGCTTGTCTGAATTCTTGTTGAACAGCAGCTGCTGACTACAACTAAAACAAAAACACAGCCTGACTGCAATATCTAGAGGTTAGATTCCCTTTCACTGTCGTTTCTATGTATTTATTTGTTTTTACCAGTGTGGGTTGTTGGCTCTGGATTTGCCCTCATTTGTGGGTGGAGTCCTTGGAAGTTGCATGTTTCCACCTTATTGGTAGAAATCTTGCTTCGTAGCAGATGCTGGCTCAGATGGAGTGATGGAGTGAAGAGAGATATCACACTCCCCATCTCCCACTGGACTTAGGGGCTTCTTGGATCCCCCCTATACCTTGGCCACTTACTAACATTGTCCAGAACACAGTTATGCCTGATTTAACCTTCAACTTGAAAATAGCTGGCCACTTTGGCTTTGGGAAACATAGGCTGAAAAAAAAAAAGGAGGCATCTCACAGACATAAATGAATACCTTGAACTTTGGAATGAGTGTAGATTTGAGTGACTTGGAGAGATTTCTGAATATTTTCAATACTTATGGACCTATGTTTTTTATTTGATTGGAATGTCGTAAGTTCACAATAGTAAGCTGAAAAGTTGAGAACTTTTTGGTTTCATTTTTCAAACTTTAAAAAAAGTGTCCAGATAATAACTTACACCTGTCTTATGTCATCAGTGCATTTTCAGATCCATGATCTCATTTCATTTTTATAACAATATGAGGTAATTTGGAAAGGAATTTTCCTCATTTTATACAAGTAAATGGTGGCGGCAGCTAGGGTTCAGCCTTAAGGAAGGGAGTGAGAAGATAAATGTTTTGAGTCCTAGCTCCTGCCACTTGTTAGCTATGTGACATGGGGCAAATTACTTAGACTCTCTGAGCCATATTTTCATGGACTGTAATAATACAGTTCATGGGTCCATGAATAAAAGGGTAACATGTGGAAAGCCTGGTGACTTAGCACAGAGTTGCTAGTTAATAGCTGAGGTTCAGACTGGTTAAATGACGTGTGTGGAGGACTGGCCCACAGGACTCTTGCTGTCTGACACTGTGGAAGGGCACCCGCCCACCTGAGAGCCTGCTTACTGATTAGTGCCAGCCCTGTCGTGGGTCATCCATGTGGGCCAATGCTTACCGTCTCTTAAGTTTATGATATTTAAATTTAAATAATTAAAGTTATAGGAATTAAAATGAAATAAAATAATACATTTTTAAAATATATTTTATTGATTATGCTTACAGTTGTCCCATTCCCCCATCATTCCCCTCCACCCTGCACTCCCCTCCCACCCACATTCCCCCCCTTTAGTTCATGTCCATGTGTCATAAGTTCTTTAGCTTCTACATTTCCCACACTATTCTTGCCCTCCCCCTGTCTATTTTCTACCCACCATCTATGCTATTTATTTTCTGTACCTCCCCCCCCCCTCCTCCTCCCACTCCACTGTTGCTAACCCTCCATGTGCTCTCCATTTCTGTGATTCTGTTCCTGTTCTAGTTGTTTGCTTAGTTTGCTTTTGTTTTAGGTGTGGCTGTTAATATCTGTGAGTTTGCTGTCTTTTTACTGTCATATTTTTATCTTCTTTTTCTTAGGTAAGTCCCTTTAACATTTCATATAATAAGGGCTTGGTGATGATGAACTCCTCTAACTTGACCTTATCTGAGAAGCACTTTATCTTCCCTCCCATTCTAAATGACAGCTTTGCTGGATAGAGCAATCTTGGATGTAGGTCCCTGCCTTTCAAGCCTTTAAATACTTCTTTCCAGCCCCTTCTTGCCTGGAAGGTCTCTTTTGAGAAATCAGCTGACAGTCTGATGGGAACTCCTTTGTAGGTGACTGGCCCCTTATCTCTTGCTGCTTCTAGAATTCTCTCCTTCATTTTAATCTTGGCTAATGTAATTATGATGTGCCTTGGTGTGTTCCTCCTTGGGTCCAACTTCTTTGGGACTCTCTGAGCTTCCTGGACTTCCTGGTAGTCTATTTCCTTTGCCAGATTGGGGAAGTTCTCCTTTAATATTTGTTCAAATAAGTTTTCCACTTGGTGCCCTTTCTGGTACCCCTATAATTCGGATGTTGGGACGTTTAAAGATGTCCTGGAGGTTCCTAAGCTTCTCCTCATTTTTTTGAATTCTTGTTTCTTCCTTGTTTTCTGTTTGGTTGTTTCTTTCTTCCTTCTGGTCCACTCCATTGATTTGAGTCCCAGTTTTCCTTCCATCACTATTGGTTCCCTGTGCGTTTTCCTTCATTTCACTTAGTGTAGCCTTCATTTGTTCATCTAATTTGTGACCAAAATCAACCAATTCTGTGATCATCCTGATCACCAGTGTTTCAAACTGTGCATGTGATAGGTTGGCTATCGCTTGGTTGCTTAGATGAATTGGCTCTAGGGCTTTGATCTGTTCTCCTGTTTGAGCCATTTTTGGGTTTTTCTTTTCTTTTTTCTTTTTTCTTTTTGATCTGGTGGTGGCTGTTATATAGTGAGGGGTGGAGCCTTAGGTGTTCACCAGGGCGGGGCAACCCATGTGCCTGGGTTGTGACGCTGTATATGGGGGCAGGGTCCGAGAGGGAACAATGGTGCTTGCTCCTCTCTCTCCTCTACTTCAGTCCTCTACGCTCCTTCCCCCAAGCAAATTGGGCCTTTCTGGTGCTGATTTCCATGTGGGTGGGCTTGTGTACATTCTAGGACCCTTGGGTCTCTCTAATGAACTCTCCTGTGAGGCTGGGAGTCTCTCCTGTGCCTCAACCCCCACAAGTGTTTTCAATCGGTGTTTTTAGGTTTTATTTCCTGGCGCTGGGGCCCTGGGTTGCAAGGTCTGTCTCGCTACCTGTTTTCCCCTGGATTATCTGCATGGGAACATGGGACCGCCTGGTCCACCAGCTGCCTTGTGCGACCTCACTGGGTCTGCCTGTTGTCATCCAGCGCCCAGGGTCCGCTAGCTGCCACCTGCACACCTGGGGTCTGCCAGCCGCTGCCTGTGCCTGGGTCGCCAACCTCCGCTTCCTCCTGCTGTGATTCCGCCCCTCTTACTGGTGTGGATGAGTGGTTGTCGGACCTCCATACAGTTCAATTTTCTGTCAGTTTTGGTTGTTTCCTTGTTTCTAAATCTTTGTTGTCCTTAATTTGGTTGTGCGAGGAGGCACAGTCTGTCCACCTATGCCTCCATCTTGGCCGGAAATCTGAAATAATAAATTCAATTCCATAGTCACATTAGCCACATGTCAAGAGCTCAGCAGCCACATGTGGCTGATGGCTACTGTATGGGATAGCTTGGCTAGAACACATTGGTCCCTGGAAGTGTTACTGGATGGTGTTGCTCTAGCAGGTAGGTGAACCATGTGGCCCACAGTTTGCCTTTTGGGGGATTTGCTAAAATAGGACCACGAAGAAGATAATCTTGGAGTTACGCCGACTAATGGTTCTAATCTTGGCTTTTCCACAAATTATCTGATTGACAATAATAGCCCCCTTATAGACTTCTTGTAAATCTTATATGAGATATTGTGTGTACTAACTGCTCCAAAGATGGTATATATCTTTTATGTATAGCTTAGCACTTGCCCCAGGTCTTGTAGGTGGAGCCTCTAGGTCTGCCTTAAGAGTCCTAGCTTTTTAAATACTACTGCATTGCAGCACCTCCTGACCTTGCAAAAATGGAGACCTTGATTATGCCATTCAAAACAAGCAAGTAAAGGGATATTTTTCCTGCAGTGCCGTTTTGGATGGAGCTGGGTTTAATCAACAGACAAGTGCCTGCACTTCTTGGCCCATTTCCCTGGGCATCTGGCCCTTTCTGAGTGGCTTTGGGAAGAGATCTTGACTTAGGGAGAGGGTGTCCACAACCACTTTAGCCTGAGACCAGCCTGCAAGTTAATTCCCACCCTCTGCTTATCTCAAGGATTAAACTTGGCTAAACTTGGGCAAGTGGCATGTTCCTTGTCTTGTGTGATATTTCATATGCAAGTTGCAGCTTCAGAAAAAAGGCAAATTTCTGTTCTGTTATCCTTCTCCTCTGCACTGGTGAGACAGTTCACCCCAGTCATGGGCAGGGTTTGAGACACTTGGGAAATTTCCGTGGTGTATTCATATGTGGAAGACATGCCGAAACACGGCTATAAAAGTGATGGTATATTTTAAATATTTATGTCAAATAAATTAGTACTTTTAATGCATATATAATATGCTGTGTGGACTGACCACCATTATTGGATAGTTATGACTTCATAAACAGTATTAATTATCAATGCCTTGGGGCATGTATAGTCTAGTAATGGGGCTCGTGTGTAAAGTTGTCATGACTGCATTGTAATTTCAATCTAGTCAGTAGGTCAGAGTCCCTCAGTGTGAGAATTTGCTAGAAGTGTGTGACGGAGGACCCAGGACTAAAAGCTCTCAGAAGCTCTCATGATAGGCCTTGTGAATGCAAGGTTTTATATTATAAAATATTTTGTAAAAAAATTTTCACAGCTAGGAACATGGATATTTTCATGTGTGGGGTTTCATAAAGAAGTAGGGGTCAGGAAGCATCATAAAAAAAGCTGCTTGCTTCCTGACATGGACACAGAGTTGGCAAAAGTAGGTTTTCATGTTGTATGTGAAACAGAGTTTATTTTTGTATTATCCTTTTGAGTTACCAAAGCTATTGTAATAATCAGAACCTGCATGTCTTTTTCCATAGTAACAATTGTAACCCTACTTTTGCCCACCCCTGTACTTCCTTCCCTTCTCTTTGTTATGTGGATCGGTGATGTATTTCTCTCGTCAGCTTCAGTAGTCACTCTGACTTATGGACCGCTTGTTGTCTGCTTGTCTCTCCTTTGAAGCTGTGAAAATTAAATGAAGTGCTTTTATCCAGCGAATGGAGAGTATAATGTGGCTCTCCAAGGCCTCTGTGAAATGACTGTTAAGCTACTGAAACTTGGGACTTTGCTGTCTCTTAAACTGCTCACATAATTTGGATTAAAAGAATTTGAACAGACAACTAGATTTAGCATGATTCCAAATTTGAATCTGCTTCTCTAAATAAATTTTCTTTTTAGAAGCCTGGCGTTGCTGGAAACGTTAGTTGAGAGCAACCTCTTCCCACAGGGGTACCTTTGCTGGATTACTTAACCTCTCTGTTTTCGGATTTGTAAAATGAGAGTATTCATTAGTAGTAAACCCAGAAGTTAAGTACCACAGGTAGAGTTTAGAAGGTGGTGGGAGATTTAAATGTGTTAATGCATAGAAGGTGCTTTGAGTACTGCCCATTGAGGGAGTACTCAATATGTTGTCATCATTATTTTCTGTTATTATCATCCTCATTCTTTCATCCACTTGCTCCCTTATTCATCAAATGGTAATTAAATGCCTTTTTAAAATTAGGCATTGTCGTGGATACTGGGAATCTGGTGGTTAATAGAAAGGTGGTTTTGCATTCATGGATTCTGAACTTAGCATTTACTTACTTTTTAAAAAAGTTTTCTTTTGAAAGTTTTCTGTACTAAGATGGAAAGTGTTTATTGAAACTGCGATGACCAATTTTCATGTTTATATCTCCTTTTCCCCCTTTTTAAAAATTTTAAACTAGTTTTTTCAAAATATGCCATTTTATTCTCAGATTAATGTGCCATGGAGAGGTTTTCCCTGTGTTTTGCAAATGGAGCAACTTGAGGACAGAATTGTGGTTCACGGTTAGGGTCAGAGTTTGGCTGAGGCCCAGGCCTTCCGCTTCTGAGTCCAGTTCTCTGCAATAGCCTTTCCAACCTCATTTTTGGTACTGATGGCAACGTTGGCATTTCCTCATTTCCTGAGCAGGTGTCATTTTTGAGTTGATTTGTGAGCCCCTTGAGTTCTGTGTTGAATCAGATTGCCGTACTCTTACCCTGAGCGTGCAACTAGAGGAATGCTGAAAGTGTTTTAGGAACATAGGACAAGTTGTTCTTAACATTATCTGTATTGCAGGTGGCAGGTCAAGGAAGCATTCAAGTTGAGATTTTGTTCATGAATTTAATCTCTTCTAAGGATGGCTAAAATGACCGTAGTGCCCATTTTGGAAGCCTGATCATTTGGTCATATGCAGGGATATTCTCAGTGCCTAGTTGGAGTCAACTGGTATTCAGGAACCTCCTTGTTGGAAATGTACATGATATGCTATTTGGTAAAGTTGAAAATGCATATCTTTAGCAAGTCTCTTTGAAAATTCCTGTAGATAGTATATTCTGAAGGGCTCAGTAGAATCAGAATTATAGTAGTATGACTAATAAACTGTCTTAAGTAGGAATCTCTTATTTTTTTCCTCCCTGGTATTTAGGAAGCTAAAGTAAACTTCATTTCCAGTATTTGATTGTTTGTTTACTCACTCTTGGTTTGGAGAAAATGTCCTATTGTCTCAGAACAACAGGAGCTATGGTCATAAGAAGGCAGTGAGTTGGGATGGACCCAATTTAGCTCACATTTTTTTTTTTTTCATCTCTGAGTTGAGGTGAAAAGGATAGTGACATTCTAGAAAAACCAAGAGAGGGTGAAATGGAAAGTTGAAAAATTAAAACTAAAACAGTTAAATTAGTGCCATTTGAATATGCTCTGTGACTTGACTTAGAACCTTAGTCAAGAAGAACATAGGGATACAAATGTTGCATATATTTGTAAAGATATCTACCCTGGTTCATAGATTCTTTATTCTTCATTGGCTTTTGGATAATCAGCTCAAGGGCAAGGGTATAGGAGAAGGGGAGCAAATATGGTAGATGAACATACATCATTGGTCATTGACTCCCCATCCTGGGCAGACATAGCTGCTCAGTCATGGCACCTTTTCCCACCAAAGGTAGATTTGTTTGCAAAGTTATTCTAAATGTATTGGAATTGGCACATGACATGCAAACTGTATGCTATTTATGACATGACATTTTTTTAATGATGTGGTCCAGATTTTACTCATATTAAATAAACTTTTTAAATCCTCACCTCAGGATATGTTTGTTTATTTTAGAGAGAGAGGAAGGCGTAAAGAGAGAGAGAAAGAGAGAAAGAGAGCGAGATTAGCTTGTTGTTCCACTTATTTATGTATTCATTGGTTGATTTTTATATGTGTCCCGACTGAAGTTCAAACCCACAACCTTTTAGTGTACAGGACAATGCTCCAACCAACTGAGCCACCTGGCCAGGGATATTAAATTAACTTAAAAAATCATTGTCTACTTTGACCAGTGTGGCTCAGTTGGCTGGATGTCCTTCTGCAAACTGAAAGGTTGTAGGTTTAATTTCTGGTCAGGGCACATACCCGGATTGTGGGTTTGGTCCCCCAGTTGGAGTGTGTGTGAGAGGCAACCAATTGATGTTTTTCTCACACATCTATATTTCTCCCTCCCTTCCCTTCTTTCTAAAAATAAGTAAAATCTTTAAAAAATTATTGCCTTAGTAGAAGAATTAATATTTGCAGAGATCCTTAGGTTCAGCTGAAAAGGTTCTATAAATACATTTATAACCTATACTAATTTTATCCGTAGATGACTTGGGGGGGTGCACCTGAATTTCTTTCTTTCATCTGAATCTGGGTGGATCTCTAAGCTCTATTAGCAGAAGTATATAATTAAGGTAAAGGGATTCTAACAGGGTAGCTAGTCCTAAAATTAGATTTTGCTTTGATGCTCCCCAGGTGCAATGCACACATCCTTGGTCCTTCCACCTTGAATGTGCTTGATTTCTTTTTCTGAGGTGTGTGTATCCCTTACCAGGATTTCAGCAAGTTTGGTTCTGGCTCAGATTCAGGAATTGAGATTGTTTTCTCCTGTGGTTCATTAGCCCTATTTGAAATGTCAGTTGGAACCTTAGAAGCTTGTTTGTTTAGATAGTCTTTTAAAGATAAGTGTTACATTATTTATATGTAGTTTATGATAGCCCAAACAAGCTGTTTCTTCTTTCCAGCTGTTTTTGGGTTTACACTTTGAGTATTATGTTGTTTTCATCAACTGCCCTTTCTTTAAGTGAAAGTAGGCAATGCAGGTAAGGGGTTTTAAGCTTACCTATTAAGGAATACCAGCACAGCTACAAATTCCACTCTGGCTGCTTTGGGATGGATCACTGAGAGTCCCTGCTGTCACTAGTATGCAACCTGCCTTGTGCTTTAGTATCCTGAGCAAAGTGGAAGTAATAGCAGATGCCCACTTCATAAAGTTGTCGTGAGGATTAAATTGAATAACATAGCAGAGATGAATAAATCAACTGCTGCATGAAGCTTAGGATGTGAGCAATTAATCCAAAGAGATGAGATGTCAAGGCAGGGACTAGTGTATGGCAGGTAAGGCGCTTGCCTTGGGTACAAAAGTTAAGGGGCACCAACAACCCCCAAAATCAAGGTAACATACTTTTAAAGAGTTTATATATTATTTTTAGAGAGCGATGGGAAGGGAGGGAGAAAGAGAGGGTGAGAGACATCAGTCATTTGCTCCTAAATGGGGACTTAGTCTGCAACCCAGGCATATGCCATGACCAGGGATTGAACCAGCGAACTTTCAGTTTGTGGGACGGTGCCCACGCCACTGAACCACACCAGTCAGGGCTCAAGGTAATATTTTTAAGACTCAGAATTAATGGAAAAGTTTATGATGAACAAAATACCAAGTTTTTAATACAATCAAGATCCAGCCCTGCATTTGTACATCCCTGCCTTACTCTTCGGACTGTAATCCCAGTCCTGGTAGTTGCTCAGGAATTCTCTTGTTCAGGGCTAAGGGCTCGGCAGCCTTTTTTAGAAATGGTAATCAGTTTGTACTGACCCACTTTGTAGGCTAGTTAATCTTGAGTCACCAGCACATACTTTCAAGATGACTATCTAGGACGAAGAGTGCAGTTGAACCCTGGAATATTGCTGAGCCCGCAGTTTGTAAGGAGACTGCTTCTGAATCCCTGGTTTCATGGCCCGCTGCCAGAACCATCGAAGCTGGGCTGCCCCAGACAGTGGAGAAATTGGCATGTCCTATCAACACATAAGCTATTCACTTATTAAGAACTTCTTTGGACCCTGCATCATCAAGGTAAGATATAGTTTTTAGTTTCCTAAGCTGACCTGCATTCTGAAAACAAAATAAGGACCAAGGAGAGAGAAAGACTATTTCAGAAGAGGTATCAATTTTTGCTCATATTCCTGTGGATATTGTAAGGCTGTTGTGAAACAGAGGTGTGTCATTAAAATTCCCTGAAGTGGAGAGAGCTATGAGTTTTAGGAGTGTATCACCAAAGAAGTTATTCAGGTTTCCATGGGGTTGGTTGCTGCACTACGTTGCTTTGAGGAAAAATAGTGCTATCCTAAAGAGTAAGAATAGCTGAAACCACGCATCCCATTGAGCTCTCAGCCAACTGCTCCTGGAGGAACACTTCTCAGCTGCTAGGAAGGTTTTCGTTGGATAGCGGCTTGATTAAGCAACAGGCTGCTTCCCAGCCCTGGGGATGTGATCTCTTGAAGATAGAAATATTATGGCCCAAATTAGAAGCTGGAATAGCAGGAAGGGCTTTGTGTGTTGAGGTTGTGCCTTGCTGGATAAATTACAGTAAGAAAATTGATCTGGACTTAATGTTCAATTCTTATTTATTGTTCCAGAGATCTTGACACTTTTATGTACAGCTGTGGTAACAAACAAAAAAGTAAACAAACAAAAAACTGGCTGTTCTCTCTAACCTGACTCCTTTTTCTGGAATTTAAGAAAATGAGTGACTCAGTGAAATGGATATTTGAATGAAGAAAGAGGTGCTTTTTGGATCCTTACCATCATTGCTCTGTAAATGAAGTGATGCAGGGCTGAGTCACTGTGCGGGATGACTTCAGATTAACATTTGCAGTGAAGAAGCTGAGAACAATGGAGGAGGGGGAATGAAGGGTAGAGTCCCTGAGCTGGAGGTATTTGGGGATGATAGGAGGGAAGGAAGTGGGCCTAGTGTAGCATATGAGTGAGCTATTTCCTCTTGCTATTCTTCCAAGTGCTGAGCTCTGAGAGATGCAGCTGAGCAGGACAGAGAAGGTTCCTGCTTAGATGGGGAAGGCAGCTGGAGGTAGTTAAGAGCACAGATTGTGGGGTCACACACTTTGGATTTACATCCCAGTTTTACTACCTAGTAGCTGTGTGTTCGGCAAATTACTTAACCTCTGTGAGCTTTAGTGTTCTCATTTGTAAGATGGGGCTAATGCTTTTACCTGCCTTGTTGGGTTGTTATGAGAACTAAGGTGCTTGGAGCTGTTCCTGGCACCCAATAAGTCTTATATAAAATATAAGTCTTAGTTTTTATTGACTGCTATTATTATAAAGCTTACTTTCTCATGCATACCCATATGATAGATAATAGGCATGTTAATGAATAAATGCAGATAAAAATAGCAGCTGGCAATAGGGATAGTGGGGGGTGCAATATTAGATAGGGTGGTCACAGAAGGCCTAGAGAAGCTGATATTTGAGACAGGACTTGGATTCCAAGGATTTGCCCTATGAAGGTGTGGGGCAGAGGGAGCAGTACCAACAGAGTCCCTGAGGCAGAAAAGAACTCAGTGAGTGAGGAAGAGCCAGAGGACCAATGTGGCTCCAGTGGCACAAAAATGGGAGATGGCTCAAAGACAAGGCCATGGCCAGATTGTGCTTGGCTTTGTGGATTATGGAGATGAAGTTGGAATTTATTGTAAGGATGGTGGGTCTTCAACTGAGCAGTGATCTGGTTTTGAAAAAGCTACTTTGGAACCCATGCCCGAGTGTGGTCTCAGGATGAAGTCAGGTGGAGTGCTGGCAGGCTGAGGGTAACGTCCTTCCATGTATGGTACTGGGGCAAGGGCTGTCCCCACACCACAGGGTTAGACTCTGTGGTGAGCTCTGGGTTCCTTTCCAATGCTGAGATGCCTAAAGCACAGATTAAATGGAAGCAGACCCTCTAATACCACCACGGCTTATAAATAAGTATTGAGCATCTCTAAAAAGGTCCAGGGTTAAGTGCTTTAATTGACATTTTCGTTTCCTAGAATTGGAATTTGAAATATTGCCTGTTGGAGTGGTTTCTGTTTCTTGTTAACTTGAAATGTGCAATTGATTTCTACTTGAAAATATCTGTAAGAGATACTGCTGAGAATGTTTGAGGATGCCCTCTACCTGTTTCCTTTTCACAAAGCAAGTGTGAAAGTGTGTGATTTGATTAGGGCAGGGAAGAAAGCTTCTGCTAATTTAGGATCATGCTATACAACTTCTTATTTTTTCCTCAAAGATTTTATTTGTTTATTTTTAGAGAGAAGGGAAGGGAGGGAGAAAGAGAGGGAGAGAAACATTGATGGGTTGCCTCTCAAATACCCACAACTGGGTACCTGACCTGCAACCCAGGCATGTGCCCTGACTTCCTGACTGGGAATTGAACTGGTGACCTTTCGGTTTGTGGGACAACACCCAACCCAGTGAACTGTACCAGTCAGGGCATGCTGTACAACTTCTAATACTTCTTCACGGTTACCTGTCCTTTAAACTAAATGTGTTTTGATTGATTCTTGTGTGTAATTAAGTTTGGTTTAAAAGAGTAACACAGTCAAGTGCAAGAATAATTAACTGTAGTTCATGATAATTTTTTTTTTTTTGCCATCAATAAGCTCATCAGTAAGAAAGGTTTTTTTTTTTAAATTTATATTTTGATTTTATTAAAAAATTATCTCTGCACTTATTCATATTTAACTCTTCCATAACTTCTAAGAATAGTTCAAAAAATTACTTTTAAAAATCAATTGCAAGAGTCATTTCTATTTTGAGTTGGCTTGTTTTTTTGTTGTTGTTGTTGTTTTTTTAATTTTTAATTTTTATTTTAATTGTTGATCTTGTACAGTTTTCTGTCTTTTATTCTCACCCCAACCCACCACCCCAGCCCTTCCCTCCCATTTCCACCCCCCCATAGTTTTTATCCATGTGTCCTTTTTACTTGTTTCTGTAAATCCTTCCCCTTTTCCCCTGAAATTCCCTCCCCTCTCCCCTCTGGTGACTTTCAGCCTGTTCCCAATTTCTATGTCTTTGGTTATATTATGCTTGTTTCTTTGTTTTGTTGATTAGGTTCCTGTTAAAGGTGAGATCATATGGTATTTGTCTTTCACTGCCTGGCTTACTTCGCTTAGCATGATGCTCTCAAGTTCCATCCATGCTGTTGCATAGGGTATGAGCTCCTTCTTTCTTTCTGCTGCATAGAATTCCATTGTATAAATGTACCACAGTTTTTTGATCCATTCATTTACTGATGGGCATCTAGGTTGCTTCCAACACTTGGCTATTGTAAATTGTGCTGCTATAAACATAGGGATGCATAGTTTCTTTTGGATTGGTGTTTCAGGGTTCTTAGGATATAGTCCTAGCAATGGAATTGCTGGGTCAAAAGGTATATCCATTTTTAGTTTTTTAAGAAAAATCCATACTGTTTTCCATAGTGGTTGTACCAGTCTGCACTCCCACCAGCAGTGCACTAGTGTCCCCTTTTCTCCACAACCTCTCCAACACTTGCTGTTTGTTGCTTTGTTTATGAGGGCCATTCTGACTGGTGTCAAGTGGTATCTCATTGTTGTTTTAATTTGGATCTCTCTGATAGCTAGCGATATCGAGCATTTTTTCATGTGTCTCTGGATCCTCTGTATGTCCTCCTTGGAGAGGTGTCTGCCCAAGTCCTTTGCCCATTTTTTAATTGGGTTGCTTGTCTTCTTAGAGTGGAGTCGTGTAAGTTCTTTGTATATTTTGGAGATTAAACCCTTATCTGAGATATCATTGGCAAATATGTTTTCCCACACAGTCGGTTCTCTTTTTATTTTAATACTGTTTTCCTTGGCCATGCAGAAGCTTTTTATTTTGATGTGTAAGAAAGGTTTTTAAAGTAAATTTTGTAGGGTCTACATTTTAACACTGCCCCACACCCCCACCCCACACATACACACGTTGTATTTAAAGATAGTCATGTGCAGTAAATTCCATTATTTGAAGGTGTTAGTAATGATTTACTTTTTTTAAAGAATTGATTTTATAGAGAAAGGAAGGTGGTGGGTCGGGGGAGAGAAAGAGAGACATCGATTTGTTGTTACACTTACTTATGTATTCACTGGTTGTATCTTGTATGTGCCCTGACCAGGGATCAAACACTCAGCCTTGGTGTATCCGGGTTTGGTGGAGGACAGTGCTCTAACCGACTGAGCTACCCAGTCAGGGCCTAGTGATGATTTGCTTTAATTATGAATAACTATGACTCAGCAGCTCTTACATGATCACATATGGGCTGACTAGGGAGGGCCAGCCAGGGGTAGATGGCCCACACAGAAAGATGTGGTTGAGTTCACCAAACACTCTGGCTTCTTAGCACTCAGAGTAGAACTTGATGAAACGCCTGCAAAGGGCAATTTTGAAGGAACCACAAGGGAAGCAGCCATAAAAAAATGTCTACCCTTTGCAGTAGAGGCCCTATCCATCATTCAGCTGCAATGTGTTCAGCCTGGCATTTGTTTCTTCTTAATTCTAGTTCAAAAATGTAATTTGAGGTATTTTGTATTAATCCATGCTGCCCATTGTCACCATTCTCTGGAAATATTTAAAACGAAGAAGCATGTGCCAAGTAAAGTTACCCATGGGCTTGATCTAGTCATGTAAGAGCTCTGACTCAGGGAAATCAACATCTGTCAGTTAGGACTTGAATTTAGTCCAAGTCTAAGTGACTTTTAATTACAAATGAAGGAGAAGAGAGAAATCATTGCAAAGCTTTTCATGGTGTAAAATCCATCTTCTAGTTCAGACTTGGATAATATGGTGTTTCAGAAAAGTGTTTCCTTTTATTTTATGCCTTACTAAAATGTTCTTGCCTATACACAGGCTAGAGGTGACAGACCATTTTGTGGTCTAAACTCTTTTTTTTTTTTTTCATTTAGGCCTAGCCTTTGCTCCAGAAAGAGAGGTAATTTGGAGAATTTATCATCTGGGCACTGGTGTGTTTGCTGAGCAAAGTCCTGAATTTCTAGCATGGAAATCAAGATTACCATGAGTAGAAGTTAGGTAGCAAGAGCATTTCAATTATTTTTGGTATAGGAAAAAAAAAGTTGATATTTCTCATGGATAATTCTTTTCTTTTTTCATAGATGTTTCTATTTTAGTCTTTGTAATATAACATGAATGGTTTGTATAAGTTTTTGCAGCTGAACAAAAACAACTCTGCCTATGGTGCTGTGGCAATTTTTCATTGTCTGAGTTTGGCTCTAGGATTTAGAAGATTTGATGATTTCAAACTTTACAGCCTGCAGAGATGTCCCCCAATGATTCCTGCTTCCTGTGATTCACACCCTCATACAGTCTTTTCTCACACATTCCTAGATGGTCCTTGTGACCCGTAGTGTAGTGACAGGCAGAAGTGGTGGTATGCTACTTCTGAGATTGTTATAAAAGACTGCCTTCTGTCCTGGGCAATTTTTCCCTCCCCCCACTCTTAGGTCCCTCCATTTGGGGGAAGCTGTGTTGTGAGCATCCTAGTGGAGAGGCCCATGTGGTGAGGAATTGAATGAAGCCCCTGTCAACAGCCTTGTGAGTGAGCTTGGAAGGGTATTCTCCAGACCTTGCCAGCTGCGGCTGACCGCATTCCCACCGACACTTGGGAAAGGTGTGAGAGATCTGACCCAGAACCGCCCGTCTGAGCCTCTCTTGGATTCCTGACCCACAGAAACTGTGAGGTAATAGTTCTTAAATTTGAAAAAAATTGAGATACAATTGACATACAACATTATATGCTTATTAATTTCACGTGTACAGTATAACAATTTGGTATTTGTGTACATTGCAAAATGATCAACAATTTATGTATGTTTCTTCTTTTAATTCTCACAAGGTGATATAATGATGATCCCTATTTTACTTTTAATGAAAGTAAAATTAAGCACAAAGTCCAGAAATCCATGAGAATGAGAGGTGAGTTTCAAACCCAGATCTCAAGGTCTTAGTCACTCTGCTATTCATAAATGTGTGTATACTTATGTGCCGCTGCGTTTTGCCAGGACACATTTAGGTTTACTGTTTGCTGTGTGTAAACAGAGCCCTTACAACATGGTTTGGCATAATTGGTATCAGAGTATCCTGTAGGCTGCAATAGTTAGAACTTTAAATGGAGTATCTTATAAAATTGTGGGTGACACAAAGGAACTTTTTTGGTACTTTATTTATGAAGGTGCTGAAATTGAAAAAAAAGGAGGAGGAGGAGGAAGTGAGGGGATAGGAAGAGAAAATACCAGATTAGACGCCTCATGAAAATGTACTTCATCTCATTAAATTTTAATCAGTGTTAAGACTGGGGGCCGGGACGAGTGGGCTGATGTCTCCTGGAAGGGTACCAATTCCATTACCTCTTGTCTTCATAAAGGTATTTGGCACCTACCTGGAGGACAGGACACTAGTGATGTTGTTCAGAGAACAGGACTTTAATCCGAGCACTACTGTTTACCAGATATGTGACCTCAGTGAAGAAGCCTAAGCACTTTTGAGCTTATTTTCCCATATATGAAATTAGAATAATTTAACATGCTTATGTTGTTTTGAGGATCAAGTATATACATATACTTGTATGTGTTTAATAAATGTTAACCATTAATAGTTGAATATAAGATCCCTTTCTTGTCTGATTTTCCCTTCTCTTCCCCTTCATTATTTTCATCATGAGCAGCCTCTCTCACCCAACCCTAATCCTCCAAAGGGGTCATAACCATTTTAGCAGGAATACATGAAACGTCAGGCTGAATAGAAACTTTAAATAAAAATCAGGGAACAAATGATTCTGGGCAAGTAAAGTTCAGACAGTGCTGACCGCCCAGGAGGATATATAACAGAAAGTAACTTAAGAGGAATAACTACTTAATTAATTAAATTGTAATTTAAATAAAAGAAAAAACAAATGTGTTTGTTATGTGCATATGACATACACATTGGGCAATGGGATGTTATTGCATCAGAAAATGTTTAAAATTGCTAAGGTGTAATCAGCAAAATTTCATCATTTGGTGAACATTTAAAAAAAATCTTCACTGGAGGACATTTTTTTTATTGCTTTGAGAGAGAGAGAGAGAGAGAGACAGACAGACAGACAGACAGACAGACATTGATAAGAGAGAGAAACGTTGATCAGTTGCCTTCTCATATGCGTCCCAACCAGGGATCAAACCTGTGACCTGGGTATGTGCCTTGATGGGGAATTTAATCTGTGACCCTTTGGTCTATGGGATGACGTCACAACCAACTGAGCTACATAGGCCAGGGCTGGTGAACATCTTTCTAACAATAGTGAGGCAATTTGAATTTTTTTTTTTACAATAGCTAACCATTTAAATTTACAACAGTGGGTTTGTCATAAATCTTACTCTTTTAATGGTCTTCTGTCTTTCACTTCTTTCTCTACCACTATTGTATGTGTTCCCACTACCTGCTGCCTTACATCCTGCCAGTTTTCCAAACAAGCGGTGGATCCACTTTGCCATGTGATGTGGCAGATTTAGGGATCAGTCAGGCTCCTGGGATGGAGGCAGTGGGACTGAGAGAGCCAACTGACCCTCTTGCCCTTATTCCCTTGAGTCAGTGTTTTCTGAAGTGTTCTCAGCCCCATATGATGTTTTCCCATTTGCCCCTGGATTTTCCTTCTGCTTCTTCTTGCTGGGTACAGCATGATTATTGAGTATGCTCAAGAGGAAGCTGTGTTGAGCTTGGGCGATAGTAGGGTAGGAAGTTTATTCCCTGGGGGGAATAAAATTCCAAACCATCCCCCTTCTTGGCCACTTGGTGCAGAGGGGTAGGGAAGCTGGGATTGGGCGTGGAGCTGTTTAAGGCCCAGGGAAGCAAATTGTCAGGAAGCTGGGCAGGGCTCCCCCTAGCAGGTTGCACGGAGGCATACTGTCGTGTGGAAGTGCGGGTGCCCCGAGTCAGCTTCACAAAATCTCTGTGCATGATGACAGAGCTCCTGTGGGCCCACAGAGTTTCCCTGGTTTGATTATTTTGAACTGCATACAAACACGTGCTTGACTTGGATGCAAATTTAATTTCCTTCTGGGTGAAGGGCCTGAGATAGACTATGTTGGCTGCCAGCTCTGAGTGACTGCCAGGGGCTGCTGAAAGGAGAAATTTTAAGAAGAGAACGTTGAGTGAGGCCTGAAGTGCTTCAAGGGAGCATTTCAAATTGGATCCTTTTACAATTAGATTATCTCCAGGATGATATGAGTTTTGAGGGTTGCCAGGATGTGTTTTCCTCAGGTTCAACACCACTTAAAACTGTAAGCCACAGCCCCTTAAGAATGAAGCACAATTCCACGTTGGACCCATCTTCTTTAAGGCTCTGAGGCCTAGCGGGCCTTCTAAATTACCATTCATAAAAGCACATGATTCAGGGCATTGTACTTAAAAGAACTGATATATCTGTAATTCTAGAATACACCTGATTCTTAACCACCCTTGTGGCAAGTATTCATTATTCTTTGATCATTCTTTTGGTGGCAAAGCCAGAACCATTGAAACTCATTGTATCAGGTAGCTCTTGCTATAAACTTGCTGTGCAACAAACTGCTTCCCAGACCTACAAAGATGTCTTTCTCTCAGTCATAACTTTGTGGGTGACTCTACATTAGGCTGCTCTTTGCTCTAGAGTATGGGGTTGGGTTGGGATCTGCTCTATTTGTTTCTTCTTTCTTCTCTGATTAGTAGCTACTCTGATATATTCTGCTCATGGTGAATCACCAGAGTGAAAGAGGGCTAGCAGACTGCAAACACACATTTGAAGCCTCTGCTTGTGTCTTGTCATGCCCAGGAATGTTCCATTGGCCAAAGCAGAATCCAGAATGTGCGTCAATCCTGAGATTCATGGTGCAGAGAAGTGTACTCCATCCATCTCAGAAAGACCTGAGAATTTGCATGGCAGAGGGCATGGATGTATAAGTTTAACACAGGGAAGGCATGAAGAACTGTGAGGTTCTGTTTACTGTACTGTGTCAGGCTTTCCCAGTTTGTTCCTTCTCCCTCCTTCCCTCATACTCCCTCCTTTTCTTTCTTCCTTCTTTCTTTTTTTTTTTTTTAAATATATTTTATTGATTATGCTATTACAGTTGTCCCATTTCTCCCCCATCATTCCCCTCAACCCTGCACACTCCCTCCCACCCACATTCCCCCCCCCTTTAGTTCATGTCCATGCATCATAAGTTCTTTAGCTTCTACATTTCCAATACTATTCTTGCCCTCCCCCTGTCTATTTTCTACCCACCGTCTATGCTATTTATTCTCTGTACCTTTTCCCCCCTCTCCTCCTCCCACTCCACTGTTGCTAACCCTCCATATGATCTCCATTTCTGTGGTTCTGTTCCTGTTCTAGTGTTTGCTTAGTTTGCTTTTGTTTTAGGTGTGGTTCTTAATAGCTGTGAGTTTGCTGTCTTTTCACTGTCATATTTTTGATCTTCTTTTTCTTAGATAAGTCCCTTTAATGTTTCATATAAGAGCTTGGTGATGATGAACTCCTTTAACTTGACCTTATCTGAGAAGCACTTTATCCTCCCTTCCATTCTAAATGACAGCTTTGCTGGATAGAGCAATCTTGGATGTAGGTTCTTGCCTTTCAAGACTTTGAATACTTCTTTCCAGCCCCTTCTTGCCTGTAAGGTCTCTTTTGAGAAATCAGCTGACAGTCTGATGGGAACTCCTTTGTAGGTGACTGTCCCCTTATCCCTTGCTGCTTCTAGAATTCTCTGCTTCATTTGAATCTTGGCTAATGTAATTACGATGTGCCTTGGTGTGTTCCTCCTTGGGTCCAACTTCTTTGGGACTCTCTGAGCTTCCTGGACGTCCTGGTAGTCTATTTCCTTTGCCAGATTGGAGAAGTTCTCCTTTATTATTTGTTGAAATAAGTTTTCCACTTGTTGCTCTTCTTCTTCCCCTTCTGGGACCCCTATAATTCGGATGTTGGGACATTTAACGATGTCCTGGAGGTTCCTATCCCTCTCCTCATTTTTTTGAATTCTTGTTTCTTCCTCGTTTTTTGTTTGGTTGTTAGTTTCTTCCTTCTTGTCCACTCCATTAATTTGAGTCCCAGTTTTCCTTCCATCTCTGTCGGTTCCCCATGCGTCTTCCTTCATTTCACGTATTGTAGCCTGCATTTTTTCATCTAATTTGTGAGCAAAATCAACCAATTCTGTGAGCATTTTGATGACCAGTGCTTTGAACTGTGCATCTGATAGGTTGGCTATCTCTTCACAGCTTAGAGGAATTGACTCTGGGGTTTTCATTTTTTCTCTGGTTTGAGCCATTTTTGGTGGGGTTTTTTTTGTTGTTGTTGTTTTGTTTTGTTTTGATTTTAGTCTGGTCGTGGCTATTACGTATGAGGGGTGGAGCCTTAGGTGTTCCTCAAGGCGGGGCAGCCCAGTCGCTGAGTTGTGGGGGCGGGGTCCAAGAGGGAAGAATGGCGCCTTGGACTCCGGTCCCTTCCGCTGCTTCCCCTTTGCCTGGATTATCTGCGCACACACAAGTGCTGTTACGTAGTGAGGGGCAGAGCCTCAGGTGTTCCCCAGTGCAGGGCTGCCCAGTCGCTGGGTTGTGACGCTGTATGCGGGGGCGGGGTCTGAGAGGGAACAATGGCGCCCACTCCGCTCTCTCCTGGATTCAGTCCCCTCCGCCACTTCCCCTCTGCCTGGACCTTCTGTGTGCGCGAAGGTGGGACCACCTGGTCAGCCCGCTGCCCTGTGCGGCCTCACTGGGTCTGCACAGTTGTCCCCCTGTGCCCGGGGTCTGCCAGCTGCTGCCTGTGGGCCTGAGGACCGCCAGCCACCGCCTGTGCACCTGGGAACTGCCAGCTGCTGCTGTTTGCATTCCTGGGTCTGCACCTCCACGTTTTCCTACCGCGACTCCGCCCCTCTTACCGGTCTGGATGAATGGTTGTTGGACTTCCGTACAGTTCAATTTTCTATGAGTTCTGGTTGTTTTCTGTTTCTAAATATTTGTTGTCCTTAATTTTGGTTGTGAGAGGAGGCACAGTGTGTCCACCTACGCCTCCATCTTGGCCGGAAGTCTTCCTTCTTTCTTTTATAGTAAAATACACATAATATTAAAATGGCCATTTTAACTATTTCCGAGTGTACAGTTCTTTCTGTGGCATTAATTACCTTCACATTGCTTTGCAACCATCACCGTCATCTATCTCCAGAACTTTTTCAATTTTTTAGACTGATAGTGTGTATCCAAACACTAACTCCCTATTTCTTGCTCCCACAGCCCCTAGCAACTGCCATTCTACTTTATGCCTCAATGAATCTGACTACTCTAGTTACCGCCTATCAGTTGACTCATACAATATTTATCTTTTGACTAACCTATTTCACTTAATGTAATGTCTTCAAGATTCATCCATGCTGTAGCATGTGTCAAAATTTCCTTCCTTTTAGAGCTGAATACTATTTCATTATAAGTCTATGTCAGTGGACACTTGGGTTACTTACATTTTCCTGATTCTTGCTTTTTAAAATATTTTAAATACTTCTTTATTTTTCAGTTATAGTTGACATACAATATTATATTAGTTTCAGGTATATAACATAGTGATTAGGCATTTATATTACTTAAGAAGTAATCACACCAATAAATATATTACCCTTCTAATACTCTACATAGTTTTACAATATCATGACTATTTTTATTTATTGATTTTAGAGAGAGAAACATCAATTTGTTGTTCCACTTATTTATGCAATTATTGGTTGCTGCTTCTATGTGCCCTGACCAAGATCACATAGAAGAAGCCAGGATCAAACCTATAACCATGGCATATAGGGACAATGCTATAACTAACTGAGCTACCCAATACTACAATATTATTGACCATTTTCCCTATGGTGTATTTAATATCCCCATGACTATTTTGTAACTGCCTATTTGCACTTCTTAATCCCTTTACCTTTTTCACCCATCCCCACAACCCTCCTCCCATCCAGCAACCATCAAAATGTTCTCTGTATCTATGAGTTTGTTTCTGTTTCACTTATTTTATTTTTTAGATTCCACATGTAAGTGAAATTATGTGGTGTTTGTCTGTCTCTGTCTGGCTTACTACACTTAGCACACCACTACTACTAGGTCCATTCATGTGGTGGCAGATGGCAGGATTTCATTCTATTTTTTTATGGCTGAATCATATTCCATTTATACACACACACATACACACTTCTTTATTCAATCATCTTTTAAGAGACACTTAGGTTGCTTCTATATCTTGGCTATTGTAAATAATGTTGAAGTGAACATATGGACGCATATGCCTTTTTGAATTAGTATTTTAAATTTCTTCAGATAAATACCCAGAAGTGGAATTGCTGGGTCCTTCTTTGTCTCTTGTTATAGCCTTTGTTTTTTTAAATATATTTTATTGTTTATGCTATTACAGTTGTCCCAGTTTTCCCCCCCTTGTCCCCTTTTATCCAGTACCACCATTCCCTCCATCAATCCTTCCCTTAGTTCATGTCCTTGGGTCATGCATATAAGTTCTTTGGCTTCTCCATTTCCTATACTGTTCTTAACATCCCCCTATTTTGTGCCTACCAATTTTACTTCTTAATCCCTGCACCTTTTCCTCCATTCTCCCACTTCCCTGTCCCAACTGGTAAACATCCAAATAATCTCCGTATTTATGATTCTGTTTCTGTTCTGCTTGTTTGCTTAGTTTGTTTTTTAGATTCTGTTGGTAATATTTTTGAATTCATTGCCACTTTAATGTTCATAGTTTTGATCTTCTTTTTCTTAAATAAGTCCTTTTAATATTTCAATAATAATGGCTTGGTGATGATGAGCTCCTTTAGCTTTACCTTGTCTGGGAAGCACTTTATACCTTTCCATTCTAAATGATAGCTCTGCTGGATAGAGTGATCTAGGTCCTTGCTTTTTATAACTTTAAATATTTCTTACCAGTCCCTTCTAGCCTGCAAAGTATCTTTTGAAAAATCAGCTGACAGTCCTATGGGAACTCCCTTATAGGTAACTCTCTGCTTTTCATAATCCAGGGTATTATTTTGGATATGGATATCATTATTGCTATCTAGAGTTATATTTTTGACCCATAAGCATAAATAAAAGAATTAAAAACATTTATATAGCTAGGGGATTAGTACTACCTATGTATAATGCACATCCTTATTTTTCCCTCAAAAATTTGGGTAACGAAGTGTGTATTATGCATAGCAAAATACTGTAGTTGTAATTTTGATATAGACGTGGGAGGAGGTGAGCACAGCGTTTATCTACTCTCCTTCTTGACTGGCCACTTTCCTATTCTTTGTTGTTGAGTTCTCATTCTATCTAGACTGGAGCCATCTGACTTTGTTTAATGATCTTTTCCTGGTTGCATTCTGGGTCCAGCCTTGTCCATTCATGTACTCGTTAATTCAGCAAATACTTATTTAGTACGTACTACAGGGTCTGGCACAAATAATGCCCTTTTTTATTACAAAATCATAAGCATGTAGTTCTGTAACATAAATATATCACACTCAAGCACACCATATGACATTTTAGGTGAAATGTTCAAATTAAAACTATAAATTATTACACCCATATTATTACTGTACCAACCGCACTCAAGCAGGCATCACTTCTGCCGGACCCTGTATGTCCCAGTAGCTGTTCTAAAGGAAGCTGAACTCTTTCAATACTGAAAGTTGTGCTGCCCTATTTGGTAGCCAGTAGTTACATGTGGTTATTTAAATATAACAACGAAAGTGAGATAAAATTTAAAATGCATTTTTTCAACTGCAGTAGCTGCAGTTCAAGTGATTCATAGCCATCTGTGGCTAGTGCCTATTGTATTAGACAGTGCTGATGGAAAAGTTTTAGGGAAAGCCATTTAGCAATGGTAGAATGACAATTCTCTACTTTTGAAAACTGTCCCCTTAAACCCACAAATCTATCCAGGTGTCACCTTGTGAGTTCAAGCTTGCCATAGTTTATTTGTCAACAAGCCAGCCAGTCAGCACTTGCCCTCCCTCAGCAATTCAGAAGGCAAACTGAGCAGGTAGGTTAGCTTCTGCAGGTCGTTGGCAACTTTACTTCCTGGAGGCATTTAGCAGTGGCTGGAGAGGATGTGATTTTCACAGCTGGGGGAAGAGGGAGGTCCACCAGGCATCTCACCTAAACATTCTACAATACACAGGACAGCATCCCCTCGCCACACTGCAAAGAACTCTATGGCTCCAAAGGCTCCTAATTCCAAACCTGAGATATGTCCCTGCTCCTGATGAAATGGTTACATGTAAGGACAGGGGACTGAGAACCATGCTTTTGGCATGTAGAAGAAGCTGGTGTGCAGTGAAAGAAAATGAAGCCACAGGACTAGAGAGACTCCTGGCCAGGTTCCCGTCTCCACTTCTCTTTTCCTGAGATTAGCCACTTTCTTTTGCTGGGGTTCTGTCAAGAACCTTAGTATTATAAACCTTTACTGTTTCACTTGAAGTATTTTGAATTTGGTTTGTTTAGCCTTTTGCTAAATGCTTCTAATAAAACAAGTCATTTAGCAGTTCTGTTCTTTAGTTACATCCTGTGTAAATTGAGTATTAGATTTATGAGAGTCCTGAGAAATATTTAACACATAGTAGGCATTTAGTTGTAGCAGGCTCACAGAGATGTTTTGACTAAATATCAAAGAAACGGTTAGATTCTATATGAATCAAATATTAAAAAAAAAAACAGTGGGGCCTCACGGTATCTTAATAGTGGTCTATTGGCTAGTGATGATCTTAGTCCTACATGTTTTTTAAAAAATATATTTTATTGATTATGTTATTACAGTTGTCCCATTTCTCCCCTATCCTTCCCCCGCACCCTGCACACCTCCTCCCATCCACATTCTCCCCCTTTAGGGGTAGTCCATGTGTCATAAGTTCTTTAGCTTCTACATTTCCCACACTATTCTTGCCCTCCCCCTGTCTATTTTCTACCCACTGTCTATGCTACTTATTCTCTGTACCTTCCTCCCCCTCCTCCTCCCATGAGCTGTTGCTAACCCTCCATGTGATCTCCATTTCTGTGGTTCTGTTCCTGTTCTAGTTGTTTGCTTAGTTTGCTTTTGTTTTAGGTGTGGTTGTTCATATCTGTGAGTTTGCTGTCTTTTTACTGTCATATTTTTTATCTTCCTTTTCTTAGATAAGTCCCTTTAACATTTCATATAAGGGCTTGGTGATGATGAACTCCTCTAACTTGACCTTATCTGAGTAGCACTTTATCTGCCCTTCCATTCTAAATGACAGCTTTGCTGGATAGAGCAATCTTGGATGTAGGTTCTTGCCTTTCAAGACTTTGAATACTTCTTTCCAGCCCCTTCTTGCCTGCAAGGTCTCTTTTGGGAAGTCAGCTGACAGTCTGATGGGAACTCCTTTGTAGGTGACTGGCCCCTTATCCCTTGCTGCTTCTAGAATTCTCTCCTTCATTTGAATCTTGGCTAATGTAATTCTGATGTGCCTTGGTGTGTTCCTCCTCAGGTCCAACTTCTTTGAGACTCTCTGAGCTTCCTGGACTTCCTGGAAGTCTATTTCCTTTGCCAGATTGGGGAAATTCTCCTTCATTATTTGTTAAAACAAATTTTCCACTTGGTGCTCTTCCTCTTCCCTTTCTGGTACCCCTATAATTCGGATGTTGGGACGTTTAAAGATGTCCTGGAGGTTCCTAAGCCTCTCCTCATTTTTGTAAATTCTTGTTTCTTCCTTGTTTTCTGTTTGGTTGTTTGTTTCTTCCTTCTGGTCCACTCCATTGATTTGAGTCCCAGTTTTCCTTCCATCACTATGGGTTCCCTGTATGTTTTCCTTCATTTCACTTACTATAGCTTTCATTTCTTCATTTAATTTGTGACCAAAATCAACCCATTCTGTGAGCATCCTGATGACCAGTGCTTTGAACTGTGCATCTGATAGGTTGGCTATCTCTTTTTTTTTTTTTTGGACTGGTCGAGGCTGTTATGTAGTGAGGGGCAGAGCCTTAGGTGTTCACCAGGGTGGGGCAACCCATGTGGCTGGGTTGTGACGATGTCTGTGGGGGTGGGGTCAGAGAGGGAACATTGGCACCTCTTCTGCTTGGATTTCAGTCCTCTCTGTGAGGCTAGGAGTCTCTCCCGGCACTCCAACCCTCATAAGTGTCCCCAGTTGGTGCTTCTAGGCTCCACTTCCCAGCGCTGGGGCCCTGGGTTGCTCAGTTCACCCTGCTGCCTGTTTTCACCTGGTTTATCCATGCACGCGCAGATTTATCTGCGCACGAAATGTGTGACCTTGGTCAGCTGCCTCAAACGTTTCACCGGGTCCACTCGCCACCTCCCTGCGCCTGGGGTCTGTTAACCGCCACCTGCGCCCCTGGGGTGTGTCAACCATCGCCTGCGCGTCTGGAACCAACAGCCACCACTTTTTCCCCTTCACAATCTCTCTCCACCAGCCGCTGGCTCCGCCCTTCTTACCGGTGTGGGTGAATCATTGTTGGACTTCCATACAATTCAATTTTCTATCTGTTCTGGTTGTTTATTTGTTTCCAGATTTTTGTTGTCCTTAATTTTGGTTGTGAGAGGAGGCACAGTGTGTCCACCTATGCCTCCATCTTGGCCGAAAGTCCCAGTCCTACATGTTTTTACGGGTAACAGAAGGGCATCAGTAAAATGTCTTTTCAGAATCTTACCATCTCAGCATGTAGATGTGCTGTCTGAGGAATTTCTCGATTGCATCACTTGAAAGATCTATATGTACTTAAAAGGGAGACCTATACTTTTAAAGAAGACTGAGTTTTAATCATTTGGAAACTATGAATCAACTTAATTTCCAAAAATTAACAGCCTGAGACTTTGCTTTTTATCACTCAAGAGTTCCTTGATAGAATTTCCATGGAAGTGACCCATTTTTTTTTCCTGGAGATTTTAATCAAGAGTAGTTAATATATATTAAAGTGAGCTTTAAAGTCCTACACTAATGTACAGTATTTTATGGTATACCACTAATTGTCACAGCCCCTTAGAAAATAATTCGGTACAAACTCACAAACAGTACAATAAATGCACTGTGAAGCTATACGAAATAGCCTTTCAGTGGGCTGATTTGGAATATCCATATGTAATTACTTTTATTTAAAGTAAAAAAGGGAGTATAGATGTGGAATAAAAGATTCAAATGGTACAAAAGGGTGAAAAGTCTTTGATCCCCTGACTTCTCCTAGGTAATTTTTTCTCTAGAAATTGTTTATGCTATTATAAATATATTCTTTTTCCTCTTTCCTTTCCCTCCTTTCTTGTAAAAAAGTACTCAGAAAAAATGGAAAGCAGAATACATGTGCGTATATGTATATGTGTATATATATGTATATATACATTATGTATCTGTTGATGATATGTATGTATCAGTTTTTACTCATTATTTTCAGTTAATATTTACAGCTGTGTTTTGGAGCCCTTTTTTCCATTAGCACTGAGATTGGCTTCATTCTTTTCAGTGACTTAGAGTGCCCCTTCGTGTCACTGTTCCATACACGATTCATTTAACCAGTCCCTTGCTGATGAGCATTAAGGTCCTTTCCAGCCTTTTGTTTTTAACAAATAATGCGGCGATGGGTAATACATTCTTGTATCTTGATCTTTATGCACATATAATTGTATTTATAAAGGAAAATCCCAGTAGTAGACTTTCTGGTTCAAAATGCAAATTCATTTTATGGTTTTATTACACTGCCAAATTGCCCTTCCAAAATAAACAGTTTTCTGCTTTTACTAACATATATGGACATGCCTAAAACTTCATCCCCTTATTCCTTATCATCCTTTCCTTCCCATTTCTGTCTTCCCTTTGAAGCCCCAGACCCAGTCTAGAAGGTGGGAGGCCTTCAGTAGAAGGTAAGAAGTATTTGAACACAAGTCGAGGGCACATTCGCATCTTTCCACTTTTTGAGCTCTGCTAGGACTTACTCCCTTGACACTCACTTCTGTCCTCCCTGTTAATTGCCAGCTCAGCTGCATCTGGGTGAAACCCCTTCCTCACCCTTTCTTTCCTTTCATTCCCTCGGAGGCTTTTAAGAGCTGGTATTTATCTCTAGCACCTGAGAAGGTGAAGTCTTTTCACTTGTCTTGGGTATTTGCCAGCACTAAAGATAGGCATGGTTGGACCACTGATTCTTAGCCATTTCAGAAGAAGCAGAGTCTGTTCGCATGTACAGTGTTAAGACACGGTTTCCAGATGATTGCTTTGGCCGGCATTTCCATTAACATTTTCATGGGTGGGAGATGGTTTCTCTCGCTAAGCTGGCAGGGGACCTGGGTTTCCAGCCCACATGGTTCTTTATCTTTCCTAGCCCTTGACCCCAACTGGGGAGTCACCTGTAACTTGATTCTGTGGCCTGTAGAGTTTAAGTGGGACACGGTCTTTTTAATCTTCTCACTATGACATTATTGGCAGAGCCTTTCTTGAGTGGTCTACCATTTTTGAGCACAAAGTGACATTCTGGGCTCTTCCTTGCTGTCTTCCCAACATTTTATTATGAAAAATTTTAAACATACAGCAAAGTTGAAATAATTTTGCAATGAACAGCCATATGCCTGCTAATAGATTCTGCCATAAATATTTTACTATACTTGCTTTATTACATAGCTAACCCTCTAGTCAGTATTTTGGGCTCTTTTAGTGTTTTTTTCTCTGGCATTTCTCAGGCATTGCGATACAATGGGGGAGTGTGAGCTGTGGAGCCAGACTGCCTAGGTTTGATTCCTGTCTCTGCTGTTTAATCCTGTGATCTTGGGCAAGTTACCAAACCTCTTTGTGTCTCAGTGTTTTCATCTGTTAAATGGTAATAATACTAGTGCTAACTTCATGGGGTTCTGTGAGATTAAATGAATCAGTATGTTTGTAACACTTAGAACAGAGGCTACCCATATTAACCATGTAATACATGCCATAAATAAGTGTTAAATTAATATTAATTTCAAAGATTTTTGTGGGTTTTTATGGATTTTAGGGGAGAAGCCACTGTGTGTCTGTTACTATGCCCAATATTTTAAGTCCATTGTTTCATTTGATCCTCAAATTATCTCCATTTTCAGATGAGCAAACTGAGGCCTTACTAGTGGGAGCACTGGGATTCAGTCACAGATCTATTGCACTTCAGCCATAATCTGCAGGCTTTTCCCTTTGTCTTTTAACCTCACAGCAGAGACATTTCAGGAATTGTGTAAGGTGGCAGCGATTTCTGTGGTTGGGGAAAAAAAGAATCCTTTCATCTGAACTCTGGGAAATGGGTACAAGCACCCAAGATTTTACTACTTTGCTGTGACCTTGAAGGTCAGTGCTGCCTAAGAAAGAATGCCTTGCTGTTTTTGTATCTTGCTAACACACTTTCCCTTCCATTAACATTTCCAGTTCCAGGTCCTGCTGTCTGGAGTTCTGGCTGACCTAGCCAATCGGAATTTCCTCAGGGTGTTTGGCAGTGCCTTCATCTGTCAACTGTTTAATGTCTCAGATGCTAGAATATTACTGCTAGTTTGCTGTCCAAACTCTTTTCTTGAAAATAGGAAATAGAAAAATAATATCCCTACTGACTCTCTCATAGACCTGGATGTTTTGAGGAGAAGCCTTGCCCCAGTTGGTTGCTTTAGGGCAGGGGTGTCAAACTCATTTTCACTGGAGGCCACATGAGACTCACAGTTGCCTTCAAAGGGCCGAATGTAATTTCAACCTCCTTAACAGTTAAGGAGTAGTTGCAGTTATACAGTCCTAAAATTATTTCAGCTCTTTGAGGGCAACCACGAGGATGATGTGGCCCCTGGTGAAAATGAGTTTGAAACCCCTGTGTTAGGGTGAAAGTTTTGGCCTTGGTAAGTGACATCAGTGTCTGTGAGAAGTGGTCCACTGTAAGCTATGTTAAGCGTATACATCCACGGTGAAGAGCAGATTGAAATAAAGCCCTCACATTTTGTCTTCTCACTGGAGTTCCTGCCTTAATTCAGATTCAGTCCTTTGCCCTTTCCCATTAATTCCAGGTGCCAGTGCATCTTTAACACTCCTTAACATTTACTAATTTTCCTTAATAATTGAGAAGCTATAGGTCTTAATATCATTTGGCTTTCACTGTATTTTCTTTGAGTTACCTTATTTTTATGGCAGCTAATTCTGTACGTCTTCTTAGAGATGATAGAAGATTTTCATTTAAAGTACATTTAATTACATAAAAGACACTTTTTTAAAGGTTAAGATGGAATAGTAGAGTTAGTACTGAGGTGTGGCAAAAGTCATGAGGATGGGGTGCAAATGATGGAAGTTTTTAAACACTAATCAAGGGTGTCCAACCTGTGGCCTGTGGACCACATGAGGCCCAGGATGGCTATGAATGTGGCCCAACACAAAATCGTAAATTTATTTCAAGCATTGTGAGATTTTTTTTTGTGATTACATGTCACAATATATTTATTTAATGTGTGGGCCTAGACAACTCTTCTTCCAGTGTGGCCCAGAGATGCCCAAAGGTTGGACACCCCTGCATTGAATGATCCTTAAGGTTGTCTGTCTAGTCTCCATTGACTGGATGCTTTGGACAGAGGGAACATTTATCAGATATGAGGGGGGATACCCCCCAAAACCGAATTATCTTCTGGAGGGTGGGCCCCTTGTAGTATACAGGCTTCCCCTGCTAGGTGACTGTTCTAGGAACCCATCTGTATCAGTGTACTAGCTGGTGTTGTTGTGAGAGGCTGTGTTTGGCTTCAGTGAATTTTTTTTTTTGAAGACTCTTTCAATGCACCTGCTCATACCTTGCTCAGTGTTCAGCAGTTTTTGACCAAAAATGGCATGGCCCCCATGGCCCAACCTCCCTATTCACCCAATCTCTCCCCAGCGATTTTTTTTTTGTTTCACCGGATGAAAAATGTCCTCAAAGGGAAACATGGAGCAGGTGGTAAAAAATGGCAGAAGTACTAAAAGGCATTAAAATCGATGAGTTCAAAAACTGTTTTGAGCAGTGGAAAAAAATGTCTCAATAGGTGTATTGCATCAAATGGAGAATACTTTGAAGATGACTGAAATTCAAACATGTAAGAATAAACACAATATTTATAAATAAATTCTTTTTTGGGGGGGTCCCCCCTCATAGTTGCATCTATTTTGGAGATCTCAGTGGAAAATCATTACACCCTGCATCTATTTTTTGGCTGAGGAAAATATATGCAGTAAGTTCTGGCCTCCTTGGAAGGATTTAGAGCAAGGCTAATTATGCCCTGGAGCTTCAGCCAAGCAGGCTTGTTTTCATGAAACAGTCCTTGGTATAATCAGCACCCAGAATAGGTGAGGTGGATACAGATGTTTCCGACTTCTTAGTGAAATTCTTTGCATTTTTTTTTACTTGGCCGCATATCCAAGAAATGGGTACTATAAATCTACTGGACTTGGGTGGCTTCAGAAGGCAGATGAAAATCAAAAAGTGACATCCTCAGGGAGTCCCTTGAAAGAGAATCCAGGATAAGCCTGAGGATGTGCACTGTTCTTAGGAATTCCGTTTAGGGAGATAAAGGTGTGCTGCTACCCAGAAAATCTGTCTGAGCTGAGTTAGTGCTAAATAACCTGAAGTTTGGAAAGGAGGGAAGGTAAGGGGAAGATCTTTGCCTGGGAAGGAGAACCAGATACTCACTGGTATGAAATTGTTGGCAATTCATGGAGCCTCTTAAGAGTGGGAGCAAATGGGAGGGGGTGGGGTATTGATATATATATATATATCTATGTGTGTATATATATATGTATATATATGGAGAGAGGGAGAGGGAGAGAGGGAGAGAGGGAGAGAGGGAGAGAGATTGAGAGATTCTCAGGTGGGTGTAAGGAGACTTTTTTCTTTTTATCTCTCAGTTACAGAGGAGCCAGTGACTCAGGCCCCTTCTCTGTGAAGAGTTCTCTTTTTCTGATTGACTCCCTGACCTAGAGATCTGACGCCTGTTGGGAGGGTCAAGGTGATTTACAGGAACCTCTTTTTCCTTCTTCCTGCTCCTAGCATCTGATTTTGATATCAAAATCAGCATGATGGGGAGTTCCTCCAACAGTATGCAGCTGTGCTGTCAGGTTGGTGGTTTGGCTTCTCTCTAGTCTTGAAGGTTTTTAGGTTTCCCCATGGGTCTCTGACACTAAGGTAATTACTGGGGACAGAGTTTCACTGTAAAAGGGAGCGTGAAAGGACAGTGAGGGCCTTGTCACAGCAGTTACTGGGTTAATGGATGAAAACTGTGTTTGTTTCTGTCTACGAGGTGGTATGTCATGGTGGCTTTGCTGAGATATGTAATGAGGGCTAATGTGAACGCTCTTAGAAATGCTATTAAAAGGACTCAGGAATCCACTGTATTTCATCGGAGGCCTGGCTCAGCCACTGGCCAGCCTTGTGGTCTCAGACAAGTTTCTTGAGTTTTATGAACTGCATTTGTCTAACATATAAAAAATGTTGACCTTGAGTTAACAAATTTTATTAAGTACCTACTGTATGCATGGCACTGTACCAGATCTTGAGATAAATGGGTGAAAAAGGCGGACAGAACTCCCGCCCTTGTGGTCTTTTCCCCTCTCATCTAGGATGACTCTGAGATTTAAATAAAATGGTGCCTGTAAAGAGCTTGGCATACAGCTCTTCTTCAAACCATGAAATAATCATTTTGGAAGAGTTTGGATTGCTCATTCTACCTTGGGTTGTCGTTATTTTAACAACAGAACTCGGAACAAAGTACTTATTTTATACGTAGTGTTTTATTTATTTTATTTTTTCTTTTACTAATTTTTAAAATATATTTTATTGATTATGCTATTACAGTCCCATTTCCCTCCTTTATTCCCCTCTGCCTTGCACACCCTCTCCCATCATCATTCCCCCCATTTAGTTCATGTCCATGGGTACTACATATAAGTTCTTTGGCTTCTATATTTCCTATACTATTCTTAGCCTCCCCTTGTCTATTTTCTACCTACCATTTATGCTACTTATTCTCTGTGCCTTTTGCCTCTCTCTCCCTGTCCCACTCCCCCACTGGTAACCATCCATGTGATCTCTATTTCTGTGATTCTGTTTCTGTTGTAGTTGTTCGCTTAAGGCTTTTTTGTTTTTGTTTTTGTTTTTTTTTTAGATTCAGTTGTTGATAGCTGTGAGTTTGTTATTTTAGTGTTCATATTTTTTATCTCTTTTTCTTAGATAAGTCCCTTTAACATTTCATATAATAAGGGCTTGGTGATGATGAACTTCTTTAACTTGACCTTATCTGGGAAGCACTTTATCTGCCCTTCCATTCTAAATGATAGTTTTGCTAGAAAGAGTAATCTTGGATGTAGGTCCTTGTCTGTGCTGACTTTGAATACTTCTTTCCAGTCCCTTCTTGCCTGTAAGGATTGAGAAATCAGTTGATAGTCTTATGAGAACTCCTTTGTAGGTAACTGTCTCCTTTTCTCTTGCTGCTTTTAAGATTCTCTCCTTATCTTTAATCTTGGGTAACTTAATGATGATGTGCCTTGGTGTGTTCTTCTTTGGGTTCAATTTCTTTGGGACTTCCTGAGCTTCCTGGACTTCATGAAAGTCTATTTTCTTTGCCAGATTGGGGAAGTTGTCCTTCATTATTTGTTTAAGTTTTCAATTTCTTGCTCTTCCTCTTCTCCTTCTGAAACCCCTATGATTCGGATGTTGGAATGTTTAAAGATGTCCTGGAAGTTCCCAAGCCTCTCCTCATATTTTTGAATTCTTGTTTCTTCATTGTGTTCTGGTTGAATGTTTCTTTCTTCCTTCTGATCCAAACCGTTGATTTGAGTCCTAGTTTCCTTCCCATCACTGTTGATTCCCTGTGTATTTTCCTTTATTTCACTTTTCATAGCCTTCCCTTTTCTCTCTATCTTGTGACCATACTTATCCATTTCTGAGAGCATCCTGATTACCAGTGTTTCGGATTGTGCATCTGATAGTTTGGCTATCTCTTTGTTGCTTAGTTGTATTTTTTCTGGAGCTTTGAACTATTCTTTCATTTGGGCCATTTTTTTGTGTGTGTGTGTCTTGACAAACTTGTTACATAGTAAGGGGTGGAGCCTTAGGTTCACTAGGGCGGGGCAATCCACATCCCTGCATTGTGATGCTGTATGTGGTGAAGGGGTCTGAGAGGGAACTATGCCGCTTGCTCCGCTCTCTGCCTGTTTTCAGGCACTTCCCCCACTACCCACAAGCAAATTGGGCCCTTCCGGTGCTGATTCCCAGGTGGGCGGGTTTGTGTTCATTCTAGGACCCTGTGGGTCTCTCCTGTGAGCTCTCCTGTGAAGCTGGGAGTTTCTCCCACTGCCATCTCAACCCCCCACAGATGTTTTCAGTCAGAGGCTTTGAGGCTTTATTTCCCTGGGATGGAACCCTTGGTTGTGTGTTCTGCCTCTCTCCCTAGTTGTTCCTCCCGGTTTATCTATGTGTGAATGTGGGACTGCCCAGTCTACCAGCCACTGCTTCGCCTGGTTTGCCAGCTGCCACCTTGCCTGCCCTGGTCCTCCAGCTGCTGCCTTGCCTTGAGTCCTCTCCGCCTTGCTGCCTTTGTCCGCCCCTCCTACCAGTCTGGATGAATGTTTCTTCTTTAACTCCTTGGTTGTTGGACTTCCATATGGTTTGATTTTCTGTAAGTTCTGGTTGTTTTTTATTTTTAAATTTGTTGTTGTCCTTGTTTTGGTTGTGCGAGGAGGCACAGTGTGTCTACCTACACCTCCATCTTGGCTGGAAGTCTAGAAAGATTATACACAGTTTTAAAAACTGATATTCTTTTAATGTTCTTTTTTGCCTGCTCAAAAGATGAAATGTAATTTCACTGCTCATTGTGTCATGATTCTTTAATCAATGTTTTGATATAACAAAGCTCATATTCCTAAATAACTGAGTTGGAAAGTACATTTGTGTGTGTGTGTGTGTGTGTGTGTGTGTACATGTACATGTGTCTCCTGGGAAAACTTAAGTACACTTGAATAATGTAGTTTTAGATTAGTGTCCATAAGAAGCCACATGTGCTTATTTCTTATCCTGAAACTACCGATATGGGAAAGATAGAAGAAAAACAACCCTTTGATGAATATTATGCTAATTCAGATCATGGAAACTGTCCCAATTGGAGGAATAACCCTTTCCAAGTAACTTAGCTGATTGCTCAGGTGCCCCCCCAAGCTTTTAGCTCTAACCCAGCAATTTCCTGTAATCTTTCTTCTGGCACAATGGAACATTCATGGTGTTTATCAGGTAGAAACTTTAGTAAGGGAAGCCTGACAGGAAGGTCAGGGGGAAGAGGGATGGAGTCTGTCCTTACTGGAAAGTTTGTTTTCTGAAATATGTAAAATGACATGATTGTATGCAGTTCTGGATTATCAGTTCACCTCCTTACTCTATGGGAGATGGGGATACCTGGTTTCCATGCAGTGCCTTCTGAGGCACTGTCTAGTCCCTTGACCTTCCTTATCTCATTGGGATCTCCAAAAGGGCTCCTTTTAACATTATTTCCTAGCATACCCAGCATAGTACATATACAAAGGTATTTCTGCTATTAAAGCCAGCCATGCAGAATGCCACAAAGCTGTTTTTAGTGGAATTTTTGTTTTGTATTGCTTTAAAAATTTTTATTTTTTCTTTCATTGATTCTAGAGAGAGGGGAAGGGAAGGAGAAAAAGATGGAGAGAAACATTGATGTGCAAGAGAAACACTGATCAGCTGCTTCTTGCACACCCTGACAGGGACCCAGGCATGTGCCCTGACTGGGAATTGAACCCATGACCTTTCTGTTTGCAGGATGATGCCCAACCAACTGGGCCATACCATCCAGGGCTGCTTTGTATTTTTTCTTAACTTACATCAGGAATCTTCATGATCCTAGTCAAATACCTGATACTGACAGTGTATAGTTCATATGTTCATGTTTAGTGTTGCTTTGAGGACCTTGACTTGAGAGTAACAATATTAGTAACTACCACCCAAGAAGGGATTGGCTGAATCACAGTAAATTCAGAGAGGTAAGGAAAAATGCATGCTGGGTAAGTAGTACCCAATAATAAAATAAAAATACTTTTATTTCTATACATTTGTGTTGAATAATTTGTTTTTTAATACTAGTCAAAGGACATGTTTTTATTGATTTTGGAGAGAGAGAGGGGAAGGGAGAGACAGAGAGAAAGAAAAACTGACGTGAGAGAGAAACATCAATCAGTTGCCTCTTGTACTTGCTCCAACTGGGGATCGAACCCGCAGCCTAGGTATGTGCCCTGACCGGGAATCAAACCCGTGACATTCTGGTGTGTAGGACAATGTTCCAACCAACTGAGCCACCTGGCCAGGGCTGTGTTGAATAATTTTTTGACTGGGCAGAGACCACTTAGTTTTCTGTTTTTCCTTTCTGATGTATCTCAGCAAGTGGAAATAGCCTGATTGGGGGGGGGGGCATGCTAGATGGAAAGAGGAGTAACCCCACTGTTTTTGTCCCTAGAAGCATGGTGTCCTGAAAGTTCAGAAGTTATTCTAGGATTTCATGTTATTTCAAAGCATAATAGGAACCTAATTCATCCATCTACCGCACCCCAGCATCAGGCTCTTTGCCATCTATCACTATTTGCATGCCTCCTCTGCCAGGCTGGCCTGTACTCTGAGCTGCCTATAACATGGAAGACATGTGAGTCCCTGCCCACCAAGAGCTTAGAGTATAGAGGCATGGTAGAGAAGGTCAGCAAGAGTGATGGCTTATTAACCGAAAACAAAGGAGTGCGTGTAAGTGGAACATTTAAACTAATTTGTCAGAATTTTTTTCTTGAAGCCACATAGGAAAAAGGATAGGGAAATGATGTGGAAACAAAGTGGGGAATTATAGGGAAAAGTGAGAGAATTGAAATGGGTGAAGGGTATGAAGAATCACCTTCCTGCATAGTTCTGCTCAAGGGCAATCTTGTATTTTGTGGACAATGAGACCCACAATTCCAGCTTCAGACCTGGGTGATTTTCTCTATGATTTCCGGATTGTATTATAATTAAATCATGACTAGGTACTTTTCACTCTTCGGCATCATTCCATAGGACAGCTTGCTTTTTGTTTGGCAGCCTTACTTGATAAAGGGACCAGTGACATCCTAGTTGTCTTAGAATTGTTTACTCATCACTTTGTTAGAAACCACTCTAAAGACAGATGTTTGCTCACCCTTCCCCCAGCTGTCTTCCCCAAAAATGCCAAAACCCTCATGAGGAATCTGTAAAATGTAAACTCTCACTTGGTTGTATGAGGTTCAGTGAAGTAGCTGGAGGTTTTCCCAGAAGAAGGCTAAAGCAGAATTGTCTAGACATCACTCTCTCCTTATCTAGGCGAGCCCTTCTAGGAGCTTTTCCACCTGGGAAATGAGGCTCACAGAAAAATCAGCTTGCCTGTCAAAAGCTACTCTGGGATGAATTCAGATCACTCCTGAAATGCACTGTGTTGCGGCTGTTGGTTTGGGAAGAATGGAAAAATCCTTGTCTCTGTTTGTGTTGTTATAAGAGAGAATTTATTCATTTGTCTATTAAAACTTTATCAAGTACCTACTAAGCACAAGCACAGACATTGCCCTTTGTTTTAGAGAATCAAAGATGGGCAGAAAAGTTATGCTCTTTTTGATGAATCAAATAATTGTGCAGATAAGGGTATGATAATTCAAGTAAAGAGTTAATAGGAAAGGATCAACAGTCTAAAGAAGCAGAAGATGACAGGACCCAACACAGGAAAAAGAGAGGCTGGGGGAAGCTTTGACGCAGAGAGCTTGAGGTACCAAATGAAGGGGCTGGAGAGGAAGCAAGCTAGTTTTTAGTCAGTCCCAGGGTCTGTATGTTTCACAGCAGCCATGCCCTTGGGTTTCTGGAGAGTTCTGCTTTGGCAAATGTAAGAAGCACTAATTCTTTCTACATTGGTCAAGGGACAAAATGAGTAGTTTTGTTCACTAGGACCATGGGCATTGGCTTTTTACCTAAAATAAATGGGCCATATTGTATAGAGCCCTGTTGTCTTCTGTAGGACTACTGCAAGTAATACTGTGATGAACACAGAATACTCAGTTTTACACTGGCTCAGTGTATTTTGTGACAGAACACTAGCTGACTTCATCATTGTAACAAGAGTTATACTTTCAAACCCTAGGCACTGTGTATGGATGCCTGTTCTTGAAATGGATTGCATGTGTGTTGATACCACAGTAACTAGGTGTTTATTGAATACAAACATTGTTTAAAATACTGTTGAAGTAATTTCTCTGTAGAATTGTTTCTGCATGTTAAGAATATTGAGCTAGTGTAAGAATGTCTCTCATTGTACTACTTTTTTGTTCAAATCTTAAAAGCTTTGTTTAGATTTACAGGTTTTAGGAATGTCCTTATTTTTTAGAGAGGAGGTAGAGCAGTCCCCCCTTATCCCTGGGGCGTATGTTTCAGGAGCCCCAGTGGATGCCCGAAACTGCCTGTAGTACCAAGCCCTATAAATACTATTGTTTCCTATGCGTACAGACCTATGATAAAGTTCAACTTGTAAATAAGTCACAGTATGAGATTAACAACAATAATTAATAATAAAATACAATTATATTAATAATACACTGTAATAAAAGTTCTGCAAACGTGACCTCTTTCTCTCAAAATATCTTACTGTACTGTACTCACCTTTTCACTGAAAAGAAGTACTTCATGGCTCTTTTTTGGCATGTTTGGATTGCTAGCATCACTACTCTTGCACTTGGGAACACTATTAAGTGAAATAAGGGTGACTTGAACACAAACAGTGCAATACCTCGACAGTTGATATGATAACTGATGTGGTAACCAAGATGGCTACTAAGTGACTAATGGGTGGGTGGCATCTGCAGTGTGGAGATGCTAGACACAGGGATGCTTCACGTCCCAGGTGGGATGGAGATGGGGTGGTGTGAGATTTCATCATACTGGTTAGAATGACACACAATTTAAAACTTATACGTTGTTTATTTCTAGAATTTTCTCTTTCATGTTTTTGGACTGGGCAGTTGACTGTGGGAAACTGGAATCACTGAGAGTGAAACTATGGATAAGGGAGGGCTGCTGTAATATGAAAGAGAGCCACAAAAATCATAAGTATGCAGTGGATATGTCAAAGTGTCAGTGTGGCAGAGTAACACAGGCCCAATCTGGAACTAGAACATGACAGCAACCAAGAATGTCCCTTGGGTCCTGACTGGTGTGACTCTTGTGTCAATGTTGTCCTGCAAAGCAAAAGGTGGCCAGTTTGATTCCTGGTCAGCATACATGTCTGAGTTGCTGGTTTGCTCCTTGGTTGGACTGGGTACAAGTGGCAACTGATCGATATTTCTTTCTCACATTGAGGTTTCTCTCCCTTTCTTTCTCCCTCCTTCCCTTTCCCACTTCTGAAAATAAATAAAATCATTGGAAATAAAAAAGAATGCTCCTCAGGGCTCACTACCCACCCACCCCCACCCCCCAAAGTAACCGCTACCCTGACTTCTGTCCCCACTAATGAGTTTTACTTGTTTTGGGACTTAGTGTAAATGGATTCATTCATTCATTATGTAGTCTTTTGCACTGGTTTGACTTCCTCAATGTTATGCTCAACATTGGTTTGTCCATATTGCACAGTTCACAGCTATAGTTCATTCATTTTCATTTTTATAATGTTATGGCATGAAGATAGCAGCATTTGCTCACATGTTTTACTTCTGATGGTATTTGCATTGTTTGGAGTTTGGGAATATTATGAATAATGTTACTATCATTATGACTATACATGTCTTTTGGTATACATGGAATATACTTGCATCTCTCTGGGGATCAGGTCATAGAGTATGATTTACCTAATTCTAGTAGATAATTCCAAAGAGTGTTCCCAGGTGGTGGTCCAGTTTACATTTGTACCAGCAGGATATGTGTTTCCATTGTTTAACATTCTCAAATCTTAAAAAAAAAAAAAAAAAAAAAATGAAAAGAAAAAAAACAGCCCTGGCTGGTTGGTGGTGGCTCAGTGGGTTGGGCCTCGTCCTGCAGACTGAGGGGTAGCAGCTTCGATTCAGTCAGGGCACGTGCCTGGCTCGTGGCCAGGTCCCTGGTTGGGGCATGCAGGAGGCAGCCGATTGATGTTTCTCTTACACATCGATGTTTCTCTCCCTCCCTTCCCCTCTCTCTCAAAATAAATTTTTTAAATCTCAAAAACAATTCCCATCAACACTTAGTACTGCTTTTAGCTATTCAAAAGTATCCCTACTTTAAAATTAATCATTATGGTGACTGTGTCTTTTGTTGGAAAGAAGTGAAGCTGAGATTTGGAGCCCAGAAACCTTGAATGAATTTCGCTTGTACCCTGGTTGAAGGACCACTTAGGGACTGTTTGTGACCTTAACTGAGTGTAGGACAGTCTTCTTTGACTTTAGCTCCCAGAATCTGACCAGGGTCCAAAAGCCAGTGGCAAACTATGTGAACTTATATTGTTATTTAACCTTTGTGAGCCTCAGTCTCCTCATCTACAAAATGGGAATAATTTTAAGTTCCTCGCAGAGTTGGTATACAGAGTATTTAAGTCAACCCACTAAAAAGCACATAGTTCCTGCCCCATAGTCATTATAGAAAAGAAGTCATGAGGCTGCTGTGAGTCACAGGAGGAAGTGGCTGGCTGCATTGCTTGGAACACTCTGATATTTATTTTAGTTTATCTATTTTTAGGGGAAACACAGTTATTGCACTCAGAGCATTAGACGTCAAAACCCAATATATCCTTTTTGGAACTGCCCCGTTCGTTTGATGCTCGTGTGGCTCTGTGTTGTTTTGAAGGATGGCATGTTTATGGCTCCTCAGGACCGTAAACACTTCCGGAGCCCAGGGCCGCTCTGGATTTGTGTGCAGCTGACACAGGGCCGCATGGAGAAGGAAATCATCTTCAGCTCGTGTTTTGACACAGAGGAGTTTTGTTTTTCCTTTGTTAATTCTCTGCATCCTCCACCGAGGACAAACAAACTTTCCATCCCTGGTAAATATTGTGACTGGCAGCCTGTGTCCTTGTTTTTTCCTCTTTTACCATTGCACGGTGACCGTGGGTGGCATTTTAAAAGATCAGTGATTGTCATTCCAATATTTGAAAGAGAGTCGTAGCAGTTCCAGAAATGAAAAAGTGATGTCCAGCGACATAAGAATGACAAGATAAAGTTTTTCTTTTGAGGGAAATTGTGAGGCATTTCAAGGAGGAAAAAACAGAAGAGTCACGAAGGTTGTTCACATTTGTTCCTCTGAGTACCCAGGTTTATCATTCGGCCCCCTGAGCCTTAGCAAAACCGCATCAAGGACACAGGAGCTTTGGTTCAGGGGCTGAGTTCCTGGCTTCCCTCTGCCGGCCTCACTGTCCTTCACCTGCTCTGCCTGGGGCACTCAGCTTGAATCAGGTGCAGGCCATGGCGGGGGTAGGAGAGGGCTAGCCCTCAGTTTGCAGCTTCTCAGAGTTTGACCTGGTGGACTTTCATTTGTAATTAGCTAAGGTTATTTTTATTAGTTGAAAAAGTATATACCTAGTATGTTTTCTTTACTGATCCCTTGTCCTTCTTTTTTAAGAGAAAGTAAGGTAAGAAAAGAAAAGGCAGACAGGAGTCTAGAGGGTGGTACTGCCGCCTTGGAATTTACATTCAGGGTGTGCCTCCCTCCATGTATCTCTTAATTACCTGCAGGGTTTTGGGCAAGTTCCTTGACCTCTCTCAGCCTCATTTGTTTCATCTCTTGGTGGAGATGGTTATGTTAAAATGACAACTGATACAAAGAAACACTTGAGAATTGCAAAAATAATAACAGCTGCAGTTACCTGAAGTACTTGCACACATCAGTTCTTTTAATCCTCATGACGGCCCATTGTTCATGTGCTCCAATGTATAGATGAGGAAACTGAGGCGGACAGTGTTTATGTAACTTGACTAAGATTACTCAGGTAATAAACAGAGCTGGGATTTGAATGGGGGGGTAGTTTAGTTGTCGAATCTGTCCTTAATCACCATATTGCTCTTATCCCACTGTCCCTACAAACGACACCCCCATTTCTCTAGAGACAACCATTTCACAGTTTGCCAGAACTCTTCCTGTGTAATTTGAAACAAACCTGGGATCCTACCACTCACTGTATGTGTGATCCACCTGCTTCATGATACGCTATGTCACAAACGTTCTTCCATGGCAGCAGCACCTGTAGCTCTCCCAAGGTAACAAATTAACCTTCTTGGCAGGAGCTCGCCATCTGGCCCAGCCTTGGCAGGGCTGGCTTTCTTTCAGAGCAACCCCGTTCTGGCTGGCGTGCAGCCTGGGGACTGGCTTTCTTTCCCACAAAGTAGCTTCTGAGAAAAACTGTGGGAAACTAATGACTTCAGAGGTTTTTAGACACAAAAGTGCAAACTCTAACAAATTTCATCTGGCCCAAAAATGTTATTACACAAAATCTTTAAAATATTTTCTTATAGGATTATTCCCCCAAGGTTATTAATCTGAGAATGATCCAGGCCTATTAGTCCTAACTTTTTGCCCCTGATATTGGAGGGTTTTTTTTGTATTTGAGTACCAGAGCGTGGGGGTTGAGGTAAAAATATTTCTCTGGAGGAAATGAGGTCATTTTATTTAATATTATAGCAACCACTGGGACTCTATCATTCCAGAAAGGGGATGGCAGTTCACGCAGCCAAGATAAAGCTTTTAAATTAGTCGAAAAGACTTATAAAAGGTAGCAGCAGATTTTCAGAGCCACAATGTTTATTGATTGCATCTGCCCTAAATATTCTTGCTGTAGTTAAATTTTACCAAATGAGCATTGTCTTTCTAGATAAATGTTATTGTAATATTATCTGCCTCTTTTTTCCTGTGGTTGGCATTTAAAGCCATTTTACTTTCAGTGTTAAGAGTGGTAGCTAGTGAAATGTTCCTGTGTTGAGATTACTGTGCGAGAGAGGGAGGCTTCTCTGGCCCCAAGCAGCAAGGAGACAAACCTTCATTTGTTCGAGGGAGGAAGGAATGTGGCATTGTGTACTTGCCTCCCTGGATACACCTGTAGGGCTGGTTTCACTGATAAAACCTCACTGCTCAGCACTTGACACAGGTGGTTGGCTGGGCCCTGGCAACAGAAAATCAACAGTGACTGGATTGAAGAACAGAGGTGTTTCTGTGTCCTTTTGCTGGTTAAGTCCTGAGTATGTGTGTAATCTCTCTTAAGCTGGTGCGGTGAGGTCGAAACTTGGCTTATCACTGGGCCTAGATTCCCCTGCAACATATTTCAGATAAGAGTGGAAAAACGCCAGGCCCAGCATTTGCTGCCCTAAGATACAGAGGAACTTTTATTTTTCCTTACAGACAAAGAAAGGCATTTGTTTTAATTTTGAAAGCTGCTTGTGAATAGGCCAGAAAGCATAAAGGTGGCCTTCCTTCCCCATCTAGGTTGAATTTTTCAGCAAGTAATTTAGGAAAGGGAATGGGGGTGCTAATCCCCTTTGCTCATTTGCAGTGAGTTAGCCTTGAGGTTCCATTGTTTGGTATTGCCAGGCTCTTTGAAAACACCACAGGCAAGCTAGCTGATCTCTGTTGGATGTCCACCTTGACCTCGGGCAACTTGCCTAACTTTTCCCTGGGTCTCAGTTTTCTCAACTGTAAAAAGGGGATAATAATAAAAAGTAATGGCTCTGGCTGGTGTGGATTAGTGGATTGAGTGCTGGACTGCAAACCAAAGGGTCACCAGTTCGAGTTCCAGTCAGGGCACATGCCTAGGTTGTGGGCCAGGTCCCCAGTAGGGGGCGCTCTAGAGGCAACCACACATTGATGTTTCTCTTTCTCCCTCCCTGACCCTCTCTAAAAATAAATAAAATCTTTAAAAAACAGTAATGAACTTGTAGGTTGTATTAAGGATTAAGATTGTAATATTTGTAGTTCTTAGAATAGTACCTAGCACAGAAGTGTTGTGGTAGTATTTGCAAGTGAAAATAAAATGGTATAATTATACGAAGTGCCATCAAAATTTCTGTGGTCATTCTGATTGCTGATCATTCTGACATATAGAAATGTATCATTAGATTAAAAGAGTTGGGTTTTTTTTTTTTTTTTTTGGTACGTCATTAAGATTTTTTCCTTTTAAATGTACATTCCTTACTGCTGTTCCTGTCCCTTTGGAGAGCAAAAGTATTGGGGGAAAAAACAAGTGCAGGCACTTCCTCAGAGTATTGGTTTGGTTGTGGTCAAAAACAGGAATTATGAGTCATGAACTTCAAATTAACAGGAATGAGCTAAGGTAAAATGACACCTCAGGGATGGGGTTCATCTTTGACAAACAGACTCCGAAACTCACCAGGTATTAAAACAACCTTCTTAACCTGGAGTCCCTGCATCCCCCTGGGGGCCTGTGGATAGAGTCAGGGCATCATACCTTCAGGTGGGGTGAAAATGACGGCTCCTTTTTCCATCACCCCTAACTGAACTTGAGCATTTCCTTCAATTATGAATGTAGGCAACAAACCACAGCAGCACAAACAATTCCCAGGACTCTGTCATCAATAGAAATCTTAGATATTTTAGCATGGCATTACAGTGTGGTTGTGTGTATTAGTACTTAGAAGTTACACTAGTTGTTAGATTCATCACTGTTTATTGGTATACAGTGCCTTAACTTAGAAAAAGCATAGTTATAATTTAAGTATTTTTAAACTATTTCAGTATGATTGGCTTCCTATGTACTCTTACATGTTATTTTATTCATTAATAAACATCATTCTGAAAGGCCCATAGATTTCATCCAGCTGCCAAATGAGTCCAGGCACAAAAACATGGCACAGGGAGTTTTAAGGGGAAAGTTCAAGCTGACTGAATCTCTCGACTGGTGCTGTCTAATAGAAATATGATGGAAGCGACATGCAATTGAGAATTTTCTAGTAGCTACTTTAAGAAGAATAAATGGAACAAGTCACATGAATACTAATAATTTTATTTTAATAAAATAATTTTAATTGATTAAATTTAATAATCAATTCAACTGAATCTATTCAAAATGTCATTTCAAGGGGTAGTCATATTAAGCTAAAACGAGATATTTTACATTTTTCTTCATACTAAGTCTTTGAAACTAGGTGTGTGTGTTTTTACTTAGAGTACATCTGATTTTGGATGCTGTTTCATTGGTATTACTTGGGTCTGTATTTACATTTAACAGAATTTAGTTGGCAAAGTAGATTCAGGTCCAAATACAATGAAAAGTTTTCCATGAACTTTTGAGTCATTAAAATTTAAGTCAATAAACTTTAAAGCCCTGACTGGTGAGGCTCAGTGGGTTGGGTGACCTCTTGCAAACTGAAAGGTCACTGGTTCGATTCCTGGTCAGGGTACATGCCTGGGTTGTGGGTCAGGTCCCCTGTTGGGGGTGTGGGAGAGGCAACCACACATTGATGTTTCTCTCACACATCTATGATTCTCTCCCTCTCTTTTTATCTCTCTTCCCTGCTCTCTAAAAATAAATAAATAAAACCCTTAAAAAAAACTCCAAAAGATAAAAATTATTTTAAAAAAGATTAAATACAATTTACAATTCAGTGTGACAGTCACCCTGGCCCCTGCATGGGGCCCACAGCAGACAGCCTCACTCCAGAGCTGGACAGGAGAAAACAGGGAAGGGGCTTCCGGGCAACTTCAGTGAGACTGTAGCATGATCCTTTTGTTATCTCGTTTAGTGAAGCGGGTGCGTGTTGGGATCCTTTCCCTAAGGTGTCCCCAGCATTCTGCCTGTCCCCAGACTCACTTTAATAAAGATAACACAGAATAGACTCTGGCTGGGGCTTTGTGTGACTCAAAGAAGGCTTTTGCAGATCAGTAGGTGGTGGAATTTTGTAATTTCCATTTCGGCCTTTGAAGAGGGATTTACAAATTCTTGGAGAGGAAAGATTCTATGTTTTTCCTCTTGAGCAAACTTTGGCATAATAATAGGATTTAATTTACACATGAATTTTTAGGGCTTTGTTTGTTTTACCCCACCCCCACCCGCTTGGTGTCCTGTAAGACTTGATTTCATCCTGAGCCCGTCCTTTCTGGATTCCAGGTTGACCTTCCTTGACTGTCATTCACTAGTTAGGGCAGGTGTGGGGTGGGTGTTAATAGTCTTTTAGGGGCTGGCTCAAGAGGATCTGCAGATCGACATGGGGGACCTTTCCCACGAAGGTTCTGTGAGGCTCCATACTTCCCACTGTCTAAAGTTGTTAAAAACGCCTTTTCCTTTCCAGGAGTGAGTTTCCAAAAGTAAGCTGGGTGATTTCAGCCAACAGTAAATTAGTCACATGGGCAGTGAGCTCTACTTTCATTTGCTAATGTTGTGTGGGTCAGATTTGGATACTGGATGTGGCTTTTTCATTTCCTTTGATAAAATTGACAAGTTCTGAAAAAATTATCAACGAATAAAGTTGCTACTCCTGATCCAGTTGGTAGTTTCCTAGATATCAAAGTGTAAAAACTTGGGGTGAGGAAGATGTGGAGGGTGTTCTGATACTGCCAGTAAGTGAATTATGTCCTGGTGTATTTTGCACTTTGGAGATAATGTTAAACCTTTTGGCCCTTAGAAACCTGGATACATGCCTCATACCTCAGCTGAATATTACACTGTGGTAGGGCTTCTGAAACAGAGTAAAAGTCATATTTCCTGCTCTTGAGGAGTTGTAGTCTTTGTAAAATGAAGCAGTAAACTTGGAGAAGTCTAAATGCTGATTGAGACAGGTTCGTCCATGGATTCTGGGGTTTTTTTTTTTTTTTTTTTAATTCTACACCTAACAGAAACTTAGCAATTTCCATCCAACTAACAGAATAACAGCAGAAATAGAATTTATTTATTCCCCCCACAAATGTTTCGTGGGTATCTGCTATGTATGAAGTACTGTTCTAGATTACAGCAACCAACACAACGGACACATAGTTTGCCTTTGCGGGTGTGGAGCAGATCTGATGTGGCACTTGCACACTGGCATGTTAATGAATTGAGTGGATACATTTTAAAGGTGTATGTTATGGCTGCAAAGGAGGTACGCTCAGGAAGTGATCAGTGCCCTGAAGAATATAGGTAGGTCAGATGAGGATGGACTTGAAGGAGTGACAGTAGCCTGCTTTGCTTATCGTTTTCTCTCTTCTTCATTCATTGTGGTCTTGTCATCTTGGGATGGTTTCTGGGCCCTTAAAGGAGACTGGATGATGCAGTTCAGTCACTTGCTGTGGGACTTAGAATTCAGCTGCATGATTCATTGGTAGTTATCATACCATCATCTTTGTGCCCCGGAGACTTTGTAATTAAAGGGCTGCTAAGAGATGTTATGATGCTAAAATCAAAACAGATTTTAAGTGGTGAAGGCAATTTAAAGCAACTTAAAATGTAACCAGTTTATACAGTTGCTTAAATATTATTTGCAGGCATTGTCAATGTAAGAAATTCTCTATTGTAAACCTGTAGAGAATTTTTATGAGTTTATTTGGCCAAACAGATGACAATTCTGGGAAGCAAAATCTCAAGGGATTGATCAAATGCTCCAGAGATTGGCAGTTTTGCAGTAATGTATTTTATACATTACAGAGGAGGAGGCCTAAGGGGTTACACGAAATCCATTGGTGATCGATGAGGGTAGGGAGAAAGCAAAGTGGGGAAACCTCTGGGATTGGGTGAAAAGTAAAAGGAGTAGACAGGAGTGTTTTTTTTATAGAGGTGCTTACTGGATGGTTAACCATCAACAATAACGTGACAACAATAACAATGAGGGGATTTGTGCTCTTTGCTCTAGTGGTTGTGCCCTGAGGGGTCAGGGGAAAAAAAAGGAAATTACCCTGACATTCCAAAGGTTTGTTACTGTGGATGCTAAAAAAACAAGACAGGCTCAGTTAAGGTACAGATTGACCATTGTCAGGGGAGCAACAGGCCTAGGACAGGACTATACCCATGACCTGCTTTTAGCTAGAAAATTTTAATTTCAGACCATCTGTGGTTGGTTACTTTGGGTCTCTGAGTCTGTAAGGCCACCATGGCTGGAGATAGATGTCTTTGCTTGTGGCATGCATAGTGATTTGTTTTTCAAATATATTGAATAGTGTCCCCTTATTTTTTAAAGGGAAGATTTCCAAAATTCAAACATGAATTTTGATTTGATTTCTTTCTTTCTTTTTTTTTTTTAGTTAGCCCTACCAGCTTTATAAGAATTTTCAGGCTGTTGAGTCTAACACAAACTGTAGTTTAGTGAGGCTGGCCAAAAGTTACTGTAAATTCTAGTGGGCAGTTTGGATTCTATTGTAATGAAAGGGCAAAGGCAGAGAACGTTTTCCTCAGGCTGTTGCAATAGGGAGGACTTTCATTAATGAGGAAAGTCTTAGAGAGAGAAAATGTGGAATTTTATAAACAAGGGGATTAGTGGGAAATGGTGGAGACCTGCGGGCATCATGGCCCTTTGCGGTTAGTCCTCTCTCTGAACACACAAGGGTCTCTAAAGGGAGGGTGCATCTTGAGCAGGCCCCTTTGAGGGAGCTCAGGGCTTAGATCAGGTTCAGCATGGTCAGGGTGTCGTTGCCAAAATTTTAACAAAGGTTTCACTGATTAAAGCTTTCCCTTAAAAGCTTCAACAATTCAGAAATGTGCATTTATAATTAATGTAATATGAGCACAATAATTTTATGATAGCTTGTTTCAGTGTACTCATGTGATGATTTTTAAAATATAAATACAGGATTTTTAATCCTTACAATTCATCTTATGCCTGAATTTAGAGAAGTGCTGTTGTTTATTCACCCTATTACCCCATCTTTGCCTGATCATCTGATTTGCTGTTCTTTTGGGGGTTTTAGAAATTCCAGTCCCAGCGTTCCTATAGGTTGATGCAGCCATGAATGTGAAGGGACATAGTGTTATCTTCGCATTTGTTGGTTTGCTTTCAGGAACTGTTTGCTGGGGCTTATAGTTCTAACTCTCCTGCAACAGTAGGATTCTGTTTCCTTTAGGACTGAAGCAGCAAAAGCTGGGGAATTATTTTACATAACAATCAGGATAAAGTGTTACTTATGTTTAAATTATGAGGGGCCTAAAGGCCTTAGGGTACCAAATATAACACAATAGAGAAAGGAACCAATTTTCCTTGACATCAAATTGTAATTTGAAATTAATTCATATAAAATACCTGAGATGAAACACTTTAGTGGTAGAATTTTGACTATAGCTTTCATGGTTTTGTCATTATAGATTTAACTTCAAAAGTGTGTTGTATAAACTCATTTGCTAGATACAATTTTCTAGCTGTCGACTTTTTCCTGTAGTTCCCTACTCTGTAGGCAAAAAAATATTTTAATATTTAAAATTTGTATGTGCTTGGCTCTATGTTGCTTGTATCTTTTGTTTTTTATTTGCTCGTGCCTGGTCTCGTCTCTTCTGGAGTCAGAGCAGAGGGGATGGTGTACTGCTGTGTGTATGTTCAGGATCCCATCTTGGGGAAGTGGCTGACTGCAAAACAGCCAGGCCTACCTACTTGTGGGCAGATGACATAACCAACAGCTCACTGAACACCTTGCCAAGACAAATAGCACTGAGTCGTCCCTGTTGGTGGCAGCTTATGCTCATGCTGGATTTCATTCCACCATTGGCTCTACCTTTCTCTAACCTGGAGAAGCTTGTTGAAACTTGTATCCAAAAGAAAACAAAGAAAGAAAGAAACAAACAAACACCAAAACATGAGGTAGTGAAGTTTTAATATTCCAAGTCCAGAAATAAATGATAAAATTCAGGAAAGCTAGGGAACAAATTGTACCTGGCACAGAGTTCAGAGGTCAGTGTCAACAACCAGAAAGAGGCAGAGGAGGAATTGCAGTTTCTAAATATCCCTTCACTAGTGTTTTTGGAAAGGTGAGGTAACACATTTTGTGTTCTCTTTCGCCACCCTTTCTGACTTCTGGTTGTTGCCCTTAATTCCCTGGGAGGGCACGCAGGCTGCAGGCTTCACAGGAAATGCTCGGGCCTCCTTTTTGGAGCCCTCTCCAGGTGGCCGCTGGCCCTGGGCAGCCAGCTAATTTCACTCCCTTCCAGGGTCCCAGCTGCAGGCTGACCGGAGGGTCAGCCCAGAGAGCTGTCACATGTGTTTTTCCTCTTATGTAAAAATAAATTAGATAGCGGGGGCATTTTGGCCCTTGAGTTTTTTCAAATTTATGTGAGAAATAGAATTTTAATTTAAAAGAATTAAAAAAAATTACCACCTTAATGCTTATTCTACAAGTGTGGCTTTATTCACTGCTCTGTTTCAGCACCTAGAGCAGAACTTGGCACATACTAGGTACCCGGTAAATTTTCATTGAATGAATGTATGGTCCACAGTCCACTGGCTCAGAAACTTCTGGGTGGCCGTTGCAAATGCAGATTCTTGGGCAATCTCTAGGCCTGCAGGATCAGAATGTCTAGGAGAGAGGCCAGAGAATCTGCATTTTTAAATAGTCTTCTCCAGTCAGTATGTCTCCAAATTTGAGAACAGCTGACCTAATACACCATTTCTAGTTTCCCCGTTGTTCTTCATACATGTATTGTAATGTGAAGATCTTAGTGTCATTTCCTAGTCCACTTTCCCTACCTCACCCCAGTAACGTTGTGTAATGAATATACCAAATATAACAGATGAATGCCAGTACTTGTGAATATTTACCCAGTTATTATATACTTTTTGATTATCCAACAAAATTGGCACTCTCAATATTTAAGCAATTCCCTATTGTTGGATAGCCCCCAAATTTCTGTTATTTTTTGAATCCTACAAAGAATAAGAAATTTAGGCATATAGTTTTTCTTTTTGTGAGCTGGTAGTATTTTTTTAGAAGTTTCTTGTAGAAAAGAGATATAAATATCCAAAGCACTTTCTTTATGGTTTTAAAATGTGTACTTATTTATTTAAAAGACTATTGAAAAAGTTCTATGTGAGCTAATGACTTAACTAAATTTATTGTAGTGATCATCTTACAGTATATACATGTATCAAATCATTGTGTTGTGCTCCTTAATGAATCCTACGTTATATGGAAATTATATCACAGTAAAACTGGGGGTTTAGAAATGCCAAACATCCTCCCACCCCCAAACACACACACACACACACACACACACACACACACACACACACACACGGCATCCAGTGCAGTGTCTGGCACATAGTAGATTGTCAATAAATATTTGTTGAATAGATTAATAAATGGGTAAGTAGGACAAAAACAGGAAAGACTCTTAAAACTGTTAGCTTTTATACAGCACTCTCAATGCTTGCTGTCTTACTCATTTAACTAGTACATTTCTTTTTAAGGGAAAAACAGTTGGGATCTGTTTTTGTTTAATGTTCACCAAGAAATTTTAAAACAGCTCAATGGAGTAGAGCAGGGATTCCTAGGCACTTCCCTTGAATTAGGCCTAGGTTGGGCACTTTGAGACAAGAATAATGTTTCTTCTGGTACTCTTGTTTTTTTTTTTTTTTTTTTTTTTAATTTGAGAAATAAAATTTAGCTACAGTTTCTTAAGCTAGGTGATGCTTTGCTTATCTGTTGTAATGGAAGAAAAATGTTGCCAGGTCACAGGTAATTTTGGAGCCTTTGGAGTTATAAGGAATTACTAGATTTCTTAAATACAGAATTTCTTAAGACTTGTATTGTTTTGGGGGTATATGAAATAAACTGTTTCTCAAACTCGTTTGACTATGGAACCCTTTCTTTAGTGTTTCCTGATGTCACTTCTCTATAGAACACTCTTTGGGGAAGAGTAAAATGATATTTTTCAAATTGTAGGGCAAGATTCGTGATTACTGGTAGTGAAATCCGTGTAGTGGGTTACAACCAGAATTTACATATACACAAACACACACACATATTAGTGCCTCACATATGGTAGGGTATTGTTTCCCAAAAGGTGTTTTGTAGGTGTGTGAGAGTGTTCTGAGAGTTCACTTGGACATTTCAAAAATGTTCAGACAGAAGAGAACATTTCAAAAGACTGTTTCTTCATCTCCTCCCATCAAAAGAAAAACAAAACAACATGAAAATACAGCCAATTTGACATGAAGAGTGCAAGCATGAATTCTGTAATTTCTTCTTCAAGTATCAGGGCTATATTAATTTTATTTATTCAGTAAACATGTAGTACTCACCACGTGGCAACACCATTGTGAACATTTTACAAATGTTAACTAATCTGATTTGCATAACAACCCTGTAAGTTGTATGTACTTGTGTTATTATCCCCATTTTATGTGTGAAAAAAGTGAAGTACTTGCTAGCATTCTTTATGATTTAATTAACTATAAAATAAGAAAGTGACAGTAGTAATTACTCTAGTATTTATGTATAACTTTGACGACCTATTTAGTCATGGTAATTAAAAATCAAAACCAGATGCCTACCATGTTACAGTTGTGATCATGGGCGATGTTCTTTCTGGCCCAGTAGTAATGGGGCTGGGGGACAAAGCAAATTATGTTTAGACCCTAGAACTATCAACGGAGGACTATTTAAAAGAAGACAGTTTTCTAGAGTGAATAGAACGTCTCCAAAACTGCTTGCTAGTTTCTGGCCACTGCGTGTGACGGTCAGTGATCCTCAGTCAGGAATATTCATCAGTGTCAGGATTACGCCTTACGTTGATTTTGCACTTATCTTTCTTGCAGATAAGAGTAGAAGTGACAGTTCTCAGTAACTGTAACACAGTGTATATAGTGACATGCTGAGTGGTGAGGTTCCCGGCCACAGGAGATGAAGGTGACGGGCTTTAGGACACACTACCCCCAAATATTGCACCTTGGCTTATATTTCAAGCTGGAGGAGTGTGGGAAATGGCATTTGCAGGAAGGACTCTCTGCCCTTCCCCTGAAGAAGGTTGTATGACCTATACCTGGGGGAAAGGATCATCCTTATCTCCTGAGATGAGGGGGAAGAAACCGAGAGGAAAGAACAAGCCTTAATGTGTCCTGGTTTGCTATTGTTTGCTCATATCCCTTTGTCACAGTTTCCGGGACTCCACTCTTCATCAAACCTAGTGTTGCCGGTGGAAAAGGGGGTTCTTGCATGGAGTTGCAAGAAAAATTTTCCAGGAACTCAAGTATAGGAGGATGAGGTGTAATAGTAAGATTTTTTGGAGCCCAAGCTAACACAAAGGACTGTCCCCAGGTGCCCAGTGTCTCATCCTTGACCAGATGGCTCAGCTCTGTCTGCTGTAGCAGAAGTCCAGCCTTCTCTTCACCAAACCCAGAAGAAGGGCCAGGGTCCAGAGATGATGTACCCTTACTGGCCTCAGCAGGGTACCTGAATCTGCCTTAGTTCAGTTCAGTCCATGCCAAAGCTTACTCCAGCTCGGTGTCCGTCCCTGTCTGGCTAGCTTTGTCTCTGTTCTCTGTTGTGCTTTGGCTGGTGCCATTCTTGCGTACCCAGGGCCTCACGACTGTTATGAGAAAGAATGCAAAACCTCCAAACTAACTGGCAAACACATGCTGCTGAGAGGGGCCTTTCTTAAGTTTAGATTATATTATCTCGGGTATAGGAAGGAGCTGGCTGTCTTTCAAACTAGCCAATCATTTTCCCAATCCTTCGCAGGCTTGTGCTGAGACCTCCCTGTAGCCAATCCCTTTCTTAGATCTTCCAGGGTTCTGTGTTCCTTCCGCAATCCGATACTTTTCCCAGGCTAGATACCTTTCCTTTATGGTCATCACCTTGGCTCCTGTGCATGTGCCCAACCCAGGAATTACACTCCTTTGTAATCCCTGCTAATGGCTAGTATTGTGCCTCCCCACACTCCACTTCAGCTTGGAAAACTCGTCTTGGGGGTGGAGAAGTCCTCTTTGGTGGAGGATGTGGCTGTCCCCTTGGTGTCTGAAGATTTTCCTTGGGGTGTCTGAAGCTATAACTTCAGGCTTAATCAGGTTTAGGCTTAGCCAGTTTTGTTCCCTTCTCTTTTGTTAGTGTATCTAACTAGCTGCTAACACTAGCATTTAAACAGCTCAGGTTGAACTTCTTCCTTAGGAAGGGTTTTAATTTCCTTAAGAAGTCTCCCACATCACTTAAAATTTATATGAGCCCTGGCTGGGTTGCTCAGTTGGTTAGAACATCCTCCCAATTCTCCAATGTTATGGCTTCTATCCCCAGTCAGAGTATATGCAAGAAACAACCAATGAATGAATAAATAAATGGAAAAACAAATTGACATTTCTCTCTTTCTCTTTCCACTTTCCTCTCTCTTTAAAATCAATCAGTAAAAACAACTACATGAAATAAATTTGTATGCTTTTCTCCTGTTAATGTTTATCTGTCTTTTGATCCAGATCCTTGGATGAGAACTGAGAAGGATAGAAGGAAAAGATTTTTTTTCTTCCACCAGAACAGAAAGTGGAATTCTCTCAGAAAGTTAATGCTCTTCCTTTAATGCCCCGTAACTACTGAAAAACACTGTTGATTCCTAAAGGGATTATTTTATCTGCTTATGAGAGAAGCCAAACCCAAGAGCTTCTGACTGTAGAGTTGTGGCTCTCATTCCTTGGTGTTAGAGTAGTGGTTGTTCTCAATGAGGTCTGTTTTCGTCCCCAGAGGACATTTGGTGATGTCTGGACACATTTTTTTGGTGTCACAACTCAGAGGGTACTCCTGGCACCCAGAGGGTAGAGGCCAGAGATGCTGCCCAAACATTCTACAATGCACAATACAGTTTCCCACAACAGAGAATTATCTAGCCACAAATGTGAATTGTGGAAGGTTGGGAAAGCTTGCTTCAGAGCAATTCAATGTAGTTCTGTCTTAGTAAACTGTCTTGGTTTTTTAACTAGGAGCGATAGAATTCTGATTATCTCGTCCTTGATTTCATTAAAATTCTTTTTCTTGGTTGGTTGGATATTGTATCATGTCCATTTGCAAATTTCTGGGGTGCAGGGGCTGCAGTGAAGAGAAGAGGTGAGTGGTGATGTCCATGGGCAGGAAAATTGTTGAATGTGGACGGGGCTGTTTCCGGTTTGGAGTTTGTGAGATGTTGAATGATCTTATGTGGAAGCATGTGCTATGAACAAACTAAATTGTGGTAACATATTTCAGGTTGTCCCAGGTTGGGCAGTGTGATAAGCACTTTGCATATGTTTTGCTTACTCATAATATCCAATAAAATTCAAAATCTTACTTTAATCTTATTTTAAAGATGAGGAAAGAACCCCAGTAGACTCCCTAATTCTTTTTTGAAGCATGGCATAAACAAAATTCTTTGACAGGGCATTCCCAGGGTTGCTCTCCTTGTGAGCTGTGCTTTGTCTGGAATAAAGAGAAGTGAGGTTTGGAGAACTCCTTCGCAAGTGTGATTCTGGTGAGGTAGGGGCTTCCCTCTCTGCTGGTCACCTAGTCTAGTGGGGGGCTAGACTAGGAACTCCTTCCCAAGTATGATTCTGGTGAGGTAGGGCCTTCCCTCTCTGCTGGTCACCTGTCCTGGGCACCAGATGTGGGGGGCTCCGCCCTCAGAGCCCCATCCCTCCGTCACAGATGAAAATAAAACTACCAAGACATGATCTGCTTGGGGAGGAAAGGTGGTCAAACTCTCAGAGGAGAATAACCCAGAGTGCCTTCCTCACTAGGCTTTTTATTGGGTTCAAATACACAGGAATACAGGCTTACCATTTCAAAGAAATCTGAGGGCTTAATCTGAGTCAGTGTCTGTCAGGAAAGGGGGTTGCAAAACTTTGGGAGACATACTCATTTCCTCCTCGGACCCTTGTCATTTAAATGAGTGCACTCTTAGCAAAGCAGGTTTCAGAGGACTTTACGAATTCTTTCTTATGCCCGATCACCAGGGGAACTGTCCTGGCGGGCACAGGGCTGCACCACTTGCCCTCATAGTTTCAGGCTTTAAGCCGATTAGGAAGCAGAAGACATCTCCCAGATGGAAATGAGGACTCGTCGGAATAGCCAGGGGGCGAGGGTCCATCACATCCTCTTTGCTGCAGCCCCCCAAGTCCTTCCATGAGGGCCTCCCAAGTGGTCCTGTCTGGCTTAGGTTGCCCCTCCCATGAGGAGTCTTACCCGTCATTGACTACCGACTAAGCACTGGGGCCAGAGGTGGATGAGGCAGAAGCAGCGCTCCTGCCAGGGAGATAAGCTTTGTCTCCTTAGTAGCTCACATCCTCTTGACAGAACAGACCCAGAAGAAGTGGGTCCCTTGGCTCTTACACAGCCCACCATGGGGTGAGGGTTACAACTCCTGAAACCAGGCTGAATGGTCTGCAATAGTCCAGCTCTTGGCATTTGGTTGCCAATGATGTGGATTCTGTTATTAAGAGCCAAAGGGGTAGGAGGGACAATGGGCGATCTGCAGCCTTTCACTGTGATACTCAAAGATTCCCTTCTGATTTGTTTTTTTGTTTTGGTCACGTAAGATTCTTCTTTCTTTCTTTGTTTTTCTTTATGTCCACAGAGTATAAAATGATCCAGAAACTAAGTAATATTATGAGCAACCATTTATCAGTTGGCCACACTGTGCTCAGTGATGTTCAAAGAATATGAGGAATGTTAGCTTTGCTTCCAAATCCTCATTAGCCCCAAACCTGACACCATCACTGCTTAAATCTTTTTATTCCCCAAATCGATCATCCTCTGTTTTCGCAGAGTCTTAGATGCAGATGACACATTCTAGGGAAGATCAGAGGGCCTGCTCTGAGTGGTGGAGAAGTAGGAGTTGGTATTTTATATAGCCCATATCACTACGACTAATAATTTAGATGGGCTCATAATTGAAAATTCACTATTGAAGTATTTTCTGTGAAGTTAGAAAATGAACCATTTTTAAGACCATTTGACAGTGTTTCTTTGGAATACTTTTAAATGATTCAGTGTGTCCGTAAGGAATTCAGGATCATCCATAGTTGTCAACATTTAGCTGTTTGTAATTTGTCCAGAATTAGTATTGGTAATCTTTCTGGTTATTGATTGTTTTCCTTTGCAGTGTAAACATGAAAGCGTATGAAATAATCTTGGTAATAAAATGTAGTTTGTATGTTTTTAAATAATAAAGACTATACATTTTGCCATTAGTCTTCCTGCCCATAGTAATAGCAATGTGGAAATATTCAGGACTTGCAAAAGACAGTTAAAAAAAGGGAAATAAATTCAAAAGAGTGGTGATCTGAATAGCCCATTGCATGTGTGATCTGTTAGTTTAAAGAATAAGTAGATAGGTTTATGTTCTCTTTAGTGACATAGTCAATGAAGTGATCTGAGGGGTAGTCACAAAAGAATTCCTAATGCTAGTGTTTACTCCAGCAGCTTAGAGTCGCTTGAATTACTGAGTTAAAGAGGACAGGATGTAACAGAGGGAAAGAGTTCTCCCTGTTCACCTACAATGGCTGTAACCTCAGTAAAAACATGCCCCACCCTCTGCTCCAAAGACTCAGGCAGAACCTTCTAGTCTTTGAGGACTGCTGTCTCTTTGTGCTTTGCCATGTTACCACAATAAAGTGATTTCAGTGAATCAGCCTCATTTCAGGAAATGCTTAATGAGTCTTGGGAAAACTATAAATAAATCTTATGTCACTGTTACACTGAAGAACAAATACATCTTGAGATATTAGGTAACGAGGATGTCCCACTTATGTTCAATACAGGTAGTCTGCCTTCAATGGTGCATGTTTGATACATTTTATTTTATTTTATTTTATTTTATTTTATTTTATTTTATTTTAGTTTAGTTTAGTTTAGTTTAGTTTAGTTTAGTTTATTCTGGGCTTTAAATTGGCCTGTCTAAATGCAAAAAGGCAAAAAGCATCAAGTCTCACAGAATATAAGTAGTGGGGAGCTTGTCATTTTGACAATGTCTTAAGACTGAAGGCAGCATTCGGAGGTTGGTCACCCTGTCACAGGCTCTGTATAATACGTGAATCGCCTTGAGCAGATGAGTGAGAACAGAGCGTTTGTTACAGGTTTTTAAAGAAGGCCATTTCAAAATCTAGCCCCCTATCATCATGTAACACTTCAGTTAATTAAGGTAAATTGAAAGAAATTATTCTTTTCCACAGATCAAGTTCTTCATTTCTCAGGGAAGCACTGTTTTTATTTTTAATTTGGATAATTGAAAAAATGCTCAGTAGCTTGAAGTTTATCTTCTTTGTACATATGTTTACTTGAGAGGGAAGAGTGATTATACTGACATTTAATATGGAATATACTTCTTAAGGTTAGGGTACATGGTAAAATAAAGTTAAATGAAAAATCTAAATATTTAATTAGATTGACAGGACTGATTTAAGTAAAATAACTTCTGGGCAAAAGTAACCGTCTAACAATTTTGTGCAATTTTGTTATTTATCTCTTTCCCCTTCTTTGAATTAAACATCACCCTTTGCAATAGCTGTCTTGCTTGCCAGAAGTTGATCAAGTTGGAAGTAAAAAATAAATAAATAAAATCAAATAAAGATGTGGCTTAAAAGTTGTATTTAGCAGGTGAGGGACAGTGAGTTGTGGGTGTGCTTATCCAGAACAAGCTGTGCAGAAACACAGGGGCGCAGGTGCCTCAGGTTGCCATGGCTGACTGTGGCCACATGTACACCCATCCGCCACAAACTGGCCCCCGGGGGTTGTGTTCTTAGCTCTTTCTCTCCCTGTGGGCAATCAGATCACCTCCAGGAAAACACTGACTTCCAAACAATTTCCTGGTGACCCAGCTTGGGAAGGAGGGGATTTCCTCAGTTGAACACTGTGCACTCTCATTCAAAACAAAGACAGCGAGCCTTGGAAATTTGAGGGAAAAGGGCAAGGGAGATGTGACCAGGAGGAGCAGGCTGAGATCTGCAGATGGTTTGAAAGCATTTTCAAGGTATTAGGCTGCCATTCTTTTGAAATCTTGAAATTTCTTGAAAATAGCTTTTGAAATCTCAAGCAGTAATACCTTGCTATTGGAATTTAGATGGCAGAACATGGGACTTCCTCCTCCTTGCTGGTTTACTTTCTTAATGAGATTCTCTTTGTGGTATCATCACACTGGTGGAGGCTGTGCTTTTGGTAAGCTCTACAAACTTGTTCATCTTCAGGATGAAAGATACTGTCCATAGAGAAAATTAGATAGATACTTTTTAGCAGTTTGATTCAAATTTTGCTGAATTTTCTTTATTTTATTTTTGGTTGGCCAGGTAAATATAATTCTTCTTTTCCTATATTGATGGCTCCACCCCTTGGTCTTTTTGCTTGCTACCCTAACTTCTTAGTCCCCTCTATTCTGTCTTTGCCATTTAAAGACAGTCAAGGAACAGGGTATTTTGGAGAATCCTCCCTCCATGACTAATCAAATTAATTGAAATATACCCACTTCTCAGATGAAAGATAACATATGTATCTACATAAGAATTGATTTACAGTTGACCTGCTATGGATCACAGATATCTACTGAAACATGGATGAATTCCAACTGCTATTTTTGCCCTTTTTAAAAAATATATAATCTTTATTATATTTTTTCTATTACTATATAGTCCCCTTATACTCCCCTCCCCCTACCACACTGTTGTTCATGTGCATGAGTCCTTTTTGCTGAGTCCCTTCACCCCCTAACCTCCCCTCCTCTACTAGCTGTCATCTGTTCTCCATCTGTGAGTCTGTCTCTGTTTTGCTTGTTAGTTCAGATTGTTCGTTAAGATTCTACATTATGAGTGAAATCATTTCGTATTTGTCTTTCTCTGACTGGCTTATTTCACTTAGCATAATATTCTTCAGGTCCATTCATACTGTTGCAAAGGGTAAAATTTTCTTCTTCTTTTATGGCTGAGTAGAATGCCATTGTGTAAATGTCCCATAGTTGTTTTATCTGCTTATCTATTGATGGACATTTGGGCTGCTTCCATATCTTGGTGATTGTAAATAATGCTGCAATGAACATAGGGGTGCTTATGTTCTTTCAACTTAGTGTTTTACGTTCCTTTGGATATATTCGCAGAAGTGGGATCACTGGGTTAAAAGGCAGATCCATCTTTAATTTTTTGAGGTATCTCCATACTGCTTTCCACAGTGGCTGCATGGATCTGCATTCCCACCAACAGTGCAAAAGAGTTCCCCTTTCTCCACATTCTCTCCAGCACTTGTTTTTTAGGTTTATTGATGATAGCCATTCTGACAGGTGTAGGATGATGTCTCGTTATGGTTTTTATTTGCATGTCTCTGATGATTAGTGACGTTGAGCATCTCTTCATATGTCTATCGTCCATTTGTATGTCTTCTTTGGAGAAGTATCTATTCAGGTTCTTTGCCCATTAATTGGTTTGTTTGTGTTTTTGGTGTTTCATTTTGTACGTACTTTATAAATTTTGGTTATTAACCTCTTATCAGATATATTGGCGAATATGTTCTCTCATTCAGTAGATTGTCTTTTTATTTTGTTGATGATTTCCTTTGTGTTTAAAAACATTTTAGTTTGATAAAGTCCCATGTGTTTACTTTTTCTTTTGTTTCCCTTGCCTGGGGAGATATATCTAACAAAAAATTCCTACAAGCAGTGTCCGAGATTTTGCTGTCTGTGTTTTCTTCTAGGATACTTATGGTTTTGAGTCTAACATTTAAGACTGATCCATTTTGAATTTATTCTCATGTGTGGTATAAGGAGGTGGTCTAGTTTCATTTTTCTGCATGTATTTGTCCAATTTTACCAACACCACTGCTATCTTCTTTTTGCCTTGCCTCAAAAACAATTACAAAATTTGTAGACCTGTTGGCCTAGGCATAATGTCTGCAGTGCTGATGGATTATGATAGTTTTTCTTAAAACCTTTTTATGGCTCTTCATTGATTTCAGGATGAAGGTCAACATCCTTAACCTGGTTTGTATGATGTGACCTCTTTGTTTTGCTGCCTAACAAAATCACCAAAGCTTTGTGGCTTAAAAAAATAAAAACAAGCCCTGGCTGCTATGGCTTAGTGGATTGAGTGCAGGTCTGCCAACCAAAAGGTCGCAGGTTCGATTCCCATTCAAGGCACATGCCTAGGTTGCAGGCCAGATCCCCAGTAGGGGGCACCTGAGAGGCAACCACACATTGATGTTTCTCTCCCTCTCTTTCTTCCTCCCTTCCCTTCTCTCTAAAAATAAGTACATACAATCTTAAAAATAATAAAAACAATAATTTCTTATTTCTAATGATTTTTTGGATTGGTCAGATAGTTCTTGGGCTTGTTTTACCTGGGCCAACTCATCTTTTATGTTCAATAGGAAAGGTGACTGAGCTAGATGGTCAAGGTGGTTTTCCTCACTGTCCGGTCTTTGGTCCTGGCTGTTCACTGGGGTTATCTTGGTGTCTGTCCACATGGTGTCCTTACGTCCATTAGGGCTAGACTGGGTGGCTCTCTTACTTGGTGGTGTCAGGGCAGCATTGCCGAATAGGGAAGGTAGAAGCAAGGTCCCTTGAGGCCCACACTATGGCAGTCACACTGTCACCTTTTCCACATTTTATTGGTCAAAGGAAGTCCCAGGTCAGCCAAAATTCAAAGGGTGAAGAAACAGACTCCACCTCTTGATGGTATTTGCTGTAGAGAATTTGGTCTGCCAAGCCATTCCTCTGGATCTTTCCATATGTCCCCTTTCACTGTGTCTTCTGGTCAATAAGTTTTTTCAGTTCCTTAAACTCAGCTTGTTCTTCAGCTTTTGGCCTGAAAATAAGTATTTCTTACCACCTGGAATATTCTTTCTCACCTGTTTTTTCTAGCTAACCGCTGTACATACTAAAGATCTGAGCTACATTGACACTTAATGAGGGAGCTCTTGCATGCCCATGCCCTAGGTTTAGGGAAATATAATCCCTCTTCGATGATCTAATGATTCCCTTTGCTTTCCTTGTCATAGTATCACTCATGACTCTTTTAAGAGAATAATAATAATAATTATTATTATTAAAATATAATAATAATTTAATTTAGTAACAATTTAATTATTATTATTAAAACATAATAATAATAATAATTTTTAAAATCTTTCCTAGTAAACTTTAAACTGTAGGAGGCAGGACTGGTATCTATCTTGTTCTTATTGTGTGTGGTACCCAGCCCAGTGACTGGCTTATAATGGCTGGTGTGAAAGAAATACTTGTAGAATGCAGATCAAATTGGTACAGATTCATTATTGGCATTTGCTCTCAAGATGATTTTGATGTTCCCTTTTGGAGTATCTCATTCCATCCCTGCTATACCCCCCTTTATTCCTTTCTGCTCAAAGAAATAGCCCAGTAGAAGAGGACTTGGTGATATAATTAGGTTAGAAGCCTTTCTCTTAGACTTACTAAGCCATTAGACCTGTTAAATCACTTGCTAACATCAAATGACTATTCTGAAAAAATCTTACCTGTAGTCTATAAAATAGGTGGTTACAGATACTAATTTAAGAAAGACTTTCCCTTAGCTCATCCACCCTATTATTTCCTCCTTTTCTGCTCCTATATTGCATTTAGAATCAGCTTGTCACCCTAATTGCTCTCTAATTATTCCATGTGCAAGTCTCAGCTTCTCACCTAGATTTAACTCTTTGAAGAAAAAGGAATGTGTTTTATACCTCATTTATTTCTTTCTTCACAGTGCATACCATCATAATTAATTAGTAAACACTGGCTCATCCAAGATGTCTTCCTTATTTTTTTACTCCAAACACTGTATTTAGTGTTTTATTTCAGAGTTTCATTGACTATATATTCCAGTCTATTTGGTTGTGGTAGCCAGCCTTCAAGAGCTCTCCACCCCCACTGCCGCCCCCAACATTCTCACTTCTTGCATTCATGCCTTGTATAGCTCATTCTCACACTGAAGAGAGCTGATTTTTAAAATAAAACTGCATCTTCTTTATTTTGCATACTTTAATTTCAGAGCAAAATAAAGAATAAGAACAAAAATCTCCACAATATAAGAGGACTGACATTTGAGTCAAGAAAATATGGTGGAAATGACAGCACATCACTCCCAAGGCTAGGTCATTAGAGGTATTGTGGCTTCTGCTTTGCTCTTTTGGATCACTTGCTCTGGGGTAAGCCAGTTTCCGCATGATGAGGATGTGAAAGCAGCCTTGGACTTGTCCACATGGTGAGGAGCCCGGGTCTCTTTCCAACAGTCACATTATGAGCTTCTGAAAAGCAGATCTTCTAGCACCGATGGAGCCTTCAGATGACTGTAGCTCTGGCCAGCATCTTGACTCAATGACATGAGAGCCCCTGAGCCAGAACCATCATACTGAACTCCCAAGTTCCTGACCCACAGAAACTGTGTGAGATAGTAAAGTGAGACTGTTGTTTTAAGCTACTATACTTTGGAGTAATTTGTTACACAGCGATAGAGAACTAATATGTCAACCATTTTGCATTCTCAGTGGACTCTTAAGAAAAGAAGTTAGCCTTTGTCTGCAACTGGATTGGCTGAGGTTAGCCCTGAAAAAGGTCCTCCCAGCCATGTATATTTACACAGTATAACTGGTTATTGAGAGAAGTGTGACTATAATCTTTCCTGGATGACCAATTTTCAATGGGACATTTAGTCAGATGCTACTCAGAGACAGGTAGGATGGTTTCATCTCTCATGTTATTCCTACGTCATAAGATTAAAACTTGGAAAAGATAGAATTGTTAAGTAAATGAAGCTGCTCTAGGATAGTATAGAATAATGCTTTATCTATACTTAATTATGAATCAACTTTGGTTGTGAGTAATAGCATGAGAAGGAAGGAGAATTCATTGTATAGAAAGAGGAATGGTCCACCTGGCTGGTGTAGCTCAGTGGATTGAGCGCGGGCCTGCGAACCAGAGGGTCGCGGTTCGATTCCCAGTCAGGGCACATGCCTGGGTTGCAGGCCAGTTCCCAGCAGGGGACGCATGAGAGGCAACCGCACATTGATATTTCTCTCCCTCTCCCTCTCTCCTACCCTTCCCCTCTAAAGATAAATAAATAAAAAAAAAAAATCTTAAAAAAAAAAAAAGAAAGAAAGAGGAATGGCTCATGAAACTCAAGGGTAAGGATGGAGTAGGGCCTCATGAAAGTTCTGGAACTGGAATAGAAAGTGGCAAGGACTCTACTTTATCTCTTCTTTGCCTTGCATGTATTTATCTCCAGATCTTTGATTTTCCATCTTCAAGGTGGAATTTGGAAGCACTACAGCCTCCTAACTTATTATGTGACAGTTTTAGTCACACAGAGGTTCTGTGTTCTAGTTTTCCCCAAAGAATTTGGTGGCTCCTCAGCCAGATGGTCATTCCTGAGTCAGTCAGCCATTGTGTGTGTGGGTAGGTAGAGAGGGGAGGGTGTTGGGGATGAGGGATGGCCTACCAGGAGCACATTCCTGTTGATGGAATGTGTGTGTTGAGGGGAAGATGGTAAAGGTGATAAGGTTCTAAAGAAGAAGCCCATGGGACTGACAGGCATTTGCAAAGGTATCTGCTACCAGAGGAGAGAACTTGGTTTAGAAAACATGATGTACCATCTCAGCTTTATAAAGCAGCAGATTCTCAACCTATTGTTATGCAAAGCAGTGATCACTGAGAAAGCCTATCCTTTTCCCCCACTTCCTCCTTCCTACTTAGATCCTGGGTTTATACCTTTTACAACCAAGAGCTTTAGTATTTGGGGGTAAAGTAATACTTAACTGCACATCCTAAAAGCCAAAATTAAAGACTATATTGATAATGTACTTTTATGATATTTATAAGGGAAGTCAGTATTGTTGGCTAGTCAAAACTGTCACCTGTAAATATGCATTTGAAAGAGCAGAGGGAATAAGAACAAATATTGTTCTGGTCATTGTGAACTTAAGCATCTCTTGGAGTTTGGGCTGAATACCTGAAACAGTTCTGATGTTTTTATTTGCCACATAGGACTTAGGGTCCAGATATCTGAAATACTTCCTTGTGAACAATACAACGAAGTAATTTTAGTACAGCATAATTCCATAGGTCTCTGTCAAGGCCTTCTTTGCATTGTTTCAGGCAGAACAGAAGAGAAGATGAACAAGAAAATGATGTATAGATTAGATGTAAAATGTGCAAGTTTTGAAGTGTTCTTTACTGAAAAATAAACATAATGAAAGCTTTTGAAGTGTTTGTAAATATTTCTGTTCACAAACAGGTAATTTAATGAGATTCCAAAATGCTCAGATTCCCAATATCTTAATTTATTTCTGTGGTTTATTTTCTGCAATGTTTAGCAACTCCAAGCTTCAATGAAGTCTTTTTATATGTGATGGTATTCCAGTGGGGAGAGTGTATTTTAAAACACATGGTTTAATTTGTGTCATAAGGTTTTTCTATGAGTGTACATCTATTCTAATTATAGGGCTAAGAAAAGTCAATTGTGAGAAAATACATGTGGAGATTTTCACTGTGCTGGACCCAAAATTGTGTGTAAATTCACACATAGTAGCAGATTTCCTTGTGTCTTGGGAATAATGTGTAAGTTTTTACCCTGTAATATAACTTGAAAAGAAGTTGAAGAAAACATAAGAATGGTGTTTTGATAAATACTCCATCTGATTAGAGGAAGCTAGTAGTAAGGACCAAAATAAAATGGGAAAAACTTAATGCTTCCTTTGGATACAAGCATATTTTTTTGTTATACAGAGTTTGTTTATAATAAACTTACCTTTACATACTTGAAATGATTTACCCTTCTATGGCAGGTTTGAGGTACACAAAAGTTGTCCTTTTGCTGATGAAGGAACTAGAACTTGGTCTAACTGCTTGCCCAGTAACATCAGGACATTAGGACACAACAGAATGGACTAGAGCTTAGCACTTCTGACCCAGTCCATTTCTCACTTACAGCCCTTTGGTGGCCTCAGCTTCTTACTCCAAATAACTACCGAGTAGGTTTGTTCTGAGGCCCCTTGTGTGTGGGATTTACTTTAGTTTTTCACTTTTACAGCTTTTGCAGCATGAAGAGATCTCAGCTGCTGTTCCCTCTAATTCTGTCCTCAAATTGTAGTCTGGATATGTTGGTTAATGGTTAACAACCTGCTCTGGGCAGGGAGTGCTGATTTGCAGTGTTTGCCCATTTCCATTACGTAAATACTCCCACAAAGGCCAATATGAAGTGACTAATGTACAGGCACAGAACACAGAGCTGGGTAGAGTTGCATACAGTTGACTCTTTGGTGTTAATACGGGTGGCTCCTGCCACCACTGAGTTCCATACACAGTAAAGTATGATGACTGATAATATAATAACCATAAATGAGGGTGGATAATGGTTCATTGGGATTAGGAGTTTTAAAAGCTCTTTTACATACATTGTTTAAGGAGCACAGTCTGAAATAAGTACTGTTACCCATCCCAGCCCTTATTTCTGAGTACTTGGATTCTCATTCTTGTTAGTCATCTCGATAAGATCTGAGGTTATCCAAAACCTCAGAGTGGAGTTGGATCTCAGTGGCATGTCTGAGATTCAAACCTGAGTCTTTCTGATTCTAGGGGTCTACACTTGTAATTATTGTAAAATATAAATAATTATTTAAATGTTTAAAAGTTGATTGCATTTCCCATAAGCTTTCTCTTTTCCAGGTAAATATCCACAATTCTTATGGAATAAATCACTAATTTATTCAGGTTAATGAGCATCTGTTAGGTGTCAGGTGTTGTTCTCTGCACTAGGGGTGTGTCAGGGACCAAAACAGTAAAATATCCTCATCTTGGTGGTGGGAGGTAGACAACAAATTCATGTAAAAGTAATGAATGTTGCTGTTAGGAGGTGAAAATTTTTTAAATAAGTTGATACTACCCCCTTAGATCACTTAATTTTCAAATCTTCCTCCTTTGCTGACTGCCTCTCCTGGAAAGGATATGCTGTGTTTAGTTCTGTTTCCTGAGCACCAGGTGTGGTCTGCCTGGATCACTGCAGGCCGGGCTCCCTTCCCCTTCCTTCCCTTGGTTTGGTCCTTAATGGGTAGAGCCCTTCCCTGTCCTTGGACCCATGTCACATTCTTGGCTGGTGTTGATCTTGTGGTCGGCCTGTAACGTGCATCTGTTTCCAACAGGGACACCTGCCAGCCCAGCCTGGTTTTCCTCAGTGCACCATTTCACTGTTGATTGAGTGAACCTAGAATCTCTGTGGTTTCTCATTATGTAAGAAACCTGCAGGGGCAACTTGATTTATTGGCAAACAAATCTGCATTTGTGACATCTCTGTTTCTTAATGTTCCTCAAAGCAGTGTTTTCTAATGTACGGGACTACCTGTTATACCTGAGGGATTGGCATTGAATAGCGTTGAATCTTGCAGTGAGGTGGTCTCTCCCCCTTGTAAGTGGGTGTGATGAAGTTGAGATGGTCTCATTTGGTGCAAGTGGGTCTTTAGTACTTTTAAGCCTTGGTGATCCACCTGTGCAGAAAAGGGAAACAGAGTGAGAGGGAGAGGATGCTAGTCTTGGACCTTCTGCAAATGACAGTTTTTATCTAGAAATTAATAACATTCTTTTATTTACATTGTATTTTTTAGGGCTTCCTTTTAGTTAGAGTGGGTGATACTGATTTTCATTTCACAATAATGAAATAAAATTAAATCTATTCATGTTAAAATGTGTCATTTAAGCAAATATGTATAAATGATAGGTGTTTTTCAAGTATGACACATTATAAAGTTGGCTTTTCAATATCTGAGGTTTGGTTAATATTTGTCTAATGCTGCAGGGTCAGAAGTAGACATAAATCCTTTTACTAGCTCAGGTCAAAAGATAAGTAACAACATTTTAAAACCTAAAAATATCTCACCATAATTATGTAGTTGGAATAGTGGTTAAGAGCATAAACTTTGGAGTCAAACTCTTGATTTGAATCCCTTTTTTTTTTAAAAAAAAAAAGATTTTATATATATAAAACTTTCAGACCATATATATATATATATATATATATATATATATATGGCCTTTCAAAAATATAAAACCTTTCAGGCCTTATATATATAAATATATAAGGTCTTAATATATTTTAATATATTTATTATAAATATATATTTTATATATGATATAAAATATTTTTGTATGTATATAAGAAATATATATATTTTTTAGAGAGGGGAAAGGAGGGAGAAAGAGAGGGGGTGAAAACATCCATTGGTTGCCTCTCACATTCCCCCAACGGGGGACCTGGCCTTGCAACCCAAGCATGTGCCTCCAGTGGGAATTGAACCAAGACTGTTCAGTCTGTGGGACGATGCCCAGCCCACTGAGCCACACCAGTCAGGGCTTGAATCCCTCCTTTGCTAGTTGTGTGATCTTGGGTAAAGTACTTAATATTGTACTTGGTGCCTCAGTTTGTTCATCCGAAAAATAGGGATATAAGTATTTACCTCAGAGGGTAGTTGTGAGGATTAAATGAGTTAATGCATTAAGAATAGTTATACCTATGTAAGTGTGAGCTATTATTATTTTTATTATTATTTTTTAAGGGGATGATGTTCTTCATTCATTTTCATCACTTTAACCAACATGTCCTAGCTGTTAAAGGAGTATCACTTAGTGTTCTAGTTCATGTAAATTGAAAAAGAAATAAGCCATATTGTGTTAATATTATGAACAAAGTTACCATTGTTTTTCTCTCAGTTTCTTATTGGAGAATTATGTTTTCACTGGCCCTGGGTTGTTTTTAATTGTTCTTGTTGGGTCAAGGTGGACTTTTTTATACAAAGTCTAGGCAAGGTGCCCTTTATTGTCATTTCGTTTGAACTTTAAGCCAATTTCTTATGTGTAAGTAATACGCAAAAGCACCCCTGGGACTGAGGCCTTTTATTACTTTGGGATTAAATTTCAAAGGTAATTTCAAGGGTGATTCAATAGATGAGGAACTGGGAATTTAAAGGTGGCTTAAGTATGGATCTGCTTTCTCTTCTTCTGCCATCTCATGGTTTAAATTAAAAATAAAATCTCCTGGATTATTGGATAAGCACTTGGAAGGAGGCGGACAGAGACACAGGCTTGAGGTGGCATATCCCAAGGTAAGCTGTGTAGGACTTGAGGTCCACTAGTGATAGAAAGTGTTTTACGGGACAGTGACAGGGTCAGGGTGGGGAGGTGGACAGACAAGTGTGGGAAATACTGGAATACATAAAGCTCAATAGATTTATCTATTTGCATGCCTTCTCAGAGGAGTTTATGTATGAAAATCCACCATCATGCTCTAAAATGTTAAATAATAATAGCACTTTAATTTAGCACTTACTTAGTATGTGCCAGCCATGGTTCTGAGCACTTCACATGTATTGACTTGTGAAATCCTCACAACAACCCACTGAGGTAGGCATATGTATGCATTCTCATTTGATATATGAGTAAACTGAAGCATGGAGTGTAGGAGGTAGGGTTTCCTGAGTTTACCTGATTAGAGACAGGTTCTGTGATGCACCTTGTGAGATTAGAGACCTGGAAACCTGCACTGATGTTCTCACAAAGTGACTTTCACTTAGATAATTTTGGATGTAGGATGGCCTCACTCTAACCTCATGGCACTAGGCCTCTGGTTTCTGCCCAGGAAATGATGGCTTGTCTTAGAATCCCTGCACTGCATAGATTTGTTCTCATGATAGTCTTGCTTGATTTGATGCTAGAAATTCTTGAAGCAGGACTCATATATCTTAAAGTGGCAGGTTTAATTTTTCAACTTGAAAATCTCCTGGATGAGGGGGAACAGATCCCATTTCTACAGACCAGCCCTTTTTCATTTGAGAACTGCAGTAGTATCTCTTGAAGGTGAGGACTTGATAGTGGAAAGGGAAGACAGGTTTGAATAGGGCCTGTGATCCTACTTAAGTTAATTGAAAGGACATTGGATTAATAAACCATTTAAATTTTCCTTAAGTTAAAAGAATGCAAAAATGCTACACACTGCACCAGGTTTTAAATCCATGATAATTTGTCAAGAACCAAAATGGCATTTTAACAGATGGTCTTAACTTCATTTATTTATACATTTCCTTGAATTATTTTGGTATTATACAAGTGATGAAATCATGTTGGGTAAATTACTGCCTTGCTCCCCTCCACAGCTGAGGCTAATACTTAAAAATCTCTTCAATTATTTCCTATTACTCTTAATACAAAATCCAAATTCATTAATGCTGTCTGCAATATCTGGCCTCTGGCCTCTAGATCTTCAGGTCTGACACTAGTTCAAATTCCTTCTTTGTGATAATCAGAAAATAACACGTGGAGAGGGCTGCACCTTTGCCCCAACACGTTCCTTGGCCAGGTGCCCTTGTGTGGAGCATGGCCTGCACAGTTGCACAGGACTGGCCAGCCTCATCTCATATCCCTCACAACATCCTTCATGCCCCCCGGTAATTCTCATCACGCTTAAAAGGACTTGTTGAATGTCTCATTCTTGCTAGAGGGTAACCCCATATTGTAATCTGACTGCTGTATCTCTAAGAACTGGCAATACCGGGCACCTAGTAGGCTCTTTATCATGTTCATTTTTTATGATGTGTATTGAATGCGGGCTTGACAGTTGCATGCATGGGTTGGAGGATGGGTACAAATGGAATGGATAGAACAAGCATAGGTCTTGCATCGAAGAATTACAGATCTTTTGCTTGGAACACATGGACCTAGGATCTTAAAATCAAACTTGCAGACTGGTACAGAGAATCAAGTTTTATCTAAGTGCTTCTCAGTCTTCAGGGAGACTGTATTTTGCAAATCTCTTCTGTTGTGAATCTCTTGTGTTCCATGTAATTAGATGTTCCTGCTAGGAAGAAAAGGTGTTATGTTTTATTATTATGTGCAGTGGGACCAGATCTCAGCATATACATATTTGCACAGTGGGGCTTCTAATGACTGTTGGAAGTGGCTGGGATTACATTAGTAGTTATTTGACACTAACCTGGTGATCTTTTGACTTGGGGTTACTAATACTATCTTGCTGTTGACAGACTTTCTTCAGGCTGTAATATTATATCGCATCATTACATTGTCTTCCCAGGTGTATTGGTTTCCTAGGGTTACCATAACAAAGTAGGTGGCTTAAAGCAACAGAAATTTATTTTCTCACAGTTCTGGAAGCTATAAGACTGAGACCAAGGTGTCTGCCTGGGCCATGCTTCCTTTTGAAGGCTCTGGTAAAGACCCTTTCTTAGCTCTTCCTATCTGGTTGCTGGCAGTACTTGGCATCCCTTGGTTTGTAGCCTCATCATGCCAATTATGCCTCCCTCTGCACATGGCTGCCTTCTCCCGGGGTCTCTGAGTGTCTTCTCTCATCTTGTAAGGGCAACAGTCACATTGGGTTTAAGGCTGACCCTAATCCAGTGGGACCTCATTTTAACAAACAATGTCTGCAAAGATCCTATTTATAATTAAGGTCACCAGAGGTTCCAGCTGGACATGAATTTTAGGGGGATGGGGACACTATTCAATTCAGTACACCAGGTTTCACCTCTTTTCCATAGTGGCTAGTCCAAGAGTTTAGGTCAAGGCTCTGTTGTTTTTTGTATGACCTTGTGTATTCATGTCATCTCTTATAGTCTCAGTTTCTATACAAGGGAACTAGTAATAGTGTCTGTTTCTTAGGAGGTTTTGAAGATTAAGTGAGGTGATGCAGAAAGCCATGTAAAATGTTGCCAATACATGGGAAAAACATTTAATTTACTTTTATTATTATTTCTTTCCTTTATCTGAAGCCAAATCTAGAGATATTTTCTGATTTTCTTTTTAGTGATTTTCCAAATCAATTCTGATTTTCTTTTTTGTTCCATTAACTTTTATTAGCAGGTTATAGCCAGTTATCAACTATTTTGATAGATTCTTCTTTGATTGATTGGGTGGATTGATCACTCCTTTAGGAAGATTTCAATAGAGGTAAGAGCTTCTGTGTTGATCAGAGATTATTCCAATATGGTGGTAAAGTTTTTAAGAAAATTGTAAGTCAGTGCTAAAATACAGACTGACTTAAGAAAATTGTCTTTTCACATCAAATTCTTTTGGCTGAACATGGCCTGGAGTAAGAGATCATGTGTTTGGGTTTTTCCAATTTGGCAAAACCATGCTAAGTAATTCTGCAGTGGGTACAAATGGTAATAAAAGTCAAAGAAGTATGTTTGCATTTTCTGTGCAATTATAATCTGAACTGAACTTCATTTGATAGTGGGGTAGATTAAAAGTGCAAAAGTGCAGCCCAATTCTATTTTGTACTTAGTAAATGTAATATAAATTAAAACCTGTGTGTCACCTTTCATAATTAAAGTTAATGTTAATTTTCATTTTGTTCTGAAACATGAAACTGAATACATGTTGTTAAGAATCTGTTTAAAAGGAAGCAAAATTGACTAAAATTAATTGTACCATATTGTTTTAAAATTATTTTTAAGTTCCCTATACAGTGAAAAGACAGCAAACTCACAGCTATTAACAACCACATCTAAAACAAAAGCAAACTAAGCAAACAACTAGAACAGGAACAGAACCACAGAAATGGAGATCATATGGAGGGTTAGCAACAGGGACATGGGAGGAGGAGAGAGGGGGGAAGGTACAAAGAATAAATAGCATAGACGGTGGGTAGAAAATAGGGGGAGGGCAAGAATAGTGTGGGAAATGTAGAAGCTGAAGAACTTATGACACATGGACATGAACTAAAGTGGGTGGGAATGTGGGTGGGAGGGGGTGTGCAGAGTGGAGGGGAATGATGGGGGAGAATTGGGACAACTGTAATAGCATAATCAATAAAATATATTAAAAAAGAAAAAAATAATAAAATTATTTTTAAGTTCCAAGAGAGAATGAAACATGAATATGGAGTGGCTTGAGGTGCTTGAATCTAGGAGAACAGAGATTAGGGTTTCACCTGACCTAGGTATTATAGCCTCAGGAAGAGATGGTTCAGGATTAGAAATTCATATGGTGTTTGTATGTGACTGACAATATGATCGAAGATCCAATATGTAGCTTAAAACTACAGAGAAGGTCAATGTGGAAGCCATTGTTCTTGAATATCACTGTCTTTAATGACTATCACAGAGGTCTTAAAGAAATGAAGGGCATGGTCTGAAGTGCATAGTGAGAAGAAAATAGCACAACAGAATGGAGTTGGGTGGAGGATTAATACTGCCTGGGTGAAGAGTCAATATGTGTTAATGAAGTGCAGTTTGTTTTCTGTGGCCCAAAGAGACGTAAGCAGAATTCTGGGGAGTAATTGATGTCATCCAAACTCCCTAAAATGAGATGTGATCACCTAGAAATGTGGTTCTTTCACTGATAACTGAACTTCCCAAGCCCAGGTTGGGTCATTCCAAGCAGAAGTTTAGAGTGGACTCAAAGATTGGATTCAAAGTTGGGCCAGGTGACCACCTAGATAATTTATAGGATGATGACCAATGGGATACAACTGGAGAAAGTGAAAAGGGGCACAGTGATTGAAGGTTTGGGGTATATGTCTAAGAAGTAGAGTTTTGATGAACAAAGAAGTAGCTGGATTTTAGGGAAGAGGCCAAGAGTGGGTATGGGAAAAATTATTCCAGCAGTATTTAATGGTCATTGTTAACAAAACCAAAAGTTGTGGGAAATTGCATTTTTTAATAAAATGATTAAATGTATTTTCTCTAGGGAGTTTGGAGCAGTTTTCTAACTTGGCACAATGAATAAAACATGGAGGGAGGGGGTAGAAGGGGAGAGAGAGAGAGAATGAGAATGGATGGATGGATGGATGGGAGTATGTACAAGTTGCCTCCTGGATGTTTTTTCTTGTATAAGCATTATGGGGGTTAAGAAATGGAAAATCAAGTTTTTGTTACATACATAATTTTAGAATGAGAAGTCGGCATTTTATCTACTGGGACAAAAAAAAATCTCCTTCAAATTCAATGAAATTAATTCACTCTTCTCCAGAGGAAAAGCTGATGAAATTCTGTTGAGCAAGAGTCATGAAAACTGATAGTCTTCCTATATCAGTGTCCATCATGTTAGCTGGTTTCCCATGCAGTGAAGGTCCCGATAGACACTGAACTGTCTGCCAGAATAATATGGGACTCAAATTTTATCCCCTTTTAGCTAGTTTTCATTTTGTTTTAGAAAATGAGGAGCATTATTCTTCCTTTAAGAAAAATAGATCTCCCTGTGATAAAGTTTAACACTTCAGCACTTTATAAGCATTCTCCTTATCTTGCATTTGTTTGTAGGTGGGACAATTTGAAAAGGAGACTATGTTAAATATTCTGATTTTAAGCAATTAAATTTAAACTGACATGTTTAGCCACCAAGCATTAGAATGAGAGCAACTCATTTGTTGCCAAAAGAGAGTAGTTGAAGAATGTTGTGGAGCTAGACATTTTTATAGATCCTCAGAAGGGAGCAGTGAGCAGGTGAACATTTTCAGCTGCATTTTTAATCAAGATAAGCAAAAGTAAAGAGTGCTGAAAATTGACTTGACTTAGGGTGGTGAACACACAATATGATATACAGTTGATGTTTTATAGAACTGTACACTTGAAACCTATATAATTTTATTAACCAGTATCACTCTAATAAATTTTTAAAGAAGATTACAGAAAATTAACCTGATATAATTATTTAAGTTTATGTTTAAATTGCCGGTGTCTTTATGGGCATTTAATAAAAATGCTTTAAGTATAGGAATTTATTTGTGATGATTCCATGTTGTCATTGTTCTGGATTTTGGCCATTCTAATAGATGTGTAGTGGTAACATTGTTGTTTCTCTGTAGCTTTTTATTTTTCAATTTTAAAAGTGATAACATTGCAGAAGGATAGAGAAAAAAGCAAAACCTCTTAACTCCTCATCCTTAGAGTTAGTGGTCTGATGTATATCTTTCTAGCTATTTTTTAATTTATATATAAGAAAGAAATACCTTTGGCTAAGTTTACAAAATAAGAATCAGATAATTTAAACACTTTTGACGTTAATAATGAAATGTAAGAAAACACTTGGCAGTCCAGATAAATTTTTAAAGTCAAAGATAAATTTTCAGGGTGATTAATGTATTCATTAGGTATACAATTTTCAAAAGATAAAAAGGGTATTAAATAAAAAGATAAAAAGAAAGTAGTTCCTCCCTCAACTAGCTAGCTTCCCCTCACTTCTATCAGTGGGCTTTTCTGGAGGCTGTGTGAGTAAAATACATATTGCATCATGCATTTCAAACAAAGGGTAACATATCCATAATTTTGCAACTAGCTTTCCCCCCCCACTGACAGCACACTTTGATTCAATATAAATCAAAGCTTGATTTGCTAAGCTCTGAGCCTCTTGCTTCCAGGTTGCTTAATTATTTTTAGAATTAAGGAAACAAATGAACTGGGATGTCCACAGGGAGGAAAGACAGGAAGCAGAAAATACCATTAGTTACCTGATAGTCATCATTTTACCAAACGAAGAGAAGGCAATTTTCAGGAAAGCATATGGAATATGGCTCTTGATGGAGCTACGTGCCTCTTGAAGGACACACGTGGGTACCACAGGACTGATTCACGGCCAGTGCAGCTGTGAACTTCTCTTTTAATTAGGGAGGAAGCACCTGTGTGTTCTTACTTGATAAGTTTTCCTCTTCCCAGTCCAGTTTCTTCAGGGATTAAAAAAAAAAAAAAAGGCCCAACAAGTTGGAATTTAAATGTCTGTAGTGGAGAGCATTCAATATCTTAAAAAGGGCAAGAATACAGATGATCTGCTGGAAGATGAGGTGAGGAAGTTGACCTTAATGGGTGTGAATTATGGAGAGCAAGTGACGGGGCATATTGCATCCTGTGTGTTTGGATCTGTGCTTTTGAGTCGAGTGTTTATTTTACAGAATTATTGGTAAATGTTTGCAAGCTATTGATCAACTTTGAAGCTGTTGTTCAAGTTTGAACAGTATGAGGTTGTATGTTTGTTCGTTTGTTTGTTTTTTTAATTATCTCCTCTGGACTCTGGGCATTTCCTTGAGATGACACCAGCATCTCTTCATGACTTCTGGAAGGTGGCTGAGATTGGTCACACTATAAGGAGCTTTTTTTCAAGGGAGTTTTCAGCATCATTTACCCAACAGTTTGCCTGTGAAGTTCACTCTACCTTACCTGAATTGTTCTAAACATCACTTGTAGTAGTAACTGAAATATATCTTGTAAAAACAATGATTAACTACTATTTAATGACATGCCTGCTATATGCTAAGAGTGTGTAAGATGTATTCCTATGTAACCTTCACTACTTCCCAAAGGATCTGGCTGGCATTATCATCTTCATTTTTTAGATGAGGAAACTGAGGCTCAGAGAGGTGACATGCCTTGCTCAAGGTCATTCATTGAGCAAGCATTCAGCTCAGTTATGCAGTGTTGGAAGCCTGTTATGTTTGCACATACACCTTGCAAATATTCATCCAGTATAAGCAAATATATTTGACACATTTGGGTGATACTTTCTACTCAACTTGGTGATTTGTAAATTTAACGTGCTCTTCAGGCATTTGTAGAAAAGTAGGTTCAAACCCTCTTAAGGATGATAGCTCTCCCACAGTCTCAACCTAGCATCCTATGGGCAGAATTTGGACTGTACCTGTTCTGGTTTTTTGGGGGGCAGTGAAAGAGGGAAGCACTGTGTTTTAATTGAGTTGAGCATGAATGCCTCAAGGCTTGGCTTGTACCTTCAAGTTCCCCCTTAGTCCCCATAAGTCCTCATTTTCTTAGGCCCTGCTTACTTCATTCACTAAGTTTATCTGCATGGCTCATGATGGAATTTGAATTTGTGATGGCAGAAACCGTTAAATCGGGGAAATATAACACTTAATGAGATTTATTTGTTGGTTCACATTAACATTAACAAATCAATTTTTGTCCTGAAATAACCATTGCTGGTATTTACATTACTTGGTATTAAACAGTGGGTTGACTTTACTACCAATTCACTTTTAACATTTTCACAGAAGGCTTTTTGTTTGTAGAATTTTCCAACTTCTTTAAATTTGTTGAGTGTCTGTCTGCTGACCTGTGGATAGAGTCATATGGTGTATTTCCTGAAGACTGATGTTTGATTCATTCTAATAATGTGCCCTGAGGTGACTTATCATCAGGGCATCTACTGAAGAAAAACAAATGAAAGCAAGTCGGTTGTTTGTTCATAAGCATTAGTTGAAAAAGGAGGGTCTGTCATTTTTTTTTCTCTCTCCTCCTTCCTGCCTTTATTTCTTTGCCAGTTGATGGTCCAGCTTAAATAAATTCCATTCTGGCCCCACGTAATTATCTTCTAAATTATCAAGGTTCCTCAAGGGCTCTGGGACTCCTGGACTGGACAACCTGGGGTACAGGGTCAGTGGTGAGACTCCCTGCACCACTGTTTATGGATAATACTAAATGTGGTATATTTTGAAGAAATTTCTGTTCCATGTGTTTTCTTTAAAAAAAAACAAAACAAAACAAAACAGATTTTACCTACTTATTTTTAGACAGAGGGGAAGGGTGGGAGAAAGAGAGGAAGAGAAATGTCAATGTGTGGTTGCCTCTCATGTGCCCACTACTGGGGACCTGGCCTGCACCCCAGGCATGTGCCCTGACCAGGAATGAAACCGGTGACCCTTTGGTTCACAAGCCTGTGCTCAATCCACTGAGCCACACCAGCCAGGGCTGTTCCTTGTATTTTCATCTTTAAATATCTTCTGCCACATTATTAGTGTGTTTCCTATGAAATACTTGTCCATAGGATGTGCTATACAAATACGTTTGGGAAATGGTTTTTATTCTAATACCTACTTAGGAATTTGAAATATAAGATGTTAAAGGCTCTGAGCAGGAGCATATTTAAGGAACATATTTAGTTTGCCTAACACAGTGTCACTCAAACTTAATTGACCAGAGAACCTGCTGTAGAATCTGTACTTTCTGTACACCACCTTCTATCCTACAAAACAACCTGTACCTATTAGCTTTCTACAGCGCATACTTTGACATTGCCTCTCTGTAGAAATTGCATAAAAGCATGAAACCATTTCTTCATTTTTTGGAGGGGGCAGTGGCCTAATTCCAGTTTCATTTCAATGGACATATTTTATGAAGTGCAAGTTTGTCAAATATGAACCACCTTTTTTTTTCCAGCTAAGAAATTAAAGGTTTATTTTTAAGGAAATGGTGCCATGCCTGGAGTCACAGGTGAGCTCATGCTCAAAGACCTGGCTCCTTGATGGCTTCCAGGGGAAAATCATTAATCATAGTGGCTAAATGAGTCCGAGTGGCTAAATTGGCTCTGTGGATTGGCTGGGGCCAGGTTAGGGAGTACTTGATCATTGTATCAGGTCTTGATGTCAGCCATGACATTGTTCTGTCTGGTTTTGTGAGTGTGTGGTCCGTAGGGTGGTTCTGCTTTCTCGGGCCTGGGGTTGAAACACGGCTGAAGTCAAGATGTACCTGAGGCTTTGTTCTTAAGACAGTTTGATGCTGATCAGAATCTGATATCTTAAGGGCTTAATGATTAAGGAACGGAGTGGTTGAACAGAAAGGAGAAAGTCATGTTAAAGAAAGGAGTTTCTGAATGGTTACAGTTGCCCCATTTCTTTTGGTCATTCCTCACTCTTGGGGATTATAGGGCAACTGGGTCCAAGTTCAATCAAAGGTGAGGGTTAGTTTGTAGATCAGGTCAGATTTGTCTGCCTATCATGCCCCTCTTATCTGGCTTTTACCGTCTCAGTGTGGTTCCTGAGCCTCAGAGGGAGCATTGTAGGTGTTTAGTTTAAAATATGAACAATTATTAATTAAGAATTGAAATTAAAGTCTTGGTAGTATTCACAATGTCTATGCTAAATAAAAGCTTCATTCTTCATGATGTCTGGTGGGTGACATCATCAGGTGATATGGGGACTGTGTTTCTCTTTTGTTGACTTGTAATGACTTATAACTGATGCTGCAGTGTATGGCATGTTAGACACACTTGTGTAAATGCCAACTTAGATGGACCTTCTCTGCCTCCTCTGGATGTATTTGTTCTTGTGGTTGTAAATCTTTCCCACATAAAATACTTTCCTTTGAGTCTCATTGTAATCCTGTGAGGCAACTAAAAAAATGTTTCCCCATTGTGTAAGGAAACGGGTCCAAGGAGATGAAGTAACTTGGTGTGTTAGTTCAGTGAATTAGGTTTTCTAGATGCAGGTGCCCATTCTCTAACTCGACTTGTTGTGTGAGTTGAAAAATACATTTATGTTACCCAATTTTTTAAAAGCCACAAGTCAGAATTTGTTACTTTTGGGCACTTTAAGACAAAACAGGGAGCTTGACTAAAACCAGATGTGAGTTATTTTTAAGCATACCCAAATCCAAATGATCAAATACGAATTATACTCCACTTGCAGTAGTTTTTAATGCCTGGCTGCTGGGTTCTTCCCTCCCTGCTGTTTCTGTCTCTGACTCCACCACCGCCTGGTTAGAGCAGCTTACAACCCAGTCCCAAAGTCTGGGAACATGGTATGTAAGATTCAGGCAGCACAACTCTCTCTTTCTCTCTCTCTTTTTTAAAGAGGACAAGTTAAAAAAATTTTTTTGTTGTTTAGCTGAAATAATGGACTATTGCATTTAACTCTAAATAGTTTCTAAGACAGGGCTCAAGGACCTTCAAATAGGCAGAGTTTCATAACCAGACCCAAGAGATGATATGGTTTTGGTTATTAATAGTCAGTCATGAAATAAAACTTCCCAAGGTACAATTACTTTCAGCCCTCCCCTCCCCACCCTCTCCCCACATCAAGTATTATCTTTATAGTGGTTAGGAGTTTAGGTTTTTTAGGGGTTTGTCCATTTAGTAGCTCAGTATGTGGGACCTTGGGTAAGTAATCTCTTTTTAGCCTTAGTGTGCTCACCTGTGAAATGGGACAACTCTTCCTATCTTGTGTGCCACTTAGCATAGTGCCTTATGTATAGTAAGTACTTAGTCATGGGAAATTTAAAAAAAAAAAACACCTTTTATCACCATCTAGGAGGCAAATTCAGTGCTGGAAAGTCACAAGTCAATGGGCTATAAAACAAAATTATGCTTTTGTATTTTATTTGGAAACATGGGGTAAATGAAAAGTAAGAGTACATGATAGGACTTACACAGTTTCGAGGAGAGAGGGTCATGGTGTTAGGTTAGTAGCTTTGAAGGACTTGAAAATAATCAAGGGCTGGGCTTTTGTACCTAGGTACAAGAACGACCTTGGTCAGCATGTGAGTTTTAGATACTTTGGTTGCAAACAGCCCTGAAAAATCTACCCTGAATCTACTCTAAACAAACAAACAAACAAACAAATAAACAAACAAACAAATAAATGTGTTAAAAACAAATAATAGGAACAAAGGATAGATTATAGAGTCTGAGAGACGCTAGAAAAATGGGAACAGAAAGGTAGAGAGAGCTGGGCAGCTCCAGTCTGCTGGGTGGAGGGGAGCTGATGTACCATCTCTGTCAAGTGCCCCCTGGAGGATGAATCTACGCCGATCATTTTCTATTTGAGATTAAAAATACATGAACAAATGTTCGAATTGTTCAGCTTGTGTAAAACTCCCATGCAGAGCAGCTTGCCTGCTGGTCCCACAACCCATAGCCAGTGAAGAAAGGATATTTTCTTTGAACAACAGTGGCTTGCTTCTACTGGGAGAAGGGAAATGGATGTTGGATAGCAGTGGTCCACCATGTATAAAAGAAACCTAAAAGCAGAGATTCATCCACTATGGTGGATAGATGATGCACAGATATTTCATTCTTGATCAGGATGTTTGTGTCTAGAGGATAATGGAAGGATGGAGAGGTAGTTTGGGATTATGTCCTGAGGGTAATGGGAAGCCATTGTAGGGTTTTGGTGGAGGTTAAGGGTCATTTCCTGTTTTTTTTTTTTTTTTTTTTTTTTTTAATAGCAAGCTATTTTAAATAGTTTTAGTAAGTAATATTCTTTTCTTAGGTTGGTTATCATTTTCCCTAGCTACCTCATATCTCTGTGTCCCCTGTCATATTAGTTTTTGCTGATTTACTTATTGTTTTTCATGAATTTCTTTTTTTTAATCTTCACTCTAGGATATGTTTATTGAGATGCTTATTTTTTGTTTTGTTCTGTTTAAGAGAGAGGAAAGTGGCAGGGGGGGAGAGAGAGACAGAAAGAAAGGGAAAAGTCCATGTGAAAGAGAAACATCGATTGGTTGTCTCCCACATGCGCCAGCTGGGGATGGAATCTGCAGCCTAGGTATGTGCCTTGACTGAGAACTGAACCTGCAACCTTTTGATGTATGGGACAACATTCCAACCAACTGAGCCACCCAGCTAGGGCTACAGAGATTTTTTTAAGGGTGTTTGTTTTTACCCTGGATAGTACATTTGACAGATTTGTATATTGTCAGCACAATATTGTTGTGTGTTTTTTTTTTTTTTTTTTTTTTAACATATTTGTTTTGAAATAACTGGTGTATTTTTTTCTCATGGGGATACAAATCTCCTTCCAACTTTGACGTTCCCAGTTGTATCTCTTGACAAAAGTACTCCTTAAGTCTTCAGATTTATTTATTGTTTTATATTGTTACTCAGTATATAATTTCTCCAAACACAGGCCTATGTTTTTGAGTTTGTGTTGTGTAGGTATTATCTGGCTTTGCTTATCTTGTTTGGAATCCACAAACTTCTGAAATAAAGCTGACAGCAGCTGCTTTGAGAAGAGGTGGGCTGTAGAACACCCTTTCCACACTAGCACTTCACTGCAGAAGAGAGATTTTGTACCTGTGAGTACAGTTAGAGGGTGGTCTCATGAGGAGGGCAGGCACAGCCATCAGAAAATATCCTGCAGTAAGAATTCACACACTCTCCTTGGAAACGGTCACATTTGAATGTGCTTTCTAGTTGTACATGGGGTTGGCATTGTAGAGGGCCATCTCTAGAAAATGGATCATTTTGTCAAAGCTGGAAGTCATCCTCTGTATTTTAAAATCATAAACTTACCATTTTTATTAAAACATTGATGTGCCTCAGCATAGCATGCTGGAGAAAGAGCAGGCTCTGCATTTCAGCTCATGTGTTACAGATGGAAATGAGGGGCCTGTGAATGGTCGATACGGCCAATAACGGAGAGAACCTTCTGATGATAAGGTACCCGGGAAAGTGACCCTGAAGAGTCTGTTGGAAAGACTAATCCAAGTTTTCTGGAGAGGGAAGTTGTACAGGGAGTCCTCATACACTTAATGTTGGACAGGTTAGTTATCAGTTTCCCTATTTCATAGAGGGGGCTATACTGGAGATAATTTGTAGCCACAGTGAAAAAGTCATTCCTTTTAGAAACATTAAAGTTTGTCATGGACAATATTGGTGGAGGAAAGAGTGTTAAACAGCAGGAAGAAGGACTGGTGTTTTGTTGTTTGGAGGACATTTTCTGGGTGCACTGCCTTTGAGTGCTTCTTACTGTGTGCTACACATGCGCTAGCAATCTCACCAACATTCTGTCTCTTTTATTTTAGCTTTATTTCCTTCAGGGTATGTTTGTTTATGATATGTGTGGCATCTGGTTTATTTATTGTGTTAATTTTGATTCTTTTTTCCTTTAAGTTGGGCTCATGTGGAGGTTGCATGTCCAATAGCTGAGAATCTCAGGTAGCGGTACACACTTGAGAGCAAGTAAAGCAGAGGGTGACAGGATATTCCCAGAAGGCCTCTTTAAGGAAGTGATGTTTGAGTTGAGACACAAATACGGTTCCAGCCCAGGTACATGGACATTTGAAGAAAGGGTGAATGCAAAGCAAATGACAAGTGTCAAAGCTTTGAGACGGGCAAGTCTGAAAAAGTCACTGCATGTTTGAGGAAAGTAATTGTGGTGGAGAAAGAATAGCTTGAGACAGGCTTAAAGGACAGTGAAGTGAAGTTACCCATTAGGATTGCTGGTGATGTTGAATGAGGTTCAGGGCTGGACCACGTGAAACACCAGGTCTGTTGAAGACTTCAACCTGAAAATGTTAAGTCTTTTGGTTGACCATTTCCACAGAGCAGAGTAGTCTAGATTTTAAAACAATATTTGTGCTTGCTTTTAATATGTCCTCCTTGCTTTAAAATTTGCTTATATTTTGTTAGCTGAAGCTTGACTGGCATATCTGTTACAAGATCTAGGAAGGCAGATCTAGGAAGGCAGTGGAGTGAAAACAGTTTGCAGGTGGTGACCTTCAAAGGATTTGGTGCTAGAGCCCTCGGTTGGAGTCTGACTGCTTTCACTGAGGACCTGTAGGACTTCTGATAAGTAATTTTACCTCTCTAAGGCCTCAGTATGTAAAAAGATAGTGATATCCATCCACCTTACACTGGTTATCTGAAAGAGAAATGGGAATAACTTATATAAAGTGCTTATTATTAACAATATTACATAACATGCCATATTGGAAACCAAAGGGAGATAAGTAGTAATATTCTTAGTGGTTTGAAACATATGATTAAGGGCCCTCTGTAGAACTAATATTATTTGTAATCAAGCTGTTTTTTTTTTTTAACCTTCACCAAGTGGAGACTGTTCCTACGGTTTTGTTTTGTTTTAAGTAAACAAGAGACAAAATTCATTGTACTGAATTTGTGGGTCAATGCTAGAGACAATAGGGAAATCTCATTTTCCTCACCACAATTCTAGTGTGGAAGTACATTATGAAGTTCTCCTTTTTAAAACTTACTAGGAAGACCACTTTGGCTCAGATCATACTTAAACTTTTCTTTGTTTTTTGTTTGGTAAAACAAACTTTTTGTTTGGTAGTTCCTTTGAGAGCTTAATGAAAGCATTGTCTTCTGTGGATACTGAAGAGGCAGCATGGGCCTGGGAACTCGGGGGATATGGTTCCCTCTGCCCATTGCACCTCTCCCTCGCTATGCAGAGCCCTTTGCCACAACTCTCTGGTCTTCTTGCTGTCCTTCAGACGGGGCTGGAACCTTTCCTTTGTTCCGTGTCTAATCCTAATGCTTCTTTAAGCCTACCCCTGGTGCTTCCTTCTTCACGAGGCCCTCATTTGCTCCTCTGACCCACCCTGATCACTCCCATCCCTGAATTTATTTTAGGCCATGCGTCTCCCCTTCCTACTCCACTCTACATCAGTGATATTTTCTCTTAATGTAAGAAGCTATCATTATTAACACATGCCTTCATGATAAGCATATTTTCAGGGAGAAGAATGACACACCTCTGCATTATCAGGTAATGCCAAACGCATGTTTCAGTACAGCAACATTAAAAAAACCAAGCAAACACAAGTAAGGTTATGTTTTTAATCAGGAAATACTTTGTGCACAAACCACTCCAGAAATTTCATCATTGTAAGAACTCTCAGAGAGCTTTTCCTTGTACCCAGAAGCAGCAGTGGTTGGTAGACTTACATTTTGTCGTTTCCCTAAACCCTCTGGGCAGTGCTGCGCTGAGCATCTCTGTAGACCCCGCCAACTGTTTTTCTTAACCGTGCACAATGTATAAATACAGAAATTGAGTGTCAGCATTTAGAAATTTAATAATACTTTCACAGAGCAATTGTGTGTCTGTTGATTTTAATAATAAAAATAATTATGAGTTTGTATTTTTGTTTTTCTAGTAATTCAGTTTTACTGTACGTTGATATTTTTGAAAACAAGAAACAACTGGTTCTTGCCCACCAATAGTTTGAGAAGGAGTTGTCTGAAGTGGTGGTTTTCAACCCTGGCTGCACATGTAGGCCCACAGAGGGGAGCTTGAAGGATCTCCCTGTGCTAGGGGACTTACTGCATGTTAATTAAATCAGAACCTTGGTGATATATAACCCAGGCATCAGTGTTTTTTTTCCTCTGAAAGTATCTTTTTCAGGCTCCCCTTCTTACTGTAATGTGTGGTCGAGGGGGAGGTTCTCTGTATAGTGTATCTGACATTTTGCTTAGGGTTGGGTATTCTTGCTGATTTCCATAAAAGACGGAACTATTTTTTCCCGTTACCTGCTTAAGCTATGTCTCAGAATGCTAACCAAAGAGGAGATGGGAAGCTTCTGGAGATGGTTACCACCACCTTGCTTGTCTCTTCACCCTTATCATGTGCCAGCTGCTTCATATACACTTGGGAATCAGCTCATATGCCTGCCCTCATGGGGCTTCTGGTGTAGGGGGGTAGGGAGATGGGGTGTAAACCTGGTGTGAACCACATGGCTGTGGGCCTGTATGAGGCAGGGTGGTTTAAGACCTGGAGAATGAGAAAGAGCTAGAGATGGGAATAAGAAAGAAAGGGCACTCTGGGCTGAGGGATGGTGGGAACAAAATCCTAGAAGTGGATGGACCTTGGAATGTCGCATGAGGTTAGGCCCAGGGAGAATGGTGGGAACTGGATTAGGAAGAGCAGTAGAGGACAGACCACAGGGCCTTGAAGGCCATTCTAAGGGATTTGAAATTTGTCCAAAGGGCAGTGGTCGGCTGTTGGAGGACATTAAGCAGGCAGTGGGCTTCTCATCCCCCAGGTTGTTATCTCTAGACATTGAATAGCCCTTTGGAGATGTGGTAGGTGAGAAGGGCCTTGAGACTGGATGGTCTTGTTACCCTTCTAATCCTGAGACTCTGATTTCAGGTCAAGCAGACTAAATAGAAGATAAAGCAGTTAAGATCACTCTGGCCCTCGCCAGCTCTCTTTGCTGCGTACTTTGTGGAACTAAAAGCCATCAATGTGATTGTGTTTCTGTGCTGTCTGGGATTAGTTGGAAAGGTGAGAGCTGAATCCAAAAGCTCTTACACAATCTAGGTGACTTCCCAAAGACTGTACTTCTTTCTAATTTGCTAGATGTACATGGTTTCAAAGAATATTAAATTATTTTCTATGCCTGATTTTAGGCAAATTGAAAGCTAGGCTATTTATAAAGGACATTTAGGAACTTTGAATAAAGCAAACCTATTGGCAAGGAATAAAAACAAAAACCTTTCAGAAAGTACCAGATGTCCAGGGAAGGATATGTGTGTGTGAGTGAGAGTGAGTGTGTATGTGTGTGTAGACTTTCCTAGATTGCATTGTGCTTAATAATGACATTTCATGACTGTTTTCTTTATGCTAGGAATTTAATTCTTATTTTGCCCTGTGAGGTTGACACTGCTATTTTCCTAATTTGTGGATGAGGAGACTGTACCCTAGAGAGAAGTGGCTTGCCCAAGGTCACACCCAACTAGGAAATGGCATAGTCATAATGCAAACCCAGGTCCCACAGTTTGAACTCTTATCCACTCTTCCTGCACTGTCTTTAGACTTCAGTCAAAGTGACCCTGGCTGCATGTGGACAAATTCCATGGCTGTTGTTACCCAATTGACCCTGTGACCTTGTTGGACCCATTTAGTGACCCCAAAGACCTCTTTGGCTCCCTTCCTTTGATCTTTAATTTCTAATTCTCATAAAGCTCCTTAGGGCAATTTTAGTTTTTACTCATATTTTCCTAGGTTAATAGTAATGTTAGGAGGTGGACACCACTGGTCTGGTCTATTCTTAAACTGGAAATGAGAATGTGGTTCTCCGATGTTGGGGAGCATGCTCAGTTTGCTCTACTCAGGTGCCAACAGAGCTCACGCAGTCCTACCCCTTTTGCAGAGTTTCTGGAGGTGCCCTGGACACCTCTTCCTAATTGGAATAAGGGGGAGGGAGCCACAGGCAGGTGCAGGTAAGAGACTCGGAGCTCAGAGCTCCTCTGTTTCTTCACAGCCAAACTTGGCCCTTCTGCTTGTGATTCCTGCAGGCCCTGGGTGCTTCCTGCAGGAATGAATGACTCCATAGGGGGTTTATTTTACTTAGTCAAGGGGCCTGGGCTACTCCTTCCTTCCAAAGTCTCTGTCTGGGCTGCTGACTCCTTGCATTGCTAGGAATTTCATTGTGAAGGAGCTATCTTGGTTCCTTCTGTTGTTTTTCTACTCTTTTAAAGTTGGGGCTCATTTAGAGGGTGTCAGTCTGTGGCTCCTGTCCTCGTTAGGCACTCTGGGGGTCAGAGCAGTGTTGGGGAGACCAGTACTCTGGGAAGATCCGCTCAGAGCTGTGGGAGAGTTTTCTCCTTCAATTTTGCTTGTCTGCCTTCCTTTTGTGTGTATAATACTAACATTCCAACCTGTGAGACTGTTCAGTAACAGAAGCAAACTGAAATATTCATCCCCTACTGTCATTATATTAGAAGTTGTCATTCATTCATATCAGAAAATTCTCACAAAGGGATTTATTGTTGTATTATTATGTATTTAGTGTCTTCGTGAAAAATTTGGTATGTTGACCTTTTGGAGGGAACAGTCTTGTGAGTGCTTCTGTGTGGTAAAAGTGGTGTTTTTTTTTTTTTTTTTTTGTAAGAATGACTTTTAAAACTCAGTAGATATCTCTTGAAGCAGAATGAGCATGCACTAGTAAAACAAATAATAATTGGAACTCTGTGGGATAGCAGGCAATTGTGGGAGGTTTTAGGCATTCTTGGATATATAAATGCAAATTCATGGAGGTCGCTTAGGGAATGAGAATAGTAGAATTAGTTTATACAAAATTTACCAGTTTCCCCAGAAACTGAGGATTGGACCAGAGCCCTGGTATAGCCTGAATAGCAGTTATTTGTGTATGTATTTAGATGATTTTCCCCATTCTGAGCTTAACAGAAATATTTTTCAAAATGAAGAAAACCTTGCCATTGCAGTTCTTTATATTCCATGGTGTTAGCAAGTGGTGAGTGAGAGAATGTTTTTAATTGAAATCTCAGAACTTTATCTCAGCCAACTTTCAATTGCTTCCCTGTACAGCATTTTGCCAGAGTTTCAAACAAGACTGTGCAAGGAAGGAAAAGAATGTGGTATTCGCAGATACTAAAACACTGTGAAAACAACTGATATTCTCGCCAGTTTAGTCACTCCTCTGATATTCCACAGAGGATGAACAGAACTGTAATTGGTATGTTCTCCCTCAGTTCCCATTTCTCCATTCTGGCCCTGCATGGTGTGTGCCTCATCTGCTCAGGGCCACCCTGGAACAGATTTGCCCTTCCTCTTCCTGTGGCCTCATCTTGTTTTTTTCTTCTCTGTTGATTATTTTTGTTATAGAGTCTTCTGTGTAGGACCCTGAGTTGCAACTTGTGTAATGCTCTTGGGCCCAATATAAAGAGGGTATATACAAGTATTTTATGGACATATGATACCTCACGGATACCCAAGCTTCGGGATATAGTCAAGCCTTAGAAATACCCTTGGACCCAGGACTTTGGCCTTACCAGTTTTTTCTGTAGGTGTCTGTCTTTCCCCCCATAATGTGCTCTTGCTTCATTCTTCTGTTTTCTTTTATTTTTTTTAATGTATTGATTTTAGAGAGAGAGAGGAAAGGGGGAGAGAGATGTGAGAGAGAGGAGGAGGAGAGAAAGAAACATCAATATGTTGTTCCACTTATTTATGCATTCATTGGTTAAATATTCTTCTCTTAAAATAGACTATCTACTGTAGCAGCACCTGGCTGCCCACAGCTCCCAGCATACATTTCTTCCTCTCATGGTCTCGGCCAGACTGAGACTGGAATCTTTTAGTCCTTGTTGTAAATTTCAGGGGAGGGGCTCTGATTGGTACGTAAGGGCCAGGATCAACAAACTACCAATATAGTGAGTTCCATGTAAATATGGTGGCCGGATGTGTGTCTCTTGGAAGTGTGTCTGTTGTACCCAGTAGATAGGAGTGCAACAATGGCTAAGAAATTGGGGGATGGGGCATTTGCCCAGGAACTACACTGTGGTTTTTTCCACAGTTGGGTTTTATCCTTGTTTGTTGGACATCTTACTAAGTTCCTTCCCACCCCAATTCCTACTTTAGAACCTAGTCAAGCAATAGTATTTATGTGCATGGTGTTGGGCAACCAGATATGGCAAATTAATTGTGCCTAGTATACTATTACTAAGTGAGCATTTATTGAGTACCTACTATATGCTAAGCCCTGTTTCACATCTAAAATTAGACAACTAATTCATGCCTCATTTCATTTTCATCTGCCCCTTTATAACGTCTTTCCAGTGATAACCCTGTGTTTTCTGTCTGTTTCTCACCCATATTTATTATAGTGAGTGAGAAGTCATTTGCAGGTTGGTTAGTGATATTTGATTTATACCTTTCTTTTCCTGGATAGTGGGTATGATTTTTAAATAGTTAATGAATACAAAGCTGATCTGAAATTCTTTCAGACCTAAATTTAATTATTCTCTTTGATCTAAGCATACAACTGATTAACTGCAAGATGTGTGAAAAACCTCCCTTTTCCTTTTTCTTTGAAAGCAAGATGTGGATTTCTGTGGCTTTAGGGCCATTTCAGTCTTTGGGCATAGAAGTCTTTGGACTTGACCAAACCTTATATGGTATCTAGAAAATTAAAGCATCAGTGAGAATTTGTTTTGATTTGTATTTTTTAATCCACTTTAATCTGCCTTTGGAAGTCTAATTCAAAATGAAAGCAAGTTAGGAGAAGTATACTATAATTTGTGTTAAAAATCTCTGTGGGTCATTGGTATGTGTTGTGTAAGGAGAATTAACATTGGTGCCAAGGTCCTTGCTATAAATTAATTTTCCAACATAAAAAATAAGGACAGTGGGTAATTGTTTCTTCTCTTTCCAGTCTTTCTCATTGTATTCCTCTGGTGTTGCTGTCTGTAAGGGATTTTAACCCAGTCATGTCAAAGTGATGGTGGTTTTGGCATGGGTGACATTTCCATGATTTCTCAGCACCCCGGAAGGGATCTCTTTTTTTCCTGAGGTTGACATTTCTTCTCTGTCTTCCTGTGATCTGTTTTCATTTCATGGTAAGCCTGATTTCTTCAGACGAATGATCATAGAGGTACATATTATTAGTAAGAGTTATGGAGAGAAAATGGACTTAATAATTGTGAACTTCCTGCCTTTAATGATTGCTTTCATGGAGCTGAATCTTTTCAGTGGGATTTCACAGTGTGAATGCATTTTCTGTTTTCGAAAGACATATTGACAATGTATGGCTTTGTCATTGGCTACTGTTGTTTTTATTTGTTGTTCTAGGTCACTATATTTTGGGGAACTATGGATAATAAATATTTCAAAATAGTAATAGGAACTTCTGCTGAAAGGAATCATACAAAGGAAGGAGCCATCAACTCACTCCTGTATTCAGTACTTACCAACAATTTGAATTTCATGTTATCTTTTTGTTTTTGTTGTGTGGTCATACATACACACACACATATATATCAATGCATGTACTTAATCTTTACATGTAAATGCCTACTTTGTATGATGCCACACTAAACTTCTTCTATTTTATTGCTTTTCCTTAGGTGTGTGTAGTAAAGTAATATTTATCCTCATCTTTTCTCCCCATACTCTTTTTGAAAAAGAGTTTTCAATGAGCTATTATTTGGGAAGAATAAGGATTTGATTTTGTATGGCATAATCAACATGGGATTTCTGGGTGAAAACACATTGCTAAAATAGATATTTCGAGGATACCTTTTGAACAGGAATTCTGCAGAAAGAATAATTGCACTTGACTGGTATATCAAACTTTCTGGATGATGGTTAGGCTATTTGAAGCATTCATTCTTAAGAGTTCTACAGAAAGAAAGAGCTACTGATGGCTTTTTATTGAGTTAAATATTTGGATTTGGGCTCCTGAAAACAGTACACTTTTACAAGTGCTCTGTGTGAAAGCGTGTTGGTGAAATGCTTAAATCAGAGGTGTCACACTCATTTTCTCTGGGGGGCCACATCAGCCTTGTGGTTTTCTTCAACAGGCCGAATGTAGGGTGGAGGGCCAGATTTGGCCCATGGGCCTTGTGTTTGCCACCTGTGGCTTGAATGCTTTCTATTAATTTTCTAATGCAAAAGAGTACTGCATGTTTATTACAGAAATATTAGAAAAAATAGATAAAAAATCACCTGTAATTTGACCCATCAAATATAACCAGTGTTACCCTTTTGGGATATGTTATTCTAGATATATTATGTATATGTATATAAAATTTAAATTAAAATATGTACATGTTGCTACTTGAATTTCTGTTTCCTAATATCATGAATATGTGCCTTGTCAAAAAAGAAACCCAAGTGGTTTTACACCGTCATTTTTAAGGGTTGCTTAGTGTGCCGTGGTATGCACATGCTATGTAACTACTGCCTTAGTGTTGGGTACCTTAGTTGTTTCAGGTTTTCATGTTTTAAGTAACTTTGTGATGAACACCCTTGTAGCTAAGTCTTTGTGCAACACAATAATTTTCCTGGAAGAGCTTCCTAGAAGCAGAATTTCTGAGTCCAGGACTTTGATGTGTCTGCTGTCAATAACTTTCCCTTCGGCACTGGGCGTGGTTGTGCTCTTATTGTAGTGACTCTTGTTGTTGTTGTCATTATTTAACATCCTGATGGCTTCACTTTTGTGACTGGAACCTCAGTTTCCTTCTGTGCCTAAATGTGTTTATTACTCATGTGTGAATTTGAGATCTATTCCAACATTTGCCTTTTGCCCATTGACTTTAGGGAGACAAATACCACAGCTGGTAGAGATGTGGTCTGTGTGCAGCTTCCCGCTGTCAGCCAGGCTGTTGGGTGTCATTGATCTGATCCCCTCTGAGCATCCGATGTTCATGAGTGTTGCAGTGGGAGTGAGTCTGTGGTCCTCTCTGCCCCAGAGGAGTCCTGAGCAAGTGTTTCCATCTCTGAACAGCCTGGGCATCTCTGGGCTTCAAGGCAGCTAGGGAATGCTGAATAAATAATTGGTTTCCAGGGAGATATTCAATGCTATTGTTGAATATTCTCTTGGGCTTAGTACCAATTATCATTGAAGAACTCTTTCAGAGGATAAAAGTGTTTAGTGTTTTGATAGCAGAGATGGGCACTGTTTTTCAAGATTAACTTGAAGAGAGGTTTGGCATAATTTTGGAAGAAGCTTCACCATCTAGATGACTTTGTTTTGATTTTAGTCATTAACTACCCACTTGGCACTTCAAACTATATATAATTAATTTAGGTTAGGTTATTCCCATTCATAAAGAAAGGTGTAGGACAGGTGGTCATAAGTCATATCACAATTCTTGTAGGGGTGTGGAAAGAAAAATCCGATTAATGTTTGAAGACAAAGGGAATATTTACTATGCCTTGCCTTCTGGAATGAACGATAGTAATTTTGAGAATTCTGGTCTCTGGCTCTGAGGTGGTGTTTTATTCTGAATCCTCAAGATGTTACTTGATCAAATCCAGACCAATAAATGCTGTGTGTTTGTGTTGTGTTCTTTAATATCTTGGTCAAGGTGTTGGGTGGAGTAAAAAGGGATTGAAAAGAGGCACTGGGTTTTTAAAGAAGCAGTTCTGCCTCTCTACTTGTTTTGAGCCCATCAAGGGAGCCAGAGCTGACGCTGGCACTGGACTCACCCCAATGGTGAAATAAAGGATGGATGGGCTTACTGTCAAATTATGGAAGAACGTGTACATACTGCCCAGTCCCCCAGGAACATCACAGATACCTAAAAAAGAGGTGTCTTGATTTGTTGTAATAAATACATTATCAAATGTCTCTATTTCCCATCATTGTGATTATTAGTCCCATTTGGAAATGTTACAACAATGGGTGTGTGTTATTTTGACCTCATGTGAAGGTTCCATAACAACAGTAAACATTTACATTGCAGGTTTTCAAAAGACAACAGTTCCGGGTGAGGTAAGCGCCCTTGGCCTGCAGTAAAGATGTGTTGTGCAATTTCCCTTGCCAAAAGAGACACTCCTAGCTGGGACTGGCACTTTCAAGGCTGTCAACGGTGATGACTGAGAACGCCCCTTTTCGACTTGTCATCAGATGAGTTGGCTCATGGGGTTGCTTGAGCATGTCCACCATTGGATGATGGCACTGCTGTCCTTGGTGGTTCCTGTTCATTTCAAGGACTTTAGTTGCAGAATACTCTTGATATTTATTTCTCTTTTATTACACCAATCCTTACTTACAAACAAATAGGCTTAGTATTGATAAAGCTAAGTATGTAATAGGATTTCTAATTGCTAACCTTCCAAAATGTGGTAATTCATATTTGGATATTCTTTTAACATAACTTTTGTGGGATGATTTAATTTTCTTTATTTTTTAAAAAACATACATGTATCCTGACTTTCACCGAAGTAGAGCACATTTTCAATGACTTGTTTTACAAATGATGTAATGGAAATCCCACAGGATTTGGAGTCACACAGGCTTGGTTTAGCATCTTAGTATCATGGCTTATTAATTGTGTGACCTTGGGCAACTCAGCCTCTGAAACGATTTTTTCGTTCATTTTTAGGAATCATGATATTCATTGCTTTTTTAGGGATTATGGCAGAAATTGAGTTAAGTGACAACATACTCTTCTTACAGAGTGACTTGGGCACTGCTTCTGGGAATGAACAGGGTGGTGGTGTCTGTGTTTTTTCTCTTTGAATATGGGGGTTTTTGACTATGGTGGAAGTGGCACTATCCAAGAGAGGATTGTACAAAGGGACATGTCTTTTCCCTAATGGTCTGGGGACGTTTGATTTTGGAACATAGCCAGCAGGCTGCGAGGAAGCTGAAGCAGACTCATGGAACACATTGCCATGGAGGGGTTTCATTGGCTATCCCCTGCCAAGGCCCTGGAGGATTCTAGCCCCTGGCTGTTGAGTTGCCTCTTCTTCACAGCGAATGCTCCAGGAACCAAGGAGCAGAAATGAGACATTTCCACTGTGCTCTGTACAAAATCCTGAGTCAGAAGTCATGAAAGATAAAATTATTGTTGTCTTTGAAAATAATTGATGTATAATTGACACATAATATAATTTTATGTGTACAGCATAATGATTCCATATTTGAATATATTATGAAATGATAACCACAATAAATGTGTGTGTGTATGCATATAGTTACCATACTTTTTTAATGGACCGCACAAGATGGGCATTAAGATTATAACCTGTTGAAAGCTGTAAAGCTTATTGGCACATTTGGCTTTTCTATAAGGAACATTGTAGTGCACATCCTTATGCATGCGTGAACATCTTTGTACCTACTCCTGTGATTGTATGCCCATAGATTTACATTCTACTTCTGCTTTTGGTTTTAGCTCTGGTGGCACCTTCTCCAGGCAGTCTTACCCAGTAGCCTCTTCCAGATCCTCCCGCATCTCCTTTCTTCCCGGTTAAGTGCCTCTTTTCATGCTTCCTTTTTTTGTACCACACATATTTTTATTAAAGTATGTCTACTTTATTTTCGAGCCCCCCACCACGAGTTCTTTGAGAGTAAACATGGCTTCCTTTATATTTATAGCCCCACATGACACATCATAGATGCTTAGTACATATTAGTACATAGTAATTCATTTGTATGTAATTCATGTGATTCATAGATCCTGCATATGAGCGTATAGATGGATGGACAGATGGACGTTTACTAAAACCAAAGTCTCTGTGTCTAACTTTGCCTCCTATTCCTTCTCTTGCATAACACAAAGTTTAATCAGAACATGGATATTTCATCTTGAGGTTTATATTTCTATTTTTCTGGCTTTATTTTCTTCAGCTTGTTGGTTAAAATTCAGGGAGGTATTTCTGATACCCTTTCACTAAGTTAAGGGAAAATGTCAATGTGATGGTTTGAATTGTTCAAAGTTGTATTGTTTGTTGATAGTGTAGTACTAGAAAAGTGAGTAATAAAGTATTTTAATGTCAATGCCAATTTATTAAATCCTCACACATTTTATTCTACTTAGCCATTTCTGACTGCCTTTGGTATGTGTTAAGAAGTATATATTTATTTTATTACCAGTTTAATGAGATGAAATTCAAAAGGGGTGGTACTCCATAATTGTTATCCGGTGACTTTGAATAACCTACACCTTTGTTTTCCTCTGGTTGCATAGAAAACAGAATGTTGCCCATTCTACTGATTCCAAGGCATGCATTAAAAAACCGGAGAGCTCAGTGGTGGGTTTCCTGGCCTTTGGAGCCTATTGCCCTGTGGAGTTAATGAATGGAAATTTACCCAATACTTTAGCTCTCAATAGATGATGATGGCCATTATTATTTTTCTTTTCCTTATTTGGAATAATTTTGCATTGTCATTGTTATTTTAAGGCCTCTCAAGTTAAACTCTTATGTTTTCCTGACATTGAAATATGATGTTTGTGTCACGTTGCAGCTCCCTGGTGAGTGTTACTCCTCTGCATCACTTATATTTAAAATTGGTTGGCATAAGCTTACAATTTGTTGAAAGTCTCTAGCGGTATTAAAAATAGTCATGATTGTGGCTCATTATGTATGTGAGTAGCCGAGAGGACAGAGAATTACGACTTTGCAATGAAAGTGCTGCAGGTATCCCTAAGCCCAGAAGAGAATGGAAGGTCTCTGCTGATCCAAAATCTGCAGCAGAAACTATACCTCTAAACAGATTTGCCTTTTTACATCGATGGAACTTTCTCTTCTTTCACACATTTTCCAGTACATAATCAGATGCTTGTTTCTATGCTTTGTTAATGTAGCCATTTCCCTCTGACTTAGGGCTAATTTAGTTGCTCTCCTACTCTACCAGGCATTATATTATCTAGGTCAGTGGAAAGATCACTCTGGATAGGGTGGTGGTTTCCAGTCTTGTAGTGTCTGTGGAGTGTATATTTAAAAAACCCCAGAATTCAGACGCTCACTTAATATTAGTTGTACTTTCAGAATCTGTTAGTTCTGTAAAATTACTATGAATCCAGCAATGCCTATTATGTATTACATCTATATAGTATCTATTACATATATGTGTGTGTATATAATATTTATGTTTTAATTACATTATATGTTTAGCATACAGATAATTTTTGATGTACATATAGAATCCCATACCCCTTGGAATAACTTCTTTCTAGCAGATTTTGTGACCCATAGTCTTTGGGAGCATTGGCTTTTAATGTCTTGTGCATCTTCGGTAAATTTATGTTCTCTTATATTACTATTATTTTTAGAATGGGAGAATTAAAAGCTTTGGAAACATTTAAAAATTAAATTATGTGTGTGTGTTTAAGAGTTGTAAATTAATTTTTGCATTTTGATAGGTTCTAAAACTGGTTTCATTGATATTAGAAATTTTATCCCGTTTTACTTCTTGAATGATTTTATTTTCTTAACTTCTGCCAGTAGCAACTTGCAGTGTATATTAGCTTAGCCTCTTAAGGATTCATTTGGATCTTCAGTGTTATAATGGGTTTCTTGAATTCTCTGGTTGCCAGTATTAGACATGTATTAAGTCCCTGTTATATGCTCAACACCTTCCTTGGTTCTGCCCTTGAAGATGAAAGATACAGTCCTCCCTTTCTCTGCCTATCTTGAATATTCTTGGGCTTTTGTAAGGTTGTTGAGATTAATTCTAGATGCTTAATATGGCTTCTTAGATCGTAAGTTCCATGAAGATTAGGAGTACTCTTTTCTAGGAAAATGTAAAGTTGACGATATCACACAGTTATGTGGCCACTCTTTTACCATTACAGTAGTGAGAATGTGATTTAGCTGATCAAGTGGGTGTACCTTTAACAAAAATTGGGTATTGCTGATCTAAAAGAAGTGTTATTTGATGGTGTTTTTCATGAAATACAATATATTATATTGGATTAACGGCAGTCTGACTGATAGAATCAGTTATTGATGCTGTATTATACAAACTCTCATAGTTGCTAACATTCAGCGTATAGGACATTAACTTATGTTTGATGTTCATTATCATTCAGTGTAGTGTAGTTATGCACTTTTCTGTGGCAGTAAGTCCTCTGCAATGAATGAATGCCTAAATTTGATATGGGCTGCCTGTCACATCCTGATAAGGTCTTCAGAGCCATCAGAGCTTGACTGAGGCTTAAAGATGGGCTGACTTAACATCCAATTTGAAAACACTGTCCTTAGATGCCAATGGTGCCCTGTGATCCTGTGTTTAATGTCTTAACCAGACAAGGAATGCTTGTTTTTCTGTCCCTTTAATTTTTCATGTTTTCATTTTTCCTGTTTACCATCTCTAAGAGAAATTATGGTATCTGTTAAAGTTAAGGAAGTTAAAGAAATAGATTTATAGTTTATGGTGTGCTATAGTTCTTTAATGTAGTAGAAGTTACAAGTTTATGACTTTATTTCATTGAATTCAGAAGGTTGTGGTTTTATTTGTAGCTAGAAATTTCATTGCGTTCCTTGCCCCTGTCATTTTTAATTTCAGTATAACTTACAGAGTTTTAAAATATGCTATTTTGGTAGTTTTAAAAATATTAATAAAGTAATACATGTTTGTTGCAAAGGTACATAAAGAAGAAAACTACATTTTCCATTACTTCCCTCTATCCCCAACAAAAAATTCTAATCCTACAGAGGTAAACAATTTTAAGATATATTTTTCAGTTTTTTATACATACACATGCACAAACACATGTACATATACAATCTTTGGGATTTTTTTCTTTAAATGGCAGATATTTTACTCTTGTCTGAAAATCTTGCTTTTAACTTAGACTATCCTTAATCAGAATTTTATTGTAAGTACACCTAGTATTTTTATGTATTATAGAAGCTCTTGACATTAACTAGGTACTCTATTAAATGATTAAGAAGTGACAACTCATTTTGAGATTTTTTTTGGGAAGAGATGTATGATATCAGATTGGAGAAATTAAATACCTGACTCGTTCCACTATAGTCAAGTTTTCTGTTTATCTGCCAACATCTAGGTGTGACTGCATTAGCAGATGACCCCAAATTGTAGTGGCTTCAATATTACAGAAGTTGACTTCTGTTTTATACAGTGGTCCAGACCTTTAATAGTCCATGGCTAATGTGGTGGTTCTGTGGAGATGGGAACTTGGGTTCTATTCCATTTCTGCTCTGCCGTTAAGAGAGTATTACTATCTTTTTTAGACTTCATGTTCATTCGAAGGGAACAGGGAGGGCAGGTCTCTTCACAGACATGTCTTGGAAATGACCCGCATCTCTTCTGCTCACATCTCATTAGTCAGACCTCGTTCATACGGCCATAACCAGATGCAGTGGAAGACTTTAATCAGGGCAACCATATGCTCATCTGAGGATTTGGAGGATGGGGAGAATGCATTTTAGTTGGCAACTCACAGTCTTTGCTGAAGAGTATGACTTTATAATTTTGTTCAAAAGGAATCTTGAAGTATTAACATTTTGCAATTAAGTGAAAATTCCATTAATGTACCAAATAGAGGTGAAAAAATGATTTTCTATTTAAATTTTTCCTTATTTTTATCAATTTATGTAGTTCTTCAAAAATATAATTTTGCTAATAATGAGACTTTCACATGTGAATAGTTTGCAGAATAGATGCGAAGTAAGATTTTTATTAGGCAATGAAACTATGTAAAAATAGGGAGATTTGGAATATACCAGTTTATTTCTCAGTCTGATTGAAGTTTGGCCTGTTACTGTTCTAACCTATATGTAAGTATGACACATTATCCTTATAAAGTATCTTTGCTTTAGTTTATCGCACTTGCTTGCTCTAGTTAGAAAATGTAGATAAACTAAACTGTGATACCTCTACTCACGATAACCACTGTGCAATGTTTGTTTTTTAAATAGCATATGTATATATGAATGTGTGTGTATAAATGTATATGCAAATGTGTGTATATGTTTATAGACACACATATGACCCACAACTGCATGACCATTTGTCCCATAAGTTTTAACTATTGCACAGCCTGAATTTTTTAGCCATATGACCTATGGAATGATGTCCACAGGACATGTAAAACATCAATTTTTTTCATCACTATTTAGATACTTATTTTACCAATGTTTTATAATTTACTTTATTGAGCTTTACTGGTGAATATTTAAGTTTTCTTTGAACTTCTGATTTTATAAACAATACCATGGTAAATATGTATATACCATACTGTATATTTATCTGAATGTTTCCTTGAGACAGCTATTACATGCAGTTTTGCTTGGTGATGGAATTTATATTTTTTTAAAGGTTTTTGGTACATATCATGTTTATACAAATTTACTTACATTCTCTGCAACCCTGGAGTTTTCTTTTTTTATTTAAATCTTTGTTAATCTGATAGCAAAATTCATTCTTTGATAGTTCAGTATTTTCATATGGAATTGATTCAAATTGTCTTAAATTTATTCTTTAATTTTATCCCATACTTTGAAACTATGGCTTTTTGTATTTGAGGGAGGTACTTTTGTTCCTTGTTCACTGTTTCTGTGTGTTTGTTTCTAGATGGCGATGTAGTTAAGTTCTCCCTTTGTTCTTCCACTCTGTGTCATACAGTGTATCCTTCCATGGTGGTAAGGAGCCTGCACTCAGATACCTCACGTTCTTATGTTCTGTCATTAGCTCCCTGTGGTATGTAAGGGTAGACAGCAAATGTCAGGGGGTGGGGTGAGGAGGCTGGTAGGCTTTATTTGGGCAGGTACCTCTTTCTGTTTTATTGTGAATTCAGGAATTACATTAGTTGCCCATCAACTTTAGATCCTTTTAATAATACAGCCTTACAACCTTTGGTTGGTGTCTTCTCCATTTACCTTCCTCTTTTCATTCTCATCCTTTTTCCTGTCTTACTTCCTACTATAATCTCATTTTCTTTCTTTCACTTATTTGGGAAACAATTTTGGAAGAATTCTTTCCTTCTTTCGTTTTGGTAGTCTGGAGAATTAAGACTGAAAGCCTTATTTTTTCTTAATGAACAAGAGATGTACTGTCTCTACTTGGTTTACTTGAAAAAGTCATATTTCGCCAAATGCCCATAGGCGATTTACATATTAAAAAAAAAAAAAAAACCCAAGATGAACTGTTGTTACAATTGCAGCTACCCTTTATCCTTCTGTCTGAGTGTGGGAGACAAGGAAAATAAGAACATGGAAAGGGTTAGAACAGTAGAAATCCTGATGTGTATCATGTGTTTTACAAATGGATATTCTAATACCAGTGTTCAAAGCAGCAAATCTCTTCCAAAGAATATCTTTTGAAAACTGTGAATATTAGCATTTCAGTAATTCACACATTCCATTGAAACTGAATGGTCTTACAGCAGTAGAATCTTTGAGCAAATTGCCAGTTTCAATGGAATTCTAGACATAAATCTTTGTTACAATTGTTCCAAATACTTGTCTAACAAGTATTAAATCTTTCCTTCCTATGACCCACCTGACTTGTGAAAGAGATAGTCTTGTCCTTTGGGTCTCATTTCAGAATTATTTGATTTTACTATTCTTTTTGACAAGTGCAACTTCTGCATGGGTGCATTTTCTGAAAGATTATTTTCAACTCATCGAGGTATCACAAATCCATCTTCAATAAAGGTTACGCAATGAAACAACGGAACCCTTTTTTATGGCTCCCCCTGATTTTTTGGCTTTTTTAAAAATCCTCACCCGAGGATAAGCATATTGATTTTAGAGAGAGGGGGAAAAAGGGAGAGAGAGAGAGAGGGAGAGAAACATTGATGTGAGAGAGAAACCTCTATCAGTTGTCTCTCATATCTTCCCTGACCGAACATGCAACCTAGGTGTGTGCCCTGACTGGGAATCAAACCTGCAACCTTTCCGGTTTACGGAATGACACTCCAACCAACTGAGCTACACTGGCCAGGGCTTGGTTCATTTTTGATATGTGCATTTTAACTATGTTTTTCTCATGAGAGGCCATTGTATTTTTAGACCTGAACTTCAATCTTTGTAATATATCTTGACCCACTAAATAACTGGAACCTGAAAGAAATTGGGAGGATAAACGGTTGTATAAGTTGCTGTTGTGGGCTCCCTGAATGCTTGTAAGATGAATGTGGGCATTTTCTGCATGGAGGGGTCAGTGCACATTCCCTTTCCTTCCTCCCTTTTGTCTCCTATTCATCCTTCCTCCCTCCCCTCTCCCTCCCTCTCTCCTTTCTTTCCTCTGTCCCCACCCCTTTTATTGGAAAAAGTCCCTTTCAGTCTTCATGGGATGGTCAGCCAAGATTCTCTGCCTTCTGATGGGAGAACATGTGACTTAAGCTAAGCCAATCAGACTCACTCTTCCTGAAACTGAAATGAAACTGAGTAATGTAAAAACTACTGACCCAGAGGTGAAAAAAGGCTTGGCTTCTCCTGACTAGATCTTTAAAAATATTTTGGTTCCTGTCCTTTTTAAGGCTGTTTCTTTAGCTTTTTATTTTATTTTGTGGCCACATAAGAAACTTATTTTTTAGGTTAACATTTGTTTCTGTTGCCAGCAGAGAAGCCTATCTGGAATATACATCTCATGATGGTTGGACAAAGCTTTTGCAGCAGCCAGGAACCCTGGAAGGAGTATTTGTGCCAGTGCCTGGAGCAAACTCACATTACTTCACCTTACAGAGAATGATACACAAATTAGAATAATCATCTATGAATTTAAAAAATCAATCACTAGGATAGGATGCTTATTGTAGCATTTTCATGCAGTTGTTTCTTGTTGTCAAGCCAGTTGGGAAGTCTGTCCCAAATAGAAGGTTGTTTGGTGAATAGGATAAGTTATTTGTATGACCCACGATTGAAACCTGGTGTCCTCTTGCCAGTGCTCAGATGGCACTGTCACGTATCGCCCTTTCCTCTCCAGAGGCTCTCATGCTTTTTGACCACTGCTTACTCAGGTGAGAAGAATTTTGAACTTTCTCTCCCCCTCAGCTCACCTGCTAGGAAATGGATCTGGATGAATTCAGAACATGGGGGCTGAAGCCCTGCACCATACATTTGAGAACACATTCTCCTATATACCTAGACTTTTATTAGGCTAAAGTACAATAATTTGATATGAGCTTACTACAAATGTGAGATGAGCTAATTACACCTACATGTTAGTCCTAACTTTCTAGGATCACAACCGGATTGTCTGGGTCGGACCCTGGGTGCTTCTGAATTCTCCAGTACACATTAGATACAACCTCATGTTCACACTACAAAATGGCTCTTCATAGCCCTTGCCCAAGAGGAACAGCTTTATTCCCTGCCCCTTGCCCCAATTTTTCTTTTTCTGCTAAGATTTTGGAGGATACCTGGTAATAGACTAGAGGTTGGCCAAAGGATCCAGCTTTCCCCAGAAATACAGCCAGACTTGATTTCCCCACGTGTTTTATGTCATGTGCCTGAGTCTGGTGGGTCTTTGGAAAGCTGGTCCCCATGATGTTTGTTTTCTTTCCCGTTACCTTCACTTTCCTCTGGGGTACCCTAATGAGCTTACCTGGTTTGTCTGATTTTAGTCTCCTTCATTCAACTTTGTTAATATTGCCTGAATACTTTTTCTAAGAAAATTCTTTGATCATAATATTCCTATGGTGAAGAATAGAGAGTGACTCCCTGTTTCTCTGCAGGGGCAGCATATCCTAGTGGTCAATGGCACAGGCTCTGGAGCTTGACTGCTTGGGCTGACAGCTGTTTACCCCCTCAATGGCATAATTTCATCTGTAAAATGGGAAACAATAATAGTACGCGTTCGGCTATTGAGAGAATCAAGTGACTTGGTACAGGGTGGGGCAAAAGTAGGTTTACCTGTGTCCATATGGAAAATAATACAGTAATTAATAATGGTACAAGAATAAACTCTGTGTTTCACATAGTCACAGCTGTAAATCTCATTTTGCCCCACCCTGCACATCTTGAGGGTTTTAATTATTATTTCTCTTGACTGTTGTACCTGGCACAATGAGAGCTATACATGTGCAGGATATTTAATCAATAGTTGTAGGTTATCAAAGTGGCCTTCCTTGTTCTAATTTCTGAGGTTAAGCTGGATTAGCACTTGCTCAGCATCTGGTATGTGCCATATACTGTGCTAAATTTTGTTAATAGTATATTATGAAGTTGGTTCTCTGCAGTAGCTGCCAGTTAAGGTCACCTTGAGCTCTATTTACTCTATGAGGAACGTGAGTCTTAGAAGGTTAAGCCCCAAAGTCATGCTACTTTGCTTGTGAGGTGAGGGAGGAAGAATCCAAACTGAGATCTGTCATCTCCAAAGTGTTGCTCTCTGCTCTTTGTTCCTTTTGCACCGTTGAAGTGCTAACACACGGGGCCATGGACATTTGGCAGGTAGTGTGTCTACTTTCAAATTTCCAGTTGTTGCATAAGAATTGGGCCATCTATTGTTTTTCTAATTAATGTAAAAGCTGTAGTGTAGACTTCAAACAATTTAGAAAAAAAAGACATGATCTTTTGGAATAAAATTTCTCTGCATCAAAAGAACAAACAACTTTTAAATACTTATGAACAATTTTTTGAATTGACTGAATCATTTTAAAGCAGATTCAGTGGTGTATCTTGGCAGATAGTGTAACATTGCAGTATTTTCAAAAACAGGGTCATTCTGGATAATCATTTTACAGACACAGAATGGCAGGCAGAAGGTTGTTTATTGACTTACAAAAGGCCACCTGGTATATTAACCGCACAATTGGCATTTAAGCCCAAGTTTTCCAGCTCCTTCTGTGCAATGTCTGCCCTGTGACTCTCTTGTCCTTTAAGACAAGAGCGATATGAAATTTATACATGATGCTTCTTGGGAAATGAAACCTGTCTGAAATGGTATTTGGGAGGAATCGACATGTCAGGCTGGCAGCATCTGGCTGCTATGTTTTGATTCTAGTGGTGGAAGAAGAGATGAAGGAATCTAAAGATTGGTTACTTTTACAACCATTAGATGCCTATAGTGTGTGGATTATTTATAATTTTCAGGCTTGATATAAATCTGTTATTCCTTCCACCTGGGACAATACATACCTTTTCTGGTTTTCATCCTCCTCAACCCACCTACCTCAGTCTTAGTTACAGTTTAGTTCTCAGCTTAAAACTCTCTCTTGGGAAAACTCTTTTTCACCACTCTGATCTTTTCTCATTTGATCTCAGTAATGTTCTTTAGAAATTTCCTCCAAAATCCCACTTCATTTTCTCCTTCCCTTTTTTAGTCACAGACATGTCAGAACTTGACTTTTAATTATTCCTCATGGCTCTACTGCCGAAGACATGTTTTTTATTGGTGCAATCATGATCACCAGATTGAAAAATTTCAGATTGAATACATTCTACTACTGGTACAGAATATGCAGAATGTCCCTAAATATGCCTGTCTACATAGACCCTCTCTCAAGTAGCATTTTGCTTGCTTGTTACTTACCCCCACCATTCCCACCCACTTAAATACAGTGCATTTTTTCCTGATCAGTCAGTACTACCTTTCAGTATTATTTGAATAATTTTTTAATGTGACTCTTCCCTGAAGAGTGCATGAGGGCAGTTTCAGTTTCTGTCTTGGTCATTGTTATATCTCTAGTGCAATGTGTGGAATGAAATAGGATCTTAGTAAATATTTGTCAGACAAGTTAACATTTTGATGATTACCTGCAAATGTGCAGGGCGTGGAAGGCTGCGAGTGAACGGGAGAGTAGAAAGGTGAATCCAGTCAATGAGGAGCTTCCAGTCCAGAGGACAAGACAAGTGGTAAATGATAAAGTTCACTGTAGGATTGACTGAATTGAAGGTTAATTGACAGATCATGGAAAGGGCTGAGTTGATGACACAGACTAAGGAGCGATAGATCTCAACTGGGCTAGGGGAAGAAGAGGTGGACCTCACAGAGGAGTTGACATTTACCTTGGCCTTGAAAGACAAACTGATTTAGTTTGTGGGAGCTGGGGAAGGTGCCACAACATGACAAACTACACTTGTGTTTTTGCAGCCCTGGCCCTCTCATACGGTCTCTGTCCAATCAGTGCCATAGGAAGATCACAGGGTTGGGAATCAGGAAACCTGAGTATGCTCTTCTGTATCTCACTGCTCTGGACTTCAGTTTATGAGTAACAGGAAGGTATTGCACATGACCTTGAAGGATCAGCTAAGATCACAGAGTGTGTAGTGGAACCACAACCTCTTGGGCTCTGGGTGTGTTACCCATGGCCTGAAGCCAAGGCTTTGTCAGGTGGGTTGGGCCTGCTTAACTTGGGTGAGTACTCATAGTGAATAACCACATTTTACCCATTGATCTGCCCTTGAGGCTTTGGTCTTTGTTATCCCTTCCTATATGTGGATTTGGGAATGCTTGTTGGCTTGCAGCTGAAATACCTTCTTGTACATATGAGTTCCTAGGAGAGATGTCAAGTTATAAGATACATGAAAACTGGGGAATGAAGAAAGAAACAAGGCAGAAATGGAGACAAAACTGCATATATTTACAGTGGTGTCAGTGGCCTCTACAGATCTCAAATTAGTTTGTTTTAATTAGAGTATGTTCTGAGAACATTGAATGTCCTGAGTATAATGTAGTTTCCTTATGAAATTGCCACATCTTTTTTCTTTCTCTGTTGGGAAAATGAGAAGTTTAGTCATTAGATAATCTTTGATTTTTTTCTTTTAGTTATAAAATATGGATTTTTTAGTGAAAGTAGGTGCAGGTGTGAATAGGTAACAGAAATATTGGTATGGGGAAGCATCTCCTTTTTGTTAAAACATTATTATCTTCCCTTTCAAAAGAGGTCTGTAATAAACTCAAATTTTTAATTTTACTATTTGTCTTTTTCTCTGGCCAACTGAAATAGCAATCTTGGCTTTTTCTCTTTTTCACTTTTTGCCCTCAAGGAATTTGCTTTCTTTTGGAAGAAAGGAATCAAAGTGATGAGTTTCCAGGTTATAAAAAGAAGCTGTTTGGTTAATTACTTTTTCTACTGTGTAGATTCTTCTGTCTTCTTAGGGAGGCAGTGTTCAGTATACACACAGTAAATTGCAGGGGTTTTGTGTGTATTTATGTATCTCTTTGTGTATGATTTTGGTTTGATTTAAGTCCTCATTTATGATGGCAGGGATCTGCTTAGTGGCAAATGTTCATATTTTTCTCTGTGTATTCATGAAGCACTTGTTGAATATGAACTTTGCATGTAAGGCTTGAGAATTATGGGGATTCAAAGAAGTAAACTGGTCCTTCTGTAGAGAAAAATAGAAACTAATGCTAACCAGTTAGCACCTATTTAGTTAGTTCTTCGTGTTTGCCTGTTAAGAGCTTTAGAAACATAACTTATGCATTTAGCAAATATTTATTAATACACTTACTTTGTGCTATGTTGTGGATACTGGGTGTACAACAGTGAACAGCACCCAGTCCCTGCCCTTGTAGAGATTAGGGTACAGAAGAGGAGTTAACATTAGACCCAGAGATGTTTCATTTTTCATGAAAATATGAAAGAGGATGAAAATATGCCATTGTTAAATGTGTCCCTGGCCAAGAGTACTATCTTGATTTTTTTTTTTTAATTTTATTTAGGAGGTTACAACTATATTTTTGAATTTTCCTCTCAGTACAATGACTTCACTGTGATTTTTTTCTGGTGGAGAAAAATTCAGGCTCTTTCTTCCCGCCCTGGCTGTTGTTTAGTCAGGACCATCTCCCAGTGGTCTGTGGTTGCCAGCTGTCCATCAGCTCTTTAGATGTGATGTCTATAATGCCTGCCTCTATGACATGGGCATTGGCTAAGCTGGCCTCCTCCCACTTCTGTCAGAAGCTGCTTGTTTTGGGACTGTTCAGCAATAGTTCTTGTTTATAATCATCCTGCCAACACATCTCTCTCCTTCTGTACTGCCACTTCCAAATACCTGATGTTTTAGCTGAATTGCAGTCTCTCAAACAGAGGAGATGAGTCGGTGTATGTACACACTGTAGCCCGTAGTGGCAGCCAAGGGGTCACTCCTATATTGAGTACTACCACTGCAATGGCAACAACCCTCCTGCTACTACTGTTACTACTATATGGGTTTTTAAGGAATTTTAATTTTTCTTCCAAGATTCTTTTTTTTTTATCACATAGACAAGCCAAGAGATGGTTTCATGTATCCCTTAAAGATGATAAAAGGAAGAGGAGAGGGGAGAGGAGGGACTGTGATAGTAGTAAGAATGATCTCTGCAGTGAGACTCATTTCTGCCACTAAAGTTCTGTGTAACTTGAGACAAAATTGTGATCCCTTCTTGGGCTGCTTTCCTTATCTGCGAGATGGGAATAACGATGTTCACTTCTTAGAATGTACTAGGCATTTACCCAGACTATCCACTTCGAACCCTTTAATTCTCCTTTGGGCTGTGGGGATCATCATTATTCCCAATTTACAGATGATTCTGAGTTCAGAAAAGCAAGAACTTCGCCTGAGGACAGCCAGTGTGCAGGGGAGCTGTGACTGGGACATAATAGGTGGTCTAGTTGCCCAAGGTTGTTATAACATGTGATGCTTTGAGCATGATGTCACTTGGCACATTGTAACACTTATTCCAAGTGTAATAACATGATCACAAGCTAGTCTGTAATCATCAAGGATGCCTGCTTCTTCCTTCGTGGAGGTCACACTGAGCTCTCTCTGCACAGCACTTTTATTCCCATCTTGACATTCTGTCCACCGCAGCTAGAGATGGATCTGGTCTTCTACAGTCCTTGAAGCAAAGGTAGAGTGATTGCTTTTTAGGGGTTTGAATGTTGATCCTGGGACTCCTGGTGAACTTAAATTGCTTCTATTCATTCTCTGCTTCCACCTCATTTTTCTGGCTTTGCATCAACAAGTTGAGAAATGTTCAAGGAGGTTTCAGCCAGTCTCTGGTGCATTGGTGAGCTGACTCACCTCCAATTAGGCTGAGGGCCTGCCTGGTGGGGATACTCTTGTTTACTGAGGAGCTTTATTTTTTAAGGTGGATTGATGGCAACAAATCCATTTGGAGTGAGGTCTGTGTTGACTTTGGTCAATCCAGCTCCCAGCTGGTGGAGCTCTGGCTACAGGAGCAGGTGAATGCAGCTCAGATAGGATGAATGGTGAAGCGTTGGAGGAAGAAACTGCCAAATGCAATAACCAGTTCCCACCTTCAGCTCCTCCGCCTGCCCCACCTTTTCCATAGATAAATTGAAGGCAGCTTCTGGTCAGAGCTGGTCATTAAATCAATCCAGCAGGTTCCTTTGGGTTGTGATTAGGAGCAGGGCACTGGGCTGTTTGTAACCAGGCTGACAGTGTGGAAGCTGAGCACACTGTTTAAATGGTCACAAACCTGTTGTGCTGCCTTGGCAGGAAAACTTCCATTTGTCTCTGGTGTTGCTTGTCGGTTGCTTTTATTTCTTCCTTCCTTTTAATCGCAGATATAATAAACACTATGTGAGGACTGGAGAGAATAATAATTTATTTTATCTTTATTTGGGCAACCAAAGAATGGACCTACAGTCTTACATCCCATCTGTCACCTTGAAGCCTGAACACCCTGTTAGTGGAGAATTTCCTTCACAGTCAGGTGGTTCTGTGCATGCTGTGGTCCTGTTCTATTACCAGTGATTCTGTTCTTGCAGGAGATCAGATTCTTTTCTGATGACTGGAAAGCTTCTGAACAGTAGTTAACTGGAAAATCCAGGTGGCTGTTTTGGTGAGAAAATATTTCTCCTTCTTCTTCTAACCTTACTAAATCTGTGCCTGAGAGCTAGGGCACTTTTTCCAGGGGTGAGGCCTGCACTCTGCATCTGGATATATCCTAAGGGCATCTCTGGGGAACTGGTCCTGTGGTTGGAAGTGGAGGAAAACACATGAAAATATCCGTGGGATTTTGGGAGCTCCTCATACTTAGAGGGAGGCTGCCAGTGTTTATGGCTCTTCCTTCATTAGAGTGTGCGGGTTAAGTGTTGGTGGAAAGAGTTGAGCTGTGTAGGTTTCATCTCTAATGTGGGGTGAAGTAACTCATGTTGGTGATTATGTCAAAAATGACTTAATTTGTTGAAGGGTATTTTCTAAGACATCTCCGAGAGCATTTTTACGTACATCTTTCAGGGATAATGATCCCATGGCGTGGATTGTATGCTCAGTCCTGTGTTTGGATCCCAGCTCAAACTTGGACAAGGGTTTTAATTTTGTTTTAACTTCATGTTATTTAAGTAATACATGTAGATAATTGTAAGAAGCTCAAAAAGTATTTTTAGGATTTATAACAAAAAATAGGAGTCCCCAACATCACCCCTCTGCACCCTTTAGTAGGACCCCTCAGAGAGTGCCCTCTTTAACTCTGTAAACTGCTGCTTCTGGTAATTCCAGATTTACAAACCAGTTTCAAATGTAGGTATTACCTGCTCTTGTCCCTAGTAAGAAGTTGAGGTTTCATCTTCTTACTCCACCTAAAATTCACACTTTTCTTTCTCTACCCTGCTAATAATATCTACGTATCATTATCAGCATATCAGCATTTTTGGGTAAACATTCACAGCCATATGGTATAGTATAATGACTTTTTATGACACTGATAAGTTCTTTGCTTTTTTGCTTAGTTTTCCTTGTGTTCATCTCTAATTTTCCCCATGTTTTACAGCAGAACTGAAAAATGCTTCCAATATAGCAAAAATAATAAAAGAATCCTTCACTTTCTTAAAAAAACCAACACAAAACAAAATAAAACATGCTTGGAGGCTTGTCCTCTATTGTTTTCTGTGCTGTTATTCTGATCTGCACTGGGTTTTTTCTGTGTGTATTCCACACTTGTTTCCCTGAAGCTTCCCCTGGTAATATCCTTGAAAGGCAAAGGGTCTCAACCTCTCTCAGCCAGCATTCCTCATCTGCACTGTGGGGATGTTACCTGTCTCAGGGAGTTATTGTGAGAATTGAATGAGCCAATATAGGTAAGCCAGTAGCATGAAGTAGAGCTCAGTCAGTATTAGTTACTGTTACTCTTTTTCTTTTTTATTATTCTCCTCTTCTTCATCATGATATACTGTGATCACTAATCTGCAATGCATCTATAATAATCGGGAAATATTACAGTTCGGAGACAGCTACAACATAACCCTTCACTTTACAGTGAGACTGGGAGGAGATATGTGTCTTTGCCAAGGTCATGGGGCCAGTCTGGCACAGAGAGGTAGAGCAGAACTAGACCGCTGCCCCTGTTACTTCAGTCACAGTCAGGTGTTCTTTCCATTTCCTCATGCTGTCGCAGTAGCCTGCTGGGTATTTTGTTTTGTTTTCTTTCTGTTTTTTAAAAATGTCATAGCCATTTCTTCTCTCCTAATTACTTTCTTTTAAAAAATAGAGAACAGCTTCATTGAGGTATAATTCAAATACCATTCTGTTCACCCACTTAAATTTTATAATTCTATAGTTTTAATATATTCACAGAGTTGCAGTCATTACCAAAATCTAACTTAACATTTCATCATCTCAAGAAGACACCCTGTACCCTTTCACTCCTACTCTACTAATTCCCATCCCTGTGCAACTACTAATCTACTTCCTGGCTCAACAGGTTTGACTGTTGTGGACATTTCATGTAAATGGAACCTACAATATAAGGCCTTTTGTGACCAGATTCTTTTATTTAATGTAATATTTGCAAGACTCATCTATGTCAGCCTTGGCTGGTGTGGCTCAGTGGATTCAGCACCAGCCTGCAAACCAAAGGGTCACTGGTTTGATTTCCAGTCAGGCCACTTGTCTGGATTGTGGGCCAGGTCTCCAGTAGGAGACCACAGGGGTGGTGCTAGAGGCAACCACACATTGAGATTTCTGTCCCCCCCTCCCCATTTCTACAAACCAACAAACAAACAAACAATCTTTTAAAAAAGACTCATCGATACCAGTGATTTTCAACCTTTTTCATCTCACAGCACACATAAACTAATTACAGTTCTGTGGCACACCAAAAATGTATTTTTGCCATCTGTCCAAAAAAACAAGATAATTTCAATTAATTTACACCAGGTGGCTATTGTTGTGTTGACTCTTGTCATTTTCTACATTTGACACTTTAAAGCAAAAGAGGTCAGTCCCCCTGACTGAATAGTCAGGTATTGCATGTTTCAAAAATTCTTGCGACACAGAGATTGAAAATCGCTAATCTGTGTTGTATCATATATCAGTACTTCATTCCTTTTTATTGCTGAGTAGTTTTCCATTGTAGAGATATACATTTTGTTCATTCATCATTTGGTGGACATTTTGGTTATTTCCACTTTTTGCCTCTTATGACTACTTATGTACAAGTTTTATGTGGATATATGTTTCCATTTCTCACGGGGACATACTTAGGTGTGGAATTGCTGGTTCACATGAACGCTCTACACCTAACCTTTTGAGGAACTGCCAGACTGTTTTCTGAAGCAGCTGCTCTATTTTACATTCCTGACAGCAGTGTACGAAGGATCCAATTTCAAGTATTTGAAGTGGTATCTTGTGATTTTTGTTTGTATTTTTTTGGTGGGTAATGATATTGAGCATCTTTTTCTGTGCTTAATGGGCATTTGTATATTTTCTTTGGAGAAATATTTATTCAGATGCTTTCCACATTTTAAAATTGTGTTGTCTCTATTAATGAGTTGTATAGTGTGTGTGTATATACACACACACACACACACATATATATAATGGACACAGGTGCCTTAATGGGTGGCTCTGTGATTTGCAAATATTTTCTCCTATTCTGTGGGGTACCTTTTCACTTACTTGTTGGTGTCATTTGCAGCACAAACATTTTATCTAGTTTTTTTTGTTTGTGTTGGCGCTTTTGGTTCATATTTGAGAAGGCTTTGCCTGACTCTTAGTCTTGAAGATTTACCCAAATATCTTCTTCTGAGAGTTTTACAGCTTTAGATCTTATATAATACTTAGGTCTGTTATCTCTTTTGAGTTAGTTTTTGTGTATGGTGTGAGGAAAGGGTTCTGCCTTATTTTATTTGCATGTAGATATGAAATTGTCCCAGTACCATTTGTTGAAAAGACTGTTCTTTTCTCATTGAATTGTCTTGGCACCCTTGTTGAAAATTAAATATGCAGGGTTTTTGACATACTGTTACGCTATCCTTCTGTCCCTCAAAGTGTGGGTGACTAATATAATAATGTGCCTGATAATGAAATGAATGGGTTCTAACAATCTTCTTTGTGTGAAATCTCTGTGACCAGAAGGAATAATCATCTTGGGGGATCCATTCTAGGTCAAATAAGGGGAAGATAGAGAACCAAAGTATAATGTTGCGCCAACTGCAAACCATCAACTGTGCCAGAAATTATGAACTAGGATTCAGTTTTGAGGATTACCAAAAGCACATGATGTAGCATAAGCACAAGGTGCCCAGCTGAGGATGAGCTGTGCTTTATAGCCTTTGCAGCAGACCTACGTAGGCCTGAGGGACTAAGAGATGCAGAGAGCAGCAGATGCACTTGGCTGTGACTCCATCGGGTGTGTCCGGACCCACACTGTTCCCATTCCTGCATACAGGTTTGTCCCAGATCTTAGCCAGGGGACAAGTCAGCACTTTGTGGACAGCACCAAAGCCCACCTTCTTGGCTACTGCCCCAGAAGCTTCAACACCTCTGCAGTGAAATGGATTTAGATGTTTGTATTACCTTTGTTCTTTTTTAAATTGAGGTCTGGAATACACGAAGCACACTAATATTATACACTGCTTGGTGACCTTTTAACCTATGCATTCTTCTGTTGCCATGGCCAGATCAAGGTCTGGAATACTGCAAGCACCTCTGAAGCTTCCCTTGTGCCTCTTTCTTCTCAAAGCTCCCTTCCCAAAGAGGTCACGTTCGTTTGCCTACGTTTGAAATTCAAATACGTAAAAACTGTAGTATGTGCTCTTTTATGATTGGCTTAACTCGTTCAATATAATGTTTGTGAGACTCATCTGTTTCACTGTGCCTATCAGTAGTTCATTTATTATTGTTTTTATTTTATATCATACAGTGTAATTAATATTCCCCTATCTCAATGCACCATAATATTTATTCTTCTGCTCATAGGAATCTGTGTAGCTTGTATTTTGGGGCTATTTTCAGTTAAAGTGCTGTATTTCTTCTTGTCCTGGTATTTCAGTGGACACAAGCACTCCTTTCTTCTAGGCATTTACACAGGAATGGAAGAGCTAGGTTGGATGGTGGGTATGCATTTGGCTTTAGAAGACACTGCTAAGTGGATTCTGGTTTTTGACCTTCTTTTCCTGTTCACATCCCTCTCTAAGCTCTGGCTGAGAGTATGAGTTTGTTGCCAGGCAAGTGTAGATCACAGAGGGGAAAGAGGAAGAGAATTTGATAGCGGCAGAAATGGGTAGAAGGTTGGGTAGTATTAGAGAAGACTCTGACAGTTGAAATGTTAAATGAGAGAGTATTAAGGGAAGAGAGTGAAGAGAATGACTTGGAAACAGTAAAAACTATGAGTTGAGAATACAAGTTTTCAGTCTGGATTTAAATTTGAGCGCTGCCACTTCCTACTTGTTTAACTTCAGGAAAGCTACTTCATCTGAGGCACATAGTTCTCATCTGTAAAATGGAGCAAATAATAAGAACTTGGCCTTGGCTGGTGTAGCTCAGTGGATTGAGCGTGGGCCTGCGAACCAGAGGATCGCGGTTCGATTCCCAGTCAGGGCACATGCCTGGGTTGCAGGCCAGTTCCCAGCAGGGGACACACGAGAGACAACCCTACATTGATATTTCTCTCCCTCTCCCTTTCTCCTACCCTTCCCCTCTAAAGATAAATAAATAAAAAAAAATCTTAAAAAAAAAAAAAAAAGAACTTGTATCATAGGGTGAATATGAGCAGTAGTTGAAGCATTGCCTCAAAGTCAAAGCTTACATTTATTGAGAGCTTCTTAGGTGCTAGTCACTGTGCTGATGTATTGAATAATTAGGTAATTTAATCTTCACAACAACCTGTGAGTTAGGGACTTTTCTTTCCCAGGTTATCAGTTAGGAAGCTAAAGATCTGAGAGGCTCAGTAATGTGCCCCCAGGTCACAGAACTGGTAAATTAGTGCAGTGGGAACTCTGATGGGTTGACATTGATGTATTGATCACAGAGACTGTGGGAGTAGACTGACATATACTTGCTTTTAGACATGAACAAGTGAAGAACCATTGTGGATACAGGCAGAATAGATCACCAGGTGATTGATTCATCCAGGCTTTTCTGGAATAGTCCAAGAAGGAACAGTGACTGTTGAGATGAAGGAGAAAGGGAAGTTGGCAAATCTCTTTCCATAGTATGTAGCCTCATCTCCAGGGTAAGATTTTGTGTTTCTTTCCCAGCATTCGCTAGAAAAGTTTGCATTGAGGTGATGTTAACAGTCCAGACCTCTCTCACACCACTGCTGCCTAAAGTCCCCCAGCCTTCTCCTTCTGCAGTGTGATTTCTGAGAATGGTCCCGGATAAACATGCTTTTCTTTTCCCTCCCCTTTCTCTCCCTGTGTGCCATTTTGTGGGCTGTCCTGGTCTCACACCACCCTTTGGCTGCTAACTGCTTGGCCCCTGAGATCTAGTACTGGCCTCCTCGGAAGTACCCAGGATTCCATAATTATTTTTCTCTTTTCCCTTCAGCAGTTCCCCAAGTCTCTTCTCTTAGTGTTGTGCTCTCATTGGGATGGACCTACTGTGGTCACACAATCCCAGTTCTGGAGCAAGTCAGACATTACAGAGGTGCATGAAGAAAATGTTAACGTGCCCTGACTGGTGTGGCTCAGTGGGTTAGTCCTCCTGCAAACCGAAAGGTCACTGGTTTGATTCCCATTTAGGGCATATTCCTGGGTTGCAGGCCTGGTCTCCAGGTGGGGAGTGTGTGAGAAGCAATCAATTGATGTTTCTCTCCCTCCCTTCCTCACTCTCTAAAAATAAATAAATAAATAAAATCTTAAAAAAAAAAAAAAAAAAAAGCAACCCAACAAACCAAAATGTTAACACATCTCCCACCCCCTAAAATCTCAATGCTTCCTAGGTCCCACCCCAGGTGCTGTCAGGTGACTGTATCTTTTCACACCTATAGGAACATATAAAAGTGTAACAATCATAGCCTAAAACCTTTTTCCCCCCTAAAATGAGTGTCATTATACACACAGTCCTATTTCCCCTTCTCTACTCTTCTCTCCTCTTTTCTGTCTGCCCTCCCCCGCCCCCCTGCACCTGCCCCAACCCCTTCCCAGCTGGCTTCCCTACTTGTCCTTACTTCCTGGTTCCTTTCCTTCTTCTCTTCCCTCCTCCCCTCCTCATTTCAGTGAGTTGCTAGTCTGTCTGGTCCAGTCAGTGTGCCGGGGCCAAGGAACATAAAGATGCATGAAGACACTGCCCTTACACGCTGGGAGATCAAGGTCTCATGTGGAAGTCAGATGTGAATTGTTAATTGCTACAAAGGTTTTCTTTTGTTTGTTTTGCTTTGTTTTTATCATTTGTACAGTCCTCCTCATTCACTTACAATGAACCAGGTCATTGGAGGCCCAGGCCTGTTGCTCCAATACTGAGTTGAGCTTGGCTCCTGGGAATTAAAAAAAAATGTATCCCAGTGTTCAGGCAACCTATTAAAGTAAGTTCAGTTGCTACCCTTCCCGTGTTTGTTTACTGATAATTCCAGACATTTGTCACCATTATAGGCTCCTGCCTACAAGAAATAAATGCTCAGCATTTCTGGTAGAATAAATAGCTACTTCTAAGAGGAATTGCATCTAATGAAGAATGGCTTTCCTGACCTCAGAATCGGCTTGATCTGCTGGAAGGTTAGCAGTCTATGGCTCAATATATGAAGCCAAGTACAGTCTATAGTGTGGATTTCATTTTATGGGTTAAAGAACAGGGAAGCTCAGGAACAGCTGTAAAGGAGGCATGGACAAAAACAAGGGGTGGGTAGAAGCAAGGGAGGGAGGTGGGTTTGGCTGGGGTTGTGGGGGAGTGGAAAGGGATAAATGCAGACAACTGTGATTGAACAACAATTAAAAAAAAAAAAGAATAGGGAAGCTGCACTGAAGGCTTTCCCTGTGCCAGGTGTCACACCAAGTGTTCCACGCTGTGTCTGGCCCTTGTATACTCGTGACAATGTGTGGAGTAGGTAGCACTGGAACGGCTGATTGCAGGTAAAAAACATGAGACACCAAGCAGTGAGAACCTGCATTTCAGTTCAGCTCAATTAGAAATATTTGTGGTGTGCCTACTATGTGCAAGGCTGTCTTATAGGCACTTGGAATGCATCAGTTAAAAACAGAGTCTTTCCCTTGTGTAGTGTGTATTCTAGTGGGGGTGGGTGGGTGGCATAGGATAGATGATAAACTATAAACGTAATCAGTGAGTGAACGAAGTATGTTAGATGTTGGTAAGGTCTGTGGAATCAAGAAATGTAGAGCAGGATCAGGGGATTAACAGTGTCCAGGGTTAAGTAGATTATGGTATTAAATGGAATAGTCCAGGTAACTTCATGGGGAAATGGCGAATCCAGTAAAAAGTGTAAAATAGTGAAAAGACCACTCTCTTCATCTGACAAGGCTTTGTTGAGCTGGGTAATATAGGAATGGCTTATCCATCAGCAGTTTTTCAAAGATCATTTAGCCTCTACAAAGTAATTAGTCACTTCGGGGGAATGGTATGGATAGATTTCTGTGGAGTTCAGAGGAGGAAGGACTGGCTGTCAGTCAGCACTCTCCCAGAGATGTATGCTGAGCACGGGCTCCATGGGTGGCTCAGTGACTCATGAGATTCTGAAATGTTTTCCTAGAGCACTGAGGACCTCTCCATGAGGTACAGTGGAGTGATTAAAGCCTTGTCTTCAGCGTCAGACTACCTTTTCAATTCTTCTGTGAAATGGGAATGTTAATGCTTTCACAAAGGGTTATTGGTACGCCGACGTAAGGATTGTTGACAGTGTTGAATGTGGAGTCTGACATGTGTCATCACAACAGTGGTCATTGTTGTCCATCCTCGTCTGCAGGATCATTTGAGGTTTTACTTCTGGCAGGATGACTCAGGTGACAGTGGCACAAAGCCTCCATGCCAAGGCCAGGTGAGAGGAGTGTAGTGACAACACTCTGGCACTTCTACTTCCTCCTCCCAACACAGGCCAACTTTCCAGAACAGCATATGGACTGAAAGAACCCCCAGGGATTTTTCTCAGCAGGTGGATGTGTAAACAAATGACAGGGCCTGGAAGAGTGGCTTGTGGATTCCTGATAGATCAGCGGTTACAGGAGTCATCCCTGGGACTGCCATCTGTTCCCAGACTTGCCATATCTCCAATCTACAACCCTAAGTGGAATTCAGAAAACAGGAGTAAAGGGCAGAGGTCCTTGGGGCCGGGGTGTCGGCAGTCTTCCAGGGAGGCTGCTTGCTGTGCAGCCCACTCACATCCTTTGAGATCACATGGGTCTGGCCTGGTGATGCGTGCGAGAGGTCTTCATGGATCTAACTCCTTAGGAATCATCCCATGATTAATTTACATAACCAGAAAATACTGCTGCCAACAGTGTGCCAGCTACTGTGCAGTGCTCAGGCGAACGAAGCTGGCAGAGGCCCTGTCCTCAGGTTGCTCCTAGCCATTAAGCAGTGATAGTTCAGGGGTCACCTGTGGGAGCTCCTGGTTGGATGACGATAAGCACTAAGTGCTTACGTTGGCTCAGGTGACTTTCTAAGCACTTTGTATGGATTAAGTCATTCAAACTTTACAACAACCTGTGAGGTAGATACTGTTATCTCCAATTTACAGATGGGGAGTAAGGCAGAGAGCACTTACGTAACTCTCCCAAGGACATACCCATATAGTAATGAGCACTTAAAATATCAGGACATTTCCCAGACATCTGGGTTTTCAGCTTTTTAAAAGGACCTGAGGACAGATGGACATGGCTGGGCTCCGGTCCTGCCTGGTGACAGCCAGTGGCAATTGGGTGTCTGCTCTTTCTGCTGATTGACCATCCCCACCATCAACTGCTCTGTGATGCCTCTGTCTTCTCTGTGCTGATTACCTGGCCTCTTTCTCATGTAGTGAGCAACCTTGAATTAGTTTGTTTTTCAAGTTTATTTGATGAATATGGTGGCACTCCTGCTTTAGAAAACAATCACTTCAGAAAACGGTCAAGTTCAGATGCCTGGGAGGACAGGGAATGTAGGACAGATATAGTGGCCAGTGCCCACATGGGAAATACCATCTTAAACATATAGATGAGATGCCACATCTGTGAAGTCCAGAGTCCAACTCGCATGGGCTATTCTGTTGTGAACTGGTCTTTTTCAACTGGTTCCTCTCTGCCCTATGTTTTTTTTTTTTTTTTTTTTTTTTTTAAATCACATACCTCATTCTTAAAGAAAAAAGGAAATAAAAATTTAAAGATAGCCAATATCAACTATAACCACTTTATTTTTCTTTTTAAAGATTTCATTTATCTTTAGAGAGGAGAAGGGAGGGAGAAAGAGAGGGAGAGAAACATCAATGTGCATTGGCCTCTCATGCACCCCCTACTGGGGACCTGACCTGATCTGTAACCCAGGCATGTGCCCTGACGGAATCAAACCAACGACCCTTTAATTTGCAGTCTGGTGCCCAATCCGCTGAGCCACACCAGCCAGGGCCACAACTAGTTTCTTTCTACATAGTATACATTCATTTTACATGTCTCATATAGTTTTATATTCTGTAAAATATTTATATTTTAATAAAATGTTTGCATGTTTTTACATATAAGGTATATGTTTACATTATACAATTCGAATCAAACAATATATAGTGTTTTGCAACTTATTTTCTTCTCAGTAATGTATCATGAATATTATTCTATGTCAGCAGTTGCATTTGTGGGTTTAAAGGTTTGTGAAGTGCTTCCTTTTTGGTGTTCCATGATTTCTTTAACTGTTTACGATATTTCCAGTTTTCTATATTGGCACACATCCTAGGTTATTTATTTGGTAAATTTACAACAGAAAATTGGACCGCCAAAGGGTATACAGTTTCCCCAACTTCTGTTTTTTTATAAACATTCCTATATACAGTCAAACCTCAGTTTTCAAATGTCTTGATTCTTGAACAGTTTGGTCTTGACCAAGTTATTCATGGAAAAAAATGTCTCGGTTGTCTAACAAAACTTTGGGTCTCGATTCTCAACCCGACAATAGCTTCGTGCCAACACCTGTATGATCAGTCAGACATCTTTCAGGCGACAAACTAGGAGATATGGTTTTTTAATAAATCACTTCTTGAACAGTTTAATGGAATGAATTAAATTTGAGAACTGAGGTTCTACTGTATTATTATACCCTCTATATATGTATGTTAAATGTGTGTGTATGTATATATGGCAAAGTTACAGATGCTTTTATCTGATGTATTGAAGGGATGAGCTTATGTATAACATCATGATCATAATTGGCATATATTCTTTTATTGTTGCCATTTCGTGATGTAGTTTAGATTTTAATAGAATGATAGGACTTTCATATTAGTCCAGTATTTCCAGTGAATTGATATGAAAAATCACCTGGTTTTCTCTATAATGGACAGGCTCACGCTGGGAAACTGGAGTGGAAAGTGCTGTTTTTCCCAGTTCTGACATAGCTGGGTAGTGCTGGATGTGGCTGGTCTGGCCACAGGCCCCTGCCATGGGCTCCGCCACCTTGCTGTGGCTGGCAGACAGCCAGGACAGTACACACTTGTATATCACAGCTGCATCAAAGCTAGAGTCAGGCTCCTCCTCCACCTGTGCACAGAAATTGTCCATTCTATCCATCACTTGAGGGGGACTGCCCTGGACTGTACAAGGGAGAAAGATGAGCCTGGAATTTTCTGAGTGGGGTCATAATTACCCCCAATATACTTTTAACTTTGGCTAGAAAAATGCATTGTTGCTATTTTGTGTAGTACTGTCCAGGAGAGAGAGAGAGAGAGAGAGAGAGAATGTGTGTTGATAGGTGGGCACAACATTTTTCCTCTACAGAATAGGATTATGCTGACCATGCTATTGATATTATGTAACCTAGTTTTTTCAATTACAAGTATATTATTTTTTCATGTAAATATTCTGTTGAATGTTCATTTGTTCATTCACTATCCTATTTAATAATAAAAAGGAAATACTCCACTGTCATTCATTGAATATTAGTAGGGGAGATAGATAATCATCAAATAATCATACTGCATCATACCAGCACTGGACGAAAGTTGCTCTGTGAGAGAATAGCAGAGGGGACTTCATCCCCGAGGGCTGGCACTTTATCTGTGACCGGAGGTACCAGATGTGGAAGTGGAATTGGGATGGGAAAAGAGGGGACTATATCCACTTTTATGGTTATAACATTCCATTTATGGCTATGTCATGATTTATGTGACAGCTTGTTTGGTGAAGGCAGGCATAATGAAGGCTAACATTCACCGAACACTCACTGTGTGGCAGGAGCTTCAATCCTATGTGACAGGTGCTGTTCTTGCCCTGTTTCACAGAAGAAAAACTTGAGCCTAGGGGGTCATTTGCTGAAAACTGGAAGAACCAAGGATTCCAACCCAGGCTGGTCTTAGCCCAGCTCCTGAGCTCTTAACCACTGCTGCCTGCCTCTTGCTAGCTAGCCATGCTGTTATTTCAGGGATGCCGAAGGAAAGAGAAGGTGAAAAGACAGCCATGTCTGAAATGAGGTGAGGAAGAGAGGAATCAAAGGTGAAAAGATGTCATGCTTGGGGGCTTGCTGGTGCCAGGTAGAAAGGCAAGGCACATTCGTGTGACTTGGTGCATGAGGCCTTCCAAGGTCCCCATCTGCCACCACATAAGGCCAGGCCCTGGTTCAGCACAGGTATTGCACATGCCTGTTAACGCTGCTTGTAAGGGTTTTCACTGGTTCCTCTGTGTCAGTTGTTAAAGGAAAGTTGGATGCACATTTTACATGGACACTGTAGGCACAGTCCCTGCGTCTCAGCCATTGAGCCATGTTACTCTTCATTGTGTGAACGTCTTTGTCACAGGGCATCCCTCCCCTCTGCAAGCAAGTTTCCTCTCACCTTGAAGACCAGGTCAAATGGTCCCCCACTCTGAAACTTGCCCTAACCTCCTGGTCAGAGGTGGTTTTCTCTCTTCCCTGTTCATGCTGTGCTGTTTACTCTTTTTATTATGACCTATTCTGGGGTCTGTTTCCTGAGTTAGGGTATTAACAGCCCCCAGTGTCTAGAGTTTATATACAAGTGAGGTTAGGATAAGTGTATACTTTCTGTGGGGATCAGTTGTCCATCATTTCCCCCTCTGAATATACAAAACTGGGTTTGCGAGCACAAAGTGTTTAGAGGTCAGAGAGGTGACACAAGGGTAACACTGGCCTGTCTGAGTCAGAATTGGGCAGAATAAGTGGGGTGGTGGTTAGACAAGTGAATTCACACCTGGTCTGAGGAACTGTTAACTCCATTTTTTAAAAAAAGCCCTTTGTGTTGGCAAACAAAATACTTACAAGGGCTGTACTTGGGCCCCAAGTTTCTACTTTGTGACCTCTGATAAGGAATATAGGATGTTGGAGAATCTTTGAAAACTAGGAGCAGCATAAACAGGATGTAGGCATCCCCACATCTCCCCCCAGTTGAAAAACTAGAGGGAGGAGAGCTTGCTTTCTGTCACCTTTAATCTGAGGGTGGCGCCAGCCCCATGGTCACAGTGCTGTGGCTTACTCTCTCACCTCCTAGGAAATGCTGCTGAAATGAGGATGTTCCTGAACACACAAGTCGTGCCTGGGCTTGGATTCCGTATGCTACTTGGGAAGTGATGAGAGAGTGAGGGGAAAGTAATGATTATTGTTTGATACTTTGAAAATGCTCAGACAATATATTTGTCATGTCAAACCCAGTTTGAATTTATAAAGGACAGTCCCCCTCTCAAAGCAGCTGATGCTAATGGAAGAAGAGAGAAAATTACCCACTGTTAGCCCGACACATTCACATACACTCACACACATCCTGCTCTTCTCCCCTGAGCATTTCTGTTCAGTGGCACCAGCGGCCTTAGGGAAGGCCAGCTCCGAGCCCAGTCCCAGAAGGCCCTTGCCTAGGACACCTGGCTGAGGATGCCATCACCATGGTGAATCCCCATAGCCCTTGTTAGAAATGGACCCAGATCCCTGTAGTCTCCCCCGAGGACTTCTCCCCCTTTGGGGGTAGTGTGGAGGGATGGAAAGCATGGAGGCTGCAGACTCATATACACTGGTGGCCCATTGCCCAGCTCCTCGACTTCTGGTTCCGCCCTGCCCCATTATCTCCATCTGTAAAGATGGCTCTGTTAGTAGTACACTTGTCTACAATTCTGGTTCAAGGACTAAATAAAATGACACACTTAAAGCACATAGCAAGCAGCTGGCATATAGCAGGCATTCAACATATAATTGATCTCTTCTTCTTCCCCTTTCTTGCCTTGGTATGAATTTCTTGTTCTGTAAGTTTGGAGAGTCCAGTTGCATTTGTGATAGATGCAGAGAAACTTGGTGTTAGCTCATTCTGAAATGAAAATGGATTAACTCTGAAATAATAGTACAAGTCAATGAGAAAATAGGATTTGATTTAGAACTATTTTAGTGTAGGTACAATTGGAGATTATATATTTGCATAAAATAATTCTTGAAAATTGCCATGTTTGCCCTCTGATCGCAGGTGAGGGTTTTCTTGCAGAGATGAGAAAAGAAGGCCTTTGGTGGTTTTAAAAAGTAAAGCCTTAGGGTTGCAATGTAATTGTCCACCTTTTTCCTCATCTCAAAAGACAGATAGTCTCAAATATGCCCCAAGAAGAGATGAGAGTACAGTAGAGTTCAAAGTAAAGGAATTTCTGATTCCTGTTGGGAAGAAGCAATTATTTAATTCTCTCATACTAGAACCTGGAAGATCCTTGTTCTCATTATTTCACACTTATTAATACAATTACCCAGCCCAGCAGACTCACAGATCAACAAGATTAAAAATTAGTTGAATGCAGCAGAGACCCATTGAAGTATTGTCTCCATAGCAACTGGCTTGTGTCATAGACGTGAGCCAGGACATTTTTCCTAATCACATTGTTTAGCTCCATAATTTATAGCATCATGTCTTATCATGTGAACATGGAGCAACGAGTTCCTTCTGTAATCATCTAGAAGCTTTTGCTATGAATTTCTGTTCATTGGTAATGATCACACTTATACTTAGGCCATTGTTAAAATACTATACTTGTTATTATCGTTTTAGAATTAACACTGTTGAAAACACTACATTTTCATGAACCTTTATTTAATCATCAAAATGTGTGTAGCTATGCCAATTTGTTCCCTCCTTCCTTCCCTTTCTGTTTGCTCTGAAAGGCCTGAAGGGGTGTTGTCAATGTTTCCTTTGTGAAAAGAATCCAATACAGGTAAATCAGGACCTACCTGTATCCATCCTGTCTGCGTGTCTGGCAGACTGTACCACCACCTATCTGAATTCTTACTGCAAAGCACTGTCCCAGAGGGCCTTTTCATGCAATTTGATGAAAGGTGGCATTTTGGGTTTATGCCTTTTTAGGTTTGTAGGAGAAGAAAAATAATTTTCTCTCTACCCTTCTAGATTTTTGGCTGAGACCCTCCCTCCTGTAGTAAAAGACAGATTCACAGCAAAAAAAAAAACAAGTTTAATACTTTCATATACATGGGCGATACCCACGAAGACTGAGTAACTCCATGAAATGGCCTAAGCTGTCACTTTAAAAACCATCCCCAGCTGAAGACAAAAGAGAGGTGCTGTGGGTGGGGAGAAGGCCAGTTATGGGAGGCGGCCAGGAGAAGCCCAGTAGACTAGGGTATGAATATTTACGTCTGGGCTTCTCCACTGATGTAGAGTTTTAGTCATTTTCCTCTTCCTGGTACACAGAGGGAAACACTTACAAGTGAAAATTTCCCTTATAAATGTCTCTTATAAAAGGGTAACTTTTACTTAGTTTTCAGAGCTTCTTATGTGTCTGTTATTTCTTAAAAATAACCAGTTCAAGATAATTCTGTGCCAGAGAGGCATATTTGGGGAGGCATCTGCTGTTCTTTCAGGTTCTTCCTTGGTGGAAATACTGGACAAAAGAGCTAAAAACCACAGCCTTGCTGACCAATGTCCTACAACATATGATATATCAGAAAGCCCTGCGGGGAAGTCAGAGCCACTCTGCTCTGAACTGTGCTTTCTCCCATGTGAATTGGGGGTGGTGACATCGACTTTGACTGAAGTCATGTGAGGATTAGCGGGTTTAAATTAGAAAATAGCTGTGATAAAGTATTCTGATTTGCAAACAATCTTAGGGTGATAATTATATAATTTTATAAATTTTTAAGTAGTTAAATGTGAAAAATAGGACATATCTGAAATCATAGATTGCTTAGCATCATATTTGTATTTTGATGTTTCATGAACTCCAAAAGTCTTAGATTCTGTGCCATATTTCCACGTTTCTCCCTCCAAGAAACTGCTTGCTAGCCCTCGCACAGACTTGTTCTACTTGCAGCTCAGAACACTGCTGATCATAACTCCTGCAACTGACCCAGTGAACTAAGGCCAGCTCTCACTGGGAAATAAGGTCTGCCCTTCTGCCAGGCGCATCTTGTGCATGTGCAGTAGGCAGGAGCCCCACTGAAGCCCATCACCTCTGTTCTGGTTCACTGATTCCTGTCAGGTGAACAGAGCAATTAGGTTATATTGGTTTTCTTGTGAGCTCTGTATTTTTGGTAGACTAGTTGACAATTTCTAATATGTCACTTGGTTTCAAGAGAAAGAAGGCTAGCCCTTTGAGCAATTTGCAGTCCTCTATCATTAGGCATCCTTGAAACCCCAGCTTGCCTCTGAGCTCCCCTGGAGGGAGATGGTGCTGTTCCTTCATGCTGCTGGCTGTGGCGAGAATGACTCCAGCTTTGCAGAACTGTTGAGACCATCAGCTCCCTGCCCTGTGCCCCAGACATCAATACAGTGGGGACAAGTTGATCTTGAAAAAGTGCTATTGACATGAAGGCTTAACATATAACATCCTCATTTATTCATCCGAAACACGTCAGAATGGAGAGGAGAAAAGGCTGGTGTTTCTGAGACTCCTTGTTTTCTATAGTACTGCAGCATTTTTGTCACCTGATGGGAAGGTGACCTTGTCATTCTCCTTGCAGGGAAGTGTGGGAAGGGAGGAGCACCAGGCTGCATGCAGTTAGGACTAAATTGGATGGGGCACTCGAGTTCCTTGACTCAGTCCTTTGGTAGACAGTTCCTTGAAGAGGGGCACCTTCAGTGTCTGTCACCATCTGCCAGTCATTTTTAGCTTCTACCTGTGAAGGCATGTTTCAAGGTTGGAGGAGTTAGGAACAAACAAGCTGAACACATGAGGTATCTGATAGGTACAGAAAGTTATGAGGATATGAGGGGTGTTGAGGGAAGACCTGCACTCCATTCCTCTGGGTCTTCTGCTCTCCTTCCTTTTCTTGCCTTCTCTCCCGGCTGAGGGCTATTTCCTGCACACTCTGCCTAGACCTGCAGTAGGCATTGTGGCAGCCATTAGCCACATGTGGCTATTTAAATTGAAGTATCAATAAATGAAAATGAAATACAATAAAGAAACCCTCAATCTCTCTGTTGTAATGGCCAAATTTCATGTGTTCTATAGCTACTGTAAAGGCCAGTGCTGATCTAAAATATTTCTGTCATGGCAGAAAGGTCTGTTGTACTGCACTAGAGACAGTACACCCTGAATAGCAAAGCCTGTGTGTGTGCATGCGTGTGTTTGTGCTCACCATCAAGCCTTCGGTGCCGAGCCACGGGTCCCTGGCCCTTGAGAAGCTCCTGGTGACTATCTGTAGCACGAGCAAGTGAAGGTGTCCACACCTGGTTCTTAAAAGTTTACATGTGCCATCTGCCTCCTTCTGACTTCATTTACTGGATTACATTTCCTCACAGTTCTTTGATGCTGTTAATCTCTTGTCTGCAGATCTCAAAGCAGACATTTCAGAAGCCCTTTTCCATTTTGCGGACTCACCCGGTGTTCTACTCCCTTTGACACCTTTTACTGAGCACATCCTGTGTGCTGGCAAAAGGTGAGAAGTGCTTCAGGTAAACAATTCAGTGCAGGCCAGGTGTTCTTTCTGAAGGTAGTAATACTGGAGGACCTGGTGGGGAAGCTGGGCCTGCTGGTTTGTTGAAGTTAAGACGTTTGCCTAAGGAGAGCTAGCTCTCAAGAATGCTGCAGACCCAGTGGTCACATCCTTATCAAAACTTCAAAGCCCCTGGACGGGCTTCCTTTCACTGTGTCCTTATTGCTTCCCCATGAATCAGTGTTCTGACTGACCTCAGAAGTCCCCAGGGCTCTGTGTCAGTTAGAAATTGTGTTGGGATGATAAATACAAAAACTCTAAAATAGTAGTCTAAACAAGATTGACATTTCTCCCAGGAAATGAAAAGTCAAGGGGATGTGGTCCAGAATGTCAGGTGCACGACAGTGTCACCATGTTTGCTTTCTGTCCTGCCATTCCTCTGTCAGGCCCTTGTCCTTGCCTCAGAGGAGGCTCCTGGATGGAGTTCAAGACAAAAGGAAACAGGAAGGGAATGTGGTCTTTTAAAGAACTTTTCTTCAAGTTTCACCCAGTAGCTGTACGGACACCTCATTGCGAAGGATGCAGGGACATGCAGTCTTTTAGCTGGCCACTCTGCCTCCATGAAATTTCTGCTTCCCTCCATGAGCACTGAGAGAAGAGTGCGTTCTGGGCTGGCGCCTGCAGCCCATCACAACCTCGTGGTGATATGTTCCTTCTAGAGGCTGGGAACTCACGCCCCTATGAATTTGGGCAGGTTTTACTTGATCAGCCCAGAGTTTAACTATTAATTTTTATCCTTTAGGTGTGGCATATCCTCTCTGTTACTGAAACCCCAATTTTGGGGTTTGTATTGGTACAAAGAAAGGCACAAAGAAATATCACACATGTCCCTCTTGTGTGATACCCAGCAGATGGGTGACCTACGTATGTTCCCTTCCAGGCCCCTGACCAGAGGGTGCTGTTCAGACTGCTGAGGTTCCAGATTCTCCCTCAGCTGTGGGCTTTGTGTATTTCCTTCTTCTGTAGTGAGGTCCTGGTAGGTGTGGGAACTGTGGGTTGTGGGTCCAGTCGAACCCCATGACATAGCACCCCATTTAGTTGGCAGAGGCCAGCTTTGTTTTCAAGTCTGTGCTTCATTTGTAGAAGCCACTTTGCTGGGCGCCCTTGGGGAGGGCAATTTGCATTGGACCTCCTCCCCAGGCAGGGCTTCCTGGAGTGGTGTTTGTAAGACTAGCTTTGAGATTCTCTGTGATCATATTTGAAAGTTACTCATTTTGCAGAAACAGTGGTTCTTCTAAATCTGGCCTTTGAAGCCACTTTTTATTTATCTGGTAGGCTCTTTATTTAAATTATGTGGAAATTGTGGTTGTGGAACTGCTGGCATAGGGATTCCTGAGCTTTGTGAATAGAGAGAGATGCATATCATTCACTCATTCATTCATTTATTTAAAAATAGTTGTTTTTATATATAAAACACTAAGTTACTGGAATGGCCTACATTTTCCTTTTTATTGAATTTATTGGGGTGACATTAGCTAATAAAATTATATAGGTTTCAGGTGTACAGTTCTATAATACATCATCTGTATATTGTATTTTGTGTTCACCATCCAAAGTCAAGTCCCCTTCCATCACCATTTATTCCACCTTTACCCTCTTCTACCTTCCCCAGCCCCTTTATCCCCGGTAATCACCGTGTAAGTGTGTGTGTTTATGAGGTTTTGTGTTTGTGGTTTTTTTTACTAATCCCTTCACCTTTTTCACCTTGCTCTGCAACCCCCTTCCTGCCTGAAAGCTGTCAGGGATGGCATATTTTGAATGAAAAGAGAAAGTCTGTTGCATTTATGTTTCTTTGTTTCTGTATGCTTAAAAATATGCATAGTTTTAAATAGGCTAGAATTTTCACACAACCAAACTATTTTTGTCAGGTATTTCAAAGAGTTCTGCTTTTGTTTCCTTGACCTCCAGCCACCCTTTTTGGACAAGTCTGAGTTTCATTTATTGATCCAGAAATGCAGCCTACATTTCTCTAATATTAACCTGAGAGGGGAGGGCCGTGTGGGCAGAGCAGAGAAATAAATAAGACACATCAGAACACCCCAGCAGCTGAGAAAAGTGTGGTGTGTTTTAGATTTTTGGTGTTGAGATATTTGAGAAAGGGTACTTGTGTTAAAAATCTTATCAGCACAGGGTAGCCATATAAGAATGAGCCAAGATTTTGACTCTGCTGAAATAGGAAAAGACACAGGCGTTCGGGCTGCCTGTCACTACCAAACCCAATAAGCAATGACAACAACTGAATCTTTATGGGCACTTTATTCAGATGGCCGGCGATCTGAGAAGGTGGCAGGTTCATACCCTAACAGACCATCTTCCCTTTTCTTTCCAGGCAAGGTTTTTATAGCAGGGTGCAGTGAGGGGCTTTGAAGTTCACAGAGGATTAGGTGAAAGAAACTGCAACATTCCTGTCCTGGGCAGTTAGCTGCTTCCAGGGGCAGGCGGTATCTGTTTCCTCCAGAACACAAAGGCCGGGATGCCTCCACTTGTCCCCAGGTGGTAATCTTCAGCAGTGCCCCAGGAGGTCAGCTGTTTTCCCAGGAGCCAGGATGGGCCTTACCTATCTGTAGTTTCTGAAACAAAAGCTTTAATGTATACGTTACTTACTAGGCTTACAACTTTTTACCTTAAACTAAATTTTTCCAACTTTTGAGTCCCCTATCAATACCAGGAGCTCAGTCATCAATGCATTACACAGTGCACTTGTGAACCTGTTCCTTTCTGTCACACAGACCAGGTAATGTTTACAGTTTCCATTCAGCTGTTTGCTGCGCCCGTGTCAGGTAGGGCTATCTAGAGAACATCATGCCTTGAGTTATGAATCAACACAGGATGTTGATGATATGTCTCAGAATAACAACCACAAATATTTTCTAATACTTTGCCAATAATTTCAAATATGCGTGTCAAACATGTTTTCTAACAATTTAAAAAAAACGGTAATGGTAATGGATGTGTTTATATGCACATGTCTAGTGTTTGGTTTTACCTGTTAGGTAGAGTTTCACATTTGATCCACAGTCCTAAACATAATGCTGGGACAGTGGTTAAACATAACATTTGTTTTCTCATTATCCTCCTCTTCCCTTTCTGGGCATGCTCAAATCTGATACCCATCCCAGACAGCGTATGTTCCCATTACTAGACACTGTGCACCTGAAATAACCTTGGCTAGGATTTCTTCCTTATATGAAGGACAAAAAAGGAAAGCAGGTGTAGGTAGCATTGACCCAGGGGTGCTTGGTGATTAGGCTGGTCCTAGCCCCACCAGGTGGAGGAGTGGAGATCTTGCCCTGGGCCAGGCACTCTGGGGTCCTCCCACCCTCGCTCAATGTGTTCTCTTGTTTCCCTACGTAAAAACCTGCCTCCCACCGTCTCAGCTTTTAGCCTTTTGGAGGCTGAAAGGTAATTTTCCTCTTACCTTTTTAAGTTCTATTCAGGCTAATAATCAAATTAACATGAGACAGATTAACAGGAGAAAATGTCCAAAATTTAGTATGGATGTACATGTGGGGGCACATGAGAATATGAGACCAGTTTACACATTGGGCTGTTGAGGTTTCTGTGCCATCTGGAGCTAAGGAGAAGTGGGGGGAAGTTATCTGGGACTTCAGAGGGCAGGAAGGCAGTTCACATGGAGGTGGAAAGCAAATGTAGCTAAGTAAGTGTTTGCTGGGCCGTCTGGAACAGTGAAACACAGAGAGGACTTCCTCCCTGACTATCACACAGGAGTTCATATTAAACTATAGTTCTCTGTGATGAAACCTCCCTTCCTAGTGCTGGTTCTCTATCTAAACTCCTTTTAGGCACTTAGGGAGGAGGTCAAAGGTTTTTTCCAGAGTCTTTGTTTCTTAAAAATAACTAGCTTACAACCATCAGTCTCCCAAAAGACATATTTTGGAGTGGTAAACTGTGGTCCCACTCAGCCTTCATTCACATGCTTCTCGCATTTTTCTCCTTCCCTCCTTTTCTTGTAGATCAAATTGCAGTTTCTTCCTCTCTATGATGCACATGTCTTCAAACTTTTTGAGTAAACTTTGTTTGATATTACTGAGTATGAACATTTGATTTCTGCCAGTATATCTTAGAAAATATTTCCAAACATGTTGCCTTATAAGTTTAAACAATAGTCCCGCCTTGTCTGCAGGAGATAAGGCTTCAAGACCCCCAGTGGGTGGCTGAAATCACAGAGAGTACTGAAACTTGTATATACTATGCTTTTTCCTATACATACATTCCTCTGTAAGGTTTAATTTATAAATAAGCCACAGTAAGAGATTAGCAACAATAACTAATAATAAAATAGAATAATTATAACAACAAAAGCTCTGTGAATGCACTCTCTTAAAATATTGTACTGCACTCACCTTTTCACTTAAAGGAAGCTATTTTGGCTTCTCTTTGGCCTATAATTCAGATTGCCAGCATCACTACTCTTGTGCTTTGGGCCATTGTTAAGTAGAAGAAAGGTCATTTGAACATGAGACTGTTATACCGATAACTGAGACTGGGACTAATGACTGACAGTCGGAGAGCATTAACAGTGTAGGGACACTGGACAAAGGGATGATTCACATCCTGGGCAGGACAGAGCGGGATGTGTTGAGCTTTCATTACACCACTTATAATGGTGTGCAATTTAAAACTTAAGAATTATTTCTTCCTGGAAATTTTCATTTAATATTTTTGGACTGTGGTTGACTACAGACAACTGGAGCTGCTGAAAGTGAAACTGCAGATAAGGAGAGATTACTGTAATGTATTACTTAGCCTAAAAGATTTTCCCTGATTGAAATCTGCAAATTATACTCCATCACTACTACTCAACAAAATCCAGGAGTCACTGAATGGAGAAAGAAGATAATAAAGAGCTTTGTAAAAGTAATAGAAATTACTTTCATACTGCCCTTATTGCCATGCAGAACATATATATGCTGCATATATAATCTTTGAGAATATCAGTGATGCTCACATGGGTGTTAGTTTTATCACTGATGTAGAAATGTAGGCACTCAATCAACACACCACAGAGCGAGCATTTCCTCTGTGCCAAGCATAGTGCCAGGTCCTGGAAACAGCAATGAACAAAGCAAAGTTCCTGCCTTCTTCTGGGCAGGGTTTTAAAATCAAGGAACCATGATTGAGGCCTAGAGAGATTAAATGACAGGGCTAAGTTCATGCAGCAGAATAGGGAGGGCATGAACATTGCCGTCTAGGTGTTTCTATGTCTGTGGCTTTTCTAATACAGTCTTGCTTATCGGTCTTTTCCACCTGCGTGCGCCTGTAAAAATAGGCCAGAACGGTCAACCTTAATTTGACCCTAAAAGTTGACCCAGAATTTATATAGTAATCTGTTATATATCTTTGTTTTAAAGTAAAACTCTTTTAGATGATGTAATGCCCCTCCCTTGTATCTTACACTCCAGGAATATGTGTCTTGCTTATTTTGTGCTTATGGTTATCTCTGCATTAGGATGGCCAACCATGCTGGCTCATCCTGGGTTGAGGGTGCTTCTGGGATGCAGACTTAACTTAAAACTGAGACAGTCCTGGACTGTCTGGTTTGCTGGGACTGAGTGGTTTCCCAGGTTTGCAGGACTTTGGGTATTAAAACTGGGTAAGTCTCAGACAAAATGGAATGAGTCGGTCATCCTAATTGCACACTGGCCGTGAAGGGGCCGTTTACTGTGATGGAGAACATGACAGAACACTAGTTCAAAATCTGAGCGCATTCCCCAAGTAGTGAATTAAAATTAGCATTATTTTTGTACAGAAACTGGGTATCCAGATGAGTTTGGCTGGTAATATTTTACTTCACTTCTAATTTCAGTTATTTCATAGGAAAATATAACGTAGCCCTCAACCATTGTTTATTAATTTTTGATGTGTATTTCTTGCTTTGTACCAAGCTAGTAACTTTTTTATCTATATTGCAAAGAAGTTCTCTAGTTTGAAGCTGAATCATGAGAGGGAGAGGTGGTTTCCTTGGGGTTAAATTTTTATAATTTCCAAAAACCAATGTGAAATCTTCAGTGGAACCTGAAAAGAAGGAAAGAAAATGCTAATTGATTTATATTTTAGTTCAGTTAAGTTCCTTCTCTATTAGGGGTAGAGTAAAATATACCTCCAGTGTACCTTTGCAGTACTAACCATGTTGTACCCATCTAGGAGAAGTGCTTGTTCTTTAGGAAGGAAGAAAGAAGGAAAGGTGGAAGGATGGGAGGAAGGAAGGAGAACAGGTCACTCACTGAATACTTATAGACATCTTAGCATTATTTCATTTACTCTGTACAAGCAGCTTATGAAGTAGTCAGTCAGCATTATGTGCAGTAACAGACACAGCTACCCCACAAATACCAGTGTTGTAAAAAAAGGTTTGTTTTTAGGTCAAGATGCATGTGCATCAAACATGTCAGTGAGTAGGGAGTAGGCTTGCTCATCCTAGTCACTCTAACATAGAGGCCTCTTCCAACATTGCCATGCACAAGGAAAAAGCAGGCCCTGGATGGTCTTGAACCTGTGGTTCTGTGTTTAGACTGGAAGAAACACACCACACCTCTGCATACAACTTATTGACCAGAACTAATCACACAGCCCCACCTTACTTATTAGAGAGGAAGCAGGGGTGTGTTTACCTTCCCTGTTCCTGAAGGCAGAGGCGGAGGGCCAGAGTGCAGGAAGTCTTCTGCATTTTAAGGTAGGGAACCTGATGCTCAGAGGATTTAAGTAATTTGGCGCTGAGTATTCAGTGTATGGGTGGCAGGGCTCAAATTCAGGACTCAAACTTTGGTCCAGCAGCCAATCTCTTAAACACAAGCTACCCAGCTGCCTTTCCCCGCATTCTCTCCACCACAGATTTTTTTCTTTCAATGAATTTCAAGGTTAATTTCTTCCTTTATTTTTAAAATATTTATTGATTTTAGAGAGAGAGGAATGGTGAGAGGGTGTGGGTGGGTAACATCAGTGTGAGAGAGAAGCATCAATTGGTTGCCTTGCAACGTGCCCTGACCGGGAGTTGAAGCTGTAATCTTTTGGTGTACAGGACGATGCTCTAACCAACTGAGACACACCAGCAATGGCAATTTCTTCCCTTCAATAAAAATTTTCAGCTTAGAAGGAAAACATATACACACAAACTGGATACAACATAAACTTGGTAACTCTCCCAAAGAAACTGTCATTTTCTTTATGCAAGTTATTCATTTCCAGTTCATATTGCTTAAAGATTGCCTGCCAGCTCTCTGTAAATGTGTTCTGGTAAAGCTGAGCAATAATGGGTCCCTGGCTGAGGGAAGATGTACCGAAGTAATGAAGTGGGTTGCCAGTCCAAAGAACGTCAATTGGAGCATCTAATTAAGGTTGTTCAGAACCAACAGAAGCTGTGAAACATTTTAGGTCACTTCACTTTGCCCACCTTTAACTATCCCTGCTGTTTCCCATTTGGTTTTCTTGAAGTTTCATTCAGGATAACATACACAGTTTCCATGTTTACTACACTTCTAGTAACTCAGAGACATGTGGTTGGAAAAAGTGGATTTCTTCCAACTTTTTCCTTCTTCTTGATGATGGTCATAAATTTGACAAGTGTTCTTCCTACCCTTTGGATAATTCTCACCCTCTGGGTATCCCTTTGGGCTTCCATAAGGGAAGAACAGTTAGTGCTTTAGAGCTACCCAAGATCAACTGAGCTTAAACTAAGAAATCAGCAACGTTTGAGAACCTGGTATGTGTCCAGTACAACTGCACCTTGACTCACTAGGACTGCCAGCAAAGGAGAATTCCAACATGACTGCCATTAGTTAATGGGGTTCAAATGTTCATTAGCACTCATCCATTTTCATGTACTATGTGAGGATTAGTGGGCATCATGGCCATCAAGGTGAAGCAAATGACAGCATAGCCAGGACTATGCAAACAGACAAAATTGCACTTAAATCTTATATATGCTACTTATCACTCCATCCTAGTTCTGGGACAGGTTCCAAATTCAGGCTGAGTCTCAGTGTCCTCATCTGTAAAATGGCGAAGAGCTTAGTACCCCATGGCACTGCATCACTGAAAGTACATTTAACTTATAGGAAGACATCTTTCCATCCTCAGGCTGATTGAATGCATGATGTTGGTGGTACTCAGGCTGTGTGTAAGTTCAGGAGCATTCACACTGTCCTGGGTGTGAGTCTTGGGGATATTTTCTATTTTTGTATCCTCACCCAAGGACATTTTTTTCATTGCTTTTAGAGAGAGAGGAAGGAACGTAGGGAAGGAGAAGGAGAAACATCAATGTGAGAAACATCGATTGGTTGCCTCCCTTATGTGCCTAGACCGGGTATTGTATGTGCCTGGACCGGGGATTGGACCTACAACCTAGGTATGTGTCCTGACTGCGAATTGAATCCATAACCCTTCGGTTATGGGATGATGCTCCAACCAACTGAGCCACACTGGCCAGGGCAATATATTTTCTATTTTTAAGGGAGTGCTCTAGAGGTGAGAATATTTCTATTTAGATAAAAACGAAATTTGTTCAACACTTCAGTTAGAATTACATGAATAAATTATAAATTAATGATTGACTGCTTTCTTACGTAAGGTCAGTTTCTTTGACAGCAAGAATATTGTTCAGATCTTAGTTTTTTTGGCTCATTGGGGACTTAGAGTTTTAGAGGAAAAACCACCAGGTGGTGCCAGCCATTTTCTGATCAAGGGAGAAGAAATACAAACCCAGCTAAGTAGTTTCCATCCGGGATAACCTTAACAATTTGGTATTTCTTAAGGCATTCTGCCATCTGTCTCAGATTTAGTGTTATTAAGTACATTGAAATTCTTGAGCTTTAAATCCTCATGTCAAAGGCTCTGTCTCTGATTTGTGATTTGTTATGCTATACTCTTTTAGCTTATAGGATTTTTGTATTTACAAAAAAAAATTGCCTGTAGTGACCAGCTGTTGCTTTTTGGACCCTCACATCATTAAGTGGCACTGTTTAAATAAGTACCCACCCTTGGGTAGTAAAAATTTAGTTCAGGAAGTAATTGTCTTAAAATCAGTGTAAAGAAATGTGTTTGGTGTTTAGTAAGCTGCTGTTCTTTTTAATCTGCAAGGAGAACAAATCAATGTTTTCTTCCTTTGGAAAAAAGAAAGTGCTACAGGATAAAAACGAAATAATTATCCTCGGCAATTCATCCTTCCTTTCACAAATATGTATGAAATGCTTCCTGAGGGAGGCAGTGTGCTGCAATGGCTAGCACCTTAGATTTGAATCCTAGCTCCAGCATTTCCTAACTGCGTGAATAAAGTTGTTTAGCCTCTCAGGCGTGCCGTTATCACATCTGTTATGGGAATAATAACAGGACCTGCATGAGGGTTGTGATGAGGTAGAAAGTATGGCAGTTTTTATAGAGTAAATGCTTGGAACATATTGGTGACCATGAATGTTGGTACTTTGAGCCAGTTGCTGCTTGGGATTATTATGAGGACCCTTATGGAGCTGTCCTTAGATATGTCATTAGTGGCAGAGCATCATTTACCACTGACAACCTACATGGTCCAGACCATGCCTCTGGTTTTATAAAGGAAAAAGTGTTGCTTAGAGAGCTTACATACCTTATTAAGGTCACTCAAAGGCCAAGCTGCACGGGTATCTCAACCTTGATGTAGGTTTGCCATGTTGCAGAGTGTAGGGTGAAATTTCCCTTTCCAGCTGTTAATTCACTGGAGACCACATTACCTCATGGCTTGCATCTCTGAATGACATTCATTCCAGACAGACTGTAATCAGTGTTAGAGCTTCTATTGAGCATCTTGAAAATAGCACTTTTACATAACCATTGCCTTCTGTTAGTGTTAGCATGGAGCTGGCAGATGCTGCATGCGCAGCCACCTGATCTTCCACACACCTGCTCAGTTTCCTTGGGTTCTCAGCTGGTCAAGCACTGGGCTGAGTGTGGCATTGTTACCACTGCTTTGTAGCTCTGATCTCTAAATTTAGTGAACGAATTAAGCTTTTTAAGCCTAGTCATCTACCTACTTTTCATCTCTGAACTGGATAAGGAGGACAAAAGGCTCTGATAGGCCTTGCAGGTTAATCTGTCTTCTAGATCACAGTAAAATACTGGGTGGCATTATGAATGATATTGGAAGCAAAACAGCAAAGCTTATCTTCTGTAAACGACTATGAAACTTCTAAAATTGAGGTGGTTATTAGGGCATCGCCTGCGGTTGGAAACTAGAGAAGGCTGAGACAGGTGAGGGTCAAGAGCTAAGAGCTACCACGTGAAAGTGAAGGAAAAGCACCAGATTCTTCCATCTGGCAGTGCAAAGACATAGCAAGGGCATGCCACCTGTGCAGTCGTGAATGACATGGTGTGGACATGTTGCGATGTTGGGGCTCTGTTAGAAAGTTGAAGTGGTTAATGTAAGATCCGATGTATTGGGTGATGATAATGGTACCAAATAGGTGACATGCATTGAGCGCCTACTCTGTGTGAGACATTGTGTGACAATTAAACATAAATATCTAATCCAGCAAGGTAGGTCTTGTTATCCATATTTTATATTAGATAAAGGGGTTAGTTGATATGTATAGTAAGTGATGGAGCAGAGATAAAGTTCAGAGTTACTCCAAGGCCCATCAGCTTAACTGCACTGTGTTCCCAAGGATTTCTGTTGGTAGAAGAAAGAAAGAAAGGGCTGAGCGAATTTATACACAGCCACCTAGAACGCTGATGTCTCTCTAACCTTGAAATCTGAAGTGAGAGTGGACTCATGGACCCCGTCGTGTCCTTTAGAGAAAGAGTGGTAAATAATAATCAGTATCATTCCATTCACCATTTAGTTTTCATGTAGTGGGAAGCACCCTGTCAAATAAGACCAAGACCTGTGCGAAGTGCATTTTCACTCATTTTCAAAGCTGCGCTTTGAGAACTGCTGCCCTGAACCTCTGTTCCCCAAAGTATGTCATTTATACTGGTTCAGTAGGACCTTTGTGGGAGATACTTGGTGTGTGGAGAGTGTTTTGAAGTTTAGCAGAGCTCCTTTGCAGGATTCTCAGAGCTTTCATGATGGTAAGAAACCCTAGCATTCTCCAGGAAGAGTGCATAGCTTGTCAAAATATTTTTGACCCTGAAACTCTCTTACAGAACTCCTCTGAGACAAATGTTGAAAAATGTGAAAAATTTGAGCTTTACTTCCTTTTGCTTCCAATACAGTTTGGTTGCTTTAATGTGAAAAACATTCCACAGAGAGAAGTCATGGTGATGACTTCTACATGAGGAACCTGATGAGGAGAGCTGGAGTGAAGGGTCTTCTGCAAACAGAGGCTCTTGGAAATGAGTGAGTTAAGTGACAGCTGACTAAGTCTTATTTTGATTGTAGAGGCCTCTAGCTGGGCAGGTTTATTAGTTACCTACTTCTGTATAACAAATGACCCCCAAGTTTATCAGCTTACAACAACAAACATTTTGTATTTCACAGTTTCCGTGGGTCAATAATCTGAGCATGGCTTAACTTGCTGCCTCAGCTCAAGGTTTCTGCTGAGATTGCAGTCATGCTGCCCCATCCCCCCCATCCCCCACCCATCTGCTGGGGCTGCAGTGTCAGTTAAAGCCTGACTGTGGTGTCTCAGGACTATCCTTACACGATCATCTCATGATTGGCATGCCTCAGTCCCTGGCCACATGGACCTCTCCACACAGTGGCTGTGTAATGTGGCACCTGACTTCTTCCAGGAAGAGGGATTGGAGAGCATGAGGGAGAGAACCTAAGACAGAAGAGATAGTCTTTTATAACCTCCCACAGAAGCGAAAATAGGGACGGATTTTTCTTGGTAGAGGAGACATGCTTCAGTTTTAATTTGTGATGAGGAGATAGACAGTTGAATAAAAAGCTGCTGTCTTTCACTGTATCATATTTCATTGTCCACGAGTAAGAAGAGAATAGTAAGGCATATATGGAAATAAATCAGGAACAGTTGGCCAGCATGATTTTGCACCCCTGTTGCCACCCCAGGAACCTTGTGGGCTCGGAAGCTTAGTAGAAGGAAGGAATTACATAGCAGCATTTTGCTATAGTCCAAATATTTCTTTTAGCAGAAAACAATAATAGGTTAAAACCACACATTTATAAAATGCAAGGGATGCAGAACTAAGGAAAAAAAGGAGAAAACAGGTGTGAATTTATTTGCTTGATTAGACCTTTTCTACTTCCTCCGTTACCAGAGCGTAAATTATGGTGTTACAAAAGGTGGTATTGTTTATTTGCTAACTCTTAGGACACCTGGGAAGGAAAACTCAACTTCTTCCTGCTCTCTAGGAAACTGCTCCATAACTCCGAGCTGCAACATCTGTTTTGATGTTAGCAAAATGGCAATAAATTTTCATCGAGGCCAAAATTTCTGTGTAGGGAGGTCTGGAGCAGGAAGTGGGAAGGTGGAATGATAAAAATGCTTACACCGATATTTAAATATTTAGTTATTTAAATATTTCATTACTGGGACTGGCTTCCCTTGTGTCTACATTATTAAAATAGATAATGATCCTGTTTTTGAAATGAACTGCTGATGTCCCTCCTGCTGTTAGAGTTGTCTCATTTTAGGTCAATTGTCATCTGAATCATTTGTTCCCTCCACTCTCCACGCTGAGCGTATTGTGAAGTGTCTGGAGAACTTTTTTATTGTTACAAGGGGAGGGCCAGGGATGCTGCTAAATGTCGTACAGTACATGGCAAAGCCACAACGATAAAGAATCATTCAGTTCTAAGTGTCAAGAGTTTCAGTTAGAGAAACCCTAGGGGAGCATGAGATTCAGCATTATGCCTTTAAGGTATCAGATAATAATATCAGACAGGACCTGATAGATGAGCAAAGTAGACCAACCTAGACTAGAATGCTGACAAAACCCTGTGAGTCTAAAGGAGAGAAAAGTGTTGCATAAGAGAGAGAAAATTTGAGAGGTAAATTTGAGTTACTTCATGCTTTATGTTCATATGTGTTTTTTACACCATGGGTAAAATGCACAGTGTTACCAGGAAGCAGGAGCCTGGCTGGAGCCTGGCTGTGTCTTGGGTGAGCAGCTGGTTGCAGGGGCTGTGTATCTGACATAAGCAAAAGACTAAGGTACCTACTGGCTGTGGTAGTGCCTTTTGGTGAGCTGCAGGGTTGGATATTGTGGTGGAGTGGCATTGCAGGTGTGTGGGCATTGCAGAATGTGGCTGGGAGAAATCCAGGAGCCCTGTCGCACCTCTGGGAGGTGGGCCAGCTACTTTCAGAGATGACAGACAGGGCCCAGCATGGAGGTGCAAGGCCAGGGAGGTATGCGCCTGCCTGGGAAACTACATTTTACTTGGGATTATTTCTAGCAGGAGTGGCTCCCAGATCCCACCTGTGTTTCCATGCAACTGAGATATCACAGTGCTTCACAAGGAAACACACCTGATTCTGTCTTCCCTGGACTCCCTCATATTTTTCCTTTCTTTGCCACTTAGCCAGTGGGCCTCAACCTCTGTGTTTTAGAGATTGTTTAAGAAACTAGTGAAACTGCAGAAGCATCATACCATGCATGCAAAATTAAATCAGCTTTTTTGTGACCATTCAGCCTATTGCTAAACAGAGCTGTTTACTCTCCTGATTCATGGAGTCAAGTTTTCAGATTTTCCAATGAATACATCATCTTCGCTTGACTTTGTGGTGCCGTGTGCTCTTACTTAGGACTAGGCATGCCTCATTCCTGTCCGGGTCACACACCCTGCTCCTGGCAATATTAAGCTGGTAGACCACAGCAGTGTGTGCCTGAGGTAATGTGGGTGACAGGGAGAAGCCACCAAAGTACAGTACCCTGATCCTGGTCCTCAGGTTGCGCAGGCAGTGCCTCCCTTGTTTGTAGCGACAGGAACTTCAGCTCTGCTTTCACCTGTTCTCCATCATACCAATTTATAATTGAAGCAGGAATAAATTAAAAGCTTAATGTAATCCGCAAAGGAGAAACAGAGCTGTTGAATAGAAGGGCTGAATTCTGGTTTCAAGCACAGGACAGGAGAGTCTACATATGGTGCAGTGGGTGCTAAAATTGTAAATATAAATTATTAAACCTGCCAAATAATGGCCTATAAATACTTAGTGTGAAATAAGAATGTTGTCATTTACATTTATTTTAAATTTCTTAGTATTTCACCATAAAAATGTAATATTAATGTGAATTTTACTTGGCAATGAAAGTAAACACACCAGTTATTAATTTCTTGTACATAGCTATCTATTTTCAAATATTGGCTTACCATGGGGGCTTTTATCATGAGTTCTATTTGTTAAAATGGTAAGAATCAGAAAGTCAGCAAATGCAGATGCATGGAATTAGAAAATGCATTGGCTTTGGGTTGAAAGTGAATCTTTTCTCCATTGCTTGATATAAATTAACTTGCTGATACATTCGTCGTTGCTATTAAGAGGCCCATCTGATACTTCTCTTCCTTCCAGACACATCTTCCCAGTGAATTTTAAAATATCCTTATGATGTAACTATAATCTCTTGTTTCCTTGATGTGAGTAAAGTAATTACATAGTATCTAGCACATAATAAACCCCTGGATAAAAATAAAATAAATATTGTACCAAAGAGATACCCTCAAAAATACTACAGACATATAAAGATGGAAATCTAAAAATATTCAAGTAACCCACAGGAAGGCAGGAAAAAGAAGAGAGAAAAAACAAATAAAAAGTAAAATGGTAGACTTAAGCCCTGACACATCAGTAATTTCATTACATGCAAATGGCCTACGTGCATAGATCAGTTTCATGACAGAGACTGGCAGGTGGATGAAAACAGAATCTAACTACACAGGTGTTCAAGACACTCGTGCCAAATAAAGTGACATAGCCAGGTATAGCTAAAGATACATCTTGGAAACACAAATAAAGAAAGCAAAGGTGGTTATATTAGTATCAGATAAAGTATACCTCAGAGAAAATAAAAAAGGGTCATTCTATGAAGTTGACATAACAATTCTAAGTGTTTATGCTCCAAACAACAGGTCTGCAAACTATGTGATGGAAAAAAAAAAGACAAATCCAGCATAATTACAGTTGGAGAGTTTAACAACCCTCTCAACAACTGACAGAACAACCAGAGGGATTTTAAGGGAATTGCTATTGAATAACAACATCATCAGCCATGAGATTTATATAGAATGCAATAAAAGTTCTTTTGAAATGCTCACAGTTCATATACCAAGAGTGTCCATACCCTGAGCCATAATGCAAACCTCCCTAAATTTAAAAAAAAAACCCAAAACAACTGCATTATATAGAATATGTTCTCCAACTGCAGTAGAATCAAAGTATAAACCAGTAAGTGAAAAATAGCTCCAGTTACTTGGACTTCCTGTATTGTGTCTTGAATATAGTAAGACCGTAAACACCATTTGTAGTTTCTGTTGAGAATGTTCTTCTCTTAGATATTTTCCTGGCTTATTCATTCTGAGCACTAAATTCAACACCACTTCAGAAACTTCTGTGTTTACTTTATGTCAAATAACTTCTGCATGGCCATCTTGCTACCATCTTCCTGTCTTCACCCGTCCCTCCACTTTTGTATCACTTTTGTCATTTTTCTTCTCAGTTGTTATTGCTATCTGAAGCTACCTTTTTTGTTTATTTACTTATTCATCAGCCACTTTTATGCACAAGAATATTAGCCCCAGAAAAGTAGGGAATACTGTGCTACACAGTATCCCCAGCCCCCAGGGCAGAAGGTGCTGAGTGGATGGTGGGTTTGTATCACCTAGGTAGTCATGTATACTGTAATTACCTAAAGATACTCTCCTGCTACAGAAAGCCACAGGGGATCATCTTGTGAAAGTTAGTAAACAAACTCTTTCCTGTATGCAAATGAAACACAGAGAACTAGCTTCTCTGGTTAGCTAACATTTGGTTTCACATATTCGATAACCCAACAAAGGACACTCTCATGGGAGCATGGATTGAAATATGTCGGATATGCTCAGAAGCATTCAGAAGTCTGCAAACTTAACTTGTGGAAAAAGGCATGTAGTTCCCTAAAGTTTGTTGTAATAAAGAAATAAAGATCTACACAAGTGATTTTCAAATTCATTGGGATTTAGAAATGGATATTTTTAGTTCATATGGCTTAGGAAAAATTTGCAAATAGATAAATGATTAACAAATAGTGGTTACCCTGTTGAATAAGTATTTGAACATATAAATTCACTTTAAGTGAAAAGTCGCCTTCAAGGTTTTAGTTTTTCTGTTTCAAATAGGAGTTGAACATATGCTGTTGGATGAGTTGGAGAGGTTGTAAATCAGGGGTGTTGGAAGCTTGACAGATCTAGTCCTGGCTCTGTCTCTGACTTTCTTACTGGGAGATGTTGGAAAAGTCCTACCAGCCCTACTTACCTCACCCATAAGGATGGGAATGATAAGAGCACCACTGTAGAGTTGTTGGAAGGATTTTAAGAAAAGAAAAAGCTTGTTTAATTGGTCTCTTTGGCATAATTATATACTGGGGAAAAGCTGTGTGGGGGCTTCAAGCCTCCACTACAGTGAATAATAATCAGACTTGAAAACTCAACATTATTCATAACGGTGTTATATCTTCATGGAAGTAGATAGAGATCCTGCTGGTTACATTTAAGGCAGATGCTTTGCCTGCTTGATAGTCATTGCAGTAAATATGAAGTATCTCTCGTGTGTCTGGGTGGGGCCAAGCTGTGGAGATAGAGAAATGAACAGAAAGCTCTGGTCTTCTGAGAGAGATGGTCAGAAAAATGAACAGCTACAAAACACATGGTAATTTCTGGAACAGAAAGTTTAAGCTCTTGCGGCAAAGAGAGAGAGGGGAGCATCTAGCCTTACCCAGGGGTCTGGAAGGATGAGTAATGTTCCCCTGATCAAGGTGAGGCAACCAGGCAGAGTACACGTGCAGAGCAGGTGGACAAGGGAGCTCCCCTGTCCAGAGACGTGCTAGCAGTTTGGCGACGAAGGATTCCCTTTATGGCTTTTATTATTTTTTAAACTACTAGGGATGAATAAGGCGATCCCTAGTAGTTTCATTTTCTGTGTTTAGTCTTATTAAATGTGTTAAATGCACACTGACAGTCTCACTATAATTTTGAAGATTCTCTCTTAGCTCCCCGCTTAGCACAATTTTGGGCTTAGCCAAATTATAAGACACAAGGACTATACCAAAACCAGCTGTATTTGTAGGAACTGATCTGGCAGACATCACTTGTCCCAATTAAGTGTGGTTGTGAGTGGGTCTTCATCAGGGTTTATGCTGGTGGCTGAGCCCTCGCTCCCTGTGCAGCCGTGTTAAACATTTGTCTGCGGGCAGACAGAGGTGCGCTCAGAAACAGAGGTGGTTGGGAACATCACAGAGAAAAGGGCAATTAGGAGGGATGACAACAAAATGTTTAAGACCTGTTGATAAATGACAGTCTGAAGTATTTTAAGAGAGTATTGGCACAATATTATAAGCAAGGAAACCACAATTAATACTCAACATCCCTATAGTCTAGGAGTGGCTAAAGTATATAAATTAGAAAATGATGGTGTGCTCTTCATTGTAGTGTGGGTCTCACATCTGTGGTGACACGCTTCAGATTTGCCTTTTTCAATTTAAATCTGTAACAAACACTTAAAATGCCTGCCACTTTCCTTTTTTCTTTCTATGTTTTTTAAGTCAATGTAGTTCAGTGTGGGCATTTTATCTAAAATTCCATTTATGAACATAGGTTTTCTCCAGTAGATGCTTTTCAAATTCTGCCTTGCAAAAATTTTTGTGGAATTTTGTTTTGCTTTGTTTGGGGCTTTCCTGCCCAAATCTTAATAGCAGGAATCATTTAGTTCTTTGCCTTTTTTGTTCAAAATCTTGGCATTCTTTGCTGTGGTTACATGCCACATGTCAACAGTTAGAGGACAAAAGTGTTCTATTTTGTGTACTTTGGAAAAAGAATGGTCAGATCCATCAGTGTGCTTGGTTATGGTGAGATGCTTTATCTCTGTACTTCTTTCCTTTTTACAGTCTATTCTTAAAAGTATGAATGAACTTGAACTCACTAGTTCTGGGTTTTAGTCCATACCTGTTTTAGTTTTTGTGAACAATAATGCTACTTAAATTATATTTATCTCCAGGTTGCCCTATTCTTCCTCATAAGTAGAGCCGAGGAGAAACTGAGGCTTGCTAGGGAAGCCACACTTGCTCAAGGTAGTCCATGGAATAAGGGGGAGGGTTCAGAGCAGTGGGGCAGGCTGATTCTAGTTCTGTGCTAGAAGTGAGGAACATTATGAAGTATCAAAAGTCATGGTTAGGGATATTGTTAGTCCATGTCATTCATGAATTTAGAATGCAGAATCAGATATAGACTTGCTCCTCAATTCACAAATGAGAGGAAAATTGCAAGTTCAGAGAGGCTCAGTTACTGGCCTAAAGATGCACGGCTGAGTATGACAGTTTTTACATGCCAGACTACTGTTTACTTTTAAAGGTTTTAAAGGTTACTATATAACCTTCCTAAAACCATTTAATGTCAACACCTCTCCAGTATTTCCTGCTTGCTGGCTTCAGTTTAATACTATGAACCTTTCATTTTTTTTTCATACATTTTTTAACCCATAATAAATTGGAAGTACTGTTCTCTTGAGGAGCTTTGGGCAAGTGTTCTAGTGAATCGCTTGGAAGCATCTGATTATTTTTAATGGATTGCATAATATAATACTGTCACTCATGAACTACATTGGAAATTGATTGCAAATATTAGCCTTGGTGAATTGGTATTGGTAAGGTGTGTGATACGAAGTCAGACTGGGAGCCTGGTGGAAGTAATATCTACCAAGAGGTGATGTGTGTGGTAGCTTATCGATGATCTGTGATTTAATATTTAGAAAATTATTTGAATCCGTTTTCTTTGTTAAAACTTATGTTTTCCATGAGAACTTTCACTGGAGTCATGGTTAAAGCAATCATGGGTTGGTAATGAACTGAACCATACCAATCATAGCTGCCCCAAGCTTTTTTTTCTGGAAGTGACTTTTTTTTTTTGATAGTCATTCCTTTCATTCCTTTTACAATATATTTCCCAAGTGTGGCTTTAGCAGTACATAAATAGCCTCAGGTGGATTTGTAATTATGAGAAAATCAGACTCATCCTTTAGATAGAAATGACAAAAACTGTGATGCCCTTGAGGTACCATGTGCCAGGATGCTGATGGTGTATTCAGTCCATGACACTCTGGTTTTTGTATTATGGGTCTGGATAGTGCTGGTGGTCAGGACACAAAGGGACATTTGCACCCATATGTGTTCCAGGCTTTTTCTGCACAAATAATGACCTCATACGTTCAGAGTACAGTTTTTCACGTGTATGTTGATGCTGTTGTGATTAATAAGACAGCAGTTCACTTACAAGCATTGGTGTATCCAGACCAGGTTTTAGGGATTATGAATTTTATTAGTCCACATTACTGAAAGCAGGACTTTCATGTAGGATCTGTGCCTTTTTTTAAACCATTATAAATGCACCTTGCACTTGAAAAACTTGGGATCACAGGTCGGTGTTAATTATCATTGCCTTTCAGAGCTGTCTGAGGTGATTTAATATCAATATCTTTGGTGTTGATCTCTCAGAGACTGCCCAACACCAACAGCTGTTTTCGGCATCACAAATGTGGTTCTGCAGCAACTCTTACTAAAGTGGGTTTGTAAACAGTAGAGCGCTATGTAAGTATTATGGTTCCTTTTGATTTTAAAAACTAGGGCCTATATGTTGAAAAATGGGTTCATTTACTTTGAGACTATCTATTAGTTTTCTATTGCTGCCAGAACAAATGAAAACAAATTTAGTGGCTTGAAACAATACAAATTTATTTTATGTTTTGAAGGTCAGAATTCTTCCATGGGTCTCACCGGGCTAATATCAAAGTATCAGCTGGCTTTGCTCCTCTTTGGAGGCTCTAGGGTAAGATCTCTTTTCTTACTCATTTGGGTGGTTGGCAATATTCAGTTTGTTGTGACTGGAGTAGTGAGATTTTACTTCCTTGCTGGCTGTCAACTGAAAGCTGTTCTCAGCTGCACAAGGCAATGCATTTTCTTTAGCTTGTGGCCATTGTGAGTCCATCTTTATAGTCAGCCACAGTGAGCTGAGTTCCTTTTGCTTTTGGGAATCTCTCCTCCTTCTACCCCATCTCTCTGACCAGGAAAGGTCCACAGTTTTTAAGGATTTGTGATTAGGTGGTGCCCTCTGGGTAATCCTGGATAATCTCCTCACCTCAAGGTCCTTTATTGTGTCTGCAAAGTCCTTTTGAAATGTAAGGTAACGTATTCACTGGGAATGTGGGCATCTTTTGGGCACCTGTTATTCTGCCTACCACAGCCTATCCATTATTTGTCTTTTAAACTTGAAACCATGTTAATTTGCTTAGATTTTTGCCCTTGGAATTGGAGAGCAGAGCATTAATCACTCACCCCACAGCAACAACAACAGTGCTTACACCATTCTTCTAGTCCCCCCTCAAGGCACTCAAGAAAGAGCCATTTGAAGAGGTCCAGCCACTGATTTGAGATTACACTGCCCCCAGAGAACAAAAACAACGCAGAAAGAGGGTCTAGCTGCAGATAAGTTACTACTTTCAGTTTCAGCAATGAAAAATCCTACTGTGGTGGGATGGGCCTCCTTCCTCCTAGTTCAGCTCCAGAAGTTCAGCTTCAGACTTAGCCTGTGATACTGGAACTTGATGGATAAATATGGACCTCCTGTGACCTGTTGAAGAAATCTGTTAAGATTCGCTGAGTTAACACTGAAAAGTAGAACTAGATAATAACTTCCAGCTTAATGTGCAGATAGAAATGTTCTAGGTTCAGCACCCCTTAAACTGACTTGAAATCCATCTCTTCTTTGCTGCCAAGAAAGCAGATGGGCCCTTGTCACTGAAGAATGATGTTGTGTTAATTAATGTATGAAACCAACTCTGGTTGAGCATGTACTTTATATGAATAGATAGTTACTGCTTTACCTGGAAAGAAGTGCTCAGGGAATTTTTGGAATGGATTTAAGTCTCATATTCTAAGGGTAAATGTAATGATGCTGCTTATTTGTACGCATATCCTTTTTAAAGAAAGTTGTACTGTAGTCAATTGGAAGGATTTGATGGAACATTACCTTATATGTTACATAAATGTGAGTAGAACTGTACTTCTGAGTACTGAAATGAGATGGGAGAAGTATAGTAATTATGTCAGCAGTAGTAGAAACTTCCTCCATGCCAAGAGCAAACAGCTTGGGAACTAGAAATTTAGTGTGTCATGGAGGGAATGTAGATGAGTAAGCCTTGAAGTAAAGATGCACCTGCATGTCTGCATTCGACCCCCTTGACACAACATCCTAGATCAAAGGCATTTGAAGGTTAAGATGGAGGCCTGCTTTGAGGCAGAAGAGTACAGTGCTTAAGAGAAAGGGCTTTGGAGGAAGGGCGATTTGACTCTACATTAACTAGTTTTGTGACACTTCTGCATCGTCTTATTTGGCTGTATAAATTCTAATGATAATGTTGTCTCCAAAAGAGACCTTTTTTATTTTTATTTTTTTATTTTTATTTTTTAAATATATTTTATTGATTATGCTATTACAGTTGTCCCATTTCTCCCCCATCATTCCCCTCCACCCTGCACACCCTCTCCCACCCACATTCCCTCCTTTAGTTCATGTCCATGTGTCATAAGTTCTTTAGCTTCTACATTTCCCATATTGTTCTTGCCCTCCCCCTGTCTATTTTCTACCCACCGTCTATGCTATTTATTTTCTGTACCTTTTCCCCCTCTCTCCTCCTCCCACTCCCCTGTTGCTAACCCTCCATATGATCTCCATTTCTGTGGTTCTGTTCCTGTTCTAGATGTTTGCTTAGTTTGCTTTTGTTTTAGGTATGGTTCTTAATAGCTGTGAGTTTGCTGTCTTTTCACTGTCATATTTTTATCTTCTTTTTCTTAGATAAGTCTCTTTAACATTTCATATAATAAGGGCTTGGTGATGATGAACTCCTTGAACTTGACCTTATCTGAGAAGCACTTTATCTGTCCATCCATTCTAAATGACAGCTTTGCCGGATACAGCAATTTTGGATGTAGGTCCCTGCTTTTCAAGATTTCAAATATTTCTTTCCAGCCCCTTCTTGCCTGCAAGGTCTCTTTTGAGAAATCAGCTGACAGTCTGATGGGAACTCCTTTGTAGGTGACTGTCCCCTATCCCTTTCTGCTTCTAGAATTCTCTGCTTCATTTTAATCTTGGCTAATGTAATTACAATGTGCCTTGGTGTGTTCCTCCTTGGATCCAACTTCTTTGGGACTCTCTGAGCTTCCTGGACGTCCTGGTAGTCTATTTCCTTTGCCAGATTGGGGAAGTTCTCCTTTATTATTTGTTCCAATAAGTTTTCCACTTGTTGCTCTTCTTCTTCCCCTTCTGGTACCCCTATAATTCAGATGTTGGGACGTTTAACGATGTCCCGGAGGTTCCTAAGCCTCTCCTCATTTTTTTGAATTCTTGTTTCTTCCTCGTTTTCTGTTTGGTTGTTAGTTTCTTCCTTCTGGTCCACTCCATTGATTTGAGTCCCAGTTTTCCTTCCATCTCTATCAGTTCCCCATGCATCTTCCTTCATTTCACGTATTGTAGCCTGCATTTTTTCATCTAATTTATGAGCAAAATCAACCAATTCTGTGAGCATCCTGATGACCAGTGCTTTGAACTGTGCATCTGATAGGTTGGCTATCTCTTCACGGCTTAGAGGAATTGGCTCTGCGGATTTGATTGGTTCTCCGGTTTGAGCCATTTTTGGTGGGTTTTTTTTTTGTTTTGTTTTGGTTTGGTTTTAGTCTGGTCGTGGCTATTACGTATGAGGGGTGGAGCCTTAGGTGTTCCTCAGGGCGGGGCAGCCCAGTCGCTGGGTTGTGATGCTGTATGTGGGGGCGGGGTCTGAGAGGGAACAATGGCACCTGCTCTGCTCTCTCCTGGATTCAGTCCCCTCCGCCACTTCCCCTCTGCCTGGACCGTCTGCGTGCGCAAATGTGGGACCACCTGGTCAGCCAGCAGCCCTGTGCGGCCTCACTGGCTCTGCACAGTTGCCCCCCTGTGCCCGGGGACCGCCAGCCGCCGCCTGTGCACCTGGGAACTGCCAGCCGCTGCTGCTTGCGCTCCCGCACCTCCACCCTCTCCCGCCGCGACTCCGCCCCTCCTACCGGTCTGGATGAATGGTTGTTGGACTTCCGTACAGTTCAATTTTCTATAAGTTCTGTTTGTTTTCTTGTTTCTAAATATTTGTTGTCCTTAATTTTGATTGTGAGAGGAGGCACAGTGTGTCCGACTACGCCTCCATCTTGGCCGGAAGTCCAAAAGACCTTTTTTTAAAAAAAATAATATTGTCTGCCCTGTGCCTGATATATAGTAAAGTGATCAATGAATGGAAGTAACATATTTTTTCAACCATAAGGCGCACCTAGGTTTTAGAGGAGGAAAATAGGTCAAAAAATTTTGAAGCAAAAAATGTGGTAAAATATAAATAACATAATATTTCACCAATGTAAATGTAAAGCCACATTCAGACTATAAGATGCACCCATTTCTCCCCAGATTTGGGGGATGCATCTTATAGTCTGAAAAATATGGTAGTCCCCACCCCCTATCTCTTTTCTGTTTGCTGCCTTACTTCCCAATTCAGTATTACCATATTTTTTGGACTATAAGACACACACACCTGCCCCCTCCTCCAATTTGGGAGGAAAAGGGGGTGCATCTTACAGTCTGAATGTAACTTTATATTTACATTGATGAAATATTATGTTATTTATGTTATTAAGTATTTTACCACATTTTTTGCTTCAAATTTTTTTTACCTATTTTCCTTGCATCTTATGGTCCAAAAATATGGCAACTTTCTGAAGTCTGACATATCTCTTAGGCTTTTGGTCATGAATATTGCTATTTTGTGCTTGTATCAGGGAGAATAGAATATACGAAGGAGAAAAAGGAGAACTACCAATGTTAGCGGTGAAGATTTAGGTTTTTTACCAGCACTGAGTTTTTGAGGATGGACTGGATAGAGAAAATTCTTATTTTTAAATTATTTATGTGATCAATATCCCCTGGAGCTATGCGTGTGGTGACCCTGGAGGTGGAATACAATTGCATAGAAAATCTCAGGGTCCTTGAACTATGGGACAGACATTGAGGCTGGGAAAATATAAATTTAAGATGAATGAACTATTTCTGTTTAACATGGTGGCTGATGAAAATATCCTAGACCTCAATTTCTCAAAAACCATGCAGGCTGAAAATATAAATAGCAGGAAAATAAATAATGACAGCATTAGAATATTGCCCAAAGAATAAAACAAAATATTGAGTCCGCAATGATAACAATAAATGATGGAATAGATAAATAAATGAGAAAGAAGAGACAAACTTAACTTGCAGAATAATTCCAAGTACTATAGATTGATACTTCCACCTCTAGAAGAGGGAGCTTAATTTGCCTCCTAAAGTGTGGTGTGGACATAGTGACTTGCGTGCAAAGACTAGAACATGGGGAATGAAAAATCGTGACTCTACAGTGGAGAAAGCTGGCAGACACCACCTTCCTAAGTAATCAAGGTCAGCATCATCAGTGACGCAGTATGCTGACAGCACGTACTCCTAATATGATGTGACAAAAAGGACGTTTCACCCTTTGGTATTCTTTCCAAAACATAACCCTAGTCTAATCATGAGAAAAACATGAGACAACCCCAAATGGAAGGTCATTCTACAAAATGCCTGGCCAGTATTCTTCAAAACTGTCAAAGTCAAGAAAAACAAGGCCAGTCTAAGAAAGTTGAATGGGAAAAAGCAATTCCTTAATGATCAGGTGATTACCCTGGATTATGGATTATGCAATGTGGCACCTTCTTGAGAAGTAGGAAGCCTTGTCAAAGGGCAGGATGCAGGGAGTGGCAGCACAAATTCATGTCAGGTTAGAGCAAGTCAGGGAACGTGAGGAGAAACAAGAATGTGAGGATAAAGAAGAATGTCGCCAAGGGCAGTGCTAATAGAGTGGATCAATTTCTGTTTATCTATTTCCTCACCTGAGGATATACTTACGGATTTTAGAGAGAATGGAGAAGGGAGAAGTGGAGAAGGGAGAGGGAGAGGGGTGCAGGGAGAGAAACATCCATTGATTGCTTCACACATACCCTGACCAGAACCGAACCCATAACATTTTGGTGTGTGGGCCAGTGCTTCAAGCAACTGAGCCACACTCTCCAGGGCTGCTGTCATTTATTTTTAAAGATGTTCTTATTACTCTTACTAATGTTACCATTGGTGATATGTTTAAAAGGCTTTGGGGAATAAACACTTGAAATGTGAAGTTGGTCATGTGTCCTATCTTCAAAAGCTATGGCAAAGGGTTTTTGGAGGATCAGCTTGTTAGAGCATCCTGATGGCGAAACTGCCAACATCCCAATATAATGTCCTTAGAGTGATTAGAGAGGGAGGGAGTTAAAAAAAATCCACACTAATAAGGGTCAGGTTGGTCTGGTCTTCTGAGTTGGCCACAGAATATACCAAGTCTTGAAGAGTGTAATCGGTATATATGATGATAGGAAAGGTCACTAAGAAAAATACTCTTCTTAATTATCTATTGTTTTTTTTCAAAGTGTTACCAGACTGATTAGCCATACTAATTGGCCCAGAGCAGATGAAAGTTCTTATGGGCCAAAACGACTTTTGAAAAGTTACAGAAAGTCTGGTATCGAATCCATTTCAGAATATTTTAGAAATACTACTCCCCTCTATTTCTTATCACCCCAGTCACATTCACGTATAAGTAGCTTATTATGCTAGCGTTGCTAGTATGATAACCTCTTCTTGTTTAAGTTTTGTTCTGGTTCCCTATCCATTATGAAGTCTTAGCTGTTCATTCCAAAAACTTCAGAGTGTTCAGAAAAGTAGGATGAAGAAACTATAATTCACTCATAATCTACCACTCATCAATAATATGTTTTTATCATTTCAATGTATATTTTTTCAGATTTTTTTCTATAGGGGGTGTGTGTGTATTCCTAAAATGGCCTCATAATATAAAATACTTACGTGAATATATGTATAGAATACTAACTTTAAAATACTGTGGACATCTTTCCTCATTGATATATAGTTCTCTATTACCTTTCAAAGTCTATTGTATAATTGTGCCATGGTTTATTTTTTAAAAATTGCTTTTTGATGAACATTTAGGTTCAGTAGTATGTTCGTAAGTGTTCAACAATTGGTCCTCTGGGGGAAAAAGAGCCCTGATTTGATCCCTGATTTCCATAGTATATATACACCACCACAATGGCGGATATCCAGTTACCAGTATGGATTAATTGAACATGGAATAGTGAAGAGGTGTTACTGTGTGAACCAGGACACGCCAACCTCAGCACCACACTGCTAAGGTTAAAGTTTTAAACAATGGATTTTAAGGATAGTTCTTAAAGAGAAGTATTGTTTAGACGCTAAACAGATTCTCAGCATGTTAAGAGAGACTGTCAGCTAAGGAAAAAAACAAAACATGCCTGCTATTGGCCAAAATGTTTACTTGATAACCTATCAAATTCTTTTTCTTTCACTGCTGCTTTTAGTTTTTCAAAATTAACCTTGTGCTTAGATCTTTAAAGATAATCTTTTAAAACATCTTAAACCAATATGTTGTTTTAAAGTAGTTAGTGCATTTTCTGTGTCTGTGCATTTTGAAGACATTTCTCTCTCCTCTACTTCATGGACCTTATCTTAGGTTGTTTCGTGTGTGTATATTTGCTGATATGAACTAGGGACTGCAGAACATGCTTCTCCCAGGAAGCATCTGTAAATATTTAGTGTCCATTTAATCTCAAAATATGTTTTAATATTCCCATGGGTGCTTTGGTGTCTGGGAACAAAAGAAGTAAGATGGAAAGAAACATGGCATTTCAAGCAAGGTTAAATTATTGATAGATAAGGAAAAAAAAAAAAAACTCGGCCTCTAGTAATATTGCCCGCCTTAATTAAAAACCCTAAGTTCTAAATGCTACATTAGATATGAAAGGTATTTAGGTGGTTACTTTCAGGAGGAAATGGAGGGCTGATGTGTCTGTTTCTTTGTTCATGAATTAATGAATGGCAGAAAGAGGTTGGTCAGCTGATTGCAGACTGATTTTTGGGGACAGTGGTTCTTATGCAAAACCCTTTCAACAATCCATTTGGCTTGGACATGCAACTCTCTTAATGTCTTCATGATCATTCATTTGTTTTTTTAACAGCTCCAAGTTTGGGAATTAACATTGGGCCTTAAGACCTGCCCACCCTTGTTTTCTTCCATCCATGCAGCAGTGGGATGCATTCATTTACCCCTTGTAGCAAGTGCACAAATAGCACATATTGCTTTGGAACTTGGGAAGAATTCTTGGCCAGCAAGGGAATGGAAAATCGTTCAGATGCGACTTGAAAACAAGACCCACTATTTGCACACCTGCAGCTCTGGCAGTTAATTGTCTCTCTCCTTCAAGATCCCGAAAGGGCTTGGGGTGAAGGCAAGGCAGAGAATGTCAAAATTATGTCCAGTTCCAAATTTGCAGTGATGGTGAACAGTCATAGGTGGCTCAGCTAAATAACTTGTAATCTTATTTTAGTTAAAACAAATTCTTTAAAATTTTCCAGGGAAGAATATTGGTACAATAGTCAGTAACGTTTTGATTCTATTGAACTGGGTGTTATGAAAGGCACTTTATGTTTAATTCTAATGCCAGCTCTAGGAAACACTTAAATGTTCTTCATTTTACTAGTGCAGACATGGAGGTGAAGAAGGTTTAAACGGTTCATCTAATGTCCTACCATCTGGTAGATGGCAAACCAGATTCATACCTAGTTACTTACATTCTGGAGCCCAGTGCACACTTCTACCTCTCACCTGGGGACACTGGAGAAGGGGTGTGCCAGGCATGTGTCCACCATTAGAAATGTAAGTGCCATGAAGCATCCTCAGTACCTAGTTCCGGCTTATAGTACAGATTAAAAATATATATGTATAGATATAATGTATACTACATGTATGTAGTATAAACATATATTGATCACAATGGGTAGGGTTTTCCCCCACTTTTATTCCATTCACATAATAATGGAGATTATGTACTAAGCTGTCCGTAATGACAAAGAGGGTGAGAGTAAAAAGGTGCTTTCCACAACAGCAGAGTATGCAGTGGGTATGTCAGTGCAAGCAGGATGGAGAAGCTTTAGCCTTATAGGACCCTCCACATAGCTGCTACTGACCTTGGACTGGTGAAATGGATAATATGAAGTAGTGGGAATGTCCTCACCTTCATTTAACAAATATTTCTTGAGCCCTTCTTTGTCAGGAACTGTGCTGGGACTGGGAATGTAACAGAAAACAAAATGGCTAAGACCCTGCTTTAGTGGAACCCATTTTCTGTCTCCAGAAAATGAAATGGAACATAAGGAGACTGAGAAGTATAATGGACCCGTCCCTGTGTGCCCCACCCATCCCCAAGAGCTCTCCTCAGTATTGTCCTTCCTATTTTGGAGCAATTTGTAGATATTATCACACTTCATGTATCTTTCAATATGTGCTTGTAAGAAAGAATTTAAAAAAATGTAAAGTTAAAAAATTAGCTTAATAATTTAGTCACCAAATATCCAGTCAATGTTCAAATGACGAATTATCAAATGTTGTAAAATAGTTTTTTCTCTTTGATTGAATAAGGATCTAAATGAGATCCCTGTTCTATGATTGAATGGTCTTTTATGCTTCTGGTTAAGTTCCTTCTCCATTTCCCTGCTCCCACCAAATCTCCCTCTCTCTACAGTTTAGTTTTGAAGAATGTGGGTTGTTTGCCCTTTAGTTTCTCACAATGTGGACTAGCTGGTCCATCCTCCCATTTCAGTTCACATGTTCCTCAATTCTCAGTGTTTCCTGTAAGTTGGTAGGTACAGATAGACACTTGCTACCTTCCTTCTTTGGGTGAATGGAAAATGGAGTGATATGCTCAGGTTGAGATGATCCCCTTGAAATGTAAAAATGAAATTCCAAAAAAGAGTAATTGTCTCAGGGTTTGTTAGCTCATTGTAGCCATCATTCTTCTGGCACATGCTTAGTAAAGTTTGAATCTGCTTATTATTATGTACCATCAACTCTGTCCTCTTAGCTGTTTACCTTAAATTTTGCCCCATAAAATATGAATATTTTAGCATATTCATATTAATCTGAATATGCTAAGGCACAGGGGCACTAAGGAAGCCCTTTGCCCAAGTAAATTAATTACAGTTTATACCATGTTTATGTTGTAGTGATAACCTGTTTTAGCTCTGTACAAGAATCAAGCTTCTTATATTGTATAACATCTGAGAAGGTTGATGCGAGGTAAACAGTGGGGAGTGGCACACACAGGAGTGTTGCCTATATGGAGCTTACAGACAAGGGTAGAGGGCACCAATCATATGACCATATATACTATAGCCAATGTACAGGAGCCTTCAGTGCCTGAAATGGTGCAGGGGAATGACCCAGTCCTAGTGAGTCCACAGAAGGTCCCAGGATCCTCCAGGGGCCCTAGTCCACACTTTGAGAACCACTGGTCTAGATCATTATGTTTGTTTCCTTAAATTCTGACATTCTGTAGTTCTAAGATTCTGCTGCAGAAACTTAGACTACTTAAATTCAGTGTGTAGATCAGGCGTTTGTAATCCGCACCCACTTCCTTGTCTTCCAGCAAAAAGCCTCTTAGATTTATATTGAACCACCATGCCCCTTTCTTCTGCTGATTTGACTTCCCAGCTTCTGGGGTGGACATGTGACATAAGACTGGGCAGAGAATCCCATATCCTTGGCTGTAGAGATTGATTCAGAGATGGGCCAATCAGAAGCAATTGTGAGTTTTGTTGATGCAGTGGGAAAAAAAACGTACTGCCTCCTTTCCTTTGAACCCCTGATGGTATTGGCCTGGAGCCCCTTACTCTGTTGTACCACCATATAGCTCCTGAGAATGGAGCCCTCAGAGATGAAAGCAAGACAGTCTTGATGGTGCAAGTTGTACCTCCTGACTCAGGCTGTGCCATGCTGTTAAGTGACATGTTAGTTATGTTATTTGTATAAGACAATGTAGTTTCTGGGGTTAGAGGGTTTGAGTTATTTTGACTTTGATTTCCTGTTTCTTAGAAACCAAAGAATCCCAACCAATCTGCATGCATTTGGGGGTCCATACATGGGCTTCAGAAATTGCATTCAAGTTTTTGTGATACTCAGGAGGCATGACACCATAGCCTCATGACCCCAAAAGGTTAAGGACCCCTGATGATGTTTCTGAATTACAGTGGAAGCTGTATGCTTGACTTAAAAAAGATCACTACTCCATCACTACTCCTTCTACCCAGTTCCCCCTCTGACATGGAGGATGACATCACAATGTAACTGGAGGACGAACCTCACATGTCAGTGAGCAGGCTTCTACTCCTGTGCCATCTGTGGCATAAGCACCAGAGACCCATCTCCAAGGATCTCCTGGAAATGGTAATTTTATGCAGTGCAAGCTAAAAGCAGAAAAAGAATTGTTACAGTAAATAACACTACCTTCAAGTGTGGGTTGATACGGACCCTCGTTTGTGGGGCCCGCTATTGTGGATGAGACAGGAGACAAATTCACATGGACTACTGAGTCCTGTGGAGGAAAAGGGATGGCATGGCTACTCTCTCAAGGGGAGAGCACCTCAGAGTGGCCTGGCTACTCTCTCAAGAGGAGAGTGCCCTGACCCTTGCCTTGACAGGTTTTTATTGGGTTTCAATTTGCATAGGAATACAGGTAAAGTTCATTAATCATTGTCAGGCAGTAAGGATCAAACAATAGAAAACATACAAAAAACTATGAGGGCCTGTTCTGAGTCAGGGTCTATTAGCTAAAGGGCTACAAAACTTTGGGAAACAAACTCATTTTCTGCTCAGACCCTTATTATTTAATGGAGAGCATTCTTAGCAAAGCAGGTTTCACAGGATTTTACGTATTCTTTCTCAGGCCCCATCACCCAGGGAAGCTGCCCTATCCAGCACAGAACTGTACCGCCCTCTGTCATTGTTTCAGGCTTAAGTCAGGTAGGGGAAGCAAGGCAGCCAAGAAATTAAGAGACTTCTCTCAGACAGAATGAGGACTCAGGCTATGACCCCCAAGGGGGTCCATCACCCCCTTTTGCTATAAACCCCCCCAAGTCCTTCCCTGGAGCCTCCATGTGATCGTGCCTGCCTTAGATCATTTCCCCCCTTGGTGAATCTTACCTGTCATTGGCTAGCTGATCAAGCACTGGGGGCCAGTTACGGATGAAGTAAAAGGAGCAGAAGCAGAGCTCCTGCCAAGGAGATAAGCTTTGTCTCCCTAGTGGCTTATGGTCTGAGGGTTGCTCACTCAGCCTTAGCCATGGGGCGTTATAGCTCCTGAAACCAGGCAGGGCAGTTCCCAACAGTGGGTTTTGGTTTTTCCTCTTACTTTGGACTACTTGCTTGAACAGCAGTAGAGATTTGTTTCCATTCAGGTGCTGATTGCTGGACGTTCTGGTGGGTCTGTTTAAAGGTTAATTAACTGATTAATAAATTGCAGGGATTGGTGCCCAGAGTGGTCTAGTGGGACGCTTCTTGAGTGACGTATCTCTGTACATGCAGCATGGATGCTTAAGATATGTAAATCTGCTAAGCAATTTCTGTTTGTATGTGCAAGCTGCCTGTATTCTTTAACTTAGCTTCTTGTTTTGTAATTCTGGAGTAGACTCACATTGACGGAATCAACATTATGAAAAAATGAGTTAACTTGGTTCAGGGGATCTCTAATTCTGGCCTACCACTGAGCATGTGCTGATCACTAGAATGAGGAATATGAGGGTGATGGGGTAGAGGCAGAGTGCATACAACTTAGGGCAGCTAATTTAGTAATTATAAAGTAGCTCAAACCCACGCTCCCTTGTTGGGGAGCATATACATTGTCAGTAAAGAATGATAGAAATATATATGTATATTTGAGTGAATTAGTAAATGGATATGTTTTCCAGAATGAATTAAGTTGAATCAATATTATTGATTTTACATTGAGCTCATTAAACTGCATTCTGGGAGGCAGTCTGCAGGAGTTTTCTGCTTTCTGGCTTCCTCCCCACTCCAATCTCCTCTCTCCCAGCTGCCAGAACAATTGTCCCATAAAACTCAAGTCTGGTTCCACCATGCTATCCAGGTAAAAGTCAAAATGCCTGAACAGGAAGTACAAGGCCTTCAGTGGTTACCTCTGCTCATTCTCTGGCCTCATCTTGAACACACTCCTCTCCCCTTAAGCTTACTGAACTTTGTTTTCTTCTTCTTCTTTTGGTACTATGCTCATTGCCAAGCAGTAGTGTCATTTTGTGGGCCAGTGATGCTCTTAACTTTTTTACCCTCTGTTCTTCCTCTTGGCCAATTTAATTCATGCTGTGGGTCACATCGTCTGGAAAGTCATTCCTCACTCCCACATCTGGGTGGAACCCCCACTGAATGTTCTGACAGCACCCTGTACTTACTCTCTTTATTGCCTTTATCAGCCCTTATTCAGCCATAAATATATGTATTGTTCCATCAGACCATGAAGCTTAACAAGTTCATGACCAGATCTGCAGTATCTGGTATGGTGCTTGACAAATGGTCACTCAATAAATATTTGTGGCATTAAATATTGGGGATAGATATACAAGCTAGCCACAAAATAGTACAGTAAATTCTGTGGTAGAAAAATGTATAAGAGAATCTTATACATTTTATAGAGGATAAATTAACCCACATTTTCTAGACTAGGACAGTGTTTGTGTAATATAGAATATAGTGTTAAAAGAATTAAAAGACTCCAGTTCTTTTTACATTCTACTTAGAAAAGGAGAGAGAGACTGCCACATAATTTCACTTAGTTGTTCTCTGATTGCAGTTAATATGTTGTGTGTTTTGGTTTTCGATGTCTAACTAGAAAGGAACAATTAGAAGATATGATCTCTTGCATTGGAAATGACTATTTCAGGCCAGTATCGCAGTCCAAATTTGTTCTAGGATTTGCTTTTCTTTTTTATTAGACCATGTATCTTGTTCTGATATATTTGCTATGTCATTTGCTTAAAAACACAGGCAAACTTTTTTCCTTTTATGACTGTCATAAAAATGGTACTGACCAAAACCAGAGCAGTAACCATTACTTAGATGAGATGGAGTAGAATAGGCATAGTCCAGGAGCATGTGTCCTCAAAGCAGCTGATGAACTGAGCCTATGTGACGTATTCAGTGTCACTGATCAGTCTCCCTCTCACTTTTCTAATAGCCACTCAGTGGTTAGTCTGGCTTTGCTTTGGAAAATGGGAGGGAGTTCAGTTTTATTATTGAGTTAATGAGAAGTGTATCAGTAAGTTTTTTGGTTTCTTCTCTCCAGACAATTTAATTTACCAGATGAAGCTCTTGCTTGCTTTTAAATTGGTCCCATGCCCAGGTTTTAGCATGACTATGTTGTAGAGGTAAATGTAGAGCCATAGGTGATGTTTCCTTTTTGAAAGTGCTACTCAGAATATAATGCCATTTTAAATTATGGAGGTATTCACATGTGTAATTAGCTAAGGCTTTTCTAAATTGAATTCAGATATCTGATGCAAAATTCAATAAATCTGAGGCTTTTAAAATATCACTTTATGGCAAAATTTAGGGAAACATACACATTTCTGGAATCACTCCATTGAAATGCAGTCTCGTAGCCCAAATGAAGTGCACAGTTTGGCACATAGGCATGTAATATATCTGAGAATGTAAAGAATTCTTATTCTAATAAAAGTGAGATGTATTGATAGCTTTTCTAGATGGTAACTTATCTCTAAGCCCTTATATTCTTCAAGTATGATTAGCTACAATATTAAAGATATTGGATTAATATATTCATAATTGCTCTGTCATTACATTATTAACTAATCCAGTAATTTTCAACCTTTTTCATCTCATGGCACACATAAATTAATTACTAAAATTCTGCAGCACACCAAAAAATATATTATTTATTTTGCTGATCTGCCAAAAGTATAATTTTGATTGATTTACGCACACACACAAATAATAGTGATTACCTACGGTTTTTGTTCCAAAGTGACTTTTTAAAATTCAGGAGCCTATACTTGTATACAAAAATATCTGGTACCAAGAATTAACCAATCAGATGCAACTTTATTTATCAGATGCAATGACATGACCAATAAGAAGCAACTCCATTTTTATGTGACCTATATATTTATGGTTCAAGACAAGGTATTATTCACTCGAATGACTATTGTTGTGTTCACTCTTGTTATTTTTTATTTGATAGTCTAAGGCAGGAGTGTCAAATTCATTTTCACCGGGGGCCACATCAGCCTTGCGGTTCAAAGGGCCGAATGTAATTTTAGGGCTGTATAAATGTAACTACTCCTTAACTAGGGGCAAAGAGCTCAGGGATGCCGCTGGGTAGAAACAAGGTGCCAGGCCGGATGAAACAAGGTGCCAGGCCGGATAAAACAAGGTGGAGGGCTGGATTCGGCCCATGGGCCTTGTGTTTGCTGCCTGTGGTCTAAGGGAAAAGAGGTTAGTGCCCCTGACTAAATAGTCAGGTATTGCACGTTTTAAAAATTCTTTCACACCAGTTGAAAATCCCTGAATTAACCCATTGAATATATATATAGAAAATTGAAGTACTTATGAGTGCACAATTTCTCACATTCTAAATTCATTTCTTTGCATCATCATTACGATACAGTATATATGATGGCCAAAGCTAGCAGCTGGTACTAAATCTGTAGAATTAGCTTTATACTGAGAACATTAAGAACGATCCTGAAGAGTTGTGTCCTCAAAGCATATCTGGCTGAACACATTTTACCTATTTTCAAAGGCAATGGAGATTTTTTCCCTCTTAGCTCCTCACAGTCCCTGAATCATTAATAGAGGTCCATTTTGGAGGCGTAGTCCTATTAAATACTGACAGTAAGAGCTCCTCTTGGCTTAGAGTCTGCATCCCTCTTCACCCATTTCAAACCATCGAAGTGAGGCACACTGATGTCCAGTACAATAGCACTCTTTTTGTGGGGCTATTTAAATTTAAATTCATTAAAATTTAATAAAATTTAAAATCCATTTCCTTAGCCACATAAGCCAGTATAGCTAGCGACTACCATTTGGACAGTGCAAGTTATTGGATATTTCCCTCACTGAAGGAAGTGTTTTTAGACTGTGCTGCTCTAGAGATTTCCAAAACCTCATTGGCTCACTTAGCTTCTTCTATTAACATTTAAGTTCAGCCTCAAATCCTTCCAGGTATGGTCTCTAACCATTGACTCTACACAAACATCTCCTGAGTAGTGTTTAAAAAGTCCTGTACTCAAGCCAACCGAAATCAGAATGGTTTGTGTGGGGGCGGTAAAGCTCCAGCACCAACATTAAAAAAATTCCCTTAGTGATTCCAGTCACCTGCTAACACCATTCTAGATAATAGCATTTTATTTCTTTGATGTACAAATCATTGTCCCTTGAACTTGGTGCACCTGTCTTTTTTCCAACTACCGCCTTTGGAACCTGCTTAGAGAGACACACAATAGAATATAATGTCTTGGGAGCTGAGCAACACTGGGTTCTGGCTGTTACTAGCTGAGTGACTTTTGGCCAGTTACTTAACCAGTTTGAGCTTTTGTTACTTCATGTATAAAATGTAGATAATAGTAGTACTTGCCTTGGAGCATGTGAAGATTAATTAAGATAAGGTATATAAAACAGTTGTGACAGTTGCTGGCACATAACCCTTAATATTAAATATTTATAATAAATATATTTTATAATGCATAGAATTAAATATTTATCATTTAATTTTATAATATTCTTCCTAAGATAATACAACATGATTTGTCTTCATGAATTTTGCCCTCCCTGTCAGGGAACTTTTAAATATTCTCCTTACTGTATGCACTGGGAAATCAAGATGGGGATTTGGGTACCAGTGTTAAATGAATGGGGAGATGTTTGAGGCAGGAAGGCTTCTAGAGAGTCTGTTGTATTTACCACAAGTTGCTCTCTCTGCTTTCTTGGTTAACATAGTAGAGTTGCTGAATAGGTTTGAATTTGAATGGTCTTAACAGGTGTTCTCTCTTGAGAAATTACTGGGGCTGGTACCACCTCCATTCTTAGAGTGGTCAACAACTGGTTATCGGTCCTGGCCTGAATTAGGCAAGACTATCTTATTCTCAGACTAGAGGGCCCAGCCTTATCAGAGCTTGAAGAGAGAAACTCCTTTCCAGTTCCTAGAGTCACTGAGACTCCCATGAGGTTGCACAGAGAGGTTTGATGGAGGGGCAGATGTCAACTCCTGCTGTTTGATGCTAACTTATTGAATGAACCCTTTTGAAAAGGGGCTCTCATGGCAGCAATTGGCTGGGAACTGTAGCAGGTAGGACTTAGTGATGTATCAGTGGGTCTGTGGATTGATTTCCCCAAGTCAAAACTAAAATTCAGTTACATTTTATGAGCTTCATCCATCTTTTGTTCTCTGTAGACACTAGTATTTTCTTTGAAAAGGTATGTTTTTATAAGCTGCCCATTAAAATGACAAGACTCTGAGCAACTGGTTATATAAATGAACCACTTTATGTCTGTGTTTTAAAACGATCACATCATATTACTATAGAAATGAAACCTGAATTATCATCATTTCTCAAAGACATAAAACTCTCTAGCCCTACTTTTCCCCATAAAGGCATCTGTAACATTCTGTGATGCGCAAGTGTTCTTTGAGTACTTCTGCGATTGTGGGGAAAGGTGACCTGTTGGGGTTGTTAGTGAGGATATGCAGTTGCTTAAGAAATGAAGTGTTTGCTTCCTTAGGAACAAAAACAAAACAAAACAGAACAAAAAGCCTGTACATTTCAAAGAGGGATTCTTTTGGGCAAGAGAGGTAATTTTTAACTATGTATATAAAATACTTGGATTCATGGATGCCTATGAGGATGTCTGAAGTGATGTTGGTTTCAATTGTTATATCAATGGAAGTGAGGGATGACTACTGGCTAAATGTGACACGCTAAGCTTTAGGCTGATATATATTAAAAGTACCTCCATTATGGGATATTCTGTGTCGGATGTTGAGTTAAAATATTTTACATGAATTATATCAGTTAAGCTTCATTACCATCCTAGGAGGGGTATTTTATCATTGTTTCTTTACACAGATGGAATCGAGAAGGTTACACCATATTTAAGAGTTTATTAGGGATGAACACCTCAATATATATCAGGAAAATCTGTGCCTTTAAGTAGTAGGTACTAAAGACCCACCCTTCACTGGAACCTACTAGGTCTTTGGGGAGCTAATTACCCTTTTCAGTCTTTATAGTACATGATTTTTAACAGTTGCATAATAGTTTTTAGTACCCAACCATTTTTTGTTTTTTAAGCAATAGAACAGGGGTGTCAAACTCATTTTCACCAGGGGCCACATGAGCCTTGCAGTTGCCTTCACATGGCCAAATGTAATTTTAGGGCTGTATAAATGTAACTACTCCGTAACAATTAAGTGAGAGCTTGGCGCTGCCACCGGATAGAAACAAGGTGCTGGGCCAGATAAAACAAGATGGAGGGCTGGCTTTGGCCCACGGGCCTTGTGTTTGCCACCTGTGCAATAGAATAATTTCATTACACATAATTTTAGGTGGATGCCTAGTATGTAATGCATGGTAAATCTGGGATGAGCAGGGAAGAGACCCATCCATCGGAACTCCCCGCTCTCTGCTGCACGAGATCTTTAGCTAGATCAGCCACTCCTTGAGCTGATCTAGCTAAAGATCAAGTTTGAAGAACCTGGGGCTTAAATACATGTATGTGTGTATTTCTGGGAACCACTCCACCATGATGGGATCATTAGATGGTTGCCATTTTCTCCCTGTTATAAGGCCATTTTATGGTTTTCGTTGTTTGGAACACTTGTGTTCCTCCAAGCACTCTGTATCTTTCCGATTATATCTGTAGGATAAATTTGTAGAAGTGGAATTGCTGGGCCAAGATGTTGCATATTTTAATGAAGAACACTAGAAAGTTTAAGACAAGTTACCCTTCTACCAGTCAAGCTAGAGAGTTTTTCCACATCCTCACTATCAGTTGGTAGTATATATATATATATTTTTTGAATAACTTCCCATTTGATAGGTCCCAAGTAGACTCTCATTGTTTCCATTTGATTTGTCGACTGCCAGTGAAGGTGATTATGGAATCCTGTCACCTTCCTATTCCCTTTTTTACTCCTCTATTATCCCAAGTTGCTTTCGGTCAACTTTTGCTTGAGGTTAGTTATGCTTTGCTGTAGGATTTCTTCCATTGGGTTGATGGTGAACAATAAAGGACCTTCAGCTGTTACAGTTCTCGCTCAGCCATGCTGGATCCATGGGAGAGCTGGGAGGAATGGGGGTGTGAGTCTTGGTGAGAAAAAGAGAGGGCAACTTGGAAAGCAGTCCCAGAATGCCATGCCTCTCAGTCCTGGACTCTTTGAGAAGAATGAAGATGTGTTCATTTCCTCAAGTGCCATTGTGATTTTGTATTTTTTCTCTTTAATAAGTATAAATTGACATTTGTCTTTTAAAAAATGTAAACCAATTTTAACTCGTCACTTTATATCATTAACTTTATGTATTCTAAAATAATTTTAGAATACAGAATGCCAGGTGCCTTGGTTGACTCATAATTATCCCATGATTTTATTCAGTCTTTGCTCACAGAAAATGTTTTTATGGATTTAGAGTCATAGCATCATGTAACTTCACCTCACCAGCTCCACTTGGGAGCACTGGGTCAAGAGCAGGTACGTTATAGTATTTTAATAGCAATAATAACAAAAATTAGCATTTCTAGAACATCTACTTTGTGCTAACTATTGTATTGCACCTATGCTAAGTCAAAAATGAGAAAAGATTGGCCAGCCTGGAAATGCATTATTTTCTCCTTGCACTTAAAAATATTTGTTATTTGTCTAGTGAAATGTTTTCTGAAAGTTCTTTAGATAGCTTGGCCTTGAGTTACAGAGATACACAGATGAGTTTCAGGCTGGATTAATTCAGAGATCATGAGATTACCATATTTTGCCCTGTACAAGGTGCACTTTTTTTGACCAAATTTTTGAGGGAAAAATAAGGATGTACATTATACATGGGTAGTGCTAATTCCGTGTCTATATAAATGTTTTTAATTACACTTATGTGTTAAAAGTGTAACTCGAGAAAGCGATAATGATATCCATATGCAAAATATACCCTGGAATACGATAATTGGTTTTGTTTCTAAGTATAAATACATAAATAATTGAATTAAAATTTAAAATGAAAGATTTTTTTCCTGAAAGTTTGGACCCAAAATGTGGGTACATATTATACATGGGAGCACATTATACATGGCAAAATATGGTAAATTTTCCCTCCCCTCTCTTGTAACTAGAAGCCAAACTAACCATTTCCCTAGACAAATAACATTTTTTTTTAAAGATTTATTTATTTATTTATTTATCTTTAGAGGGGAAGGGTAGGAGAGAGGGAGAGGGAGAGAAATATCAATGTACGGTTGCCTCTCATGCGTCCCCTGCTGGGAACTGGCCTGCAACCCAGGCATGTGCCCTGACTGGGAATCGAACCGCGACCCTCTGGTTCGCAGGCCCGCGCTCAATCCACTGAGCTACACCAGCCAGGGCAAATAAATAACATATTTTTTAAGTAAAGGGAAAAATAATAATGTACCACTAATGTGGGCAGTCTTTTCTCATTTCTGACTCAGCATAGGTGCAATATAATAGCACAACGTACGTGTTCGAGAAATGCTAATTTCTATTGTGGTAATTTTCCCCTTCCCTCTCTGAGTTTCTGTGGGAGTTTGCACAAAAAGAAATAGTTTTGTGTTTATAGCTGTGTGTGAGTGTGTTTGAGCATACATGTGTATGTAAATATACAAAAGATTTTCACATTCTTAGGAAATTAGAACATTCATATTCAGTTACAATGAATGAACTAGCTAGCAATGAAGCTAGCTTAAGTAAAAGAAGAAAAAGAGAGGGGATCTTTATTGTATCAGGGTATATCATGCCACTTAGGGTCAAGAATGAGCTAGTTCTTGGAAATAGACTGGAATCCAACCTGAAAAACCATGAGGAAATTTCTCACTCTGGTTTCTGCTTTTTTGTTTTTGCTACTTTTTCTCTGTCTCTGTGGAGTGACTTTCATGAGAAAAACATGAAAAACCCTTAACTCCTTATACAGTTCCAGCCACCCATGGAGACTGACTAGCTGGCTCTCAGCCCCAGTTCCACATTCCCTGGAAAGGCTCTGCATTGCCAAGCTTGGGTCAGATGACTGCTCTTGGCCAGTGTGGAGCTTGGATTCCCAGTGCAAACAGAGCTGCCTTGGGCTTCCCATGGAGGTCTGGCAGAATGGTTCCTGAGAAGAAGGATAGCTTCTGGGCTTGGCAGGCAATCCAAAAGATGTCCAATATAATAAGAAAAAAAAAAACAACCCAGCAATTAGACACTAATATCCTAGACTCTAAGCAGGAAACATTAGCAAATGTAGTCTTCATTGTTTGTTCCTGTCAGTAGGGAGTGAATGGTAAGAATGAGGGAAAAAATATCGTAACAATAGATGCTCAATACATATTAAGAGGCCAGGTTGCAAAGGTTGCTTTGTGAAACAATGTGGAGGTAAATAAAGTATACACAGCATATTTTTGCTTTCCTGTATACACACTTAGGTATTGTAGAACATTTTCTGTTAGCTGAGTCTGCAGTGACTGAAAATCAATTATCGCTTGAGAAGAAAAGTTTTCTTTGTGCGTGATATTGACTGAATGTACATGTCCCCTCCAAATTCATATGTTGAAGTCTTCACCCCCAATGTGATGATCATATTTGGTGTGGGGACCTTTGGGAGGTAATTAGGTTAAGATGAGATCCTGAGAAGGGGTCCCCCTTGATGGGATGTGTCCTTATAAGAGGAGAAAGACCAGAGTTTTTTCTTTCTTCACCATGTGAGGACGCAGTGAGGTGGCAGCTGTCTGAAAGCCAGGAAGAGAGCTCTCACCAGGAATCCAATCAGTGGGTACCTTAACCTTGTACTTCTCTGCCTTAGGAACTATGAGAAATAAATTCTTCCTATTTAAGCCACCTGGTCTGTGGTATTATGACAGCTATAGTTGACTAAGACAATATGTAGGCATTCATTAAATTATTCATCAATTCTTTGTTTAAAACCAGTGGATTAATGATCTGAACCAGAATGTATTAAGTGCCTATTCTGTGCCAGGTATTTACAAGGTAATAAGGATATTGCCCAGAGCCCTCCTAAATATAGTTTCATGGAGGAGTAGCGTAGAAAGAATAAGCATGCACATGAAGAACAAGACAAACAGAATAATAAGATACGTAGGTGCCATGAAGGACATAAATAGGTTGAGAATCAGGTGACCTGGGGAGGGAATAGAGTTGGTTTCCATGGCACTATTTACAGATCGTGAAAAAGACTTCTGTGATGAGGTGACACGGGATCCAGACTGGAAGAATAAAAAGGATTGGGCAAACACCTTTCCACATAGAGGGAGGGGCAGGCAGTCATATTGCTGAGTCATAATGAGCAAGGCCAATTGTGGTATGAATGAGCCTGGGAGATCAGGGCCTAGGAGATGGTGAGCTATTATTATTAATTAATGATAATTAATTATTTACTATTAATGATAATTAATAATTAAACCCACAAGCTTCATAGTGTATTTTGTAATACAAGGCTTATATGACAACAAGCATGTACGTCTGGGGATGAGAGGTACAGAGGCCTGTGGGGTCACAGTGAAGCCAGCATCTAACTTTCTGCAGGCAGGGCGCAAAGCAAGGAAGACTTACAACTGTCTCAGAAGGAAGACTCACAACTGCCAAGGTGTGCCACTGGGAGGTCTGGATGCCAGAGGGATGACTTTCACCTAAAGCATCCGGGCATATGGGGTGTCTTGTCACTACATTCAGAGGCATGGGTTGAAAAAGTCAATGCATAGGATATATGTTGCAACTGGAAGACAGATCCCAAGGTTGACATTTTAAAAAATGTATATACTATAAGAAAAGAACTGTAGTGAGTATTTAGTGAAATTGCTAAGAAGGCAGATATGTTCTTCCAGTGGTAATGCTATTTGTGAGTTATCCTGCAGTTTGAGTAGCCACATTGTTAGGTATGTGTGGGTGTGAGTGTGTATGTCATGTGAGGAGGAGAGTGGTGGAATTTGAATTTGTATCACCCATATTTCATGGAAGTGGAGAAATCTCCTTGCCATGTGTTGAGATCAGGCTACTTCCCCTTCGCTGGCTGAGGACTGCCAGTGCTCCAATAGAGGGCTGCTGCCATCTTCCCTGGAACCGACTCCTTAGTGTCACTGAAAGCGAGGGATCCTCAGAAATTAGCGAAGGAAAATATCATCAGCTCATTCTATTCTCTCTGGGGAGCCACGCTGGAGTTCATTTTCCATTTGTTGAGGTTGCTAGTTGCTTGTCGGGAGCAGTTTCTTACTTGAGTTCCTAATCAACACTCCAATGGAATTACTCAGGTTTCATTTAACAGTCTGTCTGGAAATAACCTTTTGAGAGGATGGCTAGTCCAGATAGAGGCATTACTGCTACACAGATTGGCCTTTTAGGCATATGGGGTAGAAACTGGGTGAAAGAGAGAGGCCTTCTGCTGACTGGACTTCAGAGGCACACTTGCCTTGATGGCATGATTTGAAGGCCATTAGGAAGAAAGGTCCTCTTAGTCTCCCCAAAGTGCACAGTATCTGAAATCCCACCATTAGCACTCATGCCTTCTAGTTAAGGTGACTTTACCTAATCATTACAGGCAAGAATGATGCTGGTAGAAACTTCCTTCATGAATGAATTCATCTATTGGCTATGTTTCTGGCAGAGATGAAATCACAAGATAATTGGGAAAAGAGGTACTGAAATGAAGGAGAGTGGTAGATGATAGACGGGGTGTGTGAGGGAGGGGAGCCCAGATACGCACACAGGACAAGTGGGAGGAGAGTTGGGGGAGGGTCACGCAAGACAAGGGTATGCAGAAGGGCAGTAGCAGGAAAGGAACCCAGGTGAGTATTGAAGACTGTGAGCTTTTCTAGAAAGCAGAACGTGTTTGCCATCGTATTCACATGACTAGACTGACCTGAATGTGCAGTCTCCCCCCCACCCCCCTCCCCCTGCATTGCGTCCCTTCCCTTTACTTGTGCAACTGGGTGCCACTTCTCCCAGGGCAGTCTATCCTGTACTGTGCTACTTTCTTCACTAGCTCCCAGGCTCCAGGCTGCACATGTGCCCAGGTCAGCAGATGAAAGTGTCCTGTCTTCAGCCTGAGCTGGGTTTTCATCATAACTGAATGAAAGGTCCCTCCCCCAATACCCTCCCCCCCGCCCCCCGATTGTTCAAGATTTCTTCAGGATGTGGGATTGAGCAGAACAAAGTGAACAGCTATTGCAACATGTTTCTAGAAGACCCCCAGTGAAATTGTTCTTTCCTACCCTTTGATGTCTCTTGTCTGCCACCTTTATTGCCTCTACTTCTCTGACTTGTAAATGCTCTGTTACATATTGCAAGGGAACTTAAAATGGATGGCATCTGAGAACTGAATTTCTCTGACCCTGCTTAAGGTTTATGTAAATTCTTTCACCTACTTATTTATTCTCCCCTTGAAAATGGTAACAACTGTTTCTGTATCCTAATGGCCTTAAATTTAAATTTATGTCTACATTTGAGCTGCAGAAGTGTCTGGAAAGAAGCTTTGGGTCCCAGCATGGTCAATTATCCCAGCTTTTAGAGCATGTCATCACTGTCTGTGTTGTGAGTGCCCTGTGAAACCTCACACAGCACTTTTACACCACTCTGGTAGGTGCATGTGTATGTGGCCTAGTATTTCTATGTAAGTACATTTCTTAATAACAGCCCATGGGCCTGTCTTGACCCTAATCATGGGCTCAGTTGTTTGGAATTCAAAACATCCAAATACTTCTCTCAGATTAAATATCTGTACTTCAGATCATTCTCACCCTGGGTATTGCTCTCATTTTCCCACCATAAATCTCCCTTTATTTCTTTCCTTCTCCCTTTGGGTTATCCATTAGCCCCATTGTTCATATACTTCACATGTTCCTGATGAGCTTCAGCTGTGAAGTTAATACTTTTGCTAAGGGAGAATTCACTTACATACCCCATTCCCCCAAATCTGGTTCTACTTAAAATGAGATTTGAAAAGCCAAGACCCATTCAGGACCTGAGTAAGTCCAGAGTGACAGGAGACTGGAACAGTCCCAATTGGTGAGGTGGTTAGAGCATGAGGCTGGAATTCTGTTGGTTTTATGAGGGTCTCACAACGAAGTGGGACCCAAGGGTATTTAACCCGTGTCAGGTACTGCTGATTATATGTCAGCTGTTTACGTTATTGTTGTCCCTCAACCCATAGAGGTATTTTACCCAAAGTAATTGAGACTCAGTTGTCAGAGCAGTCTCATTTTAACTCATGGTTCCATCAGAAGAGCCAATTATGTGACCTCAAATAATTTACTCAATTTCTCTGGACAAGGTTTTCTTACCTGTGACATGGAAATAATGGTATCCATCTTGAAAGTTGCTCTGAGGGTTACTGAGATCATATGAGCACATGAAGCATATGTATTAATAGAAGCCACACGAGAGTTCCCTGTCCAGCGGCGGCCTGCTTCTACTGCCTCTACACATCATTTATTGTGTCCTTTGCATACCATGTTCTACATTTGCCTCTGTTTGGAACAGCCTGGTGTTGTGTTGGAAGAGCAGCCTCTGTGTGGAGGTGGCAATATATAGCATGGTCAGTAAACTTGAGGATTTAAAAGTTAGACCTAGGTGTGAACCCCTGGTCAGCCTCTTACTGTTTGATGGTGAGTGGGACATTTAACTTTTGAACCTTAGTTTCTTTATCTATAAAATATGGAAAATTATAGTACTTGTCTCATAGGGTTGTTTTACAGAATAAAGTATATATACAATCCTCAGCATAACATCTGATACAGAACACTGAATAGGTGGAAATTATGAGTATTTTTTTTCTTATTACTGCTATTGTTACTATCACCACTGTCATTGTCATTATCATTGTCTGTGTCAGTTATCATTATAAATCAGTTGTTCTTAACCAAGGGCTGTTTTTTCTTCTGGTGACATGTCCAGACATTCCAAGGGGACATGTTTTTTTGATAGCTTGGTGGGTATGCTACTGGCATCTAGTGGGTAGAGACCAGGGGGGTACTGTTCAATAACCTACAGTGCACAGGATAGCCTCCCAATAAAAAAGAATGATCTGGCCCTGGCCAGGTAGCTAAGTTAGTTAGAGTGTCGTCCTGATACTCCAAAGTTAGGGGTTCAATTTCTCATCAGGGCACATAGAAGAAGTAACTAATGCATGCATAAGTAAATGGAACAGCAAATTGATGTTTCTCTCTCTCTCTCTTTCTCTCAAATCAATAAATAAAAATTTACAAGAGAATGATCTGTTTCCAAGTGTCAGTAGTGTTGAGGTTGAGAAACACTGATGTAAATAAAGTGTCCACACCAGTCACTGATAACATCTAGAAATCTTTTCTTCATTTTGATAGTTTGGCATTACTGTGTTCCTTTCTCTAAGCCATCTGAAAAATGCTGTTTTGCAAAATGACAAATTTAGAACTTTCTTCCTTTCTTGTCTGTGTTCTGTGCCAAGCAGAGTCTGTGCCAGGCTGTGTTAAGGAGCTGATAGTGTGAAACTTCTCCGGGCTTTTACATTGATAAGACAGATGTTTGCTTTTCAATCTTCTTGAATGTTATATATGGGATTTGAAAGTTCTTGGAGTTGTCCCAGGAGAGGTGGAAGTGTATTTTAGAGATGCCTTATACAGTTTGTTCTGAGTTCTTGTTAATTTAGCATTATTATCTTAATGATTTAGGTAGTCTTTATAAACCTTAGATAAACATTGTATGTGAAGCACTCATGTCATCATTCCTGTGTAAAAGAAAATCATGAGGTATTTCGTTGTTTGCAAAATCTGTTTAATGAATTATTTTGCCTCCTAACATTGTGGTAGATTGACTAAGGTTTCATAAATGGAACAATTTTTTTAAAAAAGTTTTTTTTCAATCCTCACCCAATGATGTGTTTATTTACTTTTAAAAAAGACTGTGGTACATTTACACAATGGAATTCTATGCAGCAGAAAGAAAGAAGGAGCTCCTACCCTTTGCGACAGCATGGAAGGAATTGGAGAGTATCATGCTAAGCGAAATAAGCCAGGCAGTGAAAGACAAATACCATATGATCTCACCTTTAACAGGAAGCTAATCAACAAAACAAACAAACAAGCATAATATAAACAAAGACACTGAATTTGAGAACAGTCTGACAGTGTCCAGAGGGGGAGGGGAGGGAATTTCAGGGGAAAAGGGGAACGGTTTAGAGCAACAAGTATAAAGGACTCATGGACAAAAACTATGGGGGGTGGAAATGGGAGGAAGGTGGGGAGGGCTGGGGTGGTGGGCTGGGGCGGGGTAAAAGACAGAAAACTGTACAATATCAACAATTAAAAAATACAAAAAAAAAGATTTTATTTATTTATTTTTAGAGAGAGAGGAAGTGGGGGAGAAAAAGAGGGAGAGAAACATTGATGTGAGACAGAAACATCAATCAGTAGCCATACACACCCCATCCAGGGACCAAACCCTCAACCTAGGCATTTGCTCTGACCGGGAATCAAATCGGCGACCTTACGCTTTGTGGGAGAATGCCCAATGAATGGAGCCATATCAGTCAGGGCCTGTGGGTTTGTTTATTGATTTCAGAGAGAGAGGGGGAGAGGGACAGACAGACAGACAGACAGACATTGATTGAGTACACACCTCTACTGGGGATAAAACCCTCAACCTAGGTATGTACCCTGATCAGTAATTAAACCTGCAACCCTTTGGTATATGGGACAGTGTGCCAGCCAACTGAGCCACCCAGCCAGGGTGTAAATGGAACAATTTTAAGATAAGGATTTTGAGGTTGTACATTGTGTCTTATCTGAGTATGTCCTTGGTGTATATTCTACTTAGAGTCAATAAACATGTAAATAAAACTTATTTAAGCATTGATTATTTAGAATAAAGGTATTACAATTAACTCTATAATATATTTGCATGTTCATGATGCTCATTATGATAAATGTCACTGATGTAATTTTAGCCCAGAGTTAAATTTTCATATACTGATAGAATGCTGTTAGATTCCTCATACTATTTTGAGTTCATATCACTTTGCCAGATTAAAGATGTTTGCTGTCCCTAATTTAAAGTCAGTTTATATAACCATAGTTTTATTCAAAACCCCTTTCACTTTTCAAGTAGCAGAAAACAAAGAAACAAACACAAAATGGGTGAACATGTTATTAAAAGGATAAAGGCAGTGATATAGAGGGAGTCCATTGGGAGCACTGAAAATGTTGTCTCTGTCTTTACCTGCATGAGTGTGTACAACAGCCAAAAACATCCAGGCGTGGACTTGAAATTTGTGTTCTGCATCATGGGTAAGTTAGATATCAACAAAAGACACATACACAGAGAAGGTGATCCTTTGAGGAGAGTTGTAAAGAGTGCGTTAGAGTCAACAAGGAAGAAAAAATGGTCAGGCGTTCAGTACTAGGTCTCAGTTATCCATTCTTTCTTTCTTTTTTTTTTAATATATTTCATTGATTATGTTATTACAGTTGTCCCATTTTCCCCTCCACCATGCACACTCCCTCCCACCCACATCCCCTCCTTTAGTTCATGTCCATGTGTCATAAATTCTTTAGCTTCTACATTTCCCACACTATTCTTGCCCTCCCCCTGTCTATTTTAACTCTACTATCTATGCTACTTATTCTCTGTACCTTTTTCCCCTCTTTCCTCCTCCCACTCCCCTGTTGCTAACCCTCTGTGTGCTCTCCATTTCTGTGGTTCTGTTCCTGTTCTAGCTGTTTGCTTAGTTTGCTTTTGTTTTAGGTGTGGTTGTTAATATCTGTGAGTTATCATTTTACTGTTCATATTTTTGATCTTCTTTTTCTTAGATAAGACCCTTTAACGTTTCATATAATAAGGGCTTGGTGATGATGAACTCCTTTAAGACTTGACCTTATCTGAGAAGCACTTTATCTTCCCTTCCATTCTAAATGAAAGCTTTGCTGGATGGGGCAATCTTGGATCTAGGTCCTTGCCTTTCAAGACTTCAAATACTTCTTTCCAGTCCCTTCTTGCCTGTAAGGTCTCTTTTGAGAAATCAGCTGACGTTCTGATGATTTCTCCTTTGTAAGTGACTGTCCCCTTATCTCTAGCTGCTTCTAGAATTCTCTCCTTCATTTTAATCTTGGCTAATGTAATTATGATGTGCCTTGGTGTGTTCCTCCTCAGGTCCAACTTCTTTGGGAGTCTCTGAGCTTCTTGGACTTCCTGGTAGTCTATTTCCTTTGCCAGATTGGGGAAGTTCTCCTTTATTATTTGTTCAAATAAGTTTTCCACTCATTGCTCTTCCTCTTCCCTTTCTGGTACCCCTATAATTTGGATGTTGGGACATTTAAAGATATTCTAGAGGTTCCTAAGCCTCTCCTCATTTTTTGAATTCTTGTTTTTTCCTTGTTTTCTGTTTGGTTGTTTCTTTCTTCCTTCTGGTCCGCACCATTGATTTGAGTCCCAGTTTTCTTCCCATCTCTATTGGTTCTCTATGCGTTTTCCTTCATTTCATGTATTGTAGCCTTCATTTGTTCATCTAACTTGCGACCAAAATCAACCAATTCTGTGAGCATCCTGATCACCAATGCTTTGAACTGTGATCTGATAGGTTGGCTATCTCTTGATCGCTTAAAAGTATTGGCTTTGGTGATTTGATTTGTTCTTTCGTTTGAACCATTTTTTTCCCTCTTTTTTTGGATTGGTCATGCCTGTTACGTATGAGGGGTAGAGCCTTAGGTGTTCACCAGGTCAGGGCAACCCAGTCACAGAGTTGTGACGCTATACATGGGGGCAGGGTCAGAGAGGGAACAATGGCGCCTCTTCAGTGCTCTCTTGGATTTCAGTCTCCTCTGTGAGACTGGGAGTCTCTCCCGGCACCTCAACCCCTACAAGTATTTTCAACCTCCACAAGTGTTTTCAATCGGTGCCTTTAGGCTTTATTTCCCGGTGCTGGGGCCCTGGGTTGCGCAGTCTATCTTGCTGCCTGTTTTCACCTGGTTTATCTGTGCTCGAATGTGTGACCACAGTCAGCTGTCTTGTGCGCCTCGCTGGGTCTGTTCGTTGTCTCCCCGTGCTCGGTAACCATCACCTGTGAGCCTGGGGTGTGCCAACCGCTGCCTGTGCATCTGGAACCACTAGCCACTGCTTTTTTCTGCTTCGATCCCTCTCTGCCGGCCACCAACTCTGCCCCTCTTACTCGTCTGGGTGAATCATTGTTAGACTTCAGTACAATTCAATTTTCTATATGTTCTGGTTGGGTTTTTTTTTTTTTTTTTTGGTTCTAAATTTTTGTTGTTCTTAATTTTGGTTATGAGAGGAGGCACAGTGTGTCTACCTACGCCTCCATCTTGGCCGGAAGTCAGTTACCCATTCTTTCAGCCAGCTGTTCAATACTTATTTAACTGAGTGTTAGTCATATGCCAGGCATTGCATTGTGTACTTGATAGAGGCTACAGGATGAACAAAAGAAAGGTGGTCCTTGCCTGAGCATTGCCAACAGTTTACTAATTGTGCATTTGTAGGAACAATTGGCAGAGCCACTGGTTTCTTGTCCCACTATGCAGTGCACGGTTGAGTGGTATCTCATAATCTTAGGAGACCTTAAAGTCACTGCAAAGGTCTTTTTAAATTTTTCTAAAGTTTTCTCACACAAATGCTTTAGTCCCCTCCTCCCTTTAGTTTTAGTTACATGAGTAATTCATTAATGCATTCATGTGGCCAAAAATTAAAACCCCAAAGACAAAGGGAAAACTCCTTCCATCTCCCTTTCTTCCCTCATTCCCTCAACCAAATAGAATCAAGAATTTCCCTATTAGACCTAACCATTTCATTAGGACCGCTTCTGAGAGAGATGGGAGGGGTCAGGGAGGAAGGAAGAGAGGGTTTGCTCAAGTTCTGCAGACAATGTCTAGCACAGAGTAGGAGCTCAAACAAATGTGAATTGAATGGTTATTTTTAAATTAATGCAGCTGCTTTGAGGGTTAATAAAATAGGAACTCTGACTTTCTTGATGTTTTTTGTTTACATGTATTTTCTTAACCAACTCATATTAAAAATTTAATTGCTGTCACATTAGGTTCCACTAAACTTGAAAATGTATCTGCATATTTGGAAAAGCTGGAGCTTCTAAGCTGGAGTGTAGGGCCAATGGTGGGGAAGGTGTTAGAGAGTGAGGCAGGCTGCAGGGAGATGGATAGTGACTGGGGCTTAGGGCAGGCAACCCCCAAATATGTGACTTTGGCATTTGATTATTTTGAATTAAAGTTACTTGAGAAACAGCTACTACAAGAACTCTCTGATCTGCCCTGCTCTTTCCCCTGAAAGCCGGAGCTAAGTCACCCTTGTGAAAGCATCCTCTTTCTTGTACCGGGAGAACTGAGGGTGTCCTTGTCAGCAGCCTTAGGGAATTCAAGGCTATGAAATCTGTATAAACAAACTTCTTTACTTCTTCATTAATTTGCTACCCTGAACAAAACCTGTAGTTTTGTCATATCTTCACAATTAATTGTTTCTTTGTCTAAAAAAGTATATAAGCAGCCTGTCTGGGTCACTTCTTGGATCCCATTTCTATGAGATATTCATATGTATAAATTTTTTTCTCTGTAAATCTGTCTTGTGTCTATTTCATTGGAAATGAAATATGCCATTCCGAACTAAGAAGGGTAAGGGGAAAATTTCCCCCTCCCAATAATCCCCAGATTTGTAGAGATCTTCCTCAGACCTTGATGATGTAGAGCTCTCTCCAGCCAAGTTTGCCTAAGATGCTACTTCAGCTAAGTGATCCAACTGCAAAGATTTTTCTCCAAATTTGTCAGTCATGTCGATGGAATCTAAGATCTCAGAGACCTGGCATTTTTCTCAAATGTTATGACTTGGCATTTGATCTCAAGACTTAGCTACTTTTATCAGTTCAGAGCTTTGTGCAATCTTTTTTTTTTTTTTTTAAACCAGTGTGTGTGTTAGATCTGGAAGCACTCAAACCATCGGTGTAGATGGCATCAGTGCTTTTGTATGACTGGAAGCTAAACACCTGCTGTTTTTGAAATCTATTTTCCCCTTGAATTTTTATGGTAGTTTCTTGCCATTTCAAAAATGAGTTTTCCATTGGAAACTTTTAGATCTACGGTGTTAGCTAAAAAGAAAAAAAAAAGAAGCTTTACCTGGAGTTGTTCTTTATCTCTTCATAAACATCTAAAATAGAAACCAGTGTTTTTTTGTTTTTGTTTTTTGTTCTAGCAGTTTCCAATATATGTAAGGTGACTGAGAAGAGGAGTTAATTAAGAACGTCCCAGAGAAATTTGCCTGGATGTTGCCTTTGGCCATGACTTTCATCTCATCTCTTACTTTCATTGGTATCTTCCAGCATTAGGGTGTGGTCCAGGAAGGGCAGGACATGGGATGCAATTACCTCCAGCTGTACCTGTCTTGATTTGTGTTGTGAAAATGCACTTTATCTAACATACTGTGGCCATTTTGCTCCAAGGAGGAAGGAACTGTGTTTGATCAGAGTGTGCAGGTTCACGGAAGCGCATCTTCAGTCCGAGGGGAAGGTTGGTACAATCTGTGTCAAAAAGGTCAGCATCAAATAGCAGAAATGGAGTGGATTTTATCTGTGTGCCATTGGTAGAGAAATATATCTGTATAATGTATTTTCTTTATCTGTTCCGCCATTAGATTCTCTGTTAGTGTGTGGTATGGACAAACTGAGAGGAGAAACCAGGGGCAGACAGCCCTGGAAGTCCTCCCAGACAGGTACAGGTCTCCAGCTGTTTCACCCAGCCTGGCAGTGGGGCAGGTGTTTGCTCTCGTATTTTCACTGTTCTCTCTTCTAGGTAGCACCCGGATTCTTAGGCTAGAGCCTTGAAGTTTGCTCACAGTAATGCCTCGGTCAGTGGTGAGGTTTGGAAAATGTCTCCTGTCTCACATGTAGCATTCTGAGATTCTGGGATTCACAGTGGAAGATGATTGGATTAATGACTCAGGCTCTGTTGGTGAGAGCTCTTGTCATTGCCACCATTGTGTGTAATTAACCTATTTATACACCATTCATTTTCTTTCTTGCCTGGGCCTGATGAATTTTATTAAAGATGGTCACAGATTCAGCCCATACTCCATCTGTTCGGGCTAAATGGGCTTCTTGCCTTCAGCTAAGCCCACAGGGTGCCTAAATGGTATATATCTACTTGAAAATGATCGAACACTGCAGTAATTGCCACTCCGAGCCCCCCATCCCTGCCATCCAAAGCCCCTGTCTTCCTAAGCTTGGCTTCCCTACAGATAGTCTTCAAAGGGTTTCTTAGCCAGAAAAGAAACCTATTCCACTTAGCTGGCTGCCTGAAGAAATCATTAGGATCAGAATTTCACCTTAAAATTAACTACTTTTTCAAACTCAAGTGCAGTGGTAGTTTTTTATTGTGGTGTGTTTGAGTGGCACAGAGGCTGAGAATACAAGTTCCAGGGCCTCACTTTAGAGGTTCTGGTTTATAAGGATTGGAGGGGAACTTACAACACTGTTTGAAGGCACCCACAGGCAGATACATGTGTTGACTATGGCCCCAGCTCTAACTGCACTATTATTACAAAGGCCTTACAGAAACACCAAGGGTGGGGGGTGGGGCGGGATGTGAATGTATCTATATGTCTATACACATGGATATATATATATATATATATATATATATATATATATATATATATATATAAATAAATTGTTTCCCTACTATGAAAGTAACATATCATATGTGTAGAAAACTTGGTAAATGGAAAAGCATAAAGAAGAGAGCAAACACTACCTACAAGCTACCAATAAAAACATTTATCTTATTATTCATTTTGGGGGAAGATGGTAAATCCTCCATCTCTTCCTCTCCTTTTTTCCCCATTTCTTCCTCGTCTTTGTCCATTCTCTCTGCCCTTGCGTGTTAAAAACATGTAATTGTATATCTACTGATAATTTTTAGAGAGTTTCATTTGTAAACTTGTTCCACTTACTGTCCCTTAAATATTGTCCAACATTGCTATTTTTAACCATGTGCATTTTAATCAGTGTCTGTCATGTCACTAAGGGTAGGCTCCCTGAAGATTGAGACCTCATCTTGTTCCCAGCTGAGCCCAATGCCTGTAACAGTGCCCATAGGTGATAGTAAGTAAATATTTGAACAGTATCAGATGTATGAATCATAATTTATGTAACCAATCCAGTATAGCTTGTCATTTAAGTTCTGCCCAGTGAATGTATTAGTATATTATGTATACTGTATAATTATTATGTATAATGTATTATATGTATTAGTATATTTATCCAACCATTTTCTTGAGAAAATTATACCTCAGGGTGGAATTCTACATCAGAGTGGAAATATCAGACTAAAGATTTTAACACAAAAAGAAACCTATTCAAATTAGCTGTAGCACAAAAGGAAATTTACCAAAGGACCCAAGGGCAGCTCTTAGAGGCCAAGAATAAGGAAAAGAGCAGGTACTATGGGGACTTGGCCTGGTTGGTAGAAATTCAGTAACCGGGGTCCGACTTTGTATTTTCTCATTTCCTTTCATCACTTTTTGTGTCTACCCTGTTTTCCTTCTCCACACCAGCTTCTGAGTTTTCACATGTACAGGGTGGAAAAATGGCCATCGCAGCCCTGGCTTTTTGGGACCTGTCAGCCACATGGGTGTCCAACTTTTTGGCATCTCTGGGCCACACTGGAAGAAGAAGAATTAGTTGTCTTGGGCCACAAATACACAAACACTAATGGAAACTGATGAGCAAAAAAAGAGTTTTAAATAAAATTACAGTTTTGTGTTGGGCTGCATTCATAGCCATCCGAGGCCACATGTGGCCGGCAGGCTGTGGGTTGCACACCCCTGAAAGGGCTACAAGCAGATACCTAGCATTGTGTCCCAATTCTGAATTCTGGTAGAGTGTCTGATGGGCCCAGCCTGGGTCACTCGCCTTTGGTCTTGGAGATCTTGGGTTCCTCCTGTGCAGGCTGAGTCTGCAGTCATCAGGGGCCTGGAGTGAGAAGTTGACAGGCTTGGAAGGGACAGCAAGCATAGTGAAGGGTGTCTGTGGCAAAAACATGGCATGTTTAAGGCATGTTGATTTGAACATTCACTTATTACACTCATCTCTTAGCGCTGTGGAACTGAAAGGCTCACCCATGTTCCCCAGGAAGCTGAGATTGTTAGGGAGATGTGCCATAATGCTTATGAGTCAAGGCTACTATTTTCCCCACTTTATTAACTTAAGTTTAGCATTTTTTAATCCTATAACCAATTTAACCTGACTGGTACAATGTTATCATATCAAGATCTAAATCTATGTGTTTTGGGAAAAATAGGGTATGTTTTTGTCTTGACTGTCATGTCTTCTGCTTAACCAATGAAATGACTACTCAGTTTGGCTTCGTCAAAAGAAGGACCATTACTAGATTTCAGAGGGGCTGGATTAAAAGCTGGCTGGATCTGGGTTAGTGAAGGACTAACTTAGGTAGACCTGTACTAGGCAAATGTTTTGATAGATGGCCTCAGTGGGCTTCCTTGTTCTTTTTCTTCTTTCCAATTACATAAACTGCTGTAATTAATAAGGCAGTAAGATAAATTAAAAAGTCAAACAAAGCATTTTATCTTTTTGTTTTTCCTTATTACGGTCCAGGGTTTTCATAGTTTTTACTAATTTTGAATATTGCATCTTGATTTTTAATGTTGGGTTGGTTTGGTGAAATTGGGCTGAGGATAAGCTTCCTTTGGCACTTAGGCAAGTTAGAACTACTAGTCTGGAATAAAGTAGACTGGAGTTGGAATCCAAGTCCTATTACTGAGTTCATGAACTTGTTTTTCTCCTTCTCCTTTTTTTAAAATTTTATTTTAATTGTTGTTCTTGTACACTTTTCTGTCTTTTACTCCCATCCCAGCCCACCACCCCAGCTCTCCCTACCTCCCTCCCATTTTCACCTCCCCCCTGGCCTAGTTTTTCTCCATGTGTCCTTTATACTTGTTCCTGTAAACCTTTCTCCTTTCCCCCCTGAAATTCCCTCTCCTCTGCCCTCTGGTGACTATCAGCCTGTTCTCATTTTCAGTGTCATTGGTTATATTTTGCCTGTTTGTTTGTTCTGTTGTTTAGGTTGCTGTTAAAGGTGAGATCATATGGTATTTGTCTTTCACTGCCTGGTTTATTTCACTTAGCATAATGCTTTCCAGTTCCATCCATGCTGTTGCAAAAGGTAGGAGCTTTTTTCTTTCTGCTGCATAGAATTCCATTGTGTAAATGTACCACAGTTTTTTGATCCATTCATTTACTGATGGGCACCTAGGTTGATTCCAACACTTGGCTATTGTAAATTGCGCTGCTATGAACATTGGGGTGCATAGGTTCTTTTGGATTGGTGTTTCAGGGTTCTTAGGATATAATCCTAGTAGTGGAATTGCTGGGTCAAAAGACAGATAGATCCATTTTTAGTTTTCTTAGAAAATTCCATACTGTTTTCCATAGTGGTTGTACCAGTCTGCAATCCCACCAACAGTGCACTAGGGTCCCCTTTTCTCCACAACCTCTCCAACACTTGTTGTTTGTTGCTTTGTTTATGATGGCCATTCTGACTGGTCTGAAGTGGTATCTCATTGTGGTTTTAATTTGCATCTCTGTCATAGATATCGATACTGAGCATCTTTTCATATGTCTCTGGATCCTCTGTATGTCCTCCTTGAAGAAGTGTCTGCTCAAGTCCTTTGCCCATTTTGTAATTGGGTTGCTTGTCTTCTTAGAGTGGAGTCGTGTAAGTTCTATATATGTTTTCGAGATTAAACCCTTGTCTGAGATATCAGTGGCAAATATGTTTTCCCAAACAGTTAGTTCTCCTTTTAATACTGTTTTCTTTAGTGGTGCAGAAGCTTTTTATTTTGATGAGATCCCATTTGTTTATTCTTTCCTTTATTCTTTTGCTCTAGGGGACATATCAGTAAAAATATTGCTGTGTGAAATATCTGAGATTTTCCTGCCTATGTTCTCCTCTAGGACTTTAATGGTGTCACAGCTTATATTTAAATTTTTTATCCACCTTGAATTTATTTTTGTGTATGGTGGAAGTTGGTGCTCGAGTTTCGTTTTCTTGCACGAAGCTGTCCAGTTCTCCCAACACCACTTGTTGAAGAGGCTATTTTTACTCCATTTTATGTTGCTGCCCCCTTTGTCAAATATTAATTGACCGTAGAGACTTGGGTTTATTTCTGGGCTCTCTGTTCTATTCCACTGGTCCATGTGCCTGTGTTTATGCCAGTACCAGGCTGTTTTGATTACAGTAGCCTTGTAGTACAGTTTGGTATTAGGTATTGTGATCTCTCCTACTTTGGTCTTCTTTCTCAAAATTGCAGCAGCTATTCGGGGTTGTTTATGGTTCCATATAAACTTTTGAAGTGTTTATTCTATGTCTGTGAAATATGCCATTGGTACTTTAATAGGTATTGCATTGAATCTGTAAATTACTTTAGGTAGTATGGGCATTTTGGTGATATTAATTCTTCCGATCCATGAACACGGTGTATGTTTCCATTTGTTTGTGTATTCCTTGATTTCTTTCTTTAGTGTTGTGTAGTTTTCTGCATATAGGTCTTTTACCTCTTTGGTTAGGTTTATTCCTAGGTATTTTATTTTTCTTTTTGCTATATCGAATGGGATCTTTTTCTTGATTTCTGCTTCTGCTGTTTCATTGTCGGTGTACAAAAATGCCTTTGATTTCTGGATATTAACTTTGTATCTGGCTGTTTCGCCAAATTCATTTATTAGGTTGAGCAGTTTTTTGGCCGAGTCTATAGGATTTTCTATGTACACTATCATGTCATCTGCAAACAATGACAGTTTTGTTTCCTCCTTTCTGAGTTGGATGCCTTTTATTTCCTTTTCCTGTCTAATTGATCTGGCGAAGACTTCCAATACTATACTGAGTAGAAGTGGTGAAAGTGGACAACCTTGTCTTGTTCCCAATCTTAGTTGAAAGGATTTTAGTTTTTGCCCATTGAGTATGATGTTGGCTGTAGGTCTCTCATATATAGCCTTTATTATGTTGAGGAATGCTCCCTCTATTCCCACTTTGCTGAGTGGTTTTATCATAAATGGGTGCTATACCTTATCAAATGCTTTTTTTGCATCTATTGATATGATCATGTGATTTTGTCTTTGCTTTTGTTTATGTGATGAATTACATTTACTGATTTGTGAATATTGTACCATCCTTGCATCCCTGGGATGAATCCCTTTGGTCATGGTGTATGATCTTTTTAATGTATCGTTGGATGTGGTTTGCCAATATTTTGTTGAGGATTTTAGTGCCTATGTTCATCAGCCATATTGGCCTGAAGTTTTCTTTCTTTGTTATGTCTTTATCTGGTTGTGGGATTAGGCTGATGCTGGCTTCATAAAAAGAGTTTGGGAGTCTTCCATCATTTTGGATTTTTTGAAATTGTCCGTAAAAGATTGGGGTTAGCTCTTCCTTTACTGCTTTGTAGAATTCTCTTGTGAAACCATGTGGTCTGCGGCTTTTGTGTGTCAGGAGTTTTTTTGATTACTGCTTCAATTTCATCTGCTGTTATTGGTCTGTTCAGGCTTTCCGCTTCTTCTTCATTGAGTTTCAGAAGATTATATTTTTCTAGAAATTTGTCCATTTCACCCAGGTTTTCAAATTTCTTGGCATATAGTTCTTCATAGTAATTTCTTACAGTTCTTTGTATTGCTGTGTTGTCAGTTGTAATCTCTCCTCTTTCATTTCTGATTGTGTTTATTTGGGTCCTCTCTCTTTTTTTTCTTTATGAGCCTGCTTAAAGGCTTGTCAATTTTGATTATCTTTTCAAAGAACCAGCTCCTGGATTCACTGATCCTTAGAATTGTGCTGTTAGTCTCTATGTCATTTAATTCTGCTCTGATCTTGGTTATTTCCTTCCTTTTACGTTCTCTGGGCTGTCTTTGTTGCTGATCCTCGAGTTCTTGTAGGCATAGGGTTAGGTTGTTTGTTTGAAATGTTTGTCTTTTTTAGGTAGGCCTGTATCGCTATGAACTTCCCTTTGAGGACTGCCTTCGCTGTGTCCAAAAAGTTTTGGGTTGTTTTGAGTTCATTTGCGTTTGTTTCCAGAAACTTTTTGATTTCCTCCCTAATTTCATTCTTGACCCATTCATTGTTTAATAGCATGCTATTCAATCTCCATGATTTTGAGGGTTTTGGGTTTTCCCCCTTGTGGTTGGTTTCTAGTTTCAGTCCCTTGTGGTCGGAGAAAATGCTTGGTATGATTTCAAGTTTCTTGAATTTGTTGAGGCTTGTTTTGTGTCCTATCATGTGGTTTATCTTTCAAAATGTTCCATGTGCATATGAAAAGAATGTGTATTTAGGGGGGTTCAAGATGGCGGCATGGTAGGAGGACGCAGATTGTCCTTCCTCCTGCACATGGGAGAAAAACCTAACTGATCTACAGAGGAACAGAGCAGATAGCCAACAATACCACAGTATATATGAAAATAGGAGATCAAAATCCGTAGCAGACATTGGAAAACTAGACGTGGCAGCCGAGCGACCGGAGGTGGTCCTGAGATGGGACAGAGGCGACCCGGGGACCGGAGGGGCCTCCGCAACCGACCGGAGGCGGCCCGGCGACCGGAGGCGGCTCCTCAACCGACCGGAGGCGGCCGCGCGACCGGAGGGGCCTCCGCAACCGACCGGAGGCGGCTCCGCAACCGACCGGAGGTGGCCCGGCGACCAGAGGCGGCTCCGCAACCGACCGGAGGCGGCCGCGCGACCGGAGGCGGCTCTGCAACGGACCGGAGGCGGACGCGCGACCGGAGGCGACTCTGCGACCAGGTTGGAAGCAGCCCTGCGGCCAGAGGCGACCCTGCAACTAGAGAAGGGGACTCTGGAAGACCCGGAGCTCACATCTGTGATCCTGGGGTGAGTGCGCGCAACTCGGGAAACTCTCGGAGCCCACGCCCGTAGTCTCAGGCGGGCGCCTGCGCCCTGTAGGAGACCTGGAGCTCACAGCAATAGGCTCAGGGAGGGATGGATCTGTAAGAGATTCCAGCTGAAACCCATAAACTCTGGAAAGCTCGCCCCCTGCAGGAGGCTCAGAAATCACACCCAAGGCCCTGCATGGAGAATACGCCATTAGCCCTGGGGACAGTGCTGGGCTGGCACTGAGGACAGTAGCCCAAAGCTGACTGAGTGAGGAACAGGGAGAAAAGCGGTACGAGTCGCCTCGCAGCCTGCTACAGCCAGCAAGTCCAGAAAATCCAGTTTGGCCTCTGTGAAAATAGCAAGAGATTTTTTTTTTTTCTTTTTTCTTTTTTCTTTTCTTTTTTCCTTCTTATTCTTTTTTTTTTTTTTTTTTGGGGGGGGGTGTTTTGTTTTGTGGGGTTTTTTTTTGATACTTGTTTTTTGTCTGCTTAGTTGGGTTTTTTGTTTGTTTGTTTTGCTTTGTTTTTCGTTTTTGTGGGGTTCTTTTTGTTTTGTTTTGGTTATATATTTTTTATTTCTTTATTACTTCTACCTTTTTTATCCCTCAATTCCTTTTTCTTCTCTTTACTTCTTTCTGGCTTTATTCCTTCTTCCTTTCTTTCCAATTTTATCTCTCCTTCCCTCCTCCTTTTTTTTTTCTTTCTTTTTTTTTCTTTTTCTTTTTCCTCTTTTTTCTCTCTCTTCTTTTTTCACTTTATTCTTTTCTCTTTTTGAATACCCACGAGTGAGGCAAAGAAATCCTAGAACTGTGGAAAAACCAGAGTTGGACCAAAAGAGGGGGTATTCCCACAGCTGAGACAGTGGAAGCTGTGAACACCAGGATACCTGAAGAAGACTATAACACTGAATCTCACAGGTATTCCACCACAGAAGTTCACACCATAAACGCAGGTAGCCAGAACAGATCAACTTAAGAAGCAGAGGTTTACAAGAAGAGTCTCACCAACAATGAGAAGACAAAGAAACAATCCCCAAATGAAAGAAAAGGTGGAAGCCCCAGAAAGAATGCTAAATTAAACAGAGGCATCTCAACTATCAGATAAGGAGTTCAAAGAAATGGTTGTCAGGAAGCTCCATGAGCTCTCAATGAGCTACCAGAAACTACAGGGAAGCTACGATGAACTCAGTGCAAACTATATCAACATGAAAAAGGAAATAGAAACTATCAAAAAGGGCCAAGAGGAAATGAAGAATACAATTTCTGAACTGAAGAACACAGTAGAAGGAATGAAAAGCAGAATCCATGAAGCAGAAGATCGGATCAGTGAGTTGGAGGACAAAGTAGAATAAAACAGCCAGATAGAGCAAGAAAAGGAAAAGAGGCTCAGAAAGAATGAAGAGGGTTTAAGAGAAATGCAAGACAACATGAAACGTAATAATATCCGTATAATAGGAATACCAGAAGGAGAAGAAGAAGAGCAAGGGATAGAAAACCTATTTGAAAAAGTAATAATGGAAAACTTCCCTAATTTGGTGAGAGAAAAAGTCACACAAATCCAGGAAACACAGAGAGTCCCTATCAAGAGGAACCCAAACAGGCCCACTTCAAGACACATCATCATTAAAATGGCAAACTTCCAAGACAAAGAGAGAATCTTAAAGGCAGCAAGGGAGAAAAAGGAAGTAACATACAAGGGAGCCCCGATAAGGTTAGCAACTGACTTCTCAATGGAAACGCTCCAAGCCAGAAGACAATGGCAAGAAATATTCCAAGTAATGAGAACCAAAGGCCTACAACCAAGACTACTCTATCCAGCAAGGCTTTCAATCAAGATAGAAGGCCAAATAAGGAGCTTCCCAGACAAAAGAAGTCTAAAAGAATACACCTCTACCAAACCAGTACTACAAGAGATACTAAAGGGACTGCTTTAAGGAAAGAAAGGAAAAGAGAGAGTGAGGAACACAGATACGAAAATGACAATGAATCAGTACCTATCAATAGTAACCTTAAATGTAAATGGATTAAATGCTCCAATCAAAAGACATAGAGTAGCTGACTGGATAAGAAAGCATGACCCACACATATGCTGCCTACAAGAGACCCACCTCAGGACAAAAGACCTACACAGACTTAAAGTGAAAGGCTGGAAACAAATCTTCCAAGCAAATGGACAGGAAAAAAAGGCCGGGGTAGCAATACTCATATCAGACAAAATAGACTTCAAAAGAAGAGCTATAAAGAGAGACCCAGAAGGTCACTTCATAATACTCAAGGGAAGAATCCACCAAGAAGATATAAACATTGTAAATATATATGCACCCAATATAGGAGCACCTAAATACATCAAGAAAATCTTAGAGGACTTCAAGAAAGATATTGACAGCAACACAATTATAGTAGGAGATTTTAACACCCCACTGTCAAAAATGGACAGATCTTCCAAACAAATTATCAACAAAGATATTGTGGCATTGAACAATACTCTAGACGAGTTGGACTTAGCTGATATATATAGGGCCCTCCATCCCAAAGAAACTAAATACACATTTTTTTCAAACGCACATGGAACATTTTCAAAGATAGACCACATGATAGGACACAAAACAAGCCTCAACAAATTCAAGAAAATTGATATCATACCAAGCATTTTCTCCGACCACAAGGGACTAAAACTAGAAACCGACTTGATGGGGAAAGTCCCCAAATCATCAAAATCATGGAGATTGAATAGCATGCTATTAAACAATGAATGGGTAAAGAATGAAATTAAGGAGGAAATCAAAAAGTTTCTGGAAACAAATGAAAATGAACTCACAACAACCCAAAACTTATGGGACACAATGAAGGCAGTCCTCAGAGGGAAGTTCATAGCAATACAGGCCTACCTAAAGAAGACAGAAACATTTCTAACAAACGACTTAACCCTACGCCTACAAGAACTCGAGGAACAACAACAAAGACAGCCCAGGGCAAGTAGAAGGAAGGAAATAACCAAGATCAGAGCAGAATTAAATGACATAGAGACTAAAAGCACAATCCTAAGGATCAATGAATCCAGGAGCTGGTTCTTTGAAAAGATAAACAAAATCGACAAGCCTTTAAGCAGGCTCATCAAGAAAAAAAGAGAGAGGACTCAAATAAACACAATCAGAAATGAAAGAGGAGAGATTACAACTGACACCACAGAAATACAAAGGATTGTAAGAAATTACTATGAAGAACTGTATGCCAAGAAATTTGAAAACCTAGGTGAAATGGACAAGTTTCTAGAAAAATATAACCTTCCAAAACTCAATGAAAAAGAAACAGAAAGCCTGAACAGACCAATAACAGCTGGTGAAATTGAATCAGTAATCAAAACACTCCCGGCACACAAAAGCCCTGGACCAGATGGTTTCACAGGAGAATTCTACAAAACATTTAAGGAAGAGCTAACCCCTATCCTACACAGACTATTCCAAAAAATCCAAAATGATGGAAGACTCCCAAACTCTTTTTATGAAGCCAGCATCATCCTAATCCCAAAACCAGATAAAGACATAACAAAGAAAGAAAACTTCAGGCCAATATCACTGATGAATGTAGACGCTAAAATCCTCAACAAAATATTGGCAAACCGCATCCAACAATACATGAAAAAGATCATACACCATGACCAAGTGGGATTCATCCCAGGGATGCAAGGATGGTTCAACATTCGCAAATCAATAAATGTAATACATCACATAAACAAAAGCAAGGACAAAAATCACATGATCATATCAATAGATGCAGAAAAAGCTTTTGATAAAGTACAACACCCATTAATGATAAAAACACTCAGCAAAGTGGGAATAGAGGGAGCATTCCTCAACATAATAAAAGCCATATATGAGAGACCTACAGCCAACATCATACTCAATGGGCAAAAACTGAAATCTTTCCCACTAAGATCAGGAACAAGACAAGGCTGTCCACTTTCACCACTTCTATTCAATATAGTATTGGAAGTCTTAGCCACAGCAATTAGACAAGAAAAGGAAATAAAAGGCATCCAAATTGGAAAGGAGGAAACAAAACTATCATTGTTTGCAGATGACATGATAGTGTACATAGAAAATCCTATAGACTTGGCCAAAAAGCTGCTCGACGTAATAAATGAATTTGGCCAAATAGCTGGATACAAAGTCAATATCCAAAAATCAAAGGCATTTTTGTATACCAACAGTGAAACAGCAGAAGCAGAAATCAAGAAAAAAATCCCATTCGATATAGCAAAAAGAAAAATAAAATACCTAGGAATAAACCTAACCAAGGAGGTAAAAGACCTGTATGCAGAAAACTACACAACACTGAAGAATGAAATCAAGGAAGACACAAACAAATGGAAGCATTTACCATGTTCATGGATCGGAAGAATTAATATTATCAAAATGTCCATATTACCCAAAGCAATTTACAGATTCAATGCAATACCTATTAAAGTTCCAATGGCATATTTCACAGACATAGAACAAACACTTCAAAAATTTATATGGAATCATAAACGACCCCGGATAGCAGCAGCAATTTTGAGAAAGAAGAGCAAAGTAGGAGAGATCACAATACCTGATACCAAACTGTATTACAAAGCCACTGTAATCAAAACAGCCTGGTACTGGCACAAGAACAGACACGTGGACCAGTGGAATAGAACAGAGAGCCCAGAAATAAACCCAAGTCTCTACAGTCAATTAATATTCAACAAAGGGGGCAGCAACATAAAATGGAGCAAAAATAGCCTCTTCAATAAGTGGTGCTGGGAGAACTGGACAGCTACATGCAAAAAAATGAAACTCGAGCACCAACTTACACCATACACAAAAATAAATTCAAGGTGGATAAAAGATTTAAATATAAGCCATGACACCATTAAAATTCTAGAGGATAATATAGGCAGGAAAATCTCAGATATTTCACGCAGCAATATTTTCACTGATACGTCCCCTAGAGCAAGGGACATAAAGGAAAGAATAAACAAATGGGATCTCATCAAAATAAAAAGCTTCTGCACAGCTAAAGAAAACAGTATTAAAATAAAAAGAGAACCAACTGTATGGGAAAACATATTTGGAAATGATACCTCAGACAAGGGATTAATCTCCAAAATATATAAAGAACTTACAAGACTCTACTCTAAGAAGACAAGCAACCCAATTAAAGAATGGGCAAAGGATTTGAACAGACACTTCTCCAAGGAGGACATACAGAGGATCCAGAGACACATGAAAAGATGCTCGATATCTCTAGCTATCAGAGAGATGCAAATTAAAACTACAATGAGATACCACTTGACACCAGTCAGAATGGCCTTCATAAACAAAGCAACAAACAGCAAGTGTTGGAGAGGTTGTGGAGAAAAGGGGACCCTAGTGCACTGTTGGTGGGAGTGCAGATTGGTACAACCACTATGGAAAACAGTATGGAATTTTCTAAGAAAACTAAAAATGGACATACCTTTTGACCCAGCAATTCCACTGCTTGGATTATATCCTAAGAATCCTGAAACACCAATCCAAAAGAATCTATGCACCCCTATGTTCGTAGCAGCACAATTTACAATAGCCAAGTGCTGGAAGCAACCTAGGTGCCCATCAGTTAATGAATGGATCAAAAAACTGTGGTACATTTACACAATGGAATTCTATGCAGCAGAAATAAAGAAGGAGCTCCTACCCTTTGCAACTGCATGGAAGGAATTGGAGAGTATCATGCTAAGCGAAATAAGCCAGGCAGTGAAAGACAAATACCATATGATCTCACCTTTAACAGGAAGCTAATCAACAAAACAAACAAACAAGCATAATATAAACAAAGACACTGAATTTGAGAACAGTCTGACAGTGTCCAGAGGGGGAGGGGAGGGAATTTCAGGGGAAAAGGGGAATGGTTTAGAGCAACAAGTATAAAGGACTCATGGACAAAAACTATGGGGGGGTGGAAATGGGAGGAAGGTGGGGAGGGCTGGGGTGGTGGGCTAGGGCGGGGTAAAAGACAGAAAACTGTACAATATCAACAATTAAAAAATACTGATAAAAAAAAAAGAAAAGAAAAGAATGTGTATTTAGCTTCTTTGGGATGAAGGGCTCTCTCTATATATTAGTTAAGTCCATTTAATCTAGAGTATTGTTCAATGCCACAATATCTTTGTTGTTACTTTGTTTGGATGATCTGTTCATTTTTAACAGTGGGGTGTTAAAATCCCCTACTATAATTGTGTTGCTGTCAATATCTTTCCTGAAGTCCTCTAAGAGTTTCTTTATGTATTTGGGTGCTCCTGTTAGGTGCATATATATTTACAATGTTTATGTCTTCTTGGTGGATTCTTCCCTTGAGTAATATGAAGTGACCTTCTGGGTCTCTCTTTATGGCCCCTTTTGTGAAGTCTATTTTGTCTGATATGAGTATTGCTACTCTGGCTTTTTTTTTCCCTATCCGTTTGCTTGGGAAATTTGTTTGCAGCCCTTCACTTTGAGTCTGTGTAGGTCTTTTGTCCTGAGGTGGTTCTCTTGTAGGCAGCATATGTGTGGGTCATGCTTTCTTATCCGTTCAGCCACTCTGTCTCTTTTGATTGGAGCATTTAATCCATTTGTGTTTAAGGATATTATTGATAGGGACTTATTCATTGCCATTTTTGTACCTGTTTCTCTCTCTCTCTCTCTCTCCCTCTCCCCCCCCCCCCCGTTTCTCTCTGTCTCTGTCTCTCTCTCTTCCTCTTCGTTCCTTTCCTTAAAGTAGTGTCTTTAGCATCTTGCAGAAATGGTTTGGTGGAGCTGTATTCTTGTAGACTTCTTTTGTTGGGAAGCTCCTTATTTGGCCTTCTATCTTGATTGAGAGGCTTGCTGGGTAAAGTAGTCTTGGTTGCAGGGCTCTGGTTCTCATTACTTGGAATATTGCTTGCCATTCTCTTCTGGTTTGGAGCATTTCCATTGACAAGTCAGTGGCTAACCTTATCAGGGCTCCCTTGTATGTTACTTCCTGTTCCTCCCCTGCTGCCTTTAAGATTCTCTTTTTGTCTTGGAATTTTGCCATTTTAATGATGATGTGTCTTGACGTGGGCCTCTTTGAGTTCCGCTTGATTGGGACTCTCTGTGTTTCCTGGATTTGTGTGACATTTACTCTCATCAAATTAGGGATATTTTTCATCATGAGTTTTTCAAATAGGTTTTCTATCCCTTGCTCCTCTTCTTCTGGTATCCCTATTATATGGATATTATTAGGTTTCATATTGTCTTGCATTCCTCTTAATCCCTCTGCATTCTTTCTGAGCATTTTTTCCTTTTCTTGCTCTTTCTGGGTGTTTTTTTCTACTTTGTTCTCCAACTCACTGATCTGATCTTCTGCTTCATTGATCCTGCTTTTGATTCCTTCTCCTGTGTTCTTCAGTTCAGAAATTGTATTCTTCATTTCCTTTTTGCCCTTGTTGATAGTTTCTACTTCCTTTTTCATGGTGATATAGTTTGCAGTGAGTTCTTCGTAGCTTCCCTGTAGTTTCTGGTAGCTCATTGAAAGCTCATGGAGCTTCCTGACAACCATTGCTTTAAATTCAATATTTGATAGTTGAGTTGCCTCTGTTTCATTTAGAATTCTTTCTGGGGCTTCCACCTTTCCTTTCATTTGGGGATTGTTTCTTTGTCTTCTCATTGTTTGCGACACTCTTCTTGTTAGCCTCAACTTCTTAAGCAGATCTGTTCTGGCTCCCTGGGTTTATGGTACGAACTTCTGTGGTAGAATCCCTGTGAGATTCAGTGGTGCAGTCTCCTTGTTCTCCTGAGCTCACTGGTCTTGGGCTGTCCTTTAAGTTGGCTCTGTGTTTGCCTTTGGGTTTTGATTGTTGTTGGGTCTTTCTTTGGTGGGTCCTTCCCACCAGCTGGTTACCTGAGGGTCACTCTGTCCATCACCTCTTGTATTTTGTTCAGCTGGTGAGAGTAGGTCTTGTTGAAGCTGATTGTTCTGTGTGTACAATGTTTTGAGGATTCTTTCTTGCTCTTGTTCAGTTGTTTGTACTGGGTAGTTTCTCCACTCTTTATGTGTATTTCCAGATAGATCCTGGATTGAGATTGGTGTGGTTTCTACTCCCTCCTTCACCTTCTTCTGTTGTTATCTGTTGGTGGTTCCTTTGTTGTTGAGTTTCCTCTTCCAGTGGGTATCCTGTTGTTCACCACTTCCACCATCTGGTTTTTCTGTCTCTGCTACAATTTTTGGTTTCTTATTTTCATATATGCTGGGGTACTGTTGGCTATTTGCTCTATTCTTTGGTAGATCATGTAGGTTTTTCTCCCGTGTGTAGGGGGACGTGGAATCCGCTCCCTCCTGCCATGCCACCATCTTCCTCCTCTCCTTTCCTTCTCCTTTTTGAACCTCAGTAATATTCTTTTTATGACTGGGATGAGAACACTTATGTTGTGGGATGGTTGTGTGCTTGCTGGAAAAAACTGCATGAAAACTCTTTGTAAGATTGTAAAGTGCTCTTAACATACATGTGACTTGTGAGTCTTCCTCAAAAGGGTTTTTGGAGAATTTCTTTCAGTTGTTTTCTGTGGACTTAACTTGGGCACAGTTGAGTGACAGCATGTGTTAATTACTTTTTAAGGTTCGTAGTTTGACTTCAAGGGAATTTAGAAGGGTCCTGAAAATGTGGGGGGCCCTTATAGGGTGGCTTACTAAGGATCAAAATGTGTATTACATTTTTCATGATTAGCTTGGGCTTACCTCCTCAACCTCTCTTAGTTTTTGTTCCATAGTGAGTGTCAACCATGCTGAACTCTCTTATTTCTTGAATTTGCTAAGCTGTCCTGCTTCCAGGACTTTGCACAGGCTTTCCCTTCTGCCTTGAGTGATTTTCCTACTTATTTCAATGGCTACATCCTTCTCCTAACTTCCCACTGTGTTATTACATCCCTTTACAGTTATTATTACTAACCACCTAGGGTTACATTAGGAGTTCATCCTCTGTGTTCCCATAGCACCTTGGGCCTACCCTGACATTCCATGCTCTTCTGTTGTTGTCCACTTGGCGGCCCATGTGGTTTAGAGGGCTGTGAGCTCCTAGAGGGCAGCTGATGTGCCCTGTTTGCTAGCGTATCTCTAAGCACCTACTTACATGGAATAATTTTTAGGCCTATAAATGAATGATGTGCGTGAGTTAGTTTCCTTGTTGCTCAAGTACAAAGTATTTTGGCATTCTATTTTAAGTTTCTGGGCTGCCTAGAACCAGCTAAATATGACATCTTTGTTTTGACAGTAGACCGTTCACCAAAAAAATGGCAGAGAAGACTTTTCAGGTTGTTTATCATTCAGTGATCTGGTGTCTCATAGAGTGTGCAGCTATGAAAATGCTCCAGTGCCTGATAAACTCTGCAGGAGCTCATCCTCCTGAGTCTGCAACAGCTCATTCTTCACCTAGTTGTTAATTTTTAAATGAAAAATACCTCTAAAAATTATGCCTAATTTTTGTGGTGACGGAACTTAGTGTCAAATGTAATTTTTGCAGTTGTAAGTGGCTTGTGTGGAGGAAATCAGGGCCAGAATTATTATTGCCTCCAGACAGTGTTCTCATGCCAGACCTTTTGAAATAGGAGATGGTGGAGGGGAATCCAGTTTCCATTAATGAAATGTTCTATACTGTGGTCTATGAAGAGATGCATTGATTGAAGAACATTAGGAAGTCCAAAGATAACTCATTGAGCAAGTGTGTCAGTCAATATTAAGGGATTCTTTGCCAAAAAATTATATTTAACACTACAGAATGTCTTTATGAACTTGTTTGAGAGAGATTTATTCTGTGAAATGACTGTGATGTATTTATTTGCTCTATGGATGAAGGGAGATAGTTTGATGTGGTCTTCAAGGCATAGTAGATAAAATTTATCCTAAAATTTAAGAAAAGTGTATATTACTTATTTTCATTTTCTCATCCATTTAATAAATATTTGTCTGCTGCCAATTATACCAGACATTGTTCCAGGGGCTGGAACTAGAGAGCAGAGAAGCAGAGACCAAGTATTTATAACACATTTCATTTCTTGGAATGATTTGTATTATCTTAATGAGTTTTATGCTAAATAAATAACTTTGTATAATTTGTTGTATGGCCAGAAGGAAAAGAAATGAACCTAATGTTATTCTATCTACCACTTATCTATTACTGAAGTTTAAACATTTACTTTTTATCTGTGTTTGTCATGATTTGTTTGACCCATCATCAACTAGGGTAACACTGTTGGTTTAAACGTATTGGATGGAACACACTGATAACTGCCTCACCCCCACCCCAGGCTGTGCACGTGCTCACACAGAAGGCTGGGAATGAGGTCAAACTGGTAAATACTGTGTTACCTAGGTAATTTAGAACCTCCTCATTCTGTACTTATGAAGAAAGTGCCCTCTTGTGGTTGACTGTTTTTTTCACAATTCTTTCTCAAATACCTGCTTTCTTATATAAAAATTATATATTAATTCAGGGACACATATGGAACAGATAAGTTAAATAACATTTTAAAACACAATTTTATTGAGATATAATTAAATACCATCCACTTCATCCATGTAACATGTAGAATTCAATTTTTTTTAACATTGTTCAAGTACAGTTGTCTCCATTCTCCCCCACCTCTCCCCACCACCCCAGCCATCCATACTTCCCACCCTTGATCCTACCCACCTTTGGTTTTGTCCATGTGTCCTTGACAGAGTCAGTGTTTTTAAGAGAGTCACAGGGTTGTGCAACCATTGCCACAATCGAATTTTAGAGCATTTTGTCAGCTCCAGAAGGAATCCCATACTTATTACTCGTCACTCCTTGTTCAACCTGCCCTCTCCTGTGCTAAGCCCTAGGAAACCACAAATCTATTTTCTGTCTGTATCAGTTTGCCTATTCTGGACAAATGGATACAAATAGATTCAGACAACATGAGGTGTTTTGTTAACTGGCTGCTTTCACTTACCTTGTTTTCAGGTTTGTCTATTTTGTAACATGTATTGGTACTTCATTTCTTTTTATTGCAAAATAATATCCCACTGTATGGCTATACCACATTTTATTTATCTATTCATCAGTTGATGGGCATGTGGGTAGTTTCTATTTTTTGACTATTATAAATAATGCTACTAAGAAAATCTATGTATGAGTTTTTGTGTGGACATTGATTTCTCTTGGGTATATGTGCAGGATTGGAATTGCTGGTCATATCATAGCTCTGTGTTTAACTTTTTGCACTCCCAAACTGTTTTCCAAAGTGCCTAACTCATGAGGGTTCTTATTGTTCCTTTTTTTTAAAAAAAACATTTAACTTATTTATTTTTAAAGAGAAGAGTGTATCAGTATGTGGTTGCCTCTTGTGTGACCCCCCACTGGGGGCTTGGCCCGCAACCCAGGCATGTGCCCTAGACTGGGAATCGAACCAGCGACCCTTTGGCTCGCAGGCCGGCACTTAATCCACTGAGTCACACCAGCCAGGGCATAGTGTTCCTTTTTGATGTTAGCTTCCCTAGTGGATATGGAGCGGTATTCCATTGTGCTTTTCATTGTCATTTCCCTAATGTGTACTGCACTGATGTTAGCATCTTCTTATGTGCTCAACATAAGATCACTTCTTTGAATAAATGTCTGTTAAAATACTTGACCCATTTTTTGAGTTTTTATATATTCTGCACAATGGATCTTTTCAGATACAGGTTTTGCAAATTTTCCCCATTTTGTGGGCTATCTTTTTACTTTCTTGATATCGTTATGTATAGCACACAAGTTTTAAATTTTGATGTAGTCCAGTTTATCTGTTTTTTTTTTTTTTCTTTAGTTGCTTATGCTTTTGGTCATATCCGAGCAATGGAACTATTGCTTAAGTCAAGGTCATGAAAGTTAGTTCTGTGTTTCCTTGTAAGGGTTTTATAGTTTTACCTTTTATTTTATTAAGGCTTATGATCCATTAAGTTACTTTTTACTAGTGGCCCAGTAGTAATAGTATCTGCCTCATAGGTTGTTGTGAAGACTTAATGAAATGATACCTATACCTGGATCATAGTAAACACTCAGTAAATGTTTATTTTGTGGTTATCTTACCTGAAAACATACCAGCTCTACTAAAACAGAGCCCTTCAGACCATCAAGGTTATACCCTAAACTGCAATTGTAAATATCAATTACTTTGGAAGGCAGATATTTTGAGGAAAACAATCATAATAAAGTGCAACTTTCAAAAGTGACTTTTTCTTTTGCTAAAACAATACATATAATTCCTTTTCAAATAGCTGATATTCTTCCTATTCCAAGAGGTTTTAGAGAAAGATTCAGTAGTTATTTCCTGTATCAGTTTCCTTCTTAGTGCTCTAACAAATTTCCACAAATTTAGTGTCTTAAAGCATACACATTTATTGTCTTATCATTCTATAGGTTAGAAGTCCCACAGGGACTTAATGAGCTAAACCCAAGTAGTCTGCAGACCTGCATTCCCTTTTTGAGGCTCTGTGGGAGAGTCCGTTTCCTTGACTTTTCCACTTCTAGAGGCTTCTATTTTTTTTAACTTCTTTTTTATTGTTGTTCAAGTGTAGTTGTCTCCATTTTCCCTCCCCCACTCCTCTCGTCCCCACTAGCCATTCCCACTTCCCACCCTTGATCCTATCCACTTTAGTTTTGTCCATGTGTCCTTTATACATGTTCCTGAAAACCCTTCCCCCTGTCCCCCACATTAACCCCTCCCACCTCCCCTCTGGTTACTGTGAGTTTGTTCTTAATTTCAATGTCTCTGGTTGTATTTTGCTTGTTTGTTTGTTTTGTTGAATAGGTTCCGCTTATAGGTAAGATCATATGGTATTCGTCTTTTACTGCCTGGCTTGTTTGACTTAGCATAATGCTCTCCAATCCAGTTCTGGCTTCTTTCTTCTGTTTTCAAAGCCAGCAATGTTGCATCTTTCTGTGCCTTTCTCCCATAGTAGTGTCTTTCTCTGGTTCTTCCCTTTTACTTTGAGGGCCGTTGTGATTAGATTTGTCCCACCTAGATAAACCAGGATAATCTCTCTCTTTTAAGGTTAGTATAATTAGCAACTTTAATTCTCCTTTGCCATATTGTAACATATTCACAGGTTCTGGGGATTAGGACGTGAACATCTTTGGGGGCCATTGCTCTGCCTGCCACACTTCTTAATTGTACTTTCTGTGAGCTATGTTTGCAGAGTTTTGATAGCCAGGGGTTATCTAGACTAGAGTGATAAACTGACATGAAATGCATTCCATGCCAAACTCCATGAGACAGTGGAATCTACCAGTCCACCCAGAGAAGATTCTCTTCATGTGTCTCTATTTTTACAGAGCAGTCAGATAGCTCAGCCTCCCACTGACCCCTGTGACTTTAAGAAAGCAACCTAAAGTGATTTTGGTAGCCTCAGAGTGGGCAGAGCGATAGCGATGGATGAGAATTGAACTAAAGTTATTAGCAAGTCCCTGTCATGGGAGTTGTTGTTATTGGGCATATTGGCAATGTTGGCTTGACGCTGTTATGATCCCATAACAGCTATTCAGTCATGAGATGAAACTGAATTATCTGTGAGTTTAATGTCAAATTAATTTCATTATATCCTTGGTCTTTGAAAACTCGCAATTGCTATACAATTTCTGTAATAACTCATTTAATGAACCTAGTTCTGTGAAACCAATTTTTTAATTAAAAAGAGTCTACTCCAGTCCCTGATCAGGGTAGATAAGGCAATTGTGAAGAGGAAACAGTCAAGGACTCAGGTGATCAAGGAAGCCTTAGCCCAGGGCCTGGCACTTAGAAGTGCTCCTCAAATGCTGTGAAGTAGCGTATCATGTTCCAACATTTGTTCTTGATGGGATTTGCAGGCACTGTTCTGTTTCCCTCCCAAATTTTTAAAAGTAAAAAAATGGAAACACTAAAACATAAAACACTAAAAAATACTGAAAAAAGTAAAAATTACCCATAGTCCAGCCCTTACAAACTGTTAAATAAGCAGTGTTTCTGCACCTTCTGCACCATGTAGGCTAGATTCTTTTCCTCCTGTCTTCTGCAAAGCACTGTTAACAATTTGGTACTCATCCTTCCTTAATTTTTCCAAGTTTTACAAACAGTCCAGACACGCTCTTAGAATATGTATACAGGGTTTTTTTTTTTTTCCATCCAATTGATCACAATAATGATTTTTTAAAAATTATTAGAATATTTTTTAAAAATGGATTCTTCCTTCAAAGTGAAAATTTGAGTTCAGCTGTTAATACCTGGGCCCTGAGTTACCTTGAATTCGAGCACTAAAGCTCTCCGTGAATAAATGTGTGAGTTAGCCCTCCAGGATTCCTCGTTCATTAGTTTCACATCTGCTTTCTCATCCTTTCAGTGTCCTTAGTATTGTGGTTGTAGAATTTTTGCTTTAAATTGTCCTCAGTGCTTTTGCAGGTCCTTAGAATAAGTTAGTAATTTTAGAATTAAATATTGACTGAAATTAATCTGTATGTATTTGATAGGGGGAGTCTTTTTGCCTTCCTGCTTGAATATTTGGTGGCAATAACATAGAACAGACCTCCCTTCCTTCTCCCTGCCTATTATCACACATTAAGGTGACAATACAGTAGCAAACAGAGAGTGCCACCCCTTCTTCAAGTTTGTCAAATGTGTTACAGCTGTGATTCTTCCCATTCTTAAATGCTATGATTTGCATGAAAATTCATGCTCTCCTCACATGTAATAGGTAACAGATCTAGCCAGTAAGGAAAAGGTTAAAGTTATTTGTTACTGCTCGGCCTAACAACATATACTTGTCACTTTCAAAAGAGAGATGGCTTTTGGAGACCTTCAGGAATCAAGAGCTTTTCCTCCACGGTGTGAGTAAAATTCATTAGACTGACTTTCGAAGGCTTGTGTTCCCACAGGAGAACCATAAATCCTAAGCTGAAATTTTCTGGGAAGGGGCAGAGGCTATCAAATTAGGGGATAAATCTATCAAGTGACTGCAATTCTTGCTCTTAGCAGATTCAACTTTACCTTCCAAAGTTCATTTTAAATGGTCTCACAGTTTTTTTTTTTTTTTTTATGCCAGAAAACACAGGCAAAGAAGACCACAGTGCTGGATTGAAGATGTGTTGTATCTGGAAAAATGTTGAGTGCAAATACATGGTGGCACTGGAAAGAATCCCCTCCTGACTGTCTTTACCTTGGGCCCAACCCTTTTACAAGCCAATTGGGAACATTCTGTATCATTGAAACCATCATCAGTCCATTTGTCCACATTTGCATGGAGAAGAGGGCCCCTGCCATGCGTGAATGCTGGCGGAGCTAAAGGGGTGTTGGAAAAGGTCGTCTTAGCAGTAAGGTGTGCTGAAGCATAAGCTTCATAGTGGGGAAATATGAGTGCACTGACTGGTTATTCCTGTGGAATTCCAGAGCATGGCCAAGCACTGGACAACTTTTTGGAAATTAAAAGATTTTAACTTTGTTGGTGAACACGGGGTTTCTTAATATCAGCACTATTGATGTTTTGGACATTGTTGTCTGTGGCTGTGCACTGTAGGGTATTAGCCATGTCTGTAGCCTCCACCCCTAGATGCCAGTTGCCCCTCCCTGGTTGTGACCACCAGTACTGTGTCTGGATATTGACAGTGTCCCTTGGGGGCATACTCATTCCTGCAGAAAATCTTGGGAATGCATTAGAATCTTTGGCAACTTGTTATGTCAACCTGAGCTGAGATGACAGTTTGTCTTTTTAAAGTTACTAAAAGTAAAGATAAATTTCAACGGGTTTATTCTTCTTTATATTTTTCTGTTTGGCAAATTTTAAGAGATGGGCATAAAATCTGTAGATCTGAGTTTGAATTCTGGCTCCGTGACTTGTGTGGTCTTGGCAACTGAAGTGGCTTAACTGCTGCGTGTCCTCACCTGTGTAGTTTAAGTAATGGCATCAGTCTTCTTGGTATTCTGTGAGGATGAAATTAGATCATATATGGGAAGCCTTTGATGGGCCCTGGAATATGTTGGGTCTTTAATCAATACTATCTTTCTTTTAATCCTCTCCTATATTTCTCAAAAGGCTTTTCTTGTAAAATCAATGTTTTTTTGTTTGTTTTTTAAATGAAGTTCGTGCTGTAAACTGTCTCGTGCTGTAAACTGTCTCATGTGCCTATTGTGGTTTTTGCAGATTATGGTATTTAAAATTGCTCAATATGATGTAAGTGCTCCATGAGCATTAGATGCATGAAGAAGTGATGCACAACATTAATTGGTATGCATCCTATTTAATTATGATGTTACCTGATCCCCAAATAACACTATGGTAGTGTTAGCTAAAATATATTCATTATTAACTATGTGCCAGGCTGCTCGATAAATTCTTTATACATACTATTAATTTAATCTTCACAAAATCCCTATGAGATGGGAACTGTTTTTACCATCTCTGTTTAAAGCTGGTCTCCAGAGTCCCACAGATTACACACCACCCCGATCAAACAGGCAGGACTGGAAGCCAGCTGTGGCCATTTGTTCCCCATCTTTCAGGAGGCTGAACATATTTTTCAAGTCCTTTGGTATTTATGCCAACCATGGGCTCTGTGTTTTAATAGAATAGTGATAGTGGACAAGATGTTTATTTGCTTTTATTAATTTTTTCTGGACTTATAGCATTTATTCTGATACAGTCACTCTGTGAAGTATTTTACAAATAGAAACTAATTTAACCCTACCAACAATCCCAAGGCAGATATTGTTACACTCTCTATTTTACAGGTGAGGAAACTGAAACACTGGAAAAGTGGGGTAAAGAATTTCCCTGAAGTAACACAGCTACTGAACATGTTATCTGTATGTTTGCTTATGAAAAGTAGAATATTTGTTTTTATCAATTTAGCCATTTTGTTTTTTAAATTTTTTTGGTGAAAATGTAAATGTGTTTATTTTAGAGCAATATGGCAATATATCCATTTTACTTAATTACTTTTCAATGATTTTTAAATTTTTATTTATTTTTAAAATATATTTTATTGATTATGCTATTATAGTTGTCCCATTTTTCTCCTTTATTCCCCTCTACCCTGCACACTCCCTCCTACCTGCATTCCCTTCCCCCTTAGTTCATGTCCATGGGTCATACATATAAGTTCTTTGGCTTCTCCATTTCCTGTACTATTCTTAACATCCCCCTGTCTATTTTATACCTACCAATTGTCCTACTTATTTCCTGTGCCTTTCCCCCCAATCCTCCCCTTCCCCGCTGATAACCCTGATATCCATTTTTGTGATTCTATTCCTTTTCTAGTTGTTTGCTTAGTTTCTTTTTTTTTTTAGGTTTGGTTGTTGATAGTTGTGAGTTTGTTGTCATTTTACTGTTCATAATTTTGATCTTCTTCTTCTTAGATAAGTCCCTTTAACATTGCATAAAATGAGGGTTTGGTGATGATGAACTCCTTTAATTTGACCTTATTCAGGAAGCACTTTATCTGCCCTTCCTTTCTAAATGATAGCTTTGCTGGATTGACTAATATTGGATGTATGTCCTTGCCTTTCATGACTTCAAATACTTCTTTCCAGCCCCTTTTTGCCTGTAAGGTTTATTTTGAGAAATCAGCTGATAGTCCTATGGGAACTCCTTCATAGGTAACTGTCTTCTTTTCTCTTGCTGCTTTTAAGATTCTCTCCTCATCTTTAACCTTGGGTAATGTAATTATAATGTGCCTTGGTGTGTGCTTCCTTGGGTCCAACTTCTTTGGAACTCTCTAAGCTTCCTGGACGTCTTGAAAGTCTCTTTACTTTGCCAGATTGGGGAAGTTCTCCTTCATTGTGTTTTCAAATAACTTTTCCATTTCTTGCTCTTCCTCTTCTCCTTCTGGCACTTCTACGATCAGATGTTAGAACATTTAAAGTTGTCCTGGAGGTTCCTAAGCCTCTCTTCATTTTTTTGAATTCTGTTTCTTCATTCTTTTCTGGTTGAATGTTTCTTTCTTCCTTCTGCTCCAAATCATTGATTTGAGTCCCAGTTTCCTTCCCATCACTGTTGGTTCCCTGTGTATTTTCCTTTATTTCACTTTTCATAGTCTTCCCTTTTCTCTCTATCTTGTGACCATACTCATCCGTTTCTGAGAGCATCCTGATTACCAGTGTTTTGAACTGTACATCTGATAGGTTGGCTATTGCTTCATCACTTAGTTGTATTTTTTTGGAGCTTTGATCTGCTCTTTCATTTGGGCTGGTTTTTTTTTTGTTTGTTTGTTTGTTTTGTTTTTTTTTTTTGGTCTCTGTGCACCTGTTATGTAGTACGGGATGGAGTCTTAGGTGTTCGCCAGGGCAGGTAACTCATCTCACTGTGTGTGTCACTATATGTGGGGGGTTCTGAGAGGGAGCAGTAGTTCTTGTTCATTTCTCTGCTGGCTTTCAGTGACTTCTTCTACCACCCACAAGCAAATTGGGCCCTTCTGGTGCTGATTCTTGGGGTGGGTGGGTTTGTGTACGTTCTAGGACCCTGTGGGTCTCTCCAGTGAACTCTCCTGTGAGGCTGGGAGTTTCTCTTGCCACCTTATCCCCCACAGGTTTTTTTCAGTCAGAGGTTTTGATGCTTTATTTCCCTGCACTGGAAACCTGGATTGCGCAGTCTGTCCCGCTCCCCATTTGTTCCCCCCAGTTTATCTGCATGCAAATGTGGTACTACCTGCTCTGTCAGCCGCCACCTCACCCGTTCTGCCAGCTGCAGCCCTGCCACACATCCTTTTCACCTGGCTGTCTGTCTCTGCCCCTCCTACCTGTCTGGATGAATATGTCTTCTTTAACTTCTTGGTTGTCAGACTTCCATACAGTTCAATTTTCTACAAGTTCCGGTTGTTTTTTGTTTTTAAATTTGTTGTTGTACTTCTTTTGGTTGTGTGAGGAGACGCTGTATTTCTACCTATGCCTCCATTTTTTAAAATTATTTTTAGTTGTAATTTTTCCACTGCTATTTAGTCCCCTTACTCCCCCCTGCCGTACTTTCCCTCTCTGTACTGACCACTCTCCCCCCACCCCCGCCCATCACCACACTGTTGTCCATTTCCATGAGTCTTTTTTCCTTTTTGAAATGAAGCCATTTTAGAACCAGGGAAAGCTTTGGGTTTTTGGTGTTTGTTTTTTGTTCATACATTCCTGATTCATTCATACACTCATTTGTCCTTTAATGCATCTACCCAGTATTTGGTGGAGTGTCTGCTCTGTTCCAGGCACTGTGCTGGGCTCTGCATCTGTGGGAGCTTAGGAGCAAGGAGAAGGCACAGACCTTGTTGGAACCAGTGGTGGAAATCAGGAACACAGTTCAGCACAGAGAAAACCAGGGTATGAATGAAGCAGCCAGTGCTGGGTGTAAACAAAAGTGGCTGAAAATGCAGCAATGGTCTGAAAGGAAGAGATCGAATGACTCTTTGTTCATGAATCACACAAATGTCTTTCAGCTGCTCTAGGCTGGAGGCCGTGTGGATTCATGTTTTACATTAAATCTCTGTGGTTATTTTTTTTTGGGGGGGGTACCATTTTTTGTTGCTGTCATGAATTTTTTTCATCACTGTGCCTGAAAGCTGGCATTAATTATTTTAGCTGTATGTCTGCCCAGAGATTTCCTGTTGCTGCCAAGAAAACCAAATATTCAAGGAGAGTCAGAAAATCACCCAGATGTGTTCCATTATGATTTAGAAATCAGCCTTTACAACACTGATGTCCAATTTATAATTTAATATGTTTGAGAAGGAGATCTTTTTTCACTGTGTGTGTGTTTAAATAAGGGCTACCATTTTCAACATGATGTTTTCTGGGACTCAAGAGACCTTGAAAACTTTTTGGAACTGTATCTTCCATTCCTTTACCTCATTGCTTTTTTTTTTGACATTAATGTTTTTGTGGCTTTTTACAAATAATTTTAAGTAGGATTTAATTAATGGAAGTTAAAACATTCAGAAGCCATAAAACCCCAGCTGTCTGATGCCAGTAGTGTTTCATGCAGCAAGTAGTAAAGAATGCTGCATTGATTTCTTCTATTCTTTGGGTACCAACTGTGGAGAAGGCAGAGTAATGCCTATTTGTATTGCCAGGGACTAGTAAAAATTGCAAACTGTGTAGTAAGAGTGACAAAAACTATATTCATGTAATTTATTCTATTAGATTTGGGGCACAATGTAAATTGGGGTTGTGTGTTGTATTTCTTTTACAAAACAAATTTTGTTTAATTTCTTTATTTTGGAAGTAATATGTGTCATCAGAGAACAATTAGAAAATGCCATTAAAAAGACCTATACTGCCCTGGCTGGTGTAGCTCAGTGGATTGAGCGCGGGCCTGTGAACCAAAGGATCGCGGTTCGATTCCCAGTCAGGGCACATGCCTGGGTTGCAGGCCAGTTCCCAGCATGGGACACATAAGAGGCAACCATACATTGATATTTCTCTCCTTCTCCCTCTTTCCTACCCTTCCCCTCTAAAAATAAATAAATACTTAAAAAAAAAAAAGACCTATACTTACCAATCATTATAATCACAATGAACACTTCTGTGATTGTAGATTTTCTCTATTCTTTCATATGTAGACTGTGAGATCTTTATTATAAGATACTGTCTATTGTGATGTTTATTGTTGTTCACCTACGTAAGCAGCAGTAGTTTTAAAGGGTGGGGGAGTTGGGGAAGGACAGAATTATTAAATTACAGATTTTAGAAAACTAAGAATAAAACATGCATTTGGGATCAATAAACTGTATTCATGCTATATTAATATGACCCTTTTGATGATAAGAATGATAATGAGCCCTGGCTGGTGTAGCTCAGTGGATTGAGCGCAGGCCTGTGAACCAAACAATCGCGGTTCGATTCCCAGTCAGGGCACATGCCTGGGTTGCAGGCCAGTTCCCAGCTAAGGGACACACGAGAGGCAACCATACATTGATATTTCTCTCCCTCTCCCTCTCTCCTACCCTTCCTCTCTAAAGATAAATAAATAAAAAATCTTAAAAAAAAAAGAATGATAATGATAAAAATTTTATAGATAGTGCTATTGAGTTCTTAACTATATGCCAGGCATTATGGGCTTTATATATGTTGTCACATTAAATTTTTACTACTGTCCAATGTTAATGTTTTTATCCCAGATTTGTGGAGAGGAAACTGAAGCTTAGAAAGGCTCAGAAATTGACTCACATAGATCATTAATAGCAGATGCAGAATTCAAACCTAGGTTTACCTAGTTTCAATGGCTGATTTCTTACTATTATCTCCATGCCATCTAAGCTGAGTCCTGGATCTTAGGGCCCTTTATTAGGTAAGAACATGTGCTCAGAATACTTGGCTCTTTGGTTGAATTTCTTGGCTGTTTCTTACTTAACATCACTTGTGGTCTTTAAATTCAGTGTAGTTTGTTCATCACCAAATGGGAAAGTATTTTAAGCATGCTATTTCTCTTAGTGAAGCAGACCAATGTCAAGGTGAAGAATGGGTGCACAGTCCATCCATAGACCATGGGAACAAAAGCTTGGTGGACTCTGAGTTTTTAGGGAACAAATACCAGCAGCCTCTGGGAAAGTATGTGAGCGCTTATGAAGGGTAGTTTCCACCAAAACCCGGGCATTCCAAATATGAAGGAACTCTTTGCTCTGACATTTTAAATGTTGGACAGATTTTCCCTTCAGAAACTAATTAATTATGTAGGAAGCAGTGCAGGGAAAAAAGTTGGGCTCATTTCATGTTTTCAATAAATTCATGGGTGAAAAAAATCATAGACAGATCATACAGGGATCAATGATTTTGTGATAAATATATTTCATGTCTTGAAAATAACAGCAAAGATGATAACGACTATTTTATTCTGCTCAGGACTTCCGTGTTTGTCAAAAACAGAATTTTTTGCCCTGGCTGGTGTGGCTCCATGGATTGAGTGCTAGCCTGTAAACCAAAAGGTCGTTGGTTGGATTCCCTGTCAGGACACATGCCTGGGTTGTGGGCCAGGTCCCCAGTTGGGGGCAATTAATCTCTCGCACATTGATGTTTCTTTCCCTCTCTTTCTCCCTCCCTTCCCCTCTTTACAAACAAACAAATATTTTTTAAAACCCCAGAATTTTGGTTCAGCCAGAATTTTATGTTGAAAGTAGACATTTGTAACAATGGGAAGTTAACTCCAATGTTAGACTAAATCTTTATTAAATACCAATTTTTTACTTTTGTTTATTAACTGGAGACTCTGGGGCTATAAAAAACAAATGTCTACATGCCAAATAATTATTGGGCAGTTACATTATGGAATTCTGGAGTGTGTAATATCTGCAATAGAGTTATTTATCTTTTGGGGTTTTCTCTCTTCCTGTGAATTTTTCTTTCTGTTCTTTGGAAAAAATTATTGTAATTTATAACTCATTCAAAAACAACAAGGGATTTGTATTAAAAGGAAAGTACAATGGGATATAAAAATTCTAATCTTTGTATCTAATTACAAAAATGTCATTAAAATTAATGACAAATATAATTAATGATAACCAGCCTAGTCAAGGCAATCTGAAACCTGAGAAGGGCAAATTAGAATACAGTTACATTTTCCTTATGAATTCAGCATATTCTCCAGAAGGCAATCTTGTGACTACATAGATCAAAGAGCAAATTGAAGGTGATTGCAGGATATTATAGAACTCCAAGCCCTGCTCATGAGCACCACAACCCATGGAACTTTCCAAGCCAGGAGCTAACGTTAACCAATCAGGATGATGTGACTAGACCTGGGGCTGAGTAAATCTGCCAGTGACCCGTTCCCATTCATTCAGGCCATTAATCTATGGAGGTGTTGGTTGTTGTTTTAATATATTATTCCTTGGTCATAGTGCTCCAGGATTGGTGAGAACGTGGGAGTTTACATTTATTTTTTAACTTTACATTTTATGGGGGTAAAAGTAATAACAGCTAACATTAATGGACTATTCCAAGCCGGTACTTTTCTGAAAACATAAGATTTCACTTATTTCTTACAATAGCACTGCCATGCTGGTAGCTTCTCTGTTTAACACGTGAAGAAACCAGGCCCTGAAGGGTCCAGTCACTTTACAGATTTTTCAGAGGAGGGAGGTCATGTCTGGTAGGAGGAGTCTGGATCCAGGTCCAGTTCTGCAGACCCCATAACCTCCCATGTCCCACCTCTCCACGTTGCTTCCCATCCCTAAATTCTCAGGTCATTAGCTGCTTTCTGTGCACTTTTTCTGTCATCCTTGCAGGCAAGAAATCCCCACGAGCCTGTTCAGCAATTAGGGCCTGGGTCACAAAATCAGGTCCCTGTACAGGTCTTGTCTCAAACACAGACTGGTATACAAAAGCCACCCCTGGCTCCTCTGAAGGCTGCCAGCTTCCTGGTTTGGGAGGCTTTCCAGGACTCCCCAGTGTTTTGTTCTCTGCTTCCTGTGCATGTCTGTGTTTGCTTCAGCCTCAGGAAAGTGGTCTCCACATGACGGCTCCTGACTCACTTCATTGTCACATCTAGTGGCCTCAGGCAGGAGGTGCCCTTCCTTCTAGCACCATTGTCATTCTCTGACTAGAGCTCAGTTGGCTCAGTCAGGTGCCACGTGTACATCAGGGTTGATTGGCCACCCTGGCTCCTGTGACAGTAATAGCCGGGTCCCCTGATGGATGGCTGTACCGGGTCCCATGGTGTCCTATGAAGAGTAGGTGGAGGCAGGGAAGGAATAGATCCTCCCCACAGTCTGACCTTCCTAATGGGTAGATCTTTGAGTATAGAATTGTAAAGTAGAGTCATAAAGTCTCTATTTTGATGAGGAAAGAGTAAATTGACCCCTACAGGGAAGGAGTCTGGCCTAGTATGTAACATTCTTTTAAAATATTCACAACCATACATTATGATATAGAATCATAAAATGTACTTCGGACACAATCTGTCCCCTGCTTCTTAAAGCATGTTCCAAGCAGCACTGGAAATTCATGATTAAGGTTGAAATGGAGTAAAATAGTCATAGTCTTATTGAATAAAAAATTAAATTTATTAAGCTATTCCTTTGATCAGAGTTTTTAAAATATTTGATTCTTACTCTAGCTTATTTACTTTTGAATGCTATAAAAAGAATAACAATATAAACTAATAGCAAACAACTATTAACCAACACATTTTAAAAAGGTTGGCCATATCTTTTTTGATTTAATGAGGTTTTAAAAAACTTTGCAGATATGTAATTGTGGGGGCCCCTGTCCTGGGCGCCAGATGTGGGGGGGCTCCGCCCGCAGAGCCCCATCCCTTCGTCACGGATGAAAATAAAAACTACCAAGACATGACTGCTTGGGGAGGAAAGGGGTCAAACTCTCAGAGGGGAATGACCCAGAGCCCCTTCCTCACTAGGCTTTTATTGGGTTCCAATACACAGGAATACAGGTTTAACATGTCAAAGAAATCTGAGGGTTTAATCCGAGCCAGTGTTTGTCAGGAAAGGGGGTTGCCAAACTTTGGGAGACATACTCATTTCCTCCTGGGACACTTATCACCTAAGGAAGAGCACTCTTAGCAAAGCAGGTTTCACAGGACTTTTAGGAATTCTTTCTTATGCCCAATCACCCAGGAAGCCTTCCTGGCCAGCACAGGGCTGCACCACTCACCCCCACAGTTTCAGGCTTTAAGCCCATTAGGAAGCAGGAGACATCTCCCAGATGGAAATGAGGACTCGGGCTATGTCAGAATAGCCAGGGGGTGGGGGGGGGGGCGAGGGTCCATCACATCCTCTTTGCTGCAACCCCCCGAGTCTTTCCATGAGGCCTCCCAAGTGGTTGCGTCTGGCTTAGGTTGCCCCTCCCATGAGAAGTCTTACCCGTCATTGACTGCCAACCAAGCATTGGGGCCAGAGATGGGTAAGGCAGAAGCAGTGCTCCTGCTAGGGAGATAAGCTTTGTCTCCTTAGTAGGTCACATCCTTGTGACAGAACAGACCCAGATGAAGTGGGTCCCTTGGGCTCTTACACAGCCCACCATGGGGTGAGGGTTACAACTCCTGAAACCAGGCTGAACGATCCGCAACATGTAATCTAATAGTTATCATTTTATATTACATAGTTATAAAATTTTCCCTGTATTTATGATGAAATAGAATATCTCGGTATTTCCCTATATTCTCAGAATAAATGCTCACCTCTGAGTGCTCTGCCTCCTGAAAAGACTGAAAACCATCTTCAAGATATTTTCCTCACATTGACATATCATCTGAGCTGATATTGGCTTAATAGTATAACACAATTGACTAAAAAAGAAGACCCATCTATGTACAAAAAACCAGTATTTTTCTAATATTGAATACCTGTTAAAATAACCTTTTCCACTCCCTGCCATGGGAAGTGAACCACACTTTGAGACACACTTGAGGCAAACAGGTGTCACACAAGAGTGAACTGGGACACATGGAGTGACTTGCTTGTATCAGGGGCTACTGGGCATGCTCAGAGAAAGGACTGACCAGCAGGCTTCCTCCCACCTCTGTTTCTTATTCTACCTGGCAAGATGGATCAGAGATTAAATTTATCGACTGATGTCCCAGGATAACTAAAGGGCAGCAATGGTCAGCATTTTACATACTCCTGATAATTAGTTTGACCAATTTTGATACAGAGATTGGGGATCCTGATTATAGTTTTTCAGGAGGCAGTCTTCTTTGGAATTGGGAGATGGTATAGAGTCTGGGAAAAGTCGAGTGACCTTAAAATTAAAAGTCTTGCTCCAGGGTCACATTTCTGCAGGCAGGAGTTTAGCCCAAATGTATAGTAAGCACAGAGAGCAGTTTGCCCTCTGATATATCAATATTTTCTCCTGTCTCCCTCACTGCCCTACATCCCAATAATAAGGTGTGTGAGAGCTGCAATAGTGGTATGAGCCCCAGCTAGCAACCTCCTGAACACTACATAAATCTGCAACTTGAGACTTTCATCGGGCATTTTGGATGTGAACATCTTTGTCCAAGGACCCTGTTGAATACAGTGACTTTTGTCAGAGGTTGTGACAGGGAAGTTCATTTCATGGATGGTGTTTGAGCTACATTATTAGAGAATTGATGCAACATGGGGAAGCTGTTGCCAAAGGCCCTCTACCCCCTAGAACCTGAACTTGAAGGCTCCCTTTATTCCCATTCTGCTTCAATTTCTTCACAAGTCAAACATGGATATGAAATGGTTTGCACCAAGATCAAATGAGATGGATAATGAGATTAGAAAATTGCTTACAGTGGTTGGAATTCAGTGTTTTGTTTTGTTTTATTTTAGTTTACTTCACTTTAATTTAATTTAATTTAATTTAATTTTGCTCTTGTTTTCACAACAGTTCAGTAAACAGTAAATAAGACATTATCCTGTATGGGTGTGCTCTTAAAAAAAAGATGAGCATGCTGTTTTTGGAAGCACCATTATATAGAGACAGCAACTACATCTTTGGTTTCCAGTGATGTGTGTTATCAACATCGGTACTTGTATCTTCCCATCAAAGAGGAATCAGATGGTGCTTTATAATCATTCTATACCCAGGGCTTTTTTAGCTTTCATTTGCATGTGAATCTCCTTGGAATATTGTTCAAGTGCAGTTTGTACCTGAGATGGGGCCTGAGCTTGTATAGTGTGTGTTATAATCCTCACCTGAGGATATGTTTATTGATTTTCAAGTGAGAGGAAGGGTGTGAGAGACAGAGGCATTGATATGAGAGAGAAACATGGATCGGTTGCCTTCCATACATGCCCCAACCGGGGATCGAGCCCCCAGCCTAGCTCTGTGCCCTGGTCGGGTATAATGGAAAACAAGACCAACTGCCTGTTTCTATGAAAGCCAATGCTTGAGAGGCAGGGGCTGATGTGAAGGAAAGTGGTTTATTTGCAGATGCCAGCCACCTGGAAGATGGGGGACTCATGTCACAAAGCCCATCTCTACCTCTCAGTGGAGGCAGAGGCTTTTATAAGGAGGGAGAAGGGAATAGAGCAAAGAGATAAGGAAGGAGGTTGCAAAGTCCTCTACATGCAGGCTAGCACAGTCCATTCTAATAAGGCACATGGTGGTCCGGTGTGCATCGCCCTGGTTTAGTCATCCTGGCTCCATGCCATTCTGGTTCCATGGTTGGAGGTCAGCAAATCTCCTGGAGCTGGGATGCCTGAAGGTTGAGGTCTTTATCTTTTGAAGTTAGTTCCTAGGATTCTTATACAAACGTACTGTTCATATACAAGCTAATATATTTGTCAGAGTGAGCACTTACAGAGACAATGTCAAAAGAATTAATGGTGGCATGGGTTACAATTCTCTGTTACAATTTTCCACTGTTACATGAGGATCGAACCTGCAGCCTTTTGGTGTATGGTATGATGCTCCAACCAGCTGAGCAACCCGGCCAGGGCAAGATTGTGTATTTTTTAATAACATCCTTGAGATACTGATGCCCTTTGAGCAGCAAAACCAAGGGCATCTACAATATGAGCTCATTCTGCAAAAAGATCAAAAGGAAACACAGATTCGTATAGACACACATGTGAGGATTATATACACCTATGTAATCATTTGGCCTCGCTTATATAACTTTTGTCATAAAAAGGGTTTGACAACTTTTAAAGAATATTTTCTTACTTCTTTTGTTTGATGGTAAAGCCAATTTTGACTTCAAGTTTTGCCAGTTTGTCCCAAGGCACTTCTTGTGAAGGAGTCGTTGGCTGTAAAACTGAAGTACATCAATTTATCTAGAGATGTTCACCGGTTTAAGTCCCAAGGTGTTCTTAGCACTGAGTTCAGATAGACATACCTTCTCAGAATATAGTGGCTTCCAGTAAGATGGAAAATCTGTGTTGCCCTTGGAGTTTAAAAGAAAATATTCTCCATGCTGCACAGTTTTTATCTTTTAAAAACATGTTACACAGCTTTCAAAAGATAATGATTTCTTTAATGTAATGCAGTGTAGTGTGGTCTAAAGTGAAGATATAAAAATTAAGCTCTAGGAAGTTTTAAAGGCACACTCCGGGGCGCTCTGCCTTAACTGGAACAAATGGGCCTCCAACGCTGCATTTCATCTTTGTCATTTATTTAATAGATGTGGCTAAAGTCATCCTCGCCCACAGCGGGTGTGATTATGTGAATCCTGCAGGAGTGATTAGGTTTCAGAAAGCATTCTAACTTTCTCCCATTTGGTTTCAATAGTGTGTGTGTGTGTGTGCGCGCGCGCGCATGCACGCACGCATGCTTTAGTAAAGCAAAAAAAAAATTTAAATTAAAAAAATTGCAGCAGGTGACCTTCGTTTTACGAGTTCTCGAATTTGATACAGTGGAACCAATGTTCCTAAGTAATTGTTCCTGCAGTTTGTTTAAAGGATTCCAGTAGGAAGAGCATGTTTCCCTAATTCTGTTGTCAGAGCTTCATTCCTGGATGTGCTTTCCTTCGTGGGAGGAATGGATGGCTTTGAGCTTCCTAAACGATATAAAAATACTATTCATGCTGGTCAAACAGAACATGTCTGCACTTGGTGTTGCACACTTCGATTCTGCCATCCCTGCTACATAATCCAGACCCAACACTGGAGCAGAGAGACCAGAGACGAATCTCACAGAGCAGATTAACTTGCCCAAGAGGGTGGTCTGTTACCAGCAGTTGTGGACCGTTCAGCCTGGTCTCAGGAGTTGTAACCCTCACCCCATGGTGGGCTGTGTAAGAGCCCTAGGGACCCACTTCATCTGTCTGTTCTGTCAAGAGGATGTGAGCCACTGAGGAAATAAAGCTTATCTCCCAGGCAGGAGCGCTGCTTCTGCCTCATCCATCTCTGGCCCCAAAGCTTGGTCAGTTAGTTAATGACGGGTAAGACTCCTCATGGGAGGGGCAGCCTAAGCCAGACACGACCACTTGGGAGGCCCTCTGGAAGGACTTGGGGGGCTGCAGCAAAGAGGGGGTGATAGACCCTCGCCCCCCTGGCTATTCTGACATAGCCCGAGTCCTCATTTCTGTCTAGGAGATGTCTTCTGCTTCCTGAGCCTAATCTGCTTAAAGCCTGAAACTATGATGGCGAGCAGTGCAGCCCTGTGCTGGCCAGAAAGGTTCCCTGGGTGATCGGGCATAAGAAAGAATTCGTAAAGTCCTCTGAAACCTGCTTTGCTAAGAGTGCTCTCATTTAAATGATAAGGGTCCGAGGAGGAAATGGTATGTCTCCCAAAGTTTTGCAGTCCCCTTTCCTGACAGACACTGACTCAGATTAAGCCTTCAGATTTCTTTGAAATGTTAAAGCTGTATTCCGGTGTATTTGAACCCAATAAAAGCCAAGTGAGGAAGGCGCTCTGGGTCATTCTCCTTTGAGAGTTTGTCCACCTCTCCTCCCCAAGCAGATCATGTCTTGGTAGTTTTATTTTCATCCGTGACGGAGGGATGGGGCTCTGTGGGCAGAGCCCCCCCACATCTGGTGCCCAGGAGAGGGGCCCCCCACATCCCACATCTGGTGCCCAGGACAGGGGCTCCCCACAGCCAACCAGGACTGGATTAGAACTCAGGCATCTTTACCTTGAGGCTAGTGTGTTTTTCTGTTGCTTCATCACAGCAGTAGGTGTGATGATGATTTTTTTTCACTTTAGCAGGCCACATCCCCAATATTTACATTTTATCCAGAGAACTCCTTTGTCATTCTGTTGTCTTCAAGCTCTTGCTGGCGAGCAGTAGTTGCTAAATGTGGTGTCATAGATGTCTAGGCCATATAAAAAGGCACACGTAAAACTTTACTATCTATTTTCTGAATATATTCACTAGAATATTAATATTTTTCAAATTCTAAGTGGAGGATAAAATGTGTAACATATCAGTTCCAACCACTTGACTATAAGATCCCCCAACCCAATTTTTTGGGGGTTGTATCTCATTAAACTTATGCTTTGAGCAATTTAAGGAACATTGTTTTAAGTATATACCCAACACTCTACTGCTTGAGATAACCATTGAATCTCTTCCAACCCAGTTTCAAACCTGGGTTTTGCCCACATCTCCTTTGCATCAATTCAATTTGTGTTCCTCTTAAAATGTGGCACCGGCGTGGATTGCAATAGCTCAGGTGTATTCTACCTATTGCCCACCAGAGCAGGACACCTCCTACCTTTATCTAGATAATATACTACATTGAATGCAAACAAAGCTTATTAAAATCCCCTCTTCTGAGTTGAAGCAGTTATCCCCCCACTTACACCGATGTTTTCTGAGGATTAACTTAACAACTTGTGCTGTGTCTTGTAGAAAGAGCTGTGCTGAATATGTGAGGTTTAATTAATAGTAAATATGTTAGGAAAACAAATGCAAATATCCACAGCTGTTAATTATACAAGCAGGAAAATGTTAGGTGTAGATCAGCCCAACCTGTTCTTCTCAATTTAATAAGTAGCAAGAATTAAGCCACACATGAGACTGAGGGTTGAGATGGTCAAGTCAAATTATTTAGTTAAGGGCAACAAATATTTTTGTTATACTGTCAGCGTCATGTACTTACTAACAATTTAAGTAGATGTTGCAGAAATGTGAATTATTTTGTATAGGCATTGATTTGCCTACAAACGAAGTTGAGAAAGACAGAAATTCTGAAAATTTTGAATATTGTCCATTGATTTGCATGAGGAAAAACTGAATTGATTTTACAGGGAAGGAATCACTGGTATTTCCCCAACCAGTTATTAAATTCTCGACAAAATTAATTTTAAAATGCTATACAGCTTCTAGCTGAGTATTTCTAAAGTCCAATCTCAATACTTCTTCAAACAACTTTTTAGGCAAGTTAAAAGATGGTGGTACAAAGGCACTTAAAGCTTAGTGGATTTAGTGTGTTAGGCTGTCCTGGGCTTTGAATTCTGATACTTTTTAAAAAATGATTTTATTTATTTATTTTTAGAGAGGGGAAGGGAGGGGGAAAGAGAAGGAGAGAAACATCGATGTGTGGTTGCCTCTTGAGCCCTCCCTGCTGGGGACCTGGCCTGCAACCTGGGCATGTGCCCTGACTGGGAATCAAACCAGCAACCTTTTGGTTTGCAGGCCAGCACTCAGTGCACTGAGTCAAACCAGCCAGGGCTGAATCCTGACACTTACAATTCTCTAGCTGAGTGACTTTGGGTAAAGTACTTAAATATTTGAAAATTCATTTTTCTTTATTATGCAAAATTGAGTAAATAACACACTTTCTATGGTTGTTAAGAGCAATCATGTGACTCTTGATCTTAGTGTGCACTCAATTATTGGTAAATTTATGGTTGTCACCATTACCAATTGTTGTGATAAAGTGAATATTGGTGCTATGTCAAATGCAAATCAAGCCTCCTAATAGCAATCCTGTTATGGGGTAGGTAGCCTTACACTTTGGTGTCAGTCCATTTCCTAACACAGGAGCTATAAATAGGATTTATCATATTTGCCAAAGATTTTCATTCTAATGGAGTTGATGTCATATATTATACTTCTAAGAGGGAACAGGTAAGTCAGATGTTTGTTACTAATTTCTGTAGCACCAAGGACACAATGTTGAGGGTCGTCTGTTGACCCTAGTGGTGGAAAGTATGCACTGTGTGCCTAGGGCCACAGCCCCTTTATGAAAACCGTTCTCACTGTTTGGTTGACTTAGTTAAGTTTATACAATTCCTTTGGTGACTGTGTCCATTTTTCTGTCATATTCTTGCTTCAGTGGTGGAATCCCAAGGAAATAGTACACAGTCTGTTACCATGTTACTTTGTGAGCCATGTAAGAAAGACATGAAAATAGACAGAACAAGAGGTGATATATTTATATGTCTAGAAGAAATCGGTAGGCCCTGGGCATGTTCTGAATCTCTGTGTATACTTATGATTATCCCAGAAATAAATTAATTTCTGAAATTCTTTAACATTTCATGTTAAATGATAACTGTTTTTTTCTTACCATATCCTAAAGGGGATACTTAAAAAAGAAAAACAACCCCTAAAACCCCTGATTTGTATAGCTGATGTCTGCTAGCTGCAAAATTCTATGATTTTTTTTGCTAAGCATTCTGTCAAGTTAGGTGATCCTTTCAAAAGGCCTCTGTTGTCAGACCTTCTTTAAAACTTTAAGGCTAAAAGACAGAAAACTGTACAGAACAACAATTAAAATAAAGGGAAAAAAACTTGAAGGTAAATTGAACTTTAACTTAGAACACAGATGGCAAACACAAGGCTGAAGGGCCAAATCCCACCGTCCACCTTGTTTTATCTGGCCTGGCACCTTGTTTCTACCTGGTGGCATTGCTGAGCTCCTTGCCCCCAGTTAAGGTGTAGTTATGTTTATACAGCCCTAAAATTGCATTTGGCCCTTTGAAGGGTCTGATGTGAGGCTGACACCGTGGTGAGGATCACATGGCGAGGCTGATGTGGCCCTCAGTGAAAATGAATTTGATACCCCTGATTTAGAATATTGACCTTAACGAGATAGATTGTTCTCAAGAAAAATGGCTTTATTCAGGAATATGAACAATTGCAACTCAGAACATTTGGTCTAAGAGTGAACCTAGCACAAGTCTACAGGAACATAGGAGAGGAATGCTCTTTTATGGACTTGGGAGGGGTTGTTGTAAACAGAGTCCATTGGAGGAAACTGAAGAAGCCTCCAAGTGGTTGGTTATGACAGTCTCCCATTGGCTGAGCTGTTACTGGGCAAGGAGGAGTCCTTCCTTCCTCCTGCTGTGAGAGTCAAGTATTACCACTTCTGTGTGACACGCAAGGTAGTGTTTTCCAGCAGGGGAAGAGCAGTCTTTGTTGAATGACGTGTGTGTGAGGTTTCTGTTACTAATTTTTACAACAATAAAAAGTGGAGAACCAAATTAAATAAAACTGACATTCCCTTTTTAAAGATTGTTTTTTTTTTTGAAAGCATAGTAAAATAGAGTACAGCAACCCTTGCAATGTCAGAGCTAGACATTCAGATTTTACTTTCCTTTTTGAATAGTGAGGGAGGGTGAAGGGGTGAGGAGAGGCAGAGAAAGGATGAATCACAACAGCAAGTAAAGCTATCCCGGTTTACATTAACCCTGTAGCTGAGAAGATCTTGATAATTCAGTATCGTACCATTTTGACATCTATATTATTTTGGGGAGGGAAATGTGGGAATTTTGTTAACTATACTGCGGTGTTTCATGTTTATTATAAAAGGGAAGAGAAAGACCATTTTACTATCCAACTATAACCCCTGTTCTCAATCAGGGTTCTTTTTTTTTTTTCCTAAAAAGTGTGTGTGTGTGTGTGTGTGTGTGTGTGTGTGTGTGTGTAAAATTAAGGAATATGCATACACTCCCAACATGGAGATTGTGCTGTCTTGTTTACCGTACTGGAGGGTCATGTTGAAGAACATAGACTCCGAAGCCAAGCAGCAGGGTTGGATTTTTGGCTCTTGCACTTGGTGGCTATTTGATTGGGCAAGTTACTTTGCTTCTCTGTGTCTGTTTTCCCCTCTCACTGCTGGGGTCGTGAGGATTAAATGAACTAATATATGACAAGTGACTAACAAGTAGTAAGTACTATACAAAAGTTGTCATTGTCATCACCTCACTTAGCTCATTTTTCCTTTAAAATGATTGCATGTATCTCATTGTATGGTTTTTCTGTTGTTGAACGGACCACCCCTACTTTTGGGTTCCAAATTGTGCTGCAATTAATATTCTTGTACATTCACTAATTATGTCTGCATTGAGACCACATTCTGGAGGTGGTAGTATGATGCAAACTACATTAATAACATACAGAGAATGCTGCTCTGTTTCTTTTTCTTACTGTAGACAAGAGTTAAATCCTATCTCAGCTACTTACTAGCTGTGTGACATTGGATGAGATATTTAGTCTCTCAAGATCTCAGTTTGCATTTCTATGAAATGGAAGGAAACAGTAGTACCTACTTCAGTGGGTGGTTAAATGGATTAAATGAGAAAAGCACTTAGCAGAGTGCCTGACTCATAATAAATATACTAGACATGGTGTAACTAACCAAAGTAGCGGAAATAAAGTTGTTATTGTTACTGATAATGTTGCTTCTGCAGAGCCTGCTTATGGCTCTCTAGTGAATGAACAAATAAGCTGTGAGTGATTCAATCTTTTCTTGGGATTATTATGAAATAAAATAATGGTGGTGTCCTTCTGAGAGCTGTGCATTTTTGCCATTTGGGTTTCTCCCTCCTGTTCCCTGTACCTCCTATGGTCCATCTGCTGTGCCGTGATGAGAGTCCTAAGGGAGGCTAGATTTTGGAGGATGAATGTGTGCTCCAGGTGTCTCCTCTGCTGCCTGTGTCTCTTTTCCATCATCAGAGGCTCTGCAGCCACTGTGTAGAATTTCTGATTCAGAGCAGAGAAAGATGGATGTCGAAGGAGCTGCCAGTGGGCACCCCCTCCTGGGACACGTTCCTGGTTCTTGCTGGAGAGAGAAAAAGTGGAACCACTTGAGCTGTTATTGTTCATGGGTTGCCTGCTTGAGGGGACCTGGGTACTTGTAGCACTTTTTATCTGTTGAAATGCAGTCATTCTGGGGCGTTATGAGCACTGGGTAAATGACAGTGAGTTACTATAAAGATCCCACACTGCCCTGTTGACCTCTCAAAACTTTCTGGGCTCATGTTCCATTGTGCTCTACGGAGCCATGGGTCCAAAGGTTTAAGCAGCCCTCATGTCATGTCTCTCTAGGCCCGTTTAAAACAAGATGGGAAATGCAGTGTTGTTCTCATCCAGACCATTTTTCATTTCTGAAGTACTGTCCCCACACCTGACTTCTTTCCACAAACTCTTGGAGGTCTAGCAATCTGGAAGAAAGGAATTCCCTACCAAGTGGCACCGCAAGGCAAACACATGAGTTTCACCCGCAGCCACAGACATCTGCTTTCCGTGATTACTACGACACTCTGCATTCTGGGTTCTTTTTTGGCTGGATAATGATCAGGCTGGCTGGCAGCACAAAGACTGCGTTTGCAGCATCATGCGTTCGGTTTGTGGCTTGTGTTCAACAAAACAGCTCTCTCCTCTTAACCTCTCTGCCTTTGCCACTAGAAAACAGACTTAAAAGCATTTCAAGAGGTTAGAAATGAAACCTCATGTAATTATTATAGGAAATGGCTTGACAGGGTTAGGATTTGGTATTTTGCTATAGTTCTGCAGAGTCCTTACTGACAAGACTACTCCTAGGTTTACAGGAACTATGATTTAGTCTTATAAAAATATCTGGTTTTAATCTGACTCCATTTGCCTTCTCTTGCTGCACAGGAGTCTCTGTTATCACCTCACATCTAATAATTATTCCTCTGATTTAGTTTGTGATAAGATGGTGGAGTTGTATGGCTGGGATGTCTAAAGCTGTCTTTTTTACAAATATACCATCTTTTGCCTTCTACATCTCAGGGACACTGGAAATTGTACTTGCCTAGTGAGAGTCAAAACAAGTTGTTGAGGGTTTCAAATCATGTGTGGTATTTTGCTGTGTTTATCCTGTGGAAAAGCTCTGTCTTTTCATCCCCAAATATCTGCATATTTCACTGATAGTGATCCCAGATTACAAGAAATTTCTTAACCTCTCTTTTACTTTCCTCCATAATAAAGCAGTGTCACATGCTAGCCCAGCCTTACAGTCTGGGCTTAAATACCAGCGCTGCTACTTTGTGGCTATGGGACCTGGAACAAGTTTCTTAACTTCTCTGGTGTCCAATTTGTACTTTGTAAATATAAATAGTAATGACCCCGTAGAACATTGTCTGACATATAGTAAACATTGATTAAATGTTAGTTGTTATGAATCAGCAGACATTGTCAGTCTGCCTTGAGCTGGGCATAGAGCTGGGCCTTTTGGATGATGGCGATGATGACAGCAGCAGCAACAGTAGTGATGGGTCAAGTTTACATGTGCAGTATGCCAGGCACTGTGTTGAGAGTTTGACACGCGTTACATCATTTGAGCCTTAACAATTTCTATGAAGAGGTACTGTTGTAATCTCAAATTTGCCAGGGAGGCTGAAGGTTAGAAAGGTTTCTAACTTTTTACTGGTCACAGCTAGTAAGTGGTAGAGCCAAGATTTGAATCCAGGCTATCTGTTTCTAAAACCTGGAGTTTTAATTTTAGTGCCACATTACTCACATGAAAATGAACTCTATTTTGAATCTAATTCACCTGTTCACTACCCCTTAAGTAAGGAGACATGTACTCAATTTAACTGGCACAAAGATGTCCACATATTTGTTAGCCATTCCTTTGCCCATACCTTGTTTTTTATAGCAGAAAAGGAAATGAAGTCAAATGCCAAAGACTTGTTTATTCAACCCTGTGCCCCATCTAACCTGAAAGCAGTCTCTCCCATGGCTTACTCCGCTCATATACTGCAAAAGATATTTCTGGTGTTGGCTTTCCCCTCCCAATTTTGGGTTGCTTGCTCAAATATCATTCTGCTGTAATTCCACACTTTAGCCTGAGATCTCACTAACAGCATCAGCAGCAGCCGCTTGTACTTGAGAGTTCATGGTACGCTTAGTACAGACCTGAGAGCCCTGTGTCATTTACTCCCCACAGTACATCCCCACTTCATAGGTCAGGAACAGAGACTTGCACAGGTTAGGTAACATCTGTGAACATTTGACATTGATGAGGGTGGCAACAATTTTAGCAGATCACTTGCATGTCACGAAACCATTCTGGAGGAGAACCTCATTCTGCAGGAGGAAAAACCAAAAATAGGGACGAGATTTAATTCCCTGCTCTCCTTTGCACACACTGGGAAAATCCAGACAAATCATTTTACTTCCCTCAAGCTCACTTTCCTTCTTCCACAATGGGCATGACACTTCCCCTTTTGTGGGGCTGTGGTGAAGTACACAACATAACATGCAGGAAAGCTTGCAAGTGTTTAGTGGGTTTATAATGTGAACTCTGCTAACATTCATAAGCATATGTGTTTATTGAGTGTCTTATTTTGTAAATGTGGAAGTAAGTAAATATTTGCCTATTTTCAGACTTATTGAAGGTATATGTTAGAGTTAGTGAAAAGTTGAGAGTCAGAAAGTTTACTCTTTTGTGAAACACTGCTCTCAATGAGTGAAGGCAACAAAAATGCTTTTGGTTTCTCTAGGGCAGTTTCTCACCCTTGATACTCTAGACGTTTTGGGTTGGGTACTTCTTGTCACGAGAGGTCTGTGTATTGTAGGAGGTTTATCCTTAGCCTCTGTCCATTAGATGTCAGCAATGTCCCCCTAGTTGTGATAACCAAGAATGTCTCTAGATGTTGCAAACGTCCCCTGAAGGCAATAGCAACCCCAGTTGAGAGCCATTGGTCTGGGATTCTATACTGTCAAATTAGCTTAAAAGTAAATATACGGCACACTGGGTAAAATGTGATAATAGACTCATGTGGACAGTTTGTGAAATCTGGCCCACTGTGGACCAATGGGAATTTTCCCTTGCGTTTCAAGAGTGCCTTTCTTGGGAAGGAGCTCCATGTGATTATAGGAAAAAGACAGTGAGACAGACTGGCTGTCTAATGTGTGGAAAGTTCTGAATATAATAAAGTCAGTAGCAGGACACATCTTTGAAAAGGATGAATAACATTTCTTTCTCTCCCTTCCCTTTGTTTATATTCTGCCCCCTCCCCTCCATGCTCTGCCTTATTTTCTTTTTTAAAAAAAATCTCAAATTTTCAATTACATTTGACATACAACATTAGCTTCAGGTGTATAGCTCAGTGATTAGACAGTTATATAATTTACAAAGTGTTCTCTCTGATAAATCTAGTACCCACCTGGCCCCATACATAGTTATTACAATATTATTGACTATATTCCCTATGCTGTACTTTACATCCCCATGACTATTTCATAACTACCAATTTGTGCTCTTTAATCCCTTCATCTTTTTCAACCAGGTCCCCAAGTCCCCTCCCCTCTGTCAACCATCAGTTTGTTCTCTGTGTCTATGAGTTTGTTTCTGTTTTGTTTGTTCATTTATTTTGTTCTGTAGATTTCCCATATAAGTGAAATCATCTGGTGTGTCTCTTTCTCTGTCTGACTTATTTCACTTTGTATAGTATTCTCTAGGTTCGTCCATGTTGTTGCAAATGGTAAGATTACATTCTTTTTATGGCTGAGTAATATTCCATGTATGAACCACATCTTTATCCATTCATTTATCTATGAGTGGACACTTAGGTTGCTTCCATATCTTGGCTATTGTAAATAATGCTGCACTGAACAAGGGGTGCATATGTCTTTTTGGATTAATGTTTTTGGTTTCTTCAGATAAAAACCTAGAAGTGGCATTGCTTGGTCCTTCTTTGTCTTTTGTTATAGGGCCTTTGTTTTAAAGTCTGCTTTGTCTGGTGTAAGTATTGCTACTGTTGCTTTTTTTTTTTTTCCAATTTTCATGAAAATCTTTTTTTTTTCCACCTTGCTTTCCTAACATAAGGAGGCGATTGGTTCAACAATTCCATTTTAGTTGGTTCTTTCTGTGCCTCTCTGAGAGACTCAGCTAGGACTGGGAGATTCATCTCCTTGAGAATCAATACACTCTTGAAGTCAGCAAGTGTCCTTTTTCGGGTTAGAACCCTCTTCATTACATTCTAGGATCTCAGGAGACTATGAGCTCTCTGTGTGTAAAGTGCTGAAACATCACTGAAATGGGCCTCTCAAGTTGGCTCCTCTTGAGAGAAGTTTCTGGCAAGAGAAGAAATGCTCTGAAGTATCTTCCTGAAACAGAATGTTTATCTCTATTTTTCAAAGGAAATTAGGTGATTCGTTTAGTTAAAATTCACGTGTTTTTTGTTTCAATATCAAAGATGAAAATTTCAACTTAACCAGAGAAATGAGTTTATTTTCTTTTCTCCCCTCTTTTTAGTTTCTAAAATAATTTATTTGAGAATTCCTTCTTATGGATTAGGTGACAGAGAAACCTAAATACAAGTAGTTAGTTGCCCCTGCATAATGTGAACCACTTCTGAAAACATGGTTTAAGTCACTAGGAGAGTATGGTTTTATTTATAGAAGTTTAATTTGTACTACATTAAAAAATCAGCTGGTTATATTGTTACAGTGCTGTCTCCCTCCCTCTGTCTCTCCAGGACAGTCTCTTTGTTTCCATGTTTCAGAGAGTCTCTTTGCCATAAACGCCCTCTCCCTCATCCCAGCTTCGCCCTCTAAAATGCTTGTAAATTAGAGCTTGTTTCACCTCGGACTCAGTGAGGATTAAAAGAGTCAGTGCAGACAATCAAATAGGTTTTTGTCTCCAAGTTACTGTTAAAAAATGTCAAATGGAAAGCTACAAGATTTGGAAAGGGCTTTAAAATGATTCTACAAACTTTGCATTGAAAAGGTATGATACCCAAAGCTATGATATATAATGAGATTTTAAATATATCATTTTCAGTGTCTAAAATAGAGTTATTTCATTATTTTTTGTTACTTTTAAGAAGTTTTTAAAATTTATTGATTGGAGGGAGAGAAAGAGAGAGAGAGAGAGGTTGTTCCACTTTTTTATGCATTCATTGGTTGATTCTTGATTGTGCCCTGACTGGAGGAGATTGAACCCACAACCTTGGCATATCAGGAGAAGGCTCTAACCAACTGAGCTACCCAGCCAGGGCAAGAGTTATTTTCTTGAACTGAAATGCTTTCAAATTTGGCTTTCCATGTAGAGGTTTAGATATAGGGTGCCCATTACCAAAGAACTTTCCTTTTCATCAAGGGTAGATAATAGAGTTTAGAATTCTTTGTATGATGGTATGCTCATGTATGTGGGTATTATGTTTTAGTCAAGACTTAAGTCTAGACATTGTGTGTAGTTTTTATTTTAGCTGTCTTTTCTGAGTACTCTGTATTGCAGATAATATCTATCTCAGAATGTGTCACTGGGGAATATGACCACGATTTTTTGTAAATGTCATTTATAGGAAGACATTATGCCACCATAATTCACTTTGGAGTGCTAGCAGTGGGCCAAGGACATATCCCAGGATGCACGGAGATGCTTAGGAACGGCTTGGCAGCAGGTGCTGCTGGCTAGTGGTCAGGACATGTTCATAAGGCGTGCTCCTGCTGCCCAGCCCTGGAGTACTGTTACATTTAAGAAAATAGTTCCAAGAAGAATTTTGTCCTTTACCCATGTTTTATGTGATATTGAAGGTGGCCCAAAATTACTGAAATCTTTTAGCCTCTACTTTCTTCCGTTCTCCACACTTGAGGACTTTTACTCTCCGCCACACCATCATGCACCACTGAGCTAGCTAGGCTGCCCAAAGATGTGCATGATTCTGCCCAACAGTTGTGTTTCCGCAGGAGCATGCAGCCTCCGTTCTAATTCCTCCCCCCACCCCACGAAAGGATCCAGTAGTGGAAAACTACGTCAGATCATCCTTTCTCTTTTCAGCAAGTGGGAGTCAGGGGGGAAACCCAGTTGAAAAAAGGGAATTAATCTCCCCCTATTAATGTTCTTACTCCATGAATATTGTGTAGTTATTCCCAAATTTGGAATATCTTTCATTGTGAAAGTTGAAAGTATTTTAAAGATTTAAGAGGAGAGCTTATTCACAATAATGATAAAACTATATGAATTTTAAATGTAAGACATTAGAAATGACAGATTTTGAATTACCCACATTCAGATTATTCATTATTTGTAGTACAGCATAATAATGCAGTAAGTTGCCTTCTTGATAACAGTATTCTCAAAGTGGTAGTATCTGAAATAAGTTGGCACAGAGCTAATGAGATTTTATTTTAATAATTATGATAAGTCTGAAGAATAGCCATTGTCTTAATTTGTAAAAGACTTAGTTGATTGCAGTAAGTTAATTTCATTATTCACATGAGCAAATATTAAAACATTACGATAACCTTCCTATAGGCCATAAATGTATATAGTTGTATCCTTGGGTCTCGCTTACATTTTCATAGAAGACATTGATTTTTTTTATGCTTATATGTAAATTTCTACCATCTCAGGCTGAATTCCCTCACACACTGGAGGAAGTTAATTTACCTGCACACTTTCCCTGTATGACTCTACACAAAATAATGATTTTTATTTCAATAAACTCCCACATACTTGTGCAAATATGCCAACATCAGAGACCACAAATATAGGGAGAAAGTATGGGCTGGACCTGGTCAGAAATGACCACAGCTCCACTGAGTTACTTAATCTTTCTAAGCTCTTTCTCTGTAATTGTCTAAAGGAGGTAACTACCTCCTTAGGTGAATTGTTGTTAAGCATTAATTGAGATAATGTGTGCATTGGTGAATCCACCATGCAAAACAGTATGGAGGTTCCTCAAAAAATTAAAAAAGAACTATCATAGGATCCAGCAGTTCTACTTCTGGGTATATGTATACCTGAAGGAAATGAAATTGCTGTCTTGAAGAGATATCTATACCCCCATATTCACTGTGGCATTCTTCGCAATAGCCAAGACATGGAAAGAAACCTAAGTGTCTCTTGTTGGATGAATGGATAAAGAAAATGTGATATATACATATATATTACAGTGGAATACTATTCATCCATAAAAAGAAGAAAAGCCTGCCGTTTGTGACAATGTGGATGGATCTTGAGGGCATCGTGCTAAGTGAAATAAGTGAAACAGAAAGAAATACTGTATGATATCACTTATATATGGAATCTAAAAATACTGAATTCATAGAGACAGAATACAATGTGGTGCTTGTCAGAGACTGGGGCTGGGGGTTAGGGGAAGTGGGCAAAAAATTGAGAAAATGTAAATTCATTGTGATTTGGTGTATAATAGGTGTTGAACAGGTACCCCCTCTTCTCTTCTCTTCTCTTCTCTTCTCTTCTCTTCTCTTCTCTTCTCTTCTCTTCTCTTCTCTTCTCTTCTCTTCTCTTCTCTTCTCTCTTTTCTTTTCATATGGAAGATACTCTCTTAAACAAAGAAACAAAAAAACCCCAGCAATCAATTCATATCTACTCCAAATTGGTTTAGCCCCCAAAATACTTTCCAAATTGGTTGACTAAGAATTTGCCATATGTTTATCTATAACTTAGCGGTACTTGGTTGCAAATAATGAGAGTAAAGAATTTGAAAGCCAGAGGGACTTCTCTTAAGTTTCACTTCTTTCAGATGCTTGGAACTAACACTGCCCGGGGGTAGGGGGTTGGTGCTGGTTGACACAAAACTGTTTTCCTTAAGGCACTCCTTTTGTGATGGCACCGGTGAAAAGGCAGACTGACAACACCAAAGAGTGCAGGATACACATCTAATAAAGTGCTTGTTTGGGATGCTTGTGAAATAACTTTCTTGCTCTTGAAAAATGATGATGAGGATAAAAGTCTGAGGACCAACACAAGTGAGTGAACACAAACTTGGGCGAACATGTGTGTGTACCCTGAGCATTGCTGTCTTTGATAGATGTCTTAAATAGTTCTTTTTTTTTTTTCATTTCATCTTAAAGTAGCTTTTTATTTTTTTCCCTCTTGCAACTGTCGCTTTAATGGGGATGGACATTAACTTTTAATGTGCCACTGTTTTTCATCAGATCCGGGCATATTTGCTGATTCACTCTTTTTTTTTTTTAATCAGTATTTTTTAATTGTTGATATTGTACAGTTTTCTGTCTTTTACCCCACCCCAGCCCACCACCCCAGCCCTCCCCACCTTCCTCTCTTTTCCACCCCCCATAGTTTTTGTCCATGAGTCCTTTATACTTGTTGCTCTAAACCGTTCCCCTTTTCCCCTGAAATTCCCTCCCCTCCCCCTCTGGACACTGTCAGACTGTTCTCAAATTCAGTGTCTTTGTTTATATTATGCTTGTTTGTTTGTTTTGTTGATTAGCTTCCTGTTAAAGGTGAGATCATATGGTATTTGTCTTTCACTGCCTGGCTTATTTCGCTTAGCATGATACTCTCCAATTCCTTCCATGCAGTTGCAAAGGGTAGGAGCTCCTTCTTTCTTTCTGCTGCATAGAATTCCATTGTGTAAATGTACCACAGTTTTTTGATCCATTCATTAACTGATGGGCACCTAGGTTGCTTCCAGCACTTGGCTATTGTAAATTGTGCTGCTATGAACATAGGGGTGCATAGATTCTTTTGGATTGGTGTTTCAGGATTCTTAGGATATAATCCAAGCAGTGGAATTGCTGGGTCAAAAGGTATGTCCATTTTTAGTGTTCTTAGAAAATTCCATACTGTTTTCCATAGTGGTTGTACCAATCTGCAATCCCACCAACAGTGCACTAGGGTCCCCTTTTCTCCACAACCTCTCCAACACTTGCTGTTTGTTGCTTTGTTTATGAAGGCCATTCTGACTGGTGTCAAGTGGTATCTCATTGTAGTTTTAATTTGCATCTCTCTGATAGCTAGAGATATCGAGCATCTTTTCATGTGTCTCTGGATCCTCCGTATGTCCTCCATGGAGAAGTGTCTGTTCATATCCTTTGCCCATTCTTTAATTGGGTTGCTTGTCTTCTTAGAGTAGAGTCTTGTAAGTTCTTTATATATTTTGGAGATTAATCCCTTGTCTGAGATATCATTTCCAAATATGTTTTCCCATACAGTTGGTTCTCTTTTTATTTTAATACTGTTTTCTTTAGCTGTGCAGAAGCTTTTTATTTTGATGAGATCCCATTTGTTTATTCTTTCCTTTATGTCCCTTGCTCTAGGGGACGTATCAGTGAAAATATTGCTGCGTGAAATATCTGAGATTTTCCTGCCTATATTATCCTCTAGAATTTTAATGGTTTCATGGCTTATATTTAAATCTTTTATCCACCTTGAATTTATTTCTGTGTATGGTGTAAGTTGGTGCTCGAGTTTCATTTTTTTGCATGTAGCTGTCCAGTTCTCCCAGCACCACTTATTGAAGAGGCTATTTTTGCTCCATTTTATGTTGCTGTCCCCTTTGTCGAATATTAATTGACTGTAGAGACTTGGGTTTATTTCTGGGCTCTCTGTTCTATTCCACTGGTCCACGTGTCTGTTCTTGTGCCAGTACCAGGCTGTTTTGATTACAGTGGCTTTGTAATACAGTTTGGTATCAGGTATTGTGATCCCTCCTACTTTGCTCTTCTTTCTCAAAAGTGCTGCCGCTATCCGGGGTCGTTTATGATTCCATATAAATTTTTGAAGTGTTTGTTCTATGTCTGTGAAATATGCCATTGGAACTTTAATAGGTATTGCATTGAATCTGTAAATTGCTTTGGGTAATATGGACATTTTGATAATATTAATTCTTCCGATCCATGAACATGGTATATGCTTCCATTTGTTTGTGTCTTCCTTGATTTCATTCTTCAGTGTTGTGTAGTTTTCTGCATACAGGTCTTTTACCTCCTTGGTTAGGTTTATTCCTAGGTATTTTATTTTTCTTTTTGCTATATCGAATGGGATTTTTTTCTTGATTTCTGCTTCTGCTGTTTCACTGTTGGTATACAAAAATGCCTTTGATTTTTGGATATTGACTTTGTATCCAGCTATTTGGCCAAATTCATTTATTACGTCGAGCAGCTTTTTGGCCAAGTCTATAGGATTTTCTATGTACACTATCATGTCATCTGCAAACAATGATAGTTTTGTTTCCTCCTTTCCAATTTGGATGCCTTTTATTTCCTTTTCTTGTCTAATTGCTGTGGCTAAGACTTCCAATACTATATTGAATAGAAGTGGTGAAAGTGGACAGCCTTGTCTTGTTCCTGATCTTAGTGGGAAAGATTTCAGTTTTTGCCCATTGAGTATGATGTTGGCTGTAGGTCTCTCATATATGGCTTTTATTATGTTGAGGAATGCTCCCTCTATTCCCACTTTGCTGAGTGTTTTTATCATAAATGGGTGTTGTACTTTATCAAAAGCTTTTTCTGCATCTATTGATATGATCATGTGATTTTTGTCCTTGCTTTTGTTTATGTGATGTATTACATTTATTGATTTGCGAATGTTGAACCATCCTTGCATCCCTGGGATGAATCCCACTTGGTCATGGTGTATGATCTTTTTAATGTATTGTTGGATGCGGTTTGCCAATATTTTGTTGAGGATTTTAGCGTCTACATTCATCAGTGATATTGGCCTGAAGTTTTCTTTCTTTGTTATGTCTTTATCTGGTTTTGGGATTAGGATGATGCTGGCTTCATAAAAAGAGTTTGGGAGTCTTCCATCATTTTGGATTTTTTGGAATAGTCTGTGAAGGATAGGGGTTAGCTCTTCCTTAAATGTTTTGTAGAATTCTCCTGTGAAACCATCTGGTCCAGGGCTTTTGTGTGCCGGGAGTGTTTTGATTACTGATTCAATTTCACCAGCTGTTATTGGTCTGTTCAGGCTTTCTGTTTCTTTTTCATTGAGTTTTGGAAGGTTATATTTTTCTAGAAACTTGTCCATTTCACCTAGGTTTTCAAATTTCTTGGCATACAGTTCTTCATAGTAATTTCTTACAATCCTTTGTATTTCTGTGGTGTCAGTTGTAATCTCTCCTCTTTCATTTCTGATTGTGTTTATTTGAGTCCTCTCTCTTTTTTTCTTGATGAGCCTGCTTAAAGGCTTGTCGATTTTGTTTATCTTTTCAAAGAACCAGCTCCTGGATTCATTGATCCTTAGGATTGTGCTTTTAGTCTCTATGTCATTTAATTCTGCTCTGATCTTGGTTATTTCCTTCCTTCTACTTGCCCTGGGCTGTCTTTGTTGTTGTTCCTCGAGTTCTTGTAGGCGTAGGGTTAAGTCGTTTGTTAGAAATGTTTCTGTCTTCTTTAGGTAGGCCTGTATTGCTATGAACTTCCCTCTGAGGACTGCCTTCATTGTGTCCCATAAGTTTTGGGTTGTTGTGAGTTCATTTTCATTTGTTTCCAGAAACTTTTTGATTTCCTCCTTAATTTCATTCTTTACCCATTCATTGTTTAATAGCATGCTATTCAATCTCCATGATTTTGATGATTTGGGGATTTTCCCCATCAAGTCGGTTTCTAGTTTTAGTCCCTTGTGGTCGGAGAAAATGCTTGGTATGATATCAATTTTCTTGAATTTGTTGAGGCTTGTTTTGTGTCCTATCATGTGGTCTATCTTTGAAAATGTTCCATGTGCGTTTGAAAAAAATGTGTATTTAGTTTCTTTGGGATGGAGGGCCCTATATATATCAGCTAAGTCCAATTCGTCTAGAGTACTGTTCAATGCCACAATATCTTTGTTGATAATTTGTTTGGAAGATCTGTCCATTTTTGACAGTGGGGTGTTAAAATCTCCTACTATAATTGTGTTGCTGTCAATATCTTTCTTGAAGTCCTCTAAGATTTTCTTGATGTATTTAGGTGCTCCTATGTTGGGTGCATATATATTTACAATGTTTATGTCTTCTTGGTGGATTCTTCCCTTGAGTATTATGAAGTAACCTTCTGGGTCTCTCTTTATAGCTCTTCTTTTGAAGTCTATTTTGTCTGATATGAGTATTGCTACCCCGGCCTTTTTTTCCTGTCCATTTGCTTGGAAATTTTGTTTCCAGCCTTTCACTTTAAGTCTGTGTAGGTCTTTTGTCCTGAGGTGGGTCTCTTGTAGGCAGCATATGTGTGGGTCATGCTTTCTTATCCAGTCAGCTACTCTATGTCTTTTGATTGGAGCATTTAATCCATTTACATTTAAGGTTACTATTGATAGGTACTGATTCATTGCCATTTTCGTACCTGTGTTCCTCTCTCTCTTTCTCTCTCTGTCTTTTCCTTTCTTCCCTTAAAGCAGTCCCTTTAGTATCTCTTGTAGTACTGGTTTGGTAGAGGTGTATTCTTTTAGTCTTCTTTTGTTTGGGAAGCTCCTTATTTGGCCTTCTATCTTGATTGAAAGCCTTGCTGGATAAAGTAGTCTTGGTTGTAGGCCTTTGGTTCTCATTACTTGGAATATTTCTTGCCATTGTCTTCTGGCTTGGAGCGTTTGCATTGAGAAGTCAGTTGCTAACCTTATCGGGGCTCCCTTGTATGTTACTTCCTTTTTCTCCCTTGCTGCCTTTAAGATTCTCTCTTTGTCTTGGAAGTTTGCCATTTTAATGATGATGTGTCTTGAAGTGGGCCTGTTTGGGTTCCTCTTGATAGGGACTCTCTGTGTTTCCTGGATTTGTGTGACTTTTTCTCTCACCAAATTAGGGAAGTTTTCCATCATTACTTTTTCAAATAGGTTTTCTATCCCTTGCTCTTCTTCTTCTCCTTCTGGTATTCCTATTATACGGATATTATTACGTTTCATGTTGTCTTGCATTTCTCTTAAACCCTCTTCATTCTTTCTGAGCCTCTTTTCCTTTTCTTGCTCTATCTGGCTGTTTTCTGTACTTTGTCCTCCAACTCACTGATCCGATCTTCTGCTTCATCGATTCTGCTTTTCATTCCTTCTACTGTGTTCTTCAGTTCAGAAATTGTATTCTTCATTTCCTCTTGGCCCTTGTTGATAGTTTCTATTTCCTTTTTCATGTTGATATAGTTTGCAGTGAGTTCATCGCAGCTTCCCTGTAGTTTCTGGTAGCTCATTGAGAGCTCATGGAGCTTCCTGACAACCATTTCTTTGAACCTCTTATCTGATAGTTGAGTTGCCTCTGTTTCATTTAGGCTTCTTTCTGGGGCTTCCTCCTTTTCTTTCATTTGGGGATTGTTTCTTTGTCTTCTCATTGTTGGTGAGACTCTTCTTGTAAACCTCTGCTTCTTAAGTTGATCTGTTCTGGCTACCTGCGTTTATGGTGTGAACTTCTGTGGTGGAATACCTGTGAGATTCAGTGTTATAGTCTTCTTCTTCAGGTATCCTGGTGTTCACAGCTTCCACTGTCTCAGCTGTGAGAATACCCCCTCTTTTGGTCCAACTCTGGTTTTTCCACAGTTCTAGGATTTCTTTGCCTCACTCGTGGGTATTCAAAAAGAGAAAAGAATAGAGTGAAAAAAGAAGAGAGAGAAAAAAGAAAAAAAAAAAGAGGAGGGAAGGAGAGATAGAATTGGAAAGAAAGGAAGAAGGAATAAAGCCAGAAAGAAGTAAAGAGACGCAAAAGGAATTGAGGGATAAAAAAGGTAGAAGTAATAAAGAAATAAAAAATATAAAATCAAAACAAAACAAAAAGAACCCCACAAAAACGAAAAATGAACCAAAACAAACAAACAAAAAACCCAACTAAACAGACAAAAAACAACTATAAAAAAAAAAAACCCCACAAAACAAAATGAAACAAAACAACCCCCCCCCCAAAAAAAAAAAAAAAGAATAATAAGAAAAAAAAATCTCTTGCTATTTTCACAGAGGCCAAACTGGATTTTCTGGACTTGCTGGCTGTAGCAGGCTGCGAGGCGACTCGTACCGCTTTTCTCCCTGTTCCTCACTCAGTCAGCTTTGGGCTACTGTCCTCAGTGCCAGCCCAGCACTGTCCCCAGGGCTAATGGCGTACTCTCCATGCAGGGCCTTGGGTGTGATTTCTGAGCCTCCTGCAGCAGGGGGCGAGCTTTCCAGAGTTTATGGGTTTCAGCTGGAATCTCTTACAGATCCATCCCTCCCCGAGCCTATTGCTGTGAGCTCCAGGTCTCCTACAGGGCGCAGGCGTCCGCCTGAGACTACGGGCGTGGGCTCCGAGAGTTTCCCGAGTTGCGCACACTCACCCCAGGATCACAGATGTGAGCTCCGGGTCTTCCAGAGTCCCCTTCTCTAGTTGCAGGGTCGCCTCTGGCCGCAGGGCTGCTTCCAACCTGGTCGCAGAGTCGCCTCCGGTCGCGCGGCCCCCTCCGGTCGCCGGGCCGCCTCCGGTCGCCGGGCCGCCTCCGGTCGGTTGCAGAGGACCCTCCGGTCGCGCGGCCGCCTTCGGTCACTTGCAGAGCCGCCTCCGGTCGCCGGGCCACCTCCGGTTGGTTGCAGAGGCCCCTCCGGTCGCCGGGCCGCCTCCGGTCGGTTGCAGAGCTGCCTCCGGTCGCCGGGTCGCCTCTGTCCCGTCTCAGGGCCACCTCCGGTCGCTCGGCTGCCACGTCTAGTTTTCCAATGTCTGCTACGGATTTTGATCTCCTATTTTCATATATACTGTGGTATTATGGCTATCTGCTCTGTTCCTCTGTAGATCAGTTAGGTTTTTCTCCCATGTGCAGGAGGAAGGACAATCTGAGTCCTCCTACCATGCCGCCATCTTGAACCCCCTGATTCACTCTTTATGGTGGTGATTAAAATGGTCTCTCAACCATATGTAGGCGATGTTCTCTGCTTTTATGCTTTAAAGTAATTGGTAAAAAAAAAAAAAAAGTGTTACTGTATTAAAACAATAGCCATCATTGATAGTTTTCAAGTGAACAGTAAATGGGGTAAGGAAGAAAATAAAGTTCTCTGGGAGGAATATTTGAAGAATAATTAGAAAGATTTTGTGTGATTATAACTAATGAATAGGGCAAACTAACTTATTTGTTCTGTTAGACATTAAGTACTCATTCAAAAACTGCCCGAATGCCTGTGGCCATGGCTCTCTAATTCTGGGTCCCTCACTTCTCCTGGAATTTCAATTTCCCTTTTCCTCTTTCCTGCTGAATATCACTCCCAAGGAGTCAGTTTTGTATGGTGGTGAAGAGAATGGTCTTCAGAATCAACCAGCCTGTGTTTGATCCAGGTCTTGCCACTTGCTAGCTGTATAACTTGGCACAAATTACTTCACGTTTCTAATTATTAGTTATTTCATAAATAAAATGGAGATAATAATTATACCTATGTTAGAAGATAGACTGAGGGTTAGTAAAATTTTTGAGAGTTTACTTGAGCAAAAGTCAGTTCAATTTGGGCATAGCCAACGTGAAAGTGGTTAGGAGTACGCCACGCATAGGAGCCCAGAAGAGACTTCTATAGAGAAGAGTTGAAGCAAAGCCAGGAAACTGATTGGCTGTAACTTAAGCGGTTCCCGTATTTAGGAAAGCTCTTTGTAATTGTATGTCCTTTGGTTTCAATTTCTTAGTCTTGAGGCATTCCTAGCTTAGGTTTTGAATCGCTTATGTAGTTTAAGTCTTTAAAGCAATCTCAGTTTAAAGACTCCCGTGTTTAATTAATTTATCCTACTTCTGTAAAGATTCAGTGATAAAATAGACATAAGAGTGCTTCATCTTTGTAGTTTTTCTTGTTTTTTTCTCATTGGGTAATGATGGCAATGTGTCTGGACCACCACAGATTTCAATGACCCTAGACAGTTTAGAGAGGGGGAAGGAAGGCAGTAGGGGAGAGAAAGAGAGATGGGGGGTGGGGTGGGGAGAGATCAAATGCTTACCTGTAATTTTCAGACACTCCATTTCAATTCAGGATATATAGGGTTTTTTCCTGATTTTCTTATACTTATTTATTTCTGTCATCTTTGTCAGTGTCCTATGGCATGAGCTCATACTTTTTCTATTTTTCTATTACAGACTGTTAAAGAGAAAATTATTGATTCTTGTTAAAACAGCACATGATGTATACTTTATATTCATACTAGAGAAAATGTACTATAAGTAATACTTTATTTCATCCTGGTTTATTTTTCTATTAACAGCATTTAATAAGATGAAAAACTGTGACACTGTGACTTATAATACATATCATGTTCTTTTATATTTCTTATAAAACTTCATTATATATAGACATAAAAAATAAAACAGCACTTAAGACTGTTCAGGATGATTACAATGAGGGTTTACAATAGGGGAAAGAGTTAGGGTTCAACTCTGACTACTAGAAGGACAATGGGCATTCATAACCAATGAGCAGAGTTGGGGGGTGGTCAGTGGATGGAAAATTACTCAGAGGAAGCATCATGGGTAGGTGGGGCTTTATGATAAACAGACTTTGTATTCTGGCTGAAGGCAGGTCAAGATGCAGACTTCAAGGGTTGGGGAATGACAGGAGTCTTTGCTAAAATGGGGCTGGGCAGGCCAAAGACAAGACTGGGACAGGATCGGGGCCTGGTCAAGGAGAGTCTTTGTCAGTACACAGAGATATAGGAAGGGCCGGTCCTCCATCAAAAATAGATGCCTGCTTGTCAGCAACCCCTTAGCAGCTTCGTGCTGTATGCTAAAAATCATACCCGTGCACTTGCAGGTGTAACTGTGCAAGATCATTTCCAAATTTTGCTGAGAGCAATGATTTTGGATTAATTACATGGTTTAATTTTGACTTTAAATTCCATTTATATAATTGCCATCTGTAAAGCACTTTACCATACGTTATTCACAAGAAATCTAGGTAGGCAATTCTCCTACCTTAGAGAAGAAAATTGAAGCTTACAGAGGTTGACTTGCCTAACATTATATTGAAATGATAAAATCTAAGTTTTAACTCCAGCTGTTAAAGATACCTTTAAGCCTTTAAAGACTTCTTTAAAGACAAATACTGTTTAAAAATCCTTCCATTAGGAATTCTTAATTTGTAAAAGAACAGAATAGAAAAAGAAATAAAAAAATTGATTAGTGATCAGGTCTTTTGACTCTAAGTATTATACATCTTATTTTAAACTGTAAAAGTGTTACATGAACTTGAGTGTAGGATTTTTATATATTTCAGTTAGGGAGAAAAAAGTATATGTAATACACACGTGTATATAACAGATGCACATACCCATTCTTACATGCACACGATCCACATCTGACTCAGTGATACTCCCAAAGACCACTTTCCAGTGACCTTTGGAAACAGGCTTTGTCATCTGTCTCTCTTTCATAAGGCCACTATTAAATGACATGATCATCATCTTGTTCTCTTGGTAAGAAGTACCACTAGGAAGTGTTTTTTTAGAAAACAGCTTATCAGAACTGTGTGGAATAGTGCCCTTTTCTCCAAAGGTCAGTGCAACATCATAATCTTAGACTGAAAAGGGACATCAAAGTAGACAAAGCGGGGAGACACTGTTCTTCGAATCTGACCCTGCCACATAATGAAAACACTGCAGCCAGGCTGTGATGATACATTTTTCTTTCTCTTTCTGTTATTACTCCACTTCCCAGCAGGGGGCAGGATGGTTTATTTCTTCATGAGCCATTGCTAGCTGAAGATCCTTATTTTTATTTCAGAGCATCTCTGAATTGGTTAGGGCAAGTGTAAAGGCAGAAATGTAATGCACATTAATTTTTTCTTTTGAATGAAGTACTAGTATATCATTTTAATCAAATGTTATATACTCATTGCTCATATTATATAGTTCATAGCTTTGTATATGTTCCTGACACTGTGTGCATAGTAGATGTATTAGCTACATCAATCCTCATAACAGATTCATGATGCTATTTTTAATCCCCATTTTAAAGATAAGGTAACTGAGGCTCAGAGAGATTACATAACTTGTCCACTGCATCTTATATAAAGAAAGATTCAGAGATTTTTTTATAAGTTTGATAATTCATTTCAATGTCCATTGACACCTCCTGTTGTAAAATTCTTTCTTTGGCTACACAAATTCCAAATGGTACTTTATTTCTGTGTTGATTGAGAACAATGGAGTATGTAGGAGCCTTTCCTTCAAGGTGTACTTGCTTTCCCCTGGGGACTTTCAAGTTTTAGTGTATGTCAATAACCTTAGGGAGTTTATAGAAAATTCACATTCTGTGACCCAAAGATTCTAAAGCAAAGTATCTGAATTTGGTCCCAAAGATGTGCATTTTCCAAAGATACCTCAAATGAGACACATATAGGCTGTCCGTTGACCATATGTGGAGAAACTCTAATCTACATAGTAAATTTTGAACTAATTCTGATGCTCAGAGGCACTAGTTATATTGCATGGGTTTCTAAAATGTTTATAAACCAGTATTTGTTAAATTAACCACAATTTATAAGATCCATGTTATGAGGTCTTTTATAAATTTTATGAACTCATTCTTTTGTTCATCTGTTAATGCCAGATTTTGTCTCGACAATGCATCTCTATTTGAGAGGCAGTATTAAAGATTCCTTTCTCGCCCTCTCTAGTTCTAAATCCCAGTTCCTCGATCGCCCTTTTAAAGCCTATTTTCCTTTGTGACATTTGTACCTCCAGATATCTGTTCCTGTGTCCATCAGGGACACTTGACAGAATTACAGGATGGTTGCTTTCATCCCTGACCATCATTTTGCCAGTTACCCACTCCTCTTGTTCTGGTGTTTACCTGAGGGCATTGCCTTCTGACTTTAATTGGTGGCATGTGTCCTGGCTTCTGCAACCACTGGACCTCTTCCTGTTCTGCCTGCCCCTAACCAGAGCCTTGGCTTCTGGGAGGCAGGATTTCCCCCTGTGCTTTGGACTTCCCGACCCTGTCTGTGTTTGATCACCATTTTGACTTTAAATGCTCCCCCTAAGGGTATGGAGCAGGTGGGAAGAGTATGTTGCGTTTATGTCAGCTGGACCTTACCAGAGGGGAAAAATAAAACATTTTGAAATAAAGATTTGGAATATAACTTGAGGCCTCCCCTTTGATTGCGTGGCCAATATTTGATTAAGTAATATCAGCTCTTCCCGGATATAACCTTTAACCTCACTCACATAATAGATGATTGGCCAAGAGCACAGCTTTACAGCTGATTTTGGTCGTGATTTATATAAAACAGAGTCAAAGTCATCTTATTTATTTGGTCTGATGCCCAGTTACAAGGACAGCTATGATAATAATAGTAACAACAGGTCTTTTTAATTGCATACAGGCATTCAGTATTCTTTCATTTAATCTGTACCACTACCTTAGCTAGGGTTTGCTGGCCACTAACTTCTACTTTTACGTGACTGAGTTGTAGAAGCCCATACATTTTCATGATAGAGATTTGGTTGTTTACATTGTGCTTCTCCCTTTTATTCCATGTATCCATTTATTCCCAGAGCCCATCAGTGCTGTTCCAAAATATCTCAGAGCCCATTGTCTTTTCTCCGCCCGCTGCTGCTGGCCTAGCTCAGGATGCCATCTGGACTACTGTCATCCCTCCTGCCCACTGTCCTGCCTCTGCTTTCGTCTCCCTTCTCAGAACTCCTTTGAGATCCTCTGTTGCTTCTGCCCTTTGCACATGTGGTTCCCCCAGTCTCAACACTGTTGTGCATTCCATCCTTCTACTCATAATTGGCCAAATATTACTAGTCAACCAGCCCTCAATTTTGACAGCAGCTCCTCCTGAGAGACGTGTTCCTCATGTCCTTCCTCTGAATGCTAATAGCGTCCTTTATCTCTCTCATAACATACCAAACTCTTCCTTTTTAACCAGTTTCTCCAGATTGATCTCCAGGTTCTTGATGTCAGGTCTGGCACACAGTAGGGGCTTAATAAATATCATTTAAGTGAAAGAACAAACAGCTGAACCTAGCCTGCCTGTATTGTATAGCAATACAAAGCAGTAGGTAGAAATTTGTAAATATATCATCCTGTGTCTAAAATGACACATAATTGCATTTGCCTTGCATTCTGCACTCCCTGGGGGTTATTGCTCAGTTTTTCAAATTTCTAACCCAGAAGAGAGTTGGAAGATCTGTAGGCTCATCCCCTGCTCTTGGCTATGCATTGATCATTTCCAGAAGACTTGAACTTGAGAGTCGAAATGTCTCTGCACTCATGGTTTCAGTTTTCTTCTCTTTGTCATGGGAGAATGTAACTTCAGTGGACATGAACTGGCTTAGTGCTGCTCCTCTCTGATTCTTTGAGGATACTTTTTGAATTACCTGGTATATATTTTTCAAAAATCTTTGAATCTATATTTTTCAAAAATCTTTGAATCAAAAATCTTAATTCTGTTCAAGCACAAACAGGCTCAATGTCTAAATTCTGCTACTAAGGTGCATCAGCCCTTGCTTGTAGCTTGACTGTCTCTGAGACTTTCATGTTTTCTTTGTCCCTCTTAGATGTCATTATTTGAGGAGAATAGCATCCTGTTTCTGGCAGTGATGCTTGAAAACACTGCTTGTGAAAAGCTTTCTTACAGCCACACCTTTGTTCTAATTACCACCTCTTCTCCTTGTGATTAGAGGTTTCTCAGCCTACCTCCCTCCCCAGCTTCAGTTCTGCTTTTCTGTGGGTCAGGGGTTCTCAAACTTTTTGATCTCAGCACTTTTGTACTTTATCTCTGTATTTTAATAGACTTTAGTTATCAGAGCAATTTTAGGTACAGAAAATTTGCACAGAAAGTACGTAGAGTTCCCACATATCTCCTCACCCAACAATTTTGTTAATATATACATTTGTTACAACTGATAAATCAACATCAATATATTATTTAACGTCCATAGTTTAATTCTTTACACTCATAAATATATTTGAAAACACAAAAGGGCTTTTTTTTTGTATATCTTTTTAGAAACTGAAACTAATAAATTATAAATTATAACTGGCATTTCTTTACATTTTTGCCACTCTTTACATTATGGTCTGGTTTAATAGAAGACAACTGGCATCTAATAGTTGCTTCTGCTTCAGTCTGCTGTGATGTCACTAGTCACATAGCTTCTAGAAAACACCACTGTATACTGGTGAGAAAATGAGGGTGAAAATGTCATGTATGTATGTGTTAGTATTATTAGGAAATGGTTTGAGCTTGTGAATTCTCCAAAAGGGCCTTGGGAACCCTCTGACCACATGTTGAGAGCCACTTCCATACACCCAGATGGTGCCTCCTTTAACTCCTATTCATCCTTTAGGTCACAGTTGAGATATGTGTTGTCCAGGAGGCCTCTCTTACCTTAGACTAGACCTCTCTGGTCTGCCTTTCCATCACACACTTGCTTGTGTTAGAATACCCGTATTTGCTATGAGGCTGTGTGTTCTCCAAGGGCAAGGATTGTTCATTGCTGTACTGTGTAGTCCTAGCACAAATGTCCTTCGTATACTTATCGAATAAATGATTGACTAGGCAGAAGAAATGGAAACTAATAGAAGTATTGTCCATTTGCAATTTACTAGTAAAAAGGGAAAAAGAAGCTTGCGCATAATTTATTTCTACATTAGACTGTGAAGTCTTTGATGACTGGAATCATGCTTTTCCTCTGTGTATCATTAGCAGGCATAGTTCATGCTCAGTAGATGTGCTGAGTGAATGGATGGGTATTCAACTAGTGAATGGATGGATTTCGGAGTTAGATGGGATTTCAGGAGGGAGTTGAGGGTCCATTTGATTATTTGAGTATTGTGTCCTGGAAATGACTAATTACACTGTTAATAATTGCTGTCAACTCTGAGTTATGTTTGACACAGTGACGTCACATACTTGCATTAGAAGCACTTATCGAGTATACATCTTAGATGGGGACATTACAGCAAAACAGTCTGGACTCAGGAATAAATGTGTATTGAATTAAGAATTCTGTCTCCATGTGCCATTGCCAGCCTGCCATGAGAAGAAGGAATCACTGATTAAGCATGTGGCTTAAACGACTAAGAAAGACATAGAATTATGCCAATTGAATTTTAATATGTGTTGTGTGTTTATGTTTTTCAGGTAAGGAATTACATTTGGTTCTGCCTGGTTTCCTAAGGAATTTGACAGATGCTGTCTTCTTGCATTTGTTCGTAACCTGCCAAATCATGCAAAATACTCTCGCCTGCAAAATTAGGGCTTCAGTTGTAAGTAAAATGCTCTGTGCTTTTTTTCAGTGCAGTGGATCTTGAGGTAAGAGCTATGGAAGATACTCTGGGCTATATACATTCTCTGTTAGGCTGATTCCAGAGTGCAGTCTGACATACTGAGCACTGCTTGTTAGCACTCATCCCCACATGCTGTGGAGGCCCACGTCTGCCCTCTGCACCTGTGTCTGCCCTGTTCAGCCTGCAGGGATGCCTTCCCTCAAATCTCACCCCTTATTTCAAACACAAAGCCTGACAATTTCCTATATATAACATTTGCACCATAAAAAGTCACATATACAAAAATATATTTAAAAAATATCAGTTGTAGATGAATCTTGAAAACATTATGCTAATTGACATAAGCTAGGTACAAAGGCACCGATAGTATATGATTCCACTTACATGGAGTCTATAGAATAGGCACATTCATAGGGACAGGTTACCAGGGTTTGGGAGAAGGGAGAGAACGTGGAATTATTGCTTAAAATTACAGAATTTCTGTTTTAGGTAATGTAAGAGGACTTTCTTACCAGTTTTACTGAGATATTATTGAAAATATTTTGCAAATAAAAGTGGTGATGGTTGCATGGCATTGTATATACAACTATTGCATATAAAAATGCAGCTGGTTTCTGTATATTAATTTTGTGTTCTGCTACTTTTATGAATTCATTTATCAGTCCTAGTAGTTTCATGGTGGAATCTTTGGGTTTTTGTATGTATAGTACCATGTCCTCTGCAAAAAAAATGGCCACCTTTTACTTCTTCCTTTCCAATTTGGATGCCTTTTATTTCTCCTTGTCTGGTTGCTGTGGCTAGGACTTCCAGTATTATATTGAATAAGAGAGGTGAAAGTAGACATCCCTGTCCTGGTCCCATAAGCATTTTTCTGTACCATTGAAACCTTTGCATAAATACCGTCAGTTACATAACAGTTCATTCTAATCGGACACATTCATTAAAGACCAAGTACCACCATGATCCTTCTCAGCCTATTTCTGTTTATGCTGATATCTCCCTTTCATTCATTACCAGGTAGTTCCTGACCACTCATTGGGTGCCACACACCTGCTGGCCCTCTAAGTGCAGGGAAGCCAGGATTGGGCCTAAGTAGTCTAGTCACATCCTCTGACCTATGCAAAGTAGTTCTGTGCAGTGTATTTTAGGAGACACTGGGTGGATGGTCTAGGATTCTATAACATTCCTCTGGTCCTAAAAATCCTCTGACATAGGGCATTCAATTTTAATACTTGAAAACTATGTGAAAGTAACCTGGCCATGAATAAACTACTGTAAGTATTTTCCAGAGTCAGCTCTCCTTTTTTCTGTTAGTGGATACTCATATTTTTGACCTCTCCTAGAAACTGATTTGTAATATAATGAACAATTTGAAAGAGGTATTAAAAACACAACAAAAAACCCAGTGCTTCTCCTTACCAGAATTCTGGGGAAGAAGTGTAAAGTATCGTTTTTTTTTAAGAAGTAGAAGAATAAAGCCCACACACAATAACTGTGTGTTCTAAATATATATTTTTCTTATGTGTAAATTAATTCTTCCCAGCCTTTTTTCTTATATTAAAATGTATCCCACTTAAGATTTGAGAACCAACATAAGAAAATGAATATATACTAAATATAGATGCAGAAAAATTATTTCAAGAAAAACCTTAATGAGACAAGTGGAAATGTTTTTTAGATTGTTTTAAACACTGGCAGAGACAGTATTAGGACTGCTTTTGAAGTATTTTTCTTGGTTGATTGAGAAGGGGAATGGTAGAATATGAACTGAGTGGATAAATTCTTAGGAATCTTCTACTATCTCCTCACTGTATGGTACTAGGCACATAGTAGAAACTTGATATGCAGTTCAATGAATAAATAGGTTGTGAAAGAATAGAACTTTTACACCAGGATATGAATATTATCACCACAGGAATAAAGATATATTATTTTAATACATTATCTCAAGAAAATCAGAGCAGCGACAGTGGGATGGTGTGACTCATGTTTGTATGCCTATATGTATCTAAGCAGCCAGGAATGTATGTGGATAGCTTTGTATATAGAGCATTTAGGACTTTTTTCAGCTGTTGATAAAATGGGGCTTATTTTATACTACCTCTCATTTACCCTCCTTTCTTCAAAAGCTAATCTTCGAATCTGTTTTCAGACATTTATGTGGGCAGATGTTTCAGAGTTTGTTTACAATCATTTTCCAGACATATTGTCAATCAGGAGGTTTCTTCAGTTAACAGCAGATTCTTAAGCCTGTTTTCTGCGTTCCGATTGTATGACAAGTTCTATTAGGTTTTCAGAGATGCAGGGACAGAGAAGCTTAACCAACTCAGCAGAATCCGGTGGAAATCTGATAATGAATCTTAGGACAGTTCTTACAGAATTGAATTCCTTAAAAGGGTGAGAACACACGAAACTGTTTGGCTGTCGGTGTTTTCTTGAATAAGATGATGATGCTAAGCCTTTGTGCAATTACCATTCTGAGTACTGGGCAATACACACACATTTACTCACACATGGTATCTTACATAAACCTCTGAAGAGTTCTGTGAAAACAATCTTTCTAGATGAGAACAGAGAGTTTCAGAGACCATAAAACTTGCCAAAGTCCACTTGAAAAATTCATGGTACAGGTCACAGTTCATACCCTGATGCATCATTCCAAAGCCCTACTTGCTCTCTCTAAAAAAAGATTTATTGAAATGAGAAGCATGTTTGGGATATGTTGGGTTTTTCTAAAAGGAAAAAAAAAATACATGCATTGTTTCGAAACATGAGCACAAGCATTGTGAGAATCATCTCTTTAAATTAAATGTGATGATGTAGAATTTTTGATATGGTATCTGATGCATCCTTATTGCTCCCTAGGTAATGCCTATTGTTGCTGTTGTTCTTGTCGTTGATACATAACAACAGAAGCCTTTGAAGACCAACCTTTGCTGTTCTTACACATGATACAGTGGATATGACATTTAGAAATAGGTGGGAGTCAGGTTGTCCAGATCCAGGTCTCAGCATCATAGTGGGAGTGTGACCTTTGGCCAGCTCATTAACCACTCAAAGGATCACTGGGACAATGGGGATGATAATTTTTCTAACCTCCTAACATTCATACCAGGATTAAATCAAGTATTAGGGTGATGTACAAAATGCACCCTGTACAATGTCTAGCATGTAGAAGATGTTTTTAGTGTGGTGATCTGTCATTAGTGTCATTATCAGTTGATCATTATAAAAACCTTAAAGGCACCCCCAGTGGAAGCTGATCCATGGTGTTTCCTGGCAGAACTAAGAATATGGGCTGCTGGTTGTGTGTGTGTGTGTGTGTGTGTGTGTGTGTGTGTGTGTGTGTGTGTACAGGTGGGGGTGCCTGTGCTTCCTGAGTGTACTATCAAGGGTTTGGATAAACACAAAAACCATTATAAGTCTTCTCGGAGGATATTGACAGGATGAGTGCTGGTTTCAATGTAAACTTGTGATTTAAACACTTTGGTACTGGTGTGAGGAGATGTGGCCTGAAGTCATTGACACAAAGGAAAAAGAAAACTGGAAGGCTTTTGAAAACACTATTGCTTGCAGTGAGTTTTTCTCAAGTTAGAAAATTGTAAGGGAATGCAGAATCTATTTTTAGGAGGTCTAATGAGGCTGGTTCCATGGGCTAATGTAAGTGTGTGTTTTCAGTAACTGGTTAGGTGAAACTTCAGACTTGTACCTTCACCCATTTCCAACCTGTCACATGGAGCTGGAGTGATGTTCATAAGCAGAATCAATGACCTCACTTCCTTGTTTAAAACCTTTTATTGATTCTATTTTTGACATGATCCCAGCTGCTTACTCATCTAAAATCTTCAATTCCTGCCTTTCAGAAGAGTTGGAGGGCCTGGCCACATGTGTCAGCAAGTGGCTGTGAAACAGTAGCTGAAGCATACGTTCAAGTCCCACAGTTCACTGATGCCACTCGGCTGGAGTGTAGACACTTGCCAGCTGTGAGGGAAGGTGACCTTGGTGTCTTCAGGACAGGGTTATAGCACCCCCTTGCCATGGTCCCATAGTACTCTGCTCACCCCTATTGGAACTGTTCAATTGGAGCAACTAAACATGACTGTCTTGGGGCCATTTGGATTCCCAGTGACTAGCACATTACTGGGTGCTAACTCAAGGCATACTTGGTGACTAAGTAGATTAGTTCTAAAGGTTGACTTGTCACTTACCTACAGAAATTGCTTTTGTTATTCATTTTGGACAGTTTGTCCGTCTGTTCATCCATCCACTCATGCATTTTAAGAGGTTTGAAGCAATAATCAGGTGTTTGTAATGTTTGGTGAATGATGTTGTCTTTGAAATTAATAGTATCCTATTAAATGGGAGCTCTGTTCTTGTCACCCAGGGCTCTATTGGTCTAAAAATCACCATCTGCAGTTCCCAGATAGGTGAGGCTTCTCTTTCTAGGAACTTCTCTTACAGATTTGAGATAGAATGATATAAATGAAAGTCCTCTTGTGATGAGAATTCAGTTTAAAAACATCAATGTTAATTCTTGAAAACTCTGTGTGTGTAAGTTCTAACTGTTGGAGCATCTTGGGTAAAGATGTGGGTTTGGTTGCAGCTTGGGTACTGACTGGTGGTGTGAGTCCCTCAGGCCATTTAATCTCCAGGGGCCTCTGTGAAATCTGACCATGAGGATACGAATAACAGCCTCATAAGACATCTGGAGGATTTATTGACATAGTGTGTGTAAAGTGCCTGGCACAGTGCCTTTAACATTCTAAATATTTAATTGATGGTTAAATATTATCTTTATTTGTATTGAAATGTGTGATTTCTTTTGTTGTAAATAAGAATTAGCAGCCCTGGCTAGTGTAGCTCAGTGGATTGAGTGTGGGCTGCGAACCAAAGGGTCACAGGTTCAATTCCCAGTCAGGGCACATGCCTGGGTTGCAGGCCAGGCCCCTAGTGGGGGCGATGTGAGAGGCAACCACATATTGATGTTTCTCTCCCTCTCTTTCTCCCTCCCTTTCCCTCTCTAAAAATAAATAAATAAAATCTTAAAAAAAAAAAAAAAAAAAAAAAGTATTGTTGCCCTGGCTGGTGTGGCTCAGTGGATTGAGCATGGGCTGCGAACCAAGGGTCGCAGGTTCAATTCCCAGTCAGGGCACATGCCTGGGTTGCAGGCCAGGTCCCCAGTGGGAGCCATGTGGGAGGCAACCACACATTGATGTTTCTCTCCTTCCCTTTCCTTCTCTCTAAAAGTAAATAAATAAAATATTAAAAAAAATAGAATTAGCAAAGGAGGGCTCTCTAATTGTGGGGTCTCCTTGGTCAGTATGTGTTACCTGTGTTTGGTCTTCAGTGGGCTGTTGACAATAATCACCACTGATTTTGCTGCCCTGGTGCCTGGCAGTTACTTTTTACAGCAGCTCAGGGAGTTTCCGCTGGGTCAGGATGATCCCTAGCAAGAGAAGTAGATATCGACCAAATTCAATGCCGCGTGAGCACCAATGGAGTCCTCACGTTGCCCTTGTCCCTTTGACAGCATTCCTGATTCTTCTGATTTATAATTTCTGCATGATATAGCAAGTCCATGGGATCCCAGTGTCCCACACTTCTGATTGGCACAGTTTTCCTCTGACTCTCTACATAACCTTAGGTATTACTTCCAATATTTATATTTTCCATTGATCTCGTTTTTTTAAAAAATCAACATAACTTTAAAAAATGGGCTTTAACCACTTTGAAAAAGAGACTTGAACAATATAAATTTCTGCTTCCAATTGTCTATTATTGGAACACTTCCAGACAGCAATTAATAAAGTGAAATTTTAAACCAAGCAGTCTGTATGGCTCTCATTCATTCATTTTCAGGGCGGGGTAAGAAATGCTGGGAATATAGCACAATTTCAGTGGGAATCTGAAGAATTCTTTGGAGGTTAAATGATATCCATAGGTCTTTAAATTTAACTTTGTATCTCCTTCAGGAGTAATTTATTATTAAATAATTAGTAAAGATCTATCCAGATTTTCAAGTAAATTACATGTACATGTACATACATTCTTTAATTTACATAGAGGAACTCTCATGTGAATTGGCAATGTCAGTAGGATAATTTTAGGATTTCTTCTCTCTCCCTTACTTGCTTTGTCTTTTTCTTTTTTTTTAGAGCTGTTAATCTAGATTTAATACTGGATTTAGCACCCCAGGAATTTCTAATAAATGCATAAATATACTGAAAGGGATTGGGTCCTTTCATTAGATTTTAGGAAGTCTCCTTCAGGAGTCTCCAAAGGTCATGTATTTAAGTTGGGAACAGTCAGTAAGGAGTTCTTAGCTGAAATAGAGATTTGACTAATGATGACAAAGGTTATATAGATAAGACAATCTATTTAACCTGTAAGTGAAAACAAGTTGGCATCTTGTCAACTTCTCTTTTGCTGAATCTATTCCATATCTGTCCCATGGTCTGTTGGTTGTAGAGAAAATGGACTAAGTATATGCACTTATTTTTTAAAAAGTTAAATAGATGTAAGAAAGGGCCATTAGGAAGGATAGATTGGAGTTTAAATCTAACCCAAGAGCGGATAAAAGTAGCAGTAGGAATTAAGGCTTAAACCAGACCTAGACCTGCATTGGTCTCCCTTCCCTGGAAGAGGATTAATGACAGCTGTGGCCATGGGGCCTCCTGCATTATGTGACTCTGTTTCATTGCCTCCATTTCCTCTTTGGGAATGTCCATCTCACTATCTGTCTTCTGAGATTTTGGACTGAGCCAGGAGGAGAAGAAATAGCCCAGAATATTAGAGCGATTAATTTATGCTTTAATATGCCATAGAAAGCCACTTTGTTTCAAAATTAAAATGAAACACCCAAACGAAGGGACTGTCTGAAGATTTAAGCACTCTTCAAATTACCATAACTGCAGTATCTATCCCTATTAACCATATGTCTTTTGATAGGATGAATTGCATTGTAGGAGAGATGGATGAGTTTTCCTTCTCTGGTTTTTCTCCTAGTTTGCAGTTGCTGGTGATAGATGATCTTATAGCAGATATGTCTGCCCTGGTGAGCTGAACCTAATCTATTGCCATGACTTCTTTTTCCCAACACATTCTTTTGAGGTAATTTAAACATATGAAATATGGAAATTTTTATGTAAAATTTTCGACTTTTTTTCTTTAAAAAAAAATTAGGTGATTTGCAACAATGGATCCACATAATCAGCAAGAACCTCTTTCATGGGTGTGAGATCTCCCAGGTTGCCAGAGTCCTTATCATCCCCTAAGTTTTATTTTTTAGATTTTATTTTATTTTATTTTAGAGAGAAGGGAAGGGAGGGGAACAAAGAAGGAGAGAAACATTGATCTGTTGCCTCTGGCATGTCCCCCAAGTGGGGACCTGGCCAGCATACCTGGCATGTGACCTGACTGTGAATCAAACCTGTGACCAGCCCACTGAGCCACACCAGTCAGGGCATCCCCCCACAGTGTTTTATGTCTAGTTTATTTCTCTCGTTTGAGTTTCTAATCACTGAATTTAAGAATCACCGAGTCATGAATTTTAGGACTTAGAGACACTTTTTAGAGAGCAGATAGTCTAGTACCTGCAGGTAGCGGATGCATAAACTCCAGGAAGTAGGCAAACGTGGGGCAATGGGCTATTGGGTTAATTATGCTTAATTGGGATGTATAGTCTGTGGCAAGATTTTTGCATGATTTTCTTATAATAGTTGAAATGAAAAAAACCCACATCTTAAGAGTTCAGAATCTTATGTGCAAGCAATTCTCATTTTAAAGCAATTTCACATTCTTGTTTACTAAGTCATCAGTGAATAGGAAGTGTGTGCAATGATGTGAAAATTGAGCAGTCTCTCTTTTCCTGCTATAATATTGACACCCTCCAGAGGGAAATAGAGAGCAGCATGAGGACAGAGTCTGGGGCTTAGCTGCTGGTGTGGAGTAATTCAGAAACCCTTTTTTTCCTGTTTTCCTTATATGATAATCCTGGGAGTAAAGAGAGTTCTTAGAACATGGGAAGAGGGATGAACATTGTATTTTCTGCTAGGATTGCTCATTAGTGCCCCTAGGAATCAATCAAATAAAAAGTGTGTGTGTGTCTAAACTATTTTTGCAAGTCTTTGTGTTTTTTTAAAAAAAATTTATTGCTGATCAAGTACAGTTGTCTTCATTTTCCCACCACCACTCCTCGCTACCCCAGTCATCCCCACCTCTCACCCTCAATCCTACCCTGCTTTGGCTTTGTCCATGTGTCCTTTATACATGTTCCTGACAACCCTTCCCCCTTCTCCTCCCATTGTTCTCTCCTACCTCCCTCTGATTACTATCAGTTTGTTTTAATTTCAATGTATCTGGTTATATTTTGCTTGCTTGTTTGTTTTGTTGATTTGGTTCTACTTATAGGTGAGATCATATGGTATTTGTCTTTCATCTCCTGACTTATTCATTTAGCATAATGCTCTCCTGTTCCATCCAGGCTGTTGCAAAGGGTAGGAGATCCTTCTTTCTTTCTGCTGCACAGTATTCCATTGTGTAAATGTACTACAGTTTTTTGATGCACTCATTTACTGATGGGCACTTAGGTTGCTTCCAGCACTTGGTTATTATAAATGGTACTGGTATGAACATTAGGATGCATAGGTTTTTTTAAATTGGTGTTTCGGGGTTCTTAGGGTATAGTCCCAGCAGTGGAATTTCTGGTTCACAAGGCAGTTCCGTTCTTAGTTTTCTGAGGGAATTCCAAACTGTTTTCCACAGTGGCTGCACCAGTCTGCATTCCCACCAACAGGGTACTAGGGTTCCCTTTTCTTCACAACCTCGCCAGCACTTATTGTTTGTTGATTTGGTTATGATGGCCACTCTGACCAGTGTGAAGTGGTATCTCATTGTGGCTTTAATTTGCATCTCTCTGATGACTGCTGATGCTGAGAATACTTTCATGTGTCTCTACGCACTCCGTATATCCTCCTTGGAGAAGTGTCTGTTCAGGTCCTTTGCCCATTTTTTTTAATTGGGTTATTTATCTTCCTGGAGTGGAGTCATGTGAGTTCTTTATATATTTTGGAGATAAACTCTTGTCCGAGTATCATTTGCAAATATGTTTTCTCATGCAGTTGGTTCCCTTTTCATTTTGTTGATGTTTTCTTTAGCCATGCAGAAGCTTTTTATTTTGATGAAGTCCCATTTGTTTATTCTTTCCTTTATGTCCCTCTAGGGGACATATCAGTGAAAATATTGCTGTGTGGAATATCTGAGATTTTCCTGCCTACGTTCTCTACTAGGAATTTTATGGTATCACAATTTATATTTAAGTCTTTTATCCATCTTGAGTTTGTTTTTGTGTATGGTGTAAGTTGGTCGTTGAGTTTCATTTTTTTTTTTCATTTAGTTGTCCAGATCTTCCAATGCCATTTGTTGAAGAGGCTACTTTTACTCCATTTGATGCTTCTTCCCCTTTTGTCAAATATTAATTGACCATAGAGACTTGGGGTTTTTTCGGGGCTCTCTATTCTGTTCCATTGATCTACATGTCTGTTCTTATGCCAGTACCAGGCTGTTTCGATTACAGTGGTCATGTAATACAGTTTGTTATCAGGTATTGTGATCCCTCTTACTATGCTCTTCTTTCTCAAAATTGCTGCAGCTATTCGGAGTTGTGTATGGTTCCATATAAATTTCAGAAATGTTTGTTCTAAATCTGTGAAATATGTAATTGGTATTTTAATAGGGATTGCATTGAATCTGTAAATTGCTTTGGGTAGTATGGACATTTTGATGATATTAATTCTTCTAATCCATGAACACATATATGCTTCTATTTATTTGTGTCTTCCTTAATTTCTTTCTTCAGTGTTGTATAGTTTTCTGAGTACAGGTCTTTTACATCCTTGGTTAGGTTTATTCCTAGGTACTTTATTGTTCTTGTTGCTATAACAAATAGGATTTTTTCCCCTGACTTCTGTTTCTGATATTTCCTTGTTGGTGTACAAAAATGCCTTCGATTTCTGAATATTGACTTTGTATCCCACTGTTTTGCCAAATTCACTTATTAGGTCAAGTAGTTTTTTGGTGGAGTCTATAGGAATTTCTATGTACAGTATCATATCATCTACAAACAATGACAGTTTTACTCCCTCCTTTCCAATTTGGATGCCTTTTATTTCTTTTTCTTGTCTGATCACTGTGGCTATGACTTCCAATACTATGTTGATAGAAGTGGTGAAAGCAGACATCCTTGTCTTGTTCCTTATCTTAGTGGGAAAGCTATTAGTTTGAGTTTGTTACATGTTTATAACATATTATTAGTTATATGTTTGTCCATTGAGTATGATGTTTGCTGTAGGTTTTCATATATGGCCTTTATTATGTCAAGGAATGCTCCCTCCATTCCCACTTTGCTGAGAGTTTTTATAATAAATGGGTGCTGTACCTTATCAAATGCTTTTTCCGCATCTATTGATATGATCATGTGATTTTTGTGTTTTGTTTATGTGATGTATTATGTTTATTGATTTGTGAATATTGTACCATCCTTGCATCCCTGGGATGAAACCCACTTGGTCATGGTGTATGATCTTTTTAATATATTGTTAGATGTGGATTGCCAGTATTTTGTTGAGGATTTTAGAATCTATGTTCATTAGCAATATTGGCCTGTAGTTTTCTTTCTTTGTTGTGTCCTTATCTGGTTTTGGGATTAGGGTGATGCTGGCTTCATAAAAAGAGTTTGGGAGTATTCCCTTTCTTGGGTTTTTTGGAATAGTCTGAGAAGGGTAGAGGTTAGCTTTTCCTTAAATGTTTTGTAAAATTCTGCTGTGAAACCGTCTAGTCCAGGGCTTTTGTGTGCCAGGAATTTTTTGATTACTGCTTCAATTTCATCAGCTGTTACTGGTCTGCTCAGGCTTTCTGCTTCTTCTTCATTCAATTTTGGAATATTATATTTTTCTATAAATATGTCCATTGCACCTAGGTTTTCAAATTTCTTGGTATGTAGTTCTTCATAGTAATTTCTTACAATACTTTGTATTTCTGTGTTATCAGTTGTAATCTCTTCTCTTTCATTTCTGATTTTGTTTGTTTGGGTCCTCTCCCTTTTTTTCTTGATGAATCTGCTTAAAGGCTTTTCAATTTTATTTATCTTTTCAAAGAACCAGCTGCTGTGTTTATTGCTCTTAGAATTGTGCTTTTAGTCTCTATGTCATTTAGTTCTGCTTTGATCTTGGTTATTTCCTCCCTTGTATTCTCTCTGGGCTTGTTTGTTGTTGCTCCTCAAGTTCTTGTGGGTGTAGGGTTAGGTTGTTTATTTGAAATGTTTCTATCTTTTTTAGGTAGGCCTGTATCACTACGAACTTCCCTCTCAGGACTGTCTTTGCTGTATCCCATAAGTTTTGGATTGTTGTGAGTTCATTTTCACTTGTTTCCAGAAAGTTTTTGGTTTCTTCCTTAATCTCATTCTTGACCCATTCATTGTTTAATAACATGGTATTCAAGCTCCATGAATTTGGGTGTTTTGGAGTTTTTTCCTTGAAATTGGTTTCCAGTTTCAGGCTGTTGTGATCTGAGAAAATGCTTGATATGATTTCAGTTTTCTTGAATTTTTGAGGCTTGTTTTGTGTCCTATCAAATAGTCTATCTTTGAACATATTCCATGTGCATTTGAAAAGAATGTGTACATTGCTTCTTTGGGATGAAAGATTATATATATATATATATATGTTAAGCCCATTTCACCTAGGGCATTGTTCAATGCTACAATATCCTCGATGATGTTTTGTTTTTAAGGTCTGTCCATTTTTGACAGTGGGTTGCTAAAATCCCATACTATAATTATGTTGCTGTCTATAGCTTTCTTGCAGTCCTCCAAGATTTTCGTTATATATCTGGGTGCTCGTATGTTGGACGCATATGTTTATAATGTTTATGTCTTCTTGATGGATTCTTGCCTTGAGTATTATGAAGCATCCTTCTGTCTCTCTTTATATGGCCTTTGTTTTGCAGTCTATTTTGTGTAATATAAGTATTGCTCCATTGGCTTTTTTTCCCTGTCCATTTGTTTGAAATATATTTTTCCAATCCTTCACTTTCAGTCTGTGTAGGTCTTTTGTTCTGAGGTGGGTCTCTTGTAGGCAGCATATGTGTGGGTCCTGTTTTTCTTATTCATTCAGCTACCCTATGTCTTTTGACTGGAGCATTTAATCCACTTACATTTAAGGTTATTATTGATAGGTACTTATACACTTCCTTTTTACTTGTTTCCTGCCTGTGTTCCTCTCTCTGTCTCACTCTTTCTCTTCCTTTTCTTAGTGGATTCCCTTTAGCATATTTTACAGTGCTGGTTTGGTGGAGGTGTATTCTTTTAGCCATCTGTTGTCCAAGAAGCTCCTTATTTTGCCTTCCTTTTTAATTGAGAGTTTTGATGGATAGAATAGTCTTGGTTGCAGGCCTTTCCTTTCCATTACTTGGAATATTTCTTGCGATGCTCTTCTGACTTGGAGCATTTCCATTGAGAAGTCACCTTCCAGTCTTACCAGGGCTCCCTTGTATGTTACCTTCTGTTTCTCCCTTGCTGCCTTTAAGATTATCTATTTGTGTTGGAATTTTGCTGTTTTAATTATGGTGTGTCTTGCAGTGGGCCTTTTTGGGGTCCTCCTAATTGGGACCTTCTGTGTTTCTCGGATTTGTATGACTGTTTCTTTCATCAAATTAGAGAAGTTTTCCATCATTTCATTTTCTAACAGGTTTTCTATCCCTTGCTGTTCTTCCTCTCCTTCTGGTATCCCTATTATACGGATATTATTACATTTTATGTTATCCTGCATTTCCCTTAACCTCTCTTCATTCTTCTTTTTTTTAAATTATATTTTATCGATTATGCTGTTACAGTTGTCCCATTTCTCCCCCATCATTCCCCTCCACACCGCACACCCCCTCCCACCCACATTCCCCCCTTTAGTTCAGGCCCATGTGTCATAGTTCTTTAGCTTCTACATTTCCCACACTATTCTTGCCCTCCCCCTGTCTATTTTCTACCCACTGTCTATGCTACTTATTCTCTGTACCTTTTCCTCCTCAATCCTCCTCCCACTCCCCTGTTGCTAACCCTCTATGTGATCTCCATTTCTGTGTTTCTGTTCCTGTTTTAGTTGTTTGCATAGTTTACTTTTGTTTTATGTGTGGTTAATAACTGAGTTTGCTGTCTTTTTACTGTCATATTTTTATCTTCTTTTTCTTAGATAGGTCCCTTTAACGTTTCATATAATAAGGGCTTGGTGATGATGAACTCCTTTAACTTGACCTTATCTGAGGTACTTTATATTCCCTTCCATTCTAAATGAGAGCTTTGCTGTATAGAGCAATCTTGGATGTAGGTTCTTGCCTTTCAAGACTTTGAATACTTCTTTCTAGCCCCTTCTTGCCTGCAAGGTCTCTTGAGAAATCAGCCGACAGTCTGATGGGAACTCCTTTGTAGGAGACTGTCCCCTTATCCCTTGCTGCTTCTAGAATTCGCTCCTTCATTTTAATCTTGACTAATGTAATTAGGATGTGCCTTGGTGTGTTCCTCCTCGGGTCCAACTTCTTTGAGACTCTCTGAACTTCCTGGACTTCCTTGTAGTCTATTTCCTTTGCCAGATTGGGGAAGTTCTCCTTTATTATTTGTTCAACTACGTTTTCCACTTGGTGCTCTTCCTCTTCCCTTTCTGGTACCCCTATAATTTGGACGTTGGAACGTTTAAAGATGTCCTGGATGTTCTTAAGCCTCTCCTCATTTTTTTGAATTCTTGTTTCTTCATTCTTTTCTGATTGGATGCTTGTTTCTTCCTTCTGATCCACTCCATTGATTTGAGTCCCATTTTTTCTCCCATCACTATTTGTTCCCTGTGCATTTTTCTTCATTTCACTTATTGTAGCCTTCATTTGTTTATCTAATTTGCAACCAAAATCAACCAATTCTATGAGCATCCTGATCACCATTGCTTTGAATTGTGCCTCTGATAGTTTGGCTATCTCTTGGTTGCTTAGATGAATTGGTTCTGGGGCTTTTATCTGTTCTCCCGTTTTAGCCATATTTGTTTTTGTTTGTTTGTTTGTTTGTTTGTTTTGGTCTGGTTGCGGCTGTTACATAGTGAGGGGCGGAGCCTTCGGTGTTCCCCCAGGTAGGGTAGCCTAGTTGCTGGATTCTGATGCTGTATGTGGGGGCAGGGTCTCGGTGTTTTTAGGTTTTATTTCCTGGTGCTGGGGCCTTAGGTTGCGAGTTCTGTCTTGTTCCCCATTTTTGCCTGGATTATCTTTGTGCGAATGTGGAACCGCCTGGTCAGCCAGCTGTGTGGTGCCTGGGGGCCGCTGGCTGCCATCTATGCACCTGGGTCCTGGCAGCTGCTGCAAGCAGCTGCCTGTGCGCCTGGTCCGCCAACCTCCTCTTCCTCCTGCCTTGACTCTGCCCCTCTTACCAGTCTGGAGGAATGGATGAATGGTTGTTGGACCTCTGTACAGTTCACTTTTCTCTCAGTTCTGGTTGTTTTCTTGTTTCTAAATCCTTGTCCTTAATTTTGGTTGTGTGAGGAGGCACAGTATGTCCACCTATGCCTCCATCTTGGCCGGAAGTCTCTCTTCATTCTTTTTGAGTATTTTTTTCCTTTTTGTCCTCTTTCTACAGCTTTTTTTCTACCTTGTCCTGATGCTTGATGATTTGATCCTCTGTTTCATCTAACCTGCTTTTGATTCCTTCTACTGTGGTCTTTAATTCAGAAATTGTATTCCTCATTTCCTCTTGACTCTTGTTGATAGTTTCTATTTCCTTCTTTATGTTGATACAGTTTTCAGTATTTTCATCATAGTTTCCCTGTAGTTTTTGATAATTCTCAGTAAGATCATTGCACTGTCTTATAACCATTGTTTTGAACTCAGTATCTGATAGCTGACCTGCCTCTGTTTCATTTAACATTCTTTGTAAGGATTCCTGCTTTCTTGTTTTTTGTTTTTTTGTCTTCTCATTGTTTGTGAGACTCTTCTTATTAGTCTCTGCTTCTTAAATTGATCTGTTCTGACTCTCTGAGTTTGTGGTGTGGACTTCTATACTAGGAGACCTGTGAGATTCAGTGGTGCAGACTTCTCGATCTCCTGAACTTGGTGGTCTTGAGATGCCGTTTATGTTGGCTCTCTGGATGTAATTGGGTTTTGATTGTTGTTGTGTCATTCTTTGTTGGCTTCTTACCTCCTGTTGGTTGACTGAGGGTCACTCTGCCCAGTATGTCTTGTGTGCTGTTGTACAGGTGCAGTCAGTTAGTGTGGAAGCTGATTCTTCTGTCTGTCCAAGGTTATGAGGCTCCTCTCTCAGTATACTGCTTAGTTATTTGTTTTGGGTGATTTCTCCACAATTTAGTTGTAATTCCAGATTGGTCCTGGGAGGAGGATAGTGTGGCTTCCATTAAGTCCTCCCCCGTTTTGCCTCCTCCAGTCTCTGTGTCTTTAAATCAGAGTTCCCGAATACAACCTGCATGTGTATTTTGCTTAGCTTCTAAGTGCCAAACAACTGGACTGTAATTCTAGCACAGAGATGCATCAAAAGAGGCAGGAGCTTTTTCATTCTAGATTCTGTTGTCTCTCTCATATTTGTGACCTCTTCTTGAGTCCAAGTATGAATTAATTTTATTCCTGGCAAGTAAGCAAGAGCTAATTTGCTTAACAGACTTACATAGTTACTTTCTAGTAGGCAGTAGTATCATTTAAAGGGGTAGAGTTTAACAAAACTTATAGAGCTGTTTATTAATTTAATTAATCAACATTTAATTATCATCTTAATATTTTATATGAACCCCCCGCTGCCAATTATATTACACTGGCTGTTGGTAAAATTTGGAGACTCATTCTTCCCTGTGCTTGTAGACGTAGGAAGAAGAGATTATACATTATATTCCAATTTTGGCTATGATCAATTTTTAATGCCCTTCTTAGTATCAGGCCTTGATTTCTGGGAATAAGTATGTACAGTTTTCTTGATGACTGAGTTATAAGAAGTAATATTTACTGTTTAAAGCATTGAAATTGTTGATTTATGGACAATAATGTAAATTTATTTATATGCTGCTAGAATTCTATTTTGGCCAGTATGCAGCCACATGTTAAGTTTGGCTGTGTGATGGCATTTTTAGCTGTAACATGGCAAACACACATCTTCATTTCTCTTTTGGAACTAGAGTAGTCTGAAGACAGGTTTCCTTCATGGGAGTATTTGTAAGTTTTACCTTTTCTTTACATATCACCCATTCAAAATGGATATTTAAATCACCTTCCTGGAAAACTGGATGAAATACCCTGTTGCACTTGGGTTACCCTTTTGAGTTATCTAATCAATGAATTTTGGAGTTGGAAGATATTTCCAGAGGTGATTTCATTCATCCTGCTTGGTTTCAGTTAACATGGTAAAAATTGTTAATGTCTCTAATTAAAAACAGTGAATGAAAAATCTGAGGAAAGTTCATGATCAGTCATTCTCTTTTACAGCTGTGACACTTCAGCTTCCCACAATATTCAAGCTTTAGAGCAGAAAGAAGATGAGAGGTTACTTCTCTCCTTTAATGGCTGTTTGTTTACTCATAGACACACACTTCCATTTTCTGAAGCACCTGTGGGATACACTGCTTCGTGGCCTCCCCAGCAGCTAACTCCACCTTGTTTCTACAATCAGCACTCTGATTTGTGGTTTAGTCAGCACACTTGTTTCAAATAAAGCAGGCCTGTCCCCAGTGGTGCTTGATGAGTCATGATTGGTCTCAGCCAGTCTGCTTAACCCATTTGCTTCTACAGCAATTTGTCTGGAATTATTTATGTGTCTCACCTCTGGTCAGTGACATATATGGGAAAGTGGGAGCCAGTGCCTTGCTGGAAAAAAAAAGGTGGGGACCCATGAAAATAAGTTCTTTTGCCTCTCTTTTTTTCTCGTTTTGAAGGAAGATACGTTGCTTCATAATACAGCAGCCACATTGTAACAATGAGGAAACAGTTTTGAAGAAGAAAAGTAGCATGCTAGGATGGTGGAATAGAAGAAGAGAGCTGCGTCTTTGACAACATTGTTGAATAGCTGTGTTGTGCTTGGAGACCATCTCCTTCCAGATTTCTATGAGAAAAATAAACCACTCATTATTTAAGCTACTGCTATTCAGGGATTCTCTTATTTGTAGCCAAAAGCATTCGTAACTGACACACCATCTAAAAGGCAAATTATGTAATGGAGATGTTTACCAATTTAACTAGATGAAAAGACAGCAGTATTTTTTGCCTCAATATGCTATTCTGTAAATATTATTTTTCTTTTGGCTTGGGATGAAAGACAGATGTTGAGAAATGTAATTAGACTTGGTATGTGTGGCCAAGTTTTAATTTTTAATTGAACATGCGGCCCTAAAATATTTGGCAACAAAAAAAATAATCTGGAATTTCTTATTTAATTAGATCATCCTATGCCACTGAATCACAGAAGATCAGAGCTAGCACAATTACATTACATGGTGATTTTAGTTGCTGTCTTTTGTTGCTAATCACTTGTTTTAAAATATAGTCCAGTGTTCTGCTTGGACTATAGTACTGTATATACAATAGATTGACTCAGAGGTTCTGACAGGAGACTCTGGTTATGGCTATAGCAACTGAAAAGGTCAGGAGGTAGAGTTCACTTTTGTTAGTGCTGGGATCCTCAGGGATGGGTTCCAGAGGGGGCCAACACAGGCTTGCTCAAGGACTTTGGCCTTGATTGGGAGGGGCTCCTCTCAGCCATAGATTCAGGATCATTCATTTCTAAACCTGAATGGCTGGAGCTTAATCCACTTATAAGTTTAGAAAAAAAAAAATCTACAAGCAACTGGATAAGAATGTCTGATTTATATTGTTTGTTGTACACAATGTTATACCCAAAATGTTAAAAATACTGATTTCATGTGATTTGAGCCAAAGTCAATCTTTTCTACGAACTATATTCTAAAACTAGCTAGAATTACTGAAAACTTTCAACTAGGTAATATTTTTTTAAATATTTTTGTTTATTTCTTTATTTTTAGAGAGAGGGGAAGGGAAGGAGAAAGAGAGGGAGAGAAACATCAATGTGTGGTTGCCCTTCACATGGCCCCCACTGGGGACCTGGCCCCCACTGGGGACCTGGCCTGCAACCCAGGCATGTGTCCTGACTGGGAATCGAACCACGACCCTTTGGTTCACAGCCTGAGCTCAATCCACTGAGCCACACCAGCCAGGGCTCAACTAGGTAATATTTTTAAATTAATACATTCATTTACTAAAATGTAGGTATAGGCAACCTCAACGTAGTCTGATAATGTAATAGAGATCTTTTGGTGGCCTCCTATAATGAATATATGAGCACTTTGTGATTAGTGTGTTGGTTCTGTATATTTCTATATAGTTTGTTCTCTTCAAATTGAAAGTGCTCCCCCATCCCTGCCAATTGTATGTTTTTTATTTTATTCTATTGTATTTTATTTTATTTTTTATTTATTTATATATTTTTAAAGATTTTCTTCATTTATGTTTTAGAGAGAGGGGAAGGGAAGGAGAATGAGAGGGAGAGAAACATCAATGTGTGATTGCCCCTCACATACCCCCAGCTGGGGACCTGGCCCACAACTCAGGCGTGTGCCCTGACCAGGAATCGAACCAGCAACCCTTTGGTTTCCAGGTCCATGCTCAGTCCACTGAGCCACACCAGCTAGGGCCAACTGTATGTTTTTTTTTAAATTATATTTTATTGATTATGCTATTACAGTTTTCCCAATTTTTTCCCCTTTACCCCCTCCACCCCTCAACCCTCTAGCATTCCCCCCTCCTTAGTTCATGTCCATGGGGTTGTACTTATAAGTTCTTTGATTTGAGTTCTTTGTTTCCTATACCATTTTGACCTCTCCCTGTCTATTTAATGCCTAGCAATTATCCTGCTTCTTCCCTGTAACTTTTCCCTCCATTCTTCCCCTCCCCCTCCCCACTGAAAACCCTCCATGTGATGTCCATTTCTCTGATTCTCTTCCTGTTCTAGCTCTTTGCTTAGTTTCTGTTTTCATTGTTTTTCTTTTTCTTTTTTTTAGGTTCACTTGTTGATAGTTGTGAGTTTGTTGCATTTTACTGTTCACATTTTTGATCTTCCTTTTCTTAGATAAGTCCCTTTAACATTTCATATGGTGATGATGAACTCCTTTAACTTGACCTTATCTGGGAAGCACTTTATCTGCCCTTCCATTCTAAATGATGGCTTTGCTGGATAGAGTCACCTTGGATGTAGGTCCTTGCCTTTCATGACTTCAAATACTTCTTTCCAGCCTCTTCTTGCCTGAAAGGTTTCTTTTGAGAAATCTGCTGATAGCCTTATGGGCACTCCTTTGTAGGTAACTCTCTCCTTTCCTCTTGCTGTTTTTAAGATTCTCTCTTTGTCTTTAATCCTGGGTAATTTAATGATGATGTGCCTTGGTGTGTTCCTCTTTGGGTCCAACTTCTTTGGGAATCTCTGGACTTCCTGGACTTCCTGAAAGTCTATTTCCTTCACCAGATTGGGGAAGTTTTCCTTCATTATTTGTTCAAATAAGTTTTCGATTTCTTGCTGTTGTTCTTCACCTTCTGGCACCCCTATAATTTGGATATTGGAACATTTCAGGTTGATTTTCCTTTTCTTAGATAAGTCTCTTTATCATTTTTCGTAATAGTGGCTTGGTGATGATTCCTCAGCCTCTCTTCATTTTTTTGAGTTCTTGTCTCTTCATTCTGTTCTGATTGGATGTTTACTTCTTCCTTTTGTTTCAAATTGTTGCTTTGAGTCCTGGTTTCCCTCCTGTCACTGTTAGTTCCCTGAATGTTTTGCTTTATTTCATTCATTTTTTGACCAAGCTCAATCAGTTCTGTGAGCATTTTGATTACCAGGGCTTTAAATTCTCCATCAGATAGGTTGGCTGTATCCTCCTTACTTAGCTCTCTTTATGAGGTTTTGCACTGTTCTTTCATTTTGGGCTTATTTCTTTTGGGGGCCCCTGAGAAGTTGTAAGGGGGTGGGACCTTTGGTATTCACTGGGGCAGGGCAAATCTCCTTGCTGCGCTGCAGCACTGCCTGTGGGGGAGGGGTCAGAGAGGGAACAGTGCAGCTCACCTGCTTTCAAGGAACTCTCCTGTAAGAGTGGGGGTTTCTCCTTCTGGGGCAACCACTGTAGGCCACAGTCACCTCTGAGTCCCAGTTTCCCCGTAAGTCAGCCCCACCCCCATGGTCCATGGCTCACTGCAGTTTCTGTCCGTCTGCCACCTTACTGATCTGGTTGTTCTCTGTGTTTCTTTAATTCAGTGGTTGTCAGAGTTCCATGCAATTTGATTTTTCTGGAACTTCGGATTGTTTATTGATTTTAGATTGGTTGTTTTTCTCCTTTTAGTTGTGCAAGGAAGGGAAGGGTTTCTATCTATGCCTCCATCTTTGCTGGAACTCCAATCATAAGTTAATTGCTAATTTGTAGACCAGAATTTTTTTATTGGATAAAGCAGAATACAGATGCAGATTACCAGATCCAAATTTTTACAAGCTCTAATTTAATAGGGTCAGAATTGATTGTTTTACTGTTGCTGTAACCAGAAAAGACACCGGCGTTCGGGCTGCCTGTCATTACCAAATCCAATAAGCAATGACAGGAATTCAATCTTTTATGGGCTCTTTATTCAGATGGCTAGCAATCCGAGAAGATGGCGGGTTCATACCTTAACAAACCATCTTCCCGTCTCTTTCCTGGCCAGATCTTTTATAAGGGAGGTGGGGGAGGACAGACAAGGTGTGGTGAGGGCTTTGAGATGCAGAAGCTGCAACATTCCTGTTCTCTGGGCAGCTAGCTGTTCCCAAGGGGGCGAGGTTGGGGGAGTGGTTATCTGCTCTCCCTGAAACAAAGGTTCGGATGTCCCCAGGTGGTAATCTTCTATCAGTGCCCCAGGAGCCGGATGGGCCTTATCTGTAGTTTCTGAAACCAAAGCTTTAACATACACATTACTTGCTAGACTTATAACTTTTTCCTTAAGCTAAAATTTCCCAAATCTTGAGTCCCTTCTCATTGCTTCTTTTTAATCTCAGGAGTTTTTAAACATTGTAAGTTATTTTGTGAGGAGCTGTCGTGTAGGTATAAGAACCAAGGTAAAGCATTACTGTTTTTTTTTTTTAATAATTGGCTTTGATACACACTTGAGTTTTACTGGAGGAATCGTGCTTACTTAGTTGAAATTGTAAGCTTTATCACCAAGTTTTTTTCCCTTTAAGATTCAAAAGAAGGTTGTTAAGAACAGTAGCACCCTAGGCAAAATACTATCAAAGCAGATGTGTTTTTTCTTTGCATTGTTTCTTTGGGATGACTGTATCTCTTCTGACAATACTGTGTGAAGGGTGAAGTGCATAGATGTGACATACATACATCTGTTCATTCCTTAGCTGGTGAATACTGAGTATGACTCCTTCCTCCAGGACTTGGGTTTTGAGAACCTGACTTTTGAGGAGGCATCTGCCATGTTTAGGTGTGAATTACACTATTTCGTTGCTGTAGCTTCTTTCCTGCTGTTTTTCATATAACAGCACCCATTTGTAACAATAGAAATCATGGCATGGCCTTTTCCTGCTAAAACTTGCTGAGTAGATTCCCTTAGATAAACATCCAACTTTGTTACCCTTGGGCTGTGCAGCCCACATGGTCTGTTCCTGCCTGGGCCTCTAGCTTTCTTGGACAATACTCCAGTTACAGCTGCCCTGTTCTTAGTGTCCCCTCCATTCATGTCTATTCAGAGCATTTGCATCTGTTTGCCTGGTGAGGAAATCTCTTTTCCCAGATCTTTGCCTTGCTGGCTTTTTCTCATGGCTTTGAACTTAGCATCTACATCACCTCCTTAGAGTAGCCACCCCGTCTGTATCACGTTACCCAGGCTGATATATCACACTTAAAAGCATAACATAATTTTAATTCTGAATTTATTTTATATATTAGCATTTCTGTTGTCTGTCTCCCTCTGTAGAAATGGAAGTTCCAGTTTGCCTACCTTGTGTATTCATCTTGTTTGTCTGCAAGGGAGACCAGGTTCCCCAGTGCCTGGAGCGTCTGTATACAGTCATAAATACTCCTTGAATAAAATAAAAGGAAACACAAACAATGTACATATATACCTGGAATATTTTAGAAGGGAAATGGGAGAATTAATTTAGGCCATCCAAATGTATTATTACTTCTGGCCACGGTCAGCCCGCTCTATTATAAAACATCTGCCTCATTAGAAACTCCATCTGGAACGACTCCCCTTTTCTTTTTAAATTTGCTTTTAAAATAATTCAGATGTAACTGAAGTGCTTATTGAAGCCCCTTCATTCATCAGGTTAACACAAGTTAAATGCTTAAAGCAGTCATTCCCAAACTGTTTTGCTCAGTATTAATCTTGATGAAATTTCATGAAAAAGAGTGTGCTGCCAAAAAAGTTGGTGAAATACAGTAGTATTATAGTCCTTTAGTAGATGCTATTAGCATATTAAATAATTTTCAAATTTCCTCAGTGATCAAACCTCTGTTACTTGTTTTCCAAAATTTGCATTATTTGGCCACAGAATCTCCCATATCCCCGTGTATTTTGTTTTCTTCCAAACTCCTGTTAATGTTGTGTGGACTAACTATATTTTCTCAGTGTGCCTTCTACTTTTTGCAAGCCATGGCTGAAATACACAGTGGTGATATCTACATGATCTTGGGAGGGAATTTAGAGCCCTGACAAGATGCACATAGAATGAGACTGTCCCAAGGCCTTCGGCTGCCTGACTGTCCACCCAGGACCCTGAGAACTAAGGGCATCAGTTTGTCTAGGAACATTGGTTGAGGAGCTATGCACACTTATGGATAATGACCTATAGAATTTGTGCCTTCTTTCACATTAGTGTATCTAGAAGACTGAATCTGTCTATTTTTGAGATCTCATCTATGAACTGAGAATTGCATTATTTAGAGATTTCTAGGCTTTGAATGCTGCAGTAACTTGGTGCCCCTATAAGAAAACTTGGCAATTTATGCCTGCCTAATGGTCAGGTTATCAAAGATTTGGTAGCGTTTCTAAACTCAATTTCCAATTGTAGGAAAATGTACATTGCAATAGTCATCCAATGTGGGAGATTCAGTGTTATACCAGATTGAATGACTAGCATCCCACACACTGAATATTCTTTTCTCTTAGACTCCTGTTTTGGCATAAGTTAATCCAAAAGTAAGGCTTCTTATTGTGAAACATTAAGCTAAGGTGTTTTATATAAAATGTGTTGAATTATTTTATTCTCCAGGTGGCATAGTTTAAATAAGATAGAAGTGCAAATCTAATCAACCACAAGGCTATGTCTATTTTATACTGTATAGCTTCTTTAAAAAAGACTGATTCATATGCTACAGTAATTCATTTAATCTCAACAAGCCTTTGCATAATTTTATATTTCTGTACTGTACTATTTTTGCCAAGAATCTGTTCATATAAATCACTTTTTCCCTGCTAGACTGATTTCAGAAAATTTTTGAAAAGCAACTAGTCTCTTAACCCTTTAAACATAATAGTTTTTCTTTTCCTTTTTTACATTACTAATTAAATTACCTAGAATTAAGTTTTTTGAGATGAGTTTCCACGTATTTCTGTCATGTATAGATTTTTCTAGTGTTTGAGCAACCACTTTGCAGGGTTTTGGTAACCTAAGTGCCAAATCACTTGTGTATAATCTATGGCTAAGGCTGTGCTGTGACCATCTAAGTTGGAATGAAGTGTGGTGCCACTCATTCCTAGATCTAGCCAGAGAGGGAAGGATCCACTGATTCCTGCCTTTCCACTCCTTTAGCTTGTCTCACTGAAGTCCCTGTATTCTTCCTTTTCCATGCTATGCCAGAGGATCTAAAAGCTAGCCCTTATGTTTGTTTTCCAGCCTTTGTTTCAGAATAGCTAATGATATAATTGTCATGGTATGATCTTCAAAGATTTGGTGGAGTTTAAAATCCACTCCCCAACTGTTGGAAATTTTGTACCAGCTTTTGTGGACTTGGGACAATGGAACACATACAACAAGATGTATAACACCATGTGGGTGGTGCTGTAAGAAACACTTTGGATGTTTATTCATCTTTTTATCTGTGGTGTAAGCTCAACTATAATACTAACATTGAGGTAGATCCCAGTACTCTCTCTGTTTTTCACATGGAGACGGAGGACACACAGAAGTTAAGTGATCTCTTCAAGGTCACACGGTGATCGAGCCAGGTTTCAAACCCAGGCATTGTGGTTACAGAGTTCACATACTTAACCATTGTATTATCTCATCTCAGTTGAATGACTTAATGATAAATTGGAAGGGACACAGTATCAAGCTGTGTTATATTGAAATTTTATTGAAAGGGTTTTCTTTCCTTTTTTCTTTTTTTAAGGAGAATGAAAAACTGAGTTCTTTGACTCAAATCCTGGGCCTTGAGATTTTAAAATAAAGTATGGAGATTCGAGCTGTGGTTTTCATTAGTGCCATGATTTTCATAGTGATAATTTATTTAACAGATTTTGATTGAGCACCTAGTATGTGCCAGGCGTTGTCTTAGTGCAGATTCAGCAAAGAACAAAAATGGGAAAATTCCTTCTCTCAGGTAGCCTACACTCTAGTGGGCAGTACTGATTGATCTTCTTAACCAGGTATGCAGTAAATTCCCTACCCAAAGACTGTGTAACTATGACTGTACTCAGGTGATTCAGAACAATCAGAGTCTAGTGCCTAAAGGACCGTCCTCAGGACTGCTGAAGGATAACTTGTGCAAGTCATTCTGGCAAGAACCTCCAAGATGAGACAGAATCACTCAGACATCTCCATTGTGGTGGCGAGTTTTTTTGTTGCTATGGTAACTGCTTTTCTTAGCATCCCTCTCCACCACTACATCATAATTTTGACAGGAAAATGTGAGTTTATGTATAAACACATGTGCTTTTATAAAGCCTGGTTGTGGTAGAAGAAGCTCTAATTTATGTATTGTCTTTTTTAAGATCCATAGTGTTCAGACTAATTAAAGCTATCTGTACAGGCTTATTCTTGTCAGTGCTTTGTTTAGAGTATCCAAATTGCTTTGTTTGCAATGATGGTATGTCTGCAAGTGATGACATTTTAATATATATATATATATGTTCATAGGTACACCTAGCAAATTCTCATTTTTTCTAATCCAAAACACTAATTTTCACACAAAGTTCTCTGACACACCGCAGCTCACTGAAGACGAAATACTCAAAGCTCTACTGAGGCCCTTCTATGTAATTAAGATTTTATTACTCTCACTTTAGCTCAAGTTTTCCACCAAGACTGTGATTATGATGTGCATTTTAGATATCTGGTTTACTAATTTTGTCATTTTTTGTTGTTGTTGCTAACTTCTAACGTTAGTGAGAAATCACTGCTTAAAGAGGAAGTAGGTGTCAGAGAGGCATCAGTTCCAGTTCATTATGTGTGATGGCTGAAGTGACTGGGTGTGTCACAAATACAGCATCTATAGAATCCGGGCCCCTGTGTAACACTGGTTTGAAATGCATACAGGGGTCCTGAAACTTTGAGGACTGCTGTTCCAGGGCTTTCCACAGCCAGAGGGGTCAGGGTATGCCCCTGCTGTGCTTTCTGCCCCTGCAGATTCTCAGCTTTCTTTCAGAGCCACCTTAGGGTGTGGGAACACCAGGTACTGGACATTCTGCACAAAAGGTCTGGTATTCAGGTTTTTGGAGATGTAGTTCTTCATTACACATATACACATACACACAGACATGCACAGTCTTCCTTTCCATGGTGCAGTCTTAGTGCTGTAGGGGGTTTCACCACTAGCCATACTCTAGCCTATCCCGGTCCTTTTCTCAGTACATCTAGGCTTTGGTGATTGTTAATCCCTACTCCAAACTCTAAGCTAGTTTTTTGCCTGGGCATCCCTGACATTCTTTTCTGATTCATGACCACAGTCAACCTCTGTCAATCGGGGATGTCCTAATAGTCGTCATTCCTGTTCAGGGGTCTTGGGGCTCCAAATTCTTATTTACAGCCTTCCTCAAGAATAATGACTACCTGCTTTCAGTATCCATAAAGTCAAAGATATCATTCCACCTCCTCACCCCCAGGACCCAATTCTAGATGCAGCAGTGTCAGGAAACTCACATGGTGACACTGTTGTTCTTTTCCAGAAATGTGGCCATCTGGAGGGCTGAATTGTGTTTGCTCATGTGAGACTTCTGCTAACATTTAATTTATTAAGTATTTCTAGAGGCTTTTAATATCATGTTAATGTTTTAGCATTTAGATAAAATCTAGTCTTTATTATCCAAGACTTTAACATTCAGGTAGAAAAAGGTGAGCCTAAAGTAATTTGTTGTATTTGCTCACCTCCTCAACTGTTTCCAAGAGCGTTCACATTCAGTACATCATTTAATCTTTAAAAACCTAAAACAACAACAAAAAACTAGGTGAGGTAGACAATGTTGAGTAAACCTTGGTGAGAGTACTTGTACCACGATTTACTAAATTGAGTTTCCTAATCTGCAAAATGGTAATACCCCACCTGCCTCCATTACACAAATTGGTTGATGAGTTCTTAACTTGTGGGAAATACTCTCATGTGCAGTAACACAGGAGAAGACTGTGAGGGAGCCAGTGACCAAAAGTAGGGAAGTTTTAGGAGGAAGATGGAGGATAGTCAGTAAAGGCTTCACCATGGAGGGGAGGAGGCAATGGTAGGAGGGCATTGCAGGGAAAAGAAACAGCATTCCAGAGTTGAGAAACACTATGTAAGTAGGAAGTTAAGTGGTTTAGTATGCTTCCAGCATGTTTTTCCCCCCACAAGTCTCTTCAGTAATTATCAAGTTTTTGTAAGCCCAGTTCCTTAAAATATGCATAAGAAAATCATGGAGCTAGTGTGCCATGATTTAATTCGATGAGTGGCCATTGCTACATTGTTTAGAAAACATCAATAGAAAGTGAATCATTTTGAGTAAATTAATGTTTTTTCTTCTATATTTCTGTGCATGGAACCACCTTCCTCATCACTCAGAGGTCTCTGTTTGCCTCCAGAGATGAGGATTCTTAGAGCAGAAAGGAAGAATCAGTGTTCAACTTTTGACCAAAGTAACATTTTCTGAATCCCTTAAGCCTCCATGACCATTATCAAGAACTAGGGCTAGTGGACTTGAGTGTCAGGTTCAGTATAATTAGAGTGACCCTACTTGCCACTTTATCTAGGATGGGAGGCTCTGTTCATGCATGCTGTCCTGGCCTATTATCAATAGCACCCCCTTCACTCTCAGATGTTTTCTGGTTCAGATGATGAATTACAGGGAAATCTCTGCCACAAAGAATGTGGAATGAGAAGGAGCTGAGCCCTCAGGTCCCAGTGCATATGGGAAAGGAGAGGGCAGTCGATATATTTATTCTTTACTTTCTCTCCAAAGTCAGAATTCCAATGTTTGTGTTTTGGAGTGCAGGTGGATATCTTAGCTAAAAGTGGTGATAGTATTTTTGGTCTCACTGTCCTTGGAACCCCAGGAAGACTACAGTGTAGGGTCACCTCATGGAGACAGGTTGGCAGCAACATGATAAGAACAGTATGGTGGGTTTAGGCAGAGAAAGCCTGAGAGATCCTGTCAGTCTTGAGCATCCCAGGCTCCCACCTGATGTGAAAGGCAAGTTGACATGTTATTTGGGGGTATGTTTAGAAAACCAGAGGATTTGTTACAGGGGGGAGACTTAGGGAACATGAGATAACAGCCTGGAGGGTAAAGCCTAAGTAGGCTGGACAGGGGTTGTCTGGGAGGTGGGACTAAGACCCAGACAGTTCACCAGAATTTGGAAGAGTTCAGGTAGGATGGAGTTGGGAAAGGAGGACACAGGGCTCTGTCTGTGCTTGAAGAACAGAGCTGAGTCACCTGGGGCTGAATTCAATGTCCAGCCGTGGGTAAACCTGGGGAGGTAAGATGCTTCAGGGAGAGAGCAGGGGACCCAGAGCCTAGCACAGGGCCCTACGCCTCACTGTCACAAGATCGTGTAAGCCTGCCCTGCACCAGGCTGTCTCTCTGAGCATTAGAAGGCATCAGAGGGCGATGGAGAGCATGCAGTTTGCATTCTCATCAATGAGATGGATTTGTTCTTTGAAAATGTATCCCTGTGCCAGGCACTGCTCTGCATCCTGGAGACACATCAGTTAAAAAAAAAAAGTGGGAAGAATCTCTGCCTTTGTGGGAGTTACATTTTATGGCTTTACTCAAGGACCTCATTCAGATCATAAGAAATTGAAATACTGTTAACGATAAGTTAATGCCACTCAGCCATGGGGTGGGGGAGGGAAAAGGAGAACTCTTAAGGAAGACTAAATAATTAAAGGAAATTAAGAAGCTGCATTTAGTCTTGCTGTCTGAATAGAAACATTTAAAAATTCAACACTAAAATCATAAAATTAACCAAAAACTAAATATGTAAAAAGAAGGGATTGAGCAGGCAAATTATGGTATATCTTCAGTAAAATACTATGTATTAACAGTGATGTCATAGATTAATACTAATTGGAATAGAACAGCATTCACAATGTGTAATGTTAGTTATAAAAAGCTAGTTATAAAGTAGAACAAAATATTCCATTGCTTATTAAAATATTTAATGTATATTAACTATAGTATGTTTTACAAAAGTGGAACTGTATATAGTAAGTCCAGATATGCGTATATATTTATACATTGCATGTGTTTTATATAATTATATAATCCACACGTACCTTATATGCAGTCTGAACAAATCCATAGCAATGTGTTTATACAGATTAGCTTCATATGGATACACTACTCTTTGTGGATCTCCTTGTATTTAGCTGTCTTCTGATGTTTCTCTTTTGAATATATAATGCTTTGCTTTAAAGTTATTTTTCAGAGGATTTCTAAAGAACATTTTTAGCATCCAGCAGTTGAGGGCATTTGCATTGTGTTCTTTCTTTGTAGGGCTGTGTGCTGCTGGGTGGGCATTCAGGAAGGGAGCACAGAGCCAGGGCGGAGGAGCAGAGAGAGGGCAGGGGGAGTGGATCAACACTATCTCTTAGGGGATTGTGGGAGGAAGGAAGGAGAAACAAACAAGGGAAGGAAAATACTGTGGCTCAGTCTGAAAGAACAGGTGGAGGTCTGTGAAGGATGCCTAGTGATATCTGACCTGGGAAACATGAATCCTGGAATGACCGATATGTTGTTTCTGGGAGAGTCATGTAAAAAAGATTTCAGCCCTGGTTAGTGTAGTTCACTGGATTGAGTACCAGCTGCGAACCAAAGGGTTGCTGGTTTGATTCCCAATCAGGGCACGTGCCTGGGTTGCAGGACAGGTCCCCAGTAGGGGTTGCAAGAGGCAACCGTACATTGATGTTTCTCTCCCTCTCTTTCTCCTTCCCTTCCCCTCTCTTTAAAAATAAAAAATAATAACTTTAAAAACAAAGATTTCACTTTTTATGGTGTCCTTCTTAGAGCTATGTTAATTTCCAGGTTCATCTACCATGTTTATATGTGAATCTCATAACAGTTTGACCTCAGTATGTGCACAGAAATCTGTATCTTTGATCAACAGGCCACTTTGACTGTTTGTACCAGAGTTATGAGAACTGTACCAGAGTTATGAGAACGTGAAGAAGTGTGAAGTCAAGGCTCATTACTAGTGCCCAATGCTTTGCAGAGAGAAGTGTGATAGAAGTGATGTGAAACAATAAAGCAGATACTTAGCATTGCAGCTGATCAAAGGTTGGTTCATCCTCCCTCCTTCTGGATGCGTGTACTGTGAAGAGAATTGTATCAGGTTCTCAGTGTGATCCTTTTTCCCACCATTTCAGGAAGCTACAGTGCTCCTGGCAACGCTGTAGAGCTTTCCTCTGTTGTTTGAATGACTGCTCACAGCATTCTTAAAAGGAAAGTCTGCATTGACCAAATTCATGTCACATATCAGACAACACAGATGTATGAGTTATATTTCATTGTGACCTCCTGAAAAACACCTTGATGAGGTGTTTAAATTAATATACCAATCAATTCATAGTTCTGTGTGGAGGTATGGAGGTGGGGAGACCTGTGTGTGGAAGGTGTTGTTATGCAGTGTTCATAAACCCCTCCAGAATAGTGTCTTGTCCACTGGGTTAGACAGAATCTACTGCTATAGCAGCCACTTAAAAAAATTCTTTCTTACATTGTTTCCTTTTGGTGACTGCCTTCCACTATTGCATGATAGTGTATGTGGAGCTGGAGCTGACTCAGCCCAGGGGTGGATATGTGATCATGCTCTGCCAATTAGTGTAGTGCTCCATCCCCATAGCCACTGCGATTAGTTGAGTCAGCGTGTGACCCAAGCTGGCCAGTCAGAATCAATACAAAGAGTTTTTGCCAGACCTGTCCAAGAAGGGATTTCTGAGATTGAAAGTTGTTACTTGAAGCTGTGTGCAGCCACATTGCTACCATATTGGGAGCTCTTACCTGAGAATGAAGCCAAGCAAAAATAAGACATGTAGAGAAAATGTGAGACAGAGCACAACTGACATTTGGGCCTGTATAATTCTTCATTGTAGGGGAGTGTCTTATGCAATGTAGGATGCTTAACATTCCTGCCTCTACCCACTAGATGCCCATAGCACCATCCCCATGGCACCAGACCTGACAACGAAACATGTTTCCAGGCATTGCCAGATGGCTTTTGATGGACAACATGGTCTCTAGTTGAAAACTACTGGTTGAAACAACCAGATCTCATTGGATTTGAAGATAACTCTTTAACTTCTTAGTCATTTGTACTATATTAATTTTCTGTTGCTTCTATCTGTGTGATCCTCCTTCTGTCGTCATATCTGTGACTAAAGTATGGAAAGGTTCTCCTCATTTAAGGATTTATGTGATTAGATCAGCCCATCCACATAATCCAGAATCATCTCACCATCTTGAGGTCCTCTGCAAAGTCCCTTTCACCATGTAAAGTGATATTCACAAACTTGGAGAGTAGACCTTTAGGAGCCATTATCCTGCCTGACATATATACTGAGTTTATGTTTCCTTGAACTAGTTTGGCTTGACTTTCAGTTACTGCGACTAAGAGTTACCAATGAAATGTCTGAGACCTAGTATTTGAAACCTCTTTCTCAATCAGGTTGCAGTTTTTAGAATCAGATTTTTTTTTACCTCCCTGCTCCCTCCCCTCTGCCTCCACCCTTGTCCCTGCCAGAAAGACTGGTACACAGTGTCCCTCCATGTGGACTCATTGCATGTGGGTTTATTCTTTCCATTTGTTTTGGGTCCCTGGAGGAGAATTATTAGAAGTTCTACTCCATGAATTGTTAGGCAGGGCTCTGAGAGAGAGAATGCAGAGAAAGGAAGTAAACATTCCCTGCAAAGATAAGCAATTAGGTGATTTTAAAGAGCTGGGGATTTCAGAGTCAGGTAGCAAGGAACAACTGCAGTTCCCCACTGTTCCTACCACTCTGTGAAATAAGGTAGTCTGTTTCTGTGTTGGCCTAATTGCTTCTCTTTTGTCCTTTTGTTTTCTGTGCATTGCACATTGAGGCAGGTGGCTGATAAATCAATCCCGGGTGGAGAAGAATTTATTATTTTTACTATCCTTCTCAGATCAGTTTCTCAAGGTTAAGTATTCTGTGTTTCTGCCTTGTGTGTCCTGGAGACTGGGTTTTCTAACAGGGAGATGGCACTAATTCCTTTGGGATTATAGTTCACTGGTCTATAGCATATCTGGCTATTTCTGCTATGCCTTTCGTGCCCTCAGAAACCCTCCCATATCTCAGGCTGGTCCTGCCTGTGACCCTGCCTCACTGCTGGGTAGACAATGTCTGTTCCAATAGCACTGAAAGTAAGGACCAGAGGACACCTTTAATTTAAAACAGTCCAGGGGAGCCTGAATGGTTCCGTTCAGCAGATGCTCTCTTGGAACATGATTTTTTGTTTTTGCAGGCACCAGAGGACAGAGACCTGAGTCTCACATACGTTTAATTGGAATGTGGAACTTTTTGAAAACTGTACTCTCACAAACTGCTTCCAGCACCTCTGGTTGCCTAAAGGACATCTCGGCCGATGGGAGTTGCTCTGGCTTTAGTTTACACAATTTATAAATCCAAGCCAGAACAAATTCAACAACCTAAGCTTTCCCTGTTTTTTTTTTTTTTTTTTTTTTTTACTTAAGCAACACAAAGTCTTGGTTATAAAATGGAGTGTTTGCCTCTAATAAGCGCACATAAATATTTCATTAATTCAGTTATCTTTGATGTGATATAATTTCACAGCATGGTTAGTGCCTGGGACAAGTGATAAATCTGCTTCCTTTCTTCAGATGATTTCTTTTTTAAACAGATAAAACGTGTGTCTGAGACTGTGGTGCATGTATGTACAAGTCTCTTTGTACCTGCCATTTCTTTCCCTGGACTAGCCCTGTGACCCTAGGAGTAAGTGGCAACAAGAGAGGAGAGTGGTGCTGCTTTTTGCTGTCAAGATGAAATAGACAAATGCTGGTCCAACTGGAATTTCCAAACTCTCAGCCTTACACTTAATTAAAAGTGCATTTCAAATTCTGAGCTTTTGCCATGTATAACAAGAGTTAGCAAGTTCCACTTACACCTTTGCTCTTAACAAAAACTGGCCAGGAGAGAAGAAGAAAATTGTACAAGGGGATCAAGAAATCCTTCATGACCTGCTAAAAATTATACCTGCTGTCTGTGCACTTTTTACTTTTACTTGGGTTACATAATATCATCTGATTAAAGTGATATGTCCTTGACAAAATGCCTTTTGCAAAGCATTGCTGATTAAAACTTACTTGTTTCAGATCATTTTTCTTTTTAGGTAAGTTTCCATTTTGAGAGCAAATCTATGCTCTATACCATATTTGCAAATTTGCCAATCTCTTTGTTTTTATGATTCTTTGACTCTTCTTCCCCTCCATCCCTTTCTCTGTCTCATCATCTTTTATCTTGTTCACCATCCTATGTGCTGCTTCTAAAGCTGTGTCTGTGGTCACAGCTCTTTCTGGCTTTGTGGGAAAATAAAACATCATTAATATCTATAATCTCCAATGGTGAGGAACAAAAGAAACTTCTAGGCTCAGTGTAATCGTGAACAGAAATTTGGGATGATTTAGATTGGTATTGTGTGGCGTACTTCATGATGATGATACCTACAAACTGTCATTAAAAGAGATTACTGTCAGAGAGGAAGTGATTTGAGACTTAACTGTGGAAAACTAAGTTAAGGCTCATTGGTGATTCTTGAGGGACTCTATTAGGATCTGGGATTTTATTCTACTGACAAGCTAATGTTTGCCTATCATTGTTTTATGCATGCTGACAAGAAACCATTAGACTCTTGGGTCAGAGATAGAGGGCTTGATCACCCCCAGTACAGAAAGCAGAATGAGCATCCTTTTGTGTCTGCTTTCAAGCTCCCCAAATCCCAAGGGGGTTGATGCAAAGGGGCCCTGGTGGGTATTGTACACACTGGGTTTGCTTCTAATCCAAGGAACCATGAGCTTGGGGAACCCACTTATTTTTATGGCAACCCTGCTCTTGGCTGTGGAGAGAACCTTGACCTTATCCCTCAAGATCGCTCACTGCTGATACAGTTTTGTGTGATAGTCCAGGCAAAGAGTAGTCAGGGCTTAGCATTCTTAATGGGGACAGTAGGAGTTCAGGGCCCATGGTGGATTGCTACGCCCAAGAGTCCCCCAAGTTACTTTCATATGTTATATCAGTAACACCACCTGCCATTTACTGCACATCACTGCACACCAAGAACAGTGCACTTGCTCTGCATGGGTTAACTTGCAACAACCCAGTGTAGAAGTATGCCACTTTATAGGTAGGCTAACTAGGACCTGTAGAGTGTAAACACTATTGCCTCTTCTGACCAGGGCCCTAAAATGAGACTGTTTCTATTATTTTCTGCTTTTAGCCCTTTGTATATCTCTTTCCTTCCTCCTATCTTGATGTGTCCTGTTATTTAAATGTCCTCCTTTGTCTTTGCCACTGAAGTGAAAGCTCTTCAAAGGCGAGGACTTTATTTTGTTTACCTTTGCTTTTCCTACAGCTAGATTAGTACCTGGTGGTATGTGGGAGGCATGGGGTACATATTTTGAGACTGTGTCTTTTTTGAACCTGAGGGTTTTCTCAGTGTTTAGCAAAGTGCCTGTGACCTAGTAGATGCATGAAAAAAATTCTTGAATGAATATATAAATGAATGAATGGGTTTGCCCTAATACTGAGTAATGGAGTCAGGACTTGAACTGAGGTCTGTCTGGCTCTGAAGCCTTGTTCTTAACTATTATTAATCTCTGCCTTCTTTGATTAGTAGTGACATCAGCCCTGTGCTCAAACATCCATGGGGCTTAGGATTTTGTATGGATTGTTTTCGTAGTTCCTATAAGGCAGGCAGTTAACATTATTTTTGAAGCAGTTAGAAATGAAAGAGATTCATTTATTTTTGTGTTTTTAATCTCTGCAGCTTGATAGGGAGAAAACAGTGCCCCCCCACAAAAAAAAAACCCCAATGAGTACCTCTCAGAATAAAAAATAACCATTTTCCTTAAATACTAGTCTCTCTCTCTAGCTCCCTGTGGGTGACGGCATAGAAGGTTTGACCAAGAGTGATGAGTTTCTTCCTAGGCTAGTTTCCATGGTGATGGTTGCAGCTTTAATAGAGCTGGTGTGGCAGGGAGAGGAAGTGTGAGACAGGGTGATGATGTTGCATTACCAAGTAATGAAACCCTTTATGACCACAAACAGTAGGGTTTGCAGCCAATAACAGTGGACAGAAAGTGGCTCGTGGGTGGAAGGAATGGGTCCTGAAAAAACTGTTTTTGTCTGTGATGCTTTCTCTCCTCATTGCATTTTTGAGAGGGTTGCCTATATTAGGGGCCAAGAGTTGATAGTAGGATTAATTCTGTGACTTTGACTTTCTTGAATGCATGTTTAGTTGGGGAATCTACCAGTGACAGAATGGAGGTAGAATGACATTCACCTGCTGAGGTTCCCAGGGACAGCCGAAAGCACTTTTGGACAAAATTTGTAGAAATATCCCAGAAAGAATTTCATTGAACAGATATTGTTAGAGTGCTGTTTAAGTAATATATTGCTACATAATAAACCATCCTAAAACATGTGGCTTACAGCAACAATTTTATTATTATCTCTGCTGATTCAGGGGCAGTTAGTTTTTGCTTCTGGTCTCTTATGTGGTTGTACTTCAGAGGGTCACTGGGGCTGCGGGGTCATCCTGCGGGACCGCTGATTCACACCTGTGGTGTTGGTGCTGCTGTTTGCACCGTTGGCCAGAGTATGTGCTCGCAGCCTCGCCACGTGGCCTGAGTTCCTCACTGCATTGTGGCTGGGTTTCAGCAGTGAGGGTCCAGGAGAGAGGAACTGGAAGTCTCTGTGCTCTCAGCCTGGAAACGGGCACAGCTCACATTGCAGGGGAGACAACATAGATCCTACTTTTCAGTGGAGAAAGCTCCAAAGGCTTTTTAGGTTGTGTTTTTAAACCACCACAAGTTCCAACTATGTGCTGGACACTTTGAAGACACACCCTCTTTCTGTCCTCATGTAGTTTGTAGTCTGAGAGATAGACTTTAATCTAAAAACATAAAAATAGAAGGTAAATTGCAGTATGGCAAGGGCCCTGTTAGGGCCATAGTCTTAGAGCCTAAAATATGGAGACCAAATTAGTTTGCTCAGGTTGCCCTAACAAAATACTACAGACTGGGGATCTAAAGCAACAGAAATGTATTTTCTCACAATTCTGGAGGCTGGCAGTCCAGGATCACTGGTCAGCAGGTTTGGTTTCTTCTGAGGCCTCTCTCCTTGGCTTGCAAGTTCTGCCTTCTCATGTGTCCTCACCTGGTCTGTATTCTATGCATACAGATCTGTGTTCTGATCTCCTTTTTTAAATAAGAACATCAGTCTTATTGGCTTATGGCTCATTCATATGGCCTCATTTTATCTTGATTACTGATGTGGATCCTGGCCGGCAGGATCTGTGTGTTGTGCCTGTGAGAGACAAAGTCACAGGACTGCTGAAGTCCTGTGGGGGAAAAGGGACAGCATGGCTGCTCTCTAAGTGAGAGAGGGCCCCAGCCCCTGCCTGGACAGGCTTTTGTTGCTTTTCTGGGTACATTACATTGAGGATGGTCCTCATTTACTATGCACAGGTTCGCTGTAGGTGACTACCTTTTACAGATAACAAGGGAAAGAATGTTGCTAATTACTTCAAAGAGAAGGATGTTATAGATCAAGGAGAAAAGTGGTTGAACTGGTTTTCTCTTTTTCCCACTACCAATAACTCACTTGGCAACCTCACTGTTTACCAAAGCTCTAATTAGAAAAAACAAGTGACTGATCATTTCTCCCCAAATTTATTTTTAAAAAGGTAAAACTTTTTTGGATAATGGCAAAACGGCATCTCTCAGCCAGTCTCTCTTTAGCCCACCTATGGCTGGGCTCTCCCCATCCTTGCCCCTCCCCGCAAGTGAGCAACCATGGCTGCCCCTCCGAGCACATCCTCTCTCCCTACAGGGACAGAGAGCTTTGCCCACACTGCTCACTTGTAGTTGTAAGGGGCCAGAGGATTTGTAATGTCAACAAAAGTGGGCCTTCCTCCCCTTGTGGCCTTCATTACCTCCTCTTCATTGGCTTTGTTCATTTCTAAACTATTTCCACATTTAATTGAGGTTGATTTTTTTAAAGGGGGGAAACGAGGTTGAATCTCATCTGTAAATGGTTGAAGCAATGTTGAACCTCAGAAAGTTTGGGTTGGGGAGAGGCAATGATTTTGTCAAGGCTGCTTCTAAATATTATTTTTCAACTTAGAGAAAGTGGGTTACATTTATAGGTTTGATTATTTTGGTAAATAGCACATATATAGAATTATACCCTATTTCATGCTCCTTGATAATGAAATGCTTTTTAAATATGTATCAATTGATGGTCTGTCAAATGATGCTTAACTCTTTATACCTATTTGGTTGTATATTCTTCACACAGTCACCGCCCCAGATCGGATTGGCATGACCATAACCTTGGGTCTTAGCAAACCTTCTAATTGTCAATATTTTATTGACTTGCTTTTCTCTGGTTCAGCAATTGATGTAGTTTAAAGGCTTTACTGAGAAAGAAGCTTGAGAGGGAAGTTTGAAACCCCTGGATGGTGAAATATCTTTTTATCTTTGTGGCTTAATAACTCTCTCTTCTCCAGGGATTCTTTGCCATCTTGATTGTCTATTTTGATTATGTCCAAAGTGACTCTGTGTGGCATAGCATTAACCCTGCAGCATATGAGTAATGAAATATTTATATAATTTGGAAGTGTGAAATGGCAGGTTTAGTTTGAAAGTTCTACCTTAGTGGCCCTGCTAGTCAACAGTGGAGAAAAGTTTCCTACATCTAAGGTTCAGTCAAACTGTGAGGGGTAGAAATTCCTGCACCATATATAGTAACTGCAGCAAATACACTCATGTTTGACGAGTGAGCTGTCATCTTCCAGAATCCTTCGCCAGGTCTTCAGTTTATTGTACTGCTGTGCTGAGCCAGTGGTGCACTTGAAATGATGAATAAAACCCATAAGTGATTTTGGAGTGTAAATTTTTTGTTAATGCCATGCAAAGATGGAGTTATAAGGATTGGATTTAAGGAAAATCGAGCATCCCAAGTCAAAGCCATCAGTGTCTTCCTGTTGAAATTATAATAAAATGCAGATACTTATTACCATGGCCAATAGGCCCTGTGGTATCTGGCCTCTTCTTGCTTTTCAGCCCCATCTCATGCTACTCTGACACTAGCCATCATCACACTATAGTCAACAGAAAGGTATGGTGCTCTCGGACTGACTTTGTCTCAGGATCCTTGCCTTTCCGTTACCTATGTCTTAAATCCCTGCCGTCTCCCCCATGCCTGGATCCTCCTCATCTTTCACTCCACTTAAGGTTGTATCAGCCTGGACACCTGCTGACACCCCAGGTTCCCCTCTGCCTGTATCACATGGCTGATTCTATCCTAGCTGACACTGCTTTCTGGCTCCTGGAAACAGGGGGACTTGGCTCATTTTTGACAGTTTCCCCATTTGTAGTGCTCTGCTTGTCACATGGAAAGAGCTCAGTGCACGTTTGTTGAATCAGCGAAGAGAGCCTGGAGAAGCTGAGGAAAGACAAAGGTTCTAATATGGCTCCTTGTCCCTTCTGGAACAAGGTGCTAAAAGCATTCCAGCCAGGCTTTAAAAATTCTGCTTGGATTTTGCTCTTTCATGTCAACAGTTGCCATGGTTTTGCTATTTCAGAGCTTTTCTCTTTAAAAAAAAAACAAATTTTGTGCTTTCAGACAGAGGCATCAATTTGATATAAAGTTAACATTATTTTGTTTTAAAATCCATCCACAAAGCAAAGTGAATGTTAAACTTGCCTGTGTATCATGTTGTACCAATGAACTTTCCAAAATAACATAACAGAAGTGCTACTATTTTCATTACATCTATTAGAAAAAAATACTTGGAGAACTTAGTTTGGTTCTACTGAACTCTTTAGACCTATCGTTTATAAGCATGATTCTAGTTTGTAGTTTTGGAGAAGAATTTGTTACCTCATGGACTTGGGATACATTTTATGCTAAAACTACAATTCAGGTAGGAACATGCTGCAGTAAGGAAATAATCTCTTCACCATGAGATTTCCTTTGTTGATTAATAAGAATATCAGTGCTAGCTTCCCATTAGATTCCTTACTGAAAAGACAGTAGCCCCAAACTTATCCGTTAGCCCTGTGTGAACAAGAAAATAGGGTGTGAAGATGTCTAAAAGCTATTATTCAAAGCCCTGAATTGGAGGTTCTGCGACTGAATGTGGTAGTCACAGGCTGCCCATGTAACAAAGAAGCATCACTGTCAAGGTTGTTTAGATGGACTTAGCACCTTGCACAATTGCTGTTTTAAAAATTGAAGTTCATATAACACAAAATTAACCATTTTAAAGTGTATGCATATAAGTGCTTTTTAAAGGATTAGGTATATAGTTGGTATTGGTCCTTTTAGGGGTTTTCAAGACACATACTCTCTCTCTTTAAATGGAATTTTAGTAAATTTCTGAAGTACCACATAGCTGGCTTTGGTATGCCATTGAATGCTAGCTAGCTGCTTTGTGAAATTTCACAGAGCAGAAAAAATGCTCACTTAAGCTAACATATTCTAAAAACATTAAAGTACTTAAAATAACAATTTATTATCCAAACATAAACTTAGAAATCATATTCTCTTACTTCAAGTAGACCTTGATAAGAACATAGCTTGACTTAATACCATGAGGATGAGAACTTTTGTAAGATCTGAAATTCTCTGCTTCAGTGTCCTACCCAATATTTGAGTGAAAGTAATGTGAGATGAATTGTGACTGATCCTTAACCTCAGCAAAGGTCTCCAAAAATTTAGCCAGGCAGAGACATTTTTAATTGAGTGGGGATTTGGGAGGGCCCCTGAGGAATCTGTGCAACAGTGGAAAGCCGCATTTTGAGTTTAGAAGGAAAGTAATAGGAATTATTGGGAAGGGCAGGTAAATACAAGAAAGAGCTCACAGTGCAGACCTCCTGCAGAGTGGAATGAGATGGGGTCTAGTACATGACTAACACTGAGGAGAAATAGTCTCACTCTAGAGAAGCATCTCTACAGAGTATGTTAACTCTGTAATACTACTTGCAGAATTAAAAATGAATCTAAAATATGAATCATTATGTGGTCAGAAATTCAGAAAGTACTGGTTGGTGAGTACTGATCAGAAAGTACTGGTGCACAGAATTCTCAGGAACTGATTAAAATAACTACTGAAAAAAAGAAAATGGACCTACAATAGCATCTCTAAATTTACAAACTGCATAAGCTCCATTGACTTCATTTGTCAAATGTGCAAGTTCTTGGTGCCAAGTCAGATGAGAAAAAAATCCAAATCAAAATAATCTGTCTATACCAAGATAATGGGAAACAGGAGATCATGGGCAGGAGAAACCTGGCAAGTGGTAATGTCCAAAAAATCCTGAGGAAGCATGTGCAAATGAGGCAAGATAGGACAGCCAGTCTGGTTTGAGCCTCCCACTGGGGAGGAGGGATGCTCATCCCTGGGCGAGTAGGCTGAGTTGAATCCTGGGGCTGGTGCTCGTTTGGCAACAACTATGTCTAAGAAAATTGGAAGGTGTTGAAGCTTGCAAACAAACTGCAAATAGACGACACAGTTCACCTATTCGTGTTGGTGAGCTAAAATGTAAAAGAAATGAGGCAGAACACATAGCCAGCTGGACTTGTAGAATGTTGCTCAAGAAATGGTATGTTCCTGTGAGGATTATTATTAGTGACCCCCTTTCTTCTTCCACACTTCCTCATCCCCTTCACTGTGAGGTACTTCATTACCCGAGACTCTTAAAAAGCAACGTAAGCAGTAAAAGGCTTTTCAGAGATTGTACCAGCTCCCACAAACCCCACAACTTTAAGCCCATTAATGTGTAAGAAATCCCCAGCTACCACTAACATTAATTTCCAGGTTTATTGGAGGTTGGATAGCATTTTATTGACAACCTTCACTGCCATTCCCAATCTAGAACTCATTTCCCTGAGGTTCATTTACCCAAGCAAATCAGTATGTCACACCCTCCCTTGCACTGTCCTACAGGCATCCTTATTGGTGGCAGGGTGGGGGAGTATTGTATATTCCTTGGTGTCATCAAAACCTGAAATAACCTGCCACTTTCTATCAGCATGGCCTTTTGCACAATTTTGAGTTTGAGATGCCTTCAAGATATCCAAGTAGCAGTGTGTCCAAGTGGCAGTTGGTATGTGACAGTTTCTCAGAAGAAAGGTCCAGCCTGGAAGACTTATCAGCATAGAGATAATCGAAGACTTGGGCTTGGATAGAACCACTTAAGGGCATTGCCTCTAATGAAATGAGAAAGGGCGCTGGAGTATATTTAAATTTTCTTGGGTAAATTTTTATTGGGTCTTTATTCTAATAAGTGAGAGAAGTTGAGCAGGGCAGTCTTGCTAGCATTTGAATAGATAATTGATTCACCTGTCATGGGTCCTCACTTTCACAACCCACTCCTGAGTTTAGTGATTGTCCTCATGGTGTTCATTTCTCTAGTGAGACTTACTCAGCATTGGAGCAGCTGTTGGCTTTGCTCATCTACTGGTTCAGTAGTACAGCAGCAAAGACTGCAAGCCAGCCACCCTCTGCCCCAACAGTCTGGAGCACATCATGTATGCCCCTTCTCTCAGTGCCTCTGGTCCAGATCCTGCTTGAAAGTATGCTTTGAAGGGAAGTTCCTTCCATGATCTTAGAAGATAGGGGGAGCTTGGCATCGCAGAGAGCTAAAAAAATGAAGTTCCTCACTGCCATATGTTGAGCCCAAGCTTTTAGGAGTGGAAATTAAAAACATAAACAAAAAAAGAGATGCTGATCTATTCATGTATTTGACAAGGATGCATTAAAGACCAAAGCTTTTAGAGATATTCTGGTTGCCAACACAGGTAAGGTCTTTGCTTTCAAGGTGTTCAGGTCTGGAAGAGATATATAGATAAAATAAATTAAATAATTACAGGTGATATAAATATTCTGATAGAAAATAATTAGATGGTCTTCATTAACCAGAGAAGACTTCTCAGAGGAGGGGCCGTTAAACTGAGTCCTGAAGGGTGCAAAGGGGATAGATGCAGGAGAGTAATCAAGAAGAGTTAAAGGACAAGTGAAAAGGCCAAGGAGGAGAGGGCTCCAAAATTCTAGAAAGTGACAGGAATGTGCTGTATGAGAGGTGTCTCTTAGGGTAGCCCGCAATTATCCTATGACAAGTTACAACAGTGACCTGAAGCCATGGTGGCATTGGACTGCCCTTCTTCCCATTATAATCCTTATTTCAAAGGCCTAATGGGTACTCCCTAAAAGTGGTTGGTTGTGTGAGCACTTTGATTGTTAAAGAAGCAGGGTGGCAAAAGTCTGCACGCAATGGGGCTGAGGGCTTTTAAACTGACACTTAAAAATATTTCTGTATAAATTCTTCATGACATTTAGATTTAATGCTGCCAGTATAGGAGACCAGTGGGCTTGTTTGTGAATATATGGACTGAATACTGATCAAAAACCTCTGAGATTTGTCTTCTCCACTACAGCCAATGTTCCAGCCTGAGCACTGAGCCAGGAGGGTGATCAGAGCTCCGTTGTTTGTATTTGGATTTCCCAAAGGCCATATCCTAGGGAGGGGTGAAAAGAAATAAAAAATAATAGGCACGGGGAGTATATGCAGGCATTGTGTGTGATTTTCACAGCACTCGATGAGCTGAAATCTGGTCTCAGAAAATGTTCAAATTAAAATTTTCTCACGGAGACCTATGTAGCCATTCTCCCCTCTGTGTTATTCTTTTGCTTATATTGACTATAATCCATATATTTCTTTTTGTTGGAAATGTACAGCTGTGATTCAGAGCAGAGCATCAGTGAAAAAAAAAAAGGGAATGTCTGCATCCACCAGAGACCATTTCTTGGCAAATGAAGTTTGCATTCTGGCCCTTCCTTGTCTATCTTTCTTAGTCCTGTAGTAAAAGTGCCTGTATTTGGGGCCTGTCTTGGAAGCTCATGGGAGCTATAAATGTGATAGGGAAAAAAAGTAAATCTTGCATTGATTGCTACCTGGATTCAAGTTCAGGCTTTATTCTTACGAATTGTAGATTTTTAGTTAAGTTTCTTGGTCTCTTGAGACCTCAGTTACTTCATTTGTAACTGGAAATAAATATAAATGTCATAGGGTATTGTGAAAATTAAACAAACGGTACATAGTACTTAGCACAAGGCCGGCAATTACTACTGCTAACCTGTTCCTATAAACTGTCCTCAGGCCATGTTGTGGGCATAATTTTTGTCTCTGGAATTTCATAACGAGCACCTTGATGGTGGACAGTTGACTAAGTGATTGGGGACCCCAGGTGTGGGTCCCCAGGACTTGGGGAGTGGCTAGAGCACTTATGCTCTGCAGAGCTCTGCTGCATGTTGTTAGTACTCACATTTGCACTTAATATTTAATTAACACATGCACTGACTTCATTAGAAGCAATTAAAGAAACAGCTTCAGGTAAAGACTTTTTTGAGATTTGTGTACATGGGGCTGTTAGACTTTCACATTTTGTATCCTTCAGGGGTTTCTTATACAACGTTTTATTGTCATTTTTTAATTTGCTGATTCCCACTAATTATCAGAAAGGCTACCTGAACCAATCACAACATTAGGATGAAATTAGATATGGTTGTTCAGTTATAAGTACACCCAGGGCAGCCATGGAATACAAAGCTTGATAAAAAAATATATTCCAAACATTAGATCCATTTGTGATAGTTTCTAGCCAAAATGACAATTCCTTTTAGATGCTAGGGTAAAATTTGCTGTTTATTATTTAAGGGCTGTCTTGCCCACCTTATAATCATGTTTTTAATTTACCAGCCAAAAGAGTAAAATTATGCCTACATAAAATAAATTTCTAAAATCTCACAACTTCCTTCAGGGCAATAGTTCTCACACTCAAATTTGAGTGTGTGTCAGAATCCTTTGAAGGGCTTATAAAAATATAGATTCCTGGGCCCCCACTCTCAAAGCTTTTGATTCAGGGTGTCTGGAGTAGGGCCTAAGATCTTGCATTTCTAACAAGTGCCCAGGGAGCTCTGATGCTGAATGTAGGGACCACACGAGGAGAATTATGGCTTCAGGGAAAACTTACAAGGGGTTACATGAGAGAGCTCCCTGCCCATCTTCTTTCTTTATTACATGTGTTTCATGATGAGGTACATTGCTTTTTGCTGAGAATCCAAATGTGTTATTTCTATTTGGCTTTTTACCCACAATCGTTTCAAATTGCAAAATTGGGTTTATGGTATCTGGCAGGAGGGAAGCAAGGTGTTAGGCTCAATACACATTTTAATGGGTGCATAAGCTGTTCTTTAGGTGAAAATAGGCATTAATCACTTCAATTATCAGTGGGGATTCATTCATTCATTTACTCACTCATTCATTCATTCAACACATTTATTGGGGACTCCCATGCACCAGGTATGTTTTAAATGTTCCAGGTACTCCGTGAATAAGGAAGATAAGATTCCTTCCCTAATGTGGTCTAGGTACTGGATAGGACGCAGGAGGGGTGGAGGGAGGAAGCTGACAATGACTACAGTACATGTCAAGAAGAAAATGGAATAAAGAATAAACTGGGCCCTGGCTGGTGTGGCTCAGTGGATTGGGCGCGGGCCTGCGAACCAGAGGATCGCGGTTCGATTCCCAGTCAGGGCACATGCCTGGGTTGCGGGCCAGTTCCCAGCGGGGGACACACGGGAGGCAACCGTACATTGATATTTCTCTCCCTCTTCCTCTCTCCTACCCTTCCCCTCTAAAGATAAATAAAAAAAAAAAAATTTTAAAAAAAAAAAAAAAAGAATAAACTGGATGGAATTCCAAATGACAATGAGAGAGGGCTATTTTACATCAGATGAGCAAGGGAGGCCACCAGGTACTGTGATAGTTGCTGCATGCAGTGAGGGGTCTGTGCTCATGGATATTTGGGGAAGGAGGCTGTTTCTGATGGAGGAAAGCCTTTCAGGACAGGGAGGCAGGAGTGTCCTTGCTGTATTCGAAGACTAGCAAGGAGGCCAATGCAGTTGGGACCCTTTGGGGGAGAGTGAATAGGGATGATAAAGAACCCATGGATTTTCTTCTGAGTGAGAAGGGGTGTCATGGAAGGGTTCTAAGAAGCACGGTGACACCCTGGCCAGTGTGTGTGGCTCAGTTGGTTGGGTATACCATCCCACAGACTGAAATGTCGCAGGTTTGGTTCCGGTTAGGACACCATGCCTAGGCTCACTGTTTGGACCCTGGTCAGTTGCATTTGGGTGCATATAAAAGCCAACCAATCAATGTTTCTCACATCGATGTTTCTTTCCCTCTCTTTCTCCCTCCTTTCCTTTCTCTCTCAACCCCCTGCCCCTTCCTCTAAAAGCAATGAAAAAAATGTCCTTGGGTGAGTATTAAAAAAAGTACAGTGAAAGGTTCTGCTTTATCTTTGGAAGAAGCAGCAGTCAGGCCTCTCATGGTGAATGGAAGCAAGGCATCCCAGGTGATGTAGGATGAGTGACGCCTGAGTGAAACATTGGCAAGCTTGTTGCTGCATACATGGCAGATGCCACAAATCAATGGCAGTCCTTTCCTGGTGGTCTAGATGTTGATGGGGATGACCTCTCAACACAGCCTGCAGGCAGCTCTGAGCTTGGAGTGTGCATGTGAAGTGAGATCTCTGTCTGTCCCAACAGTTCATGCATCAAACGGCTTATTAATGCATTATTTATCCTTAGAAGAGGTCTCAGCATATGTTCCAGATTCATTCAGTCATCCACAATATACAGGGTCCAGCAGAAGGAACACCTGCTTGAGTCAGGTTGGGAGGATAGTAATATGGGTATAATAATTTATAGTTTTAATTGGAATAGTTCACCCAAAATATTATATGGTGTGTTAGAGTGTGATATTGTTATGTTACTGAATCACATGCTTATGATTTTGTAATAGAAGGGGGGGGAGGGCGTTATTTGTGCCAGACCCTATATGTTGAACACTGTGAAGTAGACAATGAAAAGTCCGTAAGTCAATAAACAATCATTTCAGATCCTAAGTGCTATGAAGAAAAATGGTGTGATTGAGATCTGAAAACTGAGGAGTTGGCCATTTAAATCACAGGAAGGGCTTTTGTCTCAGGGAGCAATGCATATGAGGTACCAGTGGCAAGATGGACTGGAGGGCAGGGTCTAGGGCACATTCCCTCTTTTCTCGGTCTGTGCTGAGCATGAGCTCTGCAGCGTGCTCCCTGTGACATGGTTGGCGAGTCTCTGAATTATCTGATAGGGTGATGCCCCCATCAGTTTTGGACCTCCTAACACTGCCCCTCCCCAAATACCGCTTGTCTCCTGTGCTGATTTCCACTTTGTCTCCCTCCCTCTGATTCAGTTCTCTTTTAGCCTCCTTATTTCATCTTGCCAGTCACCTGTGTTGAAGAGTATTTTCTGGGGGAAGATATGAAAATAGGTGTCACATCACATTTATGTAGTAAAAAATGTATTAGTTTTGGGGGCCTTTTATTAGTTATTAGTTTGGGGACCTTTTTTCCTTCCCCTTTCCTTTATAATTATTTTTTGTAATAACTACCCATCTAATATACTAAAATTTTCCTTAAGTACAAGTAACTTTATATACAAAATACATTTCTCATTTTGTACCCTGATGTAGTAGTTGCTAAATATACATACAGAAAATGTCATTCAATAGGAAAAATAATATATAAAGGAAACCAATTATTTCATGTTCAGAGAGTCATTCAGCCAGAGTAGCAAGTAGTAATTGAAGTATTTTGTCATGGAAGTCTTTGGTTGAAAATAATAGATTTCTGCTTTTTAGTACATTCATTTTATTGGGCATTGCTTCAACAAGTACAGCTGAGGGGTTAGTCACAGGAGCAGGAATTAAGGGGAAGTGTCAGGGCACCTGCTATTTGCAGGGTGGGAATTTCCAGGTGTGACTGGGCAAGAGGAGAAAACTCAGCCGGAACCAATTGTCAGTGTTGTCTGTAACTGTCTGAATTAAAGGGGCTTTCAAGTAAGTCCTTTCTGCTCTCTAGCTCCTGAGGATGGCTCACCAAGCTTTGGTTTACTCATCTATAAAATGGAGTTGATTGAATTTGCCTTATTGGGTTGCTATAAGGAGGAACCCAGGGTGGTGGTGATGAGAACAGTTCACATTATGAGCACTTACAACCTATCAGGCATTTTCCAAAGCACTTTACAGATATCAATTCAATTACTCCTCACTATGGCCTGGTGGGTGGACACTGGTGTCCCCATGTCTCCACTGAGGAAACCATGATATTAAAAAGATAAGTGAGTTGCTCAGGGGCACCCTGCTGAGTCCAGTGCCTGACAGACATCAAGTGTTCATGCAAAGGAAATAATTGCAGTTGCTACTGTTTAAATTTGACTTTAAAAAAACATAGTTTAACTATATTCCAGAATATAGGAGGTCAGGTGCTTAATCCCTCTTGTTTTTTGTTTGTTTAGTTTTTTAGTTCCTTTTTGTGGCACTAGTTTGTATCTTTGTTTTTCTGCTGGTAAAAGAAGTCTGTTTTTACTTTTTTTAACCCCTGTTTTCCCTTAGAGCACAGCATCAGCTGTCCTCTTGGGACAGGCCTTCTTGGGACCCTCCAGGAAGACTCACCTTGATTTCCCTTTGGTGATGGGGGAGTAGACATTTCAAATACACCAGAAAGATCCTCCAGGACATTATGATCTTGAGCAATCCCTCCACTTCTCATTTTCCATGTTTTCAGAATCTCACTTGGCTTTCTTGAAAACATGGCCAATGCATGTGTTATTTTTTATGTTCCAGGTGTCTTGGAACCCAGTAGTGTGGGGCAGTGAAGACAAGGGTCCAAGTCTTAGCTTTGTGTTTAAAGGTCTCAGCCTCCATGTTTACAAAATGGGGGTGGTAGTGAGGATGATGTTGATGGTGATACTAGGTTTCATACATTTATATGGATCTCATCTCATATAATCTCTTAGGGTTATGTGAATTATACAAAACTTTATAGGGTAATTCGAATCCTCTCAAATAATATACTTCAATTTCTATGTATGCTACTTTTTCCTCAATATATAGTTTTCCTCATGATGTTAATTCTTACCCCCTCTTCTTCCTCTTTATTCTGTGTATCCAACAGTCCACCCACCCACCCACCTACTCACCCATCTTTCCTCCCTTCTCAGCCTTGAGTACTACTTTTATCAAATGCCACTTGAGCCCTAGGATACAGCAGTGAGCAAGATAGGGGCAGTGTTGCCTTCACAGAGCTTCTTTCTTCTCCACTCAGCCCCCTTGTGCCTAGTAGTTTAAACAAGTTTTTCATCCTGTAGGGTAGGGATCAGAATTGGGGGAAATGATGGCACATTGGATGGTTTTCCAAGAATGGTGTGTTGGGTTAGAGACAGAGCTCTCTGCATGCCACTGCAGAAGGAGGTGCTGACTCATTGCATGGCTCAGAGGTTGAAAATAGAGGAGGAATTTGTCCAAAGAATACCAACCACACAAAAATATATTTGCAAAAGAGGGAAAATAGAAGAAATAGAGACAAGGCATCACTGTCAGAGGTATTTAAAATAAAGATAAGTTAGACAAATGGTGATGTACTTGGAAGAAATAAAAAAATAATGACATTATGATAAAAGAGAAGAACATTGGATGTAAAAAAAATCAAGGAGGTGGTCTAGAATCTCATCAGTATTAGGTTGTGCCAAGAAGTGAGACAGGCTTGTGACCATTTACAATGTTATGGCCATATAGGCGTTAATCTAGATAATGATGATATACAAACATATATCATTTACATATACATATCCCTTATTTTGTTTATTTTCTGTCTCATCTGCCCTCTAGATTTTTATCTATCTTCATGATGCTATGAGTGTGTCTGTATCCTCAGTGTCTAGGACAGTGCCTGGCACAGAGTAGCACTCCGGACTTTTGAATGAATGAATGAATCTCTGCTGAAACTTAACATGCAGGTAAATTAAAGAATGGATGATCCTACAGTTTGTAAGAACCTGGAACTATTTAATAGTTTGGGCAGTTCCAGGATTATCCTATCAGAAGATAACTCTGAACAGTCCTTCAAATTATGGTCTTTGTCGATTCAGGAGTGTCTGATAAATGTGTCAGAATCGATTTTCTGGGAGCAGAGAAATGCTGAGCTGACGGGACTGGGCTTGCACACCCAACTTCAGTTGGAGCGATGCTGCTTTTATCTGATTTATGTATCTGACTTCTATTTAAGATCTGATTTGAAGAGTGGTTTTCTCTACTAAATAGTACAGTATTAGATTAGGAAATCCTTTAACTGCCACACTGCTCTAGGAGTCTCCTGTTTGGTCTCCTCTCTGAGCCCTTTCAGGCCTTCTCTACATTGGAGCCATAATGATCTTTGAAAGTTTGAACCTGCCTGTCCCTCACTCCCATGGAAAGAACCTCAGACTGCTGTCTTTAACTGCACAAAATAACATAATATTACAAAGAAAATAATTATGTACAGTTAGCAAAATATTTTAAATAAACTTGTAGCATAAGGATCATAGAAGTAACATAAGAGCTTCTTCAAATGACCTAAGTAACCAAATCTAGAGCCAGGCATAATAACTCTGTAATTTCAAAGTAGTGATGAATACAGGTTGATTTCAAGGTGTCTGCAAGAACCCCAACATTGTATGTATGAAAATATCACTAGTTTCTATTGGTGAAAAAGTTGCTATAATACTACCATGACTCGTTGCCTACATTCATAACAGAAGGAAATGCTGAATTTTAGTTAAAGTTAGTGAAAACAAGACTGTGATTTTTTTTCTGTTTGAGTTCCCAGACCTTGGAATATGATCTTATTAATAACTCCTTCCTTGTCTTATACACTACAACTTGGCCTCTGATTTCCTTGCCAGCCACATGTCTCCTGTTACACGCCCTTGCTTTCTGCTCCACAACCACACGGCTTACCTCTGGTCATTAGGTTGTTCTTCCTCACAGGGTGTTTGCACATACCGGTTCCCCTGCCTCAAATATACTTCCCATCCTCCTATCATTCCATCTCAGTTCAAGAATCACTTTCTTAGGGAAAATCTTACTGATCTCCCCTATGAGGGCACTCTCTTCTGCTATTAAGTACCTGTTGTTGAATCTCATGCACCAACTCAGAGCTATAGGTCTGGGTTTATTTGTGTGGATACTTAATCAAGGTCTGTTTCTCCCAACAGAGTTCAAGCTTTATGCGTGTATGAGTTTGTAAGCGTTGTCATAACAACATATCACAGACTGGGTCATTGAACCCCCCAAAATTTGTTTTCTCACAATTCTGGAGGCTAGATGTCCAAGATCAAGGTCTCAGCAGAGGTAATTTCTTCTGAGTCTTCATTTGTTGGCTTGTAGATGACCACCTCCTTTTTGTGTCTTCATGTGGTCTTTCCTCTGCGTGTCTCTGTTCTGATTTCCTCTTATGAGGACACCAGTCATTTATCTACCTGATGACTTCATTTTAACTGAATCACCTCTCTAAAGACCCCATCCCCAAATACAGCCACGTTGTGCGATACTGGGATTTCGGCCTTCAACATATGTATTTGGCAGGGGTCGGGGTGAAGGCACAGTTCAGTCAATAACATGAGTGAAGGAAAGAAATTGGATTTTGCTAACTGTTCTTTCCCCATTGTGTAGCACAGCACTTAGCTCAGAGTAGACTATCAATAAATAGCTACTAGATGAATGAATATGCATGTAAACAAGAATGAATGATGCCATACTTGGTTGACCATTGAAACATTTAAAACATGTATTTGTATCACATGTTCTAAAATTGAACTTATTCTTTGAGTTGTCTTCTTCTGTGTTCCTAAGTTTATAGGTCCAATCTAGGAATATCCAGGTTACATTTTTAAAAAGAAATCTCATGTGCCTATACTTGTTTACTTGATTCAGCACAAGTGATGTTAGAATCATGTAATTAAATAACAAATACAGAATATTTAAATTTTGACTCTGGAGTGATTAGTTAACAACTTGAATTTTATTCTGTTCTGAAATGCAACACTTTGATTTAATAATAGCTATTTGGTTATATAAAGTAGGTTTTCAGCTTCAACGAGAAACTGATTAGGTCGAAATTGGTTTGCATCTATTTTCTGGGTTGGTTTCAGTCTGGTTACACTTACCTCCCCCCGCCCACATATAGCACAAGCAGCCACAGCAGTCTCAAATACAAAATTGAGAAATACCACACAGTGCTGACGGCATGCCTGCTGGAAGTATATTATCTTGGGATATGCTGTGGTAGTAGGATTCAAATTCTGTTAGTGTTTGAAAGTCAAGGTGCTTGCATTTTTATCAATACAGCAGCAGACTGGGTAGAACAAGAATAGGGTTGTGCTTCAGATGGAGCTGGTGGGCCCTTGTGCACAATGCTTTCCTAGTGAGATGCTCCTGGGTATTGCTAAGAATAAATAAAAGTTATAATAAAAGAGGCCCTGGCCAGGTCCGTTGGTTAGAGCATTGTCTCCACACGCCAATGTTGTGGGTTTGATCGCTGGTCAGGGTGCATGCACATAGCAACCAATGAATGCGTAAGTGGAAAAACAAATAGATGTTTCGTTCTCACCCCCTTTTCTCTCTCTCTCTCTAAAAATCAGTAAGTGAAAATTTAAAAATATAGTAAGAGAAAGTTACGTAGTGAAAGGGCACTGGAAAACAGGTTTCTAAAAGGCAGAACTGCACAGAGCCCTGAATACACAAGTGTACATTGTCACTTTCCAAGTGGGGACTGCAGCATGCAGGCTTTTACATACATTTTTCCCCAGACTTTTTTCTTGAGAGATTGGAATCCTGAGAAACAGTCTTTGAGATGGTCTCTCTAGACAATCTAAAATAGCTCACAGATTTTGTCAGTTTGGTAAATGTGGTATTTTTATCAGAATGTTATCTTTTACCATTCAGGACATCCTAGTGTTGTATCTTGGTATTGCACAGGCATCATTCCAAAAGTCAGTTTTTAAAATGGACCATTATAATGGTTAAAGTTTTACAGATCTGTCTGTAAGTTTATTACTAAACTCAGCAATTAAAAAAATAAAACATCTATTTTTTGTTACAAATGTCAGATAGCCAATTCCAGTTGGCTTTAGTCAAAAATAGTGTGAAAGCATCAGGAGAGAGATGTATTAACTAAGAGTGTGTCATCAGGATTCAGCCCCACTCCATCTGCTAGATTTTCTTTTGTCTGTAGTCATTTGATTCTTCAGGAAGAGCTTTGCCTGTGTAGCAAATGGACTTAGCAGGTCTACTCACATAGCTTTTGCAGTGCAAATCAAACTTTATTTTGCTATCTTCTAACAAAGTCCAGACTGAAATCCCATTGGCCTGGTTTCATCCTGTGACTCTCTTCCTCCCACCCTCTCTCAGCCCTCTGATGGGCAAGGCTGGGATGTGTGCAGTCTCTTATGCTGAAGAGTAGGGCCAACCCCACTGAGACCACAGGCACTGAGCCAGGGTGAGGACATGGGAGACGGATACCCAGAAGTAAATGGTAAATGGAGATTCTGTGGCCCAAAGAATGTATGTCTGACAGGAAAAAACAACAGGTATTCCATTCAGCTGTCATTTTAGTTTGTTGACTTGTCAAAATCTCTTTTGCTGCATATTGAAGGAAAAATATTTCAGTTAATTGACCTTCTAGTTAGCTAAGCTGCAGCTAATTAAGTTTGTTAGGTAATTAGGTGTGATGGAGTCAACAAATAGGAGAGATGTCACAGAAATAAAACCAACTGGACCTGACGTTGGATTCAGTGTGGAGACACATGAGAGGGAGGACTTAAAATGACAAAAATGGTCCAGATGATGACTGGACCAGGAGCCCTCCTTGTCTGTGAGCCTGTCCACCAGCATGACTGTGTCTTTTTCATGTTGGTATCACCACGACCTGGCATAGTAAATTCTCAATGATTATTTTTATTGTTGTAGAATTAGGGAATTGTTTTTGTTGTTGTTGTTATTGTTGTTGTTGTTGGGAGGGGTGTCTTCAACTGAAATAAGAGAACAAAAGAGAAAGAGCAGATTTAGGAGAGAAGATGCTGAGGGTGACTTTGCAAACTAAATGCATTGGAGCTGCTGGTGGGACAGTTGGCATTTGGGACCATGGGCCCCAGGCCCATTGCTTGTGTCATGGGAAAGTCCAATTTCATCTGCTTCAGTTCAAGACAGACCTTTCTTTCATTAAGTGTAGGCATGTGTCCTCATGAGGGGCAGTAGGTGTGATGCTTTATCCTGTAATGACACAGTTCAAGGGAAGTGTTTTCGGAGCATTCGTTTTCTCTTCCAGTCGCTGATGTCTGGGTCTCAGAGGGATGATGGGTTTTAAATATGTCCATTTGTGAGTGGCAAATTGCTTCGATGCCATATTTTAGTGTCATAATATCACATTGACTCAATGAAGACAATTTGGGGCACAAAAATTGTAGTCAAGAAAAATTCGCATTTGCTTTTTTTTTGTAGTCAGCTGCAGTTCAACAATTTTTCCAGAGCTAGGGATATTGTAGAAAAATTACAAACAGAGCTGGCAATGTGTAAATAATTTCTTACTCAGTAGTTCTCAACTCAGTGACTTCCTGTTTTAAAATAAATACTTTAAGTGTTTCTTTTGTTATCCTCAAGTGAAATTAATAATTAATGCTAGGGGAGATCTACCCCAAACCCCAGAATTTATTTATAAAAACTTGTGTATTTATTCTTACATGTTTAAACTTTAGTCACCTTCAAAGTACTCTCCATTTGATGCAGTGCACCTATCAAGACTTTTTTCCACTGTTCAAAAGGGTTTTTGAACTTGTTGACTTTGATGCCTTTTAGTGCTTTTGTCGATTTTTGTTTCACCTCCTCCACATAGGCAAAAATGTTTCCCTTGTGGACTTTTTTTATCCACAGAAACAAAAAAGGTTGCTTGGGGCAAGTTGGTGAATAGGGAGGGTGGGGCATGGGGATTATGCTGTTTTTGTTAAAAATCGCTAAACACTTCGTATGGCGTGGGCACGTGCACTCAGAAATCACCCATGATGAAATGGGCAAATGTGTTGAAAGAGTCTTCCAAAAAAAATTCACTGAAGCTGAATGCAGCCTCTCACAACAACACCAGTTGGTGCACTGATACAGATGGGTTCCTAGAACTCTAACCTAGTGGGTGAAGCCTGTACTACTAGGTACCCACCCTCCAGAAGATAATTCCAGTTTTTTGAGGGGGATTCCCCGCCTCATACATCCTTCAATTGGCCTAATTCTTAAAGTCATATAGTGAGCTAATTAACTATAGAAAATAAAAAAAAGGAAAGTAATTTATAATAAATGGTGCACATGTAGTACATGCTTCAGTCCAAGTTCAGAAGAGTCCTGGTGAAATGCAGATTATGACTAGCAGCTCTGGCATGGGACCTGAGAATCTGCATTTCTAACAAACTCCCAGGTGACACCAGAACCACAGGTCTTGGACCCCACTTTGAAGAGCAGGGTGCTGGAGAAGGTGTTAAAATATCAGCTGCTTGCACCTCCACACAGAATCCCTGTGAGTACTCCAGCCATAGAACCAACTGCTGCAGGCGCATGCAATGGGCTACTGAAAAGGGGAGTTGGTCAGGCCATTTTCTGAAATGGCAAACAAACCTTGGTGAAGTTCCTAACAAAGAAGAGTGGCAATTCCTTCTCATGTTACACAATTTTGCGTACATTTTATTTGAAACTGTGAAAAACATGTTTTGCATTTATGTGACCCAAAGGAAGGTTCTAGGCTCAGATGCTTGGCAGTCCTGATGCATCATAGCACAGTTCTTTGAGACACCCCAGCCACCAAATCCCAGATTGGCTCCCCATTGCTGAGGCAGCTCCCTTCCTCTCCATATGTAGAAAACATCCCACAGATTTCCAAGACGCCTCCCAGGAGGACCTTTTATCTGTTGAGAACTTTGAACTCAAAGACCAATAAAAAGCAAATAGGCCACAGGGAGGTTCAGGGGATGATGTGAAGACCTATAGTTTATTTAAGCAGATTGTCTCACAATCCAGGAAATCCAGGAAATGCCACCCCATGTGGCAAGCAGAGTGGTACATTCTTTTCGGTGGTGTTTTCTCTGCTGTTCACTTTGTTGCCCTAGTAATTGGGGAAAAGTTGCTGTGGCCATATTTGCAGCTGACAGATTTGTTTGGCACCACGTTGTGAGAAGTGTTAAGTGGCGGCCTGTGAAGCATCTGAAACAAATGATGATAATTTGGGGGAAGAAGAAAGTGAGTGTTAACTTCCTGGGTACCACAGGCTGATTTGTGTTTTTCCAGCTCAGTCTCCATGGGTCCCAGTGGCCCTGTGTTTCTGACACCAGAGGCCACTGTGTCTCCTGGTGGAGAGGGCAGTTCTCAGGGCTGCATTGCCCTCTAAAGATTGGCACCGAGAGCCTTATTTCTAAAATAGAAAAGGCGGGTTAACGGAATGCGAATTCAAGTACTTAGAGTGGGTTTTATTAAGTTGTATCACAAGAGGTATTTTTATTCAAGGGATGATCTTTTCTAAGTTCAGCTACTTACTGCCTCACAGAGTTTCTAAAATATTTAAACCCTCAGACGAACTGCACTATTTGATATTGTGCTTGATAAGAAATATATATGATAGGGGTGATTCCCCCCCCCTTTGGTATCAAGCATTTTTAAAACCACTGAAGTATAAAAATAATTTATTCATTGTAGACTATTTGAAAAATAAATTAGAAATTTGAGAGTAAAATTAAAAAGCAAGTAACAAGCCAAGCAGTGAAAGAAATACCACATAATCTTACCTATAACTAGAACCTAATCAACAAAATAAACAAGCAAGCAAAATACAACCAGAGGCATTGATATAAAGAACAATCTGACAGTGACCAGAGAGGAGGAGAAAGATGGGGATAATAGGGGATAACAGGGAGAGGGGATCAAGGAACATGTATGAAGGATACATGGACAAAGCCAAAGTGGGTGGGTTCGAGGGTGGGAGGCAGGAATGGGTGGGTGGGGGGCATGGTGGGGTGAAAATGGAAACAAATGTACTTGAACAACAATAAAAAACAAACAGCAAGTAACAGTATGTATAGTCTTACCACCCGGAAATGACAACCAGTATGAGTACAATCTTAATCTTTGTATTTAAAGCATAAATATACAGGGACAAGCTCACATTTTAACAAAATCAGTGTGGGTCCACTAGTTTTGTATATTAGTATTTGTACTTAATATTATGTTATAATATTAAGATGCTTTATTGTTAGCAATCATTATTTTATTAATGGAAGAACTTCAGTTAAATGTAGATTCACATGTAGTTTTATCAAATAGTACAGCAAGATCTCTTGTATACTTTGCCCAGTTTCCATCCATGTCGTATTTCACTAAACTGTGGTATAATACAGCACCCAGGACATTGATGGTGATTCACTCTACCAATCTTACGCAGATTTCTCCGGTTTTACTTGTGCTCATTGTGCGGTTATGTGTATTTTGTTTTGTACAGTTGTATCACCTGTATGGGTTCAAGTGTTCACCTCCACAGGCAAAATGCCGAACTGTTCCAGCACCAAAGACCCCTCCTGTTCCCCTTTACAACCTTTCTCACCTCTTGCCTCCACCCAACCCCTGACGATTGCTAATCTTCCCTCAAGTTTGAAAATCTTGTCATTTCAAAAATTTTAAGTTAATGTAATACTACATATGAACATTTTGTGATTGGCTTTTTTCACTCAGTGTAATTATCTGGAAATTCATCTAGGTTGTTAGGAGTATTTATTTTGTGTATATATATATATATATATATATATATATATATATATTTTATTTGTACCACAATTTGCTTAACCACTCATCTGAAAGACATCTGGGTTGATTCTACAGGGTTTTTTTCTTTTCTCTTCCTTACGTGAAAGCTGTTCATGTAGTTCCTATTTTCTGAGATAAATTCACAAGAGTGCAATTTCGGTCATAAGTGTAGTTTAGAAGAAACTGGCAAACTGTTTTCAAGGTGGCTGTGCCGTGCTGCATTCTCACCTGCAATACAGGGTGTGATGCAGTGTTTTCACATCCGTACCAGTCAGTGTGTGGTGGTGCGCCTGTTTCATTTTATCCATACCGCTGTGTGTAAAGTTATCTCTCTGTGTTTTAAGTTTGCATTTCCCAATTACCTGATAACATCGAACATTTTTTCATGTGTTTGCCATGTACATATTCTCTTTAGTCAGATGTGTATTCAGGTCTTCTTCTCATTTTTTAATTGGATTTTTTAAAAACATGTTTGAAGTTTGAGAGTTCTTTATATGTTTTAGATACTAGTTTTTTTAATCATATGAGTTAAAAAAATATACAAATGGAGCCCCTTTAAAATAGAGCCAGAGCTGCCATGCTCAGGAACCTGCCTTGCATGACTCTTGCAAGCCTCAAACCTTTGGATGTTACAACAGGGCAAAATACCTTTGGACTGTGCCTAAAGCAACCTCACATCCCACAGAACTGTTTACAAGGATAACAAGAAAGCAGAAATATGACTACCAGACTAATGATTATTGGACTGAAAATTTAAAAAAAATTAGAATTAGAATCACTATGTTATATAATCTGCACCAATAGAAATGCCTTTCTTCCATTGATGTAATTGTTCCCTTTCTCATAAATGGCCCTTGCCTTTGTCTCCTGATTAGAATACCATGTGGACTTCCTTCTGAATCAGTACTTGCTGTATAGCTTTAATCTCAAATAAATGCTTGTTGCCTCTCACTTTGAAAGGCCTTTTATTTTTAGGTTAACATGTGTATCATTTTCAAATATTTTTCCCAGTTTGTAGGTTGCCTTTTTTATACTTTTCAAATGGGCTTTCACAGAGTGAAAGTTTTATATTTTGATAAGATTCAAACAATAAATTTTGCCTTTTATGGCCCATGCTTTTGGTGTCAAACCTAATATTACATTTTACATTTAAGTTCATGATCCATCTTGTGGCAGACCCTTCTGCGTGGCATGGGCCCAGCTCCCACTCAGAGATGCACAGGACCCATACCCACAGATAGGTTCTCTCACGGAAAATCAGATTTGCAATATACCTAAGCTGCTTTTTGCTGAAAACTCCCTCACTCTGCAAATACTTACTGTGACTTCCTAAAATCCATGCTAAACCTTGCAGGGACCGGTGTAACTGGCTCAACCAGTTTTGCCTTTTCATTTGCTAATATCCTTCTTCTGTGATGTGATTAGGGGCATTGGCTCCTTTGTTGTAACTGGGGAGAGTGAGTGAGGACCATCTTGTAATGTGAGGAGATACAGAATAAAGGCCTGTCAGGGCAGAGGCTGCGGCTTTTGCTCCCCTCGAGAGAAAAGTCACACTGGCATCCTTTTTCCTCCACGGGACTCGTATTCCGTGTGTATGTTTTATTTCATCCATAATGATGCAGACACTACTAGCTGGTGTCTGCATCACCATCTTGAGTAATTTTTGTATGAACTATGAGATTTAGGTCAATATTCTTTTTTTTGCCTACGGATGTCCACTTCTTCTAGCACCATTTGTTGAAAAGACTATCTCTTGCCATTCAGTATTTTTGTGTAGCTTTGTCAAAAGCTGTTCATGTAGTTCTATTTCTGTGTTCTATTGATTTCTCTCTATCCCTTTGCCAATACCACACTGTCTTGATTACTGGAGCTACATAATGAACCTTAATATTGGGTAGAATGATTCCTCCTATTTCATTCCTCTTCATGAGCATTGTTTTAGCTACTCTCAGGCTGGATTGCTTGCGATGAGGGGTCCTCTTTTCTGGTGTTACATGTCTGTTTGTGATGCTGATTTTCAACCCTGGACTCATTTTCCAGGTTTCCTTCCAGAGGGTATTTTGTTTTACTAAAGGAGCATTTTCCCTTTCCTGGGGAATCCTGTCTTTCTTTTTTTCTCTGAGTGTCCTAAAAATTAAATTGTGAATGATTTTATTTATGCCTACCAAAACTTGCCAGACTTAAACAACTTGCCATGGGCTTGTTCTGCTTTTGTATGATCTGCTCCTTTGGGCATCTAGTTCTTAGGTTCTTTTTATTTTGTTCAAGTTTATCTACATGATTGGGATTTGGGATGATTACCCACTTGCCATCTAATAGTGTTCTGTTCAAAAAGCAAGATAGCTTTGAGTTGGAGTGTCAGTGAACTTGAGCATAAGTATAAGGGCTGAGGGTCAGCCAGTGTTGACTTAAACAGAAAGTTTTGGGGAGTTAACCTTCTTTGGAAAATATTTCCAAACAGTGTGGCAGCAAATAATAGTGTTAATTGTAATGCCTGCCCTCATTGAATATATAAACATATGAAGAGGTTTTTTCCTAAAAATATTTGGGTTGTTCATTTAAAGTGAAAATGATATCACTTGCATTAAAAAATAATGGCAAGATAAACTGATGATTTTTCTCTCTCAGAGTCATGTATGCCCTTGTTACTTTTCAGGGTCTCTGGGGGAATAGCTAGTGTGGAGACGTTTCTAGATTGTGGTCTACAAGTGAGACCCAGGACTTTGGAAGAGAGAGGGAATAAATTCAGGGAGAAATGATTTAGAATTATTCTTTGTATTATACATATGGAATGGATGCTGCGAAGTTTCTATGATGGTGTTTTAGCCAGTAGACCAAGGACTACCTGCACTTTGTTCTCAAAGTCTCTGAGATACTTAAGCACAGGTGATAAGTCAAAATATAGGAACATAGATGCTTTGCTCTGAAGTGCCCCCAGAGGTCTTGATTATGTATATCTGGACCTATGAACTTGAGAACTACTTTCCTAAGCCCTGCTGGTGCTCCAGAATGGCTTAGAGTAGGCCCATACCAATCCTTCATCCTTCCCAAAGCCCAAAAGCAAATACCCAATCTTTCCACTCAATAAGGTGAAAAAAGTCATACCATAATTTTCTGGTTTGCCTGGAACACCTATGGTATACATCTCTGGGTATCCCAGTTTCATTACTTCATTCTCGACTATCCCTATTTGGATGATAAATTATGTGGTCACTATAGTCATAACACATTCAATTAGAGACAATACAAGGAAGAGATGAATGATAAGAGTCTGCCTAATGCTTGGTGGAGACCAACACAGCCTACTGTCCACTGCTATGTCTTGAACGAGGTGAGTCTGGGGTAGGGCATAGGAAACCAAGGGAGAGACCTGCAGACCTCTTCTGCCTAATTGCATGCAAGAGTAAGAGTGTACAAGAAAAGAAAAATGAGATGCAAGGCCCTTTTCTGGGAAGCCCTTACTGCTTTTTTACCTGTATTAGGAAGAGAGAAAGCTTTAGGATCTGCCTTCTTCCCACTTCATCAAGAGAAGGAAGAAGGCCATAATATCAGAGTTGTCTGGGCACACCCTTGTCCTACTGCCCAAGAGCCTCCTGGAAACTTGGGTGATGGGAAAGGTTCAGCAGCCCCGTGCAGTGAGACTTCTGATGAATAGGTGAAACCTCACCCAGCATTAGAGACTGCTAAAATGCCCTTTACCCTCTCCAACCATTGCAGTGCTCTTCCTGGAGGGTGGTATGAAGATTAGAAAGAGAGGCATTCTTAAAAGCCACACCTATCCTGCTCATGATGCATGGTTTTTGGACCTGGTCATTCTTCTGCCTCTAAGGAGTGTGCAATGACATAATTCTGAGCAGGATCAGGGCAACTATAGAATTTTTGGTATAGAATTTTTAGCAATATTTTTAAAGCACCTAAGTAATGATACACACAATTTATAATATTTTAAAAAGTGTCATTTTAGAAGGAAATTAAATTGAAATCTTAAAAATTTTTATTGAGAAGTGTTTGTTACTGTTTGTTCCAGCATAGATAAGGGGTAGGTGGGACGTTTTACATTTTAGGTATAAGTTCACACACTTCTCATTCAACTCAAGAAGACATATTAGAATGCAGATCTGAGAGTAACTTTCTATAAACATGCCTCCAATTCATTCTAGTTTATGAGAAAAATAGAAAATAATTTGCAAACCTGAACATTTGATTATTTTCTTGTGCATTCTTTCTACCCTTGTGGGCAGATATTAGGGTTTGAGAATGACTGACCAGGAGTGGAGACGTTACTCAGTGTGAGCCTTGAGTCATCTGTATAGGTAACACGTAGAGCTTCTGAAGGAAGATCCCCCATGATCCTGTGCTTTGGACTTGTTCTCTTCTTTTCTGATGGATTTTCTGGTTGGTTTTTATTAAGCTGTGGGGATGCTGTTAAGGAAATGATAAGGTTTATCAAATAATCCCCAGGGAAACCTCAACAACAGTTCTTATCACCATGGATTCCTGTGAAAAGATGGTCCTAAGATGAAGTAACCACTAAGCATTCAATTTTAAGACATGGCTCACTCTATGTAATTCATGTATCAAACACAAAGCAAATGCAGAATATTTGAGACAGTTAAAGTCTACCTCATTCTTCTTTTTGAGTTCAAGGATGTAGGTAGGTAAGTAGAAAACATTCCCTGCAAAAATGACATACTGTAGGGGAAAATTGCTTTATTAGTCCAAAGATAGGCTTAGCTGACGAGACATTAAACAACATGACTGAGGAGGAAAAGCTGAGCAAATAAACATGAACATAAAAAAAGAGTTCTGTAACCACTTAGGCCATTATTCATGTAGAAAGGTTGAGTGGCTTCTAATTATTTATTTGGGTGTTAATAAGGATAGAAGGTAACTATCTCTGAAGTGAAAAGGTAAATTGAAATCAGTAAAAGATTCTCAAAATTCCTAGAATAAGTAAGTATGTGTGGAATTTTGCAGATTTTTACGTCTGTTGAATTTCAGTGTTGGAGAGAAATTTTATACCCATTGACAGTTTTCTTGTTCAAAGTGTTAGCACAACAGGCTGACAAAATATGAAAAGAACAGAACTGATGAGCAAATTAAAATAAATGTCTCTGAGCTTCCTCCTTTTAGCAAGGCAAGCTGTGAGTTCCTGTCAGTGTAACCAAACAAGAGTGGGTTCCCTGTGTCTGCAGAAAGTCCAAGAGCAGAGTGGACTACACGAAGTGTCTGTTGTCTGTCCCTTCTGCTAAGACCGAAGGATATCTGCATGTTCCCTTAATCCTGTTCTATTGTTACAGGACATCAAGTAATACTTGCTTTTCTTTCTTTCTTTTTTTAAAATTAATTATTTTTTTAAGTTTTATTGATTTGAGGGAGAGACTGAGACAGACATTGATTTGTTGTTTCCACTTATTTTTGCATTCATTGGTTGATTTTTGTATGTGCCCTGATAAGGGATCGAACACGCAACTGTGGTGTATGGGAACGATGCTGTACATCGACTGAGCTATCCAGCCAGGGCTAACACTCACTTTCTTTTATTAGCAAGGATCATTGATTTAGTTTTTGGGGCTACAAGGTGGATACTTACAGAAAATGACAAAATACTACCATTTTGCAGTATGAGACAATTTTTTTTTTTTTTAAGAAGGAAACACACATGGCTACCAGTAATTAATAGGGTGATGTCTGTTCTTTGGTGCATTCTTTTGTGATTGAATTAGGCAGAGGTGCCTGCTTGGCATATGAAGAGATTTGCCATTGAACATATGTATAGAAGAGTGTGAGACAGTGGAGTTGCTACTAAACTGTGCTGCTAACTGCAGAGAGCTGTGAGGTGTACAAAGTGGAGAGGCAACAAAGCGATGATTCTTGTATATGATTCTTGTATGTGATGAATCTGGGTCCAATTCTGACTTTTGAGATGACCTTTCTGTTTCCAGTCCTGACAGTTCCTTTACATTACCTTCAGCACCCTTCTCAAATCTGACACTTTCCTTCTCTGTTTTTGTGAGTTACAGGAACCGCGCTTTCTGTGTTGAGTCATCAAGCCCGGTCAAGTCTTCTTTCACTTGTCTGGGTCACTGTGTTCGCCAGCTGTCCTCCCTGGCTGCCTAATGACCCAAAAGCCTCTGCCTTAGCCTTTCTGCTTCCACCTGGCAGTGTTCCCTGGCCTGACCTTCACTGCTCTCATTTTAGACCTTATTCCACCTTGCTGGCAAATAATATATCTCAAAAAACAAAAACAAAAAAAAAAAGCTTTAAAAAGGAAGACAAAATAAAATAGTAAATTGTAAAAGGTCATAGAAGTTTTCTCTTTACCCTGTTTAGCCTTGCTTCAACTCTAAAGATCTAGTTTATGCTTTAATAATAATAATAATAATGACATGAGTGCATTCTCCTAATTTTAAACCATCCTGACTAATTTATCTCCTTTTTGTCGTTTTCTCTTCCCCACCATGAAATTTTTATTTTCTATAGGACTCTTCCTAACTCATAACAAAATACCAAGTACATTGGAGACACTGAATTAATAGTTGTTGAATGAAAATGCATCTAGTAAAATCCTTTTGAATAGCTCATTAGTAATGAAGTCTGGTAAGTTTCTGTGTGAGGAGCAAAGTGGGACGTGTCATTCTGTATTGTCAACACAACAGTATTGTCCCTTTAGAAGAACACTTGGTTTTGTGTGGTTCACTGACAAATTCAAAGGATGGTGTGACCATCTGTTTTCTATAGCTTCTGAGGGAAGAACAAAAGGATTAGCTTCTGAGCTAGGATAAGAAGAAAGGGGGTAGATAAAAGGAAGAATTTTTTCACTGTTCAGGCCGTATAACAATTGACTGGATTACACAGGAACTCTGCCACCTCCTTCCCTGCAGTCTTCACAGAAGGAGTGTCATCTTTGATGGAGATGGTGCAGGTAGCCTTTCCTAGGTGATCTGTCTGGGCTGCTTCCAGTTCTGTGTTTTTCTTTCAAGGGTTTTTATTCTCTTATTTCTAGTTTTTCTTAATTACAAAATAATTTTTAATCTGAGTTTTCAGAAAGTTATAAAGTAAAAAATGAAAGCCTCTGCTTAATATCTCTCCCCAGAGGTAACCATTATTAATGATTTGATGTATGTCTTTTCATACTTTTTACTTTAACTGTGGAAACATATGTGTGTACATGTCATGACTTTCATAAAAGTGCAGCTATATACTTTCCATCATTTTCTTTAGTTTGCCTCTTTCCTCTCTCATTTTTTAAATGGTTACTCAGAATTTGTAGTATAAATGTGCCATAATATTTTTGGGGGGGTTATTTCCAAAATTTACTATTAAATAATAATAGTACAAATTCCCTTGTGTTTTACTAAAAGTGTGTCAAGAATACGTGCTCAATTTTATCATTTGCTTTCTTTACAGTATATGCTGAGGTAATAATGTGTTGTTTCTTTTTCTCCTTTAAACTATTGCTATGTAGGGGGTATTAAAGTTTAAAGTCATAGAACAAGGTGGTAATTGACTATTGCTATAATTATCTTTGAAAACCCATTAAATCATCCCATTTCTGTTCTAGCATTTCTCAGTGAGAACAGCTCAATCAGATTTTCCTCCACTATTGGAACCGGTTATTGTTTCTTTGATTGAACCTATGAAATGGTTGGCCTGTGTTATAGAAACATCCTTCATCAGAGATGATTATTCTTGGCTATGTTGTTATTTTATCTTTTGTTTTTAGCTCAGTTATACAGTTAAAATTCTTAAGTTAGATGTATGTATGATGCTCTACCATTGCATTGAACTACTTTAATAGATCTATTGTCTTGCCTTAAATTTCTGGATTGTCCCCACTTGGTCCATGGTACGTTGCTTTTGTTTTCAACATGCTGTTTAATTCACCATGCCCCATTTTTACATGCATGTATATGAGTTTATCTCTCTGTATTTTCACATATTCCTTAATACATAACTTTTATATATGTTCTGTAATATGCTATTAATAAATGTAATATGCTATGTTCAAGCAATAGTTTTTCTAGCACCCCCTCTATATTTATATTGTCATTTATGCTTTGGCAGAAATTACTTTGAGACTGATGAGTATAGCTTTCCAAGTTGATTTATTCTGCCCAAGCAGCTTCTGTTATCCTTGAAGTTTAGGGGGTTCTGTTTCTAAGGCTGATACGCTGCTGTTTTAAATTATACTGAAAACTGCAAACATGCGGAGTTTTTCACCGACCCTTGCATCGCACACATCAATGACTATCATAATTTTATTTTTTATTGGCCTCATGAATCTTAGTGCCCACACAATGTGACCGAGACCTGGGTGTGGTTGAGGTTTCTTAGGGAGATCAGAGGGCAATAGGTCAAAATGTTTTTCCTCTTCTGATTCTTTTGTCTTCTGAGATTCTGCAAAGCCAGCTGCTAGAATCCTTGGGCAATGCAGCCTCAGCATTTCAATGGAGCGCTCTCCATCAGGAACTAGGCACAAAAGCAAATTGGGGATTCACTTCACAGTATCTGCAGGAGGTTTCAAGTTTATTTATTAACACTAAACACATCTGTCGGGCTGCAGTGATGAGGTTAATTCTCATTTTTAATATTTGATTTGCAGCTGATTATTGCTTGAAGCCATCACTGTAGTACACATTTAGACTACTGATGTGACTGGGAAGTACACCAGGTCTGAATTACATCACTGGTGGGGTGCTGGGCAGGGGATGAAGTGGGGATATGGTAAGGTGAAGGGCACACTGGAAATTTTATCTATTTTTTTAGTAGTGACTCTAGGAGCAAGGCTATGTTGAAACTTGTGTGAGAACATAAAGCCTTGGAAATAGCTGCTGCAGAAAGTAGAGAAAGTTGAATTTTATCAGTAATGGAGAAAGAAGGGGTTATTCTTGTGATACTCAGCCTCCGACACTGTAGCCTTTTTCCTGAAAATATAGTTCCCATATGTGGAGTGTCACCAGTACCTCATGGGACTAGGAATGTCTGCCACCGTAGGGAAGAAATAAAATAACTGGTCTTGTTCTGGAAAATTTATTTGAGAGCTTACCTTCTTCTGTTTGCAGGAATTGACACTGAAGGCCTCATGTCCATCAGGCTGTGGTTGATTCTCTATGCTGGTGTGTAAGCTTGTCAGGCTTGTCATAATATAAAAATCCACAGGTCACCAAGTGGGGAAAACTTTTTTCTTGGTATATGTACATGTAAAGGGAAAAGTTGTTTTGAAGACTTAATTTTCTTTTAGAACAGTTTTAGGTTAACAGCAAAATTGAGAAGATATGAGTTTCTGTATATCCTCATCCCTCTGCACGCCACAGCCTCCCCCACCAGAGTGGTACATTTGTTGTAACTGGTGAACCTACACTGCCACATCCTTGTAACCCAGAGTCCATGGTTTATGTTACGGTTCACTCTTGGTGTTATACGTTCTGTGGGTTGGACAAATGTATGATGACATGTATTCATCTTTATAGTGTCATATAGAGAATTTTCACTGCCTTAAAAATTTTCTGAGCTCCACATGTTTATCCCTCTCCCTCTTCCTCCTCCAACCCCTCATGTTTTTACTGACTCCATGGTTTTCCCTTTTCCAGAATGTCATATAGTTATAATCATACAGTATGTAGCTTTCCAAATTGGCTTTACTTAGTAATATGTATTTAAGATTCCTCCATGTCTTTTCATAGCTTGAGAGCTCGTTTCTTTTTAGTGCTGAATAATATTCCATTTTCTGGTTGTACCACAGTTTATTTATTTATCCATTCATCTACTGGAGGATGTCTTGGTTGCTTCCATGGTTTGGCAATTACAAGTGAAACTGGTATAGACGTTTGTGTGCAGGTTTTTGTGTGGAAATAACACGTATTTTTTAACTTCTTTGAGTAAATACCAAGAACTGTGGTTGCTGGATTGATGGTAAAGAGTACAATTAGCTTTATCAGAAACTTCCAAACTGTCTTCCAAAATGGCCACATCATTTTTCATTTCTATTAGCAATAAATGAGAATTTCTGTTGCTCCACATTTTCATCAGTATTCAGTGGTGTTGTGTTCCAGATTTTGGCCATTCTAATCACTGTGTAGTGGTACCTTGGTTGCTTTAATTTGCATTTTTCTGATGACATATGATACGGAGCATCTTTTCATATGCTTATTTTGTATCCATACCTCATCTTTCATGAGGTCTCTTAAGTTCTTTGGCCCATTTTTATTTTCTACTTATTTACTTTTAAAATTTTTTATTTTTTAATATTTTATTGTTTATGTTATTACAGTTGTGCCAGTTTTCCCCCTTTACTCTCTCCACTCAGCCCTTCCCAGTCCCTCAGGCCATCCCCACATTTTCATCCATGATAATGGGTCAAGCAAATATGTTCTTTTTTTAAGTATATTTTATTGATTATGCTATTATAGTTTTCCCAATTTTTCCCCCTTGATCCCCCCTCTGCATTCCATGCCTCCCTTAGTTCATGTCCATGGGTTGTACATATAAGTTCTTTGAGTTCTCTGTTTCCTATACCATTTTTGACCTCTCCCCATCTATTTAATGCCTACCAATTATGGTGGGCATTTCTGTGTTCCTTTTCATTTGTTTCCAGGTAATTTTTTAAATATATTTTATTGATTATGCTATTACAGTTGTCCCATTCCCCCCCTTTATTCCCCTCTGCCCTGCACACCTCCACCCACATTCCCCCCCCCTCCCCGTTAGTTCATATCCATGGGTCATACATATTTCTTTGGCTTCTACATTTCCTATATTGTTCGTAACCTCCCCCGTCTATTCTCTACCTACCATTTATGCTACTTATTCTCTGTACCTTTTCTCCCTCTCTCCTCCTCTCAATCCCCTGTTGATAACCCTCCGTGTGATCTCCATTCCTGTGGTTCTGTTCCTGTTCTAGATGTTTGCTTAGTTTGTTTTTGTTTTTGTTTTAGGTGTGGTTGTTAATAACTGAGTTTGCTGTCATTTTACTGTTCATATTTTTTACCTTCTTTTTCTTAGATAAATCCCTTTAACATTTCATATAATATGGGCTTGGTGATGATGAACTATATATCTGAGAAGCGCTTTATCTGCCCTTCCATTCTAAATGAAAGCTTTGCTGGATAGAGCAATCTTGGATGTAGGTCCTTGACTTTCATGACTTCGAATACTTCTTTCCAGCCCCTTCTTGCCTGGAAGGTCTCTCTTGAGAAGTCAGCTGGCAGTCTTATGGGAACTCCTTTGTAGGTAACTGTCTCCTTTTCTCTTGCTACTTCTAGGATTCTCTCCTTCATTTTAATCTTGGCTAATGTAATTATGATGTGCCTTGGTGTGTTCCTCCTTGTGTCCAATTTCTTTCAGATTCTCTGAGCTTCCTGGACTTCCTGGTAGTCTATTTCCTTTGCCAGATTGGGGAAGTTCTCCTTCATTAATTGTTCAAATAAGTTTTCAATTTGTTGCTCTTCCTATTCTCCTTCTGTTACACCTATAATTCAGATGTTGGAACGTTTAAAGATGTCCTGGAGGTTCCTAAGCCTCTTCTCATTTTTTTGAATTCTTGTTTCTTCATTCTTTTCTGGTTGAATGTTTCTTTCTTCTCTTCCTTCTGGTCCACACTGTTGATTAGAGTCCCAGTTTCCTTCCCATCACTATTGGTTCCCTGTATATTTTCCTTTATTTCACTTAGTGTGCCTTCATTTTTTCATCTAATTTATGACCAATTTCAACCAACTCTGTGAGCATCCTGATTACCAGTGTTTTGAACTGTGCATGTGATATGTTGACTATCTCATTGTTGTTTAGTTGTATTTTTACAGGAGCTTTGATCTGTTCTTTCATTTGGGCCATTTCTTTTTGTATTGATGTGCCTGTTAGTAGTGAGAGGTGGAGCCTTAGATGTTCACCAGAGCGGGGCAATCCACATCCCTCCATTGTGATGCTGTATGTGGTGAAGGGGTCTGAGAGGGAACAATGGCACTTGCTCCACTCTCTGCTGGATTTCAGTCACTTCCCCCACTACCCACGAGCAAAGTGGGCCCTTCTGGTGCTGATTCCCTAGTGGGGTGGCTTGTATACATACTAGGACCCTGTGGGTCTCTCCAGTGAGCTCTCCTGTGAGGCTGGGAGTTTCTCTCACTGCCACCTCAACCCCGACAGGTGTTTTCATTCAGTGGTTTGAGGCTTTATTTCCCCAGCGTTGCAAGGTCTGTCTCACTCCCCAGGTGTTCCTTCCAGTTTATCTGCATGTGAATGTGGGACCGCCCACTCCACCAGCCGCCACCTTGCTGGGTCTGCCCGCTGCTCCTTTGCTGGCCAGCTGTAGCCTTGTCCACCCCATTCCACAATTCGCCACCTTGCTGGGTCCACCAGCTGCCACATTGCCTGCTCCTGTCTTTCACTCTCACTTTGCCCTGAGTCCTCTCTGCCCAGCTGCCTGTCTCTGCCCCTCCTACCGGTCTGGATAGATGTTTCTTCTTTAACTCCTTGGTGGTTGGACTTCCATACAGTTCGATTTTTTATCAGTTCGGGGTTTTTTTTTGTTTGTTTTTAAATTGTTGTCCTTCTTTTGGTTGTGCGAGGAGGCACAGTGTGTCTACCTATGCCTCCATCTTGGCCAGAAGTCTCTGTTTCCAGGTAATTTTTTATTTCTTCTTTGATCTCACTGATAATCCATTCATTATTTAATAACATGCTTTTTAGGTTCTATGTATTTGAATGTTTTTGAGTTTTTAAATTGAAGTTGAGTTCTAGCTTCATGCCATCGTCATCCAAAAAAAATGCTGTGATTTCAATTTTCTTGAATTAAGACTTATTTTGTGTCCTAACATGTGGTCTGTTTTTGAGAGTCATCCATGTGCACTTGAGAAGAATGTGTATTCTGCTGTTTTGGGATGAAATGTTCTATAAATATCAATTAAATTCATTTGATCTAGTATGTCATTTAAGGTCACTCTTTCCTTGTTGATTTTATGTCTTGAAGATCTATCCATTGATGGCAGTGAGGTGTTAAAATCCCCTACTGTGACTGTATCGTATTGATCTTTTCCTTAATGTCCATAAAGATTTTCTTTATATATTTAGGAGCTCTTATATTGAGTGCATATATGCTCACCAGGGTTATATCATCTTGTTGAATTGATTTCTTTAGTATTATGTAGTGACCTTCTGTGTCTCTTGTTATGGCCTTTGTATTGAAGTATATTTTGTCATATGTAAGTATTGCTACCTCAGCACTTGCAGGGAATATTTTTTCCATACTTTCACTTTCAGGCAGTGGAAATCTATTGTTCTGAGGTGGGCCTCCTGCAGACAGCATATATATTGGTCATATTTTCTTATCCATTCAGCTACCCTATCTCTTCTGACTCCATTACCCTGTAGAGTTTTTTTTTTTGGAGCGGGGGGTCTGGGAAGCTCTTTTTTTCACCTTCAATTTTAAATGAGAGCCTTGCTGGATAGAGTAGTCTTTGTTGCAGATCCTTGCTTTTCATCACTTTGAATACTCTGGCAGTCCTTTCTGTTATAAAGTGTTTCTGTTGAGAAATCAGCTGACAGCCTTATGGGAGCTCCCTTGTAGGTAATTCACTGTGTCTCTCTTGCTGCCTTTAAGTTTCTCTCTTTGTCCTTAAACTTTGCCATTAAAATTATGAATTGTCTTGGTGTGAATCTCTATGTATTAGATAGGTTTGTTTTGACTCCCCATCTTCATGCATTGACCATATGTGGTAGGAATCCTGTGGGATCCTTCGGTGTAGTCTCCTTGCTCTCCTGAGCTAGATGGTCTAGGAGTGTCCCTTGTGTGGGTTATGGGGCCTCTCCTGTTGTATTTGTTGTTGGTCAGTTCATCAGTAGGGTCTCTGCTCTGGCTGGCTGGCTATGAGGCTAATTTCCACCACAACTTGAATGCTGTTGTAGAGCTGCCGACAGAACATAACAAAACCAAACAACACAAAAAACAATGGAAAAACAAGTAAAAAAAAATCCAACAAAAACAGCAAAGTCAACAACAAAAGAGAAAAGAGAAATAGAATAAAAAGAATATGAGAAGACTAAAGGAAAGAAAAATGATTGTGAGAGAAGGAGGAGAGACAAAAATAAGAAATACAAAGAAAAACAGTGGGAAAAGAACAAAGAAATAGAAATTAAATAAGGAAAGAGCAAAACAAGAAAAATAGAGTAAGGAAAAGTAGAAGAAAAAGAAACAAATAATAAAAAGGCAATGAAAAAGATAAAAATAACAAAAATAATGGAAAAAAGCAAAGTGGAATTTGTCTCAGCAGAGTTAGTGCCTGCCTGCTGCGAGCTCCCTTTGGGTGCTGCTCCCGTGTTGCCTGATGCTGGTGTCAGCCAATATCGGCTCATGTCCACATCTGGCCCTCCACTGTGTGTTTGAGGCTACAAGTGATCCACAGCTTGTCGCTGCCTTGCCGGGCTTGGTTGGCTGCTTCCAGGATGGGCCAAGCTGAGATCCAAGGCCGGTTTTTACCAGCATAGGGTCCAAGGGTGGGTCAGCAAACGTCCCAGGGCACACTGCAGGATCTGTTTCCCTGCTGGACTGACACTGTTTCTGAAATGGCTTCTGGCTGAATCAGGAGGATGGGCACCCTGGATCTCCTGTTGTGGGGGGAGGTGCTTTTCAGACTTCAGGGAAGATTGTGGGTATGTTACCCTGCCCTCAGGGCTCAACTCTGAGTCTGTCCTGGATTATTTCCTTTTATTTGTCAGGACAGAGCTCCTAGTAGGCAAGAGAGTAAAGCCTGGAGCCCAGACTTTGGAGATCAGGAGTGTGTAACAGGTGTCTCTATAGGCAAAAGCACTAGTCCAGTTCCCCAGAAAGTGTAGAGAATGGCCGGCCCCAATGTTGGTTCTCTGACACCCCATGAGTCTGCTTATGTTGCTGTGTCCTCAGCATGGGTTGAGATGCAGAGTGGGGGGAAAAAGCTGCAAGATGAGGGGAGCACGATTTCAGAAGGTGGAGTAAGTGGTATCCCGCAGTATGGGGTAGTTGTTTTTCCCAGGCTGATTCCCCTGGGAGGAACTTGTTCTTTTTAAGAAAAATGGCTGCTGTGATATTGGAAGATGACCCCTGACAGGTATCCCAACAGCCACTCCTCAACGTCTCTCCCTAGTGCCTCCCACTCCTGACTCTCCTCAGGTGACTCCAGTTTGCACTGCCCACCCTTCACAGGAGCCCAAAAGGTGATTGGCTGAGAATGAAAAACCTGTGCTTTGGCCCCTTAAAAAAATGTGGCTTTGTTTCCAATGGGCTCTGTCTCTCCCTGTTGGACAGAAACCCCACTGCCTTTCACCACTGGATGCTACACGGGCTGCTGATTCTGCTGTGGTGCTCCATGCTAGGGAGCCTGGTCTGGGGTCCAGGCTTCACTCCTCTCAGGGGTCAGTTCCCACAGCTAGTCTATCTATAACCTTGGCCTGCTGCCTGTGGGAGTAGGCTGGCTTCTTTCTCTACCCTGCCCTTCCTACCAGTTTCAAGGTGGTTTCTGCCCATCCTTGTTTAAAAGTCTTCTCTTCAGGTAGTCCTCTTCAGGTTGGTAATTCTGGGTGACTGTTCCCTTCTTTAGTTTTCTTTCCAATTTAGTTCTGGAAGCAAATGCAAGAATCTTCCTACTCTGTTACCGTCTTGCAACCCCTCCCAGCTCATTTTTAATGAGCTTTTTTATTGTTGAGTTTTAAGAATTCTTTGGGTGTTTGGATCTTAATATTACTTTTGAGACTTCCTTTGATATGGTCACTACTTATGTCTATAGTGTCACCTTTTGCTCCACTCCTGAACTCTAGCCAACTGAGTTACTGTGTATGCTTAAATATGAGGTGACCCCACATGTAAAGCTTTTTCCTATTTTGCTAATGACAAGAATTGGGGAGGAACTTTAATTTTTCCAACTTGTATACAAGAACTTTTAGGAATATAGATTGAAATAGGAAATGCCTATTTATAATGTTTAGTAATTTACTTGTGTATTATATAACATAATAGAATTATTACATTTTCTGTGCCCATACTTTATAAGAATGTGCACCGGAAGCTCACCTGTAGAGAGAGCAGTGAGGCTTGTGTCTGGAGGTCTGATGGCCACTGATGCCAGGGCAGGGAGCATCCTTCAAGATCATGTCCAAGGTTCTTCCTTGCCAGTAAGGAAACAGGCTGAGCATGGGCACTGCAGGCTGTGGCAGAGCTGAGCTTAATTTTATTCAGATTCTTTTCAAATTGGGGCAAGAGTATTTTGGGAGATCATTGGTATCCAGGATTACGTGAAACCAGAGGCTAAATATGGTAACCAAATGACTCATCGGTTTAACCCAAATATTTGGTGAAAAAACAAAGCAGTCAAACTGTGAATAGTCTTAAATACCTTTACAGAGAACTAGTGACATGGATTACTCTGGTATATAGCCCAAAATTCAGATGAAATTTCAAGCTAAAATATTATATACCAGGGAATTTAAAGTACCAGTTACTTTAGACTTTACCTCCAGATCACTACAGGGAGTCCATTCAGGGTCTAGCCATGTTAGAAGTACAAAGACAGAAACAAAAAAATAATGGTATATAAAATACTACAATCTACCACCTCAAATAAAAAACATTGTTTATGAAGTTCAGAGCTTGGAGATTTAAGTATTGATTGCAGTTTTATTTTGAAAAGAATGCTACAACTTATGTGGTTTTTCTTCCTTGTGTTTATATTAAAAGAAAAGCTAATAAACCAAATTTTAATTAAAAAAGAAGAAGTACAAATGTTAGGAAAAAAGTTTTAGACTTTCTGTACTACACCATTAAGAATAGTCAAAATACACCTCTCCACATGGAAAACTTTAATGAAGGTACCTTGATCCAATGTGAACCAAGAAATGTAAAAGTGCAACACTGTCTACCAGCAATAGATGGCGGTAGTGGTTTGTTTAGGTGATGCCCTGTTGGGCTTGGGAACAAGTGTTTTTTCACACCTTTTCAGAACCTGTCTAACCTATCAATTAAGAAGATAGAAGAAAGCAATTATTCATACTTGATGGCAGCATATCACTTAAAATCAGTTGATTCCTTTCTTATGTTATTCCATACTCACCAAGAAAGTGGGAATAACTTCTTTAATACTTTAATATTAAGTAAAGTCTGCCCTTGACAGAGTGTATTGGTAGTGCATGTTTACAGGAATGGATATGTAATTACAGCTACTCATCAGTTTCTACTAAATTGATTTAGTGGTATCTGATCATCTCTTAGTTAATCAATAACATACAGAAGACACAGGGTGTTATAATCCAGGAAATCTCCCCTTTCTCTCTACTTCCTGTGGTTCCCTTCTATTAAACATTCTTGCAGCAATTATTTCCCCCTCTCACTTAAAGAATGGTGGTTGTCATTGCTTCTTCAATGACCTCAGACACTTTCAAATGTAACCATTGTATTCCATTTCCACACAAAAGTGTATAAAGTAAAAATGACCTAAATTAATGTAACCTGCAGATTATCCACACACTGGTACAAGCAGAGAAAAATGCCTTCTCTCAAGCTGCTGCTATGGTCCATCAGCAGTTTTCTCATTTGGGGCTTAACCAGTATTTACAGATATAGTGATTATTGTTTGACTCTCTAAAGTATTTTATTGTCATAGAATGAATTTTGTCAGGAGGGGGATAGGACCCGGAGATTTTAGACTGCAGCCTACCCATCCATAGTGTATAGTATATCCCTACTTTTTCCCTTTGGCTTTTATTATGCAAAGGATGTGAATGTATTTTGTGAATCTGAAGGCATAAGCATCGAATCTCCAGTCAGAGATTTCAGATGCATCCAGTATATGGCAATACTGATTGCTTTTTTTTCCTTCAGAGATGTAGCAGACACTTTGCATGGTGGAATGATGCATTGCTAATTTTGGATTAAATTTTCACATCCCTCAGATGTGAAGTAGAAACCAGCCTTTTTCTGGCAATGATCCTGCCCCAGTTTGTGTCTCTGATGAAGATATTGTAAATCTGTCAAAGAATCTGTCTTTGGTCAGGTTGTCTCATAGTTATATGAAGACTGGAATCATACAAACCATTTTCCTCTGTGGATTTGAGCCACTACGTGCAGTGTGAGGTAGAAGTCTGGCCAGGAAGAAAGCCATGGGTATCAGGTGGTGTCACAGATGGATTGTTAGCAGGGAGAGGCCTCATTCACAGTCTGGCTCTGTCCGCTCAGTTTGTAGATTAGGGCGTTTAGGCACAGAGAGGGCAAGTAGTTTCCCAAGATGATATAACTCATTGGTGGCAGATGTCTCCTCTAATAGTTTTCCTGGGCCATCATGCTGGACCCCTAGAAATTCTGATTTCCTGAGGCAGTAATAGGGCCTTACATCTCCATGCTTAATCTTATTTTTAAAAGTATCCCATGGCATTACTAATACACAGCCAGGTTTAGGAATTCCTCTATTCTGCTTCCTTCATTTACAGTGGTGGTTCTCAACCTGGTACAGTTTTGGTCCAGAGGGGACATTTGGCAAACTCGTTTGGGTGTTTTTTATGGGTGACACCATTCATCGTCACAAATGGGAATTGCTTCTGGTACCTTGTCAGTAGAGGTCAGAGACGATGCTAAACATCTACAGTGCATAATGGTGCACAGCAAGGGATTACCCAGGCCAATGCCAATCATGACAGCCTTGAGAGGCGCCCAATGTGCAGCTCTGGACTTTGCAAAACTCCAGATCAAATTTCAGTTCTTACTGCCTCTGTGACCCTAGGGAAATTACTTGATCTCTTTAAGCTCTTGAAGTATTCCCATCTGTAAAGTGGGGGTAGTAACAGGATACTTCACAGGCTTTCGAGGAGTAACGTAAAGTGCTTAGAAGAGTATGTGGCTGCTAGGACATTCTTAGTAAACATTAAGTGTTATAATTTACTATCATTATAGTGCACGCCTTTTTGTTTTAATACAACATTGTGTCATGCTTAGCTAAAATAGTGAAAAAATAGCTCCCAAATATAGACGTTTACAAAAGCCTTCTGATACTTTCTAAGGACTTAATATGGGCTTGTTGGTTTAAATTGAAAAATGTGTTTGCCCACCTTCCTTCTTTCCTTCCTTCCTCCCCCCACTCTCTCTCAGTATATGTCTGTAAAAGGGATGAGTAGCAAATGTGCACAGCTTCAGGGCAGTGGCTATATTTATCCACATTAACTGTGGAAATAACTGAATTCTGGGAGCAGGAGTAAAAGCAGGTAAGTCCCAGTGATGCTCAGAATGATCATAGGGAAAGCAGTGCTCACCAGTTACCAGATTCCCAGCTGCACTTCCTTTCATCCTATGAGAGATGAAGACAGGTGAAGGGGCAGGGGACATTGGGTGAGTTTGGGCCTTATTTCTGGTATTATCTTAACTAGGTCATAAACAGCTTACAGGCAAGGACCTTTGTTGGGTCTCTTCTATAGGCCATAATGACTTGCTTGTGCCAGACATGTTGCTGGCACTTCAGAAACATTGAGGATTTGGGGGCAACCTCAGAATTTTTATGTAATGTGCATGAAAGCCAGGGATTCAAAAGACCTAGTCTCTATTTGAGTTGCATTAAAAATATATTAGTAATGTTATAATAATGATGGCAAATACACATATGAGATCTGTCTGGAAAAAGTCCAGCCATTGTTAATATAATGAGAACAGTTTGCGTGACATCAATGTAACCTGGCAGCCAAGGAAAGTGGACTAGAATGCTCATGCGTAAACAATGAGGACTTCACTGTACTAGTCAGTGGAGCTGGTAGGTGCTGTTGAGTAAGCACATGTACTGTGTGGCTGAGGCATTCAAAATGAGCAAATAGAGCAACGAATCTGCATCAGATTTTGCATTAAGCTTGAACATTCCTCCATGGAAACTATTTGGATGATTCAGGAGACCACAACTATGGGCAGCTGATGATTGGCAGCTTCATCACAACACCGTGTCCACCCATGCATCACATCTTGTCCAGAATTTTTTGTCAAAACATCAAATCACCTAGGTGACTCAGCGCCCCTACAGCCCAGATTTGGCACCTTACAACTTCTGACTTTTCCCAAAACTAAAATCACCTTTGAAAGGGGAGAGATTTCAGACCATCGATGAGATCCAGCAAAATATGATGGGGCAGCCAATGGTGACTGGGAGAACTGTGTGAGGTCCCAAGGTGCCTACTTCTAAGAGGACTGAGGCATCATTATCCTACATACAGTGTTTCTTGTATCTTGTATCCTCTTCAATAAATGTCTTTATTTTTCATACTACGTGGCTGCGTATCTTCTGGATAGACCTTGTGTGTGTGTGTGCGCGCGCGCGGACACACACAGATAAACACACTTGTGTGCCTGCGTGCATGGATAACATGCATATGCACCGAGGTATGCAAGTATATGTTATATATAACATGTATGTGTATATATATATATAGGCAGAGACCCATGTCTGTGTGCATGTATGCATGCATATATGTATGATATGCTGGTAAGTGTTTAACAACTGACTCAGGCTTTGGTGAGCCTGACATCACTGAACACAGAATTGGGAAGGGAGTGACTGTCATGAACCAGTACAACCAGCTTCAGTAGATGACTGTTTAATAGCATTTGCATGTGCCAGGTACTGTGGTAAGAGCTTAAAGTGGATAGCTTATTTAAACCTCACATCAGACCTTTGGAGGTAGATATGCTATCGTCACTTTCATTTTGCAGATGCACAGAGTTTAAGCAGCTAGCCCAAGGTCACACAGCTAGTAAATGGCAGAGTTAGGATGGAGATTCAGGCAGCCTGGGTTCAGAGTTCATTCTCTGTACCTCAGCATTACACTGTTATTGCTCAGAAATTCTAATGTTACTCATTTAAATTTTCCTCAAGGGTCTGAAATTCTGATAAGACGCTCACTCCTCCTGGCTCTGTTTTCTCGCACACATGGGGTCCTTCCTTCCTCAGCCAGTGCCAACCACACATCACAGTCCCCATGCAGGCGCGTCTCCAGTGGCTTTGGAGAGTCTAATTAAGTTTTACCTTCTGGCTGCTTTTCTCACAGGGTTGGCTAGTGTGGAATTCTGATGAACCAAACTCTTCTCTGTGTTATTTGTTCTTCTATTTAAACCACTTTGAAATCTTTCCGCACCTTCCTCGCCCACCTGTCATACATACCACAAGTCTCACTTACCATTTTGAGTTGTTCCTCAAGGGACAGTAGCCCATTGCTCCCTTGCTCATGAAATCTCTGCTGGTGTCACTAAATAAATAATTTAGATAAAGGCCTTTGAAAATGAAAATGTCTTAATTTGAAGACTTTTCTCCCCTGTTCTTATTCCAGGCAGGAGGAAGCCATTTTACTTCTTCTGCATTTTTCTTGTATAAGAACCTTCTTTTCTCATGCTCATCTCTCCCAGTGGGATAGCGTATGTGTTTCCCAAAGCTTCTCCTGGGCTATATTACCTAGTCTGGGATGGATATTGTGATGGAGGAAAGGGGAGTGGATCCTAGTGCTCGGCTCCTCCAAAGGGTGGCCCTTAACTGTGGTCAGGTAGCAAGTGATTGTAGCTGTGTAGTTTCCTAAGGGGCCCGAGACTGTGTGGCGATTTGTTTGCTGTGAGTTTTCCATGGGAGGGAGGAGAGTGAGGAGTCAGGGAGGGTCTGAGAGCACTGATAATGCCATTAGTGGTGGATTGTTTTATCGTTCTCTGTGACCTCTGTTCCCTGGAATTTATAGGTGTCTAAGCCTGGGAACGGCTCACTGAAACATATTTTAGATATGTTTTTTCTAGCCTTGCCTTCAGGGCTTCTCAGAGCTTTTATTACACTAATAGGTGATTGAGTGTGTACAGGGTTTCATCCAGTGTTTTCCAGATTTACCTGCCGGATTCTTTCTTCTCAAAGTACTCTAAGTGACTGTGTTCAGAAGAACCGCCTCTGGGGAGTTCTGTGTTGGAGATAAATATTGTTGGACATTTGGGGATGACTCTAAGATCTACTCTGAGCATGGGTCACTCATTGTTCTCTTAAGAAAGTACATTTCTAAATCACTATTTTCAAGTCTGAGTATCTTTTAATGCTATTTGTATATTGCTCTCATTACTAATGTAATAGTACATTTTAAACAGACATACAAATGGAAAGTTTTAAAGGGGAGGGACAGTAGAACAGGGAGTTGATGATAAATCCATGAATTGACCAACACGAGTAAGTGTAACCATTGTTAGTACAGAAAGCCTTCTGCCTCAGCAGGTAGACCTCTGGTTAGAATTTTGGGTGGGGTCACTTTTTGAATGACCATATAGAAGGCATTTGAATTTTTTTCTCCTAATAGTTTAGGGAATTGTTGCCTTGGAGCAAGGGTGTAAGCCAGATAATTTCACAGCAGGAGCCTTGTATGACTGTGGGCAATGCTCTTTGTCATACAAATCAAATTCAGGGTGATGCTAAAAGCCAGGGTGATAGTTTAGTTTTGTTAGAGAGCATCATATATCACTCACAGTGACTCATAAACACAGGTCTGTGGATGAAGAGATTTAAAACGTTCGGATTTCTTGGCCCTACTGCTAAAAATTTTATATCAGGAGCTGTGAGATGAAGCCCATACATACACAGTTTCTAACTATGACCTAGTTACAATTGATCCTTTTTTTTCTTTCAGTAGTCATATTCTGTAGACTTGCCAGGAACACTGAATTAGCAAATACTAAGCCATTTTTCCTAGGGGAAAAACAGGGTTAAGTTCCTGTGAGCTCCTGGCCACAATGTTATCATCGCTCAATACATATCCTTGTTTTATTTGTGATTCTATTTAGAGATACTTTATGTAATTTATATTTCTTACAAATCATACTTACAGTATTTCTTTATAATAAAACCATAGATGAGAAAGATTTAACATTGTTCTGATCCTGGATTACGTGGTTGTAAATTTCTTTGGCCTTCAGTCCCACAACACTGTCTACTATGCATTTTTTTTTTTTTTTTACTGGTTATTGTCTGAAGAATCCACAAATTTACAGATTGGCAGATTTTCCCTTGCTTTTTCTGGATGTACTTTCCTGTTGAATACATGGAAATTATGGCCAACACAGAATAATTCATGCCTGAACGAAGGTTATTTACTGTGTGCTCTCTCTGAAAGGCTTATCACAGTTTTCTCCACTTAGGAACTTGAGCCTTGCACTTGAGAACCATTTAAAATAGACCAATGACAAAAAACTCCCCACAAAAATGTGAAAACATGCCACTAAAAAGATATGAAAAGGACACTTGTCGTTAATTGGAAAGCCAAAACAGGAAAGCAGAGTTTGGCTTTATTTGATCTCATTAATAACATGCACATTGGTAGACTAAAATTTTTAATTGATCTGTGTGAGTCTATAAATGGCCATAAAAGTGCCACAAGTGTTGACTTTTGGGGTTACAAATAAATTTTAGTGACTGGGGGTTGTAAGTAAATTTTAATTTGGTATGCACAAATACATACTAGAGAATAATTAGGATTGACTATTTCTCCATATGAGGCTAGACTGGGGAGCCACTGGTGAGACAGAATTGAAGCCCTTTTCCAACACTTTAGAGTGGTGTGACCTTGGGCATGTTTTTCACCTGTAAATTGTGGCAATGTCAGATGCTAGTGCAAGCACTGTTATGTATATAATACATGCATACTGAATAAATATTACCTTTTGTGTTGTTGGCAGTAATACTGGACTTGGAGATGGTAAATCTGATGTAGTGTCTGGGTCTCTGCTTTTCCTTCCATGCAGTGCATACTTAACCCTTGGCAGGGCTGTTGTGAGTGTTCCATGACATTCTATAGGTGAGAGAATTCGGTCTGCTCCGACGCCCATCACAGGACCTGTGGCAACATCATGGAGCAGTGTGAATGCAGTCTACCCTTTTCCTAATTATGATAACTATCACTTAGTCAGGATTTACATTTTATAATGGATATGATTTTTCTGTGAGCATTTAACATTTTGTGTTTAAAACCCCTTCTGCACCATTGACATGTTATAATTTTTGTTAACTGTGATCATCATTCCTTTGCTTTAGGCCAGTGGATGTGATTTTGATGCTGGGGGTGCATTTGGTGATATCTGGAGAAATTTTTGGTCAGAACTGGTGGAGGTGCTGCTGGCATCTAGTGGGTGGAGCCCATGGACACTGCTCAGCAGCCTGCAATGCACAGGACATCTGTCCACAGCAAGGAACTATCAGACTCCAACCGACAGGGGTTCCAATGGTGAAAGACCCTAAACTAAACTTGAAGTTTCCTTGAAGACAGGCTCTGGGGCTTCTTCGCCCTCCTGAAGGCTGACCCAGGAGTGGATACCCAATGAGCCCTCAGTAGTTCAACCTCTTGAATGGATCTGCAGCGCACCTTAGCTAACCTTTGGTTTGGGCTGTATGACCTCCACATTTTATGATTTAGCTCTTTGACTAATCTCTTCCTTTCTGATTTTATTATTTTAAAAATATCAGTTGTGTCATATCTTCCATGTAAGGAGAACACAGAAAATAATATAAGCAGTGTATTAATTGTGGCCTGGGAACTGGGACCAGGGTGCAGACTGATATCAGTTCTCAAGAGGCCAATAAAGACAGTGGGAGTAAGAGTTGAGACGTTTATATAGCAACCGGGCAACACTGTGATGTTTGTCTTTTAAGTGAAAAATATTGGTCTGCAGAAGTTTGGGTGCTTTAAACCCTAATTAGCCACCTCCAGTAGTTTGAGAAGCACAGGTAACCAGCCCTGGGACTCCGAGTTCCAAGATTTCACAGATGTTGACATTTTGTTGTATAAATTCATGTTTGGATCTCTGTTTCAATCTCACTCTGTCACCTTTTGCTCTTTTTTTTTAAAGGAATAAAACATTGTGGATGTGTATTTATTGAGCTTCCAGGATATGCTAGACACAGACAGGTGCCCTTCCTTAGGCCAGGCTGTTCATTGCCCTGCCCAGCCGCCCACTGTTCTCCACCATCCACTCCCTGCCCCTCCCAGATGCTGGAATCTCAGGAAGGGGTCAGAAGCAACTACTAGAAGAACTATAAACTGGAAGGTAGCTACCACACTGACCTCTGAAAACCCCTCTTAGATCAGGGGTACTTTGTTTCAGTCGAGTTTTATTGGCATACAGCCATGCCTACTGCGTGTGTTGCCCCTGGCCGCTTTCAAGCTGAACAGCTGGCCTGAGGAGTTGCTGTAGAGTTGCCATGGTGTGCAAAGCCTGAAATAATTACTGCCTTGCCTTTTACTGAAAATGGTTGTTTTTTCCTAATTTAAAAGAGTACTTTTTCATCTAAAACCAGGCTAGGCTGCTCATTTGCATTGACCTATGTAAATAATTTGGCTTCTTGGAAGTCCAACTTGTTAAAGATGGGGGTTGGGAAGGAGGGACCCAGTCTTTTGATTTAAAAATTTCTTTCCTTCTTTAATTCACCTTTTAGTTTGATCTGATTGAGCATCTATCTCTATCTCATTCATAAAGTTCTCGGTAATGCCTATTTTTTCATTATGTTAGTGCCCTGCTTTTTTTGGTTGCAACAATAATTAAATACAAAGATGATTATGAAAATGGTAACAACAGGTAAAAGTTACGAGTGCCAGGTGCTGGCTATGAACTTTATATGCTTTGCATCATAGCAAATCTGTCATCCCCTTTTTTCAAATGAGGAAACTGAGTCTCAGAGAAGACGGGTAGTTGCCCAAGTCTCCCAGTCAAGAAGGAGCAGAGTGGAAGTTCTGACTTGACCTGAGCCAAGTTTTAATTCTTTAAACAGCAGGGTCTATTGATTATTGATGTGTGATATGGCTTACATATTTTAAAACATTACCATTCAGGCTTTTTTTCCTGAAAAACCACGATGTCATTTTAAGTTGCTGTTTTCTGTAGAATTTATCCTTGTTTAATTCTTAAAATAACTTGTGTGTTTAATAAGATGCTACATCCACAGCAAGATACAGAATTTTTATTTTGTTGACAGGAACTTATTTACCCTGTAATTTACATATGATAATGGAATTATCTTTGACATTTGCTTCTTTCCCTACTCATTTCAGATTTCTAGAATGAGGATCTGGAAAGGCTATTTCTGCCCCAATTAATCTAGTTGCAAACCATCCAGTGAGGAAATGTGCATAAAAATATGCATTTGGGTTTTCAACTTATTTTTAATTTTCTAGAGCTCTAAACTGATGACAGGGAAAATGGTTCTATATCCTGAAGGGTATCTAATTTACTTGATGAAATGAGTATTCATGCTGGAATCCTGGGGTATAGTTTAGAGTTTTGTTTGATGTGCCTATGAGGTACCAGTGTGATGAGTGTTTTTCTGTTTGAAATTGATGCTCTTCTCTCTACTAATCTTATTCCCAGAACTAAATTCTAGTAATAATTTGTCCTTTGGCCTCATATGGATGATTCCAATGTGTTTTAATAGCTTACTATGGAAGACTAGATATTGTGGCCTCCAATAGAGATGGTGCTTCTTGTTCATTGTGTTTCATCAGAGCAAAATTCATTTAATTGAAAGTGAAAAATATTGCTAGAAGACAGATGTCAGAAAGCTTTTTGAAAGCTTCACTTTCTGTGACTTTAAGCATGGTTTGAAGTAAACATGCCATTAAGAACAGAAATCTGGCCCATTTTCCCCTAATGAAATCTGGAAACTTTTTCAAAAGACAATAATGTTTTTTGTTCCTAAAGAATGTGGTGATTTCAGAGTTGTCAGAGGGACAGTCATTTTGTGTAGTTAGACCAAAAAAAAAAAAAACCCCAAAAAACTATGAGTAATTATGGGTATTTGAGTATTCACCTTGCCTGAGTTTTCTAGGATGTCTTGTTTGTGCCCCTTGGCTAGCTCAGGACTTCCCTAGCATCTTGTACTAGACTCTGGTTGCACTTATCACAATTGTGATTATTTGTATTATATAATTGTTTAATTAACATCTCTCTCTACTGCTTAACTATGAACTTAAAGAGGGTGAAGCCCTCATCTAACATATTTACCTTCATGGCCCTAGTACCCTAGTACAGAGTGGGTGAGAAAGTACAGTCACTAGTGATTTTTTGTGAAATGGATGAAAACCGTGAAGTCTTACCTCACCAAAAATATTAGATGCTCTTGGAGGCTAACAGCCCGCCCTCCCCATTTCCCTTCCTTTCTTTCCTTTTTAACTTTTTAAAAAATATTAGAGTTGCCATATAATATTACATTAGTTTCAGGTGTACAGCATAGTGATTAGATATTTGTATACCTTACGAAGTGGTCCTGATAAATCTAGTACACACCTGTTACTGTACATAGTTATTATGATATTATTGACTGTTTCCTATGCTGCACAACACATCCCCATGAGTTACTTTATAAGTGAAAGTTTGTATTTCTTATTTACCTTCACCTTTTCACTCATCCCCTCTCCCCCTCTACCCTCTGGAAACTATCAGTCTGTTCTCTGTTTTGTTTTATTGTTTATTGTGTTTATTAGATTGCACATGTAAGTGAAATCATATGGTATTTGTCTTTCTCTCTCTGACCAACACCTCTTTCTTGTACTTACCTTACAATATAGCATAGAGGAATCAATTTTTGATTTAACCAGTTAAATTGGATAGCTGAGTGATTTCTGTGTGGTCAGCTTAGAATTGGTGTCTTTCAGTGTTGCTCTGGGCAGGCTATAAACCACGGGCTCCATGTAGCACATGGACAGACTACAGCCAAACTCTGGGAATCTGCCTCCCTCACCATGCTTTCACTTGGAGGTTTAGAATGTGAGAAATGGAGAGCAGGGGCCAAGATCAGTGTGACACAGTGGGTGAATGATCTGGTGCCCTTTACTCCAGAAGGAAAGGTCTGGGACAATTGTACCTCACAACAGGGGTTACAAGCTCCGACTTGGGAGTCAGTCAGACAGGCTCTGAACGTCCTGTCTGGATGACAGTGAGCAAGTTATTTAATCTGGTTGAGCTTTACTCTTCTCTTCTACGAAATAGAGATAAAAATAGGACCTACCTGATGGTCGTTGGGATTAGATCAACATAAAGGACTGGCATGAAACATGTAAAAAAAAGAGCGATTATCATTAATCCTTAAAGAAAGGAGGTGTGGATATAAATTCTGGTTGATTTCTAGTATTGTGTTCTAGTCCTGATATAGTGATATCAAGGTACAGGGCAAAAAAACCCCCTCAGAATTAGACCCCCCACAATTTTATGTTTTGTGTTTTGTATTTTATTTGGTTTTGACATTGGAAAGAAACTTCCTATGCAGTAGGAGGCCAAAAAAAAAAAAAAAAAAAAAAAAAAACCGCTTCTGAGCTGATTAAAAAAATGTAAAGCTGGGCGGCGAGAGAGAGATGACATGTCTCATCGCCTTGCTACTCAAAGGGTGGTGGTCCATGGGCCAGCAGAATTGGTGTCACATGGGAGCCTATGGAAGCACAGAATTTCAGGGCTCATCCTGGCCCTACAGAACCAAAATCAGCATTATAACTAAATGCCTATGTGACTGAGAGGCACATAACATTTGCAAAGATCTGACCTAAAGAATTCATTGGTTTATTATATATTAATTTGATTACTATCATGATGGTGTTGGAGGCCAGAGAAGGTAAAATCTTTAAAATTAATCTTGATTATTAAAATAGCATTTTACTTGACCACTGGGCTTTAACTGAATCTCAAACTGGAGCTTGTATTCCTATGCTGATATAATTGATATTTGGTTTATCATGTCCGTATTAAAAGTCAACAGTGACATTTATAAAGAGAACTTGACAACTCACTACAGCCCACCAGGAAGGTTTCATAAGTGAATTTGAGCGTCTCTCTCAAAAATACCCCAAAGAAAACCAGAATCAGTTAACCATATTTTTTGGATCTTTAGACAGACACACATAGGTTTTTAGAAGAGGAAAATAGGAAAAAAATTTTGACGCAAAAAATTTGGTACAATATTTAATAACATAAATAACATAATATTTGACCAATGTAAATGTAAACAGAACTCAACAGCAGCATTAACAACCATCATTCCCCCCGAATTGGGGGGTGCGTCTTATAGTCCAAAAATAAGGTAATTTTAATGATCCATCACCTTATTCTACCTTCTTATTGCAAATTGTTCTTTTTAGCATTAAATCTCTTTCCCCAGGAACTTGTGATAAAGTTGGTGATTTTTCTTGATGTGGCTTCTATGTCATTTTTAACATCCTAGCCTATTGAATTAATGCTAACCCCCAAATTATTCCCTGCATGTACACAGTGATTTACTGATCAATATATCATACATGGTGCTGAAGCATTTTACATGTGTTATCTCAATTAGCAATGACCCACTAAGGAAGGCAGTGTTAGGCTCATTTGATAGATGAGGAAATTACTCTCAGAGAATATAAGTGTCCTTCCCAGTAATATGCAGCTGTTTTCAGTGGCAGAGTCAAGATTTAAACCAAGGTTTTAGTGCTGCTCTCACTTCTTTTGGAAGGAGGGGGAGGATTATGCAAGGGGGTTTGATTTTTATTGGACTTTACTCCAGACTTGGAAGGAAGTGTCTTTCCTATCCGATTTTGGCTGCACAAAGCTTAGACTGATTAGAATGCAGCCAAGTAGAGATTTTAATAGAAACCCAACTTTAGCCAGGCCATGAAGCCCAGTGAGTTTCACTGCACTCTCATTCCCCAATTGCTCAGGGGGCGGGAGCAGGGTTCCAATTTATTCTTTCCTTTAACACAGGTGTTCATTTGGGAACTTAGTATGTTTTGCTCCCTAAATAACTAGCAGCAGATGGCTTCCACATTTCTTGCTCTTATATGTACAAAGTTGAGGGCACTTTCCCTACCCCATTATACTATTTTCTGTTTGTTCTGTCTGGATCAGCACACACTTGCTCTGGAGTATAAATCCCAGCTCCAAATTTACTGTGCACCTTTGGCAAGATTCCTAGCCTGCCTCTGCCTCTGTTTCCTTCTCTTTAAATTGGGGATAATGGTAGTATTCAGCTCCTAGGAATATTGCGGTGTTTGAAGGCAGGGATACTTACAAAGTTCTTAACCCAATACTTGGCAGACAGAAGACATTCGATAAATATTGGCTATTGATATTATTGTCCTCATTCTCATTATGATCATGTTTCCTGTTGTGTCATGTTTTGATACTTCCTGATGTTTCCTATGTTTGTTGTAGAACACATAGATAGTCTTTCATTGATTCCCATATCTTATTAGATAACTCTGCTTCATTGTTCTCCTCTGGAGTAAGAATTTTGTACAAAATGTTTCCAGGGTCTTTTTTACCTTTGATGGTTATCTTAAATTCTATTATCCTGACTTCTGGCCAAGATGGAAGCGTAGGTGGACACACTGTGCCTCCTCTCACAACCAAAATTAGGGACAACAAATATTTAGAAACAAGAAAACAACTAGAACTGATAGAAAATTGAACTGTATGAAAGTCCAACAACCATTCATCCAGACCGGTAAGGGGTGGGGTCGCGGCAGGAAAAAGTGGAGGTGCGGACCCGGGAATGCAGGCAGCAGTGGCTGGCAGTTCCCAGGTGCACAGGTGGTGGCTGGCAGACCCTGGGCACGGGTGGCAACGGTGCAGACCCAGTGAGGCCGGCTGACCAGGTGGTCCCAAATTCATGTGCAGACAATCCAGGCAAAGGGGAAGCAGCAAAAGGAACGGGAATCCAGGAAAGAGCAGAGCAAGAAGCGCCATTGTTCCCTCTTGGACTCCACCCCCACATACAGCATCACATCTCAGCGACTGGACTGCCCCGCCTGGGGGAACACCTAAGGCTCCATCCCTCACTAGGTAACAGCCTTGACCAGACCACACACACACACACACACACACACACACACACCCAAAAATGGCTCAAACCGGAGAACAATTCAAAGCCCTAGAGCCAATTTCTCTAACCAATGAAGAGATAGCCAACCTATCAGATGCACAGTTCAAAGCCCTGGTTATTAGGATGCTCATAGAAATGGTTGCTTTTGCTCACAAATTAGATGAAAAAAATGCAGGCTACAATACGTGAAATGAAGGAAAATGCATGGGGAACCAATAGAGATGGGAGGAAAACTGGGGCTCAAAACAATGGAGTGGACCAGAAGGAAGAAACAAAAAATCAAACAGAAAACAAGGAAGAAACAAGAATTCAAAAGAATGAGAGGCTTAGGAACCTCCGGTACATCTTTAAATGTCCCAACATCCGAATTATAGGGGTACCAGAAGGAGAAGAAGAAGAGCAACAAGTGGAAAACTTATTTGAACAAATAATAAAGGAGAACTTCCCCAATCTGGCAAAGGAAATAGACTATCAGGAAGTCCAGGAAGCTCAGAGAGTCCCAAAGAAGTTGGACCCAAGGAGTAACATGCCAAGGCACATCATAATTACATTAGCCAAGATTCAAATGAAGGAGAGAATTCTAGAAGCAGCAATGGATAAGGGGACAGTCACCTACAAAGGAGTTCCCATCAGACTGTCAGCTGATTTCTCAAAAGAGACCTTCCAGGCAAGAAGGGGCTGGAAAGAAGTATTCCAAGTCATGAAAGGCAAGGAATTACATCCAAGATTGCTCTATCCAGCAAAGCTGTCATTTAGACTGGCAGGGCAGACAAAGTGCTTCTCAGATAAGGTCCAGTTCAAGCAGTTCATTATCACTAAGCCCTTATTATATGAAATGTTGAAGGGACTTATCTAAGAAAAAGAAGATCAAAAATAGGACAGTAAAAAGACAGCAAACTCACAGCTATTAAGAACCACACCTAAAACAAAAGCAAACTAAGCAAACAGCTAGAACAGGAACAGAACCACAGAAATGGAGATCATATGGAGGGTTAGCAACAGGGGAGTGGGAGGAGGAGAGGGGGGAAAAGGTACAGAGAATAAGTAGCATAGACGGTAGGTAGAAAATAGACAGGGGGAGGGCAAGAATAGTGTGGGAAATATAGAAGCTAAAGAACTTAAGACACATGGACATGAACTAAAGGGGGAAATGTGGGTGGAAGGGGGTGTGTAGGGTGGAGGGGAATGATGGAGAAATGGGACAACTGTAATAGCATAATCAATAAAATATATAAAAATTCTATTATCCTATTTCATATTCCATAACATTTCATATGCATGAGATTTGGAATTGAAGATGTATATTGTGTTTAATTGTGGTTTGGCATGTAGGATTTGACCCCTGTGAATGTGAAATATTCTTTGAATTTCAACTTACATCAGACTTTATTCACCTCATTTCCAGTATTAAACCTTCTGGCTGGCCTACTGGAAACACAAACAGAACAGACACTTGACATATTATCATATGTAGTTTAAGGGATAGTAGAATTCATCAGAGGCCAAGGGCCTTTGGGATGGATGCATGTTTTCCAGCTTTTGATTAAGAAGATTGAGTTTTCTCAATATATTATCTAGAATTTCCTTGATAACATTAAGGGAAACTTTAAAAAAACATAACAGTCATTAAACTTCATTTCTCTTGCCTTGATGCAGACTTGGCAACATTAGAGGATTTTATTTTTATTAGAAATTGAAATCTGGGGTGGTTAGCTGAGAGATCCACACCTTTATGAATAGATAGTTCTAATGTCTTTGACACAAAAGCTTTTTGGGTTATCAGTGAACTCACAGTATAGCCAAGCTTTGAGAAGAGACCAACCCCCCCCCTCAAAAAAAAAAAAACAAAAAACAAATTCCAAACCCCAAACCTAAGAAGATTATTTCTTTGTTGAATAACAAGACTTTTCACACAGAATTGGCAAGAGTCATAACACTAGAATTCAACTGTGTAAATTCAAGCACAATTCTATGTCTTACTAAGCTGTGTGAACTCGGACAACTTTCTCAACTTTTCTGTGCCTTATTTCTAAAATAGCAATAATGATAGTTCTCATTTCAAAGAATGGAGAGGGTTGAATTAAATAATGTATGTGAATGCTTAGCATAGTCCCATAATAAATTGTTGTCATTGTGGTAATGGATAATGGCAATTCAAAATTCTCTTCTATATGTCAAAGTGAACAAAATGGAAAAACTCTTTTAATAAATCTACATGAATTCTTTTGTTCCATTAGTGGATGGAGAAACAGAAGAGCTCTTTATTTTCTCACGTACGTTTTGCTGGAGTTTGACTCTGCTCTATTTCCGAAGTCACAGTTGACTGTGTATGTAATAAGCTGTACACTAACTCTGTATGGCTGGATGTAGATCTTGCCTTTAATTAATGCATTGCTTTATATATTGTTAAGTCTTTATGGGTTTTCAGTGAAGTGTTTTTCAGTGAAGTTGGTGATGAGATGATCCCCCCAACCCCCTTCCCTGTGTTTATACTCCTAGTGGTCATACTGCTAGAATGCCAGGGGGTTGGATGAGAGCCCTCACCCTCAAATACAAATACACCAGCTGTCACATTGGTAGTGAAGGGGAATACATGTGTGTAATGGGTGGAACTTAGAAAGGCTCCTGTAATGATTACAACTGGTCTTGCTGTTGCAAGGCAGCAATTTTATCTTTTGAAACTGATATGAAAGGAATGGGGTAAAATAGTGAGGCCTTTTCCTGTTTAAATTTAAGTTATTTGACAATTGTGAAATACATATAATCACTCCACGTGGAATCTATGCTTAACATTTTACATTTATAAAACCACTGGGCAGCAAAGTCAGTGTAGTTGATATTCTTACACTAAAAGGCGCAACACTCAGAAACTTGGGAAGACAAATTCAACGGTCAGAAGGAGACTGAACAGTCGGTGGTCTCCATACATCTGTTCATTTTGCCCTGACCAAGATTCATGCTGTAGCTTTGGAGACGTAGAGGTAAGAGTAGGTAAGATTTCTCACTAGGGTACATCGCAATACCCCTAATGAAAAAGACATTCTTCAGGGCAAAAATTAGACAGTCACTATACATGTCACTAGCCCACAGAAGGAGTCCTAATTGTGCATGTCAAATGAAGTTGTGAATTGGAAGCTTTTGTTATTCATGGAACCTTGATTTGAAAGTGGTGGGGAAACCTTTGCACAGATTGTTGTAAGGCATCTGGACTTAAAAACTGTTCTCCATTTGTTTATGTTCACAATGTCCACATCCCTCTCTCCATCTTTAACACACACACTAATGTCCTATTGCAATCATTAACAATTTTACTAGAAATTTCTGTGCTCTCACTTTTGTATATCTTTGTGTGGGTGTTAAACACATTAGGGACCATTGATTTTGGGGGGTAACTTTTGAAAACAACAAATGACAACATTTTCCATCCTGTGCTCCATTTTCTAGACACAAATACCTGTAGCTGAGAAGAATAAGGGCAAGTGACCAGTCTTTCCATTCTAAAACAATTTGATTCTACCTTTGTATCTGTTCTATATCTAGGTCTACATATAAAACTTTTTTTAAAGTAAGCTTTTAGAGGTTTTATTTTTCTTATTTTATTATTGATAGTATAGAAACTACATGGAAGTGTTCAGCATCAAATTGTCTCTAGTCTCACCATCCAGAGATATTCTTGCTAACCCATGGCTGTATTTCTTCTTAGCTCATTCGTCTTGCATGAAAGTCTGTGTGTAACAGCCCACTCTCCTTCGTCCCACCCGTGGAAATATGATGCATATGTGCATGTATATTTTGAACATAGTTGGCATTGTGTTTTACATTCTGGAGTCACACTATAAATAAAGTTATCACCAATGCAACTTCCCCAACCTCCAGTCCTGCCAGATTTAAGCTAACCTTAACTTAGCTCCCTCTCATTGTGTTGGGGAAAGGGAAGTTACGATAGAAATTCAAAGAGAAACTAGAGAGGTTGATTATTGGGCTTTGAGCTCCCAAAACTCCAGGTGCTGGCAGTGTGAAGTGACTTTTTAGGTGTGATTTCAATAATCAATGATTGTGGCTTCATAAACTCTTTTAGTACCAAACTCTGCATAGAGTGTATTCCATTGCACATGACATTGTTTCCAGTTTCCCTCCTCACCCTCAGGCTTATATTGAATCATGGTCCAGATATACAGAAGCTCAAAAGTGTTTGGATTTCCTTTAAGCACATTGGGAAGCCCATGAAGGAATATAAGCTGGAGAAAACCAACCAGATGTGTGTGTGTGTGCGTGTGCGTGTATGTGTAATTTATTTATTTTTAGAGAGTGGAGGGAGAGAAACATTGATGTGAGAAAAATTGATCAGTTGCTACTCACACATGCTCTGACCAGGGACCACAGTCCAGGCATGTGCCCTGACCAGAAATTGAACCTGCAACTTTTCACTTTCGGGGTGACACTCAACCAACTGAGCCACAATGGTCAAGGCATATTCATCCTTTTGAAAGAGTGCTTTATGTCCCATGGAAGAGGATAAAACTGGAAGCTAGGTAGCTGTTTAAGAAGCTTTTGTTATAGTCCAGAAATGAAGGGTGTGATAGGCATACTGGGCCTGTTCAGGAGAAACACAGGAGTGGGTTTGGGAGAACTGGGCAGTGGATGAGATGTGGGGAAGATGGAAGGTGGAGGGAGTCAAAGATGACTCTCAGGAACAGGAGGATGCTCTCTCCTCCTTCCCAAGTTACGATTTTAATGTAAATTTCCATTGGGAAAGAAAAAAAATAACATACAGGGTTGTTTACTCCCATTGAGGTTATTCTGAAACCACAGGTGATCCCTGGATGCTTGCTGGATGAGTCGGCTTACCTGATAGTCTCCTCCTGACTACCCAAGTCTCCTGCATTCCAGCAATTCAGGCTAATAGGGGGTCATATTTTTGAGGATACCTTTGGCAAGGGCTACAATATGTTTTCCATATTTGGGGGCAGAGTGACTTTCTCAGGTATTCTTCATAGTAACTTTGGTCATTGGCTTTAGGCTTCAAAATTATACCTTCATACTCTAGAAAACAAATGACAAGTTATTATTGCAGTCCCTGTAAAGCTGAAGCTTCTACATGCTTGGCCTTGCATTGCATGGAATGTGCTTATTTTTGGGTGATTCCTAAAATGTGGTCTTAGGAAGCTGAATGGTGATAATCATTCTATTGGACTGGCAAACCACTAAACCCTTGGAGGCAAAGGGAGAGTTCAGTTACATCTCAGAATTCAAGTAGGTTGCCCTGTTGCTTAAGATCAAAGGTGGTTCTCAGCTAAGGACAATTTATTCCCCAAGCTATGTTTGGCAATGTCTGGAGGTGTTTTTGGTTTTCTCATCTAGCAGGAAATAAGTAAGTATTGGCATTTGATCTCTAGTGGGTAGAGACCAGTGATGCTGCTAAATGTCCTGCAATGCCCAGCACAGCCCCCCACAACAAGGAATTATCTGGTGCCATAAGTCAACAGTGCTAAGGTTCAGAGCCCTGAACTGAAGTAGTATTTTATTTCTTCAGGTGTTATGGTATTGTTTCTGCTCTCTGTTACTCACTTTGAATGACCATGAATCTTACTTTCCTCTTGAAGTCTTAAAAAATGGCAAATGACTTCATATTTAGAAATGAAAACAATTTTCTTAGAAGAGTGTTTAATTATCTACCCTTTGATAACCAGATTTTTTAAATAGTTAGATAATGAATTCATAGCATGAGTATGACTAGTATAGAAACAATAATAAAACTCATTTAGTTTTCATTTTGGATGGCGTGTATATAAATAATCGTTGGTGTTTGGAAGTAGATATTGTTCTGTTCAGACAACTTAGTACTATCCCTTTAATTAAAGTGTTTCCTCCCTCAGTGTAATAGTTAAAGGAGGTAGACTTTTGGATGTTTGTATATAAATATTCCTAGGACATGTTTGAACTGGAACAATACATTCTCTAAAGATGAGCTGAAAGTTCATCTAAATATAGCCATTTTAAGTTGAGAGGAGTGGGAGAGTTGGCTTTTAGTATGAATCATTTGAAAAATTAACTTTGGGATTGAGCGAAACGTATTGTTACTTTCAAATATGTGAAAAAGATTATCTCTTGGATCCTCTGAAAATCTGTTGGTGTTTTTGTGGTGCTGTTTGCAAGGTTGGTATACCTGGGACATCTGCCTGCAGTGAGAACAAGAATCACTGCCAACACTCAGTTGATTTTATTGTTTAGTGTTACTGATTCTGTGTGGTTGGAAAAGTGGGTTTAATGTACAAGTACATACTTAGGCCACGGTGTCCAGGCACACGGCTAACCACCATTGCACTGAGCATTCCTGGTGGACAGTGAGTTCTTGCTGCCAGATCGGCATCTGGGAGCAGATAACCCCAGACTGTGGCCATGCAGAGAGTGTGACTACACTGACCACTTGGACCCCACCTGCAGAGCCCGTTGGAGCCTCTTTGGGTGGTCCTTCAAATGAGCATGCTATGGACCATGATTTTGTTTTGTTGTTCTTGCAGGCAGCTGCACTGCCTAAACCTGCTCCAGGGCCCTTATAGTCTTGGTTGTTAATGAGCCTGGGTAAGCCCATGTGTGGGATTGCATTCCACTGGTCATCATGATTCTAGGAAAGCAGTGAGCAAAAAAAAAAAAAAAAAAAAACAAAAAACGAATATTGATCCCCATATAAGCCTGTATTGGCCTTACAAATGATCATAAAACACATTAGTACAATATGAGAAGTGTTCAGAACAAAGTGGGAGTTTGTGGGGGAAGGAATCCCCATCTCTCTCCTTCCCCAAAAGCCATTTTTATGATTATTCCCATCCTGGCCTTGACACAAAAAATTCACACAAACAATATGGAATTTCAAATGTGTTCCCTACTTATTTTACATACGTCGTATTATAAATGCTTTCTGTGCTGGTACTAATTCATCGGTATGATAGATTAAGAACTGCAGTAGTTTATATCTTTGCTTCTTAAACTTGAATTGCATTCCCATCACCTGGGAACATTGTTTAAATGCTGGTTATGATTCACTATGTCCGGGTCAGGACCTGAGAATCTGGATTGCCAGCAAGTTTCTGCAGGCTGCTGATATGGCAGGTTTATTAGTTTCCCGTGGCTGCTATAACAAATGACCACAAACTTGATGGCTTAAAAACCATCTCCAGAGGGTGTAGGAGAGAATCTCTTCTTTGTATGTTCCTGCTTCTTGTCATTTCAAGAATGTTGTATAAATGAAATCATATGGAAAGTAACCATTTGGGATTGGCCTTTTTCACTCCTTGTAATTCTCTCGAGATTCTGCTAGGTTGTTGTATGTATCAACAGTTCTGTCCCTTTTATTGCTGAATTTAACCATCACCCACTGAAGAGAGGTTTCTCCTTTTTGGGTCATTAAAAGTGAAGCTGCTGTAAACATTCACACACAGATTTGTGTGTGAGCATGGTTTTTATTTTTCTGGAATAAATGTCCAGGAGCGTAGTTGTCAAGTCATATGGTAGTTTTCAGTGTAGATATTTAAGAAGCTGCCGTACTTTTCCTGAGTGGCTCTATCGGTTTGCATTCCCACCAGCAGTTTGAGTGATCCAGTTGTCATTATGTTAGTGCTTCTGATAGGTGTGTAACAATAGCTCATGGTTTTAATTGGCATTTCCCTATTTGCTAATGATGGTGAATATCTTTTCATACACTAATTTTCTATCTGTATATCTTCTTTGGTAAAATGTTTATATTTGGTATCGGATCATATCTTTTGCCTATTTTCTATGTAGCCTATTTGTTATTATTGTGTTTACTATTGAGTACTGAGAGTTCTTCTGTTCTAGATATTAGGTCTTTGATACATAGTTTGCAAATATTTTCTCATAGTCTTTTCACCCTCTTTATGGTCTTTTGCAGAAAAACAATTTGTTAATTTTCATAAAGCCCAATTTATTGTTTTCTTTTTGTGGATTGTGGTTTTGGTGTCGAGAATAAGAACTCTTGCCCTTGTTCTCAATACCAAAGATTTTTATTATTTTCTCCATAAATATTTTATAGTTTTACATTTTACATTTAAGTCCATCATTCATCTTGAGTTAATTTTCATACAAGATGTGAGGTGTAAGTTAGGATCCATCTTTTTTCCTTAGTGATCAGTTGTTCCAGCACCATTTGTTGAAAGGCTGTCCTTGCTCCACTGAATTGCTTTGGCTGCTTTGTGAAAAGTCAGTCAGGCATATTTGTGTGAATATATTTCTGGGTTTTGTATACTGTCCCATTGATCTACATGTCTGGCCCAACATCAGTATTATACAGGCTTGAATACTTAGCTTTACAAAGTCTTGAAATTAAGTATACTGATATCTCTTTCTTCTTCTTCTTTTTTTTTTTACATATTTTTTTAATCAGTATTTTTTAATTGTTGATATTGTACAGTTTTCTGTCTTTTACCCTGCCCCAGCCCACCACCCCAGCCCTCCCCACCTTCCTCCCATTTCCACCCCCCATAGTTTTTGTCCATGAGTCCTTTATACTTGTTGCTCTAAACCGTTCCCCTTTTCCCCTGAAAATTCCCTCCCCTCCCCCTCTGGACACTGTCAGACTGTTCTCAAATTCAGTGTCTTTGTTTATATTATGCTTGTTTGTTTGTTTTGTTGATTAGCTTCCTGTTAAAGGTGAGATCATATGGTATTTGTCTTTCACTGCCTGGCTTATTTTGCTTAGCATGATACTCTCTAATTCCTTCCATGCTGTCGCAAAGGGTAGGAGCTCCTTCTTTCTTTCTGCTGCATAGAATTCCATTGTGTAAATGTACCACAGTTTTTTGATCCATTCATTAACTGATGGGTACCTAGGTTGCTTCCAGCACTTGGCTATTGTAAATTGTGCTGCTATGAACATAGGGGTGCATAGATTCTTTTGGATTGGTGTTTCAGGATTCTTAGGATATAATCCAAGCAGTACAACCACTATGGAAAACAGTATGGAATTTTCTTTCTTCTTTTTAAAAAATTTTTCTATTCCAATTTATTTGCCTTTCCATATTTTAGAATTTTAGAACAATCTTGTATATATCTACAAAATACCTTAATGGGATTTTGATAGGAATTGTATCAAACCTGTATGACACTTTGAGGAGAATTGATGTCTTTGTTATGTTGATACTTTCAGTCCATGAATTGCCATATGTCTTCTACATTTCTTTAGGTTTTCTTTGATTTATTTCATCACTGTTTTGTAGTTTTCAGCAAACAGGTCCTGTACAAGATTTGTCAGATTTACACATAAGGATTCCATCTTTTTGAACAATTGTAAATTATATTTTAAGTTTACATTTCATTGTGTTCATTGCTGGTATATAGAAATATAACTGATTTTTGGATGTGTTTCTTGTGTACTGTTGTCTTTCTAAAGTCACTTATTCATACCAGGAGTTGTTTTTATTTTTCAGTGGATCCCTTGGGACATTTTATATAGATAATTTCATCATCTGCAAGTAAGGATGGTTTTATTTCTTCCTTTCTGATTTGTATGCTTTCTTTTTCCCTTTCTGGTCTCTTTTTACAACACTCTTGCCAGACCTTCTACCACTTGGTTGAACAAGAGTGTAACAGCCTTGTGCTGTATCCCATTGGGGTGAGGGGGAGTGGTTAGTTAGGCTTTCACCATTGTGTATAAAGTGGTTGTGGGATTTTGCACATGTTCATTATCAACTTAAAGAAGTTTCTCTCTTTACAATTTTGTGAAAGTTATTCTGTTTTGGAGTTTGCTCGCCTTAAATCTATACATTTGTATCTCTTGCTAAATTTGGAAGTTTTCAATCCTTATTTCTTCAATTAAGTTTTTAACAATACACTCTTTCTCCTTTCCTTCAAGACTCCAGTGATACAAATGTGAGATTTTTCATTATATTCTCACAGATATCTGAGACACTGTTTCTTTTTCCCCAGTCATTTTCTCACTTTTTCAGATTGGATAATTTCTAAAATTTCACCTTTAAGCCGAGTGATTGTTTCCTCTGCCCTCTCTTTATTATCACTGATTTTAATTTACAGTTTTAAATTTTCTCTTTGTTTTACCTTTATAATGTCTCTTCTATTGTTTTGGTAAGACCTTATACCTTTTCATTGTTTCAAGTGTGTAATTGCTTCTTGAATCAATTTTACAATGAATGTTTTCAGATATTTGTCAGATAATCCCAACATCTCTGCCTTCTCAGTGTTGGCATCTACTGATTATTTTCATTCTGGTTGAGATTTTTCTGGATCTTCTTATGATGAGTTATTTTCAGTTAAAATCTGGACATTTTGAATACTATGTTATAAAACTCAGAATCTTTTTTTTTAAATCCTTACCCAAGGACATTTTTGTCTTTGCATTTAGAGAGAGAGGAAGGGAGAAAGGAAGGGAGAGAGAGAGAAACATTGATGTGTGGAGAAACATCTATTGGCTGCCACCTGTATGAACCCAGACTGGGGATCAGACCCACAACACCAGCATGTGCCCCCACTGGGAATTGAACTTGCAACTTTTAGAGTATAGGACAGCACGGCTCCAATCTGAGCCACACTGGCCAGGAAACTAAATCTTACTTTAACTTTCTGTTTCCCATCATTTGACAGAGGAAGGGCCTGATGGCTTGTTACTACCGGGGTGAGTGGAAGTCCAGGGTCTTTACTCTTCTTCCTTTGACACTTTATGGGGGTGTGGAAGCTTCTTATTACTTCAGGTGGGCAGAAGTTGTGACTTTCTATGGGACACATGGGGTAGAAGGTAGGGAGGAGGGATGAGAAATGTTCGTTTCAATCCAGTGGCTTGAAAATTCTGTTTCTCTGCTCTGTGTTCTTTGACAGCACCCTGACACGGAGTGGAGAGATTGGACACCCCATTATAGCCTGGAGAGCATGGATGTCTAGGCTCCCTGCTCCGTAATTTCTGGGTTGGGTACTGCTGGGACCATAGTATATTTTCTGTGAATTTGGCTGGAGGAGAGCAGTTACTGTTTTCTGTGCTGTTAGTCTACATCTTTTCTCATTCTTTAGCCAGAGAAATGAGGCTTTTCTCTTCTCCTTATGTCTGATTCATTGGTCTTTGCCACTTGCCAGCTCTTCACTCTAAATCCTGGGATATCTGAGGCATAGAGAAAACCCATGGAACTTGTGTCTATGCTGAAGTCTTTCCAGAGGTTCCTAGCTTGTCTGCCTTCCTCTGTTTACGTTTTGAGACTTCTTGCTTGTCTTACAGGTGACGTCCAAGATCTGTTGTTGCCCTTGGGAAGAATAGGTAAATGTCTCTCTGCCCCATCGTCCCAGAGTGGGAGGTATTCTGCTTTACTTTTTGTAGGCAGCAGGTGAGATATCAACTTGACTGTATAATCCAGAACATCTAATAATGAGAATTAATGACATGGCATTAGATACTGCTATCAGCATGGTTTTAAAGGACATAATGACTAAGAAAGTTAGTTGTCTGAATTTCTACAGTTCTTTTCTTTCCAGCCCTTCTGAGCCTTGAACTGGGAAATTGCTGATGGAAGGGCACATAGGGTGCAGACCCTGGTAAATGAATAACCAACCCACTGGCTGGCCTGTGTAGTTCAGAAAGTCATAGGATGCCACCAAGTTTGTTCTTCTTCTCTGTGTTTACTCTAGGTACCAGATGCTGTATTTAAGCCAAGAACTGATTTTGAAAATATTTTTCTACTTCTGTTGTGCCAAACGTGTTCTTGACATATTGTTAGGGCTTGTTCTGCTGAAGCTTTGCAGAGCCGTCTGTTTCTTCCGGCTGGTTGGGCTTGTACCAGTCAAACATTGGACCCTTGTTTGGGAACAGAAGGCTTCTCTGGAGATAGCACAATGGATGTTTCCGTTTCCAGGCAGGTAGCACCTATCAAGTGAGAGCTGGAGCTTTTATTCTTTAATTGTTATTCCTTTATATACAAGACTTCATTTTTGGCTATGTTCTGCTCAAGCCTGTTTGACTACATTTTCTTTCCAGAATCTTTCTAATTATGAGGAAGAAAAGCAAATGTTAAGCTCGTCTTCTTTCAACAAGAAAAAAGAAGAGAAACATAACAGCTTTATTTTCATAATTTGATTTTGCTTAAACTTTTAAATTGCTAGTGTGATTTCAGTATATATAAATAAAACATATAAAGGTTATAGAGGGCATGGATGTTTAGGTAAGCCAGAATAGAAACAGTTTACAGAAAATTTTGGTATCTGGATGAAGAAAGGGTTTTTTGCTGGGCTTAAATATTTTTAGTTTGCTGATGGAAAAAAATCGAAGCCTTTTCATTCATTGCCTGGGAGTCTTTTGGAGAGAGGCCCCAGCTATTACAGCTCCTGTACTCGTGTCCAGTGGCAGAATCATCTCATGAAAGGAAATTGATCCTCTGCGCACTGAAGGTACATCAGGATCTGGGAGTGGCCAAAGACCACTCAGTTGGTGTTACTCCTTGAAGAAACCTTTTGAGGTAGCACATGCTCAATGTTAGCTTGAGTGTCAAATCCATCAACATAAGAATTACTTGATTCACATCAGACACATTTGAGTTGTGTTTCATTTGCTGGAACCTTCTGTGTATTCTTTCATCTTCTCTAGCTATTTCTAAATGTGTTGGCGCTGTGTTCAGTCTCAGCCTCAGAGGTCAGCCTGTGCTGCTTGGAGTCATCAGAGGCAGCATTTCAGTGAGGGAAAGCCCCCCTTTGTGCTCTCACAGCCCTTCTCACCTTGCTCTTTGTCACCGATTATAGCCAGGTGGTTGGCTTGTGGCCCCCCCACCCCGCCCCATCCTATCCTTTACATTTGATATGTGTTCTTCAAACTAAATGTGTCTTATGACTGTTCTCAGGGAATTGGTGTGAAAGCGAAAAAGTGACTGAACCACAGTGGGACTTCAAAGTCCAGGCCACCCAGGGTCCCCTGATTCTTGGAAATGAACTTTCTACCCAGTTAATTTGTGTTTTCTTCCTTAGGGCTGGCAGAAACTTAGTGTAAGTTCCCGATTGTGACTCTAAGAGGATGTCGGGGTTTTTTAGTTCCCTTTCCCTTTGATGTGCTTCACTCCCATCCATCCCATCCTGCTTCTGATTCAGAGTCATATTTCTGCTTTGAAGCTCAGGGCACTTCATCCTAGGAGATCTGATAGGATGCTCTATAAACAGAATGTTCTGAGTAGATATTCTCACATTTAGTGGATCCACTGAGAACCAGGGTCAGAGAAGGAGGCTTGGCTTAGAACACTGGCTGTTCACTGGAGTCCTGGGGAAGATGCCCCATCCTGCCCTACACCCCCAAAGGAAAAAGAGCCTAGTTCCTCCCCACAGATTCTTAATTGATCGGAGATCTGGGCCTAAGCAAGTGTGATTGCAGATGTGCCCCAGGTGATTCCAGTGTGCAGCCAGGTTCAGACTCCTCCCTTCTAGGCAACACCCAGTTACCACTTAAATTCTGAATAAACTTGCCTGGTTCCCCATTACTAGAACATTCCAGGATCAAAGGAGCAAGCAGCTCTCTGCATTTGTTAGAGCCATGTCAGGGAATCCAGGGAGCTGAGTTTCTTCAGGTTCTCACTATACTCTCAATCATTATTACCTAATTTTCTTTTTTAATATAAATTTATTATAAAGTAAGAATTCTCCATTGTGGCTTGGTATCTCCCTAGGGTATAGGCTGGTCTCAAGAGGCATTGCAAATTTATTTAATTTTATTAAATTTATTTCATTTCTAAAGGTCAGTTTCTCTCTGGAATTTCAGGGCAGGTCTAAAACAAAGCAGGGAAGAGTGGGTGTTACAGGTTCCCAGAGACTAAGGTGTTGACATGCTTGTTTGTTCCTTTGACAAATGTCAGACCCCTTCTGTGAATTGGTAACTCCAGAGTGCAGGGGAATTGCTTGCCCAACAGTGGGTCAGTAACTGGTCTTATTAGCTCAGCTGGAATCTTTGTTGCAGTTTAAAAATTGTTATTTCAGAAGTGGGGTGAGTATGTCTGTAGATGAGCAATATATTTAAAGGAGGAACTTGAAAGAATTCACCGGCTACCACCCCTATTGAGAGTAAACACGCCAACTACTTTGCGTGAGTTAGCTTTGCTCCATGTGTGAGAGCAAGCTGGAACAGGATGCTATAGAGCAGGGGCCTGTTAGAATGACTGATGAGTTGATTAGCAAGGAGGGTGCTTTGTTAGTTTTTCTGAGAGGCACAGTCAAATTAATTTGGGAAGAGGACAGACACTCCAGGGAGAAGGCGTTGCTGGAATGGAAAGGTGAGACTAAGTATGAGATTTTCAGAATGGGAGAGACCTGCGAGATTGTGAAATCCTGTTCATTCATTTACAAACATGTGAACCAGGCCAATTTATTAGAGATTCCAGCAACATTCAGTAAGCACCTATTAAAATGCTCCGTGCTGTGCTGGAGCTAGAAAGAGGCAGATGATGTATGTGTTCCAGAGAAACAGAGCCAAGAGAATGCCTGTGTGTGTGTGTGTGTGTGTGTGTGTGTGTGTACATGTATGTATATTTAAAGAGATTTATTGTGAAAAATTTGCTTATACAATTATAGGGCCTGATAAGTCCCCATATCTGCAGCTGGCAAGCTAGAGATGCACAAGAGCTGATGGTGTAGCTGTAGTCAGAGTGTGAAGGCCTGGCAACCAGGAGAGCTGATACTAGAAGTTCTAGTCCTAAGCCTCAGAAGGCTTGAGACCCAGAAGAGTGGATATTTGAGTTCAAAGGCAAGAAAAAGCCAGCTTGATAGCTCAGGCAGGAGGAATTCCCTCTTACTCCTGGGAAGGTTAGCCCTTTTGTTCTATTCAGGCCTTCAACTGATTGGCTGAGGCCCACTCCACACCTGGGAGGGCAGTCTGCTTTACTCAGTATATCATTTCAGTGTTAAAAAAGTATAGCCACAGAAACATGCAGAATAATATTTGAGCAAATATCTGGGCAGCCCATGGCCCACTTAACTTGATACTTAAAATTAATCCTCACAAATGACTTCCCAAAAACAAATATGACACAGATTTAGGTGTTAAATCCAGGTATCTTAACTTTCACCCATGGTTCTTCTATCTATTTTATTATGCTGTTTGCTGATTCATCTGTAATAAATGAATAATACATACAAAAATTCATAAAACTTGATAAATTAGACTTCATCAACAATCAAAACTTCCACTTATCAAAAGAACATCATCGAAAAAGTAAATAGACAAGACACAGACTGGGAGAAGATATTTGCAAAATGTATTTCTGACAAAGGACTAGCATATAGGGTACACAGTAGTACATGACAAGATGTTTCACAGCATTAGTCATCAGGGAAATCCAAATTAAAATAAAGAATAAACAGTGTAATACATATGTGAAGGACATATAAATAAATGATTAAGTAAAGAATGAATGCCAGATACCTTGACGCCTGGTCTAGAGGAAGGAACATGGTTGTTTGGTCCTCTGCACTGTTGTCACACTTCACGCGAACCTAGAAATCCTGTCTCTTCGTTTGCACACCTTCGGCCATACCGAGTACTACCAGCAGAAGTGGGTGTGCCAAAGCAATCTGGTGATAACATTTAGGTTTTAATTAATTTGCCGTCTAGTGATGTGGAAAGGCTGGCTTGTTTAACTTGTATGCTTTATATACTTAATCATAATCACAAATCTTCAAAAAATATCTCACCTTGAAACAAATCAAATTTCATGAAAGTTTAAAAAAAAATGTTACTTTCAAGTCAGATGACAGAGAGGGGTACCTACCGTTTATGGAGCATTATGTTAGATGTTCTCAACTCTTCCTCATGAGAGCCATGTTGGTACATACTGTCATTATCCCCATTTTACTGACTGAGACTCTGGGTGATTAAGGCATCAAATGGCAAAGTCAGGATGAGAACATAGATCCACCTGGTTTTAGTTTTGCTACTGCTTGTATTATTTTAATTAGTATTACCATTCTTTATTCATGCACTCACTCATTAAGTGTATGCCAACTCCTCTAAGTGGAGAGAGTCTCAGCTCTCATACGAAAACCTCCTGGTGGGGAAGTGACAGATAACAATATTTTTTAAAAAAGGAAGAGAAATTATTTCAAAGCAAGTGGCTCTGAGCGCAGTCAGCCAGAGCAACAAGACAGTCACTGATGGAGGGCCGCCTGCAGCAGGCCTTGTCAGAGAGGCCTCTGCTGAGCCACTGGAACATGAGCTGAAACCTCAGATCCTAGCACTGAGCTCCCAGCCTCGAAGTCAGCAGCCGTAAAGACACGCGTATTTATGTGAGTCTATGCATTGCAAATACAGTCTTCACCAATATGGACCCTTTTGTAATATTCTGTTCTAATATGCTCTGGGAGCTAAATGAAAAAAAGAAAAGAAATTAACAGTTAAGCAATAACTGTCTCTGACCGCTGTTCATTTACCTACCTCTCAGCATGGGACTGACCCACTAGGGTTGTCACAATAATTGTGGGGGCTGCCAAGAACAGGGCTGCTGATGTCTAGGGGGCCAATCCTGTAACAACATTGAACCGTTCTTGCCAAGATGCCCATGTTCCTGTTGAGAGACCCTGAGTGAGTCATGCAATGGGCTTAAGCTTGTGTACTGAAGTCTTGTTATGTTGAGGGCCAAAGTTTGGCCGGATCTGAGTTCTTTACTCCTCTGATTCCACTTGGTTCTCTGCTGTTCTATGACAAAGGCTGGGACTTTGCGTTGATTCATTATATTCTTTGATTTCCCTCCTGTCCTCTGGATGTGTGGGATGGCAAGACAGGAGTTCAGTTTGTTTTTCAAAGTTTAAAAAGCTGGAGCACTTTGGCTTACTGACCTGCTCGCTAGTCAAAAAATGAAACACTCTTAAGAGTGATGTTGATAAGCAACTGAAGAGCCTGTCAGAGGGGAAGCCAAGTGAGCTGAGTGATTGAACTGCCTCACATGAATCACTTCTGTTGTCAAGGTGGGCATATGGCCAGTGAGTGTCCTGATTACTGAATGGCTTTTATAGCCCCATTATTTATAATCACTTTTGAATAGCAGCTGAAAGACTCCAGTGAGAGTGAATGAAAAAAGAATGTGAAAATGCTTATTGCTTATGGAATTATGGAGATTAGAAATATCTGATGATCAATCTATGGGATGAAAACTCTCTTTCCCAAATATTTTTTAGCCAGATGTGCTGTGCACTACACTCTCTAAAAATGGGAGCTGTAGTGAATCCAGAGAGATGAATGTCTAAGAATTCTTATGTTAGTGGGTTTGCAACATACAAAAGAGCCCAAGAACCCTCCCTGCACACAGACACATTTATGTGTTCAGTGCACCATATATGTTTTTTAAAATACAAACAACTCTTTTTTATGCCCTGGCTGGTATGGCTTAGTAGATTGAGTGCCATCTTGCAAACAGCAAAGTCACTGGTTTGATTCTCAGTCTGGGCACATGCCAGGGTTGTAGGCCAGGTCCCCAGTTGAGGGCATGAGAGAGGCAACCAGTCAATGTATCTCTTGCACATACGGACATTTCTCTCTCTTTCTTCCTCCCTACCCGTCTCTCTAAAAATAAATAAATAAAATCTTTAAAAAAATAAATGACTCTATTTTAGAATATTTAAGTTGGAAAAAAGTTTCAAAGACAGAGTTCCTGAATCTCATTCTGCTCATTTTTCCCAATGCTGGTATCTTGCATAACCATGGTACATCTGTCAAAAGTAAGAAGTTAATATCAGTAAACTAGTAACTCTGCTCTTAACTCAGATTTCACCAGTTTTTTCCACTAACGTTCCTTTTCTGTCCTTGATGTAGTGTAGGACTCTACGTTGCATTTATTTGTCATGTCTTCTTCAACTCCTCTGGTCTGTTACAGGTTCTTAATTGTCATTCATTTCTCCATGACATTGATAGTTTTGAAGAATATCATTAAATGTACTTAACAAAACCGAGTTTCACTCTTCACTGCAGGATGAACCTCTTGTTTGTAGTTGCGCAGGTGAAGGGGGGAAAGTGTAGAACTTTGGGGGGGGACACCTGGGTTCTAATCCTGCTTCTGAGCACTTGAGCACTGGGAGTCTATTTCCCTCATCTTTTTAAACATGGGAATAATGCCACCATTCTCATTGGGTTTTATTAGGTATAAATGAGATAACACTCATAAAAGCAGTTTATGATAGGGCACCAATTTATAATCATCAAAGGGAAATTCGTATTTATGACGTATGAGTTTTTTTATTCTGCATATTTGTATAAACTGGAGATTGATACCAGTAACAAATTTTATTCCAGGAGTCATTCAATAGATTTCTTTGAAGGCTATCCAGGCCTTTAAAATTAAATTAGGTAAAATTACTTTACCTTCTAGAGGATGTGGGGAAGGGGTATTTTTAACATGGTATTTCTGTGAAAGTCTCTTCAGTGCTGACCTGTGGTTCACTTTCCCACTCCTTTTCTAAGGGAATGGTTTGCACACCCACAGCTTCCTGCACATGTGCATACACATGCACACCCTGGCAGTATTGGGAAAATGTGGCATGTTTTTGATAGACGCAGTTCTCTAGGATGGGGTGGCAAAGTACAGCTTGTGGGCCAAATCTGCCTGGCTTTCTAATATCATTTTATTACCATAGAGCCATGCGGTCATTTACATATTGTTTAGGGCCAATTTCCTGCCAAAAAAAGTAGAATGGAGTAGTGGGAACATAAATCTCACAGCCTGTAAAGCCTAAAATATTCACTATCTGACCTCACAGAAACTTTTGTGTGCCCCTGCTCTAGAATCCTACTGATGCCTGGGATGTTTTTCTTTGCATTGCTGGGCTGGGACCATGTGATTCTCTTTTGTTTCCATCTTTGAAAGATGTTTGAGAGGGGTCTTGTGCAAAGAATAAACTCCTAAGGATGCTCTGCTGAGGGGAACTGGTCTCATCTTTTTCAGACCCATCAAATGGTGTGGATATAGCTGGTGGTCCCTGTTCTCATAATCCAGCAGATGTTCCAGTGGCGTAATGTATTGTAACCCTGTTTGTATGAGATTGCCCAGTTTGGGTCAGAGAGCCTGGAACTCGGGTCCCAGCCTGCTGTTGTGTAAATGGTATCAGACTATATTAGAATAGTTTGTGATCCAGATTATCCATACCTGTCTGAGAATAAATTAGGGTAAGGCTAGGAGGCCAGGGCCACAGCTGCATTAATTGCTGTGGATATTCCAGGCTCAGGAATGTCAGCAGGTTCCCAGCTTGCATTTGCATGAAACCATTTAAAACATCTTATTTGTCAGCAGTGTCCCAAGGTCTTGACGATTTCTGGGAAAGAACCTTGCTTATGTGACATCCCTGGCTGAGTGTTCTCTGGAGGCCAGTGCTGTTTAGATGTTACTTTCTCAGTTTCTGCAAACATTAGGCATTGAGAAGGATATCGGGACAATGTTAAAATGTGATAGTTTGGATGAGAAGTCAGTTTTTGGTTTCTATATTGAGATTCACATAGATATTTTCTAGTGGCATGGTATATATGAGAACACTTTTATTTTACTTTTTTTATTTTGAGAAAATTCAAACTCTACTGCTGTTGAAAGAATGAACAGCACCTCTGTAACCAAGGCTCACCAGCTATTCACATCTTCACATACCCGTTCCATCTCTCTAAATTTGTACACACTTTCATTTGGCCAAATTGCCTGGGTGGTAGGGCAATCTGCAAGCCTTGGTCTTCTTCAGTAAAATGGGACTGGAAATAGAACCAGCCTCCTAGGTTGGCGTGAGGATTGTGAAGTTATTGCTGAGTAGTGTCTGGTCTGTCAAAAGTGCTTAAGAAATGTTCACTGTTTTAACTGGGGTCCAGCAGGGCATCTGAGCAGAGTTTTCTTTAGATCCCAATGGACTGTCTTAAACATTAGGTTTTCTTTTTTTTTTTTAGAGTTATATATATTTTAAAAGGTTTTATTTATTTATTTTTAGAGAGGTGGTGGGGAGAGAGAAAGAAAGAGAGAGAAACATCGATTAGTTGCACAGAACCCATCCGGGAACTGAGCCCACATCCCAGGCAAGTGGTCTGACCAAGAATTGAACCAGTAACCTTCTGTTTTGTGGGACTACGCCAGCCAATTGAACCACACTGGTCAGGACATAGTGTTTCTTGAAGGGCACACACACATGCACAAAGGGACACACACTCACACATGTGTTCAGATCGCACTCATTGTTCTGAGTGTAGAGATGGCTGACGTAAGCTTTCAGTGAGGCCACACAGCTATGTATTGGTTAAGGCTGGTTGTAAACTCACACCGCCTTTGTTACTTTGCCAATGTTGCTTCTGATTTCTCTATGTAAATCTGTATTTTTACTTACTTTTGAAGAGATATTTTCTACTACCCTAGTGTAGCTGGAATAAATATAAAAAGCAAAAAAAAAAAAAAGCTGGAAATAATTAAAAAATAGAAGTGATAGAATTTAAACCTTGCATTTCTTCCTGTGCATAATTTGTTATAAAAAGATTCTCCAGGAGAAAAAGAACAGAGAAGTCAGTCAGAAAACAATAAAGTGAATGTCCTGAAGTGCTAGCAGAATGTTTCGTGCTTGTCTGTGTGGGTAGTCCAAGGTCAGTAGTAGTTTCTAGAGCTTCATCAGCACACACAGATCTGTCCTGCACTCTCTATTTCATATCATAGACTCACTGCACATTTTTCTTTTTCATGTTATTTAAGTTCTACAGAAACATGCCTGAAAGAATAACTATCTTTATACCACTAGGGGAATGAACAGATTTAATCTCTACATGTCTGATTACATACCACCTGGTTGGAGTCATTTCTGCTGTATCTGTTATTATAAGGTGTTATTATTAGTCCAGTAGTAGAATGGCAGTAGTGAGGTTTGCCAGAGATGGGAAGCATATGTGAGAAATTGGCCAATAGACTCATTCTCATAGTGTAGCTGTGCACGTTTTCTTAGGGGTCTTTGCTGTGGCTTAGACCATTGGTTTGCCGACTTCAGGATCTATTAGAATCACTTGGAAGGCTTCTTGAAATGTAGATTGCTGAAAGGGACCCCCAGAGGTTCTAATTCAGTAAGTCTGGGATGGAACCTCAAAATCTGCATTGAACAAGTTTCTGAGTAATGCTGCGTAAGCTAACCTTGGAGACAGTGAATACCCACTACCTCTACCCTAAGAATTGCTTAAGGAGAACTGCTTACCTGGAGATGCAGGGCCAACATATAGGCCAGGAGTTAGCCTAACTATGGCTTGTAGGTTACATATGCTGCCTGTTTTTGTAAATAAAGTTTTACTGGAAAACAACCTTGTTTACATATAATCTATGGCTGCTTTTAAATGACAAAGGCAGGGTTTAGTAGTTGGACAGGGTCCCGATGTGCTCCCAAAGCTGGAAAATATGTATCTGGCCCTTGGCCCTTTATAGAAAAATTTTGCTGACCCCTAATCTAGACCAACACTTTCATGTCATTTGAGAGAAGGGGGCTTGGAAGTAATTCGGTAAGGAACTGGCACACAGAGTGTTCCCAGTCTGTGCATTTTTTAGAAGCAAGGGCTGTTTGTTTGTTTCTCTTTATTATTTTTTTACTTAAATATATGTTAATGGAATTTCACTCATTACTTTTTAACAGGCTATTCTCCAATTAATTTTCTTATTGGAATCAGCAGTTTCTCAAAATGAAAAGCACCGTAGTTTTGTCATTCATGTTGCCTCACTAATACAGTGTTGGCATACATTTGAAGTATATGTAGAAAATTTTAAACGTCACACAATTAAAAGGGGAAAAATCACTCTCATTTTGACACTGTAATTGTCATATTAGTGATACTGTATTTCTTTTTGACTTTAGAAACTGGTATAACCTTTTTGGAAAGCAATTTGTAACCGTGTGTCAAGAATATTTAAAATTATGTTCATATTTATTACTCTAGTAATTCCTATCTTAGGAAATTTCAGCAAAAATTTATATTCAAGATTTTTATGACAGCATTGTTTATAATAGTTTTTTTGAAGGAAATATATCTAAATGTGTATTAACATGAAACTCGTAATAGTATGATGAATCCACATTGCTACTTTGGAGCCATTTAAAATCAAGCTGGATGAGGGAAAGCTGATAAAATCTCTTTGGAAGCAATTTGTATCAAAAGCCTTAAACGTTTTTATCTTTTAAGTCTCAATATTTTCATTTCAGGAATCACGAGGAAAATAACCAGAAATACAGGTAGCATTTATACAAGAGGATTAATCACAGGGAATATATGCTTAGTAATTGGTAATAGTTAAATAGGCTGTGATGTAATGAGAAAATAAAATAGTATATAGCTAATAAAACTATATTTTTGAGCACTTAGTAGTATATTGGGAATGCTCTGAATTCCGTGTTAGGGTATTTGGATAAAAATGCACGTATACAGCATGAACCTACACATCTCAACATAACAGCAACTCTGTGTTCCATCAGACCTGTTCATCACCAGGAAAGCGCAGACATTGGATTCATTTTGACTTCTCCCTTGCCTTTGCTATTGCTCTCTATCACATTAGCAAACCCTATCAGTTCCAGCTTTCAGTGACACCTGCTGTCTGTCCCTCCCTGCCCTTTTCCTGGAAGGGGCATCTCCTGGTCCCAGCACTCCAGGTGTGTGATCAATTCCATTGGCTTCATCCTGTCACCTGCCTCTACACCTTACCCACCACACAGTTGCAAAAGTCATCTCAGAATTTAGACCACACCTTCTGCCATCCCTGACTAAACTCATGTCGGTGGATTTCTACTGAGCTTGGAATAAAATGCCAGCTCTTTATCATGGCCTGTGAGGCACAGAACTATCTGGCTTCCATGTCTCTTTTTAGCCTCAGTCTGTGCCACCCTTTGTCCAAGCTTCCTGCCATTCCTCCAATGTGCTGACCTCTTTTCTACTTCCAAACCACTTGCACATGCTGTTCCCTCTGTGTAAATGCTCTTTCCCTACATTGTGCAGAGCCAGCCAGACAGCCAGCCTCTCTTGTCTTCCCTTAGTTCACACCTTAACAGTTGTCTCTGTCCGGAGGCCAGCCCTGTCTGCCGCCAGTCCCTGCTCAGGGATTCTGCATTGTCTTCTTGGATCTTAAGGGCTAGAGGCACTTAATAAATATTGTTGAATGAGTGAATGGATCTCCTCAAATGTCTAAGTGTATTGTGTAAGTGTGTAAGTATGTACAAGATATGTGTGTACATACACAATCAAAATACTAAGGGTGATACAAATCAAGTTACATTTGGTTTTAACTTTCTTTGTACTTTTGTGTACTTTTCAAATATTGTAATTAATCTATATTATCTTTTTATTGTGGCAAAGTATCCATAACATGAAGTTTATCATGCTAACCATTTTTAAGTTTACTCTTCTGTGGAAGTAGTCCTCAGACATGTTTTATTTTTCCTAGTGGAAATTCTACCCATAAATCACTAACTCCTCAATAATTTATATTATTTTTACAGTTAGAAAAATGTATCAGAAACAAATAGCAAACATCTTTTCCAAACAATGCTCATTTCAATGTACTTTAGATTGTAAGTTTGAATGACTATAAAACTAGTTAATTTGGACTTCAATTTATAGTTTTGGTTTTAAAAACTTATTCTTGCCCTGGCTGGTGTGGCTCAGTTTGTTGGGCATTAGGGCATAAAGCAGGTCGCTGGGTCAATTCCTGGTCAAGGCACATGCCTGGGTTGTGGGTTCAGTCACTGGACGAGGTGTGTATGAGAGAAACTGATCGATATTTCTCTCCTCTTTCTCCCTGCCTTCCCCTCTCTCTAAAAATAAATAAATAAAATCTTTTAAAAAGTTTTCTTTCTAAACCTAAACTGCTGAACTGACAGATTTTATTTTGGCTGCAATAGCTTCACCACAGTGCAACTATTTGTTGCCTTAATAAATGTCTTTCCTACAACTATAATCATTTCATGAAGAAATTGTGTGCTAAAGCAGAATCTTCTGGAAGTATGATTAGTTTAATATTCATATACAAGTCTTCCTCAGCACTGAGAATGTGAAATGTATTAAAGTCTAAGTTCTAGTTGTAATGAAACACTATTCTTTGACAAATAGAGGTGGGTCATCTAGAGCTCACATGGCACAGGGAGAGTTGTGTTTTGCCTTCTTGATCAGAACTGGATGAGTTAAGAGGGCCAAAAAATGTTTTCACTGAAAACCCAGTTTCTTGACCATGAAGATTATTTCTACTGACTTACATTCTCTCTTAGGAGGCAGATATCAGATCAAGCAGAGTCCCCTCAAAATCTGTCACCTTGGAAATGATGCTTCTGTTTGAGTTGGCAGAAAACTGTGTAGCACGGGAGAGGAAAAGTTGGAAAAAACGGCACCCCTCAAATTTGTTAGGGGATCCTGTCATGTTGAAATAATGACAAGCAAAATTTGCAACCTAAATAATTGATAAAGGAATCATATCATATTCTTCCCAAGAATAACAAAACAACTTATTAGGAAAATGCACAAAGAATATAAACAGGAAGTCACAAGAGAGGAAATAGACCAAAAAAAAGATGTAATGGTCAATTTCAGTAGTAATCAATAATTGTAAATTAGTATAACACCAGGTTGCTGTTTTATCCTTATTAGGTTAGAAAGATTTTACAAAGGTGGACCGCCCAGAGAAGAGTTAATGACTGTTCACGGGAAAGCCTGCTTACCAAGTTGGCTTTTGGCTGGAATCTGGGAGCTTGGGTTTCAGAGGGATTCTCTCCATTGACTCAACTGTGCTTTAACTGTTTGGGCAAAATGTATGGTTTATGCTTTCCTTCTGAAAGTCTAGTTTTGTTTCATGTAAGTCATACGCTGTCTACTTGACTGGTTCCTAATAAAAACTGTGGGCCCTGAGTGTCTAATGAGCTCCTCAGAGTGTCAAATGGGCAACACTTCACGGTATTGTTATAACTTGTTGTACTGGAGATTGAGTGTCTGACTCCAGTGGGAGAGGACACTGGGAAGCTAGCATCTGAAGGCCTTTGGACTTTGTTGCCCTGTGAGACTTTCCCTTTGCTGCTATGGCTGTGCAAACTTTCACTATAAAAATCATAGCTCTGAGGCAACCTTATACCGAGTCCTGTGAATTCTGATAGTGAGTCAGCAAATCTGGGGGTGATATCAGGGACCCCTGCTACACTAATAATAGCGAACGTCACCCTGAGTGTGGGGAAGCCGGACCTCCAAAAATTGTTGCTGGAAGGTAACTTGGCACCACCATTTTGGAGAACAGTTTACCAATATCTAGGTAAATTGAAGATGTTTATGTCCATTTCCATATTTTGATAGTCTAGAAAAAAATTAACACATTGGTTTTTTAAAAAGGCGTTATAATATTGTAGCAATGGGGATAGCCCAATATTCTATGAAGGAGAAATATATTTTGGTATGTTTTTTAAATGAATTATACAACATTTAAAATAACAAAAATTACATCAATTGACATGATTAAATTTCTTGAAACTAATGCAAATTTAAAAAGCAACAATATATTGATTTAAATGTAAAAAACAGAATTCCAGATATGTAGATAAAACGTTAAAATATAAAATGGTAAATCTATGGTTGTCTAAACCCCATTTTTCATTTATAATAAGATATATCATAAAATGTCTTAAATTAAGCTCTGAGCCCTTTTCCTGGAAAAAGTTCCTTTGTATTCCTGACGTATGTTTTCCATTTGCAAAACAAATCTTGAATTTCAAAGAAAGTGTAGATGCATGACAAACTCTGTCTTGCAATTTATTATTTCATCGGCTCACTGTCCTTGACAATTAGGAGAAGATTTGTAGACAGGCCTCCTAAATGATTGGCAATTAATTTGAGATTAGATGCCAAAAAGTACAATATTGTTAACATAATGCAAAGGTGGAGAGGCTTTTCACTTACAGATGTCACGGAACATGGAGTAAATGTTAACGGGCAACATAGTTACCCCTGCCCTTTGGCACATTCGCAGTGGAAAGGACTTTTACTTTGATGATCATAAACTATAACTGGCTTGGCTAGTTTTAATATAAAGCTTAAGTGTAAACCAAGTGTGTCTATGTCTTAATGCCTTCCAACCTGTAAGTCCCTGGTTTATCTTGATAGGAATGTCATATGTGAGCCTACAGTATATATAAAATGAAGAGATACTGTATCCTGAATCTTTGGAATTTTGCTTTCGACTCAAGCAGTACATTTGGATCCCATAGACGTCTTTGGTAATCAAGGCTCAAATGGTAACTGTCACCGTCTTTTTAATGTCTAGCACTCTGGTCTCTTGAGGGGAATATAAAACCCTAGGTTCTAGGCAATAGAGATTTTGCTGGTAAACATTGTTATCCTTTTGGTCAAATTCCAGAGTGCTTTATACCTAGAGGTAGAGTTGGCAGATATGACTATCAAATATCAGTGATTTATCAGTTGGTTTCATTTCCTGAACTTCAACTCCAGAACAGTGCCTGGAATGTATCATGTACTAAGTGTTTGTTAACCAGTTTACAAATGTCCAGACCATTTGAGCACAAGCAGTATTTTATTCCCTTTCAGAAACTCGAAACATACTGTGTAATCCATGTTTCCCTAGGCCTGTATTTTGTTTTTCACTATTTCTAAGCTAACAAGACAGGTTTTATGTTTAGCTGAATTTTTTTTTTTTTTTAAGTAACAGTCCACCTTTGGACTAATATCAGTTCTTTCTCTCTTGCCTCAGTTGTCCATGCTGTATTCTCTTAATGGTAATTTCCATCACTTACTGAGTGCTTTCTCCGTGCCAATCACTGCAAGTCTCATTTAATCCTCATAACAGTCTTGCGATGGAACTACTGTGATACTGTGCTCCATTTTTGCATATGAGAAGAGTACAGTTCAGAGGTTAAGCAGTGCTCTTGGGCTCACTGGCTAATACGTAGTGTGTCCAGGATTTAAACACAGGGCCGTCTTAACTACTAAGATTTATTCTCTTTCTCTTAGTTCAGTTTTCTAATAATTTAAAAACTAAGTATTTAGAACAGTGTCTACCACATAGTCATTCAATAATTATGTACGTGTTAAAAATTTGAAATAGATCTTATTATAGTGTAACTTGCATATTATAAAATATTCTTATTTACATACAAATGTGTATAGCTCTGTAAGTTTTGACAAATGTCTAAACCTGTGAGGTCACTATCATAACCAAGATATGTTTTACTGGCCTCTCCTCTCAAAAGTTTTCTTATGCTCCCCCTTTTTAAAATATTTTATTTTGCCTGGCAGGTGTGGCTCACTGGATTGAGTGCCGTCCTGTGAACCAAAGGGTCACCAGTTTGATTCCCAGTCAGGGCACATGTCTGGGTTGCAGGCCAGGTCCCCAGTAGGGACTGCATGAGAAGCAACCACAAATTGATGTTTCTCTCCCTTTCTTTCTTCCTCCCTTCTCCTCTGTCTTAAAATAAATAAATAAAATCTTTTAAAAAATAAAATATTTATTTTGGAATCATTGTGCATGCAGAGGTTCCATGTACCCTTCACTCAGTTTTTCCCAATTATAAGATAACTGTAGTACAATTGCAAAGCCAAGAAATTGATGTTGATATGCTCCATAGATCTTAAATCCCCTGTGCCCATTTGCAGTCTTTGTCTACCCTCAGGTAACCACTTAACTGCCCTCTGTCACTCTCAATCTGGCTAGCCTTTACTAAAACTGTTTGTAAAGATAGCATTGTACAGTATGTTCTTTTTTGTGCCTAGCTTCTTTGCTGGCATTATGTATTTGAGATTTATTAATATTATGTATGTACTCCTTTTAATTGTGGTATAGCATCCTATTGTTTGAATACAGTGCAGTTTGCTTATTGGGTTATTGGGTTATTTCAAATTTGGGACTATTGCATAATGAATAAAGTTGCTATGAAGTTTCATTTACAAGTTTTGTGTTTGTGTGGATTTGCTTTCATTTTGCTTGAGTAGAGTGTAATTGTTGGGTCATTTGGTTAGTTTAGGTTTAACTTTATAAGATGCAACTAAATTGTTTTCCCAAGAGAATGCACCATTTTACATACCCACTAAGAGTATGTAGAAGTTCCATTGCTCCACAATCTTGTTAACACATGAGATTGTCAGTCATTAACTTTGCTATATTAGTGGGTATGCCGTAGGATCTTAATGTGGTTTGAATTTGCCGTTCTCTGATAATTGTGGTACTGAATATCTTTTCATGTGCTTAATGGCTAATCATAAAAATTATTTTGTGAAATGTTTGATTAAACCTTATGCCCATTTTAGAGGGGAGGAAGTAGGGTGGGTGGGTGTTTGCCTTCTTCATTCAATGTTTGATGAGGCCTGCCTGGTGTGGCTCAGTTGTTTGGAGCATTGTCCCATAAACCAAAAGTCATGGGTTTGATTCTTAGTTAGGGCACATTCCTAGGTTGTGGGTTTGGTCCCCAGTCAGGTGTGTGCAACAGGTAACTGATAGATGTTTGTATCACACATTGATGTCTTTCTTTTCTTTTCTTTTCTCTTTTCTTTTCTTTTCTTTTCTTTTCTTTTCTTTTCTTTTCTTTTCTTTTCTTTCTTTCTTTCTCTTTCTCCCCCTCTGTAAAATAAATAAACATCATGAGTGAGGATAAAAAACATAATAAATAAACAAGCAAATATCTGATGACTAATTGAATATTTATTGAATGACCTAAGCTTGACTTGAATACATGTATCTTCTTTTTGGCCACTTGAAACTGTAGGTATAATATAACTCAAATAAAATAGTTCAGATTTTTTTATTAGTATCTTCTAAAATGATCAACCATAACAGGGAATCTTGTTTCGAACATGGCATTAGAGTAAAGATCAGTAGTTTCCTGCCCTAGTTAGGATATATCATCATCTTAACTATTCCTGTCATCCTCATGACTTACTCTTTTTGATCATGGGGAAGTTATTATTTGAAAACATGAATATTGTGGCTCTTGTGGATACTGAATTACCACATTGTTTCTCTAAGGCTAGAAATGCTCTTACCTAATTTTTATCTTGTCTAAATTTGGAAGGACAAGCTGAGCCTTGTTATTTTTAGCTGTCACTGAAGTGTCATTCTCCATAAGAATGAATGTTATCTTGTTGATAACAAGCCTTCTGTAGATGCTGTAAACTATAATTTGTATTTATAATGAAAAAAATTTAGTTACCTTCTTTCTATGGCATATATTTGTGACAATATAATCTTTCATCTTTTTTTGTTCTTTTACTGTAGAGAATTACAAAGAAATAAACCCAAAGCTCCACCCAATTAACTATTGCTTAAACAGCAACATTAATAAAAAAGAAATATGTATTTAGCATTTGTAAATCAACACAGGATAGTGAGATCTCTATATTTCTATCTGTCTATGTAAGGAAGAGTGATAGCTCCTTTATTTCCCATGCCCAAGACCTTCTCCCTAAAGGAAACTGTTGTTAAAACTTTCTGATAAGAGAAACATTGAGGCTTCCAGCCAAGATGGAGGCATAGGTGGATACACTTCACTTCCTTGCACAACCAAAAGAAGAATAACAACTACTTTAAAAACAAAAGACAACCAGAACTTCCAGAAAATTGAACTGTATGGAAGTCCAACAACCAAGTAGTTACAGAAGAAACATTCATCCAGACTGGTAGGAGGGATGAAGATGGGCAGCTGGGGCCGAGAGGACGAGTGGCAAGGCAGTGAGTGGCTGGTGGACCAGGTGGTCTCACATTTGAGTGTGGATAATCTAGGAGGAACAACTAGGGAGTGAGACAGACCATGCAACACAGGGGTTTAGCACTGGGAAAAGAAAGTTTCAAAAACTCTGACTGTAAAAATCTGTGGGGGTTGCACTGGTGGGAGAATCTGCCAGTCTCACAGGAGAGTCTATTGGAGGGGCCCACAGGGTCCTAGAATATACACAATCCCACTGGGAATCAGCACCAGAAGGGCACAATTCACTTGCGGATAGTGGGGGAGGTGAGTGGGAACAGAGCAAGAGCTAAGCAAGTAGCATTGTTTCTTCTCTGACCCATCCCCCACATACAGCACCACAACACCATGAGGTGGGTTGCCCATCTTGGCAAATTCCTAAGACTCCATCCCTTACTACATAACAGGTGTGCAAAGAAAAGAAATATGGCTCAAGTGAAAGAACAGAGAAAAACTCCAGAAAAAGAACTAAGTGACAAGGAGATAGCCAACCTATCAGATGCAGAGTTCAAAACACCGGTAATCGGGATGCTCAGAGAAATGACTGAGTACAGCTGCAAAATAAAGGAAGAAGTGAAGGCTATACAAATTGAAATAAGCAACATATACAAGAAACCAACAGTTAGGAAGGAAAATGGGACTAAATCAACGATCTGGAACAAAAGAAAGAGAGAAACATTCAACCAGAACAGAATGAAGAAACAAGAATAAAAAAATCAAGGAAAATCTTAGGAACCTCTGGGACAACTTTAAACATTCCAATATCTGAATCATAGGGGTTCCAGAAGGAGAAGAGGAAGAGCAAGAAACCGAAAACTTATTTGAAAAAATAATGGAGAATGTCCCCAATCTGGCAAAGGAAATAGACTTCCAGAAAGTCCAGGAAGCTCAGAGAGTCCCAAACAAGTTGGACCCAAGGAGGAACACACCAAGGCACATCATAATTACATTAGCCAAGATTAAAGATAAGGAGAGAATCTTAAAAGCAGCAGGAGGAAAGGAAAGAGTTACCTGCGAAGGAGTTCCCATAAGACCATCAGCTGATTTCTAAAAAGAAACTTTGCAGACAAGAAGGGGCTGGAAAGAACTATTTAAAATCATGAGAGGCAAGGATCTACATCCAAGATTGCTCTATCCACTAAAGCTATCATTTAGAATGGGAAGGTAGAGAAAGCGCTTCTCAGATAAGGTCAAGTTAAAGAAGTTCCTCATCACCAAGCCCTTATTATATGAAATGTTAAAGGGACTTATCTAAGAAAAAGAAGATCAAAACTATGAACTGTAAAATGACAACAAACTCACAACTATCAACAACAGAACCTAAAATAATAAAAACTAAGCAAACAAGTAGAACTGAAGCAGAATCGTAGAAATGGAGATTACATGGAGGGTTTTCAGTGGGGAGGTGGAGAGGGAGAATGTAGGGGAAAGGTACAGGGAATAAGCAGCATAATTGGAAGGTACAAAACAGACAGGGGGAGGTTAAGAATAGCACAACAAATGGAGAAGCTAAAGAATTTACATGTATGACCCATGGACATAAACTAAGTGGGGGGAATGCTGGAGGGAAGGGGGTACAGGGTAGGGGATGGTAAAGGGGAGAAAAAATGGGACAACAGTAATAGCATAATCAATAAAATACACTTTAAAAAACATTCTGGTGATTGATTCTTCCATTATTACATGGTCTCTCCTTTTCTTAATTTTATTTGTACACAAAAGGGATGAGACAGCATGCACTATTCTACATACTTTCCCACACTATCCATACATAAAGATCTAGCTTTTGCACAGCATTTACTGTTTAGATGAACTACTTTAACTTGTTGATCCCTGGTGGTTGTTTCCATGTTCTTTTTCTTTTTATTTATTTGCTGTTATAAAAATGCTGCAATTAACAATACTGGATATTCTGGCAGACTTTTGCAAGTATATCCATAGGGCAAATTTTCACCAGTTGGATCCCTGGGCAAAGAACATTTCCTAATTTGTCATCTATTATGAGATTGTCCTCTTTAGGGTGTTGGTCATTTACTCTCTCTGTAATAATGTCTGCAAATGTCTGCACTACATATTTTTAATGTAATAACCTAGTGTAAATTCTTAGGCTTCTAGTGTTATGTGAAATGGGCCCCCAAATTGATGCTGTTTTTATGCTGCTTTATCATTGTTGCATTCTTGTTTGCTTCCTCTTCTGCAGAGAAAAACCTCCAGTCAGTCTTCCTAATGACTGAGGGTGGCTGAATAGAAGGGCTTCCGGTGGCTTCCCCACATAGCTCTCAGGCTGCTTAGCCTCTGGGAAGCCCTGTTGTTGATGTGTTTTGTCTGTTTTATACATTTCCTGCAGGAGGAAAGCTGAACAAGGACCTACGACACTTTCTTAACCAGCGGTTCCAGAAAGGGTCTTCTGATCATGAGCTCCAGCAGACAATAAGGGATAACCTGTATCGCCATGCTGTGCCTTGTAAGTAGCCAGTTTGGGCACCTTACTGATGGGTGGGTGTGTGAAAAGTAGAGGGAGAGAGGAGAGCTGATCTGGAACACGTGACAGCTTACTCAATCAGTGGCTCTGTAAGTCGGGGAATCATAATAATGGGATGCACAGAACAGTGCAAGGTGAAATACATGGCTTTCAAGTATTGGCTCTGCCACTTACTGGTTTATAATGCCAAGCAAGTTATTTCTCCTTTAAGGTTCAATTTTCACATCAATGAAAAGGATATCTCAGTCATACTAATAACTTCATAAAACTGTTATGAGGAGTAAATGGGATGAGGTATGTCAATTTTGTGTAGTATGGGCAGGGTGTAAGCTTCCATAAATGTTAACCATAATTGTTATTCATGATGTGGACCAGGCCTTTGGACCAAGAACTGAGGTTCGGGAAGGGGGTACCTATGAGGTAGATTATTAGCAGCTCAATTGCAGTGAAGTTACCATGTGCTATCAGACTTCATCCCTGTACATAAGGTAGGAAACCTACAAGGACATAAAATTATTTGATTTCATTCAAAATAGAAGAAAGAATGATGCTGGAAGTTTTCTTGTCTCCTCTCTATTATCCCATTCTTCAAAGTTTGAAATGTCTTTTTAGAAATACTGTATTTTAACCAGGAAAAGAAGAATAAATTGAAGTTCAAGGTACCTTGCTTATTGCTGTGATTTGGTTTTCTTTAAAAGATAATATTTCACAAGAAATGTGCTAGAGTGTGAATATTTCCTGATACTACTGAAAAACAATGAACATAACTGAATTGAAGGCATGCCACCTCTCTGCAAGGACTTAGACCATGCATCTAGACTGGGACCTTTAGAGATCAGATTCTAGAATAGACCCCTGCCCTCCACTTTACTTATTGAAAGAACCAAGGCTCCAAGAGAAAGAGAGGTTGACTTCAAGTAATGTGGATCAGTGCCCCAAAGTTGCCCCTTTCTGCAGAGTGGCAGAGCTGCACTGGACAGAAAAATGTCGTAATGAATTAATGAGAAATTCTGGCTCTCATTTCTCTTGGGCTTTCAATATTGGAATTGGAAACTATAATACTAATAGTATCCTAATAATAATTCCTTACACTTGGATTAGTACTAATTTTTAATATTAATCACATGGGTAAAGCAGGATTATCATGCTATTTTTATAGATCAAGAAACCAAGGCACTACTAAGGTAAGACAATAAAAACAGGCTTAATGATGACCAGGGCCTCAGGTCTCCTGCCTCTGACATACTGTCCAATTTTATTCTTAGAAAAACCTTTCGAGGTTGGAATTTTTAATACCTATTTTATAGATGAGGAAACAGTCATGGAGAGATGAGGTAACTGCTCAGTGGCATCTCTTAACCCATCAGGGCTGCTTCTGTAGCTGTACTGTAGCCACATCTGAAGTTCTAGATCTTCAGTTTGAGTGCAGTTTTGCAGAATTTAGTAGTTGCAGAATCATGATTGTTCTTTGTGTAATTTTTTCCCTACTTAGATTCTAATTTAAGAAATGGGAAATAAAGCACACAAGCACACCATTTCTTGACGCATCTGTGGTGTTACTATGGTTACATTTTTGGCATGCTTTCCCATTTATGTTTTCCACTGATTTTATTGCACCTGACTGTGAGCTAAATGGCTTGATTTTAAGCTTACCGCTATGTAGGAACTGGAGCAAAAATGATCTCAGCCTTTTAAAAACTGAAAAATCATGTTTTATCTTTGCTTGTATGAAGGCCTGGATGTTGGTGTTGCATTTCTGTGAAACCAATAAATTAGGAATTTGGAACATGGAAATGGTCTTCCTACTGGGGAAAAAAAAACAAGTAACATTTCATTTTACATTTCCTTCATAAAATGGAAAGGAAATTCAGAAGAGGTCTATTTCCAAGTCTGGCACTGTGTATGCCTTTGAACATGAGGAGGCCAGGCGGGATTTAGGATTATGTTATAGGCTCTATATCTCCAGCCACATTTGTGTTTATTTGGATTCTTCGACCCATGTGACTTGTAAAGCAGAACCTCTGTACCAACCTGTCATCATAATTGGTTAGGAAGCCATCGATCTGGAGAACGGATTTTCCTGGTGTGCATAACAGTGCCATAGAGAAACAAGCTTGTGTAATCTCTGTTTCCCAGAACTTCCTGTTGCTACTACTTCGGTGACTTCAGTACTTTGAAAAGGGATGCCCTCATGAACAGGTGCTTGCCAGTCGGGCTAGTGTTCTTTACCTATATATTTTAAGAGGCTCACATATCATTAGAAATTAATAAATAAATCCCCTTTGTTCTCTAGTTCTTTCCAGTGTCCTCTAGTGCAGTAGAGCCTTATGTGCACCATGATGGTTTTACCACTGAGGCTCCGTTTCATCCTCACCCTGAAGCAAAGGCAGGGCAGGTAATGGTAGCCCCATTTCACAGGTGAAAAAATGAAGCAACACACATGATTTCCTCAAAATTGAACCTCTTCTAAAGGCCTCATTACCCACATCTTATCTAGTGCTATTTTAATTTTAATAGCTTCATTGAGATATTATTCACATACCATACAATTCACCCATTTAAAATATTCATCCAGTGCTATTTTTGTTAGTTATTATTCTCCACTCCCCCTTTATTAAAAAACTTTTTTCCTACAGTATGAAAAAGGTCATTGCAGTTGAAATATGATTATATTTACCATTGAAAATCACCACACTCCCAAAATAATTATGACAGAAAAGAGAACTAGATGCAGAATGAGTCAGAAGTCCTGATGTGAAGGCTGGGGCTGCTGTGTAGCTGTGTGGCCCATGCAATCACGTAACCTCTCTGGTCTCATTTACGCTTCAGTAAAATGGAAATAGAAGCACCCACTGCAATCACTGTCCCCCCAGACACTGCTTGCAACCCTCAGAGATGGGTCCATCACAGGAATCAGGCTCAGCTAGGTGAATCGCTTGCCTGGAGTCACATAGTTAGCAAGTGGCATGGTCAGGGCTCAGACAGTTCTAAATCCCATGTGGGGTGTAATAAATAACACTGATTAGAGCAGTAGAATGTGGACCATTGAGAATGGAAGAAAAAAGGAAAGAAGCTTCCCATTGCTGAATTTTATAGTTCTGGCTCTTTAAAATCATGGGGTTTTATGTCTTGGGGGTGGGGGCTATGTAAGACACTGTATCTTAAAAATAAGTGTCTTCTTCCTGAATTTCAAGTAACTCACTAGCATGTACAATGGAATTCTAATAATTGCTAATGATTATTTAGCTTTTAAAAAATCATTACAGGATTCTCTTGGGATATCTAGGTTTATCTTATTTTTCATTAGATCTCTTCTTAGTGTATTTGTGGAAAACCACCTTTAAATAAATGGACTTGAAATGTATGTAAATTCATCTGTGTTGCTCACTTCTCTGATTCCTCATAGCCATCTGGATAATATTCCTGTCTCCTGCCCCTCAAATTTATTTAAGTTCTCAACCTCCTCTCCCTCAGTGCTTCAGCCGTATGAACTTCATCAACTCCCTAAACACACCTGATGTCTTTTTATAACTGGGTACATATTATTTCCCTAGCTTTCCATGTGACCAGTTCACAGCTTTCTTTCAAGCTTTAACCCAGAGACCACTTCCTGCATGAAGGCCTCCATAGATTGCATCTGCTGCCCTCCTCAGTGCTCCCAGAATCATCTTCTGTGACTCCCTTTGTACCTCCTACATGTTTGTCTGTCCTATTAGAATCTAACTTTTCTGAGGTTGGGGACTATAGCTACCTCAATGACCAGCCTGTACCTAGATTAGTGACTGGACCATGGGATAAGTATCTGTCGAATGAATGAACAAATGAAGAAATGGATAAAAATGCTCTTTATTTTTGTTTGTTTTCTTTTTTTCTTGGCTACTTCACATTTGGGAAAAACAGCAGGGCTGCTTTTGCCACAAAGGTTTTAGAATAAAAGGCAGCTCAGAGGCTTGAGCCCCTAGATGGCTGGTAAGGCCTCCACTGATTACTTGGCTGGTAAGCCAGGCCCAGAGGGAAAGTCAAGGCTCCTGTGAGCTTGGAGCTGCAGTGCCCATTCACACTGCTTTGATTACAGTCTGGACACCTTGCACCTCCTGCATTGGTAGCCTTCCTGCTTTATGACTTCTTGTCTGAGCTGGTATGACATCTGAGATGCTTGCTTTGGAATAGCTGCTTTTCCTGTGAAGATAAATGTGTCACCTGACAGGGCTTGTCATTTACAAGCCTGTGGCTGTCCAAATGACGTACAACTCATCCTGTAGTACTGGTTCTCTGGAATGCTGAATGATACCCCAATACCCTGCCCTGCTCTCTCTTCTCTTCTCTGGGCACCACTCTAAGGGACTCTCTTTATTTTTCTTTATTTTTTTAAAATTTTTTATTGTTGTTCAATTACAGTTGTCTACATTTCCCCCCACCACTCCCCCCCATCCCAGCCAAAACCACCTCCCTCCCTTGCTTCCACCCTCCTCCTTGGTTTTATCCATGTGTCCTTTATAGTAGTTCCTGAAAACCCTTCCCCTCATTATCCCCTCCCACCTCCCCTCTGGTTACTGTCATTGTTCTTACGTTTGGTGTCTCTAGTTATATTTTGCTTGCTTTTTTTCTTTTGTTGATTATGTTGCAGTTAAAGGTGAGATCATATGGTATTTGTCCCTCACTGCCTGGCTTACTTCACTTAGCATAATGTTCTCCAGTTCCATCCATGCTGTAGCAAAGGGTAGGAGTTCCTTCTTTCTCTCTGCTGCGTAGAATTTCATTGTGCAAATGTACCACAGTTTTTTGATCCACTCATTTACTGATGGACACTTAGGTTGCTTCCAGCACTTCACTATTGTAAGTTGTGCTGCTATGAACATATCGGGGTGCATAGGTTCTTTTGGATTGGTGTTTCAGGGTTCTTAGGATATAGTCCAGCAGTGGAATTGCTGGGTCAAAAGGCAGTTCCATTTTTAATATCCTGAGGAAATTCCATACTGTTTTGCACATACTGGCTGCATGAGTCTGCATTCCCACCAACAGTGCACTAGGGTTCCCTTTTTTCCATATCCTCTCCAATACTTGTTTGTTGGTTTGTTTATGATGGTCTCTTTATTTTTCAACCAAAGTTCATCTGAAAGAGAAAAGGATAGGTCACTTTTGTCCTGTAGCTTAACACTTTGTTGATCAAGGCTCTGCCTGACACTAAGTCCATTGTAACCTGTGTAAGACGCATTCATCATGGACTTAAATGAGTTTACAAAGGGATTAAATTGCTTAGATCTACAAGACAATTTAAATTTCATGTGATGGTAAACATAAAGGATCCTAATTTTATTCGTGCCATTTTTAAACATATTCGAACCTATTCATTTCTCTTAAGCATAGCTATTTCCAACACTGCTTACCAAAAGTCAACCCATTCTTGAATTTGAGCTGACGATATGAGCTAGACCAGTTTATCAGCAGGAAGCCAGGATAAAGAATGGGGTGCTAGCACACTCCTTCTCTCCTGGAATATGTTCCCCATGTTCAGTTTGTGTTTGTTACCAGTGGAATGCTTCAGGTTGTAATTCATGAACTAGACAGTTCTACAAGCATCCCTGGAACTGATCAGATAAAAGTCACTGGGAACTTCTCTCTGTGTGTACTTTTCTTTTCCTCTAACAAAACGAAATGCTGTCTACAACAGGTATTGCTCCAGCCTTTACAAAGCCTAGCCTGTTGTAAAACTGTCACCAGGAATAGCAATAATCGCGCTTCAGTTTTGGCCTCTCCTACTGTGTATGAGGTACCCTGCCATGATCCTTATATATGTGTCATCTCTAACTTCTGGCCTCATCGAGGAGACACATACTATTAGAGGTCTGAACTCAAGCCCATTTGTCTCTTCAATCCTGCCTTCTTTCTATTCAAACAAACATGTTTGTTGCCTATAACACAATCAGTATTTGTCTTCATTAATTCTCCATCAGTTCTCAACTCCTCCTTAACTTTACCCATCAATGTTGTATTTTCTCCTGTGCTCTTGAGATTCCTCTTAGTCACTGACTCACTGCCTTATGACCTCCACCTATCCTTTCCTTCCTTCTCTATCAGAATGCATTTGTTCTACATTGGATTTCCATTGGGCTGTCCTCAAAGAAGCCAAGACTTAAAACAAAGAAGTGAGTGGTTCAAACTGTGGTATAGGGTTCTTCATCCTACATAATATAAATATTTTAACAGATGACTATAAATGTGGTACTGCTAAAAACGCCCAATATAATGGGATGTTCTGCTAACAAAGCAGATTCATGGGTAGGGTTGAATTCTTATGCTTTTCATTTGTTGTTGTACTTGTTATAATGCTTGGCCCAACATTATATAAATAGAAAACACTTTAAACACAAGATTGCCTGTATCAAGGGGATTTTCCCCTCTGCTTGCTGGATCACTTCTCATACAGTTTCCTGTTCCACCAAGTATAAGCTGGAGTATGGTTTGTTTTACAAAACGCAGTAGTCTAGGTAAGGAGTTTTATGCCAAATTAGAAGAAACATGAGATGAGAAAGATTACTTTTTATTTAGATATAGTTTGGAATTAGGGTCTGGGCTCAGGTAACTATGAACAGATTTTCTTCCCCATGAATGTTGGGAGGGGCACTGATGATTGTGAGTGAGGCAGGAAAGTTCTCTGTTACTCTCTTAACACCTACCAGATAAATGCCAGAAGCACACCCCATGTTTGTGACAACCCAAAATACAACGACACTTTTCATTTCTAGACTGTCCCTTAAGGAGCACTGAAGCACCAGGGTGGAATCTATACTGAGTTATGCCATCAGTGAGTTCATGAGGAGGATTCATATATTCCTGAATCAGACATTTCCTCTTTTCCTTGGGGCTAGAACGTTCAGGTGTGATGGACTTTCAGGTATGGTGGGTCCGAGGGGCTGGCAGGCTCAAGCGCTTACTGGTTTTGTTGACCTGAGCAGGTGACTGAGACTTTGTGGGACTCCATTTCCTCATCACCATTACTGATGTTTATGAGAAGTACAGAAGCCCCCAGCAGTGAGCACAGCATGTCATAGGTCCCCCTTTAGATCAGTCTTCTTTCTTTCACACCTCCTTTCCTTTCCTTTCTAGCATGACTCTTCAAGCCTACATTCTCCCTTTTTTCTTTTCAAGTTATCATTAGGCTTTCATGCCTTATTTATATGACTCTCTCTCTCGCTCTTCTTAATGATTTTGTATGATCCTTTTTGGGGGGAGCAAGCTAAGTTTAAAAAACGATTTTCTAACATTTGTTGAATAACAACCTAACACTAGAAGCTAGGCAAGAACATAAGATTAATAATTGGTTCATGTAGCCAAGAGTAGGCATGCTTGAAACAAGCACTTTCACTGCATTTTCCCAGCATCAGCTAATTCCTCAGTGTTCTTCTTTTTCTTTGTGTTTCTTATTATATGTTTTTACCCTAATTACCATTGTATATTTGCTGAGTAGATGAAGTCATTGGGGAAAAAAAGAAAGAAAAACTACAAACTTAACATCTCATAACACTGAATTTGATTTATATGTCCATTGTTAATAGACTCATATAAACACGGTTTGGCTGGTGTTCTTTGTTCTAAGATTCTCAGGAGTGGAGAAAAAGGAGAAGATATAGGAGTTTAGATTTAAGTATAATTAGAGATGATGTAATTTATAATCTTCTTATGAAAATGTGTTAGACCTGCCTCACTATTTAATAATTATATCTATCATTAATTGAGTGGTTACTTGATGTACTAGGCACTGTGCTAAGTGATTTACAAATCCTGTCCCTTTTAATCCTCTCCAAATCCTGAGAGGCATAGTGTTATCATCCCGTATTATGAGTGTGGCAGTTGAGGTATGGGGAGCTCAGGTAAGTGGCTTGTTTAAGGATGAAGTTTACTAATGATGGAACCCAGGTTCAAATCCAGTTTAACTGCATCCAAGAGTCCAAGCTCTTGGTAAATTTCTTTAAGTGCAGTCCCCTTAGAAATTAATGTATTGAATTTTAAAAAGAGTCTTAATAACCTATGGATTAGTCCTTGGCTGAGTGTAGGATACTAAAATATCTGTGAGGTAGTCACATTAATTGCTTTATAATTTTAGCTAACATTTTTCATCAAGATTCATTGCAATTATAAAGCAATTTCCACAGGAATTTATGTAGGGTTATGGACATTTTCACAGTATCCTTACCTTCTGTTATTTATGGATGGTTTTAGCATGTTTTAGCTTTCCAAGAGTCATTTAAATAAAGGGAATAAAGTACAATATATTTTAAAATAAATCTTGTATCAAATATGCTCAATAAAAATATTAGAGATAATTTTCCAGCTTCTTTAATAGATTATGCACATTTATGCTAAGGTCCAGCCAGGGACACTTCACTGGTTATATTCTGATGGGCTTACCGGAAGTCCCAAGGGAGTGCACTACCCCAAACTGTCACCTTAAATTTAAATAAGAATATGTCATTTGTGTTATTTCAGCCATAATATGGTAGACTTCACTCAGTGCTGTATTTTCCTATTGCATTTAAAAATAAGCAATTGCATGTCCCTATTTTTAGGAAATACACTCTAATGTATTTAATGTAAATGGCCACAATAAATGCAACTTGCTCTTGAATGGCTGCAAAACATTAAAAATGGTTAAAAATGTATTATGTATGGGGAGAGAAAAGGAGAACAAATGACAAGCCAATAGGCTGAAAAGTCAATGTAAGGTGCATCTGGGTGAAGTGTATGCAGCATTCTTTGTACTATTTTCATTTTTATAGCTTTCTGTAAATTTGAAATTATTTCTAAATATTGAAAAAATAAATCCATACAAAAAAATTAAAAAGTAACCAGTATAATTTGGAGAAAGGGATTACATGTGAGTGTTATCTTTTTATTTTCCCCCATTATTCATTATCAGTGTTTTTAGCCTGTAATTGAGATTTTGTTATTGACATATGGAGAGACTAGCCTGAAAGACATCATACATATATTATTATTATTTTAATTTTTATTTACTGATTTGAGAGACAGAGACAGAAAGAGACAGAAACCGATTTCTTGCTCCACTTATTTATGTATTCATTGGTTGATTTTTGCATGTGTCCTCACCGGTGATTAAACCTGCAACCTTGGAGTATCAGGATGATGCTCTAACCAACTAAAATACCCAGCCAGCGCCAACATTGTACATATACTGAAAAAAAAAAAAAGATTGGCCACTTATGGAATACCAAGTATATGCTAAATATTTTAATTATATTTTCTTATTTGGTGAGGAAACTGGGGTATAGCAATGTTCAGTGAGTTGCCTCACAGGTGTGGAATGGGACTGGAATGCACATCAAGATGGATACTAGAGCTCCCACTAGTAACCACCACCTTTTATTTGCTCAGACCATGTATGTGTACATCTATATGCACATACTATTTTTAGAAAGAAAGAAAAATATTTTAAAGGGATCCAAATATCTGCTAATGGAATTCTAGGTGAATATAAAAATATAATACTATTACTAACATGTTGAGCACTTGCCATGTGCTAGGTTTTATTCCATATTAGCATAGTAACTTATTCAGTCCTTGCAGTGGCCCTGTGGTGTAGATGGTATTGCTCTCCAAATTCAAGGAAACTGAGGAACAAAAAGGTTAAATAACTTGCTCAAGATGTTACAGCTGTTAAGTGCTAGAGCTGTGGTGTATTGTTCAGGAAGTTTTGCTCTTAACCAGTGGCTCCTGTTGCCTATTTTATAGTGCCAGAAAAGATTTTATTTTAAAAAAGAGGAAAACATATACCTCTTCTTTGAGGTGGTGCCTTCTCTTATTTTTCTATATACTTTCTAGTCTTAGATCCCATTAAAGGCACTATATTATACAACTCCAGAGGGCACCGTGTAGTTTGTAATCTATGTGAATGGTGCCCTGGTGGCAGCACCCTGATTGCGTGGTTTTATTGCAGTGGCTGAGTTCTCATTGTAGATACTTAGGTAGATGTAAAGCCTGAGAGACAGAATCAAATTTCATTCATTTGGAAGTTACATGCTTCAATCATACTCTCCAAATATGATGAAGAGGTACCTTACCCCAGGAAGGCTAATATTCACTGGGTCCTTAAACACTGGAACCTAATCCAATCAAGTAAGACGATCTCTCCATTCTTCTCATTCAGCTAATTAAAGGCTGGAAACAGTATTAGAATTGTATAGTATTGGGTAGTAACTATTATTTCTTCCATTTTTATTTCTATCAATCAATTGATCCATGTAGTTACTCTGCCATTCTACATTTCTTCCATTTATTTGTCCATTCAACAAATGTGTAGTAAATATTAATACAAGCCGGTGACATTTCTTTCTCTCAGAGAGTTCTCAGTGTAGTGGGAAGACAAATAGGAGGCAGCTCTAGAAGAGTAAGGTAAATCCCACGATCAGGTAAACCCAGGATGGAATGACATACAAGGACCAGCACCAACATCAATCTTGAGAGCAGTGACTCAGTGTGACCAGGAAGTGATATAAACACCAAGGGAGAGGTGAAATGAAAGAAGTGGAACCTCTTTCCCAGGGAGAATCAGGAAAGATCTAACCATGTGATTGTGGGCAAATTAATGTCTCTAAGCTTAACTTTTCTTTAAAAATGAATCTGTTTATTAGGGGTATAATAGATACATTAAGCATCCTAATCTTCAGGCTCAGTCTCTAGATAATGAAGTCCTTTGGATGATGCTTGCTGCTGAAGACCTCTTAAGGCTTGAGAGACCACTTAGGTTTTTTTAGTCTCTTGAAATATAGAAACAACAACAAATACCAATGCAACAGCATAAGTTAGGGCATGGTTTTAATGTTTGCATTTAATTAATCCTTTTATCGTACACAAAACAATGCAATATAATTATACTATTCACTAATTGCAAGATATATAAGACATTAACTTAAGGTGCACTGAAATCAGTAATAGTCTGGTAATAGATCCCAGGTTTAAATATCTTTTATTCTTTTTAGTGTATCTTTATAACTGTGGACACAACTTTATTTGAAGAGAATGAAAGTCTAAATTGGATGCCCTTCATGACTAGGAGACCTGGGTCAAATGACTTTCTTGTCCTTTCCTTTCCTTAACAATGTTGAGGGATAGGAAGGGCTATGGGTTGACATCTCTGAACCAAGGCTTGGCTATTTCATACTAGGCTTCTGCTGCTTGTTAATGGAAGACATCTAAGCAGGGCAAGTGACAGTTCTCAAGGACTGTATAAGCAGGTAAGATTGGTGCTACCAGAATCCCAGTTTTGCCAGGGCACAGCCTTCTTGTTGCCTTTCTCATCACTCCTGTCATCAGAAGAAAACTCTTTATTCCTGGACCATGTATTCTGAGATTGCCACATTTCCAATTGGGACTTCTCTGCTCTTGTGACCTGCCTAATTGAAGTGGAGCCATACAATTGCCTTAAGTGCTTTGCTTTCAAAAGTGAGTCAAAATTTGGTTATGCTAGAAATGAAGTAATTTTCAAGGTCAACAAGCTGCTGACCTGTAAAAGATTTATTACTTTGGCTTTCTAATTACAGTTGCTGTACATAAATGAACTTGACATTTTTCTCCTTTCCCATTTCATAGGATGACATCATTACAAACAGATCTTATAGGACTGTTAGGAGTTACAGCATCTGTCTTTGTTTTCATCATCATTTGATCTGAGGAATGTACATTTCTTATTTCCATCTCTAAATAGTTTTGCACAGTCTCAACTTCACTTAATTAGTGATTTGGGGGAGAAAAAACACCACACATCTATTTCAGTGGAATTTTGAGGAAATGTCGTCTGAGTTGTGGATAAAATGTTCTTCATGTTGAAATGAAACATCATATAAAAGCATCAGGGTGACTGAAATTCTGCCTAAGTTCTGGCAGCATTGCCTGCTTGACCATAGCTAATTTTGGGAATCTACAAGAAGGTCTTTGACCCAGCTCTCCCAGTTTTTTCCCAGGGGATACAAATTTGAGGCTAATAGAGGTCTGATTGAGTTTCATGTTTGCAGCTGAATCTGTCCTCCCATAGGCCACCCACTGAACCAATGGGCATTCTGACTCCTTTATTTTGCTAGAATTAGACACCCAATGCAGATCTTCTGCGTCTGAGATCCTGTGGGGGAATTTCCCATCTTCTCAGTTCACTGTAGATGTGGACCATTTCAAAATTGAGAAATACTGTCAGATATAACCAAACAAGTATGCTATCTCTAAGGAACATTGATGAGATAAAAAATAACTTGTTAATAATAGCACTTGCTGTTTTTTTAAAGATTTTATTTAGTTTTTAGAGAGGGGAAGGGAGAGAGAAAGAAAAGAGAACCATTATATGTGGTTGCCTCTTATGCGCCCCCTAATGGGGACCTGGCCTGCAACTCAGGCATGTGCCCTAGACCCAGAATCGAACCAGTGACCCCCTGATCTGCAGGCTGGCGCCCAGCCACTGAACCACACTAACCAGGACATTGCTATTTTATTTTGAAATCGTATTAGGGGCTTGGCTTGCCTGCTGTATCAATCCTTCTCTCTCACTTCCTCTGTTCTTTCCTTCCTTCCATTTCTCTCTCTCCATTTCCTTGCCCCTCTCTCTTCCCTTTCCTTCTACCACAAACTGGTGTATTTCTTCCCCATCTTCCAGACTCGGCTGGAATAGCATGGCAGTTATGACAGTTATTGGAGCTGGGCATATTTGAGTTCTAACAGAGTTTTCTTAAAACTTGAGGTATTAAATACATAGTAAGCTCTATAAATCTTAAGTGCAGAGCTTGATGTGTTTTATACATAGACATACACACATGTGCTCCCACATGTACACATATATGTATGCATCCATGTAACAATTACCCAGATAAGTATATAGAACACTTGAGCTTCCAGCAGGCTCTGTCCTGTCCTATCTCCTCCTACTGAATATTTCTCCTTCCCAGAGGTAGCCATGATTGTGAATTATCACCTTAGATTAATTTTGCCGGTTCTAGAAGTTCATATAAATGGAATAATACAAACATGTATTCTTCTGTTCAGGATAAGCTTTTGGAGGAAATTCACACCTGTGTGAGAAGTGATTGACATGGCAGTGAAAACCAGCACTGAGCACCCTTCTCTGCCTGGCGCTTATCTAAGTGCTTTGCCCTGTACTGTCTTTCTTCATAACAGTCCTATGAGGCAGGAACTCTTCATTCCCGTTCCAGTGAGAAAGTGAAGGTGTGGCATGGTAAAGTCTCTGAACCCAGCCCCAGGTGGGTTAGAACCAGCCTTATCAATGATCACATTTTCACAACATTTAATTGGCCTGATTCCTGATCATTTCCCTAATTGCGTTTGAATTGTCCATTGAGTCAAATTCTTAGCCTTTTTTCTCACAGTCATTTGTTAAAAATTGCTAGTGAGGAAGTGTCTACACTTTGCTGCCATGCTAAAGTATGCCCTGAAGACACTGCATAGCTTGACCTGAAGGTTGAGAAGTCAGGCACCCCTTGAAGAAAGGCTGGCCCAGGACCTATTGGTTTTAATTTTTTATGTGTGACAAAAGAGAGTTCAGAAGAAATGCAATTAAACATCTCTCCTGGTTTATGCTGGAGACCACATGAGCTCAGAGAGGCTTGGTTTTTTGAGATCAAGTATGTACTCTGATGAAAAGCAAGTAGATTTTCATGGGCTCTTTTAATTCTGCTTTACTTATTCATAGAAACCTGGCCTTTGGAGCTCCAGTTGAAAATAATTTGTTATTATTAAGGATATTTCCAAACCAAATGAGGGCTATTATTCTCCTCTTGAAGACTAGGGAGCTATCCTTGAATCCTACTGAATAAAATCTTCCTTCTTTCTTTCATAGAGAGAATGACTATTGTATTTTTGTTCCCTTCCATGCAGTCTCTATGCAGCTTCCTTGCAAAAAAAAAGCAATTTAATTTATACTGTACAATACTTTTCTTGTGGAAAACTAATAAAATACAAATCCCATTTTTCAACATTAGGTTGTGGCTAAAGGATTTAAAAAGTTTTGTTTTTTTTTTTGTTTGTTTTTTCAATCTTCACTTGGGGATATATTCACTGATTTTAGAGAGGAAAGGGTGGGGGAGAGAGAACAGGAGAGGAACACCGGGGATCAAACCCAAAACCCTTTGGTGCATGAGACAATGCTCCAACCAACTGAGCCACCCAGAGAGGGTGGATTGCAAAAGTTTTAAGTAGAATCTACTTTCTTTCTTTTTCATCTTTGGTAATGATTGAAAGGAATATGATTTAAATGTCCACATGTATTATGTTCATGATTGATAAGGATACTATTCCCACCCTAGCTGGTGTGGCTCAGTGGATTGAAGGCCAGCCTGCAAACCAAAGAGTGGCTGGTTTGATTCCCAGCCTAGGGTGCATGCCTGGGTTGTGGGTCTGGTCCCCAGTGGAGGGCATGCAGGAGGCAGCCACACGTTGATGTTTTCTTCCCTCTTTTCCTCCCTCCCTTCCCATCTCTAAAAATAAATAAATAAATAAATAAATAATCAATCTTTAAAAAAGACACTATTCCCTTAAGGTTTATTTTTCTCCATTAAACCAAAAATATAAGCTAATACTTCACATGCAGCTCTCAAGGTATTTTCACCTTCCTAAAAGTAGATGTGAAACAAGCAAGAAGCAAAGGAATATGTTTTTCTTTCAAGGCCTGTGTGTTCACTTTTTCTGACAGGTTGAGTGATGCCCAGAGTGCTGGTGTCTGCACTTTGCTAATTGAAGCCCTGGGAGCTGTTCCACTTTGCAGGTCTTGCAGGAGTAGAGGATGGGGTTTTCATTTTGTGGAAACAGTTTACACAGAGATATGATCATAATAACGAAAGCAATAATAAGTGACATTTAGTGAGCACTTTTCAGGTATGGTGAACTATGCCAGGCTCTTGGTATGCATTGTCCTCACAACAAGTAGGTAGGTTTTGTTCCATTTTTTTCTTCTTCATGGAGAAACAGGCATAGACCTGGAAAGTAACTTATCCAAAGCCACACAGCAGGGAAATGGAGAGATGGGTTGGAATCCAGTAAGTGTGACTTGAGAGTTGAGTTTTTGACCATGATGAGTGACCAGAAGGTCAAGGAGCATTAGAAATGCTCCACACCCTGGGTGTTCAGGGAATGGGTAGTCAGACATCCATACACACAGTGACTGTTTACTGAGTAGTGAATGTACAGGAAAAAAATTTTCTCCTCTGTGAAACCCCACTGACCTCACTGGTGGAAAAGATCTGTTACCTTCTTTCTTAAACAGCTCTGCAGCCCCATTGCCTTTCCACTCTCATTCCTAAAACTGCTTTCTCATCACGTGGGCCTCCACCCATTTTAAATCAAGGGTCTGCACTGCCTCTTCCTCCCTACCCCCACCCCCAGAAGGAGAACTGGCCCTTGCTTCTGCTCCCCTTTACCATTTTCTTATTATTCTTCACCTCAGAGCCTCCTCCAGCCCCTTCATTTCCTTCTCTTTGAATTGTAGCAGATAGTGAATTCCTGGAAGATGGTTGCACCTGGCTGAGGGAAAGGCGGTGGGCTGACTTTCTGCTTTGGTGGTCTGGGCATTCTCTGCCTTATGACAAGGAGTGGCTTCAGCAGTTGCCAAGGAATGGCCATTTCACAACAGAGAAAGCTTACCTCTCCAAAGCCTGTCTCAATAAAGTTTTCTCACCAAGGAGGGCCAGGGGTAGGTGAGTGATGTCTCATCAGGAGCAGTATGGAGATAACACCTGGGCTCTTACAGATTCTTTAAAGAATGGGCTTGAATGACATACAGATAAGCAATAAAGAAACAGCTTGATTCTGAACCAGATTCTATCCTTAATTCTTGAAGTGGCTGTACCTTGAAAGTGGATTCTTCAAATTAATATTCTAAGCCTCTCCATCCACCTTTATCTTAACTCCACAGAAAATATTTCAAATGTGAGAGTTATTATCTTTGAAATTCCCTCCAGACTTAGGGAAGAGGCAGCATGATAGAAGAGGCAGAAGTGGGTCCCATGGAAGCTCCCTGGAAGCCACCTGCCCCTGGTCTCCTGAAGTCAGAGTTGCACCCCTAGCCAAGAGAGTCCTCACTCCCCCTGCCCTGCCTTCACCCACTCATCCACCCAGCCTCCAGCGTCTTGCCAATGGTGTAGCCCATTTCCTGCCTTCCCTCCCCTGGGGCTCCCACAGAGCCAGGCAGGCCATGGGGACCTGACATGCGTGGCCCCAGAGACAGTGCCCACCCCGCTCTGCTCCGCCTGCCCCACAGGTGCGGCCTTAATCCCCCTGGCCTAGATATCGGCAGCCTCTAGGAACCCGGGCTCTGTGATGTAATGCTCTTTTTTTCACACTCCAGGCTTAAATACAGATGGAAATTGTTGTCATGTGTTAGAAATGTCGCCAGTGATATAAAAGGCGCAAGCTTGGGCATCTTCTCTCCCTTCTCGCACGGTCAGCTGCTCCTGCTGCCAGAGCCTTTTTCCCTCGCAAACAGCTCTGTGGTCAGGTGGCCTGGCCGAGGCGTCCCCAACTCGCCTAGGAAGGGATTCGGATCCCCCCCCCTCGCCCCCGCCCCATCTTTTTACAGCTGCTGCAGAGCCGAGGACGATTGTGGTGGCAGACTCTTTCAGGCTCACAAAGGGAAGGATTAATCTTGGCGATCTGGCTGGGGTTTGCAGGCAAGTACAAGTGGTTCAAGATTTCCCCCTCCCCGACCCCCGCTGCCCCTTGCCCACCTCTGGATTTGAACGCTCCGCCGCTGGAGGAAGCGTGGGGACAGGCAGGCGGTGGCAGAGGCGCCCAGCCGCTGGAGGTTTGTGCTTGGGTTGTGGGAACATCCATGGAGGTGAAGATGCCGTGTGTAGTGTGTGTGTGTAGACCAGGGAGGAGGGGTGGGAAGAAACCGGGCCAGCTTGGGAGGGCCAGATGGCTGAGGCTGCGTTTTAATTCACCGGGCGGGCCCCTTTGGCCGGGCAGGGTGGGAGGGGCGGGGGAGGGGTACAAAAAATCGGGTCAGTGGGTAGGGAGAGGCCAGGCTCTAGAGCAGATGCCTGGCGAACAATGGGGCTTTTGAAGGGGATGCTGGAGGAAGTGTGGCGCGCGCTTTGTATTGCCTCCTCCGCATTGCAGGTTGGAATTGGGCAGCTAAATTTTAATGAAGTGCATTCCAAAGTGTACTCGTCAGTCTGGGCTTTTGGAGCTAGGGGCTCGGCTGAATGGGGACTGGGGGCGGTAGGGGGAGGGGGCTGGCAAAATGAGTTCCTGATGGATGGTAAAGGAAGAGATGAAAGCCTGCTCAGTGTAGAGGGCAAGGGAAGGAGAGGGGGGAAATCAATACGTCCCCGTGCATATTAATAGGCTCCAGCAGGTGTTGGTAAATGTATGTTGCTGCATTGTTCAAGCCCCCAGACTGGGAAGGCTGGGAGAGGGAGAGCAGCTTCTGCCGGGCAGACGCGGTGGCAAATGCCTTTGCACTTTGGAGGGCTTTGCAAGCTCCTGGGAATTAATAAAAGAGGAAGGACCTGCATTTGCACTCCCTCCCTTTCCCCCCATTTTTAAAAGAAAGAATGTACTTGCAGAAGGTTTTTTAGGTTTGTTTCCTGGAAATTAACATATGTGTGTCAGAGCACTGTCTAATATGTAGGCATCCAGAAAACAGGAACTGGAACCCAGGGTCTGGTTTGTTGCATGTTTGGGAGCTGAAAGGCCAGTTTCCCTATCTTATTCTTGTAAGTGAATGGGCCAAGCCAGGAAGGCTGGGGTTTTTTTAAGCCCTGAGTTCAATTGCCCTGGGTACCTGAAAGCAAGAAAGCCTTCATGTCCATGGTGTTGGTACATACACTTCATCTCACGAACAAAGGGAATGGATTTGTACCTGGGCCAAATTATTGGGGGTACGTGTAGCCTATTTATAAGGAAGGATTAGGTATGTAGTGCCCATTCTTTCCTAGAGTTCACTATGCTTAGGGCTTGGTCAATTGCAAGTCTTTTAAGAGACTACTCAAGAGTGTGTGCTGGCCAAATAGCCCTCGGTGGGTTTGTTGTTGTCTCTCTGATGTTTCTCGTGAACAAGTATTCAGTGCTTTCAGAAGGTTGACACGTATTTGTTGGGAGTTCACTATAAAACCGGAAGCTTTTGCATGAGGGCATTATGACCTTTTTATATGAAAAATATTTAAGTGAGGGTATACGTATCATGTACATGAACCCATCCATGTACATTAACTGGGTAACCCACAGAATAAGATATTGTCATCCTGAGAAAATAAATGTATTTCTTAGCTGAGCAAAGCTTGTGTGCTATCATCTGTAAGGCTATTAACTTCTGAAAATTCGTGTTTTATGATAACTTTGTAAGCCCTCAAGTATTGATTGGATATGCTTTTAGGTTCTTTTCATGATTTAACTTACTGTAACTTGTCAACAAGACGCAGCTCATCACTTGCCAATGAATTTTAGTGCTGTTGAAAGCTCTAGCAGATTAATGATGTCAACACAGAGACTTGATTCCTCCATTTCTCAACCAAGCAAACAGAAGCAGTCTGCTGTTGCCTCCCAAGGCTTTTCCTCTTCTGGTTTTGGGAAAGGGGATGAGGCCCAGGGGAAGGGTCCCAGCTGAAGACACTTAGCTCTAACTCCCACCCCCACCCTACTGGTTTGCATTTCTATGTGGTTTCTTTCTTAGGCTGCATATTTCAGGCTGTATTTCTGTGGAAGCATTTAAAAAAATTGGGGGGTTTTAGTATTTGGCTTTGTTGTGCTTGTAATAAAGAGGTATGGGGTCAGTTTGTTGTTCTTTTCATTAATTATGTCTCTTGAATGGGTCTCTTACTACCTTTAGACTTGAGTCTTTCCTGCCAGTCCTTGCTGAGCAAAAAGCACAGGCAGTCGTGTTTATTATGAGACCGCCCCCAGGGATGACCAGAGCTTCGCTACCTTTTAAGTTAACTGTGGCCAGAAGAAGCAGTTCATAATGTGGCTCAGGTGTGTCTGCTGGACCCAGGTTCTCCAAAAACTTGCAGTTAACAGTTTCATTAACAGAAGAGATCTCCTTGAGCCACTATATTTTTCTCATACCTAGCACTATTTTGTGATGAACAGCTATACGTCTTTGACACTGGTATGTATAGGAACTGAAATTGTACCCATTTGTTAAAGGCACCAAAAGCAATGACTTTAGCAGATATTAAGACACATCTAGCAGAGGCTTCTAATAAGGCACTCCTCTCCACCTTGGTTTTTATTCACTCTCGGCATATGGGTGTGGGTAGAGGAGAGGAAAAAGGAGAGAATGAGATTTCCATGTTCACAAAGGAGCCTATCACCAGGATTAACTGAGTTACTGAAAAACTGAATTTGTTTCTGTGCCATATCATATAAAGTAGGTGATATGATACCAACTGTGATCAACCATTTAATGATCCCAGTAGCAATGTGGACACACGAGTTTTTCTGAGGTTGGCTTATTAGAGTTGCTGTAGGGAAAATACTTTGAGAGACACCTATAACTAAAGGTAAAAGGATTTCTAAAGTTAAATGTAAATGTGGAAAGGATAGTTTAAAAAGATGTTCTTCATGCTGGTCAAAACATTTCACATTTTTTCTTTGCAACCATATATTTACAGCAAGATCTCGTTAGTTTGGTAATCACCATTTTGTCAGCATGTTTGTTCCTTCTTTTGAAAAATGTTTCTGATGTTGCTAATCAGACCCAAATATTTGACTGTAAGCACATCCTTTGCAGTCATACTGACACCCTCTGGCACCAGAAAAACTGTCATAGCATTTTTGAGAAGTCTGGTAGGAAGAAAAGGCAGTGATGCCAACCATGAATTCAGTCACCCTGTGGATGACTGTGTCTGAGAGCAGGTGTCAGCCCCGGATGACTTTCAGGCTTTTGAAGTGGTATAAACCCTAAGTACAAAGATCTTGATGGCCTTCTTTTACTAATCAGGTCTTGATGACCCATTTTTGGCATTATTGGCCGCCAGCACATCTACATGGTTGATTTAGGGTGCCCTAAGCCAGGAAGATGATAGGAAGATGATGCCCCAACCATGCTCATTACTATGTGGGGGGCAGCTTTGCATTGGTAAACCCATTTGATGTGTGGTTCCATGTTGCCAACAATGGCACTAAATCTGTCCAGTCCCCTGTAGTCTAATGAGTTGATGCCTAAACACTATCCAGGTATCTGTGGGGGCTCCCACCGCTTGTCCGATACAATCCTTGAACTGCTCTTACTGATTTTTATTCCTCCTCATAATGAAGTTGATACCCCTTAAACTTTCAGTATGCTGTCAGATTCAAGAGTGAAAATAGAATGGGGGACTTGTTTGACATCTTAAGCATAAGAGTAAAGGGGAAGTCTGAGCTTGAAAATGAATCGATCACTGGGTGCCCTGGCCCACTAACTCTGTTGGAGCATTGCTCTGATACACCAGGGTTGTGGATTCTATCCCCTGTCAGGGCACATACAAGAAACAACCAATGAATGCATGGATGTGTGGAACAGCAAAGCAATGTTTCTCTCCCTCTCTTTTCTCTCTCTCTTAAAAAACTCAATACATAAAATTTTTAACAAAAGAAAAAATGAATCTGAACTGCACTGAACTCTCTTGAATGAAAAGATGTTTACAGTTTTAATGTTTGTGCTTATCTGATTTGAAAGGGCAGTAGAAAAACATAGTGCATGTAACTTTATTTTGTGAATATTAACACCTCTGTCAGTGTGGGGGGTGTTTCTATTTTCCTTTCTACATCCCAGTTCTAAGCACAATGCTTAGCACATAATGTGTGTTTAGTAATTCTTGAATGAGTAGATGAATTGAGAACTTTGGCCAGTCACTGAAAAATTTGGGCTGGTTCCTAGAGTGGAGTTGCTATTACCAAACAGAGCAAAAAGTATAATCCCATGAAAATTTGTTTTAAAAATAGAAAAAAAGGAAACAGAGCTTTCCCTTATATTTAAGAATACAAATACTTTTCTATAAGCTAGTTTATCACGTAGTTCTACTGGAATAAAAATCATTTAGATTTATATTCACTGTTTAATTGATCTTAAAGGTTGACGCTGTTCTTTTGGTTAAAGAATCTCCTTTTCTCACTACCTTTCCTGAATTATTGCACTGGGTCTATTTCTTTGCTGCAGTAAAGATTAGATCAGTGGGAATCTACAAATTTAACAACTATATGAAATACTTGCCTATAGGACAGTAAGTGTCATAATTTTTAAAAGATTTTTATTTATTTTCAGAGATGGGGGAAGGGGGAAGAGAGGGAGAGAAATGATGATCCATTGCCTCTTGCACTCCTTCAATTGGGAAACTGACTCTTAACAGAGGATTTTGCCCTAACGGAATTGAACTGGTGACCATTCGGTTTGCAGGCTGGTGTTTAGTCCACTGAGCCACCCCAGCCAGGGCTAATTTTCTAATCAATTGTGGCATAGTGCTTTAAAAAGAGAGCTGCTTTGAAAATACCCACTGATTGTAGCTAGAGATCTGAAGGGGAAGCAAAAATACTCTAAAACATTAAATTTCTTTTTGTGAGGCTTAACACTCCACTTTACTGAGTTTACTGAGTCCTTTGCTATTTCTTTTTATAGCTTTTTGGACCCTTGAATTCACTACTTATGTTTTTACCTGAAGGTGGTCTCATATAAGTACTAACTTTCTTTATAAATGTGTGAGTGCTTACTATGTTCTAGGCACTTTTTAGGTATTAAGGATAGTGCGGGAAACAAAGCAGACACCCCCATGCTCCTCATACCACCACTCACCCTATTAAAACTTGCATTAAAATCCATCTTAATTTAGTCTTAATAAGGTCAGAGAATAGGGAATAAGGTTGAAGTGATTAGTTAAAATGGAATCTTTCAGTTGTAAGAATTTTGTTCCTAAAAATTATTGTGGTTGGCAAAACTGAAGTTTGCTTGATTGCTTGCAAAAATAGTTAAGCAAAATGGAATAATACAGAATAAAATTAAGTACTAACCCTCACTCCTCTTAAAAGTAACTCTTACATATATATTTCATTTGGTTTCTCTCTAAACCTTTTTGCATTAATATGTACAAAGATTTTTTTCTTTCAAAGAAAATAGTATCACACTCTACTTCCTATTCAATCAATAAGTCACTTTTCTCTCCCACCTAAAATAGGTATCTTAATACAATAATATAATTCTTGGTAACACCTGCCTGGTATCCAAAGTGTGGAGGTGAGGGTTGGTGTAATTTAATTAACCATTCCCTGGATCGGGAGATTATAGATTGTTTTCATCTTTTCAGTATTACCAACGCTTCTGTAATAACTACTGTTGCACCCTAGTCCAGCTTGGTTTTTCTCATTGCCATTACCTAAGGGGAACCTTTCCACATTAGATATGTATGCCTATTTCATTCTTTCTAATAAAAACTAGAACCTAAATTGATTAGATGGCTGTTTGCTATGGCTGGTTCACTTTGATTTCACGAAAAGTCTAATATATATGTATTCATTCAGCAAATATTTATTTAGCAACCTTTATGTGGGATAGTATTGGGCAAAACAAATGAAGATCCCTCATGGGGTTTATATTCTGGTCAGGGAGACTGACAATAAATAGTAATATACTAAATACATAAATAATTTTGTATATTAGAAACTGGTAAGCCCTGGCTGGTATGGCTCAGTGGGTTAAGTGCCAGTCTGCAAACTGAAAGGTCACTGGTTTGATTCCTACTCAGGGCACATGCCTGGGTTGTGGGCCAGGTCCCTGGCTGGGGTGTGTAAGAGGCAATCAGTTATTTCTCTCCCTCATCAATGTTTCTCTCCCTTTCTTTATCTCTTCCTTTCCATCTCTTCCTTCCTTTCCCTTTCTCTAAAAATAAGTCAAGTGTTAAGAAGAAGAAATTGGTAAGTGATATTAAAGATGGGAACAAGAGCAGAGTTAGGTAGTCAAGACTGTGGAGATAGGGTATGTTGCCCCAATTTTTAGGATTGTCAGAGTAGATCTCATGGGGAAGGTAGTATTTAAGTGGAAACTTGAATGAAGTAAAGTCAGGAGCCATGTGTGTGCCTGGATAAAGTACAAATGCCCTGTACTTAGGCAGAAGTGCAAAGGCTCTGCACAAAGGCACTGTGGTGGAAGTGGTTCTTGCATTGTTTGAGGTACAAAGGCCCTGTGGCCTGGGACAGGGAGAGCAATGCCAGAAATATGGAAGGAGAGGTCAGAGTGTAAAAGAGAGCAGATAGATTATGCCAAGCATTTTAGACCATTTAAACTTTATTCAGAGAGAAATGAGAACCATTGCAGGATCTTGACTGGGATAATGACATGCCTCAATATTGGAAAAGTCTCACCCTTAGGTAATGTGTTAAGGACGTATGGAGGGTTGGGAGCAAAGGACACCATTAGGAAGCTGTTACTGATGGTGAGTAGATCAGGAGAGGAGTGGTAGAGATGGTGTAAAAAGGGGTTGGATATATTTTGAAAGTATATCCCAAAGAATTGTCTGATAGATAAGATGAGGGCTGTGCAGAGAGAGCCATTGAGAATGACTCTGAGGTGTTTTTAAACCTGGACTACTGGAAGGGCAGGAGCTGCCATTCCCTGGATGGGAAATGCTGTGCTGTGCAATCTTTTGGTTGAAGATCTGGAGTTTCATTTGGACTTTGTCAGTTTAAGATGTCTGTCTATTAGACATGGTAGTGGACTGTCAGGAAGGCAGTGGGCCTGGAGTGTGAAGCTTGTAATGAACATCACTATAGCCTGGTTCTGGTGGTCATTTCCCAGTTTGGGAGTACCAGAAACAATGCTGAATGGTGCGTCCTTACACACAGGGCTGTGTCCAACTGTGAATCTTTCCACAGGTTAAAGTCCTGGAAATGGCATTGCCGAGTTTAAGAGGGTGTGCATTTTAGGAGTAGAGAGTATTTCCAAATTACTAAAGGAATTGTGTAATTTGCATTCCCATCAGTGTGTACAAGTTATTCATTTCCCTTTATCTTTATCAAAACTGAATATATCTTTTCAAGTTTTGCCAGCTTGATGGGGGAAAGATTTTCTTATAGTTTGTACTGATGAGCTCATGTGTCTTCTGGCATCAGGCTCCATTTAGCTTCTGGAAGACACGGGAATTTTCCCCATTCTGTGAAGTTTTGCTCATTGTGGGCATGTGGTGACCAGGTCACATAGGTACACCTCAGAGATATTGCAGGTTTGGTTCCAGACCACCCTAATAAAGCTAATAAGTCAATAAAGTGAGCCATGCAAAAGTTTAGGTTTCCCAGTGCATATGAAAGCTATGTTTACATTATACTGTAGTCTATTAAGTGTGCAATTGCAATATGTCTAACAAATGTACACACCTAAATAAAAATGCTTTATTGCCAAAAAGTGCTAACTATCATCTGAGCCTTCAGAGAATCGTAATCTTTTTGCAGGTGAAGGGTCTTCCCCTCACTTTATAAACAACACAAAGTGACATGCAATAAGACAAAGTATACCTGTGTTTGGTGGACAAACTAATTGTTTGAGGACTTATGCTGTCTGCAAGAGGATGCAACATATTTACCATTGTTCAAGCAGCTAATGAAAGACTAATGGAGAGACAGCTAAGTAGCAGTTTTTAAAGTACATCTCCTTTAAAAGGGGAAATTTTGAGTTATAACATCCTGAGAAGAACAATTCATTCTGACATTTGGACAAGTTTTAATAGCAGGTGTTGAATTTAAATCATTGGCGTAACCACAGTAGTTAGAATGTTGGAAAAAAATCAGATTTAAGTTACATGAGGTCAAATGAGAACCAGGTTGGAATATTTGTGATTTGTTTTTACAGATTAATAAAACAAATAGTTGCTATGACCCACCTATGTGCTAGATTTTGCTAGATCCAGGGGACAGAAAGACGGGCAAAATACAGCCTTTACCCTCATTTAGGGTCCAGTGGAGTTGATGGTGGCGAGAAACACATACCTGGCGATGACAGTCCGATGTCACATGCACCATAAAAGAATGTAAAGGTCTTTGGGAAATAGACTGGCCTGACTTTGTTCAGAATTCTGGTCAGGAAAGGTTTTGTGGAAGAGACATTGACTGGTTGTAGGTTTGAAGGACAGACAAGAGTTTGCCAGATGGACAAGTGGAGACCTTATATGAATAGAACCCAAGCATGTGCAATTATGGCACAAGAGGCTAGTTTCTCGGAAGCATCAAGTCGTCGATTGTTGAATGTGCAGTGGTAAGAGTTGGAGGGCCAGGCAGTGGGACAGACACAGAGGTCCTTGTATGTCCTGCCAAGGACCCTGGAACTTATCCTGAGGGCAGTGGGAGTGTTGAAAGAGTTTAGGCAGGAGAACAGCATGGCTCTATTTGTAGTTTTTGTAAACCACTGTGGTACTGTGGTAGTCATCTGAGGAGGGGGTCATCAAACTGTGGTCCTCCGGCAGAATTCCACTCGCTGCCTCTTTTTGTTAAAAAATTCTATTGGAACACAGTCATTTGCTTGCATGCTGTTTATGACTGCTTTTGAGCAACAATGCTAGAGTTGAGTAATTGAGACAGAGACTGTATGACCTTCAAAGCCTAAGCTATTTATTACCTGGCCCTTTACAGAAAAACTTTGTTGAGCCTTGATATAGGGGATAAAGTCCATGCAGGAGGGGCATCAGGGAACCTATGGTCAAAGTAAAAGTACAACTTAAGGCAAATGAGGAAGGGATAAACCCAAGAGGTATTCAGGAGAGAGAACTTAGTGAGAGATAGAATTGGAGGTAAGGGAGGAGTCCAAGATGGCACACGGTGTCCTGGGAAGAGTGATCAGGTACACTGGAAAGTTGTAGGGGCATCTACATGGAAATGTGTGACAGACTGTGGGATAAATGAACCTGGGAGTGGCATAAGTGGATGTTCAAAATGTGAAGTTTAAATTTGGACCTGCTTTCACCATATCTTGTTAATACATAAAAGTCTAGAAGCACCTTATCCCAATGCCCAGTATAGTAACCTGTTCTTGACATGAGTTCCATCTTTGCCATTTTTAATGTTTCTTGACCAGTCAGGCAAGGCTTGGCTTCTTGTCTGTACACTCCAGGAAGCCTTCTCTGTAGACTGCAGGCTTGCACTCTGCACTGTGACCTATCCCTGCTCTGAACCATTGCGTGGTTTCAGTGCGGACTCTTTACTGCCCACATTGTTCTTTGCTCAAGTAAATACTTCTTATTTCCCTATCTAGAACATCAAGGGTAAGTTCAGGGTTTCATACTCTTTTCTGTGCCTACCAGGTATAGCATGAAATCACAATTCAGGTATATAAATATTGATTTCTTACTTACAGAACCTGATAGTCAAATGATGGGGCAAAGCAAACTTATCCTGCCTTTTATGTCACTCATTCAGGCATTGAACAAAAATTTACTGAGCACACTATATGCCAGGCACTTTGCTAGGTACTAAGGGTACCAGGATTGTCCTCATGGAAGTTGTATTTTAAGAGTGGAAGACAGAAAATAATATATTGCCCTCTATGCTTTTCTAATTCCTAAAGCTATGAAGCATAACATTGCAAGAGAACTCTGAGATTTTGTTCTTGCTCAGCTCTCTTATTTTACAGTTGTTTAAATTGCATAGAGCTAGAACTTGAACTGCCCATGTCACCAAGAGGGTGATGAGACTTTCATCTGGGTTGTTCAGATTGAACCATGTGATTGATTCCCAGTCAAGAGTATAGTAATTCATTTTTTTAATATACCTTTATATAAAGGGAATTGCTTGTCATCTTTACTCTGGTGAGTGTTGATTCTGAAGTTTTTCTTTTTTCTATTAATATAGCCCTACCGGACTTGTCGTGTACTGCAAAAGCACTGTCTTAAGGGATTCTAATTTAGAGAGGAATGCTCCACCCAGTCCATGTTCTTATCTTATATAACATGCTGGTAACTGTATTCTTGAAAACTGACATGGAAAATGAAGGAACACAGGCTCTGGCAGCCTCCTGTCTTCAACTTTACAGTTCTTGAGAGCATCACTTTTCATTTCATGCTTTGGATTGCTTGTAATACAGGGTTTTGAGTAAGTCTTTGGGGGACAGATGAGCCAGAGCTTGAGGGCAATTCTCAAAGGAGTCTCTAAGGAGAGCAGAACAGGCCCTTGGGACCCAGGGGAGAACCAGGCGTGTGCTGGAGATTAGAGACCTAGGGGTCTTGCTCTCCAGGCACTGACTGCCAAGGTGAGCTCCTCTCCAGCCTGCCAGATGCTTGTAAAATGATTGGCTGACTTATTGGTGTCCTGTGTTAGGTGTCCTTGTGTTATAATATGTCATGCAAAGAAGTGGGGTGGAGGGTGTGGTTAATGTCCAAATGACAGTAAAAAAGCACATGGTAAAGAAAGATTTCAAGCACAATATCTTATTGGGGAATGACAAAGGATGACAAAGGGATTGTAACCAGGACTTTGACCACAGAGCACTTATCAGCAGTGGATAAGGATAGAAACTCCCAGGCAATTGACCAGGTTATTCTTACGATGTGTCTCTCTCACTGAGAAATCAGTAAGCTTTTAGAAAATTACAGCTTCTTGGCAGTTTCTCCTCTGTGAAGACACACATTCGCTATAGCCGATTTTGTGACTTATTACAGGCTGAGGAGAAACCTGCATCCCCATTCCAGAAACGCCCTGCCTGCTGTTTGCATTTCCCTGCACGAAGAGTGAAGGTGTTGGAGCAAACTGAGCTGCTTGCCAACCAGAGAGAAGGTGTTACAAAAAAAAGTCAGTTACTTGCCAGTTTGAAAATATGCATGTTTCAACATTTTGTATCATCAAGAAAACTTCTTGTAGTTTGAGGTGGTTTGAGCTAGATGAGTTTTAAGTAGTTTAATGTATTTATGAGAGGTGTTTAATTTCTCACGTTAAAAATTACAACTTTTGAAATGAATTTTATTCATATTTTGAGTTTAATTGCAATAAAATTTGCTCATTTTATCATACAGTTCTGAGTTTTAACAAATGCATACAGAATGGTTTTGTCAATCCCACCCCACCTCTCATTTCCCACCGCCAGGCACCCACATCAGTTTTTTATTCCTAAAAATTTTACCTTTTTCTGAATGTCATGTAATCGGGATCATATAGTATGAAGTTTTTTAATTTAGGTTCTTTCACTTTCAGATTTATCCATTGTTTTTTTATTTGTATCATTAGTTTGTTCCTTTGTATTGCTGCATAGTGTCCCATTGTGACTACGTACTACAATATGCTTATCCATTTGGACAGTTATTTCCAGTTTTGGGAGATTATGAAAAAAGTCACTAAAGGAGCTTCCAAAGAATGCAAGTGAATAGGCTCAAACCCCCAGGGAAAGAACCAAGTGTGTATTGGAGAGGTTTGTGGTAAACAGTTTTCATTCTCCTTGGGTGAATACCTAGGAGTGAAGTCGCTAGGTTGTACAGTGAGTATGTTTAACTGTATAAGAAAGTGTCAAACTCTTTCCCAAACCAATTACCATTCTGGACTCTCCCTTAATGACACTTAAGAGTCCAGTTGCTTGAACCTTCACTATCACATTCTCTTGTCAAATTAAAAAAATTCCCCCCAGACTTTCTAATAGTATGGTGGTATTTTATGGTAATTTTAAATTGCATTTTCCAAATGATTAAAGATTTCGAACATGATTTCATATGCTTATTTGCTATCTTTATATCTTCCTTGGTGAAGTGTCTGTTCAAAATTTTTTTGTTACTATTTTTAAAGATTTTATTTCTTTTTAGATGGAGGGGAGAGGGAGGAAAAAGAGAGAGAAAGAAAAATCAGTGTGTGGTTGCCTTTAACATGCCCTCTACTGGGGACCTGGCCTGCAACCCAGGCATTTGCCCTGACCAGGAATCGAACTTGTGACCCTTTGGTTCACAGGCTGGCACTCAATCCACAGAGCCACACCAGCCAGGGCTTTTTTGTTATTTTATATTTGATTTTCGAGAGAGGGGAAAGGAGGGAGAAAAAGAGGGAGAAAAATATTGATGTGAGAGAGAAACATTAGTTGGTTGCCTCTGTACACACTACAACCAGGGACTGAACCCACAACCCAGGCATAGGCCCTGACTGTGAATTGAACCAACAACCTTTTGGTTTTCGGGACAATACTCAGCCAACTGAGCCACACTACCCAGGGCTATTCAGATTCTTTATGCATATTGTAAATTGTTGTTCTTCAATTAAGAATTTTAATGGCGTGCACAAACCATTGCTCAATCCTACTACCTATTGATTTGCCTAATTTGTTTAAAATATCATGATGATATTTTCAAATATCTTATTTTTTAAAGATTTTATTTTTAGAGAGGGGGAGGGAAGGAGAAAGAGAGGGAGAGAAACATCGATTAGTTGCCTCTAGAATGCCCCCTCACAGGGACTGAACCCGCATCCTGCAACCCAGGGATGTGCCCTGACTAGTAATTGAACCAGCAACCTTTCACTTTGCAGGATGATGCCCAACCAGCTAGCCATTCCAATTACGGCCAAACATCTTATTTTCAAACACTAAGCTTATAATAGGAGTTAGACAAATCTGGGCTTATATCCTGGCTCTGTCATTTACTATCTGGATGACCTTGGCAAGTTATAACACTCAGTTACCTCATCTCTGAATTGGTCTTAATGCTTATTTGCTGATGGTTGTTAGGTTAATGCCTTGCATTGAACCCAATGCATATTAGGCATTTACTAAATGACAATTCTTCTTACAAATATTATCAGTATTACTGACTCAGGTGAATTTATGTGGCTATGTCTGCCTTCCTCACAGTGGATGAAGGATTCATGAGGGTAGGTCCATGTCAGGTTTAGTTTACCATTGTGATACCAGTGTCTGGCATAGTACCCCACATATGAAAGGCTTGGATCGCCTGGTTGAATGAATACATGAAGAAAAGAATGACAACCGTTTGTGCTTGACTCACCAAAAATATCACAAATAGGGTGTTTTTAGGCACTGTCCCAAATCTAGGAGTATTTGTTGAGTTGTACTTTTATTACATTTTCCATTAATATTAGTGCTATAGTCATTGATATCTTTTTATTAACACACTTCAAATTTATTTCTGGAGGCTGAAGCCATAAGGATTTGTGATGCCATGTGCTTCACTCTTCTTCTCTCTGCTTTTATATGCATTTTCAAAGGCCAAAAGGGCCATGGTCCGTGACAGGTTCTTAGCTTTCTCTTCCACTTCAAGGTGATATCCTCAAGTAATTGCAGAACAAATCAATTGCTTCCCAGCTCTTTGCCAAGCACTGAATATTAATCATTTCTACTGGAGGTTGCTGCCAATTATTTCTTGGCTGGTCTTAGGATAAGGAGTATGTTATAGGCTGATCTTTTCTTTTAAGAAACCAGGGCTGTAGATACAGCATCAGGGTTCCTATAATGTGACCCCTTTTTTAAGAAATTGCCAATTTCAGCAAGGTACTTCCAGAGTCTCACCAATTTCAGCATCGGTCTCCTGAAAACCACTGTTGCAGCTGGTCTCTGCTGAGTCAGGTGTTAGAACTGGGCCAGAATATCTCATGCCATAGGCTGAGAAATACTTGAAACCAACCAATCTTGCACTGAAAGTTAACTTTAACCTAGATTGCTTGCTTTTGCAAAAGTAGTTTTCTGAGGTCATAGAAAATAGAAATAGGGGATTGAGAGTGTCAGAGTCTATATGCTCTGTGATTTGCTAATTATCTTATGTTCCACTTAGCTACCAACTTCACACTGGTCCCTGTGGAAAGTTATCCAAATTGAACTGCCTTTCGTATGTAATCCATTTCATCTCTGAGAAACTAGTAGAAACAATATTCTCATCTTCAAGGGAAAAAATGACAAGAGCTCTTCTTGGTACACATTTTCAAAGCGACTTTCTCACCTGGTGAATTACCATGTAACCTGAAGGTGTTTTTAGTTCCTGTTCATTAAAAACTTGGTTAGAACATTATGCCGAGTCCTTAAAGAGCCCTGTTATTCTTAAGCCTCATCTTGGTTGTACCTCTTAGAACACTAGGAGCTGGAATACAGCAGTGCAATTATAATGAGAAGGTAAATACCCTTGAAGTTCCTCCTGCTTCCAGTCTCCTTTTTGTTTCTGTTCAGTTTACCATTTGCTGCTGTTGTTGTTGGCATAGCTGTTTCAAAATACCCTGTAGTCAGCACATACTTGCTCTGTCATCAATAAGAAATACCACATAGAAAAGGTGAAGAAGTCATTGGAATTCAATGAAATGGGTTCAAGTTAGAGGTCAGAGAAACCCACATATTATTTGTAAGTGAGGGAGACAGGCTAGTTTTGCTATACTGAAAAGCCCTTTCCTACTGTGATGCTGCCTTATTTAACTGCCTTACAAAAGATGTTTTGAAGCTAAGAATAATGAAAGTGATGTCAGTATAGCTTAGAAGGCTTTTAAAAATCAGTTATAACATCTTTCAGTGGTATTGTCACAGAACAGACTTGGGGGGTGGTGAATGATATACTGTTACTGAATGGACCCCCCTTGTGCTCTAAGGGTCCCCCACCCCATACTAGGTTTGCCTTGCCTGCCACCAAGGAAAGACATCTCTCAATGCCAGAGATTGGTGAAAAGGAAAGGGTTTATATATTTAAAGAGTTATACAAACTTAAAAGTAATGACTTAATGTCTTTGCTGAGATCCCAAAGTCCTTTAGAATACCCACAAATGCACAGTCCTTCCTCCCCTTTGCCCAGTCTGGGGTACCGTATCTCAGAGAAAGAAACAGGAATCCGTGGTTCTTCTCTGCCCAAGCTGCATAGTCCCAACCAGGAATGGCTGCCGTGCCTGGGTTTAAATCCCAGGGCCAGTCTTCCTCTGCAGCCCCATTTATGACTCCTTCCACAGTCAGTTACCTGCCAGCATTCCCATATTCATCCAGCTTTACTGGGCTGCCATAATAAATCCAGGCAGGTGTGGCCCCATGGCATGGAACCAATCATCTTCAAGCTCTTATACAGTCTCTGTAACCAGAGGGAGTCGCCTCCCAGTTACATCATGGGTTGAAGTCACTGCCATCCCCCTGGCCCAAAGCATGGCCACAGCTATTTAACATATCTATGAAACCAGTTAAAGTTTACAGATATGTTAAAGGACTGTTCTAGAGGTTATCTGCAAAACTGTTGCTATTCAAAACAACTCTCAATGGCCCTGCTCCATGCGTCCCACCCCCCAGCTCAGGCTTCTGGGGGTGAGGACATCCTATATATATTATTTTCTAATATTTTCTGGACACCGAGTTCTGGACCCCATTACAAATCCCTATTTGGGCCTCCCCCCACCCCTTGGCTGCACCCTGTTACAGTATGAATCTGAGAACAACAGCAGCATCCTGAAAAAGAAGGAGCATACTGCTGTCGGTATGGTCGCCACGACCACAGGCAACTGTTGGAGTGTCTCACGTGGCCAGTCTGAACTGAGATAGACTGTCAGAGTGACATAAACATATGCTAGATTTAAAAAACCAAGTTTGGAGAAATAACTGATATTGTTATTTCATATTGAAATTGTAGCAGTTTGAATATATTGAGTCAGAGTAGATATATTATTGAATTAATTTCACTTGTTCTTTTTTATTTCTTTTTAATGTCATATATGTAAGTTAAAATTTTAACTGTTGTCCACATTATGTGTTCACTTAGCAGGGCTGAAACACTGCATGAGACTGCGGTTGTGGAACTTAAAGTCTTATCTCAGGTGCTGTTCACTTGCCGATGAGGTGTTTCCATCTTTGGAAAATTTACATTCAGGGATGCAAAGCCTTTGAGAGTTCTGGTGGAACAGAGGGCCTTGGGGTAGATGATGGCTGAGGTTCCTTTCCTGGATATTTGGGCTCATGGTGACTTTGTTGTGAAGTTTAAAGATGAAAAATGAGGTCACGAGGTCACAATACAAAGGAAAACTCAGCAGTTTCTCGCTTCTGTCCCTGGGCGTGTTAGTTGTTGACCTTGTTCTCATGCTCAGAATGCATGTCAACATTGGTGAGCCTCTCTTTGAGGCAGTGTGCCCAATAGGAATTCCAAAGGGCTATCACCTGAAGTGAATTGCTCCTTTGGCATGCTAAAAATCATCCTTCTCACTAAGGTTCCCAAAAATATTGAGGAAAGTCTGTGCACTGTTGCCATTAGGAGACTATGCAGAGCAGACCCAGGACTGGGTCCTCGGTGTCTGATGTTCCTTCTGTGTGCTGGGGAGGATCAGAAGCTCAGAACCAACAAGAGCTGTATTTCTTGTCCACAGGGAGCTTACTCATTCACCAGATACTGAGTGCTTACTATGGACCACACACTGTTCTAAGCAGCAAGAAAGCTAAGATCCTGGCCTTTGAGGAGCTTTCATTCTGCTGTAGCCTGTAATTTAAAACACTCATTTGGAATGAACTTGTGAGCTGTGGGGGGAGGGTTGACTTGGGGAGTATGCAACCCAACCCATTTTTTAAAACAAGGGTAAGTGTCATTTTACATTTGTAATCTACTGTAGGGGGCTAGTGCATTGCCTCACAAATACTAGGCACCTTTTGTGTCTGCTCATTCATTCAATAGATATTTATTAAACACGTACTCTAAGCACTTTTCTAAGTGTTGGTGATATATTGGTGAACAAAAGAAGAATTATTGTTCTCCAGAGCTTAAATGCCACTGGGAATAGGGTAATGGGGAGTCAGACAATGGCCACAAAATATAAGTAGGTCAGTTATATGGAATGTGTGAAATTGATAAAAACTATGAAAGGAAAAGGAACATTAGAGCAAGGTGAGAGCTATTGGGAATGCTGATGGGAAATGGGTGGCATTTTTAAATAGAGCGCAATTGGGAAGGTAACATTTTTTCAAGAGATGGAGTGGAGGTTGTCAACCTTGCATGTATCTGGGAGGTAGGGTAGTGGGGGGGGGGTACATTCCAGGGAGAGGGGACAGCCTGTGTATTAAGTCACTTGTCTGAGGCGCAGCAAGGAGTCGCTGTGCTTGGACCAGAGTTTGTAAAGAGGAGAAAGGGCATTAGAAAATGAAGTCAAAGACATAACAGAGAATTGGGTTATGTACACACTTCACTTTTACTAGAGGTTTTGAACAGAGAACTTCAGTGGTCTGATTTATGTTTTTGGTTTAATTTCTTTAACGTATAAGAAAATTTCCCCTTATTGGTATACAGTTCTGTGATCTTTAATAAACATACACCATTATTTAACCACCATCATAGTCAAGATACAGAGTCAATCATCATTTTATTTCTTCAGATTTCCTTGTGCTGCCACTTTGTTGCCTTAACATTTTAAAGGATAGTTCAGGATGGTCTGTGGCTATTAGTGAGGAGACAGGCGTGGATATGGAAAGACCAGTTGGGATGTGCATGAGTCATCAAGGTGAGCAGTGATGGATGCCTCCCCAGGGAGCTTAGGAAGTGGTCAGATTCCAGGTCAGTTCTGAAGGTAGAGGTTTGGTGGGAGGTATGAGAGAAAGAGGAGAAAAGGGTGACATCATGATTTTTGCCCTGAAACAAAAGGAAACCTGGAGTCATCATTTACTGAGATGGGGTGGACAGGTTGCAGGTTTGAAGGGGAAGATTATTGTTAACTACGGAATTTGGGTCTCACTGTGTATTAGGTATCCAAGCAGAGATACTGAAAGGCATGTCTGCTGAGTTGAAATGCACAATTCATATTTAGAAACCAATGCGCATATTGTGAAAGAGTTGGAAACAAATCTGTGATTCTTACAGTCTTTAGGATTCAGAAGTGCTTCAGTAATCTCATATGCAGGATTACGGTCTTCCACATCTTTGCTATTGTCCTTAAGTTCTATTCTTTAGCTGTACATTAGTAGAAAGACATATGTCTTTTCTGTGCAAAGAATACTACAAAGTTGAATGTGACTATAGTGGTAGTGGTGTTTGCTTGACTTGTTAACTGAAAAAATGCCCTGTGTTAGGAGTGAGGAGGAACTGGTTCAGAGTGATTCTCTACTCCAGCAAAGTGTTTAACTCCAGCAACTTCTGGTGTTTGATGACTTTGGGACACTGTATATTGCTTTACTTATTTCTGGGGTCTTTAGCCATGAATGCACGTGAGTTGAAGAAAAGAGAACCAAAGGGAAGGCTGAAATTAAAAGCAAGATGTGTTAGTTGACAAAAAAAGGATACAAAATTCTGTATATGGTCTAATCTCAGGTTGAGTACATTCTGAACAGAATACCTAAAATGTAATTGTAAATGTAGCCAAAATGTAAATCTCTGTTTTGTGAAATGATGGGAGAGTTTCATTTCATTTATAATACTTTTCCATGTTTTGGGGAATTTTATTAGTGAATATATTATGTGTGTGTATATCTCTATGTATCTGTATGTCTATATATCTATGTACATCTTTTCATTTATTCAGGAAATCTTTATTCAGCGTTAGATTCAGATCTGGGTGAGGAATACACAAATGAACAAGACAGAAAGAAAAAGGTTTAGCAATGTTAGGGAGCTAACAGCCTTGTGATATCATTATAGTTTTATAATTATAAAAAAGATACAGGTAGAGGAATATGGCAGCATGGTAGGAGGAGGGAGATTCCACTCCCCCCTACACATAGGAGAAAAAACTAGCTGATCTACAGAGGAACAGAGCAGATAGCCAACAGTACCACAGCACATATGAAAATAGGAGAGCAAAATCTGTAGCGAATATTGAAAAACCAGATGACAAAAAAACAAAAAAAGAAAACTCTGGAACTGTGGAAAAACCACAGTTGGTCCCAAAGAGGGGGCATCCCAACAGCTGAGGCAGTGGAAGCTGTGAACACAAGGATACCCAAAGGAGACTGCACCACTGAATCTCACAGGTATTCTACCATGGAAGTTCCCACCATAAACCCAGGGAGCCAGAACAGATCAATTTAAGAAGCTGAGGCTAATAAGAAGACTCTCACAAACAATGGGAAGACAAAGAAACAATCCCCAAATGAAAGGAAAGGAGAAAGCCTCAGAAAGAATGCTAAATGAAATAGAGGCAACTCAACTACCAGATATTGAGTTCAAAGCAATGGTTATCAGGAAGCTCAGTGAGCTCACAGTGAATTACCAGAAACTACAATGAATTCATTGTAAACTATATCAACATGAAAAAGGAAATACAAACTATCAACAAGGGCCAAGAGGAAATGAAGAATACAATTTGTGAACTGAAGAACACAGTAGAAGGAGTCAAAAGCAGAACTAATAAATCAGAAGATTGGATCAGCAACTTGGAGGACAAAGTAGAAAAAAACACCCAGAAAGAGCAAAAAAAAAGGAAAAGAGGCTCAGAAAGAATAAAGAGGGATTAAGAGGAATGCAAGACATATGAAACAATAATATCTGTATAATAGAGATACCAGAAGGAGAAGAAGAGCAAGGGATAGAAAACCCATTTGAAAAAGTAATGATGGAAAATGTCCCTAATTTGGTGAGAGAAAAAGTCACACAAATCCAGAAAACACAGAGACTCCCAATCAAGAGGAACCCAAAGAGACACATCATAATTAAAATGGCAAAATTTCAAGACAAAGAGAGAATTTTAAAGGCAGCAAGGGAGAAAAAGGAAGTAACATACAAGGGAGCCCCAATACAGTTAGCAGCTGACTTCTCAATGGAAACCCTCCAAGCCAGAAGAGAATGGCAAGAAATATTTCAAGTAATGAGAACCAGAGGCTTGCAACCAAGGCTACTTTACTCACCAAGGCTCTCAAGGCTATCAAGATAGAAGACCAGATAAGGAGCTTCCCAGATAAAAGAAGTCTAAAAGAATACACTTCTACCAAACCAGTTCTGCAAAAAATACTAAAAGGAATGCTTTAAGGAAAGGAAGGAAAAGAGAGAGAGAGAGAGAGAGAGAGAGAGAGGAACACAGGTACAAAAATGGCAATAAATAAGTATTTATCAATAATAACCTTAAATGTAAATGGATTAAATGCTCCAATCAAAAGACATAAAATAGCTGAATGGGTAAGAAAGCATGACCCACACATATGCTGCCTACAAGAGACCCACTTCAGGACAAAAGACCTACACAGACTCAAAGTGAAGGGCTGGAAACAAATTTTCCAGCAAATGGATGGAAAAAAAGCTGGGGTAGGAATACACATATCAGACAAAATAGACTTCAAAAGAAGGGCCATAAAGAGAGACCCAGAAGGTCACTTCATAATACTCAAGGGAAGAATCCACCAAGAAGACATAAACATTGTAAATATATATGCACCCAACATAGGAGCACCTAAATACATCAAGAAAATCTTAGAGGACTTCAAGAAAGATATTGACAGCAACAGGATTATAGTAGGAGATTTCAACACCCCACTATCAAAAATGGACAGATCTTCCAAACAAAATATCAACAAAGATATTGTGGCACTGAACAATGCCCTGTATCAAATGGACTTAGCTAATATATATAGAGCCCTTCATCACAAATAAACTAAATACACATTCTTTTCAAACACACATGTAACATTTTCAAAGATAGACCACATGATAGCACACAAAACAAGCCTCAACAAATTCAAGAAAATTGAAAACATACCAACCATTTTCTCCGACTACAAGGGACTGAAACTAGAAACCAAATACAAGGGGAAAAACCCAAAACCCTCAAAATCATGGAGATTGAATAGCATGCTATTAAACAATGAGTGGGTCAAGAATGAAATTAGGGAGGAAATCAAAGTTTCTGGAAACAAATAAAAATGAACTCACAACCAGCCTTTAAGCAGGCTCATCAAGAAAAAAAAAGAGAGAGGACTCAGATAAATACAATCAGAAATGAAAGAGGAGAGATTACAGCTGACACCACAGAGATACAAAGGATTGTAAGAAATTCCTGTGAAGAACTATATGCCAAGAAATTTGAAAACCTAGGTGAAATGTACAAGTATCTAGAAAAATATAGTCTTCCAAAGCTCAATGAAGAAGAAGCAGAAAGCTCGAACAGACCAGTAATAGCAGATGAAATTGAAGCAGTAATCAAAAAACTCCCGACACACAAAAGCGCTGGACCACATGGTTTCACAGGAGAATTCTACAAAGCATTTAAGGAAGAGCTAACCCCTATCCTCCACAGCCTATTCCAAAAAATTCAAAATGATGGAAGACTCCCAAACTCTTTTTATGAAGCCAGCATCATCCTAATCCCAAATCCAGATAAAGACACAACAAAGAACGAAAACTTCAGGCCAGTACCACTGATGAACATAGACGCTAAAATCCTCAACAAAATATTGGCAAACTGCATCCAACAATACATTAAAAAGATCATACACCATGACCAAGTGGAATTCATCCCAGGGATGCAAGGATGGTTCAATATTCGCAAATCAGTAAGTGTAATACATCACATAAACAAAAGCAAAGACAAAAATCACATGATCATATCAATAGATGAGGAAAAAGCATTTGATAAGGTACGACACCCGTTTACGATAAAACCACTCAGCAAAGTGGGAATAGAGGGAGCATTCCTCAACATAATAAAGGCCATATATGAGAGACCTACAGCCAACATCATACTCAACGGGCAAAAACTAAAATCTTTTTCACTATGATGAGGAACAAGAGAAGGTTGTCCACTTTCACCACTTCTATTCAATATAGTATTGGAAGTCATAGCCACAGCGATTAGACAAGAAAAGGGAATACAAGGCATCCAAATTGGAAGGGAGGAAATAAAACTATCATTGTTTGCAGATGACATGATAGTGTACATAGAAAATCCTATAGACTTGGCCAAAAAGCTCCTTGACCTAAGAAATGAATTTGACCAAACAGCCTGATACAAAGTCAATATCCAGAAATCAAAGGCATTTTTGTGTACCAACAATGAAACAACAGAAGCAGAAATCAAGAAAAAAATCCCATTCGATATAGCAAAAAGAAAAATAAAATACCTAGGAGTAAACTTGACCAAGGAGGTAAAAGACTTGTATGCAGAAAATTACACAACACTGAAGAAAGAAATCAAGGAAGACACAAACAAATGGAAGCATATACTGAGTCCATGGATTGGAAGAATTAATATCAAAATATCCATACTGCCCAAAGCAATTTACAAATTCAATGCAATACCTATTAAGGTTCCAATGGCATATTTCACAGACATAGAACAAACACTTCAAAAGTTTATATGGAACTATAAACGACCCCTAATAGCTGTAGAAATTTTGAAAAAGAAGAGCAAAGTAGGAGGGATCACAATACCTGATACCGAACTGTATTACAACACCACTGTAATCAAAACAGCCTGGTACTGGCATAAAAACAGACACATGGACCAGTGGAATAGAAAAGATAGCCCAAAAATAAACCCAAGTCTCTGTAGTCAATTGATATTCGACAAAGGGGGCAGCAACATAAAATGGAGCAAACATAGCCTCTTCAAAAAGTGGTGTTGGGAAAACTGGAGAGCTACGTGCAAAAAAAATGAAATTGGAGCACCAACTTACACCATACACAAAAATAAATTCAAGGTGGATAAAAGATTTAAATATAAGCTGTGACACCGTTAACGTCCTAGAGGAGAACATAGGCAGGAAATTCTCAGATATTTCATGCAGTAACATTTTTACTGGTATGTCCCCTAGAGCAAGGGACATAAAGGAAAGAATAAACAAATGGGATCTCATCAAAATAAAAAGCTTCTGCACGGCTAAAGAAAACAGTATTAAAATAAAAAGAGAACCAACTGTATGGGAAAACATTTGCCAATTATACCTCAGACAAGGGTTTAATCTCCAAAATATATAAAGAACTTACACAACTCCACTCTAAGAAGACAAGGAACCCAATTAAAAAATGGGTAAAGGACTTGAACAGACACTTCTCTAAGGAGGACATACAGAGGATCCAGAGACACATGAAAAGCTGCTCAGTATCTCTAGCTATCTGAGAGATGCAAATTAAAACCACAATGAGATACCACTTGACACCAGTCAGAATGGCCATCATAAACAAAGCAACAAACAACAAGTGTTGGAGAGGTTGTGGAGAAAAGAGGACACTAGTGCACTGTTGGTGGGATTGCAGACTGGTACAACCACTATGGAAAACAGTATGGATTTTTGTAAGAAAACTAAAAATGGATCTACCTTTTGACCCAGCAATTCCACTGCTAGGATTATATCCTAAGAACCCTGAAACACCAATCCAAAGAACCTATGCACCCCTATGTTCATATCAGCACAATTTACAATAGCCAAGTGTTGAAGCAACCTCGGTGCCCATCAGTAAATGAATGGATCAAAAAACTATGGTACATTTACACAATTGAATTCTATGCAGCAGAAAGAAAGAAGGAGCTGCTACCCTTCCCAACAGCATGGATGGAACTGGAGAGCATTATGCTAAGCGAAATAAGCTAGGTGATGAAAGACAAATACCATATGATCTCACCTTTAGCAGGAACTTAATCAACAAAACAAACAAACAAGCATAATATAACCAAAGACACTGAAATTGAGAACAGGGTACAGTCACGAGAGGGGAGAGAGGAGGGAATTTCAGGGCAAAAGGGGAAAGGTTTAGAGCAATAAGTATAAAGGACACTTGCACAAAAACTTGGGAGGGAATGGAAATGGGAGGAAGGTAGGGAGGGCTGGGGTGGTGGGCTGGGATGGGAGTAAAAGACAGAAAACTGTACAAGAACAATTAAAATAAAAAATAAAAAATACATTGATTAATGAAGAAAGAATGCAATTGAACTTGTCATTGGGTTTTTTGTGTACCAGTACTGAGTGAATTTTTGTGCATCACTGTGCATCTACGTTTCTCGCTGTTGTGGTCTCAGAGCATCAGGTTTTTGTCACTGTGTGACTCCCAGCTGCATTTCTAGAGCCACTCATATCATGTGGCATGTCTTGATGCATTAGGGAGAGGGGTCTCACTCCCATCATCATGGGGAGAGGCTTCATGAGGAACATGGATCATGTTCCTCATGTGCCATGTGCCATGGTTCAAATGGTCCTACTCCAGGGCAGAGGAACCCATCATGGTTCCTTGGCAGAAGCTTTGGTGCAGGGTTGCACCTGCTGTCAGTGTGACCTAAGACAAGTCACCTGGCCTTGCTAAGCCTGTTACCTCACCTGTTATCTCCAGGAAAGCACCTGGAAGACACATGTGGAATCTGATACTTGGTGCCTCCCGCATTTGCACTGCAGTGGTGTTGGACAGCACCTGAGCATGACTTAACAAGAAAGCACCTGAACAAGATAGTTCACCTAATAGATATTTACATGAACATAGTTATTGGACGTGCCCTCCGTATGGCCTGTCCTATGCCAAGTCCATGTTTTGTGTCAGCAACCCAAAGAATGAAGCTGATTCAGAGAGCTTGCAGGGAATATCTGTTCTCACTCAGAGACTTGGACAGGGAGATTTCATTTCTCCTCATGACTGTCTCTCCGTTTAGCTTTAAATACGTGTAATGGAATTGGCACCCAGCTTTCATATTAGTTGGTGTCTGGCTAGATGCCATAGTGGAAACAAAGAGAAATATGACAGGGTATTTTATACCTCAAGGTTTGGAACCTTTAAGGAAAGGAATGTTTTCTCCTATCTTTCCTGTACTAGGTCTCATAGCTGGTTGAGTTTTACTTTTCCTCTTTTCCCCTTTCTTCTTGTGTGAAAATGTTGATATGGTGACTTCCTTTTAATTTTATCAAATACAGTATGTCCAGAAGCAAAACGAAACTGTTTCCATGTGTGATTTCTGGCAGAAATTGTGCGATTTCATCTCAGGATAAAACTGTGAATTTGTGGGAAGCAACATGGTATGGGTACTTAGGGAAAGCAAGAGGAACACAGAGCCTGGCTGCCAGAGTCGCCTTTGTCTTGGCAGCTGGAGGAAATCGCTAGCAATTTGTGGGAGATTTGTGGGAGCTGAGGCTCCTGAGGACAGAGTCAGTTGGACAGTGAGCAGGCATGCTGGGCAGAGCCGAAGGGTTTTCCATCAGACTGACACTGTTTATGCATCCAAATTGCACAAGTTGTGTGTGTGTGTGAGTGTGTGTGTGAGAGAGAGAGAGGCAGATAGAGAGGAATAACATAAGCAAGAATAAGCATAGATGAAATAGTGTAGTGGGTCCACGTGCTTCAGAGGCTTTGCCAGGAGTAAGGGTGATATGGGAGACATGATTCTGCTGTTTTCAGTGACCAGGAGAGTCTTAGCACCTCCCTGAGCTGAGGGTGGCTTTGCTGGTTAAAGACACATTTTGTGGACAGCATGGCTCCTTCAGTGTAAACCAACATCTTCATCCAGAACTCACCTGGAGAAATGGTGAGCTGTTCCACCAGTGGCCACAAACTTGGCTGAGCTGGATTTATGAAGAATGAATGTTATATTATTTCATGGACAGTCTAAGCAGTTTTCAAGGGCAACTTGGACTATTTATTGTTCAGGGCTGGGATTAGGGAAAGCAAGTGAGACAATCACCTGGGACAGAGAATTTCAGGGGGTGATGAAAACTTGGTAATTGAGAGAAATAATATTTCCATGTGATATTTAAAATCTAATTATTTTAAATAATGATAGGATCAGTGCTACTGATTTTTCCCCCTTTCAGTATGGCTCAGCATGGTACTGTTAACTGATCTTGTTTTTGTTTTAAACTGATTTTCCTCACCATGAAATTTTTTGTATTAGTTTTGATTTTTATAAAATACTGCATGAAAATACTATTTCTCTTCATTACTGAGTTTTCCTGGCACTTTAAATTTTGCACACCAGGATTGTGCCTTACTTTTTCAGTCTAGTCTGGCTCTGTGTGTGGTATTTGCCTTAGTTTCTAACTTTAGAAGCCCTGGGTAAAATATGATTCCAGGGTACAAATGGAGGACCTTGGGCGATTGTGTTCAAGCAGCTCAATTCTCACGAACAGCAATTTTCCACCGGTTCCAATTTTAAAGAATTTTTAAAGTATGCAGTACCTGGCTATTTAGGCACTGGCCCCTTTTCCCTTAGATTGTCAAATGAAAAGTGATGACACGCCCAACACAACAATAACTGTCTGGTGTGAATAAATAAAAATTATAGCTATTTTTCTCAGATTGGCAACATATATATATTTTTGGCGTGCTACAGAATTTTAGTACTTTGTGTGCCATGAGATGAAAATTGCTATATAGTAGGTTGTCAAAAAAATCCACTTAGTTTTTTCTGTAAAATAAAAGACATTTTTCACTTCCATCAAAAACTTTATTGATTTGGTTATTTTGAGTATGTAAGCTACCTCCCGCATGATATAACATTGATTGTTCTCAATTAATGTCTCAATTTGATTGGTATCAACTTCAACTGGTCTACCCAATTGTGGAACATCGTCCAGTGAGAAATCTCCAGCACAAAACATGGCAAACCACTTGTGACACGTTCAATCAGTCACTGCACCTTCTCTGTGCACTGCACAAATCTTTTTTTGTGTTTCTGTTATGTTTATACCTTTCTGGAAAGAGTAAAGTATAATATGCTGAAAATGTTGCATATTTTCTTCCATCTTCAATATTAAAATGGCTACACAAAAATTCACCAGTTTTGATGAGTTTTTTAGATGCATGTTGATATGACAGCTGTCACAATACAGTCTAACAAAATTGTTTCCAATGAAGTTAAAGACAAGTAAGCAGTACTAGAGCCATCTTATGAAAAAAGCAAATGGACTTTTTGGCCAACCCAATAGAATATTAACTATGTACATGAATTATACTCATTTTTATGTGCCATAATATGTAAAAAGCTAATTACACATTCACTCACTTAATAGCTATTTATTGGACACCTGCTATATACTGAGTAATACTCAGTATTATTGTAGGTGCTGGGGTTACAGTGATATGCAAATTATACAAAATCCAGGTATTGTAGAGCTAACATCCCAGTGGTAACCAACCACACATCTTCTCTAGTCCTCACAACTCTGTGATACAGATACAGCCTCACAGTTTGACAGGTGAGAAAAATGAGGCTCAGAGAGTAACCCTAGCAGCAGAGAACTGGGTTCAGCATTGTCTAGCACAGAATATAGAGTTGAAAGGATTCAAAGAAAGTCAAACTTATGATATGGGCTTAATAAATAAGAAGCTTCCTGCAATATATGAGCTGTATATTTGTTCTTAAAGGAGAACAGTGTGTGAACATAAAATTTAAATGTAAGACCAAAGATAGCCAGCAATACAGAACCCATTCTTTTTTTATTTTGGCAAAGCAAAAAATGGCAGCGAAGGCTGGGCCAAAAAAATAAAGGTAAAAACATACTTGCTTACCTTAATTAGCAGCATCCATCAGACCTCTGAGATGTTAAAGAGGGTACTAGCTCCAAGCTACTTTAATTCAAATCCTTTATCCAGGCTCATTGAGGAAAGTGCAGTGACCAATGGCAATGTCTGCATGGGGTTGCTGTGGATGATCACTAGTTCCATGCTAATATGTCACATGCATCCCTGTGTTGGTGTCACTGTATAGATTATTCTAGTGCCTTTAACAGAATTTCCAGAGGGCTGGTGTTAAAACATTATTGTTGAATGGGTGATTAATAATTGTTACTTGATTGATGGGAGAGTTTGTCCATTTCTACAAAACAGTGCGGTAGAATTTTGATTAGGATTACATTGAATATATATAGGTCAATTTGGGGAGAATCAACATTTAAAAAATATTAACCATGAACAGTGCATATCTTTTAAAATGTCAGTACATTTTTACAGTTTTCATGCAGTTCATTCACATCTCTAATCAGTTTTCTCAGAGTATTTTTTACAATTCTGGTGCTATTATAAATGTATGTAAATGTTTAATTCCTGATTAAAAATTGTAAGTATATAGAAATATAATGGACTTCGGTATATTGCTCTTGTATTCTGCAATACTGCTAAAATTGCCTATTCAATTGTATTGCAGGTTTTGTCAGATTTCCAACATAGATCAGAAGTCAGCAAATGTTATTTTTAAGCCAGATAGTAAATATTTTTGATTTGTGAATCATTTGTGAATCTTTGTGGCAACTGTTCAACTTTTCCCCATTGTCAGTGAGGGGGGCCACAGGCAATACATACATGAATTAGGTGTTACTATGTTTCCATACAACTTTATTTACAAAACTGCCACAGTTTTCCAACCTTTGACGTAAATAAACATGCTTTCTGAAAACATAATACAGTTTTACATCTTTCTTTTTCAGTCTGGATGCTTTTATTTCCTTGCTTTATTACACTGGCTAAAATCTCTAGAAAATGTTGAATGGAAATGGGGAGAGAAGATGTCTTGTTTGCTCTTTCACTGTTAAGTATGATGTTAGGTTTCTCATAGACTCTTTGTATTGGGTCGAGGAAGTGTCCTGATATTTACAGTTTGCCAAGATTTTTTAAAATTTATCAGTGATCAATGTCGAAGTTTGTCAGATGCTTTTTCTGTGTCTATTGAGATGATATGTTTTTTCTTTTTAAATTATCACTGTGGCAAATTATATTAATAAATGTTTTTATGTTAAATCAATATTGCATTCCTGGGATAACCCCCTTGGCCACGATTTATTATCCTTTTTACTTATTGTTGTATTTGATTTGTTAATATTTTATTTAGAATTTTATATAAATATCTATGTGAGATATTGTTGGGCATTAATGTACAGTTTGATTCTATTTGGTTGAAAGGAATGAAATTAAAAACTATATATTTATATAGTTTTATATGAAAGGAGTGAATATAAACACCAGCATATTTACATTGGTTATTTTGGGATGTATTTGAGGGAAAGGGACAGTATAGTTAATTTTGCCTTCATATGTCTGTAATGTCTACCTGTAAAAATATGGAAGCATAGTGCTGGCTGGTATGGCTGAGTGGATTAAGTGCCCGCCTGCAAACCAAAGGGTCGCTGGTTTGATTCCCAGTCAGGGCACATGCCTGGGTTGCATGCCAGGTCCCAGTTGGGAGGGTACAAGAGGCAACCACTCATTGATGTTTCTCTCTCTCTCTTTCTCCCTCCCTTCCCCTCTCTCTAAAAATAAATAAATGAAATCCTAAAAAAAACTCAACAATCTCATCACTTCAAAAAAAATTTGCAAGCCTAAGTTGATATTCATGGGTAGGCTGAAATTCTGGGAACCATGTAAGTAGGAGGGAAACAGTCTGGTTTTTGGCTGGTGTTAGATCCTTCCTAAAGCTGTTGAACAAATCCAAGGCTCTCGTGGTCCGGTTTTCCTGTGGGAAGAAAAGTAGTATGGTGGGCATGGGTTTTGTAACTAAACACGTCTGACCTTTTGATCCTGACTTGCTATGGGTCTTTGATTTTTCTGCATTTAAAATGGGCATAATAATGGACAATTATTGTTGTAAGGATGAAGGCTAATACAAAGATACTAGCACATAGAACATTTTCTAAAAATGTAATCTCTACTACCTTTAATCTCTACTACCTGTAATCTCTCTAAATGTACTGCTGCTTCTATTGATAGAATCAAAGAAATTCCAGGTCTCTAGTTTAAGTTTATAATCACCGCCAAAGTCCAGCCCCATGTTTGACAAGTGATCTCTTACTTCTGCTTAACCACTTTGAAGGACAGATGTTTGCACATTTGAAGTCTTCACTCTTCTACTGGCAAGGTCAACAATAACTTCCCAGCTGTTTGTCCAGCTTCCCCTCATTTTGTCCCACACGCCATGCACTAGCGACACTGGCTTTCTTCCTGTTCTTCTAACACCTTTAGCTTGTTCTTAATTTCTTGTATTTTCATTATGTTTCTCTTAGCCTGGGAAGCAAATCCAGCACTCAATTCATGTAATCTTAGATCATTCTTTAACCCCTTGGAATCTTAATAATGCTGTCTCCTTGTATAATACTTATAAAGTATTATACAAGGAGAGGATGGTACCTGGCATGTAATAAGTGCTGAGGATGGTACCTGGCACATAATAAGTACTCAGTACTATAAACCTGTCTGATCTACCTCATCCTCACACATCAAAAATAAATGGGGTTAATACCTTCCTTATTTTATACATTACTTCTTTGTTATAGGATAATTCCCTTCTGTCTCCTTTTTTCCTAAATGTTTTTTTTCAATTTGTGTATATGTGAATTTTTTTTTCTTTTTACTCACCCCAAAATAGGATTTTTATTTTTTAATCTTTTCTCGTGAGGTTGGATATATTTGTCTAAAGTGATGAAATGATTTTAAATCTTCCCTTTATGGATCAAATTATCGGCACTATCTTAGAGCTATATTTGATCAGTGTGCCATTTGTGTTTTCATTTAAAACCTGCATACATCACCGAATGGGACAAAGTCAATTTTCAGAGATGTCACCAATCTGGAGATTGATGACATCTCTGAAAATTGACCCATTAATTAGTACCCTTTTGGTGCAGTTATCTATTCACCATGGCTCCTCCATTCTTGGGGATATCATAGGAAAACCGTACCAAATGCCTTTTGAAATCCAGACACTCTGCTATATTCCTTCACCTGTGATCTCTAATATAGAACCCTAAGAATTACTCAAAGAAGTCGATTGTTTACAATTTTTTCTTGATAATCCCATGGTCTATCCCAATAATCATTAGTTGCTTTTGAAGGGTACATTTCACAAACTTATTAAGTAGAAAGTAGAAAGTTCTATTTTATAGCCTTGGCTGGTTTGGCTCAGTGGATTGAGTGCTGCCCTGCAAACCAAAGTGTCACAGGTTTGATTCCCAGTCAGGGCACATGCCTGGGTTGTGGGCCACGTCCCCAGTTGGGGGCACAAGAGACAACCACACATTGATGTTTTTCTCCCTACCTTCCCCTCTCTATAAATCAATCAATCGATCGATCAATCTTAAAAAAGAAAAATTCTATTTAATAAAGCCCTCTGAAATGTTAGTTTACACATTTAATTGAACATCATCTTGGCACTCTTATAAATAACACTACACAATTTTCTTTCAGTGATAGGCCTTCATTATATGTATTCATAATTAAAAAAACATTTAAAGAACATTTATTTTCCTTTTATATTCTCCAAATACAAAATTTGAGGGAAAATTCCTATTATATGTTTGTATTGCCTTGATCAAAAGTTACACAAAATACTTCATATGCAATTGAGTTGAAGAGCAAAACATAAGATAATACCCCTTAGTTTCAAACACTGTGATTTTTGAAATGGAATTTTCCAAGCAACTAATCCCTAATGTAGGTTGGTGCATTGGATTTTTCACTTGCTGGAACATATTTCATGTTTAAAATTTTAATGAAAAACAATAAAAAGCAAACTGGTTTATAAGTCTCCAGAGAAAGAGATGACCTTTCTGATGTATTCAAGGAAACAAAATTAGTAAATGCACCTGATTTTTCAAAACATATGAACCTACTTTTCCACAGATGAAGTTGGCAAACTTGAATTTGTTATTCAGCAGTGAACAAGTTTTGTGTGCATGCTTTAAAAAAAATTAGTAGTTCTTTTGAACCCCTGAATTTAAAATAGACACCAACAACTACACAGCTAGAAATGGAGTGTGATGGTGGAAAAAGCTAAGTGCTTATTCGTATCTTGTTCTGTTTTCTGTTGTTAACTTCATCTGTTCCCACCCACTCTGAAAGTAAAAAGAATATTATAATCATTCTAGATGTACCCATCACCTACTTTAACAATCATCCACTCTTGGTCACTCTTCTTTACTCTTCACTCTTCTGTAAGTAAACTGTACATCCCCTCCAGTTTACTTCTCTGCTCACTCGATTATCCTGAAACAAGTTCTGGACCTCATATAATTTCATTTGTAAACATTGCAGTGTGTTTGATATGGTTTATAAGCCTTATAGCTAGAAGGCCTTTCATAATATTTGGTATTCTTTATTTTTAGTATAACCTTTTATTCTATTCAGTTTATAATGTTTTTCTTTCATTGTTATATTTTAATTTGATTTGATTAAGCATGTGTTCCTTAAGAAATATTGTAGAAGTGACAGCTCACCTCCGTGTCGAGAGGGAGAATTGCCTCTCACTTTCCTTCTAATGCTGCGAGTCCCTCCTCATCTTGTCCCAGCTAAGTACTCCAGTGAAAATAGTACAAGTCAGTATTCACCACATATGTCCGCTTGAACATTTTTCATCTTAAAGGATCTTAAGAGAAAAAACCCTGGGATGATATAAACCAAAATTATGAGTGTGATTATTTGCGTTATGGAAGGATTTATGTTTTCTTTTACTTATCTGTATTTTCTGATTCCACAATGCTCATATATTCATTGCTATGAATGAGGAAGGTTTTTTTGTAAACTTTTTGTTGTGTTTAAATATAAATGATACAATCTACCACTTTAATCATTTTAAGTGAACAATTCAGTTCCATTAAGTACATTCACATTGTTGTGCAAGCACTACCAGCATCTATCTGTAGAACTCCTTCATCTTCCTAAGCTGAAACTGTGTACTCATTAAATAACAATTCCCTGTTCCCTTCTCCCCCAGCTGCTGGTAACCACATTTGTCCTTTCTGTCTCTCTGAATTTGATGATTCAGGGTCCCTCATGTAAGTAGAATTATCTAGTCTTTGTTTTTTATAGGGGCTTAGTGAACTTAGGATAATGTTCTCAATGTTAACCCTTTGTAGCATGTGTCAGAATTTCCTTCCTTTTAGGGGCCGAATAATATTCCAATATGTACATATTTAACCACATTTTTATTCCACTCATTCATTGATGGACGTTGGCATTATTTCCATGTTTTTTAAAAGTCTCCTATTAAATGTGTCATTTGTAGTTAAAATCCTTTGCTATCCATATTTTATCTGAACCTCCAGAAAACTTTGAAGGTGGGCAGGGGTCACTGGCCTCATTTTATAGATCTGGAAACTGAGATTGAGAAAGTTTATATAGGCCTGCAAGTAGATATAACATATTCAGATTTGCAGGCAGACCTCAGGACTTCAGCTCTAGTATTCCAACAATGGTGCACCAGTTTTGCATCCTGGGTCACATGGTAGAGGGCTGCCAAAGCCAGCATGGTTTTCTCTTTACTTAATTTAAGGGTCTTATTGGCCATTTGGATGGGAGTGTTCCACTGTGTGACACTGTCACAAATATTGGATATCATTCATTATGTGCCAGTGAAAATCATATCCACACCTTTTCTGAATGCTTCCTTGCTGGGGAGGTGAAAAGGGAGGAGAGGCAGAGTTAGTAGGCATTACCCTTCTATCACATGTGTGGGGTCTAAGACCTGCAAACTGCTTTATATTCACTCCCCCAATTAGATGTAAAGTAATATGGACACTGTCCGTAAGTAGTGCTTTCATGTAATTTATATTATTATAGAGTTATTCAACACAACAAAAGATCATCTACATAAAATGAATCTGTCTAAAAGAAATCTTCCTATATACACACCATGTACACAATCCTTGGTTCGGGGGAAGGTAAGTAGGCTACAGGACATTATCTCTAGATGAGTGTCTGCCATGGTCCATTAGTCACCATGGAGAGGGAGAAGGATGTTTGTTCCTAGTGACCACTGGGATCATCAGTGTGAATTGACTCTGATACGCCCTCTGGACAGAGCAAGGCTCAGAACCTCTGCTCAGAAACTGGACCTTCCATCTTAGGAGAATGGAGGGCTCCATTCACCCCTGCAGAGAGAGCCCATGTCATGGGCTGGAAAAGCTCGGGACTTTTCATCTTTAGTGAGTACCGATCTGCTGGTCTTAGTTAGAGCTGTCTGGCTCTCTAACTTCCATCTATCTAGTGTTAGGCTTCATGTGTTCATAAATCAGGCAATTCTCATACACTGGTTCTCATAAGAGGTGGTGCCCTTCATTGGGCACACCCAACACACTCCTGCTGGGAACTCCTGACGTGAGGCACGAAGTGTGCAGTGGAGAGTGACAGCAGGGATGGTGGGGACTTGGGAGCACTGGGGCAGGAGCAGCCGTGCAGGTCCATGTTGCCAAGTCTTCTCCATTTTTCTAAGGCAAGTAATTATTTTTAATTGAATTAAAATCCATACAACATAAAATCGACCATTTTAATCATTTTTAAGTGTACAATTCGGTCACAGTACATTCATACTGAGTATACAACCACGTGAGATACATTTAACTATTTTACCAGGAATCTCCAGAACTCTTCAGCTTGTGAAACTGAAACTCTCTACCCATTCATTACATAGATCTCCATTTCCCCTCCGCCAGCACCTGGCAACCACTATTCTACTTTCTGTCTCTAAGAATTTGACTCCTCTAGGTGGCTCATATTAATGGAATCACATAATATTTGCTTTCTTGTTACTGGTTTATTCTACTTAGCATAACATTCTCGAGGTTTGTCCATGTTGTTGCATATGTCAGAATCTCCTTCCTTCTTTAGGCTGAATAATGAATGTTCTATTGTGTGTATATTCAGCATTTTGTTTATCCAGTTATCCACTGATGGATACTTGGGTTGCTTGGCAACTCATTTTTTGAACAGAATTGAAAGCACTTTGTCAGCCAGACAAAAAACTTCTCAGCTGGCTGAATTTAGCACATGGACTGCCATTTTGTGTTGGCTGCCCTACTTAGATAATAAAATTATATGTAGGCATTATTATGAACTCATTGCTATAAGTCATAGAAACCTTGGAAACATGGAGGGTAAAGTAACCCTGGAAATTATACTAAAGGGACAGACCCCCGTTTACTTACTTAAAGTCTTGGCTAATTTTCTAAGTGAAATTTATGAAGCATTATCAGAGACTTTTCAAGACTCCCAGCACTTACATTTCATACTCAGTGTGGTTGACATTCTAAAGGAAACTTGGCAGCAGTCCTCCTCCTCTGGGAACCACTGTACAGACCCTTGCATGCAGCTTTGCCCAAAGTGGGCGCCGAGCAGGTGCACAGTGAATTAACAAACACATTGCAGAGCTGGGAGCACAGTCCCTATTACCCAGTACACTGTTGGTGAATCACCAATCTGAGTGGAGCCTGGGCATAATCAAGCCACAGCTCCCTGCTCATGTGCTGTGCTCCCTGACTGGAGGATTCCCCCAAATGACTCCATTCTGTGCCCTGATTTTATTACAGTTAAGGATTGACTTGAGAAACCAGAGCAAGGCACTACCTGGATTGCTTGGATGGATATAACAAGGCCTCTCTAACCTCCAGTAAACAACTAAGAGGGAAACAAATTGTGTTTTCCCAGTCAAAAATTATTTCGTTTTCAATGCCACAAAGCTTGGGATCTGAACTGGGGAGAGAAGGAGGAGTAAGATGGGAAAATAATTCCTGCTTTACTACCAATAAGAACACTGCTTGCTACCTACCCAGGTGGGTAAAGAACTTTTGAAGAGTTGGTCTTATGTAGATGTTTGACCTTCACCAGCCTTTTGCTTTCACATTAATGTCCTCTGGTTGTGTTGCTTCCCTGGGAAATAGGTTCCCTTAGGAAGGTGCTCTTAAAGGTTCCTATGTTGGTGTTGATGTGGAAGGTGATGCCAGGATTTATATCCTGACATCCCTTTGAAGGAAACATTCAGTTGCTAGAGTCTAGGGCAGTCTCAATTATGGAAATCTGACACCCAGTGGGCCATGTTGCAGGAGTGTATGAAGTCCCAGCAGTCTGAGCAGCGCTGGCTGCTTCCTACCCTCCTCTTCCTTTTCTTAGATCAATCAAAATGTTAAGGATATAATTATAGGGCTTGCTATCAAATACTTTTAAAATTATTTTTTTAATTTTAGTAGCAGTTTTGGGGGGGCAGGCATTCCTTTTCCCAGTATCAGGGTGGCTGTGGAGGGATAAGGGCCTCACATTTAGACTTCTTACATTATCTCCAAATGTAAGTGGACATATGAGCCACATACATATAGTCACAATATATGTAAAGATAAACCATGATTTTTATAACCATTTATGGATATTTTTGTACTGAAGGCCTCAAAAATTGTACGCGTCCTGAGCCTCTTCTGACATGTCAGACACCCTATCGATTGTGCCTGCTTTTAGAGAAACTCTGCTATTAATACCACCTATATCATATTTTGGGTTGCTTTTTGGTAAATGCCTAAATTCTTTTGTACAAGCATATGGTCCACACTCCAAAACAAACAAACCACAAACCTCACTAACATTAACCTGGGAGAACTGACCTCTGAGTTAACATGTCACATTAGCCAGTACCTTAAGAAACTTGGAAAACGAGATTACCACAGGTTGTTAGTGCGAAGTGTGTACTTTTTTCTTTGTTACCATTTGCAGTTAATGTGACTATCACAGAGATTATTTGTGTTCATTGTAGAAAGAAGTTACAGATAAGCAAACTAGGAGAAACCAAAATCATCTTGAATCCCACTACTTAGTCCCTGTTAATGATCTGTTGCTATCTTTCCTATCTTTCTTCTGTGCACATACAGGTGACATGTAGATATGTAACATATCCGTCTATAGTAACCAAAATTGCTTTTTTGTCCTTTTTTTCTATGTAAGATGTTGTGACATCTTTCTTTTCCAGTTCCTGTAACTGACACATGATTATTTAGGGCTCCCTCTCATTCTACTGTGTGATAGATTTTCACTTTCTGCTGGAGGCGATGTAGGTTCTTCCACAAATGTTTCTTAATGAGAGTAGCAATGCCCAAACAACCACATTGTCAGGCTGAAAGGTGAGGATCTGGAGATGTTATATCAACCCAAACACTTGGACCTCACAACCGTGAGTGTAAATGGCATGGTCTGTCTTTACTCTTTTAAACTTGTGGAGTATTTGTTGTCCGTGCCTGTTCCTACATATTTTCTAAGTAGTATTGGCATGCTGGATTTGGCTATGTATTGTGCTTTAACAGCAAGAGATATGATGGGGCATTGATAAAATATTCATTTTTCTATCAGAGTCAGTCTGCATCTGATATAGGTCACAGCATGTGACAATAAAAAGAAAAAGGGAGAAGTTGTCTTAAATCATGTACACTTTTTCGAGTTTGTCTTTAGAGATGTGTTTAACCCTTTAACAAATTGCTTCTGCATGTGTGTATACACATGTGCATGATTGCATATGGGCTTGTGTTGATGCCTGTGGGTGTCTTGGTTTAGAAAGAGCTAGACAGTATCTTGGCAGTTCCACTGGTCTTGATGGAAGGTCTGTTGTTATGTTCTCTGGGGAACCAGTACTCTGGGTATGTAGCCTTCTGGCTTATCTTTGTTTTTAAGTTGTTGTCCCACTTGGTCTGAAGCCTTCGGAAACATACTGTGTTTCTGCCATTGATGAGTTGGTTGGCACTGAGGGACCAGTAAATTTATTCTCTCTCAGGCATTTAATGATAAAACATTAATGCTGCCATTTAAGAGCATTTCTGACAAGTAGTCTCTCTGCTAAAGACCTTGGCTGCAGGTTAGAATGCTGTAAGGCCATCAAAATGTTAAGCAAATAAATCTTTAGGTTGCTATTGAACACGAGACAAGGTTGTACCCATTGTTAATTGCCCCAGGGGGTTCAGGGGTAGCCATTACTTGTCTACTCTTTCTTTTTTTCTCTTTTCTTTTCTCTTTTCTTTTCCTTTCCTTTCTTTTCCTTTCCTTTCCTTTCCTTTCCTTTCCTTTCCTTTCCTTTCCTTTCCTTTCCTTTCCTTTCCTTTCCTTTCCTTTCTTTTCTTTTCCTTTCTTTTCTCTTCTCTTCTATTTTCTTTCTTTCTTTCTTTCTTTCTTTCTTTCTTTCTTTCTTTCTTTCTTTTGTGTTCATATTAGTATTGTAAATTGCATGACAATTCTTATCTACAGTTATTTCAAATTTCTGCAAGGAGTTATTTATGGGAGATCTTTCTTTAAAAAAATAAATCTCATTCATTCTTATGCCATCTAGTTGTCCTTTGCCTTGGCTAGATCTATTCAGCGAATGAGAAAAATCAAAATTAGATGTGGAAGTCAGCCAAATGCAAGGGCAGAGATGGCAATGGAAATACCAAAATCAGGGCACTTGTGAAGCACACTGTGATTGTAAAAGGAAGGAAAGAATCTTTAAAATAGATTTGTTCTGCCTTTTTTTCCTTAAAGGACTTGTTATCTATTTTCATAGTCTTGTCTAAGGCAGGGGAGCTGGTCCAGGATTCATGAGGTCACTTGCCAGCCCTGCACACTAATGGTATTTCTATTGGCTTTTACTGATCTAGTCAGGAAGGTGGCTTCGGTAGGGGAGAATTAATGGAAAGGGGTATGTGCAGGAGCTGGGGCCATCCATTTGGCTAGTCATGACTTATGTCTTGTTGCATCCCAGTCTGTAGTTGCAGGAGTGCTTACTTACCACATGTGCTATTGCTGGAAGCTGCCTTTATTAAGTACTTCCCAATGCTGTGCACTGGTACCTACCTGGCAAGTGAGAAGATAAGAACTGTGAAGGCTTATCACCATAATAATGATTGTGAATATAAAGGTTTGGCCCAGTGTTCTGACATAAGTGTATATTCAGTAATAATTGCTTGTTAGCAATATTTATATTGAATTTAACAACTCATGACAACCCAATGAGTGGACACATTGTCCAACCCCATTTTACTGGTGAGAATGTTTATTCTTAGGAAAGTGGAGTACCTCACCCAAAGGTACCCAGTTAGTAAGTGGCTGAGTCTGGATTCAGACCCAGGTTGGAATAATTACAAAATTTTTGCACATAGGCACTGATAATGTTAGTGATCAGTACCATTTGTTAATGGGTGCTTGCTTTTTGCAACTATTTTATAGACATTTTCATTTAAACTTATGACAACCTGGTGATGTTAGCCTTATCTGACTTAACCTAATATTCACAAAGGTTACAAGAGGTAGCATTGAGTTTTGAATTCAATTCTAGATTCTATCTTCAGTGATGTTTTAGTCATTTTGGTCCCAGAGACCCAGGAATTGAAGAGGGTATCACCTATATTATTTCCAAAATCAGGATCCTAATTTTGGAGTGGAGTTTTCAACTGTGAGGAAAATCAACTGTGATTTTCTTCTTCAGTTCTCTCTGCAACCTTTCTACTCTCCTTACATCTGGAGAAATTGGAGGCTAGTTAGAGGGAATTTGCCACCATGCCAGAGAGTGAGCAGCTTGAATGCCCCTGCTCTGACCAGTGCCTGAGGGAGAAAGGATAGGGAGAGAAGCGTCCACATATCAGTTGCCCCTTCTTAGTGTATAGCATAAATAATGGGTGTACTGAAATTAAGATGACTATGCTTTTGGGGTAAATTTTTAATTGCCATGACCTATTTTCTTATCTGTAAAATTGGGATGATAAGATTGCCTTTATAGGGTAATTATAAGAAATAAAGTATATTCAGGGCACCTGAGACCCATGGCATCTATTTCTCTTAATGCCAATCAAAACCCATTCTTGTCCTTCTGTGAATTTTGAGGTCTGCTTCACTGAACACATGCTCATAAAATACGTTAGCCTACTTCTGTATTTCACAAAACATATTTATTTAGCTAAGCCTTGACTGTGGGGTTTGGCTAGGATGGGGGTTGTTTCTGCTAATTGATTTTCTTTGCATACAAAGATGAACTGGATAGAATATTTGGAAATGTAGGTATTTTCTGGATCACTTTTTTCTTGTTTGTGATGCCCTCAATTTTGTTTTGTTATAAAACAGATTTGTTTGTGGGCTTCAGAGACCCATTCTTTCGAGCCTGACAGTTCCCAGGGTCAGGCTGTCCTGGATGTAGACCTTTAGAGGTGGGATGTGTTTCATGCAAGAAGAGCGGGAAGCAAGTGGCACTGAGGTTCATGGCTGGACACCTCTTGGCAGTGTCAAGGTGGGATGCCTAGCTGTGGGCACTGGTTTGCCATCACAGAGGCTGTGAGTACAGGGAAGATCTGATTTTCTGGTATCTTCTCTTCTTCTCAGCTTCCTTTTGTGTACAGGGTTTATTCATCTTTAACCCAATTCTGTGGCTGGATGGTGCTATTGTCACACTTCCTTAATTTATTCCTCATATTTGTAAGAATACAAATAATAGTATTACTCATAATTCCCCAGTGGGGAGTTAGGAAAGGATATAAGAGCCTCACCTACACAGGGATATTTGGTAGGCTCCGTGAGTCCAGAAATCCAGAGAACCTTTCTAATGGAACCAGCTTAATCTTCATTCTAAAAGTGCCCACAGCCTGCTGACAGTCCATATCAGCTAGTAAACTGCTGTATTAGTTATCACTTTTATGTAGCAAACTGGTAGTGGCTTAAAACAATAAGCATATGTCACCTCATACAGTTTCTGTAGGTCGGGAGTCTGGGAATGACTTAGCTGCGTGGTCCTGAGCCGAGGTCCCATGAGACTGTGGTCTACATGTCAGCCTAAGTTGCTGTGGTCTTCTAAAGGCTGGGCTGGGCTGGATGATCCACCTCCAAAATGTCTCACTTTGCGCCTAGTTAGTTCGTGCTGGTCGTTGGCAGAGGACACATGGACTTCTCCATAGGGTCTCATGACATGAGAGCTGGTTTCCCTCCAGTGAGAGACCAAAGAGAGATCTGGTTGCAAGTTGTAATGTTGTTTGTGACCTAACCTCAGAAATCACACTTCATCATTTCTGCAGTATCAGGATAGCCCTGTTCAATGTGGGAGGACATTACATAGGAGCTTGAATACCTAGGGGCAAGAATCAGTGGGTGCCACCTTGAAAGTGGGTATCTGCACACTTCTCTTTCTACTGCATGCTTTCCAGTATTCACTTGTTTATTCCAAAACCTGCTTATACTTATTATATTGTTAACATAATGACATATACTTAAATATACATAAACCAATGAAATGTAAGTGAGAAAAGAGAGAGATGTTTCCTTGAAAACTTACTTGAAAAAGGTTGGTTGCTTAAAAATTGTTAAATCATGTTTAGGAAGGACTATAAAATATAAAGAGAAGTCATTAAAAATCTAAAGCACTCAAATTGCTTTGCAAGTGTCTTTCCATTATTACTTCATTTCAATTTGGAAATGTTAGACTTCGAATTATAAGTATACTAGTATATACCAAGAAAGATTCTTTAGAATCCCAAAAAAAGGGAACTAGGTTCAAAAAATATTTATAATATAATTTAAAAGATGGATGAATTAATGAACGCTATGTGTGTTAAAATAAAATATTGTATGTACTGAATTTTTCAGAATGTAAGACACACCGGACCATAAGATGCACCTAGGTTTTAGAGGAGGAGAGTAGGGGAAAATTTTTCAAAGCAAAAAATGTGGTAAAATATTTAATAACATAAATAACATAGGCAGCTGCGCCACCCCCGCCTCTCCACAGCAAGCCAGGTAAGCTACATTCAGACTATGAGATGCAACCCCACTTTTCTCTCAGATTTGGGGGGTACATCTTATAGTCCAAAATATGTGGTGTATATGAATAACTTTTACAATTTCTTTTGTGGAGCTTTTTTTGATTAACTTACTGTATGCTTGTTTCACACTTTTTGGAAAGAAGGCTTTTAATATATGAGATGTTCTATAGGCTCTTTCTTACCTATTAATTATTACAAAAAGAAATTTACCACATTCTTTTCTTTTAAGAACCATATAAATCAAGGCATTGCAAGTAAGTTCTTGCAGTATCATATTTCATCAATTCTGAGATTTGTTTTCTGCATTTTAATGTTTGAGAAATTGAAATGCATTCTGTCATCATGGCATGTTGTCATTTACTTGGCAGTATTTTTCTGCCTTACTGCTTCATAAACTATAATTGTTGTCTTATAGTTGATTAAACATGGTTGTTTTTATTATTTTATTTTCTCAAGAATATGTTCAATACATGTGAATTCCTTATTAGAATTGAGGTGGGCATGTCTCCCCAGATGTTGTTTGGATAACTTAGTCTGTCTAAATTTATTAATGAAGTTTTCTAAAGCAGTGACCTGATTTAAAAAGTGAGAAACTCCATTCTGCCTCTTTAAAGTGAAAGCAGTAAACATCACATCTGTGTGTCTAAGTTTTCTCATGTGTAAAATGAGACAGTTGAAATAAATTGTGTCTAAAGGCCCTGTCATCTTGAACATTCTAAGGTCCTGGGTCTTTTCTAGAGGAAAATAGAATTTAATCATTAATGTGTGGGGGGCGGTTGGATGTCTTTTATAACAGGATGAAGTTCATCAACCCTCTGCAACACACAGTGTCTGTAAGGGCATATTCCCAAAGTTTGCCTGTGATTTTAGGAGTTAATTGACCACCCAGAACCTGTTCCTGATCAGGCTAAGAACATGCTTGAATTTTGCTTATTCAGTTTGCAGTTTTCTGTATTAAGATTTTTTCTTCATTAAAAATATGTAAAGTAGAACTTTCTTAATTCTTCTGAGTTTATTGATTCTTCATTAAGGCTCAGACTTTTGCTAATATCCTCTGCCTTAATCCATCTGGAGTTCTGACTTGTAAGTTCCCTAACCACAGTCTGTCCGGGTGCCAACACAACTAGTGAGGGAAAGAAGCTCTCAAAATACTTTAGTAAAGGGATCTATATCTCAAAGCTCTGTCAAATAAGGGAGAGTTATTAATAGAAAAAATCATTGTTATACAGTACTTTGAGTTTTCTTAGTAATGTTTGAACATTTATAAAAGCTTTACCTACTTGGAGGTCCAAAGGCTCAATAAAACCCCCATTTGTAGAGTCCATCTAAGCAAACAGCTAGAACAGGAACAGAACCACAGAAATGGAGATCATATGGAGGGTTAGCAACAGGGGCGTGGGAGGAGGAGAGAGGGGGAAAGGTACAGAGAATGAGTAGCATAGACGGTGGGTAGAAAATAGACAGGGGGAGGGCAAGAATAGTATGGGAAATGTAGAAGCTAAAGAACTTATGACACATGGACATGAACTAAAGGGGGGAATGTGGGTGGGAGAGGCTGTGCAGGGTGGAGGGGAATGATAGGGGAGAAATGGGACAACTGTAATAGCATAATCAATAAAATATATTAAAAAATTAAAAAAAAAAGAAATAGGGAATGGACTTCCGGCCAAGATGGAGGCGTAGGTGAATACACTGTGCCTCCTCGCACAATGAAAATTAAAGACAACAAAGATTTAGACACAAGAAAACAATCAGAACTGATAGAAAATTGAACTATACAGAAGTCCAACAACCATTCATCCAGACCAGTAAGAGGGGCGGAGTTGCAGCAGGAAAAAGTGGAGGTTGGCGGACCCGGGTGCACAGGCAGCAGCAGCTGGCAGATCCCAGGCCTGCAGGTGGCAGCTAGTAGACGCCAGGTGCATAGGCGGTGGCTAGAGGACCCCAGGCATGGGGTGGCAATGGTGCAGACACAGTGAGGCTGCACAGGGTGGCTGGCTAACCAGGTGGTATCACATTTGCACGATGCAGATAATCCAGGCGAAGAGGAAGAGGCGGAAGGAACTGGAATCCAAGAGACAGCAGAGCAAGCACCATTGTTCCCTCTCAGACCCGACCCCCACAAACAGTGTCACTACCCAGTCACTGGGCTGCCCTGCCTTGGGGAACACCTAAGGCTCCGCCCCTCACTACATAACAACTGCAACCAGACCCCCGCCCCCCCCCCCCCGCCAAAAAAAAAAAGGCTGAAACGGGAGAACAGATCAAAGCCCCAGAGCCAATTCATCTAAGTAACTAAGAACCAATCTATCAGATGCACAGTTCAAAGCCCTGGTTATCAGGATGCTCACAGAATTGGTTGATTTTGCTCACAAATTAGATAAACAGATGAAGGCTACAATAAGTGAAATGAAGGGAAACCCACAGGGAACCAACAGAGATGGGAGGAAAACTGGGACTCAATCAATGGAGTGGACCAGAAGGAAGAAACAAACAACCAAACAGAAAACGAGGAAGAAACAAGAATTCAAAAAAATGAGGAGAGGCTTAGGAACCTCTGGAACATCTTTAAATGTCCCAACATCCAAATTATAGGGTACCAAAAGGGGAAGAACAAGAGCAACAAGTGGAAAAGTTACTTGAGCAAATACTAAAGAAGAATTTCCCCAATCTGGCAAAGGAAACAGACTACCAGGAAGTCCAGGAAGCTCAGAGGGTCCCAAAGAAGTTGGACCCAAGGAGGAACATGCCAAGGCACATCGTAATTATATTAGCCAAGATTCAAATGAAGGAGAGAATTCTAGAAGCAGCAAGGGATAAGGGGACAGTCACCTACAAAGGAGTTCCCAGCAGACTGTCAGCTGATTTCTCAAAAGAGACCTTCCAGGCAAGAAGGGGCTGGAAAGAAGTATTCCAAGTCATGAAAGGCAAGGACCTACATCCAAGATTGCTCTATCCAGCAAAGCTGTCATTTAGACTGGCAGGGCAGATAAAGTGCTTCTCAGATAAGGTCAAGTTCAAGGAGTTCATCATCACCAAGCCCTTATTATATGAAATGTTAAAGGAACTTATCTAAGAAAATGAAGATCAAAAATATGAGAGTAAAAAGACAGCAAACTCACAGATATTAACAACCACATCAAAAACAAAAGCAAACTAAGCAAACAGCTAGAACAGGAACAGAACCACAGAAATGGAGAGCACATGGAGGGTTAGCAACAGGGGAGTGGGAGGAGGAGAGAGGGGGAAAAGTTACAGAGAATAAGTAGCATAGATGGTGGGTAGAAAATAGACGGGGAGGGCAAGAATAGTGTGGGAAATGCAGAAGCTAAAGAACTTATGACACATGGACATGAACTAAAGGGGGGAATGTGGGTGGGAGGGGGTGTGCAGTGTGGAGGGGAATGATGGGGGAGAAATGGAACAATAATAGCATAATCAATAAATTATAATAAGAAACTGATTTTACTTTCTTTGGATATATACTCAGAAGTGGGGTTTTGGGATAATTCAAATTTGTTTTAAATCCTGGTTCATTACCCATGAGCCATGTGAACTTTTGTAAGCCCTCTGAGCCTCCATTTTCAGATCTATATAAAGGGAAAATCCCTTCCTTGTAAGAATTTGGGGCAGATTAAAACAAGTAATGGGTTAAATAACAGTGTAGCACCTGGCATACACTAAGTAAGCACCCAAAGAATTTTGAAGATATTTTAACAAAGAGCAAAGGGAAAAAAATACTAAATTTAAAGTAGATGTAGACAAATGTTTTCATATAGATAATTGGTATTTTCAAAACTGATAGTATTGTAGAATCAGCCAATCACATGGAAATCTCCCTCAGATTTTTTGGTTAGGGTTGTTTTAAGTAGGTTGGTAGTTCAGGTCAAAAACAGCTTCTTATTCATGATCCCTGATAGGAGAAAAAAGAATGGCTAAGACAAGTGTAAAGATGCTTAAGTCCTCTGCCTTGGAACACAATTGATTTTAATAGTAATAAGTGACAAAACAAAACCTTTCTGGTAATTTTCCTCTGGTAAAATCCTCAGAATTTACCTTCTGAAGGACCTATCCTCAAGGAGATATTAAGGTTGGGGTTCCTCATATATAAGTTCATTCATAAAAGTGCACTCCAAGAAGAGTGCTGTTACTTTCATTGTTGTATGACCTTTTTTTTACCCCCACCTGCCATGAAAAGGATTTGAGCTCTCTAGTGTGTAGTGTGTATAACTTGATCCTTTAGTTCCTTTGTGACAAGCCCAATTTACAAGAGGAGTAACATTTGAGAATGAAGTTCCTCAAGCTTTTTGCTGTCGTTGTTCTCCTTAGTTTTCTGTCATCTGTATTAGAGCAAATATATGCATTTGTAGGATCATAGCCCTTTATAGTAGAAGTGATCTTAGGTCATGTGGGCTTGTGTAGTCTATTTCTTGAGTTACTGGTTAGAATACAGATTCATTCATAGGTTTCTTCTCCGGAAATTCTGACTGGATAGATTGGGATGGGGCCCTAAATCTGTATTTTTTTTTTTTTGACATGGTAGAAAATGTAATGACATAGAAAGTTGGTCCCAATATTTTTAAGTGAAGTAAGTTGGTTAAAAGAGAGAATATATATTATGATTCTTAAATAAACAACATAGGTTTGCACATACATACACATCCCACCTTGTCTCTAGTTGATAGAACCATGGGTGAATTTTGTTATATGTTTTTGCTACTATGTGTATTTTTTAAAACAGCACTACAGTTGAAAATGTATATTTGAGGAATGCTGGACAACCCTAGCCTCTACAGTTAATCCAGTGGAAGTACTGGCCAAGCCACTGTTTCTTGGAAGTTTTATAAACTAATCTTGAAAGTGACCTATACCATCACTTCTACATTCTATTGTTCACGCAGAGCACTGCTAGTACACTATGGATGGAGAATACATGAGTTCAAATACCAGGAAATGGGCACTAACCAATAAGGGCTTTCTTGGAGGTCACCAGCTCACCGAGTCTGGGTGATTATTCTTAGGTTTCTCTGAGAAGGCTGTTCAAGCTGAGATACAAAGGATGAGTAGGTGGAGTGGGGGGCGGCATGGTAGAGAGACTTTCCTGGGTGGTTAGATCATGGTATGTTTTGACACTGAATAAAAGCTGGCATGAATAGAGCAGAAATAGCTGGGAATCATGTGCTGGAAGATGATGCTGAAGAGGTTGGCAGGGACCAAACCACACATGTTCTTTAAGTCTAAGACTTTTTTTTTTTTTTGAGACTTAAATTGGTGAGTGACATGACCGCATTTACCCCTTTAAAAAAAGAAAAAAACAACATTTCTTCCTACTGTGAGCCAGTGTGGAAGCTATTATAGTTGTCTAGGCTAAAGAACATGGTAGATGAGAACATTGGCGATGGAGATGAGGATATGATGGACATGATGAACATGATGAGTTCAGGGGGAAATTTGTCAGAGATGCAGCTCAGAGGTCATCCAGGATGATTGCAGAAGTGCCGACTTATAGAATGGGATGTATAGAGGTAACATTTAACAAGAGAGGGAACCCTGGAAGGGGACATGATAGAAATGACCCTAAACTGTGATACCACTGCATACATTGAGTAGCTGTATGAGGTTGTTTAGGTATAGGGATAAGCAGGCAGGTCTTTGCCAAGAAAAATGTAATCCCACACTGATTCACAAAAGCATGCTATACATGTATTACCATATGACAGGTGTTGTTTTTTGTTTTAACTTATGTGAGTCGCTAAAGTTTGGCAATGTATAGGGAATTCTTGGTGTTTCTCTTTTGATTATCATTCTTGTTGTTGAAATATTTTAAATCTGAGTTTAATTTGTGAAGTAATTTTTAGGGTATATTATGATATATTATCTCAGGTCTCCATTCCTCTTTCCCTGTATCTCCAAAATGAATTCACTAACTTGTTCCCACATATGCAAACACACATATACTCTTATTTGTAAAAGAGTTATGACATGTCATAAAATTATAGTGTTTGAAAGTCTAAGGGGATCAGGAGTTATTATTCTTATATTCTAGTCAAGAAATATCTTAATTGAACACCTACTTTGTGCCAGACTCTGTATCAAGGTCTTTCATATTTTTATAAATGGTACCTTCTCTCACCCATCAACGATTCACTGTCCAGCAAACATTGTTCTACGAACCTGTTACAAGCTAGGCAATGGACTTAACAGCTCTCCTCTCCCATCCATTCCTTTGAGTGACAGAGAACAACAGCCATATCCTGCCCTTGAACAACTTATACCATGCCATGGGGACATGGGTGTGGCATGGCCATAATAGACAAGATAAGGCCCATAGGTATTGCCTCATAGCTATAGTTGTCTTGTTTAGTTCATTGATGATTCCCAAGCCCCTGAAAGGACCTAGCATGGGATAGGCCCACAGGATACAATTGTTGAAAGAAAGAATGAGCAAGCCACCATGTTTTCTTTTTAGTTAGATTTTTTATCTTGAAATAATTGAGATTTGGAGAAAAGTTGGGAAAATAGTATGGGGAGTTCCCATATATCCTCTACCCAGCTTCCCCTGATATTAACATCTTATGTAACCATGGTATAATGATCAAAACCAGAAAATTAGCACTGTCACAACACTGTTAAGTGAGCTAAGGAGTATTTGGATCTCACCAATTTTTTCCACTCGTGTCCTTCTTCTGGTTCAGAATCCAATCCAGGACCCCACATACTGCCTTGATTTGTCATGTCTCCTGAAATCTGAGACACTTCCTCAGTCTTTCCTTGTCTTACACTACTTTGACATTTTCGAGGAAGAGCTGTAATCAGTTGTTTTGTAAAATGCCTTCAATTTAGGGTTATCTGATGACTGAGGGCTGAGGGCTGGCAGAGACTTCACACTGGAAAGGACCACATGAAGGAAGTGGGAATTTTGGTGGGCTTCACAGAAAGGTGCTACTTGACAAAAAAATGGAAAGAGGACCTTCATGGCAGGAGAATGGTGTGCAAATATATCTGTCCTGGAGCCCTTTGGTGTTGTCCTGGTTCTTCTTTACATGTGCAAGTTAATGGGGACCCTTAGCTGACTGGTTAAGAGTTGTAATCACTCCTTGTCTAGCCACTGTGCTCCCATCAGCAAGCAGGTCCTCCTGCGAGGGGCTCAAGCCCAGCCACCAGATGCCACCCGCTGTGCTGTTGGACTCAGGCTTTGGCTTCCTGGGTTTTAGAGATGTGTTTTATCATTGTTTTACCAGATCTTATGCCCTTTTCCATCTGGGAACATAAGGTTTTATATTTATTTTATTTTTCTTATTACTATTACATTTGCTAAGATTTAGCAAGCACTACATGCCAGATCCGAGTCCAGGCCTTTTCAGTGGAGAATGATACTACCCCAAGGGTGTAGACATTGGTTCTTTGGGGGAGGGGTGAAAAAATCTTACTCTTTTTATGTACATGTACAGATAGAACTAAATAGACATGCAGGATATCTATAGTATTAAAATTTTATGGGGGGATTGATTAGGGGAAATAAAATCTAAAAAGGCTATTGGTAGGATTCATAATAAAAAGAAGGTTGAGAAACATTGATTTAGGCCAAGTGATTTGCCTATATTATCTCATTTAATTTTACATTACCTCAAATTGAGTGTTCTTATTCTCTCCATTAAAACATATAAATAAGGAAACACGTGTAGTGGAATTGAGTAATTCGCTCAAGGTCACAGAGCCCAGGGTAGACAGGGGATAGATCCTAGATTCCAAAGGCCAAGGTCCAAACACTGATCATCCCTATCAGTGCGCAGCCTTATTCATATTAAAAATGAGTTAGCCTTGGCCGAAAGGCTCAGTTAGTTGGAGGATAGTTCCTTTTACTCAAAGGTTGTGTTTTCTATTCCAGGTCTGGAAACATGCCTGGGTTTGGGGTTTGGTCTCTGGGGCATGTACAGGAGACAGTCAACTGATGTGTCTCTCTCACATTGATGTCTGTCTCTCCACACCCCCATTCCTCTTTCTCTGAAAATCCATGGAGACATGTCCTCAAGTGAGGACTAAGAAAAAGAAAGAAAGTCAATAGAAAAAAAAAAAAACATAGTGTATCCTAAAATCAAGGGAAACATTTCTAGCCTTAGTTATTCATTGAAATTCTTTGTTATATTATAATTAGGGTAAATAATTGCGGGTCAGCTCCGTGTACATTTGCAATGATGTTAGGATTCTACTCAGGGACAGGCATAAACTTACATAAAGGCAGGGCCTTTTGTCTGTTCCCTGTTGCATCTTCAGTGTCCAGAACAATGCAACGAATGGGAACTGCTCAAAAAATATGTGTGGAACGAATAAAGGGGAAAGGATGTTATAGTTTAAGAAAAAAAGTTCAAAGCCAAACTGAATTAATTCTGTTTTGATGTTAGAGCTATGATGTTTGCACTTAAAAGAAATAAACACCAACCACCAAAATATAGAAGACTCATCATACCTACCACAGAGAAAGTTAAGTTCTGGGTGGCCAGTTGAGTTTAATACAGAAACCACCTCTAGCAACTTAAACTCCACATGTATAACTTAATATCATTATATCTTGTTTGGCTGAGAGATTAAATCAGACTTAATTTTCCCATCCATTTTGAGGGGCTTGAAAGAACCCACAGTATTATTCTTTGAGATAGACTGCTGATAATACAATTGAGTGAGATATAAAGCACTTTCTTTTCCCAGTTGAGTATTAAGGACAGCTATTTATGTTTGAGGTGGGGACTCAGCCTACCTGAGATGTATCATTGCACTGGACACCCTGACTTGTATGAGGATGTACAAGAAAATTTGAGATTTCCTCTCCCTAAGAAATTTTACTTTAACCATCTGTGAACAAGAAACACATTAGTCAGCATATTACACAAAACTTAAAGTTTGTTTTATAATCTTTACTGAGACATAACACATGCATCTGCTTGAGCTAGGCTGAAGGTTCAGGAGTGGCTACAAAACTGAGTTAGACTTGCCAAACTGCGCCCTTACAGACAAGTGCAAATGTCAGTTTTCAGAGATCCTTTTCAAGGTTCATAATTCAGAGGATCAGGGCTCAAGAGAGGGTAGCATGGCCCAAAAGAAGCCCATTTTAATATATATGAGTAGAGATAAATGAAAGGATGGTGACATCACACCAAGTCCTTATTTTCTTGTTCCCAGTGGCATTTCCCAGCAGCACTGAGAGGGCTTGTAAGAAAATCTACCACAAGTGCAAATGAAACGAAATTTGTAGAGCTCAGAATCTGAGTGGTTAGGGATTTTGCTGGCTGCTTCAAAGGATAAACCACCCCTGTGTTAGACCAAGCTTCTTTTGCATGTGGATTCAAACATTTCTTTCTTTAAATCACATTTCTTAGTGTTCTACTAAGTGGCCTTTTTGTTTCCCTTTGTATTTAATTCTTCTTTTCCCACCCTCTTGAAACTCATAAGGCTTGGTATAGTTATGTGGTAATTTTGGGAAATAGGGTTATCTCTCTTGCTCTCTCTCACTCTTGCTCTTCCCCCACCCCCAGCCCTCTTCCTGGAGAGGTGGGTGCTTCAGGGCTTCAATTACAGGTTTTCTGCCACCTAACATTCTGCCTTTGAGGATACTCAGCAGGGACACCCTGTACTACAGACACTACATTCCACACATTGAATGACCTAATGTAATTATTTAAAATCGAAAATCACTCCACTATCTCAACGCCACCCTTCTCTTTTGAAGTTACTTAGGCATTCCTTGACTGCATCTTATCAGAATCAGGGCTCTCTGATGAGCTCTACACAACAAAAATTGTACCGGCTTTGCTTTTGGGACCCCCTCATGTCAAATCCTTTCCCTGTGGCAACTTAAAAAAAAAAAAAGTAGACACGAGTGAATGTGATATTACTCTCTCATTTGGCTAATGCATTTCCACACCCTTGAGGGGAAGCCTGTTTCAAACTTATATTGTGGATTTTATTGTCCTGCTTCTATAATTCACATGGAAAAATCATTTTAACATTATGTAACGTATGTCAAATAATTGCTTTTTGGCTCCTACCTTGATAGAGGATTTGCTGTCCTGGGCAGTGATGTGAGCATGCCAGGGGCCAAAACCAGTGTAGTCAAATCAATTATTCCCATGAATGCCCACTCACTATTGCCACAGTCCACCTGAAATTAGAACCAAAATGCTGTGTGAATCAAAAGGATGAGGTGGCTTGAGGTGACAAGTTCAAAGAGGCTCTCTGAGTTTTTTATTTTTTCCTGTGGCCCTGGGAGTCATTCTTCTTTCTTTCTTTTTTGGGGCGGGGAGGGCAGGCATCCTTGCCAAAGAAGAAATGAATTACCTTTCAAAATTCAAAAGGCATGCTCTCTGGGCCTTATAGTTTACAAAAGGCCAAGTAGCATGGGGAGACCCAGACCCAAGGCTTTGAACTGGGACTGACCTGAGACATTGCTGCAAGCACCTCTTAGGTGAGTAACCTTTGGCAATTATTTAACCTCTCCGAACCTCACCTTTCTCATCTTTCAAAGGGAAGACAAATAGTTACCCCTTTCTTGGGTTGAAGGAGGCTGAGATGCATCCATACTGTGGCTGGAGCATAGTGCTAGGATGGATTTTAAGGGACCTAGGATGTGAAGCTAAGGTATTTTATCTTGTATTTCATGGATGGGGGCCAATGTCAGTTTCCAGAAGAGCTGAGGTATGATTGGATTTCTGTTGAACAAAGTGGGGGTGGTAGACTATAATACCATCACAGTGCTTTCAAAATGGTCTGCACCAGTAGAGAATATTTTTTCGCCTGTAATTATCATTTAATAAAATGGCAGGTGCTATTTAAAAATTGTTATTACAAGGAATATAACTAGGATGGTTCAGCGTTATACCTGCTTTATTTTAACGGATAAAATACTTGCCTTGTTTGACCCACACTTCTACATCCATTTCCAAGGGTGGGCCCAATTTCCCTGGCCACGCGGGGCCGAGACCACGTGACCTGCTTTCCCCTGCGGGGTGCCCTAAAAGCAATATTTATCCCCCACCCCACCCCACCCCACCCCACCCCTCCTATCCAGACTTTGTGGATGGGGCGGGCGGGAAGCCTTGTACTCCGGAGGGACCCAGCAGCGGCCCCGGAGTGTGAATAGTGCACACTGACGAGGACGCCACCCTAGCGAGCGCGCAGGCTGGGGACGCCAGAGCTTTGCTCTGCCTGCGGGCCCCATAAAAGGAGCAGCAGCTGCTGGGGCCGCTCAAACGCGCGGGGATGAGGCGGGTAGCTGCTGAGTGCACTCCTGGGCTCCGGCAGTGACCGAGGCGGACCTCGGTGCCCAAGGGGCCAGCAGGTAACCGAGCGCCGCAGGCAGGTTTTATCCTTGGGCTTGGAAGTGACAGTCGGAGGAAGGGAGGGGCAGGGGTCTGGCTGGCTGGAAGAAGGCTGGGCAGGGATGAGACAGGGGGAAGGCTGAAAAGGGAAGGAAAGGAAGGAAGGAAAAGGCGGTGGGGGGAGGGTTGAGGAAGGAAGAAGGAAGGAGCCAAGCCGGGGAGCAGCTCGGACGCGCTGCACTTGCAGCCACACCTGATGTTCAAGTTCCCCACCTCCAACCTCTCCCTGCCAGCGGGCGCGGTCCACATGCCTGCCCGGAACGCTCCCGCACGTCGCACAGGCTGCAGCCAGCCATGTTTTCTGGGCGAGCTTCCCGGGCACCGTGGAGGGGCAGGCCAGCGCGCGGGGACAGCCTCGGCGGCGGCGTGGGTTCAGATGAAAAGAGATGGGAATGGCCAGTCTCCTCCAGGTCTGCGCTGCGCAAGAGTAGGGGTCAGGGGGAGGATGCTTTACTTTGCCTCCGGTCAGTTTAGAGCCGGGCTCCATTCCCCCTCGCTGTCCCCACTTGACTGGCCTGCTGCCACTTAATGAATTGTTGGCTTCCTTTCTCCCCACCCCCCGCCTGTATTTTGAGTTCCTTTAAGAGTGCTGTTTGCATAAAATTGGGCTCAGCTGGAGAAAATGGAGAGGGTCTGAAAAGAAGAGGCCCTTGTATGCAGAGCCCCATTGTAGAGCAGGCTTTCTCTCCCACCCAGAGTCTCTGCGGATCCCCCAAACAGAAAGATGGATGTTAGGCCACCGCGCTCTTTGGCTTGTCTGTCAGCTGCCCCATCTTCTCCCCTATTGGGATTCTTCCTCCCTGAGCCAAAGGCAGCTCTGAAACTGGGAGCGCTCCATTTCACCTGGATACCCCCGAAACCCTCTGGCTCTAGGTTCCATGGCTTCCCCGCCCTCTCACAGGAAATGCAACTCTCCTCTTGGCCATCATACTTTGAGCAGAGTTCCTTCCTTTAGACCAAATAGGATCCATCAGTGAGTTGCCTGTATTCTAGCCTGGGTTGGGGGTTTATTAGAGACCTTTGCTTGGGGAAGTCTTAGGTAGAAATTTGGGGATTCTTCAGTTACTCCAGTTACTCTTCAGCTGAGAATTGTCCTTAATTTTCTCCTAATCATGTAGCTTTATGCTTGGACTTTCCTACAAGTGGGATGCCCCAACCCCAGGCTCTGTCCTAACATGGTCCAGCAGTGGTTTGTATGTGGGAGAAAACATGTAATTGCTGGTCTGTTATAGAGTGAATACAAGCAGTATAACCACAACAGCCAGCTGTATGGAGGGTGTAAGCATGGGCCACATAGTATTCTTGGCTCTTTACACCTGTTGTGCTCCTTGATGCACATAGTCATCAAGAATCCCTAGTTAACATACGCAGAAGTACAGGGGGGTTGATTTATCCAGTGTCCACAGCTACCATGTGATTATACTGGGATTTGAATCTGTGCAGAGCTCATGCTCTTTGCTGTGGAGTCAGATATATTTAGGTTGTATCTTGGATTCAACATTTACAGAATTTGCTAGTTAACCTGCATAAATCCAACATGGCATATTATACAATAATGAGTATAAAATGCCTAGCATATAATCCCTAAAGTTATTATTAGATGTATTATGTAGTTGCAAGAGCACAATGCCATAACCAGTTGTAGATTTTAAAGCAGAGGCTATCTGTGCTTATGTTTAACTCTTTCACTTTGGAGCTAATGAACTTGCCAAATTACTGAAACCTCGTAAGTCTCCACTTTCACATCTGTAATATGGGTGGTTCTGCAACCAAATGAGAAGATTTTCTTAAAACAGTTAGCACATGGCCTGGCATACATTCTGCTCAAGAAATGTTGCTGTTGGGCTTATTTATTTATTTATTTATTTATTTAGTGAATCAGTTTAGGCTACTGCATTGGGTTGGTTTTTGTTTTGTAATATCTGGATTAGTATGGTTCTGCATTACTCTTTGGACTATGAGGCATCATATACCCATATAATACAAATCTTAGCTTAAGGAGTTTGTTGTCACACATGTGCACCCATACACATGTTTTTAGGCATGTGTGCCTGAGTGTGTATATGCACCCCAGAATGTCTACACTTGAAATTATAAGAACATAGTGAATTCTGAGTTGTTCTATAAGAGCTCTGTTTCTCGTGGCAAAGCAATCACGCTGACTTCTAAGGGTTAGGGAAACATCAGAGTTCATTTTAAAGCTGTCTGAAAACCAGCTGGAAGAATTAGTGCCACACCTAATGGTTGCAAGGGAAAAATTGAATTGACCATGACATTTACTGTCTTCACAGGTTCTTAAAATTGATTACACATGCTGTGAAACTTACAAATAACCAATTGGAATCTTAACTTAAACAATTCCAGAATGAGTTTCTTCTCAGATATGGTTTTATACATGTTGGTAAGTGAAAAGAAGTCTGAATGAAAGTTTCAAAAATTCATTGTGTAGATTAATGTTTTTTAAACAGCTGTTGAGAGTTTGACCAAAAAATTTGTTTATAAATGAAGAAGATGCTGTAAGATCAATGTTTATACAACAGCATGTGTTGCCTGGAAAACAACCTAAATGCCCATCAATAAGGGATTGGTTAAAGAAATTGCAGTATGTACTTATAATGAGGCGAATAGACCCCATTGAAAGAATAAGGTGTTGTGTATGATGGTATGGAATGGACCACTGCAATACCAAATCCATGAGGTCAAGAATTTCATCCATGTTTAGCACCTCCTAGAACAGTGCTTGCTACTTAAAAGTTGCTTCATAAATAATTGAACAACTGAGTGAATAGTGCTCACTGAGACAAAGCAAGGTATTAGTGTCTCTAGTTCATTGCCATGTATGTTTTTAAATGAATGAATTTATGTGTCTGTGCACGTGTAGAAAACTGGTTGTTTTTAGAGAGAGGCTACAGGGGAGCAATTGTGTTGATTGGTTGGTTATTTGTAACATTCACCATTATGTGCATGTACTAATTAAAAACAAAAAACAATCAGAGGGCCTGATTTTCCTGACTTTGTTTTTAATTTTTATTCCGTGTAACTCACCCTTCTTGTTACCACTTTACTACAGGCTGTTTTATTTCTTTGCCTTATTTAAATACTGCAACCCTTTGATAGGATGGTAAGCATGGAAGGGGTGGGGGATATCTACAGATGGAATTCCTATATAAGTGGTACATTGTCCTGCCTGTGAGTTTGCTCATGAAGCACACCTTAGTGTTATTCTTTGTAGTCTTCATAAACCTGCCCTGCCTTAGATGGAGCCTGGCCCTTTCAGGAATTCCACAGACATTTCAAAGTGAATAGATCGCTAGAGTTTGAGTCACCCAAGAATTTATAATTTCATAGCAATAAGGGCAGGTCTCAAAGTAAGCAATTTTTGCTTCAAGATAGGTACTCCCTAGCCTTTGAGAAGCATCTTACACTTACTTCTAGAATTCTGACCTCTTGTATAGGTCTTTGCTCCAAAGTGCTACATGACCCATGAGAATGCAGGAAGAAACTATCTTGAGTTCTATGTCTGTACAATTTTTAAAGTGTTATTTTTTAAAATATCTTATATAGCCCAAATGTTAATAGTATTTGCTTTCTCTCATTGCTTGATTCATTTTGACTGAACCATTGAAAGTTAGTTGCCCACAGTATGCCACTTCACCTCTGCCAACGCTTTTCTTAAATTCTTAAGCTTCTTTTAAGATACCGTATTTTTAGATAGGTATTACATTTTTTTATTTCTTACGAAATTTTAAAGAATGATATTAGAGTTTGGAAGAACTATCTATTTTACATTGTTATTTGAATTTTTAGTATGTGTGAATTCCTAAGATCTGGGTCTTTATTTCCATTATCCTTGACCATCTTGGTAAACTAAAATTATGCACACATGTCTATTGTAGCCCTCCAAAAGGAGATATGATCCTTATGCCCTAGAAGTAATCCATATAGATGACAGTGATAGTGAAGATGTTAGCAACATGTTAACATCTTATGGCAGGTTATAAGTCATTCTTATGTATTACTTAATGCAGAAAATAACCTCATCAAATTTGCATTATGTTTGTTATCAGAGGTAACACTAAATCACACTGATTTTTCCTCATTGTTTCTAACAGCATTGTGGGTTTGGCCTGCTACTATCAGTTAGGCTTTGGTGATAGATCAAGATAAGACCACTCATAATCATGTCTTAACACAGACAAAAACTTAAAAATTGTCTAGACCACAGAAATGACCAAACATTTTTCCCTGCTTCTTTATGACTGACTTCTGCTTCTTTATTTTTGCAACTATAGTTGTAGCATGGCTTCATCCCTGCTGTGTTCCAGGTGTGATTTATTAGGATACATACACATCAGAATTACCTCCACTTCTGAAGAAAAGTCCAGACTGGAGCCCTGCTTCCTTGAACCCTTCCTCAAATCACTTGAAGCAGCTGGACACATGCCCAACTCCTATAAAAGCCCACCGCAATCATTACTTCCTACTGAGTACCACCAATTCCCCATAGGGTACGTTCTCCACTTGCAATGAGTCATTAGCCCACTCTTTCAACTACAGCATGTTTCTGGTGGTCTTTGAAGCATTTGCTACTTAGTTGTTTAGAACAACAGAACTTTTCAGAAGTCTTTGAGTCATATTTTATTTTTTAAAATATTTTATTGATTTACTTTTAGAGAGGGGGGAAGGGAGGGAGAAAGAGAAGGAGAGAAACATCTGTGCATGAGAGAAACATCGATAGGTTGCACATCCCGAACGAACCAGGGACCTGCCTGCAACCCAGGTATGTGCCCTGACCAGGGACATTTTGGTGTGTGGAATGATGTCCAACCAACTGAGCCACACCAGACAGGGCCTTTGAGTAATATTTTAAAGTGAAACACAGCCTTTTGTTTGTGAAGTAGTAATTATGCATTATAAAGAATCTGAAAAGTACTAAAAATTTTCAAAAATAAAATAAAAATTTACATTAATTCCATAACCCAGGAATAATCATGATGAACATTCAGCTATATTTCATCTACACACACACACACACACACACACACCCCTACCTCTACATCCCTCTCTCCATATATACGTGCACACACATTCTTAAATTATTCTGTCTAAAATCATCAGTTTTTCCTTTTTAACTATTGTGATCAACATCTTCATGTTTTAATGTATGTTTAAATTTTTGTTTATTCCTTTTGGACAGATTTTCTTAGAAACATAGAAATGTAAATACTTGTAAAAAGTTCTCCTTAAGTATTGTGCAGTTATTTTTCAAACAAATATTTTATCCCGAGATTTGATAATCAGGCTTGTGGCACCTGGGGAGCCCTGAAACTCTCAGCTTCTTTGGCTGCTCCCAACATCTGATTCCTCCTTCCCTCTCAGGCACACTGGGTTTTACATGTTACCAGCATGGCTGCATTTGCTGTCACCATGTGGAGGGGAGAGGGACAGATCCCAGTGAAGGAGGATTGTTGTGCATTCGTGCACCCCAGTGTGTACGAACTGTATTCTTCCAGAACCTCTTTAAGAACAGAATCTGATTAGCCAGTACCTCTTCCTCAGTACCTAGCAGGCAGCTTTGTAAAATAGGCTGTCCAGTAAATATTTGTTGCCTATGTAGATATGAGTCCTGTTTCAGACTTAAAGCAACCTGCAATTTTAAGAATTCTTTTAATAAAATACTGTTCCCTTCTAAAACCAAATATAAAAGTTTATAACTCCCTACATTTTGACCTTACCTTCATTCTGTCCTCCTGTAAGTACTTACTGAGGGCCTTCTCTTTGCCAGGCACTCCTAAGGGCACTGGGGGTATGGCAGGGAGCTCAACCAAATTTCATGGATACAAAAAGTAAACCTCAAGTAAATGCGAAATGCCAAGGAATGCTACATGCTGTCATGTAAAATAACAAAGCTGGTGAGGAGATAAGAGACTCAAGGGGTTGGTGTTTATTTTGGATTGAGCGATCCAGGAAGGCAAATAAAAAGTAAGAAGTCTCTCTCCTATTGGTTGTGTTTGTTGATCCAGAATATTCATTAGAGCTTCGATGTTAATGAACATCTAACTACCAGTTGTCATTGTGTGTGGTTGATGACTTTCCCTTTGATGACAAATACTTTCTATGTATTATTTAATCTCGTATTCCTATTGCTCTCATGAGTTAGTTATTACACCTCTTCGATTGAAATGTGTGAGGAGTGAGAGAGGTTAAATTACCACCCTAAATTCACACAGCTCCTAAGTAGCAGAGTTGATGATACTCAAATCCAGACTGTGTTTAAGTCTAGAGTTAGTCCTTCCCTAGGTTCCTGAGACTAGGAAGGAATAGGCACTTGTAGTCAAAACTACTGGTAATAGGTTAATTAGAAACCATTGGTATGTAAACTTTATTTATATCCATGACAGGCCTCTCTTCATATGCTAACTAGCTGCCCTGGGTCTGCTGAGTATAGAGGAAGCCAGCTCTTTTTGTGTCTAGGAATGGCCTGGAAAGGCTCTGCTTTTGATCCTAGTTGGGTTATAGTGAGTGATTTAACATATGTTTCCTACACCCCGTTATTGAGCACATTTGCTTTGGCCCAGGATCACAAATGTGGATACAGGTTAAAAGGACACTGGCATCTTTTTTGTGGTGCTTGTTCCCTGGAGAATTGGGGATATCCATTTCAGATGGCCCCTTGGCAGCATTGTGGGGAAGAGAGTTTTCTGTTTGACAGTTGTTGGTATATGTGTCTCGTTTAATAAAAGAAAAATATTGAGGATCAAAAGAAAAGAAAGTGGCCGCTCTGGGTCTGACTGCCACCCATACATCCCTGCGACTCTGCTGTGAATCTTGCCTTCCAAGAGTTAGATGGCAGCACGGCAGCTAGCGGCTCTTCCCACGTGAAGAGAATTACTCTGAGACTGTAATTAATTTTTCAGCTCAATTACAGGATACTTGTGATGTATTTTATTTTCCAGATTTCAAAGAGCTTTTGTAATATTACAGATAAACCCAGCCTAACTTAGCATGACTCTACCTGTAGGGGATTTCTAGATATGTGTATTTTTTTTTCCAGAAAATGCTTAACAAATATTTCTGGATAAGAAAGGTAAATTGCTGTTTCACTACCCTGAAAGTGTTGTGCTGTGTACCTTTTAGTCTGGCCAAGAAATTACCCATTGAGTCTATCCCAGTTGAAGCCTCAAATTTAGCTGAGGTATTGTGTTGATTGTATTAGACTTTGGAGGTTGTGGGACTGTTGCTGTCCTGATTCCTGTAATTCTACCCTCTGGCTTCATCCTTACGCTCCACCTGCAGGTTAGGGAAAGTGGCAGACAAAAACAGCTGCATTTAAATGATCAGTAACTTCATTCTGTGTCTCATTAAATGTAAAATTTTCAGGGTGTGGGAAGAACATGGAATCCTAATTTGACTATTAGTTTAACAGTGATTGTTTCCTTTGCATTTACTTAATAATCCAGTGACTCCTCAGTGTAAATTGAAAGAGGAAAATGTTATTTTGGGAATACATACTTGAATTCAGTATTGGCGTCCTGATTTTTGCTTTTATTTCAAGGTATATTTGGGTCCTAGGGACTGTTGTTCCGAAAGCATCCTTTTCTTCTCTGCTCCCCACTTTGATTTTGTTTTCCTTCCCACAGTTGTTTATTGGACATTAAACTATGAGGAGATGAAAGAGAATAAGTTACAATTCTTCAGTATGGACTATTGAGCAAGGGGAGAGATAAATGAAGAAATAACAATAATCCAGTGTGGTAAATGGCATGAGATACCATACATCATGAAGAAAATGCAAAGGGTTCGTGGAGAAAGGAGTGTTTGTTTTTGCTTGTGAATGTTGATAATGGCTAACACAGAAAGGTGGGCTTTGTAGCATCAACAGGAGTTTGCCAAGAAGGTAACATCATGAGCAAAGGTATGTTGGCGTAAATGTGCCTAGTCTACTCATGGGCAATATATAGTGTATTGCATCTGTTGTTTAAATGCATGGAATGAATGGTGGATGATGGCATGTGAGATTAGAGAAAGTAGGTGAGGGTATGTTGTGAAGGATCTGAGTGTTGTGAACCTGTGCTGATCCTCAGTGACACCCCATGTTTCACTTAGAACCCTTTGCATTAGGATAGTGAGACGTAATCTGAACTCAAGTTGACTCAAACAGAAAAGGAAATTTATAGGTTTATGTAATGAAAAAGTCCAAAGATACATATCTTCCTTCAGGAGTGGCTAGATCTAGGTACCCAAAGGTTGCTGTTATGAACCTGACCTTGTACCTCAGCTGTGCCCTCTGCTGTGTTGGTTTCATCAACAGGCTTATCCCTGGTGGGATGGGATTAATCCTGGCAGCTTTAGACTTCCATCCCTGTGCTTAGCACCCTCCCTGAAGACTGGTTACAACCAAAGTCTGAGATTGAGTCTAAATGTATTAACTGGAGTTATACCACCAGCCCTGAATACTTTGGTAGAGTAAAAGACTGTGTTGATTAGCTAGGTCAGGGTCATGAGCTGATCTCTGGAGCTGGGAGCTGGTTGCAGAAAAAAGGGAGAATGGAGACTAGTTAGACCAAAACAGTACGTTCCCCATACTATCAGTTCTATCCCAAACAATTAAAAGTATTGGCTCCTTTGAAAATACCCTGGAATCCTTTCTGATTTATTTTACCTTCATAACTGCTGCAAGGGGGCCAGGCAGAGGTTCATCCTTTTTGTAGAAATCTTTAGGAAGGGTATGGTGTAGCAATATTTGTATGGCTTTTTAAAACTCACATTTCAGGCCCTGGCTGGTATAGCTCAGTGGATTGAGCGCGGGCCTGCGAATCAGAGGATCCCGGTTCGATTCCCAGTCAGGGCACATGCCTGGGTTGCAGGCCAGCTCCCAGCAGGGGGCACACAAGAGGCAACCCTACATTGATATTTCTCTCCCTCTCCCTCTCTTCTACCCTTCCCCTCTAAAGATAAATAAATAAATAAATCTTTAAAAAAATAAAACTCACATTTCATTAGCAGATCAGTTACTTTTTTTCATTCATGTTATTCACTACAGGGTTCCTGAGAACCTGGAATGTAGGAAACCTTGAAGCTAGGAACTTCCAGTGTGCTAGGAATTATTATAAAAAGTTGAATCCTGCATTTACAGAATTTATAGCTTGGTGGGGGAGATAAGATCAGAACAAAAATAATAATATATAGTGAAATGGGAATATATATAAAACAGAAAATCAACAATCTGTAAAGAAAAACCTATAAACAATAGGTAAAGCTCTCCAAGTGAAGAGGAGTTAGGACATGAATCGGCCTGTTGCATTTGTTTTCCGTTTCCATGTGCCCCTCCTGGTGAGTGCCTCACCAAGTCCGTATGATTTTAGTGCTTATTATGTATTTTTTAAAATTCAACATAGTCCTTGAATCCAAGCCAGCTTTCTCAGCTGCTACTTAACTAGAGAAGCAGCAATCAATGTGATTTTGACTATAAGCTGTCAAGACAAAAATATTGAGGTGTCACAATTAAGATAGAGATTACCTAACTGATCTCTATTTTAAGAAATATTAATTTTAACTTTGCCAAATTTAAGCCTTAGCTGTTGTTCTTTGAATCATTCCTTGTAGTCAAATGCATAAATAGCTTTCAGCTGAATGAATGGTGGTGTTTGAATGTCATTGATAGTTTTATTCTATTATAAAAAAAAGAAAAGGAACATTTGGGTTGCTTTCTGGGTTCAAAAGATTACCATGTTCTTTGTTTTTCTGGTGTGAAAGAAACCTGTATGCTGACAGAAATATAGTTGGGGTCTTAACACATCATTATGGAGGCTATTTTAAAGTTCCCTCCCCTTCTCCTTTGAACATAAACTTCACTCATTGAGATGTAGGATGTACAGCTTCCTTCCTCCTCTCCCTGTTGCTGTCTGTAGCATATTGACTGCATCAGGAGCTTATGTCAGAGCTGCAGGAGACAAGGCATCTCATGTGGTTCACTTCTTTTACAGGAGAGGGGAGTGAGGTTGTTAAATTTCCTCAACCTTAACAATGATCTTCTCTTGAATCAGATCTTCCCATTGAAGAGTTGTTCATGTGAGGCTTTTAGGAAAAAGGAAAATTGTTTTAATAACCTGACCTTAGAAATATCCACTAATATCAGACTTCCTTTTCACCTCTCAAATCTTTTTCAAAGTCATGGTTAGGGGTGACAATAAAATCCCTTGGGGAACAAGGACAACTCTAAAAAAAAGAGCTGACCTAGGCTGGCATCTCTGACCAGCAGTATTGGATTTGCCAGGGTTATTTTTGCCCTTGGCAGTCTTCTTCCTTCCTAATTGCAGGGCCATATGGTGCCTTGTCCCCCACATGGAGAGTTGGCACTTTTTCTCCATTCAATTTCTGTTCTTTCTGCTACACAAATTATCTGCCATGGTGCTGTGGTTGAACAAACTTGTCCTTCCCCACCCCAGAGCCTTCTCTAGAGGCTTTGGAGACTCTGCCCCATAAAAATCAGAGGTGAAGCCTCCTCTAAATTCTGCAGATTGGTGACCAGCAATGGGGAAAAAAAAAAAAACTAACTAAACAAGAGATGGTGAAATGAGATTGCGTTTTGGAGGTAGTCAGACCGGGGTTCAAATCCTGGCCCACTCATGCTATTTTGTCATTGGTTTCATTGACAAATATGATGAGCATTTATGCCAGGCACAGTGATCTTTTTCTGATCTTGTTTGTCATATCAGCTCTCAGTGAACTGAGGTTTGGAATGGTTATTAAGATACTTGCTTATCAGAGTTACAGGGCTCATGTCAGTTTCAGACTCTGTCTTTACAAATCCCATTTTCTTAACCAATAGTATCTTTCACTAAGATATTATCTAATATTAAATTATTTTTTATTCTGTATTCCAACTCAACATAATCTGGAAATAGGACCATTAGTGATGATGCTTTTTATAAAACATCCAAGTCTAGCATTTACTGAAGTGATACGAGCTTTCACAAGTGCTCTTTAGACAGTTGAGGATTTTGGATTAGATGGATCTGATATGTGGCATAGTCTCACAAGACTTTGCAAGATTAGTTTTCAAGGCTCCTATCTTAAGTAGAATTAGACCAAGAAACTGTCTTAACTGTGTAGATAATTGCTTATTCAGATGCACAGAAAATGTTTTGATGGAGATTTGATGGAGACAACAAGGAGTTGTCTCTTGTGGGAACATTTGTCCTCATTAAAAGGACTTGGTAGAATTCTACTTGTTACTCTTCTCAGGGAGTAGTTAGAGTCTTTGAATTCTGGAGAGTGATTTTCAAGGAAGGATGGTACAATCACAGACTTTCTCAATAATTTGGTGTTTAGTGACATTCCAAAACTGTGTTTTGGAAGATGTCCATACTTTGTGATAGTCAGAACACTAACTAATGTAATGGTTGTAGTATGTTTCAAAACTACACTCAAACAAGAAAATAATGGGTAACCTCTAAGCTTCTGAGTATACACAGAGAAAAATTTGCTATCAACTTACTATCTATTGCTTTAATATTTAATGATATGCTAAGAAATGAGGAATACATTGTTGCCACGTTATGAAGCCCAACCCCCACCGTAGATAGTGGCTGGGTCTCAGTTATCTTTGTTCTCCAGTGTCTCCACCTAGTAGGTGTTTAATAAATGTTTAACTGAATTAAACCCACTAGTTTGAGATGAGAAGGTCACCAGTATGTGGAGAAAAACACAAAACTAAGCCATTCATTCACCATACCACCAATCAGTCAGTCAAAAGATAAGTATTTCATTCATTTTGTGAGCCAGCAGCTGCTCTAAATGCTGGAGGGTGCAGAGGACCACCCCCCCACCCCGAAAGGCTTACCACTGGTGATGAAAGGAGACTGCCATTAAAGAAGTAAAGTGATTTCTTGTGCTATCAAGGGCTACAAAGGAGAAAGTATATAGCATGTGGTGGAGACACAAGGAGGCAGACGAGGGTCCTATTGAATCAGGGTGGTCAGGGAGACCTCCCAAAGGTGGTGCCATTTGAGGGGAGACTACTGATGAGAAAGAGGCAGCCATGCACAGATCTGCAGGGAAAATTGTTCTGCCAAGAAGTGGAGAGAGAACTGATGTTAAAGTGTCTTAAACAGAATAGGAGAGCACTGTCTGTTTCTCCCTCACGTTAACAATGTGGAGGTAAGGAATCCAGAGGTAATAATGGAGCTTGACCATATCCTGGACCCAGATTCCTGCTACATTCGTGCTTTGCCTTCCATGGCTTCTGGCCCCTTCTGTCTTGTTGCTTTCATTTTTCTAGCTTCATACTCCAAAATGGCTATCCAAGCCTCAGCTGTCATATTTACACAGCAGCCTGTCTGACCAAGGCAGCACCAAGGGAGATGTGCTTTCTAGATTTCGGGTCTTTTCCTGAAAGTCACACATAATGTTTCTGCTTAGATTCTATTGGCTAGAATGTAGTCCCCTGTATCTACATCTACATCTGTATCAACCATAGGCAGGCTGGAAATGTAGTCTCCGTTCTAGGACATCATGTGGCCCTGAGAAATTGGGAGATCCTTTATTAAGGAAGAATGGGAGAGTGGATGTTGGAGGTCAAGTAGCAATCCCTGCCACAAACAGCAAGTGCAAAAGCTTTGCCATGTTCAAGCCATTGTGGCTGGAGATTAGTGAAAGGAGTGGAGACAGATGAGGTCAAAGAAGTTGGAGTTTTTTAGGTTATTGTTAGGATTAAAAAAATTTTTTTTCTTAATGGAAAACCTTTGGAGCATTGAATGGAAACCAGTGGTATAGAAGATAAGATGATTTGATTCAGATTTTAGAAAGTTTACTCTGACTGCTATGGAAAATTAACTGTGTATAGGACAGGAATGAAAATAGAGACATATGGGAGGAGGATATGCAGATTTATGGGAATTGATGAGGGTAGTGGATTATAATAAAGTGATTGGCAGTTGGGCAAACTAGACAAGGTCAGGTTTTGAATACATGTTGGGTATGGGTGTGAGGCACAGGGAAAATGAGGGCTAATTACTGAAAACTTGGAATGTGCTATGCACCATTTGAAGCACTTTAGTGTATTGACTCACTAATTTCCATAACGATTCTATGCATAGGTCCCCTTTATTCTTATTTACAGATGAGGAAACTGAAGTATGGGAAAGTCAATTAACCTGCTCAAGGTCACTTGGCAGTCTGACTCCAGGGAATGTGCTCCTACTACTGCTCTCTCTCTATACCCTTGGGGGCGATGCTAAGTGCTTCACCTGAGTGACTAGGTGCCCTGTGGCTCATTTGCAAAGATGCATAGGCAAATTGGGACGGGAGAGCAAATCTGTGAGTGTTCAGTTTCAGCCATGTTTGTTTTGGTATTATTATTAATAACTTTTAATTTTGAAATAGTTTAAGACACACATAAAGGTGCAAACGTAATATGGAGAGTTCCTGTATATATTCCTTCAATAGTAATGTCTTCATGAGGTGCTATATTAATTCTAAGATGTTTCAGAGATCTTTGACTTAAGTGGAGATTTCACATAGGTAGTTGGATAACAGGCAAGTCTGCAGCTCTGACTGCAACTCTAGATCTAAATTTGAGATTCATCAATATATAGATGTAGAACCATGAGTCTGGATTGGAGCAACTGGTATTGAATTTCCCACAGATTTAGGCATGCCCTAAGAGAGATTTAATTCATGCCTGGAACCTACTTACTTAAAAGGTACCTTTGATTATGCTACCTGTGTGCCAGGCACTTGATGAGGATTATGTCATTTAATTCCCACAGTAACTCAAAGGCATGGGGATTATTCTCCCTTTTTTTTTTTTTTTTTTTTTTTAAAGAGAGGCAAATAGAAGCTTACGGGAACTGCAAACAGTAACATGACCAGTTGAGATGCTAACGCTGGGATATCTCTCTCCAAACCTATGTTTTTAACCACTTTGATAGACCATTTGGAGGAATTTCATAATAAAGAGAGAAATCAAGGTCAGTCCCAGCATTTGCTGATTCAACAGCATGGGTGACATTGGTGATAGGTATTCGGTGACATTCAAGGTAGCACTCTGAACATTAAAAAATGCCCTTTATTTTAACCTTGGATGACTATGGGGCTGATTTTCTCTCGAGTGCACACTTTATCTTTGCTATATCCACGGTACTACTTCATTCATTCATTTATTCAGCAAACATTTATGGAACCCTGAGAGGAGCTAGACACTCTCCTGGATTTATGGGTAACAAAGGTAGGTGGAGCATGGAGAGGACACAGGTCATTTACGAGATTATAAATGTGAAGGTGGGAGGGGTCAAAATCCTCTAATGATGGAGAAAGAATCAGGAAAATCCTTAACGAAACAAGTACAGTGAAGGCTTGCCGCAGAAGTTGCCTGCTGTGGGCACGTATGTGTTTAGTGTAACTGCCTATTAATTCTATTACCTATATAGAGTTCAACCTTGAGCAATGAGGTGATTAGGGGCTCTCACCCTCCAGCCCCCTATTCAGTCCAAAATCCATGTGTAACAACACTTAACTCTCCCAAAACTTAACTACTAATAGCTGACTGTTGACTGGAAGCTTTACCAACAGCAGGAACAGTCAATTAACACGTTTTGTATGTTATACTGTATTCTTTTACAATATATTATTTTGTAGAACAAAGTAAGCTAGAGAAAGAAAATGTTATTAAGATTATAAGGTACAGAAGATACATTTACAGTACTGTACTATATCAATACCATAATTTTAATCATCTGATTACAAAATGAATCATCAATGTCAGTGCCTATATAAATAGTATCTTTTATGATACAAAACACTGTAGATCTTATACATATTATTAACACCAGACATCAAAAATGAAAAGATAATATGAAAAAGAAATTCATATTTATTTATGTGTATAAAGATACACGTATGGATAATGAAGCAGCAACAACATAATTGCTTTATGGTAGCCTGGTGTAATAGATATAATTGCTTCATGGTAGTAAGGAAATCTCTAAAAAAATTTTTGAACAAAGCCATGTAGAAGTGGACCTGCACAGTTCCTTTTTTCTTTTTTTTTCCCTAGTGTATTACTCCTAACATTTCCCCATTTAGAAAAATGTTTGCTCTCTAATATTTTTAAGCAGATTTTATTGATTATGCTATTACAGTTGTCCCAATTTTTTCTTCCCCTTATTCCCCTCCACCCTGTACCACCCCCCACCAGTTCCCCTCGCCCTTAGTTCATGTCCATGGGTCATACATATAAGTTCCCGGCTTCCCCATTTCCCATACTATTCTTAACCTCCCCCTCTCTGTTTTGTACCTACCATGTATGCATCTTATTCCCTGTACCTTTTCCCCCATTCTCCTCCCTTCCCTCCCCTCTGACAACCCTCCATGTGATCTCCATTTCTGTGATTCAGTTCCTGGTCTAGTTGTTTGCTTAGTTTATTTTGTTTTTAGGTTAAGTTGTTGATAGTTGTAAGTTTGTTGCCATTCTACTGTTCATATTTTTGATCTTCCTTTTCTTAGCTAAGTCCCTTTAACATTGCATATAATAAGGGCTTGGTGATGATGAACTCTTTTAGCTTTACCTTATCTGGGAAGCACTTTATCTGCCCTTCCATTCTAAATGATAGCTTTGCTGGATACAGTAATCTTGGATGTAGGTCCTTGCCTTTCATAACTTGGAATACTTCTTTCCAGCCCCTCTTGCCTGTAAGGTTTCTTTTGAGAAATCAGCTGGAAGTCTTATGGGAACTCCTTTGTAGATAACTGTGTCCTTTTCTCTTGCTACTTTTAAGATTTTCTTCCTATCTTTAGTCATGGGTAATGTAATTATATGTGGCTTGGTGTGTGCTTACTTGGGTCCAACTTCTTTGGGACTCTCTAAGCTTCCTGGACTTTCTGGAAGTCTATTTCCTTTGCCAGATTGGGGAAGGTATCTTATTATTTTTTCAAATAAGTTTTCCATTTCTTGCTCTTCTACTTCTCCTTCTGGTACCCCTCTGATTTGGATGTTGGAACATTTAAAATTGTCCCAGAGATGCCTAAGCCTCTCTCTCTCTCTCTCTTTTTTTTTTTTTAATTTTTGTTTCTTCATTCTGTTCTGGTTGAATGTTTATTTATTCCTTCTGCTCCAAAGCATTGATTTGAGTTCTGATTTCCTTCCCTTTACTGTTGGTTCCCTGTACATTTTTATTTATTTTACTTTGCATAGCCTTCACGTCTTCCTCTATTTTGCAAACATATGCAACTGTTTCTGTGAGTATCCTGAATACCAGTGTTTCGAATTCTGCATCTGATAGATTGGCTATCTCTTCATCACTTATTCTATTTTTGGAGCTTTGATCTGTTCTTTCATTTGGGCCATATCTCTTTGTCTTGGCACTCCTGTTACCAACCCGCGCAGTTCAAAATGCATGTTGTTCAAGGGACAACTGTATTTAGGTATTGTTTTATATATATATATTTATATATATATTTCATTTATATATATATATAAATTTGTATGTATATTTAAAATCTATTCTACTCTATAGTTAAATACTCAAAATAATTGAAAACAAATGTTCAAACAGAAACTTGTACATGAATGTTTATGGCATCACAACATTGGCAATAGCCAAAAGGTGGAAACCACCCAGATGTTTATCAGCTGATGACTAAATAAACAAAATGTAGTATATTCACACAAGATAATATTATTCAGCCATGAAAAGGAGGTATTGTATACTATAAGAAGATACATACCACCACCAGAATGAACCTTGAAAACATTATGCTAAGTGAAAGAAGCCATAAACAAAAGGCCGCATGGGTACTGTGTGGTTTCATTCATACGAAATATCCAGAGTAAGCGAATCCATAGTAGTTGCCAGGAAATGTGGGAAGATGGGAATGGAATGAATGGGTATGGAGTTTTCACTTGGGGTAATGAAAAATGATTTGGAACTAGATAGTGATGGTGCCTGTACAACATTGTGAATGTGCTAAATGCCACTGACTTGAACAGTTTAAAATAGTTCAAATGGTGGAATTTTTATTTTTATATTTTACCTGTATAAAAATATATATTCAAAATCTTTTGCTTTAAAAAATGGGAACTGAAATTCCTGGATTTCCTGTTGATTTTTAGAAAAGAGAGTATTCCAATAGGATAATTAATGGCAATATTTTGAATAGCTAAAAGCAATGTACTGGGGCAGGGGTGAAATTCACCTTGGGGAGAAGAAGGAAATGTGAGTTGACATTTGCTACATATTTGCTCTCTTCCAGGCCCATGTGAAGTGCTGAACTATGTTATCAATTTAAATAATCACAATAGTCTTTCACTGTGGGGGCATTCTCTCCACGTTACAGATTCAGAAGTTGAGGTGGAGATCGTCCTGGAATCTGTCCAATGTCTCACGGAATGAGATCCTGTTCCTATGAGGGTTCTGCTCCGAGGGGACAGGCACCCCTTCTCCTTGTTCATCCATGGGGACTTCAGGCCCTGAGGCCTGCCCTGCTGTGGCATATGTACTGAATCTGGTGAATAAATGGATGAGACCTTCAGCTATGTAAAGTAGCACCATGTTTCCTGGCAGTTGGACCATTTGGAAAAGATCAGTTTAAGGAAAAGGATGGAATTTGTGCTGTTAGATAAATCTGTATCAGTTGACGTAGAGTAAAAGAAAAGTCAGGAAAAAAATATGGTATTTCTGCTTTTAAAAGTGTTTCAAGCCACCTATTTCAAGGTGTTTCAGTCCTTTTAAGATGTGAGGGGAAAGGAGAAATATGTAAGCAATCTGGGATTAATTTATGGTCCTCTTAAAGCCTTTTTTTTTTTTCCAGTTAACCAAACAAGGCAGTCTATAAAAATAACTTTAGCCCTGGCCGATGTGGCTCAGTTTGTTGGGACGTGGTCCTGTAAAGCTAAAGGTAGTAGGTTCAATTCCCAATCAGGGCACATGCCTAGGTTGCAGTTTCAGTCACAATCAATGGTTCTCTCTCACATCGATGTTACTCTCCCTCTCTTCCCTGCCCTTCCCCTCTCTCTAAAATCAATAAGCATGTGCTCAGGTGAGGATTTAAAAAAAAGCTTTATGTGAAGATCAAGCCTCCCCACTTTTTGCAAAATTGCCACTTTGCCACTTGCTCTCAGCTTTGAAAACAACATTGTAGACATGTAGATGTGAGACTCTATGGGCCTTTGTGGTAAATCCCAAGCACAGCACACATGAATGTTTCCTGGAAAGCATCCTGGAAAGAAGGTGGCTGATGTGACCAACCAGCTTACTTTTCCATGCAGGTTCCACCTAAAAGCAATGATTTAGGACAGCTGTTCAAGAAATCTAGAAAATCACCAGAGGAAGGAGAGAATATGTGTGAAAGTTAGCCTTCCTGTAATATAGGGTGGGGCAAAAGGAGGTTTACAGTTGTTGGTATGGAAAATAATACAATCATTAATAAATAGAAACACAGGAATAAACTGTGTTTTGTGTACTCAAAACTATAAACCTGCTTTTGCCCACTGTGTATAATGATTATTCTAATGGTTTAGAACCTGCATTCTTAGCTTTATGCTTATGCTTATGCTTTAGTCCTGGAATTAAGAAGCTTATACTCTTTTTTTTCCTTGCTTATTCTTGCCTGGTGGTGGCCTTTAAAATAAGTCCCAGGCCTTAATGTTAATGATTGATGTCAAAGCTAGGATCTAACAGCTGTGGGTTTGATAGCCATTTAATTGTTTAACCTTTAGAGGATTGTGGGAATCTTTAGTGCTCCAATTACCCATATTGTCAGTTGAGGAATACTCCCACCACATCACTGAAAGAGTCAGGTCTGTCAAAGGTAGCCCAGAAATTCTCTTTGCTGTTCTTTAGCCTATTTACAGCAATGAAAAGATGGGTCAAAAGCAAGGTCCTGCATGTGAGGAAAGAATTAGGCTGTTCAGTTGGTGAGCAATTGCAGGTATATGCACTGTGTTACTAGAATAACTGAATGGTATTTTCATAAAGTGGATAGTTTCATTATCACATTCTTGTTTTAATACTGTCATAATAGCAGCTGGAGAACATATGAACTAATTTGCATGCAGATAGGAATTCTGGGCAGCTTGGTAGCATAATTACTGCATAACATACGTTGCCAGTGAGAGCTGGAGCTTTTACTAGAGGTGTGCTCGTGGGACCCATCTCCCTGACTTTGTTAAATTTGAAATGATATACAAGCAAGAAGTATCCATTTCAGTGACACCCCATTTGTTTTACAGGCAATAACTTCCCAAGTTACCTTAATGTGTGCAGCCATTTTGGCAAAATATGGCAATGATGTCAACACCTTTACAGTGAACCGAGCATCATGGCGGGCAGGAAAAGAAATCAGATATCCTGTTGCATTGTTGGAGTGTGAAATCAGAATAGATAATAACTTGCAGTTCAACTTAATTAGGGTAATGTAGATTGTGATGAAAATAGAGAATATGAGATTAGTTTTTGAAAACTGTTATATGTAACAAAAGATTCTGTGTTGTTTTTGCAAAGATCGGGAAACCTTTTATCTGTACAAATTTTCTAAAAACTGCCATCTCTCCCTGGCTGCGATTTGGTAAAGTCACTGAGGTCCCCAGGAAAGTGGGCAAGCCCCAATCCCATTCCATTCTAGTGTGACCAGTTGTGGAACTGAGTGGTATCCGTTTGTATCACTTACACCAGGCACCGTGACTGAACATAGTAGGTGCTCAGTAAATATTTGTATAATGAAGTAGATTCTTATCATTGAACCTGAGGATATTAAGAATTAGGCACATTCTATATCACTGATAATTATTTTGTTTCCTTTTGCTTTTTCATAAATTTTTACACATCAGAATTTCTTTGTGATTGAAATACTCCATGACATTAATTTCAAAAGATAATACAGTGGAGCATATAGATTTATTTCAGACAATAGTTCATGTTTTAAGTTAAGATGTTATATTTTTACCTTCTTAGAAGCTATTTTAGTAGACTTGAAACCTCACTATTCTAAACTTAGTATTTATACTTCTCAGATCCTTCATTGACAATGAAATATTTGAGTATCATGAGTTTATCTTAATTGTACAGATTGTCAAAGTATTCCTAACATTAGCTGGTGGTTTTGTGCAGACAACCTCACTACAGCAAGTAGTGTGCTTGGACATAAAGACTATGAGGGGAAAGAAGGGAATAAACAACTGAGAGTTGATGGAGTTGGTGGGGAAATCAATTGCAGCTGCTGATTGAGGGAGGTGTTCTGTTCAGCACGAGTTGGAATTTTCCTCAAAGGTTACCCACAAATGAGGCAGCTGTGACATCAAGGCAGAGGGCTGGCTGCATCTGGGGAACTTGCTGCTGAGGGTTGTGAGCTGGAAAGGGACCATAGACTTATTATAGGGAGATGACAGTGTTTCAATTTGAGTCTAGAGATGCAGTTCCAAGTAGGTGTTTAAAATCATGGTTGAGGGAGGTTAGAGCTGACGGAAGAGGAAACCATTTCTAACAAACAGCACAAATGAACCTCACTCTTCAAACGTTATTTCTGGAAGACATATGTGAGGCTGTACCTCTGAGACCTGTGGTCATGACAGTCTGTAGGTTTTGATAGGCTGGGCTGGGAGCTCTGCCAGTTTTCCCAGTACATTTTCTGGATCACTGCCAGGCCCTTGTGGATGGGCGCTGACCTTCAGAAGGAGCCCATGCAGTTGAAAGAGTCAGAATATAAGTGACCACAGGGAATTCTGCCTAGTTGGGCTTTTTGTCCAAATATCCACCTGTCATCCTCTGTTGTCTGCCTCAACTTGGTTAATAAAGACGACACCCTTTGCTATTTGCTTGTTTTTACAGCAGGCCAAGAGAACAAGATGTATTGACACCTGTAGAGTGGGTCACATTTGCTCTATTTTTCTGTGTCTGTGTCATCCCACCCCATTCTGGCAGAGCCAACTGGAGAGCTGAGTGGTTCTCTGAGTATCCAGCATTTGCCTTGGAACTTTGACAGAAAACAGCTACATGCCTGTCACTTTTCTATAAGCCAGAACAGAGTAATAGAACTGGAGTCTAACGTTCATTAAGTCCTGGGAAGGGCCAAGCTCTATGCTAAAGAAACTTTCCTTTCCTTATCTCTGAAAACTCTCAGAACAATTTTATGAGTTGCTGATTAGAAGCGAGGACTTTTGTCTTACCTGTGGCACTTAGTTTTTCTTAGGAATTTAGGAGAGATTCCACTGTTTCCAAAATGAACGCAGCAGATATTTTCCATTAGGTGGTATTATCTGTCTTCATTGTTCACCACACTTTGTGATTTGAGAGTGTAGATTAAAATTTTAACTATAAGTGGTTGCTTTGGAATAACAAAGCTATCACAAAGGCCAAAACTATCCTTCCTTTGTTCTTTCCCTTTTTTCCTTTTCTTCCTTTTTGTTTCCCTTCTTCCCTCTCTTTTCCCTTCTCTGCTGCTTGCCTTTAGTCCCTTTCTCATTTCTTTCCTTCCTTTCTCAAAGCTTCATTGAGCATTTGTTTTGTAGCAGCTACTGTAGTAACTTGCAACCTGTGATATATGTGATCTTGAAATTTGAATTTCTGTTAATATCAGGGGCAAGAAGATATCGTCAACTCTTCTGTAGTAAGATTTCTCAGGATGTGCACTCTGGAAATATGCTGGTTTTCTTGAATGATACAAAATTCTGAAAGGGATATTTTAGCCCCTGTGGCAAATTTATGTTTGCATTTTAATTCTAGCCGCGATTTCCAGTTCTTGCCAACACTGAAATAATTCTTTTCTTAGAATACATAGGCAGTTGAGTCCTAACTCACAAATAAGTCCATTTCCAAGCACATAGGAAAACAAAATTGGTTAAGGTCAAGGTTTCCCTTGAACGTCTCCTAACTTGTGCGGCGTCTAACACTGTGTGGGGCAAGGCGATCTCTCCGAGATGCACAGGGAGCAGCGGCCAGTGAGAGCACAGCCTCTCACCTCCTGGTCACTCAGGACAGAAATTCATTGAAGTGGAGAAAAAACAGCGCTCTTTACCTTGTTTTTCTACCTCACATCCTTTCTTTTCTCCCCTCCCCCTTTATTTTCTGACTCCACTCATGAAGTTTGCACACAATATACGGTGTTTATAGTGATTGCTCTCTAACCCTTTCTTGGACCTTCACAACAGTGGAAGTAGAAGCATGGTCTCATTAAACATCCAGAGCATCTGAGGGAAAATTTTCTGCTCTTGAGATTAAATGGTAGGCATTCATTGAGTCTACAACACCACTGACTACGTATATATTAACAATTGATTGTGGTGAAATAGACTCTACTAGAAATGATATATGTGCTAAGACCCCATTGTTAGCCCCCAGGGGATATACATGCTGGTTAAACACAAGTAAACAGGTCATTTCAGTTGGTACTGGTAAGTCCTGTGGTGTGGGGAAGGAGTGGATGCTATGAGAACCCTTAATATTGATACCCAGCAGCCTTTGTGTATCCACCAAGGATTCCTAGAAGAAGTAATGTCTAAGCTGAACCTAAAGCTAAAGTAGCATATGGAAACCCAGCTGTAATTGGTAGTGTACTGTTTTCCTATAGAGGAATAATAGATGTAATGTCTCCAAGTGTACACAATCAGAGTAGGTGCCACATTGAGCTAAATTAGCCAAGACTTCTCTGCCTCTGGGGCACTTACTTGGGAAGGGTGTGCAGGGAGCCAGAAATGTCACAATTGGGGTCTGATTGCTGACAGACATGACTGGATTGGAAAAACTTTCAGGAATTCTATAGAATTTTGGTTTTTCTCTTGTGGTGTTGGAAAGCCATTGGAGGACTTCAAACAGGAGAATGATATACAGCGGGGAACCCAAGAAACTGAATTTATTTATCTAAAAAACTATGTGTTTATTCTTACTTGTTTAAACTTAAGTCACTTTCAAAGTATTCTCCATTTGATGCAATACACGTATCAAGATTTTTTTCCACTGATCAAAACAGTTTTTGAACTCATCTATTTTGATGCCTTTTAGTGCTTCTGCCATTTGTTGTTTGACTTCTTCTACATTGGCAAAACATTTCCCTTTGAGGGCTTTTCTTCATCTGGGAAAACAAACAAACAAAACAAGTCACTTGGGCCGAGATCGAGTGAATAGGGAGGGTGGGGCACAGGGGTCATGCCATTTTGGGTCCCAAATTGCTGAACACAGTATGGTACGGCCAGGTGCACTTGTAAATCATCCATCATGAAATGGGCAAACATGTTGAGTCTTCAAAAAAAATTCACCAAAGCCAAATGCAGCCTCTCACAGCAATGCCAGTGGGTACACTGACACAGATGGGCTCCTAGAACATTCATCTGCCAGGGGAGGCTGTACTATAAGGGGCCCACTCTCCAGAAGATAATTCCAGGGTTTTGGGTGGTCTCCCTTCATAATTAGATTTGTATTTGCTATTGCTATTGATGTCTTCTGGATCTAGAAAGTGTGCCCTACCTCATAAATCATTGTGAGATTTCATCCTAATCATGGCTTTATGTGGAGGAGAAAATAAGGAAAAGAATCTCTTCTTGACACTAAAAACATAAGTAAGCTGCCTATGGGATTAAGGAAAATGGTACTCAAAGTCTGTTTTTTTTTTTTCCCCCCCTAACATGTATGCTGGGGAACGCTAGTCCTGTGAAATGCCCAGGGAAGAAAGAGTTGGAAAAAAACTCTCATTGAGTATCAGCACATTAAGGATTTTGATGAAGTCTTGCAGTAAATATTTTAATTGGATTAAACCTAGTGCTTTCCAAAATTATTTGACTCTGATCTCTTGATTGATGAAAATATGTTAGCATCAGCAGGCCACACTGTGGGAGAAAGCAAAGTTCTTTATGAAGACTATTGTGAGAGTGAAGGAGGAATGAAACTTTTTTTTTCCCTCTCTGATAAGTTTGTTCCCCTTATTTCTGCCTCTCTGTAGCAATAAAAAGAGTTCAGGGAACTCATTTTAAACTTATGTAGCTATAAAGAAGAATAATGGAAATGATAGCAGAATACATCCCAGATACAGTAAATTCTTTTGAAATAAGCAATAAGTTTAATAGCCAATACAAGTTTTTAAAAATAACAAAATTCTCATTTATGCTTCAGCAGATAAATGGTGGCTTCCTTGTAAAAATGGTAAGTTTTATGACAGTTCGTAATGACTTTCTAACACATTTCAACATTTCGTAGTTTAACATGAAAACTTGACTCTTTATAATGCTCTTGTGCTTTAAATTACTCATTAACATATGATAAGGAATACAACATTTATCATAATCTAACAGCCAGCAAATAGGAAGCTAAATTGCTTAGGATCTCAGGTATGCATACTTACATTAAAATAGTGAAGTTTCATTGTTCATGAATATTCATTATACTTTGCATCTACTCACTGACCTCAAGTGAAAATATTGAGGGAGGTCAATATTTGACCTCAAGTGAAAATATTGACTTGAGGTCTGAAATCTGTATTTCACAAACTAATGGCATGTTGGCGTACATATTGAAACATTTATTAAACCAATTCTAAACATCTGTTGTACTTCTATATGGTGGGGTATTGATACTTTTTAAGCAACATTCCTTTTCAGCAAGCATCCTCCCAGTGATTATCTTGAAGTCTGGTTGTTTATAGAGATATGGCAGTGGGTTGTTCTGTTTTGTTATAGCTATTAGGTCAGAATTTTATTGCTTCTGGCTAAATGCCACAGAAAGACTCTTACTGTTAAAATCAGCTCTCTGTTCAGTGTAATCTCTAATAAAGTGCAAGTGTATGTGAATATTTCAGAGATCTGATATCAAGCCCAGGTTAATAAAGTGGTAAAGCGATCCTTCTGCTTGAGTCTTTTCCACTGTGTGGTCCATGTCAGGTTGCATATCTAGGGTTTTGGAATGGCATTTACACTCATTTTCTGCAGCAAAATTTTGATGGAATGATAAAATTATGCTCTTTCTTTTATGAATTTACAAAGTTGCATAAACGGGTGCCAGTATAGTTTGATTTACTGAGTTAGCTAAAGTCTTTGCTAAAATAGATGTGAGGATGTTGAAATTGGGGGGGAGGTGTGATGAGAATTGGGACCAGTTAGCTCCTTTTATTCCCACTCAGCTCCCCAGTCACCAGGGGCTTCTGAAAGGCTGTTCGGCAGATCTTTTACCACATTTTAAACACTATTCTTGCTTTTAGAAGGTGAGTGGATCAACACCTGTGGTGGTTGATTTCTCTAGGACTAATTCTTTTTGCACATGAGCTCTTAATTTGATAGGAATCAGGGAGTCATGCCACAGAAGCTTCCATTTCCCTCATAAATTCAGTGGTTTAGTGCCATTTTTAAAAAGGTGAAAAACCAATCCTTTTGTTAGTTTGTTTTAAAGAGTACTTATCATGTATCAGGCACCAGCAAAACATTTTATGTATACTCCCTCAGTATAACTTCACCCCATCTCAAGGAACCAGGCCCTTTTATGAATCCCATTCACAGAAGAGGCAACTCAAGTTCAAGGGGAAAAAAATCCATTAATTTTCCCAGAGTCATCTGTTAAGTGGCACAGCTGGGTTCAAATAACGAATAGTTCTGACTCTAAAACCCAAGTTCTTAACAGTATTAATATAACATCTCCCCAATTAGTGCTTAGAACTTATCTTTTCCCTTATGGCTGGTCCAGGCCCCCATGAATTTTCTATTGCTGTGTCACAGACCACCCCAGCACTTACTGACCCCAAACAATAACAAACATGTATTTTGTTCATGCATCTGCACTTAGGCCAGGGCTCAGTGAGGTAGCTTCTGTCTGTTCCAGTATGAGTAGACTGGCTGGTTCATGTGGAGCCTGAGGGTCCACCTCCATGCTGGTTGACTCCTGGGCCTGCAGGGCTGGGCTGGCTGTTGCCTGAGAGTCTGGCTGGGGCTGTTGGGGGTGGGGGGATAGGTGGGTAGCTTCGGTTCCTGCTCACCTGGGTCTCTGCTGCTACCACCCAGTGTGGCAGTTAGTTCTATGCGCAAGTGTTCTACCAGGTCGAGTCAGAGGCTGCAAGAATTCTGACTATCTCTGGAAATAATAGTGTCACTTCTGCCATATTCTCTTGGTCAAGCATGTCACTGAGCAGATTCAGATTCAAGAGGACTCCATGTTTTAATGGAAGGGATTAGTGGCTCATTGACCCTATCACAATATATTACTTCAATTACTCTAAATTCTCTTAACTCTTGTTCCTCTTTCTATAGTGCAGTATGGAGTTTATTGTCAACCCAGCATATGCAGTGACATCTTTAAAATCAGTCCATAAACTCTCATGACACTCCTGGTGAAAACCCTCCAGTGTCTTTCCATCATCTTCAGACTAAGACCTGAAGTCCTTATGGTGGCCTGGTAGCCTACATCTCCCTTTGTTATCAAGTCTCTGTTATCTGTCTGATCTAAAATTTTACTCTTACTGCATTCATTCTGCTCCTTACTGTGACTCATACACCAAGCACTTTCCTGCCTCAGGACATTTGCATTTGCTGTTCCGTGCCCTACCTAGAACAATTCTCTGTGTTTTCTGCATGGTTCCCACTCTCACTATGTTTAGACCTTTGTGCGCATTTTACCTTCTCAGTGAGCCCTTCCCTGACCATAGAAAAGTATAATTCTACTTCCATCACCCAGAATTCCCAGTCACTCTTACTCTGCTTTTTCTCCTTCACACTGAGTGACATTCTACATATTTATTAGCTTATTTATTGTATATCCCCACCCATTAGAATATAATCTCCATGAGGACAGAAACTTTGGTGTATTTGTTGTTGTTTTGCTGTGTCCCAGCACCTTGGACAGCACCTGGCACATAGTAGGTGTTTAGTCATTGAATGCACACAGGAACTTGATTTTAACATAGGTTTCAATTTTTTATAGTATTGATGTTCATGAAGTTTTTTAATTTACCACCGTAACTTATTGTCTCATTGTATTTGGCTTAACGAACAGCCTTTTGGGTTTCCAGGTCACACTGAGAAGTTCCAGGGTGAGACTGCACTAATCCCCATTTTCTCCTACTTTTTCTTTCTGGAAACATTAAAAGGGATTGTTGCCTTGTGAGGTTGTTAAGCCCCAAAGTACCTTTCTATCAACAAATAGTTGTATAACTACTGCATGTGCAGGCAGTGCGAGCCACTGAGGACATAGTGGGACGGACATAAACCAAGTCCTTATGGTATTAATATCATGGTGAAAGAGAGAGATAGCAAATGAGTGTGTAAATATATCAAGCCCTTACAGATAGTGAAAAGTGCTGTAAAATGAATCTGCAGTGGTCTGTGAAGGACAGTTAGAGGGAACTATCTGCAAATAGGGTCAGGGAAGGCTTTGGGTGCAACATGGTCTTTAGGCTGAAACCTAGACAGTGGCTTCTGGTTAGTTTTAAGCTACTCACTAAAGGGATCATTCATTCACCTAATGTTTATTTAGCACCCACCATGGCTAGATACCATTCCAGGTTCTAGGGATACAGCAGGAACAAGACAGATAAAGCCCCTGCCCTCATGGAGCTTACATTCTCATGTAAGAAGGTATTTTCTACATGTCATTTATAATCTACAATTAAAATATAGGGTACTATTTTGTAATATATTAGTCAGGGTTGGGTCAAGAGAACAAAAACAGCATTAGGTATTTCAACAGATGACTCTATGACATTAAAGGGAATTGGTATTGGAGATCTCAAAAACCAGAATAGAAGCTGAGGTTCTACAAAGAAAATAACGCCATGGAGCAGCCTGCACTCTTAGGGAGGAAGGACAAAAATGAAGTCCTTGGGGTTTAACTCTGAAGGCTCAGAGGAGGGCCCAGCTAACTGGGAGCTCAGACTTTAGAAGCAGCCCCAGCTAACTGGCCGCCCCACCATGCTGGTACCTCTCAGATGGGGTATGGTTGGTTCTGGGAGCTATGCTCTAAACCAGCTGCTACTACCAGGTTAAGATCCCTTGCTGGGGACACACTGACAGCAAACAGCAGGAAGAAGCAAGGCCCTCCTCTTCTCTTACCTCCTAATCCTCCTCAGTTGGCTTCTACTGCACAAGACTCCTGGGAAATACAGTTTGCAGATTTCTAATTCTAGCTTCACAAAGATGTGTGTGGAAGGGTAGAATTGGAGCTGAGACTACTTTAATAACTAGAAGAAAATGATATGTGCTGTGGAGAAAGAGAAAGTGTAGGGGTGGAGGGGAGTGGGAGAAGGCTGTTGCACTTTAAAGTAAAGCATTAGGGATCTCTTTACTGAGAAGATGACTAGTCTGCTTGGGCTGCCATAACAAAATTCCCTAAACTGGTGGCTTGAACAGGGAGAATGGAAAACCAAGATCAAGGTGCTAGCATGGTTGGGTTGTGGTGAGGGCCCTCTTCCTGGCCAGCAGATGGCCCACTTTCTTACTGTGTCCTCGCATAGCAGATGGAGGAGATAGAGAAGGGGAGAGAGCATAGGAGAGAGGGGGAGGCAAGAGCTCTTTCTGGTATTTGTTTTTATAAGGATACTAATCCCATCATGGGCCCACTCTCAGGACCTCATGGAAACCTAATTGCCTCTCAAAATCCCTACCTGCAAATGCCTTTATATTGGGGTTAGGGCTTCAATGTGTAAATTGAGGTGGGGGGAGGACACAATTTTGTCAACAGCAGTGACATTTGAGCAAATACTTGAAGGAGGTTTGGGAGCAGCCATGAAGCTATCTGGTGCAAGAGTGTTCCCCTGGCAAGAGTGTGCACAGGCCCTGAGGCAGGAACCTGCCTAGAGTGTTTTAGGAATGAGGAGACGAACATGGCTGACACAGTGACACATGAAGCCATAAGGGAACACACTTTAGAGCTCAGGTTCAAATCAGAAAATGCTGGGTTTTAATCCCAGTTCATCCCCCTCTTTAACTATTTGATGGCCTTGAGCAAATTAACGTCTTTTCCAATCCTCTGTTTTCTCACCTGAGAAGTGAGGATATCAAACCTATGCTCATGGTTGTGATAAGATCTCAGGGAGGAAAGAACGTTGAAGTACTTGCCCAGTGTCTGACATACAGTAAATGCTTACTAAAATTTGATTGTGCTGGTAATAAGAGTAAACATGTATTATTAATTGATCACCTGTTATTACTGCTTCCGCTCCTCCTCCTCATTACTATAATGGCTGTTACTACTACTACTAATAATAATAATAATAATACTTATTTGATGACCCAGGGCTTAATACCTAGGGCAAGAAATTGCTTCTAAAAAATTTGGGGATTTTTATTATTCCAATCCCTCAACCCCACCTAAGTATTTCTGAATTGTACATCAGTTAGTACTTCATTTTCCAATAAATTTTGCAATGTTTCTCACTTTCATTTTCAGTACTCATGTAACCTAAAGCAGGTGAGTGGCAGGGGTGCTCATATGCTTTCTCCTTGCAAAATATTGGCTTGTGGTTGAGTGTTGATTGTAATGAATGCTACAGTGGTTAGTGACAATTCTGGGACCAAGAATTTCCCTGAAGATTCCAGGACTTCATCCCTGGTCCTGGAGTGGTTGCTGGGGGCTTTGGGTCCTTCACTGTTGATAGTGTCCATTCCTAGGTGGTGGGGATACTTGTCTTCCTTGTGCTTTTCTGTGGGTTCTACATTTTCTACAACATGAATTTTTTATATATGAAGAGAAAAATAAGAGATTAAGTGTTATTGGTTTTAAAGTGAGCCACTTCTACCCAAAATTTGATCAGGTTCTATTTTGTGAATTTTTTATTTTCTACTGCTATTTTTTTTTGGGGGGGGTGTAAATATCATAAATTGACATTAGCTGGTGTTCATTTAAGTGTTTAGAAAACCAATTGTTTTCTCTTCAATGCCTCATTTCCTGTTTTACCCATATAAAACCAAAAATTTCTTCTATAAAATTTTGTGAAATCACTAACTTTACAAATGAATAGCTTTAATCTCTTATTACTCGTTTCAAATGTATTATAGATTGAGATTAGAAGTGTTCTGAATTTCTCAGTGGCTCATTTAAATACTCGTTTGTTTTTGTTTCTTTTTTATTTTGGTTTGTTTTGAGAAGCCAAGCCTGTAGAAGGCCTTGGTGGCAGCATCTGGATTTTTGAAAGACTTTGACTTTTTGTTCCCCTCTGGGCAACAATGTGGGCTTCCCAGAAGATGAGAGTGTAATTGCTAGGTAAATAGGTTAGGAGGCAGGTATCTGATGAAAATTCCTTATAAGAGCTCCAGGACCATCTATCACATCACCTGCTGACAGGAAGCTAATGGCAATCAGACTCCACTGCCAAGTCCAAGAAATAAAGATCGTCTCTCCCCTCTCCTTGCCCTTGATCAGCAGGCGATGTTGACAGGGATGATGAATTAGATGAAACCCAGGAGAGAGAACCAATATAATTGTGATAGGACACTTAATTTATATATATAAATTTATACACACACATATATGTATATGTATATATTTTAAATAAATCAAAGCAGAAACAAATGAAACCACTCAATTTTTGCCTTTGAAGAATATATTGTATATATAACAACTAAAATGGTGTTATCTTTTAATGATTTGATCTTGAAATTCCTGTCTCTAATAAAAAGTTGTTGATTTGATTCTTGATTTGATTTTATGGGGACTCACATTAGGTCTAGTTTGTATAGATGACAAGGACATCTTGGGTCCTTCACTGTTGATAGTGTCCATTCCTAGGTGGTGGGATGCTTGTCTTCCTTGTGCTCTTCTGTGCATTTTACATTTTGTACAGCATGCATTTTTTCAAATCTGAAGAAAAAAATAAGATGTTAAGTGTTACTAGTTTGCGTTTGTGGGAGCCCGGAGGCTTAAACCAATGTGGCCATCTGAGAAGGCAGTGCACTCACTCAATGGACATCTCTGAAGCAAGGCTTGTCTGAAAGTGCCAACTTCTATTAGATAGAGCCATAGAATAATTATTGTTTTATATAATAATTATTCTTAGTGACTTATAATGATAAAGATTTCCACTTGATTTTACATTTTTAAAAATGGCCACTTCAGTCCTGGCTGGTATAGCTCAGTGGATTGAGCGCAGGCCTGTGAACCAAAGGGTCACTGGTTCAATTCCCAGTCAAGGCACATGCCTGGGTTGCAGGTGAGGTCCCCAGTTGGGGCGCATGAGAGGCAACGATGCACTGATGTCTCTCTTGCTCTCTTTCTCCTTCCCTTCCCTTCTCTCTAAAAATAAATAAATAAAATCTTTTAAAAAACTGGCCACTTGTTTTCTCATAATATACTTGATACTTCATATAGTATTCTAATGAAATAATTTTTTAAAAGAGTGAATGTGGATGAAAAGAAAACCAGATTTTTAATTTATCACATCAGCACAGGCTTCTATTCATTGTTGTTCTTGTTTTCTCATTTTATTATAATTTCACCTCTACAAGCTACCTAATTTGGCTTAGCAGTCAAAGCGAAAAATAATAATTTATAGGACTCATCTATTTGAAAAGTGTAGTCTGTGACATAAAATGAACCAGAGTTATGGCAAGAGAAATACTGCGTAATAAGAGAATATAATTGCTCATTGAGAAGTGAACTAATTGCAGTGAAGGCAATTACAGTTAATCAACAGGGTCTAGATCATTTTGCAGTTGTTCCAAGTTCATACTTTCTGGGGTTCTGACTTATAGTTACAGAGATATTTGGCAACCATTAGATGAGGTAATGGATGGTCCCAGGATGGGGGTAGTCAAGGTGATAATTCAGTTTTCTGGGAACCGGCTTCATTGATGTCATCATTTCAAGCATAAGTTGCTCATGAGCAATCGAGTTGCAAGAGTGAATTCAGCTGCCTGAGATCCCCCTTCCCATAAGTGATGTTCAAATGCTCAAGTTTCTGTCTTTACTCATAAAATACTTTCTGAATGTTAGGGTTTTGGCTATCAGTAAAATCTTTTCAAGGTGAATGCTGTTATTTAAAAAAAAGGAAAAAACATGTGTTTAAAAATGGAAAGAAACATCCAGTTTTTACACACTTCACTCAATAACCCTTCAATGCCATGCTGAACTATAGTTCTAGAAATTTTACTGTTCTTTCTCTTTTCTTTTATACTATGAAAGCAGTCATACATAGTAAGGAAGCACATAAGTGATACGGTAGTATATATTTCATTGGTACAGGCTTAATATACACATTACACAGTATTCCCTTTTGTTTACTTTGACATGCAGCACATATACTTGACAAGAGCCAAAATTCAATCTACAAAATTCAAGTGTTGAATATCTGGCCATATGCCTGAGAAGGCTTCAAGAACTAGCATGCCTAGGTCAACTGGGAACTAGTGTATTTATTAAATCAACACAAACTGCTTTACTCTTACATTCATTTTGACTTGCTCTTGTGATTACATTGTTTAATATTAGATTTCTGTTGATTTCTCTCTTTATATCCAGCCACACATTGTTTGTTGAACACAGTGTTTGTTGAATAATTATATATCATACCCTTCTGTTAGAAGTTAATCATGAAGAATAATACAATAACATGAAATTAGGGGACTTGAGGTCCTCAGATTAGGACATCATATTCCAACAAAGTCATTTTCTTATAGATAGATGCTAGTGCTCAATAACAAATGGTGAACTATAATTAAGGTATTAACAGAATGTGTTGACTTTGTGATTTCTTTTTTTTTTCCTCAGACTTTGTGATTTCTCATTAAAGGTTAACCCAAAGGATTGTAGTTGGGAGTTGTGTACATTTGCATGAGAAGCTTTGGAAAATGGTGATTAAGGAGAGAAAATTATGTGAAGATAGGGGGAAAAATGCCCCTCTGGGGAGCATTGAATTAGGCATTGTATGTAGAAAACCTATGTTCAATGTTAGCAGTAGAATAAAAGATGAATAGCTAGCTTCTTTTCTTTCTTTAACAACCGTTTTCCTTTCAAAGTAGAGTGTGTGGTGCCGGTGTGGTGCTTTTTTTATTACTATGGCCAGTGTTTATTGAATTCATATTATGACCTTGCTAAGCATTTTGTATATGTTGTCTTTTATAATCCTTACACAACCATATGAGGTCAGTATTATTAGAGATGAGGAACCAATGCCTGAAATGTTTAACTTGGCTATGGTTGCACAATTTGTAAATACCAGAGCTGGAATTCAAACTCACCAAGTCTGATTTTTAGATTTTTGTAGTAGTTTTTCCATACTCTCATTCTGGGAGAACTCTGGAACCCTGCAGTTTTTAGGAAAATACCATAACATGGTCAGTAATTTCTCATCTCACATTTGTTCTTGGTTCATATATTAGAAGAATTAATTGAGGGAGCTATGAAATTGGTGAAGAATGAATCATTCCATGAACATATTGTTTATGGAAGTGTAACAATTTATTTACTAAATTATGATATTCTTGAAGATACTTTTTCTATTTCTGCATCTCTGTAGTTTAATATTATTTTTTTTAAAGATTTTATTTATTTATTTTTAGAGAGGAGAAGGGAGGGAGAGAAACATCAATGTGTGGTTGCCTCTCACGTGGCCCCCACTAGGGGCCTGGCCTGCAACCCAGGCATGTGCCCTGACTGGGAATCGAACCTGCGACCCTTTGGTTCGCAGCCCGCGCTCAATCCACTGAGCTACGCCAGCCAGGGCCGTAGTTTAATATTATTTTTAACAGCTTTATTGATTATATATAATGCACATTCCATAAAATTTACCCCTTTAAGGTGCACAATTCAGTATTTTTGTTATATTTAGAACTGTGGAGCCACTGCAACTGCCTGATATTAGAACATGCTCATACCCCCCAAAAAGCTGTTTGCAGTCACTCTTAATTTTTTTAAGCTGAAGAGAGAAAGCTGCCAAGTATTAGAAACATTCAATATTGTTTATACAAACTAACCTAGTCTGTGGAAACTTGATTTCTTAAATAACTATAGCTTTTCAACAAAATAATCCATTTTCTTTCCTATGCTTTTGAAATTATCTGGTTGAAATAATTGGAATTTGTGCATTCAATTTTATACACTCAATTTCTGTCATTAACTCAGATAAAATGAAAAGGATTATGTATCAAAACAGAGGTTTATCTGGTCTGATCCACCTTTACTTAAAGAGCCTGTAGTGCTAGGATATGGCACTACTGATTTCTGGAGTTGCTTTCTGGGCAAAAATGCCTCAAGATAACCCTCCTCAGAAGCTGATTATTGATAAGCATGTCTCTAGTGTTGGAGGATTTTTATCTTGTTTTGAATACTGAATATTTGAAATGAATCAAAATGACAGCTTGAAAACTTTCACTTTCCTGTTTTTAATGAATGCAATGGTTTCCATGTGTTTACATGTACCAAAGTTTTCTCTCTTGTATAAAAGAGAAAGAATGATTAATAGTCAAGTTCAGATTAGTACTTAACTTTCCTGTTCAATGGATTCTGGCATAATTTACCTTGTTATTCCAGTGAAGAGGTAGTAACACAATTTCTGAAAGCTTGGGTTTTGGATCTAAGAGGTCATGGGAGAGGGATACTCTCTCCCCCACGCTGGACTCCATCAGCATCCCCTTCCTTGCTTGGATAACACAGGTGATGATTCATTCACCCTCAGGTGAAAGCTGTGAAGATTCAGCTGTCCTCCTCCCCCCATCAGTTTGTTCCCTCATTCTAATATCTACACTGGGTACGGGAGCCTTTGCTGCTATGTGGCAATATCATCCTGGGCTAAAATCCTAGCTCTGCCACTTAACCAGCTGGTTAGTTTTGGGCAAGTCACCTCATCTCTCTATGCATGTTTTCTCATCTGTGAAGTCGGGGTAGTGGTGCCTATCTTATAGGCTTCTTATGAGGTAACACATATAAAGTATAAATGTTGGCCAAAGTACAGATTTCTTAATATGAACAAAATTTAAATGCCTTAAGTTTACCAGAGATTTTGTGTCTTTGCACCAGAGTCCATTTGTTATCATGTAATTATTCTGTGATATAGTCAGGGGCAATGGTTATCCTATAGTTTGACAAATAAGGACATGGAAGTACATAAAAAAGGAACTGTCCAAGGTCAGTGGCATCATTTATGTATTAGCAGAGCTGAAACTAGAACTTGATTCTTCTTATTATACCAGTTCTTTTCAGTTGCTGCCTCCTTTTATTTCAGGGAGCTGTTTGCTTGCCAAAGGCTTTCATGGGAAAAATATACCCTCATTTTGTATCATAATGTGATTCACTCAGCAGTCATTGGATGGATCTCCTTAAAAGGTAGCCAGTTCAAACATCTAATAACAGAGGACAACTGGCTTCCAAGAAAAGGATGTATGGGCAATTTGAACAGTTCCTATTTAGCTGCCTTCAACTGGGTGGTTCACTGGATTTGGCACTCAAAAATGTTTCCTTTCTCTTCATCCTATCCTAAATCACAGTTGTAGAGAAAAACTGAAAACCAGATCAATTGTTTGCCATCCCTGATATCTACAGCACTTTCCTGAATCATCAGTGTCATGCAATAAATGCAAGGTCCTTACTTATTTCAAGTCTTGTAGGTGGGATCGGTGAATGAGATTTCTGTGCCTCCATCGAACAGTGTTCCTGTATGTAAGATGGAACCTGAAAGGGTCTTCTGATCCCAAGCATGTGAGTTGTAGCTGTCATGACATAATTATCTTTACACACCTGCTGTTGAGCAGCTTGGCAGTATTACACTCAAGACATGCATAGTTACTGAGTATTTTGTGTAAGTGTCCAGGATAGAAAGATGAGGGTACTGCTTCTGACTGTTTTTAGGAGGCTTGGGGGGTTTGGAGAGGGACAATACTCAGTCAAACTGGTGTTTCTCAAAAGGGTCAATTTATGTTGCCTATGTATTAGTCAGGATTCTTCAGAGAAACAGGACTCTGTGTGTGTGTGTGCGCGTGTGTGTGTGCGTGTGTGTAGGTAGAGACACTGGTTGATTATAGGAATTGGCTCATGTGGTCACTAAGGCCTACAGTTCTACTCTCTGCCATCGACCTACTGGAGAACCAGGAGAGCTGGTGTAATGTAGTCTGAGTCTGAGGTCTGAGAACCAGCAGATCTGATGGGATATAAGTACTGGTCTGATTCCAAAAGCCCATGAACCAGGAGCCCTGTAGTCTGAGGGCAGGAGATGATAAATTGGTGTCTCAGCTCAAGCAGAAAGAGCAAATTTGCCCTTCCTGTGCCTTCTTGTCCTATTTAAGCCCCCAATGGATGAGTTGATGCCCATCCTTACTGATGAAGGTGAACGTCTTTTCTCCGTCGACTTCATGCTAAAGTCTTCAGGAAACACTCTCGCACCCAGAAATAATCTGTTACCAGATAACCAGGCGTCTTTTAACACAGTCAGGTTGACATATGAAATTAACCTTCATACCTGTGCAGAGTCCTTGGAAGTGAAGAAGTGAGAGGCATGAGTCATAACACTGTGTGGAGCATTAAAGAACACATTGATAGCTTCAAAACTTTGGTTCTAGTACCCCTAGGATTAGAGTGCCCTTCTTTGTTTCTTTTTATTTTAATCAGTCATGTCCTTTTTTAGTTGCTTTCCCATTTATGATGAGACAGCAATTCTTACTGGACACAGGCCCAGTAGACCTGAGCTCTTTGAAGACAGAGACCTTACCTTTTCAGCTTTGTTCTGCTGGAAACGCAGCACAGCTGGTGTGTGTGTGTGTGTGTGTGAGAGAGAGAGAGAGAGAGAGAGAGAGAGAGAGAGAGATGCTCAGTGACACTAATGTCAGTTTGGGACACATTCGTTCCTGTGACCATTCTGAGTGACACAGCTGTTGCATCCAAGATCAACAGTATTGTGGGTTTTCACCACCTCTCCTTTGCTGCCCCTCCCCTGCACACACACACCAAGTTTAAGCCACAGAATATTTCCAGACCTTTCTGTGACTCCATGACCACCTTGTCAAACTCTCCTGTTGTCCCATTGGAATTTTTTACACTCTTTAACATCCTCCTCTCACCTGGGTCTTCTCACATATAAGTCTCTTTGATGGGACCACTGAGCATTCCTTGAGTTTCTCCTTAACATCACTTATTGTTCATTATCATGATTACTTGCTTTTATCCTCCCCACAGAAACTTTAAGCTTTCTCAGAGAAGGGTCTGCATCTGTCTTGCTGACCCCCATCATCTTACACACTATGTGGCCCATACATAGTAGGCACTTTAGAAATAGTTGTTGGAAGAATAAAAGAATGCAAGCATCCATTAGAAAGTGGGTGATGTTAAAGACTTATACTCTTAACAGGCCTCAGGACTGTGAGTTACTGAGCAATTCCCTGGCACCTAATAAGTGCTTAATCAATAGTAGCTATTACTAATATTATTGTTCTGTGTTCCTTAATGAGGTGATACTTTCAATAGTCATATTAGGGCCAAGCCTTGTGCTTCCTGTCTTTAGCTATTTTCTCCCTCTTCTCAAATGCTTTCCGATTGTTCCTATTATGCCCCACAGTTACGGATAGTCAGTTTGGACATGGATGCGAAAGGACACAAGCAAGAAGCCAGGTGACATTGTGTTAAACACAGACACATTCTCTTAGGAGAAAAGATCTGTTGGTCTTCTTTCCCAGTTCCCTGAGGATACTTCATGTTAACTGGCAGTATTAATGACACAGAAGCTTCAGTAAATGTGAGTGCATTTTATTTAAAAACTCTAGGAAGATCACAAGCAGTGCACATGCTAGTGGCTGCACATGTAAGTGCCTGATGCCACATTGGAGGCACAGAGAAAAGTCGCTAGTGTTTTGAGTCCCTAACATGCATAAGGGTGTGGTCAGTATTTGTAGGCATTATTTCCAAATCGCTGAGGAATAGAGAGGTTTATATCCTTACTGTGATTGATTAGGCTCTCTAAGGAAAAAGCTTTTCATTCCCGTAGCATGTGAATTTGAGGGTCACCGTGCATGTCTCTTGTTTGTGGAATGGTGTTCATTGTAGGGATGCACCATTCACCAGTTCATGGAGAATAGTTTGTACTGGACATGCTACAAGGTTTGTATTTCTGTGAGGATGAAAAGAGAACAAGCTCATTCTTGAATTCGAGCCAAGGAGTCAGGACTTCCCTTCAGGGGGAAACACAAAGTTTGCCTAGCTGTAGGGTGTATGCTCCTGCCATTTTTCTTTTGAAACAGGATTGAAATAGTACACAGGCAGGACAACTAGCCAGAACACAAGCTTGCATTAACTGAAGGCCAGAATCCAAAAAAAAAATGATGCAGATTTGACTTCAATAGTATTTTGTGTGAATACAAAATAATACATATTGTAGCTATGTCATAAGCATAGAGATTTTCACCATGATCGTATCTTTAAGAATGGTGTTGAGATTCACATCCCAGTTTTTAAGCCAGCCAAATCAAAGTCGGCTGAATATCAACTACATCTGTTGTTTGTTTTGGATGCTTAACTACACACTGGGCACTGATGGGGTCTGCAGCAGGGGAGCCTGGTTGGTTGCTCACACAGAACCCTGAGGTGTAGATATTTTACTAATAGGTGTGTAGCAGTTAATATTTCCTTTTTACATGAATGAATATATATGTGTATGTATATGTGTGTGTGTGTGTATATGTATATATATTCAGTTTATTTTGAAGGGAAAATACTGAGTAAATACCACTGCTAGTGCTGAGATTCGGCCAAGGTGATTGCATAGGTAGCTGATTGACCACCATGTTCCACTGCCCTCCATCTCCATCAACTGAAGGATGAGGAGCAGGAGGCCGTCCTGGGTATCTAACCATTTCAAGCAATGCAAGCACTTGTTTCATTATGGAAAATAAACTTTTCTTAACATGGAGTTGAGGTAACTATAATTTTTGAAGTCTTATTGTTAGATTTTGATAAGCAGGACCCAGATTAAGGTAACATCCGGCGATATTAGCAACTTAATTAATCTTCATAGGGTAATGATTTCTCTGTTAGCAGCCTGGCCTTGACACACAGTTCAGCTGGGTGCTTGCCAGGAACCTGATAGTGTTGGGAACATGGAGCCAAAGGAATGGCATGACAGTGTCTCGGCTCTAGGATATTTTTGTTACCTCAGCTCCGTATTTCAAGAGAATTTCCAGTTGAATAAGGAAAAAGAGCATATGAGCTCTACATATGGTTTTCTTTCTGTAACCATGGTTTGTGGAGTTGGATAAGGAAGGTCACTTTCTGATTTCCTCTTCAAGGGCCACTCAAGCTAGATATGTTAAAAGTTTATGAGCCGTAAAATGTGCTTAAGAAGCAAGCAGCCACTCAGGTTTTAAGGGGCAAATTTTGGGGGGCATTGCTAATTCATACTGAGACATTCAGTAGGGCATAGCTCAAATTAATTAAGTTATTATCTGGGGGCTAAAAGAGTTGGTAGTGTAGTGTTCATTACTCTGGTACGAATCTTGTAGGTATTTTGAAAATTAAAAAGAACTCTGCTTACGTGAGTTTGAGGTTTAAAACAAAGTCAGGCAGAAAAGTAGTACCACCTTATCTCCACTTCATTTGTAGCATATTCCCCCTAATGACTATAAGCAGGTATTGTTGACATAGATTCTGTCTGTCTGTGAGCTGGGAAACCTTGAAACATATGTTTATTTGATTCAGCTGGACCCTATATTTTTGTGTATGCTTCTAAATAGACTAAATTATTGAAGATACTTGAGTAGGATGCTCAAGAATTAGGTCTGTCAAGGTTCCTTAAACAATTATTTCATTCAATTTATAAAATGCTAAAACAACTACATACACATGATACAATTCAATGTGAGAGGTGTTTAAATAATCATTTCCTCTCTTCCCATTTCTGAACCCATACCCCAAAGGTTACCACTGTTAAAGTTCTGGTATTATTCTACCCTTTTAACTATTTATTAACTCATAAAATATGCAGTGTCCATAGGACTTTTTTCCCAATAAAATGCAGTGACATTTTTGCATTTAATTCTATAATTTGTGTTATCACTCAACGTCATAGACATTCCTCCTGGTAACTGTAGATCTAACTATCCTTTACATAGTGAACAAAATTTTAAGGGTGAAAATGCCTATTTTATTCAGTCATTCCTGTATTAATGGGCACTCAGATGTTTTGTTTTGGAGGCTGCTTTTGTTTGGTTGTTGTTTTTTACAACCATACTGTCACAAATATTGAAGGAGGTTTTATTTCTAAGAGACCAGAGCCAATAGGAACCAAATATAATTTTTAGTGCAAAACAGAGTTAGACTAGATCATTTTTCAAAGCATATGAGTTTTTAAAAAGAAAGCTTTCCCATGTGAGTATAAGACATCTGCCGTTTAATGAAAGTATGACCCTTGCTATTATTTTGAAAGCAGAAGTGCTTTGTGGGACATGAACCAGACCCAGTACAGTGAAGGCCAACTACTTGTGTGGTTTAGATCTGCACTGACCAATCCAGTTGCCCCCCAGGCACATGTGGGTCTTTAAATTTAAACTTCTTAAAATTCAGTTTCTCTGTCACAATCGCATTTATCCATAGCCACATGTGACTAGCAGCTACCACATTAGACAGCACAGATATGGACCATGTCTGTGACAGCACAAAGTTCCTTTGGACAGTGAGGGTTTGGGAGGAGGAATGCCAAAGTCAGAATGTCTAAGTTCAAATCATCGTGCCACCCAACTTACTTGTTATGTGACCTTGGGCAGATTACTTCTCTGACTCTTAGCTTCCTCATCAATAAAATGAGTATAATAGTGATCCTTATTTCTGCCTTTCCTGTGAAGGTTATATACAGTAGTCTTAAGTGCTTAACACCTTGCCTAAGAGTGACATAAGGAAATATCCAGTAAATGGAAGTTATTATTCTTTTCTTAGTATTTGTTAATCTCTTTCCATTTTCTTTTTAAAAATGGGAGGTAGACACTGTATTTATTTGTTTATTTACTTATTTAAAGCTAATAATGAACAAGATATCATTGGGCCAATTTCTGGCTAGATGAGCAGAAGGCAGTGTTGTAGGAAGTAGAAAACCCCAGTTTGTCAGCCTGGTGATTTTTTTTTAATATGCTGCCCCTGAAAAACATGATAGAATTTGTTTTACATCTCTTCTGCCAGGAAGTAACCCTTCTGGCTTTGTTAGAAGCATGGTTTGTAATAATTGTACCCACCCCAGATGGCTTCTGAAAATCCTTTGAAATGCCATCTGCCAGGCGTGTGTCCAGCAGGCAGCCTGTCATTCTGCTGGAAGAAAAGAGGAGGCAGAGACTCCTTCCTCCCTCACATCATTGAATGGAGCCGGGTCAGGTTGGCCCAGACCGAGGGGGTGTTGCTCAGAGGGTAACTGGGAGTAAACCTCCTATAAGCCTGCAGAGTGGGAAGGTTTTGTCTGGTAGTAAACCCTGAAGGTTTTGTGGGTGGAGACATGCCCGCCCCCTCCCCCCACTCCAAAGGCCATCTAAGTATATTCATTTACATGGAAAATGTTATCTGCTAATTTCATTTTTCTTCTAAAATGTAGCATTTTTGAAGTTTGCCCTTATTTTGAATCCTTTCAGGAAATTAAGACTCTGAGTGACTGTCTGGTTTGGTAAGACTTTTAAAAAGCCCAACAAAACTTTGGTTTGGTTTTGTTCATGCTCATTATTAGGTGGGAGTGGAGTGGGGGGTGGGTTAAATTAATGGCAACATACAGAACCTATTTAGGACAGATCCTTTCACAGCAAGTTTCAAAGAGATTCTATTCTTGCACAGCACTGGAATTTCCCAATGTGATGTTTTCCAAGTAGCTGGCTGAACAGCTTTTCCACTTGATTCCAAGACATCACACTCCCATGCTTTCTTTGCTCCTGCCTTGCTGACTGCTGCCTCTGAGTCTCCATTGAGGATCTCCCTTCTTTGCCCAGTTTCTACATATCACAAGGTTTTAGTGTTCAACCCAAACTTTTTGGCTTTCTTGTTGCTACACTCTCTGTGCCTAAATTGGCTGGTTTTGTGTCTTGCCTTTAAGTACCATTGGTTTACTGATCACTCCCAAGTTTATGTCCCATCCTTCAGTCTGATCTTGAGATTTATATAATCAACTGTCTTCAGCTCTCTACATCTCAATAAGCATCTCAAACCTTACCTAAGAGTTCACTTAATTCTTTTTCCCTAAAAATCATTTATCCCATTTTCTTAATCTCTATAAATGGCAGTACCCATTTGTCCAGACCAAAATTTAGATGTTAGTCTTTATTCTTCCGTTTTTATTACACACTATATGCACTCCATCAGCAAGTTCTGTCAAAGATATAGACCTTGCATGGCCTAATGAGTTGATGCACTTTTAACATGTTTATGCTGTGGACTATATTACCGCTGTTTAAGATACTCAATAATTTGTGATAGAAGTCTGAGTGCTTTGTGCCACCTTTTTTCTACTGTTCTTGTCCTTGCCCTGATTTCTCTCCTGGACACTGTAACAGCAGCTAACTGGCCTATTTAATTCTGTTCTTGGCCACATGCCCCTGCCACTCTGCCCATAGACTTTTCTCTATAAAGCCAGGTGATCTTTTAAAAATGAATCATGGCATCACCCTGCTCAAAATCCTCTAGCACAGGGGTGTCCAACCTGCAGCCCACGGGCTGTGTGCAGCTCAGGATGGCTATGAATGCAATCCAACGCAAAATCATAAATTTACTTAAAACATGAGACTTTTTTTGTGTATGACTATGTGTTACAATGTATTTAATGTGTGGCCCAAGACAACTCTCTTCCAGTGTGGTGCAGAGATGCCAAAAGGTTGGATACCTCTACTAGTGGCTTCCCATCACACTTTGGAATAAAATAGGAAGTATTCTCTGTGGCCTGCACAGCCTGGACCCTGGCTTTCCTTTCTAACTAACCTCTTTTCCATTGCTGGACTGCAGTTTCTCTGGGTCTTAACCCCTTCCTGGGATGGTCTTCTCTTCACCTTTGCAGGGCTTTCAATTTTGATGGCACCTCCCTAGCCAGGCTTTTCCTAATCACCTCCCTAAAGTTGCTTCTCTACTCTCTACCTTCTTTCATTCTTCCAAGACACTTTCAAGCCCTTTAATCTATGTTGCTCTGAAACACTTTCTAGTACTTTAACCCATGTTTCCTATGAAAGAATTATTTCCAGTTGAAATTAAATGCTATGTCTATTTCCATATCTATTTTCTATCTTTCATAGTAAAGTATAAATTCCATTAGGGTACGGGCTTTCTGTTGTTTCATGAGTGTTTCTCAGTGCCAGAAGTAGTGTCTGACATCTATTGGGACCTCAGAAAATAAATATTAAATAAATGGAAAATAAGAATCTGTGTGATGATGTATATATAAATCATTTGAACTCAAAGATTCTACTAACTTGTTTAATTCTAACAATAACATAAACAATGTTACTGTTTATAAACTATAACATCTGCTAATAGTTATTGAGCTAAGTCCTCTAAAAGGATTTTTCTATGCAATACACACAGCAAACCTGTGGTGGAGGTCCCATTATGATCCCTATTCTGCAGGTGAGGAAACTGAGAAGTAACAGAAGCTAAGGAACTTACCCAAGACCAAAAGTTGGGAAGCCAAACCATGAACCCCTTGCTCACACTCGACCCCTGCTAGTCTTCACCACATGATACTCTTTATGTTTCTGGAGTTCCTACTAATGTGCCTGACACTGGAAGTTGAAAAGTTGTGAGCTACCTTAAGGGACTTCTTTGTCATTGCATGCCAGGGAAGCCAGAAATGGGAACAAACTAGGAAATAGTACAAGTGGACTTCTGAGTACTACACAAGCAGGCTGTGTTACCAGACAGCCCCAGCATGCTAGGTGTGATAAGCAAACATTTGTAATATAACCATTCTATGGAAAATTTGCCACTATTGAAAACACTCAGATTTTAGATATTAGAAAAATTGGGCTCATTTTAAAATGTGCTTATCTTGAGTAAAATATTCAAAATGTGTTGAGGTTTTTTGTGTTTTGTTTTGTTTTTTACTTAAAAAATTATGGATATCCACCATAGGTATATGGATATATCAGTCATATAGGTTAGTGATCAGACTGCACTTGTATGGATATCATCAGTCATATAGGTTAGTGATCAGACTGCACTGTGCTAGGAACATTAGAGTAACTAGGTATATACAGTTGGTTATTTAATTGCTTTCAAATTCCTAGGAATAGAGGGAAATCGATGGTGCCTTTCAAAAGGAACTATGTCAATTATATCCCCTAACTTGAACATGGAAGCAGAAATCATGTATTTTGCTGTTCTGTGGGGGTTTTGGGGGGGATAGGTTTTGGTCTTTCATAATATTTAACATAGATTCCTAGTATGCTATACATAATTGCCTCCTGGTTATTTTCTTTTCTTGGTTTCTGTGTAAACAACACAACTCTACATTGCTTCTACAATGTAGTTCAAGATTGAACTAAAATGATAGGTCTATGCCTAGCACCTGAGCTGGGTCACTTACATTCTCTAGAAGCTCTATATTTATTATTTCATAAGAGGGATTGTTCTATTTATTAGTCATTGCCAGAATAACCAGCTTAATTCAAGGGCAGAATTTTCTAGCAAAATGCAGTATCCTTTCTCTCTAGTCAAAACTGAGTGGCCTCTTTTTACCCAACATATTAATTACATGGAGAGCAGCAGCATTATTTAGTCCCCAGGAGATACCAACCACAGATCTTGTGCAATCACATTTGCCTAGTGATGTGTTTATGCAATGGGTGTCATTTTCATCAAAGGGCTTATTACACTGGAACTTGCCAGATGTACTGAGGAACATAAGAATCTCCAGGACTGTGATAAAAATATAAACCCCTTAGGCTTTGAGTTTAAGGTGGATAACTTTTTAGTACTTACCAGAGACCTCAAAGCCGCTGATGATGAATGTTGTATAAAATCCAGTTTACATTCTTCACTCAGTGCATTTTTGGAAGGATAAAACTCTCCTTGGGTTACTGCACTGCGCTTGGTTTTCTTCTGCTCCTATTTGAGAGTCCCAGGCACTGGCCAGTGGAGGTGAGGATGTCATTCTGTTAGACGTTGTCTTCACTAGGTCTCTGTCTGGGCAGATCAGTCTCAGAGTCTTTGATACTCCAGCTTACTCGACAGGTTATTTTAATTACACCTGGATGGAGCTTCCTGTTCTAGGTGACTGATAGTTTCTTGTGTCTGTGTCTTTTCTGCTGTAGGCACAACCCGGTCTCGGAGAGAAGGAGAAGTGCCTGGCGTGGACTACAATTTTCTGACTGTGAAGGAGTTCCTGGACCTCGAGCAGAGTGGGACTCTTCTGGAAGTCGGCACCTATGAAGGTGAGCTTATATGTGTGGCAGTGTCAAGGACATCTCTCTCCTGGCACTTCAGCAGATCCAGGGCTATCTAGGCCGAAATGCTTTGTGGACTAGTGAGGTCTAAACAACTAATGTTGCAGTTCACCTTAATGTGAACAATAAAATACATGAAATAAAACTTTGTTTAGCTCTTTAAAAGAGTTTTGGTTTTTTTTTTCTTCTGTGAGTTTCTAATTTAATTTATTATTTTAAATATATGTGTTTTGTTTTTTTAATATGAGCATGTATGGTATTAGAAGGAAGATGAACAAGAATCATGATCAGCCACAAAATGTGACCTTATTGGTCGTGTTGTTTTAATCTTAAAGGAATAAAATGTCATTTTCACCACTAATTGATTTTTAATGGATTTTTTGAGTAGATAATACATTTGCATGGTTCATAAAGCAAACTATTTCAAAAATATTCAATAACTAATCTCTTTCCTATACCTGTTTTCCACTTACCTAATTTCCAGTTTTTTCCTCCCAGTATTACAACCAATGTTATTAGTTTCTGATTCCTGTTCTGAAATTTTATGTAAATACAGATGTATGTGTGTACATACACATATGTGTTTTGTGTGTGTGTTCATATTTCTTTCATGTTTTACCTGACAGGTGGTATATAATACATAACATGGCATTTGGAACCTTGCTGTTTTATTCAATAGTATATCTTATAGGTGTTTGCAATTCAGTAATGGAGCACTTCTTGTTTTCTTTTTCAATGGCTGTATAATCTTTTTGGATGGGCATATCATCATTTATTTAACAGGTTCCTGTTGGATAAATATTTTTTTTAATTTTCTTTTTCTTTTTTTTATTTTATTGATTATGCTATTACAGTTGTCTCATTTCTCCCCCATCATTACCCCCACCCTGCACACCCTCTCCCACCAACATTCCCCCCTTTAGTTCATGTCCATGTGTCATAAGTTCTTTAGCTTCTACATTTCCCATACTATTCTTGCCCTCCCCCTGTCTATTTTCTACCCACTATCTATGCTACTCATTCTCTGTACCTTTTCCCCTCTCTCCTCCTCCCATGCCCGTTGCTAACCCTCCATATGATCTCCATTTCTGTGGTTCTGTTCCTGTTCTAGTGTTTGCTTAGTTTGCTTTTGTTTTAGGTGTGGTTGTTAATAGCTGTGAGTTTGCTGTCTTTTCACTGTCATATTTTTTATCTTCTTTTTCTTAGATAAGTCCCTTTAACGTTTCATATAATAAGGGCTTGGTGACGATGAACTCCTTGAACTTGACCTTATCTGAGAAGCGCTTTATCTGTCCATCCATTCTAAATGACAGCTTTGCTGGATACAGCAATTTTGGATGTAGGTCCCTGCTTTTCAAGATTTCAAATATTTCTTTCCAGCCCCTTCTTGCCTGGAAGGTCTCTTTTGAGAAATCAGCTGACAGTCTGCTGGGAACTCCTTTGTAGGTGACTGTCCCCTTATCCCTTGCTGCTTCTAGAATTCTCTCCTTCATTTTAATCTTGGCTAATGTAATTACGATGTGCCTTGGTGTGTTCCTCCTTGGGTCCAACTTCTTTGGGACTCTCTGAGCTTCCTGGACGTCCTGGTAGTCTAGTTCCTTTGCCATATTGGGGAAGTTCTCCTTTATTATTTGTTCAAATAAGTTTTCCAGTTGTTGCTCTTCTTCTTCCCCTTCTGGGACCCCTATAATTCGGATGTTGGGACGTTTAACGATGTCCTGGAGGTTCCTATCCCTCTCCTCATTTTTTTGAATTCTTGTTTCTTCCTCGTTTTCTGTTTGGTTGTTAGTTTCTTCCTTCTGGTCCACTCCATTGATTTGAGTCCCAGTTTTCCTTCCATCTCTATCGGTTCCCCATGCGTCTTCCTTCATTTCACGTATTGTAGCCTGCATTTTTTCATCTAATTTGTGAGCAAAATCATCCAATTCTGTGAGCATTTTGATGACCAGTGCTTTGAACTGTGCATCTGACAGGTTGGCTATCTCTTCACAGCTTAGAGGAATTGGCTCTGGGGTTTTTATTTTTTCTCCGGTTTGAGCCATTTTTGGTGGGTTTTTTTTGTTTTGGTTTGGTTTGGTTTGGTTTTAGTCTGGTCGCGGCTATTACGTAGTGAGGGGTGGAGCCTTAGGTGTTCCCCAGGGCGGAGCAGCCCAGTCACTGGGTTGTGACGCTATAGGTGGGGGCGGGGTCCGAGAGGGAAGAATGGCGCCTGTTCCGCTCTCTCCTAGACTCCGGACCCTTCCTTCCGCTGCTTCCCCTTCACCTGGATTATCTGTGCACGCGCGCGCGAGTGCTGGTACATAGTAAAGAGTGGAGCCTCAGGCGCTCCCCAGTGTGGGGCAGCCCAGTCGCTGGGTTGTGACGCTATAGGTGGGGGCGGGGTCTGAGAGGGAACAATGGCGCCCACTCTGCTCTCTCCAGGATTCAGTCCCTTCCACTACTTCCCTTCTGCCTGGACCGTCTTCACGTGTGAATGTGGGACCACCTGGTCAGCCAGCTGCCTTGTGCGGCCTCACTGGGTCTGCACAGTTGCCCCCCTGTGCCCGGGGTCCGCCAGCTGCTGCCTGTGGGCCCGGGGACTGCCAGCCGCCGCCTGTGCACCTGGGAACTGCCAGCCGCTGCTGCTTGCGTTCCTGGGTCCGCACCTCCACTTTTTCCTACCTCGACTCTGCCCCTCTTACCGGTCTGGATGAATGGTTGTTGGACTTCCGTACAGTTCAATTTTCTATAAGTTCTAGTTGTTTTCTTGTTTCTAAATATTTGTTGTCCTTAATTTTGGTTGTGAGAGGAGGCACAGTGTGTCCGCCTATGCCTCCATCTTGACCGGAAGTCCTGGATAAATATTTTTAATATTCTAAAACACTATTGCATTGAATAACATGGACATGAATCATTTCACACAAGTGAAAATATATCTATAGGATAAGACACCACAAATGAGATTGCAAGGTCAAAGCCAAGTGTGGGGAAAAAGTTAAACTTACATTTTATGAAACAGTATTATAGCTTGATTGCTCTATTGGCTGTTATTATTTGAGACAGGAGGATATAATATACTATTACCTAGGTCAAATTATTAACTTAGTCAAATTATTGTCATATCTCTTTATGAATGCTGAACATTTGGATTTATTGGATGATTACAGAGGCATTTTCAAGATTGAATTTAAAAACAGAGGGTAAATACAAGGTTGACTATTATTTTATTAGGGACATGGTCTTAATATGAGAACAGCCCCTGTTCTAGGCAGTGGCTAAGAGTTAAGTGATGATGAATCTTAAATGTGCTGATTTCCAAATTGTGAATATATAATGGACATTGTTTAGATGTTAATCAAATTTCTGATTGTGAACTCAGGAATATTTCCTTTGAGCATTGCTGATTATCAGTTGTCTTAGTATCCTTTTGGTTGAGGGGCTAAGAAGGGATCTCAGAATGCCCAAAGCAAGATGCTTCATTAAGGACTAGGAGTGAGGGGAGGGGAGGGAGGAATACTAGGAACATGTTCTACATATGGTCTTATAGATGTGAATCTAGTTAAAAATCCAAGTGGCTGAGGACAAAACAAATGTAATTCCTCTTTGGTTAGCAGAAAATGACTAGTCCTTTTCTGAAATTAGTTACTATGCCCACCTGGGGAGCTTGAGTCCCTTAGCATAAAAAACATCCATTTACATTTCGGGAGAGGTTAAGACTAAGAGTGGTTGTGCAAAGCCAAAGAGTATTGGGCTGAAAGGGAAAAGAATGTGATCCGGACAACAGCTAATCTGGGAAAAAAGGAAAATGAACTCATTTGAGCTGTTTATGTTGCAGGTAACACAGAGGTGGAATCATTTTCTTTTCCCATTTAATTTTACTACTCTGACAGAGGTAGTTATTATCACCAACTTTTAGATGGGAATGCTGAGGCTAAGCAGCACTTAGGAATTTCTCAAGGTTGTACTTTTTCAAGGCTGTACAGCTAGTGCTAGAATATTAGAGCCAGGAACCAAACCCAGCTCAGTTTGACCTCCACATACCGTACTCTTTTCTGAAAATCTTAAAAAAGGAATATCCTAGATGTAACTAAAAAATGGGAAAAAGAACCCATTAGTAGCTTAACTTAACTCCCTGGTATGTAGCAACACAGAGATGTTTTTCAAAAAATGTCTGATCAACTTCTGGCCAAGATGGAGGCGTAGGTAGACACACTGTGCTTCTTCGCACAACCAAAATTAGGACAACAACAATTTAAAAACAAAAAACAATTGGAGGTTACAGAAAATTGAACTGTATGGAAGTCCGACAACCAAAGAGTTAAAGAAGAAACATTCATCCAGACCAGTAGGAGGGCAGAAATGGGCAGCTGGGAGAAGAGGGCTCATGGCAAAGTGGCAGCTGGCGGACTCAGCAAGGTGGTGGATTGTGGAGCAGTGGAGCCCACAGGCAGCTGGCAGACCTGGTGGCCCCATATTCAAGTGCAGGCAAAATTGGGTAGCAGGACAGACCACACAACCCAGGGTCCCAGCTCGGGGAAATAAAGCCTCAAACCACTGATTGAAAACACCTGTGGGGGTTGAGGTGCCAGGAGAAACTCCCAGCCTCATAGGAGAGTTCATTGGAGAGACCCACAGGGTCCTAGAATGTGCACAAACCCACCCACATGAGAATCAGCACCAGAAGGGCCCAATTTGTATGTGGGATGTGGAGGAAGTGACTGAAATCCGGCAGAGAACAGAGCAAGTGCCATTGTTCCCTCTCGGACGCCTGCCCCACATACAGTGTTACAACGCAGCAACATGGGTTGCCCTGCCCTGGTGAACACATAAGGCTCTGCCCCTCCTATGTAACAGGCGCATCAAGACAAAAAAAAAAAAAAAATGGCCCAAACAAAAGAACAGATCAAAGCTCCAGAAAAAAATACAACTAAGTGATAAAGAGATAACCAGCCTATCAGATGCACATTTCAAAACACTGGTGATCAGGATGCTCACAGAATTGGTTGATTTTGGTCACAAATTAGATGAAAAAATGAAGGCCATACTAAATGAAATAAAGGAAAATGCACAGGGAACCAATAGTGATGGGAAGGAAACTGGGACTCAAATCAATGAAGTGGACCAGAAGGAAGAAACAACATCCAATCAGAAAAGAATGAAGAAACAAGAATTCAAAAAAATGAGGAGAGGCTTAGGAACCTCCAGGACATCTCTAAACGTTCCAATGTCCGAGTTATAGGGGTACCAGAAAGAAAATAGGAAGAGCAACAAGTGGAAAATTTATTTGAGCAAATAATAAAGGAGAACTTCCCCAATCTGGCAAAGGAAATAGACTTCCAGGAAGTCCAGGAATCTCAGAGAGTCCCAAAGAAGTTGGACCCAAGGAGGAGCACACCAAGGCACATCATAATTACATCACCCAAGATTAAAGATAAGGAGAGAATCTTAAAAGCAACAAGACAAAAGGAGAGAGTTACCTACAAAGGAGTTCCCATATGACTGTCAGCTGACTTCTCAAAAGAGACCTTCCAGGCAAGAAGGGGCTGGAAAGAAGTATTCCAAGTCATGAAAGGCAAGGACCTACATCCAAGATTGCTCTATCCAGCAAAGCTTTCATTTCGAATGGAAGGGCAGATAAAGTGCTTCTCAGAGAAGGTGAGTTCAAGGAGTTCATCATCACCAAGCCCTTATTATATGAAATGTTAAAGGGATTATGTAAGAAAAAGAAGATAAAAAAAGTACAGTAAAAGGACAGCAAACTCACAGTTATTAACAACCACACCTAAAACAAAAACAAAAGCAAATTAAGCAAAGAATTAGAACAGGAACAGAACCACAGAAAAGGAAATCACATGGAGGGTTATCAACAGCAGAGTGGGAGGAGGAGGGGGGGGAAGGTACAGAGAATAAATAGCATAGATGGTGGGTAGAAAATAGACAGGGGGAGGGTAAGAATAGTATGGGAAATGTAGAAGCCAAAGAACTTATATGTATGACCCATGGACATGAACTAAAGGCGGGGAATGTGGGTGGGAGGGGGTATGCAGGGTGGCAGGGAGTGAAGGGGAAAATGTGACAACTGTAATAGCATAATCAATAAAATATATCTTTAAAAAATGTCTGATCATCTCATATGAAACAGGCTTTCATTGAATGTTGCTTAGCTATTTTGGAGTTGAAATTTTCTTATACCCAAGATTAATCCATTCCATTTTAAGGCATTTAGATTGCACCGTATTTTAGTCTTTGACCTTTTAGCTGTATAATTTACCTACCATATGAGATGGCTCATCATTTTTTGGGACCAACTGGAGTCTACAATGTTGACTCTTATAAGCTGAAAGCAAAGTGGAATTTTTATTAAATGCCAGGTGCTGTGACAAGAATAGGCTTGGCTAGAGTTTTAAGAGCTTTCTCTGCCTTTGTGTGCCCTGGACCACCCCTCCGTGGTGGCTCCTATCTCCTGGACTCTGAAGGGGTGTATACTGGCTCTGCCTGGGTTTGAATCTCGGCCCCTCTGCTGTTGAGCTGTGTGCCTCCCACAAGTTGGTTAATGCTCAATGTCTCCATTTCTCTTTGGAAAAATAAGGAAAATAATTATGCCTCATCGTAGGTAGGATGGAATGATACAATAATTGGAAAGGGCTGAGCCCAGTGTCTGACACATACAAGCTTTCAGTCAGCATTAGCTCTTGTACTGTTTATTTACACACACAACTGGTCCAAAATTGCCACCTAGGGGCATTTCCTTCCTCTTCTACTAGTCAGTAAGCCAACAGAGTTGCCAGGAAAATAGCTTTATGTACTTTCCAAGGACTCACCATCTTTTTTCCCTGCTCAATTTTTTTTCCCTCAGCTTATCCTGGCACCAGAGAAGAAAACTATACCCCAGCAACACAAAATACTCTTTAAAGTAAGATACTTGAAACATTTTTAAGTAAGAGTAATAAATGTACATGATGAAATACTTCCTATGATAAGGAGCTTACAAATATTTGAGTCCCATTGCTTCTTCTCCTCCCTGTAGGTAACCACTGTTATAGGATCTAGTGCAGAGATTCAGAGAACTTATACATAAATGACATATACATGTGTGTTCTGGTTTATTTCACTCTGTGCTTGCCCTTCACACTTATATATCTAGAAGATCTTTCTGCATTACCCCATACGGTTCCACCTCATCCTTTATAAATGCAGCACAGTATCCCAGTGTATGAATATATGTAATTTATTTAACCAGTTGCCCTGTAGTAGGTGGACACCTAGGTCTTTTTGTAAACAATGCTACAGTGAGCATTCCTGTACAATATTTCAATACCCTTTTGAATATGTCTATAGATTAAGTTTCTGGCAGTATAGTTTTAAGGTAAGATCTTTTAAACAAGTACAATTTGTTTCAACAAGTATATGTTGAGCATTTACTTTGGGTCATTGTCCTAAGCCACAGAGTGTGATGTCCAGGGCAGAAGACCAAAGCAGCTCTGCTTTGAAGGTGCTTAGGCTTTTTAGTTATTTATTTTTGTCAACACTTGTCCGGTGTATGCTATGTGCTGGTTGCTATTCAGAGGGTGTTACATTCACTAACTGACTCAATGGCCCAACAATCCTATGAGGTAGTTATAATTTATCCCCATTTTACAGAAGAAAATTTGAGGCACTCAAATGCCAGTTATCTTTTTTAAAATAATTTTTAATATTTTCAATTACAGTTGACATACTTATTATCCCTTTGAGTATTTCATGCCAATCCCTTCCAGCCTGCAAAGTTTCTGTTGAGAAATCAGCCGGAAGTCTGATGGTGGCTCCCTTGTAGGTACCTAACTGCTTTTCTCTTGCTGCTTTTAAATTCTCTTTGTCTTTAAATTTGGCATTTTAATTATAATGTGTCTTGGTGTGGGCCTCTTTACGTTCATCTTGTTTAGGACTCTCTACATTTCCTGGGCTTATTTCTTTTGCCAGGTTTTCCATTATTATTTCTTCAAATAGGTTTTCAATTTCTTGCTCTCTCTCTTCTCCTTATGGTACCCCAATGTTGAAAATGTTGGTATGCTTGGTATTGTGCCAGAGGGCCCTTAAACTATTCGCATTTTTTGTTTGTTTGTTTCTTTGTTGCTATCCTAACTGGGTGTTTTCTGCTCCCTTATCTTCCAAATCACTGATTCAATCCTCTACTACATGTACATAATCTGTTGTACTATTCATTTCCGAATGTTTCTTTCTTATGTTTTCTATCTCCATTTCTATGTTTTCTATCTCTTTATTGAAGTTCTCATTAAGATCCTCTTTTCTTACCCTAAGTTTATTGAGAATCCTTATAACCAGTGTTATGAACTCTGCATCTGGTAGATTATTTCTCTCCACTTTGTTTAGTTCTTTTTTTTTAAGATTTTGTTTATTTACTTTTAGACAGAGGGGAAGGGAGGGAGAGAAAGAGAAACATCAATGTGTGGTTGCTTCTCGCATCCTCCCTACTGGGGGCCTGGCCCGCAACCCAGGCATGTGCCCTGACTGGGAATCTAACCAGTGACACTTTGGTTTGTAGGCCGGCACTCAGTCCATTAAGCCATACCAGCCAGAGCCATTTTGTTTAGTTCTTTTTTTTGGAGTTTTGATGTGTTCTTTCATTTGCGACATGTTACTTTGTCTCCTCATTTAGGCTGCCTTTCTTTATTTGTTCTATATATTAGGAATTTAGGCTGCTATGCCTTCCAGTATTGGTAAAGTGGCCTGTGGGGCCCAGTAGCACAGTCTCCCTGATCTCCTGAGCCTGGTGATCCAGGAGTGTTGCTTGTGTGGGTTGTATGTGGCCTCCTACTGTAGATGAGCCATGCTTGCTATTGGCACATTAATGGGAGGGATTGTCTCTCAACCTGAGTGGTTGCCAGGACTGGCCATGACTACAGTGGAGCTATTGTTCAGGATTTGCTTTAGCGAGGCTCTGGTGCCTGCCAAGTCTGCCCTTTTGGTGTGTGGCTTGTGGAGGTGGTTGGGTGGTGCTCTGCTGTTGTCTGAAGCAAAACAATGAGTGTGTTGTTTCTGGGACCTATTTGGAGGGTCTCTGGTGCAGGCCAAGTTCAGTCACTGCCTATGCCCTGCCCCAGGCTACTTGGTGTGAGCTACAAAGTGATCTGCAAATGGTTGTCCCTTGTGCTAGGCTTGGAGGTTTCTACAAGAGGCTAAGCTGCAAACTGAGGCCAGCTACCGCTAGTGCCAGGCTGAGGCTGCTTAGCAAGAGGTTTGGGGCATGCCAAGGTCAGATGCTGCTTGTTTGTGGTTTGTGGACCTTCGAGAGGTTTTGGGAAGGTCTGCAGCATGAGCCAAAATAGGCCATTTATATGAAAAAGCCACTGGAAGCAACTTGGGTGGACCCACAAGTTGAGTGGGGCTGGGTGTCATGGAATCACCAGGGCAGGGTGAATGGTATTAGCCAGGTTCATGGAGACTCATAAATTTGGTGCCTACCTGTCTGCTCTGTACAGGGAGGGTTCAACAGAGGAGCAATAGCCCCTGCCAGCATTCTGTCTAGGAGAAAGAATTCTGTCCCTCCAACCCTCACCCTGAAGCTAGACAATTGCTTTTCTCCCCATATGTTTCATGTACCTTTCTAGCTGCTGCCCCAGTGTTAGAGCTCAGAGCAAGTGAGTCCACCAAGGAGTAAGTCTGTGTGCAGGTTCTTTAAGAGGAATGCATGGACCTCCAGCATCTCTGCTTCAGCCACAATTTCCCCTGGATTTCATAGCCAAAAGTTATGGGGAATTCTGTTCCAGGCACTGGGACTCTGGGCTGGGGAGCTTAATGTGGGGCAGGGACCTCTGCAGCCGAGCTATCCCTTCTGATTTTTAATACCACACGTGGGTCTAGGACCAGCCCATTCTGGATTTCTGCCCCTCCCACCAGTCTCCTCATGACTTCCTCTGTGTATCCTTAGTTATAGGACATCTGTTCAGTTAGACCCCAGGTGGTTCTCAGTGATGGATGTTCTGTAGTTTAGTTGTAATTTTGAAGTCATTGTGGGAGGAGGTGAATACCATGTTTGTGTACTCTGCCATCTGGACCAGAGGTCTCAGTTATCTTTTTTAAGTTCATGTGGTGAGCTCCAGGTAAAATGGGAATCCAAACCAAAGCAGTCTGGCTCCAGGGTCCATACTCTTCAGCCCCTCTATCTCCTGAGGCAATTAAATTTCATCAAATTTCAAGACAGGTGATAATTGTTCTGAGAAGGGAACAAACAATTGGGCGCTCCAGAAGCAGGTAAAAAGATTCTCATCTAATCCCAAATCAGAGTAAGGTCCCTTAGAAAGTGACATTCGGATCGAAGCTTCTCAGAAGATTTCACGAGTTTAAGTGACAGGCTTACGACTCTGTTTCAGTTCAAATTCAGCAGTGGCCATGACACCTGAATCCGTAGAAAGCAAGATGATGAGCAAAGACAAGTTTAGAATGATGTGTCCTCAAGAAAGAGGGGCACGGCACCATGTCCTCTTTTCTTTTTAAGAACCAGTGCTATCCAATAGAACTTTCTTCAGTGATAAAAATGAATGCTCAGTGTTCTAAGATGTCCAGCATGATAACCACTAGTCACATGTGGCTGTTGCAACTGAGAAACTTCATTATAGATTTAATTTAACAAATTTCACATGTGCCTGGTGGCTGCCATATTTTACATTGCAATTCTAGAATAAAAGCTTCTGCAAGGAAGTGTAAGGACTTCTTCAGAAAGATTTTTTCCTTCTCACCTAGCTGACTTCAGAGGGCTGAGTGCATTTCTAAGTGTTAAGCTCCTTTAAAAAAAAGTATAATTTTAAATTCTCCCTAAAATAATGTCACAACAGAGGAGTGATGATCTTCCTTTGTGAATACATTCAGTAGCATGGGATATGGCAGACAAGTAGAGTGAACCAATGAAACCTCAAGGCCTGATAACCTTTTTTTAGGCCTAATATTTGTTTGGGGTTTGAAATTGCAAGATTGTAAGATTTTAAAGCTAGAAATGTGGAGTGTTTATTCTTCAGGTTATAAAACTAAGATCCAGAGAGACTGGTCAAGACACTGAAGGGAGTTGGGGCACAAAGCCTGGCCGAATGCTTCTTACCTAGGTCATGTGCCAGGCAGGACTCAAATGCCAACATTTTCCATGTCTGCCCCCTGAATATTGACATTCATTTTATAGATTCTATTACAAATTGTTCATTCATTAAAGATGAAATACTGTGCAAAGCCAGATATGATCATTGTCCTTCTGGGTCTTAAAGTCTAGCGCATGAGGTACATTACTTAAATAATCACAGAAATAAATATACTGTTGTAAATGTTAGGAACTATAAAGGAGACTATGGGGTGGAGAGATTTGATCTCTATGGATTTGGGAAAAGCTTCCACTATAGAAGTAGTATTTGAAGTGAGCTCTAATGGTTGAGCTGGAGTCAAGTTGCTAAATTTAGCAAATAAATATTAAAAGACCCAATCTGGCATTTTGTTTGGCAACCCTAGTTGGAGTTAGTTTTAGACCACATTAGTTGTGGTGGTGGTAATCAGTCAATTAATATAGGAATACCTACGTGATTGAAAAGCTGGACTGGGTAAAGTATTGGTTATCATAATAAGGGGGGAAAGAAGCAGGTGATGATAACCCTCCGTGGATGACTAGGATGACTCCTAGTTTCTTCCTTGCATAACTGGATAGATGCTATTGCCATTTGCTGAAATGTGAAACACTGGAGAAGGCCAGGTGTGGTGGTAGGGGCAGGGGGCTCCTTGATGAACCTTTCTAGCCCCACCAGCTATAATGCTGACAGTCATGTAGACCCCAGCAGAGTTGAGCCCATTTTTGGTTATGTAAGAAACCCAACTATCACCCCTCACAAGGCAAAGAGCTCAAAATTGATTCCCACTTTGCAATTGGAACCAACTTCTCTTTCTGTCACTAGACAGAATCAGTATCAAGACAAATCAAGGCGAAGAGGACAAGAGTAAATGTGTCTTTCCTCTTTGGTCCAACTTCCTAATAGTGGTACTCATGTATTTGACATGGTACTAGAAATCAGTTACAGCAACTCTGTTTTGCCTTGCTTTCAGTTTTTTGTTTTTTCCTTTTGACATTTTCTCTCAGCAATACAAGTTACTGCCTCAACCAGCTTGTGGGACTTCTCCAGGAGAAAGTTTACAAGAGACAGACTCTTCCGTGGGGGAGGTTCTAAGCATGCCAGTTTTTGCAAATGCTTCTGGGTGGAAGAGGCTGATTATGTACTCTGAGCACTGCAGAGATTTTCCCTGGACTTGGAAATGTGGTGCCAGTGTGACATTTCAAATTGAAGTTAAGGGTTGCATGTTTCTGCATGCTAATTAGAAGGGGGGTGTCAGCATTCAATAATGTTTTTGTTTTGCTTCCTAGAGGGTCTGCATAAAAGCAGCTGCATGGACATACTTTTGGGGGACTCAGAGATAAAGAAGGGGTGAAGAGAGTTCTTGTTTGTCAGTAAGGAAAGTGAGACGGCTGGAGTCCTGCTCTTTGGCAGGCCTTGGAAGCCTCTGTTATAATAAGCACTGTTGGCAAACTCCACCATAGAATGGCCTCTGTTGATAATGAAAATAACCAGAGGGAATTTGTGTTGCTACTGGCTGTTCCTCTGCATAAAACGACAAGGAGGCCTGGGGCCAGGGACATTTCACTTGCTTCCCTATTCTGAGAGCCCCGAAGATTGTTTCCTAGTTGAGAGCATACATGTTGAAGACACACAAACCTGTGCGTAAATACCAGTCATTACTTACACATTGTGTGAATTTCAGTTTCTTTATATGAAAATGGAAATACTAATGACATTTTTCTGTAGGGTTGTTAATGAAGATTAGAGTAAGTGAATATAAGGCTAGTGGCATTTAGTAAGTACATGATAAATGTAACTTTGGTTAATTTTTTCTGAATATGTGTTTTGATAACAACACTGTCTTCTACAGTGTAAAGCTTTTATCTGCCTCCAACATCTATCTGGTACAATTTAAGACTGCTGGGGTTTGCTACATGCTAACCTTGTCCCAAGCACATTGCTGAGTACTTTATATATATATCACCTAATTTAGTCTTCACAAAAATCCTATTAGATGGCTGCTATTTCTACCTTTATTTTATTACCATGGGAACTGAGCCTGGGAAGAGGGAGTTCCCTTACCTGCTCAGGGTAACAAAACTATTACCTTACATTGGCTCTTAGGTCTTATATTTAGAGACAAATGACTCTGGCAAGAACAAACACCTAATTATAGGATGTTAGCTTATAGACCTTTTGTGCACACAAATCATAGTTCAGTAGGACAGAGCAGGTAGGAAAAGGAACAGCGAAAAGAAAGTGACGAGGATTTTATGAACGATGCCATCAAGTGTTAAGCTAGCAAGGGGTGATGGGAAGTGATGCAAATCTGAGGTGATTCACATATAATTGGACTGAAAAGAAACTGCCCTGAGTCATGCTATTAAAAACCGGATCCACAGCATAGCGACTCATGGCTGCAATTTATGGGTGCTATCTCCAGGTGTTCAGTTGCTCATGCTACAAAGAACTCCTAAGTGACTTGGCACCATGTTAGGTATGGGGATGCGGTGGCGCATAAGAGCAGATGTAGTCCCTGCCCTCAAGGACTTTGTAGTCCACAGGTAAGGACAGGTATTGATTAATTAAACAGTTTGGTAAATACAGCAAAGGGAGTTGAGAAGGAGAGGCACATAGTTCCCTGAGGACACATAAGAACCTCTAAGAGCAGCTCTGATCCAGTGTGTGGGGTCAGATGCAGTCCCTGAGGATAAGTTTGTGACAGTGGGAAAAGAAGCAGGGTGTTGACCAGAGAGAGCAGCAGGTGCAAGAACTCTGAGGTGAAGTGGGCACAGCTTGCATCTGGGGCTGAAGGAAAACCAGTGGGATTAGAAGGAGCAGAAGGAGCAATGGAGAATGACTGCTCAAGGTGCCTGCAGAGCCAGGAAGGTTAGTTATGCATGGCCTTGGGCCAAGGTGAAAACAGATATGCTGGATGTCTGTGTCTTTATATTCTCTGTGTGGACTTGTACACCAACCCCCTGCCCAATAAAACTGTATTTTACCCCCTTGGGGCTGCCATTGTCCCATTGAAAGTGTATGCTCTAGATTCCCAGCTATTGGTGATCACTACCATCATATTCTTCTCATTTTCAAAAGCTTTTTCTCTAATAAGACAGAGAAGTCTCTCTCCCTCCCCCTACCTGGGACTGCAAAACAAAGGGCGAATGCTGTTTACTGTGGACCAGTCAGGTTGAAGCTAAGAAAGGCATTTCTGCTGCTTTGGGTCTCATTGTTCTTCATCCACTGTCCTGTTCCTTTACCTTACTATGCAAAGGGTAGTCCATGGCCAAGCTGCATCAGCATCACCTGAGTACTTGCTATAAACTCCGAATTTCAGGCCCTGCCCTGACCTACTGAATCATTTAATGTGTAACTTTATTGTTTGCACAAAGTTTAAGAAAACTGATGTATACCATGCAGAGCAATTGTGATGATAGTGTTTTAGTCTCATTTTTACATTTTATTTCTGGTGCCTAGTGTAGTGTCTGGCACAAAAAGTTTCCCTGTAAGGAAATAAATGAGTGAATACTAAATTTGTACAAAGTGAGAGGTGGTATAGATTTGATTCATTCTCACTTAAAGCTCAGGGTACAGTTCTCCTTAAATATTTTATCAAGCTCTAAGAATTGATTTGCAGTCCCCATTCATTTTTTAATATACTTTATTGATTATGCTATTACAGTTGTCCCATTTCTCCCCCATCATTCCCCTCCACCCTGCATACCCCTCCCACCCACATTCCCCCCCTTTAGTTCATGTCCATGTGTTGTAAGTTCTTTAGCTTCTACATTTCCCACACTATTCTTGCCTTGCCCCTGTCTATTTTCTACCTACTGTCTATGCTACTTATTCTCTGTACCTTTTCTCCATTCATTTTTAAATGCATATCAGAAAATGTTTTCTTTGGCTTAGTGGTATCCAAAGTTTCTGCCTGTTAATTAAGACCAGCAGTGGCTTCCCGTACAATGTGCCCTGCCCTTCCCCTCTGTCCAGCTTCCATTCCTGTTGAGTTTTATTGTAGAGCCAGTTCTGAAAATAGCAAGAGAGACACACATATCCCCACTTGGGAGGGAGCCCGGTCATCTCCGGAGGTGTATGTTGGCTGACATGGAGACTGGTGAGGGGATGGGTCCGGTTCATGGCTCCTAGAAACTCTGCAGCCTGCCAAGTGACGAACCAAATTGATTTTTTAATCATTTATAATTCTTCACATGATTTTTATTTAATACCATTAAGTGATCCATGTATTCTTCACAGTGAGTCTCTTGTGCATACTCTGTAAAAATTGTGTTTCTGCCATGGCTAGGCTTGACCTGATTATTTATGATCAGACTGCAAACTATTGATAAGGTCGAGAGTTTTGTGGAAGGGAGGAGGTGTGAATTCAAATTCTGGGGATGGGGGCATGGGGATTTGGCAGGTAGAGTGAGAGAGTGAGTAGGGTGTAATAGGGTGGCTGAGGCAGTGGAGACCTCTGGTAACTGGCAAATTTGGTGGGGGGGCTGCATAATCTGAAACATTCAGTTTTTATAATAAATTTAGTCACTAATTCATAATTATTTTTTTTTAAATATGAGGATTCACATCTGCCAAGGAAAGTTGAACACTCTGCAATTAGAAACCACTAAGTAGAAGACTTTCTATAAAGGTTGTAGTGGTATGGAAAGTGAGAAATGCTAGAGTGATTTGAATGACAGCACCATCTCTTGTTTGCCACAGCTTATAGTTTACAGGACACCTTCAAGAAAGTTATATTATTTGATCTTTATGATAATCCTGTGAGGCTGCTAGAGCTGGTGCTGTTTCAGAGAGAAATTTCCCATTTCACAGAGAAAGTATTAGATTGAGTATGAAAAACTTGCACAAGGTTATTTGGTTATTGGTAGATTCTCTTGCTTATTCCTTTATATCAAGGAAAGATACTTGCCTACCAGGTGACAGGCACTTGAGACACATTGTGTCATTAATCCTCCCAACAAGTGTAACAAGCTTCATTATAAAAATTAGAAACCTTTCATATAATAAGGGCTTGGTGATGATGAACTCCTTGAACTCGACCTTATCTGAGAAGCACTTTATCTTCCTTTCATCACCAAGCCCTTATTATATGAAATGTTAAAGGGACTTACCTAAGAAAAAGAAAACAAAAAATAGGACAGTGAAAAGACAGCAAACTCACAGGTATTAACAACCACACCTAAAACAAAAGCAAACTAAGCAAACAGCTAGAACAGGAACAGAACCACAGAAATAGAGATCATATAGAGGGTTAGCAACAGGGGTGTGGGAGGAGGAGAGAGGGGAAAAGGTACAGAGAATAAGTAGCATAAACGGTGGGTAGAAAATAGATGGGAAGGGCAAGAATAATGTGGGAAATGTAGAAGTTAAAGAACTTATGACACATGGACAGGAACTAAAGGGGGGAATGTGGGTGAGAGAGAGTGTGCAGGGTGGAGGGGAATGATAGGGGAAAAATGGGACAACTGTAATAGCATAATCAATAAAATATATTAAAAAAAGAAAAAATAAAAATTAGAAACCTACACCATCAACATTAATAAACTTTTATCAAGCCTCAGCCTAGTGGCTGTAACATGGGCTAAAGGCTTCTCAAATGGACTATCTCATTGTATCCCCATAACAAATATTTTAGGTTGAAACTAGGTACTCTTAGAATCTCAGTTTTACAGAAGAGAACACGATTTTTCCCAGAATGGTGAACTATCTTGCCCAGAGCCACACCAATGAGCGGGCGTGAGGCTGGAGTTTGAACTGCCACTATAGTGGCAGTACTTTGAGTACTGCAAAGGCCCCTTCATTAGATTCACCCCTGTGAAACTGCTGATGTTGACAGCTTGTCTTCTGCAACAGCAATTTCCTATGGCTCGACCTAATGAAATGCACCTTATCTGTCTCCAATCAATCTTAAACTAATTTCCAGAAACAGGAAACAACTATGAACAGGTAGATTGTTTGGGGGTGTTTTTGTGTTTTTAGCTGTGTTCAGAAATCTGCTAATCATTTATTAACTTAAGAAAGACCCTGAACTTGAAAACTGAGGAAAATCCAGATATATTTGTTAGATTTAGGTACAACTTTTATTTTCCAGACATTTATTTCTGTCATAAACTGAGAGTTTCTAAGTTTTAGTTGATGCTTAAATGACAATATTTTATGAGTGTTATTACTTCAGTTTAATGCCACTGAAAATTGATACAATTGTAAAATTATAATTATAAAATTATGAGTTAAGGGACCGAACCTTCAGTCACATCTTTCAGTGGAAGACTTATTTATAGACGTTACCTTAGTTTAACCTGTTTATCAAAAATATGCATGATGTTTTGGTGTAATGGGAAGGAATTAGAATTAAATTCAGTAAAGTTTTGTTTCTATTTTTTGTTCACTGTAAAGATTTTTTTTTTTTTAAATAGCTGCTTTACTTTCCTAAACCTCACTAAAGTTCTCCTGTTAATGGAAAAGGCCTGGGACATCCTCCAGTGTAACCTCAGTACAAGTGCAAACTGAGTCTTGGCTCACATATGTGTGCCTTCTTCCTTGCACACATTCATTACCTCTTAAAAATACACATCGGGTACCATTCTTCAAGCTAGTTCTGCTCAGCCCCTGTACCTTTTGAGTTGGAAGCCTGAAAGAAATTTAAGAGATCGATACATCGGCCACCTTTTGTGAAAGAACTACAGTGCCTGAGTATGGCTCACCAGAATGTGTGTATGAGGTTAGTGTTCGGTATCCTTCAAATTCAAACATGGTGCCCTTTACTGTACTTTTAATTTGAGTGTTCAGCATTCATCTACTGATGAGTATTACATGCCTGTCAAAGAAAGTAGGTGTGTATATCCGTCAATTTGGTGATTCAAAAATATTTTAGAGAAATAATACTAATTAAACTTTTTAATTATAAAGATACAGCTTGATGGAAGCAAGTTCTTCGTCACTTGTGTATCATGAAGAGCAACACCTCACTGTCTTCTTACCCTTCATGCTTGTATAATAAAATGTGTGTTTTTTAAATGTATGTTTCATGTTATTAACAGAGGTTAGACAATGGGAAAGATCCATGAAAAAAAAGCATGTACAGGATTTCTTGTGATTTACAAATTCTGTTACTGAAAAAAAAAAAAAAAGGGAGGTCCACCTGCCTGCTGCCTTCAAAAGCCAAATTCATGAGGCAGATACTGGTGAAAGAGTAAAAAGGTTTTACTCAGGTACAGCATGATCTGGGAGAATGACGGACACTTGTCTCATAACTCATTTCCTCCACAAAACCAAGACAAAATCCAGTGTTCAGAGTTCCTGCTTCAATTTAAAGTCCAGTCCTGCAGAGCCTGCAGGCAGCTGTTAAAGGTAGCTTAGCTTGTTCCCAGCTGCTTTTCATTTCCGGCTCCCTCCTGGAGGCTTCATGTGGAGCTTGCATGGCCATGGGCAATTGGGCTGCCAAGGCCACAAGGTCACACAAACACACAGGTTAGTGTGTCCCAGGTGGGCAAGAGGGAAAGAGAGAGAGTTTCCCTACCGGAGGCCATGGGCCATATGGCTCATGGAGAGAACAGATAAGTCCACTGTACAAGTCCAGATCAGAAGTAAGAGTGATGAGCAAGACAGCGTTTCTTTTTTCTGGGATTATATTAACTTGGGTGTGGGATGGACCAGGTGCTTTCTCAAAATGACCAATCAGCTTCCCATATTTTCCTATGCTTAGGGTGAGTCCACCTCCCATCCAATTCCTTCTTTCCCCAGGCTAGACTAACAGGCCTCTTTGGTGTAGCACCTCCCCCTGCTGCTATTTTGACTTCTATGGTGCATGTGCCTGCCTTCCTCTGGTCCTGTCTCCAGTCTGGCCCTGGAAGGCACAGGGAGGAAGGGCTTTTCGCAGGCTCAGTGTAAGAACCTTCCCCTACCACCATGTTGGCTGCAGGGAGACTACCTGGTCTCTGACCAACTGTCCACCAGTAACAATTCTACTTTACTAAGCACAGAATAACAACACTGGTTTAGGATTTATTGAAGGGCTCAATGTGATTTCTCTTCCTGGGCTTATTCTAAAAGACACGAGATGGTGAATGAATTAATGGCATTCTAATGTTGATGTTTTTTATCATCTAGTCAGGGGATTTATTGATTATAAGCTGTATTTTTCAAACTTTGGCCACCTTCATAATTTTGTCCATATCTGAACATAATATCTGTTATTAAAGTTTTCTTTTGAAAAGCTTACTTTCTAACTTAAATTTTCAAAAGGAAGTATCTCATAAACATTGCTGTGTTTTACTTAGGTGATTAGTTTCTTATTCCATATAATTTCTCTTTTAAACTTTAAGTTTAAAAACTCAATTTTTAAAAATACTGTTTTTTCACTTTTATTTTATGTTATTTTTTAAAAGATTTTATTTATTTAATTTTAGACAGAAAGAAAGTAGGGAGAGAAGGAGAGAAACATCAATGTGTGGTTGCGTTTCTTGCGCCCCCTACTGGGGACAGGGGACCTGGCCTGCAACCCAGGCATGCACCCTGACTGGGAATCGAACCAACGACCCTTTGGTTCTCAGGTCGGCACTCAATCCACTGAGCCACACCAGCCAAGGCCACTTAACTTTTAAAAGTGAGCTTTATTTTTACTACCATAATTTACTAGTTAGATTTTTTCCAATACATGTTAATAAAATGCAGAAATGCATCCATGTACTACTCAGAAGCACATTCTGTTTAGACCTGAACCAATGTCTGGGGGAAAGTGGCTGAAAGAAGATGGGTAATTACTAAAAGAGTGACCCATAAGGGGTCCCACTGTTGACACAGTTTTCTGTTAAAACTTGGCAAGGTTGAATGGCCCTGAGACTCAAGCCTGCCATTCAGTTAAAGAGGTGCCACGTGGTGGTCACTGTCCTTTTTAAATATTGCCTCGGTTCTCTCTCGAGGAGCCCCCTTATTAAGGGAAGATGACCTCTACTTGGTTGGCCTGTAAGGGCGCAAGCAGTAATGAATTTTTTATTTTCTGTGAGGCTCATTCTGAATGGGATTCAGCTTTTGGATAGTGCATGTGTATGTAAAAAGGTGACCAATGGAATTCAAATGTAATGAGGGTGAAGTGTGCTATTCAGTGCAGCCTCCTTTGTTTTGAACCCTAGTAAATTCTTTGCATGAAAACAATGCAGCTTTCCTTCTGGCTTCTGAAATCATCTTGTCTGGCTGGGTAGGGTCGACATCTTTTCCAACCCATTTCAAAAATGAAATACAGTTTGTTGGTTTTTATAGTTTAAAATCATATTTTCTAAATGTGCCAAGAGATTTGGATGTAAAGTCCTGAAAAAAACAAAGTATTCTTTCTAAAACATGCAAATGTGCCTTTCCATCACCTAGGAAACTATTATGGGACACCCAAACCTCCTAGCCAGCCAGTCAGTGGGAAAGTGATCACAACGGATGCCTTGCAAAGCCTTCAGTCTGGCTCCAAGCAGTCAACCCCAAAGCGAACCAAGTCCTACAATGATATGCAAAATGCTGGCATAGTCCATGCGGAGAATGAGGAGGAGGATGACATTCCTGAAATGAACAGTAGCTTTACAGGTAAAGACCAGATGACACTTGTGTCAGTGGACTTGGGGGAAGTGGGCAGTGGGAGGCTTTTTGCAAAGAATTATTATTTCCTGAAGAGGAATTTGGAAGGGTCACCAAAATTCAAACTCTGACCACACAATGTTGGAAGAGGTAGTCTTTTCTCCAGTCTGTTTTTCAAGCTTCTTCACAAGACTATTTTAACTTCACCCAAATATCTTAAAGGGGCCTAAGAGAAATGTTTGTAGAAGGGCATTGAGAATAATCATATTGTTTCTGTCTCTTCGAAATTATATATGTAATATATAGTGTATATATTACATATATAAATATGCACATATATATGTATATTTGTATTTTGTTCATTTATTTCCTGGCCTTGATGCTGTACCATAATTATGGCTGACTGCTTATAAAGAGACATATGAGAATTTGTTTAACAGTTTACTAACAATTGATTCCATACAAAAGGCTAACATTATCCTTTTACATCATACCTTTGTAAGTAGAAATACAGTGGAAATATATCAGTTGTTCTATTAACACAGGCAAATTTTACTATATGCCCTATAAGGTGGAAGATAAGAAATAGCTGATTATATCTTGCACATGCATTCTATATTATATAGCATATATTACTCATTGCATTATCTATTTATATATATTCAGGGCTCTCTACCCCCACACTTAGGTATGTGTATTTTATGGAGGGATCTTCAAGGAAAGGCCTCTCTGGGTAAGACTGTATAAGTTGGGTCTTGCATATTTCCAGGAGGCCATTCACAGAGGCGTGCTGTGTGTTCTCTGAGTTGGTGCAGTGACCATAGTGGAAAATATTTTCCACTATGTGGGGTTTGACCTTATATAGTAACTCAAAATGTAACAACTGTATATGTGAATTTCTACAGTTTTATGACTTAGAACAATATATTGTTTCTTCTATTTTTCTTATACTTAAATATTTCCTTAATATTTTAGGGTTACAGTTCTCGAGGAGGTATCCATTTTCAGTATTTGAAATCTTGCTCTCTTATAGTGGCCTCTTCTGACTTCACCATATTCAGTCATTATTTGGTTAAACTTAACCCCAATAAAGGGAAATCACCTAAACTCTGTATTTTCTTCTTTGTACTACGAAGTCTGATAGGATATTTCAGGAGAGGTTTGTTTTATTTGAATGCTGTCTGCAGCCTGTATAGGCCTCTCTGAGGTTTTCTCATTCTTTAAGAAACCTAAAATTCTTCAACATGTAAAAACAATCAAATACATTTTTTGATGGTGTTATTGTTATAACAGTAGCCCAAGCCCTCTGCAAGAAGCATTAGAAAAAGGAGGAGACCCTGCTTGGTTCCTAAACATAATAGTATCTACTTCCCTTATCACTAAAATGACTACCTAGGATATTAAATCATATCTGTGTGCGTCCCTTCTAGCTCTAACAATTTGAGTTCATGAAATTTTTATTTTCTCAATTAGAATTGGTTAGGCCAGTGGCTAACCTATAGTTACAATAGCTAGAAGAAATTTGCCATCTTTTATATTTGCCTGTTGAAATCAGGTGATTTCATCCACTTAAAAATAAATATTTTATCCATTTATAGTTAGTAGCCCTCAGTGATGCAAGAGCAAATTATTTTAAAAGTCAATATTTATTTTAAAAATAGTAATATTTTAATGTCTTAACCTTTCAACAGATAAGTATAATAAATCATGATATAACCCCAAACGCAGACGAGGGTACAGAAGCAGAAGACCTTTGGAGTAACGTGCAGTGAAATAGTTCTGCCAAGCCGGCTGAATGGTCCCCAAGAAGTGTGTGTCTTTATTTGTCCTTCATTTATTAGGCATATTTCCTGATAGAAAGCACATAGGGGTTGTTGACTATAGAATTTGATGCTTTTCCTATTTCTAACAAGTAAAATCTCTTATCTCTAGATGTCATGCCTCAAAAAAATCTGTTGCCATAAAATCTCCACTTGAAATCCTGGCATCAAAGGAGAACTTCTGGGCCCAGATCATCTTTGCTAAAGTCAGTCTGATCATCAGTTTCTGCACCAAAAAGTGGCACTTGGCAGTCTTTTTTGGGTGCCTGCCTTAACAAGAAGAAAACTGATAGGATGCACAGAGAACTAACTGCCTCAATATATACATGTGGTGGGACATCCTCAGTGTGTAAGGGGTGTGTTGATGTAAGGCAGGGCTGTCAAACTCATTTTCACCGAGGGCCACATCAGCCTCATGGTTGCCGTCAAAGGCCGAATATAATTTTAGGACTGTATAAATATAACTATTCCTTAACAGTTTAGCTAGAGCTCAGCACTGCCGCTGGGTAGAAACAAGGTGCTGGGCCAGATAAAACAAGGTGGAGGGCCAGATTTGGCCTGTGGGCCTTGTATTTGCCACATATGATATAAGGAATATGTTGAATGAATGCCCCCTCACTTACCAAACTACAACCAATGACAGGTAGTAACCTGTGATACACTAATTCATAAATTCTTTCAAATAATTGACACTACCCAGTCCATGATATGTGCATCAAACTGTGCCAAAGCATTTTGCACTCCACACCACTTTAAGTGGCAATCCACCAGCCACTTTGAGCATAGAGTGACAATAGCATAATGAGGTCTTGCATGTTAACAGTGATCTCTCCGGGTGATTCTTACATACCTTCCAAAGATACACTAGCAACGAATATGTGTTGGCTTCTAAAGAAGTAAGGATGAATCTTTTCATTCTTGCCAAGTTATGAATTTATTTTATATTGATTAGTAATTTCAAAATGTTTCTTCTCTCTTGGCTTAATTTCCCTTTTTTCTTCAAACTTACTGTTTGTTTTTTTTAATCTGCACTCCTGGATATAAATTATAAAACCAAGTCAAATTAGTTTAAGTAGAATGGACATTTAGAAGATCGTGGGTAGCCTTGATTTCAGACATGAAATCAGAGGTTTGGTCATGGTATTAGGTGATTTTCTGTATCTTTCATCTCTGCTTTCCTTTATGTAGGCTTGTGTGTCAGGCAGGTCTTTACAAACTGTGTCAAGAGGGTCACCAGCACCTATGGTACACAAACCTATCAACATAACTTCGGCATCAAGAGGCCACCTTGATAAGAGCAAAACTTCCACGCTTAGCATTTATTGGTTTGCCTTGGATCATGCACCTGGTCCAGTCACAAAGGCAAGAATGTTAGGAGTGTGACTTGGGCCCACCACATAAGCTAGGAGAGCATTTAAGGCAGTCCCCGCCTAGATCTAGAGTAGAGGGGATGATTTTTAAAGTGAGATCTGAGTGGTGGTACCAGAGGAGGGAACAGATGCAGAGTAAGGAAAGACCACAGACAGCCTCCTCAAAGGTTTTGTGGTTTTGGTGGTGGTGGTTGTTTCATAGGCTTGACTTCCTCCATCCAACTTTTGTTTACCTTTGTTCTCATATTTGTCATTGGGAGCTACTGATCAAAGAAAGATTCCAGTTATAGCCCTTCATTATTCCTCAGTCTGCATTCAGGAAATCAGAATGTCTACAGGATAATCACTAGGGAAGATAGAAAGAAACTCCATTTCTGATCTTATGTTTTCAACCCCCCTGGAGGCTGGCATTTAATATCATTGGCCTTTATAAAAATTCAACATGAATGTCAACATTGCTGCAGTCTGTGGATGCTTTGATGACATCACCTCTTGATGTTTCTAGTGATAAGAAGACAAGCAGACTCATACTTAGAGCCTTCTTTTAAAACCCAAGTTAAATCCATCCACCCACATAATACTGTTCTGGGGTAACTGTCTTGGTTTTCACAGAAACATTCTCCTCACTTTTGCAAAATATACTCAGTGTGACTCACTGGTGTAGCTGTCTTTAACTTCTAAACTTTTATGTTTCCAGCTTGATTTGTGAATCTTTGATCTTTGCTACTGTCTACCAAAAATGTTTTAAATAACTTATATGAAATGGACAATAATACTACTAAATCTGAGTTTTCATCATGGATTTTTTTCTTACATTCAAAAAGTCCTCTGAGTTATGAAGCCAAATGATGCCTCCAGAATGAGAGTGCATCTTAGTCTGTGTTTTGATAACCTTCTTAGTTTAAGGGTTTGTTTTTAGTCATGATGTGTTTCTTCTTTGACATGTCCAACATGGTGAACAATACATTATTTAAACTTGCTTTTCTCTTCTTTATTTTTAGGTAAAATATATTTGGTCCATCATTTTATGTTTTATATTTAAAAACTCTCATCTAAATAAAACAATATAGTCAATGGTCAGAAAGTAGGAAAGAATGAAGGCTTTTAGATGCACACAGTGTTTGGGCTAAGGCCCCAGTTTGGGGTATGATTGATGACTTGTTTTTCCTCTCTCTCCCCATGGTGAAATAGCCGATTCTGGTGATCAGGAAGAGCGCCCTCTCCAAGAAACAGCACTACCACCTGTGAATAGTAGCATCATCGCTGCTCCCATCACGGACCCTTCTCAGAAGTTCCCACAATACCTACCTCTTTCTGCAGAGGATAATTTAGGTCCTCTACCTGAAAACTGGGAGATGGCCTATACCGAAAATGGAGAAGTCTATTTTATAGAGTAAAGTATACCATTATTTCTACCTGAATCTCTCCCTTTCTTTTATTCCCCTTCCTTCCCTCTCTCTAACAGCTACAGATATAGATTTAATCTAAAAGGATGGATCACAGGCTGGCAGTATTCTTTTATACAATATAACAAGCTTTGCACAAAAAAAGGCAATTAGCGTATCATCCTAGTCATTGAGCCTGACTGGCTTGAGGAAACATAAGGTTGATAATTTACCTAAAGTGTTAGAAAACTAAATTATGGTATATATATAAATTATGGTCTAATATATAAAGAATATATTTAGCCATTAGCCATTTGTTTCTGTGAATATGTATCAATAGATACTGCTCTATGTGTAGAGAAATTCTAGAAGTATCTTAATACTTGAATTTGCATGAGGAATTTAAGGAATTTATTTTCTAACCATATAGTACATTTCTGTGTCACTTAAGTATATATTCCCATTCAAATATACAGGGTCTGGCAAAAATAACGCCCCTGTTTCATTACAAAATTTTTATTACAAAATTATAACTATGTCATTTTATAACATGATATCACACTCAAGCACAACATATGACATTTTAGGTGGAAAATTCAAATTAAAACTATAAATTATTACACCCATATTATTACCCTACCAACCACACTCAAGCAGGTATTAATTCTGCCAGATCCTGTATATTTGAGCATATATTTTATAATCAGAAAAATTATGAGGATAAGAAAGTATAATTTTCTTAAAGAAATAAGAGTGAAGGAAAGGCTTGGATCTCAGAACACCTTCTTTTAGAACCAACCTAGGAAATTTGAGATAAGTGAACAAGAGTTCTTGTGTTATCTTCCATCCAGAAGGAGGGGCAGTCCACATATCTGCCTTCATGTTAATGACAAATGCTTGTTAAAGACAGGGGTGGAAGATGTAGTCCTTTCCTTGGAGCCAGAGATACAGAGGTTAAGAGCATACCTAGAAAGTCACGTTGTTTCCCTTACTTACTAGTTATGTAACCTTGGAAACTTAAGAGTTTACCTCTTTGTATCTCAATTTGCCATATGAATATTGAGGTGAATATTTCACACAAAAGGTGTGAATCTTATGAATTATGCAGTCCTTGTCAGATTGTCATGAGAATTCGATGAGATACTGGCTGTAAAGTACTTGGGCTAGTACTAATTAGTGAGCATTATTATCACAGTTACCATTTTCATCATCATCCTTTGGTTATTACAGAGGATTTTAAATGTTGTTATAAAAATGGATTTCAACTGTAAGCTTAGGAGTTTGTGCTTAGCTTTTGCAATAAATTGCTTTTGAAATTATATCTATTAGTAGGAAAAATTGTGTGGAGCAAGGGGAAATACAACAGGAATTCCTGATACAGAGTAATATGTGAAACTCATATCCTTGGAAAAGAATGTACCAATAATTTTTGCTAACCCTTGACTTCATGAATTTGAAAAAAGTGAATTGGTTATTTTGATGCTAGGTGAAGATATTTAGTGAAGACCCAAGACTGGCTAACTTTTTGGAGACTGCAATAATATGCTAACTTTTCATAACCTGATTTAGCTTTTAACTGATGGTAATGTTTTCTACAATATTAGACATTTACCTAATATTTAATAGAAAAATTATGCAAAAGTATGGCTTTGACAACAGTGGAATTTTGTCAGAAGCTATCAAATTCTGTAAATATTAAGTTATTAGATATACACCATTTACATTTTAGCTTAAATTATATATCCTGATTAATGAGTTTTCAGGTGTCCTTCATTCTGAAGAGCTTCATCTTAGAATATCTTACCTTGAATAGCAAAGTTAAATTTCTGTAGAGTCAGATGTGCCTGGATTTATGTATAAGTGTGAGTATTTATAGTTTATGAGGAATCTAAGAAATGATGGAATTTGAAGGAATACTAAAAATGAAGTATGAGCTAATAAACCCTGGACATAATATAGAAAACAAATGTAAGAAGACTTTGACTGGAAGAAAAAGCAGACTAGCTAGGAAGCTTGGGAACAAAGGAAGTTTTTACCTCATATATCCCAAACTTGGACCTGAAGAAACCAGTAACCGAGAAATACCAAGTGGAGACCAGGGAAAATAAAAGGCCCACTAAAAGCCTGCTCTCTCATGGCAGGAAAACCGGGACTCAAATCAATGGAGTGGACCAGAAGGAAGAAATTAACAACCAAACAGAAAACGAGGAAGAAACAAGAATTCAAAAAAGGGAGGAGAAGCTTAGGAACCTCTGGGAGATCGTTAAATGTCCCAACATCCGAAATATAGGGGTCCCAGAAGGGGAAGAAGAAGAGCAACAAGTAGAAAACTTATTTGAACAAATAATAAAGGAGAACTTCCCCAACATGGCAAAGGAAATAGACTACCAGGATGTCCAGGAAGCTCAGAGAGTCCCAAAGAAGTTGGGCCCAAGGAGGAACACATCAAGGCACATCGTAATTACATTAGCCAAGATTAAAATGAAGCAGAGAATTCTAGAAGCAGCAAGGAATAAGGGGACAGTCACCTACAAAGGAGTTCCCATCAGACTGTCAGCTGATTTCTCAAAAGAGACCTTACAGGCAAGAAGGGGCTGGAAAGTAATATTTGAAATCTTGAAAAGCAGGGACCTACATCCAAAATTGCTCTTTCCAGCAAAGCTGTCATTTAGAATGGAAGGACAGATAAAGCGCTTCTCAGATAAGGTCAAGTTCAAGGAGTTCATCATCACCAAGCTCTTATTATATGAAATGTTAAAGGGACTTATCTAAGAAAAAGAAGATCAAAAATATGACAATGAAAAGACAGCAAACTCGCAGCTATTAAAAACCACACCTAAAACAAAAGCAAACAGCTAGAACAGGAACAGAACCACAGAAATGGAGATCATATGGAGGGTTAGCAACAGGGGCGTGGGAGGAGGAGAGGGGGGGAAGGTACAGAGAATGAGTAGCATAGATAGTGGGTAGAAAATAGACAGGGGCAGGGTAAGAATAGTGTGGGAAATGTAGAAGCTAAAGAACTTATGACACATGGACATGAACTAAAGGGGGGAATGTGGGTGGGAGAGAGTGTGCAGGGTGGGGGGGATGATGGGGGAGAAACGGGACAACTGTAACAGCATAATCAATAAAATATATTTAAAAAAAAAAAAAAAAGCCTGCTCTCTCTAGCCAAAGGACCAGGAAAGGGTCATTCTACAAGACAGAAAGCTTTTCTTCGACAACTACTGAAGTCTAGCCAACAATACAGAAAAACCTGTGGTCCTGCACCTGCCAACAGAGGTCAGGTGGGGACCCTAGTCCCTTACCCTCCATAGGCTGAAACTAGGAGCCCAAACATCTCCGCTATGGTGGTATCAAAAATGGCACAGAGAAAGCTGCGACATTACTTGTAGCCAGACAATAATAGACATCCCTACTCTCCCCGTGTGGACTCAGTGGAGGCCATGTGGGGGAAAGCGCGGACTCTCACCCTGACCTAGAAGTATTGAGGCAGCCTCTTCCCTATCAAAATGGTTTCAGAAAAGGTCTGGTGTAGAGACAGTACTTTTACCACCACCCAGTGCTAAGAGGCCCCCATCCCACAGAATCAGTGGAACCAAGTTGGGAGCAGTAATAAGGCACTTATTAATAAGGCATCCCAGCCATGCTGGGATCAGCGGAGAGCCAGAGGGGAGCTAGAACTCCCATCTTCACCCAGCAGTAATAACAAGGAGCTCCTCTCCCCTTTGGGTGTCAGTGAAGGCCAAATGGGGCCGCTGGACTTTAACCCCACTCAGAAGTAACAGGTGGCACCATCTCTTCCCCTGCTTGAGCAGTGTTGGGAAAGCCTACTAAAACAGGTTTCAATGTGCTCTAGAGTACTATATGTAGCACTCTAGTGTCCCAAGTGTCCAGGTTTCAATAAAAATTCCCTTGTACCAAAAGTCAGAAAAATCTCAAATTGAGTGAATAAAGATAACCAGTAGAAGCCAACACCCAATGGCAGATGCCTGTGTGATCTGGCAAATTTCAAAGCAGCTGTCGTGTAAGGTCTTTAATGAGCAGTTACAAACATGCTTGAAACAAATGGAAAAATAGAAAGTGTCAGCAAAAATTGAGTCTTGTAAAGCAACAGAAGTTATAAAAAATGGAAATATTACAATGGAAAAATTAAATAGCCAAAATGAAAAGCTCAGTAGGTAGAGTCAATGACAGAATGGAGGGGCGAGCAGAAAGAATCAGTAAACTTCAAGGTAGAAAATAGAAATTGCCCACTCTGAACAACAGAGAGAAAACAAACTGTGTAAAATAATGAAAAGAACTTTGGGCCGCTTTGGAACAATAATATAAGATCTAATATTTGTATCCTCGGAGTCCGAGGAGAATTGAAACTAAGTGGGGCTGAAAAAGTACTGAAAGAACAAAATTCTCCAGATTTGCCCAAAGAAATAAACCTACAGAGAAGCTCAGTAGATGCAGACAGGCTCACTTCCCCCAGAAAACTATACCAAGGCACATCATAGTCAAACTTCTGAAAACAAAGAAAAATCTTGAAAGCAATGACAGAAACAATACATTACTTATATCGGTGAAACAATTCAAATGACACTGTATTTCTCATCAGAAGCCACAGGCCAGCAGGAAGCAGTACGGCATTTTTTATGTACTGAAAGAAAAGAAAGATAAATGCACAGTTCTATATCCAGTGAAAATGAAAGGAAATGAAGATGTTCTTAGATGAAGGAAAACAAAGCATTTGCCACCAGCAGGCTTGTACTAAATGAATGGCTGAAGGTTATTTGCTAAACAAAAATAAAATTATAATAGAAATATTCATGGAACATTAGAAAGGAAGAAGGAACAATGAAATAGTAAAAATATAGGTAAATAAAATACATTTTTCTTCTTAAATTTTCTAATTAGGTTTGAGAGTGTAGCAAAAATTATAACATTGTCTAGTATGTTTTAAGTGGATACAGAGAAAATGTTTAAGACAATTTTATTATAAATGAGGAAGGAAAAGGGATATTTATGTGTGTGTATTATATATATATATATAACATAGATTAATGGCTAGATATGTAACTATACTGAGAGACGATATAGTCAGTCTATTTGGACTGCTGTAACAAAAATAGCTTAGAGTGGGTGGTTTAAACAACAGACATTTCTCACAGTTCTAGAGGTTGGGAAGTTCAACACCAAGGTGCTGGCAGATTCTGCGTCTGATTAGAATTCACTGCCTAGTTCACAGAGAGCTGTCTTCTCTCTGTGTTCTCACATGGTGGGGAAAAAAAGGCCAAATACAAAGCAAAATGAAAGACTTAAGTCCTAACACATCAATAATTGCATTAAATTAATTTAAATATAACATTTAAAAGATAGAGAATGGCAGATTTAAAAATATGACCAAACTATATACTGTCTACCAAAACTAATTTCAAATAAAAAAAATACTGGTAAGTTGAAAGTAAAAGTTTGAAAAAATATACCTTACAACATTAATCAGAAGAAAGTAAGAGTTACATACTAATAATCAGATAAAGTAGGAAAATCTCTAAACACTTAGAAACTAAACAACCCACTTCTAAATAATCTGTGGGTCAAGTAGGAAATCTCAAGGGAAATTTAAAAAAATACATTGACTTGAATAAAAATGAAAATATAGCATCTCAAAATATGTATGATACAGCCAAAAAAGTGATGGGGTCAGTGGCAGTGGTGGGAGGAAAATGGAGACAACTGTACTTGAACAACAATAAAGAGAGAGAGAGACTGTGAGAGAGAGAGAGAGAGAAAGGTAAATTTATTGCACTAAACACATGTATTAGAAAAGTGGAAAAGTTTCTAATAAACCATCCAAACTCCCAACACAAGAACCTAGGAAAAGAATGGCAAATTAAACATGAAATAAATAAATGAAAGGAAATAATAAAAAGAGCAGAAATCAGTGAAATTGGAAATGAAAACAGTAGAGAAAAATCAGCGAAACAACCAGCTGATTCTTCAGAAAGATTAATGGAATTGAAGTACCTCTAATAAAACTGAAAAAGAAAAAAAAAACTTAGAGAAGACACTAGTTACCAATATTAGGAATTAAACAAGAAATCACCACAGACCTTGAAGACATCAAAAAGATAAGTGAATATTGCAGGCAGTTCTGCATACATAAATTTGACAACTTAGATGAAATGGACCACTTCCTCCAGAAGCGTGAATGAACACAATTCATTCAATAGGGAATAGATAATATAAATAGCCTTATAACTATTAAGAAAATGACTTAATTTAAAAACTCATGAAAAAGAAATCTCCAGGCCCAGATGGTTGTTTCACTAGAGAACTGTTCAAAGGATTAAATTTCTACACTCGCTTCCTAAAAATAGAAGAGGAGGAATACTTTCCAATGTTTATGAAGTGAGTGTTACCTTGTTACCAAAAAGTAGGGCAGTCCAAGAAAAAAGTAAACTGCGGAGCAGTATCATCATGAATGTATTAATAGATGAAAAAATCTGTAATAAAATATAAGCAAATGGTATTCAGTAATTTAGAAAAAATTATATACCTTGACCAGGTGGGAATTATTTAAGGGATGCAAAACTGGTTCAATATTTGAAAGTTTAATCAATGTAATTTGCCATATTAAGAGACTAAAGAAAAATATCATGTCAAAATCATCGATGCAGTAAGAGCATTTGACAAAATTCATCACTCATTCACAATAAAAATTCTCAGAAAAATAAGAATAAAGGATAATTTTCTTGATAAAGACCTCTACAAAAAAATCTAATGCTAACATTATACTTAATGGTGTAAGAAAATATTTTTCTCGCAAGATTGGAAATAAGCCAAGGATATTAGTTAGCTCTCACTGCTCTTATGCAACATCATGCTGGAATTGTAGACAGGATAATAAATCAATAAAAGGAAATGAGACACACACTTGAAAAGGAAGGAATATAATTATTTCTCCTTGCAGATTATTTTTATAGAAAATAAGAAATGTACAAAAATCTCTAGAATAAGTGAGTTCAGCAAGATTACAAGATAAAACATAAGCATACAGCTATCAATTGTATGTTTATATACTAGTGATGGATATATGGGCAACAAAATTCAAAATAAAATATATTTACTTTTAAAAACTTCTATTTAAATCTAACAAAACATACAAGATTTTGTATGTTGTGAACTACAACATGCTGATGAAAGAAATTAAAAGTCTATATAAATGGAGAGACATACCCTACTCATGGATCAAAAGACGCAGAATTGGTACAGTAAAGGTGTCATTTCTCCCCAAATGAGTATACAGATTTCTTGCACATCCTCCCAAAATCTCAGTGACATTTTTGTTGGTATAGAGAAGTTTATTCTAAAAGTTATATAGGAAGGCAAAGGAACTAAAATAAGTAAAACAATTTTGAAAATATGAGAATTAATCAGTTATCAATCTGATATAGATTTATTATATAGCCATAGAAATGAAGTATTTCTGAAAGTGGTGTTGATGGATAGACACGTATATCAATGGAACCCAGAAACCGACCCATGTATGTGTCCAGGTGATTTTTAACAAAGATGAGAAAGCAATTTAATATGGGCAAGATAGCCTTTTCAATGAAATGGTGCTGAAGCATTTGACAGCCAGAGACAAGTAAATTAACCTTAACCTCCACCTCACACCTTATACCAAAAAAAAAACCCCAAAACCAAACTCAACATAGATCACCATACATTTAAATATAAAATGTAAAGCAATAAAACTTAGGTGGAAAAACTGTAACAAAATATACAGATTTTTCCTAGATTGAGATCTGAGAATAGGCAAGGAATTCTTAGTTTTAAATCATACACATCCCTGAAAGGAGTAAATGGTAGGGGGATCAAAGGGGATATCTGCAATAGTGTCACCGATTAAAAATGAAAATAAAAGGAATAAATGATAAATTCAGATTCATCAAAATGAAAAACCTTTGCTTAAGAAAAAACCCTGGTAAGAGGATGAAGAGAAAAATTATAGACTGGGAGAAGTATTTGCAAACCCCACATCTAAAAATTGACTGGTGTCAATTTAGAATATGTAAAGAACTCTCAAAACTCAACAGTGTAAAAAATAAAAATCCAATTAGAAAATAAGCTGAAGACATGAACATAAATTTTCACTGAAGTGGATATACAGATGGCAGATAAGAACCTGAGAAAATGTTCAACATCATTAGCCATTAGGGAAATGCAGATTAAAACTACAAAGATATCATTATGTGCCTATTAGGATAGCTAAAGTGAAAAAAAAAGTAACAACACAAATTATGGGAAAGATGCAAAGAGACTAGATCACTCATATACTGCTAGTGGGTATGTAGAATTGTATGTCATTCTAGAAAACAGCCAGGCAGTTTTTTAAAAGACTAAACAGGCAACTACAGTATGGCCTGGCCAGTGCACATTTGGCCAGAGAAGTGAACATTTATTTTCATTCACATGGAAACCCGTGCGTGAATATTTAAGTAGATTCATTTCAAATATCAGGTTGGCCAAAAAGTCCATTTAGTTTTTTCTGTAAAATAAAATATGTGTTTCTATTTTCACCAATAACTTTATCGATGTGGATATTTTGAGCATGTTGGCTATCCTCCGCATGGTATAACATTGACTGTTCTCAATTTGTGTCTCAATCTGATCACTGTCAACTTCAGCTGCTCTGCCCGACCATGGAGGATCGTCCAGTGAGAAGTCTCCAGCACAAAACTCCGCAAACCACTTTTGACACGTTCAGTCAGTCACAGCCCCTTCTCCATACACTTCACAAACCTTTTATTTGTGTTTCAATTGCATTTTTACCTTTCTTGAAATAATAAAGTATAATATGCTGAAAATGTTGCATATTTGTTCCATCTTCAATGGCTACACAAAAATATACCAATTTTGATTTTTTTTGTAAATGCACGCTGATATGACAGCTGTCACAATACAGTTTAACAAATTGCTTTGAATGAAGTTAAAGACAGGTAGGTGCTACTAGAGTCATCTTATGGAAAAAAACAAATGAACTTTTTTGCCAACCCAATACCAAAAACTGGAAACACTGAGACATCCTTCAGTGGTTACTGTGGTCCATTCATGCCATTGAATGCTACTCAACAATAAAAGAAGTACTGGTGTAGAGAGGTGGGCAAAAGTAGGTTTATATTTGTAATACAAATTAATAATACAATAACTAATAAATAATAATGCAAGAATGAATTCTGTGTTTCACGTACTTACAACCATAAACCTACTTTTGCCAACCCCAAATGATTATATAATGTATGGTTCCAATTATATAACATTTCCCAAATGATAAAATTACAGATTGGCAAACAGATTAGTGGTTGCCACTATTTAAAAATGAGTTTTACAAGGAGGAATTAGAAGGGCACCAGGTATGCGTATAAGAGCAGCAGGAGGGATCCTTGAGATGATGGAAAATATTTTGCATCTTGACTGTCTAAATATCAGTTTCCTGGATGTGACATTGTGTTGTACTATAGTTTTGCAAGATGTGACCAATGGTGTAACTGGGGAAAAGGCAATGTGGGAATATCTGGGGGGGTTTTCTATAAATGCATGTGAATCTGCAGTTATCTCAAAATTATTTTTAAAAAAGTATTTTTTCTTTTCTTAATCATACACACTCTTTCCTCCTAACAATGACCATGTTTACTGTCTTACTGTGCAGGGATAGTGCAGACCATGGGTTCTAGTGCTAGATTCCCTGGGTTTGGTCCCCAGGTATCCTTGTATCAGCAGTGTCCTTGGGAAATTTCCTTCACTTCTGTGTCCTGAGTTTTCTTATCTGTAAAATGGGGAGAAATCATTTTAATATCAATAATACTCCTCATAGGGTTATTGAAAGAAATAAATTGTAACATGTGAAAGAACAGATTTTGGTAGTTGTAGTTGGACAAATAAGTAGTATTGGTGGTAATAGTTGTTACTATATCACCTTTCTTTTAACACAATTGAGATGACATGTTACATACATTTGCACATTCTGTTTTTCACTAAAATAATTATTTGCCAACATTCAACAAGATTTTATTCTAAGATAAAAAATTGTGGCAGTTTTTAAAAACATAATTACAACTTAAACTTTAGAGTTCAGGAAATTTTAGATTACTGCCTAAACTTCAAAAAATTTGTTTTTAGTTTTTTATTTTCATTTCTGGTTTGCAGCCCTGGACTTGCAGCCCTCTGCTCTCTTCGTTCGTGTGCACGGAGTGTACTGGGGACTCAGGCAGAGCTGCCCCCCGCATTGACCTGTTCGGGCTGATTCTGCCAGTCATTCTCATGACATTTCTAAGACAATTAAGGCCAACATTCTTTGAAATGTTCCCGTATACTTCAGACTTTCAAGGTCCAAATCAGTGTCTGTTCAAACATTTCATCTAGAGTTATACCTTCCAGAAGGCAGTTGGGTATAATGTTGACCCTCTTGAAGGTTTTTCTTGGCCCAGGTTTTATTTATGTTAAGTAATTTTGGGCCGCCTTCTCTAGATCCGAATCATAACTTGAGACACTGCAATTAATGATATATGTTAGCTGCTTCAAGCTACTTGTATGAATTGTGGGGGTTTCCCAATGTCATGAGAATTCTTATGTAGTAGAATGAATGAAATAGCAGCCTTCCTTGTGATTTCCAAAATTCAAGATTTAAGTCACAGCAAATTTAAAATAAATTGGAGTTTGCTCTTCAGCAGATGTGAAGACTAAAATAAGTCTAGGTAATGGTGGACAGTATAGACAAGGTGTGTTGTTTGGAACTCTTTTTTTTTTTTAAAGAAAAACAAAACTGGTTTTACAATTTTAGCTCACAATAATGGAATGATTATATCTTGCATAAGTGAAAAGCCTACCAGAGATCTTCCTTAAGCTGTGTTATAATTCCAAATTCGGGCTCTCCTCTGGTCTTGGTTTGTTGCGAAAGTATCTTTGATTAGTTGAAGAGCAAATGTTCAAGAGTGTAAAAGTCTTTTGTCATTGAGCTCTTTCCTTTTCCTTTTCAAACATATTCTTGTTTCTGTTTGTGGATTTCAGTCATAACACAAAAACAACATCATGGTTAGACCCTCGGTGCCTGAACAAGCAGCAGAAGCCCCTGGAAGAGTGTGAAGATGATGGTAAGGGGCTCAGAAGGTCTCAGTTTAAATGCATTGGCCATTTGTTCACACATTCATATTTTAGAATTGTAGCAAGGTCAGACCAGTTTTAACAGTGAGTTTTTAAAAGGTAATCCAGCCCTGGCTGTTGTGGCTCAGTGTTTTTAGTGTGGGCCTGCAAACCAAAGGGTCGCCAGTTCAATTCCCAGTCAGGGCACATGCCTGGGTTGTAGGCCAGGTTCCCAGTAGGGGGCATGGGAGAGGCAACTACACATTGATGTTTCTCTCCCTCTTTCTCCCTCCCTTCCCCTCTCTCTAAAAATAAATAAATAAATAAAATCTTTTAAAAAAGTAATCCAATTTCTAATAATGCACTGAGGTTTCCAAAAGCAGAAGGGAAATCAATAGAATTATTTAAGAGAATAATTTGTTTACACAAAAAGGCAGGTACGTAGTCTTATTTCCATTGGAAACGGAACTATTTACACAGTCAGAAACTATTTATATGAAGATACAATCTCAGCCTTCAGGAACTTGGAGAAAACTCTGTAAAGTCTAAGAATAGAGACTTACCTATTGAACACTAATCCTCTATTACAAAAGTCTTGAGGGGGGTGGAATATCAGCTTTTCTTAAACTGTCCATGTTTTATAACTCTTATTTTCCCAGTCTTGGTGTAGCACGTGTGAACAACCTTTTGGATTCTCTGGGCCACACTGGAAGAAGAGTTGTCTTGGGCCACACATTAAATACATTGTGACACATAATCACAAAAAATCTCATTATGTTTCAAGTAAATTTACAACTTTGTATTGGGCTGCATCCATAGCCATCCTGAGCTGCATGCAGCCTATAGTCCATAGATTAGACACCCCTGGTAGGGAAAGCAGATGCTGACTTGTTTGGGAACCTCTGTAATTTTGAGTATATCCTAAGTACATGAAAAGTGTATTTTTCCAAGACAGAGGCTGAGGTGTCACTCTACCCCCACTGTCCTTGTTAATCTCAAAAAAGAACCAACTGGCTATAAAAGTAACCATTTTTAAAAAGTTTATTTCAAGGCTTTGGGATTTCTAATTACTTTTCCAAAATGAAAAAAAAAGTAAGATGGAACACTGTGTTCCTTTTCAGTACACTGGAGTCTTGCCCAAATTCTAACAAAATTACTCTTGACATGGACGAATTAAGAGGGAAATGGTTTGCTTTGCTACTCAGTTTTCATTTCCTATATTCGCATTAGTATAATTATTGAATACATATTACATTGTAAGATAGACTTTATTAATTTATCCTATGAGGCAGATTGTTGTATATATCTATGAGGTTTGTTTGAAAATGTAAGCCAAGAAAGTATAATACTGTCAAAATGTTGTACTCCAAGATCCTCCCATTATACATGGACTGCAGATCACAGGAAGTGAACATAGAATTGCATCTTCATATTTACCTCATTGACTCCAAGTAGAAATACAAATCCTTTGACTGACAGGGCATGACCACGATGCTCATTTTATTTGGGTTGCCTGGTCTGTCCCTGAAGAAGGAATGAAATAGGTATGGTCAACTGCACTATTTTGCTTATTTAAGGGATAGTGGACTATCCTGAATATTCAAATATTCTGTTTGATATACAATATATAGGTGACCAGTTTTCAAGGATCAGAACATAAAATACATTTAGCCATAAAACTTCATGGAACAAAATTTAAACTTTACTTGAAGCCTGGTGGTTTGGAAGGCATGTATAGGCATTCTTATTACTGTAGGGTCTTTCATGTCAAGGTCCGTTGTAGTTGTATGGGAATGTATGAAAATACCTGTATTTTCATAATTAGTATAATTTTATAAGTTGTAGAAAACTCCAGTAGTTTTTATTGAGAAAAAGTGTTAATGCAGTGAAAGCATTGAGTAGAATTACTCAGTGGTTTTGTTACCAAATCTAGTAAGTTTTAATTCTTAGGTTTTCTACTGTTGCTGTAAATGTTATTTCCTTTGAAATAAGTATGTATTCATACCAAGTGTACTTAGTTTGGTAATTATCCCTTCAACGCTATGATCCCTATTTTCTGTTTCTAGTAGAAATTATATGTATGTCCATGTGCCTGTATACAAAACAGTATAAGTATATAATCAGATTATACCACCATGGCAAGTATAGGCTCCCATACCTGCATTTTCTGTTGCTGATTAACACAAAGCTGCCTTGTGTTATTGTTTATATCATGACACAAAGAAGAGTAATGCTCTGGTCATAGTATTGCTCCTGTATCTCTTTCTACTCTCTGTGTATATCATGCTGCATGCCAGTTAGATGTGCAGGTCTCGCTCCTCAAAATACTCTTAAATCCCACACCTGTATATTGCCTGTCTTCTGCATGTCATGTGTTCTGGAAACTTCAGCTGTGTGAATGAACACAATAAACAAAAAGCCCTGCTCTCACAGGACTTAAATTCTAGTCATTTTTCACTCTACATCTTGTTAAATTTTGCCTATCCTTCAAATTATATAGGGACTCTTCCTCTGTATGGGAAGTTCAGGGACTCTTCCCATGACCTTGCCCCCAGATATGACTAGGTCGCTCTTTTATATGTCTTATTCTAGAGAACTTATCACAGTTTAAACTTAATTTTTATTTGTGTGAGCTCTGGACTTGTCTCCTCCTCCAGAAGGATAGCGATATGACTGTGCTCATTTCGATATCTGTCACCTGGCATAGTGACTCGCACATGGTTGATCTCACTAAATAATTATTGACAAAATGAATGAATGCCCCCAAAGACATTATTAAATAGTATCTAAATGAGCATTTTCATGAAAGATTTTATGTAAATCATATTCCCTCTTTGTTGAGATATAATGCCAGTGGCAGAACTTAACTGTTTACAATTGTATAGTCTTTAACAAGTGTATAAAGTTTTTAGAGCCATGTTGGTTATAAGTCAATAATTGATTGATTTGTTTCATCAATTTGAGAAATGTTTTGTCCCTATCATGTACCAAAACTACATGGGCATGAGCCAATTGCTTTACTGAAAACAGGCTTGCTCCCTGGTTTTGTGGAGCTTACCGTGGAGGGGACAGCTGCCACTCCGTAGCTGCAGAGACTTGGTGTATGAAATGATTTGTGTGTGCAGGCCTGTGTTCTCCCCACAGGCAATAAAATGTTTTACTGACAACAAGAGGGGGTCTAGAATGGAAAGGATCTTGACTTGTTTTACTCACTGAAATTACTGAGAACATTTTCATTCTAATATTTCTGAGCTGTTTGACTTAGAAATATATAGAGTAAACTGCCTCCTTCCGGGTACCCTTTAAGCTTTGCTTCCCTAATGTACATCATTGGACATAATTCATCTTTCTAACCCCGTTTAAAAGATCTTGAAGTGTAGCTTATTTTACAATCCGCATTCTCAATTTGACCTCACCAGTCATTGTTCAGGCAGCAGTATCACTTAGATAAGTAATGCTTTCACTGTGAGTGTAATTACCTTGATGATCAGAGGATTATTAAAGTATTAAAAGTACTGATATTGAAAGGTCTAACAGCTTTGTTTGCTTGAAATAAGGCCTATAATAAGTGGCTTTTTGCTTAAGAACAATGCTTAAGAACATTGAAACTGCAAAGGTACTTATCATCTTTTAGCACCAATCAAACCCTATTTTGATATGCAAGGAAATGAGCCATATAATTATGTTGCCAATACCACCCAGCTCCTACCATTTTATGATTTACACTGAGGTCTTGAGTTTGTTAGCCAAGCCAATGAAATAAGCCACAATACAGGTAAGGACAAAATCAAGTGATGTGTTTGCTGCTGTTTTTCTGAGAGGAGTTTCTTTCTTGGTGCTGGTGTCTGAATTTTTCTTTCTCTCTTTTCTGTCTCATTCCTGCTATTCCTTTGGAGAAGAAGGGGTCCACACCGAGGAGCTGGACAGTGAACTAGGTAAACCCTCCAGCCTACTGCTGCTGCATGACTTGTCCTGAATGGTTTTGTCTCCAGTGAACTGCTTAACCTCTCAGTTTCTTTAGTTTACACTTCTCCAATTGTGATTTTTCATTCCAGTTTATCCACGAATGGTCAATCTTACAACAGGTGCCTAACTGCAGACATCATACAGAGTTGTAGTAAATTACCTCTGCAAGGAAAAAGTCTGAGTGACTTGAGAATACAATGAGAGTTAGCAAATGGTTACTAGGTATTCTTGTAAGTTGAGGATTAAGAAAAAACTGAGGGGATAGATCCTTGCCTTGTCCCTTGAACTCTCTCATATAACTTATCTTGGCCTCATTTTGTTATTTGTTTGATGTGGGTAGTTATCTACATAGGTAATACAGAAAAAGCAAAGCAAAGCAAAACCAGCAGAAACCTATCAGACTAATCCAAGGAGTGACAGTAATACAGTAAGTTCAATGATTGTTAACTGAATAAATAGTTAATATTTTCAGTATTATATTGTTATTAAGTTATCGACCACATATTTGCAACTGTAGTGAATGGCTTGAAAACCAGATGCTGTGTTTGTCTGTGTATACCATTTTCCATAGAATGTATGTATCTATGTAAATCAAATCTTTACTACCCTGGCTATTGTAATTTGGAAGTAATTTACATTAGCAGAAAATGCCAAACTGGTTTTTATCTTTGCTGTTGGAATATATTGAATGATGTTCCCTAAGTTAGCCATTTAGAGTTCAGCTTTAACAATGTTAATACCAGTTTGAATTCCGTCTGATTCCTCCCCAGAAAGATAGATGAGAAAGCTCAGATTCTGGCTAAACTGTACAAGAAAGCCTTGGCTGGTTAAAAATTGACCATAGTATATTTTTAAAATAGAAAATTATTTGACCTCACCATGAATGGAATTATAATGAGATCATTGGATCAGCCTAGCATTTTCAAGATTGCCTTAACTGAAAATAATATTTAATAGAGATTATTATTTTTATTCCATTTTGTTATATAGATGAAGATAATTATGGTTGACTGGAGTTATGATATACTAGAATTTAGCTCTGCTTTTCTTCATGTTTGGAACATATCCTATGGTAATTGGTGGATATGCCAGTGATGGTTGATAACCATTGATAGATCTATTTTTAAACATGATTAATAAGTTGTCCTTGTGGTCACTATAGTAGGAATGATTTGAGATTCATCCTATGTACTAGAACAATTTGAAACTAATTTTATTTTTTAAAAATTTTCAGTCCAGTGATATTAGATAGAGTAATTGAAAAAGAAAGAACTAGGTTTTCCGGACATAAAATGAGTGTGTTAATTACTTGTTGAACCAATTGGGACCACTCCTGCTGCCACCTAACATGTGTGAGTGGCGCTGCTGTCTGTGCGCGACTGGCACAGACAACGTGGCCCAGTACCCAGCACACTTTAATTTGCTTCTGTGCAAGTTTGAATGTTGAAACAGGTGTCTTTCCTCTTTAGGAAAGTGGTGTCTGTTTTCTTTTTTCCCAAGTAACTGTAATATTGTTGGAATTTTCCTATGATCTTACGGACTCTAACAAATAAGTTTTACTGGCTGCAGAGTATCCGTCATGGCCGCAGTTCTGGGTGGTGGTTTGGAAACAAGACGGTCTTTTTAAAGTTGCCCGGCCTCAAATCTTCTTCCCTCACTGGCTTCATGACCCTGGGCAATTTATTCACCTTCTCTTAGCTTCCTGTTCCTTATCTGTAGAGAAGCTGAAAGAGGAGCTCCCTTGGTGCTTGTTGAGGAGACTTGAGAGATGTGTTTTGATATTTGTCCCTTTGATCTGCTCATATTGTTTTTACTAGTTTTATTATTTATTTTAATTGTATTTTCCCATTACCATTTAGCCCTTTTATACCCCTCAATTTTATTATTTATTACCAAATTCCCTCTTGTTGGACTTTTCAATACTGCCTTATGATACTTTTTGCCTTTAATGTGGGACAGGAGAAGCACTTACATACTGTAGTAATATCCCAAATGTGTCCTTGTAGGTAAAGTAGAAATAGGATTTGCTACTCTGATTTTTGCCTGCACATGTCCACCATAAAGAGTGGTGTACACATGCACACAAATTTCTTTTGCATTCACTCCAGAATCTGTTGATAAGCTCATTGCCCATTTTTGTAATATGAGAATCCTAATCTTAAACAAGGCAACTATCAGGTTTTTAGGGAAAAATGTAATTCCAGGTGTGACAAGGAAACCCTCTCTATACAAACAGTCTGCCTCTGAGAGGCAGGGTTTTTTCATGGGTGTTTGATCTTTGTTAACTCTGTTGTTCGATCAGGGTCAGTAGATCTTGGTTTACAGAATTTATGACATCCTCTGTGATAACATCTCCCTAGAAGTGAAAGGCACATGCAAACCTTCGCATATATTCTTATGCTGAAACCAACTAGGAGAGGTTGAGAGGAGGAAATGAATTACCTTCCCAACCAAAACTAAGTCACAGTTTTGAAGTTTATCTCTGAGTATGAACATGACTTTCAATCTGTATGCTGACAAATCCCTTTTAAAAAGAACTTAGAACATTTGACTGGTCCATATTTGCTTTTGTGGCAATGATTAGCACAATGCGAGGTTTACTGAGGCAGGAACAGCAAGTGGACCGTACAGATCTGTCCAGTTCCTCGTCTCCTTTCCCAGACCAGTTGTCCAAGCCTATGTGCCAGCAAGGTGCTGTGCAAAATGTTTTACAAACATCCGCATGTCATCGGCAGTTGACCTTTGTGGTAAATCAAAGAAGAAGGCCTGCTTCCAAGATGTTAAGTAGCCCAACTCCAGATTTGTGAGGTGGTGGAGCTAAGGTTCATTTCAGACCTGGGCAACCCCATGGGCCTGGCTGCCCGGTGTCTGTGACAGGCTGTGCAGTCTGGCCCGATGTCCAGCAGTTGTTAAACAGGATGGGGAGTGCAGTGTGGCTCTTCGGGCATCTTCAGAGTATTTAGTAAGAAAAATCATGTCATCTTTTTCTAAGCTTTAATATTTTCTATTTTCAGTTTTTTAGAACCAAATGGCAGATTAAAGGACAAATATTTCTATTTTAAGCAGTAGGGGACTAATTCCTATAATTAAATTAATTGATATTTTGGAAGTGAGAAATCAAAATCTACCTTTTAAATTTTACATGAAGTTTAATTGAAAAACTGAAAAATTTTTGGCATTTGCTAATCTGTCCCAGAAGATGTATTTAAATTTACAAGAATCCAGAAACCCTCATTGACCAGCCTCATTCTCTTTGTTAACTGGGTGACAGGACAAAGTCAGAAGTGGCACCTTTCCTTGTGCCCTCTTGGACCTTCATCAGGTGCTCTGCAGGTGGTGTTTGAGCTGCCTGCTCAGATGGCACACTTGTGATTGATTATCTTCGTGTCCTGGTGCCTAGCATACTCTCAGGCAGACAGTGGGGATTCAACAAATGTTTAACAACTAATAATGGAATGAACTGAATTTTTACTATTTTTCCTACTTTATCTAGAGATAATAGAGCCAAATATTTAAGGTTGCAGATTTTGAGAAGAGATTTGACTCATTAAGCAGAATGTGGACCCTCACACTCACCCCTCCTTCTGCCTCATGCCACAACAAGCATATGACTGTGCACCAACTCACATTTTTTTAATATTCAGTTCCTAACTTTTGGAAATATTTTCCTGGTTCATTTTAATTTAAATGGTAATTTCCAGCTTTTTAAGGGGAAACCATTTTCCCAGCACTTGATCTACATTAGTCCACAAGACTGCATATAAAAATGCAAAGTTTTATCAACATATGCAAATTGGACTTTTCTTTGCATTTTTAGTAGCTTACATCTCCCAGAATTCAAAGACTTCTTTAAAATCTGCTGGGTTTTTTTTTTTTTTTTAATTTAGAAGAAAGGGGGAAAACCCTATTTCTTTTTTGTTTGCAAATATATAACATGGAACCAAAAAATGTGAAATTAATGTGTCTTGATGTACAGCCAAATTTGAGCAAAACAAATTTTAAGCAATTAGCCTGTGTGTTTGGGTGACGTGCAGGACCCCATTTCAGTATGAAATTGTTTGTGACATATGTAAGCCCTGGTGAAACAGTCACTGTTTGAAAATAGTGATCAAATGATTCCTTGAATTAAAAAAAAAAAATCTAGTATTTCAAAATAAGTGATATTTCAAGAGTTTGTAATATTCTGTTCAAGCCGGTCTTAATGGCTACTTCCAGGAACAATGGTTGACTTTGGAGCACTGTTTTATACAAGCTTGCCTTAACTATGTATCTATGTATGTATCTGGGTGGCTTTCAAATTAAGTTGAGTAATTGTTCTCTGCCTGAAAGAATTGCTTGATGACACAAAACAACAGCCTGATTGCTTCTTTCACCAAGTTAGATTACCTACTGCAGAGGGCCTTTTCACAATAGATTCTTGTGACAGAACTCACTGTTACCTCGTTAATCAAGTTCCAACCTTTGATATGAAACCTTACAAAGTGAAGTCTAGTAGAGCACAGTTGAGTTTACAGAAAGGCATGTGTATGTGCCAATACCATTTACCACCATATTTAAAGGAAATAAAATCTAGTGAGTTCTTGGAGAGCAGGACCTGCGTTTCTGCTTTTGTAGGCAAACTGCTGGTAAAGATAGGCATGCCTGAGTATAGCAGTCTGAGTGATGGGTGCGTGCAATTCAAAAACCCAATGCAATGTGGACATTTTTACTTACTCAGTAGCATTGTAATTAGGATTAAGGAGAAGATCAGATGTAAATTTTATTTTATTGCAGGAAGAGAAAAACAGCACTATTCTATTGAACACGAAAAGAAACTAATTTTTATCCAATTTTGCTTTTGTGTTAATGTGGTCTAAAAAATCAGAAAACTATAAATATTTAAAATAGCAAGTAGGCATTCAAGGCAAATTTTAACTCTATTTTTATTAAAATCTAATTTAATAATTGACTTAGAATGAAGGCACCTGGGACTACATATTATTAAGTTTCATTTGCTCAAGCAAAATATATGTAAATAATTGTTCTTCATGTAGAAAAATACATTAATAAAATAAAAACAATGGTTGTTTTGCTTTTAGGATACACAGTTTTTATTGTATTTAAAATACTTTTATGAGTTTCTTCTTTTGCCTAACATGTTGAAAATCTCTAGGCTCTTTAAGAATATGCTCTTCTAACTCTGAATATTCTTTTATTTTTCAGAACTGCCTGCTGGTTGGGAAAAGATTGAAGACCCTGTCTATGGTATCTACTATGTAGAGTGAGTGTCCCTTGATCCACACTTTAGTTTGTGCCCTCTGTTATTATGTACATTTATGCTGTTCAGAATTTGCCATCATTATAAAATATAAAGTAAATAATGATAATATAATTTTATAATGAAAATATGTCTGAATGAATGAGAAACTATTCAACAAATCCGAAAGTAGCAAATTATTTTACACAATTCGTGAGGGCTATAGCTGTGTCTTTTGTTTACCACTGCATTACTGAGGCCCAACATAGTCCCGGTATATGGCAGGTGCTTAGTAAGTGTTAGTTGAATGGATGAATGAATGAGAAAAGCAAAAATTTAATAGAACAAATGACTAGGGACTATTTCAGGAGGAGGACCTGATTGCCTACGTTTTACCCTGCCCAAATCTGAGCTTCTCAGAATTACTCATTCATTCATTCAGACTTTATTGAGTCAGACAAATCTTAATAATGTATGAAATATTGCCAAGATAAAAAAGGAAATTGAGAACTAGCCTAACCTGCAGGATCTTGTATTATGCCCCTTTGTCTCTCCCGTGCCTGAGGACCATATGCATGGCTCCTGTGCCATTTTTAAGAGTCTCAAGCCCGCATCATGACCTCTGTACTGTGCACCTTATTCTAGCACTAGCCACAGACGTTGTCTTTTCCTTCAACCTATCGTTTAGTAGGATGACACCAATGAAAATAAAAGAAATGAAAACCCAAGTGATTAAACATTGAATAAATATGCTTTATATCATTTTCTCTGAGGAAGATGAGAAATAACTAATAAAAAGTCCTTTGAAAGAAACAAATGCCATATAAATGTCCCGTCATCATAATTCTACCTGCCACAATGAAATAACTGACAAACTTTCTGTCCCACATGCTGCTGGCAATGAAAAGTCATTTGTATAATATCCTGAAGATAAGAACATATGATGTAAAAATGTCGGGTCATAAAATGCTCAGCATCTTATTGTAAAAAATTATGAGTTCAATATAGCAAGTGCCCTTGGCCTTTACTCACATTGCCCCCTATTTTCCTAACAGGGAGGATTGTGATTTGGGGCATCAGAAAGGCGAGCTCAGTCATTTCTCTGACCTTCGTAAAATAAAATCCCTTTGTGTGCTCAGCGGAGGTTCTTGCCTATTTGGGGCTCATGTTGAGTGTTCCCTCAGCTAACTGTATTAACAGAAAAGGAGCAGGTAACACAGTTTGATGAAGAGATTTGGTTTAAGCGGCAGGTTGTTTTCCAGCTCTACACTTTGCCTCCCTATACCTTTTCAGATTTAATGCCTTGTTAGTGTTAGAGTATATCTTAGCATGAAATTGCCTATAAGAATTAGGAAAGAAACAAGCAGGCCTACAATAGGATTTAAGGGTAGTCTATCCACCTTATTCGATTCTAAATAATCATAATTGATTTGTTCCCAAATTTCTAGTGAAGTATAATTTTGATAAAGAAAAAAATCTGAATATGTTATGCTTGTGTGTATTTATATAATGTGTGTATGTACATACACTAAATCTGGCCATGTCAAAAAACATCTATGTATTCATATTGTGTGTGTGTGTGTGTGTGTGTGTGTGTGTGTGTTTTGCCACGGCCCTATTAGTTTTAGGACCATCTGAAGTATGTGGGTCTTTGTCATTTTGCACATATCATAGTTAGGTTGGTTACATTTGGAGTCTTTTTGCCTAAGGCTTATACTTTGAATCCTGACCCCATGTCTATTGATCAGAATAGTTGACAGATGTTGTAGAGTACTTCTTTGAACTTTATTGTTTGCATGAGTACATATGCATCCATGAATTCTGTCATAGAAAGTCAGACAGCAGTTCTGGCACTGTATGTTACCACATCCTCACATCTCTGTTTTAATCTCATTTTTGAATAATTCTATAATGTATTTCTTGTTGAATTAAAGCAGCTTACCCAATCAGGTGATTCCTTGGACATTTGGGAGTTCTGGGATTTGAAAGCAGGCAGACCTGAGCTTGCCTGCCTCTTTACTATTTACTAACTATGTTATGTTAGGTGAGTTATTACTTAACTGCTCCGAAATGTACTTATTTTAATCCATAAAACATAAATAATAATAATGGGACCTAACTCTTGGAATTTATTAAAGAGTTTAAAATAAAATGTGCATAAATCTTACAACACAATGTTTGGTACATGTAAGCAGTCAGTACTGGAAATCATTGTTCTTTCCTCTACCTAACTGCACATTTGATACAAGATGGTCATCATCTCAGACCACCTGCTTTGCTCAGGCACTAGTCATGGGAGTTGGCCTGATTGGCATTTTGCTGGCAGGATGAAATGTTTTCTAACTAGGTATTATCTGCCTTCTGCTCAGCCACATCAACAGGAAGACACAATATGAGAACCCAGTTCTAGAAGCCAAACGGAAGAAGCAGCTTGGGCAGCAGCCCCAGCAGCAGCCCCAGCAGCAGCCCCAGCAGCAGCAGCAGCAGCAGCAGCAGCAGCAGCAGCCGCCTCCGTCAGAAGGTTGGCTCTCTCCTGATCTGTGGGCGAAGGAGTGCAGGGTGAAGCCTTGGCGCTGACACCCCCGTGTGGTCAGAGCTGGCCTGCATGGTCAAATCCTCCTGCTGCCCTGAGGACTGGATATCCTGCCAGGAAGCATACAGAGCTGCCAGAGTCCCTGCCCTAGAACCCAGATAGCTCAAATGGGGGACCCTGTTCACAGGCACCAAAATCTCCACTTTAATTTAGAAAGGACCTTTAATTTAGAAAGGACGTTTAATTTAGATTGGAGAACTTTCTGATGGTGAAAGAATTCTTTTTCCTCAGCAGCCTTTGCACAGCAACTGGTGTTTAAGTCTAAACCACTTTTAGCACCTTAGGGGAAGTTACTAGGTATAAAACTGACTTTTGCTTTTAGTGAGATTACATGCAAGTATCACAAAAAGTTGCTGATTTGGCAGCTTTTTAAAAATTACAAGTTAATTCATGCTCTCTGTAAAAATATGAACAATTCAGGAGTGTAGAATACTAAATTTTCCCCTACTTGCTCCCAACCCATTTTCAGAGATAAAGGCTTCACAGAAATTTTCTAGGGATATACAAATAAGCATTTTTTAAATTTTTATTTCAATTGTTGATCTTGTACAGTTTTCTGTCAAATAAGCATTTTTTAACAAAAAATAAGATCATATTTTATATGTGTATCCAGTAGATTGGCCAAAAAGTTTGTCAAGGTTTTTTGTTTTTCTGTAAGATGGTTCTAGTGCATTTAGTTGTCTTTAACTTCATTCAAAACAATTTTGTTAGATTGTATTGACAGCAGTCATATAAGTGTGCATTTACAAAAAAACTTAATCAAAATTGGTGAATTTTTGTGTAGTCATTTTCATACTGAAGGAGGAAGGTACACAACATTTTCAGCATATTATGTTTTATTTCAAGGAGGGTAAAAATGCATCTGAAACACAAAAATAGATTTGAACAGTATATGAAGAAGGTGCTGTGACTGATGGAATGTGTCAAAACTGACTTGCGTAGTTTCATGCTGGAGATTTCTCACTGGATGATGCTCCACAGTTGGGTAGACAAGTTGAAGTTGATAGTGATCAAATTAAGACATTAATTGAGAATAGTCAATGTTATACCATATGGGAGATAGCCAACATGCTCAAAATATCCAAATCAATAAAGTTTTTGGTAAAAATGAAAAATGTGTCTTTTATTATATGGAAAAACCTAAATGAACTTTTTGGCCAACCTAATATTTAAGTTTTGTGACCTTTTTTTTCACTTAAATGTATTCCTTGCACATATTTCAAAGTTGGTTAATGTAGATTTACCTCACAATTTTTAATGGCTGCATTATAGTCTATTTTAAAAATGTCACCACTTCATTTAGCCATCTGTTTATCAATAGATGCTTAGGCTTTTCCCAGTTTTTATTTCACTCTTTCAAAACAATAGGCTTAATACACCCTCAGTATAACACATGAATGTCAGATATAACACTTTTCTCTTTATAATATTGCATATAATAAAAATAGATCATAGAGTGGAAATAGGCATACTTTTTCTGCAAATGGGCGTGCAGTCACTTTTGTGGCCTCTGTTCATACAGTCTCTTTGCGACTCCATGTGCTGTCTGGAGCTGGGTGGGAACAGCTCTGCAGACAGTATGTGCACGAGTGGGCCTGCCTGTTTTCCAATGCTCCCTTGTATATGGACACTGAAATTTAGACTTCATTTAATGTTCATGTGTTATGAAATATTCTTCTTTCTATTTTCAACCATAAAAGCCATTTTTGACTCACAAGTTGTATAAAATCAGACATTAGGCCCAATTTGGCCCTTTGGCTATAATTTGCTGACCACTGCTATAGATCATTTTTTAAAGAGAGAAAAAGAGAGAGAATGCTCACTTATTGAAAAGTTCCTTCTACCTCAATTTCTGTTCTATTTTTAAAAAACGTTTTTTAATATTTTGGAGTTTGGGGAATGGGATTGTTCAGTTGAATGTGTGAGCTGAGCTGGAAAGGAACTTTAGGGTAAATGTCAAGGGTCACTCATTGAGTTATTTCTTGGTCTCCAAGGGGAATGGGACTATAGTGAGGGACCAGTTTGGAGTTCAGAGATGAGAGGAGAAAGCACCTTAGCAAATTCACTGTCACTGCCTCGGCTGGCTTAGCAGCCAAGCCCATGTCTCAACTGCGTTACGGAAGTGTCTTCCTTACTGGGCTGACTTTAGTTGACTGGATCTTTTCAGATGTTTTTGACTTGGTTTCACTTTGGAATCTCCAGCCAGAGAGAACTAGAGATTTATTGATTATATCACAATATTTCTGTCCACAAGGTCTTAGAAAAAAAGGGACAGAGAGAGAATCTTGAAATTCTTAACATAGAGTAGAATCAAATACCCTTTTTTAAAAAAAAGTTAATTGGCCCCTGGTTTTATTGGTTTGGGCAGTTTTATAATGAAGAAAAAGGTGAATCGTAAGTGAGCTGTTTATTCCCTGTCTTGCAGAATGGACAGAAGACCATTCATCGCTCGTGCCTCCTGTTATTCCCAACCACCCCCCAAGCAATCCGGAGCCTGTCAGAGAAGCTCCACTTCAGGGTAAAGGGTTTTTATAATCACATCATTGTTTCAGCTCAAAAACCTGATTTTTAAAGGAACTTTAAGGAGTGCAATCTTATAACTCCCAACTCATTCTTTTGATAGTAAAAACCATAACGATTGAAATTCTAAATATATCATTAATCAGAATTGTCAAAAAAGATTAGAAACTTTTCTCTATGAATTTCTCCAGCTATTTGTAATGCTATAAAATTAATGACTACTTGTCATTAAGGATCAGTTAAGCCAGGGTTTCTCAACCTCAGCACAGTTGACATTTGGGGCTGTCCTATAGGATGGTTAACAGCATATGGGGTCTCACCCACTAGGCACCGGGACCTCCCTCTCCCTGTTGTAACAATGAGAAGTGTCTCAATGGTGTCATCCAGAGTGGTGAACCATTGATTTAGAGACCACAAGTACTTAACAACTTTGTTAAATAAGGTAAACTGAAGACCAAGCATTCGATATTTCAAGATTCTAGTCAACATATTTGCTTTTAACCAAAATTTTTCTGTACATTTAATATGATTTGATGTTGTTTTACATTCTCATCTCTGATTCTTGCTGCAGTTTTGGCATTTATACCCATTTTACAACATTTTATGGGAACTGACTTTTCCGTATTAACAAAAAGTTTGATCCCCTGGAGAGGTTCATTTTTGAAAATTGAAAGCTCCCAAATCTTTCTACTTTCAGGCCTCATTACTCTTCAATGATAGAAAAGGTTCTCAGGTTTGTTTAATTTTTTCTTTTAAATTAGAAACATAGAACAAACATTATATTTGATAGACTTGAGGAATGTTTGTGGTACAAAACTGTTATAAAGACTATAAAATGTGTTCTCCATTTTTAAAGAGATATAAATAAGTAGAATACTTATTTTCCCTAATTTTGATTCCTCCATTATAATTTTCATAAGAAAGAAATTGTTTCCCTGCTACCTGATATTGTCATGAGATTGGTATAGATACCAACTTATGTAAAATAATTTCTGCTGGTTTGGATGTACTTTTTTATGATGATAATGGTTTTAATAAATATATAACATAGTAGATAATAACATATTAATTAATATCAACATGATTGTGGCCTTCTTCATATTTTTTAAATATAGAACTTCTTCAGCAGCCTCACATTGTCTTATTTCCCCCTCTCCTGGTAAGTTAGCTACACTACCTCTTCAGTTCCTTAAACCAGCAGAACTTACACCATGTCAGAGCCTTTGTGTATGCTGCTCCCTCTGCAGCTGTCTTTTCCTGCTGGTGTTTGCTAACTTCTACCCATCTTAGGTTATTGCTAGGTTCTCCTGTTATACTCAGTCTTCTCATCTTATTCTCATTTGTAGAATTTAACAGTTTATAATTGTTTATTTGTGTTTAGCTATTTGACAATAGTTTTCTCTTTAGACTTTAAATTCCACAGAGGTATTCCACTGTAGGGTATTCCAAACTAGACAGAGTTCCTTCAATATCAATTCATTGTGGCGTGAAAGAATGTAGGTGTATATACATACAAACATACATACATACTAAGCAGTCCAGCTTCCTTAAGAATTGTCTTAGAGGTTAAATAGATTAAAGCTTTACAGGTTCAAATCTGGGAGCCAAAAATTTAGTCCACCGATAAGGTAAGGGTCCAAAGTTACTTATCTGTGTTAGGAGCTTCATCTCAGATTCCTTCTTTTTTTCTCGACCTTTTTTTCTTTCTTTTCTTCTTTCACTCTCTTTGTTCCCACTTGGGTTTGGGATTTGGGAGAGACTCACTGCACTCTCCCTAGGGACCATACAGATTCTTCCGGCCCTTCTGCTGTGCATCTCCATGCTGAGCCTGGTCTTTCAAGGATTGACTGTGCCATGGAAGCTGTACTAGACAGCGGTGGTCCAGGACCTTTACACAGTAGTGCCAAGAATGGTACCAACCTGACAGGGAAGCAGGTACCTAAGGGTTGTTCAAAAGCAGATTTGAGGACCAAGATGCAGAGGATTCTGATTCAGTGAGTCTGGGGCAGGCCCTAAAAATGAGTACATTTAATAAAGAGCTACACAGTGAGATTCTCTCCCATAACCAGATATTACAACTGGGAGGTAACCAGGACCTCCTGGAAAATGACATGTACCACAGGACTACAGCAGAGAGAGCTCCGAATTCACTGCTTGTGGTTAGAAAGACAATGCTTTTCCCAAGCTTCATTAACTGATGACTCTCCCATACATAAAACACAACAAAATGTGCATAGGTGTGAAACCCTCTGATCTTCCCTCCCTCATTAAGCCTTGAAAAGGAGGTCAGTGGTCAACTGCAAACTTCTGCTCATGACTATAGTAAGTTTAAAACATACTAAATTCAAAATATGCTAATACCTTTTAAAAATTCATTCAGATAAACTGCCAGGTACATTTTCACCTTTTCTACCTTCACCTATAATAAGGGTGGAAAGCTTCAACATGCACCTACCTCCTCCAGCCTTCTCAAAGACACGTTAAATCTCATTTCTTTGTGCTGTTGTTCATTCATTCATTCAGCACATGTTTTTGGAACATGTAAAATGAAAGGGACAGTATTCTGCACACTGGACATACAAACAGAGACCCACAAAGAGTTTATATCTAGTGGTCCTGTGCATGTGCACATGTGCTGCCCCAACACATGGGGTGGGGACAGTGAGCCAAAGTGCCAAACCAGTAAGTGAGACATGAGACCGTGTTGGGTGGTGATAAATGCTAAGGACAACAATGAAGCAGAAAAGGGGATTGGTAATGTTGGAGGAGGCATTGTGATTTTTCATACGGCAGTTGGGAAGGCATCACTGAGAAGGTGATGGCTACTGGTGTCTTGGTAGTGTTCCCTGTAAGCCCTCATATAGCCTATTTTCACACACACCCCAAAGTAATTTTTGAGGCTCATCTCTCTTGTTCTCAGTGGATGATTGTCATGGCAGCCATCACCCCACAAGCCCTGGTTGCAGTTTACATGGCTTCCTGGTGCCTTAGCAGACAACCTTACACAGGGAACCTGCTGTGTTTTTGCTTCCTTTAGCCATGGTGATGGGGCCTGTCAAGCTTCCACCAGCCTTTGGACTTCCCCAGACAGGAGGAGCCTGAGAAGCAGACCTGTGACTCCAATTCAAGAGGCAATTTAAAGAGCCTCTGTACAAGCCAGAAGCTTTTGAAATATGCAAAGCTTTTGAGAAACGATATGTGTTCCCAGAGACATTTTTTAAAAGGCCTTTTAGTTAAAGCTAACCAAAAACAACTTTCCTGGGTGCCAGGTTCTGGAGCAAGGGTTTTGGAGACTTTTTCTCCTATTTTTTTTTAAATAACATCTTTGATAGGAAAGACACAGGGCACATAGGGAAACTGTGGAAGGACGAGACTGGAAGTATAATTAGGGGAATTGAATGAGTCTGAGCTTTTAGGATAACCAGAGAAATTCCAGTAAGTTTCTAAATTACAGTGAAATGCCCAACTAACAAAACACAAAATTGTTCGTTTCTGTACAACATGTTTTTTATGAATGTTATCAAGAAAATTCAATAAAACCTTAGGCAGCATGTTTGGAAGTTATTTAGCTGTATGTCTATCAATTTAAATAAAACAACTGAAATTGGAGTTATATGACTCTTGTTAGTAAGTATTTCACTTAGTTTAGGTTTTTATTTAGTTTTATTTTTCTCAATATTCCAAACCACTTTTCTAAACTTCTTTTATTTTTTATTTATTTGTTTTTTGATGTGTGGGTTTGAACTTGGGGCCTCATACATGGCAAAGCGTGTGCTATACCACTGAGCTACCTCTGGACCCCTAAATTTTTTTCAAACAATAAATTTTAGCAGTGTACATGTCTAGACTACTTAACAGATTGTTAAAAGTTGCAAATTAACGGGAAAAATCAGTTGAATTTAGAATTTAAATTAAAGTAAAATTATAACTCTTTTTATTTTGAAAGTAGTGATCATACATTTTTAGCAAATTATTCTTTGTGACCATAATAGGTTTCTTAGTATTATCTATGTTTTTTCAGAGTTTTCTGTTTAATCAAAAGCTAAACATTTTGCTGATTTGGTTTTACAAATGGGAGCTAACCTCAAAGCAAAATACATTAGGAACTGTATTGCAAAGTATAAATGATAACAACACCAAAGACACAAAGCAAAGGCCCACTCTTTCTGTGAAGGGCCCTGTGGCAGCTCCACTGTTGTCAAACCACATGAACTGAAACCATGGGTGGGTGTCAGATGATGGACATCAGTTTGATTCTTCTCTTATATTTCCTTTTGGATCTCCATGCTGACAGGCTATTGGCTATTGGTGCCCCTCCTTAAACAAAGGGACTAAGATCACCCCAATTATGGAAATCAAGAAAGGACTCTCTTAGACACTTATGTACCTAAATGCCCCAGCACAAGAGCTTGGAGAATTAACTGTAAGTTGTATCATCTCATATACAGTTCACTGTTTCACTTCTCATGACTTTCTTTATACTTTTCTTGTTTTAATCTAGGCAAACCCTTTTTTACGCGAAATCCTTCAGAGTTGAAAGGCAAGTTCATTCACACAAAGCTGCGGAAGAGCAGCCGTGGCTTTGGTTTCACGGTTGTTGGAGGGGATGAACCTGATGAGTTTCTGCAGATCAAGAGCTTGGTCTTAGATGGTCCTGCTGCATTGGATGGCAAGATGGAAACAGGTAGAGAGACCATATAGCCGAATAGCATTCCTTGTGTGGTGAGACTTCTACCCAGCACTCAAACAGGACCAAACAGCAGCATGATTTCATGAGTTTATAAATCTCCTGTGAAAACTTTACATGAGCAAAGTTCCTACATTACGTAAATGCATTCCCTGGTATAGAGGAAAACCTTAGAAGCCATTTCAACTTTGGGGAGCTCTTCAGGTGCTATTGAGTAGAGTAAAGCAGTAATTTCCTAAAATTGCAGGTCTGTTTGAGTAAACGAATTCTGAACTTGGATTTCTGTAGTGAGAATTTATTTTAGAAGAAAGCTCCAATGTTCTTTCAGTGCTCTTATATTCTCACTGGCAGGGAAGACACTAGATTCTAAAAGAATGCCTTATTAGCCATTAAAATAAGTAATAGAAGTAGTCTCTTTGTGTCCTATTATACCACCCCCAAATCCAGCTTCAGTTCAGTTTCCTATTGATAGGCATTTATATTATTATATTGATATAAATTTTCTGTGTATTTTTTTAACCCCTAAACTCTTACCTTTTACAGGAGATGTAATTGTCAGTGTGAATGACACTTGTGTTTTGGGACACACACATGCACAAGTTGTGAAAATCTTCCAGTCCATTCCCATCGGTGCCAGCGTGGACCTTGAACTCTGCCGAGGTTATCCGTTGCCTTTTGACCCAGATGACCCCAATACGAGTTTAGTGACCTCGGTGGCCATTTTGGATAAAGAACCAATTATTGTGAATGGGCAAGAGAACTATGATTCGCCTGCTAGTCACAGCAGTAAAACAGGCAAAGTCAATGGCATGAAGGATGCCAGGCCAAGCAGCCCAGCAGACGTGGCTTCGAACAGTTCCCATGGTTACCCCAATGACACTGTCTCTTTGGCTTCCTCCATAGCCACTCAGCCGGAACTTATAACTGTTCATATAGTCAAAGGGCCAATGGGCTTTGGTTTTACTATCGCAGATAGTCCTGGTGGGGGTGGCCAAAGAGTGAAACAGATTGTTGACAGTCCAAGGTGCCGAGGTCTGAAAGAAGGGGATCTTATCGTGGAAGTGAATAAGAAGAATGTGCAGGCTCTGACTCACAACCAGGTCGTGGATATGCTGATTGAATGTCCCAAGGGAAGTGAGGTCACATTATTGGTGCAACGAGGAGGTATGTAGGTTTATTTTGTTCTTTGATTTTTTTTAACCTATAACCCATTGTCTAATTTAACTGGTTTTCAGTTGGCTATTTAGGGCTTTTTTAATGTCTACTTTTCTAAGATTGTTTTTATTTAAATGTTTGGAAATGCATTCAAAATATTTTCTGATTTCTTCTGATGCTAGCATCTTTAGAATAAAGGTTGTGTTTATACATTAAGTTACACATGTGTAGCTAGAGTGATACTCTGAAATATAAATCAGATTGTCTCTTTTAATGACCACTAAGATTTAAAAACTTTTATCCTTTAGTTCTCCTGAACCTGGTCTGCATGGCAGGCGTGTGAAATGTGACTCCTGGCCACTCTTCCCACACCTTTCTCCCCTGCTCACTGTGCTTTAGTCACCTGGCTTCTTTTCTGAAGTGCCTTTTGAGCTCCAGGACCCTTATGTCTCAGAGCCTTTGCTCTTGCTGGCCCCTCTGCTGGGCAGGCACTATTCCAACTCTTCCCTTGGCTGGCTCAGTCTCATTCAAGTCATCTCCTGAGAGAAGGCTTCACTTATCACTTATCTAAAGGAGCCCCCCAACACCTCCATGTAATCTCTGTTTCATTACCTCATTTTTTCATAGCCTTTATCATGATTATAACAAGTCATTGATTGGTATATTTATTTTTTGCTGCTCTCTTTTTCACTAGAATGTAAGATACATAGAGCCAGGGACCATGCCTGAATGTAGATAGCTATATCCTCAGAATTTAACACAATATCTGGCTCCTGCTAGGTATTCATGAATAAATAGGTATTGAATGAATGAATGAATGAATGAATGAGTATGTGATTATCTATACTTGTCAGGAACAACAGCTCCGCCAATTTTTTTTAAAAATATATCTCAGCATACCCATGATTTAATGAAGTAGTTAAGGATCTCAGAGAAGTGGGATATGCTGTTTTGAGACATCAGACTTCCTCCTTTCCCCTGCCTTCATGCTCCACCCTTGCTCCACCAGAACTCCCAGGACCTCACACTGAGAAATATTTTCCACATGTTGAAGTGTCGTGTTTCTAAATATGTACTTGTGACTAGTCTTGATTGATCACCTCACACAATGTGCCTGAGATTGATTGTCCCTTCAATCCTTGCCAACATGATTTGTTTTGTGCATAGCATATTCTGACCCTCAGAAAAGAGATGAGGAACCAGGCTTTCATTTTCTCTCGGTTCCATTGCAACAGTGGCACTCATTTCTGTCATAGCAGCCTGTTCTCATGCTCTCGTAAAGCTGTGTATTCTGTGATCAAAATGATTAGTGTCATTGGAAGGAAACGCAAAATTCAGAGCAGCTGTCTGTGGGAACTGAAATGCTCAATCTTTCTTAAACTGTTATAAAAGCCATTGTGCAGGTGTGATTCTTAAAAATGTTTCCACCCATACAACTTTGAAGTCTCCTGTGTCTAGATCACTTGAGTGTAAGGATAATGATGATAATACCTGGCACTTACACATAAATTGGCAAATTACAAAGCACTTTCTATGAAAGTATCACACACCTCTCATTTTTACCATGTCCCTGATAGGAAGGAAGATGCCAGCACATGGTATGACTGAGAAGTCCACCTCCAGTCTGTAGTTTGCAATCTGGTACTCTTACTTCACTCTGAAAAATACTGGTTTTCATATAATTGTTGATTTCTGTAGTTAGCAATTTGGAAAACTTTCAGCAGTCTCTAGTTCATCAGGACATCTCTGATTCTGCCCCTGCATATTTGACCGTGACAAAGCACTCTGTTCTCCTACCTAATTTATTTGTCCTTCTTTTGTCAATGTGTTCAGTTTGCCTTTTTTGTTAGATTCACTTTTAAGAGGACCAAAAAGTCTCATCAGTCTACTAACTGACAGTGATTACTGGAAGCATATCATAATGAATATGCCCAAACTAGCAAACAACTGATTATAAAACCATATCTCTTGATTTCAAATGTTTGCCTTCTCTCTTCTTAATTTCTAAGACCTTCTTTTTGTTAGTGACGTTTCATTTTATAACATTAAATTAATATGGAAAGACCAAGAATATACTGCCTCATTAGTCAATATCTGCATAGTTTACTCCAGGACCTGAGTAATTTAAGATAACTGTAACATCAGCAGTCTTTAAAATATACCATATGCCTTGTGTTTGATTTACATGTAGGACAGAAAGTTTGAACATGATCAGTTGGCAGGCCAGCAGTAGGTAATATTAATCTTTCTAAACAGCATATAAATATATCTATTTCTGCCACACATTAGTTATTTGTATCAGCACTGACATTTTCATCAAGTGTCCCATATGGTGGGGTGTAACTGAGAAGGTTTGATGAGGCAACAAAGACAGAAGTTCAGTTTATGAGAACATAAATGGCCATTTCACTGATTCTTTCTCATGAATCTCGGGTCATAACTCCAAGTAAGCAGATTGATAAACTCATTAAATCCACACCTTTTGTGAATCTCAGAACTTTAGGTCTGAGGATGAGGCTTTCTTTGCTTTAAAGACCTGCCTTTTTCTACTTTGGGGTATAACTGACTACATTTGTAGCTTGTTTCCATTTTTAATCTCATAGTTCATTTTTGCTTTTTGTTCTTGTTAGAATCAAGTACATCTTGGCTTTTGGTATTTTTCATCTTTTCCACCCTCCTCTCCCAACCTGGAAATCAAACAAAGATTGAAATATTATTAGTCCATTTCTGGAGTCAGTTTCCTGGGTCAGGCTTGGAGTTGTTGGGAGTGTCCATCCCTATCCCTGGCAGCTGGGACCATTGCTGGTTTATTCATAAATCTCTTCTCTGTAGACATCCCTGCCTACTGGTCTGTCAGTCAAGCTCTTTATGGGGCAGCACCTTCCTCCCGTGCCTGGCTCCCAGCTTACCATGCCTCTCTTTCCTCCTTCTCCCTCTGCTGTGCAGTCAGGAGAATACGTTTTAGTTATTTTTTAACAGCATTTGCGTTCACATTGCCTGTCTATGACTTCTTTTAGCTGTTTATTTTGTTTTTTTTTCTTACTCACATTTATTGGGGTGACACTGGTTAACAAAATTATACAGGTTTTAAGTGTACAATTACACAACACACCCTCTGTACAATGTATTATTTGTTCCCCACCCTAATGCAAATCTCCGTCCATCACCATTTATCCCCCCATACCCTCCTCCAATCCCCACATGGTTGTCTGTGTCCATGAGTTCTTTCTCTTTTTTTCCCCTTTTTGCTCAATCCCTACACTCCCCCACCCAGCACCACCCCGTAGTGGTCCCCATCCTCTATCTGTGAGTCTGTCCTATTTTGCTTGTTAGTTAATTTTGTTCATTAGATTCCACATATGAGTGGAATCGTATGGTACTTGTCTTTCTCTGACTGGCTTATTTTACTTAGTATATTGCTCTCCAGGTCCATCCATGCGGTCCCAAAGGGTAAAATTTTCTTCTTTATAGCCATGTAGTATTCCATTGTCTAAATGTACTATAGCTATTGCATTTATTTTTTAAGATATTTTGAAAACTTTATTTCTTTTTCAACAATTTTTATTGTTGTTCAAGTACAGTTTTCTGCCTTCTCCCCGCAAACCTCCCCACCACCCCATCCTCTCCACCTCCCTCCCCTGTTTCCACCACTCTCTTGTTATTGTCCATGTGTCCTTTATCATTGTTCCTGCAAACCCTTCATACTTTTCCCCTGAAATCCCCTCCCCTCTCCCCTCTGGTCACTGTCAGCCTGTTCTCAATTTCAGTGTCTTTGGTTATATTTTGCTTGTTTGTTCATTTTGTTGATTAGGTTCCTGTTAAAGGTGAGATCATATGGTATTTGTCCCTCACCTCCTAGCTTATTTCACTTAGCAAAATGCTCTCCAGTTCCATCCATGCTGTTGCAAAGGGTATAAGCTCTTTCTTTCTCTCTGCTGCATAGAATTCCATTGTGTAAATGTACCACAGTTTTTTGATCCACTCATTTACTGATGGGCACCTAGGTTGCTTCCAGCACTTGGCTATTGTAAGTTCTGTTGCTATGAACATTGTTGTGTATAGGTTCTTTTGGATTAGTTCTTAGGGTATAATCCCAGCAGTGGAATTGCCGGGTCAAAAGGCAGTTCCATTTTTAGTTTCCTGAGGAAATTCCATACTGTTTTCCACAGTGGCTGCACCAGTCTGCATTCCCACCAACAATGCACCAGGGTTCCCTTTCTCTCCACAACCTCTCCAACACTTGTTTGTTGATTTGTTTATGATGGCCATTCTGACTGGTCTGATGTGGTATCTCATTGTTGTTTTAATTTGCATCTCTCTGATGGTTAGTGATGCTGAGCATCTTTTCATGTGTCTCTTGACCCTCTGTATGTCTTCCTTGGAGAAGTTTCTGTTCAGGTCTTTTGCCCATTTTTTAAATTGGGTTGCTTGTCTTCTTAGAGTTGAGTCCTATGAGTTCTTTATATATTTTGGAGATCAAACCCTTGTCTAAGGTATCACTGGCAAATATGTTTTCCCATATAGTTGGTTCTTTTTTCATTTTAATGCTGTTTTCTTTAGCCATGCAGAAGCTTTTTAATTTGATGAGGTCCCATTTGTTTACTCTTTCCTTTCTGTGCCTTGCTTTAGGGGACAGATCAGTGAAGATGTTGCTGCATGGAATGTCTGAGATATCCCTGCCAATGTTTTCCTCTAGGACCTTTATGGTGTTATGACTTAATATTTAAGTCTTTTATCCACCTTGAATTTATTTTTGTGTATGGTGTAAGTTGGTGGTCGAGCTCTCCCAACACCGTTTGCTGAAGAAGTTATTTTTACTCCATTTTCTGTTGCTGCCCGCTTTGTCTAATATTAATTGACTGTAGAGACTTGGGTTTATTTCTGGGCTCTCTGTTCTGTTCCATTGGTCTAAGTGTGTGTTCTCATGCTTAAATGTACTATAGCTATTTTGTCCACTCATCTACTGATGGGCACTTGGGTTGCTTCCAAATCTTGGCTATTGTGAATAATGCTGCAGTGAACATAGAGGGTACGTGTATTCTTTGAATTAGCATTTCTAGTTCTTTCAGGTAAATTCCCAGTAGAATAGATAGGTCATAAGGCAGTTCCATTTTTAATTTTTTGAGGTATCTCCATACTGCTTTCCACAGTGGCTGCACCAGTCTGCATTCCCACCAACAGTGCACTCTCCATGTTCTCACCAACACTTGTTTGTTGGTTTATTGATGATGGCCATTCTGACAGGTATGAGGTGATATCCTATTGTGGTTTTATTTGCATCTCTCTCATAATTAGTGAAATTGAGTGTCTTTTTATGGTCTGTTGGCCATCTGTGTGTCCTCTTTGGAGCAGTGTCTCTTCAGGTCCTTTGCCCATTTTTTACTTGAATTGTTTGTTTATTTTGGTGTTAAGTTTTATAAGTTCTTTATAAGTTTAGATACTAACCCCTTATCAGATGTATGGGTGAATACATTCTCTCATTCAGTGGGTTGTCTTTTCATTTTTTTAAGACTGTATTTATTTTCAGAGAGAGGGGAAGGAAGAGAAACATAGCTATGAGAGAGAAGTCAGTTGGCTGCCTTTCACACCACCGCAGCTGGGGACCCAGCCTGCAACCCAGGCATATGCCCTGACTGGGAATCAAACCAGCAACTCCTCAGTTCACAGCCCAACACTCAATCCACTGAGTTACATCAGCCAGGGTGGGTTGTCTTTTCATTTTGTTGATGGTTTCCTTTGCTGTACAAAAACTTTACAGTTTGATGTTCTCCCATTTGCTTATATTTCCTTTTGTTTCATTGCCCGAGGAAATAAATCGGAAAGAAAAAAATATATTGCTGTGAAAAATGTCCCAAGATTTCACTGCCTATGTTTTTTTGGGGGGATTTTTATGGTTACAAGTCTAACATTTAAGTCATTAACCCATTTTGAGTTTATTCTTGTATATTCTGTAAGAAGGTGATCTAGATTCATTTTTTGCATATATCTGTCTGATATTCCCAACACCATTTATTGAATAGACTATCTTCTACACTGTTGTATAATTTTGCCTCTTTCGTCAAATATTAATTGACCATAAAGTTATTTTATGACTCTCTATTCATTCTGTTCCATTGATCTGTATGTCAGTTTTTATGCCAGTACCATGCTGTTTTGATTACTGCGGCCTTGCAGCATAGTTTGATATCAGGTAGTTGATTCCTCCAGCCTTGTTCTTTTTTCTCAAGATTGTTGTTGCTATACAGCATCTTTTGTGTTTCCATGTAAATTTTTTGAAATATTTGTTCTACTTCGGTGAAATACTCCATTTTTATCTTGATAGGAATTGCATTGAATCTATACTTTGCTTTGGTTACTATGCATATTTTAATGATGTTAATCCTTCCCATCCATGAACACAGTATATGCTTCCATTTATTTGTATCTTCTTCAGTTTCTTTCTTTAGTGTCTTATAATTTCCAAGTACAGGTCTTTTAACTCCTTTGTTAAGTTTTTTTCTAGTATTTTATTCTTTTTGAAGCAACTATGAATGGGATTGTTTTCTTAGTTTCTCTTTCTGATAGTTCATTATTGGTATATACAAATGAAACAGATTTTTGGATATTTATTTTGTATCCTGCTACTTTACTGAACTTATTTATTAGTTCTGGTACTTTTTTGGTGGAATCTTTTGGGTTCTCTATACACATTATCATGTCATTGGCAAATAATACAGTTTTACTTATTCCTTTCCAATGTGAGTGTCTTTTATTTCTTCTTCTTGTCTGATTGTTTTGGCTAGGACTTCTAGTACTATGTTGAATAAAAGAGGTAAAAGCAGACATCCCTATCTTGTTCCTAATCTTAAGAGAAATTCTTATAGTGTTTGCCCATTGAGTATGAAGTTGGCTATGGGTTTGTCATATGTGGCCTTTATTACATTGAGGTCTGTTCCCTCTATTCCCACTTTGCTGAGAGTTTTTATCGTAAGTGGGTTTTGCATTTTATCAAATGTTTTTTCTGCACCTATTGATAATGATCATGTGGTTTTTATCATTCATTTTGTTTATGTAGTATATCACATTTTGATTTATGGATATTGTAACAACCTTACATCCCTGGAATAAATCCCACTAGATCATAGTAAATGATCTTTTTAATGTATTGCTAACTCTGACTTGCTAATATTTTGTTGAGTATTTTAGCATCTGTGTTCACCAGGGATATGAGCATTGGTCTGTAATTTGTTTTCTATGTAGTGTCTTTATTTCATTTTGGAATTGGGATAATGTTGGCCTCATTAAATGGGCTTGAGCATCTTCTCTCCTCTTGAGTTTTTTGGAATAGTCTGAGAACGGTAGGTATTAGTTCTTCTTGAATGTTTAGTAAAATTCCTCTGAAGCCATTGGTCCAGGACTTTTGTTTATTGGAAGGTTTTTTATTACTGCTTCAATTTCACTAGCTGTAATCTATCGATTTCAGATTCTGTGATTCTTCCTGATTCAGTTTTGGAAGACTGTACGTTTCAAGAAATGTGTCCAGTTCATCCAGGTTGTCCAATTTGTTTGCATATAGTTGTTCATAATATTTTCTTACAACCTTTTGTATTTCTTTGGTGTCAGTTGTTACTTCTCCTCTTTCTCATTTTATTTATTTAGGTCCTCTCTCTTTTCTCTTTTTTTCTCAGTGAGTCTGGTTAAAGGTTTGTCAATCTTGGTTATCTTTTCAAAGAACCAGCTCTTGGTTTCATTGATCTTTTTTATTGTTTTTTTTTTTTTTTTTTTTTTTTTTTAGATTCTAGTTGTTCATTTCTGCTCTGATCTTTATCATGCCCTTCCTTCCATTCACATTGGGCTTTGTTTCTTGTTGTCCGTGAAGTTCCTTTAAGTGTAAGGTTAGTTTGTTTGAACTTTTTCTTGTTTCTTCAGATAGGCCTGTAAGGCTATGAATTTTGCTCTCAGGACTGCTTTCACTGTGTCCCATAGATTTTGAGTTGTTGTGTCCTCATTTCATTTGCTTCACCCTATATTTTTATTTAATCCTTGATCTCATTGTTAACCCATTCGTTGTTTAGTAACATGTTATTTAGCATCCATATCTTTGTGTGTTTTTAAGTTTTTATCTTGTGATTAATTCTATTTCCTATCCTATGGTCAGAGAAGATGTTTGATACAATTTCAGTCTTCTTAAATTTACTGAGACTTGTTTTGTGTCCTAACATGTAATCCATCCTAGAAAATGTTCCATGTGCACCTGAAAAGAATGTATACTCTATTTCTTTGAGGTGAAATGCTCTGAAGATATCAATTAAATCAATCTGATCTAATGTGTCATTTAAGGCCATTGTTAATTGATTTTCTGTCAGGAAGATCTATCCATCAATGTCAATGGAATGCTAAAACCCTTTACTATGACTGTATTACTGTCAGTCTACCCCTTTATGTCCATCAGGCTTTGTCTTATATATTTAGGTGCTCCTATGCTGGGTGCATAAATGTACAAAGATTATACACTTTTGTGAGCTTGACCCCTTTGTCATTATGTAGTTTCCTTCTTTGTTTCTTATATAGCCTTTGTTTTGAGGTCTATTCTGTCTGATATGATATTGCTACCCCAGCTTGTTTTTCCTTTCCATTTTCTAGCCCTTTAATTTTAGTTTGTTTGTATGTATCTTTCATTCTGTTGTGGGTCTCTTGTAGACAGCATATATATGGGTCTTGTTTACTTATCTCTTCAGCTACCCCATGTCTTTTGGTTGGAGCATTGAAGCTATTTACATTTAAAGTGATTATTGATAAGTATGTATTTACTACCATTTTATTCTTTTAACTATGTTCCTCTGTTTTTTTTTTTCTTATTACTATTCTTAAAGCTGGTCCTTTAACAATTCTTGTAATACTGATTTGGTGATAACAAACTTCTTTGGCTTTTCCTTATCTGGGAAGGTCCTTATTTCTCCTTCAATTTAAATGAAAGCCTTGCTGAGTAAAGTAGCCTTGGTTGTAGGTCCTTGATTTTCATCACTCTGAATATTTCATACCAATCCCTTGTCTCCTGAAGTGTTTCTGTTGAGAAATCAGCTGAGTCATGTGGGATCTCCTTTGTAGATCACTGTCTCTTTCAACTTCTAAGATTCATTCTTTGCCTTTAATATTTACCATTGTAATTATGATGTATCTTCACGTGGGCCTCTTTGAGTTTATCTTGTTTGGGACTTTCTGCACTTCCTAGAATTGTATGTTTTTTTCTTCACCTGATTAGGGAAGTTTTCAATCATTATTTCTTCAAATATGGTCTCAATCCCTTGTTCTCTCTCTTCTTCTGCTAACCCTATGATGCCGATGTTTTTACACTTCGTGTTGTCTCAAGGTCCCTTAAATTATCCTCATTTTTTAAAACTCCTTTTTCTTTCTGCTTCTCTGATTACATGTTTTTTCTACCTAGTCTTCCAAATCACTGATTGGATCCTCTGATTTATCCAACCTACTGTTTGTTTATTCCTTCTGTATTCTTCATTTCTAATTGGTTTCTTTTTATAGTTTGTCTTTCTTTTATGATTTTGAGCATCCTTATAACTATTACTTTAAACTCCATATCTGATAAATAGCTTGCCTCCATTTAATTTAACTCTTTTTTTGTGCAGAATTCTCCTATTCTTATATTTGGGGCATGTCATCTCCCCATTTTGGCTGCTTCTTTATCGTTCTTTCTATGTGTAAGTTATACCTGCTATGACTCCCAGTCTTGGTAGGGTGGCCTTATGTAATAGGTGTCCTGAAGGATCTAGTAGTGCAGTTTCCTTGATCACTTGAGCTGGGTGCTCTGGGAATATCCCACGTGTGTTTTGTGGGCCCTCCTGTTGTAATTGAGTCTTGATTGCCATTGGCTTGTTCATATTTCGGATTGACCCTCTGGCTGGCAGACTGTGAGGTTCAACTCTGACCACAGTGTGCAAATTGCTGTGCAGGTGCAGGCCCCACGAAGCAGAATTTGCCTCAGCAAGCTTTGGTGCCTGCCAAGAGCTCCCTTTAAATATTCTGCTGTGCTGCTTGTAATCTTATTGAAATCTGCACTATTATTTTCAGAAGCTGGTCACTGAGCAGAACTGTTTCAGGTGCTGACTGTGACTGGCCCTGTACAACCTGTTAGGAGCTACAAAGCAATCCAAAGTTTGTGGCTGCCTCTGCTGGGCCTGGGTGCATGCAAAAAGGACAAAGCTGTGCACCAAGGCTGGCTTTCACCAGTGCTGGGCCCAGGCCAGATCAGCAAAAGTCCCAAGGCAATTCAGGACCCTCCACCTGCATCTGCCTTCAGGCTGCTTATTAGGCTCACTCACTTGGAGCTTCTGGCTCATTCCTTACCAGGGCGTAAGATCCATAGGGTGGGACAAGAGGGAGTCCAGATGGTGGTTGTATTGCATTCCCCCAGGTTAATGCCATATGGAGTTGCATGTTCCACCCAATAAATATGGTGTATGCGGTATCAGAGAATGACTTAGCACAGAGGTCCTAACAACTGTCCCTTCAATTCCCTCCCCAGAGCCACAAACCCCAGACTCTCTTCATATGACTCTAGTCCACTCTGCCCTCCCCTTACCAGAGCCCAGGATGAGTGGCTGCAAACAAAATTTTGTGCATTCGCCCTTTAAGAGGGTGCCTGGGTCTTTAGCCATCTCTCCCTAGCAGGAAGAAACCCTGCTACTTTTCACAGCCAGATGTTATGTGGTTGCCTCTTCCTGACTCTGGTGCTCTGGTTCTCTGGACTAGAGAGCCCCACTTGGAGCTTAGACCCCACACTTGTCACAGGGAAACCCACTCCCTGCTGACATATCCACCCAGAACCTCAGCCACAGCCTGTGGGAGTAGGCCTGTACTTTTCATGTCTCCACCCTCCCTACATATCTCGATGTGGCTTCTTTTGTAAATCCTTGGTTATAAGACTTCTCTTCAGCTAGTTTTCAGTTGATTGTTCTGGATGATTGGATGTTCTTTATTTTAGTTGAAATTCCAGTTTGGTCCTGGGAGGAGGTGAGTGTAGTAGCTACCTACTCTACTGCCATCTTGGATCCCTAGAGACTTTTTTTTTTTAGGTATTTGGAAAATTATACTAGAAAGTGATTACTGTTTTAAAATATAAGGGTTTTGCCCTGGCTGGTGTAGCTCAGTGGATTGAGCGCGGGCCTGCAAACCAAAGGATCGCGGTTCGGTTCCCAGTCAGGGCACATGCCTGGGTTGCCAGGCCAGTTCCCGTCAGGGGACATACAAGAGGCAACCGCACATTGATGTTTCTCTCCCTCTCTCCTTCCCTTCCCCTCTAAAGATAAATAAATAAAATCTAAAAGGAAAAAAAAAATCTTTAAAAAAAAAAAAACTTTAAAATATAAGGGTTTTTTTAGTTTACTAAGAGAATTTGTTCCATAAAGGTTTTTTACTTTGTAAAAGAAAAGAAAGGTTTTATATGAAGCATATAACTACCTCTGCCCTTCTGCATAAGATATTATGTGCCTTGACCAGTGTGGGCATCATTCTGGAAAGTGAAAGGTTGCAGTTCAATTCCTGGTCAGGGCACATGCCTGGGTTGCTGGTTCAGTCCCTGGTTGGGGCGCATTCAAGAGGCAACTGATCAATGTTTCTCTCTCACATTGATGTTTCTCTCCCTCTCTTTCTTCCTCCCTTCCCCTCTCTCTAAAAAAATAAATAAAATCTTTTTAAAAATTTTTAAAAATATTGTACATATTTGGCTAATTCACACCAATTAGTAGGTTTATTCTTTAAGATATAATATAATATAAGATATAAGTTGAATCAGAATACTTCGTTTCAAGAGAAGATTTGGCAATACTTTATAAAATTGGAAAACTTATGTTTTGGTTTTGGCTTTGAGAGAAAGTGTGTATTGAAAAGAAAGCTATATTGGGTGTGTCAGGAGCCAACCTCTAGTTCAGACTCTGCCCTTACCTCTCTATACCTCTGACAGGTTACTGCTTCTGCCTGGAAACTCATTTCTTTATTTAAAAACATGAGTGGTTTGAACTAGATCACCTTTAGGGTAACCCCTTTGGTTATAACCTTATGCAAAGAATAACTTCATGATGTGTAGAAAAACAGAATTCAACTGAGTAAATTTTGTGGATCTTATTGACTTTATTCAGTGATTTTTGAATTGGGAAGCATCCTATCTAATAGCCAGAAAGGAGCTCCAAGGAGCTGTACACAGTGGAAGGAAGACTTTTATAGGCAGAGGGATGAGGGCAGGAAATTTTAATATTAAAAATGGAGTAGTTTTGCTAGGTCATCTTTGTTTAGGGGATGTCAGGGATCTGTTCATGCAGATCACCTCACCAGTGATAACCAGGTAATTCTGGGTTGACTGGTTTAAGATTCCATTCTTGAGAGAGGCCAAACCCGTAATTAAATTATTAAAGTCTGGGTTTGGTGATATAGGGTTTAGCATAAGTGACTCCATTTTGGACTTGTTCTCTTGTGTTTAAAATTCTAGAACCAGGTAGTGCAAGTTTAAATTCCAGCTCCTATCTTTACTGGCTTTGTGACCTTAGGCAAGTCACTTCAAGAAATTGGAAAGGTAATACCTACTTTGCACATGCCTGCACATGATAGAGGTAAAAATACGATAGCATTTGTGATAATTCCTGACGTAGAAGTAGTCACATGATAAACTAGTGGTATTTTACTAATATTACCTAATACTAGAAGCAACTGGCTAGGGTTGGCTTTTTATTTATTAAAAAGATAAAATTAAAACAGCTCTAGCCTGGACCTAGAGTATCTTAATCTCAGTGCTTGACCACCGGGCATCTGTATGTTTTTAGAAGCTCTGCCTGCGATTCTGATGTGCAGCCCAAGTTGTAACCAGTGTTAGTCTCTTGCCCCCATGGATCCTTCTAGTTTTGATTCTACGATATATAACTTAGGGAGAAATAAGTTTATAAAAATAATAAACAACTACTTTCATTTCAGAGTAATATCCTTCCTTTAAAGTCTACTTTATAAGCAACAGATTTCTCAGTCTTCCCTAACGTCCATTTCAGTTCCCAAACTGTACATTTTTTGACTTCTGAGAAAAACAAAAGGGAGGACTTGATCTTGGAAATGTTCATTTTGAGCACAACCTCCCAGTGGCTTTTGCTGATCACAACAGTAATAGAGGTGATGTTTTGCTTTCTAGTTTGCACAAACTGTATACAGAATGCTTTTGTCAGGTCACTAAATAATTTTAGGATATGAAAATAAAGTAATGAAATGTTAGCATTCCACCTTGGACTCAATTCCCTGGTACCTCAGGGAAAATAGCATGTGGTAAGGTCTCAGTAAATTCTAGTTAAGTAAATTAAATTTGCTCTACAAGTCACGATAGAAAATTAATCACAGAGCTTTATAGTCACACCCCATAACTGTGGAAAGGTGATAAAGAGATGCTAAAAGGCAAATATTAGATATGAAAATGGTGGTGATGGTAATGATACTGTTACTGCTGTCATTGAGGAGTACTTACTATGTGCCAGGCTTGTTACTGTGGTACAAGCCATAAACTCACAGAACACCTCACAACACCTGTTGTTGTGACCACACCAGAACTGCTACCAATTCGCAGTGTGATTCTGAGTAGACCCCTCTGGGCAAGGAAGGCTGTGATTGTTGGTCTCTATGCTAGAGGGTGAGAAATTGAGAAATTGTTTTTGTTTACAGTTTTGAAAGGGGAAATTTCTGGTTTGTTTGGAAAAGCATGCATAAATCCTTTGTAATAAAAACAATAAACACTTTCACAATGTGCAATCATTGGCTTTAAACATATTTTTATCTCATAATTCAAAAGAACACTCTAAGGTAAGGAAAATGTTAACTCCACGTTAAACAGGAGGACTATGAGACTAGAGAGGTTCAATCATTTAACCAGAATCACAGAGCTGATTATTGGCAAAGCCAGGATTTGAACCCAGGAACTTAATTCGTAGAGACTGAGTCCTTAACCACTATACTAAGCAGCCTTATGTGCTACAGGAAAGAAACTCCTTTACCCTAATTGTTAAGGAATATAACTTGCACATAAAGGGATGAATACAGTCTGAAGTCGATGGGCAAGTTGATACCACTTAACGTTCATCCAGATTTAATGATGGTATTTAGTTAAACAAATCATCATTGATCTAAATAGGGAAAGCAATATCTAATCTTATCATCTAAGCCTATCATTAGCATTAGACCCTCTTTGTGTGTGTATTTTTCCTTCTGAAATGATGCACAACCATCATAATCAGAACCACAGTGAGCTATGTGCTAGAGATCTAAACCTGGGGGTGGTCAGGCACCTCTCCTCTCTCTGCCCTTGGTCTTTGACTGGAGAATGAATTGCAAATCTCACTGTTTAAGTATTTCACTGCCAGAATCTCTCAAATTGAGCTAAGGGGCCTCTAAAAAGGAAACTCAGGTTGCTTGCAGAGTGATAGCCTAATAGTTCTGTATATGCACGTCAACAAACTATGTCAGCATTCCATCTCCATGTGCCCAGGCTCCATGTGCCTCCCCAGCTCTCCCCTGGCCTCCACCAGCCATCATCATGTGGCACCTGGCTTTGCATGGGCCTTGCAACAGGTCTCAGTGCTTCCTACAGTCCATTCCCAACCATAGTAACTTACCATCCGCTGGATCAAGTCCCTCCTCATATCAGAATGCCTTCTCATCATTCAGAGTGAACTCTAAAGTCTTGTACCAGGACCTGAGTGCTTGCTCTTTTCCTCACTCTGTATCTCCCCTCTTCCAGAGAGCCACAGGGCTCATGCATGTTCTTCAGGATTCTTCTCAAAGGCCCTTTTCTCTGAGAAGCCTGCTCTGGCCTCTGTAGAAAATAAAGTAGCATCTACCACTGTCATTCTCCACTCCCTTCTTCTCCCTCCTGGCACTTAAACTTTCTTCTGATCTCCTCAAGGGCAGAGGCTTGGTCTCAGCCATTTCTTCACCCCCACCACCTACAGCCATACCTGGAACATTGTAGGCATTCAGATAGTCAGATATTTGTTGAACAAAAATAGAAATTAATACCTGGCTTTTTGTTTTCATAAACACTAATTCTCAAGAGCACTTTCTAAAGTGAATGTCATCATTGTAGCTGAAGAAATAGGCAGGAGAGATCGACCATCTCAAAAGCACACAGTAGAAAGTTGACAGCCTGTTTGCCTTCAAAGCCTGGGCTGTCTGTCGCAGGCTGCTCTACATGACAAGGAAATGCAATGGAGAATCACATCATGGAATCATTGGTCCAGTTAAGCATGTTCTCCAACATCTAGCACAGCCGTCACTAGCCACATGTGACTATTTAATTAATTAAAATTAAATGCCAAAGCCCTAGCCAGGTGGCTCAGTTGGTTGGAGTGTCATCTCTTACACCAAAAGGTTGTAAGTCCAATGCCTGGTCAGGGTACGTACCTAGGTTGTGGGTTTGATCCCTGGTTGGGGCTCATACCTAGGTTGCTGGTTTGATCCCCTCAAGGTGGCAATTGAAACATGTTTTCTCTCCTACATCAATGTTTCTCTCTCTCCATTCCTCTCTCTGAAATTAATAAACATATCCTCAAGTGAGGATAAAAAATATATAAAGATAAAATTAAATGCCATGTAAAATTCAGCTCTTCAGTCCAGCTGGCTACTTTTGAAGAGCTCAGTGTGGCTTATGGCTACTGTATGGGACAGTTTAGTCATAGACCATCCCTGTCCTCACAGAAAGTGCTATTGCACAGCGCTGCTCTATAGAGCTTCATTATTTTACCCTCAGAAGTGAGATGGTGAATATCTCTTACTCTTTCTCTTATTCTTATACCTTGGAATATAAGGAAAATATGGAATAGAAAGCACTTCATGGTGAATGGGGTTTTGTATACAGATAATGATAATAATAGGTCCTATTTATTCAATTCTTTCCATGTGCAGGCACCACTTTAAGCTCTTTAAACTTGGTAACTAAATGTTAAGGGGTCACGGGGAATTGAGACTCAGAAAACTTAAAAGACTTGTAAAGTATTAGCACTTGGGGTGAGACAGCTTATCAAGTTTTAATGGGAATTACAGGGCCTTCATATATACTGAAGACATTGTTCAAAATGTCTCCACGTATACTTTTTGACACTGTTCAAAAAGCTTAATTTAGGTGATTTTATTATATAAAATAGCTTTAATCCAAAACAGAGGAAGGACCTTTAAAACACAAAATTCATCTTAAATTCTTACATATAAAGTAATGTATAATCTGCCACACGAGCTATCAGCCACATAAAAAGATGTTGCAGTCTCTTTGGAGTTTATATCTGGTTCAGTATCTCAAACTAATTGGCCTTCCTGCTTACTACAGTGCTTAGTTTTCTAATAATTTCGGAAGTCGAATCCTCTAGTTAGATCCACTGCTGCCTAATATGTTCCTAGCTATTAAAAGTTGTTCAAGTTAAATTAGCAAACTTCCAGCCCTTCCACAGTGCTGACCAGTGTAGCAGTCACCTTTGCTAGGAAGAAGCCTCTGGCTAATTACTAATGCGGTTTTAAGTTGCTATTTTTGTTCATTGCATGGTTTACAGTTATCAAGGATTTTATTTCAGAATTTTTTATAGAATGTTAAGTCATATTTATATTTGAGATGACTTATGGCAAGAGATGAGACAAATATAAAATGTCTCTATTTTGGGTCTGTATTTCATTATATAACATACAAAAGTCTCCCTCACTTTCAATATCTTAAGAAATTCTTGTTTTTTGGCTCACAATTTTTAAACTGAGACAGAATGCATGAATGCACTAGGAGAGATGCATAGACCTCCTGTGCACCATTTCTCAGGAATTTCTTTTTACCACCATCTTCTCAAAATACCAGGAACTGGCTACTTTTCCTTCCTTTTTGGTTTTATTTATATATTTTTTAACAGAAGAAACAATATATTTTTTAGACTTTTTTTCTTAAATTTTGAGTTTATTTTCTGCTTTTACTTTGGTCCCCTATAAAAATTAAATTTATTTTCTACCTTGACTTTGCTTGCATATAAAAATTAATTTTGTGGTTAACACCTTTGGATGGTGTCTCCCATGTGAAAAGTCTCTGCCATGAGGAACATTATGACAGCTTCTTCCGTCTCTGACACTATTTTTGCAACCTTATTTCACTGAGTTTCTCTTTCTTGCAAGAGAACATACGTTCCTAGCCTCTCCTCTGAGTATTCTTTCAGTTCTGACCATTTTAAAAACTTATCTGAGGCAGGGAGTTTACTGTATGTAACATTTTCTCACCTTCCTTCATTGCCCTCAGGTGAAATCCTGCATTCTTTACCACCATCTGGAGTGAAGTATTTGCCGTGGTTTCTACAGAAGCTGTCTTTGCATTGCCACCTGCAGATTTTTAAAGAAAATCTTTATACCTTACCTGGTATTTGCCCTGGTTGTATTCCTGCTCAGATGTTAATCGTGTCCCCTATTCATGAACATAATCCTCTTTTGGTTCAGAAATCTCACCGATCGAATCCTAAGGTCTTTGAAAATAGTGTTGGGTCCTTAGGAGCATTGTTTCCATTGGCGACATGCAACGTACCTTTTTTTGTGCCAAGTTGCTACCTGGCTTTTTTTCATACTTGTTGCTTTTTATGTTTCTAACATTCTCCACATTTTTTGTTTCTCACCATATGCGGTAAACACCATTCATTTTTTTCTTTCACTTAACAAATGTCAGCACCATGTTCATCTTCCATTATAGATAATGGCACACAAGCAAACATTTGCAAAAGTACAGTGTGGTCAATCATATCCTCCCCATTTTCTTCTGCTTAATTATTTTCCCACAAAGCTCATCTGATATATTACCTTAACCATGCAAAATTCTAATATACTATTTTTTCTTTTTTTAATTTTATTCTAATTGTTGTTCTTGTACAGTTTTCTGTGTTTTACTCCCATTATTTTTTCATTTTAACATTTGAGGCAAGGTAGTTTGAATGGTCCTTTGCATGGTATTGTAGAGTAGCAGTCATAGTAGCTAGGAAACTGAAACATGGGCCAATGATAAGACAGCAACGGAAGGAATCTCTTTCTATCCCTGTTCTTGGCTATCCACTCACCTCATTCAGCCACCTGAGTGTTTATTATACTTTTATTTTGGCAGGTCAGGAGGCTTGTCATGATGTACTCATCTAAAAAACTATTTAAAAATGCTTTCTTACATTTACATAAAGTTATTTTTTAATCTTTGGGAACTAGGTGGAATTAGGTCTCTGCTTCCTTAGATATTTATGTTGATTTTAAGTTCTAAAATTTTCTCCATGCTTACTTTTGCCATAAATATTATTTACCAAAGTGGGAAATGATTGCATTAAAAATAATAGCACTAAGCGGTGGGCTGCGATGGGAGTAAAAGACAGAAAACTGTACAAGAACAACAATTAAAATTAAAAAAATAATAGCACTGCCCATGAATTAATGGGATTCATTGTTTATGTAGTTTGCCCTGCAAAGCAACTGTCACTGAGACTTTGGTGATTGGAGGAGGAAGAAACAGCTGTTTTTATCACAGTGTCTCAAACTGGGCACTCTTGACATCCTGGACTGGATGGCTTTCTGCTGTCCTGAGTATCACAGGATGTTTAGCAGTCTTGCTGGCCTCTCCACACCCCCACCCCCGCACCCAGAGGCCAGTAAGACCCCCATCCTCCCAAATGGTAACATTCAACAGTGTCTTCAGATACTGGCAGATGTCCCCTGAAGGACAACATCAAACTTGATTGAGAACCATTGTTTAACCCCATTGACACACATCTGTTTTGCTTATTAAAGATGCTATGTTCTATTTTTTGTAGATGCCAATGAAATCAGTTTATGGATTATTTTTTGTAGAACTTGGATGGGAGAAATTTCATGTGAGAATTCCCCCATTTCTTATCAGTTGTTGCTTCTGCATCGCCTCAGTAATGGAAGTAGCCCCTTGGCCAGGTGTCACAATCTCACTTCCAACCTCCTTTCTGCCGCTAGCTAGCAGTGCAGGTTGGGTCAGCCATGGGCAGTGTCCCTGAGCCTCTGCGTTGTCATCTGAAATATGAGGGGAACCGTACCTTCCTCTGCTTTGTAGTAAGCATGGAACAAGACCCACAATGCTATCCTGTCCTGATGGAGGGTTTTGCCCAGTTGGATGGGGCTGAAGAGAAAGGAGATGAGGAAATACTCAGGTGTTCCTATTGTTTTAGTGTAATTTTCTAGGCTTGAGAAAAGATAAGGCAATAAGGAAGAGCCTCAGGGAAAAGGTAGCTGGAGATTTGTTCCTTCTGGTCTGTGATGACATGATTTCCAGTAAACAGGGAAATGAGAAAAATTAGAACTGAATAGGTTTTTCACAAAGTTAATTTTTCCAAGGTGAAGAATGATTCTTTACAGATGATATCCTTCCTTTTTTTTTTTTTTTTTTTTTTTTTTTTTTTTGATGATATAGGCTTTTACTTATGGGAAGGTGGTTGATTATTTGCCTCTCCCTTTTTAGTGTTCCTAATTTACAAAATAAGAAATTGACAGATTGTGACCAGTTGCTTAAATCAGTTTTATAAAAATTTTCTGGTCTGTGAAATATAAAGTTTAGGAAGCCTGTAGGAGGTTGGGAAGACAGAATAGGAGTGGGGATGTGTAGGAGTGATGTGTGAGTGGGGCCTGGGATCCAGAGCAGAGGGAGGCAGTGGGAAGGAACTCCATGCTTTCTCTGCCCATTGCACCCAAGGCGTCTTAATTTAGGAAGAGGCTGAGTTTGGGTTCAAGTTCAGGATTAGATTTCATCACTTGCCTATTTGTTGCCCTTACGTACTACCTTTATGGGTTTGACTCTTTTATGAATTATTTTGTTCTGAGGAATGTTAAATCTAAAAGCAAGAGAAAAATTGTGTAAACTGCAAATTTACTGTGCACTGGATATTCCAAAGTATCTATGGTTGATTTCTCATATGTACAAAGCAGTTTCAAAGCTTTATGACAGCTTTTAAAAGACCATTTCCATTGTACAAGTATTTGCTCTCATGAAGTTCTCCATCTACCTTGATTCTAAGTTTGATTAGAGCCTCATTTACCTAGAAAAATCAATAGGGAATAGCCAAAATCAGACAGGAGAGGAAGCAAAATTACCCTGGCACTTGATCTCCAGTGTGAAAAACTTGTTGAGTGCCTTCCTCACTGTAAACGCTTACTGGGTCTGTATACATTTCCTTGCCAGTGTGAATTTCTTTTACTTACCCTTCCCTATGGAAAATACAAAGTACTCCTTCAAAGCAGTGCCCTTGTTCCTCCTGGATACATACATCTTGTTCCTGGATAAAAAATTTCATTAAATAACCTTGCATTTCTTAAATTTCCTCTGCATCTTAAATGTACTTGACCTATAAAAGTTATTTTTAATTCAGATTCATCCTGACTGGGACAGTGTGTGTGCTGTGGTGTGTGTGAGTGAAACTGATTCCCCTCTTCTGCCTGTAAGCAAATCCAACTGGCAAAATGAGTATTGACTCACTGAAACCTGAAATCTAATAGTTGAAGAGAGCATAAGCATCTGATTTCCCTAGCTATCTGGGGCAGCAATTCATAAGAAACTGACAAACTCAAGGAAACAGCTTTATTTCCTCTGTATTTCACATAATCACTAAAAAACAGTTCAGATATTGTTTCGGAAAGAGGTTTTTCAAGACATTTAATATCACCATGGAGATGGATGGGGCCCTTCATCGTATGTCCTTTGCTCTTTGGAAAAACCTGACTCCAGTAAATGGTTCTTTAGGTCTGACTTCCAGACACTTTGAATAATGCAGTACTATAGGGTTCCAACTTGGGATCACCTTGCCTTTGTTGGCCATGACCAGTGCTTTCTAAGTCTGATATAATTTCCTAAATTTAACAGATTGGGATAAAGTTTTATATGATGCCAGGGTTGGCTTCAAGTGCAATTAAACAGTTTGGTAATAAAGTTAATGGAAGTAGCTAAATAACAGATGCCCTTATGGAGAAAACAGGAAAATATCCCTCCTATTTTGCAAAAGTACATTGCAACAGAAAAGTGATTGTCACACCGATGAGGTTGTTAAAACTCAAGAGATTCATGGATTTGGCTACAGAAAAGGATCTGAAATGTTCTTTTTCATCAGTGACATTTGAATGAGTGAGTGCTTTTTGTGGGAAATGGTGAGGCATTTGGAGCCTCTTAACTCAGTTTTGTCATAAAAATGCTTTTCTGAGGAAAGACATGAAGGTGTCCTTAAGCTTTTTTAGACTTTCAAAGAATCCCCGAGAACATATCCATTTACTGAGGCTAAGAGCTGTAGGGTCTAGGGTTTCTTTATAAGCCTTCAGTTAACTTTGGACTTGAGCCATCCGTTGTGATAGGAATTTAGAACACAAGGTGGCACAGCAGAACCTTGCTGTCTCCGTGGAGGGATGCAGTGGTGAGTTGAGCTAGGCCTGGCAGCTCACCAATAAATCAGGGAGCAGCCTAAGGATCAAGAGCTACGAAGTAGTCATAGCAGCGATAATGGTGATCAGAAGAAAGGCCAAGCTACCCCTCCCTTCACTGCATCAGCTCTTCCTGCAGCCCTCAAGATACAAATTCATTTCATAAGCCCAACACATTCCCACATTTATTTAAAAGATGTTTATTGAGCTGAGAACTAGCTCTAGAATAAGAGACTAGGTCCCTGAAATAGAGACAGTAAACAAGTAAATGATAACAGTAAACAAAATAAATGATTATCTTATTTTTTAAAATTTTTATTTATTGATTTTACAGAGAGAGAAACATTGATTTGTTGTTCCACTTATTCATTTCATTCATTGGTTGATTCTTGTATGTGCCCTGACCAGGGATCAAACCCACAACCTTAGTGTATTGAAACAATGCTCTAACCAACTGGGCTACCTGGCCAGAGCATAAACAATAATTTTAGAGAGTCCTAGGATCTGTGAAAACAAACTGGGCTGTGTGAATAAAGTGTGACAAGAAGCATCACTTCAGATCTGCTGATGTCCTGTATCCCTGGATGGTTTCTCTGAAGAAGTGACATTTGAGGAGATCCTGAATGACGAGAAGCTACCCACATATTACTGTGCAGGCTCAGTGTTCCAGGCAGAGGGAACCGCCAGTGGAAATGTCCAGAGGAATGAAAGGAATTAGCCCAGAAGTAGAGGGTGCCAGCCTAGCCAGAGCAAATGAGTAAGGAGAAAAGGAGAAGGAAGTAAAACTAAAGAGGCAGGCAGGGTCAGCTCAAGGAGCGCTTTGTGAGACAGGAAAAAGAATTTGTATTTCATCAAAACTGTGCTCAGAAGCCACAGGGACATGTAACTAGGGGACCATATAATCTGATTTATGCCATAGAGTGATGTCTCTGGCCTCTGTGTGGATGACGAATTGAGGGGGTTGGAGAATAAAGCAGTGAGCCCAGGTTTTAGGCTCTTGAACTCATTTAGGGAAGAAAAGTCAGTGGCAGTGGAGATGGACAAACATGGATGGAGTCAGGCTATATTTTGGAGATGTGTGGTGGGAGAGATTAAGAATGTTCAAAAAGTGTGTATATTTCAGGGGTTTGGTGTCCTATAAAGATAAAATTTAGTATACTCTTTCTTGGTTCTATGCCTAACTGACATTGCTAAAAATAAGCAAGCAGGATAAGGATCATGCTAAAAGTCAGTAATCCTGAAATCCATGGTATATATATATATATATATATATATATATATATATGTGTGTGTGTGTGTGTGTGTGTGTGTGTGTGTGTGTGTGTGTATGCCATGATCCTTTATATATTTTAACCTGGAAACATCTCAGCACCAATTATAGTGATAGGTTTCCCTTTGGGGCCAATGACCTTAAAATAAGGCCTCACACAGCATCCTGTTTTTCCAACCCCAAAAAGGAATACTTATGTTTTTTTTTCTTTCAATGAGTTATTTTGAGCTATTGTTTCATATCCTCCCCACCCCTGCCCCAACCACCACCCATACATCCCATGCAGCTAAGAATCCAACTTTCAAGTTTAGAGGAACTGACTTGGAACTTCCAGGATACAAGTTGTCTTCCCTATCCCAGGGAGACCTCAACGAACCATGGATAAGAAGAATGGGTAACAGGGCCAACCCTTAAGCAGTTGCTCAAAAAGCAATTCAAATGTGAAATATAGATGGTAGGAGAGTCAAGCTGTAAGTCTGGCAGCTGGGGAGTCTTTCTCCGAAGTAGAAGCACTTATAGACTGAAGTAAGACCCTATGCTGAAACAACCTAATTATGAGTATTTTCAACCCACATAGAGCTAGAGAGCTTTCCTGGAGCCATTTGAGAAGCTGGTTTAATTCCGCCCTTAAAAATGGTAGATATTGATAGAAATACTCTCTAGAGAAGAAAGATTGGCCTCGTGCAGGTCCATCCTGACAAGTTAGTGGTCTTTTTCAATTGATAGTTCTTTTCCTTCTCCTTCTAGAGAGAAGACATCATAGCTCACCATACTTTGTCACTCCATCTTTTCCCCACCCTTAATTTTGTAAACAGCCCTCTCATCAGGGAGTGTCATAATGCATTTACAAGCTAAAAGAAGTTCCTTCCCACATTTGAAAGTACTTCATACGGATTGGTGACCAGCCAGCCTGTTAATTTGGTAGCTTTAAAGACTTGCTTCATTTCCCCCAAATCAGAGACCCATGTTTAACATGTGTGGTTTTGAATAGTCAAGGATTTGGGTACTGTCACTTGGAGTGAAGTATCAGAGACATGAGAAGAACTCAGTTGACTATGCTTAGACTTCCATGCTATCTGTAAAAGGAAATTCCTAAATTCACGTCACAATTATGGGTTGATGTCCATGTATTCTATGAAGCTATGAGCAGAATTTTCTATGAATGCATTTAGTATGTACAAACAATGCTGTTTTAATTCCTTTATAGACGGTTATGGTCCAAAACAGATTAAGCACCTTTGAATGAGACAGTTCAGTGTTTAAAAGCATAGGCCCAGCATTTGACCAAGTCTCTTCCTAACTGCTCACCTGACTATGTGACCTTAGCTATGTTATTTAACCATCATGTCCTCATCTTTAAAATAGGGATGATGTTAGTACTTAACTCAGACAGCAGTTATGAAGTATACATCGATGTCAAAGCTCCCAGTTCTTGCTAGTTATTTTTGCACTCAGCCTTTTCTTTTTCTTTTTAGAAATGTAAAGAGAAACCAAGTTTTCAACCCTTCACAGTTTACTTCACATTTTTTTGAGAGTCAACAACAATAGGATTCTATGTTATTTCAATGATACCTTTTCACTTTAGACTATTTATCTCTCAGAAACTGCATGATGACAATTTACCCATTTTACCTAGGGTTTTCAGCAGTCCAAAGTATTAATGACTTCAGGTGTCTCTTCACCTGTGCCAGTACAGGGCTTATGACTTTCAGGCACAAAAGGCTCTGTAAACCATTAGCAATCACCAGCTTCGCAAACCATTTATTTCTCTTCAGAACATATTTATTAGGCTTCACAACATATTTATTAGGCTATTTATTATTTCTCTTCAGAACGTATTTATTACATACTGTGTAATTGAAGCAGACTTCTCCATGGCTGTAAAGCTATACAATCATATTCCTAATCTTCTTAGTAAAATGCCAACTGACACAACATTGGGAGCTACTTATTCTAAACATCTGAAGTCCAACCATCTCTCTAAATTGTGATGGCCATAATATATCATAATGACCTTTACAAGGTCCCCAAAGGAAAGACTGTTTTTGTCTTTTTGGAGACGTTGGGTCTATCGCTTCTATTCTTGGCAGCTGGTATCATGTTTACATTGAAAAATTGCACCATAGGGTTGATTATGACATTTGGCCAGAGAGAAGAGAAAAAAAATGAAACACGTTTAAACTAGAACCATTTTTTCGTTTGGTTTTATAGATGCAGTTTTGTGATATATACTGTTTGTAAGGTCCTTCAATGAAAATGTACTCTAGTTTAAACTTGGCCTTGAGTTTATGCTGACACACTGATTTAGCTTTAATTTTAATAATTAAAAATACCTTAAGAGACTTTGTCACCATTATGCAAGGAAACATCAATCACTGCACATTGCTTCAGTCCCCGACCCTGTGACTCAGTGCCGGGCCTCCTTCAGTGTTCAGCTCATCCCTCTGACTCTTCTTTACATTGGATTAGCTTTCCTTCCTTGAGCTCCCGAGAGCAGTGTGCTTCTTTGTGTCATGGCCTGGGCACTGACCACGCTGAATTATAACTCACTTTGCTTCCTTCTCTTTTAAAGAATAGACTGTGAACTCATCCTGGTCAGGGCCATGTCTGATTTACCTTTATCTCTTCAGTAATGCTTTACCTGACAAATGGCAGAGCTCAGTAAATCTTATAAGGATGAATAGCCACACAGTCCGTTCCTTCTCATGACTCAGGTCTTGGCTCAAATACTGTCTCTTAAACAAAGATGTGCTTGAATGCCCAGTACAATGAGCTCTGCATACCAAGAACAGCCTGTTCGTTAGTCTGTTTTACTTTCCTCACCCAGGTTATCACTCTGAAATTACTAAGTTGTGTATTCTGTCTTTCTCCACAGAACATGAGGACTGTGGAAACAGGCTCTTATAGGCCTTGTTCACTGCTTTATTTCATACCATCTCCTGGCACATAGTAGGCCCTTAGCACAGTTTGGTTAAATGAGTGAGTGAATTTTCCCCATTTTCCTTCCTGCCCTCAGTGGAAAAAGTTAGGACTGACTTTACCTACCTTTTCCAGTTTTCTGTACTGTCCTTAGCATTTTATTGGTAAGATCAGGGCACTTTATATTTATTTCATGGTTTATATATTATGTATGAAACAAACAAAAAACTAGTTGGTAGAGGATGGTGCACACAGCTTCTTTTTCTAAGGGTCACTGGTCATTAATGTTAATTGTTTAGAGCCACTGGTTTGCAGTCAACCATCAATTCTGCATTTCTGGGTAAATCATAGATTTTCTGACTGTATTTTTTCTGCACCCTTCTCTGTATCTCTTCTTCATTGAATTCTTAGTATTCTGCTCCATCATCATACTCCTCTTCAGTTACCTATAAGATTCATTATTTTGTATGCGGGAGCATTTTGCTAATAAATACTAGTGTCCTGGTGTGTTCTTTAATGAATTTTCTCTCCTCAAAAATTTTTTTTTCTTAATGTGCCCTTTAGATCTTTCCAAGAAAAAAAGGGAGAAGCAAGCAATGAAACGTTTCCCTTTCTGCTTGATCCTTCCTGTCACTTCTACTTGCAGATACAGTATTTTATATATATTGCCCTTATCAGAGGCACAAACTTTGGTGGTGTGATTTCAGCCTAGGGATTGCATATAACACCATAATGACGTGTTTGGGCGAGAATTATTTAACCTGAGGATTATAGGACCCAACAGAATGGACTTCTCAAGGCCACTGGTCAAGATTTCAGAGACTGCTTAAAATAATATGCAAAATTGTGTGCTTCTGTACAGTTTTGCTTGAGAGAGGCTCTTAACAGCTTCTCATTCTAATGTCTTCAATCAAGCCATGGACCAGTAATTTAGTAGCATAGACAGTTGAGTAGAAATGGCAGTCACTAATCCAAGAAAGAGCTAGAACTCCAGTTACTTTGTAATTTAGCACCACGCTGAGGCCAGTGAGTACACACCACTGTCCAAGCACACTCAGGATGGCTGCAGTACTCAGTGTTTAGCTGTACATGCTTCTAGCTGTGTTTTATGTAAAACCTAGAAAACTTGGAAAATACTGAAAAGAAGACGTGGATCACCTATTAATCATAGCATTCAGAAACAGTATTTTAATGCATTTCCTTCTAGTCTTTGGGTATATGATATACGCATGTGATTATATATATATATTTTTAAACAATAAATTTATGTTCCATGGCAGTTTCTGCCCTGCTTTTCATGACTTATATCATCACCATTTTTCCACATCACTATTCTTCTCTGTACTAATTTTAATGGATTCATAATTTTTCAATTTATCAATATAATAATCTGTTTGTTTAATCCTCTGTTCATGGAAGTTCGTATTGTTTCCAGTTTTTAATCTTCTTTAAATAATCCTGTGTTGAACATCTTTTTTTATTTTTTATTTATTGATTTTAGAAAGAGAAGGGAGAGAGAGATAGAGAAAAATGGATTTGTTGTCCCACTTATTTATGCATTCATTGGTTGATTCTGGTATGTGCCCTGGCCAGGGCTTGCAAATCTTTTTTATGTAAATCTTTCAGGCATTTTAATTATTTCCTTAATATAACTCCTAATGATGAGTTTATTGAGTTAAAGTTAGCTATGTTTTTTTTTTGTCCTGCATTTAGGATTGTATATTGATAGATTGTAGAATAAGAGAGAAGGCTAGGGATCTGAGATGAATGTGCTCAGGAGTAGCCTTGTCCTCTTTGGTACCTAATACCATCCCCTAACCAAGTTGTTAGAGTCTTCTGCTTTCCGTGGCATTTCGGTGGTCTCCATGAACTACCTGTCTCTTTCTTGCTCTGTTTCTCTAAATATATATGTGTCAGTTCCCTGCTCCTTGCACATTGCATTACCTGATTCAGGTGCAATACAGTTTTTAATGCAACATTTGCTATGCAAAACTCTGGAGTATCTCGTGTGTTCAGTGACATGTGGATTGGTGACATAGACACAGTGTTTGTTAGAATGCTGAGGAGGGAACCAAAACGATGAAGTAGATTTTTATGATTTGTTGATCCACTTTGCATGTGATAGTGACTTTAGAATTCACCCCTTAGAAGCCCTTTGCAGAATTTTCTTGATTCTGTTAGTGAGTTTGGTTGACATTCTCGCTTTCTTTAAACCTAGAAGAGGAAGTAAGGTTCAGGGAAGTTCCATCTCTTTCCAAACAACTCAGGTTTTGCTCATCTCTGTGCTCACATGGTCGTGCTTGGCTTCTGTCTGGTTCCCAGGTAGCGCAGCGGAGCTATCCAACATCATTCTTATTATTCCTATTTCCATTTAGTCAACAGGGAAGACACAAGTGTTAATCTCCACAGAGTGCTTAAAGAAACTATAGAATAACTCTTGGATGTAGAGGTCAGTGAGGGCTCTACAATTTAAAAGTGCAATAAAATGTCCTGAAATTTAACTTACTTAAAAAGGTGGTATAGAACTTTGTTTATTGTGGCATCTGTGTATATACATGTATGTGTATTTATAAATGAATAAAGCTTTTCCTGTTGTAGAAAATAAAAGAAGTAATAAAGCCATCCTGGGTCCCATGAGTTAAACAACAATGCTGTTTTGGTGTATAACCTTTGAGTCTTTGTTTCCAAATGCATATGTATTCTGTTACATTTTTACTTTTTTATATGAATTGTTTATCACCATTATAGAATTTCACCAAAATAACATTTGCCATTTAGTTATATAAGAACATGTTCAGGAGCATAGTTTGTGGCCTTGATATTTAAAAGAAAGGAGTTTCCTCCTCCTTGTGTTAATTGGTCAGATCCCAGTCACTAGCAATTAGCCTTTTGTTTCTCCAAAGGGACACCTTATTGTAGGGAACTTTAAAAATTCAGTTCCCAGGCTTTTCTCACTTCTGTAAATCACACCTAGATTCGTGCTTTGAACATACACTTCCCTTTAAAAGTTTTCTGGGGTCCCTTTGAAGTAGCATTTGCCACCTTCTAGGCTCTCAGAGCAGATGGTGCCAATCCATGAATTCTTTCTTCTGCCTCCTCTCAAAATCCCCCTTCCTTTTCCTGGAGGGAGCAGAGGAACCCATTAAGACAGGTGCTGTTTCCACTCATGTGCTTCCTATGGAACATGCAATTTATATAACAAAATCTTCCCACTGGGAGCACAAAGCGTGCATTTGTCCTAAGGAAAACCACCTATGTGCTGTGAAGTTTGGGACTAAGCTTCGTGCTGTCGTCCAGCCAGTGTGGGGTGGCCAACAGTTAACTCCATCTAGACAAGAGCCACGTCCTCTGATTTCTAGGCCTTGGAGAATTCTGCCAAATAGTGACCTTTTCTGAGTGTTTTCCATTAGTCTCCCAGCTGTTTTCAATCCATCTGAATAGTTTGGGATAAAGTAAATTATAAATTGTATCAGAAGTTTTGTTCTAGCATTCATATTCATTAGATTTTAAAACCTAATGAATGCATGGACCCCAAACAAATCTTTGTTGTTTTAAAGCAGTCAAATGGAGTCTCCTGATTTTTGACTTTCAAAATACTAAATTGTGGCCCGTTTACATCCTGTAAAAAGTGTGGCTTTTTAAAAAGTAAGTTTTCAATAACTAGTTAATAAACAGGAACAAATTCCCCTTTAAATTAAAATAAGTTTGTTTTTGTTGTTGTAAAATACAACTTGTGTCAGCTGAGCTGGGACCATCAGAATGTGCTTCAGACAGTTAATGGTGGAAGGGCCATTAATTAATTAGTGGATATTTTTAATTAACATTTCATTGTCTTAGCCAGATGTAAATATGGTGTTTCCGATAAAGAATACTAATTTAAGACTAAATTCTGCCATACTAGTCCCTGGATCCCTGCCTTTCCTTGTCCCATCAGAAATGTCCATATTACCAGTTTGGTGTGGACAGTCATGGAAGGCTACTGCTGCACCTGTGTCCATGTGCCGTTAGCACCTGTCTCCTGCCGCACCTGCCACTCTGCAGCCTGCTGTTCTCACTCAGCCTTCTGTTTTAGAGACCATTCATGCTGTTACCCGCAAAGATGGCTGAATTCTTTTAACCTCTGTGGAGTGCTTTATAGGTTGGCTGTACCACAGTTTATTTAGGACTTCCACTGGTTTCCAGGTTCCCTTTATATCAACAATGCTGCAGTGAGCATCCTTATACAGGCACCTTTGAACATGTGTGTGTATCTCTGTGACAGAGAAGGAAAAGTGCCCTTTATTTCACATGTGAAAATCTTTAGAGGCCAGGTATTTAAGATGACCATAGTCTTACAAATGACCAGCAAAGTGTGAGTTGAAGCCATTTTCCCTGACTCCTCTTACCTAGTTGGACATACTTTATATATTTTTGTAGAGAGTCATAGGGATCCTGGGTAAAGCCGAGTCTAGCTAACTATGGTGAAACCTTGTTCACTTTAATTAATGAATAAGGTCAGTCTGAACTGGGAAAAGTCTGAACTTTAAGATGTAATATTATGTAATCTTGAAGTACATACCACCATGAACCACACTAATAAAACTTGATAAAATTTATTAAGGATATCATATAAATGAATAAATAAAAAGCACTTACTAATTATTTTTAAGAATAATGGCATATCTAAATTGTCCAACACAGTTATTCTCATCCATAGGCAAAATATTTCCCCTACAATATGTCTTATATTTTAACATGCTAGATAAGTGATTTTGGCTAGAGTAGAAAAACCAGAGCCACCTCCTTCCTGAATGGTGTCAGTTAGCAAAGGAAGAGAAAAGGGGAGGATGATGGAGGGCCTACCCCTTACCAGGTATGAGGCTTTTAAAAATTCTGTCCATTTATTTACCATAACAATCTTGGTGAGTCTTATCTCCCTTTCATAAATTGAGAAACTGAAGCATAGAGTCGTCTAAAGCAGCTCACTGAAAGTTGCCTCTTGAGTCTACTTGACTCGGAAGGGTAATACTCTCTATTGTAGTTTCCTTAGATGTGGTCCTCACACCCCCTGGAGTATTTGTTCATATGCAGATTCCTGGGCCCCTGCCAGGTGAGGCCCAGGGATCCTGTGTTTTAAACAAGCTACCACCAGGTGCACCTTCAGCACTCTGAAGTCCGAGAGCCACTCTGCCAGACTGTGGTGACCTCACCACAGTGATGTGATAAGCCCTGCCAAAAGAGTACCTTCATGCCTTTTAGGACCAGTGACCCCTCTCAGGCCTAGCTACAGTGGACACATTCCCCTTGCTCCTTGGTGCTGCTTCTTCCTTACCCACTTCCGGGGCTTTGTGCTACATGTACTGAACTTAAGATTGGCTCATGGTTTGTCAACTCACTTCACAAAGAACAGACATTTTCACACTTATATGGGGATCATTTTCCTTAGAAAGGTTGAAATTTCCAGTGCACAATCATCTGATCCCAAGGGTATCTTTGGTGTCTAATACAGATGGAATCTGCATTTTGCATTCTAATCCTTGCTCAAACCAGAAAAGAAAAAAGAAAATGAGAGGGCAGCTTGCAGAAATGATTACTTTTGAAATACTGTTGGCTGCTTCAATTTTCCTCTCTATACCCCCTTTGCTGCACTCCCCTGGGGGCACATTCCCCACGCTCTGCCCCATCCCTCTAGGACTTGCCTAGAAGTGAGGAGATCCCAGGTCCCTGCCAGCTGTCTTACTCCCACTAAGGACAGAGTTTTCGAAGAGCCAGCCAGGTTCCGTGACCATCTTTGTTCCCTCTGCCTTCCTCTTTCTCCATTATTATCTTTCTCTCTCAGCTCTGTAAAATTTCTCTTTTTTTACCCAACGGTCGTTGGGGAGTAAATAGAGTATTACTCCATCTGCTGTCCCCAGGAGGGGCTGGTCCTAGCTGGGTTCTTTCCAGCAGGCTGAATAGGAGTTTGCTTGGATGACTGCTGCACACGGAGAGGCGTGTCCATGACCCAGATGGGGGTCCTAGACCAGTTCGCATTTGTGTTCTGTGCTGGCAGAAGAGCATTGTCTTTGTTTTGGTGTTCTCTGCATCCAAATAAAGATGGCATTTTGTCTGCTGACAAGCAGAGAAAAAAAGAAAGAAAAGACAAAAAAAGGGGGGAGATAAATAAATAAATTTTAACCAGGTACTTACTCCACTGAAATTAAATATACACCCCTTCCTCTGTTCTTATTGGTCTACTTCAGTTGACAAGTGGATCGGTGGAAAGGAAATATCCTGGACTTAATTGTAAGTTAAGTCTCTCTTAATCCAGAAGAGCATTTGAGATTCTGTCCAAGTGTTCAATTTCCCAGGCCGCCGAGGTCTGTGAATTTCTTTTCCCAGCCTCCAGGCTGCTGCAGTACAAGTCAGCATAGCTAATGCAGATAGATCTCCTGCCTCCCGTCTCCTCCTCCCCTGCTTTTGATTCGATATGAACAGCCTGGTAACTCCAGTGCTGGGGAGGAATCTGACATAACTCTGCAGATGGCTAGGTTGCCCTGAAACACCTGGGGGTTGTTCTTTCAGGAAAAGGTAACATTTGTATGCTAATGATTCTCCCCCCCCTCACCCCCTCTCCTTGTTGCATTTTTTCCAGGACTGCCAGTTCCCAAGAAGAGCCCTAAGTCGGTAAGGACTTGCCAGGTGCTTATTTGGGGAGTGGGGGGCTGTTGGTGGTGGGAGGGGATGCTGTCTGGCTTGACTCCACTAAATGTGTGTGTTTCAGAGCAGATGGGGAGACAGGAGCCTCGCTCCGTAGATGAAGTTCTGGGGACCTGTTTAGTATAGAAGGTATTCGGGTTTGTCTTTAACTGTCTAGTGATTGTGGGAAGGCTGCGGGAGCCGGGATAAAGAATGCAGGATTGGAATCTTCTCTATATAAATGCATTACAACTCTCTTTCAAATGGATGAGTTTCTTAGATGTTTTAACTTGAGAGAAATGCTATTGTTTCTTCTGGGAGGAGAAGGAAAAAAAAGCTCCATCTGCTTCCTGGGTAGCCTTGCTCTCAACTGGTGTTTCCAGTTGTTCACATAGGTAGGTGCTCCCCTTGAGCTTTTCTACGCACTGGGTGATTAATGACTCACAAAATTAAAAAGCCTATAGGTTTAAGGAAAAACTGTTCTGCCCTGCATGTGTGTCCATGCTCACAGGGAACAATGTTCACTGCCCCAGCACTGAGAATAAGACATTTCCTTGCTGTGGAAGTCCTTTGTTGTTTTGCTAGCTTTAGCAGCATTATGCTGCAGGTATAGGATTCTTTAAAAAAAATCAATGTTCGCTGTCCTTTCTAATCTGGTTTCCCTGAAGATGCATTACCTAGTTGACATGTTAGCTAATAGCTTAGAGGCTGTAGTGTTTTGATTGGTGGTGTGAGCTTCTCCCAGGGCACTGACAACAAATTAAAATGCTACTTACAAACTCAAAATTTGGAACCTGGATGCCTATGAAATTGATCTGGGTTGAAGAGGCTTCCCAATTCATTGCCATGCAGATACAGAGCAGCCACTTCCTTGTGGTTTAGAATATTTGGGGGAGGGAAATTTTACAGCTTCCTGTCACCAGGAAAGGAGAACCTTAAAACTTTGTGCCTCATGGCACTGCAGCTGAATTCTCTCCACCTGCCTCCAAGCCTGGCAGCAGGAGGCAGAAGTTTATTAAGGAGATGAGAGGGAGCTTCCTGCATTCTGAAGCCCTGCTCCCAAGTTCTCATAAGAGAAAAACTGCAATAATTGATGTGATTGCAATGGTTTAGTGCCATGGTGATTGGGACACGTGACTTCAGGGCTGCTTCCCTTGTCAGTTTGTGTTAATGTCCAGGGAGAAAAGTGCTGGTAGGCACCGGCCAAGAAGCCAGAGCCTGTCTGTGTGCATGTGTGTGTACGCATGCCCATGGGTCTTCCTATCCCTGGGTCACAGTCAGGAACCTGTTCAGCCTGCAGAAAAGAGAAGAAATCTGGAGGGTGTATCACATGAGCTTGAGTTAGCGGGAGCCACCCCTTTTTCCCCCACCCTCAGCCTTGCTACACAATAGACTTATTTTACACACCCACATGGAACAGAGTCTTGACCAGGAGCATGCTGGGGTAGATTCAGCAGTTTTGCACAGGCAACAAGACATCAGGTGGCATGGTGTTCTTTTTGTTCTATATCCCATTCAAACTTACTGCGCATGAGGATTTTTGTAGATTCATTTGTGACTCTTCTTTCCCAAAGTATTTTGGAATTCCTTGCTGCACTCAAGGGTATCAGACAGGTATAGAGCCTGCATTCAGAGTCAGCTGAAAGAATTCCCTGTGACAGTTTATTTTTGTAGAAGCCATGTCATTAGCAAGAGCAAGCAATTACTCAGACTGCATTCCTAGGAAAAAAGCTCTCTCGACTGTTTTGCCCACAGTCTGCTGGCTCTTAATTACCTCAAGCCAAGGGGCTGGAGTGTTGCTGGGTTAGAGAAGAACAAGCCCCCAGCTTGGGGCTTGTCCTTACCCAATATCTGTGCCAGGACAGGGATGATGGTTTTCACAGCACTGCTGGCACACTCTGGCACCTGCTGTACAAAATTTGGGGTATTTCAGCCAAGGTCTGCTGCTGCCAGTGGAGCATGGCTGACATCTGTGATCAGTTGGAGCACTGTACAGGTGGGCCAAATGCTGTTTCCCTTTCCCAGTCTGAATTTCAGTGATGTCCTGCCAGAGAGACAGATGAGTATGGGGTTTTTTTGGTGGGGTCTGAGGGAATCCATGGGGCCGCTGCATGTCTTGGTCCCGGACAGCCATTCATGTAACGACAGACGGGGCCAGGTTTCCAGGCTGTGTAGGGAAATGCCTGGGCTGTGATGCACTTAGATTTAGCATCAGCTCTGTGAATATACTATCTTATCCAGCAACATGTGTTTTTCTCTTTTCTTAGAGGCTCCTGACATTGTCGAATTGCTCATGTGACTGACAGCTTCTTTTTGCCCTCATGCCTTTTTTAAAAAAAATAGCGCCTTCAATAATTAAGTAGTTGAGTTTTTATTAGAACAGAGGGACTTATCTTTTTGATCTAGGTTCCCCTCCTGGATGGCCTTGATAGTTTACTCTTAATAAGCAATTTCACCTACTAGATTTACTTTAAATGTTGACTTTATGGTCTTAATGAAATTTTACTAATTTAATACTGGGACATCCATAACATCAGAGATTTTCCTGCCAAATGGCAGGGACAAGAATAAGACATATTTGCTGTCAGGTTTCAGATCTTCCTAGGAAACCGGTTCTGTGGCCCAGCGTAAACCCAACTGGGCACTCGCATGACAGAGTGTTGGTCTGGATCACACACACGGGTTCTGTGTGTAAGAATTTAAAACTCTACATATCATAGAAAACCCTGAGTTTTAAGTTAATATCCATTTATATTTTCTCGCTTGTTCATTTCTCACTTGTGCTTCTGTTTCTCCCTTCCTTCATCTGTCTACTTGTCCATCTGTCCAACCACCATCTATCCATTTATTTATCTGCCAATACATTTACCTTTTATTCATTAATTCAAATATCCATTCATTTAGTAAATAAATGGAGAACCTACTAAGTGTCAGTTTTTGTGTGAGGCACCGAGAATGCTATAATAAATAAGATGTCATGGTACCTTTGTTTTTGGAGCTTATAAACACAAAATTTATTGATTGTTACTTTCAAAAAATAGATTCATTTTCATAAATCACCAATACGTTGTAATGCTTCTGTTCCAACAATAAGTGTTAACTGAGTACCTTCTCTGTCAGACCAGTGCTGGTATACAACAAGAACTAAAACAAAAGATAGTTCTGCCCTCCTGCAACTGAGGAGAGACCAACAGCCACACAGACAGACAGGTCAACAAAGACCCTCCACATGGGGCTTAAGTCTGATGAGCATATACTTTCAAAAGTTGACAAAGCAGAACCAAGTATACGCTATTGAAAATCATTCAGTTCTAAGTTGGAATAACCTAAGTTCAATAGTCATATAAAGCCATAAAAAAGACCCAAAATTGAGTCAGATGCTATGATTGAGCTGTGGAGTTCTTTCAAGTTCACTAGCAGCCTGAGCAATGTAGAAAACCACATTATTTACTGCGTCAGATCAAAGAAAGCATACCACGTTCACCAAGGAGATACAATGTTCCCAGGCACTAAAAAACTCCTCATGCAAAGTTTTCACAAGGGGGTCACTGAATTGGGGGCAGTGCAGTCTCTCCAACAACCTCTTGCAAATGCAGCAAGTTGAAAGCTAGCCATAGTGACAGGTTTCTCTTCCATTGTCTTCTGTTCCTTTCCCCTGGGAAGGATGCTAAGGACTTCACTGACAACTAGTCCACTAAGAGATGTCAGGGAGAGCTCTCTAAGATACCGTGCACCGTGAGTTAGCCCAGACTGGCTCATCCAGTTTTATGTGTCCTGCCTCTTTCTGAAACCTTCCTGGTTGTCAGCAGGACTCTGATGCCACTTGTCCTTCAGCCAGGGCAATGATATAACCCGTCAAAAGTTCCTGCAGGCCGCAAGGTGAGGAGTAGATGGAGAAGGACTTAAATAAGCCTCCTTGTCTCTCACCTCCCACAGCAACTCATACCCTCCACCCTTTGCAGTTGGGTTAGATGCTTTACATTCAGTGTGAACTAAAATTCATTTTCATATCCAATCAGAACTAAAATTCATTTTCATATCCAATCAGTACCTCCCTTTTCTTCTCCATTAACTCCTCTTGCCTGCCTTTTTGGAAGAAGAAGTTGTTTGACTTAGGCCTATAAATAGTAAAAGGAAGAGTCAAAAACAAGGACCAGCACCTGCTTTGCCTTGTATTTGAATCTCTGATTTCCATACAACCTTTAATGACATTGGCCTAGTATCTCATCAGCACTTGGAGTTTTTCCTGTTGTCCATGTAAATTGCTGCAGTGGCCTTCAATCTTGGCAGATAAGTGAACTGTAAATAATTTTGTTTTAAAATGTATCGATTTGTCATTTTTAAGCTACACGAATTCTTTTCATCATTAAAGCTCCTAAGTGCTGTCTATATTCATTTGCTCTTCCAAGCGAATATTTCCAGCTCATTTTATAAGTACCTTCATTTTGAAATTATTCTGTGAAATACTGATGAGCTGATTTTTTTTCCCATTTTCGTTTATAAAAACCATTGCATCTTCCCAATCTCCCTGGCCTGTCAGTAGTAAGGAAGTCATTCATTATAGGGAGATTGGTACAATTTTATTTTTAAAAGTCTTATGGCCAGTATGTGGCCAAGGACTTCCATGGAGTTTCCAAATTAAGCCCATTTCTTTTCTCCTAGTTGGTTCTGAATTTATATTCAGAAATTAAACTCTTGATTCAAAAATATCAGCATAGTGACAACAGAGCATTGGAAATACTCATCTCAATACATGGCAACCCTTTCCAACCAGTTACTAAAGCCAGGACCTGGGAAGTGAATGCCCATGTTTGTGAGATCTTGTCTTCCTCCTCCAGCCCCTGTCCCCTGCTCAGTCTGTGAGCAGTCCCTATTGACTCCGGCAACAAATGTCTTTTAACTTCACTTGTCCCTCTGCTTCGTCACTACCGCTTCCCCTCCTTTAAACCTCATTGGGCTCCTCCCTGGACACACAGTAGTTTCCTGACTGCTCTCTGCTTTGACTCCTGTCCCCACCAACCTTCACACCACCCAGCAGCCAGACCAAACTTTCTGGATGCAAGGTTGCTCTGGTGCATACCTGCTTTCCTGTTATTAATACAATTCCTCCTCCCCTGAACTAAGAATGAAACTCAGTGTCCTTAACGTAGTCCACAAGGCCCTTACACTATTTAGTCTCCAAGTTCATCTAAGACTGCCCTGGCCCCTTCATGTGCCATACTAGCCTTCTGTTTGTTCTCAAACACTCCAGAATCATTTTGCTTTGAAGACTTAGCACGTGCTGCTTCCATTAATGGAATGTTCTTTCACAGACCTCTTGTTACCTAGCTAAAGGGCATTGCATTATGTTGTTAATCAGTGCCCTTTATATTATGTTAATTATTTGATTAATGTTCATCTGTACATAAAAACACACACACAACCCTACACACACACACAGAGGTATATATTCTAACAGCTCAGATACCATCTCTTTCTTATTTACACACTGCTTCCCTTAGAATCTGACTCACAGCAGGTGGTCAGTCTGTATTTGTTGGAGGAGGGAATAAATATATTGCAGCTAGTTAGTTACGCAGGAGGAGGACCCAAGCTGGCTGTTCTGTCATTGTTGGACCAGGACCCTTCACTTCGGTTCTTAGTTTGCATTCATTACTGCAACAGGCTTGAAAGTGTATCTTTGTCTACAGGGATTTGTCTTTGGGACAATTTTTCACCTAGAAAATGAGGTGGAAGCCAATCACATTAGATGCAGATCTGATCCTGATCTCATAACTAATTCAGAAGTGAGTGTGTTCTCATGCCCCAAGTCTTCCGGGACATGATGCGGCCTGCTGAAGGGCACGCCAGTTGACTGTGATTGGAGAGATAAACACAGACTCGGCTTTTCTCCTGACGAATTCTGGGCTCTGACCCGATAAAACACACCGCCAAAGCTAACTATCATGCTCACAGAAAATAAAAAGGCATTTTTTAAACTTTTCCATATAGAGAGAACATAAAACTTCAGAAAGCCCAGAGTGCCAGCTAAATATTAAATACACAATGCATCTTCCAATTAAGTAGTTTTCATAATTGAACTTAAGAAGAAACAAAGTGAGGTCAGTCTTACCTGGGGGAAAATCCCACAAATGTCCAGACCATTATATGTATTTAGCCTTCCATGTGGATACAAACGTGCCAGTTCACGAAAGCCCATGCGGCAGTTTGTAGGGCATGTTCTCAAGAAGCCGCTTTACTTTTTCTTTTCCAAATTTAAGAACCAAGTTTAGATGGAATTTAAAAGAGTTGCATAAGTGCAACTTGATTGTGAGGCAGTTTTGCAAACTTGTTCCCAACTGTATCTGTCATTTTGTGTTAAATTAGACCTATATGATTCATTTATTGGGGAGGTGAGAAGGAGCATTAAAATTTAAAAAATGACTCAAACTGTGTCCACTACACTTCATTTGTACCTTTGTTTATAGCAAAGCTACATCTTCATTTAATTTAAGGAGGTCCAGTCCTCCATGCCAAAGATTAGTGACACTGGGGCAGCCTTCGAAGGGTTTTAGGGGCCATGAAGAGATATGCAGACTCTGCGTGCATTGTGGGTGTGCATGGAGAAGCTCATGTGCATTCTCAGCAGGAAAAAGGCCCAGTCTTTATCAGGCTCCCTCTGGGGAGCAGGGTTGCCAGAAAGATTTTTCTCCAGTTCAGGAAGAGGGAACAAATGGAAGAGGTTAAAGCTGAGGTTCCAGGGACTACAGAGTAACCCCAGGAAAGAAGAAGTGTGATGTGTCCCTCAGGTAAGCTTGCAGTGCAGCTCACCTGGGGTCCCCATGAGACTTTGTAAAGAGTAGTGTGAACCTGAAGGAGACTGGAGCTTCAAAGATCAGGGACTTAACTGTGAACCAAAGGTAGTGTCAGGGGGACAGACCCCACAATGTGGCATTTACTACTTATTTGAGGGACCAAGAGAGGGTGGGCATTTGAAGGAAGGGAAGCAACTCCCAGGGTAAACTGGGAGGTCCTTTATTGAATTATTTTCTTTTGCATTTAAAATCTCCTTCCCTCACCCCAGAGGTGAACAAAAACAAAGTACCCCCAAAATGTAAAACTAGAAGTAATGATCCCCATTAATTTTTATTACCAAAGTTAATTTCAAAATGAAAATAGCTTTAAATTTTCTGTCAATGATAAAAAGCATTCTCTGCATTCTAATTAAAAGTAGGCAATACAGGAAAGTATGAAGAGGGAGGAAAGCCCACCCAGAATCCCAGGTCTTTCTGTTTATGTTAATGTGTGTTCACACCCAAACCGGTGGCGCTGCTCCTGCTGTTTTTTAAAGACCACCCTGGTAAAGATCACAGTGAAGAGAAAAACAAATTCCTGTATACTTGCAAAAGGGAATGGAGATTCTGTCTGTCATTGATGTTTTCTGGTTCTGAAAATCTTCAGCATGCCCTCCAGGGGAAGCAAGAAGGCAGGTATTGACTTTCTGGGTCAGAAATCAGACAGCTGGCCTGAAGAGCCAAATTGCTGTTGGGGAGGATGCCGTTGGAAGTTGGCAGAACCAGGTTCTTTTCCAAGTCTTTGAAATGCTGATCCACCCAGGTCTGAGATGAGTAATTTATCCTCAAAGAGAGGGATGATTCCTGGGTTTCTGATGGTGTTTGTCAGCACCCAAACCATGCTTTTCCCAACAGCCCCCCCCACCCCCGCCCCGGAGTGTGTCCCGAGTCAGACCCCTCACACAGTCTACCCGGACCTCTCTGCTAGTTTAGAATATGGTCCTCAAATTTTTGCCACAGGCACATAGAAGAAAATTTTCAGTTGTCTATCTTACCTTTATTAAATGCATGCCCAATTTTCCTCAACTTTTAATCCTTGCCAAAACCTGATTTCAGATTGTAATCTGTAATTGTCAAGGGCAAATGAAACTTTTGTCCCCCCGTGGGCTTTCTTCAGATACTTATTTTAAATTAAGGACTGGGTGGAGAGGGACAGAGAGACCTGAGTTTAAATGAAAGGGACCTTGGAAATTTCCATCAATATGGGGAATGAAAAATGGAGGATACCTAGGGAGAAAGCAAAGAACTGTTGATAAGATTCATTGAAGACCAAGGGGAAGATTTTGATTCTATAAATAACTATAGAGACCCAGAATGCTCTGGGCCAAAGATCTTATAATGTAGTTCAGAATTATAAGCTGTAGAAGAGCTGTAAGAGAGGACAGAGATTCCCTTTCCTGTCCTCTGTCCCTTCAGGATGCTCTTCAGCAGGTAAGTGTAGGGACATAGTATCCATCATGTGAGGGACAAGATCTCAGGGTTTAATTTTGAATGGGGGAAACCAAACAACTGGGCTTACAAATCTTTTACTGGAGAAAATAAGAACTGAAATTATTTCATATCTTCCCCTTAGTTTTTGCTCCCCATTCAAATAAAGAACATTTCATAAAATGGGAAGGGTCATTTGCTGGGCATGTTTTAAGGAACTGGGAAATTTTGTTGAAATTTAAATGATAGTCTTTCCCTTAGGATACTTCTTGGACTTTGGACAGAGTGCAGATCTAAGAAAGCTGACCCCCTGAGGTCAACCCGTATATAAAGTACCAACAGTAGTCTCAGGAGATAAAGACATGAAGTGATGCCTGCAAAACTGGTCACCTAAGAATTATGAAAGCTCTTCATAAAATACTTATTTATATACTTATAAGTTCAAGGGCACACATAGTGATTTTTAAAAGATCTAATCTCCTTTTCTTACAGTCCAGAAAAACTGACAGCAAACCCTTAGAGAAGAGATGGGTATTTTATCATTGAAAGAACAATAAAAGACATGGAATCTGAAACTGTTTTTAGCACTGATTGTATTTCTTTTGGATACATAGCCTTACATTTAACTACTAGTGGTATTTTATATCATACATTTTGTGAAAAAATGAAGATGTTAAGACTGATGCATCTCATCATAAATTAGCCCAGTGTCTTAGTCACAAACCTTTGATGAAAATTGGGTTTGTTTTCTGCCACAGCCCAGAGGGCAGTATGGTTTGTGATTGTGTCTTTGCAGCTGGCCCACTCCCTCTCTGTCAGCCAATGACTTGGGCTTTTATCTGCATTCAGCATTAGCTGGAGGAAGGTGGAAGCCTAAATATTGTTGATATGTTTGTGTATGTGTGTGCAGAAATGCTGAGCAAAGACAAAATGATGGAAAACACCCACTTAGAGGACCAACAATAACCTTCTCTTCTTGCCCTTCTCACTCACTCACTTTCAGCAACCTCTGGAGAGAAAAGACAGCCAGAACAGTTCCCAACACAGTGTTTCCAGCCACCGAAGCCTGCACACTGCATCCCCCAGCCACAGCACACAGGTGCTCCCTGAGTACCCACCCGCAGAGGTCCCGGCTCCAGATCAGACCGACAGCACTGGGCAGAAAAAACCAGATCCTTTCAAAATCTGGGCTCAGTCCAGGAGCATGTATGAAAGCCGACGTGAGTAGCACTCTGGCTGCTGCCTTTCTGCGACCCCATTCCAGGGCTTCAACTTTCTCTCAGGGCTTATTAAAAATAGATTTTCAGAGTGTAGACTGGATAGAGGTGAACCAAGGTGAGAGGTGAAAGCTTCTCAGCAGTGAAAGAATCTGCTGGATAGTCATGGGGGCTCCATTATGTCCTCAGTTTGGGGAGGGGTAGATATGGATGGCCATCAAATAAAGGGCCTGGATAATAATGGACTTCTTTTTCTTTTCAGTTTAAAGAAGTAGCAGATAAGAGCTGCTGTCTCGTTAATTCTCCCCTGCGTGGAGATTGTAGCATGCTCTTGTGAAACAGCTCCGATATACAATAGAACATAAGTATGATTGGTTCGGATTGCAGGAGTAATGGGAAGAAATTAAGTTCTTTCTTAGTGGTTTCTTAGTTTTTAAGAATACTGGTAATTTTTTTACCAGTATTATGTCTTTCTAAACATTCCCCTTAGAAAGAAAAAAAAATTTGAGTGGTTCGTACTTTAATTATTTGTACTGTGGTTTTAAATGTGTTCCTCTGGCTTTATATTTTCAATAAATATGAGCTAGTGGTGGCATGCATCATAACTTTTTGATTCTTATAAACAAAATATTAACTTTATTATTAAGTGATTTCCAAACACTATTCACCATAAAAAAACATTCATGTAATTTATCACTGATGAAAGTCCCTAAAATGCTTTAATTTGGGGGCATGCAAACAGGTCCCTTTTTGGCTGTTGCTATTGCTGACCTTTTCTCCTGAGGATGATCAGTCAGTATGAAGCAACTATGGAGGTCATGTACTTCATTTTCTCTTGTTGGACTGGAATAGGAAAAGATGTTTAAGGATGGAGGAGGCATTTGGTAAGGGGTCTGATTAAAACTGAAAGGGAAAAGAGAATTGTTTAGCCCATCCTCTTTGCCCCATCCCCCTCAGCACAGGTGTGCTATCTCTCAGGCAGAGCCTCCTGGAGAGTGAGGCACAGAGGAGGTGAGGCAGTGGAAGGTGCCCCAGCTCCAGCACACCCCCTCAGACTTGGCTAGGAAGCATTTCCTTGGCTGGCTGGAGCAACTCCTCTGTGACCCAAACAAAACACAAAATGGGAGCAAAGCCAGCATCCCTGTCTGAGAAGGAAAGTTGGCCACACTACTGCGTGCATTTCAGCAGTTATGTGGCACAAGGCAAGTTGGAGTCTAGCTGATTATCAAATTTTAGAAGTCACTCAGGGTCCCTCCATCATTTCCTCCCCAGGGGGAAATATTGCCCTTTTCTCCCAACAGTATGTGGAATTAAATAGGCTGTTTTGGCTAAGGGTTCTCTGTGCCAACAAAAGCCACACAATTTGAGAAGGGATTTATTTCATCCCTGGACTGGAAAGACCCCTAGAGTAACCCTGATGGCCTTTTTTGGAACGTCTTTCATAAGCAGTAGTTACTGAGTTATGGACCTGGAGTCTGTTCTCACTGTGTCTTCTCACAAACTCTAGCGAGTTCATTGAAGAATTGTTTTCCAAAGAGGATGTTTTAGAATTCTCTTCACATTTCTTTTTAGCCATGTGGCTTCTCCAATCAATAACCCAACTTCTATTGATGTTGAGATACCACGTTTCTCAGTACAGCACACATTTAGGACTGAGTTCCCCATGTAGGAATCTTTTCGTGATAAAATAAATCATATTCTGAAGTGCTAGCGGGAACATCACAATTGACAGGTGATGCTAATGCATCCAGTTAACAGGAAACTGCAGCTCAAATGCCATTTTTACCCTGATGGAAGCAAAATTTCTTCAGAATTTGGTATTTAATCCATTTTTTAAATGTTTTCACCTCGTTCCCCAAACAAGAAGAATCTTGCCACAGCCAGCTGCCTTAAGCATCAGAATTGCTCAGGGGGCAGGCAAACTGAAACGTTTGAGATGGGGCCGGTTTCGTGTCTTCCCTTTCTTTACCATCTGAAGGATCCAGCAGCACAAATGAGAATCTCTTTCTCTTTGGTGATTGGAGGCTCGGAAATGGAGTGATTGTAGATGTGTAACTGATGTTAAGATTCACTTGGATCTCTTCCAAGCTGCTAAATGAGAATAACGATGAGACTTTTTCCCCCAATGGTAATTATTCTGAATCTGTCACAGATTTTCAACTTTTCATAGTACCTGTGACCAAACCTACATCAATCTTGCCTTTTGTTTATTATTTTGTTTCATCCCCAACATGTTTCCGGCATTCCCTTGGTTGTTTTTTTATCTTGTTTTTTGAAGAAAAAAAATGCATAGCCTAAGAAGTGATTTGCTGTCCCTCCCCCCAAGACATTACAATAAGCAAAGTATGCCCAGAAAATTGAAGTCAGCCATAGTACCTTAAGTGTACCCTTAATTTATGCCCCCTTTTAGGGGAAAATATATTTTCCTTATATTTCATTTTATTGTGAAGGGCAGTGTGAAGATTAATACAGTCTGATCCAATTCCTTCACATGGTCTAACTACTGTGCAAAATACCATATTCTTGATACGGCCATCTGTCAAAACAGCAGTGTCAAATGAGTCAGTCTGGAATTATAGATGTGTTAATAAACCCCTCTGAAGGGCTTAAATGTTTAATTAAAAACAAAGGCATGTATGGAAGTCCTTTAAAAGCCTCATTGCCAGTTTTGTGTTTTCTCCAGGTAACGTACCTATCGTGTGCATGTTTTGAAAATGACATTGATACAATCTTATTAGGTAATGTTCAGGACCAGCTAGGATTTACTAGTGTTTACTGTGAAAGAAAGTCTGAAACTTCCAGTTGAAATTTTGCCTGTTTACAAAATAGTTTGGAAAGAAAAACTATCCAAGCTGTCATATTAACCAAGGTAAAGCTGCACTGCTCTGTGGAGAAATGCTTACAGATTTGGAACTGGTGGACAGGCTTCTTCCTCAAAGTGAGTTTAAGGAGCTCGTGTGCACTTCTAGGTTTTAAGAGCTATTAATGACAGTTCTTATTTGTGCATGTTCAACCTTGGCCAGATCTGATGATTTGTGCCTCCAAATAAAAGACCTTTCTGGTTGAACTACGTAGAATTTAGCTGAACAGGTATTAGCACAGGAATGAATTCCATCAGGAATAATTAAGTGCCACAGTTTGGCAGTTAAAAAAGTATACTTACTTTTTTTAAAGTATATAAGTGTTTAGATGACTCTAGAGTTCATGACATGATTAAAACAAGGTCATACAACAATGTATACTTTGGGGTTTAATTAAATATGAAGAGTCTTAGATGGTAATGGGAGTTCAGTGAAATTTTCAGTACTACAATTGTAAATTCTAGCTTTTTGACAAGAAAAGCACCATGGGATAAAAAATAAAGCAGAATCAAACTGTAGTCTTTTAAACTTCACAGCAGCCATGACCTTTACTGTGAAAGCTTAACTGCATGTTCCTTATCAATCAAAAGAAAATTAACATGAACTAAGAGAAAGCACATGCATTAAGCTTTGCAAAACTGTGAAATTAATATTCCAGCTATGTCACCTTCGCCAGCATCGGGATTGAGCAAGGGTGAAAGAGAGAGAGAAATCAATTCTACGAATTTTGGAGAATGTCAGAGTAAGGATTCACTGAAAATTTTTTCTTCATTATATCCATCCTGTTTGATGTTCCCATTGGTCTGGGGGGCTGGGGAGAAACTCAGAAAGAGAAATGCCATGAACAAAAACGTTTTGCTATTCTTGTGGACCAGGCATGGACCAAAGAAAAGATGAAATAAAAAGTGATGGGCATGTTTTTGCTAAGTCTGAAAATGTGTGTTCTGTAGTAATGGAGACACTGGGAGGTTTCTCTGCAAACCTGGTGATTCCATTCTTTCTAATTATCAAAGAAAGTCTTTTGACCACTCTATTGAGTTGTTGCTTGCATTACCAAAGGAGATTAACTGCTGAGATTGTCTCCTATGCAAGGGCTTAAAAGTGAAGAAAGCTGGACAAGGTTTTCTTAGCCTTTTTTATTTAGCCTCACTGAAAAGAAAAGCAAAGTGATAAAAACATCAGAAAGATGGTTCTACCCTGCTACTTCCTAAAAATGTAATTATAATAGAATCTGCCTGAAATCAAGAAGAGAACAAACCCTGATGGGGGAGTACTTTAGAAACCTCAGTGCCCCTGGCAGCTGAGGATGTAGAAAAAAGAAATTCTGTAATTCTCTGTGCGGCAGCACCAGTTTATCATCAAAGTTATGTACTTGTGTACCTGGCCTTTGGTTGGTGAAGAAGAGTATAATTGTTAAAATGCCAAAGCTAAGGTGCCAAAAGACTTTCTTTGCAATATCTCTGTGTGTTGGTGTATTGTGTTTGTGTCTCTGCTTTTCTGGCTCATCACTGGAGTCCTCAACAGTCTTGGTGTCATTGGGCATCTTGTTTTTCAACAGGAAGTTTTTTAATAAATTTACCATTTCCCATTGATTCATAGAGAAAAACAAATGCTTTTTTCCTGTGGACTAATCTGTATGATAAGCCCAAGTCAATTGGCTACAACCACCCAGACTGTGCTAGCTTACATCTAACTGAGCAGTATAAGGCAAAAACTTGCTACATTTGCTGTCATTGTAGGACGAGTGAATTTTCCTGGGTTAAATGATGCTGGGGAAAATGGATATGGATGGGCTGCAGTCTCTGCAGAGTCCTTTTCCTTGTTCACAGAAAGGCCCCGCAGACTCAGGCCAACTGTACCTGGCCCCTGGTGCTGCCTGGGAAGCCCTGTGGCCTGTTTTGGTAATAATTCTCTGCTTAAGTGAAATGAAGATTGAGACCTAACTTGATTTAATTTGTAGTTTGAATGAGTCCATTACAGTAAATACCCTTTAGCCAGCTACTCAAACAGAAAGAAAATGTTGTTACCTTTGTATGCTCAAGAAAATATCATTCTCAAATTGTGTTTATGGGAGTGCCATGATGTCGTTTAACTCCATGTCCCATGGTGTCTTACAGCTTAGCCTCAGCAATTATAATAAAAAAGTATTGGATAAAAAGCACAGTTGAAAGCCATGGCATTAAGATAGCTCAAGCAAAATACTGATTCAAACCTCTCTGATGTGTATTTACCTGTTTATTTAGCTGCTTCTTTCTCGGCACATTCAGTCACTGTACATTTAAGCTTGTGAACGAGTCAGTGAAAAGGGCCATCTCTCACTAGCTTGAAATGTAAACACCACTTCCTTCTTCCCTGTTCTATCGTACAGAATTGGAGGCGATGAGAGCTAAATTCTCAGGCCCATACACTGCTTCAGCCCAAAATCCAATTAATTGAATAAACCAGAAAGTGTGTAGAACAGTATTTGGAATTCTTTAAGATTCACTGCCACTAAACTATATTTTTTCTCTTGAAATAAAAGATATGTCATTTTATAGACTATAAAACACTATATATTAAAATATTAAATAAGAATTAAGTAGAAATAACCCTTTTTATTACCTTAGTTAAGTAACACAATGGTATATAGAACAATTTCAGGTACAGTGAGCGTGTTTTTTATGAAAATTGCCTTTATTTTTAAAAAACAAGATTAAAAAAATTTTTAAGCCCTGAACTGTTGAGTTCTAAAAGTGAAATATCAAGTTATTTGATAATAAACTAATACTTTGAATGTTGAAACACTACAGCAAGTTCGGGAGTAAAGCAGTTAATCATTTTAACAATGAAGTATGGTTCATTGATGCAGAACAATTTTGTTGTCACCATATATCTTAGGTTATGGAAATCTGGCTACTCTTTAGTATAGTAGTGAAACCGTAGTAAACTTCACAAATTTGGAAATATTAGGATGTTTAAGACTAACTTTTTTGGCAAAGATGATCTAACAAATCAAATTACTGGCATTGCTGGTCTTGATTACTTCAAAGGAGAAAGAAGTAATTTTTTTAAGGGAACACACTTTACTGCAAGCTTTTTGTCTGTTTTTTAGTTGCTATAACATCAGGTGACTTAACGGGCCTCCTAAATCCGCCGAGCCAGCTCCTGACTCAGAGGTCGCTCTGACCCAGCATCTCTCTCTTATACATGGGCATCCACGGTGTGGTGCAGCATGTGATGATTTTAATTAAGTCCCCTTGCAACAGTGCCAAGGAGAGTAGTCAATGCTGATTTCTGGCTTAGTCAGGGATCATGACTTGGTCTTGATTAGGAATTATTGAACAGTTGATTAGTCTTTTGAAAAAACTTAGGGCTCAATGACTACTCCCATTGTTCACTTTCGCCCAGCATCCTCCATTACTTCATGCCCCAATTCTGTCGTTGCCCTGTCTGTGTTAGAAAACTGTCATCTGCTCAGCACCATCAGTGTTGGTCCTGTAACTGTGTAACCTTAGGGGTGTGATTGCTTTGATCAGAGAAGTAATCTCTCTCTTCCTTCCCCCCTCTCTAGGTCCAGATTACCAAGAACAGGATATCTTCCTCTGGAGAAAAGAGACTGGATTTGGATTTAGGATTCTTGGTGGAAATGAACCAGGGGAACCTGTGAGTCTTTTGTCTCCCCTCCTCCCTCTCCCTTTGAAGTCTTTTCTAAGACTTCAAAGCAAATTGGCAGCAGTAACAAATCACCATGATTAGAGTCCCACTAGGTGTAACACTGCTTCATCTCAGGCAGTGGAGGTTTTCCTTAGGTTTTGTAGAGATGTTTTGTCTTGAGGGAAGAGACTAGTGTTAGAGAACAAGAAGAGTTCATCCACCCAGTGCTAGCAGAGACAAACACTAGACACTGAGAACTGCAGAGAAAGACCGAGTATTTTGTCATGAATGACACCACTCAGGAGAACGGAAGCTAATATTTAAAAGGCTGAACTCCCTGATGGCATGTTGGATACAGGTTATATAGGGAAAAATCACAAGACACCGTGGGTTAGGGGTTCAGGGTCATTCTGGGAGCTGATTGGTGGGAGATGAGGTAAGGGTAGTGAATCATTTCCTTAGGTCTTGAGCACAGCTCTGAGGTCTGTTCTGGCAACCCTCTGTCCAGTCTCATGGGAAAATAGCCACAGCATCGTTCCACGTAGGGCTCAGGAGCTGAAACATAACTTAGGTTGAGATGTTATCTTTATGGTGTCAGAGGTCCAGACTCTGTGACCATTAGTCATGTCTGGGCTCCTGTCTTCTGCTGCCTGGGGGGTTGCTGACTACCTGAGGGAAAGACTAGGTCTCTGAGGGGTATAGACACACAGAGAGATGATTTCTAGAGCTATGATTTAAAGCCAAATTTAGTCAAAGACATAAGGACCCTCAGTTTCACTAGATCCTTTCTAAAAAGTTTATGTTCACATATGTGAAAACTGAGAGCTAATACATCTGAAGTGCCCATCAAAGAAAATGAAACCAAAAAGCAAAATAGGAATTTGTATCAATTAAGAAAAGGATGGCCTGATCCTTTGGCCAATTCTGTTAGATTTGCCACTTCCTTTGTGTATTGAATAGCACCAGCAGGGAGAGCACTTCACAAGGCATCATGAGAGATTAGGGAAAGTAGGACCCCCCTCTTTACAAAAGAAGAGAAAGAATCCTAAACAAGAATGGGGAGACATTTAACCTCTCTGGGCCTCATCTTTAGCATGAATTTAGGATTATATCACAGAATCCTTTTGAAAGGGGAAAAGAGAACTGAAGAAAAGTACTAATTCTCTCATCATAATAAAAATAACTATTACTTATTGAGTACTTACTCTGTGTCAGATGCTATACCAAAGACCTTTAACATACATTCTCTCATTTATCTTTCAAATCTATGAATTTATCCCCCTGTTTCAAATCAACAAATGAATACACAAAAAGAATACACATTAATTAACTTCCCCAAGATTATAGAGTTAATAAATGGAAGGACTGGAAAGGGTCTGATTGCAGAGTCCATATTTTTAACCAGTCTTTTTGTTAAAGTTCTTTGTAAATGATACAGGTCATGCAAAGGTAGCTATAGCATTATTGTTACAGAGCAGACGTATACCACTCACACGCAGGGCCAAGGGGCCAAGGGGGTCATGATATACTACTACCGAAAGGACCCCCTACTGGGCTCAATTGTCTTTTGCTAGATTGGAAAGATATCTCTCAATGCCAGAGATTTGTGAAAAGGAAAGGAAATGTTTATTTAATGCTATACAGACTTAAAGTAGTGACCTAACATCTTCATTAAAATATCAAAATCCTTTAGGATACCCACAGCCACCCACAGTGCTTCCCTTCTTCCCTTCCCTAATTCAGGGTACCATAACTCAGGAGAAAAAGCAAACTTCTGGGATCCAGGCTCCTGACACCATCCAGGCAGGATCTCTAATTAATCCAAAGCCATGTGGCACCTTCTCATGGCTTACTGGCAAGGGTTCTTTCACCCTTCTTCCAGGCAAAGTCTCTCCTGCTTCCCAGGCCACGCAGCCAAAGGGAACCCCCTAAAGCTGGTGGTCCTCTTCTACCAAAGCTACAGGGGTCTCCTCTCTGGCCAAAACCACATGGTTCTTCTCTCCACCAAAGCTGCGGAGGTCTGCACTCTGACCAAATGGCATGGAATCTTCCCTCCACCAGAGCTGCGGGGGTCTGAACTCTGGTGAAACCACATGGAACTCTACTCACCTAAGCTGCGGGGAGGGGGTCCCCATTCTAGCAAAACCTTGTGGCTCTCCCCAAGGCTGCAGGGAGTGGGGGTTGCTACTCTGGCAAAGCCGAGTGGTGGTTCTCTGCTAAAGCCACATGGTGATTTCCCGTCACATGGCTGTGGGGTTCTCTACTCTGGCCAAAGCCACATGGCTCTCTTTAATGGCTGCCATGTCTGGGTTTAAATCCCCACACCAATCTTCCTCTGCACCCCATTTCCGACTCCTCCTACAATCAGCTACATCTGCCAGCATTTCTATATTATTCCAAGTTTACTGGGCTGCTATTGTGACTCTGGGCAGGTGTGTCCCCATGTCCTGGAGCCAGTCTTCTCCAAGCTTCCACGCAGGTGCTGTAAGTCAGGGGACCTTCCCCCCAGTTACATCTTGGGCATGGGAGTCCTGTTCCATCCCCCTGCTCAGAGCATGGCCACAGCTATTTAACATATCTATGCAACCAGCCAAAGGTTATAGGTATGTTAAATGACCATGCCATGGATTAGCTGCAAAGCTGTGGCTGCACAAAATAGCTCTGCATGTTCCTGCTCCATTTGTCCCTTCCCCCAACTCACACCTGAGGGAGAAGGGGTGAGGACATCTTATATGCCTTTCTAATATTTCCTGGACACCCTGAGTTCTGGGTCCCATTCCAAATCCCTATTTTTGCCCCCCAGCTTGGCTGTATCATTATTACCTAGCGAGAAGGCAAGGGAAGCACAAATATTGCAACCAAAGTTTAGTGGATGGTAAATACAACAGCAAGGCACTACGTAAAGACTGCTTGGATACAGGTGCTGGGAGTACAGAAATGGGAGTGTCCAGACTTTGCTTGATTCATTTTTTTATTTAATAGTATTTATTGTGCATTTGCTATTGCAAGGCACAGTGTTTGATTTTAAAGAAAGCAGTATTATAATTAGCAGAGTTTTCTGAAAGGAGGGTCCTTAGGTAGATAGAAAAGGAACAAGGATTTTGCAAAGAAAAGTGATGTATTTCTGCGAAGGAGAAAAAGAGAATCATCACCACAGATAAGTGTCAAGGAACCAGATAAGAAAAAGTTGTTTTTCCCACCTTGTAAAACTGTTGTAGTACTAGCACAGTGCCCACTATCCAGTGAGCACTCAGTGAATGTTTCTGGCATGGATGCAGACATGAATGAATGAATGAATGAATGAATGAATGAATGAATAGATGGATAGATTAAAATGTTCTCAGAGATGTGAAGTCTGTCAGTATAATAGCAAACCAAAAGGTCATTTTATCCATCCTCCAATTACTCAACAGATTTATATTGGTCACATTGTACCACTGGGTGCTGCTGATACGGATGGCCGCCTCAGGTCGGGGGATGAATTAATCTGTGTGGATGGGACACCAGTAATTGGAAAATCACACCAGCTTGTGGTCCAGCTTATGCAACAAGCTGCCAAGCAAGGCCATGTCAACCTCACAGTGCGGCGTAAAGTGGTATTTTCAGGTATGTTTCTCATTCATTCCTTCAGACAGAGCATTGTCACTTCCTGCACAGAAAAGGACCCCTTTCTGTGTCTGCCTCCTCAAGCATCTGTTTTAGCAAATGTTCACAAATGTGACTAAGCTCAGAATTTCCAGATGGCTTGCTTCTCTCAAACTCTGCAAAACTACTGTCATTCAAAAGTACTTCAATGTGCCATCCATACCTGTTCAGCAAAGACTTCTAGAAGAAGGTTAGTTGGAACTATATTATTTCCCCCAACACCTTGCCAGCTAGAACCTCGCTGTCCTCTTTATCTGATGATAACTTTCAACAAAAGAAGTCACTGTGACAGTCAGAAGCATTGTAACTTCAAATTAAGAGAACAAAAATTAGGTTTGTGCCACAAAATAAGCTCATAAAAGTTACTCTATTGTTGACAGTAATATTTATTAATGTGAGATTTTTTTCTCCTCTATAAGAAAGGTATAAAGCTGCTTTCTAGATCATACTTAATTCATTCCTCCTACAAGCTTTGAAGTACTTGCGTTCTCAAAATACACATATCTTTTCAGGCCCAACTCAAATATAACCTTTTTTGTGACACCCTCAGATAGTCCCTCCTTCCTCCAAATGCTTCCAGATTTTAGCATTCCCTTCTTGCCATTCTTGTGAATCAGGGTTTACTCCTATATCAGAATCTGCCAGTTAACAACAGTTCACCTTGTGTCAGTCCTTGCCACTCACTCACCAGCTTCCTGAAAGCACACTGTTGGTGGTTAATCTTTGTATGCAGCCCCCATCTCCAAAACCCAGGAGGCTATAGAAGCAGTGTTGTATCAGTTGAGTTACTGAGGAAGTGTGATATGAAATACTATGAATTTTCTGTAGTTTTCATATTAGTCAAACAAATGCTTATCAGATAAAATCAACTGGCACCTTGTCAAAAAAGAAAAAAACTAGTACAAGTCATTTAAATGGTATATAATTCATTACAGAATGAAGATGTCAGGTTCCAGTGTGAGAGTCCTACCTACTGCAGCTATGGGAAAGTGTTAATCAGTTAGGTCCCCAGTGCTCACTTATGGCCTTAGAATCTTTCCACAAATAGTATTCCATGCCTCCAAGTAGCAGTCAGTCACAAGTAGCTTCTGAGATGTGATGAAAACTTTTTAACTTCACTGGCCTAAGTAAAAATAGTAGAGCAATGTGATTTTTGTCTATTTCAGAATTATTTTTAAAATCTTAAATATTTTGGGTGTTTAGCTCTGAGTCAAAGAAGACTCTGAGTTAAATCTATGAAGAGACAAACTAGTCACAAAAATACAAATGTTACATAATTCAACTTTCTTGTGGTACCTAGGGTAGTAAGATTTATAGAGTCAGAAAGCAGGATGGTGTTTGCCAGCAGCTGGGGGAGAGGGAAAGAGTTACTTGGCCTTTAATGGGTATAGAGTTTCAATTTTGGAAGGTGGTGACAGAATTCTGGAGATGATAATGGTGATGGTTGCACAACAGCATAACTACTTAATGCCACTGAACTGTACACTTAAAAATAGTTAAAAGGATAAATTTTATGTTTCTATTTTACTACAATAAAAAAGGAATCTAGGAAAGGGCAAGATTTCTTGAATAAATGTAGTCTTATCCAAAAACTGTGACCAACACATTTTGGTTTGGCATGAAACATCAATTGGTACCACCAACTATTGTGGCAGTTTAGGAATCCTTTACCCTGTCACCTGACAAAGCAATCAAACTGGGATTTTATAAAACAGGAATGCTGAGGGAGGCTGATGCATCCAGTGTGTGATCAGAGCAGATAATTGACACCTTGAAACTAGGAAGTATACCTCTGACGGGTGTTGTCAGATTTCCCACAGGATGGCAGCCTCAATGGTACTGTCACTTTGCAATCTCTTGCCTGATGAAAAACTCAAAAGCAGAAACTGTTTGGAAAGCTGAGTAGGCTGAGACTTCTGGGTAATGGCGATATTAATGTGCCACCCTGGGCACTTCTCTGAGGCAAGGATGGGGGTCATCCTTGGTGTGGGCCACACCTGCACTTCCTCTGGGTTGCCTTTGATTTGTGCCCAGGGGACACTTCAGAGTGCTGCGCCTGGTGTCGGGGTGTGGACATTGATGCATTAGTGTGCTGTAGATGAGAAATGATTTGGCGGTCCTTTTTGGCATTTTTCCGTGGGTTAATGTCAGTAAATACTGAGAAGTATATACTTTTCCCGAGAAGCTGTTTGAAATTCTTCTATCTGGGTTCTGTGAGGCCATGTGAACCTCCTGACCTCTTGCCCATGTACAGTTGGGAGAGGAGGAGGAACGATGGCCGGCATGCACTGGGCCCAGCCAGGTTACTGAGAGGCACATACTTTGTTTGCACAGCCACCAAAGCAGAGACGGAGGTGCCCTCGCCAGCCTCTTCCCACCACAGCAGCACACAGCCCGCCTCCCTGACCGAGGACAAGCGCACCCCACAGGGCAGCCAGAACTCCCTGAACACGGTGAGCTCAGGCAGCGGCAGCACCAGCGGCATCGGCAGTGGCGGGGGAGGGGGCAGCGGTGTGGTGAGTGCGCTGCAGCCCTACGACGTGGAGATCCGGCGTGGGGACAGTGAGGGCTTCGGCTTCGTCATAGTGTCGTCAGTGAGCCGGCCTGAGGCAGGCACAACCTTCGGTGAGTGCTGGCAGTTCTTCCCCAGTATCATTAACAGAAATGCTTACCTGCTTTTTGCTTCAGGTAATTAAAGTATTAATTGGGGATGCAGTTTATTTGGTAGTTTTTCCCCTCCTGGAGTTCGAAGGGGTTTTTTGGTAACCATTTAGCATCCACTCTGAACACCTGTAAACACGCACGCAGCAACCTAAAGCATACGTGTAATCTGCATGAAATTTGCAGAACAACCCCTTGACAGTATAGAGAGTGAGAAATTCTTGCTGAGGAAAACCTTTTGCAAGGTCCTGGGTGAGATATCATTGATAGTGGTAGCATTAGAAAGTCTGAGAGCTTTTAAAAGAAGTATGTGGTTATAAAAAATACACTTAGAGAAAATCAGAGTTGTAAGGAATAACAATATTATATGAAATGCCCTTTCCACTGTATCCTTTCCCTACTCTATCCCCATCTGAAATTTTTAACTTTAAGTAATGTTTTTACTGTCACCTGATTAGGAGTCTAACTGAAATCTGAGAGTCAGTCGTCTTCATTGCCCTTGAATTCTAACAGGGGTGATTTCCCCATCTCATCCATGTGTTAGGGATTTCAGCAGAGTATAGAGAAACTCAGTTGTCACCCTCTCAAAAGGTTAACTCTCTGCTCGGTGCACCAGCAGACACAAAGAGGAAACCAGATGATTCCAGGAACTACTAATCTATAAATCCGTTTCCTATTGAATGGATTATAAATATGTACTCCAAGAATGATCCACCTTCTTCATTGGATAAAAAGTCATTTGTTATTCCCCAAGCATATTTGCTGATATAATGGGAGGTGGGAAGGGCTGTGCAGGCTTTGAAATGTACCTCAGCTCTATCCCCAGATGACTTACCCAGGAGTCTGAGGACCAGTGGCCCAGGGCACTTGCTAGCTGAGTTCAGCTACAAGTTCCATCTCTTTAGCTTTCTGCTTCTGTAGAACTCCCTTGCCTCTGTCCCTTGCTTCCTGCTAAAGCTATTTTTCCTAAGGCTTGTCCACAAGGAGATAGTGAGTCAGCAGGTCTGTGCATGTGTGGCTGCAGTAACAAACACCCATTACTAACATTGTTTTTGTAAGCTACTTTAATAATCCATGGATGAGTGACATGACATCAAGGCAAGGATCTTTTGTTTTTAAAATAATTTTTGGAGATTCTTCTGCTTAATTCAAAAATAAAAAAAAAGGCAGGAGGTGTGAGAACTCCCAAGTGAAACTTCAGACCCACATTTTTAGTGTCCCCATGCACCCTTTAATGTTCTTAGGATTTCAGAATTCTGAGTTTCACTTTTTAGAAGGAAGTAGCAGGTATATCAGGAGGTGGAAGCTATGTGTTATTTAAAGAATATTGAATGTCTTCACTCACAATTGATCTTTGATTGTTTTCCTCTGGTTCTTACAGTAAATAAATTAAACTACCCCAAATACCTTGCATGAGACTTCTGTTTCAAGCTATGCAGAGCTTTCTGCATACCTGCTATTTGATACCTTTCTCATTTGGGTTGTCCTTGGAGATGGGCTAAACTTAAGACCTTGCCTTTGAGTATGAAACTTTCCACAACACCTGCTTGTTGGATTCAGAAAAAAAAACCCCATATAACTTCCTTTTAAAAAATTATTTTGCCATAATGTTACATCTAATAATAAAAACTCAGGCAAATATTCTGAAATTCAAATCAATTACAGCTTATTTGCCCACCATTTTATCCTCAAGGTCCAAATTGTGCTGGAAGAGCCTACTCAGTTTCAGTGTCTCCCATGTTAATTTTGTTACCCTTTCCAAAAGGTGGCTCAGCTGCATAACTATCTTCACAGTGCCCAGAAGACAAATTCCCAAAATTGGTGAATATGTGTGAGAAACTTTGAAACTAGTATAGTTAGCTGAAAACTCTGTGTCAGTCTTCAAAGCCCATTTTCCACTTCTCTTAGAAGTTAACAGTGCTCTTGGTTGAGACATGAGATCCCTCAACATGCACAATAAACCTGCCTCTTCAAATGCACTCTTCCTGGTTTTTTGTATTATAGATGGGTAGTAACTAATAATGTGAAAGGAAATTATTAAAGGAAAAGTATGAGGAATGACTTGAAGCTAGCATTGGATCACTGTCCTCAGCTTGAGTAGGAACTAGATTTTCATATTCCTTTGAGAGTTTGGGGAGGATTGAGGATGATCTCAGAGCTCATGAGCTGTTTGGGCCCTACCCTGAAAGCACACAAGGTAGGCTGGTTGATCAAGGGTCATAAAAGCAAAAATAGATGTCAAGCTTGGGGGCTTTCTTGGCTCACCTCTAGTTTTCTAAAGCTTTCTTCATCCTGGCTAGAAGGCAGGAAGTTTAAGTATTTGTCCAGTAGGTGTTTTCAGATGGAATTTTTGCTGCTAGCAGACTCTCATACCTCACCAGACTCCCAGTGATTATTTTTCTAAATGGAGAAGGAACAAAACATTGGCAGAAGCTTAAACAACAGCTGGCAAAATTGAAATGACACAAACACAGAATGCGTAAAGCATCCATCCCAGCTCTGGGTTTCACATTTAAAGTCCCAAAATAAGCTAATGTCAAGTTTTCTTGGGGCTCTTCAGAATCTTTGAAGTTGCTAAGTACCCCAAATTTTATATTGATTTAAATAGGGGCACTGGGGTTTTCCCCTGGAGTAAGGGAAGAACTTCAGGTCTGGGCAGTAGCTTCTTACATGCCCGCCCTGAGTGTTGCCAATGTTTTGACCATCAACACAGAGCTCTCCTTTAATAACATTTGCTTAATGCTTTAATTAATTAACAACTTAACCTTCTCTTTCCCTTTTCAACCCTTTTTCTCCTCCCTGTACTATATTCCCACGTAACTTAAAAAAAAAAAAATTAAAACTCAATATCAAAGCAGGCAATGCATGTGTGGCTATGCCTCACAAAATAGGTCGGATTATTGAGGGGAGCCCTGCTGACCGATGTGGCAAGCTGAAAGTAGGAGACCGGATCTTGGCGGTAAATGGATGTTCCATCACCAACAAGTCCCATTCAGACATTGTCAACCTAATCAAAGAAGCAGGAAACACAGTTACCCTCCGCATCATTCCTGGGGATGGTAAAGTATACCTATTGTGTCTCTCTGTATCTCTTTTCCCTATATCTCTGTCTCTCGATCTCTTTATCATTGGTGTTTGTGTAATTGAATAATGTTGATTTAAGGCAGCTTTGTCCATCTCTAAGGGAGCATACCCATTAAACAAATGTGAGCCATTGTTACCAACCTTACCTCACCCTCTTCATCCTCTAGCCCTTAATACCTGTCTGAACAGGTATTAATGAACATTTCAGAAAGTCTTCAGCTTTCCCCAGTTGATTTTGATTTTAATGCTCTTGGCTTTAAAACAGTATAATAATTTGAATACAGGTGGTAAAGACCTCCTGATGTTCCATCTGGAAATCACTAAGGATTTTTCTTTAAATAATTACTAAAATTTAACTGTATAATATGGTGACATCACAAAATCTACATAATGACAGTGCAGAGCCAGTAGTGGTTTTTTGTGGGTTTTTTTTTTTCAAAATAAGTGAATGTATCTAATTTTTTATTTAATTTGGAGAGTCTTAGGGTTTTGTTTAGCCTTGATTTGTTTCTAATTTTTACATATGAATGAAGAAGGAATTAAGTCTCTGTATTTTTATTTAATTACAGATTATCTCTACATTAAACTGGCCTATTCTTGTTTGGTTGGTTGGTTAAATTCATATCTTTGGTTCTTTTCCAGCAGTGGTAATGTTCCCCCCTCACCTCACTCCCACCTCCATTCCCTGGTATATTTGGCACTGTCTGGAGTGAGTGCTTATGGCATATGAAGGGTAGACCCAGAGATGCTTCTGAACATCCTACAGTACACTGGATAGCTGCCCCCCAAAAGTTATCCAACCAAAAATATCAATATTCACTGTATTATTCATATTTAATGAAAATGAAGTTGATACACTAATATCACTAAGTATAGATTTTTCAGAGAATTAAATCCTGAATATTGACCTCATTTTAAGTAGATTTGGCCCTTGGAAGGAAACTGTTTACCTGTCCCAAAATATTTCAATGTCTTTTTTCATTTTTGCTATGCATGTGATTAAATAAAATACACATTCTAAAAGTCAGAATTTCTCAAAGAAGAAATGTGGTTTTATAGACCTAGTGTGATAGAAATGTTATGTCATCGATATGTAAAATTTTAAAAATTAGAGATATTTATCTAAACATAATTCACCAGATGTTTTTATATGTGAATTATTAGAAAGTGAGCTTTATAATTTAACATTTGTGTAGTATAGACTATGCCTTTCACAAAAAGTAAATCCAAAGTTGAATGATAATATTGAAAATTGTTGGTTCCAAGAAGAACGAATTTTCTTTGCACAAAAACACCCCATACCAAACGTTGAAGAAAAATTAGCTCCTTGAATGATGGTCTCCTCCAGACTGCCTCAAATGCATAGTTAGTAATGGATCATCTGGTCTGGAGTCCATTCCACCAGTTCACCACTCTGGAAAGCTATTATAATTTAGGAAAGTGATCAAAAGATGATAGAGCATAAGTTCCTTATGGAAAGGATGAAGAAAACCAGAAAAATTAAATAAGAAATGGTTGAGAGAGACAAATGTAGAATGTAAATTTAGACACATGGAGAGATTTCAAAAAACTAATCCAAAAGAGATGGACACAGGAATTGACTTGCTGAATCTATATTGGTCAGCCTTAATGTAGAATTGACAGTGTCCATAGGAAAGAAAGTACTTCCTTGAGGAAAGGGCTTGGCAAAAAAAGTTTGAAATCAGGAAAAACAGAAATATACAGAAGCAGTTTATACCACTGTGCACATACTAAGTGTTGACTTGATTTTTAAAAAGTGCAATGGCAAATACTTTTGGAAAACCGGAACAAAAAATATAATGCAAAGTGAACTATCCAGTAATAGTTATCAATGAAAAGACATTTTTTAACCTTGATATTTCAAAAATGTAAACTTCAGATAGAAATATCTACAGAGTCATGTTTAGAAGAAGTAAACATTGGAGTTGATACAATATAGTTAAGGACTGATGCACCGCTAAGGATGCAATTTCACAATTTCATCCAAGACACTAAGGAATTTGTTGCCATGGTATAAATAATGGTATAATAAAACTCTCCATCGGTTATTGTGTAAGTTTTGGAGGCCAGAAGTCAATCAAGTCTGGCAGAGGTGGGCTTGTGATACTCATCTTGTAACTGGGGCCAAAAATTGCTTTCTTGGAAATTAGCATTGAGGCAGGGAAGTTAGATTTCTGGGCAAAGGCTGAAACCACCCAGGAGGGTTTTGCACTTGGATGAAGGGAAATGCATGGTGGTTCCACTTCCTCTCTGTGAAAGTGGTTTAGACTTGATGGAGTAGGGGAAGGGGGGGTGTTCTCCGGTCTCCATCAGATCTTTCACTCTAATGTTTAATTCATCCGGTAGCCCAAAGACAGTTTGTTTTGTGATCCTCATGAGGAGACTGAATTTTTCAATCAGAATGATTTCTAAAGCTCTTAGAAATCCATCTTGTCCAGAGAACTGTTCTCAGAAATCCTAGGAGGCATTTCAGGAGGATGCACTCTTGGTTGGCCAGTGCTTGGAACCCTCTCCAAATCCACTTCTTTATCTTACTCATGCTGCATAATTCTTTTTTCTTGACATCGTACACCTCATTTTTTCTCCAACTTCAGTTATCTGGGTTTATAGTTTTCCTCATTTCTTTGTCTTCCACCTTGCTCTCTCCCCTCTCCTCTCTCTGCCAGCCTCCTCCAACAAAAGCTCTGTGACATTCAGATGTTGGACAGGCCTAGACCAGGGGAGGCCTCACCATCTCTGCTTTTACTATATCTGGGACCAGGGTGGAGGTGGAGTGGGACAGATCTTTTTCTCCTGTGAGATAAGGGCACGAGATAGGAAGTACATAATGGCATCACAGAAAGGCCCAGAGAAGAGCTGACTATACTGTTACTAAGAGAAGCTTGAATGTAAGTACCTGCTGAGCTAAAGCCACCCCATGACTATACTGAACTGGAACTTGAAATCTGACAAATTTGACCACACATGCTTCCTACCACTTGTGTTGTATAGAGATGCTCTCTGAAGTCTGGATGGAAATGAGACTTTAATTAGATAGGGTAGACCCTGAGTGAGCCAGGCTAACATGGAACCATCAGACTGAGTCAAGTTCAAAATGATGAGAATATTTATGAGCTTAAAAACATATTACTTAAATTATGGTCATAAATTTGTAGTGCTTATCACTCTGATTCAAAGTATTTGCTTAAATAAGAGGTAGGGCTTGGCAGCACAGGTATTGCTATTTCCTTGGTGAAGGCACAGAATAATGTAACTTGACCTTAATAGAAGGCTCTGTGGACATGATGCCAGCATAGACTTGGGCAAAGAGAACAGTGTTCCACCCACACACATTTAAAAAGTCTCCCAAAGGCTTCCTTCAGATGTTTATTACATATGTGTTTGTGTATTACAATATTTATGAAGGGAATGATTGTATCTTTTGTTGATTTGCTTGGCTTTGTAATGTGGATTCCATATGAGAGGCTAAGGATATTACCATGGAAACAAGGTTAGAACTGTAATCTCTTGTCATGGAGAGATGTTGAAACCCCAGGTAGACACTGCTGTCAGAAGTCAGTTCCCTGATTAGGCACAGCACTGACAGCATCTGGAGAGCTCACACATGCTTTTCTTGGTGCACAATTGCTATGCAAAGTATAGTAATATCCATTTTCATTCCTCTGAGGGAGCTAATGTAGGTGTAAACACTATTTAATAAAGGATGTAGAGTACTTTCTGTCATTTATCATAAAAACAGCCAATCTGGCCATCTGCCTTGGAGTTTTAAAAGTCAAATACAGTGATACCCCTTCATAGTACCGCTGCTGGAGCCCAGTCTTATATCAGGGTCTTCTTTTATATTTTTTTTTCTGTTATAGGCAGTAAATTGTACTTTGGAATAGAGCTATGAGTTTATGATAGTGGGCTTCATTTCTCTATTTTAAAACACTGAGGGGAATTTCAGCACTTAAAGTTGTGGTTCATTCTAAATGAAAACTTAAAAGTTGCCAGACCTTGGACATATTGCCTGCCTTTTCTAAGCCTCAGTGTCTCTATCTATAAAATGAGGTTACTAATTACAGTTGTTTCATTGAGTTGTGAGGATTAAAATAAATAATGAAATAATGCATGTGATACAGCACCTGGCACAGTTCTTGGCACAGTGTAAATTATTAGGAAATGGTGGTTGTTCATAGATTAAGAGAAACAAGAAGGAAATTCAAGAAGCTCAAATAGTCATTTGCATATTAATTTTTGTTTCTTTTATAGATTCTAGAAAGGGTAAGGAAGGGAGAAGGAGGGAGAAAATCATTGATGTGAGAGAGAAACATTAATCAGTTGCCTTTTGCACGTGCCTCAACCAGGGACTGAACCTCCAACCTAGGCACGTGCCCTGATGAGGAATTGAACCAGGCATCTCTCGGTTCATGGGAAGACACCCAGCCAAGTGAGCCACACCGGCCAGGGTTGCATATTAAATGTTAATTTTTTAAAATGCTTAAAGTTTAGCTTCAACCAAAACAGATTTGCATACACATTGGTGAGAAATAACAAATGAATTTTAAATGGAAAATTAATAAAATAGTTCTTTTAAAATGTATATTGAGTAGTTATCTTTTATATCTCAGCAATCGTGAAAGCAGCAGAAATAGAAAAATTGTTTGAGATGTGATCTGCCTGGAGAACTCTGGTTTCCAAAACACACAAGCACTCTGAAGGGAAACCCCTACTCAACTCAGTGGTTATAATCATTGTAATTACAAAAGAACGTCCTTTTCGGTATCCTGATTATGATTTCCCCATGGCCCGGACAGACCACCTTGTGATTTCCCAGAGTCTCCATAAATTTAATTACAGTGAGCAATATCAGGTTTTTTAAAAGGTCCAATACAAATGTTTATGAAATGCCTGCTGAATCATAATGAGAGGCTGTGCAGTCTTAGCCCTTAGTATGCACACAGTGGGCATACTTTATGAAATATCTTAAATTTATCACCTTGATTGTACCAGTTAACTTCAATCATGAAAATATGCTTTTAGTATTATGATAATGGTAATAAACCCATGCTACCAATAAAAATTGCTAAGCATTTTGGAGGCAACTTTTTTGTTCTAGGCACTATCACACACACTTTTCTTTCAGATCATCTTTGCACCAATTCTCTAACATATATCTGTTCTCTCACATGTGCAGTAGAGGAGACTGAGGCATAGAAAGTTTAACTTTGCTAAGGTCCCAGCTGGTAATTGCAGAGCTTGGGATGCAAAGCCAAATAGTCTTGACTTCCGAATCTGACCTACTTAGTGTTATGCTAAACTGCCTCCCAAAAAACTTGAGAAGCCTCACCTCCCCAGCTCAGAGCATTGCAAGGCATAGTGACATGATTAAAGGTTGGAGGAGTCCTCAGGAAAGAAAACACAGACATGCAGGAACATCTCTCTCTGTTCACCTGTGATCTATCACCCTTAATTGAACACAGGTTCCTTTTCCTTCAGAATCTGCAGAAACATTTGGCAAAACAGGGTGTGAGAAACATTGTCCTAATGCAGGAGCAGGATTCACATTTCAGTTCACTTGATCTAGTTACATTTTCTTATTAACTTGTACCTTAGCTGAAACAATCATGAGCTTTATGGTTGGAATACAAACTATTAAAATCATATTTCGACTTTCTCATTGTGCAGAGAATTTAAATAATTTATATGAGTTCCACAGTAGTAAATAAGAAATAGAAGCAGTGGCAAGGGCCAGCCCTTCAGGAAATAAGTATTGAGTGCTTACTTGTATGGCAGGTGCTGTACTAGACACTTCATACATTTCCAAGGGAAGGGAACTAAAGTCGCCGCCCCCTTCTATCAGATGAGGAAAATAAGTCACTCAGCTGATAAGTGAGGAAAGGAGGATTTGAACCTGGGTTTCAATCTGAAGGCCATGCTTTTTACCAACTGTGTGTAAGGAAAATGAACACATAATGGAAGATAGACCACAAGTGATTGGGATTTAAGGGGTATCTTTTCACATAGGACTGCAGTGAAAAGAAATGTAGTCCAGGTATCCCAGATGGGGATACTTAACATTTCCCCATAGAAACTTTGTTATACATCATGGGTAGATATATGTGTTTGGTAAACATTAGAGTGCCTCCTATAAGCTATAGGACTTCTAGAAACTTCTAGGCTTCCTGACACACTGTGAATTAAACAGGAATTTATGGGCTAATCTTAGAATCTAACCACCATATTTAGCATTTTCTCGAATAGAAAACTTATGCCATGTTCCAACAGTCAACCTAAAAATAAGTGCACCTTGCTTATAGTTGCTTGCTCTCTGCCTTGATCATAATGAGAAATGATTCTTAAAAGAATATATAATTGTATAATTATTACTATATGAATGATCGCATTTTAATGTGTGCATTGGTGTGCAGTGTATAGACATGCGCATGAATGTTTCCAACATCTGGGTCTCCACATTTCTAGAGATTAATGAAGTTGCATATGAATGTGGTTAGTGGAGAAGAAAGTCAATTTACATGGGAATATAATCATATCTATTATGTTAGGGTGGCTTCATAATGTATACAACTTACATTTACAAACTCTAGCTCTAACAAGTGCAGATTTTAAAATTAATTTCTCATGAGTGATACTAGACAAGATCTGTCAAGAACTCCACATTTGCAGTTGTACTTCATTAAAAGCAATGGGGGAGAAAGAAGATGGTGTGTTTTTAACAAGACACTGCACATTTCTAAATTTGATATTCACATGAGGAAATTAAAGATTCATTAAATATTGCTAATAAATTGCAGGAACTGTTTGGAAAGATATTTATTACCAGACCGTGAAATTCTAGGAAGTGATTTTGGTGCAGTACAGTGTTTCGGTGGGACTGCCATGTGTAACTGGTGGGGGAGGAGTGAGAGACACCTGCCTTGGCTGCAGTTTTAGGGGAGCATTTTCTTGGGCAAACTATTCCATTTGTTGGGATGTCTGATTGGAAGAAGGGGAATGGGGTTTACATGGCTCACATCATAGAATATCTTAAAATGGTACTTTAAAGTCTTAATTATTTACAAATTCAAGCCAGAATTGCTTGAAATGGTAACAGAGAAGCCCAATTTGTCATTCAGACATGGGGCTTGTGGATACCTCCTAGTGTGACAGTGTCTTCTCTGGGGCCCACATTTCCCTGTGCTCTGTCTCATCCTACAGAGTCTTCGAATGCTACTTTGCTGACCAATGCAGAGAAGATCGCCACCATCACCACTACACACACCCCTTCCCAGCCAGGGGCCCAGGAGACCAGGTCAGACATGGCTGCAGTTTCTTTTGTTAGTTTAAAGGGGGAAAAGTAACTCCTGGAATGATGACACTCATCATTCATTCTTTCTCAGTTTCCCCACGGGTTGCTTTTATATATTTCTTTCACTTTGGCAGGAATACCACCAAACCAAAGCCGGAATCTCAGTTTGAGTTCAAAGCATCGCAAGCAACACAGGTGAGGGCTGTTTCTCTTTTTTCTCTGTTTGCTTTGTATGTTTCCTTCCAGCTTTCTGAAGCTATTTTCATGAGATATCTTTTACAAGGTACCTCAATGAAAATAAATAACCTTTTGTAAGGCAATGCACTAAATATGGACTCACATTTGATTGTCTAGGAAATGACATTTTATTTTACTACCTTTGAAAAATATTTCTAGATATCCTTTTCTGGGGGCGGGGGCAAAATAAAAAGCTGTAATTGGTGAACAATGGGAGAGCAAAACAGCTGATAGCTGCTCATGGTATTCCTAATTGTATTTATGCCAAGATGTCTTTTTCTTCAGATGTGTCTCAGGTGAATTCAGGTAGGAGCCATAGAGCAAACAACTGTCCCTTACAGTGGTGATGGAGGGTGTGCAAATAATAAATAACAGGTGAAGCCAATTTGGGAAACATTGTACAATGCAAAGTTAAGCAGGTTCCTTTTTTACTGGCCTTCCAAGCCTTTTGGTATCCTAATAATGAGCACTGCTGGCATTTTTCAGTCACTGAACAGGGAGGCTGAACATCCTACAATTTGCAGGGTATCATGTAATGAATTTTCCTGCAGTAAATGGAGAATTGCAGCCTCACTGATTAAATTTTAATATATGTATGTTCTCATGCAGTCTACAGACACACTCATGAATGTTTTCAAATTCTGGATCTCCAAACTTCTAAGGTTAATGGATGTTAATAAACAAGTGATGATCACCAAGAGGGGGATAGTGATTATGGCTTTTAGTCAAATCATCATAATAGAGAATGTTTGGGAAGAGATGGAGAAAAATATGTGTGGATACAAGTTCTCCCAGAATGATTACATTTAATTTTTTTAAATAGGAGCAGGAGTTTTACACTGTGGAACTGGAAAGAGGAGCAAAGGGATTTGGCTTTAGTCTTCGAGGGGGCCGCGAATATAACATGGACCTCTATGTTCTGCGCTTAGCAGAGGATGGTCCTGCAGAAAGGTGTGGAAAGATGAGGGTAAGTTGGAAGAGGAGTTCAGAGTCAATGTAAATACATCATCTATAGTGACTTTTTGACGTTATGTGGCTAGAAACTTCTTCATCAGAATTACCTTTTTTATAGCTTTCAGGGCAGTCAAAATGCATGACTCCCACCCTAGTGTAAATCTCTCCCTGAAGCATAGTTAGATGTAGCTGCCAAAGTTTGGTGAACCCTTTCAACTCTTTGGGGATGGAAGAAGGATTAAAACTACTTACAAAATTATTAAAGGAGATATTTTCTGAATATCATTTCATACTTGTTATACTTAATCTCATGAGGCAGACCTGTCACTTCATAGGAATTCCTGGGTGTACCAGGATGCCTAGAGAGCAGGAAAGCTCTGTAGTTTTGTAGATTTTGGGTGGTGAGCTCCATTTGATCGCTAGATAGTCACCAGCCATCTTACCCTAGCTCCAGCAGCATTTGACTCTGCCTCAGCAAAGGAACAGTCAGTCTATGGCATGAATATTCAGGGTCGCTCTATAGTAGTCAAAGCTACAAAATTTAAATACAGAAATCCACTCTGCTCTGTTTTGATATCTAATATCTGTTATTACATATGAATGTGATGCTCTCCTTGGCAGATTAGATGACTAAAAAATGAAAAATCATCTGCTTGCTATAGAGAGGTTGCATAGATCGAGATGCATGCATAGGAAGCAATTGGCAGCAAATTAAAAAAAAATCAGGAGTCAGGTCAGAAAAAGAAAAAAAAAAAAATGAATGAAACTGGACCTAGGCAGAAAGAGGGAAAAAGTGACCAAGGGTAGGGAACTTAATACTTGTACTTAAGACACAATCTTGAATTTTAAGTTTCTTCAGATTGAATTTTTTCATGAGCATTCTTTTCCATCGGGGAAGTAGACCACGTAGGTGGCTTTAAAAAATTAAAGTGAAAAGTGTTACATAATAAAAATACAGTTGCCTGTATCAAACTGTATATCAGTTTCTTCATGCACATATATGCACAATTGGTGCCTGTACACGTCGATATACAGAGTCTGGCAGAAGTAACACCTGGATGAGTATGGTTGGTAAGGTAATAATATGGGTGTAATGATTTATAGTTTTAATTTGAGCATTTCACCTAAAATGTCATATGATGTGCTTCAGTGTGATATTGTTATGTTACAGAATTACATGCTTATGATTTTGTAATTAAAAAGGTGTTATTTGTGCTGGACCCTGTATACTGGTACATATTTCTTTTGTTTAAACTTCAAACACATGGGATATGCTTTTTCATGTTTTTACTTACTTAAGAGTTTCTGACTGAATGAAATACTATGATCATGATATTTTGTATAATGCTATATAGATCACAAGACACATTTACATGTATTATGCAATTTTAAATCCTCAAGTTGGTAAGCGTTGGATATTATCATCTCCTTCTATAGGAGAGGAAGTGAACTCTAGAAATTAAAAGGACTTGGGCAAGGTCACTTAGCTAACAAACAATAGGCTCAAATTCAAGACTTTAAAGTCCAAAGCCTTCTAGAATATAAGTTCCATGACAGCAAGGATCTGGCCTATTTTGGTAACTCCTCTATCTCCAGTGCCTGGAATAGAGGCTAACACATAGTAAATGCTACAGTTAATATATCATCCAGATTGCCATCTCATTTGAAGACTGCAGGGGAAGGACTTGCTTCCGAGCTCACTCGGGGCTGCTGGCAGGATGCAGTGCCTATCGGGCAGCTGGCCTGGGCCTCCCATATGTCCTTAGCATGGACTCCATAGGGCAGCATGCATGAGAGTGAACAAGTGAGAGTACAAAGGAGAGCAACAAGAGAGAAGCCATAATCATTTCGTAACTTTATCTTTGAACTGACCTCTCATCATTTTTGCTATATTCTGCTTGGTAGAAGCAAGTCACCAATTTCAAACCACATTCCAAGGGAAGAAAATTACATAGGACATGAATACAGGGAGGTGAGGATCTTCGGGGGCCATCCAGAAGCTGCTTACCATATCCTCCTCTCTTCAACAATTAATATTCCCTTTACTGTTTTATTAGTTTTTTCCTTAGCACTTAATACTATCTAACACAGATGTAATTTTCCAATTTTCTTGTTAATTGTATTTCCACCATTAGAATGTCATTTCCATCAGGGCAGGAATTTTTTCACCGCTGCATCCTAAGCCATAGATTTTCTAGCGTACGTTCAGTAAATATTTGGGAAATCAATCAATAAAAGAATCTTAAATAATAAAACACCTCAATAGCTGGTGAAAGTCTTTTGTGATGTTCTCACTTTGCTCTCTCTTGCTTTGAGCAGATCGGTGATGAAATTTTAGAGATCAATGGTGAAACCACCAAAAACATGAAGCATTCCCGGGCTATAGAACTGATTAAGAACGGTGGCCGCAGAGTGCGTCTGTCTCTGAAGCGGGGAGATGGCTCAGTACCAGAATATGGTGGGTCAAACTATGAAAACATTCCTTCCTTCCCTGGCATGACTCCATGAATTTGTCTCCAGAACTGCAGCAGGAAAGTCTTTTTGTTTCCCCTATTCACCAGTGTCTTACCAGCCTTTCGCACCATGTGATTATTTGCCTCGCTTGTTCTGAAATCTCTACACATTTCATCCTTTTGCTTGCTTACATGGACTGGGGCATGGCCTAAGACAAGATCTTTATAGCCCCCTTTCTGATAATCAGAGAGAACATTTTGTCTAGTCCGACCAAGAGCGAAGGAATGATTGTTTGAACTGTGCCAAACTGTTTCTCAGATCCAATTGTTAGCACAAAATGACTATACTCCTTTTAAGAAGCAGGAAAGCAGGTTTCCTGAGTGATATGTTGAGGCACAATTCTTTTTTTTTTTCTTTTGTCGTAACTTGATGTCTTATTTATGAGACGTGAAACTTTGAGATTATTTGGGGCCTTGCTCACCTCCTTTTATGCTCTGTATACAACACTTCTGCATCCCCCTCTCTGGTCCCTGCCCTAACCCAAACCACCTGAGCCCACTACTAGAAAGCAGATAAAACTGTTGATATGTTAGCCATATGATGTTAAATGATAAAGGGTGAAATAGATTCCCAGTGCTCATCATGAGGGAAACACATGATTATACCTTTCCTATGGGGAAAGCCAGATTATACAGAGTTCCTTTGTCATATCTATAGACATGATTTGACTAAACAGCAATGATCTTTACATAGTTTAGTGTCCTGATGGCAAAATATTATATATTATAATAATTATGTCCTATTTATTTGAGATTCTTGTTTAAAAATTAAAAAAAGCTATGCCCTAGATGTAGGGCTTTTCTTCCCAACCAAAGGTCTACAAAAGTTTCTATAGAAACGGATTGAATGGTCCCCACATACATCAGTCCCCTTTATTAGGGATTTTATCTGTTACTGCCCTCTTTTCTGAAAGTCATTCTGCACAATTCCCAGTTGCATTTTGGACTTGTACAGATCCTCAATTCAGATGCAGCTCAAGGACAAGATAACTCCTTTGAAGGATAGTCTTCCCAGGTGTTGGACATCCATACAGGTGCAAAGTATGAGGGGCTCAAGGTGGGGGATGAGTAGTTATCAGATCAGGCCCCCTCAGATATGGCCAACCACGCACGGGGAAGGTAGTCTGACAACACTAAGATGTCACAGCTGTGCGTACTGAACCATTGATAGGTATATTGATGCCACTGAAACTGTGTAACATTGTTTCCTTTTCTGTCTTCCCTATGCTTCTGTTGGATGTGATATTCCATTTGAGAGTCACCGTCAGTAACCTGTGTACCCTCTCAAAACCAGTATCCGTTGCACTGAGGATGAAAATCCAATACTAACAGATGTTCTTTGGGCCAGAAATAAAGATCATTTAAATACTTGGTTTTCCAAGAAGGGTTGAACATGTTAGGATTGTGCTGCTGTAATGTCTCCATGTGTCATTTGGACTAAATCTCTCTAATTCTATTGATTAGAGTCACAAATGGGTTATAATATGTTAAGTTCCAATATTTTTCTGACTTGATTGGAACCTGCTTCTCTGTGAGGCTATTTTTGTAATGAGTTTTTTGTACTTAATTTAACTGCCGCGGTCTTAAGGGGGGGGTGGGAGGGACTTTGTTCTTTTGTTGTTTATTGTTAATGCTTTCCTATGCCAGCCTGTCATTGTTCCAGTTGTTTGAAAAAAAGAAAGAAAGAAAAAAGGATGCATCTATTGTCTGGGTCCTCGAGTCACCTTATATGGCTGTCTAAAAACGTCACTGTTCTGATTGCGGTCTCTGCAGCCTTATTTGAGTGTTGCCTTAGACTGTCTGACTGGACAAATAAACTCTCTTTGCCCTATATTAACAAATGCAGATTTTTTTCTTTCCTCTTTGTTATAGGGAATCTAAATGTTCAACTTTTTCTCTTTCTCTTTCTCTCTTTCTCTCTGACTGTTCTTGGTGCTGGCCCCTCCCTTCTACAGCGATGATACCTCCTAATATCGCTGCATGTATGAGAAATGAAAAGCTCGGGGAGGCTTGCTTCTACCTTATGGGCCATAATCAAACTACGGTTTGTAGCTCAATCAATACTAGGTGTTTCTGTGCTGTGGCCTAATTTCCTCATTGCTTCTGCTTAGCTCTATTTTGATATGTTTGGCAATTCATTCTGAGCACCCTGCGTTCTTTGAATTGTAAGTACACTGCTGACCCTGTTGAAGTCTTGCTGTCCTTTATCTTAAAAGTTAGGTGTAAGAAACCCCAAGGTTAGATTTATGATAATGATTTAAGCACCTCCCCTCACCCAGATCTTAGAATGACTTGTATTAATTCTAATAGCCTACCTAGCATTTAGAAAGAACAAACATCATATCACAGAGCACTCACCTAGGTATATAAGTCTATAGGGCTTTGCTAGATAAGAAGATGAGATTTCCTGCTTGATCAGTTATCTCTTGGCAAAGGGTGGCCTATGGGCCAAAATGTGCACAGCATGTTTTTGCAAGTAAAGTTGAGTAACACAACACAATTTATGTGTTGTCTAAGGCTGCTTTTACACTACAGTGCCAAAGTTGAGTAGTTGTAGCCTGTAGTACTAGTAGTAGTAGTAGTAGTAGTAGTAGTAGTAGTAGTAACAACAAACTATGTGGCCTGCAAATCCAAAAATATCTATTCTTTGGTCCTTTACAGAAAAAGTTTGCCAGCCTCTGCTCAAGGCTATACTCCTGGCTTTTGTTAACACCTACCCAAGGTTTTGGGAAATCATTCATGAAACAGATTGCTTACTATTGACCTTGCTGCTTTATGAAAGATCCTTACAGAGCATCCACTTTGTCTCTGTGACTGTCCCCCTGGTTTGCCCACCATGCTGCAGCACACCATCCCTGGTGCCTTGCCCAAAATGGTGTAGTAGTGTGCAGGACCTGTCAGGTTTAGTGGTAACAAAGCAGCCATGCTTTGAAAGAGCTCTCATAAATTCAGGATGCTAGCTACATGGGCACTGTTATTTTAAATAGTTTAATAGTAAACAAAAGCCCATGAGTGTTGTCCTGCTTTTAAATCTGTAGAGATCTTGATGTTGTAAGAAGCACTCCAACAGCTCCATGGCTCATGGGTGGAATTATAGCTGATTATAAAGAAAAGTTCCTCTAAAGACTTTATCTAAACTACATCTGATATCAACTGTGTCCCTCACAATCTCCCTTCCACTCCCTTTTATCTCTCAGAAGACTCCATGTTTTGAAAAATTTCTTAAACTCACACAAAATTAAATAGCTGAATAAACATGCACAAGGGCAGAGAAAATGTTTAATGGACCCTCACTTAATGTCACCTTTTCCAGTTGTCTACATCTGGTAGTGTTGGCTCCATAGAGTCAACCAACACCCTGGATTATTATTATTTTCTAAAAAAAAAATATATATATATATATATATTAAAATAGGTGTATACTGTGCATACAGTAAAATGCCTAAAGCCTAACTGTACAGTGCAGTGAGTTTTCACTTATGTGCACCCATTTAATTACCACCCAGATCAAAACATAGGCTACTAACATTTCCCCCAGAGAGTTCCCTCATGCCCACAACATTTTTAAGCAAAATTTAAAAAGTATTCTTTAAAGGAAATATTTTCTTTTATGGGGACAGGGGGAGGGGTGGGTAAGGGAAAAGGGTTGGTGGGTGGGGGAAGAGCAAGGGGTAAGGTGGGAGCGTTTGAATAGCTCTAGACAGACTACTGATGAGGGCATGCCTTTATGTTCTAAGCTCCTTTAATCGTCTATGTGTTGAGTAGAGAGAACGGTAGGCTAGACCCTACAAGCCGTGCACACTAGTTTTTAACTGAACTAGTTGCAGTTATACTTAACCAGGACTCGGCTGGCTTTGATTCTGACTGCTTTAACAGTTGTGTGTTTGTTGTCACTAATGAGAGCTCAAGCGTGGAAGTGGGGACAGGAGCCCAAGGTTCTTCTCACCCAAATGTCGCTCTCATTTACTTTCCTGCAGACCCCGGCAGCGACCGGAATGGCGCCTCCGCCGGTGCGCAGGGTGTCCCGGAAGTGAGGCCCGGGCCCGCGCAGGGTGTCCCGGAAGTGAGGCCCGGGCCAGCCGGCTGCCGGCTGCACCCGGCTTTGGAATCCAGTTATCTACCCGATCTTCACAAATCATCACCACATGGGGAAAAGCGGGCACATGGGAAAGATTCAAAAGGCAGCCGAGAGTACGGCAGACAACCCAACGAGCATCACACATGGAACGGAACTTCCAAGACACTCGACAGCGGGGCTTGCCGACCCAAGGACCGGGCACCCGAGGGGCGGAGAGAAGCCCCACCCGAGCGGCTGGTGACCAATGGCCCCACTAGGAGGTCCCCAGAGAAGCGGAGGGAAGGCACCCGGAGCGCTGACAACACATTAGAGAGGAGGGAGAAGCACAACAAGAGAAGAGAGATTTCTCCTGAGAGAAGGCGAGATCGGTCACCCACCCGCAGAAGGGACAGCTCGCCCAGCCGCCGTAGGCGGTCTCTGGAAAGGCTCCTGGATCAGAGAAGATCTCCAGAGCGAAGGAGGGGGGGCTCGCCCGAAAGGAGAGCAAAGTCGACTGACCGCAGGAGAGCGAGGTCCCCTGAGCGGAGGCGAGAGCGGTCCCTTGAGAAAAGGAACAGAGAGGACAGAGTCAGCCACCGAGAAAGAGAAGAGCCGAGCCTGAAGCAGGATGCCAACAGAAGTTGCAGACATCCCCCAGAGCAGAGAAGGAGGCCTTACAAAGAATGCAGCACCGACCTCAGTATCTGAGCTCTGAGTCACATTCCAACCTTTACCATGTCAAAGGTTCTATGAGGAAGGTCACAAACCTGAAATACTTTAGTTTCTTACCTAATAAAGCATCTGACACCTGATGATCCTATGAATAGCAACAAACATTTTATGCATTTGAAATCTTATAAAAATATATATGAAAAGTGTTGTGCCTGATGTATAATATTAAAGAAAGTATTTTTAAATGCATACTTTTTTGGAAATTATTTGCCAAATGCTGCCCCAATGGGATATAAATTTTGTTTCTACATAAACTGTAGAATTGTCAAGAATTGTTCCCTTTTTGGGGCAATCTCTTTCTCTCCTGGTTAAATAGGGCTGTTGATCATTTTCTCTAAGTAAGGGATGTTATTAAGTTTAATTTGATATAGACTGTTAATGTAATGATGTAGTGCTATACTGTAGTTAGGAGATTTCCTTTTAAATAAAAAGGCAAAGCTATATTTGTAAAAGCTGAGAACTCTTTGAGATGGGTTAGGATTGCCAATGATCCTAAAATCAAGCAAACTGTATGAAGAGACTACTATTGCAAATGAAGGATATTTATAGCAAACCTACACAGCACACACAAAAATGTTATGTTCTTGAGTCATAGTTGGTTTAGAAAACAGTTTGGACTCCCCCTGGCCATAGAAAGGCATAGAGAGGAGAAGGTTGGCCACCATTATCGAAGTGCAGATGGTCAGGTTCATTAGCATTACCAACATCTACTAAGATCTCATTAAGGCAGTGCTGTCACAGCTTCAGTCAACTACTGTAAGGAATGGACAACAAACACCTTCTGTGTTGTCATGTCTGATTTGAGGCTTAAGAGTAGATGGAGTGAGGGACAATGTGCCCGGTGTGAAGGAGCCATAAAAGTCCACAATACAGAAGGTTATGTTCCCCCTTTTTAGCATAAGGCCATGGCTGCCTTTTTGCCAAACTGGGAAGAAGGGAATGTGCCTTGGTGGAGTTAGCTCTTTGTTGAATTTTAGGGTTGGAGGTGCTTATTCTTAGAAATGCTGATTTCCCTTTGAAACCATAACTGTCTCCAGAATGAATGAAGGAGAAAGGACGTGATCTCAATGGTTGTAGATCTAATTGGCAAACTTATGTCTTCATGACCCTGTCCTTTGAATTTTGGGACAGCAGAACAAAACATAATGATTTTCCTTTTTAGAAAAGATCTATTCTTTTTTCGATCCCACATAAGGTGTAGTTGGGTCGGCTGTAGCCCCGGGGAAGTGGTTGAAATGGATTACTGCCTAGCTGAGCCAAAATGTTTGCTTGTACTTATTGGACCACTACAGCAAACCGCTGCTTACAATACATTGTATATTTCTGTAGTACTGTTTTGCATTTTCCATACAGACACAAAACTTTGCGAGTCAATCACTGTTGTTCTCATGGTACTGTTTAAAATAAAAAGGGAAAAAAAAATGAAGAAAACCAGCCAATCATTGTGTGTACAGAGTTAAAAATTGTAATTAATAGAGCCTGTTTTAGAAAAAAAGTTGCCTTTTTTCCTTGTATAAAAGAGAATTTATGACAAAAATTTAGGTGTGAGGAATGTGATGTGTTCATATTTCTGAATATGGAAAAAATTAATTGGGATATATTTTAATGTAAACTAAATCAGGTATGTAAAGCTGTTTTAAAGTGGGAGACCGTATAAGTAATTCTCTAAAGCTTTAGTCAGTTCGAATATCATCATTTCCTCCATGGTGAGCCTGCTTATGAATTATTAAGCACTTGTTTGCATTCTGTTCTTCACTCATTTCTTGCATTGTGCTATGGATTTAATGCTGTTTCTGTATAGATGAAAAGCAGTATGCGGGCCAATCTTTTTATAAAACACTATGCATATATAAATATTACATTGTTCATAGCTTTATTTGACTTATGGGTTTATACATAACATTGGAATGAGTAGCTGTAGTTGTGTGGACATTCACAAAACAAGTTCATTTCCTGGAACAGACACAATGAATATTCTATATCTAAAAAAGAGGGAAAAGTCTGTGACTGCTATTTTTTTTCAAAGTTTTCTATAGAAAGCATACATTGAGCTGTAGCAGTAAGGCTAAGGAAGAATACAACCGAATAATGTTCTTTTTCATCCATTTCCAAAGAGCCAACTTGGGGACTTTACTCCTAAGTTTCCTCTGCTAGGAATTTTCTCACTATTTCTAGCAAAATCTTTGTTGTTAAATGATCGATGCTCTCAGTTGTGGTCCAGAATCTTAAATAAATGAAATCAAAGTAGATTTGGGGAGTACATCCTGAAGTTAATATTTTGATGTCTTTCTTGTCCTCGAAGATGACATTTGACATTTTAAAATCTGTGTGCTACCCACCTGCGCCTATCTCAATCTGAATACTTCTGGTGTGGCAGTTTCCTCCGAATTCCACACAGATTTGCTTTGGAAGTAACTGTACTGTACCGGGACTATGCACTAAGCAGAAAGATATAGTTTTCTCTGAACTACTGTAACCTTAAATTGGAGATTGATTCTTGTGAGCCTACTTCCCCTAATCCCCCACTTCATGTAAATGTCTTGATGAAAGATGATGGATGAGTATTTTGTACGATGAAATCAAACCATTTAGAAATTTTCCTCTCACCCATTACACAGTTAATGCCTGGAAGAATGTGGGGGGAAAACTCAACACCCTACTTGTATTTTTTAAGTTTCTTTTGTGAAAGATTTTTTAATGCATTTTTACTGTAAAAATACATGGAAATGTATGCATTCCATAACCACTACTGCTTCTGGATTGATGTCTTTCTTGTCTCCGTGTTGTCTCAAATGTATCAATGTCAGGTAGTCAAGTGAGAGTGTCTGGCTCCAGCTGGATGAAATAACACCATTCCTTTCACAGAGAAGGAATTATACCTTTGCAACAGTATGGAACCTGGCTACTCAAAGTGGTCCATCAACCAGCTGCCTCATTATCACTGCAGAACCTCTTAGAAATGCAGGATCTCAAGTCCCACCCTGAACCTACGAAGTTAGAATGTGCATTTAACAAGATCCCCAGCTAATTCGTATGCTCAGGAAAATTTGAGCAGCATGGTACAGCATGGAACCCTGGTAATAAGAAAAGCCTTCAAAAACAAAGAGCGTTGTTACTTCTACCTGTGATCGTGGGCAAGTTCCTTAACTTCTTTTTAAGTTTCAGTTTCCTCATCTTTAAAAGGCTACACCTCAGAGTTGGGAAGAATAAATGCAAAACAGTTAGCACACCTCTGACCATCAGAAGAATCCTCAGTGAGACATTTTTTTTTGAGGAGGAATTATCTGTATGGCAATCAGTATTCTATTTATTTTCCAATCAAAATAAATATTTTCTTGCTCAAAATGGGGAGGACAGCCTTCTATTTTAATGAAAAATTTCACGAACAATAAATATGGCTGAAGCTACTTCACAAGTATAATTGTGCTCACCAGTGTTTTGAAATATGAAACCAGAAGCTCTGCTGTGAAAGTTAAGACATAAATAGTCTAGAATAACTCTTGGAGATAGAGATGAATGTGGAGTTAGACGTACTCCTAACTAGTCATACTAGATGAAAAATTTAACCCATTAGTGAGTGCTGTATGTCTTGGGTGATCCTGTAGTTTCTAATGACATTCCAGGTTCCCTCATGCAGGTTTTTGATTGTTTTTTTTCAGTAAAACTTAGGAGTTAGCTTCCTACAGAACCTAAGTTCCCAGGCATTCAAAAGCGTTTTGGGTTTAATAGTAGACCTTCCTACAATTTGTCTCTTTTGTTGTATTTTGCTTTATTTTGTTACCAACGTGATAATTATGGACACTGCTCACTTTACTAGTATCTTTTCTGTTAAAAGTGGCATCTGGAAATGGTCTCTGGCTTAACTGACAGTGGAAGCTATTTGCAAAGCCCCGTGTCCACAAGTTCTTTGCCTGCCATAAATAGCCACACACACACACACACACACACAAATGGGATATGACTCAATCATAGTTCTCAGGGATTTTTCCTCCTGGTGAGCAGTCTGAGACCACCTTTGATGATCTGCATTAATTGTGAAAGGAAGAGGCCTTTCAAGTTCCTCCAGGTGGTTTTTCTCATAATCAGGCAACATGATCAGCATTGGGGGTGGGGTGTTCAGTACAATAAGATCCTACTGCTTTTGGGATACACATCATTTCAAGCTTTGAAGCTGGGAAATGGCAAAGCTGGGCACTCTCCAGCATAATTATTTGAGGTACTTTTTGTAGGAATGGGCTTTCTATGAAAAATTTTTTATTGGTTTCACCCAGTGAGGTCTTTATGCTTTGTGCTCATTATCAGGAGCAGTATAGTTTTCTTTGTTGGTTTATTTTGTTTTTCTCAAGTCAATTTTTTAAAAAGTTTTTTATTGTTCAAGTACATTTTTCTGCCTTTTCTCCCCACCACCCCAGCCCTCCCTGCCTCCTTCCCCCATTTCCACCTCCCCTTGTTATTATCTATATGTCCTTTATAAAGGAGTATGGTTTTAATTCCCTAATGTGAGGTGATCGCTACATCACATCTTTTTGAAAGAAGATGGATTTAAGCAAGGTGGTATTAACAGTAAATACTCAAGTACTGCATGTGACGACTGCTACCCTCCATCACCTTTCCACTTCATTGTGATGTCCCAGGAGTTCCACTTGGTCTTAACAGCCTGGATCTCTAAATACCACACTAATAAGTGCTGCCCTGTTAAATATATTTATCCCTCAGGGAATAAAATCTCTTTGATCTCAGAGGATCACACAGCTGAACAGAAAATAGTTCAGAAAGGCTACTAATCCCTAATGTACAATAGACAAGGCTTGATATTACAATACTCATTTTCAGTACTTAACTGAGGACTGACTCTGCCAGGTACTTGGTGGGATTGAACTGCTTCCTGGTTTTGAGAGCTTGTCGTTTGGTAGGGAAAGACAAATACCTATAAACCACATACAGAGTCCTCTGAAGGTAATTAATAGGGGTGTTAGTCAGGTTGAAGGTTATAATTCCAGAAGGTGGAGAAGGAATGAACTGGTGGAAGGGAGTCCAAAGCCCAGATGTGACAGTGTGGTACAAAATGGAAGGATTTACACCACAAAGGGTCGGACTGGCCTTATTTGAATTTTAGACAGAAGAGTAACAGGAGACCTTTGAAGAGGTTAACTGGGCTGCCAGCCATCTCCATGTGAGCTCAGCCAGAGGATGGTGGCCACCTCAGGTTTGAGCTTCAGAAAGATGGCCTCAGAGCAACACAGGGGAGGTTGGGAATGAATCCAGTTAGGCTCTGTGAGCCCAGGCAGCAGCCCTTATGAAAAACCAAGGTCAGACAGAATTTCTCAGAGCCGAAGTCTCCAGGCCCATGTTTACCATCCTCTTAGAAGAATTCATTTTCCTTCCAACCTAAATCCTTTCTTCCTTTCACTTTGTACTGGATTTCTTGAGTAAAGTCAGTCATTTACGATGCTATCTGGTTTTCCCTAGGTGTAGAAATTTCCACTTTTTTTTTCAGATCCTGGTTTCAAACCTCGTAATCTTGATTTTACTTTTTTTTTTTTTAAGATTAACGACATCTTTCTCAATCTGTAGAAGCCCAATTATTATGTCGTCTTTGTCAGATATTTGTCATGTTTTGAGTATTGAGAGAGGGGCTGCTCCTATGATATCCTACTTTGAGAAGCAGTTTAAAATTTACAAAACTGTACTTAATAGTAAAATATTCAAGCATGTCAGGATAATATAAAATAGAAAGACAGGCTGTTCCTAACCAGCTAAAATTCCTGAGCCAAAGAAGTATCTTTTGCTAATAATTTGGTTTTGACACTTTTTATCTTTTTCTACTTATATGTAAATGTATACACAGTAGTACCCCCCTTATCCACAGTTTCACTGCTGTTATCAACTGTGGTCTGAAAATATTAAATGAAAAATTCCAGAAATAAACCACTCATAAATCATGAGTTTTCAATTGCAGGCCATTCTGAGTAGTGTTATGAAATCGAGTCCATCATATGCAAACCATCCCTTTGCCCAGCGTGTGCTGTAGACACTCTGTGTCCATCAGACAGTAGTCATTTGTCAAGGTGATGAGACCAGCCATTAGGGTATCATGGTGATTGTGTTCAAGTCACCCTTATTTTAGTTAACAATGGCCCCAAATCACAAGAGCCGTGGGTGATGCTAGCAATTCAGATATGCCACAGAGGAGCTGTAAAGTGCTTCCTCTAAGTGAGAAGGTGAAAGTTTGTGACTTAAGGAAAAAATCGTATGCTAAGGTAGCTTAGCTCTACAGTAAAAAATGGATCTATCTGTGAAATTGTGAAGAAAAAATAAATTTGTGCAAGTTTTGCTGTTGCACCTCAAATTGAAAAAGTTATGGCTAGAGCATGAGTGCTTAGTTAGGATGGAAAAGGCATTAAATTTGTGTGTGAATGGAAGGAGAGCACATTTACATAACTTTTATTACTAGTATATTGTTATCATTGTTCTTTTTTACCGTGAGTTATTGCTGTTAATCTCTTACTGTGCCTAATTTGCAAACTAAACATCATAGGTATGTAGGTATAGGGAAAAAACATAGTGCATAATGCAATTCAGTACTACCTGCAGTTTCAGGCATCCACTGGGGGTCTTGAAATGTATCCTATGCAGGTTAAGGGGAGGTTCCTGTACATAGTTTGTGGTTTTGTTTGTATACCAAAAGAATGGATTGTTAATTACGGTCTGTTTTATGCAGTGTACCTTTATCTCATATATTGTGGGCGATTGTCCATGTCACCATACACACACACACACACACACACACACATTGTGTATATAGTATGTGTGTATATGTATACACACACACATATATATGTATGTATATACATATATATACGCACGTGTGTGTGTGTGTGTATTCTCATATACCAAATTTATTCTCATTCTCTGTCTGTCTCCCCTCCCCTGGATTATGGCAGTGGCTCCCTTGCTGCTCTCTTGCCCATCCACCGAAAGACTCTTCACCCAGCAGAGCAATGCTCTTAAAAAGGCCCTGTGTGATCCAGCCTCTCCTCTGACCCTTCCTCTCTGACCAGCTCTGCTTCAGCTGTGCCCCAGACACACTCCCACACCTTGGGGCCTTTGCTTTAGCCCCTCACCCTGCCTGGATAGCTCTTTCCCCAAATGTTCACATCCGACTCCCTCACTTCGTTACAATCTTTGCTCAAATCTCACTCTTCCAATGTGGCCCACCCTGACCACCCTGTTTAAAATTGCAACTTGATTTCCCTTTGTTCTACTTTTTCTGCTTCCATAGCACTTATCTCCTTCTAACATGCCCAATAATTTATGTACTTATCTCTATGTTTTTATCACCTGTCTCCCTCTATAATCTGGGCGGGTTTACAGGCATGCCACCTCTGCGGTCACTACATTGAAATTTTAGTAATTTTTCAACAAGGAACACTGCCTTTTCAATTTGTGCTGGGTCCCACAAATTATATAGCTGACCTTATCTACAAGGTAAGTTTCACAAAGATAAGGATCTTTGTCCTGAACTCCAGTGAATTCCAAATTCCTGGAACAAGATCACATTTATCGTAGGTGTACATAGTAGACACTCAGGAAACAGAAGTATTCTGCTTGCTCTCTCTTAGCAGTTTGTGTCCTGGGGCTGATCACCGTTTATCTAACTAGTCCCTTATGGATTACAAAAACGTGCTGCAGTGAACGACCTTACATGTAAAACTTGGTACCTGTGAGTGGTTTGGTTTAAATACTTTTGAAGGGATACATTGTGACTCCTAGTTCATTTTTATTTCTGGTGACACTGATATTATTGAGGGTTTGCATGCTTTCATTAGAAACAGATGTTTTTAGCAAAGTACTTGCAGGCTTCAGAGCTACATATCTCATCAGATGAGAGTTACCAAGCACAGTGAAGCCACTAAGCACAGTTCATAGCATGACTACACATATGGATCACCCAGGAGCTTTAAAAAGGCCTAGGCCCACCTTCCAGAAATTCTGGTGTAATCAGTCTGGGTGTGACCTGAGTGTTTTTACTTTTTTTTTTTTTATTTAGTCTTTATTGTAGTTTGTTTACATTACCTTTTAGTCCCCTTATACACCCTCCCCCCAGCAATCACCACACTGTTGTCCATGAGTCCTTTTTCCTTTTTTACTTAATCTTTCCACCCCCTAACCTTCCCCGCCCCCAACCACAACTAGCTGTCATCCTGCTCTCCATCTAAGAGTCTGTCCCCACAGGTGATGGTAACAGGCAGCCATTACATTTGTCATCTGTTTTAATCTCATAGACTGGGATTTAATGGATCTGCTGTGCTTCTTTCTCTCTTTATGTTGCTTGCCATTGCCTGGTTGTAGTTTGCAATATAGCAGCAGCCCCAAGGAAAAATGGTTAGAAAGTATTTTTCTCCAAAGTAAACTAAACAGTCTTCTGCTTCCAAGAAGTTATTAGCAAAATATAAACATAATGGGCACATGTGTGTTGATTGTGAATTCTGTTCTATATTCCTGTCACCACTAAACTTATTCAGTAATAAGGATAATTGAGCAGCATCTACATTCTTGACAAGAGATCAAAGCACTATTATTTATCCAAGATTTAGCCAGAATACTTTTGTAGTAGGCAGTTGGGCAGGAGCCAAGTAGGCACGATAAGCCAGGTGAAGAGAGTCTCTTCTCTCCTCTCCTCTCCTCCTCCCTCCCCTCCCCTCCCCTCCCTCCCCTCCCCTCCCCTCCCTCCCCTCCCCTCCCCTCCCTCCCCTCCCCTTCCCTTCCCTTCTGTCTCACACCTGAACCACCCCTCCTTCTTTTGTCCCTCAAGGCATGTATTTCTCCCTCTATCTCCTAAGCTCCAAGGGCCCTTCTACTATCTCTGAAACTTTCTAAAAAATCTTTCCTTTATAATTTGAGTTTGTCCACTCTGAACTCTTTCAAGCCGAACTCAAGTACTGAGGTGGCTGAACCAAGATCTAACACCATTTTCACCACTAACACTTTCACTTAAATTACTTTGAGAAATATTTTAGTGCTCTTATTAAATGGGACATGTGCTGTATTAAAACCTAGTGAAAGGGGGAGAATATTCAATAATTAGTGATTAGCAGTCATGCAGATAAGAGATTCTTCCTAACAAGTTTTTCTGGAGTATTTGTGATACTGCTCCCACAACTACTTCAGCAGACACTTTTGGAGTTGAAAGTAATTGTGTCATGGCTGAATAAGGGGGATGTGACATTCCTATGACCAAAACAACATATGTGCCTTAAAATTTAAAGGAATCTAGCATTATGCTAAGTGAAATAAGCTAGTCAGAGAAAGAAGTACCATATGATTTCATTCATATGTGAAATCAGTTAATGAACTAACAAGCAAACTAGAGACAGACTCATAAATAGAGAGCAGGCTGACAGCTGTTGGGAGAGTGGTTGGGAATGGAGGGATTGAGAAAAAATGAAAAAGGAAAAACTCATGGACACAGACAACTGTATGGTGATTGCCAATGGGAGGTGGGGTGGGGCGGGTGGAAGAGGATATAGGGAGGATAAATGGTGATGGAAGGAGACTTGACTTGGGGTGGTGAGCACACAATCGAGTGCACAGATGATGTGTTGTGGAACTGTGCACCTGAAACCTGTATAATTTTGCTAAACAGTATCACCCCAATAAATTTAATAAAAAGGAAAAAAATTTCAGGGGAACAAAAGTCTTGGGAAAATACTGCTAGGAATAAAGGCAACCTACCTAGACTCCTGTGTGAACAGAAGAGACTCTAACATCGACACAGGCCACTGGTGCAGAATCCATCCTGATACTTCTAACTGTAACTCGGCAGCAAAGGGAAACTCAAGAATAAGGTTGAAATGGTCTTGAAATATAAGTCTAGTAGTATCCCTCTTTCATTGGCTGCTAATTGTGGCAAGACCACTGAAAAGTTCATTTATCTTCCTAACCCATCAATTTTATAGCCTTCCCTATGGCCACCCTATCCACAAGGAATTTTTTTGAGGCAGGCTCTTCACTTATCCTTGGAAATTATTTCTTAGTTGATTTTAACTTATTCTATTATCTCCTGAAATATATAGTTTAGTTCAAAGCAGTTTGTTATTAAATACTTGCTGAGGACTTTTGGAGCCATGGTGCTGGATACTCAGTGTCAAACAAAGGCAACAGAAACCCCAGGCTTTCTGGAGGTTAGTGTCTAGCAGGATAGACAAGTGTTAAATAATTGAGTGAAATGATGGTAAGACCTATGGAGTTGTATGTGGTTGGTGCCCATGACTGTCTAGAAGAGGGGGCTTAGTCTGGGTGGGGCAAAGAAAGGAGGAGGCAGGGCTTTCTGAGGAGAGAGCCCCACCTGGGTGATGACCTCATGCTCATTCCTGGAGGGCAGCAAGTCCCAACCTGTGGGCCTAAAGATCTAGCATGGCAAAGAAAGACAAGAGAGAAGCAAGACCTGGGAAGTGTCTGAGTCTTAGGGAGAGAGGCTCACTGCCTATTCCTACTAGGAGAGAAGAGACCAAAGGAGCAATTTATAGGGAACAAATTTTATTTGTTTTATGAAATAATTAACACATACTATCTTAGCTTTGTTTTTAAAAAGTGCAAATAGCATAAAAGCCCCTTATGGCCACACCCCTCCCAAACCCCAGTCTCCCCCCAGAGTCGCTGTAGCCAGATCAGGGCTCTTCTCCCAGACACATCACTGTGTCTGTGCAAACGCATATCCACACAGATAGTTTTGTGCACGTGGGGCGTGCAGATGACAGTGCACCATAATGTACATATGGTTTGGTGGTGGTATTTGTCTTCTTCTACTTAATACATCTTGTAGATCTTTCCACATTACTGAGGATTCTTGTGCCTTTTTTCTTCTCTTTTCTTTCTTTTTTTTTTTTTTTTTAATTCTGGATAGTATTCTATAATGTCCTAGTCTGCTCAGGCTGCCATAATGTGATTCTATAGACTGGGTGGCTTAAACAACAGTGATTTATTTTCTCATAATTGTGGATCCCGGAAGTCCAAGATCAAGGTTTAGGGTTGGTTCCTGGTGAGGACTCTCTTTCTGGCTTGCAAACAGCCACTTTCTCACCATGATTTCACGTGGCCTTTTCTCTGTGCATGTGCACTCCTGGTGTCTCTTGCTCTTCATGTAAGGACATCAGTCCTTTCTGATTAGGGCCCCACTCTTATGACCTCATTTGACCTTAGTTACCTCCTTAATGGCCCTATCTCCATACAGTCACATTGGGAATGAGGGCTTCAACCCATGAATTTTAGAGGCACAGAACTCAGTCCACCCCTTTCACTTTATCTGCCATGGGATAAATTCATTTACATTTTTTAAAGCTTAACTACAACATGATTTTGTCTGATTGGTGTAAAAGACACCAAGATTTCCTTCATCTTTGGGGATGTGGGAAGGCTAGGGAGAGGGAATGGAGATGAGGAGGGATAGGGAAGCATAAGACTGATTTCTAAAAGACTGATATTCAATTATTCAATTTCAATAGTACACTGAGTTTTGAGCTTCTTCACCCCTGCTAAGAAAGTGGGAGAATCTGGCATCTGAGGATGGAAAGTTGGAGGAGGCAAGCAAGGCTGGAAATGTCCTTTGTGGGCTACATGCCTTCCTAGAAAATTAGCGTTGCCAGTGGATAACCTGGGAAGACTGCAAAACTCCAGGCCACAGGGAGACACCCCCAGGCCAGTTTCCAGCCATTACCCAGAGCTGTCCAGCAGTATTTGCACCCGCTTACCGAAATGCAGTGTTTTCAATTCTGCACACCTTTGGGAACCTTCTGTGTGCGTATACCTGTCATCTTATGCCATGAGAAAATCTGGAATTCTTTGTTCATTGAGATCAAAGAGTAATGACCCACTGAAGAAACAAAAAATTGCTTTCCTGGTAAATCAAGAGCCCTCTGAATGTGTGCAACAGTGGACAAGAATAACTTGACTTTCCTAAGCCAGTGGTTCTCACCCAGGGGCAATTTTGCCTTCCAGGGCACAGTTAGCAGTTTCTGGGGACATTTTAAATGTCAGAACTGGGGGAAGGGGAGGGTGATGTGCTACTGGCATCTAGTAAGTACAGGTCAGGGATGCTTCTAAACATTTTACCATGCACAGGACAGCCCCCAAAACAAAGAATTATCCAGGCCAAAATGAACTCAGTGCCATGGCTGAGAAAAACTGCTGTAAGCCAAATGATAGGAATATGCTGGGGCTTTGCAGTGGGGCAAATAATTTCAAAGACTATTGATATCTTACTTTTTTTAACCCTCATCCAAGGATATGTTCATTGATTTTAGAGAGAGAGGAAGTGGGGAGAGAGAAAAACATTGATGAGAGAGAAGCATTGATTGGTTGTCTCCCATACCTGCCCTGAACAGGGACTGAACCCACAACCCAGGTAGGTATGTGCCCTGACCTGGAATTAAACCAGCAACTTTCTGGTTCATGGGATGATGCTCCAATCAACTGGGCCACTTGACAAGGGCTTCACATCTTAATTTTGCAGAAGATGCAATTCTTAGATAAGCCCGAATTCCTCCAAAATAGCTGATTTCAATGTTTCCTTGAAAGAAATATCTTAGTAAACAATTTCCTTGTTTTGCTTTCAGACTGATACTGAAGCAGTCTGTTAAATTTCTCAGTGGTAACATGCAGGATCCTTGGAGAACAGTGTGTGACATTAACAGCCAACCTGAGTTCAGTTCCATATTCCATTATATTACTTCTCACTATCACGTGGCCTTGATTTAAATTGCAGCCACCAACTGAAGCTTCTTCACCTTGAGTTAAAAAAAAATAATAGTACATGCTTCAGAGGGTATTACAAGGATTAATTAGTTAACTTTCAAAGGGGCTTTAAAGATAAAAAATTCGCTTTGAGTTCTAACTATTATAATTAGGCAAATTAGGACTTTTTAGTCACTACTAATGGCTTTGATCCTGCCTGTCTTCTCACTTGCCTAAGCAGTTGGTTCACTGGGAAGAAGGGTAGTAGAATAAGCAAGCAGTCATCTCACAGTGGAAAAATGCAAACCTCTTTTGTGATAGCTGTTTTCAGATTCTCTTTTAGTGGTGAGATGAAGAGAAAAACATCCCCAATGGAAATTAAAATCCCTTCGTGGTGATAGAGGACTTCAGGGTATTACCTCTGAAACACCAATAAGTAATTTAGAGAAATGCTGTGTTCTCTCACTCACATTAATTCATCTATTCACTGTCTCTTCCTTCCACCTCTCTTCCCCCATGCTACCCCGCCCCCACCCCCAACAAGAGGACAGCTAGATTATGAGACTGGTAGAAATGTCTCAAGTAAACCATGCACATGTTAGGGAAATCTTTATTTTCTGTGTATGTAACAGGGTACTGAGTTGGAGATCCCACAAAACGGAGAAAATTCCCATAGCTATAGCTTGGGGGATGTGGGAAGCGGAGCAGGGCCACTGCAAACTACTTTGCTTATCTGAAAAACTTGGCCAGTGTTTTAGTAATATTAAAAGCTGTGCCTGCCCTTGGAGCTGGGGAGATGGGCGTGACTCTAACCCAAGAATCCACGTAGCCAAGAAGGGCTTGGAGGCTTGGAGACGGGTCCTATGTCATGGGCCATGCTTGCCTGGACTAACAATGGCAGCTGAGAAAGGAAGAAGAAACCAGACTACTGGCAGGTGTAATACAGTGTGGGAGTAATCAAAAATGGGGTTATGGAAAAAGGTCCATGCTGGGATTTAACCCATGCGTGGCAGCCATGCTGGGACTTTTACCATGTGGTTTGTGAGTGGAGAGGGGGCTCTCTTAACCACATGACTTAGAAAGCAGGATGTAGCAGCCTTGTGGCGCTTGAAGGATTTCCCAGCCCACCATGAGGATGCAGTTTGGGATTAAGAACGGGAGCCTTGCTGAGCTACAGACTTCTATTTCTTTTCCTGAGATATGGTACCGCTGACTAGCCTGGTTTGGCAAGGGGAGGCAGGACTGTATGTGTGTATGTTTGTGGCTGTTTTAAAGGAGCTTTGGGATTTAACAGCAACATTACTCTAAACCTGTATAACTTTTGAATAAACAGTTCCTTTCCTTTTTTCTGAACTCTGGCATTGAAAGCCACAATTCCTATCAGTGTCAGGCGAAAAGAACCATAGAATAACAAGACCCCCAGGGGCAGGGAGGGTTTTCTGTAACAAATAGACATTATCCTTTAACCCCCTTGGAGTTTGCTTACTTCTTCCCTTATAACTATCACCATTGTCACTGTCATCATCATCTTATATTTGCATAGCAGTTTGTAGCTTGGAAAAAAATGGAAGCCCAAATATTCCAGGCACTGTTCTGGAGGCTGAATTCAACATCGACACCATTGACATAGGTACCATTATCCCCAGTTTGCAGAACTGAAGCTCACAGAGGCTGCTGCCTTGACCACAGCTGGTAAGCGATCACGCTGGGACTGATTGTTTCAAAAATCAATATTGTATTCTTTCTAGAAACTCATCTAAAAGAAATTTCACTGCCCCCCCTTTTTTTCTATGCAACTTTTGTCCTTCTGGGAATCTAGTAGAGAAGGTAGCATTGTCTCTGTTCTTCAGATAAAGAGATGAGATAAGGAATTGTCCTACAAATACCAACAAGTCCATTGGTGAATTCACCTTGCTCATCTCTCACACACTCCTCAACCCCTGCAATTTGGCTTCCACAATGACCCCTTGTGATTCTGAGCCCATAAAAGCCCCCAGTCCTAATAGACAGGCCCAGGGGAACTTCCCCACTCCCACAGCCCTGAACACAGCTGATCACATCCCCCTTGACTCTCCCCTTGGCCTTTGCTGTTTCCTCCCTCCCCTTCTGCCCTATATCCTCACCACTCTTTGTGGTCTCCTTGACCCTATATGTGGTAAGACATAATGGCTCCTCTCAGAGAACCATATTGTGCATTCTTTTCTACTTTAGTGATTTTATCTATTTACGTGGCTTAGGTCAGTGGTTTCTAAACTTTGTTTCGTATGAGAATCACCTGGGGGAGCTTAAAAATAAATATCCCAGTGCCCAGATTCCACTATAGACTAATTAACTCAGAATATCTGATCATCAGTGTTTTTTTTTTTTTAAGCTCTCTAGGTGATTCCAAACTGCAGCCAAGTATGAGAACCAGAGGTATGAATCTTCCTCTTTGTGATTCTTAAGCGTGTGCCTTTAGCAGAGACCTTGCCCCTCAATATGAGACATGTCTCCACCTGTGCCCTTTATTCCATGGACACCCCAAATTCAGCTCTTCCAAACAGTAGGGTTGCCTAATTTAGCGAGTAGAAATGCAGAAAGCTCCATACATTTGTATTTTAGACAAACAATGAATAGTTTTCAGTGTAATTATATTCCAAATATTGTATGGGATATAATTATCCTAAAAAAATATTTGTAGTTAATCTGAAATTCAAATATAACTAGGCCTCCCACATTTTATCTGGCAGCTCCACAGAAGACAAAATGGTTGTCTTTGAATTGCCTCTCTGCCTGTGTTCCTTAGCTTCACCATCTGCCTAACCACCCAGTGCTGACCCTCAGAGCCTCTTTGACCCAGGTGTTTCTCTTCCAGCCTCACATCCAGTCACCAGCTCTTTTGACTCATCCTCTGCAATCCTGAAATGCTTCTCAAATCTTTTTTTCTCACTTCTTTGCTGATGCTTCTGCCTCAATCTGCCCTCATCCTCTCGATGTTTCAGGATTATGTTAGTTTTGTAACTGGACCCCTTGGACTCCACACTGTTTCCTCTGATAATCTGGTTTCCATAATTGGCCAACATAACTTTATAAAACACAGATCTGACTGTGTCCCTCTCCCCTGTACAAGGCAGTGTGTACCCTTCAGAATCAGACCTGGACCTAACTTTCTGGAAGCTCTCCAACCTTGGCACCCCAGGCTTAAAGAAAGCATGGCCTGGTACGTGCCTCTTCCATGGCTGCTGCTTGACTGCAAATGCCATCCCCTTCCTAACAAAATAAAAACAAATGAATCCGACAAACCCACCTTGGAGTCATCCTTGTCACTGTGTAACCCATTAGTAGTTCCTTAGATTTCCTTAGAATTCTTACCATCTGTCAACCACTTCAACCCAGTCTTACCACTGATGTTCTTTCAAGATACCAGCATCTTCTTTTTCTTTTTTAAAATATATTTTATTGATTATGTTATTACAGTTGTCCCATTTCTCCCCTATCATTCCCCTCCACCCTGCACACCCCCTCCCACCCACATTTCCCCACTTTAGTTCATGTCCATGTGTCATAAGTTCTTTAGCTTCTACATTTCCCACACCACTCCTGCCCTCCCCCTGTCTATTTTCTACCCACCATCTATGCTACTTATTCTCTGTAACTTTTCCCCCTCTCTCCTCCTCCCACTCCCCTGTTGCTAACCCTCCATGTGATCTCCATTTCTGTGGTTCTGTTCCTGTTCTAGCTGTTTGCTTAGTTTGCTTTTATTTTAGGTGTGGTTCTTAATAGCTGTGAGTTTGCTGTCTTTTCACTGTCATATTTTTATCTTCTTTTTCTTAGATAAGTCCCTTTAATATTTCATATAATAAGGGCTTGGTGATGATGAACTCCTTGAACTTGACATTATCTGAGAAGCACTTTATCTTCCCTTCCACTCTAAATGGAAGGGAATCCATTCCCTTCCATTCTATCCATTCCTGGATAGAGCAATCTTGGATGTAGATCCTTGACTTTCATGACTTGGAATACTTGTTTCCAGCCCCTTCTTGCCTGGAAGTTCTCTTTAAAGAAATCAGCTGACAGCCTGATGGGAACTCCTTTGTAGGTGACTGTCCCCTTATCCCTTGCTGCTTCTAGAATTCTCTCCTTCATTTGAATCTTGGTTAATGTAATTATGATGTGCCTTGGTGTGTTCCTCCTTGGGTCCAACTTCTTTGGGACTCTCTGAGCTTCCTGGACTTCCTGGTAGGCTATTTCCTTTGCCAGATTGGGGAAATTCTCCTTTATTACTTGTTCAAATAAGTTTTCCACTTGTTGCTCTTCTTCTTCCCCTTCTGGTACCCCTATAATTCGGATGTTGGGATGTTTAAAGATGTCCTGGAGGTTCCTAAGCTTCTTCTCATTTTTTTGAATTCTTGTTTCTTCCTTGTTTTCTGTTTGGTTGTTTCTTTCTTCCTTCTGGTCCACTCCATTGATTTGAGTCCCAGTTTTCCTCCCATCTCTATTGGTTCCCTGTGCATTTTCCTTCATTTCACTTATTGTAGTCTTCATTTTTTCATCTAATTTGTGAGCAAAATGAACCAATTCTGTGAGCATCCTGATGACCAGTGCTTTGAACTGTGCATCTGATAGGTTGGCTATCTCTTCGTTACTTAGAGGAATTGGCTCTGGAGCTTTGATTTGTTCTCCCGTTTGAGCCATTTTTTGGGGGGAGGGGGGGTTGGTTGCAGCTGTTATGTAGTGAGGGGTGGAGCCTTAGGTGTTCACCAGGGCAGGGTAGCCCTGTCTCTGGGTTGTGATGCTGTGTGTGTGGGCAGGGTCTGAGAGGGAACAATGGCACTTGCTCCGCACTCTCTCAGATTCCAGTCCCTTCCACCACTTCCCCTTCATCTGGATTATCTGAGCGCGAATGTGGGACCACCTAGTCATCCAGCCACCTTGTGTGGCCTCACTGGGTCTGCACCATTGCCACCCCATGCCTGGGGTCCACTAGCCACCACCTGTGTGCCTGGGATTTGCCAGCTGCTGCTGCCTGCGCACCTGGGTTCTCCAACCTCCACTTTTTCCTGCTGCAACTCCACCCCTCTTACTGGTCTGGATGAATGGTTGTTGGACTTCCATACAATTCAATTTTCTATCAGTTCTTGTTGTTTTCTTGTTTCTAAATCTTTACTGTCCTTAATTTGGGTTGTGGGAGGAGGCAGTGTGTCCACCTAGGCCTCCATCTTGGCCGGAAGTCCCCAAGATACCAGCATCTTGAACCAGGACTAATCCAATAGCTTTCTAATTAATCTGCTTCCACACTTCTAGTGTGGGTCTTCTTAGCAGTAGGTCAGATCTTGTCCCTTATCTGCCTGGGTGGCCTTTCCCTAATTCATCACACCCACTGTGCTTACTGGTTATGTCAATCATTCCAGTTCACACCAGCTGGACTTGCAACGGTAAGAACCCAGATTTCAATGCCTGTGAGTTTTCTCTGGTCAGTGGAGCCAGTTCTTACCATGTAACTGCAGGCTGGCAGTGCCAGGGAATTAACATCCCAGCCCCAGCAAGCCCTCAACCAATGCTTGACAATCCTTGGGGTTTTGACCCACACTGTTTCTCAGAGTTGCCCAGTAGGATTAAGCATCAGTTGATTACAGTAGTAATTTGTTAACTCACTTGTTAACTCGCCATTGGTTTCTTCTGGTCACTGTCTATTTTCCTCACTCCTGTGTTGGTGTTTCCTGGGACCACCTCCCAAATAAGCTGTTTGCTGTCAAATCCTTAACTCAGGGTCTGTTGCTGAGAGGATTCCCAAATCAAGACAGTAGTAAACACTTAGTAGTCTTTTCTTGGTGTTAAATCATTAATAGCCCTTGTGCTTGATGAGTAGGAGAACATAAAGAACCAAAGGGCTTCACAAAAGTAGGAGTGTTTGAACGATGCCTCTTTAAGATATCACAAGCTTGACTGCTTTCCCTCTTCCTGACACTCATCCTACAGCTGGGGAGAATTGCTATGATAAGCATTTTGGACTTGACTGAACAACTACCAACTATTCCTTAAGTGCCCCCTTCACCCATAAAACTCAGGGCCCTGGAAACCATGTTTATATTTTCTAATGCTGGTCATAGATGATTGGACCAGAATGGCCCTCTGACCCAGCCTGGATGAAATCCATTCTTTCAGGAATATGGAGTTAGGACTTGGGCACTTTAGTTCAGCTAAGAAAAATAAAACACAGGCACAATGGGATAGCCATCCACCCCATATTTTCTACCACATGGGCTAAGTCACAGAAAAAGCTAGTTCTGCGGAAAGAGGGAATAAATCAGGGAGAAGTAAGAGAACAGGAGGACTATCCTGGTTCCTGGCTAACTTTCCAGTTTCCTCCTGAAGCTCAGTGGCATTTCTGTCCATGGGTTCTGAGAGACAATCTGCATCCTTATTTAAAGCTTTTAAAAAATGCTTTAGGGGGATTCAAGATGGCGGCATGGTAGGAGGACGCAGATTGTCCTTCCTCCTGCACATGGGAGAAAAACCTAACTGATCTACAGAGGAACAGAGCAGATAGCCAACAATACCACAGTATATATGAAAATAGGAGATCAAAATCCGTAGCAGACATTGAAAAACTAGACGTGGCAACCAAGCGACTGGAGGTGGCCCTGAGACGGGACAGAGGCGACCCGGCGACCGGAGGCAGCTCTGCAACCGACCGGAGGCGGCCCGGTGACCAGAGGGGCCTCTGCAACCGACCGGAGGCGGCCCGGCAACCGGAGGCGGCCCGGCAACCGGAGGCGGCTCTGCAAGCGACCGGAGGCGGCCGCGAGACCGGAGGCGGCTCTGCGACCGGGTTGGAAGCAGCCCTGCGGCCAGAGGCGACCCTGCAACTAGAGAAGGGGACTCTGGAAGACCCGGAGCTCACATCTGTGATCCTGGGGTTAGTGCGCGCAACTCGGGAAACTCTCGGAGCCCACGCCCGTAGTCTCAGGCGGGCGCCTGCACCCTGTAGGAGACCTGGAGCTCACAGCAATAGGCTCGGGGAGGGATGGATCTGTAAGAGATTCCAGCTGAAACCCATAAACTCTGGAAAGCTCGCCCCCTGCAGGAGGCTCAGAAATCACACCCAAGGCCCTGCATGGAGAGTACGCCATTAGCCCTGGGGACAGTGCTGGGCTGGCACTGAGGACAGTAGCCCAAAGCTGACTGAGTGAGGAACAGGGAGAAAAGCGGTACGAGTCGCCTCGCAGCCTGCTACAGCCAGCAAGTCCAGAAAATCCAGTTTGGCCTGTGTGAAAATAGCAAGAGATTTTTTTTTTCTTCTTATTCTTTTTTTTTTGGGGGGGGGGTGTTTTGTTTCATTTTGTTTTGTGGGGTTTTTTTTTTTGATAGTTGTTTTTTTGTCTGTTTAGTTGGGTTTTTTGTTTGTTTGTTTGTTTGGTTCGTTTTTCGTTTTTGTGGGGTTCTTTTTGTTTTGTTTTGATTATATATTTTTTATTTCTTTATTACTTCTACCTTTTTTACCCCTCAATTCCTTTTGCTTCTCTTTACTTCTTTCTGGCTTTATTCCTTCTTCCTTTCTTTCGAATTCTATCTGTCCTTCCCTCCTCTTTTTTTTTTCTTTTTTCTCTCTCTTCTTTTTTCACTCTATTCTTTTCTCTTTTTGAATACCCACGAGTGAGGCAAAGAAATCCTAGAACTGTGGAAAAACCAGAGTTGGACCAAAAGAGGGGGTATTCCCACAGCTGAGACAGTGGAAGCTGTGAACACCAGGATACCTGAAGAAGACTATAACACTGAATCTCACAGGTATTCCACCACAGAAGTTCACACCATAAACGCAGGTAGCCAGAACAGATCAACTTAAGAAGCAGAGGTTTACAAGAAGAGTCTCACCAACAATGAGAAGACAAAGAAACAATCTCCAAATGAAAGAAAAGGTGGAAGCCCCAGAAAGAATGCTAAATGAAACAGAGGCAACTCAACTATCAGATAAGGAGTTCAAAGAAATGGTTGTCAGGAAGCTCCATGAGCTCTCAATGAGCTACCAGAAACTACAGGGAAGCTACGATGAACTCAGTGCAAACTATATCAACATGAAAAAGGAAATAGAAACTATCAAAAAGGGCCAAGAGGAAATGAAGAATACAATTTCTGAGCTGAAGAACACAGTAGAAGGAATGAAAAGCAGAATCGATGAAGCAGAAGATCGGATCAGTGAGTTGGAGGACAAAGTAGAAAAAAACAGCCAGATAGAGCAAGAAAAGGAAAAGAGGCTCAGAAAGAATGAAGAGGGGTTAAGAGAAATGCAAGACAACATGAAACGTAATAATATCCGTATAATAGGAATACCAGAAGGAGAAGAAGAAGAGCAAGGGATAGAAAACCTATTTGAAAAAGTAATGATGGAAAACGTCCCTAATTTGGTGAGAGAAAAAGTCACATAAATCCAGGAAACACAGAGAGTCCCTATCAAGAGGAACCCAAACAGGCCCACTTCAAGACACATCATCATTAAAATGGCAAACTTCCAAGACAAAGAGAGAATCTTAAAGGCAGCAAGGGAGAAAAAGGAAGTAACATACAAGGGAGCCCCGATAAGGTTAGCAACTGACTTCTCAATGGAAACGCTCCAAGCCAGAAGACAATGGCAAGAAATATTCCAAGTAATGAGAACCAAAGGCCTACAACCAAGACTACTCTATCCAGCAAGGCTTTCAATCAAGATAGAAGGCCAAATAAGGAGCTTCCCAGACAAAAGAAGTCTAAAAGAATACACCTCTACCAAACCAGTACTACAAGAGATACTAAAGGGACTGCTTTAAGGAAAGAAAGGAAAAGAGAGAGTGAGGAACACAGATACGAAAATGGCAATGAATCAGTACCTATCAATAGTAACCTTAAATGTTAATGGATTAAATGCTCCAATCAAAAGACATAGAGTAGCTGACTGGATAAGAAAGCATGACCCACACATATGCTGCCTACAAGAGACCCACCTCAGGACAAAAGACCTACACAGACTTAAAGTGAAAGGCTGGAAACAAATTTTCCAAGCAAATGGACAGGAAAAAAAGGCTGGGGTAGCAATACTCATATCAGACAAAATAGACTTCAAAAGAAGAGTTATAAAGAGAGACCCAGAAGGTCACTTCATAATACTCAAGGGAAGAATCCACCAAGAAGACATAAACATTGTAAATATATATGCACCCAACATAGGAGCACCTAAATACATCAAGAAAATCTTAGAGGACTTCAAGAAAGATATTGACAACAACACAATTATAGTAGGAGATTTTAACACCCCACTGTCAAAAATGGACAGATCTTCCAAACAAATTATCAACAAAGATATTGTGGCATTGAACAGTACTCTAGACGAATTGGACTTAGCTGATATATATAGGGCCCTCCATCCCAAAGAAACTAAATACACATTTTTTTCAAACGCACATGGAACATTTTCAAAGATAGATCACATGATAGGACACAAAACAAGCCTCAACAAATTCAAGAAAATTGATATCATACCAAGCATTTTCTCCGACCACAAGGGACTAAAACTAGAAACCGACTTGATGGGGAAAATCCCCAAATCATCAAAATCATGGAGATTGAATAGCATGCTATTAAACAATGAATGGGTAAAGAATGAAATTAAGGAGGAAATCAAAAAGTTTCTGGAAACAAATGAAAATGAACTCACAACAACCCAAAACTTATGGGACACAATGAAGGCAGTCCTCAGAGGGAAGTTCATAGCAATACAGGCCTACCTAAAGAAGACAGAAACATTTCTAACAAACGACTTAACCCTACGCCTACAAGAACTCGAGGAACAACAACAAAGACAGCCCAGGGCAAGCAGAAGGAAGGAAATAACCAAGATCAGAGCAGAATTAAATGACATAGAGACTAAAAGCACAATCCTAAGGATCAATGAATCCAGGAGCTGGTTCTTTGAAAAGATAAACAAAATCGACAAGCCTTTAAGCAGGCTCATCAAGAAAAAAAGAGAGAGGACTCAAATAAACACAATCAGAAATGAAAGAGGAGAGATTACGACTGACACCACAGAAATACAAAGGATTGTAAGAAATTGTTATGAAGAACTACATGCCAAGAAATTTGAAAATCTAGGTGAAATGGACAAGTTTCTAGAAAAATATAACCTTCCAAAACTCAATGAAAAAGAAACAGAAAGCCTGAACAGACCAATAACAGCTGGTGAAATTGAATCAGTAATCAAAACATTCCCGGCACACAAAAGCCCTGGACCAGATGGTTTCACAGGAGAATTCTACAAAACATTTAAGGAAGAGCTAACCCCTATCCTTCACAGACTATTCCAAAAAATCCAAAATGATGGAAGACTCCCAAACTCCTTTTATGAAGTCAGCATCATCCTAATCCCAAAACCAGATAAAGACATAACAAAGAAAGAAAACTTCAGGCCAATATCACTGATGAATGTAGACGCTAAAATCCTCAACAAAATATTGGCAAACCGCATCCAACAATACATGAAAAAGATCATACACCATGACCAAGTGGGATTCATCCCAGGGATGCAAGGATGGTTCAACATTCGCAAATCAATAAATGTAATACATCACATAAACAAAAGCAAGGACAAAAATCACATGATCATATCAATAGATTCAGAAAAAGCTTTTGATAAAGTACAACACCCATTTATGATAAAAACACTCAGCAAAGTGGGAATAGAGGGAGCATTCCTCAACATAATAAAAGCCATATATGAGAGACCTACAGCCAACATCATACTCAATGGGCAAAAACTGAAATCTTTCCCACTAAGATCAGGAACAAGACAAGGCTGTCCACTTTCACCACTTCTATTCAATATAGTATTGGAAGTCTTAGCCACAGCAATTAGACAAGAAAAGGAAATAAAAGGCATCCAAATTGGAAAGGAGGAAACAAAACTATCATTGTTTGCAGATGACATGATAGTGTACATAGAAAATCCTATAGACTTGGCCAAAAAGCTGCTCGACGTAATAAATGAATTTGGCCAAATAGCTGGATACAAAGTCAATATCCAAAAATCAAAGGCATTTTTGTATACCAACAGTGAAACAGCAGAAGCAGAAATCAAGAAAAAAATCCCATTCGATATAGCAAAAAGAAAAATAAAATACCTAGGAATAAACCTAACCAAGGAGGTAAAAGACCTGTATGCAGAAAACTACACAACACTGAAGAATGAAATCAAGGAAGACACAAACAAATGGAAGCATATACCATGTTCATGGATCGGAAGAATTAATATTATCAAAATGTCCATATTACCCAAAGCAATTTACAGATTCAATGCAATACCTATTAAAGTTCCAATGGCATATTTCACAGACATAGAACAAACACTACAAAAATTTATATGGAATCATAAACGACCCCGGATAGCGGCAGCAATTTTGAGAAAGAAGAGCAAAGTAGGAGGGATCACAATACCTGATACCAAACTGTATTACAAAGCCACTGTAATCAAAACAGCCTGGTACTGGCACAAGAACAGACACGTGGACCAGTGGAATAGAACAGAGAGCCCAGAAATAAACCCAAGTCTCTACAGTCAATTAATATTCGACAAAGGGGGCAGCAACATGAAATGGAGCAAAAATAGCCTCTTCAATAAGTGGTGCTGGGAGAACTGGACAGCTACATGCAAAAAAATGAAACTCGAGCACCAACTTACACCATACACAGAAATAAATTCAAGGTGGATAAAAGATTTAAATATAAGCCATGACACCATTAAAATTCTAGAGGATAATATAGGCAGGAAAATCTCAGATATTCCACGCAGCAATATTTTCACTGATACGTCCCCTAGAGCAAGGGACATAAAGGAAAGAATAAACAAATGGGATCTCATCAAAATAAAAAGCTTCTGCACAGCTAAAGAAAACAGTATTAAAATAAAAAGAGAACCAACTGTATGGGAAAACATATTTGGAAATGATACCTCAGACAAGGGATTAATCTCCAAAATATATAAAGAACTTACAAGACTCTACTCTAAGAAGACAAGCAACCCAATTAAAAAATGGGCAAAGGATTTGAACAGACACTTCTCCGAGGAGGACATACAGAGGATCCAGAGACACATGAAAAGATGCTCGATATCTCTAGCTATCAGAGAGATGCAAATTAAAACTACAATGAGATACCACTTGACACCAGTCAGAATGGCCTTCATAAACAAAGCAACAAACAGCAAGTGTTGGAGAGGTTGTGGAGAAAAGGGGACCCTAGTGCACTGTTGGTGGGATTGCAGATTGGTACCACCACTATGGAAAACAGTATGGAATTTTCTAAGAAAACTAAAAATGGACATACCTTTTGACCCAGCAATTCCACTGCTTGGATTATATCCTAAGAATCCTGAAACACCAATCCAAAAGAATCTATGCACCCCTATGTTCATAGCAGCACAATTTACAATAGCCAAGTGCTGGAAGCAACCTAGGTGCCCATCAGTTAATGAATGGATCAAAAAACTGTGGTACATTTACACAATGGAATTCTATGCAGCAGAAAGAAAGAAGGAGCTCCTACCCTTTGCGACAGCATGGAAGGAATTAGAGGGTATCATGCTAAGCGAAATAAGCTAGGCAGTGAAAGACAAATACCATATGATCTCACCTTTAACAGGAAGCTAATCAACAAAACAAACAAACAAACAAGCATAATATAAACAAAGACACTGAATTTGAGAACAGTCTGACAGTGTCCAGAGTGGGAGGGGAGGGAATTTCAGGGGAAAAGGGGAACGGTTTAGAGCAACAAGTATAAAGGACTCATGGACAAAAACTATGGGGGGGTGGAAATGGGAGGAAGGTGGGGAGGGCTGGGGTGGTGGGCTGGGGCGGGGTAAAAGACAGAAAACTGTACAATATCAACAATTAAAAAATACTGATTAAAAAAAAGAAATACAAAGTAGACAAAATAGGCAAAAAAAAAAAAAATGCTTTAGCTAGTCTGAGTTGGTTTCTGTTACTTGCAGCCAAAGGGTTTAAATGAGTACAGTTTTCATGGATCTTGCTAGCTTGCTACAAAAGAAGTGAATCATCTTTGATGTGCTTTCCTAGTGGAAGTCCTTTGTTCAGATCACTCAGGTGGCCTAACAATATGACTCTTGGCCCAGAAGAGGACTGTATGAAGGATGGTCAGGGGGCACAATGCTTTGTATTTAGATTTACTAACAGGTTTTTGTTTTTTGGATTTTTCCCCCTTTAGTTTGCCCATCCAACTAGAGAATTTTGGCACCATTTTACTTCTTAAGACTTCTGGGCTCTGTTAAATACTACCTTTGGGGAAAAAGTATATTTTCTGGTGATCACCCTTGGAATGATAAAGTACTTCTCTCAATCATGGTTAGATAGAGAAAATAAGCAATGACATCTTTTGGCTATTCTAAAAACATGATCATTGGAACACAGGTTTTCAAAGACTCTGAATCAATTAATTGATTTCTCCCACCCTTCCTTGTTTAAGTGATACTATGAGGTATTCCAGCCCTGCAAAAGCATACCAGGAATCAGCTAATATTGGAGTGGCCACAGTCATAAACCATCTGCACTGATGACCCCGTTAATGGTCTCTCTATATTCATTCCTCTGCCCAGAAATTGTATTGTTCCATTTCCATGTGATTCTGGGCTAGCTCTGTGACTTGCTTTATCCTAAAGAATGTAGTATAAATGACAGCATGACAATTTAGAGCCTGAGTCTCAAGAAGCCTGTCACACTTCACTTGCTCCCTTACTCAGTTGCTCCTGCTCCTGCTCCTGCTCCTGCTTGGATACCAGCCATGCCACGAGTACCTGCCCTCGCTAGTATCTGGAGGATGAGAGACCACACGGAGTATACCCAAGTCATCCTAGTCAGGGTTATCTGAGGCCAGCCAGTCCCAGCCAGCTCAGCAATTGACTGCAGACACAAAATCAAGCCTGGCCAAGATCAGCAAACCAGATCCACTTAGTAGAACCATCTAGGTGATCCATAGATTTCAGAGAAGTGAAAGATGGCTATTGTTTTATGCTACTAAGCTTTGCAGTGATTTGTTATATTTCTTCATAGTAGTAATAGATATAGCAGATATGATACCAAATATTTTTTCTGTTGAAATTACAAATGCTAATGTTCTAACACAAAACATGAAAAGGAAAAAATATTATAGTTCTACCTTTATGCAACACTGTAGATTTTAAACAGTGTTGAAGGCTATATTCCATATGATTTTCTCAATATGGCTGTATTGTATATGTGGAAGTCACTATACAGATGACTTGGCTGTTATCTGAGAGAGGTTAATCCTACAGAACAGAGCTTGGCAAAGTGTGTCCATGGGCCAAATCCTGCCCATGGCCAATTTTGGGGAAGGAAGTTTTATTGAAATACAGTAACACTCATTTGTTTACTTATTGTGCTTGCTTTTTTTTGCCACAATGGTAGTTTTATAATTTTGATAGAGACTATAAGGCCTATGATGTCTAAAATAAATACTATCTGACCCTCTAGAGAAAAAGTTTGCCAATCTCAGCTTTAGAATATCTAAAATGAAGGTTCTATGTGCTCATAATTGAAAGAGATGTGCTACATGGATGAAGAGGCAAGGGCAGAGAAAACAGCAATTTGAGATGAGAAGCAGAAACCTGAAGTTGCAGAGGTAGGTGCTCCTAATGGCAGCCACCCCTGTGGGGTGCAGGTGCTTGTCACATGGACACATGGACACATGCTGCCCAGGGAGAAGCAATGCAGGTTATGTAATTAATGACCAGTAGTAATTTCTCTACTGAACAACAGGAGTCTAGGTTGTTCTAAGTATAAATGTCACCCTTAAACTCCTTGAGAAATCACTTTTCTCTGTAGTCAGCATCTCAGAGTCTGTAATCCTTCTCTCTAGAGTGCAACTTTTTTTGGAATATAAGAAACCATAGAGAAAAATATTATAAAGAGACTGATTTCAATTAATTCTGCCACTGATTTACTGTCTAATAAATAAATAAATAGAGGGAGAGTCATGAAGATTAACCAAGTTTCTCAGAGATGATGGATCCAAGATACTCAAATAATTCCTCCTATCGACTATCCCATGTTAGCATGGAAACATCAGGAATAAAAAGCTACGAGTAAACGACATGAATAAACTTGTAGTTGTCTTATTTGAAATGCATGAGGATAATGCATAATTTAAATGAACAGTTCATACGGCTTTGTAAAGTAAATAATTCTATGTTGTGATTGTTCAGGTGTATCTACTTCACTGCCCCCATCCATCCTCCCTACCCACTGCATCTTCTTGCAGTATTGATCTAACTCTTGCTATGAGCCAGCATTGTGCAAAACCCCCACTTGAATTCTGGAGAAGTGTATCAAAGTGAACACGTCCAAGTTGGCACCCTTGGTTCCTCCACCCCAATCTGCTTTTGCCCAGTCTTCCCCAGCCCAGCCCACACAGGTTTCACACCTCCAACTTGTACTTCTTTGGCTTCTGTTCCCCTTATTTCTCCCATCCAATATATCATCAAGTTCTGGCAGTTCTTCCAGTGCAATACAACCTAAATCTGGCAACTGCTGCACATCCCTATGCTATCATCACAGTCTTTGGCACTAGCATCTCTCCTTAGATGCCTGAGTATCTGTCAGTGGTTCTCCCCTCCAGGGTCAGTTCTTCCATAGCAGCCAGAGTGATCTTTCAAGATGAAGATCAGGTCAAATCCTAAACTTCTTCCTGCCATCACTTAGGCCTTGAATGATCTAGCCCCTCACTACTTCTCTGACTTCACCTTTTACCCGTTTCTTCTTCCCTGATTTCAGTCATCTAGCCATTGAGGCTTCTTCCTGTTCTTACAAAACATTGGTTCATTTCCACCCCTTTGCACTTGCCCTTCCTTCACCTGGAAGGTTCTACCTCTAGACAACTGGATTGCTCTCCCCCTCCCTCTTCTCCAGTGCTTCTCAATGGGGACAGCTTTGCCCCACAGAGGTCATTTGGCAAGTGTCTGGAAACATATTTGTCACCCCAAGAAGGAGTCCTACTGGCATCTAGTGGGAAGAAGCCAGGGATGCTGGTAAACATCCTGCATTATCCAGGTCAGCCCGTGACAAGGAATGATCCGGCCACAAATATCAGTAGTACTGCTAATGGGAAACCTGGTCCTACTCAGTTCTCTGCTTAATTGTTTTTGTAACTGGAAAAGACACCGGCGTTCAGGCTGCCTGTCACTACCAAGTCCAATAAGCAATGACAGAGATTGAATCTTTATGGGTGCTTTATTCAGATGGCCAGCGATCTGAGAAGATGGCGGGTTCATACCTTAACAAACCATCTTCCCTTCTCTTTCCTGGCCAGATCTTTTATAAGGAAGGTGAGAGGACAGACAAGGTTCGGTGAAGGCTCTGAAATTTAGGGAGGATTAGGTGAGCGAAGCTGCAGCATTCCTGTTTTTAGCAGCTAGTTGTTCCCAAGGGAGGAGAGTGGTCCTCTGCTCACCCTGGAACAAAGGTTTGGATGTCCCCAGGCAGTAATCTTCTATTAGTGTCCCAGGAGGCCAGCTGTTTCCCAGGAGCCAGGATGGGCCTTATCTGTAGTTTCTGAAAGAAAAGCTTTAACATACACATTACTTGCTAGGCTTAATAACTTTTTCCTTAAGCTAAAAATTTCCAGGTCGTGAGTCCCCTATCATTTTCTCTTTAGAGAAAGCTTTTGACATACTCTTTAAGAAATAGTTTGTCTCTCTTCTGGCCCCACTCATTCCTTATTCCTTTATCCAGCATAACACTCCCTGGAATTAGAGTATATATTTATGCTTTTTGTCTCTTGTCCTCACTGGAATGTCAGCTTCCTGAGGGCAGGACATCCATCTGGTTTACCACTGGTTCTTCAGTGTCTGAGCCAATGCCTGGCACATAATAGGCCTTCAGTAAATGCTGATAGATCTCTGAGGTTTGGACAGGTTAAATAACTTGCCAACATCACGTGTGGCTAATAAGAAGCAAAGCCACCCATGTGTTTATCAGCCCCTTTAAAATTCTGCAAAGACGCACACAACCCAAAGAACAGCTTAGTGCTGATTATTCCAATGCAGCTTTAAGATAATTTTCTCACCTCTCCCTTCCAATTTTTCACACTCTCCCCATGCCTTAAGTCTGTCCTACATAGAAATTCTAGATCCATTAAAGCCCAGATTCTCTGACCCTTTGACAAAGGCTTATTTCTTTTTCCTTTCTCACTTTCCTTCCCAATCAAAAAATGGCTAATACAGGTTAGGTGTAAATGCGAGGTAGCTAGAAGCCAGATCATACCCAAGCTGTCAGTCTGTCAGCAAACCCACTGTCAATACTGGATTAATTGCTTGCTTAGCCTTGAGTTCTCTGAAGCTTTTCCCTCCCAGACAAAATTACTGGTTTCCTTCAGCACCAACTTGGCAATGACAGAGGAGGCTTGAAATGATTATCCTAACGTAAAGTGTGAATTTCTGTTGCTTTTTTTTTTTTTAATGAACAGAAAATAGTGTGTGTCCTCTGTTCATGCAAAAGTTTGAGCTTAAAAAAAGGCATTTATTTCTCCTTCTTGACTTTTCTGTACCATAAAATGACTTCCAATTTTATTTTTCAAAGATTTGGCATTTCTATACATTTTTTAAAGATTTTATTTATTTATAGGGAGAAGGTAAGGGAAGGGGAAAGAGAGGGAAACATCAATATGTGGTTTCCTCTCATGCGCCCCCTACAGGGGAACCTGGCCTGCAACCAAGGCATGGGCCCTGACTGGGAATCAAATCAGTAACCCTTAGGTTCATAGGCCCAGGCTCAATCCACTGAGCTATACCAGCCAGGGCCATTTCTATATTTTAATTTTAAATTTTTTTTCATTTAGGGCCTTGCCCATTGTCTAGAGTTTCCTCGATCCCACCTCAGTCCACACACACACACACACACACACAATGATTGATCACTTCTGATGCTGAATGAATAGCCATAGTAACCATGAAAATGATCTTGACCCAGCAGAACCAGTTGTCACAGGGAACCCTTAGCTGGGTGCCACCAAGATTGCAAAATGGAGGAAGCCACTTGCTTCCTTGAAGGAGGTCCCCGACTTTTGGCTATGGGCCTGCCTCTCTGCCCTTATCAAAGGCTGTGTGCTTTCCACAACATTGAAGTCTGTCCCTTAAAGAATAAATTTTTTGCAATCTTTTTGATGTGTGGCTGAGCACTTCAGTTTCTAATTTGGGATTTCCTGTCAACCTTGAACTCCCACAGACACTCTGGCTGGGAAAGCAGCCTGAAGGCTAGCCTGACTCCAGCCTTGCTTATCCGAATTACCTTTCCTTTAGGAGACAAGCTGCATTTGTTCCTTCTCCATAAACCCTCTAAGGTCTTCCATTTCAGAATCCTTGAAGCTCTTTGAATCATATTTGAGCAGCTGTTGTGTTGGTTGAGCAATTGAAATTAGCCAAGTCCAGGAGAAAGTAACTAGGACAATTAACATTTCAGGGAGGAGGTGTCATATTGAACATGAAGCAGGATGTCACAGAGTGAAAAGAATTCAAACTTTGGAGGAGGGCCTTGTTCAAATTTTATTCTACTATGAACAAGCTGTGTGACACAGGCTAAAATCCGGGCTTCCATTTCCCCAACAAAATGGGATTTAGAATTTGGGGAAAGATTGAGAATAAAGTATGCATAATGCCTAATAAAGTGATTGACACATAACATAGTAGGGGCATTTTGTATTTTTACTAAGAACCTTAACTATGCAATATTTGTTTTCTGTAAAAACCCCACTGTTTATATTTTCATCTAGAGACAGTCTGTGATTGGGTTCTTTTTTTTAAATTTTAATTTTATTTTAATTGTTGATCTTGTACAGTTTTCTGTCTTTTATTCTCACCCCAACCCACCACCCCAGCCCTCCCCACCTCCCTCCCATTTCCACCCACCCCCCATAGTTTTTGTCCATGTGTCCTTTATACTTGTTCCTGTAAACCCTTCCCCTTTTCACCTGAAATTCCCTCCCCTCTCCCCTCTGGTGACTTTCAGCCTGTTCTCAATTTCCATGTCTTTGGTTATATTATGCTTGTTTGTTTGTTTTGTTGATTAGGTTCCTGTTAAAGGTGAGATCATATGGTATTTGTCTTTCGTTGCCTGGCTAATTTCGCTTGGCATGATGCTCTCCAGTTTTATCCATGCTGTCGCAAAGGGTAGGAGCTCCTTCTTTCTTTCTGCTGCATACAATTCCATTGTGTAAATGTACCACAGTTTTTTGATCCATTCATTTACTGATGGGCATCTAGGTTGCTTCCAACACTTGGCTATTGTAAATTGTGCTGCTATAAACATAGGGGTACATAGATTCTTTTGGATTGGTGTTTCAGGGTTCTTAGGATATAGTCCTAGCAATGGAATTGCTGGGTCAAAAGGTATATCCATTTTTAGTTTTTTTAGAAAATTCCATACTGTTTTCCATAGTGGTTGTACCAGTCTGCACTCCCACCAGCAGTGCACTAGGGTCCCCTTTTCTCCACAACCTCTCCAACACTTGCTGTTTGTTGCTTTGTTTATGAGGGCCATTCTGACTGGTGTCAAGTGGCATCTCATTGTGGTTTTAATTTGCATCTCTCTGATAGCTAGCGATATCGAGCATCTTTTCATGTGTCTCTGGATTCTCTGTATGTCCTCCTTGGAGAAGTGTCTCCCCAAGTCCTTTGCCCATTTTTTAATTGGGTTTGCTTGTCTTCTTAGAGTGGAGTCGTGTAAGTTCTTTGTATATTTTGGAGATTAAACCCTTATCTGAGGTATCATTGTCAAATATGTTTTCCCATACAGTTGGTTCTCCTTTTATTTTAATACTGTTTTCTTTCACCATGCAGAAGCTTTTTATTTTGATGAGATCCCATTTGTTTATTCTTTCCTTTATGTCCCTTGCTTTAGGGGACATATCAGTAAAAATGTTGCTGCATGGAATATCTGAGATTTTCCTGCCTATGTTCTCCTCTAGGACTTTAATGGTGTTATGGCTCATGTCTAAATCTTTTATCCACCTTGAATTTATTTTTGTGTACGGTGTAAGTTGGTGCTCGAGTTTCATTTTCTTGCACGAAGCTGTCTAGTTCTCCCAACACCACTTGTTGAAGAGGCTATTTTTACTCCATTTTATGTTGCTGCCCCCTTTGTCGAATATTAATTGACTATAGAGACTAGGGTTTATTTCTGGGCTCTCTGTTCTATTCCACTGGTCCATGTGCCTGTTTTTATGCCAGTACCAGGCTGTTTTGATTACAGTGGCCTTGTAATACATTTTGGTATCAGGTATTGTGATCCCTCCTGCTTTGCTCTTCTTTCTCAAGATTGCTGCTGCTATTCTGGGTCGTTTATTGTTCCATATAAATTTTTGAAGTGTTTGTTCTATGTCTGTGAAATATGCCATTGGTACATTTATAGGTATTGCACTGAATCTGTAGATTGCTTTGGGAAGTATGGACATTTCGATGATGTTAATTCTTCCGATCCATGAGCACGGTATGTGTTTCCATTTATTTGTGTCTTCCTTGATTTCTTTCTTCAGTGTTGTGATTGGGTTCTAACAGGTTTCTTCCACTACCTACCTCGTGACCCTGGGCCACAAGCTTTCCCCTGAAATGCTCCTACTTAAGGAATCTGAGGTGTCTTTTCAGTGTGTACACTAACGTGCATCCCATCAGCCTTGTGGCCTTGTGTGCGCTGAATCATTTGAGTGATTGAGCAAGTTTGTAGTCTGATTCTCTGAATACTGTGGTCCTGCTTGTGATTGAATTCCCTCAGCCCAGCCCATTCTGCTGGACACCTGATGGAGAGCATTTACAACTGGCTTGGAAAACTATAGCCCCTGCATTAGTACTGAGTACTAAAGCTTTGCAAAGTGCTATGACAATAAAATGTCATTACCCATAGCCCTGAGAGGTATATATGATAATTTTGTGCTCATTTTATAGATGAGGAAACTGAGGCCTAGAAGCCATTTGCCCAAAGTTTGATGGGTGGAAGATTAAAGCCAGATTCACCATCCCCATGGGCCTCCCAACTGTGGTATGAGGGATGCACCATTGTCTGGAGCCTCAGAACAGTCTGACTTTATGATAATGTTTGGCCTCATTAAAGCACTGCCTGCAGAGCTTGTACTGGATAATGTCACCAGGCCACAGCCCTTCAAATCTGGGTAGTTTTTCTGGCTCTCTTCCAACATAAAGTCAGTAATGGCTTTTCAACAGAGGACCTGAGTGCCTTTTGGCAGAGTATGAATGGAAAATAATGATGGTGATTTTGTGTATAATAGCAGCTAATATTTATTTAGGGCTTGCAAAGGCCCTGGGTAAGTGTTTAACAGAGGTGATCTTATTTAGTCCTCACTTAATGAGCTTCATAATAATGCCATGCAGAACTTGGTCTGCCTATCCCCACATGAGAGATGAGGAAACTCAGGCAGAAAGGCAGGGTAACATCAGTGGAAAAGCCAGCATGGGAACTTGGCTCTTCCTGATTCCAGAGCCCATACACTTAATTTTAGGCTGCCCTTGAAATAATAGCCTAAACTTTTAATGAACAAACACATTGAATAAAACTCATCTATCTGTCTGCTGAATGCCCTATACTCTGTTAGGTGCTGGACAGATATCACCACTGACTGGAGAAGCAGTGAGTTTGTGGGGAAGACTAACAGGTAAGCAGGTCAGTTTAACTCTACCAATGATGTGCCATAGTAGACGAAGCACAGTGCACAGCAAAAACTTGGAGAAGAGAACACGTAACACTTTCTGAGAATGTCAGACCGTGCCCTTGAGAAACTTGAGAATGAAAAGTTTATTGGAAGAGAAGCAAAATATGTTCCAATGTGATACAGCAGTGCATATAAAAGCATGATAATTGCATGGCATACCTCTGGAAATATTGATGTGTATGTGTGCATGTGTGTGTGTGTTTGTGTAACACAAAGAATAGGGAAGGGAGAGGAAAGGAAAATAAAATGTAGAAAAATAATCTAAGGCAAGACAAGGGATGATATTTTGTTCCAACCTTAAAATTTGAACTGGTCACTTACAGAAATAAGAACACACAATGCTCTGGGCAGGGGAGTGTCAGGATGAGATACAACTGTTGGGAAATCACTCTGTTGACTGGAAGATGGAAAGCCAGGAAGAGTGATGTGGAGAGCCTGGTCAAAAGGCTATTGTCAAACTTCAGCAAAAATGATGTGGGAAGCATTTCTTAAATCTGAGACTGTGGGAATTAGGGTGTAAAGGAAAGAGGATTATGGGACAAGCTGGGCAGAGTTTGTTGGCCTAGAAGTTGGATAGGGGTGATGAAGAAGCTGAGGTGAGAGTCATGTGTCAGCTTGGGGAGAATGGGCAGTGGTTTTACTGTTTGTCAAGATAGCACTATTTACTACCAAATTTACTATTTGTCAAGATATCCACTTTTGGGTATCTCTCTGAAGAATATGAAAACACTAATACGAAAAGGCATCTGCACTCCCGTGTTCATCATAGTATTATTCACAAGAGCCAAGACATGGAAACAACTCACATGTCCAGTGACGGATGATTGGATAAAGAAGATGTGGTACATATATACAGTACAGTACTACTCAACCATAAGAAAGAAGGAAAACTTGCCATTTGCAACAATATGAATGAAGCTTGCGAGTTTATGCTTATAGGTCAGAGTAAGACAAATACCATATGATTTCACTCATATGTGGGCTCTAAAAGAAGTAAAACAAATGAACAAACAAAGCAAAACAAAAAAACCCCTCATAGATACAGAAAACAGATTAGTGGTTACCAGAGGGGAAGGTGTTAGGGGGTAAACAAAATGGGTGAAGGGTGTCAACTGTATGGTAATAGACAACAACTAGACTGCTGGTGGTGATCATTTTGTAGTGTATACAGTTGTTGAAATATAATGCTGTGCACCTCAACCTTATTAAAAAGTAAAAAGTGTACAGGAAAAGATGAGGTGGAAAATTCTTAATAAATTACAGGGATTTTTCTTTGTATTTAGTAGAAAAATATTCTGATTTCAAATTAAAACTTAATTTTCCCAAAACTTATCATCCATCTTTTCAAGTGTTTCTTTTTTTAAAAAGTATATTTTATTGATTATGCTATTACAGTTTTCCCAATATCCCCCCTTCTCCCCCCACCCTGTACCCCCCAAGCCTCCACCATCCCCCCTTAGTTCATGTTCATGGGTTGTACATATAAGTTCTTTGAGTTCTTTGTTTCCTATACCATTTTTGACCTCTCCCAGTCTATTTAGCACCTAGCAATTATCCTGCTTCTTGCCCTGTACATTTCCCCCGCTATTCTTCCCCTCCTTCTCCCACTGAAAACCCTCCATGTGATGTCCATTTCTCTGATTCTGTTCCTGTTCTAGCTCTTTGCTTAGTTTTTGTTTTTCTTTCTTTTATTTTTTTAGGTTCATTTATTGATAGTTGTGAGTTTGTTGCCATTTTACTGTTCATATTTTTGGCCTTCCTTTTCTTAGATAAGTACCTTTAACATTTCATATAATAATGGCTTGGTGATGGTGAACTCCTTTAACTTGACCTTATCTGGGAAGCACTTTATCTGCCCTTCCATTCTAAATCATAGCTTTGCTGAATGGAGTATTCTTGGATGTAGGTCCTTGCCTTTCATGACTTCAAATACTTCTTTCCATTCCCTTCTTGCCTGTAAGGTTTCTTTTGAGAAATCAGCTGATAGCCTTATGGGCACTCCTTTGTAGGTAACTCTTTCCTTTCCTCTTGCTGCTTTTAAGATTGTCTCTTCGTCTTTAATCTTGGATAACTTAAAGATGATGTGCCTTGGTGTGTTCCTCTTTGGGTCCAACTTCTTTGGGACTCTCTGGGCTTCCTGGACTTCCTGAAAGTCTATTTTGTTCACCAGACTGGGGAAGCTTTCCTTCATTATTTATTCAAGTAAGTTTTCAATTTCTTGCTGTTATTCTTCTGCACCTGGCATACCTATAATTTGGATATTGGAATGTTTCAGGTTGTCCCAGAAGTTAGTAAGACTCTCTTCACTTTTTTGAATTCTTGTTTCTTCATTCTGTTCTGGTTGGATGTTCATTTCTTCCTTTTGTTCCAAATTGTTGACTTGAGTCCTGGTTTCCTTCCTGTCACTGTTGGTTCCCTGAATATTTTGCTTTATTTAATTTTGAGTATCTTTCATTTGTTCTTTCATTTCTCAATCAAGCTCAATCAGTTCTGTGAGCATTTTGATTACCAGGGCTTTAAATTCTCCATTAGATAGTTTGGCTATCTCCTCATCACTTCACTCTTTTCCTGAGGTTTTACAGTATTCTTTCATTTTGGCCCTATTTCTTTGTCTTGGCACAGCTGATATGCTGTAAGGGGGCGGGGCCTTAGGTATTCACCAGGGCAGGGCAAACCTCCTTGCTGTGCTTCCAGGATGCCTCTGGGGGAGGGGCCAGAGAGGGAACAATGCAGCTCGCCTGCTCATCTCTAGAGCACTTTTCAACTCTCTGGTGTGAGACTGGTACTTTCTCCCACCACAGCAACTGCCATAGTCCACAGCCCACTCTGAATCTCATTTTACCCTTAAGTTAGCCCCTCCTGCGCAGCCTGCCACCTTGCCACAGCCAGCCCCAGCCCTATGGTCCACTGCCTCAGCAGTCTGGTTGTTCTGTTTGACTGTTTCTTTAATTCCTTGGTTGTTAGAGTTCCATGCAGTTTGATTTTCTGAAACTTCTGGTTGTTTTTTTTATTTTAGATTGGTTGCCATCCTCCTTTTGGTTGTGTGAGGAAGTGAAGGGTTTCTACCTATGCCTCCATCTTGGTCAGAACTCCTCAAGAAATTTCAGTGAAAATTCTATTAGATGGTTAATCAAACCAGTGGCATGTTAACTCCACACTTCTTTGTGTAAAGTATTAATTACAATAAAAGAATCACTATGATGATAGGCAATATTTAAAAATAGCAAATATAAGAGAGAAAACAGGTTCAAGAGAAAATACTGCATTTCCTTTTAATTTTATAATATCTAGATGGTGATGTCCAGAGATATCTGCAGGAAGAGTTTGAAATTCAAGGGAGAAATCTTCTGAGTAGACACACACTAGGCTGGCTGTCTAGCTTTTCCCAAATCTCCCAGTGACCAAGTTAGTGTGACCTGCTCGTAGTCAGAACTCATCAGTGTAAGACAGTGGTTCTCAGCCAGGGATGATTTTGCATTACAGGGACATTTGTCAATGTCTGGAGTGAACGCTACTAGCATTTTAGTGGGAGAAACCAGGATTGCTACTAAATGACCTGCAATGCACAGAACAGGCCCCATAGTGAAGTTATCCTGACAAAAATGTCAATAGTCCTGAGGTTGAGAAAACTCTTGTGAAAGTGCAGAGATGTCTTTCCAAAGTAGGGCAAATTAGAGTCTTTTCTCCAAAGAATTGGAAAACCCAAATGGTAATACTTATAGATGGAAGGCTGTTGGAGTCATGTTATACTTGGACTCTACTCCAGAAAGGAGGTGAGTGAACACCTAAAGAGATTGTCAGCTTCTCTGGTTATTTAGTTCTTGTTTTGTCTCTGTGTATTATTTCTGTTTTAAAATTTTTTTATTGATTTGACAGAGTGAGAGAGAAAGAAAGAGAGAGTGAGAGAGAGATTGATTTGTTGTTCCACTTATTTATGCATTCATTAGTTGATTTTTGTATATGTCTTGACCAGGGATTGGACCCACAACTTTGGCATATTGGGATGACGTTCCAACCAACTGAGCTACCTGGCCAGGGCTGTAATTATTAAGACCCTCTAATACATTTATTTTATGTTTAAGTTATGCTTTTGTTGGTCCAAATTTGCTAATTATCCAACAACTCGTATGAGTTAGTACTCTTGTTTGCCAATGACAGAAATCAAATTTAATATAGTACAAGTAAAAAAGAATTATTAGCTTTTGACCTAGGAAGTCAGCACCTTTGCTGCCTTCAGGCACCTTCAAATCCAAGATCTCATATAATGTCACAGGGATTTCTTCCTCTTTCCTTCCCTAGCTCCTGCTTGCATTTGGTGTTGGCTTTGGATCTCTGTGTTCTATAACCAGAAGACATAAAGAACATGATGGGTAAGTGCAAACTACAGCTTCCCCTCTCTTCAATAACAACTGTTATCTTGTTAGGGGAATAATTGGTGTACTGTTTTTATGTGCAGGAGTATTAATTGTTAAAAGTTGGAGCTGAAAGCAACCTTAGGCATCTGCTATAGCCTGGTTCTTTCCAACTCAGCCACCCATGATGCCATACACTGCCATCGGTGCCCAGTGCCAGTGATGCTGGATCAGGGACACAATGCTAGGGTGTCATACTGGAGTCTGACTTGGTGGGCGGGGCTAGAGAAGCCATCCTGGAGTTACTGTGTAGTTTGAGAAACTCACCCAGGAGACTTTCATACACTGTCCATCCATGTTATAAAAATGGTTCCAACTTCTCCTATTGACTCAGAGGTGTTGAGTTACTTTATCACTGCTAGTTAGTAGCTAGGTCTAGAAGTCATGGCTCTTGAATCAAATCTGGGTTTCTGTGGAAGACACTGTTGTGTACACACCACCATTTATACCTTCTTCCCTCAAATACCCTGAGACCACTAGATCAAATTCTAGTCAATGGATTTGGAAGGATGCATGAGCACCTGACCCATAAGCCTCCCACACACATTCCTCTAGGCTCTTTTCTTGCCAGGTGGATCAAATGGAGACAGCTTACAGGCACTCATGGAAGTCCTTTGCTGGTGATGGTAGAGCTCTTCCAGTCTGGATCCCCCAACGACTGCATGAGGAGGACCCCCATCACTTGATTTACCTACTCAGACCTGCTTATAAGGCAGAAATAAACTGTGTTATGTTTGTGCTACTATATGCTCTAGGATCTATTTGTTACAGCAGTTAGCCCACCCTTAGCCAGAAGTTGTTTGTTACTTTGTTTTGCTATCCCAGGCTCATTACATTAATGGGTTTCCGTAGTTTCACAAATAATAATTTCTTCTCTCAATGTAAAATAGAATTCTGACTTGATGGTGTTCGTATTTTGAAACAGATATCAAGTAGTTCATCTCCCTGTTGAATTTCCTGTGTGAGTTTGACTTGTCCTGATTACAAAAACAATGAGGAGAAATGACATTTCTTCAAGACCCCAATAAGCTATAGTGAAACTAAAATTAGAAGCAGAGAGCCATGCATAATTTTTGCAAGGAAGCTTTAAACTTCATCACAATAGCTTTTTTCTTGTTTTACCATGGCCCTTGGCTCCCAAGGCCTATTCCTTCAGGTCTGTTAGCAGGCCATTTCTATTTCTAGAGGACTCTATTTCCCTCCTTGCTTAGTGGCTCAAAGACAGACTCCAAATCAGTTCTTTATGGTGAAAGGGGAGGAAGCTTGCTTTTGCAAACCTTCTCTGAGAGTGCCTGTCACTCAGGAAAGAGCCTCAGGAGGCCATGACAGTGGCAACAAGTGAAGCCATTACATAGCAAGAACAATAACAACACAGTACAGATTCAGTACTGCTGCTGCTTGTTGGCCCTTTCAATATGCCAGTCTGTGCATTACAGACACTGTATTGTGTCATCACAACATTATTTCAAGCAGCTATTATTAGTTTATTTTACATGTGAGAAACTAAAGCTCATCATGTTGAAATAGCTTACCGTATTTAGCAGTGGCTCTGAAGCCTGGAGTTGAACCAGCTGTCCTGGCTGTAAAGCTTAAGCCCAGAGTCAGTCTAAAAGATTTCCCTCACCACTCATGTATATGGGAAGGCAAATGAGGAACTGAGTTCATTGTGGTTAGGACTTTCTGTTTGACGAGTACATGGTAGGAAGGGAAATTTGGGGGGATAGAAAAATGGAATATTTTATAGGTTGGAAGAATTATGGGTACTTGCTGATGGTAAGAGGTGCTGTGTTGTGCTGTGGGACTGTCCACAGATGGGGCACAGTGACTTTTCTGTCAACTGAAGGTCTGATTCAAAGACATGCCGGAGTACTTGAATCTGAGGTTATCTAGTCTGAGTTGCTCCCAATGACCAGTTTGTACTTTTTGACTCAACTCTTTGTGATACCCGGATCTCATTTGTATACTCTGCAAGCCACGTGCTTCATTTTGTGCTATTTTCCCTGTTATTTTATTCCTCCATTTTCCCTTCTTTAAGCATTCATCCTATTTGTGAGTGCCTTAGACTGTGTTCCCCAGAAGCTGACCACAAGGTCAGCCATTGAGTATAAGTAGTTTATTTGGAAGGTGATCCCAGGAAGCACTGGGAAGGTGATGAGGAAGTGAGACAAGGAATGTAAGAAAGCCAATACAAGGTGCATTAGTGAACAGACTACCTCTGCTGGGGCCCAGTCCCAGGGGGACAGTGTTGGACATCCTCAGAGTTATTCCCCAGCAGTGACACTATAAGTTGAGTAACCAGTGCTGAAGGTGAAGGTGTGGCAAGAATGCACCTGCTGCAGTGGACATGGTGAAGAAAACATTGTCTGGGAATGAGGAGGGTCATGTTCATGCAGCGGGGGATGGGGCACAGCTAACAGAGCCCCAGACTAGAAAATCAGAACTCTCTTCTAATCTCAGTTCTGATTTCACCCACATGGGTAAGCTTGGGCAAATAAATTCCCCTCTCTGGGCCTCTGATTTTCTCATCTGTAAAGAAAGGACAATAGAGTGAATGATCCTGGAGCCCTTTTCAGTTCAGAGAGTTGAGGAGCCTTTGAATCAGTCTTGAGATAGACTAAAAAAACAGGTCAATGTTTGCCACCAGCATCTGAACCAAAAGGACACATTATGATAGCTACCTTCTACTGAACAATTCATCTGCACCAAAGACTAAAAAGCTTACATGCGGGGTTTTATTTCATTTTCACAGCAGTACTAGGAAAACAGGAACTACTTTTATCTCTGTTTCATAGAAGAGGAAATAGTAAGGTTGACTAATTTGTCCACCTTACTATTGTAAGTGTCCTAAGTGACTAGATAGTAAGTGTTATTGCTTGGGTTTGAACTCACACCACTCTGACTCATAAACACTACATTCCACTGCCTCTTGCTTTTGTGGTGCTGGACCAGACATCTGTGTTATAGAATCATCTCATTGTGTGTATGTACGTGGAAGCACAGTGGAACCCTTAGTCTGAAATGTGTAATGGAACATATGGCTTATGAGCACAATTGAGACTGGACAACATCGTAAGCTGTATCCTAGAATGACATTTTATAACTAAAGTAATATTTTCCCAACATCATCATCATTGTCATTATTGCCATAGCTTCAATAATTTTTGATGACATACTACATGCCTAGTACTACCTTTAATGCCTTACATTTGTCAACTTGGTCAATGTACGCAAAACCCCCATGAGGTAGGTACATGAGAAAATGGAAGCACAGGGGTGTAACTTGGCTGGGTATCATGGTCAAGTATGACCTAACAAGTGGCAGAGAAAGGAGTCTGGTTTCAGAGACTATACGTATTCCTCGAGCATTAGTTTATCTTTCTAGAGTCTCTGATGCTCAGCCACCTTGGCATTTGCATTTGCATAGTGGCCTGCTAAGTTAGAGCTCAGACTGAATTTCACTGCTGCTCTAGAAACCAACAGAGGAGAGTGACTGAGAACCATTTCAGAAAAGATAATCCAGGTGCCAGTATGTGGCTTAAAAGGGAACAATTTCAGGTTTTCTTTGTTCCCTGGCACATTCTATGTATTGCAACTGCACTTTACCTTTCTTCCCACCCATTCAGGAATATGGCATCTGCCTGAGTCTTTGTTATTGTTCAAAGCTGTGTTGCATCCCCGTGTTCACTTGGTATCTCTACTTGATCTGCTCCCAATTACTTGAACTGGGCCAAGCTAGATTATCCTGCACACTAGCCGAGTCTCATTGGTAAAGGTCTTTCTGACTGCAGGCCCTGAGAGCATTCTTGAAGTGAAGACACACAGGACAAGAGCTGTGATGAGTCTTCCCCTAGTTATTCTGTATTTATTCATTCATTCTTTCATCCTACATTTATTCAAGAATGGCACACCAGTTCATGGTCAATTCTCTATCAGGCACCATGAAGGACACAAAAGGTGAACAAGACTTATTCAGAATTCTCAAAGATCCACTGGTCAGCTTTCTAAAATATGGGATGGAGACATAGATAAGGGAAGAGCTAATTAATCATGGAAGGAAATTAGGACCCAATCCTGTTACTCATGAAACAACGTTAAATAGTAAAAAGTCACCATGTTAAAGATTTCGCCTTCAGAAAATGGTAAGAACATTTTGGCTATGAAATAGCAAAAGTATTCCTTAGACTAGAAAAAAAGAAGGGGTAAAACATAAAATGTGGCATACCTTATTTTAATTTATCCCCACTCAAGGATATTTTTTCATTGTTTTTAAAGAGATGAAGGGACAGAGAAACATCTATGCAAGAGAGAAGCATTGATTGGTTGCCTCCCAGTACTGCATGTCATAAATTGGACATTGGTACACAATGCTGTGGAAGATTTCATTCTGACCTTCAAGTAGCTCAGAGTATCACAGGAATACTCTTAATCGAATGGAATGGTTTCACTGAGTATCACAGATTTACGTAAGCATGCCTCTTGAACAGAGCTCTCAGAAAGTCACCTCGTCCAATTTCCTATTCTTAGGCATGTAGGATAATATTCTTCTCACTGTCTAGGTGAACAACTGTGGGCCAAAGAGCATTAGTAACTTCCCCAAAGACATACACCTGAGCCTTTATAGATTTATATTCTCAAATGGAACCATTTTGCCTTCCAAGAGACATTTAGAGGGCAAATGTCTGGAGATACTTTGGCTGTCACACTGAGAAGGTGTTACTGGCATTCACCTCAGAGGGGTGAATTGAGGCCAGGTGCTAGTACATGTACAACAGTATACAGGTGAGCCCCACAGCAAGGCATTGTGGAGGCTAAAATGTGATGAGTGCCAAGGCTGAGAACCTTGGTTTTACTCCTGCCATAGACAGATCAGAACTTGGATCTACTTGCTTCAAATCTGAAGGCAAGGATGAAGCATGAAGTCTAAATCTAGACAGATATAGATGATACAAAGCCTCTTTAAGCTGCAAGGACTCCCTGGGTACACACTGGACAGTGTGGGAATGTTTGTTTACACAGGTGCTCTCAATGGCTTAGCTTGGCTTTCATCTTATGCAGCTTTGGACTTCGTTTTGGCTAGTGTTTGTGTGTTCTTAGACAAACTGGATGGTGTTTGTTCAGACAAAAATCAGGGGGTTTGCTTAAAAAAAGAAAGAGGGAAAAACATCTCTTTTCCATTTCATTGGCAACTTGCTGTTGACCTCCTGAATGAAGCCCAAAAGAGAAAAGCAAAGGCTTCAGTGCAAAGGCATTAGGTTCATGATGGTGAACCCTGACATGGGTATGGCATGTGCTCATGATTTGTAAATTCTCCTTCCTTTGAAACAGATAAAAGAAAAACTGTCAAAGTCAGGACAATGGTGAGGGTCAGAGAAAGGCTCAAAAAATACTTGAGTCTCTCACTACATGAGTGGGTCTCAAAAAGAAATCTTTTAGCCTTCCAATGGCTTCTTGACACACATAAAGTAAAACACCAAAGTTCTTACCATGGCCTCAAGGCCCTGACAAGTCCTCTGATCTTTTCACTCCCTCGCACCCCCTCACTCCCCTCCAGGCCTCCTCTCTGTTCCTTGAGCACGTCAGGCATAGCTCCACCTCAGGGCCTTTGCATTTGCTGTTCCCTCTGCTTGGAACCCTATTCCGCCATTACCTAATTTTGGAAGTACTATCCCATCACTTTTGCCACATTTCATTTGTTAGAGTAAGTCACTAGGTTCCACCCTCACACAAAGGGAGAGGGTTACATAAGGGCATGGACATCAGGAGGCAGAGGTCATGGGCACCATTTGTGTTAGCAGCTGCCCAGGGGCCGAATGCAGACAGGCTAACATTTCCAGCATCTTTACATGGATATACAGTGTCTTTTATCTGCCTGAGTACACAGTTAGTGTTCTCTAGCTCACTATATGCATCCTTTTAATAAATATGTGTTGAATGCATATGATGTGCCAAAAACTGTCCTGGGTGCTGAGGGACAGCAGGGAATAAACACACAAACCAAAAAGTGTAAATTATATCAGATGATAAAAAGGTAAGAGAATAAAGATGGATGTTGAGGGAGGAGTTGGCCTCTTTGAGCAGAAGCATGAAGGAAACGAGGGAGCAAGGCATGTGGAGATGTGGGGGGAGGAAGTTCCACGCAAAGGTCTTAGAAGACTGTGGCTTCTTTTTTCACCTGCCTGTTTTCTCTCTGACTCTTCTCACTTGCTCTGCAATGAAGCGAACTGCCCTGCACTGAGCTGCCCTAGGGAGAGGCGGAAGGGCAAGGAACCAAAGTCAGCTTCAGGTGACAGTCAGTGGAGAGCTGAGGCCGTCAGTCCAGGAGTCCACAAGGAGGCCAGTCCTGCCCACAGCCATCAGTGGATGGCAGTGGACCCTTTCCCGTGGAGCTTTGAGATGAGACTGCAGGCAACACTTGGTGTAGCTTTGTGAGAGAATATGGGCCAGAGATCCACTGGTGCCCAGATTTCTGACCCATGAAATCTGTGACAGGTAAATATCATTGTTTTAAGTTGCTTGGTTTTGAGGTAATTTGTTATGCAGCAACAGATAATTAATACATATTGAATGAGTTCTTAATCAGAGTTCCCTTACCTGTAAAATGTGGATAAAAAGTGACCCCTTATGTACGGTTGCTATGGGGTCTAAAGGAGAGAAAGATGAGTAAGAAATTATTTCTCCTATCAAGGAGGGTATAGTCCAGTGGGAGGCTTTATGTCAGCTGTGGTGCATGCATGGGGACATGGGGTGGGAAAGGGCTGCCCAAGAGAAGAAACGGCATAAACAAAGGTGTTGTGACAGACAGTGCATGGTAAGTAGTCTGAGGCCCAGGAGTTTGTGGAAGGAGAGGCACAAGGTGAGGCTGGGACCTGACCAAGGCCAAATACTTCAGAGGACATGTATGTCCTGAGAAGGGCACTGAGGTGTTTCTTGGGACAATGGGTGCATTGATGTGTTTTGAGCACAAGAATATAGCAGTGGCAAAAGCAGGTTTACAGTTGTTCGTAAGGAAAGCAGCACAATGATTAATGAATAATAATAAAAGAATAAACCCTGTGTTTCATGTGCTCACAACTGTAAACCTACTTTTGCCATACCCTGTATGTTGGAAGGGCCTGGGACCATAAGGGATTTTTAAGTTCTAAGGCAATAGGATACATCCTTAAATTGCTTTTATTTCGTATTTTTGAAATACATGAGCAATGTGTGTATTCTCATTGTAAACAGTTAATTTAGAAAGTAAAATCATTCTTTTTACTTTTACTGTTTTTGTATTTTATGTTTTGAAAGATTTTTTAATTGTTACTTTATTACAGTTTTCCCAATTTATTCCCCTTTGCTCTCCTCTGCCCGTCCCACCCCCCGCTCCCACAGTCAATCCCCACACTGTTGTTTATGTCCGTGGGTCATTCATACCTATTCTTTAATAAGTCTCTTTCCCTTCTTTCCATTATTATCCTCTTCTTCCCACCCCTCTGGTCACTGTCAGTCTGTTCCATGTTTCCATACCTGTGGTTCTATTTTATTTGTTAGTTTATTTTGTTCATTAGATTCCTCTTATAGGTGAGATCATGTGGCATCTCTCCTTTTCTCTCCCCAGGGTTATCCTAGTTTCAATTTGTGGTGTACTACACTGGGACACAACAACCAGTGATATGTCAGAGCTGGCTTCTATCAATGCTTGTGTTTAGGGGCATCACATTAGTAGCTTGAAGTTGGCCATATTTGTGCTATGTAAATTGTCAAAGAATACAAATTAGAGCTCCCCCTGCAAATAATTTTCTAGAAGGATACCACTTGTCTCTTATATCTATTAAGACCCTCTTCTACTTATTTACATGTTAATATTCATTTTGGACTGACAGCTAGAAAAATTAGTTAAAGGTTTAGAGCATGAATTCTGGAGTCTGGCAGCTTGAATTCAAATCCTAACTCTGTTCTCTGCTGAGTTACCTTGACTGAGCTATCTGAGCCTCAGTTTCCTTCTCTGTAGAATGCATGTAATAGCAGGGCCTAACTCATAGAGTCATAGTGAGGATAAAATGAGTGAATGTAAGTAAAGGACTTGAAACAGTGCCTGCCACCCAGTAAGTCTCTGTAAAGTTTAGTTAATGTTGTTAGCCTAAATGGGGGCATACTTAGGTGAGTTCTACAACTTACTTCTTTTTAACAATGCATCTTGAAGGAATTAGAGATTATATTTCCTTTTATAAAAAAATTAAGCTTTTTATTTTGAGATGATTCTAAGTTCACATGCAGAAAAACAAAGAGATCCTGTGTGTACCCTTTCACAGTGTCACCCAATGGGAACAGCTTGTAAAACTGAAGTTCAATATCAAAACCCAAATGCTGACATTGTTACAGTCAAGATAGAGTACCTTTCTATCACTGCAGGGACTCTGTGTCAGCCTCTCACATCCACACCTCCTCCTCTCCTGCCCCCACCCCCTTTGTAAACCCAGCAACTATTACTTTGTTCTCCATTTCCATAATTTTGTGACTTCAAGAACATTTTATAAATAGCATTTTATAGTATGTACCCTCTTGGGATTGACTCTTTTCACTCAACACACCTCTCCAAACATGCATTCTATTGTTAGATGTATTAACAGGTAATTCCTTTTCTACTGTTGTGTAGTGCTCCATAGTGTGAGTTTGCCCATGTTTATTTGCCTTTGTTACCCACTGAAGGACATTTGCTTATTTCTATTTGGGGCCATTAAGAATGTTACAAATATTCATGTACAAGTGGGCTGTGAGCTTCCTCAGCTCCAATTTCAGAATGTGTAAAGAGAAAAGGAAACCTAGGACACTGGCTGCCATGCCATCTCCCTGATCACAGACACCCAGCAGATCTGCCTTCTTCATTCCTTTCTGAGTTTCCTTATGTTTATTTTATATGTAATGTCCAGTGTTTTTAGTTATATTTAGCAGGAGGAATAAACAAAAGTATGGCTACTTACTTTTCCTGGAGTCAGAAGTCCCAGCATCCTTTCTAATTGCTGCGTACCAGCCTGTAGTATGAATATATGAATATATCATAATTATTTCATCCATCTTCCACATTTTCCCAGGTTTTTACTCTAAGAACCATACTCCACTGAATGGCCTTGTACACTCATGAGGATATTTTTCTATGGTATTAATCAGAGTGGAATGGGATTGTTTGGTTAAAGGGTACAAATTCTTATATTTAGATAGATACTTCAAAATGTCCTCCAAAAAAAAGACTTTCCCAGTTCACACTCCCTTCTGCATAATACCTTGTAGGCATCAAAAGACAGCTCTACCCTCACCTGATGTTTAGTAAGTGCAGGTGGAGTAAGTGAGATATATCTATTGTGGCCTCACAATATTTGAGGTGAACTCAAATATTGGCTCACCTGAAAGTAGAATGTTTAAAATGGTGGGTGGAGGCCTGATGAGAGGCTTGTGTCACAGCCATTGCTCTAGTGTACCAGTGGTGAGGCCTTCTTGATCGGATGAGAGACCTGTGCCCACTGATGGGAACACTCAGATTCAAGCCCTTATACCTTCTCTCAAACTTGAGACAGAGGGTTTGGTCAGCTGGGGAAATCAGCTTGGGTTCAGAGCCAAGGATAAACCCAGCCACAGGTCTAAAGCTGTGGTCCCACCAAAGTCAAGGAGAGCATAGGGCATGCCTTTGCTATGGAGAAAGGAAGAGAGTTGAGTGGTAGAAAAAGGAGGAGTGAGGTGCCCAGGGAAACAGAACCAAAGCCATGAACAAGTAATCGGGCCAAATGGGTCAGTTATACAGATGTATATCCACATAGCAACATGCAGACACATTCCTGCAAGACAGCAAGGCCCAAAGTCATGCATGTGGGTAAGGGACATTGGAGAGGGGCAGAAAAATCAAACTGCTAGAAAAGCCCTAAGATAAATGGCCAGTTTTTAGGTGAGCATAAGATGCGGGAGAAATTTTGGATCTGATTCTTGACAAAGGGACAGGATTTCAAAGGAGGAGTGAGAGAATTCTAGAAGAAGAGAAAAGTACTAATAGTATGAATTTTCTTTGCTGTGTAACAAACTTAGGAGCTTAAAGCAACACACATTTATTTTGTCATAGTTTCTATGGGTTAGGGATTTGGGGGAAGCTGGACGGGGTTCTTTGCTCAGGATCTCAGAAGCCTGCAATCAAGGTGTTGATAATGGCTGGGATCTGTCAGACACTCAACTGAAGCAGGATAAACTTTCAGGTTTCATTGAGTTGCTGGCAGAACTTCTTGGGGCTATAGGTTTCATGACAGCTTGCTTCTTTAAAGTGAACAATAGGGATGGAGGATGAAGGGGGAGCGAGAGAGAGAGAGAGAGAGGGAGAGAGAGAGAGATTTCAGTCTTACATAGCATAATATATCCTCTTTGTCATATTTCGTTGGTTGGATGTACACACCCAAGAATAGAATAATATAAAGATGTGGATGCTAGGCACATTGGAGATCTCAGTGGGCACAGTGTACTCTCTCTGCCATAGTAGCAAAGAAAGCTATGGAGAGATATTAGAATATTGGGTTCAAAAGAGAAGGAAAGTGATAAATTGGCTGTTAAAGAATGTTGGAGATCAGGATGGATCTGAAGTTTAGTGCTACATTCTAGGGAGCCTTGAATTCTAATCTGAAAGATTTGTCTTTTGGCATTGTGGAACTTACTAAAGGATATTTCTATCCTTGGCCTCATGTTGTTTCTTGAAGCCAGCATCCTTGCTGAGCAATCCATTTTTTTGTTTTTAATTCTCTGCTCAGATACCCATTTTCCAAGCAATCATTTCTTTTTAGATGTGTTTTATTAAAAAAATGACAATTGGGACTTCTGGTCAAGATGGAGGTGTAGATGGACATGCTTCACCTCCTTGTACAACCACAAGAATTACAACCTCAAAACAAAAACATCCAGAACTTCCAGAAAATTGAACTGTGTAGAAGTCTGACAACCAAGGATTTAAAGGAGCCATATTCATACAAACACGTAGGAGGGGTGGAGTCTCAGAGTCAGAGTGGAGATTACCCAGTGTAGCTGGAGAAGTGGCAGTGGTGGGGGTGCAAAGGGTGGTCCCACATTCATGTGTGGTAGATAAAAATCAGGAGAGATACTATGGTAGTGAGTGATCCGAGCCCCAGGCCAGACCACCCATGCCAGGGTTTCAGCACTGGGAAGATAAAGCCTTATAACTTCTGGCTATAAAAATCAGTGGGGGTTGAGGTGGCAGAAGAAACTGCCAGTTTCTCAGTGGGTCTGTTTAAAGGGCCTGCATGGACTTAGAACGTATACAAACTCACCCACTGGGAATCACCACCAGAGTAACAGCTAGAATGGTACCAGTTGCATATGGAAAGTAGGTGAAGTGACTGGAAATGGGACAAGTGCCAGGCAAACCCCCAGAAGCCAGGCAATGGCATTGTCCCCTCTCTGACCCCGTCCCACCACACACAGCCATAAAGCTGTAAAATGGGGTGCCACACCCTGGCAAATACCTAAGGCTCCTCCTGTAAAACTTAACAGCTGTGCTAAGACAAAGAGTCAAAACAGCTCTACCTAACATAGAGAAGGAAAAAAGAAACACACACAGGGAAGCTGTCAAATTGAAGAGACAAAGAAATATGGCTGAAATGAAAAAACAGAACAAAACCCCCCAAAAATAACTAAATGAAAATGAGATAGCCAACCCATCAGATGCAGAGTCAAAACACTGGTGATTAGGATGCTCAGAGAACTCACTGAGTACCTCAAAAGCATAAGGGAAGAAATGAAGTTTACATTAAGTGAAATACAGAAAAATTCACAGGAAACCAACAGTGAATGGAAGAAAGCGGGAATTCAAGTCAATGATTTGGAACATAAGGAAGAAATAAACATTTGACCAGAACAGAAAGAAGAAACAAGAATTTAGAAATATGAGGAGAGTGTAAGAAGACTCTGGGACATCTCCAAAAGTGCCAACTCCAAATCATAGGGATGTCCGCAGGAGAAGAGGAAGAACAAGAAATTGAAATTTTATTTGAAAAAATAATGAAAGAAAACTTTCCTAATTTGGTGAAGGAAATAGATATACAAGTCCAGGAAACTCAGAGTCCCAAACGAGATGGACCCAAAGAGGACCACACCAAGACTCATTATAATTAAAATGCCAAGGGTTAAAGATAAGAGAGAATCTTAAAAACAGCAAGAGAAAGGCAGAGAATTACTTACAAGGGAGTTCTCATAAGACTATCAGCTGATTTCTCAAAAGAAACCTTGAAGGCAAGAAGTATTCAAAGTGATGAAAAACAAGCATCTACAACCAAGATTACTCTGTCCAGCAAATCTATCATTTAGAATGGAAGGGCAGATAAAGTGTTTTCCAGACAAAGTAAAACTAAAGGAAATCATCAGCAAGCTACTATTGCATAAAATGTTAAAGGAACTTATTTAAGAAAAAGAAGATCAAAACCATGAACATTAAAATGACAAACTCACAACAATCAACAACAAACTAAAACACATAAACAAAAACAAACTATGCAAACAACCAGAACAAGGACAGATTCATAGTTAGGGAGATCATTTGAAGGGTTATCAGGTGGAAGGGTGAAGGGGAAGAATGGGGGAAAAGGTGTAGGGATTAAGAAACATAATTGGTAGGTACAAATAGGGGGTTCCTAAGAATAGTATAGGAAATGGAGAAGCCAAAGAACTTATATGATGACTCATGGAAATGAACTAAGAAGGGGATTATTGGAGGGATGAGGAGTTCTGGAGGGAGGGGTCAAAGGGGGAAAATGTGGGACAACTATAATAGCATAGTCAATAAAATATACTTAAAATGACAATTGCATTTTAAAGCAAAGTATCTATGTTGACTTAACCTTGACCATTTCCTACAGTTTTGCTGTTTCGGGAGTTGTTGAAGCCAAACACACAAACTCATTCTGCACTGAGAAGGCAGGCAGCATATAACCTCTTCACAATTTTCTCTAGAACAACTTGTGTAGGACTACTTCTAGAGGACAGAATGTGGAACTTGCTAAAAGCTTCATATCTCTATCCTCACCTAGAAGTGTCTGTTTAAGGAGCTATGCTAGAAAAGACAAGATTCTTGCGGAAATATTCAGAAAGATAAAAATTTATGGAGATGGAGCTCATCAGACTATGTCATAAGTTGGTCTCAAATATTAAAGAAAAGATTGAAAAATAACAGCAGTGCCAAATGAGAAAGTTCCCTGTAGGCAGAATTTCTAAGCCTCTAAAGCAGTTATTTGTACCATTTTGATTGTGAAATGTTTTGTGAACTTTCATGTAACAGTGGTGTGTTCCTGTGAGTATCTTTGGTTGGTAAGGTATATATTGGCCCAAATTAAACCTTTACAATAAATTTATAATTTATTAAAAATGAAAACCGCATTGATGATTAAACTTTTTTTGTCTGCATGGTAAGAATTCCTTTGGGAATTTTGTTGAAAGCTCTGAATTTTTCTCCTGAAAAATGTTTATAGGCAAAAAATTACCTTCAGCTGCAGGGAATCATGAGCCCCTGGGGACATCTGTGGATTCTGCATTAAGAAACCTTGAATTTTATATATATATTTGCAAAAAATATATGATGGGGGTATACTTATTGGATGGAAAAATAACTCATGTATGAGGGAGACATAAAGAGACAGAGAGAAAGAGACGGAGAGAAGCTCACACATACAGACACACAGAAACAGAGAAAGAGAGACAGAGAGAAGTGAAAATGGAGAGACTGAGATAAATATAGAGAGCAGCAGAAAGAAAAGGAGGCAAACAGAGGGAATCAGAGAGAGATTCGCATAGTGACAGAGAAACAGGGAGAGAGGGAGAATTGGGAACAGTGGTAGACACAGAGGCAGAGAGTCAATTGGTCAGATTGCTGTGGACACTGAGAAACAAGCATGAGACAGGCAACTTGAGAAGCAGAGAACTTGCAAGCCCGTGAGCACTCAGGGGTGCCTCTGCCTGCTGACCAGCAGCGGGACCAGTGATGTGCTTTATCATCCTGACTGGGCTCTGAAGGGGTTGGTGGATGATTAAACAAAGAGGGAAGCAGTGCTGTGTGAGTTACTTCCTGGGTATAAATTAAGCGGTTCAGAAAAGACATCAATATAGGCCTTATGCCACCATTTGTTAAATACTCGTCTAGGGCAGTGCTGCTGGGCTGGAAGGAATCAATACCTTTCAGCTTTCTAGGAGTTTCTGTTTAACTTCTGAAAATGTTTTGCTGAACTTTTGGAAATGTGTCTATCTCATCTCACCATGAACAGGAGGATGAACGTTTAAAACAAAATCATGCTTTCAACTCTTCCCAGAAATTTGCTGAGGTTTTTCTGAGTACCTGGTCTATGTATACTACTCTTTTTGGGGGGATCAGCCAAAGCCAACATTAACGTCAAGAGAGAAATGGAAAATTTGATGTGCACAGAATTACCCACTGGTTCCCACACAGTAAGGGGCTATAATTCATGCACTGAATGCTCAGTGCTTTTTCATGTCTTGTAACATGACAGTACTTGGAGTTTCAGATCTCGCTCGGAAAAGTGATAGCTCACGTCTTAGTACATGTGTCCCTGATAAACACATGCTTTGAGCAGATATTCAGTCTCTTCTACTTGCCGAGTTGATGAAAACTATAAAGAATTTATTGGAAAGCCTCCTTTTCATGTGTCATCATCACATGGCATTAGGATCTCATTTGTGTCAGAGGAATGAGTGACTGTTCAATCAAACCTTAATGCAAACAGTTTTCCAGCACCAAAATTAAGCATCTATACCTCTGTCTATCCTGGGACCCACTAGTTTGAGAAACTCAGAATTAGTGAACAAAAGCAGAAATCAAAATAAGCTTAATGAAATGTAGTCCACAAATAAAGAGGAAGGTTTAGTAGATACTTATGTTATGAACCACCTTCAAGGGATCAAAGTGTACAATGATCAGCCAGGAAAGTGCATGACATGAAAGGATCTAAAAGACATTTTGGATGGACCAACAGCCTTGACTAAGGTACCTGAGAATAGGAACTTTGTCTATCTTGATGATATTATTTAACATGTTAAATTCAAAAGAGTAAATGGCTGTTAGTACATACTAAAAATATATTTTTGACAAAAGAGTAAACAAATGAATAAAAGTAGTGTTTTGTTAAAATGAAATATGAATGCCTTAAAAGAAGGACCTAGAAAATAATATTTAACAATGCAAAAAGTGCCTGTTTGAAGGAGAAGGTTAATTGAGAGATTTCAGAAAACCGGTAGTTAATGCACAAAATAGACATAGTTAATTCCATGACTGGAAAAACATTTAAAAGTATTACTTAATTTGGTTTCTTTCTATACTTTGAGCCCCCTGTACCATTTGCTCAAATAAAACTTTTTGCCTTGATGAGAACTCAGTTTAAGGACCCTAACTCTTTGGTAGCAAACGGTAAGTCTGTGAAATTCATACATACATGTAGTATATAAAGCCCTTTACTTTTCTAGTGAGATTAATATTATTCCAATAATTTTGATGATTGTAGGAGTAGTTATTAATAGCGTATTCCACTTACTCTGTGCTGCACACTGTGTTACATGTGTTATATGTCTTAAAAGCTGTTATTTAATCACCAAAGAATCTGCTTTGCTAGATATTATCTTTGTTTTTTGTTGTTGTTGTTTGTTTTTTTTAATGAGCATGAGGTTCACAGAGGCTCTGCTACTTGCCCAAGGTCGTTCAGCTAGGTTGGGAATGGAAATTCATGCAGAAACACATTTCATTACATTCCCAATTACTTTTATTTGCAAACGTTAACTTCAATGCTAAGCTAATTTGTCTGTGACAAATACTTCACTGTCTGAGAATGTCCTAAATGAATTCTTTTATTCTGTGCCATGAAATATTTGCATGTATGTCAGTTTTAATATTAGATTATTAACTCTTACAGGAAGAACTGGCTCCATGAACCTTTTTATGGAGTGCCTAGCTTTGTGTCCCCAGAGCCTGACTTGTAGAATGCTCTCCATAATTTATCCAACAAGTAAATGAATAAGTGAACAAATGTCACATGTAAATTAGGACCTTTCTTTGGGCTCATCAAATCACTGTTATTGTGTAAACAAATTTGTGCTTTACATGCTCATTATACACAAATTCAAAAGTAACAGGAAAAGTGATTAAGAAGAACATCATAAAAGCTTTGGTAGTAGTGATGAGGTACATGGTTCTGTTCTCTCTCTTAGGGCCAGTGGTGGGATCTGTGGCTTGTATCTCATTTCCAGTTGTACACTGAGATTTCCAAACTCCTCTCAGAGCAATTACAAAGGACATCTTGGGGGAGGGTGTCCTTCATAATTTTTCTCTAATTATTCCTCAGACTTTTTACTACAGCTATTCCTTGAGGGCTAGTTAACATTTTACACTACAGTAGCCCATTTCCTTTACTATTCTTAACTCCTTTAATATTTGTGTCCATGTTCCACTACCTGACCCCTCTTAGACTTTCTAAATGTAAAATTGTAGATGGTGGGGACACTTCATTTCCAACCTTCTTATACATTAAGAATAAGAAGAATGAATAAGAATAAGAAGCTTATTCTTAAATGAGAACTTGGATTTTCTTTTACAGGTGCCCAGGAGGAGGTCTGGACTGATGTATCAGGATTGTATCTCACTGCTTGTGTGATGCTTGATTGTTTTGTGTCAACTTGACTGAGCCACAGGGTTAAACATTATTCTGAGTGTATCTGTGTTTTGGGGTGAGATTAATATTTGAATTCATAGATGAGTAAGCAGATTGCCCTACCTAGTGTGGGTGGCCTTGAGCCAATTAACCGAAGGCCTGAAAAGAACAAAAAGGCTGACCTTCCTGCCAGTAAGGGGCAACTCCTCCTGCCTGAGTATTTGAGCTGGAATGTCTGTGGATGTGAATAGAAATATTGGCTTTTCTTAGAGGTCAAGGCTGCCAGTTTTTAGATTGAGGCTTACACCTTAGTCCTCCAGCTTACTGACTGCAGATCTTGTGATGCCTCAGCTTCTATAATCATGCAAGCCAATTCTTATAATAAATCTACCTATATCTATCTATCTATCTATCTATCTATCTATCTATCTATCTATCTATCTATCTATCTAACTATCTATCTATCTATCATCTATCATCATCTACATCTTGTTGGTTCTGTTTCTCTGGAGAACAGTGCTTATATACAGCTTGTAATAAAAAAGCCTATAAAATTTAAATAAGTAAGAAGTCTACTTGTCTCACATGAGAGGTAGTCTGGGAGTAGGCAGTACTGGATTGACATGGCAGCCCAGTGACGGAGACCCAGGCTCCATCTGTGTTCCTTCTTTGCCTGTTCATGTGGCTTACTCTCATGTTCACAAGGTGCCTGCTGTACATCTAGGAGCTGCATCTGCATTCCAGGCAGGAAGGTGATGGAGGGGTAAAAGGCCAAATGGGCTTGTGGGGAGTCTCATACAGCAGCATGCCTAATACCTTATTGGCCAGATGTATGCCACATAAACACTCTGGCTTCTGAGGGTCTGAGAGACAGACTATTAGCTCAGCATATTACTGCCACAGATACATTTTAGGTTCTGTTAGGAAGAAGGGGGGACATAGATTGGGTAGGGCACTAGTAATATTCTCCACAAATTGTTAGGTAACCATATTAAAATCAAAAGATAGATTTCAGCACTTCAAAGGCTTTGGAGATTATGTAGATTCACAAGTAATTTGAAATTAAATGTTATATGCAAGTTTCTCCAAGACCAGTGCCTCGAAAAAATAATTTCACTTAATAATGCAATCACACTTACATTATTGTGCATCTACCAAATCCCATGCATACTGTCACTGCTTTCTATGCGATACCTCTTTTGATTCTATTGTCTCCATTTTACAAACAGAATATAAACCTCAGATGGACTTTATACAAGTTGTTTAACCTACACAGCAAGCAAGTAGAAAAATCAGGTTAGAACTCAGGTCCATCTTGCCCTTACAACATCCTCGTGAAGCTCTTGTTCTTCAAAAAAGAACATATATTTCACATGTGATAACATGTGTATTTTTAACTCTAATGCTTACTTCACACAGTATTTTGTAATGAATAAGCTGTTGTAAATATCTGTTGATCATATCGGTTTTTCTAGTTTCAGACATTGAAAAAGTTTTCAATTTTGGTTATTGTATTTTCCTTATTTATGCAAGTTCAACTTGGTTCTTTTAAAATCTACAACACACTTTTTATAATTCCCTGTACCATTCATTTAATTTCAAATTTATCTTTTATTTCATTAAACATAGAAACTTAACTTTTTAAGATTTTTATTTATTATTTATCTTTAGAGGGGAAGGGTAGGAGAAAGGGAGAGGGAGAGAAATATCAATGTAGGGTTGTCTCTCGTATGTCCCCTGCTGGGAACTGGCCTGCAACCCAGGCATGTGCCCTGACTGGGAATCGAACCGTGATCCTCTGGTTCGCAGGCCCGCGCTCAATCCACTGAGCTACACCAGCCAGGGCAGAAACTTAACTTTTTATAATCCATGTCTGATAATTGTATTATCTGAAATATTTACATACTGCTTATTTCTGTTAGTTCTCACTCATGGTACATTATTTCCTTATGTACTTGTTGTCTGCGTACTGCTCACTGCCCATAAACAACTATTTGTGTGTGGGGTGGGGTGGGGTGGAAGTGGTGCGGGGAGGGTAGTTCCTTATGATTGAAGAACTACTTTAATTTAAAATAAGTTTATATGTTTTGAATAGGTACTACAAAATTGGGGCTGTACATCCTTGAAAAAGCCTATCCATGATTTACATTTTCTTAGGGACAGTTCTCTCTTTCCTTCTTTTCTTTTCTCCTGCTCTGCTCACTGCCAAGGTACATCTCTCAAAAACTACTGGGGTAGAGAAGAGGGGGGTGGATATACTCCTGATTTATCTTTTCCCTGATGCTTTAGCCTTCTGAGACTTCAGCTTAATGCCTCTGGCAGGTGGTTTATAGACACATAAGACTGACTGGGCCCCTGCTTTAACTTTTGTTCCCTAGACCACACACCCATCCAAAACATAGCTCAGTTTTTTCCTGATTTGCAAATGGCTCCAGTGCTAAAGTAACTATGAAGTTTTCCATTTACTTCTTTTATTTTAGTAGTTATTTAGTATTTCCTTTCTATTTTGTCAGCTCTTTGAGGCTGTTAAAATGATTTCAAATGTTTAATGCAGTGGTTTTAGTTTTTTTCAGTATAACCTGACCTGTTATTAAACCTCATCAACTTTTTAAAGAATCATCTTCAATAACATTTTCCTTTTTATAATCAGAAAAAAAATAAGAAGTTCAGGAACTTTAAAATTTTATTTAACTTATACCCTATTCCCTTTCCTTCCTCCCTCCCTTCCTTCCTTCCTTCCTTCCTTCCTTCCTTCCTTCCTTCCTTCCTTCTTTCTTTCCTTAACTAAGATCATTTCTAGCTTCTTGGAGTCCATATTTTTTCCCAATGTAACCATCATCTTCAGAGTGTGAAGGGGAGATGAAGTGAGCATATGGTAATCACTGCAATGAAATTTGGGCCTTAACCCTTGTCTTTATGGGATGTGGGGTTGTATACATAACTACTATTTTTCTATAAAATCAACTAAATTGGCTAACTTACTTAACTTAATTAACATTTTTCCATAAAGAAAGTGATCTAAGGGCCAAGATGGAGGCGTAGGCGGACACACTGTGCCTCCTCTCACAACCAAAATTAAGGACAACAAATATTTAGAAACAAGAAAACAAACAGAACTTATAGAAAATTGAACTGTACGGAAGTCCAACAACCATTCATCCAGACCGGTAAGAGGGGTGGAGTCGCGGCAGGAAAAAGTGGAGGTGCGGGCCCAGGAATGCAAGCAGCAGCGGCTGGCAGTTCCCAGGTGCACAGGCAGTGGCTGGCAGTCCCCGGGCCCACAGGCGGCAGCTGGCGGACCAAGGGCACAAGGGGGGCAACTGTGCAGACCCAGTGAGGCATGCACAAGGCATCTGGCTAACCAAGTGGTCCCACATTTAAGCGCACAGACGATCCAGGCAAAGGGGAAGTGGCGGAAGGGACTGAATCCAGGAGAGAGCACAGCAGGTGCCATTCTTCCCTCTCAAACCCCGCCCCCACATACAGCGTCACAACCCAGCGACTAGGCTGCCCCACCCTGGGGAGCACCTGAGGCTCCACTTCTCACTACATAACAGCCGCGACCAGACTAAAACCAAATCAAAAACAAAACAACAACAACAACAAAAAAACCACCAAAAATGGCTCACACCGGAGAACAAATGAAAGCCCCAGAGCCAATTCCTCTAAGCCATGAAGAGATAGCCAACCTATCAGGTACACAGTTCAAAGTACTGATCATCAAGATGCTCACAGAATTGGTTGATTTTGCTCACAAATTATATGAAAAAATGCAGGCTACAATACGTGAAATGAAAGAAGACGCATGAGGAACCAATAAAGATGGGAGGAAAACTGGGACTCAAATCAATGGAGTGGACCAGAAGGAAGAAACAAACAACCAAACAGAAAACAAGGAAGAAACAAGAATTCACAAAAATGAGGAGAGGCTTAGGAACCTCCAGGACATCATTAAACGTCCCAACATCCGAATTATAGGGGTCCCAGAAGGGGAAGAAGAAGAGCAACAAATGGAAAACTTATTTGAACAAATAATAAAGAAGAACTTCCCCAATCTGGCAAAGGAAATAGACTTCCAGGAAGTCCAGGAAGCTCAGAGAGTCCCAAAGAAGTTGGACCCAAGGAGGAACACACCAAGGCACATCGTAATTGCATTAGCCAAGATTAAAATGAAGCAGAGAATTCTAGAAGCAGCAAGGGATAAGGGGACAGTCACCTACAAAGGAGTTCCCATCAGACTGTCAGCTGATTTCTCAAAAGAGAGCTTCCAGGCAAGAAGGGGCTGGAAAGAAGTATTTGAAGTCTTGAAAGTCAAGGACCTACATCCAAGATTGCTCTATCCAGCAAAGCTTTCATTTAGAATGGAAGGGCAGATAAAGCGCTTCTCAGATAAGGCCAAGTTCAAGGAGTTCATCAATCACCAAGCCCTTATTATATGAAATGTTAAAGGGACTTATCTAAGAAAAAGAAGATAAAAAATATGACAGTGAAAAGACAGCAAACTCACAGCTATTAAGAACCACACCTAAAACAAAAGCAAACTAAGTAAACAGCTAGAACAGGAACAGAACCACAGAAATGGAGATCATACGGAGGCTTAGCAACAGGGGCATGGAAGGAGGAGAGAGGGGGGGAAGGTACAGAGAATAAGTAGCATAGACGGTGGGTAGAAAATAGACAGGGGGAGGGCAAGAATAGTGTGGGAAATGTAGAAGCTAAAGAACTTAAGACACATGGACATGAACTAAAGAGGGGAATGTGGGTGGGAGGGGGTGTGCAGGGTGGAGGGGAATGATGGGGGAGAAATGGGACAACTGTAATAGCATAATCAATAAAATATATTTAAAAAGAAAGTGATCTAAGATGGATTAATCTGGTAGAAAAACCAGAGATATGCATAAAAAGGTAAGTTGGGAAGGGAAGTATGAGCCACCCAGTTCCTTAATATGAATGCAATTCCAGACTGCATAGATTTTGCAAGTCTTAAAATGAAATTCTGTCATTTTAGCCTTCATTAACCTTTAGTTGCATTTTCGCATGCTTCCTGAAATGCACTTAGGCCCTCTGTTTTGTTATTATGGGAAAGTTACATAAGATGTGTTATCCTCTGTTTAATAAATTTTGTAAGATTATGACTTCCTCCCTCTCTGTCATAGATGCATTTTTCCTTTCTTTTTAAATTCTCTGTGATCCTTTTTAGACATTTTATATTTATTACTCATCTGACACATACTCAATTTACCTTTTTTTCTAAATGGAGATAGCTTTGTTTTTATTTTCTCGTTTTTTGGGTAATACATTCCTGTGAAAATGCAGCAAACAAAAGCTCTTCTTTGCAGCACTTTCCAGAGATAATTTCTATTGCTCTATTTACAATTTTAGTAAATGCTATTCTAAAGTTCTCTTTATTTTTCTCTATACATGTATGTGAGTTTGTATAATATATATTTATGTTTATTTATAACATACATATATGTGTATGTGGATACATACATATATAGTCATAATAATGTGACCACACTTATTTGATTCTATGATTATGAGAAAAACAGACTGTTCTTTACCAATAAAACATGTATAGCCACATCTGTCTCTAAGGGTTGGCAACATTTCTTTCTAGATCAGATAACTTTTGCTTAGCAAAAGACATTAAATAGGCCATTTATCAACAAAATGATGGGCTCTGTACAGGTCCTCAAATTAGAAAAATGAAATAATGAGAACTAAATTCTGCTCATAATGAAATATGAATCTGAGAGCTCTCAGGAACCACTGTGGAAAGAGGCAAATGGGGCTTGGAGGAAGGAGAGCTAGCCAGCAAATTTACTAGAGACAAACTGAAAGCCAGTGGCAGTTGCTGAGGGTTAAAAAACAAAACAAAACAAAACATGGTGGATCAAATCCAGACTTTAGTCAGTCTCTGTGATGAGTGAGTAACCATTCTTTTACCACTGCCCCATCATTCTTTCCTAAAACATCTATAGAGGAGCTTATACATTATCTCTTGTCTTCATACTTTGTGGTGTGAAGGCACAAGGATGTGCCATCCAATGTGGCCTGACACCCTTCAAAAAAAGTGCAAGCAAGGAAGGGATTCTAAGCAAAGCAGGAGAATTCAGCATGAGTTAGAAATTGGAACCAGAGCTGGTAAGAAGACCTGTAAGCTGGGACTCAGACTCAGACCCCAGTTCTTGATCACAAATGTCCCAAGCAGGGAAGCCTCATCCTTCCCACATACCACCCCCACTGACCTTATCTATGTATAGTCCAGTAGCAATATTATTTCCCAATTAGTATTACATCTGTAGTCATTTAGGGATTTCTCAACTCCATACTGCATCCTCACCCCATACCTGTTCTGGAACTCCCCAAAGCAGATTTGATGGGCTATTAGCAAATGCCATCTCCTTCTTTTCACATCATATAAGGTAAGGCATTTTGAGTCATTCTTATCATTATTCAAAAAGTAATATTTGAAAAGATTTGGGTGATGGCAGCTTCAAATGTTAGAAATGGGACTTTCTTAAAGTGCCTGGTATACACTAAGCCCTGAAAAACAGGTTATTTTTTTTACTTTGTATTGATCCAGGAAGCTATTGCTAGGGGCAGGGGTGATGAATGGGGTTGAAGAAACAGAGATTGGTAGAAAAAAATATGTGTGGTGCTATTAGAACCTAGATTTTCTGTTCTACTCTCTCAGTCAGTAGACTACCCTCCCCATCCATCCCTGACAAGGGACTGGATTTTTTTTTTTTTCTGGAGAAATTGAATTGAGAAGTGGCTTATTTTGTCATCATCCTGCAACTAACCCTATTCTTGTATAAAGAGATTTCAATTTGCCTTTTTACTATCTCATGTTTTAGTTAAGAGCAAAGGATCACCACACTTTTGAGAAAAGCCTTCAAGTTTACAGACAGAGACATTTTCAACAATATCAGTGGCAACAACAGAGAGTAATAAATACCCTCAGAGATATTGCAAGATATGGCATGTATGATGTGAGAACAAGATGATATAAAAAGGAAAAATCTAAGAAAGAGAAAAGACTTTTAGAAGTTAAATGCTGAACTGAAATGAAAACAAAAGCTGAAATTAAAAGTTTTAGCCCTGGCCCTGGCTGGTGGGGCTCAGTAGATTGAGTGCTGGCCTGCGAACCAAAGTGTTGCCAGTTTGATTCCCAGTCTGGGCACATGCTGGGTTGAGGGCCAAGTCCCCAGTAGAGGGTGCACAAGAGGCAACCACACATTGATGTTCCTCTCCCTCTCTTTCTCCCTCCCTTTCCTTCCCTCTAAAAATAAATAAATAAACTCTTTAAAAATAAAAAAAAATAAAAATAAGTTTTATAGAAGAGCATAACAAAAAGGGAAAAATGGACAACAGAGAAAAGATAAGAAAATTAGAGAATGATTCCAGGAAGCCCAAGATACAAATAATAAGATTTTCAGAGAGCAAAACTAGAAAAAAGAAGAGGAAGGAAAACATGAATTGATTAAGAAAAACATCTGGAAGTGAAGGCAGTGAGCTCTAGAATGAAAGGGACCCCTAAGCAGTGTTTTTTTAAAATATTTTATTTATTTAGTTTTAGAGAGAGGATAAAAGGAAAGAGACAGGGAGAGAAACATAGATCAGTTGTCTCTTGTACACCCCAACCAAGGACCTGGCCTGCAATCCAGGCATGTGCCCTGACTGGGAACTGAACTGGCAACCCTTTGGTCTGCAGGCGGGTACTCAATCCACTGTGCCACACCAGCCAGGCCCCCCTCAGCAGTGTTGTAGTTTAAAGAATGACCACCCACATTTGTGTTCATGAGGAACATCAGAATATGACCTTATTTGGAAATACAGTCTTTGAAGATATAATTGGTTAAACTAAGATGGAGTCATGCTGGGTTAGAGTGGGTCCTAAATCCAATGACTGGTGTTCTTATAAGAAGACCATATAGCAACACACAGAAAAGACACACAGAAAAAGGCCATGTGACAACAAACAGAAATTTTAGTGATAGAGCTGTAAGCCAAGAATTGGCAAGGATTTCTAGAAACCACCAGATGCTGGAAGAGGGGCATGGAACAGATTTTCCCTCAGAGTCTCCAGAAGGAACCAAGTTTTTCACACCTTGATTTCAGACTTCCAGCTTCCTGAAATGTGAGACACTAAATATCTGTTGCTTTAAGCCACCCAACTTGTGGTATTTTGTTACTACAATCCTAGGAAACTAATACAAGTCCCCAATGCTATGTATGAATTAGACCCACACTTAAAAATTAAAAATCAGCCCTGGCTGGTGTAGCTCAGTGGATTGAGCACGGGCCTGCGAACCAGAGGATCGAGGTTCGATTCCCAGTCAGGCACATGCCTGGGTTGCAGGCCAGTTCCCGGCAGGGGACACACAAGAGGCAACCGTACATTGATATTTCTCTCCCTCTCCTTCTCTCCTACCCTTCTCCTCTAAAAAAGATAAAAAAATAATAAATTAAAAAAAAATTAAAAATCACAATGTTTTAAAACCCCAGATTAAAGAATGAGTTCTAAAAGCTTCACAAGGGGGGAAAATAAATCACATATAGAGAATCAGGAGTTGGGATGGCATCGGATTTCTATCATCAGCAACGCTGGAAACTCAAAGCAATCGACCAACAAAATTATGAGTGAAAATAATTCTCAAGCTTAAATGCTACTCAGTCTCTCAGATAAGAATAGACAAATGACACTGTCACACTTGCAAGGACTCAAAATATTTACTTCCAGGGTAGCCTCCCCTAGGAAGATTCTGGAGGGTGTGCTCTCATCAACACTTGGGTAAACAACAACAAGAGCAGCACTCCATCACAGGAGAACTGCAAAGGAAAAGACCCAGAATGTCAGATGATCAGCAGGCCTAGATAGGAAAGTGCAGAATGGAGAAAAGGGGTGGAAAGCTCTGGGAAGAAGGTGTTTGGGGAAGAAAAATATGGAACTGATGTGTTTAAAGAAATGGAAAATATTATTCATAGGTGTGTGGCAGAGATGTTGCAGCATTTGGGAAATATTAACAATTTGTATTTAGAGAACTTTTCAACGCAGGGAAAATGGTGTGGTCTGGAATCTCTGATAGATAGTACAATGATATTAAGTCAAGTAGACTTGACTTTGAGTGATTTAGGAGATTTTTCATGGTAATTTGTAAGACAGGAACGTTTTTCCTTACCAACTAAGAAAGTAACCCATGAGAGATAGTACTCTACAACAAAAGAGATTGCAGTTGCCAGATTTAGCAACAATAAGCAGACAAGAAAGTGAGGAAACCATCAAGAAAAAAACCCAAAACAAAATACCCCCCAAAAGAAAAAAACAAACAAATCAGGATGACCAGTTACAGCTCAATTTCAGATAAACAATACCTTTTTTAATATTAGTAAGTTTCAAATACTGCATGGAATATGCTTATATTAAAATATTGTTCATTTTTTAATATGAAACTAAAATTTAATAGGGTGTCCTGTATTTTATGTGGCAACCCTACTAGAGGTTCAATAGATAATTCTTGGACCCCTTTAAAAAAATCCATTCTGTGCTGTCATCCAAGAATTATCAAAACCTGCTTGTAATCTATCTCTATTTTAAAGCTCTATCAGCTTTTGGGATTAATGAGTCCCATAAGGTGACTAACCATCTACAGCTCTAGAAGAATGTCTGTCTATGCTGCTTTGTCTTACATTTATCTGTAGCTTGATAATGGCCAAATAATGACTTCGATGGAAAGCTTTTTGAACAAATTCAGGTACAAGTCATGGTAAACAAATCTGATAGCATTTTAAAACTTTGGTAGGTGAAGAGAGTATATATGAAATTAAATATCACATCTGAATAAGTTGGCACATGCTTGGTACAGGGTGGTGACCCTGTCTAAAGATTGTCAGATATGAAGTTGATCTTGTCCTCCCTTTGAACTCAGGCTCAACATCTTAATAGTCATGGCTGTCACTAGCCAAGCTTTTATCCCATGTCAGCCCATTTTTTTTTGGTTGGAATTGTTCCCTGGGACCTCTTTCACCTTTAATATAATTGCCAAGTAATTCATTCTCTTCATTGACAATTAGCTGGTCAGGATTGGTATGCCCAGTTTTCAAATTCTTTCCAGAATTCAACACTTCAAACAGCCTGGAGAAATCAAAGAAGCCGTAAAGTGGTCAATTGTGTGACTATGTTTTTCAATTATTTCCAGCATGGTAAAGATTATATCTGTAATGGACTTATGAGTATTAAATCTCTAAGTTTATAAAGTGGTGTTTTTTGGTTATCAAAGAACTTTTTTCTGAGACTAATGTATTCTGGCATAATTATTTCCCTAGTTTATGCTGTTCTTTTTCCCTCTTCCTTGCATTTTTAAAAGGCAGAATCATTTTCTCCTCCTAATTCTCATTCCTTTGATTTCTCATATCTGTTCAAAATGTCAATAAGCTTGTCTGTCCCAAGATTATCGACTTCTAAACATTTTGTAGCTTCAGCAATATTATTCCTTTCATTTTTCAATTTAGTGTGTTTCAGTCACTTTATTCATTTTCTGATCATTTACCCCTAACAAAAAAATCCAAAAGTTTGTTTGTATATATATGCATATATTTCTAGAATAATAGATTTCTTGGTGGAGGACAGAGATACTGAAGTAAGTGGCTGGATTTTGTTTAAAGATTGTATGGGCAGACCTGAAGCATAAGGAGATGTTTTGGAAAGTAGACAAGACTAGAGAATATAAATACAGGTACTGCATTAGTGTGTGTGTGCGTATGTAATTCTGAACTGAAAATAATTTTGTGGTGGAAAGAGCCATACAGGTCCAAATCTAACTTGTTGATTTTCTCTCTATGTAATCAAGACTAAGTCACTTTAGCTCTCCAGATCCACAATTTCCACAGCTTTAGAAAAGTGACAACAGTATCTATTATGTAGATTAGGTGCAAGTGAGATGAGTGACAACTGTTCATTGTAGCATTTTCCACAAACTTACCACATAATAAAATGTGGCTACATAGAAAGCACTCCCACACAACAATATCATGTTTTTGGTCAGCACCATGCCCACCTCTCAACCTTGTGGAATTGGCAGAAAATAGCTCCACCTTAGCATAGCTGAATTACCTTATGCCTCAGGGCTTATAGTTGGACAAGTAGGGTTTAGAATTGGGGGATTTGGATGCTCTTTCTAATATACCTCATAACTCCAATGGTAAAGAGGTTTTTTTAATAAAATCATCTGCTTTCTTTGACTTAATTTTTAAAAATCCTCTGAATTGTGCTTTCATTCGATTATCTGAGACTAACAGTCATTTTTTTTAAAGTCTGCCTTCTACTTCTGTTAGCTTTTGAAAACCTTTCCTCTGTAAAATGTATCTCTGGACTCTCTCTGGGCCCACAAAGAGTGCAAAATGATCACAAAACATCACATTTGAAAAATGATGAAAAATAATTCATTCTATGCTACATGTTGATGAGCATATCTGTGGTTGGGAATAATGAGAACATTTGTTACTGCCTACTGAGAGCAAGAACTGTTATCCTGAATTAGCATGAAAGGAAATACTTCGCAGTATAGTCACGTGGGGAGGGAAGTGAAGTTGGATGGGGAGGCAGCGACAGTACACTCCAGCTGAGTTGCCAAGTGAATTTCTTGGAGTTTATTTTACTTTACTTTACTTTATTTTTTGGTGTCCTTTAAGAGCCTCCATCAAGATGAAACCAGGTTTCTCTCATCTGCCACTTTGAGATCTCACATAAACAAGGTTAAGTGCTTCCAGTGGGCAGGTGTGTGTTTGCCCAGGGGCTTGTCTGCAATTTTTATCTCTGACCTCTAGTAAGTTATGGTAACTCTTCTCAGTTATCGTGAAATTATTTCACTTTGAATAGATTTAACCTGGTAAGTGTGGAACAAATAACCATGTTTTATGGGTGATTTTCTGTTGGGGAAATCACTGACTGTGGCAGAATCGATTAATTGCCTAAGGAAGATGTAGACATTTCTTTTTTGCCAAACCAGCAACTGGATTTTATTCGGGCAGTAATGTATGTGGGCCTGGGGGGGAGAGGTGCATTATGATTAGTTTAAGCTATACATTTACCTCTTAACCTTATACTAAGATAACCTTTGACACAGTTCTAGCCAATTAGGTATAAATGAAAGTCTGCTGAGGCCTCTTAGAAAGCAGAGCTCATGGACACCACCCTTCCCTCTTCCTGCAGAGTGGTTGTGGTGTCAGAAACTATTACAGCCAACTTGTAACCATTAGCAAACAAGCATGAAGACAAAAAACCAAACGGTTACCATCAGGATCAAAGTGAATAATTATCTACTTTTATGTTTGTTGTTTGAGCCAGGGAGAACTTGTGTTTTCTGTTACTTTAAGCCCAAAGCACTCTTAACAGCCTTGTTTGGTTAATACCAGTGGGGTAGTTTTTAAATCTTCTTTTGACTTTGCCCCTTTATATCATGCTAATTTTCTAATTCCTGCTTCGGATTAATTTTTAAAACTTTGATTCATCCTTCCCATGGTATATATGTGGCAGCACAATTAAATAAAGAAGCTATTGAATTCAGAAAGCTTGAATGTAATTATCATCTATTTCAGGGGTGTGACCATCACTGAGTATTCAAATTTTGAAGCCTCAGTTTTCTCATCTATAAAATGAAGACAATAATGATAATCACATCAACAATTATGATAATAGTAATTATAGCTACTTGTCATGCTCATGTGTGTCATGCCAGGCACTGAGCTAAAGAAATTTATTTACATTATCTAAGTCTTCTCGATATCAACTACATGTAGATAGTTTAAAAATTGCTAGTATATAGATGAGAAAACTGAAATTTGTAAAATTTAAGTGACTTGCCTAAAGTTATGTGACCTCAAGCTTACCTCTTTTACGTTATTTCCTCAATGTCAGAGTTAGCCAGCCTCCAAAAGGGCCCCTGCTGTTCCTGGCCTCCTGACACCCTTGTGAAGTGGCCTCCCACAACATTCCAGCTTTAGTCCATGACCAAGACCCCACCTCAGAAGGGCTGTTGTCAATTCTATGATCAAGTTATAAAAACTGTGGCTTTGATTTTGGGCTTTCTCTCCCTGTCATCATTTGCAGGGGCCGGAGTGGCAGGAGAAGCTTAATGCCTTGTTGTGTGCATTCACAGAGGTGTACAGAGCAAGTCCACGGAGGCACCAAGGTCTGCCGACAGCCATGACTGCCTGTACCTGGAAAGCAGGTTCTCCAGCTCCAGGCAAGCCTCAGACACCTGCAGTCCTGGTCAACAGCAACTTCGTGAGAGACCCTGAGTCAGAATCAGCTAAGCTGATCTTGAATTCCTAATCCACAAAAATGGTGAAATAGTAAGTGTTTGTTGTTTTAAGATGCAAAATTTTAGAGGTAATTTTCTATGGAGTAATAGATAACCCACATTATCACCTTCTTAGGAAATCTTTCCCTGACTACCCTACTTAAAACTGTCCCTCCTTCCCCACTCTTATCACAGAATTTCTTAGCTCTTATCACCACCTGGTGAGGGCTTTGAGGATAGTGGTTTCTTGTCTGTATACTCAGCACCCAGAGTTCATGGCATGTGGTTGGAGTAATCAGTATTTGTGGAATGAATGAATGAATGACTGTCCTGCTCTATAATATGTATTCTTAACACTCTTGCTCTTACCCTGTTGGGAACTGTCCTGCCTGGTTTCAGGAGCTGTAACCCCACTGACAGGCAAAAAGGACCCATGGCTAGGGGTCCTTGGGACTATAAGCCACTAAGGAGACAAAATTAGCCTCCTAGCCAAAATTAGCAGCCCCCTTTGCTTCACCCTGCTTGGTCCCTGGAGGATGGCTGGATAGTCAATGAGGGGTAAAATTCCTCAAGGGAGGAACAACCTAAGACAGGCATAGTCATGGAGGGGCCATTCAGGAAGGATTTAGGGGATTGTGGAAGAGGGACAAAAGACCCTCACCCCTTGACTTTATCATAGCCTGAGTCCTCATTCTATCTGTAAAAAGTCTCCTGATCTCTTGGCTGCCTTGCTTCCCAAGCCTAATTCAAGCCTGAAACAATGCCAAAGGGGAGTGCAGCCCTGTGTTGGAACTGGTGGTTCCTGGCAGGGAGTGATCAGGCCTGAGAAAGAATGCATAAAGTCCTGTGAAACCTGCTTTGCTAAGAATGTCCTCAATTTAAATGTTAAGGGTCCGAGCATAAAATGAGTTTGTTTCCCAAGGTTTTACAGCTGATTGGCATCACCCTGTCTACCAGACCCTGACTCAAAAGGACCCCCATGATCCCAGAAACCATACCTCCTTTCTTTGATATGCATCCCTATGCAAGCTAACCTCAGTAAAAGCCCATTGAGAGAGAGACTGAAAACCTTTCTGCTCTGAGAGACTGGTCAGCCTTTCCTCCCTAAGCAGATCATGGTAGACTTATTTTCATCTGCAGTAGCTGGGAGGGCTCTGCGGGACAGAGTACCCCCACAGTCCTGCTGCATAATCTGTATTCTCTGTATTCTCTTACCCTTACCTGTCTTACATGAAAAATAATATATGACAATATCTACTGAAATGTCTGGCTTTTCTTTTGAATCTGAATGACCCCTTATTTAGGAGAATGCCAGTTTTAAACAATATTTCTCTCAATATTTACTCCTACTATATATGTCTTCTCAGTCTAGAAATCAATAAAATGGAAAAACTTTTTGGTATGATGTCTATCATAACCAGAGATCTGAATTCCAATGCCAATTCTATCTCTAATTTATTTGTGACTTTGCAGAACAAAATCTTTTCCATCTTATTTTTTCTAATCTCTTACTCAAACATGTCTCGTTATTCAGCTTTGAGTTATCCTATAGAAAAAATAAACTCCTCTAATAGTTTCTTTAATAATTGTGCCTATTTCTTCTTCATTTATATTCTAAGTTTTGCTTATGATGATCATCTAGGGAAAAATATAGGCCAGAAGGGGCATAATTGCTTAGTCTTGTCCTCAGGGCCAAAAGTTAAAGGACCATAGACTAAATATTTGAAATATTACAAAGTTAGATTTCACAGCCTCACATTGACAACACAGTAGAATTTGTTGAATCTACTGAAGGTTTTGATCTAGAAAAACTGCCAATCTAATGAGGTTTTTTATTCAAGGAATTATCTGAGCCAACAAACCCTTTTCTATGTCAGGTGGTGGAAGTGAGTGTGATGTAACAGCAGAGTTCAATCCAAGCTAATAGTTTTGAAAAAAATTGTTTAAAACATACTTCTTGGCTGTTTGATACCAGCTATTTGTCCTCAGTTCTTTGTTCTAAGGAGCTTTCATAGTATTTAGGCTATTTCCCTGCTTTTGTTACTATTCAGCTTTTCTGTTCTAAGTAGCTTACACCCTTTGAGACTCTGAAAGTGACTTTTTGTCAAGATTTCATGTTAATGGCTATCTGGTAGCTTTTGGTCTTTGTCACAGAGTCTTTCTCCCTTTCTCACTGTCAATTTTTTATTCTATATCTTAGGATATAGAATTCAAGCTGCTTCAGAAAATATATTTTCAGAAAATGTATTGGCTGACAAAAGTGTGGAGACAGAGCTTCAGATGTAGTTTAACCCAGAATTTATGATACCACTAAATACCCAGGTACTTTTCTCTGGGACTTGCTTGACCCTGACCCCTTCTACAGGTCAGCTTCATCCTAATACTGGTTTCCGCACGGATGCAAAAATTGCTACTGTTACTCAAGTTCCTACTTCAGCAAATCTTATATCCAGAGGGACAGTATGCACCTACCTTTCAGGATTTCAAGCGAAAACATGAGGATCTGGAATAGTTTAAGTCATGTGCTGGGAAGAGGCTACTTACTGGTTGAACTCTAATATCTAATCTCCCCTTCTTTCCTAGTGATAGAATTTTAGCTGGGTATATAAATGCCTGACCAAAGAGAGTATTTTCCACCTTCTTTGCTGCTAGTGTGGCCATGTAACTGAGTTCTAGCCAACAAGATGTGAATGAAATTATTCTGTGCAATTTTGGTGTCTTGCCCTTAAAGTAAAGAAGAGGAAACATGGGAGCTTTCCTAATTATAAGCAGTCTTGGGACCATGCAGACAAGAGCAGAACTCTAGGAATGGAAGAGCAACAAGACAGAAGCAGCTTGGGCCCTTGATGTCCCTAAAGAGCAGAGTCATCATACCAGCTTAAGTTTTATGTGATAGTGAAATAAACTTTGATTTTGCTTAAGTCACTGTTAATTTTGCATCTCTGTCCCATTTATAGCCATCTCCTTTTAAAAATACCTACACACTACTGAGCCAATTACTAACTGGAAGGATGAGATGTGTAGATTGGTTCAGCTGAGGTCACATGCTCCCCTACTGAAATCTGGGGTTGAGTCAACTTCCAGAACCATGTGGATTTCCAAATGCACATGTAAGGCTGTTGAGTAAGGACAGGGAGGGAGCATGGGAAACTGCCACCAATTGTGCACTAAGCTTTCATTTTCTTTTTCTATTATTCTGGTTTAACTCCATGACCAACTATGTCTGCAACTCAGGTACTGTTGTTGGTTTAAGTAGCCCAAACAGATAAACAGACAGCAAAAACTAGGAGATTGTCACAACATTTTAGAAAATGGTTACTCTCAAATGATGATTTGGTGACTGCTGTGAAGAGAGAGCTGTTCATTTGGAAGGATGGGGGAAAGAATAAGATGCGTTCTTATTTTGATTTTAGTATTTTTTTGTGAGTGGAGGCTATGTCTTCATCATAAATGATATGCTCAATATGTGTTTGTCACTTGAATGTGTTCAATCACTGCAGCATTGAGAATTAAATAGGCTCTGCAAAGTGAATCCTAAATGTGCCATTAACCAAGAAAAATGGGAGCAAGGAATAGATTGTTACAATATGGAAATCACTGTTGCTAAAAGAGAATAAATGCCCCCATTTGCAAAAAAGTATAGGTTTTATGACACATGAATAACAGGACCTAGTTATATTTAACATTTTTGTGGAGAGAAACAAGAAATAGGGATAGAAAAATCTTTGAGATGACATTCCCAAGTTCATCTGCTTCCATTTAATTTCATGGTTTGTTTGCTCATCTGGAATTCAGGAATAGGGCATTTGACATGCTTAGAATTTGTTTTAAATACATATTCCAGGCAGAAGGTCATGGGGGATGACTTGGAAGGCAGGTCATTTTCCTGCTTTCCCACACATACCCTAAGGAGACCCATGTTACAGACTGACATCAATTGTTAGCAAGTAGTATTGCTTATCTTCATACCCTTCCTTGTGTAGAAAATAAAGTTTTTGGATTTCAAAGGACATTGTCCTCAGATTTCTTGTCTAGAGTTAAAAAATACCTTTAATGAAGTTTAAAATGTATATTAAAAACACAGGAAAGCTAGTGGAAGAAGACCCCAAAAGTGCTCTATCAAGACGATAAAGCAAAGGAACCATATAGAACAGTCCCCAGCAGATAATGAGGAAGTTGCTGTGAAGGTGCTAGTGCTTATATTTGCATAAGAGCTCCAGCTATGTGCATTGTTTCAATGAAATATTTTATAATATGTCAACCTTAGGCTATACCACATATCAGTGAAAGCACAGAGCTTTTGCTCACTGTCTCTCTTTCCATTGTTGTGTGAACAATGTGCTTCAAACACTTGTCTAAACAAGGTTTATTGGTGTTCCAGGCAGCAGCAATGACTGCTGGGATACCATGCCAGAAAAGGTGGAAAAGAGTTTAGCAGCTGAATAGTTCCACAACATGTAAATTCTGGGCCATTAAACATTTAAACATTTACTGGGCGCCCTTGACTTTGGTGCTGTGGATATATTAGCCTGAATTATTAATATATGGGTATCAGTACCACATGTCTTGAATGGCTTGCTGGCATCATATGATGAAGTGACAGCTTTGTTTGGACTGAGCTGACAGCCACCTGCTTGCAGCCCTCAGCTCTGGCAGTTTTTACAGACTATAGGGAACAACTTCCAGTCTTGGTTAGGTGACCTTCTGAGAGTAAAGTTCATTCTCAGTGTTCCCAGAAAATCAAATAGAGCTTTTACCTGGTGCAGTGAATCTGTGCCAAACATGTAATGTGATGACTTAAGCAAGTAACTCCTACTCTGAGCCTACATGAGAGTCGTGATGGGAGCTTTGGCTCTGGATGATGCAGAGAGCGCTTTGTCTCCTTTGCAGTGTTTGCGAAGCCATGACTGGAATGAGCTGGAGAACCAGGGGTGGTCATTAATGGACAGCCAGACATTTTGGAGGAAGTAGGATGAATTGAAAGGGAGTTTCATCACAGACTTTATCAGTCTACAAAGCTCAAGACATTTTAAAAGAGTGTAGGCACATGATACAACCATGATTTACGATGGAACTAAAATTAATATTTGAGTGGTCTTTAAGTTTGGGCAATGAAAGCTCTTGACTTTAATGCAGGGAATCAGCACATGGAATAAGTCCCTGCCTACTGAGTTATACCTGGTTCCAAATCAGTTAATACTGCAGGAAAACAATTCTTTGATAATGGAGAGAGACTCAGCATTGTCTACCTGAAGGCCAGAATAGGAGGTGTGGTGGGGGGAAGGCAGCTACAGTTAACTCCCTGCCAGAGTTATCAGGGTCATGGTCCTTTAAGGCTGGGGTTTCTAAAATCTTTTAATCTTCAGAACTCCCTGGAGAGATTTAAGCATATTTATTCCTGGCTCCCCCACCCCACCTTACTGAAAGGAGGACTTGGGTATGAGACCTTAAAACAAAGTCTTGAAAAAAATTTCTGCAGTGGTTCTGATGACTGGACAGTCTGGCGAGCACTGCATAATGGCGAACTTTGTGGACTCTGAGTCAGACCGTATAGAGTTAATCTCTGCTTTGTTGCTTCTCAGCTGTGTAAGCCTAGACTGGTACCTTAAAGTCTCTGCACTTCTGTGTTGTTTCCTGTGAGATGAGGGTGGTAATAGTAACTCCTCATTGTGCTATGAGTGCACCATAATGCCTGGAATGGAATCAATATTCTGTATCAGTTAACTATTATTATTAGCTATTAGGGCAATATTAGTTTTCAGGACCCAAATCTATCTACACTTTCTACATCCATCAAGACCCAAATGATAATACTAATTATAATAACTAAGAGTTATTTAGTATTTACTATGTACCAGACAATATGAAGTCCTTTTTGATAAATATCTCATCTCAGTATCACAACTACTTTTTCAAATAAGCAGCATTAAAATGAAACTAGACCACCAACTAATACCATATACCAGAAGAAATTAAAAATGGATAAAACACTTAAATATAAATTTTATGATACCATAAAAATCCTAGTGGAAAACATAGGCAGTAAACTTTCAGATTTCAGATATCTCGTGAAGCAATATTTCGGCAGGTATATCTCCTAGGGCAAGGGAAATAAAGGAAAAATAACAAATGGGACTACATCAAATTAAAAAGCTTCCACACAGCTAAAGAAATCATCATCAAAATGAAAAGGGTACTGACTGTATGGGAGAACATATTTGCCAATGATACATCAGACAAAGGTTTAATCTCCAAAATATATAAATGTAGGAGACCATTCTGTGTGGTGTGGGCCCAGTTCCCACTCAGAGATGCACAGGACCCATACCCATGGATAGGTTTTCCTGTGGGGAATCTGGCCTGCAATGTGCCTAGGCCACTTTACGTCTTGCTTTTGCTAAAAACTCCCTCACCCTGAACTGAGACAGTAAGTGCTTATTGTAACTTCCTAAAATTCATGCTAAACCTTCCTAGGATGAGTATAACTGGTTTGACCACTTTTCCCTTTTTCATTTGCTAATATCCTTCTTCTGTGATGTGATTAGCGGCATTGGCTCCTTTGTTGTCTGTAAAAGGTAACTACCTAAAGCAAACCTGTGTAAAGTAAATGAGGACCATCATGTAATGTGTCCAGTAACCAAATAAAGGCCTATCATGGTGGAGGCCGCAGCTTTTGCTCCCCTTGAGAGAAAAGCCATGCTGTCCCTTTTCCTCCACCAGACTGTGGCAGTCTGTGTGAATGTCTCATTTCATCCATAATGATGCAGACACTGTGTGCCAGTATCTGCATCATATAAAGAACTCGTATGACTCAACACCAGGAAGACAAACAATCCCATTAAAAATGGGCAAAGGAAGATCCAAGATGGCAGAGGAGTAAGTGGATGCTACACTAACCTCCTCCCGGGACCAATCTGGAATTATAAGTACAGCATAGAGAAATCATCCTAAATAACCAACTGAACACTAGCTGGAGAGAAGCCTGATAGCCAAGGACAGACAGAACAAACCACTTCACCACAATGAGACTGGTAGGGAGTGTGGAGGAAGTGCAAGAGGGCTAGCTGGGCTCCCAAGTGTGGCAGCTGCAGTTCTGGAGGGATATGTCAGTGGCCAGGGGGTACCCCCTGAGAAATGTTGGGTCTAAACCCCGAGCTAGACTCCCTAACCTACAGCACCAGAGCCAGAGAGGAACCCAGATAACAGCCAGCTGTGAAAAGCAGCAAAGCTTCTGTCTTCCAGGGAGAAATGGCTGGAAACTCAGAGAGCCTATTAAAGGGCCAATGCACAAAATTTTGTTTGCAGCTACTTACCCTGGGCTCCAGAAGAGGGAGGGGAGAGTGGACTAGAAATGATTAAGAAGAGTCTGGGCTTGGTGGTTGTGGGGAAAGAACTGAAGCAAGAGCTGCCAGGATCCCTGTGCTGAGTTATTCCCCAAGCTGCAGAAGCCCTTTCTCAAGCAGAGCACTCCTTTCCAAATGACATCAGCATTAGGGGAAACAATAGCCCCACCCATAGGGATTACTCTGCCCCACCCTGTGGAGTTTAAGCAGGGCCGCTGATTACAGCTTGAGGTTATAACACTAAATAACAACTAAAACAGATTTCTGGGAGTTCTTTGAAACTTTAGATGACCATCCCAAGGGCCTGGTGCTGATAATAGCCAGCCTTGGTGCACATCCTGGTTATTTCTGCACACAAACAGGCCCAAAAGAGGGAGTCATATTCTGTGGATTGCTGATAGTTACAAACAAGTTGACAAGGGCCAGTCACAATCAGCATTGGACAAAGGTCTGCACCAGAGTGCAGATCTACCTACTACATGGAAACAAATGCAAAGAAGAAGCCAAAATGGGTAGTCGGTGTGGGGGGGCCCTGTCCTGGGTGCCATATGTGGGGGGGGGGTCTGCCCGCAGAGCCCCATTCCTCTGTCATGGATGAAAATAAAACTACCAAGACATGATCTGCTTGGGGAGGAGAGGTGGACAAACTCTCAAAGGAGAGTGACCCAGAGCCCCTTCCTCACTTGGCTTTTATTGGGTTCAAATACACAGGAATACAGGTTTACCATTTCAAAGAAATCTGAGGGCTTAATCTGAGTCAGTGTCTTTCAGGAAAGGGGGTTGCAAAACCTTGGGAGACATACTCATTTCCTCCTCGTACTCTTATCATTTAAATGAGAGCACTCTTAGCAAAGCAGGTTTCTCAGTACCTGACGAATTCTTTCTTATGCCCGATCACCCGGGGAACCACTCTGGCCAGCACAGGGCTGCACCACCTGCAGTCATAGTTTTAGGCTTTAAGCTGATTAGGCTCAGGAAGCAGAAGACATGTCCCAGATGGAAATGGGTACTCAGACTATGTCAGAATAGCCAGGGGGTGAGGGTCCATTACCCCCTCTTTGCTGCAGCCCCCCGAGTCCTTCCATGAGGGCCTTCCAAGTGGTCATGTCTGGGTTAGGTTGCCCCTCCCATGAGGAGCCTTACCCCTCATTGACTAACCGACTAAGCATTGGGGTCAGCGGTGGATGAAACAGAAGTGATGCTCCTGCCAGGAAGATAAGCTTTGTCTTCTTAATAGCTCATGTCCTCTTGACAGAACAGACCCAGATGAAACAGGTCCCTAGGCTCTTACTCAGCACACCATGGGGTGAGGGTTACAGCTACTGAGACCAGGCTGAATGGTCCATAACAAGTCAGAGAAACAGACCCCCAAATGAAAGAACATGAGTATTTTCCAGAAGAAGAGCTAGATGGAATGGAGGCAAGCAATGTATCAGATACCTTAGAGTAATGATTATAAAGATATTCAATAGCATGGAAAAAAGACATAGAAACCCTAAAAAAAGCACCAGCCAGAAAAAAAGAATGCAGCATCTGAAATAAATAATACACTGGAAAGAATAAACAGCAGGTTAGATGAAGCAGAGCATTGAATCTGTGATTTGGAACAAGGTTCATAAAAACACCCAGGCAGAGCAGCAAAAGGAAAAAATAATTTTAAAAAATTGAGGAGAGCTTAAGAAACATTTTGGACAACATGAAGTGTAACAACATCTACATCATGGAAACACCAGAAGGAAAAGAGAGTCAACAAGGGATTGAGAATGTATTTGAAAAAAATAATGTCTAAAAACTCCCCCAATTTGGAGATGGAAAAAAGACACAGAAGGTCAGGAAGCTCAGAAAGTCCCAAAAAAGTTGGACCCAAAGAGGCCTAAACCAAGATACATCATAATTAGAATAACAAGGCTTAAAGACAAGGAAAGAATCCTAAAAGCTGCAAGAGAAAAATAGGTAGTAACATACAAAGGAGCACAAATTAGACTGTCATCTCATTTCTCAACAGAAACATTTCAGGCAAGAAGTAGGTGGTGTGAAATTTTCAATGTGATGAAAAGAAAGGACCTACAACTAAGGCTACTTTACTCAGCAGGGTTATCATTTAAAATTTAAGGAGAAATCAGGAGCTTCTCAGATAAGAAAAAGCTAATGGAGCTGTTAACACCAAACTAGTACTGAACAAATATTAAAGGACTTGCTTAAAGAAGAAGAAGGAGAGGAAAAGGAAGAGGAGGAGGAGGGAGAGGAGGAGGAAGAGGGAGAGGAAGAAGAAGAAGAAGAAGAAGAAGAAGAAGAAGAAGAAGAAGAAGAAGAAGAAGAAGAAGAAGAAGAAGGAGAAGAAGAAGAAGAAGAAGAAGAAGGGCAACAACAACAGAGGAAAATAGTCTAACATTAAAATGTCACTAAATATGTATCTAAAAATAATCACCTTAAATGTAAATGGCTTAAATGCTCCAACCAAAATATATAGAGAAACTGAATGGATAAGAAAATAAGACCTGTATATATGATGCCTCCAAGAAACACATCTCGGACTGAAAGATACACGCAGAGTAAAAGTAAAGAGATGGAAAAAGATATTTCATGTAAATGGAAAGGAAAAAAAAGCTGAGGTAGCAGTACTTATACCCAACAAAATAGACTTTAAAACCATGGTTATAATAAGAGACAGAAAAGGACACTACATAAATATAAAGAGAACAATGCAACAAGAGGATATAACTGTAGTAAATATTTATGCACCCGACATAGGAGTGCCTAAATATGTGAAGCAAATCTTGGTGGGCATAAAGGGAAAGATCAACAGAAATACGGTCATTGTTGGGGATTTTAACACCCATTGACCTTAATAGATAGATCTTCCAGACAGAAAATCAACAAGGAGACAGAGGCCTTAAACAACACACTAGATCAAAAGGATTTAATTGTTATCTTCAGAGCACTTCACCCCAAAGCAGCAGAATAAACATAATTCTCAAGTGCACATGGAATGTTTTCTAGGATAAACCAGTGTTAGGACACAGAAGAAGTCTTAATAAATTTAAGAAGATTGAAATCATATCAACCATCTTCTCTGAACACAATCCTATGAAACTGGAAATCAATCACAAGCACAACACCAAAAAACACTTAAAGACATGGAAGCTAAGTAATATATTATTAAACAATCAATGGGTCAACAATGAGATCAAGGAAGAAATCAAAAGATACCTTAAAACAAATGAAAATGAGGACACAAAAGCCCCAAATCTGTGGGACACAGGAAAAGCAATGTTAAGAGGGATATTCATAACATTCTAGGCCTATTTCAGAGAACAAGAAAGCTCAATTAAACCAACTAACTTTACACTTAAAGGAACTTGATAAAGAACAACAAAGAAACCCAAAGTAAGTAGAAGGAAAAATATAATAAAATCTTAGCAGGAAAAAAAACAATATAGAGTCTAAAAAACGATACAAAAGATCAATCAATCCAAGACTAGGTTCTTTGAAAAGATAAACAAGATTGACAAACTTTAAACCACACTCGTCAACAAAAAAAGAAAGAGGACACAAATAAATAAAATCAGAAACAAAAGAGGAGAAATAATAACTTACACCAAGAAATACAACAGATTGTAAGAAAATGTTATGAATAACTATATGCCAACAAACTGGAGAACCGGATGAAATGGATAAATTCCTAGGAACATACAATCTTCCAAAACTAAATGAGAAAACATTGGAAAATCTGAATAGGCAGACTACATCTAGTGAAATTGAAGCAGTAATCAAAAAACTGCCAACAAACACAAACCCTGGACTGGATGTCTTCACAGGAGAGTTTACCAAGTATTCCGAGAAGAACTAACTAACACCTCTCCTTCTCAAATTATTTCATAAAATTCAGGAGGATGGAAGGCTTCCAAACTCATTTTACAAGAATAGCAGTATCCTAATTCCAAAACCAGATAAAGACACTACAAAAAAAAAAAAAAAAAAAGAAAATTATAGGCCAATATCCAGGATGAACATAGATGCTAAAATCCTCAACAAAATATTAGCAAACTGAATACAGCAATGCATCAAAAAGATCATACAGAATGATCAAGTGGGTTTTATTCTGGGAATGCAAGATTGGTACAACATTCACAAATTAATAAATGTGATTCACCACATAAACAAAATGAAGGATAAAAACCATATGATCATTATCAATAGATGCAGAAAAAGCATTTTATAAAATCTAGCACCCACTTATGTTAAAAACCCTCAGGAAAGTGGGAACAGAGGGAATATACCTAAACACAATAAAGGCCATATACGATAAACCCATTGTCAGCATCACGCTCAATGGGAAAAAATTACAAACATCCCCCTTAAGAGCAGAAACAAGACAGGGATGTCTGCTTTCACTTCTCTTATTCAACAATAGTACTGGATGTCCTAGCCATAGCAATCAGACAAGAAGAAGAAATAAAAGGTATCCAAAATGGAAAGGAAGAAGTAAAACTGTTATTATATGCATATGACATGATACTGGACATAGAGAACCCAAAAGATTCCACCAAGAAACTGCTAGAACTAATAAATGAATTAAGCAAAGTAGCAGGATACAAAATTAATATCCAGAAATTGGTTGCATTTTTATAGGCTAATAATGAACTAACAGAAAAGGAAATGAAGAAAATAATCCCAGTCACAACTGCTAGGAATAAACCTAACCAAGGATGTAAAAGACCTGTACTCAAAAAATTTTAAGACACTATAGAAAGAAATCGAAGAAGATACAAATAAGTGGGAGCACATAGCATGTTCAAGGACAGGAAGAATTAACATCATTAAAATGTCCATACTACCCAAAGCAATCTATAGATTCAATGCAATTCCTATCATGGTTCCAATGATGTATTTCACAGAACTAGAACAAATATTTCAAAAATTTATATGGAACCATACCCTGCATAGAAACAGCAATCATGAAAAAGAAGAACGAAGTTGGAGGAATCACACTACCTAATATCAAACTATACTATAAGGCCATAGTAATCAAAATAGCATCGTACTGGAATAAAAACAGACACACAGATCAATGGAACAGAATAGAGAGCCCAGAAATAACCCGACACTTTTACAGTCAATTAATATTTGACAGAGGAAGCAAGCACATACAATGGGCTAAAGATAGTTTATTCAATGCATGGTGTTGGGAAAATTGGATAGATACATGCAGAAAAATGAAACTAGACCATCTTCTTATGCCACACACAAGAATAAATTCAAAATGGATCAGAGACTTGAAAGTTAGACCAGAAAACATAAAAATCATAAAAGAAAACATAGGCAGCAAAATCTTGGACATTGCTGATAGCAATATTTTTTTTCAGATATATCTCCTCAGGCAAGGGAAACAAAAATCAAATAAATGGGATTACATTAAACTAAAAAGTTTTTGCACAGCAAGGAAATCATCAAGAAAAAAAAAACCCACAGAATGGCAGAACGTATTCGCTGATACATCTGACAAGAGATTAATATCCAAAATTTATAAAAAACTTATAAAGCTCGACACCAAATAAACAAACAACACAATGATAATATGGGCAAAGAGCTGAATAGACACTTCTCCAAAGAAGACTTACAGATGGCCAATAAATGGCCAATATCAAATGATTCTCAACATCATTAATCATCAGAGAAATGCAAGTTAAAATCACAATGAGATATCATCTCACACCTGTCAGAATTGCTACCATCAATAAATCAACAAACAACGAGTGCTGGTGAGGATGTGGAGAACTATTGGTGGGAATGCAGATTGGTGCAGCCACTGTGGATCTGCCTTTCCACCCAGCTATTCCACTTCTGGAAATATATCTGAAGGAACCCAAAACACTAATTTGAAAGTACATAAGTACCCCTATATTCATTGCAGTGTTATTTACAATTGTCGACATATGGTAGCAGCCCAAGTGTCCATCACTAGATGAGTGGATAAAACAACTATGGGACATTTACACAATGAAATACTCTTTGGCCATATAAAAGAAGAAAATTTTACCTTTGTGACAGTATGGATGGACCTGGAGAACATTATGCTAAGTGAAATAAACCTGTCAGAGAAAAAGAAATACAGTATGATTTCACTCGTATGTGGAATCTAATGAACAAACTGAACTAACAAGGAAAATGAGGACAGACTCATAGAGAACAGTATGACAGCTGGGGGTGTGGAGATTAAGGGATGGAAGGATTGAGCAAGAAGGAAAAAGGACTCATGAACATAGACAACAGTCTAGTGATTGCAGGAGAGAGAGTAGTGTAAAGGGACTGAATGGTAATGGAACAAATACAATAAATATTAAATAAAAATATATAAAAATAAAAAATGGGCAAAGGATCTGAATAGACACTTCTCTAAGGAAGACATACAGATGGGCCGTAGACAAATGAAAAAAATGCTCAACATCACTAGGCAGCAGAGTGATGCAATTTGAAACCACAATGAGACATCACTTCACACCTGCCAAAATGGCTATCACTAATAAATCAACAAACAACAAGTGCTGATGAGGATGTGGAGCAAAGGGAACCCTTGTGCACTGTTGGTGGGAATGCAGACTGGTTCAGTCACTGTGCAAAACGGTATGGAATTTCCTCAGAAAGTTAAAAATTGAACTACCTTTTCACACAATGATTCCACTACTGGGAACATACCCCATGAATCCTGAAACACCAATTCAAAAGAACTTATGCATCTCTATGTTCATAGCAGCACTCTGCAATAGCTAAGAGTTGGAAACAGCCTAAGTTTCTATCAGTAGATGAGTAGATAAAGAAGATGTGGTGCATTTACACTGAAGAAAATGGAATACTACACAACAGAAAAAGGAAAGAATTCCTGCCTTTTGTGACAGCATGGATGAAACTGGAGACTATTATGCTAAGTGAAATAAGCCTGTTGGTGAAAGACAAATATCATATATTCTCACTTATAAGAGGAATCTGATGAACAAAATAAAACCAGAGGCATAGAATCATGGAATAGATTGACAGTGGGAAGAGGGAAGGAGGTAGGTGGGCACTGTTTGAAAGAGGATGAAGGGATTAGTCAAATAGCATATATATGAAGGGCCCATAGACATGGACAATGGCATGGGGATTAGCTATGGAGGTGGGGTGTGTGTGGGGGGGTCTCTGCCTGCAGAGCCCTATCCCTCCGTCATGGGTGAAAATAAAACTACCAAGACATGATCTGCTTGGGGAGGAGAGGTGGTCAAACTCTAAAAGGAGAATGACCCAGAGCCCCTTCCTCACTAGGCTTTTATTGGGTTCAAATACACAGGAATACAGCTAAGTCAGGCAGCAAGGATCAAACAATGGTTAACATTTCAAAGAAATCTGAGGGCTTAATTTGAGTCAGTGTCTGTCAGGGAAGAGGTTTGCAAAACTTTGGGAGACATACTCATTTTCTCCTCGAACCCTTATCATTTAAATGAGAGCACTCTTAGCAAACAAAGCAGGTTTCACAGGACTTCATGAATTCTTTCTTATGCCCGATCACCCGGGGAACTGGCACAGGGCTGCACCACCTGCAGTCATAGTTTCAGGCTTAAGAGGATTAGAGCCAAGAAGCATCTCCAGATGGAAATGGGGACTCGGGCTATGTCAGAATAGCTGGGGGGTGAGGGTTCATCACCCCCTCTTTGCTGCAGTCCCCCAAGTCCTTCCATAAGGGCCTCCCAAGTGGTTGTGTCTGGCTTGGGTTGCTCCTCCCATGAGGAGTCTTACCCGTTATTGACTAACTGACTAAGCATTGGGGCCAGAGGTGGATGAGGCAGAAGCGGCACTCCTGCCAGGGAGAAAAGCTTTGTTTCCTTAGTAGCTCATGTCCTCTTCACAGAACAGACCCAGATGATGCGGGTCCCTTGGCTCTTACTCAGCCTAGCTATGGGGTGCAGTTATGGCTCCTGAATCCAGGCTGAACGGTCCACAACAGTGGGGGGCAGGCTGAGAAGAGGGGACTGGAGGTGGCGAAGAAGGATTGGGACAACTGTTACAGCATAAACAATAATAAAAAAATTAAAAAGTAAAGTAGGGTGCATTAATATCTCTATTGTTTAAAAGAGGTGTATCAGTCAGAAAAGTGAAGCCACATGCCCTGAGTCCGAGTCCTTACAGATAGTGCATGCCAGTGCTAGGATTTGAACCCTGGACCATCTGATTCAAGCCCTCTTGCCAAAAAAAGTGCTACCTTCCACCACTGTTGCACCTGTCCTGAACCTCTCCTCTAGAAAAAGAATTTCTACACCTTTAAAATCCATGTTCCTTGAACACTTTTAACTGTTTTCTGTGTATCTGTACCAGCTATAAAATTGTTTAGTAAAGCCTTATGTTTTTTGTGGTATTTAATGCTCTTTCAAATATCAATCATCGCCTGCTCCACTGAGAATTACTGGCCTTGAACATGATTTGTCTGCTTCACACAATCATGCCCTTGGTAAACTGACTACTCTTATTGTTTCATCTGTACCAGCACTGTGAGCCCCTTAAGGACAATGAATTTTTATGGTTCTCTCTTTGCCCTCTTTAGGGCCTACCCTTAAAAAAGGAAACCCTGTCATATATGAGAAATGAATCTGGAGTACATTATGCTAAATGAAATAAGTCAATCACAAAAGGACAAATATTTCATGATTCCACTGATATGAGGTATCTAAAATCATCAAATTCATAGAAACTCAGAATAGAATGATGGTTGCCAGGGGCTTGGGGTATAGGGAAATGGGAAGTTTCTTTTCAACAGGTACAAAATTTCAGTTATTTAAGATGAGTAAGTCTTAGAGATTTGCCATGCACTGTGCCTACAGTTAACAATACTATATTGTGTACTTAAAAATATGTTTAGAGCATAGATCTCATCATAAATATTCTTACTACAATTTTTTAAAAAGGGCAATACTCTAATAAATTTAAGGTAAAACTGCTTTATTGAGCTGGCTTGATCTGTCTCACTTCGCTTGGTCTTTCCTGAAGATGACACTTCATTGTTCTCTAACATCAACAGTATTCTTCTGTAGTGATTTACTGTAGACATTTACCTGTAGACATTTCATAATCTCTTTTGTGTCCAGTGGTATAGTGCTCTTTATCATTCTTCTTAGCATTCATCACAATTTCTCAAAACATATTTATCTGTGTGTTTCCTTGACTAATGTCTCTCTCCATTCCAAGACTGTCAAGTCCATGTCTATTTTACTCACTACATATCCCCATTACCTATTAGAGTGCCTGGGACTCAATAAGTATTTGCTGAGTGAATGGATAGCTTTACCATTCTTATATTGTGGAGAATAAACATGGAGAAAAAATACAACTCAAAGGGACTCAATCATGAAAAGGGATTTATTGATTCACAGAATTGAAAATTCAGGAATGGATGAAGGAATGACTTCATCCAAGTACTCAGTAAGGATCACATCTCTTGTCTCCATGTCTCAGCTCTGCTTCTCCCTTCCTGTGTAGGCTAATCTGTTACCTTATGGTGAGTAGACTACCACTGGCTGGCTGCAGGACGACATCCTCACAATTTAGTCATCTCAGACTTTAAAAAGCTTCTTTTTCTTTATTGTTTCATCAGAAGTCCCAGACTTGAATATCATTGGTCCAGCTTGAATAGCACACACATTTCCTGAACCAATCATTATTGCCATGTGGAAGGATTTGTCCAGGCTTTGGTCGTGTTCACCCCAGGTCAGCCATACCAGAACCATTAAGTAAGAGATAGAGGAGGTATTGTTCTTCCTGCCAGTATCCTGAGGCAATATCTGGAAGAAAGAAGAAAGGGGGCTGGATAGACAAAACTAGCAGCTATTCACTGTGGTGCCAACATACCTCTAAGACTGATAAGTATCCATGAAGCTAAGAGGTAGAAACAGCTTTAGAAAGGAGAACTAACTGGCCTGAAGGGTTCAGTAGATCAACAGATGAGACCCACAGCAGCGTACTCCAAATTAAAGGCAAAATGATGTGTTGATTTACTTTTCTCTTCTCTCCTAGTAAGAACCCCACTGTAGGTGAGAGCTGTGACTTATTATGGAGGGGTACATGGAACTGGGAGACCAGTCAGGAAATACAGTGCAGTGTAGAGCAGGGCTAACTAGCAGCAGCCTTTGCAGAAATGTCCTCTGTTGAGCAGAACTGAAGATACCTTCTTCCATGATGTCAGAGCATCTCTCAAAGTCAACCAGGTGTTCTCAGAGTCTATGTGTCCTCCTAGCTTCTATTTTCACTATGTTTCCCAGGGATCTCAAGAAGGGTCCAAGGGATTTGGTAGTGGCCCAGTCATTTACATTTGGGCCTTTAACTTACTCATAAAATTCTATGGGTAATATATTTATCTATAGCCAGGAATAGCAAATACTTGACCTTCATTTGGATCAGTAATCCTTCATCTTCAGCTATACAAATTGATGGAGGGGGCAAGGAAAGCAGATTCCTGCTCTACATGCTCTCTGAAAGAGTCAGAAGTTCAGCCAACCAGACTCTTTCCTGGGACTTTAATCTTGAAGCAGTGAAATAAGCACAAAGAAAATATTTGGATGAATTTTCACGGCCATTGATGGCAATGATGGCAGTGACAAGAGCAGTGTTCTATACAATATCTAACCAGACTAGTTCTGAAGAGAGAGAGTTGTTGTGCTTTCTGCTTCCAGCAAATCAGTCCCAGAGCCCTTGCCATTCCCAGCTCCCATTTCCAGCCATCAGTTGTAGGAACTATTAATATTCTACCAATTAATTCTTCTGGCTAAAGGTGGTCACTGTTGGTTTTTCTTGCTTGCAGCCAGGAATCCTAAGTGATACCTTTTTAATTTTTTTTTTTTTTTTTGCTTTACTGTGTTTTATAGGTAAGGAATTCTAATTCCAAATTCATCCATCTTATAGAAAAACTTCCACCTTAGGGTAAAGCCACTTGGCTGGAGTCAGGAAAACTAAAGTCCCAGTTGGATAGCTATTTAGCTATATGATTTCCAGGAAGTTATTTAATGTCCATCTTAGTTTCTTCACCTATAAAATGGGAGTAGGAAAATTTTCTGTTCTTAGGGATGTTGTGAGTGCCAGTGAGAGAATGTGGCAGGGAACTGAAAAGCAAAAATGCCATATTTTTGGATCTTCCATGAGTGGATGAATTTGATTTAATTCTTCAGTGTTTCAACTTTGTTGTACATGCACTCATCACCTGCTAATTATTGACATTGGATTCATGCATTCATTCTATAGATATTTATTAAGTGTTCACTGCGTGCCAGGCACTGGTTTCTAATTAGCATTTTGTAAGGAATTTATCATTTGTTTTGTATCTGTCATCTACTTCCAGTTCTAAGGAACACACTACTCAGGTCTCAGACTTCGAGAGGAAGTTATTGACTAATTTCCAGGTGTCCTGCCTCCCTTGCCAAGAGACATTATTTCTCTTTCTGAGGAACCACTGGTAAAACCAGGGCAACCAGGAAGCGGCCTTTCTTTATTACAGTGTTCTTCCTTACCCCAAAGAAAAAAATTTTCAACTAGGTCAGTGGCATTCTTGGTGTCCCATTTCCTCCTAACATCTTCTGGAGATGTGCATGCTGATGGGAGATAAGGCCATAAACAGTAAGACTCTGATGTCAGTGTGGATTGGAAGAGCTAGCAAAGGGCCAGATGATAATTTCAAACATCAACACCTGCTAGCACTGCATTTTGGGGAAAAAAGAAAATCCTTATAACAATGTTATAAACATTTTGTCAAATAGAAAAAGGCAAAATATCATAAGAACTATTTTGAACTAATGAAACATTTCTTTGCAACAAAAAGTCAATGAAAAGTAAGAGGGAAAAGATAAGGTCTTCAGTTCATTAAATGAGCACATGCACATGTCCTAAAATCAAATTCACCTGACATACATTAAGACCTACATTGTGTGAATGGCAGAACGGACTTTCAGAAGATGGTTGCAGTCTACAATAATGGTTGGAAAGCTTGGCAAATGGGGCTTGCCAGGAATGTGCTCAGGATCCTTTATTTTTGTAGGAGCCGAAGTAGATAGACCCTTCTTTTCCCCAAAGTGAAATCAATTTGCTGGGAGATTGATTTGTCTGCCTTAATAGAGCTACAAAACTACACTATTTCCAAGGGCTAATATCTAGCTAATTCCTCTGATTTTGGGTAAGAGCTGATGCAAAAAGCTACTTTTTAATGTTGACTACTTATAGTTCTTAAGAGAACACAGAGAAAGGAAAGTCTCCCTGCTGCATAATTATTCACAGTGATTCAACATTCTGGCATGCCATCTCTACCCTGTGCAGAGAAGAACAAGCACAAAAGCTTATATTGAGAGGGGCCTTTGCCTTTGTTCCATGAAGCTGATTATTTCATCGGAGCTGGAATAGCCTGCTGGGACTAACTTCAGTTTACCACCTACAAGCAAGCCTTTGAAAAATGTGGTGCACTGAAATGTGGATTCATAAAATATAAGACCTATATAATGGACCTTAGAGACTATCAAGTTAAGCCTCTCCCTCTTTCCTAGAAACTACAAGCTAGAGGACCTAATCGAGCCCTAAGATTGTGACAAATGTCACTGGAACCCAACACTTTCAGAGTTTCAAAATCCTTCCTTCTGCCACGTTATCTATCTATTCTTTTAAAACAAAAAATTGAAATACAGCACAATCGTAATGCTTGATCACAGTGGCTCTTTCAATCTAGAGGTGAGGGCTTTGCATCTCTTCTATTATGGATTACTTTATTTATTTAAATAGATTGCTTTCTAAAGTAACATGGAGTGGAGGAAGGGAGAAGCAAAGGTCATTTTCCATAATACATTTCCTGTGAGAGCAAACAGAGAAGAGAAACCTGGAGAGTGTGAGAGGCTGAGCTTCCTGAGAGAGGCTCAGTGGATTTGATGACCTTAATGCTCGTGCTATGGTTGTTATGGCAACGGGAAAGTGAAATTATGGTTGCTAAGGGACACTGAACCGAACCAATCTCCATCACTTACCGGTCACTCCACTCTGGAACTCAGAAATTCACCCAAAGCAAGGATAAATCAGCAATACAAATTTTAAAGATTGAGCTAAAATTCAGCTATATTTAGTAATATTTGTTCTTGAAGAAAGTCATGATTTTATAATCATTGGGACAATTGTTTTAAGGTCTTAAATGACTTAAGTGTGGTAAAATCTTCTAAATGGAAGGAATATTCATGTTGTCAAGTCTGCAAACCTCCCCAGGCACCATGACATCATTATATCTCTAAACCAATGATTCTTCACAGATAATATATTCACAGTGTAAATCTTTGCCTCAAGAAAGGTCAACATAATTAGTGAGGAGAAACCTTAGGCTATACCTGAAAATGACTAATGGCTTATTAAGTGAAACATTTCCATGTACCTTCTTGGAAGAACCATCAGTGACCATGTCACTAACCAGAGCAGTGACCTTTACTTTTCCTCTTAAAATCCACAGTGTGCACAGGATGCTTTGTTGACCAAATAGTGCGTGGGAAACATGGACACCAACTGATTACGGCACAATCAAATGCTCCTGTATTTTGGTGCTTAGGACAGTGACCACAGGCATAAATCATGTGGTGACAGTCTCTCTCCATATGGCACAGGTAGGCACTCAATATATATTTACTAACTGTTGAGTGGATCACAGGAAGGTGCAGACTACTGTATACATACCTGTGGGTGGGAACTATTGAATAGTTCCTGTCCTTTAACTCTTCCTCCTTCACTTTTTCCTTCCTGCCCTTTCTTCTTTCCTTCTTTAAACCTTTTCTTAGTATGTCCTTTCTTCCAGAATCCTGGCAGTTGCTCAGAATACAGAAATAAGGTTAAGCCCTTAGCCTTCAGGGAGCATATTCACAGTGGCATCATGAACTTGTTAAACAAGTGCTAAGTGCGAATAGATGTGCTAAGTGTGCTAAGATGCAATGGAAACAGAGGAAAGATGAAGCTGTTGGGGGAAGTCACTGTTAGCCTTCAGTGGGGCTTTCCCCTGTGGTATTCTCTTGGGGTGCATAGGAGAACTTGTTTGTGTGTGTGTAGCTTTAGTGACTTATGAAGCGTAGATTCTTTGGAAAAGAGATGATAGACAGAAGTAGAAGGGTAAGAGATTTATTGAGGATATTTCCTATGAAAGATAAGAGGAAGGGAGAAAGAATAGGCAGGGAAAGGCTTCAGATCCTGAAGTCAGGCTGACACCTGTGAAAGGTAAGAAGAAGACTGAAGAGTCCCTGAGTGCAGGACAGCCCTGAGAAAGTCTTGGCCAGCCCAAAGGGAGCACTGGTAAAAAGATTACCTATACCATCATTGTGCTTGGACATTGGATCTTGTGTTGGTGAGTCCTGTGCCATCATGGTGTCTGTTATTGGCTGGGGTGTGCCTGGAACCAGGGGCCTTCGATGAAGATTTAAACAGTCAGATGATACCCACAGGTGGAAACTAACAGCTGGCTTTCCTCTTTGTCTCTCTCTCAAAAAAACACATAAGATAAAATTTATCATCTTAACCATTTTAAGTATTCATATTGCTGTACTTTGGAGCTCTAGAGCTTTCTCATCTTGCAAAGTGGAAATCTGATATCGATTGAACAAGTACTCCTTTTCCTTCTGGCCTCCACCACTTTATTTTCTGTTTCTAAAAGTTTGACTATATTAGGTACTTCCTATAAGTGAACTCATGCAGTGACTTGTCTTTTTTATGACTGGTTTATTTCACTTTAGCATATTGTCCTTAAGGTTCATCCAAGTCTTAACATTTCTCAGAATTTTATCCATTTTTCAGGCTGAATAATATTCTATTATATATTTATCCCACATTTTTTGACCCATCTGTCTGTCGATGGACACTTGGCTTGATTCTATCTTTGGCTATTGTGAAAAATGTTGCAATAAACATGGGTGTGCCAATATTTTCTTGAGATGGCAGAGTCTTTTGAAAGGAGAACTGAGCTGTGCACCTCTATGACTGTGGCACTGTTATAGAGTTCACATCTCTTTATGGATGAATTGTCATAATGTGTAAATGGAGGTGCCCATTGTTGAGATGCTTGGGAGAAGCTAGATGATTGAATACTAGGCAGTAATTTTAATAGCCAAGGTTATTCTAGTAGCTGCTTTTGGGCTACTCTTTCTCTGAGAAATTGTCCATCTCTACACACAAAGAAGTGACAACCTGCAGTTATGATTATATTACATAACTATCCTCCTCCATGATTCCATCAGATTGGGTGAGGATAGACATCTGAGTAAAGTGAGTCATTCTACTGGTGCTTAGCCAATCAAATATAAGTTTTTCCAAATGCCTTACTTTATTTAATTCTCACAATGACTTTGCAAAGTAGGCATTTGTCATTTTATAGATGAAGAATCTAAGGCTTAGAAAAATTAAACAACTTGTTTAAGGATCAACCAGCAAGGAAGAGCTAAAGCCAGGACAGGGTCTCTGACTTTTTACTGGGTACTGTGGTAGGAGTAAAGATGAGGCCCTGATCCCCAGGAAGCCTTGGGCAGAGTTGGGGTAGGCTGGAAGATGGAAGTGTTGGACAGAAACAAAATACATCCATGCGAGGAATACCAGGAGAACTGGACCTGATGCCCTAAATCCAGTTTAGTGTATAAACTATAATCACTACAGTAGCTTAGAAAAGAATCAAAGTGGGTCTGGAGATTCTCAGAGTACATGATGGAAAAATGAACATGGATGAGTATCTGATATCTCCAGGAGAGGTCTTATTCATGAGCAAAATGGGAATAAGAATACCTGCTCTGCTTTCTTCATGGTAATTGTGTGGGATCAAATCGGTTAAAGTATATTATAGCACTTTGAACTATTCAAGTGCTTTTCAAATGTGAGGAGTTGGCTTTATAAATAAGAATGCTAGGATTTATACCAGCAGAAATAGAAAGGAAGAGGAAATTCCATAAGGGAGACGAACATGAGGGCAGACAGAAGTAAAATTTCTTTTGGTGTCTTTTATCTGTATCTGAATCTGTATCTGTACTTGTACCTGTACCTCCTTCTCCCTCTCCTTATTCATCTCTATCTCCATCCCAATCATCTCTAGAGGTAGAGATAGATACATAGAGAGATATAGAAATATGTAGATGGAGATGCTGACAAAAGTAAGCTATAGGAGGGAGAATGGGGAAGGGACAAGATGAGTGGGGTAAGAAAACTCACCTGACTTGATAGGAATTATCTAGGATTTAAAAAATAAAACTATAAATTGCAAACTATCTGCTAATGGCAGTGTCTAATCTAACTACCATGGAAAAGTACTTGGATATGCAGTGAACATATGACATTTTATTTTGTTTCCAGTATCCAAGCCCTGTCTTCTTTATGACAGACTCTCTTATCATGGTAGTCATTTTTGGGAAGCTAAAGAGAACTGTCATAGTTTGAAGACAGATGTTGAGATAGACATTTGCTTATAGGTGGTTCACTGGAGAGTATTTTAGAAACAACACCTGTAAGAGACTGAGGAAAGGACTGAGAGAGGATGACATTGAACTGTGATGTAACATAGTTGGCATTAGAGACTCCTGCTGCTGCCACCACTGGTGCTCTAAGTCTAGGGTGGCCCTTCAAAGATATCCCAAACTGAGGCACAGAGATCAGCCTTTGTACCCACCTATCAGATAGCCATTAAATGCAGACTGCCGGTAGTAGAGGGTGTACCCTTGGGTGAGGAAGCTCTTCCCAGTGGAGGGTGATTCTTCAGGAGAGACTCATCTGTAAACTATCAGCAGGCAACATCCCTGGAGATGGGGGCTGGGAAATGAGGGCTGCAGGTCATACACCACAGCCCTCACCCCTGGAGCCAGCTTTCCTGTTTCCTTGCTGCCTGGCTGCTATGGCATGTGTACAGGAGCTATGTACATACATGTGTATGGTTCAGCTCATCATATTCTCTAAGGATTTGCAATCTTATCTAAGGACACAAAGAAGAAGGTATGTTAGTATTCACATAGGGTACAGCAACAGTAATCATAATTGCCTTTTGGGGTTTATAACAATAATAACTAGCCAAAATATTGTAATCCAGCTTCCCAGTGTCCCAGTTTCCTGAACATTTTCCAGTCCTGCTTGAACTTCTGGTTGATTCTGTGAGTTTCTGATTTGCTTCTAGAATAATGCTTATTATCTATACTAGTAGATTGGTATGAAGAATATGTCTTTTAACAAGATATGACAGTGGTGATAAGAATTTATTACCGACCCCCCAGATTTCTCTTCTTTAACCCCAGAAAAGGTGAAAAGGAGATAAGATCCTGTTTTAAAAAATACGTTTAAAAACAGCCATACCAAATTAGCAATTTCATGGACTATGTTTGGTAGAGAAGTGGTATCCATTATATATACCTCTTTTGTGTCATAGTCTCAAGTATATTTGCAAAAATAAGTTTTCAGAAGATGGATCTAATCAAGTGGGTTCACCAAATCAATTGAGAAAAAATGGGAAGCTCTCACAGGGCATATTAAAAGTCCTTACAGGGCCAAAATGGGTGAAGTTGGATTAAGAAGTAGAGAAGTTAGTTAAGACTACTGTGGCAATTCTGTTGAGGCTTTTGGGTAATTCAGAGTTTAAGGCTGAATGGTGTGGGCAGAACATGAGGTGGGATGAGGATGCCATTGATTCAGGAGGCAGATATCCTCAGGCAGCAGCACCCAGAAGTCATTCCAAGAAGTGGATCTGAAGGGTTCCAAATAGGAGAGATAGGGGAGTAGCTAAAGCCTTAATGACAACATGTTTGGAGTGCTGAAATCTTTGACTAATGGCTTAATAAATGATGGATTAATAGGGAGATCTCCAGTGAGAAAATCGAAGTTCTCAACCAATCAACTGATATGTATGTAGAGAGAGGGCTCCCTGGATCACTAAAACTTGTTAGAATGTACTCGGCAAAGCAAGTGGTATTAAATGTGAGGTTAAATTGCCTTGCCTGTTGATTGGATTGAAGGCAAATCAGCTCAAGTGGGTCCTAGTCATACAAATGCTATTCCTTTGGGAGCATGCCTGCGGGTAGAGGAAATGGATCCCAGCAGAAGCAGATCTCTGAGTACTTAATCTCTCACTGCTACTGCAGCAGCATTGACAGGCTTCAGATGACCAGGGTAACAATTGGGGTTTCTGTTTCTCAATCTCTTTAAACAAGCTACAGAGGATACTGTGAAAACCCTAGAAGGTGGTATCAAACTTCCTTTGGGGGAGGTCCTGTTGCATGGCATTGGCTTTGGAATGGGAAAGGAATATTCTCTGGGTAGGGTGGTAAGAGAAGGGCTTATTGAGGGGGTCATATTTAGAGTGAGACCAGTAAAATCAGAAGGAGCCAATCATAAAAAGAGGTTAGGGATGAGGCTGGGTGAAGTAGAGAAGAATGTTCTAGATATAAAGAACAGCATAGCAAATACTCTGAGGGAGGAAAGAACTTGGTATATTTGAGGAACTGAAACGTGGTCCATATAATTAAGGCATGGGGGAGGAGCTGGGGAGAAGAGTGTGGGGAGATTGTGAAAGGGGCCCATTATGCTCGGCCAATTAGATCATGATGCAAAGTTTGGCTTTTACTCAAAGTGCAATAGGAAACTGTTACAGAACAGACCCAGGGTTTGGGGATGAATGATGTACTATTACCGAATGGACCCCCCCTTGTGCTCCCGTGGTTCCTCCCCATACTAGGTTCACTTTGCCTGCCACCAGGGAAAGATGTCTCTCAATGCCAGAGATTGGTGAAAAAAGAAAGAAATTATTTATTAAAAAAATTATACAGACTTAGAGTAATGACTTAATGTCTTTATTAAAATATTAAAGTCTTGTAGAATACTCACAAATGAGCGCAGTCCTTCCTTCTCCCTCTGCCCAGTCTGGGATACTATATCTCATGAAAAGAAGTAGAAGTTTATGGCTCAGGTAGCCCCTCAGTTCCCGGCACCATCTGCTGTGTTGCTGCCGCGATCTCCAGTTAATCCAAAACCTTGCAGCACCTTCTCACAGCTCACCAGCAAGAGTCCTTTCAACCCAATTCTTCCCAGCAAGGTCTCTCCTGCTTCCTAAGCCATGTGGCAAAAGGAAGCACCCCAAAGTCATGGTGGTCCCCATCAGGTATGGCTGCCACACCTGGGTTTAAATCCCTGCGCCAATCTTTCTCTGCAGCCCCATTTCCGACTCCTCCCACAATCAGTTACACCTGCCACATTCCCGTATTTTTTCCAGCTTTACTGGACTGCCATAGTAAGTCTGGGCAGGCATGGCCCCAAGGCATGGAGCCAATCATCTCCAATCTCTCACACAGGTGCTGTAACCAGAGAAAGTTGCCTCCCAGTTACATCATGGGTTGAAGTCACTCCTATCTCCCTGGCTCAAACCATGGCCACAGTTATTTAACATATCCATAAAACCAGTTGAAAGTTGTAGATATGTTAAATGACCATGCCAGAGGTTAGCTGCAAAACTGTTGCTATGCAAAACAGCTCTCAATGGCCCTGATCCATGTGTCCCATCCCCCCATTCAGACTTGTTGGGATGAGGACATCCTATATATATATATTTTCTAATATTTTCTGGATACCCTGAGTTCTGGACTCCCTTACAAATTCCTATTTGGGGGCTTCCTGGTTGCACCCTATATCAAAACCATTGAGGTTTTTTAAAGCAAGAAGTAACATGATCAGATTTCTATTCATAAAAGCCACATGGAGAATAGATGAAGTAAACAACAGTGGAATCAGGCAAATCAATGAGGAAGCAATTACAAAAGTTCAGGGAAGACATGGTGATGGCTTGGTCTAGGGTGGTGGTACCAATGGAAATTGAGAAAGGCTGATGGATTTAGAGTATAATTAGGAGACAGAAAAAGGAGGATCTGCTGACTGATCAGCTGGCGGAAAGGGGTCATCAGAAGTTTATGAATCCAGGATAACAATAAGGTTTCTGTCTTAACCTACTTACTGCTGTGTTGTAGAGAATTGTCTTGCTTGACTTCTAGCAATTGGCCTAATTTTATTCTCTTGAGTTCTTCTAAGTCAAGATCTTAGTTACTGCTTTTCCTCACCCTCATGCCTGCTAAGTGTCCAGAGTTAGGGGGAGGAAACAGCTATTCTTCTGAGCAAGTCGTGCCTCTTACCAATATAATTGAAAAACAGCTTTTTTTTTTTTTTTTTTTTTTTGGTTACCAGCCCCACATGACCAGCCTCTCTCACATGCAATGCTGAATTCTTGAATGATTTAGAATTGGCTCTTCCTCTTCATCCCTAATATGAATGCATTGCCTGTTGATTATCTCAGACACAACTTACTGCTCTGAATTCAAAACTCCTTCAATGCCATTTGAATTAATATGTTGATGAGTGTGCACATTAGAATGGCCAAGCACAGCCAGGATTTAATTGATTTAATTTGCATACTTCTTTCTGAAAGAATTATATGTTGTAAATTCACTCACTGGCAGGACCTGACTACTGCTACTTCCTTTGTGAATGCAAAATTAGCTTTTTTCAAGGTTTTCCCAAATCGGGTTGCCTTCAGATCACTGAAGACTCTTAATGTTTGTTTCATCTTTTTAGAGAATGGTTGTGAAGCCTCTTGGGAAATGAATGAAAGCTTGGGGGAAGGCTGTGAATAAATCTAGATTGCTATGGTAGGAGCAAGAGTCATAGAGACAAATGTCATCTTTCAGTCATCTCCAGGAATCTTACAAGAATTGTTTTGGGAGCTGAAGTCAGAGCAGATGATTCTTTGATGGAAAATATAATGGAGAAGAGAGCTATATTATCATTCTGGGCAAAGACATATTTCTCAGAAATCTTTTTTCATTGTAATTTATTAATTTGTTATTGTTGTTCTATTACAGTTGTCCCAGTTTTGCCTGGCTGCTCTCCCCTGCCCTGCCCTCCCCCTGCTCCCTCAGTCAATCCCCATCCTGTTGTCCAAGTCCATGGATCATTTATATTCGTTCTTTAACTAGGCCCTTCCCCTTTTTTCCTCCCTTACCCACCTGCTCCTTCTCCTCTGGTCCCTGTCTGTCAGTTTGTTCCTTGTTTCCATGCCTCTGGTTCTATTTTGCTCATCCATTTGTTCTTTTCATTAGGTTCATGTTATGGGTGAGATCATATGGTATTTGCCTTTTGCTGTCTGGCTTATTTCACTTAGCACAGTACTTTCCAGCTCCATCAATGCTGTCATGAAAGGTAGGAATTCTTTTTTTCTTCTGTGTATTATTCCATTGTGTAAATGTACCACATCTTTTTCATCTACTCATCTATTGATGGGCACTTAGGCTCTTTCCAACACTTGGTTTTTGCAAATAGTGCTGTTATGAACATAGGGGTGCATAGGTTCTTTTGAATTGGTGTTTTCAGGATTCTTAGGGTACAATCCCAGCACTGCAATTGTCAGGTCAAAAGGCAATTCCGTTTTTAGTTTTCTGAGGAAATTCCATACTGTTTTCACAGTGGCTGCACCTATTTGCATTCCCACCAACAGTGCACTCAGGTTCCCTTTTCCCATCCTTGCCATCACTTGTTTGTTGATATGTTAATGATGGCCATTCTGGTGTGAGGTGGTATCTCATTGCGGTTTTACTTTGCACCTCTCTGATAGCTAGTGATGTTGAGCATTCTTTCAAATGCCTATGGGTCTTCTGCATGTTCTCCTTGGAGAAGTGTCTGTTTAGGTCCTTTGCCCATTTTTTTTAACTGGATTGTTTGTCTTCCTAACATTGAGTCATATGAGTTCTTTATATATTTTGGAGATCAAATACTTGTCCATGGTAACATTGGCAAATATGTTTTCCCATATGGTTGGTCCCCTTTTCAGTTTGTTGATGTTTTCTTTAGCTGCACAGGTTTTTAATTTGATGTAGTCTCATTTGTTTATTCATTCCTTTATTTCTCTTGCCCTAGAAGATGTATTGGCAAAAATATTGTTGCATGGGATATCTGAAATTTTACTGCCTATGTTTTCCTCTAGGACTTTTATGGCATCACAGCTTATGTTTAAGTGTTTTATCCATTTTGAGTTCATTCTGGTGTATGGTGTAAGTTCCTGATCTAATTTCATTTTTGTGTGTGTACCATGCCAGATCTCCCAGCACCATTTGTTGAAGAGGCTATTTTTACTTCATTTTATGTTTCTGTCCCCTTTGTCAAATATTAATTGACCATAGAGACATGAGTTTATTTCTGGGCTCTCTATTTTGTTCCATTGATTGATGTGTCTGTTCTTATGCCAGTACCAGACTGTTTTGATTACAGTGGCCTTGTAGTATAGTTTGATGTCTGGTATTGTGATCCCTCCTACTCTATTCTTCTTTCTCAAGATTGCTGTGGCTATTTGGGGTCATTTTTGGTTCCATATAAATTTTTGAAATATTTGTTCTAGTTCTGTGAAATATGTCATTGGTATTTTAATAGGGATTGCGTTGAATCTATGGTGTGCTTTGGTTAGTATGGACATTTTAATGACGTTGATTCTTCCAATCCATGAACATAGTACATGCTTCCATTTGTTTGTATCTTCCTTAATTTCTTCCTTTAGTGTTCTGCAGTTTTCTGAGTACAAGTCTTTTACCTCTTTGGTTAAGTTTATTCCCAGATAATTTATTTTTCTTTTTGTTAGTAAATGAGATTTTTGTTTCTGTTTCTGATATTTCAATGTTGGTGCCTTTGATTTCTGAATATTGACTTTGTATGCTGCCATTTGGCCAAATTCAGTTATTAGGTTGAGCAGTTTTTGGTGGAGCCTCTGTTTTTTTAATGCACATTAGTATGTTGTCTGCAAATAATGACAGTTTTACTTCCTTCTTTCCAATTTGGGTGCCTTTTATTTCTTTTTCTTGTCTGATCATTGTGGCTAGATCTTCCACTACTGTATTGAATAAAAGTGGTGGAAGCAAACATCCTTGTCTTATTCCTGATCTTAGGGTGAAAGCTTTTGGTTTTTGCCCATTGAGTCTGATGTTGGCTGTAGGTTTCTTGTATATGGCATTTATATGTTAAGATATGCTCTGTCTATCCCCACTTTGCTCAGTTTTCTTTATCATAAATAGGTGCAGTACTTAATCAAATGCTTTTTTAGCATCTATTGATATGATTATGTGATTTTTGTCTTTCATTTTGTTTACATGGTGTATTATATTCATTGATTTGTGTATACTGAACCATACTTGCATCCCTGGGATGAATCCCACTTGATCATGGTGTGTGATCTTTTTAATGTGTTACTGGATGCAGTTTCCCAATATTTTGTTGAGGATTTTAGCATCCATGTTCATCAGCAATATTCGTCTGTAGTTTTCTTTTTTTGTTGTGTCTTTTTAATATGTAATATAATATAATTTAATTTTTTTAAATTTGTTTTCACATTTCTTTTTATGTTGTTCAAGTACAGTTGTCTCCACTTCCCCCTCACTACTCCACCTCATCCCTGGTTTTTGGATTAGGATGATGCTTGCCTCATAAGAAGAATTTGGGAGTCTTCCTTCTTCTTGGATTTTTTGGAATAGTTTGATAAGGATAGGGGTTAGCTCTTCCTTAAAAGTTTTATAAAATTCTCCAGTGAACCCATCTGGTCCAGGGCTTTTGTGTGCTGGGAGTTTTTTGATTACTGGTTCAATTCCCCTAATTGTTGTCAGTCTATTCAGGCTTTTTGATTCTTCTTCAGTTTTGGAAGATTATATGTTTATAGAAATTTGCCCATTTTGCCCAGGTTGTCTAATTTATTGTCATATAGTTGTTTGTAGTAATTTCTTACAATCCTTTGTATTTTGTGGTATTGGGTGTAATTTCTCCTCTTTTGTTTCTGATTTTGTTTATTTGGGTCCACTCCCCCACCCCACCCCCTGTTGATGAGGCCAGTTAAAGGCTTGTTGACATTTTTTATCTTTTCAAAGAACCAATTCCTGGATTTATTGACCCTTTGAATTGTTCTTTTAGTCTCTATGCCATTTGATTCTGCTCTGATCTTGATTATTTCCTTCCTTCTATCCACTCTGGGCTTTGTTTGTTTTTGTTCCTCTAGTTCTTGTAGATGTAAAGTTAGATTGTTTATTTGAAATTTTGCTATCTTTTTTAGGTAGGCATATATTGCTGTGTACTTCCATATCAGGACTGCCATCACTGTATCCCATAGGTTTTGTGCTGTTGTGTGTGCATTTTCTTTTGTTTCCAGAAACTTTTTTGTTTCTTCCTTGACCTAATTGTTAACCTATCCATTATTTACTAGCATATTATTCAGTCTCCATGAATATGAATGTTTTTAGGTTTTTTTCCTTGAGGTTGATTCCTAGTTTCAATCCATCGTGATCCGAGAAAATGCTAGATATGATTTCAATTTTCTTACATTTGTTGAGGCTTTTTTTGTGACCTACCATGTGGTCTATTTCTTTTTTTTTCTTTAATTTTTATTTTCATTGTTGATCTTGTACAGTTTTCTGTCTTTTATTCTCACCCGAACCCGCCACCCCAACCCTCCCCACCTCCCTCCCATTTCCACCCCCCCCAATAGTTTTTGTCCATGTGTCCTTTATACTTGTTCCTGTAAATCCTTCCCCTTTTCCCCTGAAATTCCCTCCCCTCTCCCCTCTGGTGACTTTCAGCATGTTCCCAATTTCCATGTCTTTGGTTATATTATGCTTGTTTGTTTGTTTTGTTGATTAGGTTCCTGTTAAAGGTGAGATCATATGGTATTTATCTTTCACTGCCTGGCTTACTTCGCTTAGCATGATGCTCTCAAGTTCCATCCATGCTGTTGCATAGGGTATGAGCTCCTTCTTTCTTTCTGCTGCATAGAATTCCATTGTATAAATGTACCACAGTTTTTTGATCCATTCATTTGCTGATGGGCATCTAGGTTGCTTCCAACACTTGGCTATTGTAAATTGTGCTGCTATAAACATAGGGATGCATAGTTTCTTTTGGATTGGTGTTTCAGGGTTCTTAGGATATAGTCCTAGCAATGGAATTGCTGGGTCAAAAGGTATATCCATTTTTAGTTTTTTTAGAAAATTCCATACTGTTTTCCATAGTGGTTGTACCAGTCTGCACTCCCACCAGCAGTGCAGTAGTGTCCCCTTTTCTCCACAACCTCTCCAACACTTGCTGTTTGTTGCTTTGTTTATGAGGGCCATTCTGACTGGTGTCAAGTGGCATCTCATTGTGGTTTTAATTTGCATCTCTCTGATAGCTAGCGATATCGAGCATCTTTTCATGTGTCTCTGGATCCTCTGTATGTCCTCCTTGGAGAGGTGTCTGCCCAAGTCCTTTGCCCATTTTTTAATTGGGTTGCTTGTCTTCTTAGAGTGGAGTCGTGTAAGTTCTTTGTATATTTTGGAGATTAAACCCTTATCTGAGATATCATTGGCAAATATGTTTTCCCACACAGTCGGTTCTCTTTTTATTTTAATACTGTTTTCCTTGGCCATGCAGAAGCTTTTTATTTTGATGAGATCCCATTTGTTTATTCTTTCCTTTATGTCCCTTGCTTTAGGGGACATATCAGTAAAAATGTTGCTGCGTGTAATATCTGAGATTTTCCTGCCTATGTTCTCTTCTAGGACTTTAATGGTGTTACGGCTTATGTTTAAGTCTTTTATCCACCTTGAATTTATTTTTGTGTATGGTGTAAGTTGGTGCTCGAGTTTCATTTTCTTACATGAAGCTGTCCAGTTCTCCCAACACCACTTGTTGAAGAGGTTGTTTTTACTCCATTTTATGTTGCTGCCCCCTTTGTCGAATATTAATTGACTATAGAGACTAGGGTTTATTTCTGGGCTCTCTATTCTATTCCACTGGTCCACGTGCCTGTTTTTATGCCAGTACCAGGCTGTTTTGATTACAGTGGCCTTGTAATACATTTTGGTATCAGGTATTGTGATCCCTCCTGCTTTGCTCTTCTTTCTCAAGATTGCTGCCGCTATTCTGGGTCGTTTATTGTTCCATATAAATTTTTGAAGAGTTTGTTCTATATCTGTGAAATATGCCATTGGTACTTTAATAGGTATTGCATCGAATCTGTAGATTGCTTTGGGAAGTATGGACATTTTGATGATGTTAATTCTTCCGATCCATGAACACGGTATGTGTTTCCATTTATTTGTGTCTTCCTTGATTTCCTTCTTCAGTGTTGTGTAGTTTTCTGCATACAGGTCTTTTACCTCCTTGGTTAGGTTAATTCCTAGGTACTTAATTTTTCTTTTTGCTATATCGAATGGGATTTTTTTCTTGATTTCTGCTTCTGTTGTTTCATTGTTGGTATACAAAAATGCCTTTGATTTCTGGATATTGACTTTGTATCCGGCTGTTTGGCTAAATTCATTTATTAGGTCGAGCAGTTTTTTGGCCGAGACTATAGGATTTTCTATGTATACTAACATGTCATCTGCAAACAATGATAGTTTTGTTTCCTCCTTTCCAAGTTGGATGCCTTTTATTTCCTTTTCTTGTCTAATCGCTGTGGCTAATACTTCCAATACTATGTTGAATAGAAGTGAAGAGAGTGGACAGCTTTGTCTTGTTCCTGATTTTAGTGGAAAAGAATTTAGTCTTTGCCCATTGAGTATGATGCTGGCTGTAGGTTTCTCATATATAGCCTTTATTATGTTGAGGAATGCTCCCTCTATTCCCACTTTGCTGAGTGTTTTTATCATAAATGGGTGCTGTACCTTATCAAATGCTTTTTCCGCATCTATTGATATGATCATGTGATTTTTGTCTTTGCTTTTGTTTATGTGATGAATTACGTTTACTGATTTGCGAATGTTGAACCATCCTTGCATCCCTGGGATGAATCCCACTTGGTCGTGGTGTATGATCTTTTTAATGTGTTGTTGGATGCGGTTTGCCAATATTTTGTTGAGGATTTTAGCATCTATGTTCATCAGCGATATTGGCCTGAAGTTCTCCTTTGTTGTGTCTTTATCTGGTTTTGGGATTAGGATGATGCTGGCTTCATAAAAAGAGTTTGGAAGTCTTCCATCTTTTTGAATTTGTTGGAATAGTCTGTGGAGAATAGTGGTTAGCTCTTCCTTAAATGTTTTGTAGAATTCTCCTGTGAAGCCATCTGGTCCAGGGCTTTTGTGCATCGGGAGTGTTTTGATTACTGATTCAATTTCACCAGCTGTTATTGGTCTGTTCAGGCTTTCTGTTTCTTTTTCATTGAGTTTTGGAAGGTTATATTTTTCTAGAAACCTGTCCATTTCACCTAGGTTTTCAAATTTCTTGGCATACAGTTCTTCATAGTAATTTCTTACAATCCTTTGTATTTCTGTGGTGTCGGTTGTAATATCTCCTCTTTCATTTCTGATTGTGTTTATTTGAGTCCTCTCTCTTTTTTTCTTGATGAGCCTGCTTAAAGGCTTGTCGATTTTGTTGATCTTTTCAAAGAACCAACTCCTGGATTCATTGATCTTTAGGATTGTGCTTTTAGTCTCTATGTCATTTAATTCTGCTCTTATCTTGGTTATTTCTTTCCTTCTACTTGCTCTGGGCTGTCTTTGTTGTTGTTCCTCGAGTTCTTGTAGGCGAAGGGTTAGGTTGTTTGTTTGAGATGTTTCTGTCTTTTTTAGATAGGCCTGTATCGCTATAAGCTTCCCTCTGAGGACTGCCTTTGCTGTGTCCCATAAGTTTTGGGTTGATGTGAGTTCATTATCGTTTGTTTCCAGAAACTTTTTGATTTCCTCCCTAATTTCATTCTTGACCCATTCATTGTTTAATAGCATGCTATTCAATCTCCATGATTTTGAGGGTTTTGGGTTTTTCTCCTTGGGGTTCGTTTCTAGTTTCAGTCCCTTGTGGTCAGAGAAAATGCTTGGTATGATTTCAATTTTCTTGAATTTGTTGAGGCTTGATTTGTGTCCTATCATGTGGTCTATCTTTGAAAATGTTCCATGTGCATTTGAAAAGAAAGTGTATTTAGCTTCTTTGGGATGAAGGGCTCTATATATATCAGTTAAGTCCATTTCATCTAGAGTGTTGTTCAATGCCACAATATCTTTGTTGATATTTTGTTTGGAAGATCTGTCCATTTTTGACAGTGGGGTGTTAAAATCACCTACTATAATTGTGTTGCTGTCTATATCTTTCTTGAAGTCCTCCAAGATTTTCTTGATGTATTTAGGTGCACCTCCGTTGGGTGCATATATATTTACAATATTTATGTCTTCTTGGTGGATTCTTCCCTTGATTATTATGAAGTGACCTTCTGGGTCTCTGTTTATGGCCCTTCTTTTGAAGTCTATTTTGTCTGATATGAGTATTGCTACCCCAGCTTTTTTTTCCTGACCATTTGCTTGGAAAATTTGTTTCCAGCCCTTCACTTTGAGCCTGTGTATGTCTTTTATCCTGAGGTTGGTTTCTTGTAGGCAGCATATGTGTGGGTCATGCTTTCTTATCCATTCAGCTATTCTATGTCTTTTGATTGGAGCATTTAATCCATTTACATTTAAGGTTATTATTGATAGGTAATTATTCATTGCCATTTTCGTACCTGTGTTACTCTCTCTCTTTCTCTCTCTGTCTTTTCCTTTCTTCCCTTAAAGCAGTCCCTTTAGTATCTCTTGCAGCATTGGTTTGGTAGAGGTGTATTCTTTTAGACTTCTTTTGTTTGGGAAGCTCCTTATTTGGCCTTCTATCTTGATTGAAAGCCTTGCTGGGTAAAGTAGTCTGGGTTGCAGGCCTTTGGTTCTCATTGCTTGGAATATTTCTTGCCATTCTCTTCTGGCTTGGAGCGTTTCCATTGAGAAGTCAGATGCTAACCTGATTGGGGCCCCCTTGTATGTTACTTCCTTTTTCTCCCTTGCTGCTTTTAAGATTCTCTCTTTGTCTTGGAATTTTGCCATTTTAATTATGATGTGTCTTGAAGTGGGCCTGTTTGGGTTCCTTTTCATTGGGACTCTCTGTGTTTCCTGGATTTGTGTGGTTTTTTCTCTCACCAAATGAGGGAAGTTTTCCATCATTACTTTTTCAAACAGGTTTTCTATCCCTTGTTCTTGTTCTTCTCCTTCTGGTATCCCTATTATACGAATGTTATTCCGTTTCATGTTGTCTTGCATTTCTCTTAAACCCTGTTCATTCTTTCTAAGCCTCTTTTCCTTATCTTGCTCATTCTGAGTGTTTTTTTCTATTTTGTCCTCCAACTCGCTGATCCGATCTTCTGCTTCATCGATTCTGCTTTTCATTCCTTCTACTGTGTTCTTCAGTTCAGAGATTGTGTTCTTCATTTCCTCTTGGCCCTTGTTGATAGTTTCTATTTCCTTTTTCATGTTGATATAGTTTGCCGTGAGTTCATCATAACTTCCCTGTAGTTTATGGTAGCTCATTGAGAGCTCATTGAGCTTCCTGACAACCATTGCTTTGAACTCGATATCTGATAGTTGAGTTGCCTCTGTTTCATTTAGCATTCTTTCTTGAGCTTCCTCCTTTCCTTTCGTTTGGGGATTGTTCTTTTGTCTTCCCATTGTTTGTAAGACTCTTGTTGTTAGCCTCAGCTTCTTAAATTGATCTGTTCTGGCTCCCTGGGTTTGTGGTATGACCTTCTGTGGTAGAATATCTGTGAGATTCAGTGGTGGATTCTCCTTCGGGTATCCTGTTGTTCACCGCTTTCACTGTCTCATCAGCTGGTATACCCTCTTTTGGGGGCCAACTCTGGTTTTTGTTTTTGTTTTTGTTTTTCCCCACAGTTTCAGGCTTGCTTGTTTGTTTGTTTTGTCTCACTCGTGGGTATTTACAAAAAGAATAGGGGGGGAAATGAAAAAAAGAAGCAAGAGGAAACAAGAGGAAGGTAGAAGAGATAAAATTGAAAAGAAAGGAAGAGAGGATAAGAGAAGAAGGAATTCAAGGGAGGCAAAAGGAGTTGGGGAGTAAAGAAGAAGATATAAACAATGAAGGAGGAGTAGTTAAAAACTCATATAGATAGACAGACTTACAAACAAAAAGACACTAACAAACTGGCAAAACAAAAAAGAGACACGCACACAGACACCCCCACACAAATATAAGCAGCCAGGCGGGGGGGAAGGAACAAGCAAAGCGCAACAAAATATTTTTTTAAAAAAATAAAATAAAAAAATAAAAATATATTAAAAAAATAAAATGAAAAAATGAAAAAACAAAACAAAACAAACAAAAAAAACACCCTCTTGTTGTTTTCAAACTTGCCAGCCGGTTTTTCTGGTCTTGCTGGCTGCAATGGCCGAGGGGTGATCTTATTGCTTTTCTCTGTGTTCAGAACTCAGTCCTCACTGTGCTATGTATCCCAGCGTTAGTGGGCGCCTCTCCCCACAGGGTTTCCAGCGTGTGATCTAAGCCTCCTTGTGTGTGCGCACTGCACAGCCGCCTTTGTCCCTGGGAGGCTTTCAGTGTTTGGGCACAGCTGCCTGCCTTTGTTTCTGAGAGGGGCCTGCGTTCCAGCTGCTATCCGGCGCCTGCACCTTGGGCCTGAGCTGTCCGCGTTTGCACCTCTGGCTCCACAGCTGTCTCCAGCGGCCCGCGCCTATGTTTTCACAAGTGTCCACTAGCCCACGACCGTGTGTGGTCCCCTGAGGGTGTCTATTTTCATGCAGTTGTCTCACTTCGCCCGCGCCTCTGTCTCTGTTGGGGGGCCTGTGCTTTCGTAGTTGCCCGGCGACCATGAAAACTTGGTTCAAAGTCGCGCAGTGACCTGGTGCGGGGCACCCACTTTCGCTCCCTCGCGGGGCACCCACTTTTGCTCGGGCGCAGTCGAGCGGTGGCCCCTGAGATCTCCCAGCCGGTTCAGCGGCTGACCCAGCTCCCTCCCCACGGCCCTGGGGCAGGCTTGGCGGAGAGCCAGGCCGGGGCCTCAGCCGCCCTGCTCTCTGCGCGCTGGAACCCTGGCCTCTTATTGTTCTGAAGAGCTCTCCTTACCGCTTGTTTTTCAGTGTCCGCTACAATTTCCGACCTCTTATTCTCCAATATGCTGTGTTACTGTTCCTTGTCTGTTCTGGTCTGGTCTTTCAAAGTTTGGTTTGGTTTTTCTCCCGTGTGCAGAGGGGGAATAGTGTCTGTTCCCTCCTACCACGCCGCCATCTTCCACCCGTCTAAAACCCATGTGGTCTATTTCTGAAAATGTTCCATAGGCATCTGAAAATAATGTATATTTTGCTTCTTTGGGGTGAAAATTTCTACATACATCAGTTAAGTTCATTTGATATAGAGTGTTATTCAATGCCACAATTTCCTTGCTGATTCCCTGTTTGGAAGAGCTATCCATTGTTGACAGTGGGGTGTTAAAATACCCTACTAAGAGTGTGTTGCTGTCAATATCTTTCTTGAAGTCCTCCAAGATTTTCCTTACATATGTGGGTGCTCCTATGTGGGGTGTATGTATGTTTATATCTGCTTGATGGATGGTTCCCTTAAGTATTATATTATGTCTTCTTTTATCTCTTTTAATGGACTTTGTTTTGAAATCTAGTATGTCTGATATAAGTATTGCTACCCCAGATTTTGTTTCAGGTCTGTTTGCTTGGAATACTTTTTTCTATCCCTTCATTTTCAGTCTCTGTAGATGTTTTGTTCTGAGGTGGGTCTGTTGTAGGCAGCACATGGGCAGGTCATATTTTCTTATCTATTCCACTACCCTATGTCTTTTGATTGGAGCATTTAATTCATTTACATTTAAGGTTATTATTGATAGGTACTCATTCATTGCCATTTTCCTCTTTGTTCTTATGTTCCTCTCTCTCTCTTTTTCTTCAGCTCCTTAAAGCAGTCCCTTTAGCATCTCTGGCTATGCTGATATCGTGGAGATGTGTTCTTTTAGCCTTTTTTTTTCTGGTCTAAGAAACTCTTTATTCTGCTTTCCACTTTAAATGAGACTTGCTGGGTAGAGTAGTATTGGTTGCAGGCCTTTGCTCTTCATTACTTGGAATATTTCTTGCCATTCCCTTCTGGCTTGTAGTGTTTCTGTTGAGTAATCAGTGTGTACTTTTATCCGGGCTCCCTTGTATGTTACTAGCTGCTTCTCCTTTGTTGCCTTTAATATTATCTCTTTGTCTTTAAATTGTGCCATTTTAATTATGATGTGTCTTGTCATGGTTCTCTTTGGATTCATCTTGATTGGGAGCCTCTCTGCTTCCTTGACTTGAGTGACTTTTTCTCTCATCAAATTAGGGAAGTTTTCTATCATTACTTTTTCAAAGAGCTTTTCTTTCGCCCTGGCTGGTGTAGCTCAGTGGATTGAGCGCGGGCCTGCGAACCAGAGGGTCGCGGTTCGATTCCCAGTCAGGGCAAATGCCTGGGTTGCAGGCCAGTTCCCAGCAGGGGACACACGAGAGACAACCCTACATTGATATTTCTCTCCCTCTCCCTTTCTCCTACCCTTCCCCTCTAAAGAGAAATAAAAATCTTAAAAAAAAGAGAGCTTTTCTTTGTCTTGCTCCTCTTCTCCTTCCAGTATTCCTATAATATTACTTTATTACACTTCATATTGTCCTGCAGCTCCCTTAAGCCCTCTTCATTCTTTTTGAATCTTTTTTCACTTTGTTCCTCTGTCTGGGAATTTTTTCTGCCTTGTTCTCCAGCTTACTGATTTGGTCTTTGCTTCATCTAGCCTGCTTTTTATTCCTTGTACTGTGTTCTTCAATTCAGAAGTTGTAGTCTTCATTTCCTCCTAGCTCTTATTTGTAGTTTCCATGTCCTTTTTCATGCTCATATAGTTCACAGCAAGTTTCTTGTAGCTCCCCTGTTGTTCTCGCTGAGCTCATTGAGCTTCCTTATACCCATTATTTTGAACTCAATGCCTGATAGTTTACTTGCCTCTATTTCATTTAGCACTCTTTCTGGGGATTCCTCCTTTCCTTTTGATCGGGGGTTGTTTCTTTGTTTACCCATTTTAGGTACTCTTCTTGTTTGTTTCTGATTCTTAGGTTGATCTGCTTTTACTCCCTGTCTTCATGGTATGAACTCCTATGGTAGGAGACCTGTGGGATTCAGTGGTGCAGTCTCCTTGATCTGAACTTCATGGTCTTGGGATGTCCTTTATGTCATTAGTGTTAACTCTGTAGTTGTAATTGGGTTTTGCTTGTTGTTGGGTCATTCTTTGGTGGATCCTTCCCTCCATCTTGCTGACCATGAGTGATTCTGCCAACCATGTCTTGTATGCTGTTGTGCAGGTGCACTGTGTTTTCTTTCTGAATTCGCCTCTGGTGATGTCAGATGGTGACCCAGTCTGGCCTTAGGCAGCCTGTTGAAGACTACCAGAGACTATCAGTCTGTGGCTGACTCCTTCTTTATTAATCCAGTTATTCTGTAATCATCAGTCAGGCTTAAGCACCATAGCATGATATAGAGTTATTTCTGTGGGCAGGGCTATTGCTTCCCTTCAGAGTAGTGCCACTTGGAGGGGAGTGCTCTGCCTGAGCAGGGTGGTTCCTGAAGTATGGGGGATGATTCAGAACCAAGGTCCTGGTGGCAACTCTCCCAGTCTTTATCCAGCTCACTGATTTGGTCTTTGCTTCATCTCTCTAAAGCCACCATCACCAGTCTCTCCTTAAGTATCTCCAGTCCATTCTGACCCCACTTTGCTGAAACCCTGGGTAAGTGGCTGCAAATGAAATTTTTTGCATTGGCCCTTTAAAAGGCTCTCTGTGGTTCCAGACATCTGTCCCTGGTGGAGAGAAACCCTGCCGCTTTTTGCAGCTGGATATTATGAGTTATTTTTGGGCTCTGGTGCTATAGGCTGGGGAGCCCACCCTGGAGTTTAGACTCCACGCTTCTCAGGGAATACCCCCAGCTGCTGAAATATTCCTCCAGCATTTCAGCTGACACCTGTGGGAGCCCAGTCAACCCTCTCATGTCTCCTCTGCACTCCATACTGGTCATATTGTACTGCAGTTGTTTCTTCTGTCTGTCTATGATTATAAGTCTCTCCTATTATTTTTCAGTTCTTTATTCTGGATGATTTCTCTGCAATTTAGTTGTACCTCCAGATTAGTCCTGGGATGAGGTTAGTGTAGCTTCTGCTTACTCCTCTGCCATCCTGGATCCCCTCTCTAATCCAGATTATTGGTGTGGTCTTGAGACTCCAATTTCATTTATCATAAATGAATCCAAAGACCAAATCACTGTTCATTGTGACTTTGTAAATCAAATGATCACTTACCTCATTACCAGTGTCTATAATATTTGGAGAATAAAATGAAGAACTTGGTGGATGGATATTTGTGGTTTGATCACTCAGTATCTATCTACTACAACTTGTCCTTGCTACGAAAGCTCCCTTTAGAGGACCCAGTGAAGCTACCTCCAGAATGGGTCTAAGGGTGGGGTATATGACCCAGGATGCACCCATCAGCACATCATTCCATATGTCTCAGTTACAGGTTTGATGCAGCTCAAAATAGGCTATCACGCCAAGAGAAGCAAGTCTGGGATTTTTCTTGACTATTAGGAAATTAACATTCTCTTAGCTATGCTTGAATGAAGAGGATGATGAAACTAAAGCTGCCTCAACTATCTGATGAACATGTGGAGCTCAGAAAGAACTAACCTGGGAATCCATGGAGATATTGCTGAAAGCAGCCTGGTTTCTGGAGTGTTCCAGGTACACATACCCCAAGCCAGCATCCCTTGCTCCCACTCACACACACTATTTCTTAGAAATCTCGATATTTGCCTGGAAACTATTAGAAGTTTTTAGATAGGGGAATGCATAAAGTGGACACAGATGACAATCTTATATTTCATACATACATGTGTATATTAACATACATATGTATTTATATGTTCATATAAATACCAACATTTATATAGCTGATCATTACTACGTATGCATCAGTACAACTAGTTCTTCTGAGGAAATACTGAGATATTCCCATAGAACTTGGTAAATAGCTGCTGCTCTTGAGTGTTCCTCTTGTCATTTTCATAACTTTCAGTCTCCTTGTGATCCAGCATCTGAGTGGCAACATTTGACTCTTAGAGGGTACTTCCAGACCCCTACCCAATTTCTACAGCCAGCATGTTCTTTCTGATTAGTCTGTGAATTTGTAGATTGCTAACAATTTTGAGTATCATCTCCTTGTGTGTGTATGTGTCTGTGTGTGTAATTATTTGGCATCTGACCTTATGTTGAATTTTTTTATCAACTCATTCATTTATCAAAGACTAACTAAATGCCTACTGTATGTTAAATTGTATGCTAAATTCAAGGTATATGAAATTGACTTAGATATTCCTTATGTTCAAGGAGTTCAGTGGAGGAGTAGAGAGTAACACATAAATGTGTGAGTACATGATAGAAGAAAAGAGAATTGCAGGATTAGTGAGGGCTCCTAACTCTGTCTGGCATTATGGTGATATGAAGACTCACCATAAGGAAGACTTCTGGGAGAAAGTAATAGCTGAGCAGAGTCTTACAAGATGAGTGAAGATTGCATTTATGCGGGGGGTGGGTTGAGGAGGAGTATTCTGCTGGGGACCCTGTCCTGGGCGCCAGATGCTGGGGAGGCTCCGCCCGCAGAGCCCCATCCCTCCGTCACGGATGAAAGTAAAAACTACCAAGACATCTTGTGCTTGGGGAGGAAAGGGGTCAAACTCTCAGAGGAGAATGACCCAGAGCCCCTTCCTCACTAGGCTTTTATTGGGTTCCAATACACCAGAATACAAGTTTAACATGTCAAAGAAATCTGAGGGCTTGATCGGAGCCAGTGTTTGTCAGGAAGGGGGGTTGCCAGACTTTGGGAGACATGCTCATTTCCTCCTGGGACACTTGTCACCTCAGGAAGAGCACTCTTAGCAAAGCAGGTTTCACAGGACTTTAGAAATTCTTTCTTATGCCAATCACCCAAGGAGCCGTTCTGGCCAGGACAGGGCTGCACCGCTCACCCCCACAGTTTCAGGCTTTAAGGCAATTAGGAAGCAGGAGACATCTCCCAGATGGAAATGAGGACTCGGGCTATGTCAGAATAGCCGGGGGGCGAGGGTCCATCACATCCTCTTTGCTGCAACCCCCCGAGTCCTTCCATGAGGCCTTCCAAGTGGTCGCGTCTGGCTTAGGTTGCCCCTCCCATGAGGAGTCTTACCCGTCATTGACTGCCAACCAAGCTATGGGGCCAGAGATGGGTAAGGCAGAAGCAGTGCTCCTGCCAGGGAGATAAGCTTTGTCTCCTTAATAGGTCACATCCTCGTGACAGAACAGACCCAGATGAAGTGGGTCCCTTGGGCTCTTACACAGCCCACCATGGGGTGAGGGTTACAACTCCTGAAACCAGGCTGAACGGTCCGCAACAGTATTCCTTTTGTTTCACGGGCAGAAAGTGTCCAGAGGGTTGGGAGAAGACAGTGGGGCCAGACCAGGAAAGACCTAGAGCATGCAATAATTATTATTCTGTATACACAGCTCCCTTCTGTTAGTTGAACATACCTCTTTTTTCTGGGTTACTGTACCCCTGCTCTCAGACTGGTAGACTGGATGTGATTGACTCTCACTTTATGTTATTTGGAATGAACTTGTAATAGAGGTCTGGTTAAATGTATCCTCTTTCCCCTTGGCACAATGGCTGATTCAGTGACAGGCAAGGGACCCAAGTCAATTCACTAAGAATCAGCTCCAAGATATATAGTGAATGTATGAGAAAGAGTTTTCATTCTTTTTTTTTTTAGCTAGAAATATAGTTTTTTTTTTAATTTTTATTTTAATTGTTGATCTTGTACAGTTTTCTGTCTTTTATTCTCATTCTTTCTGCTGGTGTTCTAACTAGATCAGCGTCTAGTGGTCAGTTTGTGATTGTGAGGGGAGCCAGCCACCACTTTGGAAAACAGTTGAGATGTGACAAAAACATATGCCTAACAGATATCATCTGATCATTAGGATTTCACATGCTGATGCCCATTGACCCTTGGCTTTCAGGTGAAGTCAAATCAAGGTGAGGTTCTGCATGCATAAGTGAAAAGACCTGACTGGTACATCTTTCAGCAGAGCAAGTCACTAGGATTTGTGGATAATGCAAATTAAGAAGCAAGTGGATGTATAGAACTTTACCAAGAATGTGAATACAGAACTATCATAGAAATGGGAGGAGAACTTTTGTTATTGTACTAAGCTCTCTGCCAAGGTGAATATGGTTTATTCTGTTAAGCAAGCCTGAAAGCAGAGTCACCTTTGAGTACTGACCTGGCACATAGATTCCTGTTTCTGTTGAAGTTGGTAATATTCAATCCATATAATCTACTTTCTATTATTTCTTTTGTTGAAAAACATTTTTTAAAAATCAGTGGTTCAAAGGGAAATATCAGTGAGGCACTTTTTATAGCACTACTGGATCTGATTTAGTGGATTTTTATTTAAGGATGTTTCATTATGATGTCTCAAGACATTGTACTCTCTTCCTCCTTGGCTAACATCAGTTTGGCTGGGGACCACTTCATTTTGTCATTTGTACTTGTTTTCATGGAAAGATAATTTAATAATAATGTGGTAATATCAACAATAACAATATTGATCACTTACTCTATGCCAGAGGCTATTCTAACCTCTTCATATACAATTGACCTTTGAGGATGGCAACTGTTACTAATCCCATTTTAAAGATGAGAAAACCAATGTGTAGAAAGACTGTGAAATGTGTCCAAACTCATTCGAATAGTAAGCACTGAGATCACTTTTAATATACTTTTGTGAGAATTGTTTTTCTATTGCATAGGTCCATACAGAAAAACTAAACTTCAAAGACCTATATTCTTATGTTTGCTGACATTCATTTTATATGATTTTTAATTTCTTAGTCTTTTGACTATGTCTCATTGTTCTGTACATCCTTTTCATGTCAGTAATTTACAGGGCAGCTCACTAACAAAAAATAGCTTTTTTCTGGGCAGCTCTGATGACCAACCTCTCTAGCCTTCCTCCCACCTGTTGAGAGTTACTGTTTTTCATGGGTCATTTTGCAGAATTCTGCAGCTGATATTTTATCCTTGGTTGTTTAATAAATGCAATCAACATGGCAGTCCTTAGTATTTCATGGGAACTTTTCGCAGATTTCTCAGCAATAATGAATCTGTCTATCAGAAGAGAAGCATGGAGGGACTCTCTTTCTTATAGAAAGTAATGAAAAAATTTGTTCATAAAGAAAACCAGGACATTTGGGGCTTCCTGGTGCTACTGCATCATGTTTCCACTCAATGGCTTTAAGCTCTGTGATTGTTACCCTCAGCATCAGGACTGAAGCAAATGCTAAGAGACTGTGAAGACAAGCAGGCTTAGACCAGGTCAGATTTTTGATAAGGACTAAATGTAGGCAAAAGTTCATCTAAAGGAGCATTTCTTGCAATATGGCAAAGCAAAACATACAAAATATGATAAAATCTCATATATATTTAAAATTGAAATCCTTTGTAAAACATGTTTGAGGCAAGCCTCTTTCTTACTTTTATTTTATTTTTTTAATTTAATATATTTTATTGATTATGCTATTACAGTTGTCCCATTTCTCCCCCATCATGCCCCTCCACCCTGCACACCTCCCCACCCACATTTCCCCCCTTTAGTTCATGTCCATGTGTCATAAGTTCTTTAGCTTCTACATTTCCCACACTATTCTTGCCCTCCCCCTGTCTATTTTCTACCCACCATCTATACTACTTATTCTCTGTACCTTTTCCCCCTCTCTCCTCCTCCCACTCCCCTGTTGCTAACCCTCCATGTGATCTCCATTTCTGTGGTTCTGTTCCTGTTCTAGTTGTTTGCCTTTATTTTAGGTGTGGTTGTTAATAGCTGTGAGTTTGCTGTCTTTTCACTGTCATATTTTTTATCTTCTTTTTCTTAGATAAGTCCCTTTAACATTTCATATAATAAGGGCTTGGTGATGATGAACTCCTTGAACTTGACATCTGAGAAGCACTTTATCTTCCCTTCCATTCTAAATGACAGCTTTGCTGGATAGAGCAATTTTGGATGTAGGTCCCTGACTTTCAAGACTTTGAATACTTCTTTCCAGCCCCTTCTGGCCTGTAAGGTCTCTTTTGAGAAATCAGCTGACAGTCTGATGGAAACTCCTTTGTAGGTGACTGTTCCCTTATCCCTTGCTGCTTCTAGAATTCTCTCCTTCATTTTAATCTTGGCTAATGGAATTATGATGTGCCTTGGAGTGTTCCTCTTTGGGTCCAACTTGGGACTCTCTGAGCTTCCTGGACTTCCTGGTAGTCTATTTCCTTTGCTAGATTGGGGAAGTTCTCCTTTATTATTTGTTCAAATAAGTTTTCCGCTTGTTGCTCTTCTTCTTCCCCTCTGGTACCCCTATGATTCAGATGTTGGGACGTTTAATGATGTCCTGGAGGTTCCTAAGCCTCTCCTCATTTTTTTGAATTCTTGTTTCTTCCTCGTTTTCTGTTTGGTTGTTAGTTTCTTCCTTCTGGTCCACTCCATTGATTTGAGTCCCAGTTTTCCTCCCATCTCTATTGGTTCCCCATGTGTTTTCCTTCATTTAATGTATAGCCTTCATTTTTTCATCTAATTTGTGAGCAAAATGAACCAATTCTGTGAGCATCCTGATGACCAGTGCTTTGAACTGTGCATCTGATAGGTTGTCTATCTCTTCATGGCTTAGAGGAATTGGCTCTGAGGCTTTCATTTGTTCTCCGGTTTGAGCCATTTTTGGTGTTTGTTTTGTTTTGTTTTGTTTTGGTTTGGTTTGGTTTTGGTCTGGTTGCGGCTGTTACATAGTGAGGTGTGGAGCCTTAGGTGTTCCCCAGCGCAGGGCAGCCCAGTCACTGGGTTGTGACGTTGTATGTGGGGGCAGGGTCTGAGAGGGAACAATGGCGCCTGCTCTGCTTTCTCCTGGATTCCAGTCCCCTCCGCAGCTTCTCCTTCACCTGGATTATTTGCGTGCGCGAATGTGGGACGACCTGGTCAGCCAGCCGCCCTGCACGGCCTCACTGGGTCTGCACAGTTGCCAACCCATGCCTGGGGTCTGACAGCTGCCGCCTGTGGGCCTGCCAGCCACCTGCACATTTGGGAACTGCCAACCACTGCCACCTGTGTTCCTGGGTCCGCACCTCCACGTTTTCCTGTTGCGACTCCGCCCCTCTTACCGGTCTGGATGAATGGTTGTTGGACTTCCATACAATTCAATTTTCTATCAGTGCTTGTTGTTTTCTTGTTTCTAAATATTTGTTGTCCTTAATTTTGGTTGTGAGAGGAGGCACAGTGTGTCCACCTATGTCTCCATCTTGGCCAGAAGTCCTCTTACTTTTATTTTTATTAATTGAGAGAAAATTGTTTACACCCAAAACATATAGTTTACACCCTGCCAACCAAAAATAAAATATGACTAAAAAATTTAAAAAGTTTACTGGGAGAACCATTCTCAGCTTGTTAGGAGTGAGGAGAGTGCAGAGTAGCTATCAATAATGAAGTGATTCCCCGAGCATCAGCCTCCTGTGTGAGAACTGCCTGTCTTGCCATGAAGAGTGCTGCTTCATAAGACAGTTTCCAGTTACTGTTGTGTTTGAGGGCAGACAAAAATTCTTGGCCATTAACTTCCTCAGAATGGTTGGTTCATCCCTTAAGTGTACCCAGGCTGATTTTCTAAAAATAGCTGGAACATTTTATACAAGTTCGTAATTTTCTTTTAAATCTTTGTACAATCTGAGATAGACTGAGTTTGAAAAGCTATTCAGGATTTCAGAATGTAAAATGCCCCTGGATTTTGGCAGATTTTGTAATTTGGAACAACCCTCTCACTTGTGACAACCAGGAATCTGGACAAATCATTATATGTAAAAATTCTGTTTGAAGGTTTAAGAGAGCTAACTAGGTTATGAGAAATTATTGGGCTGAGATGCAGGAGACAGAAGCACTCTAGAGAGGGGAAACCACCAGTTTTGGCTGCCTGAACTCCAGGTGTACTCGCTGATTCTGGAAGAAGCATCAGAGGGCTCAGCACTGCTTCTAATGACCTGATGGGACTAGAGAGACAAAAGATGGAGTTCAGCACCCACTAAGGGTAGAGAACTAGTAAAGGGTTATATAATCGGTGGAAAGCACAGAGTCTGCCACACACCTTTGAATTATCTAAGTGGCTCCTACAAATTGCATAGAAGTGATTCTAGATTCTCAATTCCTCTAGTTGCCTGAGAAAAGTAAGTGGAAACTCCTCTTTGGAAGAAGATAACATGATTTCTCAAATTATTTCTGCAAATACTTTTTCAAATACATTTATATCCACAGATAACCAGGTACACAAGGAGACTTCACATGACTAAATCCGAATAAAACAATAGAAAGTAGAGTTAAGTCTTAACTCAAATATTAAAAAGATCAAACGGGTTTCAAAGTCACTATGCTTGAAAAATTAAAAATCTTGTCAGGAAACTGGAAAAATGACACAATGGATTTTAAAAGAGCCAAACACAAACATGGGAATTTAAAACTACAATAATCAAAATTAACATCTTAAGAGATGAGTTTAATAGCAAATAATATAGAGATGAAGAACAAATCCATAAAGTATAGTATATCAGAATAAAAAAGTATTATCTCAAACTGTTGAGGTCCATCAGTGAAAGTACAGATTATTCCACTAAGCTGGATTCCATTTATGTAAAAAATGCAGAAGAAAGTTTTTGGATCGAGGGATTACTTTGTAAATTGTATAAATGTCTAATCATTATGCTATATACTTGAGTTAGTATACTATTGAATATCAACTGTATTTAAAAAATAAAAAAAAGAAGAAAGTTTTTTTGAGCATTGTTCAAAAATTATGGTGGATAACTGCACTGATCTGGGTCCAGTCACAGATAACAGAATATAATTGACCTGATTTAAATAGAAAGGGTTTAAATGTTGAAGCATTTAGGGGCTTACACCATCCTTGGAAGGACTGGAGGAGCAGGCTGTAGGCTGGGCTCTCATGGAGTGTTTCCAAAATAACATTACAAAAGTGGTCTACTGAAGGAGCTGCTACCACAGCAATGATGAGCAAGCTGTTGCCACAGCTATTGGCTCCAAGACCAGATTGTCTCAGCCATGATCCTTTCCAGCAAATTAGATGCCCTAAATTATTTTTCTTGTTGCTCATGAAGCTGGAGCCCATTTATAATTATCTCACCAAAATGCCTCCATGATTGCACTTGCCAGAGTAAACAATATAAGTTGTTAAATTTTGCATGAGTATGTCTTCTGCAGAGACTGCCTTGTGCACATCTGAGCTGAAAGGGAGTCTGGATGCAGTTTCTAGCATTCTAGCCCCTAGCATCCAGGAGGGCATGCTACAAGGGGGTTGGAGTGGAAAGTCATGAGCTAATCTGCACAATTTACCACATTTTTTGTTCTCCTTTGCCTGGTACCACATCATCTTATTTCTTCTGGAAAGAGAATTTATTTATTTATTAATTTTTCTGTGAGGGAACAATTCACTCAATGGAAGACACTGATTCAGATCTGTCAATTAGATGAGCATGTCCCTTGGACATGGTTAAGTCTTCTCCAAGGTTCAGTGGCTGGTGCTATAAAAAAAGCTTATTATTACTACTGAGAATCCTAAACATTCAGGATATGAATGTGGTACTGCTAACCGGTAATTTGCCACCATGGAAAGAGGACATATCTGAAAATGAAGTCAGATTCAGGAAGATGTGAGTAATGGAGAGAAATACAGAATTCCTTTGATTTCACTTGAACCTCCGGACCAAACTATGCCTGTCTTTCAACCTTTTGATTTCTCTGTTATATGATCCTAGAGCTTCCCTTTTACTTATACTAGTTTCAGTTGGCTTTCTGTCACTTACGTTACAAAGTTCTGGCTCACAATTATGTGAATCAACATATTTTGATGTGCACCCTACTGTATATATAGATAGAAACCACCCCTTTTTGTAAAAATGACCATAGAGGTTGTATAAGATTATAGCATTGTATTTATTACAGAAATCCACATTTCATTGATAAAAGTTATGTGGGAAGGATTCTGAGAGGCTCACTGTAGGCATGAATTGGAGCTCTTTGTGGGTGAGAGTTTGGACAATTTAGCCCTTTGTGGCAGTGGAGTGGATAAGGGTGGTGTTATCATTTAAATCTGGAGTGACCACATCAGCAATAAATATGAGATTATATCTTGTACTTTTCTCAGAAGTCTTTCTAACAGCCACTCTTTTAGGTGTAAGATTACTTTATTAATTCATCTATTCATACAACATTTTGGAATCTCAATTCTGTGGATGAGTGCAGTTACTTTTTAGACAAAGAAGTGGCTATATAACTCTACTGTTTACAAATTTTAATGGCTCCACATTGCCTTGAAAAAGGTCAAATTTTGGTTTCTTCTCAATCCAAGCCTAAACTGCCATTGATACCACAGCTCCTACCATTCTTTCTCAGAGTCTGTGTGTCAGATAAACTGTGATTGTTGCCTCTTTCTTAACAAGACTTGTACCCCTCCCCTTACTACCACCACCACATTTGTTCTCATGAAATCTCTTAATTCAGATGTACTTCCTTGTCTACTCATTTTTCAAGATTTGGATCAGACAGCACTTATTCCATGAACTAATTTATACAGTAAGATCATATTGTCCTTTGAGCTCCCAGTGTATTTTTTCACATTACTCTTACTTGACTTATCATAATATAATAAAAGATTTCATTTTTTTTCTTATTACACTATAAGCAAATATGTGTTCCATTGACTTTGTTATCTTTAGTGCTCCAAAGTAACTAGGTCAATTCCTCTATAATATCCTCACATTTCTTTGCAATATTTGTCACAATTGGAATTTTATAGCTGCTAATGTGACTTTTGTATTAATTTGTGTCTTCCTTACTAGATCAGCAGCCTAATAGGGCTAGGATCAAGACTAATTTTGCTCACCAACATATTCCTACTGCTTAATGTAGTCCCTGAAACATAATAGGTGCTAAAATATTTATTGAATAGATGGGTAAAATTTTATTTAATGAATCAATCAATCATGGATCATAGAAAGTACTAATCTCCTTTAGGAGTATTAGTAGTTTAAAAATGGGAGTTAGGAGAAAATAAAGCTTTTTTATAGTAAAAGAATTAGTAATGTCAATAATTGTGAAATTTCAGGATGATAGGTGATTTAAAAACAATATTTATGTACTACATCTTCTTTTATTTATTTATTTAAATTTTTATGTCCTTTTAAAAAAATTGTTGTTCTAGTACAGTTATCTCCATTTTCCCACCACCACTTTCTCCCACCACACCTACTCCTACCTCCCACCCTCTTTCCCCGCTTTGGCTTTGTCCATAGGTCCTTTCTACATGTTCCTTGATGACTGTTGGGAACTGCCCTGCCTGGTTTCAGAAGCTGTAACCCTCCATGGCTAAGGCTGAGTAGAGAGACTTTGGGACCATAAGCCACTAAGGAGACAAAGCTTATCTCCCTGGCAGGGGTGCTGCCTCTGCTCCCTTTTACTTCACCCTGATTGGCCTCAGGTGGATGAATGGTTAACCAATGATTCCTCAAGGGAGGGATAACCTAAGACAGGCATGGCCACTGAGGGGCCCTCAGGAAAGGACTTGGGGGGGCTATAAAAAGGGGGTGATGGACCCTCACCCCTTGGCTTTGACATAGCCTGAGTCCTCATTCTGTCTGTAAGAAGTCTCCTAAACTCTTGGCTGCTCTTCTTACCCTGACGGACTTAAGCCTGAAACAATGCTAGAGGACAGTGCAGTCCTGATCAGGAGCAGGCAGATTCCCCGGGGCAATCAGGCCTAAGAAAGAATACATAAAATCCTGTGAAAACTGCTTTGCTAAGAATGCCCTCAGTTTTTTGATAAGCGTCCAAGCATAAAATGAATTTGTTCTCCAAAGTTTTATAGCCCTTTAGCTAACTGACTCTGACTCAGAATAAGCCCTCATAGTTCTTTGAATGTTATCTATTGTTTGATCCTTACTGCCTGACAATTATTGATGAGCTTTAACTGTATTCCTATGCAAATTAAACCCAATAAAAGCCCATTGAGGAACAGGCTCCTGGCCCTTCTCCTTTGAGAGATGGGTCACCTTTCCTCCCCAAACAGATCATGTCTTGGTAGATTTATTCTCATCTGTGGCAGATGGGAGGGGAGCCTGCAGGCAGAGACCTCCCCCAAAACAGATGACCCTTTCCCTTCTTTCCCCTGTTACCCGGCCCACAACCTTTCCCCCTGGTTATTGTCAATTTATTCTTTTCTTTATCCAACCACCTATCAAAGGACACTGGTTGTTTTCATGTCTTGGACACCGTGAATAACGCTTCAGTAAACATAGGTGTGCATGCGTCTTTGAAAATTTTTAGGTAGACATCCAGAAGAGGGGTTTCTGGGTCATATGGTAACTCTATTCTTAATTTTTTGAGGAGTCTCTATACAGTTTTCCATAGTAGTTGTACCAGTTTACATTCCCACCAGCAGTGAATGAAGGTTCCTTTTTCTCTGCATTCTTTCCAGCACTTATTACTTGTTGATAATAAAGAAGATGTAGTACATATATACAATGGAATATTACTCAGCCATAAGAAAAGATGAAATACTGCCATTTGTAAGAATGTGGATAGATCTTGAGAATATCATGCTAAATGAAGTCAGACAGAAAAAATTAAGAACCATTTGATTTCACTCATATGTGGGATATAAAACTGAAAGCAACAAGTGAACAAACCAGAAAAACAAAGAAACAAAATCTTATAGACACGGACAACAACATGGTGGTTCCCATAGGGAATGGGGGTGGGAGATAGTAAAGGGTGAAGGGGGTCAATTATATGGTTACAGAAGAAGATTTGAGTTTGGGTAGTAGGCACACAATGCAACATACAGATGATGTATCATAGAATTGTACACTTAAAACTGACATAATTTTATTAACTAATGTTACCCTAATAAATTTAATTAAAAAATAAACAGTGTTTAAGTTTCTATCTTACAGAAAAGTTGAAGAAACAGTACAATGAACTTGTTTTCCCCCCAAAACTACTTGAAAGTTGCAAGCTTAGTGCCCAGTCATCCCCCAATAAGTTAGAGTACACTTGACCTAAACGAGGACATTATCTTATGTAAGTACACAATGACCAATACAACATCAGAAAATTAACATTAATAAATGACAACCATTTAATCCACAGGCCCCAAGTTTTATCCATTGTTTCATTAATGTCCTTTATAGTAAGAGGATCCAATCCTGGATCCCATGTTACATTTGGTTATCACGTATCTTTAGTCTCTTCTTATTTAACAGTCTGTTGGGTTGGCTTTATGTTGGGGGGGGGGATTTTTTAATTGTAGTTCAAGTACAGTTGTCTCTATTTTCTCCACACCACGCTCCCCCACCCCACCTATCTCCACCTCCCACCCTCAATCATACCCTCCTTTGGCTTTGTCCATGGGTCCTTTATACTTGTTCCTTGATGACCTTTCCCCCCTTTTTCTCTTATAATCCCCCTCCTGCCTCCCCTTTTATTACTGTCAGTTTGTTCTTTATGTCAATGTCTCTGGTTATATTTTGCTTGCTTGTTTATTTTGTTGATTAGGTTCCACTTATAGGTGAGATCATATGGTATTTGTCTTTCACTGACTGGCTTATTTCACTTAGCATAATGCTCTTCAGTTACATCCATGCTGTTGCAAAGGGTAGGAATCACTTCTTTCTTTCTGCTACATAGTATTCCATCGTGTAAATGTACCATAGTTTTTGATCCACTCATTTACTACTGGGCACTTAGGTTAGGTTGACTTTAAGATAGACATCTAATAGGTAGGCCTCCATTTGTACTCTTGAGCCAGGCCCTGCAGATATTCAGGGTGGGCTCAGATCTCCCTACCCAGCCCACTATTTAGGTAAATACTGAAATTTATGATTATCTTGAAATATAGAGAAAACTCAGGCATTATTTTCAAATTCTGTACATTGCAGAGGATTACATATGCTTGCACAGTAACCACTGGCACCTCAGAAATCTCAGACAGTCTTAGAGACTATTGGGGGCCTTCTGTGAACACTATCTTCTCTTAGTGAAAGTCTGATGGCACTGGACAGTTAAAGCTGGGCTTCAATGAACAAAAAGTTGAATAAACTTGGAAAGTGAGCCCAGTGTTACCAAGAAGAGAGATACAGACTGAGAGTTGCCAGAGGGGAGAAAGGTTGGGGGGCTGGGTGAAAAGGGTAAAGAGATTAAGTAAAACCAAAACAAACCAGAACTAAAAAAACAAAAACCAGATACAGACAGCAGTGTGGTGATTGCTAGAGGGAAGGGGCAGGGTGACGGATGGAAGAGGGCAAACAGGGAGTAAATGATGATGGAAAGAGATCTTACTTTGGGTTGTGAGTGCATGATACAGTATGCAGGTAATGTGTTATAGAGTTGTACACTTGAAATCTGTATGGTTTCATTGATAAATGTCATTTAACAAATTCAATTAAAAAAAAAAAGAAAAAGAAAAGTGAGCCCAGTGTTTAGAGCTGCCCAGCTTATTGTTTTATTATTTTCCCAGTGGCTGGTGTTGACCTGCATGTAGTTTGAGCTGTGGAATTGAATTTAAACAGTGCAGTATGCTCCCTTCTCGCAAGGAGCGGGCTGATGTTAAAAATTGTCTCCACTCTACCCTTCTCTCCACCTCTGCTTTGATTGAATGTGGATTTTTTTCTTATCACAAAAGCAATACATGTTCATAGGAGGAAAAAAATAAGCCAAAAGAAGAAAATAAAAACACCAATAATCCCACCAGACAAAGACAGCTGCTGATAAACATATCAGTTTATATCTTTAGAGTCACTTGGGGGCCTTTTAGGAAATACAATTGTCCCTCCTTATCCATGAGGGATACCTTACAATACCTCCAGCAGATGCCTGAAATCATGGATAGTACTAAACTTCATATATGCTATCTTTTTTCCTATACATATATAACAACAATAAAGTTTAATTGAAAATTAGGCATAGTGAGATATTAACGATAACATCTGATCATAAAATAGAACAATTATAACAGTATACTGTTATAAAAGTTATGTGAATGACATCTTTCTCTTTCATTCTCTCAATGTATCTTATACTGTACTAATGTTTTCACTTATAGGAAGCACTTTACAGCTTCCCTTTGGCATGTTTGAATTGCCAGCATCACTGCTCTTGTGCTTTGAGGACATTATTAAGTAAACTAAGAGTGACTTAAACACAAGCACTGCAATACCACAACAGATCTGATATCCAAGATAGCTCCTAAGTGACTTCTGGGTGGGGAGCATGTTCAGTGTGGAGATGCTGGACCAAGGGATGGTTTATGTTCTAGGAGCAAGGGAGTGAGACAGCGTGACATTTCATCACATGACTCAGAACAGCACACAATTTAGAACTTATCGATTGTTTATTTCTGGATTTTCTATTTAGTATTTTTAGACTGCAGTTGGCTGCAGGTAACTGAAACTGAAGAAAGCAAAACTGCAGATGGGGCAGGCTAGTGTACAATTGCCTGTGTGTTACCCTGGAGATGCTGACTCAGGTGGCCTGGTGTGGGCCTGGGCTGAATCATTTTTAAAGATTCTAATGTGCAGTAAAAACTGCAGGTAAGGATATTTAGTATATAAAATATATAGTTTACTAAAATGGTAAATAATACAGTGTTATAGCCTAATTTTATCACTTAACAGTTTATTACAAACATCTTTCTGCAGAAGGATGACATATCTAACCTCCCTTTTTAGAGACCTCATACTATGATTTAACTTTCTTAACCATTCCCTTGTGGTTAGATAAGCAGAATGTTTTCACCTGGGCCAGGTGTGGAGCTGGGGGTTGAGAGTATAGGGTAGGAGCAGGAAAGGCATCAGAAAGCTCAGTGGTACAGAGAACATGAAACCAAACTTGGCTTTGGTTATAACACATGACACAAAAACTGGAATTGTATGGGTATAAAGTCCTATTTTTTTAGTGGGACTGTCTTTCAGTAACTGCTTATTAGCCATAGGCACACCTGGAAATTCATTCAGTTACTTATTCATTCATTCACTCAAACAACACATACAGAGAATTACTTAGGGCCTATCAAGGGGCTACAAAAATGAGTAAGATTTTGTCTTCAAGAAGTTCATAATCTAAGAAGAGGTGGACAGATACTATACAAATAGCTCTGTGGATATTTATCGAACACTTAATTTGCTAGGTAAAGTAAAATTCATCAATTAATGTTCACCACTATCTGATGAAGTCAGTATTATTATTATCCCTTTCTACAGATGAGTAGACTGAGGTCCAGAGAGGTTACTTTGCCAAGTGATTGAGAGATCTAGGAATCTAGCCAAAGCCTCCCGACTCCAGAGTCCAAGCTCTTAAAGTCTATACCCTGCTACTTCAAAGAGAATGTCAAAGGACAGTAGGTACCATACCAGGGTACATAAAGGAGGAAGGGATGAGTTCTAATGTGGGGAATAAGAAGGAGTTTCAGGAAAGGCTTTGGAGCTCAGACAAATTATTTCATTTTATAAGAGAAAATACCATAAGGAAGCAGAATATATAGACACTTGCCATACCTGTACACAGTGCCGTGGCTCCCAATTTGATTTTTGGGATGTTTTATTTCTTCTCTAGATCTATATCTGTATATCCATGGGAGCTGTAGGAAGACCATTTGAGGTAGTCTGGAAATTCTTGAAGTATGGGTGGATACATTGATACATCCATCTCAGGTGGGACAATGGTGCTACCAGGCTGAGAAGGATGGGACATCTGCAGTCGGAGAAAGGCCAATGTTGTGGCCCCACATCTAGGCATAGATAAAAGTGTGCATACAAAGGAAGGAGGGTGGCATCACTGAAAGACCCTTCTCTTAAAGGAAGGCCAAATGAACCAAGAGCAGAGAAGATGAGACTCAAGAGAAAAAATCTAATTTATTGCTAGATCTGAGGATCTAGAACTGCTCAAGGAGTTCTCATCAATGGATGTATCAAGAGAGATATTTCAGAATGCTTAATGCTAAATCCCACATAGCTGTAGGTGTCCTGGCTGGCTGGAAGAGGGTTCTGGTTAGGAGAATTCACTGGACTCATTAAGCAGAAATAAGCACAGAAATAGATCTTGCCAATAAAGGGCAGAAAAATCACATGATGAGGATCAGCAAGCAAACAGCCCCTGCAGAGTGTTTAAAAAATTCTTATATAGATTGGTAATCTTCTTTAACATCGTGGATCCTGGCCTTGATTCTGCAAACATCTTGAGTTTATTTACACGAGTATGAAAGTAGGAGCTGTAGAACTATGAATTTTTCTGTTACTTTTCACTGAAACTAACAAAAGATCTTGCCCAAGATGGGCTTAAGTATTAAGAAAAATTTAGTTTATAAGGGAAACTCTAGATGTAGAAGGACTTCAGAGTTGGTTGATTCAATGATCAAAAATTTTGGTTGTATCTGTCAGTGTAAGAAATGCCACATGCTATGTCTTAGTCAAATTATGATGCTGTAACAAAATACCATAGACTGGGCAGCTTAAAACAACATAAATTTGTTTCTCAAAGTTCTGATGAAAGTTCAAGACGAAGGTGCCAGTATGACCAAGTTTTGTTGAGGGCTCTTTTCTGAGGGCTTATGATTTCTCATTGTATACTCATGTGGCAGACTAGCTCTCTAGACTCTTCTTTCTCATTCATGAGGACTCCACACTCATGACATAATTACTTTGTAAAGGCCTCACCTGCAAATACCATCACATTGAGGATTAGATTTCAACATATTAATTTGTTGGGGGGAGGACACAGACATTTAGTCTATAACATGCTATAACAAACTAGTCTGAGATCAGGGGCTTCACACAATACAACATTACTGCTCATTCATGTCAACTTTCTATGGAAACGGAGGCTCCTATTATATCCAGGGACTTCAGCTCCTTTTGCACTGTAGTTGCGCCATCTTGAACATGGCTTCAGAATCACCCTGGCATGATCCAGACTGTGGGAGGAGGAAGAGCAGGCCTAGAAGCTATAAAAATCACTTCCATCCATAATCCACTTATTAGGACTCAGTTTTGTGTCACTGCCTACCTTCGGGCAGTCTGTTAACTGGTTTGCTATGTGCCCAAGAGAAAATCAAATGGGTTCAGTGAACTTATTATATTATCTCTTTCTCATGAGTTCTTTCCATTTTTCTGCTGTGTCATTCTCAAAGTTACCTTCCTTCTCCTGGTAGTAGTGCTAGGTGTCATATCCACCTAGCATGGCTGAAGGAGGAAAGAGGTGGACTATTTCTGTTTTTGGTCGTCTCCAATCGATAAGGATACTTTTCCCAGAAGCCCCTGGAAAACCTCTCCTCACTTTTTGTTGTCCATTGATTGCTGCTTCTATCTGCACTGATCACTGGCAGGGAAATGGAATTTCTCTCTGACAAGTCAAGCCTGTCACTGTATAGCAGGGACCAAAAACTTTATACTACTCTGACTTACCATGAAATGGAATTAGAAGAAAATGTACTAACAAACTGGAAAAGAAATTGTACGCTGACAGATTCTTTTTAAGCATATTGCAAGTGCCAGCAGTTCTCGTTCCTGCTTGTGCAAGAAATGGCCAACACCATGACTTCAGGTGATGCAGATTGTCCAACTGCAGGAATGTGGCTGGCACTGACCAGCTCCAGGACACTGACATAAAGATCCATATCAGGACCAGCAAGGATGTTGCATGTGTGTCCACAGCCCCTCTCCCTGCTCTCTTCGTTCTTCTTGCCCCTCTCCCTCCTTACAATCCCTGCTGCCTGCACTGAGATGTTACAGATAGGCTTTGAGATAAGAGTACCCTATCTCCCAGGTGGCTGGCACCTGAATACAACCGCTTTCCTTTACATTAGCATCTGCCTCTAGAGTATTGGCTTTTGGAGCAGTGGGCAGCGAGACCCGTGTTCAGGTTACGTCTGGAGCTGGGAGGGGGACATCCTCTGAAGCACACAGAGACCTATACAGGGGAATCACTAAAAATCTCAGGGTTCTATTAGGGTGCAAAGGAGAGAAATGTTTCTGATTCTCCAAGCATCAGTGTCTAGTGTATTTACTGCGCACATTCAGGAGGGACTAAGTTGGCTTCTCTGCAATGAGCGAGGAGGGCAGATAGGAGGAAGATTGGGGATGTAGCAGGAGTTCTGATGTGACTGCTTTCTTGAGCTCCTGTCTGCTAATATATTCTTCCTCACTCTTGGAATGCTTTTGTAGAAACTGAAAAGGACTGAATTTATTATCTGGTAGGAAAAATAGGGAAACAAAACATATGCAGGAGGTGGGCATATAGGAGAAACTCAAAGTGGCAGAAGCCTCTGGGAGAGCATCATAATCATTGACTGAAGCCCAGTTAATCTAAATCTCAGATGCAGAGAGGTCTTGGCAGCCAGGTGGGTAACTGGAGGAAAGTTGCAGCCTTGATGGATTTTTACCTGAAACCACCATCCTTTCAGAAATTGTAAGTAACGTTAGGAACAACACCTTGAGTCTAGGAAAGACTGTGAGCTTTGTGGAATTCTTTGGGTAATTTAACATACCACTTACTAACCACATATTGACTCTCTCCCTCTGATTTAATACATAAGACATGGAGGTGAAAAAAGGCAAGACTGTCCAGAAAGTGAGGGTCCCAGAGGTCTGGATGGGAGCTGGGACTAACATGAATATGATTTATCCCTTAGGAAGTAACACAAAGATTTCTTTGTCAAGGAGTTTTCAAAGACAAAAATTCCCAGTTGTCATCCAGTGCAATGGTGACAAATCCAAAGTTCTATCCAAATAAATGTGCCATAGGCTTTGAATGATATGTGCATGGGTGACCAAAGCATTTTTCCTGGGAGGTACTGTGATGTAGAGTTTACAAGTGTGGCCACTGGGGTCAGAGAGTCCTGGGTTCCAAGTTCCATTCTCCTGCCAGCTTTTGATTTTGGGTAGCTAACTTAAGAACTTTAATCTCAGTTTCTTCATCTGTAACATGCATTGGCCTCATTGTGCAGTTTACAAGAGATATTTAGAATAAAAGGAATCCACAGAGTTCCTGGATGGTAAAAAGTGCTTCATATAGTTCAGCTCATCTTGATGCTGTAATTTACTTAGTTTGTAACACAGTAGCTATGGGCTAGAAACTGCAATATGCTTTTAGGGGTGACATAAGGGTGAGTAGAACTGCACACAGAGGATGGCAGAAGACATTCTCGAATGGCTTTTTAAAAGCAAATTATATTGTCATCTCTACAGCATGGTTGCAGACCAAAATAGAGGGCACAGTTCTCTTCTTGGGAAGAAAAGCCCTGCTTTTGAGATTTTTGACATATTTTGTTGAGGTTTTAATGAGCATACACTGTGACTTTGTCACTATGTATTTAACTAAATGTATTTTAAATGACTCCCATGGATTTCATTCAAGTAAAACTTCTATATGTGTCTAGATTAAAAGACTGGTATGCACATGATTTATTCATTATTTATCCATCTGTCTGTCCATCCATCCATTTATTCATCCCTCGCACTGGGTAATGTCCATAGTGTATAAACGATAAAGAATTTCTTATTCTAAAGTAGCTCACAAGCTGTGAGAAAGACATCTAAGCAGACAGAATATAAGGATTAAAGTAGGTATTCATGGATGCTTGAAATCTGCACAGCAGGGCACTCACTCCAGATTGGCAGTGGGCCAGGAAGGTTTGGAATGCTCAGAGGAGAAAGGTGTCATCCCTTGCTACTCCGTGTGTGGCTCTTGAAACAGGAGCCTTGGCGTAATTACCTGGGAACTTGTTAGAAATGCAGAACCCTGGACCCCACTCCAGACCTACTAAATCAGAATCTGCATTTTTAGAAAACCCAAACAATTTGATGCACATTAAATCTTAGAAAGAACTTGTATGGAGTTTATTGTATGGGAACAATATCATAAATGGTCTTTTCAGTAACGGATACATGCTTTACGTAGTAGGTGATAGCAAGCCACTGAAAAGATGTAGTTTAGGGAGTGGTATGGTCAGATTTATTTTTTTAATTTGAGATATTATTTAAATATTTTTGGCCAGTATTCTTCCTGTAGTTCCCCCTTCTCTCTGTTACAAGAAGTGGCCAGCTCCTGGATATTTCCTCTAAGTCATGTTCTCCCCCTGTTCCATATTGGTAGCCAAAGTTACCCAAAGATAACACCATTCTTGCCTTTTGAAAAGCCTAAGCTTTTAGAAGATATGAGACTAAGAATCCAACCTTGTAGGATCAAGGATAGAGGATAAGGGAGTATTTCTAAGAATAGGGAAGAGCCTACACATGGTGAAGCTCAGTGGGAAGCTTAGTAGATCTATCCAAGGCTGTGTTCCTGAGTTGGGGAGGAGTCAGGCCTACCCAGGGAGCCCAGGGACAGGGATTTAAATAAGCTCAAGGGCTTCAGCACTAGTCCAGGATTCTCATTTGCTCGGTATAGCATGGTAGCCATAGAGCCTCACCTTGGGAGCAGTGTGCCACAGATGCCTAGCAAATGAACAGTGTCGCCTCTTCACCATCCTCCTGTGCTTCCGGTTGGGTACAATCCCAAAGTCCCTGTCACCTTCCCACACTCCTGGGGAGCAGAAACAGCAATGAGGACTGACAATTCCCTGATCCTATGGCAAACTGGAAATCAGATAATTTGATTTAAATATATAAATATAACATTTCTTTTTCTCCTGAGATTAAAGACTAGACACATTCTTGCAACATTTAAAATATTCACCTTGATGCTTTTCTTGCAAATTTCAGGAAAGGCAAAAAATTATACTAATGCAAACATAGTGTGTTTTTATTTTTTAGAATGAGAAAAGAAATCATAACAAATTATAGATTTCAAGAAGCTGACAAATATCACAAACATCACACAAAATCCAGAAAAATAATAATATACTTTTATTAGTTAACTGGTTGATACATCTCTGCAGTCGACCTCCTCTTCATTTAAATTTATAGTATTGTTGCTAGTCTTATTTTTAGCATACTTTATTATCATTTAATTTTTATTATTTGTGGCTTACAGAAGTTAATTTCAGCTTCACACATATTTTTGGCAGTATTAAACATTTTTAGAATTGTTAAATTTAGGAAGCCTGTAAGAATTGAAAAAATTATCTACATATGAGCCGTTGGCTCTGTACAATTTATTTATTTTTCTTTTCTACATGTTTGTGGTGCAGGGTACTGTAGGACGAGTTATAGTGGGATATGACCCCTAGCCCTATATCTTCATGTCACTACATGAAAATGACTGTAAACACGTAAATACCACCCACTAAATCCAAACAAAACATATCCCCAACTTTAACCTAATCCCAAAGATGCCCATTGCTATTCCAATCCCTTCAAACAAAAGGAGAAGCATGATGGAGATGGAAAGGAAGGAGAAGAAATAGAGTGGTTTTAGAGTTTGAGCTGTCTCCTCTGCTTCCTCACCTTCACAGCAAGGCAGAAGCCTGAGAGAAGCAATTGGAGCTCTTCCTTTCACTTTGGGATACTCAAGGAAGACAGTGCACATGCGGTCAGTACTGCTGCCATGTTCACAGCATCCATCTGCCCCCTTCTCTCTTCTCACCTGAAAGGCTGATAGCAACATTCCCCAAGTGGCTCTGATGTATACTGAAGGCTAAGAGCCACTGATACCTACCTCTGAAGGCACTGATTTTTCTTACCTTGTGGAGCAGTTAATTGCATGTGTATGACTCTTCTCTTTTGAATTCAAAACTCATCACTCTTTGGATTAAAAACCTCATTAGTCTCTGCCCCCTTTCCTATATCTTCTCCTACCTCAACACATGTACACTGTCTACATCAATGCTCCATAAACAAAAGGTGATGATTTATTGGGAAAATATGATTATTACTCTACATTAAATAGTAATAGATACTGCTGCAAAAGAGAAATGTACATAGTATATGGTATAGGGAGTAAAATAATATCAACATCCAAATTTGGTAAAAATTTTTAAAGAAAAATTTTATAGGCTTGCAAGTATCCAAGCCTATGCAAATTCTTTGAAGAATGTTTTTAAATTTAAATTTAAAAAATATGTTTTTAAGTTGCAAAAGCCTCTCATGTTCATTACCAATAGATAGGTAAATATAAGCCTGTCAGAAAAAAAAAAAAAAAAAAAAAAAGAAGAACCACTTCCAGTGCCCCCTTCAAGATAAATACTGTACTGTCATTGTGGTCCAAGGCACAATGAAGTGGTTTATAAAGTGTGTTCCACTTTGCTTCATGAGACAGTAAACGTTGCTTTTGATGTGCCAAGTTGGAGATCTGCACATGGCTCCAAGATGAACAAAAGGCATTTCCCTAAATCCCTTTCCAGCTCACTCTCACCTAAAATTCTACCAGGATTTATTCCTTTTGCCTAAAGCTTTGTTGCCATGATCAAAATGCTAAGATTATCCTGCTATGATACTCTAGGCATTATACTAAATGCTTTACTTTTACTATCTTATTAAATCCTCACAAATGCTTTATGAGGAAGGTGCTATTAATATTTTTACTTTGCCAATGAGGAAACTGAAGGTTAGAGTGAAGCATTGGATTTGAATTCAGGCTATCTACAGATTCTATAGGCTCTGTAGTCTACCAAGACTTCAGGAACTGGTGTGACTCATGAAGCCTTTGTAGTCACTTCTCCATTTGACTGAATTTTCATCAGCTGCATGGTTGAGATGTAATTTTGATGGATGGAGAGAACTGCCAGGGGCAGAACTTTGTGTGCCTTGAGAAATGGTGTACCAAGGATCAAGAAAGGGGAACCATAGTATAATGATCATAAGAGTTCTTACTCTCTTCTAAAAAGTGGCTTAAAATGTGACCTTCCAGTCTCATCCCCTCACACTGTCACCCTTCTATAGTCATTTACTTTTAACTATAATTTTATAAATTCTCCCAACACACTGAGCTCCTTATTTTATTCTGATTTTCACCTTTGCTATGCCTCCCATTGGGAATAATCCTCCTCTCCTTCCCGCCTCCTCTTCCCCTACCCACACTCAGGGCCCTTTTCTTCAAGGAGAGTGAAAGTTCCTCAGGGAAACCTGCCAAACTAGGTAAGTTGACCCTCTCAGAGCTCAGTTTTTGCTTGTCTGTCATGGAACCCTGACGTGGTTCTGGGTGGCACAGACCAGTAAGGGGCCCAATGTTGAAAACAACACAAACAAAAAAGAAAATAGAAGATAAAGCGAAAGGGGGCTTCTTGGTAGTTTAAGACATTAGGAATGTCCAGAGCCTAAGGCAAACCCAAAACTTCTGAACTTGGTAAAAAGAGATCCTCAGAAAGCAAAGTATGGCCTAAGAGGGTATGAGTAAGGTAGGGGAAAAGTAGGTACCACTCCTACGTACCCAGTCCTCAGATATCTATCAATCATTGGCCAACATGCCCATCTTTTGAGATAATCACAGAGATGGAGGCTGGAGTCAGAAAACCAAATGGAAATGGAACAATCTTGGAAGATCTTTCCTTGCAAGAGTGAAGAGCACACTTCCAGAGGTGTGTATGCAGCCCCTGTGTTCCACCTTATCTTAGAGATCAGCTTGGCTGTATCCTTTCTTGTTAGGTGATTTATGGAATGTATAAGTTTTTCTAGATAATTTTCCTTCCTATTATTTTTCCCCCTGAGTGCAGAGTAATGGCTAGTTAAGACAAAAATATAAGACCTAGTTTTGGGGCTGGAAACAAGACTCAAAAAGTGGTGATTTGTGTATTATCTAATGTTAGGTTCTGCACTTATATTACATATTCCTTGCAAGTAATTTTCTGCAAACCAGAGCCACTGATCATTGCTTATGAGCCACATTGCTCAGAAGTCTCTGGAGCATGCCATCATTAAAAAAAAATTCTCTGATCTGTCTTTTTGAGTTTAGCTTTAGGTTGTGATTGGGACTTCTAATTAATCTCTGCAAACATAAAGAGGTGGAAAGGAGCTCAGCTGAAAAGCAATTAAAGGGCTCTCTATGATTGTTTTTTCCATTAACCAAGTCTATTGAAATCACTAAGCCATCTGTGGCAAGTCTACTTAATAACTTTCTTTCATTTCCTGATTTCTTACTCAGTTTCTCCTGCATTCCCGGGCAGCCTGGATTCATTGTTTGCTATTTCCGTCCATATGCTACTTTAAAATAATCACATGTGGATTTACACTGAAGTCTACCCTCAGAAATGATTTTCATGGCCAGCAGTTATCGATGATGTGAACCAATGTGGCAAAAGACTGGGATTAATGATGAAGGGAAATAAACAAGAAATATGTCCTCTCTTCCCCATCATAATGTTCAATAAGGTGCTGCAATTAAAATTTTTATTTTTAATTAAAAATAAATCTTTCCCCCCAAAAGCCCCCTTGTGCAATGAGGCACAAGAGGGCAGTATTACTTTAAATTACATTAAATTAAACTTTATGAAGATGTGATTAGTAGTGAAAACCTGGAAAGATTAGATTAATCATGATGTCGGAAATGAGACTCCTATGCTAGTAGTAGTGAGAATGTGAATAATATGAGAAGGGAGATTGGAACCAACCTTCCGGGGCTCAGATTCACTGACCATGCTTCACTTTAGTGTAGACTAACCTGAGAAGAGGTATAAAATTTGTCCTCAGCCACTGAGCCACATCAGGGATTTTGCAGGCCATGACAACTCTCAAATTAATTTTTGATAATCCTTGGATTTTAAGTTGTGCTTATCTTTATAAATTGATATTGCTCTAGAGAGCTCTTGACATATGTCACAAAGCTTAGGGTGGGTGCTGGGGAGATGGATAGTTGAGGTGAGAAAAACTTCATTATTGCAAAGATTTGCATCACAGTGTTCTAGGATCAGTGGAGTTCAGGGCTTTACTTAAGCATCTGGGCAGCTGAATGTTTGACTCAAGCTCTAAAGCCGAGAAGCATTAGTGTTTCAACTTCGGCAAGGTGCTAGCCAAGGAGTATGACTGGCCTTGAACCCAGCAGACTTCTTTATCTCTGCTTTCTCCCTATTTGCCTGTTTCTTCTTCTAGCATCTTCCCCATTCCCTCCAAATATCATGGCTTTTTCTCCCCGCATTGCATACTTCTACCTACCCTTTGACGATTCCTCAACAAGCTATTTCCCTGTCTTCTGCTTCATTTCCACATCTGTGGAAAGTAGTCAAAATGAAACTATGTGAAAGGTAATACTATTGACAACTACACTTGGACAGTAGGCATAAAGCAGGACTATCCAAACCTAATCAAGATATATGCTCACACTAATATCATGTTCAGGTTTTGCCAAAGCAATAAATTCAGACAGAGATGCAGGGAGACTGTCCAGTGAAGCTTTTTACACAAGTATGCAATGAGAAATGTCTATTGCAGAAACTGCAGAAAGAAGGATAGACAGCAATTGGAATTGTTTTCTTAATATTTTTGGAATAGAAGTCCTATCTTTATGTTTTTTTTTTGTTATGAATATGTCCAATTCACAAGCCAGAGAACCATGCCTACTGGTACCTCAAGCCCCAGGCCCAATGGCTTGGAGTCTAGGGTTTACCTGTGCCTCCCAAAGCTTTTTCTTCAGGCCAGTTTCCATAGCCCTGAAAGCTGGGTGAGGAGTTTTGCTTTAGTTTTCTAACAAGTGCAGGTAGAGTGGTATTTGCAGGTCCTGCTAGGGGTGGAGCTGGGCCTGTGGGGAGAATTCCATTCAAATATCAGCTCTGTAGGATAGGAGAGCCAGAACATAGACCAGCTCTTGTGTCCTTCCTCCATGATGTCACCACCTACAATCTGACTACGTTATATTCTGTGTTTTGTCTACTGAGGACAAGGAAATCTGCATCATCCATCATTGTCACCAACCTAGAGGAAAGTGCCTGGCACATAGTTCACTATCCTTCAATTAAAGAGGAAAGAAAAGAATGACTTGAAACCTGGAAGAGTTAGAAAGGAAAAGTCTAGCCAACATACAGAAAGACACACAAGATGTCCAAGAAAGACACAAGGTTATAATTACAGCCACTAAACATTTACTGACCTTTCACTATGTGCGAAGCCTTGCTAAACACTTTATATTTTGATTTTGTTTAATCTTTGCAATAGCCTTATTCCCATTTATAGTTGGGGAAACTGAAGCTCGGAGATTTTAGGTATCTTACCAAGACCACGTGGCTGTTCAGTCAATAAAGAAAAATATGATGGTTTCAGACACCTGCTGAAGGAATTGTTGAGAGGTAACATAGGGGGTGGGGCCTCAAAGGTTAGTGTGAGCCACTCCCATGCTGCAGTCAACATGGACCCATCATTCACCAGAAATTCTGTGGTCCTTTCCTGCCCAAAAATACAGGCCTATCCATCAGGCCATTTACCTATTTTTCTCTGTTCTCAGAGAATCTTTTCCACATTGAATTTGGAATCCGGGTAACTTCTTCACTTTTAAATGATTTCTCTTTGGAGAGGTCACTTCAGTTACTTTAAAAAATCCAATACTGACTTACCAAGTGCCACTTGCCACACAGGCAATGCTTGTGGAGTAGGTGCAGTGGATTTTGAGTAGTTTAGACAGACTTCCTCTAAGTAGTGAAGAGAAGTCATTTACTTCTTTGGTTGATATTGCTGGTGAATTCATTCTCATTCCACTTTACTATTACAACTTCTTGGAAACTTTCCAAGGGCCAGGTACATTTGCCACTTTTCTTTCTTACTGTTAGATATACTGGGCAGTGATCTGCCTTACAATGTGCTGCTGGATGCTCATATCCACAAGCAATCAGCTAATGGGACAGACTCTAGCACTGTAGAAAAGTTCTTGCCTGCTGCTCTGACACCATTTGGAATGCATTCTTGTAGGACAGAAAAAGAAAGGAAATACAGCAATTGGGGTTATCTTCCCAATGTTATTTAATAGCACAGGTATCTTAAAAGATTGAACACATTGTGTTTGCTGTTGGGCCATCATCTAACTGATCATTTTAAGTAAAAACAAAATCAATATTTTAAGCCCACCTGGAGTGTGTGCTTAAAATCTCCTATTTAGGAATGATCTAGGAGTTAAAACTTTATGAGTAGTACTGTTTTTCTTACATAGCATTAATTTTATATTGGCCAGGATGATCTAAGTGTTGCTGCTATAACAAACAACCCTCAAATCTTAGAGATGGGTAACAAGAAAGTTTTATTTCCTGCTTAGCTGTATACCTACTGTAGTTTGCCTGGGGTTGTTTCTGTACAGTCTCTCAGAGATCCAGGTTGAGGGATGCTTCATCTCAATATATGCTTTTTTGATCACTGCAATAAATGGGCCTATAGAGCTTCTTCCAGAAGTGACACTAGTCACATCTCACAGGCCAAAGCCTCACTTTAATGTGGACATCTCACTTGTCCACATCAAAATTCAAATAAGGGGGGAAGAGTAAACTCATTATGTGTCTGAAAAGCTGAGAACTGAATACTTGGTGGGTACCACTAATGGCCTCCATATCTTCTTTTTCTATCAACTTTTTACCATAAAAATTATAGATGTATAGAATTGTTGAAAAAAACATTCACTGAACTGAACACCTAAATACCTTCCACACCTAGATTTAATTTTTTAACCATACTTGGCTCTATTCTTTCTCTCTGTAAATGCATGCCCTGTTCTTTCACCCTTTTTAATCACAACCTCGGTTATACCAAGCTCTCTTGTAGGATATGCCAGAAGAAATTCCTTTTGCCCTGGTCAGGTGACTCTGTTGGTTGGAGCATCACCCTATACACCAAAGGTTGCAGGTTCAATTCCTGGTTAGGGCATATACCTAGGTTGTGAGTTCAGTCCGTGGTCAGGGCACATATGGGAGGCAACTGATAGATCTCTCTCTGTGTCTCTATCTTTTTCTCTAAAATTAAGAAAAACATATTTTCAGGTGATGATCAGAAATAAATAAATAAATAAATAAATAAATAAAGAGAGTCTTCTTTTTTTCTTGGTATGGTGCAATATAAGGAGGTGATGCTGGAAATACTGCAGCCATTTGAGGTCATGAAGAGAGAGGTTGGAGTCAACAAGCACCCACCATGTAAAGCCTGAGGTAGAGGCAATAAGGTAGGAATCAGTTTGAAGAGAAAGGGAGAAACCAAGTCCTTGATGGTATTGTTTGACTCTACCCTGAAATCAGCTTTACTTCTGGACTTTGTATTTAGGTGAGGAAATTAATGGCTCTTTTTAATGCACAAAAATAGAAATAAAAGACTAGAGGAGAAAATCCATGTGAAGATCATGGTATCTTAGTTGTGTGAATTAGTATTTGGCCCATGAATGATGACAGATTATATAAAACTTATGTCATGTCTACCTTCTTCATGTACCATTACTGAGTTCATAATAATAATACAGAGTTATAATTTATATAAATAAAACTGTCCTTATAGAGACCCTTGTTTCTTGTGTTTTTCAGGACACTTGAAATTGGAAGTGGCCAGTACTCAAATGAGTATTGGCCAAATGTGGTTCGCTTAACTAGTAGGCCTGGTGGGGTTTCATGCTTCAGGCATGGTTGGCTGAATTCAGGGTTCAAATGATGTTTCCCTCATCTGACATGCAGGTTCTCTCCTCAGGGTGTGGAAAAATAAGCTCCAATTATTTCAGAGTCACCTTGTCCTAGTTAAGCCATTCCAGAAGGAAGAGGTATTTCTCTCTGTCATTGTCCATGTAAAACTTCAGAAAGTGAGTCTACTTGAATAAACTGACCCTTCTGGATCAATTGCTATTGCAGGGAATTTCAGGAATCATTTTGTTCATGTGACCAGAGGAGGGAGTGGACAGGATGATTGTCCACTCATGAAATAGGTGGTAATGGTAGTGGGTGCTAGTTCTGAAAATAAGGATGCTGGGCAGAGGAAAGCAACTGGGTCTTCTCCATCCACATACCTACCCATCCAGCCATTTAGCCAGCCCCCACCCCAAAATAGATAGACCTTTACTAAATGCCCATTATAGATGCAGCAGTGTGCTAACCCCTGTATGAGACTCCCAGTTTAAGAGTGTGCAAGGTCAGAAGTGCTAAGTAGAGTAAGAGATATAATTGAAGGGCTATGACTTTTTAGAGGAAGGAACTATTCCCTACAGCTAGCAGAAATTGGGAATGACCTCTCTGAGGTAATAGCAGCATGCATCACTGGCACTTAAAAGACAGGTTTGATTCTTGGCTCCACCAGTTATTAGCTGTGTAAAACTGTCACTCTGAACACATTGCAGTATTTCCCAAGTGAGAATAAGTGCATTTGCCTCACAGAGACATGGCATAGTGATGAGGCACACATGAGTTTTTAGCATAAAGCCTGACCTGAAGCAAAACTCAACGAATGGCAGGTGTCATGGTTCTGTTGTAATTGTTTTTAAAGCTTTATTTGAAAATATCCACCTGGAAAAAAGTGTGGCATGTTTAATGACATGTGTGAGTGTGTGGAGAATACTGAAAGCTGGTGTGATTATAAAAACACCAGGGTTTTGTCTGAAGGAATGAGGGAGGAAAGGGTTCCTGTTTTTACATGATGGGCAGTAGCTGCATGTGGGTGGCATCTGGATTGTGTCATACCCAGTTGTGTGCCCAGGATTTTGGGTGTCCTATTGAAGAGGATAAAGAGATGACTAAAAGAATAGACATGAATTATATGCAAAGGGCACTGAGTCTGTTTTGGATTAGTGGAAATGAGATGGGTGGACACATTTATTGTTTGATCATAAGAAGAGCTAGTTAAAAAGCTCCAGGTTTTTATGTTCTTCAGAATGTTTCTTCTAGTACTATGGCTAGGGAGGTTGTGATATAGGGAAAAACACAATCTGGACTTGGATGAACTGGCTTTAGTGTTGACTCCACAAGTTTGTTTTATGTGAATATGGGAGGGTTTACCTAGAGTTCTCAGTCTCAGTCTCCTCATCCAGAAATCTGTGGCAGGGAAGGGGAATCAGTGACACAATGACATATAAACTGTTGGAAAAGTCATTAGCAAATGGGATAATGCAAGGAGTATTGGATGCTGGGTGCAAGCAGAATGTGTGGTCAGGTTAAGACAGCACAGGGCACCATATCACAGCATGGAGTCTTTCTAACTATGGGCTATCCCAAACTGACTGGGTATCATAGCCTTGTCTTCGGGGATGACTACTGTGAAGGCATTTCAATGTTGTGTTTTTCACTTGGATGAAAATCTAACAAAAACAATATAAACATGTTTTGAATCATCTGGTTCTCCTTATAACCCAGTATTGCCATGCAATGCCAGTGCCCACATTTGCACTGGTGCTTATGACAGTGTTGGAGCAAGGAAGATCTTCTTTGATGGACACCAGCTAAAGAACGAAGGCAGACCTTGTACATAAATTGTGAATTCTTGCCAAAAGAAGGCCATATAATATCATGGGGTACTATGTCAATGACTCAAGAAAATTTGCAAGTCATGACTTAGGGTCAGCAAACATCATCATGTCTCATTGTTATTTATATTAGAGTGAAGTTTAAGATTTGTTTAGATTTAATTTTTATAGTGATATCAAATTTATAAGTAAAACAAATGTTTGCCTGGTTTTATATTGACATTTTATTAATATTATAATAAAATAAATGTCACTATAACTTATTTAAATAAAGTTCAAAGATAAGTCTGATTTTATTTTTTCACTTAAAATAATCATACTGTATTTGCTTGAGAAACACTAATATTGAATGTAAAATCTTGCACTTGAAATAAGAATATGAAAAGATGCTCAGCACCATTAGCAGTCACTGGGGAAATGCAAATTAAAACCACAACAAGGTATTACTACATATCCATCAGTATTGTTAAAATTAAAAAGACTAAGTCATACCAAATACTGGCAAAAATTTGCTGCAACTGGAACTCTCCTACTATGCTGGCGAGATGTAAAATGGTGTAGCCACTTTGCAAAGCAATCTGGAAGTTCCTTAAAAAGTTAAATACAGATAACATGTTACCCAGACATTCCACTCTTAGTTATCTACCCAAGAGAAATGAAAGCACATATCAACCCAAATATAATATTTGCTTATTATATTTGAATGCTTTTACCAGCGTTATATGTAATAGTCTCAAACTGGAAACAATTCTAGTGTTTGTCAGCAGGTGAATAGATAAACAAGTTGCGATACATCTGTACAATGGAATATTACTCAGAAATAAAAAGGAGAAACACTGACACACCCAACAACATAGAAAGCAACTCACAATGGCACACATTCTGATACCATTTATATAAAACTCCAGATAATGGAAACCAAGTTATAGTGACAGAAAGGTAGTTGTTGCCTGGGTTTGGGGTGGGGACAAGGACAGAGGAATGACAAAAGATCAGAAAAAAAGCTTTTTGGATAGAGGCTGTTTTTTGATTGTGGTGAGAACTTCACAGATGTAGACATATTTTACAACTAATCAAGTCATACTCTTTAAATATGCATAATTTATTGTATGTCAATTATGCCTCAGAGCTGTTAAAAAAATTAAAAAAAAAAACAACACTTTGCCATCAGACAGACTTGATTTTAAGTCCCAACTATGCCTTTCATTGATAGTGTTAGCTTGGAAAATCACTTAATTTTTTTGAGTGTCAAACGTGAAATGGGTCTAATGATATCTAACCCAGAAATTGTCTTAGAGTCAGGTGAAATACGTGTGTCTTCTAGCAAAGTTCCTGGTACATAGTGAGACCCAGTAATTAGCAGCTGTCCTTTACTGGAGATTTTATCTGACAGAAAGCAATCTGGGCTGTGTGTATAAGCATCTATCCTCTTGTTTCTGGGGATCACAGTACATTCTGTGTACTTATGATATGTGAATACTTCAAGAAAAACATGCTATCATTTCTTTAAAATCTTGTATGTATAGCTACTAACTATTGTCCGTAGTAGCTATAGTGCACCCACTGTCCAAGCTGCACCCTACATTAGTGAAATCAGGATCTCTTGGCATAAGAACCAGGCATCAGTATTTTAACAGCTCCAAGGGGACTCAAATATGTGGTGACATTTGAAAACTAGGGCTCGGTTGCTGTGTTATTCAAGGTATGATCCTTAGATCAGCAGCATGATATCATGTGGGAGTTTCTTAGAAATGCAGCTTCTCAGGCACAACTCCAGATCTGCTGAATCAGAAACTGTATTTAAGAAGGACCACAGGTGGTTTGTGTACACATTAAAGATTGAGAAGCAACAAGGGGCATAATCTTGGAGGGTCTTTCCTTCCTTCAAATATTCTGCAAATTTTTGAGTATGGTATGCTAACATAACATCTTTTTCGATCTTGCTGGGGTGAATCAAAGAGATTAGAAGATTATATATGGGAGAGAGAGAGAGAGAGCAGCAGCAAATTAGAGAAAACTTTGCTAGTGGAGATGTTTACATCTTAGAACAGAAGGCCCTCAATTAGCCCTTTATAAAATGATAATTTGGGATGATTGGGGACAAATTGACCTCAACAGAAAGCTCCATTGACATGGTTCATTTCCCACCACTTCCCAAGTGTTGCAATAAACACTTAATAATTTTTTCTTTCAGAAACTTTATTTGATAGGCCAATTTTTCAGTTCAATTATAATCAATCAAACTAAGTTGTCTATATGTCAGTCTTTGAGCAAGACCTTCTGCTACACTGTCTTATTTAAATAAACCTTCACATTAAGCCTATGAAATGGTTACCATTGGTAAACCCATTTTCACAAATAAAGACAGTGTGGCTTAGGGAGCTTTTGCCCAAGGTTTTAAACAGCTAGAAACTGGCAGCATAGGGATTTGAACCCTCTCTATGTAGATCAAAGCTTGTATATGTACCAAGGCTAGTTGTGTTGTGACCATTCAAGGCTGGACGTGTTCATGGAATTCGGGCAGATGAAAGAATATTCATGGAGCCATTGGGATGTCTGACATGCCTTTATTCACAGGTGGGCGAGCCACGCATGCTGCAAGCTGTGTGTCCCTCTAGTGAGAAACCCCTACCTGCTTAAGTACTAGAGACAAACAAAGCTGGCAAAAGCCAAAAAATTATATAACATGGCATGATTCTGTGCATGGGAGCCCACTTCATGTTATGGGAACTGTTTACCAGACCTAGTTCAAGGTTGTGAACAGTACTCATCACTCCTATTCAAGGTTATAGGAAGACTGCTTCTCTTAGTTACCCAGACACTTGGGTGAGGAAGTCAGACTGCCTCCATTTACCCTGCACTATTAGAACAGAGTGGTGAGAAGTGCTTGATTCCAGTTTGTCTATCTGAGTTTGGTTCTATACTAAATGTTCAGCAGAAGAATGAATGACTGAATGACTTAGCTGTACATAACATGACTGTGGGGTGCGGAGAAAGTCCAGAATGCTCTGGATAACTAGCAGAGAGGAGGGCAGCACAATTCCTCACACAGAGGGTAGGGAATAAGGCATGGAGTAGGAATTGGGAGTGGGGGGTCAGGGAAGTAGTGTGGATAGGAAGGATGGAGTTGCAGAAGAGGTGGAGGTGTAGATCATGAGGCCTGCGTCACGTCTTTGCCTGAATTAAGTGATACGTGTAATTGTTATGCCTGGCACAGGGTCTGGCATGGCACTTAAATAGTAACTATCACTAAACCCAAGGATAAATACACTGTTACTGTTTTCTATCAAACAAGAGTCTTTACCGGAACCAGCTGCCTCATCTGTTATTGTTCCATTATCTTCCTTTTCTAAAGGAAGTTCCTTCAACTGGAAGCCCAGCCCCACCCACCCCATCCTGAAGCTCTAGTTCAAAGATTGTGAAATACTCCTTTGCAACAACTCTCCTGTATTCTTTTTTTTTAAAATCTAACCTGATTTTAATGTCATTTAATTTTTTTAAATATTTTTTAATTAAACAAGAAATTTTGTGGGAAAATGGAAAGAAAACATATAAGCAAAAATAAGGAAAACATAACACATAACTCCAATCTTTTACTGTTTAAAATTTAGGTAATTGGTAATATGTTACCATTATAAATAATGCTGACACGACCATCCTTGTCTGCAACTTTTTGTGCATACTTTAATTATTTCATTAGGATAATTTGCAAACAGAACCAACAAAGCTATATGTCACTAGTGTTGGCTGAGAGCTCTACCACTAGGTTCAGCATGTGAACTCCAGGTAGAAAATTGGGTCTGTCATGGAGGGAAAGACTGTCCGAGTGATGAAATTTGCTCCCGCTGACTTACATCCAGCATCCCCCAAGGCCACAACTGCTCTCAGGTGTCTCAGTGGTAACATTGCAGAATGGTATTTGGGAAACTCACCTAATAAAAATGCCTGAGGACTGCATATTCAATTCTGCAGATTTTTTCCCCAGAGTTTTTCTGCACAGCTGCCTCTAGACTCAAAGTCTAAAACACCAGTAGGAACTGTGATTTCTCTATTGAGTATAAAAGTTTTTTCACTTTATTTCAGGTAACTTCTTCATAGCTTGAATCCTGGAAAAGTCTATCATTTTACCATCAATGAGAACAAATCAGTCCAAATTGGTCATTCCACTAATTAGTAGAAAGAGCACAGTATGGACAGAAATCAGATTTAGGCCAACCAATTGTACTTATTATAAAAAATATTTTCTCTAAAAGCAAAGTGAAAATTAGAAAGACAATTCTTTTTATCTAAAAAAAAAGGATTTCTTTTTTTTCCTTTTTCTTCTTTTTTTTTCTTTTTCAGGGATTGACATTGAAAAACCTCATCTCTGTCTATCAAGACAACATGATCTCTGATGAATGAGTTCCCCACAAGCTGAGAAAGAGATGAGCATTTGAAAGGTCCTAAATCAGTTTGGTTATAAGGACCCTGAATCATTTGTACTACATTCAAATTACTTATGAGAAAGGAGAGAGAGAAAAACATGGCTGCTAAATTGGAAACTAAGGATTTAAAATATTCTCCAAGTGGCTCCCAGGGGAATTCCACAGTCTGTTTGCAATAGTAACTCTAATTTTGTGGCCCAAAATAGAACTCTAGCCTCAAGACTCTGAAGCCTAGTGTTTTCTAAGGTTCTTGTCTGTCCAACAAAAGAGGGAAGCACTCTAATCACATAGCAAAATAGAACTCCTGTAGTCAGTCAGCCTTTTATTTATAGTACTTGGTCAGCTAAAATGTTTCTCACATGAACTTTGTAAAATAATTTTGTGGAAAACTTGAAACTAAAAATATGTTAGATGGCAACCTAATTTTTTTGTAACATGGGAAGACTCGTACAGGCACTTTACAAAAGAGGATAATGAAATGGACAACCAATATTTGAAAGTATTTTAAAGGTGCCCAACATCATTAATTATCATAGAGATGCAAATTAAAACCACAATGAAATACCACTAGAAATCCATTGAGTTGACTAAAATTGACTATGTTGGAAAGGTGAATGTATATATGTATTTTTATAACACTTCAATTCAACACTAATGTTGAATATCTCAAAGCAATGTGTTCAAATGTGCATCAAAAGGATGATATAAGAATGTTCACACAAGTTTTTTTTCATAGCTACGAAATAGGAATCAACACACATTTTATTTGCAGTAGAAAGGATAAATAAATTGTATTTTATTTACACAGAAATACAAAAGAACAAATTACTGTGTATGCATAACATGAATGAATCTCAGAGACGTGATGTTAGGCAAACGAGCAGAGAGGGAGTTCATGCTGTGTGATTCTGTTACACATATTCAAAACAGGCTACACTGATCAAAGGTGTTAGCGGTTAAAATAGTGGCTGGGAAGGGGCAGGAGAGAAGTTTTTAGAATTTGAGTCACATTCTATTGTCTGATTGCATGGGTATGAACAATTTGTAAAAATTTATTGAGTCACACATATATATGCTGGGTACTTTTGCATATCTATGTTATACTTTAATGAAATCATTTACTAAAAAAGGTCATAAAGGGAAAAGTCTGAAAAATAAGCAGTCTATCACATTTTATCTGGCAAAAAAAAGAATATGATTGATTCAAAGACAATGGTCTTTATAATTTTATCTTATTTTGCTCACAAAGTGTGGGATGAGAATTTATGAGTAAATATTTTGCTAAATTGAATCTTGCTCTGAGGAGATTCTGTGATGAATCATTTTGAGAAGATATTGTCTCTGTAATTCATCTTGTCTATGGAGTAAGACTTTTATTCATTAAGTTTTTTCCCAGAGAGAACCTGAATTGCTTCATATTTGGGTCATTTGCTGTTGTTCTGTATGTATGTATGTATGAAAGATGTATTTAAGTTAAGCTGTATTCTCAAATACATTCACTATTGTATTAGTTTCGTAGGTCTGCCATAACAAATTACTACAAACTGGATAGTTTAAAATGACAAAAAAATATATTCTATCATAGTTCTGGAGGTCAGAGTCTGAAATCAAGGCTTTAGTGGGGCTATGTTCCCTTCTGAGGGCTGTGAAGGAGAAATCTTGACCCATCTAGCTTCTGGTGGCTCCAGGCATTCCTTGACTTGTGGCAACACACCTCCAATCCCTGTCTCAGGGTCTTCACGTGGACTTGCTCTCTGTGTTGCTCTGTAATATCTCCTCTGAGAAGGAAGAAGGTGTATGTCATATCCAGGATGGTTTTTAAAATCTTGAGATCTTTGTCTAATGACATCTGCAAAGACTAGTTGCAAAAAGATCACCTCTAAGGTTCTGGGTGGACATGAATTTAGGAGAGGAGACTACAAAAGCATGTTTACAGTTGTGAGCATGCAAAACACACAGTTGATAAAGTTATAATAATAATAAAAACCTGCCTCTTTCCCCATAAAGACAACTGTAAACCTACTTTTCCCACCTCTGTATCATATAAGAAATGGACTGGGGAATCAATAAAGGTTCAATATCATCCCATTACAAGTAGTAATGTAGCTATGGCCTTGGAGAGAAGAACCTAGTGTAGGCACTTGAGGTGGGGGAGCCTACTGGTTAGATTATAAGGCTCTGTCTAAATCCTGGCAAAGCTACTCATGGCTTGGGTGACCCCAGGCAAGTCACTAAAAGCTCATCTATAAAATAGGGATAATAGTAATCCCCATTTTGGAGGTTTGTTTTACAAATGGACTTAACATGGCATAGTACCCTTCATATAGTGAGGGCTCAACAAAGATTAGGACTCATGATGTAGACAATATGGTTAGAGAAGGGGATGAGGTGGTAAGTAATTGCTAAAGCTTTTCTGCCTCCCCCTACTCATGAACACCACTAATCATTTGACCCACCTCTCCTTCACAGAGGCAGGACCTCATATCAAGCTCACACTCAGTTTAGGGCACAGGTGGCAAACACAAGGCCCACGTGCTGAATCCTACCCTCTACCTTGTTTTATCCAGCCTGGCACCTTGTTTCTACTTGGCAGCAACGCCGAGATCCTTGCCCCTTGTTAAGGAGTAGTTATATTTATACGGTCCTAAAATTACATTTGGCCCTTTGAAGGCAACCACAAGGCTGCTGTGTCCCCCGGTGATAATGAGTTTGACACCCCTGGTTTAGGAAGACAATGACTGACAATGAGGGAAGATGGATGCTGTGTATTCTCCTGCTTAGAATTCTGATGTTTTCCTCCTGACAGTTTTATAGCCTTCCAAGCAAGCTCTCTTCTCATCTTTTATGCAATGAGGCTGTTTCCTATCACCTCAAAGCTGCTCACAGCCCAGTGGGGCCTCCCCAGTCCATTGGCCAGGTGTTACTGGTGTCATCTCATTGCACATCTGGGGGATGTTTGAATATTGACAGCAGTGACCAATCACTGGACACAATTGCAGGGCTTATTCCTATTTCTCTCCCTATAGTGACGTGATAGATTTCATTCCCAGAGAGCTATGTGGGCAATATAATTTAAGGATATTTTTCCCTGCTGTGAGTCTGGAGTAAAGTCTTCACCAGTTGCCACAGCAGGTTCAGTGAATCCTCATTCCTCTGCATGGAGGATGCTACCTGATTTAATAAATTTCACTCACCTTCCATTCATCACTGACCATTGGTGCATGGCCAGGCAGTGATACTCAGTTACAAATGATCCTGTCAGCCCATTAAAGTAGCAAAGAGCCTTTCCCCAGTGTAGCCTTTCAAATGGCAGATTGTCCTTCTGCAAGAGACAGAATTGCATCATGCTGTGGGTCACTCAGTGGCCTTATAAACTGGTGATTCTGGTGACCAACACAGGAGCATCCGCTCTGGAAAATACCTTTTGTCAAGACTCCCTCCCTCCCTCCCTCCCTCCCTCCCTCCCTCCCTCCCTCCCTCCCTCCCTCCCTCCCTCCCTCCCTTTTTTTCCCCTGAAAGGTGGGATATCTGGATTGTGGGATATCTGGATTGTTTGGATACAATGTTGACAGAGGTTAAAAATACTGATTTAGGAATGCTGTGGCTCATGTTTGAATATTACTTACATTTTGAAACTTTGGGCAACTTGTTTAAACTCTGATCCTCAATTTGTTCACCTGTAGAATACTGCTCAATTCTTGGTGAGAGCTAGAGGTTGTTACATTGTAAGGTATGTAAAATGTGGTACCTGGAACCTAGCAAATACTCAATAAAAGTTCATGATTGTTAATACTGTTAACTGCTGTTAGCCTTATCATTGATGTTATAATTTTCAGCCAAGCTAGTGGTTAGCCAAATTTGTTATTTTTCTTAGCCTTGCTTTCCTAGAGAGGCTGGCGAGATGGTCTTTAAGAGGAGTTTCAATTTGCTTCATCTTGGTTGAATATCAGAGGAAATCATTCCAGTCAGTTAAAACATTGTGACATGAAACATCTCACATTGTGTGAAACAAATTGTGATGTGAATAAAAGGGAACACTGGACCTAAAGCGGCAAAACTTTTTTAAATTTTATTTTAATTGTTATTCTTGTACAGTTTTCTGTCTTTTCCTCCCATCCCAGCCCACTGACCCAGCCTTCCCCACCTCCCCCCCATTTCCACCCCCCACAGTTTTTGTCCATGTGTCCTTAATACTTGTTCCTGTAAACCCTAACCCTTTTCCCCTGAAATTCTCTCCCCTCTGGTTGGCTGTCAGCCTGTTCTCAATTTCAGTGTCTTTGGTTCTATTTTGCTTGTTTGTTTGTACTGTTGATTAGGTTCCTGTTAAAGGTGAGATCATATGCTATTTGTCTTTCACCGCATGGCTTATTTCGCTTAGCATGATGCTCTCCAGTTCCATCCATGCTGTTGCGAAGGGTAGGAACTCCTTCTTTCTTTCTGCTGCATAGAATTCCATTGTGTAAATGTACCATAGTTTTTTTCTTTTTTAAATATATTTTATTGATTATGCTATTACAGTTGTCCCATTTCTCCCCCATCATTCACCTCCATCCTGCACACCCCCTCCCACCCACATTTCCCCCTTTTAGTTCATGTCCATGTGTCATAAGTTTTTTAGCTTCTGCATTTCCCACACTATTCTTGCCCTCCCCATCTATTTTCTACCCACCATCTATGCTACTTATTCTCTGTACCTTCCCCCCTCTCTTCTTCTCCCACTTCTCTATTGCTAACCCTCCATGTGATCTCCATTTCTGTGGTTCTGTTCCTGTTCTAGCTGTTTGCTTAGTTTGCTTTTGTTTTAGGTGTGGTTGTTAATAGCTGTGAGTTTGCTATCTTTCACAGTTATATTTTTATCTTCTTTTTCTTAGATAAGTCCCTTTAATATTTCATATAATAAGGGCTTGGTGATGATGAACTCCTTGAACTTGATATTATCTGAGAAGCACTTTATCTTCCCTTCCATTCTAAATGACAGCTTTGCTGGATAGAGCAATTTTGGATGTAGGTCCTTGCCTTTCATGACTTGGAATACTTCTTTCCAGCCCCTTCTGGCCTATAAGGTCTCTTTTGAGAAATCAGCTGACAGTCTGATGGAAACTCCTTTGTAGGTGACTGTTCCCTTATCCCTTGCTGCTTCTAGAATTCTCTCCTTCATTTTAATCTTGGCTAATATAATTATGATGTGCCTTGGTGTGTTCCTCCTTGGGTCCAACTTCTTTGGGACTCCCTGAGCTTCCTGGACTTTCTGAAAGGCTATTTCCTTTGCCAGATTGGGAAAGTTCTCATTTATTATTTGTTCGAATAAGTTTTCCACTTGGTGCTCTTTTCCTTCCCTTTCTGGTAACCCTATGATTCAGATGTTGGGACGTTTAACGATGTTCTGGAGGTTCCTAAACCTCTCCTCATGTTTTTGAATTCTTGTTTCTTCCTTGTTTTCTGTTTGGTTGTTAGGTTCTTCCTTCTGGTCCACTCCATTGATTTGAGTCCCAGTTATCCTCCCATCTCTATTGGTTCCCCATGCATCTTCCCTCATTTCACATATTGTAGTCTTCATTTTTTCATCTAATTTGTGAGCAAAATCAACCAATTCTGTGAGCATCCTGATGACCAGTGCTTTGAACTGTGCATCTGATAGGTTGGCTATTTCTTCATGGCTTACAGGAATTGGCTCTGAGGCTTTCATTTCTTTTTTGTTTTGTTTTGTTTTGGTTTTGGTCTGGTCGCGGCTGTTACATAGGAAGGGGTGGAGACTTAGGTGTTTCCCAGGGTGGTGCAGCCCAGTTGCTGAGTTGTGACGCTGTTTGTGGGGTCTGAGAGGGAACAATCGTTCCTGCTCCACTCTCTGCTGGATTCCAGTCCCTTTTGCCACTTCCCGTTCACCTGGATTGTCTCCGCGAGGGAATGTGGGACCACCTGGTCAGCCAGCTGCCTTGTGCGGCCTCACTGGGTCTGCACAGTTGCCACCCTGTGCCCGGGGTCTGCCAGCTGCCACCTGTGCACCTGGGAACTGCTAGCCGCTGCTGTCTGCGCGTTCCTGGGTGCGCACCTCCGCTTTTTTCTGCCGTGACTCCACCCCTCTTACCGGTCTGGATGAATGGTTGTTGGACTTCCGTACAGTTCAATTTTTTATCAGTTCTGGGTGTTTTCTTGTTTCTAAATATTTGTTGTCCTTAATATTTGTTGTGAGAGGAGGCACAGTGTGTCCACCTACACCTCCATCTTGACCGGGAGTCTCTGTAAATGTACCATAGTTTTTTGATTCATTCATTTGCTTTCAGCACTTGGCTATTGTAAATTGTGCTGCTACGAACATTGGGTTGTACAGGTTCTTTTGGATTGGTGTTTCAGAGTTCTTAGGATATAATCCTAGCACTGGAACTGCTGGGTCAAAAGGTAGATCCATTTTTAGTTTTCTTAGAAAATTCCATACTGTTTTCCATAGTGGTTGTATCAGTCTGCAATCCCACAACAGTGCACTAGGGTCCCCTTTTCTCCACAACCTCTCCAACACTTGCCGTTTGTTGCTTTGTTTATGATGGCCATTCTGACTGGTGTCAAGTGGTATCTCATTGTGGTTTTAATTTGCATCTCTCTGATAGCTAGAGATTCTCAGCATCTTTCCATGTGTCTCTGGATCCTCTGTATGTACTCCTTGGAGAAGTGTCTGTTCAAGTCCTTTGTCCATTTGGTAATTGGGTTGCTTGTCTTCTTAGAGTGGAGTCATGTAAGTTCTTTATATATTTTGGAGATTAAACCCTTGTCTGAGTTATCATTGGCAAATATGTTTTCCCATACAGTTGGTTCTCTTTTTGTTTTAATACTTTTTCTTTGTCCGTGTAGAAGCTTTTTATTTTGATGAAGTCCCATTTGTTTATTTTTTTTCTTTATGTCCCTTGCTTTAGGGGACATATCGGTAAAAATGTTGCTACATGGAATATCTGAGATTTTCCTGCCTATGTTCTCCTCTAGGACTTTAATGGTGTCACGGCTTATATTTAAATCATTTATCCACCTTGAATTTATTTTTGTGTATGGTGTATGTTGGTGGTCGAGTTTCATTTTTTTGCACGTAGCTGTTCAGTTCTCCCAACACCACTTTTTGAACAGGCTATTTTGACTCCATTTTATGTTGCTGACCCCTTTGTGGAATATTAATTGACCATAGAGACTTGGGTTTATTTCTGGGCTCTCTGTTCTGATCCACTGGTCCATGTGTCTGTTTTTATGCCAATACCAGGCTGTTTTGATTACAGTGGCCTTGTAATACAGTTTGGTATCAGGTATTGTGATCCCTCCTACTTTGCTCTTCTTTCTCAAAATTGCAGCACCTATTTGGGGTCGTTTATGGTTCCATATAGATTTTTGAAGTGTTTGTTCTATGTCTGTGAAATATGCCATTGGTACATTTTAGGTATTGTATTAAATTTGTAAATTGCTTTGGGTAGTATGGACATTTTGATGATGTTAATTCTTCTGATCCATGAACACAGTGTATGTTTCCATTTGTTTGTTTCTTCCTTGATTTCTTTCTTCATTGTTGTGTAGTTTTCTGCATACAGGTCTTTTACCTTCTTGGTTAGGTTTATTCCTAGGTATTTTACTTTTCTTTTTGCTATATCGAATGGGATTTTTTTCTTGATTTCTGCTTCTGTTGTTTCATTGTTGGTATACAAAAATGCCTTTGATTTCTAAATATTGACTTTGTATCCAGCTGTTTGGCCAAACTCATTTATTAGGTTGAGCAGCTTTTTGGCCGAGTCTATAGGATTTTTTATGTACACTATCATGTCATCTGCAAACAATGATAGATTTGTTTCCTCCTTTCTGAGTTGGATGCCTTTTATTTCCTTTTCTTGTCTAATCACTGTGGCTAAGACTTCCAATACTATATTGAATAGAAGTGGTGAAAGTGGACAACCTTGCCTTGCTCCTGATCTTAGTGGAAAAGAATTTAGTCTTTGCCCATTGAGTATGATGCTGGCTGTAGGTATCTCATATATGACCTTTATTATGTTGAGGAATGCTCCCTCTATTCCCCTTTGCTGAGTGTTTTTATCATAAATGGGTGTTGTACCTTATCAAATGCTTTTTCCGCATCTATTGATACGATCATGTGATTTTTGTCTTTGCTTTTGTTTATGTGATGTATTACATTTGCTGATTTGCAAATGTTGAACCATTCTTGCCACCCTGGGATAAATCCCACTTGGTCATGGTGTGTGATCTTTTTAATGTGTTGTTGGATGCGGTTTGCCAATATTTTGTTGAGGAATTTAGCATCTATGTTCATCAGCGATATTGGCCTGAAGTTTTCTTTCTTTCTTGTGTCTTTATCTGGTTTTGGGATTAGGATGATGCTGGCTTCATAAAAAGAGTTTGGGAGTCTTCCATCATTTTGGATTTTTTGGAATAGTCTGTGAAGGATAGGGGTTATCTCTTCCTTAAATGCTTTGTAGAATTCTCCTGTGAAACCATGTGGTCCAGCGCTTTTGTGTGTTGGGAGTTTTTTTATTACTGCTTCAATTTCATCTGCTATTATAGGTCTATTCAGGCTTTCTGCTTCTTCATTGAGTTTTGGAAGATCATATTTTTCTAGAAACTTGTCCAATTTACCTAGGTTTTCAAATTTCTTGGCATACAGTTCTTCATAGTAATGTCTTACAATCCTTTGTATTTCTGTGGTCTCAGTTGTAATCTCTCCTCCTTCATTTCTGACTGTATTTATTTGGGTCCTCTCTCTTTTTTTGTTGATGAGCCTGCTTAAAGGCTTTTCAGTTTTATTTATCTTTTCAAAGAAGCAGCTCCTGGATTCATTGATCTTTAGAATTATGCTTATAGTCTCTATGTCATTTAATTCTGCTGTGATCTTGGTTATTTCCTTCCTTGTACTTGCTCTGGGCTGTCTTTGTTGTTGTTCCTTGAGTTCTTGTAGGCCTAGGGTTAGGTTGTTTGTTTGAAATGTTTCTATCTTCTTTAGGTAGGCCCGTATCGCTATGAACTTCCCTCTCAGGGCTGCCTTCACTGTGTGCCATAAGTTTTGGGTTCTTGTGAGTTCATTTTTCTTTGTTTCCAGAAACTTTTTGATTTCTTCCCTAATTTCATTCTTGACCCATTCATTGTTCAATAGCATGCTATTCAATCTCCATGACTTTGAGTGTTTTGGATTTTTTCCCTTGAGGTTGGTTTCTAGGTTCAGTCCCTAGTGGTCAGAGAAAATGCTTGCTATAATTTCAATTTTCTTGAATTTGTTGAGGCTTGTTTGTGTCCTATCACGTGGTCTATCTTTGAAAATGTTCCATGTGCATTTGAAAAGAATGTTTATTTAGTTTCTTTGGAATGAAGGGCTCTATATATATCAGTTAAGTCCATTTAATCTAGAGTATTGTTCGATGTCACAATATCTTTGTTGATCTTTTCTTTGAAAGATCTGTCCATTTTTGACAGTGGGGTGTTGAAGTCTTCTACTATAATTGTGCTGCTGTCAATATCTTTCATGAAGTCCTCTAAGATTTTCTTTATGTAGTTAGGTGCTCCTGTGTTGGGTGCATATATATTTACAATGTGTATTTCTTCTCGGTGGATTCTTCCCTTGAGAAATATGAAATGACCTTCTGGGTCTCTTTTTATGGTCCTTCTTTTGAAGTCTATTTTATCTGATATGAGTATTGCTACCCTGGCTTTTTTTTTCCTGCCCATTTGCTTGGAAAATTTGTTTCCAGCCCTTTACTTTGAGTCTTTTTCGTCCTGAGGTGGGTCTTTTGTAGGCAGCATATGTGTGGGTCATGCTTTCTTATCCATTCATCTATTCTATGTCTTCTGATTAGAGTATTTAATCCATTTATGTTTAAGGTTATTATTGATAGGTACTTATTCATTGCCATTTTCGTACCTGTGTTCCTCTGTGTCTCTCTCGCTTTCCTTCCTTTCCTTAAAGCAGTTCCTTTTAGCATCTCTTGCAGAACTGCGTTGGTGGAAGTGTATTCTTTTAGATTTCTTTTTTCTGGGAAGCTCCTTATTCGTCCTATCGTGATTGAAAGCCTTGCATAGTCTTAGTTGTAGGCCTTTGGTTTTCATTACTTGGAATATTTCTTGCCATTATCTTCTGGCTTGAAGTGTTTGCATTGAGAAGTTAGCTGCTAATCTTATCAGGGCTCCCTTTTATGTTACTTCCTGTTCCTCCCTTGCTGCCTTTAAGATTCTCTCTTTGTCTTGTAATTTTGACATTTTAATGATGATGTATCTTGAAGTGGGCCTCTTTGGGTTCCTCTTGATTGGGACTCTCTGTGTTTCCTGGATTTGTGTGACTTTTTCTCTCATCAAATTAGGGAAGTTTTCCATCACTACTTTTTCAAATAGGTTTTCTATCCCTTGTCTTCTTCTTCTACTTCTGGTATCCTTATTATATGAATATTATTGCATTTCATATTGTCTTGCATTCCTCTTAATCCCTCTTCATTCTTTCTGAGCCTCTTTTCCTTTTCTTGCTCTTTCTGGGTGTTTTTTTTTTCTCCTTTGTCTTCCAACTTGCTGATCCAATCTTCTGCTTTTGATTCCTTCTACTGTGTTCTTCAGTTCAGAAATTGTATTCTTCATTTCCTCTTGGCCCTTGTTGATAGTTTCTATTTCCTTTTTCATGTTGATATAGTTTGCAGTGAGTTCATCGTAGCTTCCCTGTAGTTTCTGGTAGCTCATTGAGAGCTTATGGAGCTTCCTGACAACCATTGCTTTGAATTCAATATCAGATAGTTGAGTTACCTCTGTTTCATTTAGCATTCTTTCTGCAACTTCCTTCTTTCCTTTCATGTGGGGATTGTTTCTTTGTCTTCCCGTTTTTTTGTGATACTCTTGTTAGCCTCAGCTTCTTAAGTTGATCTGTTCTCACTCTCTGGGTTTATGGTGTGAACTTCTGTGGTAGAATACCTGTGAGATTCAGTGGTGCAGTCTTCTTCAGGTATCCTGGTGTTCACATCTTCCACCTATTCTTTTTTTGCGATCAGTTGGAGGGGTAAGGCAAAATGGTTTAAGACAGCAAGAGAGGAGTCTATGATATTTACAGTAGCAGCCTGTAGAGAAGAGACAGGAGTTCCCTTGGCTATGTGCAGTATTCTACCACCCAACTAAGCACTTTTTGGAAAGGATAGAAAGAAGACGAGACTCTTGTTGGGGAGGCAAGGATTGTGAGTTGGATCTGAAAAGCAGTGGGGTTGTGGGAGGTCAGATTCTGAAGTAAGGTGAGAGTAATGGACAGTAAATAAGTGTAGTGTGTAAGAAAATAGAGTTAACCACTACAGTAATAGAGTTCAGGAAATTGTGAAGTGGTCTAAGATCTGGGAGGGGTGTTGTGTAGTATTTACAATTCTATGAAACAGCTATTATTTACAATAATATTAGAGCAACAATCATATGACAGAATCTATGAGATCTAGATAACAAGAATAGGAAGTGTAGGCCCTTGAGTAGTGTGCTAATGGAACACAAGTGGAGTGAAGGACAGTAAATTAGGAATACACTATGGGTGAGAGAACAGGGGAAACCTGTCAAACAATACAATATAATCAGCCAAGCAAAGAAGACTAAACAGAAAGAAGAGGGATACAAAAATACTATTCAAATAAAAGATGTAAGAATAATGGAAAAATAATAATGCAAATATGCAATAACTTGCAGGTTCTCTGTAATAGCAAAGTGAAATTTGTCTCACTGTCTAAGCTGTTGTGATGCCCCCTCTTTGGGTCCAACTCTTGTTTTTTCACAGTTCTGGGTTTTTCGTCTCACTTGTGGGTATTTAAAAGGAAGGAAAAGAAAAAAGAAAAAAAGATGCAGGAAGAAGTGATAAAATTGGAAAGAAATGAAGAAGGCATAAAACAAGAAAAAAGGAAAGAGAAGTAAAAGGAATTGAGGGATAAAAAAAATTAAAATTACCTAAAAACAAACAAACAAACATACAAAAAACTTCTTGCTGGTTTCAAACTAGCCAAACCAGTTTTTCTGGTCTTTCTGGCTGCAACAGGCTGAGGGGCGACTGGTATCTCTTTTCTCCCTGTTCAGGACTCAGTCAGCTTTGGGGTACTCTCCCCAGAGCCAGCTCATGCCTCTCTAAGCAGGTTCCCGGGGGCGTAGGTTCTGAGGGTCTCCTGCACTGCACATGCTCATCCTGGGTTTACAGCCATGAGATCCTGGTTTCTCAGGGATCATGTGCACTCCCTGTGTTTATGGGTGTGAGCTCCGGGTGTCCTACAGGGCTCGCACACCAGGCCAAGTTTATGGGTGTGGTTTCCAAGCTTCCCGCAAGGGTAGTGGAATCTGCTCCCTTCTACCATGCCTCCATCTTCCCTCTCCCTGATTAAATTTCTTAAGCCGCAAAACTTGATGCTGAATTCAAGCTTGCAACCAACTATCTGTTGGACCTCAGGCAAGATGTTCAGCTTTTGAACTTTCCTTTTCCCCTCATGCCTCCTTTGAGTGGTTGCTGTGAGGATTAATAATAAACTATTATGCCTGTTATTGCATCATCTACTATTTATTGAGTGCAGATTATAACTCAGGCAGTTGCTGAGATCTTTATGAATGTCAACTTATTTAATGACAAATAATTAAGATAGATATCTCCAGCTTAAGGTGACTTCAAATCATTATGTTTAATCACTTTCAGTCTGGTCAAATGAGATCATGTCTTTAAAAATAAAAAAATCTCTTTCATAAATATTTTCTCAGAAAAAATATTTCTCAAAAATATTTTGTTGTCCTGGCCTTCTTAACCTGATATTTAGGGGCCTTTGAAGTCTGGCCCAGTTCACATTCCCATCTTCATCTCCTGTCTATACCTGGAATTCTGTGCTCCCTAATAGCCACAGCTATATTACAATTTCCCAGAATGTTCCATTCTCACACAGGCTGCTGAGCCTTTGCATACCTGTTCCCCATGACTGTAATGTTTTTTCATGTATGCTCCAAATAGGTGACCTTCTCTATGACTTGTGACTCTGACTTCTCTTGTAGAGTCTGTGATGTTATTCTTTGTGCTTTCAAGGCACCCTTCACAACACTCTCACATGGCACACATAATAACCTTCTAGGACTGTCTATGAGAATCTGTGATTACCTTTATTCAAAATACTGCTCAGTAAACTTTCAATTGCCAGCACAAAACACAGTGCCTCGCACAATGTATATGCTTAATCCCTGCTCATGGAATTAATGAATGAAATTTCTCCCTCTTCACCTTATTGACCTTCCTCAACCTCACCTGTAGTAGGGAGGATGTCTTTTTAGTCCTTTAATGTGTTAGCACCATATGTGTGTTAGAACAGGAGACCCATATTATTTAGAAAGATGGGCTTGCCAGGCAGTTACTCCCCTCTAATGCAAAGAACACAGGCAAATGGTTCTGGTCTGGGATGGGGCCAAGGAACACTTGGCATTATGTGTACCACAAGTTTACACTTGGCTGCCATATTTCATGTCAAGAAATTTATTCTCAGAATGTAATTAATATTGGAGAAAATATGTTATCTTTTCAATGTTCATCATTATGTTTTATATCAATAAAATAGAAAATAATTTATGAAAAAATCTAAATATCTCACAATGTGGAACTTGTTGAATACATTTTTTTGGCAAATCTGTATAATAGAATTCAAATTACCTATTCAAATAACATTGAAGATGAACACTTTGCTATGGGAAAATATATATGCATATAGAGTTATAAAGCAGATTATACATGTGTGTTTAACATGATCCCTTATTTAGAAAAATATATTATGTGTAAGTTTATATTTTTAATTTTTATCCTATGTATTATACAAATATATCTATGTGTGTGCATGTGTGTGTGTGTACATGTGATACACTTAGGTAAAGATTTGGAAGGTTATATACCAAGGTGTTAACAGTGCTTATTTCTGGTTGGTGGAATTATAGCATAAAGTTATTTGAAATACAAATATCCTGAAGTTATATTTAATATTAAAATACATTTATATCCATAGCAACATTCAGTAGCATTTGCTTTCTAAATGCCAGTTTCCATTACATTAAAAGAAAAATTTTCTTCCAAAATGAGGCAGGGAAATAATGCTGGCTATAACTGATCAATCCCCTCTTTATTTTACATGGCAAACCATTCTGTAAGTGACATCTTTTGGGAAATTCACAATTGGATTTCTTGAGTGAAAATTATTACTATTATTTTCCACACTGTTGTCCATGTCCATGAGTCCTTTTTCCTTTTTGCTCAATCCCTCCACTCCCTAACAACACACCCCCAGCTGTCATCCTGCTCTGCATCTATGATTCTGTCCCCATGTTCCTTGTCAGTTCAGTATGTTCATTAGATTCCACATATGAGTGAAATTATATGGCATTTGTCTTTCTCTGACTGGCTTATTCACTTAACATAATGTTCTCCAGGTCCATCGATACTGTCACAAATGGTAAAATTTCCTTCTTTTTTATGGCCAAGCAATATTCCATTGTGTGAATGTCCCATAGTTGTTTTATCCACTCATCTACTGATGGACACCTGGGCTGCTTCCATATCTTGCCACTTGTAAATAATACTGCAATGAACATAGGGGTGCTTATGTACTTTTGAATTAGTGTTTTGGGTTCCTTCAGATATATTCCCAGAAGTGGGGCAGCTGGGTTGAAAGGCAGATCCACAGTGGCTGCACCAATCTGCATTCCTACCAATAGTTCAAAAGAGTTCCCCTTTCTCCACATCCTTACCAGCACTTGTTTGTTGATTTATTGATGGTAGCCATTCTCACAGGTGTGAGATGATATCTCATTGTGGTTTTAATTTGCATTTCTCTAATGATTAATGACATTGAGAATCATTTCATATGTCTATTGGCCATCTGTAAGTCCTCTTTGGAGAAGTGTCTATTCAGGTCCTTTACCCATTTTTTAATTGTTGGATTTTTTGCATGTGTGTGTTGAGTTTTGGAAGTTCTTTATAAATTTTGGATATTAACTCCTTATCAGATGTATCAGTGAATATGATCTTCCATTATGTGGATTGTTTTTTTATTTTGTTGATGATTCAAAATTGAATTGCTGTGGCAAAAAATTATTTTAGTACAGGAAGAAGGACAGGATGAATTATAGTTGCTTCTTTAAATGGATTGTATGTTTAGAGTCTTAACTGAGTTATTCATGTTGAAATCAAGCTTTCAAAAAAGCTCCTGAAATATATTATCAAACAAAAATGGTTAACCCATTCAGGATCCAGAGATGATATTATACTGACACATTTAAAATAAAGATCTCAAAGATATCCAGTCAAGATAGAGGTGTAGGTAAGCGCGCCTTGCCTCCTTACATAACTATAGTGAGAGTTAAAACTAGACTATAAAGCAAATATTGCCCACAAGTGTCAAAAAAATCGAGCTGTTTGGAAGTCTGACAACCTAGGATGTAAAGAAGCCACACTCATCTAGGTGGGTAGGAGGGGTAGAGATGCAGAGATATGTGAGAGGTGCAGAAAGGTGGAGAGGCATGGAGATGTAGAACACGTGGTCCCAAATCCATATGTCATGGATACAAATCAGAAGGGATACCCCAGGAGTGAGAGATCCCAGCCACAGACCAGACCACCCAGCCCAGGGTTCCAGAACCGAGAAGATAAGTCCCCATAACTTCTGATAGTAAAAACTAGATTCAGGGGTGAGGTTGAGGCAGCAGAAGAAACTGTGGGATTCTCAACAGACCTCTCTTAAAGGGCCCACAATGGACTTAGGAGTAATGCAGACCCATCCTTTCTGGGATTCAGCACCAGGGCAATACTTAGAAGGGCACCAGTGGCATATAGGGAGAAGGTGAAGTGACTGGCAACAAGGCAAGTGCCAAGAGACAGCTTCCTCTCGGACATAACTCTAGAGGACAGGCAATGGCATTGTCTGCTCTCTGAGCCCTCCCCCACACAGAGCCACAGAGCAGTGACACTGGTTGCCCCACCCTGGTGACTACCTAAGGCTCTGCCCAATACAACTCACAGGTGTGCTTTTCTACAATAGGTCATGCTACTAAGACAGAGAGTCAAAGCAGCTCTACCTAATACACAGAAACAAACAAAGGGAGGATGCCAAATTGAGGAGACAAGAAACATGGCCTAAATGAACGTATAGAACAAAACACCAGAAAAAGCACTAAACAAAATGGAGATAAGCACCCTATCAGATGCAGAGTTCAAAACATTGGTTATCAGGATGCTCCGGGAATGCACTGGATACTTCAATAGCATAAAAAATAGGCAGACAAAAGTGAAGGTTACATTAAGTGAAATAAAGAAAAATCCACAGGGAACCAACAGTGGAGAGGATGAAGTTGAGAATCAAACCAATGATTTGGAATGCAAGGAAGAAAAAAAGCATTCAATAAGAACAGCAGGAAGAAAAAAGAATTTTAAAAAATGAGGATAGCTTAAGGAGCCTCTAGGACATCTTTAAACATACCAATATCTGAATCACAGGAATGCCAGAAGGAGAAGAGGAAGAGCAAAAAATTGAAAACTTATTTGAAAAAATAATGAAAGAAATTTCCCTAATTTGGTGAAGAAAATAGACATCCAATCCAGGAACCATAGGGAATCCCAAAGAAGATGGACCCAAGTAGGACCACACCAAGACACATCATAATTAAAATTCCAAATGTTAAAGATAAAGATAGAATCTTAAAAGCAGCAAGAGAAAAGCAGATAGTTACCTACAAAGGAGTTCCCATAATACCGTCAGCTGATTTCTCAAAAGAACCTTTGCAGGTTAGATGGGACTGGCAAGAAGTATGCAGTGTGATGAAAAGCAAGAACTTACAACCTAGATTACTCTATCCAGAAAAGCTATACTGTAGAATGGACAGGCAGATAAAGTACTTCCTAGATAAGGTAAAACTAAAAGAGCTCATAATTACCAAGCTATTATTATAGGAAACATGAAAGGGAATTATATAAGAAAAAAGAGATCAAAATTATGAATATTAAAGTGGCAAAAAATTCACAACTATCAATAATTGAATCTGATTAACAAACTGAGCAAAGAAGAGGAACAAGAATAGAATCATAGATATGGAGATCATTTGGAGGGTTATCAGTTGGGATGGGGAAGGGGAAGAATGGCGGAAAAGGTGCAGGGATTAAGGAGTACAAATTAGTAGGCACAAAATAGTCAGGGGGATGTTAAGAACAGTATAGGAAATGGAGTAGCCAAAGAACTGATATGTATAACCCATGGATATGAACTAAAGAGGGGCTGGCTGGAGGGAATGGGGGTACCAGATAGAGGGGAACAAAGGGGAAAAATTGAGACAACTGTAAGAGCATAATCAATAACATATATTTAAAAATAAAAATCATGTTAAACTATTCAATTGCGGGCAAGCTTCTATCAACAAGGCTAACATAATTAGAGAAAACAAATCTCATATAGTTTTTCTGGTCACCAGCTTCTTCTAGTACTTAGGTCTTTCCTTCATTTGTTTATTCAGTGCCTTATATTTTTCCCTTTTTGCTATTTGGAATAAATTCTGTTCTCCTCATCCCCCTTTGATTTTCTTAAGTAAGGATATGCCTTATACTTTGCTCTCCTAGTAAACCCACACTTCCAGAGATTTATGAGTGAAGACTAGCATGTGAGGATTCTTGACTTATTTTTAGTATTCCAAAATGTCAAACAGACATGTTATATTTCCCCATCCTAAAGATAGCTAGGCCAACCAAAATGTCAGTTTTCTTGCTCTTGGCTGGAACTATATGAACAGGGTGGTAATATATGTTTTGTTATTTGCCAGATGTATCAGTTGGTTGCTGAGGCCAATAAAGAAATTTCTGGGATGTGTGTGGACCAGTTATAAGATCCATATAGTTTGATAAAGATAAAATTGTAAGCCATTGGCAGAGGACATAGATAAACACATTAATGTTTAATACAGTACTAGTTGGCTTTGATCAGGGGCTCTGTTTCATCAAAATACATTATTCAATTTGTTTGACATCAAATCATGTGGATGACATAGCAGATTATTGACTGTGATTTCAAATTCTACTTCTTTGTTTCCAGAGAGCAGTTTTCTATGAGTTGCATCAGAATCCCTGGGGAACTTTTTATACTACACAGTCTCTGGCTTCCCTCTCCTCTCCTCTACTACCATTCTCATTTAGTAGGTCTAGGGTCAAGGCTGGGAATCTGAAACTTTAACAAGCTCCCAGGTAATTATTATGCACAACTGAATTTAGGGCATGCTAATGTATATCAATATTAAGTAACTTGAAAAACACTGAGCATAGTTAGGCTTAAAGTTTATTTTTGAGTCGATGAAAAAATAAAGATACTTATAGGTGATCTATCTTGGATTCTAGCTCTTGCTGGCTTTTTTTCACTCTGATCTTATCCCAAGGACAGCTTCCATGGAATGTTCCTGAATGTGAAGACTGTATTACCTGCCAGGTGGTTAAAAAGAAATTCTCTGTTGGAGTATAACTGTTTCCCCTGGATTCAAGGCCATGGAGGCTCTAAGGGCAATTAAGGGAAAAAGTTAACTAGATGGCTTTAGCGTAAATTCTTAATTTAGTAAGAAAAATAAAATGTATAATTTTCTTCCATATCATATTCCAATAGACACACATAACCTAACTGCTATTCTCCTTTCCTTATAATATTGTTTTTCCAACAGTATAGCCAAGGCAGATTGTTACAGATTGTTATCTTCATGGGGTTTGAGTTTAGGATGTTTGAGGCTTAAGTTCAGGATGTTTTTCCAGTTTGGAAACACAACCAGTGAAAATGTTTTATTTATTGTAATAATGCAATGAGAAGTTCCACTGTTTAAGGAAAGTCATAAATATTTATCTAAATCATCAAAACTGATATAGTTTAATAATGGTAAATCCTCAACTAAATTGAAAATCAACACATGGAAATCCATGTAAAGGAATATTATTGGAGTGAACACTTTTTTTGAAGAATAATTATACTTAAAATGTTCAAGATACAGTGCAAAGTTATAAAAATAATCTGCAACTATATACTAGCATGAACCAAATTTTGGGGGAACCCAAATAGAAAAATAAATAGACTGTCAAGAAACACTCCAAAAATATTAGTGGTTATCTTTGGATGACATAATTACAGTTATTTTTATTTATTGCATTATATTTATTGTATTTTTCCTAAATTTACTACACAAAGCATGTGATCATTTTCTAATTGGAAAATAAAACAAATTGTTTTTTAAAAGAATATGGGCATATCTAACATTTATTTATCCATACCCACACAAAGGCTTAAATCCTAGATAAAGGATACTAATCCATGTTTCATGAAAGACAAGAAGTTGTGGAGTCAAATCAAACCCCTGCCTGAGGTCATGGCAGGGATTACCGGTAACTTCAGCCCTCTTTTCCACAGAGCCCTGGCATCAAACTTCCCAACACCCCATCAATTATCAGCAGTTGATTGGAGAGGGTACACCAGGGAACACCCTACTGGTCTTTGCTGGCTTGATATAGAGTCCCTGTTCCCAAGGCAAACATGAAAATAGTAAAGTAGAAAGATTAAACTTTCAGTTCAAAATAACTGAAGGAAGGAGGAATACTACAAGGCAGTCCATGATTAATTACCAAATGAAGCTGAGGAGGAAGACATCAAATAATTTCTGTATATACCAGCTTTGTCGGTGTGATATCAAAATATGTGGAAGAAAATGTCTCTGCCTCCCACTGGCTCAGATCCTTCCACTCCTGGATAATCAGAGCTGACACACATCTAGTCAAACAGTGAAACGGAGCATGGTGGTTTCTCTCTCTGAACCTTAATATTCTTTTATTTTACAGTGAACAGGAGGCTTTGCTATGAGAGTTTGTGGTAAATGTGACAATATGTACATATTCTGAAACTTTAGGAGAAAAGCATGAAAGTTACTTAACTCTAGTAGAAGTTCATTTAAAGGTTCTATTTTTAGCCCTGGCTGGTGTGGCTCAGTGGATTGAGTGCCAGCCTGCGAACCAAAGGGTCATTGGTTTGATTCCCAGTCAAGGCACATGCCTGGGTTGCAAGCCAGGTCCTTAGTAGGGGGTGTGCTGTAGGCAACCACACATTGATGTTTCTCTCCCTCTCTCCTTCTCTTCTCCTCACTCTAATAATAAATAATATCCTTTAAAAAATTAAGGTTCTATTTTTACAGAGTGAGCTCATTTCACATATCAAATGAGGGCCTCCCTGTGCCTCTGCTGTGATAAGGCATGTTTTCCACTCTATTCTAGAAAGTTTGAGAAACAGATGAGTTGTGAGATAATTAAACTTAACTCCCTTTTAGAGTGTCTGTATTGCTTTTCATTTATGTGCCAATTGAATCATTGAACAGCCTAGGCATTTAATAGACAGTGGTAGCCACAAAATATTTACTGAGTGAATGAACACAAGTTTTGTTGCTTCCCAATAATGGGCTATAGCTACTTCATTTTAATTTGTGAAAGCACAGCGTTTTGTCACAAGTTATCATAGCAGGAAAACATTTCGTAATTGTTAAGGCGGCTTGCCAGTTAGAAGAAGAGTACAAGGGCAGAAATGAATATACCATATTATGCCAAGATGTGGAATGGCATTTTTCCAGGGTGGTGCTGGAAGTCAGGGATCTGAAGGTTCATCCCAACTTTGTTACTTACTAGTTATTTGTCCTTGGGTGTTGTGAACCTTTTATTTTCCTGTCAAACTCTCACCTCTCTTCTTAGGAAAACAGTATCCCAATTTTCACTTAAGTAACTGCTTCTTCTTCATTCAGGGCACATCCCTGATTGAAAGATGGGTATGGATAGGCCTGGTCAATAAGAACAAGAGTGACTGAATGATAGATGGGAATGTGACCTAAACTAGGTCAATTACAATGAATCTTGAGACTTTGCTAGAATTTTTAGAAAAGGAGAATTCTTCTGTTAAACCTGTAGATGGCCATCTTCTCACTGTTAGGAGTGCCTGCCTAAGAATGAAACCAAATCAGAATAAAAGCAATGTAAAAGAAGAGAAACATATTCCAGACAAATATAATTTGATCACCTAAATTCTCCCATTACTAAAACTGGAAATGTTCATTTATACTTGAAGTTCCTGTGAATCAGTAAGTTAGCTGATTTGCTTAAACTTTGAATGAAGATTTTGTTATTTGCTGCTAGAGTTGTAACAAGTAGGGCAATTCCTCTTCAGGACTTCAGGTTGCTTCTCTTTAAAGAGTTAGGTATTTAAAAAATATTTTGCTGTCTGATTTAAAAACCAATCTATTCTTATTTTAAAATTATGACATTATAGAAATGGATCATTTGGTTGCGTCCACACCACTGTTATTTGGTTGCATCAGTTAATGATTGCTGCATAACAAATCACACTCAAATCCAGTGGTTTGAAATAAATGTTAATTACTGCTTAGAACTGTAAATGTTAGTTGGGTATTTCTGCTGATCTGATCCAAAATTAGAAGATCATACTTGAAGTTACTTACATGTCAGTGGTCAGCTGGTATTTTGTCTAGGTAACGACTGGTATAGGATGGCCTCATTTCCAAACCTGGTGGTGCTGGCTGTCAGGGCAATGGCAATGGGGTGAGAGGGTTGCATCTCTCATCACACAGCAGACTAGCCTGGGGCTTGTTTGTGGTGGCTGAGCAGGGCCTTACAAGAGCAAATGGAAGCCCACTGATGCCTGGGTTTGTAACTGACACACTTACTTCTGCTGCTTATATTGGCCAACACAAGTCACAAGACCAGCCAAGATTCAAGGGAAGGAGAAACTGACTCCACATTTTGGTTGGGGGAGTTGTACTATCACAAAAGCAGCATACATATAGGAAGGGGAAATAATTGGTGCTATTTTTGTAATCACTACATAATTTTATTCCCTCAGAAATAATCACTGTTACTATTTTGATGTATAGTCTTCTGGGTTTATCCAAAATACTTATATTTATTTTTATTTTAGAGAATACATATTTTTCAGAAAACATTTTATTTATTTTTATTTTTGTGGTTGCTATGTTTATGAAAATGGTACTATATGTATTGTCTTACAATTTATTGTGTCCAACTTGACAACAAAGCGTGGACATTTTCCCACACCAGTATATATCAACCTCTTCTAAAGAGATTGAATATAGATCATTCTCTTAGCTCTGACCTTCTGAGATTCTGGGATTCTGTGGCTTATTATAAACCAAATTTCCCAAATCCTCAAGCTCATCTCCTTAAAGTGACAAGAGAATGGTTAGATTCCCAAGCAGCTAAAAAGATGAGCTTATAATCATGACTGAGATTATCCGTCAATTTTGTGTTGAGTAATTTCATGTTTGCTAATTAGATTACTTATTATCATTATTATTAATTATAATTATAATTATAAGACTGTGTCTGATGAAATTCTAGCAATTGATTCTCATTTGCCCATAGAAGTATATGTTGATCGTTCTGGATATACTACTTGTCTTCTGGTTTGCACCAATTCAACAGATATGCTAAAATGGAAGATAGAATAAGCTGCTAAGAATAAGTGACCAAGAAGTAGTAAGTTAAATGCTTATTACATTGATTCCACACCATCAAGTAAAGGATGATAGACTGAGAATTACTGGGCTCTGGCTTCTTTCTGGCTGTTTGGTTTTGAGAAATCATGAAGTATTGGGAGCTTCTCATGTTTCTTCAAAGTATGTCTTCATAGTTCTTAAGCACCTTCAGCCTGAAGACAACTTATACTATAGTAATTGACTTTGGAAAGAATAGATTCTTTCCTGTGTTATGATTAAGAACTTTGGGAAAATTTTAGTTAACAGATGTTATCTAATGAATGACAAGGACATTATGGATCCTATAATAAGTGTTTCATCTCTGAAATAGTTGTCATCAAGCATTTTTTTCCTTTAGCATAACCACAGTTTAGCCATCAATTACATTGACAAAAATTGACCAGACTAACATGACATGAACTAAGAGCAAGGGAACTTTGTGTCTGCTATAAGGCAGAATTTTTCATCCATTCATTCATTTATCCATTCAAAAATAGTCATCAATCACCTGCTATTTGCTATAGATATATAAAGATGAATAAACTAGCATTTGTCCTCAAGGTTTTACATTTTAGTAAAGGGAGAATGATATCTACACTGTGACTTGAAGTGTTGCATGGATAGAAATTGATCTAACAGTTCAAAGGAAAATTGAGATGGCATATAATGATACCTAAAATAATAAAGTTTATTATAATAATAGCACATGCTTATATAGTGTTTCTATTGGTGAGGGTTCTTTAGAAGAACAAGCAATAAGAGAATATCTATCTATCTATCATTACCTTCTATGGTGAGATAAAAGAAAGAGAGGGAGAAGGGAAGAGAGAGAGAAGAGAGAAGGATTTATTTTAAGGAATTGGCTCACATAATTTTGGAAGCTGACAAGTCTAAAAACCACAGGACAGGCTGGCAGGCTGGAAATTGTGGAAGAGTTGATGTTGCAGCTCAAGTCCAAAGGCAGAGTGGTGGCAGAATTCCTTCTTCCTTAGAGGACTTTTCTCTTAGGGCCTTCAGTGGATTGGATCAGCCCTCTGTTCCCCCAGAATAGAAGATAACCTGTACTGTTCAAATTCTACTAAGTAAATGTTAGTTACATCTAAAAAATACCTTCACAAGATCTAGGCTGGTGTTTGAGCAGTAACTGGGCACCATAAAATTAACCGTCAGAGTTCTGGTTAGTTGGCCAAATTGACACATAAAATTAACCATTACAGACTATCCCTTGTCAACTTGACACCTATATACATCTCCTTAAACTATACTTAATCACTATATGTTGATAAAAACAATAACTAGATCATACTTCTGCTTAATATGGTACAAACAGTCCATTTACAACAAAGACCAGAAATTCCATAAGCATCAGCCCATTGCTGTACTTCATTAGTTGTAAAGTGAGTTCCTGGATCAGGAGCAATGCTATGTAGGTAGCATGAATGGAAGGCAAGTCCATATCCAGAATAAGTGTCTGTTCCAGTAAGAACACACTGCTGTCCCTTTCATGAGAGAAGTGGTCCAATATAACCAATCTGCAGCCAGATAATTGGGTGACCAGCATGGAGAATGGTGTCATATTGGGGACTCAGTGTTGGTCTCTGCTGCTTGGAGAGGTTATGTTCACACAACTACTAAGGGAATGTGACTCCAAAGTCTGTGGCCCATTAACAGTGATAAAGGGCCCAAAAAGTGAGCATGGAATGAAGTAGTTTTCAGAAAAATCCTGGTGTTGAAGGTAAAGTACTGAATGACACTCAGGAAACCTGACTTTGATTACAAGTAAGCCAGTAACTTTTTATATGACTTGGACAGCTTCCTTTCTCTCCTTTACAGAGCTGCCTGATTTGTAATATCACACTATCAACTTAAATCATGGATTTTCAAATAATGTTAACAATATTTGGTTTTTCAAAGGTCCTGGCTATGAGAAACCTCTGAGGGTTAATGAGAGAGGCCAAACAGGTAGGTTTCTGAGTGTCTCCCCACCACCATCTTTACTTCAACCAGAGAAACTTAACTTTCATCCAATTTCTTCCAGGGAAGGCTGAAGACCTCTTATTTTCAACATTATGGAGACATAAGATTGAGATTCAACTAACATTTACTGGAAATTCCTCTACTTTTGAGCTTTAAAACCAAAAACTATTTTCAGTTATATTTTGCTCAGTGGCTTAACATAACCATATGTTATTTCTTACACTTTTATCAGTCAGTTGAGTGGTTCACATGGTGTTGGCAACAATACTTCATGAAGTTACATTTAGCTGGTGGCTGGGCAGGGCTCAAAGGCTCTAAAAATCCTGTCTCCAGAAATCCCGTTTCAGTGCTGGTTGATGGTTAGGAATCTTTGGACCTTCTCCTCATGTTCTCTCATCCTCCTAGGACTCTTCATGAGGCCTCTCTCACAGCATGCTAGCCTGCACTTATATAACATGGTGGTCTCTTTTAACTGTCATTTTTGTTTTATTTGACTAGTCAGTAAAAATTACAATGACAGTAAAGATTCATATGGAAAAGAAATAAACTCCCATTTCTTCATGGGAAAAGCTGCATGTGTGTCTAAAAACAAATGGATTATTGGTGTCTTATCTTTAATTTTATTGATTTTCTTTACTGTTTTTCTATTCCCTAAGTCATTAAGTTCTTCTCTAATATTTATTATTTCCTATCTTTTGTTTACTCTGGGACTAGTGTATTCTTTTTTTCAAGTGTTTTAAAGTAGAAATTGTTGATTTCATATCTTATTTTTTAATGTAGTCATTTATAGCTATAAATTTCCCTCTTAACACTGCTTTAGCTGCATCCCATGAGTTCTGGTAGTATTGTGTGTTTATTTTAATTTATTACAAAGTATTTTCTAATTTTATTTGTGATTTTTTGATATATTGGTTTTTTAAAGAGTGGGTTGTTTAATTTTTACATACTTGTTAATATCAAAATTTTTCCTGTTTTGATTTCTAATTTCATTCTATTGGTATCAGAAAATATATTGTATATTATTTCAATCATTTTAAATTTATTGAGGCTCATTTTATGGCTTAGCATATGGTCTATTTTCAAGAATAGTCTATGTGTCCTTGAGAAAAATGTATACTCTCTGTTGTCAGTTGCAGTGTTTTATAAATGTCTGTTTATCATGTTATTCAAGTTTACTGTCTCCTTGTTGATACCCTGGTTATATCCATTATTGGAAGTCAAATATTGTTGAATTGTATATTTGTCCTTCCAATTGCTAGTTTTGCTTCATGTATTTTGAGGCTCTGTTTTTAACTATAGTTATTTATAACTATTATATGCTCCTGATTAAGTGACAAAAAATTGTATAACTTGACATTATAAAATGTCCTTCTTTGTCTCTAGTAACATTTTGTGGTTAAACTATATTTTGTCTAATATTAGGATAGCTTTTTTATTATTGCTCTTTGCATGGCATCTTTCCCCATCCCCTTACTTTCTATATATTTGTGTCTTTGAATTTAAAGTGTGTCTCCTGTAGGAAGTTAATAGTTGTATATTGTTCTTTTACCTACACGGACAATCTCTGCCTTTTAATCGAATTGCTTGATTCATTCACATTTAATGTTATTACTACAATTGAATTTAAGTGTGACATTTTACATTTTGTTTTCTATATGGTGCATGTTTCTTTGCTCCTTTGTTCTTTCTTTACTGCTTTTTTTGCAGTAAAATATTATTGCAAAATATTTTGCAAATATTCTTTTGCAAAATTTTAAGTATATATTTCCTAGTGAAACATTTCAATTTCCTTAGTGATAATTTTCCTACATATTTTGAGTTATTTTTTAGTGCTTGCTTTAGGGCTGAACCACACACATGTGAGCTTGTCAGAATTGACTTCAGATTTGTACAAATGAAGTTCCAGTAAGGTACAGAAATATTGCTTCTATATATCTCTATTCCTTTTACTCTTTTTTGTGCTGTTGCCACAGTATTACATGTATATATGCTACAGACCAAACAATTCATGGTTATAATTATTTCATTGTACAATTTATATCTATAAATAAACAGAAAAAGAAGGCAAGTATATATTTATAGAGTTTGTTACATTAACCTTCCTATTTGCTATTTCTTTTTTTTTCCATTTCTGTGGATTTAAGTTACCATCTGGTGTCCTTTTCTTATTTCAATGCAGTTTTGCTCTGACCCACTACCTTTGTGTTATTATTGTTCAAATATTCCATATTTCCATATATTATAATCCTAATAATACAGTGATATACATCTGTTTTGTATAGTTGTTACTTAAATTAGTTAAGAGAAGAAAGTAAAAGCAATAAGCATTCATGATATCTTTTATAATTACATAATCACCTTAACTGGTATGTACTTTGTTTTGTGTGTGTGTGTGTGTGTGTGTGTGTGTGTGTAGTCAGATTACTATTTGAGAATACTTTCATTCAGCCAAACAAACTTCCTTTAGTATTTATTGTAAGATATGAGTTTGTGACCGTCTTTGGAGATAATCCACCACAAATTGTAGAATTCAGTAAAGCCATGGACTGGACTTAGAGGCATTAGATCTTTCATCAATAGCATCATAAATGTATTTATGATCACCTTGGTTGGAGTTTAATTGCAAGTAGAGGGAATTTCAATAATTCTGAGAAGTGTACTAAGCAAGTCTTCAGGGGAGGAATGTCAGGAAGGTTCAGAGGAAGCTACCAGGCATGGACCAGGCCTTGGAGTTGTCAAAGTGGCTGTCTTGTCTCTATGACCTACAAAGCAGAGGAAAGAAGGCTTCCAACTCTGGCTCCTTCCCAAGAAAAAAAATATTCCCAATTATGCTGTGGCAGCTTAAAAATAGGTCATATCTACAGCTTCAGCTATTTTGTGGTGACTCTGTAATCTAAACCAGCTCTTTGTTCTCTATTTAATTTGGAAAAATCATTAAAACAAAACAAAACAAAAGCCCAACTAGGAAAGACTTTCTGTGCAACAGATAATTACTGCTTTTTTAGAACATGAATCTTTGACCATACCTGGACTGGGAGAGGCAGTGCCAGACTTCATGGGCCAGGCACTACTCTGGATATCATCAGCAATTTCTCTCTAATGCCTCACGAAGACAGCACTGTGAGTCAGATGTTATTATCTCCTGTTTATAGAAGCAGAATATGGAGCCCTTAGAGTTTAAGTAACTGGCTCAAGTCACATAACTAGTAAGTATAAGAGAGTTGAAATGTAGGTCTTTGTGTCCTGGGTCTCATGACAGATATAAGGAATGAAATGGTAAATTGGGTTGGTGAGAAGACTTTTACTTCTGGTTTATATTGGACCAGTTTTGTTAGTCACCATCTCAGCCTTCCCCGTTCTGCCTGTATCCAGTTTGTGTTTGGCAGTTTGCTCTGTTTTATGTATAGATTGATATTCTAAATATAAGCACATTCTATTCAATAATCCAATGATTTGGGAATTTTACAATAATAATATCTGTTTTCTGTATTTCTCACTGATGAACAGTAATTTGGGTTGCCACATTCACCTCCTCAATAACAAAAACTTAAACTGTTTTTTTTTAATTTTTATCGTGCAAAGTTGATTTGTAGGTCATGACACCTGAAACACTTTCATGATATTATAGTCAAGCTAATTGGTAGGTGATTCCAAGATGGCTGTATAGGAAGCTACAGTCACTTGCTTCTGACCCCAAATCAGATTTACAGCTAAATCACAGACCGATCAGCCTGAATAACCAATGGAAGGCTAGCTGGACTGAAATATTATAACCAAAGATTTACAGTAGAAGCAACATAGAAACTAGTAAGAAAAGCAGAGACATGAAAAGGTGTGGCCCCCACACCCAGGTATGACAGCTGAGAAGCCAGAAGGATTTCGAGGCTGCAAAACTCCCTTCCCCAAGGAGCATAAGTTTTCAACCCCCTAACCCAGAGAAACAGAGAAGGAAAGAGGAGCCCGCATAAGATCTGGCAGTGAAAATCAGTGAGGATTCAGTTCTCCTGGGAGACTCACCTTCCTAGGGACAAGCACTCCTATTATTATGGCACCAGCCTTAGGAGTGTACTACTCAGTCCCAAAATGCTGGCAAGGCCACTTTGCTGTGCTTGGTCCTGTGGAAGGGTCTGCTGGGCTGCACCCAGCAGTGACTTTTGGGACTCTCTTTTTATGGGGAAGCTCTTGATGGAGACTCAGACAATAACTAAACTGTGTGGCTTTTGGAAGGAAGGCAGGTTCCCCCAACTGTTGACTGCACAGCTGGTGCCACTCTCATCACATGTTGAATCCCTTACTGATTTCAGCTGTGCAGGGGGACCAGTGTGCTGCACAGAGTGGGGACTTTTTGAGTGTGTGTCTTGGGAAAACTTTTGTCTGGGAACAAGATGGGCAGGTGCTGGGGTATGTGGCTATATTATAGGGGTAGGGCAGCTCTCACTTCCCCAGCAAGCTCAGCTCATGCTACCCTGGAAAGGGAAAGAAGTGCCCACCCACTCCTACAGGCTTGTAGGCATTACCTATAATAGGAGACTGTTGGAACAGCACTGCCAAGTCCTGGATACCCTGCTACACTGGCCTCAGTTTTGCACAGGAAAGGAGAGCTGCTCAGAGCTGCGACATTCATAACGTGAGTCCTTCAGAAGCTACTGTCTGGGACTGGAACAAAGTGCTTAATTACCTCCTGTGGGCTGGGCTGGTGTCATCCCCAATGAAGACTCTTAATCTGTCTTCCTAAGTCTTCTGACTGCTCAGCTGAGACTGCTCCTGCAGAGGGGACACCTGGCTGCATCCAACCTGAACTAGCTGTATACCCCTCTTGGGGGAAGTAGAGTTGAAGACTATGGCAGAAACTGAGTGGTTTGGCTCTGGTGTAGGAGCCACTTTCCCCTCATTGAGTGCCTGACTCCCTGACACCCAAGCTGGGGAACCACTAGTCCTGTCCTCCAAACCCCAGTTACCCAGCCCTACTGAGCTTGCCACCTGTGGAAGGGTCTGTGGAGTGTGGCCAGTCTTGGTCTACTCTACAGTTTTTTTGGAAGACCCTGAAGGAAAACCAGGCAATCTCAGGAAGAGGTGGAGTAGCTAACAGGTAGAGGTGGACCTCAGGGAGCCTTTGTCCTTTTATAGATCTGCTCCTAGATGTAAGCTGGAGGAAGCTGATCCTTATACATACATTGACTCCTTCAATGCACACACAGGCTCAGTAGACACAGCCACAAACAGTGAACAGCATGGTAACTCTGCACAGGTAGACCTAGGCCAGTTACATATAATGTCTGACATTGAACTGTACCTAAACCCCACCCAAGTGGACTCCGAACCAACACAACCAGTGGTGGGCTTCAGACCACACCAAAGTTGAACCCAACTAGATACACAAGCAGCACAACCAAAGGGGGATTTCAGTAGGCACCAGACCCTGCTGGGAACCTCTCTGCCTCAGGGGGCAGACCTTGCACAATGTCTCTTACATGGTGATTGAAGTTTATTTTACACTTATAGTCAGCCAACCTGAAGGGAACTGCATCCATGAAAGGTCCAACTGCATTCAAGACTCAAGTACAGCAGAAGGGTGTATATAACCCAAAATAAACATTCTTGGAGCATGGAGCTCAGGTGATTCGGGTGATTGTGCCATTGAGCCCAACAAGACACTTTCATCATAAAGTCATCATAACAAGTTGGGGAGCCATAGCAGGTCTACATAATACACAGAAAGAAAATGGGGAGACAAAAAACATCCCCAAATGAAAGAACAAGAGAAAACTCCAGAAAAAGAATAAAATGAACTGAAAGCAACAAAGATACCAGGTGCAGAGTTTAAAACAATGGTTATGAATGCTCAAGTACCTCAGGGGAAGAATGAATGATCTTAGTAAGAATTTAAATAAAGAGAGCACTAAAAAGGACATAGGAACCATAAAAATGAACCATTCATAAATGTGAAATACAATATCTGAAATGAAGAATACACTACAAGGTAACAACAGCAGGTTAGATGAAGCAGAGGAGCAAATCAGTTATTTAGAGGATAAGATAACAGTAAGAACCTAAGCAGAACATCAAAAAGAAAAAAGAACTTTTTAAAAATGAGTAAAGTCTAAGGGACCACCAGGATGACATCAAGCATAACAACATTTGCATTGGGGTACCAGAAGGAAAAAAGAGACAACAAGGGATCAAGAAGATATTTAAAGAAATGATGGCTGAAAACTTCCCTCGCCTGGTGAAGGAAAAAGTCACACAAGTTCAGGAAGCTCAGAGAGTACCAGTCAAGATGAATTTAAAGAGGCCCACACTAAGACACATAATTAAAATGTCAAAGATTAAATACAAAGAAAGACTCTTAAAAGCAGCAAGAAGAAAGCAATTAGTTACCTACAAGAGAGCTCCCATAAGGCTGTTAGGTGATTTTCAACAGAAACTTTTCAGACAAGAAGATATTGACATGGAATAATAAAAATGATGAAAATCAAGGATCTATAACCAGACTACTTTATCCAGCAAGAGTATCATTTAAAATTGAAGGCAAAATAAAGAACTTCTAGACATACCCTGCCCCCCACAAAAAAGCTGAAGGAGTTTATTACCACCAAAACAGTATTGTAAGAATGTAAAGAGCCTGCTTCAAGAAGAGGAAATAAAAAAAAATCAAGAGAGAAAGGAACATGGGTACAAAGAATAAAATGGCAATAAATAAGTACTTATAAATAATAACCTTAAATGTAAGTGGATTAAATGCTCCAATCAAAAGACATAGCGTAGCTGAATGTATGTGAAAACATGAACTGCATATATACTGTCTACCAGGGACCCACCTCAGAAGAAAAGATACACAGAGACTGAAAATGAAGAGATGGAAAAAATATTCCATGCAAATGTAAATGAAAAAAAAGCTGGTGTAGCAATACTTATATCTGACAAAATAGACTTTAAAACAAAGACCATGACAAAAGACAAAAAAGGTCACTATATAAATACTAAAAAAAATTGATCCAACAAGAGGATATAACCCTGGTGAACATGTATACACCCAAGATAGGAGCACTTAAATATGTAAAGAAAATCTAGATGGACTTAAAGGAAGAGATTGATGCAATACAGTCACAGCAGGGGATTTTAACACCCCACTGTTATCAGTGGATAGATATTCCAGAGACAAAAAAAAATCAACCATGAAATAGTGACCTTAAATGACACACTATATTGAATGGACTTAATTGATATTTACAGAACATTTCATCCCAAAGCAGCAGAATACACATTCTTCTCAAATGCACATGCATCATTTTCAAAGATAGACCACGTGTTAGGACACAAAATAAGTCTTAACAAATTCAAGAAAATTGGATTCCCCGCCAAGATGGAGGCACACAACCAAGAGAAGGATGACAACAAATTTAGAAACAAAAACCAACCAGAACTGACTGAAAATTGAGTTGTATGGAAGTCCGACAACCAAGGAGTTAAAGAAGAAACATTCATCCAGACCAGTAGGAGGGGCGGAGATGGGCAGCCAGGTGGAGAGGACTCATGGCAAGGCAGCGGCTGGTCGACTGGGCAGTTCCACATTCTCATGCAGATAAACTGAGAGGGAAAACTGGGGAGTGAGATAGACCACACAACTCAGGGTTCCAGTACAAGGAAATAAAGCCTCAAAGCCCCTGACTGAAAATACCTGTGGGTGTTGAGATAATGGGAGAAACTCCCAGCCTCACAGGAGAGTTTCTTGGAGAGATCCACAGAGTCCTAGAATGTACACAAACCCACCCACGTGGGAATTAGCACCAGAAGTGCCCAAATTGATTGTGCATAGTGAGGGAAGTAACTGAAAATGGGCAGAGAGTGGAGCAGGTGGCACTGTTCCCTCTCATACCCCACCCCACATACAGTGTCACAAAACAGTGATGTGGGTTGCCCTGCCCTGCTGAACACCTAAGGTTCTGCCCCTTATACACAACAGGAGTGCTGAGATTAAAAAAATGGCCCAAATGAAAGAACAGATCAAAGCTCCAGAAAAAATACAGATAAGTGACACAGGGATAGCCATCCTATCAGACGCACAGTTCAAAACACTGGTAATCAGGATACTTACAGAAATGGTTGACTATGGTTGCAAAATAAAGGAAAAATGTGAAGGCTATGAAAAGTGAAATAAAGGAAAATGTACAGGGAACCAATAGTGAAGGGAAGGAAACCAGGGTTCGGATTAATGGTTTGGAGTGGAAGGAAGGAATAAACATTCAACCAGAACAGAATGAAGAAACAAGAATTCAAAAAACAAGGAAAGGCTTAGTAAACTCTGGGACAACTTTGAACATTCCGACATCCAAATCAGAGGGGTGCCAGAAGGAGAAGAGGAAAAGCAAGAAATCAAAAACTTATTTGAACAAATAATGAAGGAGAACTTCCCCAATCTGGCAAAGGAAATAGACTTCCAGGAAGTCCAGGAAGCTCAGAGAGTCCCAAAGAGGTTGGACCCAAGGAGGAACACACCAAGGCACATCATGATTACATATAATAAGGCCTTGTTATATGAAATGTTAAAGGGATTTATCTAAGAAAAAGAAGATAAAAAATACGAACAGCAAAATGACAAACAACTCATGGCTATTAACAACTGAACCAAAAATAAAAACAAATTAAGCAAATAACTAGAATGGGAACAGAATCACAGAAATGGCGATCAAATGGAGGCTTATGAGTGGAGAAGTGGGAGGGTGAGAGAGGGGGAAAAGGTACAGGAAATAAGTAACATAAATGGTAGGTAGAAAATAGATAGGAGGAGGTTAAGAATAGCATAGGAAATATAGAAGTCAAAGAACTTATATGTATAACCCATGGACATGAACTAAAAGTGGGGAATACAGGTGGGAGCAGGTGTTCAGGGCAGAAGAGAATAAAGAGGGGGAAATGGGGCAACTGTAATAGTATAATCAATAAAATATATTTTTAAAAAATTCAAGAAAATTGAAATCATGTCAAATATTTTCTTTGATCTCAATGTCATGACACTAGAGAGCAACCTCAATTAAAAAACTCAGAAACATTCAAATACATGGAGGCTAAATAGCATGTTATTAAATAATTAATGGCTTATCAATGAGATCAAAGAAAAAATAAAAGATTACCTGGAAATGAATGAAAATGAACATACAGCAACCCAAAATCAATGGGACAAAATGAAGGCAGTCCTAAGAGGGAAGTTCAGAGCATTACAGGCCTACTTCAAGAAGCAAGAAAAATCTCAAATAAACAATCTAACACACCTAAAAGAGCTAGAACAACAACAACAAACAAATACTAGGGGGAGTAGAAGGAAGGAAATAATTAAGATCAGAGCAGAAATGAATGACAGATACAAAAAAGAAATTCAAAACATTAATAAATCCAGAAGCTGGTTCTTTGAAAAGATGAATAAAATTGAGTTACCTTCAACTAAACTCCTGAGAGAGAGAGAGAGAGAGAGAGAGAGAGAGAGAGAGAGAGAGAGAGAGAGAACCCAAATAAATAAAATCAGAAATGAGAAAGAAGTAACAACTGATATCACAGAAATACAAAGGATTGTAAGAAATATTATGAACAACTATATGCCAACAAATTGGACAACGTGGGTTAAATGGATATTGTTGCGGACTGTTCAGCCTGGTTTCAGGAGTTGTAATCCTCACCCCATGGTGGGCTGTGTAAGAGCCCAAGGGACCCACTTCATCTGGGTCTGTTCTGTCACAAGGACGTGAACTACTAAGGAGACAAAGCTTATCTCCCTGGCAGGAGTGCTGCTTCTGCTTCACCCATCTCTGGCCCCAATGCTTGGTTGGCAGTCAATGATGGGTAAAACTCCTCACGGGAGGGGCAACCTAAGCCAGACTCAACCACTTGGGAAGCCTCATGGAAGGACTCGGGGGGCTGCAGCAAAGAGGATGTGATGGACCCTCGCCCCCTGGCTATTCTGACATAGCCTGAGTCCTTCTTTCCGTCTGGGAGTTGTCTCCTGCTTCCTAATCGGCTTAAAGCCTGAAACTGTGAGGGTGAGTGGTGCAGCCCCCTGCCAGCCAGGGTGGCTCCCTGGGTGATTGGGCATAAGAAAGAATTCCTAAAGTCCTGTGAAACCTGCTTTGCTAAGAGTGCTCTCATTTAAATGATAAGGGTCCCAGGAGGAAATGAGTATGTCTCCCAAAGTTTTGCAACCCCCTTTCCTGACAAACACTGACTCAGATTAAGCCTCAGATTTCTTTGACATGTTAAACCTGTATTCCAGTGTATTGGAACCCAATAAAAGCCTAGTGAGGAAGGGGCTCTGGGTCATTCTCCTCTGAGAGTTTGACCACCTTTCCTCCCCAAGCAGTCATGTCTTGGTAGTTTTTATTTTCATCCATGATGGAAGGATGGGGCTCTGCGGGCGGAGCCCCCCCCCACACATCTGGCACCTAGGACAGGGGCCCCCGCAGGATATATTTCTAGAAACATACAATCTTCCAAAATTCATTCAGGAAGAAGCAGAAAACCTGAACTGACCAGTAACAACTCATGAAATTGGAGTAGTAATAAAAAACTCCCAGCAAAAGAAAGTCCTGAACTGGATTGCTTCACAGGTAAATTTAACCAAATGGTCAAAGAAAAGCCAACACCTATCCTTTTCAAACTATTTCAAAAATTTCAAGGAGAAAGAAGACCTCCAAGCCATTTTTACAAGGCCAGCATTATCCTAATTCCAAAACCAGATAAAATCACTGCAAAGAAAGAAAATTATATGGCAATATTCCTGATGAACATAGAAGCTAAATCTTCAACAAAATATTAGCAAACCAGATCCAGCAATACATTTAAAAGATCATACACCATGATCAAGTGCCATTTATTTCTGTTATGCAAGGTTGCTATGTTATTAGCAAATCAATAAATGTGATGTATCACACAAACAAAATGAAGAATAAAACCACATAATTATATCAATAAATACAAAAGAAAACATTTTGTAAAATCCAGCACCCATTTTTGATGAAAAATCTCAGCAAAGTTGGAATAGAGAGATCACACCTCAACATTACAAAGACCACATATGAAAAAGCAACTGCCAACATCATACTCAATGGGCAAAAATTAATAGCATTTTTTTAAGATCGAGAACAAGACAAAAATGTCCTCTTTCACCATTTTTATTTAACATAGTACTGGTAGTCTTAGAATAGCAATCAGACAAGAGGAAGAAATAAAAGGTATTCCAATTGGAAAGGAAGAAGTAAAACTCATTACATGCATATGACATGATACTCTGCATTAGAGAAGTCCAAAAACTTAACTAAAAATTACCAGATCTAAAAAATAAATATGGCAAAGTAGCAAGATACAAAATTGATATTCAGAAATCAGTGTAATTTTTATATACACAAATAATGTACTATCAGAAACAAAAATTAAGGAAACAATCCCATTTACTATTGCAATAAAAAAGGTACCTAGGAATAAATTTAACCAAGGAGTTAAAAGATCTATACTGAAAAAATTATAGGACTTTGAAGGAAGAAATGGAGGAAGATACAAATAACTATAAGCATATACCATGTTCGTGGGTGGGAAGAATTACCACCAATAAAATGTCCATACTACCCAAAATAGTCTATAGATTCAATGCAATTTTTATTAAAATACTAATGGCATATTTCACAGATCCACAAAAATACTTCAAAAATTTATATAGAATACAAAAAGACCTCAGATAGCTTCAGTAACCCTGAGAAAGAAGAACAAAGTTGGGAGAATGCTATCTGTTATCAAACTATATTGTAAGGCCATTGTAACAAAACAGTCTGGTACTGGCATAAGAACGGGCATATAGATCAATGGAACAGATAGAGAGTCCATAAATAAACACATGCTTTCATGTTCAATTAATATTTGACAAAGGAGTCAACAGTGTACAATGAAATAAAGACTATCTCTTCAATAAATGGTGTTGGGAAAATTGGACAGGCATGCGCAAAAAGAAAAAAGAAAGAAAAAAACAAGATCACCAACTTAACACACACACAAGAATAAATTCAAAATGGATAAAAGACTTAAATGTAAATCCTGAAACTATAAAAATCTTAAAAGAAAACATAGACAAAAAAATCTGAAACACCTCTCATAGCAATATTTTTGCCTATGCATCTCCACAGACAAGGGAAACAAAGGAAAAAATAAACAAATGGGACTACAAACTAAAAGATTTTGCACTGAAAGAGAAACCATCAACAAAATGAAAAGGGAACCCACCGAATGGGAGAACATACTTTCCAATGATACATTTGATAAGGCATTCTTCTTCAAAATATATGAAAAACTTATACAACTCAACACCAGGAAGATAAACAATCCAATTAAAAATGGGCAAAGTACTTGAAGACACCTCTCTGAAGAGGACCTAGAGAAGGCCAATAAACATCTGAGAAAATGCTCAATGCCACTATTTATCAACAGATGCAAATTAAAATCACAATGAGCTATCACCTCTGTCAGAATGGTTATCATCAATAAATCCATAAACAACAAGTGTTGGTGAGGATGGAGAGAAAATAGAACCCTAGTGCACTGTTGGTGAGAATGCAGACTGGTGCAGCCACTGTGGAAAACAGTATGGAGTTTCCTCAAAAGAATTAAAAATGAAACTGCCTTCTGACCCAGTGATCCTACTTCTGGAAATATATACTATGAATCCCAGGACACTAACTTGAAAGAATATATGCACACCTGTGCTCATTGCAGTATTATGTACAATAGCCAAATATCTGGAACCAGCCCAAGTGCCCATGAGTAGATGAATGGATAAAAAAGCTGTGGTATATTGACCCAATGGAATACTATGCAACCATAAAAAGAAGGAAACCTTGCCTTTTGCAACATCATAGACGGACCTGGAAATTATTATGCTAAGTGAAATAAACCAGTCAGAGAAAGACAAATACCACATGATCCCAATTATATATAGAATCTAATAAACAAAATAAATTGATGAGGAAACAGCTGCTATAGGGGTGGGATATGGGGGGAACTGGATGAAAAAAGGTGAAGGGATTAACCAAAAAACATATATACATAACTCATAGACACAGACAATAGTGTGGTGATAAACTAGTAAGAAAAGGGTGTGGGGATATGTGGAGGTGAGCAAAGCAAGGGGGAAATGGGGAAGGAAAGAAACTTGGGGCAATGGGTGCATGAGGCAGTGTGCAAATGATGTTTTATTGAGTTATGCACTTGAAATCTGTATGGCTTTGTGAACCAATGTCATCCCAGTAAGTTTAATTAATAAAAGCAAAAGCTAATTAGATTCTGGTTGGTGGATACAAAAATACAGTCCTGGCTGTCATGAAATTGTATTTCATTACACTTCTGCCACAGAGTAGTTGTATTGCATAACTTTGGGGAAGTCATTTCACCTTGTTAGACTGCCATTTCTTTATCCATAAAATTAGAGGATTGTACTTGGTACTTCCAAATTTCTATGACTTTAGGACTAAGACTTCGTCATGGCCTCATCAGGCCCCCAGTGGTTGGGAGAAGAATAACTCAAAAAGCACAGGAGTTTGTGTTTTCCTTGTCTCATCATCATCCAGACACAAGACATGAAACCAATTGTCCAGCTACTGGTCCATCCAAGCTCTCTCTTTCCCACCTACCTTTTACACCTCCATTTAAAACTTGTGCATTGTAATTCTTTGAGTGTTTTTAATTTTTATTTATTTTATTTTTTGGTTTTTGAATGCAAGAACTCACTATTTCCACAAACTTGGTGCCACCAATATAATGATGGCATTTGCTTCCTTGTATTGAACCTTACTATATTCCAATTTTATGCTATGCTTTGAACACCTACTATATACACTATTAAAAGCAAAATATTGTCTCATTTAACCCACACAACGTGCCTATAAAGTGGATACCATTATCATCCCCAATGTGATATGATGAAAATTAAGCCCAGAGAGAGTAAGAGGCAGGAATAAGATTAGAGCTTAGGTTCTCTGACACCAAAATCTGTGCTCCTAGCCCCCAGGCTGTCTCCCATGAGAAATGAAAACTGGGAAACATCAACACAACTCATCTGGAGTGGGTATCCTGGGCATGAAGTCCATTTTCCCCAACTCTGTGTCTTCTTCCTGGTGGGGAAAGTGAAATACATATTTGGAGATAATCACAATGTCTAATCTGGGGCTTTAGATAAAATTGCTAACAATAATTTAAGTCCAGATAAAAAGTTTTCAGTAGTTCATAACAGAACCAACTGTAAAGGTGGGGGGGGGGCTAGGATGGAGAAAAGATGAGTGTAGTGTTCCCTTGTGCAGGTGGGGAAAATAGGACTCTTCCGTTGGAGTTCGAGGATCTGAGAATGAAGAGCAATAAGGTCACATTTTTTATTATCATGTCCCCTGCCATGTTTGCATCCAATGGAATTATGTATTGAAGTAAGCCACTTCAAAATGGCCTCAAGGACAACTTCCACCTTGGAGTTCCTGGATATATGGTATGGTGTCACCCTTTTAACCACAAGACTTGAGAACCGTACTAACCAACACTGTGCCCCATTTATTTGAGATGCCTTTCATGGACAACACTGAGTGAGAACACAGAGTGGAGACACGTGTCCTTTCTGACATTGTTTGTATTCCTTGGGTTAAAGGGTACAGGAAGGGAGAGGAGAACTCACGCCACTTCTCATGGAAACATCCAAGTCTTAAACTTTGTACTTATAGTGTTCATAACTAGCTTTGGAAGGAACACTAAGGAAGCTTGGTTACAATTTTAAAGGTCAGAACCAACTATCAAGTATCAATTATTATATTGGTATTTTGGTGATGGGAAGTAGCAGAGATCTCTGCTGACATGCAATTTCTTCCATAGATCACATGTCTTGGTTTAATAATAGCCAGATGGCAGGTCATTTTTTGGATTCTTGAGTGAACTTGACACATACACAATTTGAATCAAGCTGTGAAAATTCTCTATTGCTGAGTCTCTGCTTCAGTTTCAGCCTTTCCACACAGGAAACACACTCACAAGAGAGATCTTCCACCTCCTGAATTGTGCTCATTGTTCTCCAGAGACAATCTAACACTAACTCTCACAAAGATGGAAAAATGGAGGCACTTACTCATGAATCAGTACAAAACATGCAAAATCTAGAATGTACCTCTCTGTGTGGGGAAAAAAAGTAACTAAAAATGATAAACAACTCCTTCTATAGGTGCTTTTTAAAGAAAAGTGAAACTATTTTAAAATAAAGCACTCCAAAGTCTGAAGCTTCTTTTAAAATTCTATATCCAATAATTTTTATACAAATAATTTTATTCTTTTCTTCGTGCCACATAAGAACAATGATAGTTACTTTCTAAAGCTCAACAAAGAGCTGTTCCAATGGTGTCAGTTTTGTTTTACAGACACATGTAGCTGTAGAAACATGTTTACAATAGCCAACAAGATTGTATGGAGTAATCAGTAGTTAGAAAGAAGGAGGAACAAACATTTTTTAAAAAACTACAGGGACCCAAGTGTTTCTGATAAAGAGATAGCTTGCGATATTCTTCCAATTCCACCAGTTCATCTGCTCTGGACTTTAGCGCCCATTCCTACAGATTCTAATGCACCTATGTTCCTCAGCAGGGGTAAAAAGTATGAGTGACCTTGGTGACTTGAATGGGAAGGCTTTGGTCCAAGGCCAGTTTTCTTTTAGACTAAAAAAGTTGTGGCTTTTGTGCTATGTCTCAAAAAGTTCTGATGCTGGTACACCTGAGGAATGGAGAAGGTCGAGTACCATAATAACCTGTGTCCACTATGCCCACTCCTCAACTGCTCAGAGACAAACTAAAAGAAAATGAAACAAATCTAGTTTTCATCTTCTAAAAAGACTCTAGAACATAATCCCCCAATATATAGAAATTCTGAGCAGCCTAGGTTTGGGAAAATCCCTTCCTTCAATTTCCTAAAAGGATTTTTCTGCTATTATTCCTTTCTGTTTCAAGAACTCTATCATAATCCAAGCAGTGGAATTGCTGGGTCAAAAGGTATGTCCATTTTTAGTTTTCTTAGAAAATTCCATACTGTTTTCCATAGTGGTTGTACCAATCTGCAATCCCACCAACAGTGCACTAGGGTCCCCTTTTCTCCACAACCTCTCCAACACTTGCTGTTTGTTGCTTTGTTTATGAAGGCCATTCTGACTGGTGTCAAGTGGTATCTCATTGTAGTTTTAATTTGCATCTCTCTGATAGCTAGAGATATCGAGCATCTTTTCATGTGTCTCTGGATCCTCTGTATGTCCTCCTTGGAGAAGTGTCTGTTCAAATCCTTTGCCCATTTTTTAATTGGGTTGCTTGTCTTCCTAGAGTAGAGTCTTGTAAGTTCTTTATATATTTTGGATATTAATCCCTTGTCTGAGGTATCATTGTCAAATATGTTTTCCCATACAGTTGGTTCTCTTTTTATTTTAATACTGTTTTCTTTAGCTGTGCAGAAACTTTTTATTTTGATGAGATCCCATTTGTTTATTCTTTCCTTTATGTCCCTTGCTCTAGGGGGCATATCAGTGAAAATATTGCTGCGTGAAATATCTGAGATTTTCCTGCCTACGTTATCCTCTAGAATTTTAATGGTGTCATGGCTTATATTTAAATCTTTAATCCACCTTGAATTTATTTTTGTGTATGGTGTAAGTTGGTGCTCGAGTTTCATTTTTTTTTTTATTATATCCTAAGAATCCTGAAACACCAATCCAAAAGAATCTATGCACCCCTATGTTCATAGCAGCACAATTTACGATAGCCAAGTGCTGGAAGCAACCTAGGTGCCCATCAGTTAATGAATGGATCAAAAAACTGTGGTACATTTACACAATGGAATTCTATGCAGCAGAAAGAAAGAAGGAGCTCCTACCCTTTGCGACAGCATGGAAGGAATTGGAGAGTATCATACTAAGCGAAATAAGCCAGGCAGTGAAAGACAAATACCATATGATCTCACCTTTAACAGGAAGCTAATCAACAAAACAAACAAACAAGCATAATATAAACAAAGACACTGAATTTGAGAACAGTCTGACAGTGTCCAGAGGGGGAGGGGAGGGAATTTCAGGGGAAAAGGGGAACGGTTTAGAGCAACAAGTATAAAGGACTCATGGACAAAAACTATGGGGGGTGGAAATGGGAGGAAGGTGGGGAGGGTTGGGGTGGTGGGCTGGGGCGGGGTAAAAGACAGAAAACTGTACAATATCAACAATTAAAAAATACCGATTAAAAAAATAAATAAAATGTTTAAAGAAAAAAAAAGAACTCTATCATAAGACTCTTATGGCTTTAAGTTTGGCCTTAGAGCACACAAAGGCCCTCTGTGAAGTGAGAATACCTCTGTAGAGACATTTTACTTCTAAAAGTGCTCTCAGTGATCCTTATCTTCCAATATTCATATCCTTGTGTAAGAGTAGGCTGGACCTAATGACATGCTTCTAAGGAATGGAATAGGGCAAAGTTATGGGATGTCACTTCTAGGATTGAGTTATAAAAGACTGTAACTTCTGTCTTGCTTTCACTCTCTCACATTTTCTCATTTGCTTGTTCTGATGGGAATGGGCTACCATGCTGTGGATTGGCCTTTGGTAAAGTCCACATTGCTGGGGGCTGAGGATGTCAACTTGCCAACACCTAGTGAGGAATGTAGACTCTCAGTCCACAGCCAACGGGGATAGAAATCCTGCCAATGATTACAGAAGTGAATTTGGAAGTGGATCCTTTCCCAGTTGAGCCTTCAGATGAGACCCCAGCTCTGGCCAACACTTTGATTTCAGCCTGAGAGATCCTTAGACAACCCAGCTAAGCCACTTCTGTATCACTAACCCATAGAACTGGGAGATAATAAAGTTCTAAACCACTAAGTTTAAGTTTTAAAGTAATATTTACATCTTAAATAAAATAATTACTAAGCCTAATACCAATCTTTACCCTGACCCTCTGTTTTGTAGTTTTATTCATTTGTTTTCAGTTAGATTATGTAATGTGTGTTTAAAAATGAATTGTGGCCTGGCCGGTGTAGCTCAGTTGGTTGGAGCATCGTGCTGTAACTGAAGGATTGTGGGTTTGATTCCTGGTCAGGGAACACACCGAGGTTGTGGGTTTGATGCCTGCTCTAATCTCTTGTCTGGGAGCATATGGGCGGCAACCAATCAATGTTTCTCTGTCTTCCTTTATCTCTTTCTAAAAGCAATGAAAAAATGTCCTCAGATGAGGCTAGAAATAATGAATTGCATGTTTTGCTTTCCATCATTGGCATGTAGGATTTATATGAATAATTATAACTTTGTTTTGGTTCTTTCCTGAACACTTCTTTTAAAAAACATATTGAATTAGATAGAACTCATTTTGCAAGTGTCAGAAGCAAAAGTCAAAGTAGCTTAAGGAAAAATGAAGCTTTATTTACTCATGTGTGTGAAAAATCCAAGGAGGTAGATCCTGCCTTCAGCATGACCAGATGCCAAGGGTTCAAATTAGGTACTGTGACTCAATCACTTTCTCTGTCTCTCCACTTCCTTGCCTCTGCTTTCCACAGCTCTGTGCCTGCACTCTGCATTCTCTTGTCCCATCCATGTTTCCATGTTAACTCTTTCTTCCTCTCCTCAAAGATGCCATCCCAAAGTTAGAAAACCCAGAGAAAAGGGCAACATCTCCTCTTTCTAAAGTCTGCATCGATTCCCTCAAGGGTCTCTGGTGGGACTTGCTAGGTCATGTGTTCCCTGTCTGGAACCAATCACTACCCGAGATATGATACTATGATTGGCTAGGTTGGGCCACACATCTGTCCCTGAGTAAGAGGGCTCCAAGTTATCTGGTACAAAGTTCAAGAAAAATTATATGGAATTGGGAAGAACAATTCCTAAAAAAGAAATTCTAGGCAGCTAAAAATTACCAGAGGTACGCTAAATAGAAAGGTAACAATTTATTTCTTAGGATGTTATGATTATTTATTGCTGTACAATCATGCATAGCTTAACATAAGGTATACATTTTGAGAACTGTCATTGTGCAAACTTCACAGAGTGCACTTCCATAAACATAGTGGTCTAGCTTACTGCACCGCTAGGCTATATGGTACTATACTGAACACTGTAGGCAGTTGTAACACAATGCTAAATACTTGTGTATCTAAACATATCTAAATATAAAAAACGTATAGTAAAACTATTTCTATAAAAGATAGAAAATGATACACCTGTAAAAAGTACTATGAATGGAGCTTGCAAAATTGGAAGTTATTCTAGGTGAGTCCATGAGTGAGTTTTCAGTGAATGTGAGGCTTAGCATATGACTGGATACTACTGTAGACTGTATAAATTCTATCACACAAGCCTTGTGTCCTTCCAACAGGGTCAGAAAAAAAGGTCAACACAGCTCCATGAATAGGGATGTGGATTAGACTAATTAGAAATATGGAGGAGGAACAGGCTGGGTAAGGTGTAGATTACCACAACAGTGGCTTTCAGGAGGGAGTGAAAGGTGGCCTGAGATCAGTAGAAATAAGAAATCAACATAGAAAGATAAAGGAGCACAGGGAATTGACATGGCAATGTGTTTTTGGCTGTTGCATGTTAGAGCAGTGGACAGATTAAGGAACTTTGTGGTGTTCATAGAAAAAAGAGGAGGTTTAACATGGAGACAGTATAGAACTGAGGACTTGATATTTTGACTTTGGATACTTATTTTTGGTTTCGATAACTCTATCTAGTAGAAAAGATTCTCTCTGGCATTGAATTGTTGAAAGAAAGAAAACTTACCTATGCTTTCCATCATTACAACCTGAAAATATTCCCAAAGTCCAGGCTGGCCCCACACAACCACAGAAAGCTTTTACTCAAGTGGCAGCAACACTTAGTACTTGTTAAGGTAGCTCCTGTGGACCTGTGTCCTTGTACAGAATCTCAGGTCCCCAACATGGAATTTACAGCAACATAACTCTGAAGACCATCAAGCTAGATCCGGGGGTCTGGCTCCTCTGAGCTGAAACTTGTTGCTGGCTGACTGATTGGAATGTCATCTGTGAACTCAAACTTGAGGTGCTGTGAGTGAGAAGGGACTCTATTGCCACGTCTACGGATATTGCTCCTGTCATAGGAAAATAATTCCTCCTGAACCACATATTCTTCCATTTCTTATAGGAAATTCAGCTCCATTATAATCTTCTGGCACCACTGTCATATATGCAGTCTGTTGTTAATCAGAACATTGTTATGCGGCATATGACTATATGAGAAGTCATTCCAACTTCATGGCATTAGACAATAATAATAATTTATTATTATCATGTCTCACAGTCCTGCAGGCTGACAGGGCTCAGCTAGATGTTTTTCACTCAGGTCACTGAAGCTGTTGCAGCCAGCTGGTAGCTGACCTGGAGTTATCATTGCCACTCACAGAATTGGTGCCTGTCCTAGGAAAACTCGAATAGCTGCAATCGCTTGTTCATCTCTTTTTCTGTGGTCTCCCCAGTGTAGCAGGTAACCAGACTTATTACACTATGTCTTGGGGCTCCAGAGTTCTGTGTCCCAAGAGGAGAGGCAGCCAGGTACCTTGGAGGAATCTGGCCTCAGAAGTCACACAGTATCACTTCTGTAGCCTTCTGTTCCTTAGAAGTGAGCCATATTTAAAATGAGTGGAACAGGAGCCTACAGTTTTTAAATAAATATTTTGTGTTTATTTCTTTTTAAAAAGAGGGGAAGGGAGGGAGAAAGAGGGAGAGAGAAACATCAATGTGTGAGAGAAACATCGATGTTCATTTGCCTCTCTCACACACTCCAACTGGGGACCAGGCCAGTGACCCAGTCATGTGCCCTGACTGGGAATCGAACAGGTAACCTTCCACTTTGTTGGATGACAACCACTGAGCCACACCAGTCAGGGAGAGAATCCACTCTTAATGAGAGGAGCTTCGAAGAATCTGTGGACACATTTTTAAACCATAACATAAAAATTAAAAAAAAAATCTTTTTCATCTTTCGGAGCTAGCACTTGACATTTATCCTACATGAGTGCAAGTTTGACTGAGATCTATGTGTGTTTAACAGAGGAAGGTGATAAGTTCACTAAGTTTAAGAATTGAGATCTTTAATTTCTAGACCAGAAAAAATTACATATATTTTCTTAATCAGTACTCCAAATCCCAAAGAAATTCAATTTCATGCTGAGAATTTATACATGCACTGAGATGTGTATTTTTATTTGTTGACCTGAGCAATGCTCCTGGTGAGGGGAAAATAGCATACTCCCTCTTTCACAAGCCATTGTATTTTCTGTGTGTACAAAGGATCTTGGATATATTTAGAGGTTTGTTTTCTTGTGTAAATAATTATTTTTATTGAGGAAAGATATACCAAATAGTAGAATGGCTTTTTGCTCTCTAGATTTGTCTAATCTCTTTTCATGCCTTATGTGTAGAATATTTCTTAAGGGTTTCTAAACTTACAGTTGCATATGTTTGTTTGTGTGTGTGTATATAAATAAATAGTTTAAAATGTTTTATTAGCCAAAACAACTAAGCAGCTATTCTTTCCTGCCTGAGAAAAATTTTGGTGGCTGACTTTGTCAACTCTATTTGCAACAAACTCAGATTACGACATTGGGAAAATCATGCCATCTTTATGTGTCTTGGATTCTCTGTCAGGCTACAATGGGCATGGGGTTTCATGAATTAAAGAGCTCATGTCTAAACCCCACAAACCTTATAGCCTGAGGTGCTCAGCCATACACATGCACAACAAAAGCCCTCCTATATATGTATCTTACCTAATTTCTCTAGATGCCTAAACCCATAAATCTTAAAATGAATATGCTTGGCCTTTCAATAAATCCCACCGTCTCTGTGTCACTGTCACATGCTTCCATTTTTCCCTGCTGATAAGCTACAGGAAGAGATGATTTTACAACCAAAGATCAGATTGTTCTTTGTTTAAGAAGCAACATATGATATAAACCCAAGATTTTATTACAATCATTTGCAAGTTAAAATAATATCTTGATGGTGAAGGAAATTTTTAATAAAGCAAAAAAGAGTTATGTGAATAAACAGAAGAGTGAGCAGTGTTAACTCTGACATTTAAATGATTACATGATTTTAATTATTCTTTTGATAATAAGTAATTCCATTAACTGCTATTCAAGGAACTGAAACCTGTGCCTACTGTAGAATTTACAGTTGAATTAGACCTTTGTTTCCTGCCTTCAGTAATTTTAATAAAAGAAATGGAAATAGCTTTAAGTACTTACAAAAATCTACCACCTACAAAAAGAAATTAAAAATTACAGTGGTAAGCACTAGGAATAAAAAGTGAAAAAAACACACATACACACACATCACACAGGAAGACACAAGAAAAGAAGGAAAAGCAAGATGGATTTCATGATATTATTTGGGGTAATCTGCTATGGGAGCAGGAGACAATAAAACAGTAATTTATGACAACCTGTGTGATGAGACCAGACTCCCTGCCAGCTTGTCTCTGTAGGGGAGGTGACAAGGGGAAGATAGTTCTGAGGATTTAACAAATCAGGAGATGACACCCATGAGTGCAGACAGAATGTATCTAGGAAGTGGGAGTGGTGAAAGTTGTGGAGTTCAGACGACCCCTCTGACCATCTCTGAGCACAATTGCCACTCCTGATGTAAGTGTAAATGGACAAAATAATTTCATAAAATTAGGAGATTCTTGTGATTCATTTCTTAGACATTGTGGTCTGGCAAGCATTCCCTCAGTGCCTGAGCTGGAGTATGTGGCCTTAAGTACAAGGAGAGCTCATGTTGGGGAATGAAACCATCTTACCACAGGGTCTAAACTAGGACCACCTTTGAGTCAGTTATAAGCCTTTGCTTTCAGAATCTTATTTATCCACTTCCTCATCCAGCGCCTGCAGACAGTGGGAGCTCAATAAATATTTGTTGAAATATTCAATCTGTCCAAGTAGCAAGAAGTAGTGGAAAGAGTGTGGCTATTGGATGCAGGCAGACTTGAGTTTCACTCCCAGTTCTACCTCTTTTAAGTATGACCTTGGACATGTCACATATGGTCTCTGTGTCATTTAGGATCCAAGAATAAAAACAGAGAACTCTCTGTATTTAAAATTGAAGGATATGTTGCATTAAATTGGTCACATGGGTGATGGAAGAGAGACTGAGAAGCCAATAGGAGTTGGCAAGCAGATAGCAACAATAGGATGTGTACTCTGAGGGTTGAGGGACAAAGAGAAGAGGCAGAATTACTTACATTCGAGGTTTAGAGTCAACTGGCAGAAGGCAACTATCCAAGAGGACATTGTTTGAGCTTTAGTTTCTATAGTTTATATAATGAAAATAATAGTTAGTGTACATATTTTTTAAAACTACTTATACTAACTCCCAACTTAATTCTGATGGCCTCATTCTATTAAGAATCACTGATATAAGACAAGTTTAATCAGTGAACAGAAAGACTTGTTTATAGCAAGTGCTTAATAAATGTTTTAGCAAAGTGAAAATATAATACAAACAACTGTGGGAGAAGTAGCAGATTAAGTTTCTGTCACATTGTGGTGAAATAGCTTAAATGATCTTTTCCTGAATGCTGGGTGGTAAATGGGCCTGGTTTCCCCTATGTGTCCATATTCAGAAGTATGTAAAGTCAAAGCTTGTTAAAAAACATGACCAGCTCAGCTCTTTTGCCATAACTGAATTATAGATGCCTGGCCTAAATTCTCTCATCTACCCACAAGTATTAGCTGGCAGGTAATTCCTTGCTCTAAACTAAGCTTTGGCATGTGTATCTCACATGCATTTCACAGATTCACAAATCCTGTAACCCATCTCTCCCTAAGAAAAGAAAATACAGGGGTGCAAGACAGTAACAAACCATGAATTGGAACTTAGCCTCTCTGAAAACAGGCCTCTGGGCTGTCTTTTAAAAATTCTCTTAGAAAATTAAGACTTAGCCTGTTTACTCTGTAAACTAGTGTTTTTGGGATTGATTAGTCAAAGTAACAGTTCATTTGCTTAGTTAGTCTCTATTTCTTAAAGAGGTTAGAGATGGACTCAGACTGGGAGAAAACATTTAAAACTCCCAGAGGCAAATCTTCCTGTGACTAGAAGAGAAATTAATTGGCAGTCTACACTTTCTTTTCCCCGGGCATGCTGTCTTTCATAGAATACCTATTGGGCTCCACTTGTCTTTACTACAGAGAATACTCAAGCTCAGACAAGAGAATTTGTAAATCTATACAAACACAAAGGTTTAATCTAATTCTATTAAATATAATGAACTGCATTGGAAACACATGTTTTTCCCCTAGAAAGTGAGAAAAACAACATTAAGAAATTACTAATTTTTTTTCCTGTTGTTTTTCGTAATTGCTAAGCCCAGCCCTGTTTCAGAGTCTATGTTTATGTCCTGGCAGGAACTCTCCTCCCCAAGTTTGATCCCTCTGGTTATCTGGGGTCACTGAGGTCTCTGTTCAAATGTCACCTCTTCAGAGAAAACTTCTTTGACCACTCTACCAGCAAACTTTCTGTTTTCATAAAGCTGACCTTTTTGGGAGAGATGACAAGTAAATTGACTAAAGATTAATTAGTGTTTAATATGATAAGAAACCAAGTAAGGGTAAGGGAAAAAGAAAAATCTGGGTGAGATGCTGTGACAAGGTTGTATTGACCAGTCAGCAAAGTCCTGATTGCTGGACATTTGAACCAGGTAAGGACAGGTCTGTACTTTCAAGGTGCCAACCTAAGAAACATCCAAACCTGTAGAGAATTTTTATGAGTTTATTTGAGTGAAACTGATGACATTTGCCAGGGAGCAAGATCTCAAATGCTCCAGAGAATAAGTTTTGAGGCTTATTTTATACATTAGAATCAAAGGAAGAAGATGTAAGAAAGGTGTATGAAATCCACTGGTGGTAGATTAAGGAGGCAGGAGAAAGCAAGGTGGGGAAATCTCTAGGACTGGATAAAAGACAAAATACAAAGAAACATTTTTTTACATTGGTGGGTACAGAATAGTTAACACAACATTTACAGTAAATACAGGTAGAATGCGGGCAAAAAGGTAACAATGAGGGTCTTTGTAGTCTCTTGCTCTGGTGGTCTCATGCTCTTGTGTCTGCAGTTATGTCTTTGAGGGGTCTGGAAAAGAAAATTACTGTGACATTTCAAAGGTATGTTATCCTAGATGCATAACAACAATGGACCTCATGTAAGGTGAAGTTTGACCTTTGTTAAGGAAGCAAGAGGCCTGGGACGTGACTACCTTCTATGACCTGCTCAGTTAGGAATTTGTGATCAGACAATCCTGAAGGATTACTTTCAGTCACTGAGCTTGTCAGGGCTTCCTTGTACCCATGCCTCTCTCCTTTCCTCCAACCCCACCGGCCTCGAGCTTGTCAGATTTATTGCATAGCCCTTTTTAGTTCACAAGACAAAAGAAAAAAGCCAGAGGTCTGGACCAAGTCATTAAGAGGGCACAGGTAGGAGGAGATCAGAGAGGTAGCTGATCATGGGCCAGAACACGGAGGGCCTGATAAAACCTTGGATGTTATGGCCTGAAGTGGAGGGTACTGTAGCCGTATTTCCATTTGCTCATTCGGGTTGCTTTATGGAAGATAGACTGGTGGAGATTAGGAGAGGAAGCAGAGAAACCAGGTAGGGGCTCCTCATCTGGTGTTTCTCTGTGTGTAAAGAGTTTGTGTATTTGAATTCCCTTTTGATTTCTGGACTGCGTTTTGTTGACTACCATTCTCTAAACTCTGAGTTTATTTGAGTGAGTTTATCTGTTTTACACGAGTGTCATGTTCCTAACATACCAACCTCAATGTCAAACACCAGGGTCAGACCTTGCCAACTCATAGGTATTGATAAAACCAAAGCATGGCATAATCCTGACTAGAAAAAGTCACAAGTTTTCAGATGTGCTTATTTTAGCCAATGATTTTTTAGTTCTCTGAGGCTTATGTACTAAAACAATAATTTAAGGGTGGGTGAGAGACTGAGCTGCTTTGTTTCTTCTTTCCTTACTCTCCCACTTGTAAAAATGTTTGTGAGGCATGGCTTGAACATTAGCAACAAGGAGGAGAAATTGGATTTATTATTAGAGTCATCTGGCAGGAACAGTGAAGTCCTAGGCTCAAAGGAGTCTCTTTTGCTTAAAATAACTCATTCTGTGGGCTCTGTTAAGTGGCTGGGAGGAAGAACTTTCAATGCTAAGCGTGGTTCTAGGCTCCAATTCACTTGAGGGAAATCCCTGGAGTTATTTCTAGCAGGGACACAATACCATTGGTTCAGTTTGGGACCCCAGTGTGCCAAGAGAGAAGTGTCTATGTGACCTGAACATCATTTCTAGACCCCACTGTCTGGCAGCCAACCTAGGAGCATCCTGTTGCCATGATACCAAGGGGATAACACCTGTGACACCCAGAGATAACAGCAAGCAACAGGCACTGCAAAGACCAAGCTATAAAAGCTTTTTAATGTTGTGTGCAGAGCCCCTGTCTTGAGCCCATTGGAAGAAAGAAAATGAATTCCAGACAGACTTGTGAGCAAGTTGGTCTGGAGAAAATGCGTTTAGAATCTTAGAACATTCCTGTCTACCCTCCCTCTTTACTTGTTATCAACTATTAATGAAAAGACTTGCATTCATTCTAGGTTTTGACCTGAATTGGAGTTGAAAGTGTCTGCAACTCTAGTAGGACCAACACTGGGGAGATAAGACGATAAAATGCCAAGACCAACAAATAAATTCAATCTGTGTCATGGTTACTCTGTTTTGCTAATGGTCGGTGTTCAGGTTAAAATTTGTTACATGAGCCTGTCAAGGTCTTAATTCTAATGTAAGCCTAACATCTCAAGATTTAAAGAACTGCCTTTTGTGGCTCAGTTTGCCTAGTTTTCTTGCAGGTGGTAGGGGTGAAAGACTATGTCAGCAATTTGAATAATGTTAGGCCAGAAGTCTTTAGAATATATAAGATGGACATTTTGTAGAACAGGAATAATGTGTATGCTGTGAAGGAAACCAGACTAGTAGCAAGACTTTGCACATTGACCTCTAGACTTCATCTCTGCCAGCTTCATTACTACCTCCATTTTCTGTTCTGCTTTTGAAAGATACAAAATGCAGACTCCAGCACAGAGCATAAAATAGATCTTTTAGGGTGTGACATAAACCAGACATGGCAATGTGACACCAACTGCACTGATCCTAGAAGAATGTGAACAAGGGCTGTCTGTAAAGTAATGATTCACTGACTTGGGGAATGGTGCAGACTCTAATCCAGTCAATCTGGTGGTACATAAATGTTTTAGAGCAGTAATTTTCAACCTTTCTTGTGTCATGGAACACATAAACTAATTACTAAAATTCTGCAGCACACCAAAAAATGTTGTATTTTTTTTGCCAACCTGACAAAAGAAATAGGTATAATTTTGATTCGTTCTTACCAGATGGCTATTGTTGTGTTGGCTGTTGTTATTTTTGTATTTGACAATCTAAGGGAAAAGAGGTCAGTGCCCTGAATAGATAGGGTATGTTTTGCATGTTTTGAAATTTCTTGCAGCATGCCAGTTGACAGTCGCTGGTTTAGAGGAGTCTCAAACCACTCTGCTCTAGTAGCATCCATTTAGTTTTGGTTTGACTTACTTCATTTGGATCTCAGTTTTCATTTGGAGCCTTTTGGTCATGGATAGGATGCAGCAGGACTGCTGCCCTTGCACAATTTCAGGGCTCCCCATTATCATTTTAGTCTGTGTCACTGGTACTTATCTGGGGATAATTTTGCTCCCAGAAGACATTGTATAATGTCTTACGTCATTTTACATTGTCACAACTGGGAGAGGTTGCTCCTAGTACATAGTGGGTAGAGGGCAAGGGCGCTAAACATGCCACAGGATGGCACCGTGACAAAGAATCGTCTGGCCCCCCATGTTTGCAGTGAGAGGTGGAGAAACCCTGCCCTACTAGAATAACCCGATCTGTGCACTCCCCGCCTCCTCCATCCAGTGTCCTTCAAGGTGGCCCAGGAGGATTCAGGCCAGAAGATATGTGTGCATTTGCTTTCCCTTTCAGAATTTGTTTAATAGTCTCTGTCACACGAGGGAAGAGAGTTGTTATGGAGAGCTTTGGGCTGAGACAAATTGGATTTTCATTCTTTAGTTACGCGTCCTTGATCAAGTAACTTAACTGCTATGAAGAGAGTGCCTCTATTTGTTAACTGAGGAGAATAATATCGATGGTGAGGATTAAACAAGAAATTAGATTTAAAATGAGAACACTATGCATGGCCCATAGTAAGACTTAATAAGTGATAGTCATATGATAAAGCTATGGCTAGCCCTCCTAAATGAGCCTTTAACAGTCACTGCCCTTAAGAATCTGTTGTAAGCAGAATAAGTCATTGTTGCATTTATTGTATTTGTTATCTGTGGTTAGGAAAATAGATAGCAATTTCTGTGTCAAATAAAGACCCCCTGGCCACCATCTTCTCTGGGGAATAACTTTTGCTATGTATGGTATATGAAGTTTGGTATGGAGGCATCAGAATTAAGATAGAAAATATTCACAATTACAAACAAAAGCATCTGAGAGGAGAAGAAATGCCAAACCCATAAAAAATTAAACAATCACTTGGAATTTTGTGGTGATAACATTTTGGAAAAACTCTAATAGAAAAAAAGTTAGTTGAGGGAGACATTTCTCTAATCTTGCGTAGTTTAGCTTAATGATCCTTGCCTGTACCTCTAACCCTAACCTGACTCTTCAGAAATGATTCTGAGATATCAGAATTTTCAAGCAAGTTTCTCTGTGCTTACATGAGTAGGGCTTCTAATAAGGGTTCTAAGAATGCCTTCAACATGACTTACGATGGTTGTCTGTGATGGAAGGCCCCTGTGGTTTTCATTTTGGACCTTACTTAATAAAAACAATCATGGTAACAAAAGAGGGTGAGAAGAAGTCTGCTTCTTCCAATTTTCTATTGTGTGGCCAATTTAATGTTGGACTCCTCAAAAGGCTTTAAAATATAAGACAGCAGGAAAAATAATTTAATATAAGAATGCCAGCATGAAGTAAACTTAAACAGTGTAAATCAAGCATGAAGTAGAGTGTCTTAAGGTTTTGCTTTTTTTTTTTTTTTTTTTTTTTTTAATTTCAATGTTCAACAGCACAGTACCAAAGAGTTTGCTTTTCCATTCATGGACATAACTGCCAAGAGAAGGCTTTCATCAGACATACCCCAGTGGGTACCAGAGCACTTCTTACCAGTCTTCAGCCAGTCTGACTTCTCTGTTGGTTAAATAAGATGAGAATGAAGACAAAATGCTGGCATCCTATGCCTAGAGGGAAGAAAAATCATCTACATAACATGGTGTTCAAACCGATCAAAAATATTTCTTCTACTCAACTACAATAGCTGAAATTTCTCTAAAATTTTCCTTTGAGTTAAAGCATTATATGTCCTAAAGCACAGATAAACATCAAAGCCAGTGGTTATCAACCATGACTGCAAACTACAATCACTGGAAAAATCTTTTAAAAATATTGATACTATTCAACATCTAAAAGGAAATATAATTTAATTGGCATAGGGTAGAACTGGGCATCTGTATTTAAAAAATAAAAAATCCCTCCCATATAATTTTCTAATTTACAACCAGGCTTGTAAATGATTGCAATAACAAGTTAAGCTCTGGTCCTTGGATATATATTTTTTTCTGAATCAAAACACCTACAAATTACCATACATCTTCATCAGTCACAGTGACTCACTTGGGCATAACATAGAATCTGGGGTAAAGGAACAGAGAAATTGGAGGGAAGAGAAGGAATGGCATATGCAGCTTGCAGAAGCTCCACATGCAGAATGATGTTAAAGTATTTAACAACCAATGTGGCATGGGCTCTGAGGTATCAGAACAGATGCTACTTAATATCAGGTGTGGTCATTGATACACTCTGAACTTTGAGAGTCTGAGCATTAAAACACTGGCACCTACTGATTCTTGTGCATTGTGAATTCATTCTATTATCAGCAGTCTCCTAGCAAAACCCAAGCGAGGGGAGGGGCAGTCAGGGAGGGGCAGCCAGAGGAGGGGAAGTTAAGTATGTGTAGGGATCAAGGATGCAAGGCTGGCCATCTATTTGGGGAGGGGAGGGTTCCCCAAATAGAACAGCACTGGACAGAAGTCTGATAAGTTTGGAATACAAAAACAGATGTTACCATTTCCCTGGGTTGCCTTGGTTCAGCCAAGTTCTTGGGTGTTGAGTGGTTTTATAAACATAGTGCCCTTTGTAAGAATACTGGAGGTAAGCCATAAAAAAACTTGGAGCTAAAAAAAAAAATCTACTAATGAAAACTAATGGTTCTTAATAAACTCCCAGAGGTCACATAATGCCAAACTAGAAATTGTGGAGCCTGAGACCCAAGTGAAGGGTCACCATGACATTATGTATGTCGTTAAACTAGTGAACTTCTGCTTGCCTGTTGGTGGCTGGGGGCCTCTCTCCTTGCAGACCCAATCATCTGTGTTCTCTGTGAGCCCCAGAAATTCCAGGGAAAAGAGCAGGCTTCTTTTCAACTCCTCATCCAACCCTGGCTTGGCTTTAATCAGCATTTCATACTCTGAAATCTGCCCTCTGGCAATACTGGTCTGTTGATATAAGGCAAAAGTTGGAAACATAAGTTGGCATATAATTGAAAGTTTATAGTTAAAAATCTAGTGTCTCATTGTCCTCTGATGAAGGAAATCTGCCTGTTCCACATTAGTCAAAGATGTTTTTAGACATTAGATGGACCACCTTAGACTCATTTTAAGTTGATTTGAAAGGTGATGAGCATTGAAATAGATATGTTCATACAGATATTGAGTGTGTTCAAGACTTTAAGATAAGAAATCTAGAAATCAGTTTATGCCATGCACCTTAAGACACATTTCTAAGCTGTAGTGATTTATTAAAACATTTGCCAGGTACTTTCTTTTTCCTCTTTCTCTACAAATGCTTAAGTACTCATTGATAAGATTTTCCTTGACAATGATAAAGCATTACATTGTTGAGCTGTTATTTATGTGATTTTTGAGGTCAAGAGGGTATTCGATCTCACCATCACTACCACCTTCAGAGGAAAAAGAGTTAATCTTATTTCTTAGAAGTCTACTGTTCAGTGAAAAATACCCTGCTGGCAGAGAGGCTGTGATTTAAAGGTCATTCCAGCTCCATTATAAAACAACATTTATTTCTGGTTCAGAATCAGAATCTAATGTCTGTACACTTGATTAGGGACAGATTTTCATAAATAGCTTTGAGGGGTGATCTCTTCAGCCTGACACCCTCAGCCTTTCTGAAACTGCAGGCAAATAAATCATTTATTTACTTATTTAAATTTTTTTTTCTGTTTGTTGTTGTTGATGAATCTCCAGTAGAAAGGTTCCAGTTGAGTTCTGGTCAGTTGCTGCCACATTATCATCATTGTTTTGTGAAAAATCCTCTTTTGTTCTATTTGTTCATCATTCACCCCATTTTATTAGCACACACACCACTGTTTATGTGAGTGGTACTCCTTCTGATTCTATATTTCTTTTTTATATTTAATATTTGCAATGACCATGAAAATGCCAACTGCTGAATCCAGACTTCTCTTTCCATTAACTGGAAGCTGGCTGGAATTTGGAGAGCTCCTCCTCTCTCCCCAGTGAGGTGGGCTGCTCCCATTCTTAATTTCCCAAACGTTTCTCCAGGTGGAAATAGCATGGACATACAACTCCCCTGAAGAGCCAACACAACTACACGGCCTGTTGTGGCTCTGTAAGACAGCTCTCATAAGCCTTAGAAGGAGGGATGGTCCTCCCACCTGGAGCACACAGCCCATGATATATTTGGCTGCACTCTGTCCTCAGAACATCTTTTCATAGTATGCTGTGATGAAGGCAACTATGCGGCCAATTTCCTGCTGCTGCCCTTTTTTTCTGGGACTTCTAGTCTGTCCATGTGAGGCTTACATAAGTGTTTGACTAAACCCTGAACTCAACAAAGATTTCTCATGTGGCTATATATTGTAGTCCTTTGCTTCTAACTTCTGTTTAATACTCTGAGACAGGCATCCACCGAATTTTGCCTAATATCTTCTCCCAGGTATGAGCCCCTAACTTGGTGCCACAATAAACAGCATGAAAAGAACAGCATTTTTCATGTCCCTTTACAAACCTCTGTGAAATGCTCTTTGGAGTAAAAATTCTAGGAAAGGCAGAGACATAATTTGCCTGAGTAGTTCTGGATTACTCTGCAATGAAAATGTGCCCCTCTGCTAAAAGCTGATTGGGAGTTAAGTCCATCTGGAAATTTAAAATCAGAAAACGTAGCCTGTCTAGTCATTTGAGTTGGGAACCCACAATCTTCAAGCTGAGGGAATGGCAGTTTCTGTCAAGCAGGCCTAGTGGTAGAGAAGGCTGTTTGACAGACAGAAGACCAGCACTGACTATGCAGAGACGTGGTGGTGACGGACTTCATGCAGAGAGATCAAGGGATACAAGAACTGGCTGTCCAGCTTTTGGGTCTTGTGCTTCCTGAGCTGTTTCCTGCCCTTGAGTTCCAAAATGTATTCTTATTCATCCCCCATCCCAAAGCAAGATTCAGTAAATTTCTGCTACTTGGGACCAAATGAGCCTTTAACACAAAAGGGATAAATCCTTATAAAAATTGACAACAACGATAAAAACTCTAATCTGTATGTTTTTCTAAATTGCTGAAAGCTGCTTTGTGGAGATTTTTAAAACTGAATGTTTGGTTTTGATTGAAAGTCAAGTTTAATCAGTGACTTTTAAAAAAATGAGAGATGGGATTCTTCTATCAGATAAAGGCAGTTCTTCAATTTTTGCTAAGGGATTTTAGAAAATAGGATAACAGTGTACATTAGAGAAGTTGTGCAGGACCAGAACCATATAGAAATTAGATACAAGTTGCTAATATGAAGACAGCTATTTTAAGGTGCAACTATCAAGTAATCTGTTTGGCATCATGTAGGCATAGTACGTAGTACATACATGATGTAGAATTTAGGTAGGATTTAACTTTTCCTATTTAAATATTTCATATCAAGTATAAATTGTTCTGCTTTTAATCATGAATTTTAGCATCACTTTTAAAATAATAGGACTTCTTTAGTCAATTGACTCTGCTCTTACCTGTGTGTTCTCTAGAATATCTGGATGGACCCATAATAAATGTAATGTCTTTTTGTAAGCCTGGTGAAAATTGTCTTGTGAGTTTGGTTTCAGGGAACCATGCAGTTTTGGGTCAGGAGTACAGGAGCTGGTGGATTTAACATCAATGAAAATGGCTGCCCTCTTCTATAACCAATAGTATTCAGAAAACAGTGGAAAGAAATTTTTGATGGCAGCACATAAAAATATTGTTAATAAAATGGTAAGGCTGCTTCTTTATTTGTGGGTTACAACAACACTAAAGGTGAATCCACCTGTTTCTTAATTTTCTTAATAAAGAAAATGTGTTTTTTTTTTTCATTTAAAGTTAGTGTAAAATCATTATTTGTTTTGTTGGTACTACATCTTCCATCTCCATCATATTCTATCTGAGAGTTGTTTTATATTCTGTATGGCTTTGCCCAATATTTTTTATCTTCTCTTTCCTCCCCTTGTATTTTTCTTGGTTCATAGCCCATCTGTTGTAAATCCCAGATAAAATGTAATAAAATTTCAGATTTATGGAAAGGGAAAATCAGAATCAGGTGGTTTGTAATTAAAGGAAAACAGACTTGTAACAACAAAAATCTTGTAAAATCATATGTAAACTTAGAATATATTTAGTTCTTATTGTAGAAAAGAGTAAGAAAAAGTGAAAATGACATTGGTTTTCATTTGAACATTTCTATATGGTCAAGGCATAGATCAGCAAAAAAATCAGTTGAGGTCATGGAGAACCAATAGTCTGTGTGTTTATCAAAAAAGAAACTTATTTTTTTAGCTTGTAATCTCTTGCTTTTCTCATGAAGATAAAAAGCAGAATTTCAAAGACACAATACTCCTTTTGCTCCCAGGAAATGCTTTTGTTTTCATACTATTATTACTAAGTTTAACTTTTTCCTTTCTTTCTTTTTTGAAAAAAAAAAAAACACTGAACAAATGACTTGTTGGGGTTATACCACATGTTTAAGTTTTAAACCTCTTTTAGTCTCTTAAGCTCCATGATATGTATTAGGATAAGTGGAACTACCATCTCTGGCTTCTTAGTTATGTGATAGCCTTCTTCACTGGACTTGGACTTGTAAGGAGACTCTTTGTTTCCTGTGAACAGAACTTGTCTTCTGAAAGCAGAGGTCTTGGGGGAGAGACTGTGGTCATGACCTGTCAGCAACAAAACCTTCCTTCGTCTCTGAGGGCCAAGTAGGTGGGACTTGAGCTTCCTGGAACGATCTCTTCAGAGGCCTAAATTAAAAGCTGCAGAAGAGCCAGTGAACATTTGGCTGATCCAACTTAAGGTTTCAAGAAAATTTTAAATTTCAATGCACTCTCTACCACTCTTTTTACTAACCCCCAGCATAATTCACACATTTATGGCTCTTGGTTGGCCCCAGTGAGGACTTTGTAATGCTTTCCATGACAGACAAATGGCATCTTAAACTAGTCATCCATCCACAAAAGTTTATTTAGTGCCTTCTATATTCACTGAGCACTGTGTTCCATGTTGAGGATGCATTGAAATATCAAGTCTCTGCTGTCCAGGAACTTAGAGTCTAGTATAAAAGACAGGAATTCTTCAACAGTCCTACTGAAGGAATGTACAGTTAGAAACATTTGGAAACATATCTAAACCTGTAAAGGGAAGTAATTGGCTTTTAGAGTCAGGAAGGGAATGTAGTAAATGAATGCTCTCCTGAGCAAGACAACTGAGCTGGAATCTGAAAAATGATCAGGAGTTCATGGGGGAGGGGGTGAAAAGAGAACTGTGAACTGAGGGAAATTCGTGCAAGGACATGTGACACCAAAGGCTTAGCAAGCCAAAAGGCAGTAAGATGGCTGAGCACACAAGGAATTGGTGTGTGATGTGCACAGTGGTCTTCTCTACAAGGGTCTTATAGACTAATTAAGTCTTTTACTCTTTATCCTAAGAATCATTGGAAGTCATTAAAGCCAGAGCTACAGCATGGTAGATGTTTCATAAGAGACGCTTTGGCTGCTAAGTGAAGAATAAAGGGGAAAGGGGCAACAGAGATGTAGTGAGACCAGTGAGAAGAAAGCTGTTGCTGGGAGGCAATGGTGGCTTGGACTTGTGTTATGAAGGAGACTTGGAGAGTGGTTTCTACAGCATTAGGAGATAAAATAAGTGGTCCTGGTTAATATGTGAGATGTGAAGATGAGGAGAGACAGGTATCAAGAATGATGTCTAGATTTCTGGTGATGCAGCAAGAGGGATGGTGAACTATGCCAATGAGATAGATTATTATGGAAGAGGGACAACCCTACTGCTTCTTGGTCATTAGGGCCTAACATCCACCCTCTGGCCACCTATGTTTTATCTCCAGGTCAGTATATACTGAATTACAACTTGAGAAAGATGATGGAGTAGAAAGATTTTGAAAGGTGACAGGTAGCCAAAGGAACAACAAATTTTTTTAAAATATTTTTAAAATATTTTTTCTTTATTTTAATTGTGGAACAACAAATATTTATTGAGCACCTTTTATGTGCTAGGCAATGAGTTAAGCATTGGGATTCCAATAGAAGAATTACATCATGTTCCTTGTGTATTGCCCAGTCTAATTGGATGACACACAATAAATAATTATAATTACTTCATTAATTAGTTTGTTTCCGTGATAAGTACCATGAGAGTAAGACAAAGTGAACTAATAAAGTCTGGTTAGGACAGGGAAAGGGGGTAGATTCAAGGCAAGCACCCAAAGAAAAATGAGGAGTAAAAGAAAGCATTCCAAGAGGAGGAAAGAAACATTTTTGAAGGTCACCAGGAATCAAACATGTGGAGTTGTTAAAGAATAGAGAAATAGAGATAGAGATGATAGATAGAGATAGAGATAGACATAGAGATAGAGATCCTTCTATGTGGTAGAAATGGGGATACAGTGCCACAGGGATGTTTGGCAGACATGGGGTGGAGCAGGAGAAGGGTCTTGGCAGCTCATGGCTGCTCTGCTTTAACTTACCTAGGCATCTGAAAGTTTTTGTTTTGTTTTGTTTATATTGTTGTTCTATTACAGTTGCCCCAATTTCCCCTTGCTTTTCTCCCCTGCCCCTCCCACCTCCTGCTTCCACACTCAATCCCTACCCTGTTGTCCATGTCCACAGGTCATTTATGCTTGTTCTTAAAACTTTCCATACTTAGAACTCAAGAGAAAAAAGAAGAACCAATCTGGGTGGGGTGTGGTACTAACTAACCAGGCAGGAATTATAAAGAGACAGGTAAGAGGGACTACATACATGTGGAAATGAGGAGGTTGGTCTTGAAAAAGAATTTTTGACTTTATATGTATTTCCAACTCAAGCTCTGATTCATACCTTTTCTTTTTTTCTTCTACATTCCTTGATCTAGGATAATTTTGATTACCCTTAGTTCCCTTTAATTCTGAGTTACCTTTTTGACTAGTTATAGAAAATGCACCATATGGGCCCTAGCTGGTGTGGCTCAGTGAGCTGAGTGCAGGCCAGCAAACCAAAGGGTCTCTGGTTTGATTCCCAATTAGGGCACATCCTCGGTTGTGGGTCAGGTCCCTAGTAGTGGGGCATGTGAGAAGCAACCACTCATTAATGTTTCTCTCCCTCTCTCTCCCCCTTCCTTCCCCTCTTCCCAAATAAATAAAATCTTTTAAAAAAGAAAGAAAATGTACCATATGGAAACCAGCTTCTTCACATCACCCACAGCAGCGTTTTCTCCCTTGTACTTACCTGACCACCTTTTCCAGAAAATGAGGGTGTCATTCTTTTCCTGGATGAGAAAGGAGATTAAGATGGTTTATAAGAAATAAAATGGGACAGTGAAATAGTTTTGTGACACTGTGTACTCTGCCTGTGTTCTGTTCTAAGATGTATTTTGGTATGAAGATACCCTATGATTCTTTTTTCTAAATTATATTTTCTCCATTCTCTTTTGCCCTGCCTAATCAGAGCATCCATTCATTATCTTGTAAATTCTTTTTGTGAGCTACAAGAAAAAAGGGCCTCACAAAGAGCTCTGTCTCATTTAATAACTGGCTCAAAAGTATTTTCTAGATATGCTCAACAGAACATTAATTTGAGGCAGCTCTTTACAAAGGAGATCAAGGCTTTCTTATCTCAGTCCCTTTCTTGATAATTTGAATTGTGTTCATGTTCTGAGATTGAGAGTTTCTTCTTGGGCAGTTCTGAGGACAGCACGATTGGTTTTGCCCTGGAAATGTAATAAAAATCTCCCACTGGTATACTTCTGCTATTGCAGATGTTCAAGTAATAATTTCTTTCAGTGTCAAGACAGAAAACATAAATAGCTTTTAGATTTGTTTTGAGGCAGATTGGGCACCCTAGATTCTACTTTCTACTTGGTGTGTGTGTGTGTGTGTGTGTGTGTGTGTGTGTGTGTGTGTGTGTAGGCAGGGAAGGGAGAGGATACAATCTCATAGTAAGAGCACAGGGCAGGGGATTTGGAATTTCAAGTTAGAATCTTGGCTCTGTCTGCCCCTAAACTAGCTGTACAACTCTGAGAAAATTATCCCATTGTTCCATTCTCAGTGTCTTCACTTGTGAATTGGAAATAATAATAATACTTCTTACATATTCTCATCAAAATGCTGGGTTGAGGATATGAACAAATACTTTGTACATATGAGAAGATTATCATTAGAATTGCTGCTCCTCCTCATATGGGTTAGACATTCATTCACTGATTCATTCATTCAGTAATGATGGGAGTGCCCAGATCTGACCTGCTTGGTGGAGGGTTAGTTGGTAGGAAGCATGAGTGGAGCAGAAGACGCAAGGGTAGTGGCTGCAGTCATCCTGAAAAGAAAAGAGTGTCTCAGACCATAGTGGTGACTGTCAAGGTGAAAAGAAGTGGACAATTTGAGATAAGATGGAGGGGACTCATTAGAATCTTTATATGGGAGATAAACCTACCTAAGTTTCCATAATTAAACAAGATGAGTTCTTGGGGGCCAAATAAGTATGAAAAGTCAGTGAGGTTTAGGTAGGAACTACTTCCTGTATTGTTTGGAATCCTCAAAGTCATACATTTAGAAAGACTAAAGATAAAAGTTGCTTTCTTTTTTTTTAGATTTTATTTTTAATTTTTTAAATTATTTTGAAGATTTTATGTATTTATTTTTGGACAGAGGAAAAGAGAGGGAGAAAGAGAAGGAGAGAAACATCAACATGTGGTTGCTTCTTGTGCACCTCTTCTCTCCTGCACTGGGGACACCTGGCCCACAACCCAGGCATATGCCCTGACTGGGAATTGAAACAGTGACCCTTTGGTTTGCAGGCTGGCACTCAATCTACTGAGCCACACCAGCCATGGCAAATGATGCTTTCCATGTAAAAGATCACAAGCCATCATAATGATGATTTTACATTTTGAGTAACACATGGCATAAATAATTTCTTTCTCAATTTACTTCCAATTACTTTAAATTACTAAGAGTGTGGCAATAGCAACCTCAAAACCCCAAAGACACTTACACCCATAGCATAGTTCAAAATGACTTTTACGTTTTATTGAACAAAGGCTGACTTGTGGGATGATCAGAATATCCTTGGGATGTGTTAAGACACAGACTCACAATGGAACAGCTGACACTTTCATTTGGCTGTTACACATTCATTGTTAACACAATCAGAATAATCACATCAGTATCAATCTATACAAACAAGCCTGCATTATATATCTGCATAATGATAATAGACCTGTTGCTTGACTAATGTATTCTCCTTTTTTATAGTACAGAGTGGCAAATATACAGCACACAGATATGAGTTGTGCTGGTTGGGAATATCACAACAGCTGACACACTCTTTAGGGACTGTGATTGAATTGAATTAACTACAATAGGTGTGTCTACTTTAATTATATCCTATACTTCTAGAGCAACTAGTATATATATTTTATGACAAAAGTTAATAAACTATTATTATTCCATATAAATAAATAAGGGACACACATTTTTTTCACTTTTTATTCACATAGTATTGTGTATTATTTAGCTATAGTTTGGGGGAATCAGTTATTTTGTAATTTCCTAATTGTTCATGCATTTGGTGAGCAATTGTTTTACCATATGCTGGCCATTGTTCTAGGCATGGGGATTTATGGAGGACAGGCAGAAATTATATCTGCCCTTCTGAGTAGGAAATACTGAAACATACCCCCAAATGAAACATGCAAATTAGTAAAATAATTGCAAGTTGTAATATCATGAAGGGCTTAGTATATTGTAATAGGGATTTGAATTTTAGTCTAAGTATAAAGGTAGCCTTTGAAAGTTTGAGGTAAGGTAGTATTCAGACCTGGTGTATGATAAAGACTATAATTTTGGTACAGTGTGAACAATAGATTGAGAAGAATAGAATGGCCAAAAGCATAATAAAATATGCTCAACATGTAGTCATTACAGAAATGCAAATTAAAACTGTAATGAGATACCACAGTAAGATATAAGTTCACATCCACTAGGAAGACTATAATCAAAATAATAGATGTAATAAGTGTTGGCAAGAATGTAGAAGAACTGGCACCTCATATATTGCTGGTGAGAATGTAAAATTGTGCAGCAACTTTGGAAAACAGCTATGCAATTCCTCAAAATATTAAACATGAACACTATGATCCAACAATTCTACTTCTAGCTATATACCCAGGACAAATGAAAATATATGTTCACAGAAATACTTGTACATGAAAGTCAATAGACAAAAATGGAAATAGGCCAAATATATGTCAAATGATGAATAGCTATAATTGTGGTCTATCCACAAGGTGGAATATTATTCAGCCATGAAAAGAATTGAAATAATCATGGGTGCTACAACAAGGATAAATTTTGAAAGCATTATGTTCAGTAAAAGAAATCAGTCAGAAAAGACCACATATTGTGGGAGTCCTTTATATAAAATCTTTGGAATAGGCAAATCCATAGAGATAAAAAATGGATTAATATTTGCCTGGGAAGGGAGGGTAGTGATGAGGGCTGACTGTTAATAGAATGAGCTTTCTTTTGGGTAACGATAAAAATATTCTCAAATTAGATTGTGACGTTGGTTGCACAACTCAATGCATATACTAAAAACCACTGAATTGTACACTTATGTGGTTGAATTGGATGGTGTGTGTACTATATCTCAATAAAGATAACAAGAAAGAAAAATGGAAAAAGAAAATTGAGGAAAACCACTAAGAACATGGATTTCATGACTGACTTCTCTTCTTGTTATAGGTCAGAACTAGCCAGGCATTGCCATTTCTCCTGGGGAATAAGTGTGCCCAATATAGAGGTACTAGCAGTCAGAATTTCGTCCCATCACCCCCTGTCCCTCATACGGCAGCCCCACAAAATGACCTCCATTCCCGTGAACCAGCCATATACTTTATTTTTAGTTTGCCTTTGCTCAGGATCTGCTACGTTTTTCTTATTCATTTCTTCCTATTAAAAAATCACTAATTCTTCAAGCTCAGTTCAAATTCCTTTTTGAAGCTTTATTTGGTTGGCTGGCCCTATAATATATCATTCTTGCTTTCTGTGCATCATTACATTGGCTTGTACTTCTAGGACACAGGGGGCAAACTCAAGGCCCACAGCCCAACTCCGGCCTTCTATCTTGTTTTATTCAGCCTGGCACCTTGTTTCCACCCGATGGCAGTGCCGAGCTCTCATTTAACAGTTAAGGGGCAGTTACATTTATACACTCCTAAAATTACATTTGGCCCTTTGAAGGCAACCACAAGGCTAATGTGGCCCTCAGTGAAAATGAGTTTGACAACCCTGCCTAGGAGAGCTCAACCACATAGCACTTCAAAGACCAACTTTGAATTCACTCTTTCTTTTCCTTGCTCATTACCTCTCCCTTCCCCTTCTTTCCTTCACCTTCCATTTCTTTCTTCTTCTCCAAATGCTGTCCATTTTCTCATTCCATCCCATTTTGACAATCAGGAAGAAGTGTCTCTGTCACTTAAAAGTCCCTAAACCTGTCATATCCTATCCAATATCTATAGATCTGCTCACAATTGGTCTCCTAAAACTAGTTATATAACAGATTTATTCTTATGGGGCTTCACCTTATTCTCATTACAACATTCCCCTCCATCCAGAACTCCAGTTTGATGGCAATTTTGAGCAGGGCATAACAAGCAATTTTTTTCATAACTTTTTCAACAAAATTTTCCAGTACATATTTATTAAGCACCTACCATGTGCCAGGCACTAGTACCAATGGCTATATCAGGGAACATGACAATTGAGGTCCTTTCTGTTTGTCAAGATCAGAAAATGACAAGTGCAATGCAGAGATTTAAATTGGGTTGTTGGGAACTGCCCTGCCTGGTTTCAGGAGATGTAACCCCACCATGGCTAAGGCTGAGTGAGTGACCTTTGGACTGTAAGCCACTAAGGAGACAAAGCTTATCTCCCTGGCAGGAGCACAGCTTCTGCTTCATCCATAACTGACCCCCAATGCTTGGTCAGTTAGCCAATGATGGGTAAGATTCCCTCAAGGGAGGGCTCACCTAAGACAGGCACAATCACGTGGAAGGCCCTCAAGGAAGAACTTGGGGGCCACAGCAAAAAGGGGGTGATGGATACTTGCCCTCCAGCTATCCTGACATAGCCTGAGTCCTCATTCCATCTGGGAGAAGTTTCCTTATCTCTTGGCATCCTGGCTCTGCTCCACTTAAGCCTGAAACATTGCCAGAGGGTGGTTCAGCTTTGTGCTGGATAGGGTGGGCTCCCAGGTGATCAGGCACAAGAAAGAATTTGTAAAGTCCTGTTAAAACTGCTTTGCTGAGAGTGCTCTCATTTAAATGATAAGGGTCCAAGCAGGAAATGGGTCTGTCTCCCAAAGTTTTGTAGCTGACAGACTCTGACTCAGATTAAGCCCTCAGAGTTCTTTGCATGTTATCTGTTGTTTGATCCTTGTTGCCTGACTATATTGATGAGCTTTACCTGTATTCCTGTGTAAAACGGACCTAGTAAAAGCCAATGAGGAAGGGGCTCTTGGCCCTTCTCTTTTGAGAGATTGGCCACCTCTCCTCCCCAAGCAGATTATGTCTTGGTAGACTTATTTTCTCCATGGAGGACGGATGGGGCTCTGTGGGCAGAGGACCCCCCCCCACCCCCACACATTGGGTGATGTCTGAAAGTAAGTGAGAGGTATCTTAAGATTGATTGGCCAGGGGAGGTCTGTGAGCAGATGTCATTTCAGCTGTGATTTGAATGACAAGTAAGAGCAAAACATTATTCCAGGCAGAGGGGACAGCTCAGGCCCAGTTTCCAGGGTCAAAATTGTTTGGCATGTTAAAGGACCTGAAGAATACTTCGTGTGACTAGAGTTTGGTAGGCAAGGGGGAGCAGAACAGTTGGAGAATAGCCAGGGGCTAGTTCTTCATGTCAGTGTGTTTGATATTTATTCTAATTCCAAGGAGGTGCCACTAGAGGAAATTTGATGCAAACATCAGCTTGTAAAATAGTTGAAGTTTGGAGATTTCATGTTTTTAACTTTTACTTTGTCCTATAAAAATGTAATATAACAAGTTCAGAAAGTGAAAAAGGAAAGTGGAGAGATAGATGATCAAGAGGTGTGGAAGCTCTTCACTCTAGCTGAGCATCAAACAGGTGAAAAATGAAACACAAAACACTGAGCTTCAAGTGATGAAAAGGTAACAACCAGGAATGCTATTACCAGAGGCTACACAATAAGTATCTTGATTCATATTTTTTCATGATCCAATTGCAGGGAAGAGAGGATTCTTTCCTATCAGAGTTTTGAAAGCTCTTCCTATCGCCACAGAAGAAAATGTGGGTCTCATAACAGAAATGAAGAAAGAACCTGTTGATTAGCGAGACAAAGAGCTGTAGCATCACATATTCCAGGAAAGAATATTAAAGAGCATTTTATTTTTATTTATTTTTTTAAAGATTTTATTTATTTATTTTTAGAGAGAGAGGAAGGGAGAGAGAGAGGAAGAGAGACATCAATGTGTGGTTACCTTTAATGTGCTTCGTATAGGGCAACTGGCCTGCAGCCCAGGCACATGCCCTGACTGGGAATTGAACCCGCAACCCTTTGGTTCACGGGCCTGTGCTCAATCCACTGAGCTACACCAGCTGAGAGCATTTTAGAAGAAATAATATATTACAATAGAAATCCATTAAATATACCAAAAGCTTTAATAATATTTTTCTTTCCAGATATTGAAAATTCCACTCTTAGGAATTTATCTGAAGAAAAAATTTTAGATCTGCATATTCAGTTCCAAGGATGGTCTTTCATTTTTTAAAAATAATACAAATTTGGAAACTTTTAAAATACCTAGTAATGAAAGAATGGTTAAATGAATATCCCTAGGCAATGTAATATTCTGCATTGGGCAAAATATTTTTATAGAAGAATATTTAATGACAAGGATTTTTTTCCATAAAGCATGATTAAATGAAAAACATGACATTGCCCCCACCATAATTGGTGGTTAAGTTGAAACAAATTAGGTTACAAAATTACTAGTGTACTTTTGTCCTCTTCTGAATTATACTTTTAAAAAGAAACTTCTAAAATATTAATAGTGGTTAACTCTGAGAGTTTAGATAATAAGATTTATCCTTTCTTTTAATTTATTTTTCTCCCTTTTATTTTCTGAAATTTCTAAAGTGAATATGATTAAAAAGTTAATAATAGACACCCATTGATCAAAAATATATTAACAAAAATAGTTAAAGATTTAACTGCTGTGTGCAGGGGCTAAAGTGCTTTTTTTTTTTTTTAATTTTTATTTTCATTGTTGATCTTGTACAGTTTTCTGTCTTTTATTCTCACCCGAACCCGCCACCCCAACCCTCCCCACCTCCCTCCCATTTCCACGCCCCCCCCCATAGTTTTTGTCCATGTGTCCTTTATACTTGTTCCTGTAAATCCTTCCCCTTTTCCCCTGAAATTCCCTCCCCTCTCCCCTCTGGTGACTTTCAGCATGTTCCCAATTTCCATGTCTTTCGTTATATTATGCTTGTTTGTTTGTTTTGTTGATTAGGTTCCTGTTAAAGGTGAGATCATATGGTATTTATCTTTCACTGCCTGGCTTACTTCGCTTAGCATGATGCTCTCAAGTTCCATCCATGCTGTTGCATAGGGTATGAGCTCCTTCTTTCTTTCTGCTGCATAGAATTCCATTGTATAAATATACCACAGTTTTTTGATCCATTCATTTACTGATGGGCATCTAGGTTGCTTCCAACACTTGGCTATTGTAAATTGTGCTGCTATAAACATAGGGATGCATAGTTTCTTTTGGATTGGTGTTTCAGGGTTCTTAGGATATAGTCCTAGCAGTGGAATTGCTGGGTCAAAAGGTAGATCCATTTTTAGTTTTTTTAGAAAGTTCCATACTGTTTTCCATAGTGGTTGTACCAGTCTGCACTCCCACCAGCAGTGCACTAGTGTCCCCTTTTCTCCACAACCTCTCCAACACTTGCTGTTTGTTGCTTTGTTTATGAGGGCCATTCTGACTGGTGTCAAGTGGTATCTCATTGTGGTTTTAATTTGCATCTCTCTGATAGCTAGCAATATCGAGCATCTTTTCATGTGTCTCTGGATCCTCTGTATGTCCTCCTTGGAGAGGTGTCTGTCCAAGTCCTTTGCCCATTTTTTAATTGGGTTGCTTGTCTTCTTAGAGTGGAGTCGTGTAAGTTCTTTGTATATTTTGGAGATTAAACCCTTATCTGAGATATCATTGGCAAATATGTTTTCCCACACAGTCGGTTCTCTTTTTATTTTAATACTGTTTTCCTTGGCCATGCAGAAGCTTTTTATTTTGATGAGATCCCATTTGTTTATTCTTTCCTTTATGTCCCTTGCTTTAGGGGACATATCAGTAAAAATGTTGCTGCGTGTAATATCTGAGATTTTCCTGCCTATGTTCTCCTCTAGGACTTTAATGGTGTTACGGCTTATGTTTAAGTCTTTTATCCACCTTGAATTTATTTTTGTGTATGGTGTAAGTTGGTGCTCGAGTTTCATTTTCTTGCACGAAGCTGTCCAGTTCTCCCAACACCACTTGTTGAAGAGGTTGTTTTTACTCCATTTTATGTTGCTGCCCCCTTTGTCGAATATTAATTGACTATAGAGACTAGGGTTTATTTCTGGGCTCTCTATTCTATTCCACTGGTCCACGTGCCTGTTTTTATGCCAGTACCAGGCTGTTTTGATTACAGTGGCCTTGTAATACATTTTGGTATCAGGTATTGTGATCCCTCCTGCTTTGCTCTTCTTTCTCAAGATTGCTGCCGCTATTCTGGGTCGTTTATGGTTCCATATAAATTTTTGAAGAGTTTGTTCTATATCTGTGAAATATGCCATTGGTACTTTAATAGGTATTGCATTGAATCTGTAGATTGCTTTGGGAAGTATGGACATTTTGATGATGTTAATTCTTCCGATCCATGAACACGGTATGTGTTTCCATTTATTTGTGTCTTCCTTGATTTCCTTCTTCAGTGTTGTGTAGTTTTCTGCATACAGGTCTTTTACCTCCTTGGTTAGGTTAATTCCTAGGTACTTAATTTTTCTTTTTGCTATATCAAATGGGATTTTTTTCTTGATTTCTGCTTCTGTTGTTTCATTGTTGGTATACAAAAATGCCTTTGATTTCTGGATATTGACTTTGTATCCGGCTGTTTGGCTAAATTCATTTATTAGGTCGAGCAGTTTTTTGGCCGAGACTATAGGATTTTCTATGTATACTAACATGTCATCTGCAAACAATGATAGTTTTGTTTCCTCCTTTCCAAGTTGGATGCCTTTTATTTCCTTTTCTTGTCTAATCGCTGTGGCTAATACTTCCAATACTATGTTGAATAGAAGTGGAGAGAGTGGACAGCCTTGTCTTGTTCCTGATTTTAGTGGAAAAGAATTTAGTCTTTGCCCATTGAGTATGATGCTGGCTGTAGGTTTCTCATATATAGCCTTTATTATGTTGAGGAATGCTCCCTCTATTCCCACTTTGCTGAGTGTTTTTATCATAAATGGGTGCTGTACCTTATCAAATGCTTTTTCCGCATCTATTGATATGATCATGTGATTTTTTTTTTTAAATATTTATTTATTTATTTATTTTTAGAGGGGAAGGGTAGGAGAGAGGGAGAAGGAGAGAAATATCAATGTATGGTTGCCTCTTATGTGTCCCATGCTGGGAACTGGCCTGCAACCCAGGCATGTGCCCTGACTGGGAATCGAACCGCGATCCTTTGGTTCACAGGCCCGCGCTCAATCCACTGAGCTACACCAGCCAGGGCTGATCATGTGATTTTTGTCTTTGCTTTTGTTTATGTGATGAATTACGTTTACTGATTTGCGAATGTTGAACCATCCTTGCATCCCTGGGATGAATCCCACTTGGTCGTGGTGTATGATCTTTTTAATGTGTTGTTGGATGTGGTTTGCCAATATTTTGTTGAGGATTTTAGCATCTATGTTCATCAGCGATATTGGCCTGAAGTTCTCCTTCTTTGTTGTGTCTTTATCTGGTTTTGGGATTAGGATGATGCTGGCTTCATAAAAAGAGTTTGGGAGTCTTCCATCTTTTTGAATTTTTTGGAATAGTCTGTGGAGAATAGGGCTTAGCTCTTCCTTAAATGTTTTGTAGAATTCTCCTGTGAAGCCATCTGGTCCAGGGCTTTTGTGCATCAGGAGTGTTTTGATTACTGATTCAATTTCACCAGCTGTTATTGGTCTGTTCAGGCTTTCTGTTTCTTTTTCATTGAGTTTTGGAAGGTTATATTTTTCTAGAAACCTGTCCATTTCACCTAGGTTTTCAAATTTCTTGGCATACAGTTCTTCATAGTAATTTCTTACAATCCTTTGTATTTCTGCGGTGTCGGTTGTAATATCTCCTCTTTCATTACTGATTGTGTTTATTTGAGTCCTCTCTCTTTTTTTCTTGATGAGCCTGCTTAAAGGCTTGTCGATTTTGTTGATCTTTTCAAAGAACCAACTCCTGGATTCATTGATCTTTAGGATTGTGCTTTTAGTCTCTATGTCATTTAATTCTGCTCTTATCTTGGTTATTTCTTTCCTTCTACTTGCTCTGGGCTGTCTTTGTTGTTGTTCCTCGAGTTCTTGTAGGCGAAGGGTTAGGTTGTTTGTTTGAGATGTTTCTGTCTTTTTTAGATAGGCCTGTATCGCTATAAGCTTCCCTCTGAGGACTGCCTTTGCTGTGTCCCATAAGTTTTGGGTCGATGTGAGTTCATTATCATTTGTTTCCAGAAACTTTTTGATTTCCTCCCTAATTTCATTCTTGACCCATTCATTGTTTAATAGCATGCTATTCAATCTCCATGATTTTGAGGGTTTTGGGTTTTTCTCCTTGGGGTTCGTTTCTAGTTTCAGTCCCTTGTGGTCAGAGAAAATGCTTGGTATGATTTCAATTTTCTTGAATTTGTTGAGGCTTGATTTGTGTCCTATCATGTGGTCTATCTTTGAAAATGTTCCATGTGCATTTGAAAAGAAAGTGTATTTAGCTTCTTTGGGATGAAGGGCTCTATAAATATCAGTTAAGTCCATTTCCTCTAGAGTGTTGTTCAATGCCACAATATCTTTGTTGATATTTTGTTTGGAAGATCTGTCCATTTTTGACAGTGGGGTGTTAAAATCACCTACTATAATTGTGTTGCTGTCTATATCTTTCTTGAAGTCCTCTAAGATTTTCTTGATGTATTTAGGTGCACCTCCGTTGGGTGCATATATATTTACAATATTTATGTCTTCTTGGTGGATTCTTCCCTTGAGTATTATGAAGTGACCTTCTGGGTCTCTGTTTATGGCCCTTCTTTTGAAGTCTATTTTGTCTGATATGAGTATTGCTACCCCAGCTTTTTTTTCCTGACCATTTGCTTGGAAAATTTGTTACCAGCCCTTCACTTTGAGCCTGTGTATGTCTTTTGTCCTGAGGTGGGTTTCTTGTAGGCAGCATATGTGTGGGTCATGCTTTCTTATCCATTCAGCTATTCTATGTCTTTTGACTGGGGCATTTAGTCCATTTACATTTAAGGTTATTATTGATAGGTAATTATTCATTGCCATTTTCATACCTGTGTTACTCTCTCTCTTTCTCTCTCTGTCTTTTCCTTTCTTCCCTTAAAGCAGTCCCTTTAGTATCTCTTGCAGCATTGGTTTGGTAGAGGTGTATTCTTTTAGACTTCTTTTGTTTGGGAAGCTCCTTATTTGGCCTTCTATCTTGATTGAAAGCCTTGCTGGGTAAAGTAGTCTGGGTTGCAGGCCTTTGGTTCTCATTGCTTGGAATATTTCTTGCCATTCTCTTCTGGCTTGGAGCGTTTCCATTGAGAAGTCAGATGCTAACCTGGTTGGGGCCCCCTTGTATGTTACTTCCTTTTTCTCCCTTGCTGCTTTTAAGATTCTCTCTTTGTCTTGGAATTTTGCCATTTTAATTATGATGTGTCTTGAAGTGGGCCTGTTTGGGTTCCTTTTGATTGGGACTCTCTGTGTTTCCTGGATTTGTGTGGCTTTTTCTCTCACCAAATGAGGGAAGTTTTCCATCATTACTTTTTCAAACAGGTTTTCTATCCCTTGTTCTTGTTCTTCTCCTTCTGGTATCCCTATTATACAAATATTATTCCGTTTCATGTTGTCTTGCATTTCTCTTAAACCCTCTTCATTCTTTCTAAGCCTCTTTTCCTTATCTTGCTCATTCTGAGTGTTTTTTTCTATTTTGTCCTCCAACTCTCTGATCCGATCTTCTGCTTCATTGATTCTGCTTTTCATTCCTTCTACTGTGTTCTTCAGTTCAGAGATTGTGTTCTTCATTTCCTCTTGGCCCTTGTTGATAGTTTCTATTTCCTTTTTCATGTTGATATAGTTTGCCGTGAGTTCATCATAACTTCCCTGTAGTTTATGGTAGCTCATTGAGAGCTCATTGAGCTTCCTGACAACCATTGCTTTGAACTCGATATCTGATAGTTGAGTTGCCTCTGTTTCATTTAGCATTCTTTCTTGAGCTTCCTCCTTTCCTTTCGTTTGGCGATTGTTCTTTTGTCTTCCCATTGTTTGTAAGACTCTTGTTGTTAGCCTCAGCTTCTTAAATTGATCTGTTCTGGCTCCCTGGGTTTGTGGTATGACCTTCTGTGGTAGAATATCTGTGAGATTCAGTGGTGGATTCTCCTTCGGGTATCCTGTTGTTCACCGCTTTCACTGTCTCATCAGCTGGTATACCCTCTTTTGGGGGCCAACTCTGATTTTTGTTTTTGTTTTTGTTTTTCCCCACAGTTTCAGGCTTGCTTGTTTGTTTGTTTTGTCTCACTCGTGGGTATTTACAAAAAGAAGAGGGGGGAAAATGAAAAAAAGAAGCAAGAGGAAACAAGAGGAAGGTAGAAGAGATAAAATTGAAAAGAAAGGAAGAGGGGACAAGAGAAGAAGGAATTCAAGGGAGGCAAAAGGAATTGGGGAGTAAAGAAGAAGATATAAACAATGAAGAAGGAGTAGTTAAAAACTCATATAGATAGACAGGCTTACAAACAAAAAGACACTAACAAACTGGCAAAACAAAAAAGAGACATGCACACAGACAACCCCACACAAATATAAGCAGCCAAGGGGGGGGGGGGGAAAGGAACAAGCAAAGCACAACAAAATATTTAAAAATAAAAAATAAAAAAATAAAAATATATTTAAAAAAATTAAAAAAATGAAAAAACAAAACAAAACAAAACAAACAAACAAAAAAAAAACACCCTCTTGTTGTTTTCAAACTTGCCAGCCTGTTTTTCAGGTCTTGCTGGCTGCAATGGCCGAGGGGTGATCTTACTGCTTTTCTCTGTGTTCAGAACTCAGTCCTCATTGTGCTATGTATCCCAGCGTTAGTGGGCGCCTCTCCCCACAGGGTTTCCAGCGTGTGATCTGAGCCTCCTTGTGTGTGCGCACTTCACCGAGTTTATGGGTGTGTGTTAGGTTCTCCAGATGTGCACAGCCGCCTGCCTTTGTCCCTGGGAGGCTTTCAGTGTTCGGGCACAGCTGCCTGCCTTTGTTTCTGAGAGAGGCCTGCGTTCCAGCTGCTATCCGGCGCCTGCACCTTGGGCCTGAGCTGTCCGCGTTTGCACCTCTGGCTCCACAGCTGTCTCCAGCAGCCTGCGCCTATGTTTTCACGAGTGTCCACTAGCCCGCGACCGTGTGCGGTCCCCTGAGGGTGTCTATTTTCATGCAGATGTCTCACTTCGCCTGCGCCTCTGTCTCTGTTGGGGGGCCTGTGTTTTCGTAGTCGCCCGGCGACCACGAAAACTCGGTTCAAAGTCGCGCAGTGACCTGGTGCGGGGCACCCACTTTCGCTCCCTCGAGGGGCACCCACTTTTGCTCGGGCGCAGTCACGCGGTGGCTCCTGAGATCTCCCAGCCGGTTCAGCGGCTGACCCAGCTCCCTCCCCAGGGCCCTGGGGCAGGCTTGGCGGAGCGCCAGGCTGGGGCCTCAGCCGCCCCGCTCTCCACGCGCTGGAACCCTGGGCTCTTATTGTTCCGAAGAGCTCTCCTTACCGCTTGTTTTTCAGTGTCCGCTACAATTTCCGACCTCTTATTCTCCAATATGCTGTGTTACTGTTCCTTGTCTTGTCTTTCAAAGATTGGTTTGGTTTTTCTCCCGTGTGTAGAGGGGGAATAGGGTCTGCTCCCTCCTACCACACCGCCATCTTCCCCAATCTAAAGTGCTTTCTTTACTTTATCATAAATAAGTTTAATACTTATAGTCATCTTTTGAGATTGGTACTATTATTAATGCCAATTACTGTTGACAAATTGAGGCACAGAGATGCTAACATACCCAAGCCACACATCTAGCAGATGTTGGTGCTGGGTTAGAATCCCAGGCAGTGTGATGTCAAAGTCTGTCCTTTTTATTATGATACCATGCTTCTAGCAAATACCTAAACCAAAAGTAATACTAAGTTTCTCTGTTACCAGACATGGTATGAGAACTCTTTCCTCAACTTCATTGTTCAGAGATTATCACCAATTCCTTAATAAGAAGTGGCTAGAGACTATTCATCTTTTATTATCAATTTCACAGAATGTAGATTTCCTTACAGATTATGGATTCTGTCTACCTATGAGCCTCTCAGGTTTTTGTGATTAAAGGACACATCTTGGTATTTTCATATGTAGGTACTTAGATGGATCACACAAGACTTTATGAGTCAATATTCTGATGTCTCTCCAATGGGAAAAACCAGGTAAGCTTACTTTGCCTATTTGTCTTAACTAGGCTTCTATCTATCTGGATTTGCAATGTGTTGCACTCAATCCATTTACTGTGACCTTGTGGTAATTGGCTTGGGCTAGCCTTTGTCATACCTTTTACAAGGCTAGATTCTATTTTAGAAATAAGAACAGACATGAGGTATGAAAGAAGACTTTACACCAGGAATGAAACTGGGAAGTGTCAAAAGAGACTATAATGAAAACTGCCAATATATAGTGAGAATCAAGAATAGCATGTATTATGTAACGTATTGTTAATACATGCTTGATAAATGTACAGGATTTATATCAAGTGTACAGGATATATATCATCCCCATTACTCTTGGCTCAACAACTATCCATGAGATGGGTGTTATCATTCTCCCACTCCATACAGGAGGAAGTTGATGCACAGAGAGGTAAACTGTCTGAGACCATGCAGCTGACACTAATACTTTTAATCTCAAGGCTATTTTTGCTTCCACAAAGACAAATGGCATTTTTCACAGCTGCCACTCTATCTCCCTGTTCCTTTCTCAAATATAAATCCTTAAATTATTTTTATTATTGTTTTACTTTTATTGGGTGATAAAGAAATTAAACTTTTTTTTTGTGAGCTTTCAGCATTCTTTGTGGGAGACTCTTTTCCCTGTTATTATAAAACCTCTGCATGAAAATGTCTATGTTCCTTCAGCCATCCCTGGGGATCCATGATCCAGAGTTGTGCTGGCAGAGAATGCAATGCTTCACTGCAGGGGCCCTGGGAATAGTCTGATCATCATGAAATGATTTTAGTAGGCACTGAGTCTGTGTGGCTGGAAGCCTTAGGAGTCTGAAAAATTCACACACTTCTATATTTACGTGTCACTGTGGCTTACTCTGGGTATTCCTAGGCAACAGGGTTGACATCCTGGTTACCCTGGCATCTGAAAATGTCTGAAAGGGTTCTATGCTTTGTGTCTGTGTAGCCTGTCCTCCGTGCAGCATTGGAAGCTGCCACCATGGAGAGAACCTTCATTGTCAGAGGACAGGGCTCTCTCTTGGCCTCCTGGGAAATCAGAGCTACGTTGCTGGGACAGCCCCTCTGTCTCTGCCTGCTGCTTGCTAGAAACCCCTCACTGATGTCAGTAGTTATGCTGTGGTCCTTTAAACTAGATGGTTCTATCTGAATGCACTGTCATTTCAGTGTTGGTCATTTTCAGCTAGATTTTAACTGGCATTCTATACTAATCTTCACTCTCATGTTCTGGAAAAAATAAATCATATTATTTCACCTTGCTGTTTATCACATACTCTAAGACTAAATTACTTAAGAGTCTAAGTAATTACAATGTTTATAACCTCACTTTTGGTATTGCTTTTTTATTTGAGCCCATTTCCAATGAATTATAATCTATTTTTAAAGAATAATCAATGTTCACTTTTTTAAAATCAAAGAGGTAAAAAGGAGAAATTAAAGTTTACACACAATCAAAGTGGCCAGAGATTACTATTGTTGTTATTCAAGTATCTTCCTCTTGTTTTGATGCATGTATCTTATGCTTTTTGAATAGAGGTATACACATAGTCCTACAGCAATGGAAAGTTATAAATTGGCTACAACTTTAGCTCATTGGTCAAGGAAGAAGAACATATTTGTTTGATATAATTGTTATTTTGTTTACACTAACACTAATTTTTTCCTTCTAAAGGAAGTTATAACATGCATACATCATAGTGCACAGATATTCAGTCTACAGTTGGAGAAATTCTTACATAGGTATATGGCAACCACCTAGATCAAGACAAGGTCGTCAGTCCCCATGCCCCCGAAGGTTCCCTCATGGCCCTTCTCAGACAATAACCCCTCTCCCTTAAGATGAAACCACTGTTCTGATCTCTATCACTATAGCTTAATTTTGTCACTTCTTCAACTTCATATTCATGGAATTACATAGTAATTACCCTTGGGTGACTGATTTCTTTTGATCACTCTTATGTCTATGAAAATCATCCATGTTGTTGAATTAACAGTAGTTTGCATTTTTTTAAAAAGAATACTGCATATATTTCTTGTCTGATACTCCACAATTGATTTTGCTGATGGACATTTTTGTGTTGTTCCCAGTTTTATGCTTCTATGAGTAAAGATGCTGTTCTGAATAAGGCTGAGGCTTTCTTAATGATTGCATTTACTCCCAACTTCTCCCTCTTCCCAGTTCCACTCCCTACACTCCAAAAAAACAACCTAAAAGGACTCCCTAATGATCTTCTCTCATGGTAATAATCCCCATCTCACAGTCTGCTTCCTGGGAACCTGACTTGTCACAACATCCTAGATGGATATATTATATCAAATTGGCTGTGCTGTTTTATTTTGCTCTAAGTCTTGGAAAAACTAAACCTTAGAAGGCATTTTCATAAGGCTCTGGTCACAAAAGAGATAGAACTGGCATGCCAGGTGCACTGTCAGATTGGATGTCATGGTCAAAGGTAATTTTCTAAACACAAATGAGCATTCTCTAGATTTTTAGGCAAAAGATTCATGTAAAATGAGAGCTGTTTTAGAAGGTGTAACCAGGCTTTGTATGTACAAAATGAATTGAAGAAATCTGTTTTTAACAATTACAATAGTTCTGACATAAAAAAGAAACAATAAGAAGGGAGGAGAGATGTGGCTGCCTTTGTGAAGGAAGGGTGCACACGTGAGGGCATTATGACTGCGTAGGACTGTCAAGGCAGAAAATGGGGACATTAATGATGACATCAGTGCTCAGAACCCAAGTGACCGGTTACATTTCTCATCGCATTCATTTGGACTTTGGAGAAGAGAGAAAAAGGGTGTAAAGGAGCATGCTTTTGTAAAACATAGACATTAGATGGCACATGTGTGATGTGTGTGGAGGTTAGAAGACACAGAATTCAATTTAAGAGCACGATGAAACCATAACAAAAATTTATCAAGGAATAGGAGAGATGAGCCTTTCATGTCAGAATAGATTTTTAGAAAGAGAATGAATCAAAGTTCATATCATATGTTAGTTTTCTCTTATTGCTGCACAACAGATTTCCCCAAAATGTAGCAGCTGAAAATGACAACATATTTATTATTTCACAGATTCTGTGTGTCAGGAATCCAGGTTCAACTTAGCTGGATCTTCTGGTTTTGGGTCTCTCACGGGACCACAGTCATCTCAAGGCTTGAGAAGGATAAATTCCCAAGCTCACTCATGTGTTTGTTGCCTGGGTTCAGTTCCTTGCACATTTTTTAACTGAGTTTTAGTTCCTCACGAACTTTTGAGCACCCTTAGTTGTTTTCCATGGGGACCCTCCCTGGGAAACTGACAACATGGTAGCAAGAATCATGAAGGCAAGAGAGAGCACCAGCAACCAAGAGAAAACTAGCAAGATAGAAGCTAGATTCCTTTATAACCTCACCATGAAAATGACATTCCATTACGTGTGCTATATTCTGTTTGTTAGAAGTGAGTCTCTAGGTCCCATACACACTGATGGGAAGTGGGTTATGCAAGGATGTGAATCCCAGGCATCATTGAGAACCCTGTCAGACGCTGCCTGCCGCATCAGTACAACACAATATTTGAGGGAATGGTGCTGATAAACTATATATAAACTTTCTAAGCATTTTTATCAATCACTTTGCAGTTAGGAACTTCCAAAAGAATAATAGAAATGTTTCCCTTTGACAGAAGGTCATATGTCAATGGAAGTGTTTTTGTCATTTGCTAATGCACTCAGTAACTTAATTTGAAAAGTGAACTCTGCAACACTGTATAATTTCAAACACTTTTCCAGCAAAAATATATTACCTTTAATTAGACTGATTTAAAGCTGTTAAGATTCTTGTCAGAAATAATTTTTAAGTGGATGTGTCAAGGCATAAACAGAAGTTGTCAAGTGAAGAAAGTGATGATCTGTGCATGTGCTGTCTGGCTTAGGAACAGTTGGGTCTTTCAATATGGATCATTTGTGCTTATTATTTTCTTTGTAAAAGCTATGTTGGCAGTTAGGGATTCAAATTGTCAGAATGCTATTGTTTGTGGTAAATATTTGTCTTATGACTAGGGAGTTAAATTTGGTTCCTACCCTGTAACATAGACAAAAGCTTCACTAAGAAGAGAAAGCATTTAAGCAATTCAACTCACCAGTTAATTGGTGAAACACATAGTGTGAGCAAAGAATTCTGGGTGATTACAGAGTAGAATAATAACGACAATAATGAAGTTCACTCTTTGATGAAAGAAAATCAGGTTGCCTAATGCACTTGAAAAGGATTGAATTCTATTTGCAATCTTTTAAGGCTATTGACATATTTTTTATTTTATATTTTTTAATTAAATTTATTAGGGTGGCATTGTTAAATAAAATTATATAGGTTTCAACTGTACGATTCTATGATACGTGATCTATATATTGCATTGTGTGCCCCCGACCTAAAGTTAAATCATCTTTTGTAACAATATATTTGTCCATCTTTACCCTTTACTACCTCCCCACACCCTTTCCCCTTGTAACCACCATACTGTAGCCTGTGGCTATGAGTTTCAGTTTTATATTCCACATATGAGTGAAATTATATGGTTCTTAACTTTTTCTAACTGATTTAATTCCCTTAGCATAATATTCTCAAGGGCCATCCATGTTGTCGCAAATGGCAGTATTTCATCTTTCTCTCGGCTCAGTAGTGTTCCATAATATATATGTACTGCATCTTCTTTATCCAATTATCCATCAAAGGACACTGATTGTTTCCATGTCTTGGTAACTGAATAATGCTTCACTGAACATAGACGTGCATATATCTTTGCAAATAAGTGTTTTCAAAATTTTCAGGTACTTACCCACTACCCTGTTGCTGGGTCATATCGTAAGTTTAGTCTGAAATTTTTTAGGAGTCTCCATGGTATTTTCCATAGTGGCTGTACCAGTTTACATTCCCATCAGCAGTTTCTTTTCTACAACCTCTCCAACACTTGTTATTACCTGTCTTATTGATAATGGCCATTCTAACAGGCATGAGGTGGTATTTCATTGTAGTTTTGATTTGCATTTCCTTAACAGCTAGTGAAGTCGAGCAGCTTTTGATATACCTGTTGGCCATTAGTATGTCTTCTTGGGACAAATGTTTGTTCAGGTCCTCTGCTCATTTTTTTAAAAAGATTTTATTTATTTATTTTTAGAGAGAGGAAGGGAGGGAGAAAGAGAGGGAAACATCAATGTGTGGTTGCCTCTCACGTGACCCCCACTGGGGACCTGGCCCCTGCAACCCAGGCATGTGCCCTAGACTGGGAATCGAACCGGCGACCCTTTGCTTCAGAGTTTGGTGCTCAATCCACTGACCCACACCAGCCAGGGTCTCTGTTCATTTTTTAGTTGGATTATTTGTTTGGTGTTGAGTTGTATGAATTCTTTATGTATTTTGCATATGATACCTTTGTCAGAGCTGTTGTTTGCAAATACCTTATCTTGTTCAGTTGGTTGCCTTTTTATTTTGTTGGTGGTTTCTTTTTTTGGTGCAGAAACTTTTTAGTTTGATATTGTCCCATTCATTTATTTTTTCCTTTACCTCCCTTCACTTTGGGATCACATTTATAAAATCTTTTCTAAAATCAAGGTCCATAAGTTTAGTACCTATGTTTTCTTCTGTGTAATTTATTGCTTCAGATCTTATGTTTAGGTCTTTGATCCATTTTGAATTAATTTTTGTATATGGAGACAAAATGCAGTCTACTTTCATTCTTTTGAATGTGACTTTCCAATTTTCCCAGCACCATTTATTGAAGAGCTTTTCTTTTCTTCATTGTGTGCTTTTGGCTCCTTTGTCAAAAATTATTTGCCCATATACATATGATTTTATTTCTGATCTCTCAATTCTGTTTCATTGCTTTGTGTGTCTGTTTTTCTGCTAATATCCTACTGTTTTGATTATTGTAGCTCTGTAACATAATTTGAAATCAGGTAGTGCAATACTTCTATCTTTGGTGTTTTTTTCTGAGAATTGCTTTGGCTATTTGGGTTTTTTGTGGTTCCATACAAATCTTATGATTTTTTGTTCTATATTTTTAAAAAATGTCATTGAGATTTTGATGGGGATTGCATTAAATTTGTATATTACACTGTGTAACATGGACATTATAACTATGTGATTCTTCTGATCCATGAACACAAAATATCTTTCCACTTCATTGAATGAATCTTTTCCAATATCTTTTAATAATGCTTTGTAGTTTTCAGTGTATAGGTCCTTTATACATCCTTTGTTAAGTTTATTCCTAGGTATTTTATTCTTTTTTTTTTTTTGCAATTGCAAAATAATTTTTTCATTTCTTTTTCTGAAATTTCATTGGTAGTATATAGGCATGCATTGAATTTGTGTTTACTGATTTTGTGTCCTGCAACTTTACTGTATTTGTCTATTCTTTCTAATAGGGTTTTTTTTTTTGTTTTGTTTTGTTTTTTTTTGGTGGCATCTTTAGGGTTTTCTGTATAAAGAATCACATCATCTGCAAAAAGTGACACTGTTACTATTTCACTCCCCATTTGGATGCCTGATTGATCTGGCTAGGACTTCCAGTGGACTTCCAGTGCTATGTCGAATAAGAATTATGAGGGTGGACATCCTTGTCTTGTTTCTAATTTTAGTGGAAAAGCTTTCAGTCTTTCACCACTGAGTATGGTATTAGCTGAGGGTTTGTTATATGTGGCCTTTACTGTGTTGAGGTACTTTCCTTTTATACCTATTTTATTGAGCATTTTAGTTATAGGTGGATGTTGTATCTTTTTTCCTTATTTTTATTTTTCACATTATTACATATGTCCCCATTCTTCCCCCTACCCTCACCTGCTTCCACTCAGCTCCCATTTCATCCTTCCCTCTGGCCATCACCTCACTGTTGTCTGTGTCTATGGGTTATGCATATACAAATATGTTCTTTGGTTAATCCTTTGGATGTTGTATCTTATCATATGCTTTTTCTGCATCTATTGGTAAGACCATATAATTTTTATTCTTTGTTTCATTAATGTGGTGTATTACATTGATCAATTTGCATATGTTAAACCATCCTTGTGCTTCTGGAATGAGGTTTTGATCATGATGTATTATTATTTTTTAAATGTATTGTTGTGTTCAATTTGTTAGTATTTTGTTTAGGATTTTTTCCTCTGTATTCATCAGAGATATTGGCCTTTAGTTTTCCCTTTTTGTGGTATTATTGTCATGTTTTGGTAACAGGGGTATGTTGGCCTTATAAAATGTGTTAGGAAGTGTTTGCTGTCTCTTCTTAATTTTTTTGAAAGAATTTGAAAAGGATAGGTATCACATCTTCTTTGAATGTTTGGTAGAATTCACTAATGAAGCAATGTTGACTTTAAAAAATAAACTTCCATTTTGGCGGAAGTTTTTGATGGTTGTTTCAATTTCCTGACTGTTGATCAGTCTATTTAGATTTTCCAATTCTTCATGATTTGAGTCTAGGAAGGTTAAAAATTTCTAGGAACTTATCTATTTCTTTTAGGTTATTGAATTGGTGGCATATAGTCTTCCATAATATTCTAGTATGTTTCTTTGCATTTCTGTGATGTCTGTGGTAACTTTTCCTTTCAGTTTTGATTTCCTCTATATGAGTCTTTTTCTTTTTTCCTTGCGAGTCTAACCATGTTTTTCCCTCAATTTTATTAATCATTTAAAAGAACCAGTTTTTAATTAATGTTTTGCATAGTATTTTTGTCTTCTATTTCATTAAATTCTGCTCTAACTTTTGAAACTTTCTTCTGCTGACTTTAGGCTGCTTTTGTTCTTCTTTTTCTAGTTCTGTAAGATGTAATGTTAGGTTGTTTTTTGAGATTTTTCTTGTTTTTTTGAGATAATCCTCTAATGATATAAACTTTGCTCTTATTACTCTTTTGCTGTATCCCAAAAGTTTTGATATGTCACATTGTCATCCTCATTTTTCTCTATATACTTTTGACCTCACCTTTTACTTATTCTTCAACCCTATCTTTTTTACTAGCATGCTATTTAATCTTCACATTTGGGGGGGTTGGGGAGGTTTACTTCCTTTTTGCAGTTGATTTCTAATTTCAAAGCATTGAGGTCAGAAAATATGCTGGCATGATTTCAATCTTTTAAAATTTGTCGAGGCTAGTTTTGTGACCCAACATATTATCCATCCTTGAGAATGTTCTGTGTACACTGGGAAAGAATGTATAATCTGATATTCTGAAATGAAAGGCTCTGTAAATATCAAATATACCCATTTGGTCTAATATTTCATTTAAGGCCAATATTTCTCTACTGATTTTGTGTTTGGATGACGTATCTAGAGCTGCCAGTGGAGTATTAGGTCCCCTACTATGATTGTGTTTTTGCCAGTTTCTCCCTTTAGTTCTGTTAGTAGATGCTTTACATATTTTGGTGCTCCCTGATTGGATGCATGTATATGGACAAGTGTTATGTCTTCTCGATATAGTGCCACCTTTATCATTATAAAATGTCCATTTTTGTCTCTTATTAACTTTGTTAGCTTTAAATCATTTTGTCAGTTATATGTATGGTTACACCTGTTTTTCTGTGGATGTTATTTGCTCCAAGAATTATTTTCCACCTTTTCATTTTGACTCTACCTTTGTGTTTGCAGCTTAGATGTGTCTCTTGAAGACAGCATATGGTTGGGATTTGTTTTTAAATCAAATCTCTACTCTGTGCCTCTTTATTGGTGAATGCAATCCATTCATATTTAGAGCGATTATTGATGCATGAGGATTTCCTATAGCTATTTTATCTTTTGTTTTCTGGAAACTCAGTGCCTCCCCTGAAAAGTACTTCATCAGCGCTTTTCCTTTGTGTTTCTGTCTGTTGTTTTTGTTTAGTGGCATTCCATACTTTTCCCCCTCTGTTTCCTTTTATTTTTAAAGTTGTATGTCTCAGTTTTGGGATTTTGTGTGCGGTTACCATTAGGTTTATGGGGAAAAAAGTTCCACATATACAGTAGTCCTTTTTCTTTTAAATGCCTCTGATCTCCATCCTCCTTTGCAAATTCAGACCTTTACCCCTTCACTTTTATGTTTTTGTTGTCACAAATTATCCCTGTTTATGCTGTAAGTTTGCTGGTGATCTTACTCATAGTTTTGTGACCTTTTGTTCTTTGTTTCAGGTAGAATTCCCAACTTGAATATTTCCTGAAATAGAGATCTTTTGATGATAAATTTCCCCAGCTTCTGTATGTCTGTAAAAGTCTTTGTATTTCTCCTTTATATCTAAAAGATAACTTTGATGGCTTATTATTCTTGGCTTGTAATTTCTCTCTTTCAGTAGTTTGAATATTTGATTACACTCTCTTCTAGCTTATGGAGTTTCTGCTGAGACGTCCAATGATAACCTACTGGGCATCCTTTGTGGATTACTTCCTTCCTGTCCCTGGTTACCTTGAGAATTCTTTCTTTGTCATTATTTTTTGACAGTTTTAATACATATGCCTTGGAAAAGGCCTTTTTGGGTTGAAGTAACCAGGTATTCTGTTTGCTTCTTGGATTTGAGGATCTAGCTGTTTCCATAGGTTTGGAAATTTATCATCAACTATTTGTTTGAATAAGTTCTTCATTTCCTTCTCCCTTTCTTCTTCTTCTGGAACAGCCATTATTCTTATATTATTCTTTCTGATGGAGTCAGGTAATTCCTGTATACATATTTATTTTTTTGTGTTCAAGTCTCTCCCTCTTCCCTCTGCCTTATTCCTAGGTTTCTATATTTGATATCACTAATTCTTTCCTCTATTTGTTCAGCTCTATTTCCTATACTCTTTACTTCAGTCTTGATCTTTTTTACTGAGTTCTTCATCTCCAGAATTTCTATTTGGTTCTTTTTTAAAGTTCGAATCCCTTTGGTAAAATATTGGTTATATTCCTTGATTTTGTTTCTGAGTTCATCAAACTGCCCATTTGTGTTTTCTTGCATCTTATTGAGTTTTTTTCAGACCTGCAATCTTGAATTCTTTTTTATTAAGTCACATATTTCCATGTCTTTAATTTTATTTTCTGGATATTTTAAATTTTCTTTCTGAATATCTTATTATCTTGGTAATTCATGCTACTTTTGGGATTCCTTCTCTGTCTAGGCATCTCTGTATAACTGCCACTTTTTTAGTAGATTGAAAAGAAGTCTTTCTATTGCTTTCCAGTAGATGGCACTAAATCACAAGGGTTTTTTGTTTGTTTGTTTTGTTTTGTTTTGTTTTTAAAGCTCTGTTGTACTTCTCCACCTTTTCAAATCTTTGCAGTATGGTGGAATGTGGCCTGTGTTCCCTGGGAAGGTAGGTGCCTCCCCTATGTTTCAATCATTCCAGTCCCAGGGGACTGTCCTTGCAAGGGAACATGGTAGGTGATAGGCCTCCAAATTCATGAAATCCTTGTGCTGTCCCCTGCAGCCAGATGCTGGTGGCAGTGCAGCCTTGATTTTTAGGGGTGGGGCAAGCTAGGGGAACCCAGCTGCCTGCTTTGCTTCTTTGCCTTGCCAGCAGCGGCAACTAGTGGACTTCTATGGTTTACCCCCTGCACCTCTACTGGCCTTTGGTTCCCTCCTCCTCTCCCAGCTGAGCCCTGCAGTGAGATCTGGGCTGCAGGGCTGCAAAGCTGGCTTGTCTCAGCTTTTCTCCCTTACCTCCCTGGCTTCCTTTCACTTGCTCACCTTTAGATGTCTCAATGCATGGATCTCCAAATGTATTTGTGTATTTAATAGAGAATCCTTTGTGGAATTATAATTATTTAACTTGTTGAAACTTCAAGGGAAGAAACCAAAGGATCTCTTGCATGCCATTCTTCTGATGTCACTCTGGCTATTGATTTCTTAGGAAGGTTTTGTTATTAGGCAGTGAAAAAGGAGAGTTTTTGCCTGACTGCTGTTGCAGGGTTCCTTACTAGTGTCACTATTGACATATTGGGTCACATAATTCTTTGTTGTGGGGAGCTGTGCATTGTAAGATGTTTAGTAGCATTCCTGGCTTCTGCTCGCTAGATGTCAATAGCTCTGCTCTCCCCACTCCAGTGTGACAATAAAATATTCTTCCAAACATTGCCAGATGTACCTGGGAGTAGAGGAATGAGGCAGGCAAAATCACTGCACTATGGGAATTCACACAGGTTTCAGATTAGGGAATTCTAAATTAACGACTGGTAATGTTACCTTACTTTTATACATTGCATTAATAAATATGTTGTCTTTCCTTTTGGTCCAGAAAAGCAGTTTCATTTGCTATATAAGATAGCATTCGTTCTCTTATTTAACTAGTTAATAAACATTCATTTAATGCCTACTGCATGCAATGAACTTTATCCATGCATTATGAAAGGTACAAAAAAATGATACAGATTTTTGTCCTTAAGAAATTTGAGGTCTGAGGTGGGGGTAGGGATTTAGGTCACGTACACACATACCTATAATGCAAGTAGTGAGCACTAAGTATGATGAAAGAAAGAAGTAAAATTTTAGAGGATATTTTAAAGGCGATGAACTCCAGTTATGGGTTATAAATTCATCCCAGAGCTGGGATTCTGAAATCTGACTTCAGTAAGGTGTGGCCAACTGATAGTTTGGGGTATGAGAGTAGTTTAGAGATGGAGCTAAACCTCTGGAACAAAACAACAAATCAAATAGGACTGGACAGAGAGATGGAAATCCAGTCTGAAACCAAAGATTTTCAGCCAGAAATAGGAAGATGAAGGAAGTGCATTCCAAAGCTGCAACATGGAGGAAGTCTGGAGAAGTTTCCTAGAACAATGATGCCAGCATCTGGTCCTTTTTGTAGGAAACTGCTATCACAAGGTATAATAGGAGCTATAAAAACATTAAATTTGTTTGATGGGAGGGAAGCCTTCTAATGGAACCAAAAATTATTCTTCTCTTACCTGTGATACACAGTAACTTAGCAGTTTTGTATGGAAAACAATTCTAAGCCAAACACAGTCAGTGGAAGACTAGCTGTCAGAGGGTCCTGTTTTCATGGCCCTACCCCTGGCCAGCTAAATGCCCAATGTCTCCACAATCAGAACTTTGTTGTTGGGATAAAGCTTTCAAAAAGTGGAAATGCTTCCAGAAATGGGATTATTATCACAAATCTCACAGTGTTATATTCTCAAGTTATATTCCAAAGATTGTTGATAGGTATTGCCTTAAAGATTTTTATCAATAAACTAGTTTTGAAATACTAGGTAAAACACATTAAACCTACTTTTTTATTGCAGAACATTATAAATGTTAAATGGAGGAATATAATATAAAACATTTCTTAAATTTATTTAATTACAAAGACTGATGTAACATCTCATGAGAACATGGTCTGTGCCACATGCTTTGTCCAACCCTGCCTAGCTATGATTGAGTTTATAAAATAGTGGCTGTTGTCAACTTTCTGGATTTTTAGTGAATGGGCTATGGCTGGAAAATATTATTTACATGGGAATATTTGTAGACTTCTTCCTCCTTCATCCGCTAAAGAAAAAGTTGCTTTTGCCAGCTTGGTTCTGTCACTTTTGTTTAACCAAATATATTTCTCTGTTGATCATCAGCTTTTTGGGCTTTATTATATATCACTGGGAATGGTAAGGTCTGCAGATTCTAAGTACTGAAGTAAAGTCAAAGAGTAAATGGTAGAAAAAATAATGAAAACATTAAGGGGAAAATGCACAGTGGAACAGATTTAGAAAGCATTCGTTAGTCTGAGCAGGGCAGGTGACTCTCTGGAGAGCAGCCTTCATGTATCTTGAAGTGTGAGAAACAGCGAATGCTCAGTACAAGAATATTTTTCTGGGTATTGTAAGAATAATTCATAAGTTGGTGTCTACTTATCAAACTGCAGTAAACATGAAATTGCTTTTTATTTACTACTTTTAATTGCCAAGATAAACTTCTTTAAATATGAAAATGGGATTAGAAATGGGGATTTCATCTGGGAGAACATTTTGCAAAGTATATGATTCTCTAATCACTATGCTATACATCTGAAACAAATACAAAGTAATATTAAATGCAAACTATAACTGAAAAAAATTAAAAATATTTTAAAAACTTTACTAAGAGAAAAGACCAAAATAAATGAGAAGAGATAGCATTAAAAAAAGTGGGGGTTTCAGAATTGACCCAAAAGGTCTGCCTTCTTAAGGGTTATTACAGGGAATATTGAATGGGAAATAGGGATTGTGCATTAAGGTGAAAGCGGGTAAGAGTATGTGAATATCCTGTAAATAAAAGCTTAATGGGATGAACTGGCGAATATCTGTTATTTTTGTCTTTCCATCCACCTTCTTAGTACAACAAACATCTTCATCTTCCCAGGAACTAACTGTTCATGTTTCATCCCATATTTTTCTAAGGAGCTGTCAATCATACGACCTAGCCCTGTGGCCACATGAATGGAACACAAGTAGGGCTGACCCACCATATTAACCTGTTTTGTTGTCACAGGATGAGCACATGACCCAATTCAGGACAATCAGAGTCTTTTCCTGCTATGAAAAGGAGATGCTCTGGTTTGATTAAGCAGGAATGATGGAAGATTGGAGTTGTCTGCATTCACACTTCTTTTACCATTCCATCTCTCAACCTGGCCACAAGCAAGAAGCCAGTCTATAGCTTAGAAGAAAAATGTTAGGTAGAATCTGAGCTGGGAGATGGAAAGATGTTGAACATAATCATACTAAGTTACTGGGCAAACTGAGTCCAGTTAACCTCTGGATTAATTTTAGTTTCTGTCATTTGTTTAAAAAAAAAAAAAAAGGAGTCCCAATGAATTATTAAGCAACGTTCTTAGTGCCTTCAGGATAGAAGGGTATAGGTGGCAGCAATGAGGGAGAAAGGCCATGAAGATGAAGAGAGAAGGTGTTGCTGTAAACTTTGTCAGCTGCATTTGCTTAGAGCAGAGCCTGACACTGTGAGGAAGGCAGAGGAACTGTAAAGAGAATGTGGACCAAGAAATTGATTTCTTCTCCTCACCAGGAGTTGGCTACCCTCCTGATGAGCTGGATTTCTTGGATGTTTTTTTTTAATTTGAATCACTTAAATTTATGCTTTAAAGATGGATCAACTTCCCCTCTCCCATATGTTTCATCACTCTAGTCAGTATACTATATTTGGGTGAAGAAATACAGGCCCACAGTTTTTATCAGTTGTCTGTTTTACCCATTTCTTCATGTTTACAAAAGGCTGTAGGTACAGAGGAAATATGGTGCTTCTTCATGATACCTCTGGCACAGCACCTGGGCTGTGGACATGAACATGATGAAATAGAGGTAGTCTGCCTACATCTGGCTGAGAATGACTCTCATAGTGTCAGTGCAGGGGACTATGTTTCATTCACTGGAATGAATTCTTGTAGATTCTTGTATACACTCCCCACCCATAGATTCTTGTATACACTCCCCCTATGATGTCTCCAGAAATTCAGTTCATGCTGCATAAGTTAATGTCTCACTTTGGATCCCTGTGAAAGGCAGTAACTAAGCAGATGTTTCGGTTTTAGTAGGAAGCATCTGAGTTCTTAGAAGACAGAGACTTCAATTACTTGTCAATGTGAACCTGAAAAACAAATGGGAGTACTACACCAGGTGGGTTTTTTTCTAGTTATTTAATTTCTCCATCTTTCTGTAAAAAGAAGTTTCCTGTGCAGCTGCCCCTGGTCTTAGCTTATCTCCCTTCTTATCTCTTTCCTATACACCTATAGGGTTGATGTAGTACAAACTCAAGCTAAATTAGAAATCCTTGTCTAAGGACAATTGAACTGGGAAATTAATTTACTCTTTGGTTCATGTGCTGGGCATGAGGTGTGCCTGGCTTTCTGGTGCTCTCCCCACCAAAGGGTAGTAGAAGGCATGAACTTGGCAGTAGTGTTGGGAAACTTCTAACCATAATCCAGGGCATTTTCTGTTTATAAAAAGACAGTGGGCCTTATGTGCTGTGGGGACTTGAATTTTAAAGTAGTTAATACTACTATGTATTGTTTGAAGAAAATTGAGGTATATAGCCAAGCCAAGGGACATTATGTGGGGGAATGATATGATAATGATGATGACTAATATTTATGGAACACACTCTATGTAAGACATTGTTTGAAGTACTCTAACATGTTCTCATTTAATTGCTATAACAACTTTATGAGGTTGCCCATATTTCAGATGAGGAGACTGAGGCTCTGAGATAGAGCTCACATAGCCAGGGCATAATAGAATGGTATTTGGGTCCAGATCTTTGTGACTCTTGCAGCAGATTTAAATTCAACCAGCAAATGATAATTTGGTGTACTTATCAAGGGAAACATCACCTTGCCAGGCTATTTCTGGAGATGCCCAAACCTGGGTTGGGGGTTATTGTCAGAGATGCTGTAAAGAAAATTCTTGTACACTGACCAAAGAAGACAAGTTGAAGACTCAGAAGGGAAAGGCAGCACATGGGAATGACCTAGGCATTTGGACAAGTAAGATGGGGTCATACATTATTAGAAGGATTTTGTGTCTTAATCCTAAAAGTCTTAGGAAATGTATGAAAAGCTTAAAGCTAGAGAGGGACTGTACTTCCTGTAAGATTATGCTGGCTTCACTGAAAAATGGATCTAAGTGGCCACACTAGATCAGCAAGAACTTTTAGGAGGTCATTCCATTGATAGTGTTGACATGGGAGAGCTAATGATGGCTTGACCTAAGCTACTTCATTAAAATAAAGTTGCTGATTTAGGCAATACCATCCCCAGATGTCTACCACACTCCTCATCTCTCCTGCCTAAAATTCCCTCCATTGCTCACCAGTTTGAGCTTCAGTTTGAGCTGGTTAAGAGAACTTGGGGAATTTTCTGAAGAAGCCACTCATCAAATAGGGCAGTCAGGGAAGATTAGGGCAAGTAAGGGACTTAATCTTGTCCTTGGATAGGGATGTCTAAGTGGAAGCACAGTTAATGTCTTTGAGATGGAGGAAGGCAGGTTTGACTTCAGGTCTGCTGTAAATGAGAGGTGGAAGGATTGAAGTTATCATCTGTTTCAGGCATCCAGGAAAGTAGAAAAGCTGTGCATTGAGAATCAGGCGACTCTTCTTTTAAACTGTGGGAAGTTGGCTATGTCACAATCTCCTGAAACCTTAGTTTTGTCTAGAAAGTGGGAATAATAATTCTTGCCTACCCTTTGTTTCTCAGAAATTCCTGGAAGTATCTGCTAAAATGGTATATGTGGAAATGTTTAAAAAGTTACAGATCATTTTATACACATTAACTGTCACATACAGTCATTGAGATTGATGGATGCAAAGGACAACTCCATGGGGAGAGCATGCTTATTTTTTAAAATTTAAGTTTTCTCAAGTATCTGTCTGTAAGTTTCATTCCAGGATCTAAGTGCACTTTCCATTCTAAATAGCTATTTAACAGCTGGAATTTCTATCTGTAAAAGCACTACTGCAGAGTGCTGAGCATTCTGACTTTGGAGTACTAGAGATATCGGTCCAATTTTACACTTGGAACTTGGTGAGATCATTTAACTTCTGTGAATCTCAGTTTCCTCCTCTGCAAATTGAATCTATTGGTAGAACTGACCTCGCAATCTTTTTTAAAAATATATTTTATTGATTATGCTATTACAGTTGTCCCATTCCCCTTCACTTCCCTCCACCCTGCACATCCTCTCCCACCCACATTCCCCCACTTTAGTTCATGTCCATGGTTCATACTTATAAATTCTTTAGCTTCTGCTTTTCCAACACTTTCTTGCCCTCCCCTGTCTATTTTCTGTCTACCATCTGTGCTACTTATTCTCTGTACCCTTTCCCCGCTCTCCTCCTCCTACTCCCCTGTTGCTAACCCTCCATGTGATCTCCATTTCTGTGGTTCTGTTTCTGGTCTAGTTGTTTGCTTAGTTCGTTTTTGTTTTAGGCATGCTTGTTAATAATTGTGGGTTTGCTGTCATTTTACTATACCTGTTTTTTATCTTCTTTTTCTTAGATAAATCCCTTTAACATTTCATACAATAAGGGCGTGGTGATGATGAACTCCTTGAACTTGATCTTATCTGAGAAGCACTTTATCTGCCCTTCCATTTGAAATGTAACCTTTGCTGGAAAGAGTAATCTTGGATATACGTCCTTGCCTTTCATGATTTGGAATCCTTCTTTCCAGCCCCTTTTTGCCTGCAAGGTCTCTTTTGAGAAACCAGCTGACAGTTTGATGGGAACTCCTTTGTAGGTAGCTGTCTCCTTATCTCTTGCTGCTTCTAGGATTCTCCCCTTCATTTGAATCTTGGCTAATGTAATTATGAGGTGCCTTGGTGTGTTCCTCCTTGTGTGCAAGTTCTTTGGAACTCTTAGAGCTTCTTGGACTTCCTGGTAGTCTATTTCCTTTGCCAGATTGGGGAGGTTCTCCTTTATTATTTGTTCAAATAACTTTTCCACTTGTTGCTCCTCCTCTTCCCCTTCTGGTACCCCTATAATTCGGATGTTGGGATGTTTAAAGATGTCCTCTAGGTCCCTAAGCCTCTCCTCATTTTTTTTGAATTCTTGTTTCTTCATTCTTTTCTGTTTGTTTGTTTCTTTCTTCCTTCTGGTCCACTCCACTGATTTGAGTCCCAGTTTCCTTCCCATCACTATTGGTTCCCTGTGCATTTTCCTTTATTTCACTTAGTATAGCCTTCATTTGTTCTTCTAATTTGTCAGCAAAATCAACCAATTCTGTGAGCATCCTGATCACCAGGGCTTTGAACTATGCATCTGATAGGTTGGCTATCTCTTCGTTACTTAGTTGTATTTGTTCTGGAGCTTTGATTTATTTTTTCATTTGGGCCATTTTTTTTTTTTGTCTTGACTCACCTCTTAGGTAAGTGGGGGGCAGAGCCTTAGGTATTCACCAGGGCGGGGCAATCCACATTGCTGCATTGTAATGCTATTTGTGGGGAAGGGTTCCAAGAGGGAACAATGGTGCCTGCTCTGCTCTCTGCTGGATTCCAGTCCCTTCCGCCAACTCCCCCAAGCACACTAGGCCCTTCTGGTGCTGATTTCCATGTGGGTGGGCTTGTGTACATTCTAGGAGCCTGTGGGTCTCTCCAATGAACTCTCCTGTGAGGCTGTGAGGCATTCACTCTCCTGTGAACACCTGTGGTCTCTCCCGGCACCTCAACCGCTACAGGCGTTCTCAATTGGTGTTTTGAGGCTTTATTTCCTGGCACTGGAGCCTTGGGTTGTGCAGTCTGTCTTGCTCCCCAGTTTTGCCTGGTTCATCTGCGTGCAGATGTGGGACTCCCTGGTCTGCCAGACGCCCTGTGTGCCGTGCCTGTCCACCATTGGCTGCCTTGCTGGGTTTGCCCGCTGCCACTCTGCACCCCAGATCTGCCAGCCACAGCCTGTGCACCTGGGGTCCACTAGCCACTGCTTTTTTTGCCATGACCCCTCTCTGCCTGGCTGCCTGACTACGCCCCTCCCACTGGTCTAGATGAATATATCTATTTTAACTCCTTGGTTGTCAGACTTCCATACAGTTCAATTTTCTATCTGTACTGATTGTTTTTTTTTGTTTGTTTCTAAATTTTTGTTGTACTTATTTTGGTTGTGTGAGGAGGCACAGTGTGTCTACGTATGCCTCCATCTTGACCAGAAGTCCTGATGTCATAATCTTGTTTTGAGGATTAGATGAAATATTTCAGGGGAAGTTGCTAATACAGTGGTTAGTCTATGTAAAGAACTCAGTAGATGCTAGGTCTTGCTATTTCTATCTGCTTTAAATTTTACACGGGCCTCTTCAGCTGTATTTTCTCACTTAATCATCCTTTAAAAAAAGATTTTATTTGTTTATTTTTGTAGAGAGGGGAAGGGAAGGAGAAAGAAAGGGAGAAAAACATCAATGTGTGGTTGCCTCTCACATACCCCCAAATGGGGATCTGGCCCACAACCCAGGTGTGTGCCCTGACTGGAAATTGAACCAGCAACCCTTTGGTTTACAGGCTCATGCTCAATTCACTGAGCCACACCAGCGAAGTCTCATTTAATCATCCTTATCAATAAGGGGTGTGTGTGTGTGTGTGTGTGTGTGTGTGTGTGTGTGTGTGTAGGGGGATCTCATTATTATCCATCTGAATTTATCCACTTAGGTAGGTTTTATATGGATATATGAGGGGTCCCCACCCCATCCTCATGTTCTCTGGGAAATGATCTAGGAGAGGGACTCAAAGGGGGGAGGGGAGGAGATGACTTAATGGTGGAAGGGATGATAATTATAGCAAATGGCATTAGGCTACTTCAAAGTCATGTTGTTCCCAGGCTTCTGAGCACCATAACACTGCAGAGAACTTCTCGCTGGCCCTTGTCGCATCACTGTTCCCCTTGTTGCAGCCCCATGGGAGAGCTTGTCTGGGCCCTGAGGTACCAGATAGTTCTGAAGCGACACTGAGCACTGTGCCAAGCTGGGACTCATGATGTCACAGAGGAATCTCAGCACTTGGAAGGCTGACAGAATGCCTTTGCCGGCTATACCCTGGAGTCAGAAGGGAATTTGGCCTCCAGAAGGCCCACTTTCACTACAGTCTGGAGCCTGTCACAATCAACACAACTTTCAGCAGTTACAGATTCATTCTGCTGAAAGTGAGGAAAATGTTAAAAGGGACATCTACTTGTCGTGAGCACACTGCCAATCACCTCTAAACAAATGGACTAAGAATTCTCTCCATCTTTAAGGGGCAAATGCACAGCTCTGCCATCTCCCATCTGACCTGAGGTTTCTCTCTGCCTCCTTTGCCAAAGCCTAGGATGTGGATGGAGCAAAAACTCTAGGGGGAGCTATTTTGTTTTGATTATGGAGTGTAATCTTCCTTTACAAGTGAGCAGGATATTAATATTCTCCCTATGCATTTCTTTCGGAGAGAAACTTCACCCTCTGGTGCATTAAGAAAATGCCACAGAAGGAGGCCCAGTTCACCATACAGGACAGGTCATGTAATACGTATCAATGTAAATGTAAATTAGGAAACAAGACACATGCTCTCCCAGTATGTCAAATGGTATTTGAGCATTTGGAGCATAAAGGAAACAAGCAAAGGTATTGAAGACCTGGGGTCAGACCCCAGCTCATCTAGTGACTAGCTAAGCAACCATGGGCAAGTTGATTAATAACCCTATAAAAAGAGGAAAGTCTGTTCCTAGGGATCTTATTTGGGTTTAATTTGACAATGCATTTAAAGATTAGCCAGTAGTAAGTGCTCAACAAATGACTTCTTTTACCCTCCTTATTTCTCTAGAGTGTCAGATATCATACTCATTCATACCCAATTTTGCTTCTCTAGTTTTTTTTTTTGTTTTTTTTTTTTGTTTTTTTGTTTGCTTTTTATATGAAAGTGTGATTAGGTTCACAAAAAAGGGCACATACTCAAAATTAGTTATGCTGTAAGGCTAGGCATCCTCTGTTCATATCTTTTCTAGGATGGTTTGAGGCTGGAGTCCCCACAGAACAGTGTTGAATGCTGTGGGGAAACATATTGTGCTTAAGCACAGGTCATAGAGAATGTAATGACAGAATCAGTGGAGAGGCCTGGGCAGGAACTTGAAATTATTCTTGAACCAAAGTATATTTCCTGGCATACCATGAATATACAGCTGTGGCAGCCCAAGGACTGCTCAACTCCTTATTCAGGAATAACATCCTGTTCAGGTTAAGTCTCCTTCAGAACCCCAAGGCCATAGTTAGAGCAAGCCAATTTCTTTGCTTGCAACAAAACAAAGATTGCTTTGGAATCCATTTTAGATATCATGAATGGGGCTTACTACCTGGCCAAGGAAACTACTAGTAGGTAAACAATATATAGAATCAAGGAAGAGGGAAAAATACAGACCCACAAAAGACTAGAGACATATTACAAGGGAAAGTCTTCTTGATATTCTATTTTCTGTAGTGCTGGGCCCAGGTATCTGAATGAGGAGCTCTAGTTTCTCAGGATATTCCCTCAGTTTATCAGAAGCCTGTCTAAGAGGTTGCTTTCTGATTTTTTTTCTCCAGCCACAAGTGTACAAGAGAATTCCATATTTGACAGCATCCTGGTACTTCCTTTATTTAACAAAGGCATCTTAATTTTTCCATGACGGTAACACTGAAGTTACCTCAAGTCCCATCTTAAAATAGTTGTTACACTTAGAGGTATTATTAGCATAAAGCTGGAAGGAAACAAGGAGACAATTACTCCAGTTCCCTCATTTTATTTTGAGGACCAAATTGAGTGCCTTCTCCAGGCAGCACAATGACTAAGGTCAGGGCTGGGCCGAGAACTCAGATTAGTATTTTCCCACTGATGCTCTTGCATATAATCATTTTAGTGCTACTTGGTAGTAGAAAACTTAGAGTATTAACAGAGGTTTAAATATAAGAGAATATCATCAAATAGGCATGTTGTGGAAAATCATAACCCACAGAATGTTAGGAAGGAGGGACTGCAAAGATGATGAAGGTTACATGTTACAGTCAAAGAAAATGTGACAAAGAGAAATGGACTTGCAACATAGCTTACCACCGATGGAGTCAAAATTTGAACTTGTATCTGGCCAGTTAGATACTGCTAGTTAGTATCTTAATTTCTCCTAGTTAAAAATTAAGCTAGAGTTGACTAAAGGTTTCACTGGACTCATTTGTGTTTAGAGAGTAATGTGAGGGATTTGCTGACCCTATGTTAGTGGTCTGTGAGGAAGCTTGCATGTTAGGAGTACATGGGAGAGGCTGGAAATGGAAATTATGTCTAGCCTGAGTGAAGAGAGTTCTCCAACCTCTTCTCCATTTCTATACCACATGGGGGAATAGGTTGGCATACTCAGAAGATCCCTAAGTATCTTTGAAATATGTGTGTTACTGTGGTGGGGACTGTGTTAAGCTTGAGAGATCTATTATATTTTTTAAAGATTTTATTTATTTATTTTTAGAGAGAGGTGAAGGGAGGGAAAATGAGGGGTAGAGAAGCATCAATTGGTTGCCTCGCATGCTCCATACTAGGGGTCTGGCCTGCAACCCAGGCATTGCCCTGACTAGGAATCAAACTGGCGACCTTTCAGTTTGTGGGATGATGCCCAACCCACTGAGCCACACCAGTCATGGTGAGAGGTCTGTTATTCTCTTGCTACTCAACTATTGTAGAGACTCTGCCTTGCAACCCAAAAGAGTGTTCATGGCTCCTCTGATTTGTCTAGTGGTAGACACAGATGGCCCCATCAGAGCCACTCTCCAGGAATTTTCAGTTAGGCACAATGATTGAATTAGTTAACTTTGAAGAGATGAGTTGGAAAATCATATAGACTTGTGGTTTGAAGCCACCATTTAGGGTGCAATAATCAGATATGTGTCTGTAAACTGAAAACAACTCTGTGGAAATAGGGATCGATGAATAAATGAAGGGATTGCTTATTCTTTCTCTTTTTCTAGTTATAAAGGGTACTCAAGCCCTAATTTTTCAGTGTCTCCATGAGGATTCTTACCATAAAGCCAACATAGTGGAAGACAGAGCAGACAGGGAGTAAAAATGGGTCTTAAGGTCATTTGGATCCAGAATCCAGTTCATCCTGAAGCCAACTGCTACCCTGGAGTTAACTTTTCAACTGTTACATGAACTTGAAGCTGCCAGAAATTGCTTTGTTTTGCAGAATGCCTAGCCAAGCTACAAGAAAAAAGAGAAGCATAAGGTTGGCTACATTTTTATTGTAGTCGTTTATTTTTGTTTTGTAAAAAAATGTAAAAAACTCTCAAAAGGAATTATACCTGGTGACTACATTCTGATCATTTTGAAGAAAACACACACACACACACACACACACACACGCGCGCGCGCGAGAACAGTTTTTGTGGTTCTAAAAGAATTAGCCATGGAGAGAATTGGCCAGAGTAAAACTTAGGAAAAAGCCTGTAACATGTAGTGGAGTACAAATGATCAAAACAAAGAAAAACAAACAAACAGGAAAAAAAACCCCCCAAAAGGCTGAAATATCCAAGTTTGAGATTGATTTCATTTGCCAAAAGCTTTGAGCAAATTTGAGAAAGTAGCCAAAACAACCACTATGGAAAACAGTATGGAATTTTCTAAAAAAACTAAAAATGGATATACCTTTTGACCCAGCAATTCCACTGCAAGCATTACATCCTAAGAACTCTGAAACACCAATCCAAAAGAACCTATGCACCCCTATGTTTATAGCAGCACAATTTACAATAGCCAAGTGTTGGAAGCAACCTAGATGCCCATCAGTAAATGAATGGATCAAAAACTGTGGTACATTTACAGAATGGAATTCTATCCAGCAGAAAGAAAGAAGGAGCTCCTACCCTTTGCAACAGCAGGGATGGAACTTGAGAGCATCATGCTAAGCGAAATAAACCAGGCAGTGAAAGACAAATACCATATGATCTCACCTTTAACAGGAAGCTAATCAACAAAACAAACAAATAAGCATAATATAACCAAAGACATGGAAATTGAGAACAGGCTGAAAGTCACCAGAAGGGAGAGGGGAGGGAATTTCAGGGGAAAAGGGGAAGGATTTACAGGAACAAGTATAAAGGACACATGGACAAAAACTATGGGGGGGTGGAAATGGGAGGGAGGTGGGGAGGGCTGGGGTGGTGGGTTGGGGTGAGAATAAAAGACAGAAAACTGTACAAGATCAACAATTAAAATAAAAATTGAAAAAAAGATTATTCAAAAAGAAAAAGAAAACCTTACTTGGGAAGGTATGCATGAATTAAAAGCAACCCCCATGGAAACAGAAAGAAAGTCTTTTTTCCAGAGTCCTGACATTGAAACTCATTGTCTATACTCAGCCTGAATTGAGCTCCTTTGTTCATCCCTGAACTGATCAATAATCACTCTGGTCCCAGGGATGTGAGGCTATGATTTGTCAGGCTTGAATCACATGCCTACCTCTGGAGCTATGGAAATAATGAACACCACCCTACTGAAATTATGGAAAGGGTGGTACAAGAAAGATCAAGATGCAAAAGATGAGAGAATGGAAGTCAGAAAGGTAACAACAAAAAACATCCAGGTTGGAGTTCTCTCTCAAGTAGCCATTGCATAGAAATTCAAACTTCTTTAATGACATATTTCCAAGTGAAACATTATTACCTAAAATAAACATTTCTGTGAAATTTATAAAAAACATACCTGTTTCTCTATGTCAGAAATTTTACACTAACAGAAATAATACTGATCAACACTGAAAATGTTAGAAACCTATAGAACACTTTCAGTTCAGTAGGATAATTCTGAGAAAGCAAGGATTGAATATTGTGAAATCATAATGACTTCAATTTCAGTTACTTGTTACATGGCCTTATTATAGACTCAGGAATTCCTTCAGAGTGCATTAATATAAATAATTGGCCCAACCAGAATGGTTCCTGGAATCATTTTGCCCCTTTACAAGATGCTACCTTAAAGAGCAAATGTATCACTGTGTCTATTAAAAGATTTGGTTTTGGTAATTTTCTCATTGCATTTTTCTTATTCTTTTCATAAAATGTTATGCATAACTAACTTATTAATTTGAAAATCTTCCTTTACATCTAGAAAATGTGTTGCATTCATAGATGAAGATGGATGCTCACAATAAATATAAAGCATGTGAAAGCTAAATGGGCATTGCTGGATAAATGCACTGTTGGAAGAAAATAAGATGGTGGTCATGTCATTGACTTCCCCTTCTTCTACTTGATACTCCACCTTCACAAACAGATGAACATGTCGTCCATCATAGCCTACATTTCTTTTGTAGTAAATTTGACTGGTTTTAATTTGTTGACTTGACATGATATGCAGCATTTGAGTCAAAAGGGGCATCAACAACAAAAATGACATCACTCTCTCTTTTTATAAGAGTTTTTATTCTTAAATACAGGCAGCTCTAAAATCTTCAATAGCAAATTTTATTAATTCTTAAGCAATACTATAAATGATGCTATTCTATTGAATAAATGCCTTAAACTTGAACCAGGAGATTAACTTTTATACCAAATTGTCAATCTCTTACTCTTAAATCATGATGAGTAGTGAAATTTTTTGTTTTGGCTTTGAAGTTAAATTATTCTCTTTGTTCAGTTATGTCAGTCAGAAAGGAGATTTTTTTCTTCTCAGCTGAGCTCTCCGTGGTTTCCTTTGGGTAATCAACATCTCTCTCCCTTCTCCACCATGCCATTACTTTGTTATTATTCTCATTCATCAAGCTCTAAATATTTCTTTAAAATTCTGAGGGGCTTGACAGGTTAAACTCTATTCCATTATTGAAGATATTAAATAACATTAAATCACACATTCTGAAAACTCTTCTTCAGATTTTTTGTTATATTTTCAGTAAAATGTAATTACATTTGCATCTTTATTTCTTTAAGAGAGAGAGGTCATTCAGAATCACTTGCTAAACTTCCATACAACATGTTTTTAGACAAAAAATATGGTTTAAGAAAGAAGAAAAATGAATTTCTTAGATGTATCACATAGTAGCCACTGTCAACAAGGATATGAGCTTAAGTGCACACAAATATTTGGCCAAGAATGTTCATGGCTGCCTTATTTGTAGTGGCTAAACAACAAAAATGAAAACACCTAAATTTCTAAATAGACAAGAAGGTATGTAAACCATTGCATATTGTTTATATATTATGTAATATTTGAAAGGATGAAGTAGATTTATTTGGACTCATGAAATGAAGTTCATGAGACATTATTAAGAATAAAAAAGCAAATACATAATTGCTGATATAGTAGAATAATTTTGGGGGTAAAATATATGTCTTTATCTCATATACATATGAATGCATGCAAACTGTTAACTGTAGTTACCCCTGAGCAGTGGGAATTGTGGGTAATAAATTGGGAATGGGGGAAATTTGCTGTTACCTTGACATACCCCTGATTTTTTTCATGATAAGCACATATAAAGTTTTTTAAAATGCAAGTGGACAAAAGAAAATAGGTTATCAAGCTCTCACATTTTATCAGTGAAAGAACTGAGTATGGAGATATGAAATGACTTTCTCATGGTAACACAGCTTATTGGAGCCAGAGATAGGATTTGATTTCAGGTCTTTGGACTTCAACCTCCGTATGATTACTTCTATACCAGATTGTTCCTCCTTATATTAACTAACTGGAAAAAAATTTTTTAAATCAATACCCACATCTTTGAGATCAAACAGAAACAAAACCCACAATCACCCCATCACAAAAACACTAGGGATTTAAAATTTATAGTTAGAATGTACTTTTCTTTACAATATCTAGAAATGTACTTTCTTATATAAATTAGAATTTAATACTTCCCTTTAGTTTTTGAAATAAGTTTTATTATCATCTAGTAAATAGGATAACCCTAGTGCAGGGAAGAAATACCTTAAATAACTGAAAAGTTAAATTTAGTAGTCAAATCAATCTGCAAAACAGAGAGGAGGGGGATTAGGAGGAGAGAAGGGAAGGCTACCTTTGTGCTGCTTTGTGTAGTAGTCGAACCAGGCAGCACTAGGGAAAGTCACTGTGGCACAGCTCTTCCAACAAAGGTATAGTTGTAGTGATATCTATGAATCAACTTTGCAAAGACCATCACCCAGGTAGGCTCTGTTCTACTTTTCACTTGTTCTCCTTCACTCCTTTCTCTTTGGTTACCCACAAAAAGTTGCTTAGATAGGTGATCAGAACTTACTGTTTTCTTACAGTCCTGCTTAAATTGCAGATATTTGAAGTTACTACACTGTTGATACTCTCTGGCGTATCTGAACTCTGAGTGCTGAGAAATGAATGTAGCAAGTGAGAAGGAAAGGAGTTCCCTCTCAAAAGAATAAGTTCCCTGATCAAAAGAATAAGGAGTTTCTGAGTTAAATGTCAATGTCAGCCAATCATCAGTACCCTCTTCATCACCAGTCATCAATGTCCAAACCTATAGAGAATTTTAATGAGTTTATTTGAGCCAATCTGAAGACGATTGCCTGTAAGCAAAATTTCAAAGAATTGAGAAAATTCCCTGGAAATGGCAGTTTTGCAGTTTATTTTATACATTAGCAACAAAGGAAAAGGGGTAAGGGGCTTACATGAAATCCCTTGGTGATAGATTAGGGAGGCAAGAGAAAGCAAAGCAGGGAAAGCTCAGAGACTGGATAAAAAGTAAAATGGAGAGACACATACTTCTTTTACATTGGTGGGTACACGTTAGATAATAATTAACATATAGAGCACATAGAGATGGTATTCAGGGAACAAGGTAACAATGAGGGGGTTCTGTGGTCTCTGCTCTGGTGTGTGGGTGTGTCCTCAGGAGTCTGGAAAAGGAGATCATTCTGACATTTCAAAGGGACGTTGTCTGAGACACAAAAAAGACAATAGACACTAAAGTAAACACTGACCTTTGTCAGGTAAGCTACAAGCCTAGGACATGATTACCTACCTGACTCCCTTTAGTTAGGAGTTTTTATGTTCAGACCATCCTTTGTGGTTACTTTCCGTCTCTGAGGTTGTAAGGCCTGTTATGCTGGCCTCCCCTGAGCTTGTCAGGTTTACTACGTAGCCCCCTTTTTGTCCACAAATCTAATCCTTATCATCATCAGATCTATCATTTACTGGGCATTGATTAGGGGTCTGACACTAGGTTGGGCATTTACATAAACTTATGCCTCAGAACAACCCAATAGGATAGGTACTGTTGTTAATTTTTATTTGTATACAGGAAGATTGAAGCAAATGAGGCCTAGGTGATTTGTTCAAGGTCACATTGGCTAAGGACTTCCTTACCTTTTCTGGAGGAAAATTGCCTTCTCTGATGTTTCAATCTTAGTGTAGGAAAACAGGCCAAGGGACCATAAGATTTATCATAGAAGTAAAATCCTCCAATACTTCTTTCCCCCATTGTGTTAAGCTTATTAGTATATAGGGAAACTCTTTGGCTTTCTAAAAACATCTATTGATTTCCTTGTGTGAGGAGATTTACAGAGATAATTTGTAGGCCTCAGATGCCATTGAAATACTCACTGCCTTGTCAGGAAGAGGAGGAAAGTTTGTGAAAGGAAGGCCAAGTAATGTCATTATTTGGCCTCATTTGTGAAATGGATGGCTGTGTTCCTGGCACTGTGAAAGATGCCCCAAGCCATTTGAAAGATGAAAGGGCTTATCTTGAAACAAGGTTTTCTGGAAGATCACAAACCAATCATCTCCTGTGTTAGTGTAGATAAAATAAGAGCAAAGAACTATCAGAATCTTCCAACTGAAGTTCTAATTGGGATTTTAACAGCATGTCGGGAAATTACTCTTGCTCTAGCCTTTGGAATTGGTTCTTTTCATAGGAAGGGGATCGAGTTTTTCTGTCTTCATTATGGACTTCAAAGGTATGCAGTGATTGGGGTGTTTTTATTGTGCCCAGCCTTGGTATCCAGGCATACCTGCTAGATTCTATAGTCAAAATTCTTGTCTGTAGCTCTGGGCTAATTTTAATATAAATAGCAGGGTTGTCCTATTTCAGGTGCTTATTAAAATCTCATTCAGCAATTAATTAGCTGAATCAAAAAAGGAACATAGTACACCATTATTCTGCCTCAAAGCTTGTCTATATCGAAGTTGAGAATCTTACTTTGCTCCCATCTCACTGAAGCATATACTAGTTTGGTGCCTGGACTATAAATACAGTAGTAAGTGCTGCTCTGTGGATATATCTGAAGGGGGTAACTTCTGCTGCCCTCTCACTGATAATATCACCAACTGATTTTGGAAGTGATAGGATAGATTCTTTAGGGCCATCAGTTATGTATAATGTCAAGAAATATAATTATATTGAAATGTTGCTATTTCATACAGTAGTTTCCACAAATGTTTAGATTCTACATAATCTTGAAAGTTGAATATTAATCACTCTCCTAAAATTAAAAAAATCCAGACTGAAAAAAAATGTATATATTACTATTTGCAGTGAGATATTTTTCCCCTTCAGTGAATTTGGGAGTAATCCTTGAGATGTTGCTATCACACTAAAGGGTTAAATTTTTTTAAGAACAAGTTTGAAAGGGTTTAATTTTTCAACACTTTCCCTCACCTATAGTAGCTGCCTCAACATGCTTCATTTTGGTATCACAGCAGTTGAGACATCCTTCTGGCATGGAAAAATTCACGAAAACAGGGATTCTCCCCTCTTCACTCTTAACAGTTATTACAATGAAGAAATATAATTAATGACTTGCATACTTAGTATAATGAAAATAATATTTCCAATTCTGTTTGGTTCTGAACTTATAGCAAGCAAAGGGAAAAGAACCTTACAAGTACAAAGATTGTGCTGTGTCACTTAAGGAAAAGATTTCTGATACTTTAGGTTAATTGGCACATTAATCTTTCTTTATTTTTTAGAATTGGAAACTGCTCCACTTGCCCACTTCTTATTAAATACATATTTCAAGGAAACTGGCTCAGGTCTTATCTTTGATCATTCTTTTCAGAATTCTGGAGTAAGAATCTCAGTTTTTTTTTTTAAAGGCATTGAGATAACTTCTGGAATGGTGGAGTTAGGATATCCAAAATTCACTCTCCATATAAGAAATGAGGACACTGGCAAAAACTGTCTATATTAACTTTTGGGGAGCTCCAGAAATTAACTAAAAGTTTGCAACAATCTGGAAAGTGTCTATTCAAGGTAAATTGCTGAATTTTGGCAAGAATAGCAAGATCGATAGCATTTTAAAACTTGCCATAATTCTATCCCCTTCTTTAGCTCTTGTAGTCTTGAAAGCTAACAACAGCCTTATACAATAGCAACTATGGAACCAGCAGCTTGCCAGCCTTTGTAGTGGGGGAATAAGTTTGTAGTTCCCCTAAAACTTAGTCCAGAGAGAACTTCCAATGTTTGGCCTGTCTGAAAGATTTCTGAAAAACTCCATCATCAAGGCTTGCTTTTATTAAAACTTGACTCATAACCCTGTATAAACAGCATTATATCTAGGATATTTGTTGGAAATATCAGTGGTAATTGTTTAACACTACAGCTGTTTGAGGCACTATTACTAGTTGGGATTGACCAAAATACTTGCAAGGAAAAATTGAAGAATGGAGGCCCATAGGGGGATTTTAAAATCTCTGACATATTCCTGGGAATCAAGGAGGCCACAGAAATTCTATAGAAAATCCTAAGGAATCCTCCCCAGAGCTAATAAATGAATTCAGCAAGGTTGCATGACACAAGACCTATACAGCAGTCCTTATCCATATTTTCACTTTTCACAGTTACTTACTTATGATCAACTAATTTGATATGAGAATTTTGAAATTTTAAATAGAAAATTCCAGAAATAAATAATTCGTAAGTATTAAGTTGCATGCTCTTCTGAGCAGCAGGATGAAAGCTTGCACTGTTCCACTCTGGATGTGAATCATCTTCTAGCTGGCATATGCACACTGCTCACATTACCCACCCAGTAACACACTTAGTAGACCTCTAGGTTATTAGATTGACTGTCTCAGTATCTATCGCAGTGCTTGTGTTCAAAAAAACCTTATTGTGCCTAATAATGACCCCAAAGCTCAAGAACAGTGATGGTGATAATTTTGGTATGCCAAAAAGAAGTTGTAAGGTGCCTCTTTTAAGTGAAAATGTAGGTATGTATAGAAATCTACCCCCCACCCCCCCCCGCCCAGAAAACATAGGGCTCAGTGCTATCTGTGGTTTCAGGCATCCACTGGGGGTCTTGGAATATATCCTCACAGATATAGGGGAACTATTGAACACAAAAATCAACTGTATTTTTATATTTAGCAATGAATAAATTAAAAATGAAATTTAAAATGCCATTGCTTTTAACTAGCATAAAAATGTATTTAGGAATAAGTTTAACAAAAAATGTAAAACTTGTACACTGAAAACTAAAAAACATTGTTGATTGAAGCTAACAAATACCTAAAATAAGTGGAAAGCCAGCCTATATCTATGGATTGGAAAAATTAATATTGTTAAGAAGATAATACTCCCCAAATTGAACTATAGACTTAATGTAATCTCTTTCAAAATTCCAGTTGCCTTTCTTTGCAGAATGGACAAGCTGATCCTGAAATTAATATGGAAATGCAATAGATTCAGGATAGCCAAAAAATCTTGAAAAAGAAACAAGTTAGAGAATTCACAATTCCTGATTTCAAGACAGGGTAGTACTGGCATAAAGGCACACATATAAATCAATGAAATAGAATTGAAAGTCCAGAAATAAACCCTGAAATTTATGCTTAATTGATTTTTGACAAGCATGCTAAGACAATTTAGTGGGGAAAGCATAGTCTTTTCAATAAACAATGCTGGGACAATTGGATACCCACATGCAACAGAATGAAGGTATATCCCTACCTCACATCATATACGAAAATTAACTCACAACGGATATGTCTAAATTTAAGAACTTAAATCTTTGCAACATTGAATTAGGCATAGTTTCTTAAAAATGACAACACAATAATGTACAATAATAGGAAGTATAGGTAAATTGGAATCTTCAAAATTAAAAACTTTTGTGCTTCAAAGAATACCATTGTTGAAGTAAGAATAACCCAGATAATGAGAGAATATTTGCAGATCATATATCTGGTAAGAGTCCAGTATCCAGAATACATTTAAAAAAAAACCTCTTATAACTCAACAATAAAAGGAGAAACTAATTAAAAATGGACAAAGTATTGAATAAAACATTTAAAAAAGATATGCAAATAGTCAATAAACACATGAAAACAAGCTCAATATTATTAGTCATTAGGGAAATGTAAATCAAAATGTCAGTGAGATATCATTTTATACCCACTATGATGTCTGTTATCAAAAAGAGAAACAGTAGCAAGTGTTGGCAAGGATATGGAGAATTTGGAAATTTCTTGCTGGTGGAAATATAAAATGGTACAGACACTTCAAAGACAGCTTGGCAGTTTCTCAAAAATTCAACACAGAGGTATCATATGGCCCAGAATTACCAATATTAGGTATATAACCTAGAAAATTGAAAACATACATCCATGAACAAATGTTTATACAAATGTTACTAGCAGTATTATGTGTAACATCCAAAAGTAGAAGCAAGCCAGATGGTTCATCAACTAATGAATGTATAAACAAAATCTGGTATATGTATAAGTGGAATATTATTCAGCCATAAAAAGAGTGAACACTGTTATATGCAACAACATGGATGAACTTCGAAACATATGCTGAGAGAAGACAATCACAAAAGGCCATGTATTGTAGCATTTGATTTTAATGATTTGTCCATAGGTGAATTTATAGAGATGTAAAGTAAATTGGTACAGGGCTAGGTACCACTGGAGGACAAGGCAGAGAGTGACTTTTAATGGGTATGGAGATTCTTTTAGAGGTGATGAAAATGTTTTGGTATTAGATTGTGGTGATGATTGCACAGTTTTGTGAATATACTGAAAACACTGTGTATTTTTAAATTATAAATTTTATGGCATGTGAAATATATCTCAATAAAGAAAGCTATTACTACTTTTTTTTAAATGAATTCTCTAGCTATTCTCAATTAATGCTCTCAGATCATCTGTGGATGAATGACTGGCAGAACTCAGTAGTTCGTAACTTATATTTTTAAATAGCCAAACTATTTTGAAACACAGCAAACACATTAAACAAAATATAATCATCACATATCACTATTATAGACTAGACAAACAAAACAGATTTCTTCACAGACACCAGGTGGAGATGGGATTACCCATAAACACATCCAAGTCACTTTGGTCATTTTACAGAGGTCGAACTGGGCAAAGAAAAGGAGGAAGGGAGGTTAAGGCAGAATATTCCCAGACTGATGATTCTGTTCTTGATTAACAATAATAAAAAGGCTTTTGTTAGATCCTTAACTGTCTAGCCTGGTTCTCTCTACTGATTACCTTCAACAAATTAGATTGTGAGTAAGTTGCAGTATGGTTAAAAATACACTAATCTGTCCTTATAAAAGGAAGACTAGGCTCTTCTACCTATGTCATGGTCAAAGATGGGAATCAACGAAGGAGTTAAGTTTTGGCAATGACTTTAAACATGAACTGTTCCTTTGTATTTCTTGTTGGTTTGGTTTTTTCCTTTCCAGATAAATATCTTTGTTTATTTAATGATCGCATTTTATTTTAACATTTTAATACTGACATTTTATTCCCAGCCCCTTGGATGCCCAAGAATATATATTATAGGTCAATAATTTCCTTCTGGGTTGCTTTTAATTGCTGTTAGATATAACCAGGTACATCAGTAAAAAGAGGGGGCATATAAGAAATTTCAACAGTTTGAGTTTCAAGATTTTAGTTTTTAGGTGTTCATGTACATAAATATTTATGTTTTGCTCTGTGTTTGATAACTTAAATTCTACATGTTTATATGTTATTATGATCTTGATGCACCAAAGATGTACACCTGAGGAATTATAATTGCAAAATTGTATTGCAAATTAATATTCCATGGGAGCAAACTAAAGATCCTGTTCATTTTATACATTGACAAGTTATTTCAGGGAGAGGTTGAAACATAGATTAAGTGTAACTCTTCCTCCCAGTGAATCTCTTTTGCCACTGGACAATTATGTGACATTGGACATATTTATTTTCGGTTTGCCATAAGAGGACAAAGAGGAAGGCTTAGACCTGTCATCTGCAAACTAAATTAGCTGATTATTTATACATTTTTAGGAATCTGGGAGCAGATCTTGTTTAGATGTGATTTGTACTGTAGAATTCCCACGTGGATATTTATATAGTAACCTTGAAGGTTAATTGAGATTTTCTTTTCTTTTTTTAATTTATGACAGTGAAAAGACAGCAAACTCACAGCTATTAAGAACCACACCTAAAACAGAAGCAAACTAAGCAAACAACTAGAACAGGAACAGAACCACAGAAATGGATATCACATGGAGGGTTAGCAACAGGGGTGTGGGAGGAGGAGAGAGGGGGGAAAAGGTACAGAGAATAAGTAGCATAGACAGTGGGTAGAAAATAGACAGGGGGAGGGGAAGAATAGTGTGGGAAATGTAGAAGCTAAAGAACTTAAGACACATGGACATGAACCAAAGGGGGGGAATGTGAGTGGGAGGGGGTGTGCAGATTGGAGGGGAATGAAGCGGGGAAGTGGGACAACTGTAATAGCGTAATCAATAAAAAATATTTTTAAAAAAGTGTGTATTTATTCTTTTAAAAAATTGTTGTATTTTTTCCATCACCATTTAGTCCCCTTATACTCCCCTCCCTGCTGTAATCACCACACTGTTGTCTGTGTCCATGAGTCATTTTTCCTTTTTGCTCAATCCCTTCATGCTCTAACCTCTCTATCACCCCCATAGCTATCATCCTGCTTTCTGTCTATGAATTTGTCTCTATTTTCCCTGTCATTTCAGTTTTTTTTCATTAGATTCCACATGAGTGAAATCATATGGTACTTGCCTTTTTCTGATTGGATTACTTCACTTAGCATAGTGTTCTCCAGGTCCATCCATGCTGTCGCAAGGGGTAAAATTTCCTCCTTTTTAACGACTGAGTAGTATTCCATTGTGTAAATGTCCCATAAAACACTAATTTGAAAGAACCTAAGTGCCTCTATGTTCATTGTAGTTGAGGTTTTCTGTTGCTTTTCCCTAGTGAGTCATTTTGGCTAAAAAATGATATAAATGACAAATTAGAAGGAGCAATATCTATAGAATTGTAAACTTGTGTTGATGACTCAAGTTGTCTAATATTGTCATAAACAATCAAAAGAGTTCCAAACGTTTCTAACTAAAGTGGAAAGGTATTGTGTCAGACCTGTTCAGCTACATGAACCCAAAAAGGAAGAATAAATTATTAGGAAATTGAAATTGGCTTAATTTTGGAACAATTTCATTCAAAATGGGAATGAATTTTCAGAATAAGTCTCTGAAACTTTGGAGGAGTCAACTCAGGAATTTTAGCATAATAGATCCCCAGCATGCATTCATGAATGAATTAGTGACAGTATTACCACGCCCCATTCAAGACAGACATCACTAGTGGAACAGGACAAACTTCTTTGATAAACTCTAAGATAAAGTATGTTAGTCAGCCTTCAAGATGTCCCTTAATGACCCTAGACTCCCATATAGTTCTCTTATGGAGTTCCCTTCCATCTTGTATAAGGCTGGCCTGTTTGACCAATAGAGTCCTGCACAAGTCAACTATAAATGTGTGACTTCTGAGGTTAAATCATAAAAAAACATCTTGACTATTGTCTTGCTCTCTCTTAGAGTCATTACTCTGGAGGCAGTCAGTTGCCATGTCATGAGGACCCTCCTGCTATGATGCGGACCCTGGCTCATGGGGTCCGCCACTGTGGATGAGACATGAGACAAATTCACATGGACTACTGAGTCCTGTGGAGGAAAAGGGATGGCATGGCTACTCTCTCAAGGGGAGAGTACCTCAGAGTGGCCTGGCCACTCTCTTAAGAGGAGAGTGCCCCGTGCCCTTGCCATGACAGGCTTTTATTGGGTTTAATTTGCCCAGGAATACAGGTAAAGCTCATTAATCATTGTCAGGCAGTAAGAATCAAACAATAGAGTGCATACGAAGAACTACAAGGGCTTATTCTGAGTCAGGGTCTGTTAGCTAAAAGGCTACAAAACTTTGGGGAACAAAATTCATTTCCTGCTCAGACCCTTATCATTTGATTAAGAGCATTCTTAGCAAAGCAGGTTTCACAGGATTTTATGTACTCTTTCTCAGGCCTGATCACCCAGGGAATCCGCCCTTTCCAGCACAGGCCTGCACCCACCACCAGTATTGTTTCAGGCTTAAGGCATTGTCTCACGCTTAAGTCAGGCAGGGTAACCAAGGCAACCAAGAGATTAGGAGACTTCTCGAAGACAGAATGAGGACTCAGGCTATGTCAGGATAGGTGAGGGGTAAGGGTCCGTCACCCCTTTTTGCTGTAGTCCCCCAAGTCCTTCCTTGGGGCCTCCACGTGATCGTGCCTGGCTTAGGTTGTTCCCCCCTTGGGGAATCTTACCAGTCATTGGCTAACTGATCAAGCATTTGGGGCCAGTTATGGATGAAGCAGAAGCGGCGCCTCTGCCAGGGAGATAAGCTTTGTCTCTTAGTGGCTTACAAACTGAAGTTCGCTCACTCAGCCTTAGCCATGGCGGTGTTACAGTTCCTGAAACCAAATAGGGCAGTTCCCAACACTGCTATGGAGAAATCCACATGGTGATGCCTCCTCCTCATAGCCAGCACCAACCTGACGATCACCTGAGTGTACCATTGTGGATCCTCCGGCTTCAGTCATGCTTTCAATTAATGGCAAACTCAGGAGAGGTTCTGAGCCAGAACCACACAGTGAAGCTTCTCCTGATTTTCTTCCTGACCTATAGAAATGATGAGAGATAATAAATGTTTACAGTTGTTTTAAGCTGCTGAATTTGGGGATGACTTGTTAGCAAGTAATAGACAACTAATGTGTAATGTTCGAAAGGTGATCGTAAGTAGCTTAAATGAGGGAGTGAGGAAAATGAGTCAGGGAAGAGGGATAAGTTAATAAAGAGTATGTTAATGTGGGCAACTGGGCTCAGTCCCAGTGGAGAGCCTTTGAAGACTGTTCAGTTCATACCTGAGAATTTATTACCAGGGGATAGGGAAGAGTGTGTATTTTTCCAAACTCCCATTCCTCATTGAATGAAGGTTGCCTATGGGGGCATTAAATCCTCAATACTTCCAGGCCAATTTTCCATTAGGCACACTCCTAAGGAATCGGATGAAATCCTCAGTCAGAAAAGCAGATTGCTGCATGTGGTTTAAATGGGAGGCTGTCAGCATGTAAAAGAACTGTTAACTGAGGCCACATTATGGGGTGGAATATGGAGTGGGACTCCAATAATGTCTGCCACATAGTTCCAATCTTTTTCATTGCCACACTTTGAGCAGCTCCTCCCAATCAATTATGGTAGTGCTTTGAGATGAAGCCCACTTTTCTTTCTGGTCTAGAGTATACTTTCTACTCTTTGTTCTGTTCCCTCCACTCACCACTTTCCACCTGGTGAATTCTTACTTAAATTTAAAAGTCATCATCATCATCATCATCACAATAAGGGCTTGGTGATGATGAACTCCTTGAACTTGACCTTATCTGAGAAGCACTTTATCTTCCCTTCCATTCTAAATGACAGCTTTGCTGGATAGAGCAATTTTGGATGTAGGTCCCTGCTTTTCAAGATTTCAAATATTTCTTTCCAGCCCCTTCTTGCCTGTAAGGTCTCTTTTGAGAAATCAGCTGACAGTCTGATGGGAACTCCCTTGTAGGTGACTGTCCCCTTATCCCTTGCTGCTTCTAGAATTCTCTCCTTCATTTTAACCTTGGCTAATGTAATTACAATGTGCCTTGGTGTGTTCCTCCTTGGGTCCAACTTCTTTGGGACTCTCTGAGCTTCCTGGACGTCCTGGTAGTCTATTTCCTTTGCCAGATTGGGGAAGTTCTCCTTTATTATTTGTTCAAATAAGTTTTCCACTCGTTGCTGTTCTTCTTCCCCTTCTGGGACCCCTATAATTCGGATGTTGGGACGTTTAAAGATGTCCTGGAGGTTCCTAAGCCTCTCCTCATTTTTTTGAATTCTTGTTTCTTCCTCGTCTTCTGTTTGGTTGTTAGTTTCTTCCTTCTGGTCCACTCCATTGATTTGAGTCCCAGTTTTCCTTCCATCTCTATCAGTTCCCCATGCATCTTCCTTCATTTCATGGATTGTAGCCTGCATTTTTTCATCTAGTTTGTGAGCAAAATCAACCAAGCCCTTATTGTATGAAATGTTAAAGGGACTTATCTAAGAAAAAGAAGATAAAACTATGACAGTGAAAAGACAACGAACTCATAGCTATCAAGAACCACACCTAAAACAAAAGCAAACTAAGCAAACAGCTAGAACAGGAACAGAATCACAGAAATTGAGATCATATGGAGGGTTAGCAACAGGGGTGTGGGAGGAGGAGAGAGGGGGAAAAGGTACAGAGAATGAGTAGCATAGATAATGGGGAAAAAATAGACAGGGGGAGGGCAAGAATAGTATGAGAAATGTAGAAGCTAGAAAACTTATGACCCATGGACATGAACTAAAGGGAGGAATGTGGGTGGGAGAGGGTGGGTAGGGTGGAGGGGAATGATGAGGAAGAAATGGGACAACTGTAATAGCATAATCAATAAAATATATTAAAAAAAATAAATAAAAGTCAAAAGTTACCTACCCAGTGAACCTTCCTTAATGATGCCCCTTATGCCTGGCTAAGTTAGCCTCCCTATGTCTACTGGTCCCCTGCTTTCAATAGTCACATGGGTTGTAATCATTTTGTTATGTGTTTATCTCCCTGACTTGTTTGTTGGTGAACTTTGCTCATCTTTGTAGTTCTAATGTCTGGCATATATTAGGCCCTCAAAAAATGTCAGCTAAAAGGGCAAGACTAGAGCACTTGAGATCAAGGCACAAAGCTCCTCAGAGTTCCACAATATTCTCCCAGAGTTTATTCTTCCAACAGAGGTATTCACAGACATGTGCTTCACTCTGGGCAAAAGAAACATGTTTGCATACATTTTTTGGATTACTTGGACTGCTTTTTATAGAAGGAGTAATTCAAGTAAGAATAAAGATTCTGCTAAATGAGTTTGGGAAGATAACATTTTAAAGCCTCAAAACATCCAATATTTGAATTTATTTACCATAAGCATTTTTTAAACAGTTGTATTCTGCTGGCATGGTAGAGAAACTTTTTTGCTTAAAAAGAAAAAAAGACTCTCCATAGCAAAGTCATGGAACAGCCATGTTGCCATGTTATGTGTGGCATGAGGTTTGGTTCCTATTATTAAAGTTTAAAAGATAACGTTTATATGGGGGAGAAGGGAGCTACTGACCAACATTATTTCAAAGCTGGCATTGTTTCTAAACGTCTCTGGGGAATGTTTCCATCCCCAAACATTAACAGATGTCATTCTCCTGTCCTGGATTGACCTGAGGCCTTTCCCCATGGTTCACTTGTGTAGAGATTTAGCCCTTGTGGATTTCCTCATCTTTCCCTTCAGGGCAGGACAAACAAAGAGAAGTGAGTTTTATTGTGGCTCTTTTTGTTTTTGTCTTTATCCCAGCAGAGCCAGTCCATGGCTCCTGTTTAGAGCATCTAATAGTTGCTGCTTCTTGTGGGATGCCAGGAGTTAAGTGGATTCAGTGTATTTTCCAGGGGGCATCATTAAAGGTGCTAACAGATGTTGATTTCAGCTTTGTCATTCAAGTGCTTCTCAAAGCACCTGATGTCCCTGGGTTAGAGCTTTTCTTTCAGCCTTTTCTCATTATATTTTAGCTCTGTTTTGTGAATAAACCTTTGAGGAAACTTGAGAACTTCTTTGGAAACCTAAGGAGTAGAAAACTTGAAATGCCTAAATTCCAAAACATGCATTTGACCTTATTCTCTATGCCCATGGTGCAGGGAAGGAAAAAGTAGATGCTAAGCATTTTTTTATGCTCGAGAAGATGGTGTTCCTTAAAAATATTAACCATTAATTCTACTATAATTATATATATACACACAACATTTTCTACTGTGGTCTTTGTATAAATCCTTAAAATTTGGTGTTAAAATTTTATATCATGTTTGGAACTTTTGAACTCTTTTATTTATTCCAAGGGTAGATATAATTGTTGCATTCACCGACGCGAGAAACAGATGTTTGGAAACTTTCAGGATTCAAAGGTGTTACTTTATTGGCCAAAAGTTTTAACCTGCGCAGGGGCGAACTCTCAGAGTGTCTGGAGACACGATGCTCAGAAGAGCTGCAGATGAGAATCGCGCCTCACGCTTACAGCTAGGCCTTTTTATAAACACAAGCAAGCAAGCATTTCACAGAAACAGAAGTGGCTGTTAGCTATTGGCTATGTTTTGGCGCGCGCGGGATCTATACATTGCAGGGTTTGGGGAATGGGAAATTTAAACCTAAACATCTCCTTAAATGGTAATCTGCCTCCAGTTCTTTGTTCTCTGTTCCTGAACAGCCAAATCTCACAGGGATAGTCCTTTAGCTATTTTCCTGGTTCCAACAATAATAAATCTAAAAAATGCATTCAAACACTCTTTTTTCCTATAGCTACCTGTAGTAGAGACAAAGAATAAATGGCAATATCAGGCTTAGGATTTGCATTTTCAGTAATGGTTTGGGAACCATCTAACTTCAAGTAAAACAGAAATCTTTTTCATTGAGGGTTTTTTTTTTTTTTTGTATGATGGCTCTTGTAGTGTTTAGTTGTCTGTAACATGATTTGAAATAATTTTGTTAGATTGTACGGTGATAGCTGTCACATCACTGTGCATTTTAAAAAAACTTTTCAAAATTGGAGGATTTTTGTGTGGCCATTTTAATATTGAAGATGAAAGAACATAAGCAGCAGTTTGGGCGTATTGTGCTTTATTATTTCAAGAAAGGTAAAAATGCAACTGAAACACAAAAAATTTGTGCAGTATATGGAGAAGGTGCTGTGACTGATCAAACTTGTCGAAAGTGGTTTACGAAATTTCTTGGTACTATTGCCATTTTGGCCAAATAATTCCTTACTGTAGGGCTCTTTCATGCTTTGGAAGATGTTTAGCAGCACCCCTGGCCTCTACCTGCTAGAAGACAATAATGAGAAATAGCTGATATACTCAAAATATCCAAATCAATAAAGTTATTGGTGAAAATAAAAAAATATGTCTTATTTTATGGAAAAAATAAATGGTCTTTTGGCCCACCCAATAATTCAGCTGGATTTACTTCACTTCAGTTCTAGTTGACACAACCTAGTTTTGGGGGCCTGATTCACTTAGGATTGTAATATTTGACTACTCACAACAGTGAATAAAAACATAGCATCCTGTACAGTATACCTCTGAGAGTGCCCTTTTACACAGTCTCACTTTCAGCAAGTAGGTAGTGACTGGATATAGACACAAACTATCAAGGACATGTCTCGTATTTGCTGACCAAGCATCCTGCCCCTTTCCTTAGAGAACAGCAGTCCAAGTGTTTGTTTAAAAACCACCAATCTCTGATTTTCAATCTTCCTCACTTTCCAGATGAGGATAATTCTACTTTGAAGTTCTAGTGGTAGGCTCAAGACTCAGACTGGGCCATTCCAAAGATCTTATTTCACCTGATCACAATGATGGTTGGTTCAGGGATGTATGTGCACTTGCCCGAAATCAGGCAGCTCAAAGATTTCCTGAGTTTTTTTGCTGGAATTATCAGGCAAGAGTTGAACTTGTCTTTAGGATCTTAGATGTCAGGAAACTTAAACTCAGAGTTGTCAGTTGCCACATTAGTGGAAAGAATCTGTCTTCAATATGTAGAAATACAGAGGAAAGCTCAGCCAAGAGATGATGAGACAGAGTGCTTTGGAGATCTGTCCATGCCAACAATAACTGACTTCAGCCTTTCCTTATAAAGGAGCCAGTAAGTTGGGATTAAAACTAATATACAGAACTGCCTGGGAGATGCTTGCCAGAATGGAAGGTGGTTACCTGCAGACTTGACTGTGTTATACAACCACGTGGAGTTATACTGCTCACCACCAATAAACTCTGGAGACAGAGGCTTGGTGAAAAAGAAAAGGGGTTATTCATTCAAAGACAACAATTTTTAGAAGAATAAAGGGCTTCTGCCTCAAAGCCCATTCCTTTTAACAAACCCAAAGGCGAATAACTTCTCCACCTGTAGCCAGCACAGTTCAAGGATGTATCTGGAATCCCTTCTATCATTTAAAAACACCATTCTTTGTGATACACGCATGGTTTTAGTATGATTATCCAGGTGGCTTGGCAGGTTCCCAGTCACAGTCTGGCTCTAGATGTCTTTTGGAGTCTGTGTGTGCTGCTGTCCTTCTTGTGGTATGCTGCCTTTTCCTCTGACCACTACCGGCCAGCCCAGCGCTTGTGTTCCATCCCTCAGGCCATTGGCTCACAGGTGCATCCACACATGAGTTTGAGCAGGATAGTGCAGCACAGCATGTGGCCACTGCTTTCTGTGAAGGATGGGCTTGGGGCTTGGCACCTGGCCATACAGTCTCCATGGCCTCCTGGCCTGGCAACACTCTGGCCCCCAGTCTCTGACCGAGCTTGCTAGGGGAAAGATAAAGCCCAAGCTTCCACATGTGCTCTATTTTTAAAATCACACCCATGCCAGAATACAGTAGGATGGTGTTTCCTCTGTCCAGTGATTTCACTGGACTGACATATGCACCATTCATCCAAGTCAGCACCCATCATGTTTTTTGCAGCACGTCTGCTCCTCCTCTGGCTGCCATCATCTGGAAAGGGTGGGGTTTCTAGCCACATGCAGGGACACAAACATCTCAGCCTGAAGCAGGATGCCACCTTGTTACACATGTGTTGTAACCTCTTCGGTCCCCACAGCCCACGCAGGCTCTGTGCAAGCAGTACCACAAGCTGTGTTAGTTGTTTACTGTTGCCTAGGGGGTATAGAATCACACCCCAGCTCTGGCTTCTATGCCAGGCTACTTTTGGCACTTCCCAAATTCTCTCAGGCATCCCTCCTTTCTCCAGGAAGGCAGGCTCTTTCACTAGTTGCTGCTTCAATCCTCCACTTTGAGGTATCCTCTGATCCCTCCATTCTTGGGTAGGGCATCCTCTCAAGCCAGGTGGGGGTTTCTCCCTGCCTCCCCAGTGAGCTGGCCAGACTATCCTGTTACAACTGCATCTGGAAAAGTGGGCTAGGGAGGTCCATAAAGAGATGTCCTGCTCTGGCTGTTACTACAGTTCCTTGAATTAAGCATTCTAATTTCTGGCAATTGTTTTTTAATCATTTTTGGGGGTGAAGGAAGCCAGGGTGTTTGTAGAATATTTGCCTGTGTTCTCACCCCCACTCTGCACTAACCCACAACCTGTGCAAATCCTTTCCAGTGCTAAGAGCTTTAGCTTTCCCTCTGTGAGCTGATGTTGAATCCAGTTCTGTAAATTTCATACTGTTTGAGGAGCCCTTGCCTCGAGTTCTTGGGGAGAGATTAAGCTTAGGAAAGGTGATCAAGTCATTGTAATTTGTGTGTTCCTATTGCATTCCCCATCCTGTTCAACCTTTGAGTAATATTGTACTTATTATATGTTTAAGATTTCATTTGGAAAAGGAAAAAAAAGGTCTTTTTTCTTGAAAATGTTTGAAAACCAGGTAGGAGATCTCAAAGTAAGCTTCTTTCCAGCTTGTTTCTCTGATATCTTCACAATATTTCTGAGTACTTCATGTTGAAGGATGTAGTGTCTGGTGTGCATGTCAAATAAACTAAATCTCTTGATTACTGCATTACACTAAACATGCTGTAATTACCCCTCTCCTATTTCTAAATTGTCAATTTGCTTTCTCAGTTATGTTAATGATGTTTAGATCACTGACCTAGACCCCACTGAGCTTCCAAGCACACCTGTTGGCCCCATTACATTCTTCCCTGACTTCTTTCAGTTCTGTGAAAGTGCATGATTGCTTTCATCTCCAGACCTTTATGCCTGTTGTTACCCACCTTCTTTACCTTCCTAGTTCCTCCTGACCCTGCAGAGCTCAGCTGAGATGGCCTTCTCTCCCAATAGAGTCTTTGTTAGGCACAGGTATCCTCTACTTTCCTGAGCACTACCTCAATTTAATATTGTCACTTATTTATTTACCTCTGTTTTTCATAGATTCATGATAACAGGAACAAACTGGATATTTTTTTCACCATTATAACCCTAGTCTTAGCCTTCATTGGATATACAGTTGTTACTCAATGTAGAATGAACCAATGTTGTTCAACAACTGAGTTTTTAAAATTAAACTTTACTAAAAAAGTTTTAGATTCACAGTAAAATAGAAAGGAAGGTACAGAGACATCCATATATACACATCCCCACGTAAACACAACCTTCTCCATTATCAACATTCCCCACCAGAGCCATACATTTGTTAACAATTGATGAACCTACATTGACACATCAAAATCACTTAAAGTGTACATTATGGTTTACTCTTTGTGTTTGTACAAATGTATGATGACATGTTTTATCATGATGTCATACAGGTATTTCACTGTCCTAAACATCACCTCTGCTTTGCCTGTTTACCTCTCTCTGTCCTCCCAAGAACCAGTGATCTTTTAACTGTCTTGATAGTTTTGCCTTTTTCGGAATATCATACAGTTGGAATCACACAGCAAATAGTCTCTCTGGTTGGCTTCTTTCATTAGTCATGTGCATTTAAAATTATTTCCTGTCTTCTCATGGTTTGATAGCTCATTTCTTATCAGTGTTGAATAATATCCCATTGGTTGGCTGTCCCACATTTTGCCTTTTCAGCTACTGAAGGACAACTTGGTTGCTTCCAAGTTTGGCAATTTTGAATAAATGTCTGTGTGCTGGTTTCTCTGTGAACATACATTTTTAACTCCTTTGGGTAAATATCAAGGAGCATGATTGCTGATCATGTGTTTAGTTTTAAACTGTGTTTAATTTTATAAGAAACCACAAACTGTTTTCCAAAGTGGTGGCACCATTCTACATTCATACCAGCAATAATGAGTACTGTTGCTCCATTATCTTTGTCAGCATTTGGTGTTGCCATTGTTTGGGTGTTGCCATTGTTTGGTGTTGCCAAATGTCCCTTTGATGACATTTGTGGGACATCTTTCCATATGCTTATTTGCCGTGTATATAACTTTTTTGGTGAGGTATCTGTTAAAGTCTTTGGCCCGTTTTTAAATCAAGTCATTTGTTTTCTTAATGCTGAGGTTTAGGAGTATTTTTTGGTATATATTTGGATAGCAATTCTTTATCGATTTGCCTTTTACAAATATCTTCTTCTCCTTGTCTGTGTTTCATTTTCTTATTCTTTTGACATTGTCTGTCAGGGAGCAGAAGTTTTTAATTTTACTGAAGTACAGCTTCTCTATTATTTTCTTCATAGATTGTGCCTTGGAGTTGTACCTAAAAAGTCACTGCTATACCCAAGGTCATCTAGGTTTTTTCCCTATGGTGTCCTAGGGATTTTTAGTTTTGTGTTTTATACATTAATATTATGATTCATTTTGACTTAATTTTTGTGAGGGTGTAAGATCTGTGTCTAGATTCATTGTTTTGCATGTAAATGTTCAGTTGTTCTAGCATCATTTGTCGAAAAGACCATCTCTGCTTCATTGTCTTTGCTCCTTTGTCAAAGATCAGTTTACTATATTTATGTGGGTTTATTTATGGCTTCTCTATTCTGTTCCATTGACCCATCTGTGTTGTTTCACCAGAACCACACTGTTTTGATTACTGTAGCTTCATGTTAAGACTTGATGTCATTTAGTGTCAGTCTTCCAACTTTGTTTTTTTTTTTCTTCAATATTGTATTGACTACTCTGGATCATTTGCCTTTCCATATTAACTTTAGAAACAGTTTGTTTATATTCATAAAATAATTTCTGGAATTTTGATTGGTATTGCATTGAATCTATAGATTAAGTTGGAAGAACTGACACCTGGATAGCGTTGAGTCTTCCTTTTCTGAACATGAAATAGCTCTCTATTTGTTAGGTACTTTGTGAATTTTTTTTCTATTTTATTGATTATACTATTACATTTGTCCCATTTTTTTCTCCCCTTTATTCCCCACTGCCCTGCATCCCCATCCCACCATCATCCTTCTCCACTTAGTTCATGTCAATATAAGTTCTTTAGCTTCTCCATTTCCTATACTATTCTCTTTTTTTAATTTTTATTTTAATTGTTGTTCTTGTACAGTTTTCTGTCTTTTTCTTGCATCCCAGCCCACCACCCTAGCCCTCCCCACCTCCCTCCCATTTCCACCCCCCATACTTATTGTCCATATGTCTTTTATACTTGTGCCTCTAAACCCTTCCCCTTTTCCCCTGAAATTCCCTCCCCTATCCCCACTGGTGACTCTTAGTCAGTTCTCAATTTCAATGTCTTTGGTTATATTATGCTTGTTTGTATGTTTTGTTGATTAGGTTCCTGTTAAAGGTGAGATCAAATGGTATTTGTGTTTCACTGCCTGGCTTATTTTACTTAGCATGATGCTCTCCAGTCCCATCCATGCTGTTGCAAAGGGTAGAAGTTCCTTCTTTCTTTCTGTTGCATAGAATTCCATTGTGTAAATGTATCAGTTTTTTTGATCCATTCATTTACTGATGGGCACCTAGGTTGCTTCCAACACTTGGCTATTGTAAATTGTGCTGGTATGAACATTTGGGTGCATAGGTTCTTTGGATTGGTGTTTCTGGTTCTTAGGTCAAAAGGTATAACCATTTTTAGATTTTTTAGAAAATTCCATACTGCTTTCCATAGTGGTTGTACCAGTCTGCAATCCGACCAACAGTGCACTAGGGTCCCCTTTTCTCCACAATCTCTCCAACACTTGTTGTTTGTTGCTTTGTTTATGATGGCCATTCTGACTGGTGTGAAGTGGTATCTCATTGTGGTTTTAATTTGCATCTCTCTGACAGCTAGTGATATCGAGCATCTTTTCATGTGTCTCTGGTTCCTCTGTATGTCCTCCTTGGAGAAGTGTCTGTTCAAGTCCTTTGCCCATTTGGTAAATGGGTTGCTTGTCTTCTTAGAGTGGAGTTATGTAAGTTCTTTATATATTTTGGAGATTAAACCCTTGTCTGAGGTATCATTGGCAAATATGTTTTCCCATACAGTTGGTTCTTTTTTTATTTTAATACTGTTTTCTTTAGCTGTGCAGAAGCTTTTTATTTTGATGAGATCCCATTTGTTTATTCTTTCCTTTATGTCCCTTGTTCTAGGGGACATATCAGTAAAAATATTGCTGTGTGAAATATCTGAGATTTTCCTGTCTATGTTGTCTTCTAGAATGTTAATAGTGTCATGGCTTACATTTAAACTTTTATCCACCTTGAATTTATTTTTGTGTATGGTGTATGTTGGTGCTTGAGTTTCATTTTTTAACATGTAGCTGTCCAGTTCTCCCAACACCACTTGTTGAAGAGGCTATTTTTACTCCATTTTATGTTGCTGTCCTCTTTGTTGAAAATTAATTGACCGTAGAGACTTGGGTTTATTTCTGGGCTCTCTGTTCTGTTCCACTGGCCCATGTGCCTGTTTTTATGCCGCTAGCAGGCTGTTTTGATTACAGTGGCCTTGTAATAGAGTTTGGTATCAGGTATTGCAATCCCTCCTACTTTGCTCTTCTTTTTCAAAATTGCTGCAGGTATTCGGATTATTTGTGGTTCCATATAAATTTTTGAAGTGTTTGTTCTATGTCTATGAAATATGCCATTGATACTTTAGCAGGTATTGCATTGAATTTGTAAATTGCTTTGGGTAGCATGGACATTTTGATGATATTAATTCTTCTGATTCATAAACATGGTATGTGTTTTCATTTGTTTGTGTCTTCCTTGATTTCTTTTTTCAGTGTAGTGTAGTTTTCTGCATACAGGTCCTTTACCTCTTTGGTTAGGTTTATTCCTAGGTATTTTATTTTTCTTTTTGCTATATCAAATGGGATTTTTTTCTTGATTTCTGTTTCTGCTGTTTTATTGTTAGTATACACAAATGCCTTTGATTTCTGGATATTGACTTTGTATCCAGCTATTTGGCCAAATTCATTTATTCAGTCAAGCAGTTTTTTGGCCGAGTCTTTAGGATTTTCTATGTACACTATCATGTCATCTGCAAACAATGATAGTTTTGTTTCCTCCTTTCCTATTTGGATGCCTGGTATTTCCTTTTATTGTTTAATCATTGTGACTAAGACTTCCAATACTATATTGACTAGAAGGGGAGAAAGTGGACAACCTTGTCTTGTTCCTGATCTTAGTGGAAATGATTTTAGTTTTTGCCTGTTGAGTATGATGTTGGTTGTAGGTCTCTCATATATGACCTTTATTATGCTGAGGAATGCTCCCTTTATTCCCCTTTGCTGAGTGTTTTTATCATAAATGGGTGCTGTACCTTTCCAAATGCTTTTTCCACATCTATTGATATGGTCATGTGATTTTTGTCTTTGCTTTTGTTTATGTGATGTATTACATTTACTGATTTGTGAATGTTGAACCATCCTTGCATCCCTGGGATGAATCCCACTTGATCATGGTGTATGATCTTTTTAATGTATTGTTGGATGTGGTTGGCCAATATTTTGTTGAGGATTTTAGCGTCTATGTTCATCAGTGATATTGGCCTGAACTACTCTTTCTTTGTTGTGTCTTTATCTGGTTTTGAGATTAGGATGATGCTGGCTTCATAAAAAGAGTTTGGGAGTCTTCCATCATTTTGGAGTTTTTCGAATAGTCTGTGAAGAAGAGGGGTTAGGTCTTCCTTAAATGCTTTGTAAAATTCTCCTGTGAAACCATCTGGTCCACGGCTTTTGTGTCCTGGGATTTTTTTGATTACTGCTTCAATTTCATCTGCTGTTATTGGTCTTCTCAGGCTTTCTGCTTCTTCTTCACTGAGTTTTGGAGATATTTCTAGATTTTTCTAGAAACTTATCTATTTCACCTAAGTTTTCAAATTCCTTGGCATATAGATTTTCATAGTAATTTCTTACAATCCTTTGTATTTCTGTGGTGCCAGTGGTAATCTCCCCTCTTTAATTTCTGATTGTGTTTATTTGGGTCCTCTCTCTTTTTTTGTTGATGAGCCTGCTTAAAGGCTTGTTGATTTTGTTGATCTTTTCACAGAACCAGCTCTTGGATTCATTGATCCTTAAAATTGTGATTTTAGTTTCTATGTCATTTAATTCTGCTCTGATCTTGGTTATTTCCTTCCTTCTACTTGCTCTGGGCTGTCTTTGTTGTTGTTCCTTGAGTTCTTGTAGGCATAGGGTTAGGTTGTTTGTTTGAAATGTTTCTATCTTTTTTAGGTAGGCCTGTATCACTATGAACTTCCCTCTTAGGAATGCCTTCACCGTGTCCCATAAGTTTTGGGTCATTGTGAGTTCATTTTTGTTTGTTTCCAGAAACTTTGTGTTTTCCTTCCTAATTTTATTCTTGACCTATTCATTGTTTAATAGCATGCTATTCAATCTCGATGATGTTGAGGGTTTTGGGATTTTCCCCTTGGGGTCAGTTTCTAGTTTGAGTCCTTGTGGTTGGAGAAAATGCTTGGTATGATTTCAATTTTCTTGAACTTGTTGAGGCTTGTTTTGTGTCCTATAATGTGGTCTATCTTTGAAAATGTTCCATGTGCTTTTGAAAAAAATGTGTATTTAGTTTGTTTGGGATGAAGTGCTGTATATATATCAGTTAAGTCCAATTCATCTAGAGTGTTGTTCAATGCCACAATACCTTTTTGATATTTTGTTTGGAAAAGTCGACCATTTTTGACAGTGGGGGGTTAAAATCCCCTACTGTAATTGCGTTGCTGTCAATATGTTTCTTGAAGTCCTCTAAGATTTTCTTGATGTATTTAGTTGCTCCTATGTTGGGTGCATATATATTTACAATGTTTATGTCTTCTTGGTGGATTCTTCCCTTGAGTATTATGAAGTGACCTTCTGGGTCTCTTTTTATGGCTCTCTTTTGAAGTCTATCTTGTCTGATATGAGTATTGCTACCCCAGCTTTTTTTTCCCTGTCCATTTACTTGGAAAATTTGTTTCCAGCCTTTCACTTTGAGTCTGTGTAGGTCTTTTGTCCTGAGGTGGGTCTCTTGTAGGTAGCATATGTGTGGGTCATGCTTTCTTATTCATTCAGCTATTCTATGTCTTTTGATTGGAGCATTTAATCCATTTACATTTAAGGTTATTATTGATAGGTACTGATTCATGGCCATTTTTGTGCCTATGTTTCTCTCTCTGTCTCTGTCTTTTCCTTCCTTTCCTTAAAGCATTTCATTTAGCATCTCTTGCAGAACTGGTTTGCTGGAGGTGTATTCTTTTAGACTTCTTTTGTCTGGGAAGCTCCTTATTTGGCCTTGTATCTTGATGAAAGCCTTGCTGGGTAAAGCAGTCTTGGTTGCAGGCCTTTGGTTCTCATTGCTTGGAATATTTCTTGCCATTCTCTTCTGGCTTAGAGCATTTCCATTGAGAAGTCAGCTGCTAACCTTATCGAGGTTCCCTTGTATGTTACTTCTGGTTTCTCCCTTGCTGCCTTTAAGATTATCTCTTTGTCCTTGAATTTTGCCATTTTAATGATGACGTGTCTTGAAGTGGGCCTCTTTGGGTTCCTCTTGATTGGGACTCTCTGTGTTTCCTGGATTTGTGTGACTTTTTCTTTTATCACATTAGGGAAGTTTTTTATCATTATGTTTTCAAATAGGTTTTCTATCCCTTGCTCTTCTTCTTCTCCTTCCGGTATTCCTATTATACAGATATTATTACGTTTCATATTGTTTTGCATTCCTCTTAATCCCTCTTCATTCTTTCTGAGCCTCTTTTCCTTTTTTTGCTCTTTCTGGGTATTTCTTCCTACTTTGTCCTCAAACTCACTGATTCGATCCTCTGCTTCATCGATTCTGCTTTTTATTCCTTCTACTGTGTTCTTCAGCTCAGAAATTGTATTCTTCATTTCCTCTTGGCCCTTTTCGATAATTTCTATTTCCTTTTTCATGTTGATATAGTTTGCAGTGAGTTCATCATAGCTTCCCTGTAGTTTCTGGCAGGTCATTGAGAGCTCATGGAGCTTCCTGACAACTATTGCTTTGAACTCAATATCTGATAGTTGAGTTGCCTCTGTTTCATTAGCATTCTTTTTGGGGCTTCCTCCTTTCCTTTTATTTGGGGATTGTTTCTTTGTCTTCCATTGTTTGTGAGATTCTTCTTGTAAGCCTCAGCTTCTTAAATTGATCTGTTTAGGCTCCCTGGGTTTATGGTATGAACTTCTGTGGTAGAATACCTGTGAGATTCAGTGGTGCAGTCTCCTTTGGGTATCCTCATGTTTACAGCTTCCGCTGTCTCAGCTGTTGGGGTGCCCCCTCTTTGGGTCCAACTCTGGTTTTGTCACAGTTCCATTTTTTTTTTTTTTTTGTCTCAGTGGTGGGTATTTAAAAGAGAAAAAAAAATGAAGGAAGAAGAAATAAAATTGGAAAGAAAGGAAGAAGGAATAAAACCAGAAAGAAGTAAAGAGAAGCAAAAGGAATTGAGGGATAAAGGAGATAAAAATAATAAAGAAATGAAAAATATATAATTAAAACAAAAGAAAACTCCACAAAACAAAAAACAAACAGAAAAACCAACCAACCAAACAAACAAACAAACAAAAACCTCTTGCTGTTTTCAAACTGGCCAAACTATTTTTTCTGGTCTTGCTGGCTCCAACAGGCTGAGAGGTGACTGGTATCACTTTTCTCCCTGTTCCACACTCAGTCAGCTTTGGACTACTCTCCTCAGTGCCAGCTGTGCACTCTCCCCAGGGCTAGTGGTGCACTCTCCATGCCCAGCCTTGGGTGTGATTTCTCAGCCTCCTGCAGAGAGCACGCTTTCCCGAGTTTATGGATTTGAGCTGGGATCTCTTAAGGATTGAGCACTTCCCACGTTTATTGCTGTGAGCTCTGGGTCTCCTACAGGGCACACACACCTATCCGAGTTTATTGGCGTGGGATCCATGAGTTTCCTGAGTTGCATGTACTCACCCTAGGATCTCGCGTGTGGGTTCTGGGTCTTCCACAAAGCCCCCTCTTCCGGTCCCAGGGCCACCTCTGGTCACTTGGCCACCACATCTGGTTCTCCAATACTTTGTGAATTTTTGATGTGTTTATTTGGTCTTATTTTCCCCAAATTATTTTTAAGAGTAGTTTGTGCTACCAATTGAAGCTTTACTCTTATGTTAGTCTTTCTCTGGTGCTCTGTTAAGTATTAATGCAGTAAGAGCCATCTCTATCTGTTTTAATTGCTTTCTCTCCATGCCAAAGCATTCATGTTATTTATATGTGCTGTCTCTGCTCTGTTTCAGGCAGATGGTAGGTGCTTGTCCATATATCAACAGTGGTATATTGCCTAGGGCCATAAAGAGTCAGGAATCTCTATCAATCTTATTCACCAGATTAGAATTCGAAGGCTTCTAGAACTTAACTTGCCTCAGTATATACCATAGTTAAATATCTAAGTTGAAGTTTTAATTGGAATTCAGATGAATTCAGATACTAATCTGAATTTCAAGGTATTGCTTTGTCCTTATAATTGTTCCCTGTTCTGTAACTCAGGCTAGTCTATAAGAAGTTTTTGTTGGTCCATATTGAAGTTTTCACTAGAGTCCAACCAAATACAGAACTTGAAAAATAAAAGTAAAATTTTCTCCTAATTCAACAAGTTTAGCCAGAAAGTGGGGTTACATACATAGTATAGTTTAAGGTTCAACCTGTTCTAATGTGGAAAATCTTTTGTTGTTGCTCTTGCTACTTTGGAAGAGGTAATTTAACCCATGTGGGTAGGAGGTGTCTTCCTGGAGGATGGAAAGTAAATATTTCCTCTCACTCTCCTGAAATGGAATTAAATAATTTTGTTTTAATAACCAAGCCTTTCCTCTTCTAAGGGAAAATCAACCAAATTTTTGCTTGATGAATTTAGATTCTTCTCTAAATGAGGCAGTGAATTTTTCCAAGTGGTCCAAACAAAGGAAGTAGGATTGTGGGGTGGTGGGTAGTTGAGTGGTAGTCTATGGGAAAGAAACAGACAGGAATTGGAGCCTTAAGCCTGTGACTCTGGGAAGGAGGGAGTTGATGGTACCTAGAATCTCCTTAGGAGGTACCTAGTGAACTGGCCTTGAAGAAGCACTGGATCAGAACATTTATCAGCATATTTCTCAATCCCACAAAATTAGTCATCCATGGAACTACCAGTGACCTTCAGGTATTGTGAGAAACTTACCCACAATGGAGGCCCATCTGAAAAAGTATACTTTAATTTTTATGTACCCAATATTTCACCTTGTAGATTTATATCATAGTGCCTGGCACAGTGCCCAGAGCACCATTCTCATTTAGTGAATGAATTAATAAATTTGTGCATATATGCATGAGTAAATAAAAAGGGGAAAACTATTCACCTATAAATGCCAAGGGGGAAGTGGAAAGCTCAGAACATTGCAGTGTGAGAGTTATTTTCTCTTATCTGAATAGTAGCTAAATACACCAATGAGAAGCAACATTGGGAATTGCCTCTCAGGGCCCAAAGGACAGTTTATGTGTTATCTAACCATCTCAAACCATTTCTTCTCTTTGTCATGTCTTCTACAGGAAGGGATTATCTTAGGCAGCCTTTGAAATAGTGAAAACCTCATTTCCCACTGTAATGACATCACATTTATTGCCTCTATCTCCTCTCTAAATTTTAAAATCTGTGCAACTCTAGCTTTACATTTACATCTGGCTTTACATTTAAAGAATGAGCATATGGGGAATAAGATAGTGTTACCAGTACCATAGCTTGCATCTCTTTATTTTACCTCTTGGTTCAGAACTCTTTCCTCTATAACTTCTTTTTTCCTTTAAATCAGGACCCATATGGTCAAATGTTTCATGAATTCCTAGTGGTAAATATAAATGACAGAAGCTTTCAGGTATAATACAATAGGGAATGGTGGTGACTATAACAAACTAGAGCACATGCCCCATCTAAAGGACAAGCCTACATTTTAGGTTTCACCATGTATTGCATGAGGGAGCTTAGACAAACCCACTTCTCTTAGAAAAGTATAAACTTTGGATATTTAAATAAAAAATCTTTAACTTGTGTATTTTTGCATCAAATATTTTTAAATCTTGAAAATATTTTGTGAGTTAAATGTCACACATATGATGTGCTTATAGGTTCTCACTGGCAACTTCCATTTAACTTGACCATGAAGCTAGGATACACAAGTATAAGTGGTGTCTCAAGTCATTCGATACTAGTCTATGCCTCTCTATACCAACACCTGAAGACAATTTCCTTTTTAAAAATATCTCGTATGAACTAAAGTTCTCACTCTAATGGTACCTTGCACTCTTTTGGCCTTTGTTTGTATTTTATGAAGAGAAGCAACAAGGATGCTGTATAATTTATATCCCCTTGCATGCAGAAGAGTGTGTTCAAGAGCAAAGTCTCTGGAAACATTCTGCCTGGGTGTGTGACCTTAAGCAAATTCCTTACTTAAGAAAATCTGGCCATACCTTGATTTCTTTATGTGTCAAATGGAGATTCTAATATCACCTCCTTCATAGAGTTGTTGCAAATACTTACCAAATTATAGGTAAATTGCTTAGAATAGTGTCAGGCATGTAGTAAGCACACAGTAATTTTTGCTTTTTTGGGAATTATCATGTTAGTATGGCTACTGAATTGTGTTAAGCCTTGGATCTACCCATTGGTCTTGTCTTTCATGTGGTTCACAGCTGAACAGAGTTGGTTGTATGTACTGGTCTTTGTAACATGTAGGCAGATATGAGTTGGCAAATTATAATCCCAGGTCTTCTCATTTGGATATCCTCTTGTGGGGATCAAAAATCTATCAGGCTATGTAGACACTGGTAAAACAAAACAAAACAAAAAAAACTAGGGGGTTGAGACCCTCTAGACATGGATTCTGAGTCAGGAATCCAGGCTGACTAATTAATTGATATTGTATTTTTTCCATTACGTTTTAGTCCTCTTATATGCTCCCCCACCATGCCCCCCAAAATCACCACACTGTTGTCCATGTCCATGCCAGGTTGATTTAAAACAGATCTTTTAAGCTAGACTGTCATGGATTTTTTATCTTGTCACCAATATGCTATTAAAACCTTCAACCTCTGTTGCTCCGATGGGTGATTAGGTTCTTAGAATGGATGGATGAGTGTTCTTAAATTTTGACTAAGGCATATTTTTTTCTAATTTTTTTTTTATTTTATTTATTATTTATTCATCTTTTAGAGGGGAAGGGTAGGAGAGAAGGAGAGGGAGAGAAATATCAATGTACGGTTGCCTCTCATGTGTCCCCTGCCGGGAACTGGCCTGCAACCCAGGCATGTGCCCTGACTGGGAATCGAACCTCGATCCTCTGGTTCGCAGGCCCGCGCTCAATCCACTGAGCTACACCAGCCAGGGCTCTAATTTTTAATTTAAAAAGATTTTATTTATTTATTTTTAGGGAGAGAGGAAGGGAGGGAGAAAGAGAAGGAGAAAAACATCAATGCAGGAGAGAAACAGCACTCGGTTGCCTCTTGCATGCCCCCTACTAGGGACCTGGCCCAAATCCAGGCTTGTGCCCTGATCAGAATTATACCAGTGACCTTTTGCTTTGGGTGACTACAATGCCCAGCCAACAGGGTCACACTATTCAGGGCTCTATTAAGGCATTTTAATATCTTTGGAGTAATTTTCTGATATCACTCTTTTTACTAACCTCAACCTTCAACACTGAATTCAGTCATTATATTGCAAAACATGCATGCTATTTTAAAGTATACATTTTTTGGTGGTGGTATAGTGGTAAATATAGCCTGAAACATCTTGCTTAGGCAAAGAAACAAACCTATTTTAGGTAGAAAGAGAGTATCCAGAAATAAATCATGCAATATATTGTTTGTGTTTCTCAACAGTACAAACAGCAAGGGTATGATAGCTGCTGTGTAATATCTGGTGGTAGGAACAAGTCAAGATTTGATTTCATATACAATCTCAAAGACTTGTCCCTTATGTATCCAACCTGCAGCATACCCTTGACTTGAAGCCACTTTACCATCTGTAGAAACCCTCTCAGGAAAAGGAGCTGAGCATTTCTCTCCAGGTGGCAGGCAGGTTTAATAGGAAAGGAATGTGGAGACGTTGGTGGGTTTTCCCTTGATGTTAAAATCTCAGAGATTTCTCTTTGAGCTGTCAAAGAGGTGATGGTGAGTTTGTACTGCAGGGTTCCTTCTCCTTAAGAAAGGCTATTTCTTCAGGTGTTCCTTCTCTGATCCTTTCCTTTGTGTGAATCATCTTCTTTTTCATTAATCTTTTTTCTTTTACTTATTTTCCCAGAGAGAGGACTCAATAGACAGCAGTTTCCGGAAGAAACTTACTGAGCACTGCTCCCCAGACTCTTTCATCTTCCACACTGACATTGATGAGACAGAAAGAAGATAGCCCAGAGAGTCCATAAGAACTGATGTGAACGACTGAAGGGATGTGATCATTACCTGAGTCAGGGGAGGCCTTGACGCAATGACTGGCAGACACTCCTGGTCTATCCTAGGAACTCATTTGATGGTGAGCTTTGTCTGGGAGATAAGGCATGACTGGACAAGAAGGCCACCGGGCTTTCATGATGACTCCTTTGCATTTACTTCCAACACATGTCTCTGCCTTATAACTTTTGTTGGTTAGGCCATTTTCTTTCTATGAAAGGCTCAGTGAGACCTGAACTTCATTTTATCCACATCTCTGCCACCAGCATCATGATCCTATTGCCCACTTCTCCTTGGAATTAAATAATTTCTTTAGAGTTTTGGGCTTTCATCTAAGAGTTTAGTTATCCTTTTCAATATTATTTATGCTTAGTAGGAAACCAAAATTTATTTCTATATTTTGATTTGCTTGTTCTTGAACTGTGATTTTCCCCTTTTGATTGAGTCATCAATGATTTTCTTACTGGACTCTTTCCCCTTCCAGAAATTGTATCAAGATTGGAAACCTCATGGGCTGTCTCTTGAGTTGTTCATTGCATAATGTCTTCTTGATAGAACAATTACAGTGAACAAAACATTTTAGGTGACATCTAACCAGAGGCTTGTAAACTGTATTGTCACTTTGATTTCTGTTCTATCACTTTTTATTGTATTTTCTCTGCTTTGGCTACATTCACCCATGTGGTTTTTAATCCATTCCAAGTGCTGAACTTTAAAAATGTATTTGTGTGGTCATCATGTTACACCAGAATGGCCTCTCTTAATCTGGAGTAAGTTTGGGCCTTGGTTTACATGTGTTTGTACCAATTCTTACTTCTACAATTCAAAGCCTTTTCCATTTTTATGGATACTCCTAAGAAAAATATTCATATCCTGATATTCAAATGATTAATGTATACTCCATTTCATGACTTTTAATATCTCCAACTACAGATGAAAAATTTGTGGTAGCTATGCATTCCATTAGGAGTGTGATAAAAATCAATTTTTATGTTTACTACTGACAAATGTCTAATTCCTGATGCAACATTGGAAATCTTTTATAAGCTGGAAAAGAATATAACACACCCTTGACATCTCGGCCTTTATCTCTGCAAAGGCTCTACCTTAGGCCTCCAAATAGTGAGGGTGGTGACATTGTTTTCCAACAGAATTTTCAGCAATGCTAGAAAGGTTCTATTCTGCAGTATGATAGCCATTAGCCATTGGAGGCTGTTAAGCATTTGGAATGTGGCTAGTGTGCCTGAGAACTAAAATTTTCATTTCATTTTATTAATTTAAATAATCACATATGATTAGTAGCAACTCATTAGCAAGTTGTAATATTTATGAACCGTAGATTAATTATTGAGACTTCTATTAAGTTCTTAAATTATTCCCTTGTGTTTATATCTCCCTTAAAATTAGTAATGGTGATAGTAACATTTTTGAGTCCTTATTAGGTGCTGGGTATTGTCTGTGTATGTGTTTTGGCATGTATTACTTCATGTAATCTTTATCTCAAACTATACAGGATCTACTATTACCATCCTTACTTTATTGTTGTTAAAATGGAGAGAGAGAGAAAAGAAATAATGTGCCTAAATTCACATGGGGAATTAGAGTGGTAGCTGGAGACCAAGTGAATCTGCTTGGGTGCTTTCCTCTCTCTACCAGACATTAAACTGTTTATATTTTCCTCTTGTTTATGAATTATCTAAATAGAAAATGTATTAATTATCTAAGGCTGCTATAATAAACTATAAAGTTGGGTGGCTTAGAACACCAGGTATTTACTGTCTCACAGTTCTGGAGGCTAGTGCCCATGGGGCCATGCTCCCTCTGAAATGGGAGAGAGAACACCTCCTTGTCTCTCCCTAGCTTCTAATTGTTTGCTGGCAATCTCTGGCATTGTTGGCTTGAAGTTGCATTATTCAGTCCTCATCATTACATGATGTTTTCTCTTTCTCTTTCTGTGTTCACATGGCTTTCTTCTTATGAAGAAAATAGTCACATTGGATTAGGGGACAACTGTACTCCAGTGTGACTTCATCTTAACTAATTACATCTGCAATAACCTTTTAAAAAAAATTTTAAAGTCTTTATTTATTATTTTATTTTCATGTTGTCCCTTTTTAAATATATTGTATTGATTATGCTATTACAGTTGTCCCATTTCTCCCCCATCATTCCTCTCCACCCTGCACACCCCCTCCCACCCACATTCCCCACCTTTAGTTCATGTCCATGTGTCATAAGTTCTTTAGCTTCTACATTTCCCACACTATTCTTGCCCTCCCCCTGTCTATTTTCTACCCACCATCTATGCCACTTATTCTCTGTACCTTTTCCCCTTCTCTCCTCCTCCCACTCCCCTGTTGCTAACCCTCCATGCAATCTCCATTTGTGTGGTTCTGTTCCTGTTCTAGTTGTTTGCTTTTGTTTTAGGTGTGGCTGTTAATATCTGTGAGTTTGCTGTCTTTTTACTGTCATATTTTTTACCTTCTTTTTCTTAGATAAGTCCCTTTAACATTTCATATAATAAGGGCTTGGTGATGATGAACTCTTTGAACTTGACCTTATCGGAGAAGCACTTTATCTTCCCTTCCATTCTAAATGACAGCTTTGCTGGATAGAGCAATCTTGGATGTAGGCCCTTGCCTTTCAAGACTTCAAATACTTCTTTCCAGCCCCTTCTTGCCTGGGAGGTCTCTTTTGAGAAGTCAGCTGACAGTCTGATGGGAACTCCTTTGTAGGTGACTGTCCCCTTATCCCTTGCTGCTTCTAGAATTCTTTCATTTTAATCTTGGCTAATATAATTATGATGTGCCTTGGTGTGTTCCTCCTTGGGTCCAACTTCTTTGGGACTCTCTGAGCTTCCTGGACTTCCTAGAAGTCTATTTCCTTTGCCAGATTGGGGAAGTTCTCCTTTACTAATTGTTCAAATAAGTTTTCCACTTGTTGCTCTTCTTCTTCGCCTTCTGGTACCCCTATAGTTCGGATGTTGGGACATTTAAAGATGTCCTGGAGGTTCCTAAGCCTCTAGTCATTTTTTTTTTTGAATTCTTGTTTCTTCCTTGTTTTCTGTTTGTTTTTTTGTTTCTTCCTTCCAGTCCACTCCATTGCTTCGAGTCCCAGTTTTCCTCCCATGTCTATTGGTTCCCTGTGCATTTTCCTTCATTTCATTTATTGTAGCCTTCATTTTTTTCATCTAATTTGTGAGCAAAATCAGCCAATTCTGTTAGCATCCTGATAACCAGTGCTTTGAACTGTGCATCTGATAGGTTGGCTATTTCTTTGCCACTTAGAGAAATTGGCTCTGGAGCTCTGATTTGTTCTCTGGTTTGAGCCATGTTTTTTCTTTTGGTCTGGTCGCAGCTGTTATGCATGAGGGGTGGAGCCTTAGGTGTTTCCCAGGGCGGAGCAGCCCAGTTGCTGGGTAGTGATGCTGTATGTGGGGGTGGGGTCTAAGAGGGAACAATGGTGCTTGCTCCACTTCCTCTCCGATTCTAGTCCCTTCTGCCATTTCCCCTTCGCCTGGAATATCTGCGCGCGAATGTGGGACCACCTGGTCAGCCAGCCACCTTATGCAGCCTCACCGGGTCTGCACAATTGCCACCCCATGCCCGGGGTTCGCTAGCCACTGCCTGTGCACTTGGGGTCTGCCAGCCGCTGCTGCCTGGGTGCCCGTGTCTGCAACTCCACTTTTTCCTGCCGTGACTCCACCCCTTACTGGTCTGGATGAATGGTTGTTGGACTTCCGTACAGTTCAATTTTCTATCAGCTCTGGTTGTTTTCTTGTTTCTAAATATTTATTGTCCTTAATTTTGGTTGTGAGAGGAGGCACAGTGTGTCCACCTATGCCTCTATCTTGACCGGAATTCCTATTATTATTCCTGCAATGACCTTTTTCCAAAAAAAGTCACATTCTGAGTTAGTTGCATTCAGGATTGTGATATATCTTTTCTGTGGAACTCACTTCAACTCATAATAGGAATCTCTTGTATTTTGTTAGGATTGGGTAATTTTTTGCATTCTTAGATTTCCCCCCTTTACTTATTATTTTTTTTTCCATTACTATTTAGTCCTCTTATACTGAGGTTTACTGGAAGCAGAGTGTCATAAGGGAAGAGCATTACAATGGGAATCAGGAGACCTGAGTTTGAATCCTGGTAGGGCCTTAGTCCCACCATTCCTTGGTTTTCTCATCTAAAAAATAGGAACAGAAAGAACAATAGTCTGGACTCCCATTTTTCTCTTCTTTTTCTGGCAGGCTTTGCTAAATAAAGGAAGTGTGGAGTCTGTGTGCAGTGCAAAGGCCTTCTCTTTACAGAGGAGTATTCCAGTTAATGGTTATGGCTATTTCTCCTACTTCTCTCATTCCCTTACAAGTGTCAGCCTGTAGCCCTTCCCACAAGTTCAGGACAAAGTAGGGAAAAATGGTGACAGAAGCCAGCATCACTGCGTTCACATTGGGTTTCAGGACTCCCGAAGACACAGTGGTATTGCACAATGTCATTTGTGCAGTGAAACAGAAGGAGGCAGTGGAGGTGCAGCACCTCCACCAAGCATGATGCCACAGAGAGAAGGCTGAGCAAATGCCCCAGTATTGAGCTAGCACAGAAGTCCCAGCTGTGTAATCAAAGGGAACTGACATCCTCTCTCTGTGTCCCAATCATTTGCTCTACTGTTCCTGTAGAATTAGATGTATGTTCACTAAACCTTCTTCTGCTCTTACTTTTATTGATTGATGTAGAGTCACACCAAAGACCAGTGAGGGTTTTTAAACAGCTTATTTCTTTGTTAAACCCATGGCCATTTCCACCTTTCTTAGACTTAGCTATTTCCTGGGAAGCATGGAAGAGAAGTTTGACCCTTACTCATGACCAGATCAATGGCTGAACATTGGCACCTTCTCCGAAGTTAAGGAATAAAGTGTTTGTTTTGTACATTCTGCTATCTTCCCCATGTCTAGAGGTGGAAACCTGAAATGCTCCATGCAGATGTCTGGTGGCAATTCTTCTAAGCATCTCTTACTCAGTGTCCTTGCAGTAAGTGGTGTCGCGTGTCTTCCATGCCTCCATCTCCTGGCAAAATTTCTGGGGTCAGTGACTCAAACCTTGTAGTATCCTCCTTCCTGGGTGTTTCTTATCAAATAGGAAAACACAAGGCTTCTGAGAGCAAGTAAGAAGAGTTTGGGACTACATCCATTCTTGTCTCCAAATTAGCTGTGTCCCAAATTATATAAAGAGTCAGAATCCTAATTTGCATGAAATTTGTCAGGTATTGTAAAGACAGAAACAAAAGATGTCCACCGCTCTAGTCATTAGTTCTTGTTGTCTGAGTGGATCTTGTCAGATTGCTAGAAGATGTCTGGTTCCACCCTCCATAAGTTGGTTTGTTAAGTGATTTGAAGAATGTCTTTTAAAATAGGATTTTTTTAAATGGATGTGCTTTAATTAGTCAAGCAGCAAACCTTTGAAAGTAGAAACCGTAGTTTAAGAAAAAATGTTCCTTGCTTAGAATTCTTGAGGAAAAATTTATCTTTTAGTTCGATTATGCCAGTTTCCTAAAATGTGCACTAACATTTTGGAGGAGTTTAATGTGTTAGTTTAATGTTTAGCACTGGTTTAAATTAAACTTAAATGAAAATAACAAAAAACAAATCCCCATTTAGCAGTTATTAAAGAAGGTTAAAGTTAATTTCCTTCTCATGTTTAAAAAGCTAGTGGAAGGGAGGAAGATGGCGGCGTGGTAGGAGGGAGCAGACCCCATCTCCCCTCTACACACGGGAGAAAAACCGGGCCAATCTACGGAAGATCAGAACAGACAAGGAACAGTAACACAGCATATCTGAGAACAAGAGGTTGGGAATTGTAGCTGACACTGAAAAACCAGCGGTAAGGAGAGTTCTTCGGAACAATAGGAGCCCAGGGTTCCAGCGCGCGGAGAGCCGGGAGAGCCGGGAGAGCCGGGAGAGCCGGGCGGCTGAGACCCTGGCCCGGCGCTCAGCCAAGCCCGCCCCAGGGCTCTGGGGAGGGAGCTGGGTCAGCCGCTGAACCGGCTGGGAGATCTCAGGGGCCACTGCGCGACTGCGGCAGAGCGAAAGTGGGTGCCCCAGCGCCAGGTCACTGCACAACTTTGAACCGAGTTTTCTTGGTCGCCGGGGGACTATGAAAGCACAGTCGCTCCAACTGCTGACAGAGGCGCGTGTGAAATGAGACAGCTGCATGAAAAGAGGCACCCTCAGGGGACCCCACACAGTCTCGGGATAGTGGACACTCGTGAAAACATAGGTGCTGGTCACGGGAGACAGCTGTGGAGCGCCCGTGCCAGATCACAGGCCCGTGCTCGAACGCGGACAGCTCAGGTCCAAGACACAGGCGTGAGAAAGCCACTGGAGTGTAGGCCCCGCTCAGAAAGCCTCCCAGGGGCAAAGGCAGGCAACTGCGCACGACTGGAGAACCTAGCACACACCCATAAACTCGGAGAAGTGCGCGCGCACCAGGAGGCTCAGAACACACGCTGGAAACCCTGTGGGGAGAGGCGCCCACTAACGCTGGGATACATAGCACAGTGAGGACTGAGTTCTGAACACAGAGAAAAGCAATAAGATCACCCCTCGACCATTGTAGCCAGCAAGACCAGAAAAGCCGGCTCAGCAAGTTTGAAAACAACAAGAGGTATTTTTTAATTTTTGTTTTTGTTTTTTTAATCTATATTTTCATTTTTTTAAATTTTATTTTATTTTTATTTTTAATATTTTGTTTTGCTTTGCTTGTTCTTTTTTTTTTGTGGCTGTTTATATTTGTGTGGGTGTGTCTGGTTTTTGTTTTGCCAGTTTGAGTCTTTTTGTTTGTATGCCTGTCTATTTATATGAGCTTTTAAATATTCCTTCTTCTTTATTTTTATCTTCTTCTTTACTCCCCAACTCCTTTTGCCTCCCTTGAATTCCTTCTTGTCTTATTCCGTCTTCCTTTCTTTCCAATTTTATCTCTTCTACCTTCCTTTTATTTCTTCTTTCTTCTTTTTTTCATTTTCCTCCCTCTTCTTTTTTTAAATACCCATGAGTGTGACAAAACAAACAAACAAACAAGCCTGGAACTGTGAAAAAAAAAAAAAAACAGAGTTGGCCCCCAAAAGAGGGTATTCCAGCTGATGAGACAGTGGAAGCTGTGAACAACAGGATACCCGAAGGAGAATCCACCACTGAAACTCACAGATAGTCTACCACAGAAGGTCATACCACAAACCCAGGGAGCCAGAACAGATCAATTTAAGAAGTTGAGGCTAACAACAAGAGTCTTACAAACAATGGGAAGACAAAGAAACAACCCCCAAATGAAAGGAAAGGAGGAAGCTCCAGAAAGAATGCTAAATGAAACGGAGGCAACTCAACTACCAGATACAGAGTTCAAAGCAATGGTTGTCAGGAAGCTCAATGAGCTCTCAATGAGCTACCACAAACTACAGGGAAGTTATGATGAACTCATGGCAAACTATATCAACATGAAAAAGGAAATAGAAACTATCAAAAAGGGCCAAGAGGAAATGAAGAACACAATCTCTGAACTGAAGAACACAGTAGAAGGAATGAAAAGCAGAATCGATGAAGCAGAAGATCGGATCAGCGAGTTGGAGGACAAAATAGAAAAAAACACTCAGAATGAGCAAGATAAGGAAAAGAGGCTTAGAAAGAATGAAGAGGGTTTAAGAGAAATGCAAGACAACATGAAACGGAATAATATCCGTATAATAGGGTACCAGAAGGAGAAGAACAAGAACAAGGGATAGAAAACCTGTTTGAAAAAGTAATGATGGAAAACTTCCCTCATTTGGTGAGAGAAAAAGCCACACAAATCCAGGAAACACAGAGAGTCCAATCAAAAGGAACCCAAACAAGCCCACTTCAAGACACGTCATAATTAAAATGGCAAAATTCCAAGACAAAGAGAGAATCTTAAAGGCAGCAAGGGAGAAAAAGGAAGTAACGTACAAGGGGGCCCCAATCAGGTTAGCATCTGACTTCTCAATGGAAATGCTCCAAGACAAAAGAGAATGGCAAGAAATATTTCAAGCAATGAGAACCAAAGGCCTGCAACCCAGACTACTTTACCCAGCAAGGCTTTCATTCAAGATAGAAGGCCAAATAAGGAGCTTCCCAGACAAAAGAAGTCTAAAAGAATACACCTCTACCAAACCAATTCTTCAAGGGATACTAAAGGGACTGCTTTAAGGGAAGAAAGGAAAAGACAGAGAGAGAAAGAGAGAGAGGAACACAAATACAAAAATAGCAATGAATAAATACCTATCAATAATAACCTTAAATGTAAATGGACTAAATGCTCCAATCAAAAGACATAGATCAGCTGAATGGATAAGAAAGCACGACCCACACATATGCTGCCTACAAGAAACCCACCTCAGGACAAAAGACATACACAGGCTCAAAGTGAAGGGCTGGTAACAAATTTTCCAAGCAAATGGTCAGGAAAAAAAAAAGCTGGGGTAGCAATACTCATATCAGACAAAATAGACTTCAAAAGAAGGGCCATAAAGAGAGACCCAGAAGGTCACTTCATAATACTCAAGGGAAGAATCCACCAAGAAGACATAAATATTGTAAATATATATGCACCCAACGGAGGTGCACCTAAATACATCAAGAAAATCTTAGAGGACTTCAAGAAACATTGACAGCAACACAATTATAGTAGGGGATTTTAACACCCCACTGTCAAAAATGGACAGATCTTCCAAACAAAATATCAACAAAGATATTGTAGCACTGAACAACACTCTAGAGGAAATGGACTTAACTGATATATATAGAGCCCTCCATCCCAAAGAAGCTAAATACACTTTCTTTTCAAATGCACATGGAACATTTTCAAGGATAGACCACATGATAGGACACAAATCAAGCCTCAACAAATTCAAGAAAATTGAAATCATACCAAGCATTTTCTCTGACCACAAGGGACTGAAACTAGAAACCAATCCCAAGGATAAAAACCCAAAACCCTCAAAATCATGGAGATTGAATAGCATGCTATTAAACAACGAATGGGTCAAGAATGAAATTAGGGAGGAAATAAAAAAATTTCTGGAAACAAATGATAATGAACTCACATCGACCCAAAACTTATGGGACACAGCAAAGGCAGTCCTCAGAGGGAAGCTTATAGCGATACAGGCCTATCTAAAAAAGACAGAAACATCTCAAACAAACAACCTAACCCTACGCCTACAAGAACTTGAGGAACAAAAACAAAGACAGCCCAGAGCAAGTAGAAGGAAACAAATAACCAAGATAAGAGCAGAATTAAATGACATAGAGACTAAAAGCACAATCCTAAAGATCAATGAATCCAGGAGTTGGTTCTTTGAAAAGATCAACAAAATCGACAAACCTTTAAGCAGGCTCATCAAGAAAAAAAGAGAGAGGACTCAAATAAACACAATCAGAAATGAAAGAGGAGATATTACAACCGACACCGCAGAAATACAAAGGATTGTAAGAAATTACTATGAAGAACTGTATGCCAAGAAATTTGAAAACCTAGGTGAAATGGACAGGTTTCTAGAAAAATATAACCTTCCAAAACTCAATGAAAAAGAAACAGAAAGCCTGAACAGACCAATAACACCCAGTGAAATTGAATCAGTAATCAAAACACTCCCGATGCACAAAAGTCCTGGACCAGATGGCTTCACAGGAGAATTCTACAAAACATTTAAGGAAGAGCTAACTCCTATTCTCCATAGACTTTTCGAAAAAATCCAAAAAGATGGAAGACTCCCAAACTCTTTTTATGAAGCCAGCATCATCCTAATCCCAAAACCAGATAAAGACACAACAAAGAAGGAGAACTTCAGGCCAATATCGCTGATGAACATAGATGCTAAAATTCTCAACAAAATATTGGCAAACCACATCCAACAACACATTAAAAAGATCATACACCATGATCAAGTGGGATTCATCCCAGGGATGCAAGGATGGTTCAACATTCGCAAATCAGTAAATGTAATTCATCACATAAACAAAAGCAAAGACAAAAATCACATGATCATATCAATAGATGCGGAAAAAGCATTTGATAAGGTACAGCACTCATTTATGATAAAAGCACTCAGCAAAGTGGGAGTAGAGGGAGCATTCCTCAACATAATAAAGGCTATATATGAGAAACCTACAGCCAGCATCATACTCAACGGGCAAAGACTAAAATCTTTTCCTCTAAAATCAGGAACAAGAGAAGTCTGTCCACTTTCACCACTTCTATTCAATATAGTATTGGAAGTATTAGCCACAGCGATTAGATAAGAAAAGGAAATAAAAGGCATCCAACTTGGAAAGGAGGAAACAAAACTATCATTGTTTGCAGATGACATGTTAGTATACATAGAAAATCCTATAGTCTTGGCCAAAAAAACTGCTCCACCTAATAAATGAATTTAGCCAAAAAGCCGGATACGAAGTCAATATTCAGAAATCAAAGGCATTTTTGTATACCAACAATGAAACAACAGAAGCAGAAATCAAGAAAAAAAATCCCATTTGATATAGCAAAAAGAAAAATAAAGTACCTAGGAATAAACCTAACCAAGGAGGTAAAAGACCTGTATGCAGAAAACTACACAACACTGAAGAAAGAAATCAAGGAAGACACAAATAAATGGAAACACATACCGTGCTCATGGATCGGAAGAATGAATATCATCGAAATGTCCATACTTCCCAAAGCAATCTACAGATTCAGTGCAATACCTATAAATGTATTGCATAATGGCATATTTCACAGATATAGAACAAACTCTTCAAAAATTTATATGGAACCATAAACGACCCAGAATAGAGGCAGCAATCTTGAGAAAGAAGAGCAAAGCAGGAGGGATCACAATACCTGATACCAAAATGTATTACAAGGCCACTGTAATCAAAACAGCCTGGTACTGGCATAAAAACAGGCACGTGGACCAGTGGAATAGAACAGAGAGCCCAGAAATAAACCCAAGTCTCTACAGTCAAGTAATATTCGACAAAGGGGGCAGCAACATAACATGGAGTAAAAATAGCCTCTTCAACAAGTGGTGTTGGGAGAACTGGACAGCTTCGTGCAAGAAAATGAAACTCGAGCACCAACTTACACCATACACAAAAATAAACTCAAGGTGGATAAAAGATTTAAACATAAGCCGTAACACCATTAAAGTCCTAGAGGAGAACATAGGCAGGAAAATCTCAGATATTATATGCAGCAACATTTTTACTGATATGTCCCCTCAAGCAAGGGACATAAAGGAAAGAATAAACAAATGGGATCTCATCAAAATAAAAAGCTTCTGCATGGCCAAGGAAAACAACATTAAAATAAAAAGAGAACCAACTGTGTGGGAAAACATATTTGCCAATGATATCTCAGATAAGGGTTTAATCTCCAAAATATACAAAGAACTTACATGACTCCACTTTAAGAAGACAAGCAACCCAATTAAAAAATGGGCAGAGGACTTGGGCAGACACTTCTCCAAGGAGGACATACAAAGGATCCAGAGACACATGAAAAGATGCTCGATATCGCTAGCTATCAGAGAGATGCAAATTAAAACCACAATGAGATACCACTTGACACCAGTCAGAATGGACCTCATAAACAAAACAACAAACAACAAGTGTTGGAGAGGTTGTGGAGAAAAGGGGACACTAGTGCACTGCTGGTGGGAGTGCAGACTGGTACAACCACTATGGAAAACAGTATGGAATTTTCTAAAAAAACTAAAAATGGATATACCTTTTGACCCAGCAATTCCACTGCTAGGACTATATCCTAAGAACCCTGAAACACCAATCCAAAAGAACCTATGTACCCCTATGTTTATAGCAGCACAATTTACAATAGCCAAGTGTTGGAAGCAACCTAGATGCCCATCAGTAAATGAATGGATCAAAAAACTGTCGTACATCTACACAATGGAATTCTATGCAGCAGAAAGAAAGAAGGAGCTCATACCCTTTGCAACTGCATGGATGGAACTTGAGAGCATCATGTTAAGCGAAGTAAGCCAGGCAGTGAAAGACAAATACCATATGATCTCACCTTTAACAGGAAGCTAGTCAACAAAACAAACAAACAAGCATAATATAACCAAAGACACAGAAATTGAGAACAGGCTGAAAGTCACCAGAGGGGAGAGGGGAGAGAATTTCAAGGGAAAAGGGGAAGGAGCAAGTATAAAGGACACATGGACAAAAACTATGGGGGGGTGGAAATGGGAGGGAAGAGGGGAGGGCTAGGGTGGTGGGTTCGGGTGAGAATAAAAGACAGAAAACTGTACAAGATCAACAATTAAAATAAAAATTAAAAACAAACAAACAAATATAATAATAATAAAAAAAAAAAGCTAGTGGAAATTCATCCGGTGCTGGCGTAATGGTGCATGGCATTAGAAGACCAGATTTCTCTCCCATTTTTCTGTACATGTGAATTCCTTTCTCATGTACCACTCATGGTCCAATATGGCTGCTCACTTTTATTCATTGTATCTGTATTGTAACCCACAGTAAAGAGAAAGGAGTGGCAAAGGACATTTCTGTGTTCTTTAAGGAAACTTCCTAAAGGTTGCACACACCATTTCTGGTTTTATCTGATAAGCCACTTAGTTAACAAGGTTATACAAGTAGTTGTAAAGGGAGCAGCGGAGTGCAGATTTTATTCCAGGCTGCCTTGTGCAGAGCTAAACACACACACACACACACACACACACACACACACACACACACAGTGGTTTTTAGAGAGAAGGGTAGAAAGGATTTTAAATAAACAACCAGTAGCTTCTCATTAAGCACTGTGCCCCAAGCCACATGAGGTGTGAATAAGAAGGCTGCCTCAATCTGGCCTAAAATTTTCTCCATTGTCTGGTCTCTACTTACCCTTTGAGCCTCATTCTAAGGGAAATGTCTCAAATGTTAAGTTACTGATAACAAAGTTATCTTTAACTAGATAGATGCTGCAGCATTGCTGTCACCTGATTCCTGGTTTCTATCTGGTTCTCTTTCTACCTGTCTCCTCCCACTTTTAGTGCAGCAGATCCCAAAGAAAGACCTCACATTTTTCTGATCTCTTCATTTATATGCAGTGAACAAAGAAAGCCTTTTCCTCTACTTCTCCAGACCTATTCTATAATTTTTTTTTTTAAAGATTTTATTTATTATTTATTTATCTTTTAGAGGGGAAGGGTAGGAGAGAAGGAGAGGGAGAGAAATATCAATGTATGGTTGCCTCTCGTGTGTCCCCTGCCGGGAACTGGCCTGCAACCCAGGCATGTGCCCTGACTGGGAATCGAACCTCGATCCTCCGGTTCGCAGGCCCGCGCTCAATCCACTGAGCTACACCAGCCAGGGCCTATTCTATAATTTTTGTACAATTTGTAATAAAAATATGGAAAGATGGCTTTGAAACAAAAATGTCCTCATTTTTCTGACACTTTCATCAAATATCCCTGTTATTCCCTAAAAGAAGGGTTGGCTCTATCTGGGCCTTCATCTCTCCCAACTATTTTAGGAAAATGGGTTTGTGAGGAGACTGTTGACTTATCTTTTCATCTGTTGTTTTTCAAGTTTTTAGAAAGTGAGCAAATGTCATTGGACTCATTCTCCTTTCCTTTTCTGAGCAAAATGTCCTTTCTGTCTCTATGGAAACCCTCCTTAAGTGCTAAGTGCTATCAGTATTTTTGGTAGAAGCCACTGATGCTTTATGCTGTAGTGGCTTGTTTCTCCCTGCTGGAAATGTGAGGTATCATTATGTTATTAGGTCAGGTTCTTGGAGAATGTGTTCCATGTTTCTTCTAAAGGTCAAGTGTCCTGTGATATCCCAAGAAGAAGGTGAAGATGCAAAACTCATGATGGAACTTAAGATGAGGGATGGTTTTCAAGCCACCCCAGCTCAGAGGATGAAGCTCCATGTTGAGTCTGAGGAAACTCAGGGAAGGAATATCATCCCAGGTAATGTGGCAACTACCAGTATTACATGTCATAGGTGAATATTTCTGAAAATGATTAGAAGCAAAAAATGAAGGCTCTCAGGGGTGGATTGGTACATTAATCAAGGGGATTGGGATCTTCGTGCTTTCTTTATGCACGTTGGAATGAACTAAAGTAATAATCAATCAATCATGGCTACTTAAAGGCGCAGGCACCTTGCCTGGAAAATGAAAAGTGGAGGAAAGGAATTTCTCCTGGTGGTAAGGCATGTTGCTCCTTAATTACCAGCTGAATTAATGAGTGCCTGGAAGAGGTCTGGCAGCCAAGTGAGTGGCTGGCTTGTCAGTATCACTCTATTGGTTGGGGAATTTGAGATAATGAGAAAAGAGAGGGGAGACTGGGGCATTATACACTAAGAGAGAGCAGACAGTATCGGAAGCCCACGGGAGCAGAAAGCTTAAATGTCATTATGAAAAAATGACCTGACTAGCAACAAAGATTGATGATAAGAGAAGAAAGAAAAGGGAGGGGCCCTTTGAAAGAGATTTTGCCTTGATCAGGGGAGTAATTTATTCACTGTTTAACATGGCAACAGATACAAAATGAGACTCCGGAGTTGGAAAGGGGGATTACAGATTTGGCAATCAAGTGGGGACTTAAACTAGAGTTTCTTGAACCTGTAGGACAAACAGGTATGGCAGTTTAGCAGTGTGCATGTAAAGACTAATTAACCTGTAGCCGTGTGGGAGAACAGACATCTGGTGGCTGGCATTGCACATGAATTTGGAGGTAGAATGTGTAAGATTTGAAACCAAACCAAATAGTACAGTGCCAAAAATATGATGGAGAAGGTCTCTGGGCCACAGTGTGGAGTAGGTTTCCATCAAAATAATAACTCCCATTTGCTGAGATCTAACCAAGAGTATAGTATTTGAATTAATCCTTACAATAAATTGAGTTAGAACATATTACAGATGGATAGTCTAAGGCTCAGAAATGTTAAGTGATGTGACAAGACTACACAGCTAAGATGAAGGAGGTTGAGACTGGAAATACCTCACTGAGAGGTCAAGCTCTTAAGCACTGTCTTTCCCATGGAATTCCTAAGGGACAGTATGTGTGTATGAAGATCAAGGTGAATGTGTCCTGCCTCAGACAGGGTTTAAAATGCAAAAAAAAGATGTTAAAATTTGCACTGTTTCCTTTCTTGACTCCATTACCTCAGATGTCTGGCCTGACTTTGCATTGCTTTGTTTGTGTTTTTTCCCTTCCTTTAATTGTATCTGCCTCTTAGACTGAGGTTTTGATCTACTTTTTCATCTGCTTTGCTTTTTGTTTACATCCAAGCAGTCGATGTGGAATTGTGGTTAAAGGTGTGGCTTCTAAGGCTGGGTTGCTTGGGTTCAAATCCTAGCTTTGCAACTTGACTAGCGGTGGTGAACTTTGTGCTTCATTCTCCTTGCCTGTTTTAGTTTTATATGGTTTTATAAAAAACCACCCTACCACTTAGTGGCTTAAGATAACCACAACTACTTAATTTCTCACAATTGTGCCAGAGCTTGGCTTGCATGGCTCATCTCTGCTCCATGTGGTACTGGTTGATGGGGCTTGACTTGAGCTAGAAGAACAATGACAGTCTTATTCACATGCCTGAACCTCAGCTAGGGAGGATGGAACAACAGGGGACTGAATTGCTTCTCTTTCTGTCTCTCCATGATCTCTCATCTTTCAACAATGTAGCTCCAGCTTTTTTATATGGTGGCTGGATCTGAAGAGGGCCAAAGCAGAGCCTGCCAAGTATTTTAGAAGTGTAGGCCCAGAAGTCACATAGCGTCGTTCCAGCTGCATTTTACTGGTGAAAGAGCTTTGAGGCCAGCCCAGGTTCAAGGTAAGGGTACCAGGCTCCACCCTTGGTAGGAGGAATGGCATGTGTGTCAGGGATGGATGTAATTGTAGGAGGCTATTTTTGCAGACAAACTACCACAGAGAGTAATTGGGTTGTGACGTAGCTAGTTCCTATTATCCTGACCACAATCTCATGAGCTCTCAGGAGAAAAACAAGATATAGACTCTGGGATTCTGTTTTGAGATGAAATGGAGAATTGGACCAGCATGTGAATTCACTGGCAGTAAGTCTTCTTTATAAGCCAAGTGAATATGCTAAAGTAAAAAATTAAAACATCTACATCTACCATTTAGGTGACATTTATTTCCTTATCTGAGGCTTATTGTAGATGATGTGAAATATTTTCTCTCCAATTCTTTTTAAAGATATATTTTATTGATTGCACTATTACAGTTGCCCTAATTTTTTCCCCCTTTGTCTCCCTACCAGTACCTCCCCATTCTCTCTGGCAATCCCTCCTCCTTAGTTCATGTCCATGGGTCTTGCATTTCAGTTCTTTGGCTACTCCATTTCCCATACTGTTCTTAACATCCCCCTTGCTATTCCATACCTACCAATTTGTACTTCTTAATCCCTGCACCTTTTCCCCCCTTCTCCTCATTTTTCCTCCCAGCTGATAACCCTCTAAATGATCTCCATATCTATGATTCTGTTTCTGTTCTGCTTGTTTGATTAGTTTGGTTTTTAGATTCATTTGTTGATAGTTGTGAATTTATTGCCATTTTAATCCTCATAGTTTTGATGTTTTTCTTGAATAAGTCCCTTTAACATTTCATATAATAATAGCTTGGCAATGATGAACTCCTTTAGTTTTTCCTTATCTGGGAGGCACTTTATCTGCCTGTCCATTCTACAGGATAGCTTTGTGTATAGAGTAACCTAGGTTGTAGGTCCTTGCTTTTCATCACTTTGAATAATTATTGCCAGTCCCTTCTAGCCTACAAAGTATCTTTTGAGAAATCAGCTGACAGTCTTATGGGAACTCCTTTGTAACTAACTAACTTTTCTCTTGCTGCTCTTAAGATTCTCTCTTTATCTTTAACCTTTGGCATTTTCATTATGATATGTCTTGGTGTGGTCCTCTTTGCATCCATCTTGTTTGGGACCCTTTGTGCTCCCTGGACTTGTATGTCTGTTTCTTTCACCAAATAAGGAAAGTTGTCTTTCATTACCTTTTCAAATAAGTTTTCAATTTCTTGCTCTTTCTCTTCTCCTTCTGGCTCTCTATGATTCAAATGTTGGTAAGTTTGAGCTTGTCTCAGTGTTCTTTAGTCTATTCTTGTTTTCCTTTTTGATTCTTTTTTCTTCCTGATATTCTGATCGAATTTTTTTTCTTTCTGATGTTACACACCATTGATTTGATTCTTGGCTTCATCCATGCCACTGTTGATTCTCTGTAAATTTTTCTTTATTTCACTTAGTGTAACCTTCATTTCTGCCTGGATCATATTTATGCTGTTGAAGTACCCAGTGAGTTCCTTGAGCATCCTAATAACCAGTGTTTTGAACTCTGCATCTGATAAATTGTTTATCTCCATTTTGTTTAATTCTTTTTCTGGAGTTTTGTTCTGTTCTTCCATTTGGGCCATATTTCTTTGTCTCCTCACTTTGGCAGCCTCCCGGTGTTTGTTTTTATGTATTAGGTGAGCTGCTTTGAATCACAGTGTAAGTAATGTGGCCTATTGTAGAAAAGCATAGCTGTGAGTTGGATGGGATAGAATCTTAGGTAATCACCAGGGAGGGGCAACACATGTAAACCAGATTGATGGAGTCTCTGATATGATGTTACCACTTTGTGGCTTTGTGTAGGGGAGGGCTCAGAGAGGGCATAATGCTGCTGCCTGGCCTCTGGAATTTTTCCCAGGAAGAAGCTGTCCCATGGCACTTTCCCCGATACCAGACACATCAGTTTCCCCTTGTATGCCACTGATGCCTTTCCAGCTGCTGCCCCAGTGCTGGATTCCAGAGGGAATGAGTCTGTGTAAGTCCTAAGTCCATTGTGGGCCTTTTAAGAGAAGCTGCCTGAGAATCCTGCAGTTTCTTCTGCCACCCCAACCCTCACTATTTTTATAGCAAGAAATTATGGGGACTTATCTTGCTGGCACAGGAATCCTGGGCTGGGGAGTCTAGTGTGGGGCTGGGATCCCTCATTCCTGAGGTATCCTTCTTGATATTTATCTACCAGACATGGGTTTTCTGTGGGGGAGCTCTGCCCGCAGGGACCCCCCTACCCCCACCCCAGCCACCACAGATGAGAAAGAGTCTACCAAAACATGATCTGCTTAGGGAGGAAAGGTGGCTGATTTCTCAAAGGAGAAGGGCCAGGAGCCTTTTCCTCAATGGGCTTTTATTGGGTTCATTTGCATAGGAATACAGGGTGTATACCTAAAGCCCCTCAATCATTATCAGGCAGTAAGGCTCAAACAATAGATAACATTCAAAGAACTATGAGGGCTAATTTTGAGTCAGGGTCAGATAGCTAAAGGCCCATAAAACTTTGGGGAAAAAAACTTATTTCATGCTTGGACCCTTATCATTCAAATTGAGGGTATTAGCAAAGCAGGTTTCACAGGATTTTATGCATTCTTTCTTAGGCCTGATCACCCCAGGGAATACACCCTTTCTAGCATAGGGCCGCACCCACCTCCGGCATTGTTTCAGGCTTAAGTCAGGCAGGGGAAGTAAAGCAGCCAAGAGGTTAGGTGACTTCTTGCAGACAGAATGAGGACTCAGGCTATGTCAAAGCTGAGAGGCAAGGGTCCATCACCCGCTTTTTCTATAGCCCCCCAAGTCCTTCCCTGAGGGCCCCTTCCTGACCATGCCTGTCTTAGGTCATTCCTCCCTTGAGGAATCTTACCCATCATTGGCTAACTGGTCAGGCTCAGGGCCAAGCAGGGTGAAGTAAAGGGGGCAGAGGCAGTGCCCTTTCCTCCACCAATATAGTGATAAAGGTGCCACCAATATAGTAATAAAAATATTACTATATTTTCTGGGTCATTTAGAGCTAATGTAGATGATGCAAAATATTTATTTTTAGACACTAATAATATCTTGGTAAGATCAGGCTCTACTGCTATACTTCTATTGTTGTTGCACTTAGCATATTATATTGTGCTTCTTTGTTCCTATTATTTGGAAGTAAGTTAAGTTGCAGTAACAGAGAAAAACTCCAAAATATGGTAGCTAAACAAAATGCAAGTTTTGTTGTTCTTTCCAAGAACAAAGAATGGACAGTCCCAAGTGTCTGTACCATCCTAAATGTGGAACTTCTATCTCTGGGTCCAGGGAAGTAGCTCTAGTTATAGTTATCTTTCAGAGTTGCATACATCATTGCTGCTGACATCCCACTGGCTAGATTTGGTCATATGTCCATATCTGATTAAAGGGAGGCTAGAAAAAGTAGTCTCTAGCAAAGATAGTAAGTACATTTCCTATTGCCACTTTGGTGGGTGAATGAAAATTCCATTATTAATGGGAAAAAGTGGAAAATAGATACTACAAAATAATTAGTACTTTACTCCTCTTACACTGTGAGTTCTGTGAGGAACAATACTTCTATTCATTTGCAAAAAGCAGGTACTCATTAAATGTCTGTTTAATTCAATCAATACAAAATATTATTGCATAATCTTTTCCTGAATGTGAATTAATGCTCATATGTCTTTCTTAGAGAACCACCTAAAGCTTCATATAGCAGCTTGAACAAATTAGGCATTCATCCATAGGCAACAAGTATTTATGAAGTACCCATAATGTGTCACATACTTTTTCTAGGCTCTGAGGATACAGCAGAGAGTAAGACTGACACAATCCTCACCTTCTAGGATCTTTATCCAAAGAGGAAAGCAAATATTTAATGAACACTTCTAACTAATTAAGTATATAATTTTAAGAGCACATAATACCACAAATGAAAAGCATAGGATGCTTTGGAATATATATTAGGGATTACAATTTGGTTTGAAGAGTCAAAGAGCCCTCTATAACAACACAAATACTCTAACATACAAATATTTCCAAAAGAATTTTAAAGCAACATCATCTCATTAAGCCTGCACCCCTACACTCATATCAGCTCTTGAAGCGTTTCTCTATCCTCCCAGAGGGAGGCTGCTCGGATCTGAAATAGTGACTAGAAGTAAGTGCATTTGAGCAATAGTTGATAACATAACTTGTGGTTCATCCTGTCAATCTCTATTTGCAAATCACAAATTTTAGACAAACACAATGGCTTTATCCCATGTTGAATCTGATTAAACTTTGAAGGAGTCCAATACATACTTGGAAAGAGAAAACAAAAATTTGTGGGCACCCCTTTCCCATGGAGAAATTGCCCTTCATCTACCAGCAAGGACAGTCTTTCCTCAAAGCTCTGAAATTCAGACTTTTGTTATTGGGCTAGAGGCCACATTTCAAGCAGTGGGTGTGAATGGTTCATGTCTCCTGACTTGATTTTCTTCTTCCTCGAGCACCATAGTGTCACTTGGACCATGATGTTAAGAACCCAAACTTTACAAAAGAATGGTTTCTTTCTTGAATAAGAAACTTGGTGATCTATAGAGAGAACACTGGCCTCAAAGTCAGAAAACTCTTATTTCAGTTCTCAGCTCTTCCTCTGATTCACTCATTTTCCAATCTTTAGCCATTCCGGTAATGATTCCAGCCCACTCCCAGTTCTGTCAAACTGAGGACAGGGTATCATAATGTTTATACTCCCTGAGCCATTAGGAAGGCGGGAGCTATGAATAATATGACCATGGAAGTCAATCAATCATATCTACTCATTCACTATAGCTTCTAATCTGAAAGAAAATATTAAACCTAGATTATGGAATCAGATAAGCACAGGTGTTAAGGACCTGCTCTGTTCTTTTAACTGTGTGAACTTGAGCAAGTTCCTTAACCTCTCTGACACTCAGTTTCTTTATCAAAGAAGAAGAATAAAACAGGACCTTCCTGTGATATACTATGATAGTTAGGTAATTCCACACACGGGGAGCATTTAGCACAATGCCTGACATCCAGTAAACACTCAGCGAATGGCAACTTTCAAATTTATTTAAATTATTAATAAATAATAATAATAATAATGTGCAACTGAGTGAGCTCTTATAAACATCCTGAATGACCTGGCTTGGAAGTCTCAGTGAAGGATAAGTTAAAGAGAAAATGCTGTACAAGGAAAGAAACTGTGATAGAATCAAGTGTAGGTAAGAAGAAATGCCACTGTTTGGAGGGTGTGGCATGTGGAATTGCTTAAGGAATCTTTCAAACAAGGAATCTTAGAAAATGGAAATTATTTGACAATTGCTAGAACTCTTATGTGACAGTATTTCCTGACTTCTTTCCCATGTACTGCAAAAAAGCAGGTGGGAGAGAAACCTCTTTTTCCTTTTCAGTAGAATTCCCTTTTTTCCCCTTCCAGTTTTCTTTCAGGAAAGAGAACCTTCTCTCCAGCTGAAGAGTGGATCCTAGTATGTCTGAGCCGATCAAGAATTCCCTTTGCCAATAAATTCTTTTACAGCATGGATGGAACTTGAGAGCATCATGCTAAGCAAAATTAGCCAGGCAATGAAAGACAAATACCATATGATCTCACCTTTAACAGGAAGCTAGTCAACAAAACAAACAAACAAGCATAATATAACCAAAGACATGGAAATTGAGAACAGGCTGAAAATCACCAGAGGGGAGAGGGGAGGGAATCTCAGGGGAAAAGGGGAAGGGTTTACAGGAACAAGTATAAAGGACACATGGACAAAAACTATGGGGGGGGTGGAAATGGGAGGGAGGTGGGGAGGGATGGGATGGTGGGTTGGGATGAGAATAAAAGACAGAAAACTGTACAAGACCAACAATTAAAATAAAAATTAAAAAAAATTCTTTTAGTTATGGCTCCCTCAAAATGAGAGGTTGACTAGGGGAACTTCTCAGAAAGAACTTTGCTACAAGTTTCTATTTCACTGTTAAGTTCAGGAAGAGGCATTGTCTCTTCTGTTAGATCTAGTTTCATCTAGACATGAAACCTGGAGCTATGTGGAAGCATCTTGTGACCACGAGGAGAGCCCACCTGAGTAAAGCTCCTGTGTTGAGGGTGATGGGATCTAAAAACCAGAGTGGAAGTTTTTTCTAATACATATGCTGAGCAATTCTTCTGAAACTGGCTTCACACAAAATGGGTCCTGACATTGTATATGTTTATACCTGTTGTGCTCTTCCAATACTGATAGTATAGTACCTGTGTTATTTTTAGTCATCACCTGCTTGAGGGCCAATCATGAAAATTAGCTTTCCTCTTCAGGAGGCAAATTATCCAAGGGAGTGGAGGGTATCTTTAGTAAATTAGTGATTGAATAGAAAGAACAAAGTATTTTTGTAGCCTGAATACCTGGATCGTGTGTGTAGGGTAATGTGATAGAGAGGGTGTGTGTGTGTGTGTGTGTGTGTGGAGAGAGAGAGAGAGAGAGAGAGAGAGAGAGAGAGAGAGAGAGAGAGAGAGAAATTTTGGCAAGTATGAGATCTTATCACAGGACTACGCTAAGAAGGAAGCATGCTGTTGACATGATGAAGTGCTTTGATTTATTTTTGTTTTATCCCTGCAATTCACCCCAAGACAAATTCAAACTTATTTTTATTCCAAGGTAACTTAAGAAGAATAACCCAGAGGGAATAATTTATTCTTCTCTATCTTGGTAGTTTTGTCTAGTAAAACCAAATAGAGAGAACTTACTCATTCCCTTTCAGAATAGGTGAGAGCATATATATACCTCCAGCCCCCACTTCACAGGTGAGATACAGAGAAGTTTAAATACTTTACTGCCTAGTGAGAAGTGGAGTCCAGTGCAGAAACACAAGAAGGATACTGTCCATTTTTGCATACTAGCATGCCACTCTCCAGACTCATATAACAAGAAAGATTTTTTTTTGAGTTTTAGAGACTTAGCTGAAGGGAAATAAAGAACACCTTATAAACTCTACCTAAATGACAAACCTCTGGATGTCTGTGGAGTGGACTAAGTTTTTGCTTTTTTTTTTCTCTATAGGTACAATCATGTAGCAGGCCATGGAACTGGGCAAGTTTCTAAGCTCTGTTCATTAGAATAGTAATTTTAGAGAATTATACTTAGAAAGAGGGATGAAAAAACTTAAGGTTTGTGGTTTCTAAGTTCTCATCAATGGGTATGACAGTAGTAGCTCATCCAATCATGAATCAAACCACAAACCAATACTATGAAAAAAAGACTGCCAAACCAACCATTTAGTGTTATAGAAACAATGGTTCCCAGTAAAAACACATCCCTCTAGGGGTTGTGTGGGAAATATATGAGTATAATTTTGGTTGTTCCAAGGTTTGAGAGTATCTGTATCTTTTGTGCTCCTAAGCACATATGAAATCTACTGACTCCTTTAATATGAATTTTAGTTTAGTGCTTAAACATGCAAATATTGAAATGCACAATATGTTGTGATAAGTGACTTTCACCTGTTAGGGTGTGTGTATTTATTTAAATGGTATGCTGATGTGTTATATTATCTATGAATTTTATTTCAGAATAGTAAGAGGGTGTTATAAAATAAATGGCTGATTACCACTGTTTTACACAAAAAGAAAACTTTCTATGGTTCAACAGAATTTTTCTAGTTTACAACCAGTTGATTTAGGGTTGTGTGACTACAAGCTTTTTCCTTTCAGAAAGCATTTCATCAATGCCAGCTCCTTCCAACCAAAAAAGCACTTGAAGAAAAGAAAATTCATTAACTGGCAAATAATTTAGTAATGAGTCAGTGGAGAACTGTCACATTAGAAGAAGAATTTAGAGAACATGTTTGTATGTTTCTGGATGATTTACTTATCTGTTTCATGATTTCCTGCATTGAATATAAATGTGTATTTACCTCATGTGATAATTTCCCTTCTTCCCAGGTTATTTTTTTATAGGAGGTTTGTTTCTTAAGCTGTGCTTCTTGGATACCACTTTTTAAAATATCTGAAATCTGCATTTAATGTGTAATGCTGGGCTAGTTTTATTCAAAAAAGTGCACTGTAGTAAAAACTGCAACCCAAATCTTTTCTATATGGTTACAAGAAAATGCTGGCCTCTTCTGGGCATACGTTTGGAGCTCACTTCCTAAAGGACTTTAATCCTGAGGTTGCAAGATTTTCCTGAGTGTTGCTTTCATGAACAAGAAGAATGCATTTCCAGGGCTGACATAATAAGGTAGGGTTGACCATTTTAGTAATGATGCAATGAACCACAAATTCTGTATGTGCATACATGTGGGAGAAAGTCTATTTTTCATGCTTCGTAGAGCCCCAAAATGGTGTTAAAATGTAAATATATTATCTGTGAAGCACAATTCATTATGAAAATTCTCCCTTAGGCTTATTCTAGTACAACTTACTTAGAAAATTAACCTTGAAACTGAACGACAAAGACCGAGCCATATTGCAAGTAAGTTGAGGTTGAAGTGAGTGTCCATGGTCTATTCTCTAATTGTGAGGTAAACTGGAAAAAGTGGAATAAAAATCAAGGGTTTATCAAGTGATGGGGTAAAGTGAGCAGTTCAAAGTGAAGTCTATCAATAAAAAACACACATTAGAGGTCAGTTGTGTAAGAAGGTGCTTGTGACTTTAAGTTTGACACTGGGAACTTCCCAATGCCAGGTACTTGGGGATTTCTAGGAATCACCAATCCACTCCCTTATTCTGAAATTAAATGGTACTGGAAGTATAACTAAACATCAGTAAACTGTGGTGCTTTCATGGCTTGGTGCTGCAGAGGCTCTATAACTGACCATTCTTGTGCTGTGACACTTTTTCTCAGAAATGATGGGGGAAGTACTGGGGCACTGGAACATCCCCTTCACTTTCACTGGCACCTGGTAATGTCTTTCAGAATCAATGTATAAGTTGTTCTGGTCATGGAAGTAGATACATGATTCACATCTTAAATGTATGGACTAGTGCATTGATTGAACATTTCTATAGTATTCAGTATGGCTCCTTTCTTTGTCAAGCCTTATAAATCATGTAAGTTGGCACCACTTATGCAAATCACTAAAATCACAAAGCTCTGTTTAATGAGAATGGCCATCAATTTTGTATATCAAACTTGTAAAAAATAAAAACACAGTGTTAAGTAGGAAAAAAGAGGGGAGATGGTGCCATTGTGAAAGTTCGTATTCCTATGGAAAGCACTGTGCTGGTCTTGGCACTCCTTCTTATTAAGGAAGGATATTACTTCATAATCCTTCCAAAAATAGAGTTCTAAAAAGCCCCTACCAACCCATTCTTGACACATGCAATAACACATTTCTTTCTGTACACATTAGGGTATCCCTTTTAAATATTTACATATGGATGACACCAAGAGTATAAAGGAACCCCAACTTTACCTGGAAAGATGCATTAAAGAGAATTGCCTACTATTTTTAATTTTTTTAAATATGTTTTATTGATTATGCTATTGTAGTTGTCCCATTTCCCCCCCTTATTCCCCTCTACCCTGCAGTGAGAATTGCCTACTATTTACAAAGCTTTCCTACTGAAAGTTATGTTAACCTTTCAGCTCGTCCATAGGACCAGCATCCTCAAATAGAGGTTTTCTTAAGCTAGACCAAGGAGAAACAGTTAAGTGATGTAACTTATTTAGTATGTCCAAGATTTCTGTGACAAAACAAGAGGAAGAGAGGAAAATGATCTTTAAGTCTGTAGCCACATACATTGACAGCCCAGTTAATCAGAGGAAACAAAAGTTAAAACAAAAATATGAAATCATTTTGCAAGGAAAATCATTTACCATTTGTACTTTCAGACAATATATAATGATGCAGACACAATTGCCTAACCTATCATTTTGTATACAGGGAAATCAGGTTTGCTATTTAACAATTAGATTTTGTGAAAATATACTGCAGATATCCAGTTTATTGGTAGTGTTCTCTTGTAAGCACCTTACAATTTGGATACTAACATGAGTTTTCTTAAAAAGCACCTATGAATACTGCAAGTAGAAAAAAATCTCAGTGTTACATTAGGGACATGACTATGAAATGAAAAACATCTCCCTTGCTTTACTCAATTGGAAAACAAAGCTTCTCAAAACAACTAAATATCTTGTATCTACAACGTCTTCCCTTGAGTTTTCTGACTCAATTTCTGAAGTGAATGGATGGTGCTTTTGTGCTCCTTCTCAGCCTTGCTGATATAAGATGTGCTGCAGAAACTGAATTTCACAATTGTGAGTGATTCAATCTTTCAGGGCAAAGGCAGTGCAGAGCACAAAAAGCCTGGAGTCTTCTGAAAGAAGCAAAATAGAAAATGCCAGAAGTCTACCTACCCTATGGCAGATTTACAACTTGGTGCCTGGTGAATCTTTAGATTAACAGTCTCCAAACCCTATTGTCTACACCTGGCAAAGACAAAAGATTAATGTCAGCAGGGAGTCTGCCCGTGCTGGGTGTTGGAAATACAGATACCACCTTATACTGGGCTATAGATTAAAGAAGTTTGCCATTTAGATAGTCCCTGCAAGGAAATCTGCAAAGTAGGGAGAGGCATCCATGCCAGGAGTGAAAAGGCAAGGTCCAGTAAAGAAGAAGAAGGTGTGCGAGGACTCAAGTAAATGAGACCACAACAATCTCATATTTAACCTGGGCAGCTTCTGTCCTGTGGATTATAGTTAGTTGGACATAAAGGCAAGAATAGGTGTAGATTTCATGCCTATGTTACAGTCTTGTCAGTGATGACAGACACGAGAGTCATCTCCAAGATCTCACAGGCATAGGTAGAGCATTTGTTTACCACCATTTAGTCCCCACTTGATTGTGTGGGTTTGGAAATCAAAAGAAGCTTGAAGGGGATGTTTGGAGAGATTATTTATCCATCTCTCCTCCTCTGAGTAAAATGTTTAGATGATTTACTTCCATGAAAGGCAGGAGAATTAAGATTAATTGTAAAGTGCACTCTGACTGATATGCAAGCACAGGGCTGGCTAACATCCAGAACAGCCATTCATGGTCAGTTGTTCTAATTTCTGACTGGAAGGGTGAAAATGGATAAGGGTGAGTTTCTATGGGCTATAAGTCACCCCTGGTTTGACTTGTTCTTCTATTCTATTGCTTACTAATTCTTAGTTAATTTGTTCATTTGACAACCAAGTATGACTTTCCCTTTAGTTCTGAGTGCGGTACTGGGTATTAAAGACCTTACTGCCTGTTGAGTGGGTCTCACCTGCTGCCATTTTGGCTCCCTTACATCTGTTCTCTACACAGTGTCAAAGTGAACTCCTTGAAAGCATAAACCAGAACAGATGATACCTTAATCAAGATGCTCTAGTGGCTCCCCTTGTATTTAACATAACATCCTAACTCCTTCTGCTCACTCTAAAAGTAACAGCAGCTGGGCCTCATCCAGAGAAGCACCACACTTACTGACCCAGGTGAATGGTACAGGATGAGTGGGGACACCAGGGTGTTAATAAACCTTAACTTCTTTTTTAATCCTCACCCAAGGACATTTTTTTCATTGCTTTTAGAAAGAGAGGAAGGGTGAGGGAGAGAGAAAGAGAAACATCTACATAAGAGAGAAACATCGATCACCTGCCTTCAATATGAACCTTGACCAAGAGGGTTGTACCCACAACCTTTTGGTTTACGGCATGATGCTCCAATCAGTTGAGCCACACAAACCAGGGCAATAAACCTTAACTTTTAAGATGAAAATAAATATTAATAAAATCAGCAGAGAGTAATACAAGATGAGTTTGGGAAGATGGCAAGATATTCTACGTCAGTGTGAAGAGTTATGCTGTGTCTTATCCTATGTGGAAAGGAAATCATTGAGGGTGATATTATGAAATTTGTGTTTTTAAAAGATCCCTTGAGCCCATGTGGAGGATGGATTAAACAAAGGATCTAAACCAGAAGCCCAGGTAGAAGACTATTGCAGTAGCTCAGGTGGTTGGAAAGGGGTGAGTGCAACATGTGTTTTGGAAGTAAAATTAATGGGATTGGAGTTAGATTGAACATAGGGTGGGGTGAGGAAAAGGGAGGAATCTTGCTTGATTTATGGTTACCAGCTTCTGTGTGAGATAGTCTTATGTCACAGGATTCAGACGTGTTACTTACACACATTCCAAATCCAGTTCATTGTTACCATCTGCTATTACACACAGAGTTTAGTCTGCATTTGGCCAAAATCTGACTAATTATATTGGACTTTACTTAAGAGGCTCTGTCAAGCCAAGATATTTAAACATCTTTCCTTGATTGGGAATGAAGCACTTACTAATAAATTTCATCCCGTTTTTTCCTACAGAAGGCATATGATTGTCAATAAAAGTGTATGACCTAGGAATAAAAAACCAAGGTGTCGATGCAGATTAATAATCATCTTCTCTGAGAGTGAACAAATATATTGTCTTGGATAAGTAAGTATAAATAAAAGTATAAAATATAAGATAATTGAAGACTTCAGGGTGAGAACCATTTTTTGAATATAGCCAAATACACATTGAACACGTCTTAAAAAAATACGGAATATCAACACTAAAATATCAGCAGCATGTACTTGAAAGCTTTGACACTGTAAGAATGCTTTGAAATTCTTTCAGCTAAGAATCAGGCTGACTGAACACCATCTTGCAAAGTGCAATATCTTTTCACACTTGCAATTAAAAGGAACCAATAATTTAGCCTAACAATCTGGTTCCGTCCAATAGGTCCTCTTCAATAGGTCTGAATTTTGCATGTGAGCATTTGTCATTGGCCTTCACTCTGTACCACTTAGAGTTGGTCCTCATATTGTTCAAAGCAAGTGGCATTACGAATTTCCCCAAGAATCATTAATACCAGCAGTAACATACTGGTTTCTAACTAGTCATGAAAAGCAAGGACCTACAACCCAGATTACTCCATCCAACAAAGCTATCATTTAGAATGGAACAGCAGATAAAGTGCTTCCTAAATAGGATCAAGTTATAGGAGTTCATTATCACTAAGGCCTTATTATACGAAATGTTAAAAGGACTTATGTAAGAAAAAGAAGATCAAAACTATGAACAGTAAAGTGACAACAAACTCACAACAATCAAGAACAGAACCTAAAACAAAAACAAACTAAGCAGACAACTAGAACAGGAACAGAATCAGAAATGAATCAGATGGAGGAGTATGAGTGGGGAGAGGAAGTGGAAAGAATGGGGAAAAAAGGTACAGGGAATAAGAAGCATAATTGGTAGGCACACAGTAGACAGGGAGAGATTAAGAATAGTATGGGGAATGGAGAAGCCAAAGAACTTATATGTACAACCCATGGACATGAACTAAGGGGTGGAGTATACTGGAGGAAGGGGAGTGCAGGATGGAAGGGGCTAAAGGGGAGAAAAATAATGGGACAACTGTAATAACATAGTCAATATAATATACTTAAAAATAAAATAAAATGTCTTTAAATCCTCTATTCTTCCCCCCAAAAAGTATTAACGTAGAATTAACATTATTAATAATCTGAGTATTAGCAGCAGAAACTTTAGCTTTGTTTGTCTTTATAAGAATATTTTTAATCAGTATTATTTAAAATATGCTGTCAGCATGCCACAGTTATTTGGCATGAACTCCATAAGGATTGCATAAACCTTTCCTTCTTCCAAAGGAAGGTTTTAATTATACAGTTTCTCTTCTATTTATATTTCATCTAACTTGTTTTAAAGACTTACTAATAATTATCTAGATTATAACCATCTTTTGAGACCTGAGAAACTCTATCCTTTATTGTTTTCTTTTTTATTCCTACCACATCCCTACCTTGTCTCCTTCCTTCTGGTCATCCACTTCTGTCTCCATATCTTCCCCCATTTATCTTCAAGTGGTTTATCTTCAAGCTAATGTATATGTGCTGGGCCCTTAGCTATGCATACAGGCAGAGAAGGATTCTCTGCCAGAAACTCAAGCAATTAAACGGGGGTGGCAGATTAACAAAAAATTACAATATTGGTAAAAGAGGCCCTTAGAGATGGACAAAGTATTGAGGTGGCTTATGAGAATGACTCATATTTTTTTTCTTTTTATTCATTCGGTTAACAAATATTTATTAAGACTGTGATAGACACAGTACTAGGAATTTGGAGCTGAAAGCCTAGGAGAGGAGGCAATTAAAAGTTATAATTGCATAGATAAAAATATAGCTGCAACTGTGGTATATGTTATGAAAAAAGTTTAGGGTCCTCTTGGATCACATTACATAGGGAACGAACTATCCAGTTTGAGTGTTGAAGATAAACCTCTGAGGACTTGACATTTACACTGTTACTTGAAAGATGAGGAGAGCTAGAAAGGCTGTCAGCCAGTGGCAGTGATATGGGCAAAGCTCCTGTGGTAGAAGAAAGCTGGTATAGCTGAAGAATAGAGAGCTGAGGGAAGAGTGGGTGCTGCATGTGCTAGGAAGATGCCAGTTTGTGCACTATCAAGTAATGTATCCTAAAGATATTTACCTTAATCTCAAGAGCCATGAAAAACCATTTAAGCAGAAGATGGACAGGATCTTATACCTCTCAGCATTTTATTTTCCCTTAAAACACCCTGGTCTTGACTTTTGGCCAATTTTTGCAATGGATTTGGTAGCTGAGGGATTGGAGATTAGTATCTAGGATTAGTGTTTTAACTGTAATTAGAGTTCGTGATTAACATTTCAAGCCAGAAAACACTGATGGTAGAGCATATCCTGAGGATTTAAAAGTCAACTAAGAGATACAGTGCCCGTGTCTTGGAGATTTACATAGTGAGCTTTGAGAGCAGCAATCCCAACACAATTTTTTGCCTTCATAATGTTTGTATATAGTCTGAAACACTTGAGATATTATAGACTTGATAAGATCTTTGGAAACCACAGATCAGCAATTTCTCTCTTTCAACTGGAATACTTTAGTGATAATAAGTAACAGTTAGTGATAATAACTCTTACAAAAATGGAGTACTCATACCATATTTTAATAAAGTTCAACACTTATTTTGCCACTAGTATTCGTGTGTGTGTGTATTTTTAAAAGCCTCTTTTCAAGAGTCAGTTAAATACACCTTATACAGAAAGAGCACCTTGTCTCGTGAAGCTCTCTGAAATTGTTCCATAGTTAAATACACAGTAACACATCTAATTCAAGCAGGATCATGTGTCATATATGCAGGTAATGCAACACCAATGTCTATGCTGAAATTAAAACAAAATCCTTCATTTTGTTGTCATGAAAATACTTAATCTTGAGTTCAAATCCAATAACCACCAAAACGAGCAAAGAACCAAGAAAAGGTCCTCTGCTATTTTTCCCTAATCTAAAATAATTTTAAAAAGAAATGTTATGAAAATTGTTTTCTAAAGAGAACTATGACTTAATCTCCAATAACCTTTAAAGACTTTTCACGACAGATTTTTCTATTTTATTTTTTTTTTGATGTGCACAGATTATACACAGCGGTCACAAACACTGGAGTTACCGTATTTTACCAAGTGGTTGATAAATTTCCTTTCCACTATCACTTTCCTTTATTTAAGCTCCAAAATCAATACCCTGTTATACGCATAGAAAGAATAATGACGATACCCAAGCAATTCACTTAGCTGATAACCAGGACTGAAATATTCTCACTGATACTAAAGTTCCATAATCTAGAAGTTATTTTCATTTACTGAGCCTTAGAAATACAGAACTAAAATCAGCTTTAAGGATTTATCTTGTCCCACCCTGTCTGTTGTAACTGCTGAATTATAGCTACTTTGGAATATAGCTTTAATTTAGTGTTATTGAAAAATTCAGTGCTAAAACTAAGATGGATGAAAGTCAACAAATCATTGTGAAAAAAATCCTTCCTCTGTAGAAATGGTATCGAATGTTAACTGTATTGTTCCTTGATCACAGTTATCTTAAACTTTTTTTTGCCATCCCCACCCTCCTGTCTAAAAAACGACAAGGAAAGCTCACAAATATGTAACTCATCTAAAGTGAAGGTTCATAGTGGCCCCTCTCAACTAGTTTCACATAGAAAAATCACCAGTTGTGATACCTAAAGATAGTGAAGAAATTTAAGCCTTCTATGAAGTCTCTCAAAGAATGGCTGATGGAGACCCATCTAACGTTGCACAGAAATACTTCAAATATGCTTTCTCCATCTCTTTCCATATTTACTTACAACAGCTCTCCATCCCTCTCCTTCCTGTCTCAGTCTTTCCTAAACTTCACTTACAGGCTCACCCTGCCTGACTCTGCTCATCTCTTCATTATGTAGGTCTGCTTAGCCTCTCATGTCTCTTTTAGTTCCCTTACTATCCATTTTAGAAAAAATCAAAGGCAAGAAGACTGCAAAGTGAGGAGTCTTTCTCCTTAATAGGGTGGGTGGGAGAGGCAGATAGAACCCAGACCTCTGCTTCTCATATTTGAATGTTCACATGAGCTACCCAGGGAACCTTGTTTAAAAAGCAGATCCTCATTCACTGCATCTGGGATTGGGCCTCAGATTCTGCATTTCTAATCCACTCCCAGGAGAGTCTGTTGCTGCTTGTACCTGGGCCACACTGGGAATGGTAATGCTTTAAAAGAACAGTTCCACTAGGTACCGAGAGAGAGAACATCTGTATGTTAAAAAAAAAAAAAGTGGTTAGACTCTAACTCCTTGAAGACAGTGATGATGTCTGTTTCATTTGCCACTATCGCACATGGCTTTACACAGTTGACCATATTCAGTAAATATATACCATGTATTTTTCCTGATCTTGAATATAGCAAGCCCTGAATGCTTCGTCCTTCCACTCCTGGCTTCTCTTAATGCTTGAAATGCACAAGCAGTGCCATGTTTCTTGGAACAACTCCATTCATTTCAGACAATTATCTGGCATGTGATTTACATAGAATCCAGAGGCCCTGAGGTGCTTTTTGTCTGATCCTTGCAGCCTTCACAGATTCATTCTTTACTCCCAACTATACTCATACCCCACAGTCAGCCATAGCTAACTTCTGACAGGCTGGTTTGGATCTTAAACATGGTTCCCAAAGTTACGGTTAACATAGGTTTATCCATGAACTTAATTAGCAAGCTCTCCACTCTATCATTTCAGCCATTGATCAAACAACAGCCACTAAATCAGAGCGAGCCCTGGCTGATCTCTGAACACTAGGCTCATTCTTGATCCTGAGCCATTGATGGAAACTGTTTGCATATTCCTTTTTAACCATTTATTTATCAGTTTTATTTTAAGTGGGTTACCTCAGAAAAACTCATAATTAACAGTTTTTAAGATATTTTTATTTCATACCAAATGTGAAACTTGTTTTTTATTTTTAAAATGAAAAATATTGGAAGCATATAATATACATCTTCATTCATTTCTTAATCTGATTCCTCTTTTCATTAAATATAGTTTTACCATCAGGAGATTTTTGTTTGCCTTTTGTATCCATATTTAGTGTGTCAGAAACATTTACTGCTAAGTACTATATGTGAAAGGTGCTCTTCCCATTCCCACTTTCCTTGTAGTTCAGATGGGCCATGAGACTAGCTGAGACTTGTATGCTATAAACAGAGGTGACCACGTGTCATTGCTGGGCTGATGCACATAATAGTAGAATGAGTTCTCCATGAGCTTTCTTCCTTTTTGTAAAGACTGAGGAAGATCCATGTTCTAAATAGTGCAGATACAAAATGGTAGAACCTCTGCCAGCCTCCATCCCTGAGTGACTATATGTATTAGAAGTCCTCCTTCATTCTGCACACCTGTGTTCTATATGTACCATGAGCAAAACATACCTTCACTGTGTTTAATTACTAGGATTTCAGGGTTAATTTGTTACCACAGCAAAACCAATCATAACCTGATGAATACATACATACCTATACAATTAGTGTTTTTTTTTTTAATTTAATGAGATCAAGTTCTGCCTATTGGTTTGCAGCTTATTTATTCACCTAATATTTCTTGACTGTAATCCTTGTCAATAAATAATTATCCCAAAGCTATAAAACTATAATCTTAGAACAAGATTTTGACATTTTAATAACCATCCACTTCACAGAGTCTGACAAAATTTATGTATAAGGTAAATATTGAATATATAGTTGTCTGCAAGTATATATGTTGATATTTGCTATTGAGTCATTTGTAAATGCATTTTATAATAATTGTGTATAAATTTAGGGTAAAATAAGTTAACATGACAGGTTCTGGGAGATACGAATAGCATTTTCAATGAAGAAAAACCATTGAAAGGATTCTTTTAAAATTAAAAAATTAAGAATGCAATGAATAATGTGTCAAAAGCAACAACAAAAAAGTTGTTTGTTTTTTAGGCAATGGCAAATAAAAGCATGAATTTAATTCTATGAGATAAAACTTAGAATACCTAATTCTTAAAATGGGAGGTGGGGTAGCATAAAACACAAAGAAAATGTAAATATAAAAGCTACAAAATAATTTAGGGTATAGCTAAGTTTAATTTTGGGAAGATGGTAAAACTATGTTTTCCCACTTTTAATGGAGATTTGAGGAAGTCAGAGTTCAGTTATTCTAGGAATTTTATTGTAGGAACAGACTCACAGCCTAGGGAAGTTACATTGAGATTTTATTTGTAGCTTTGATCTATGAGGGTGGGTCAAAAAAACCCTTATTTTTTATTCTTTTTAAAGATAGATTATATATATAATGTACATACTATATACAATATATATATTAAATGTCTCTGCTTATCAGCCCTCCTTCCTTTTATCCTTTTTAAAGATATATTATATATACATAATATATATATATATAAAGTATCTCTGTTTATCAGCTCTCCTTCATTAAATTGTGAGTGATTAGAGCTTAGTGCAAGATAGAACCTGCTCAGAGAATCAATTCTGTTGTGGATATTGATTGTATCTTGGATGCCCAACATCATTTGTATTGTCTAAGAGCACCCTGATTTCCTTTTGGGGGACTTTACTTCATGCTGCCTTATAACAGTCTCTTTAGCAGAGACCTCATTTTTTTGTTCTCATGGTGGGACAGAAAATCAAGTTGTGCATTTCTCTCATCATGGAAGTAAAGGGGAGCCTGTGAGCACCTCCTTCTTTTCCCCACTCTGGTGTGGGAAAAAAGTATAACAGAAAGTGGAGGCAATGATGGATCAGACATGTAAAGATTCTAATGTGCGTCACCTGAAGGACAGACAAAAGGCCTCTGCTTTCTCTTTTTTCCATTCCTTTTTTCCTATCATTTTTTTCTATTTTCTATTCTTCTCTTTTGCACAAGCTTTACTTTTTTTAAGTCACTTTTTATTTTCTACCACTTTCTTCTCCTCTTGGTATTTCCATTTACTTACTTACTTACTTGCTTACTTACTTACTTATTTATTTGCCTTCTCAGACTATACTTTTGCTTCTTTTGGTACCCAAGAGATTCATTTCTAGAAATCCCTGTTATCCTGTGTCTCTTTTTCACATTGTCACCCAACAATATTTGTCTCTAATAAAGTTTTCTCCTTCTCTTTGTTCCTCCCATATCCTTATCCCTTATAACATAACATACTTAAAGAAATAAAAAGTCATGGCTGTGTTTTCCACAACTGAAAGTGGATATAATCCCATTGTTTGCTGGGAAAATATGTTACATGACTTGCAGGGGTTCCTTTGAATGTTCTCATCCTTGGCTACTCTATGTGGCTGTGAGGGATGTATGCTGTGCCCAGACTATGTTGTCTGCCCAAATATTTGCAACAGAGGTTGGTCCTGAAGCCTCCACTCTTCTGCACATAATAGTTGTTATGCTCAGTTCTTTGCCTCTAATTTTTATGTATTTTTTTCATTATACCAACTGAATTTTAGCTAGAGCTACACAACTCAGAAATATTTAAATGGTTTTGTCAATTGTGGATACAAGACCAAATAGTTTCAAACATCTTCTAACCCCCTCAACTGCAGCCTATACTTCCTCTCTTTCACTCTTTTTCTACCCCTCCATTCTTACCATCACACTTTCCCATTACTTTTTATAGTAGCAGTGCTGTTGTAAAAACAATGCATAAAAAGCATATCCTATTGGAAACTGTAAACCACTGAGCTGGCCATCAGAAAACCAGTATCACTAGTACTAGACAAATGTTTATTGTTTTCAGCAGAGAAAGAGATGTCAGAAATTTTTATTCTGTATAGTATATGGAGACAATGAGGTTATACAAATGCACAGACTCAAGAAATATGATTGACAGTCTTGTGGTTTATGTGCTCAGTTTTGTGACGAATGGCGACTCACTAAACAGAATCAGTTAAAGTGGAAGGAGGAAACCTCAGGTTTATATTAGATTGTGGTCCTTAAGGTCAGCTTTAGACATTTTCTTGTGCATCTCATCATGAATCTGATTATTAGCCCTTCTAGTGATAATATATTTTGGCTATCTCAGAGGGAATATTGTGAGTATTATTATTGGATCCAAATAAATGGAAAGAAATAAAATATATTTAGAAAGACATTCCAATACTGAAAAAAGTCCAAATGACCTGGTCCAACTTGCATATTATTCAATTTAGAAGCAGAGGCCCAAAGAAATTAGAAATGTGTGCAAGTCATGAGGCAGCTCTAGACAAAATGAGGCCCAGAATCAAGATCTCTGGTTTCTACATTTGGTGCCCTTGCCACTTCTTGGAAATTCACACTTATGTAATTTTTCCTAATGATAACTATATATTTTTTGTTTTCTGTGGCTGTGAGTCATTTTGATAGTTGTAATAAATTCAACAAATATATATTTACTCAATCTTTACATTTTAAAGTTTATCATATGCAGAAAAGCATGATTGTAGTTTGACTGGGTATGAGAGTGTTGTAGTTGTAGTTATTTTCTATTGCTGACATAACTATGACAATCTTGGTGACTTAGAAGAGAACAAATCTATATCATACAGTTCTGCAGGTTTGAAGTTAAGAGTTTTAGGTTCTAGGACTCAATTGGCTTCATTTGAATGACAGCTGTGTGACTTTGGACAGCTTACTTAACTGTTCTCTGAATTAGTTTCCCCTTTTGTAAAATGAGGATATTGGTGGTACCTGCCACTTAGGGCTATTGTGAAGAGTATAGGAGTTAATTCATATTAAGCACATAGAACAATGTTTGGCACACTGTATGTACAAGAGAGCTGGAGAGATTGATTCTTATCATTATAATTGTTATTACTATTAAAATAGCTGAGCATACAGTTAGGTTGTCAAGCGATATTATGATGAGAATTATCTAATTACATAAATGGTTCTACTATTGTAACGAGGTAAGTGGCCCTGGTGTACAAGAGAAGACAGGACATTTTCAGCTGAGGGCAGTGAAATAAATGATTGAATCCCAAAAGAAAGCTAAATTTGATCATTGCTTATCCAGCAAGTAAGCTAAACAAATGTCACAAACGGACCTAGTTTGTTCATTCACATTTGCCTAGATCTTTCAGTAACTACTATTACTGAATAAGACCATAAGAGCTGGGTGCAGAATGTATATTTCTTTCTCTACATCTAAATTTTTCTATTAGGTGGTGGGTCATTAATGAGACAAAAAAAAACAATTTTTGTGCCAGGTATGAACACTAACAGGCCTCTTCTGTAATCCTGTGGCTAACCTTTTTCTCTGTTGTTTTAAGTTCTCTAAACAACAACTTGAAAGAAACACTCCAAGACAATCATGGTCAGGCTCTGATGATAGAATTACCTAACCTAGCTGTAGGAGGCAGCAGAAACAGCCATGATGTGGGCCTACATATGACAAATGGCACCCGTGTAGTAGCACTGCTAGGCTACTAGGAACACCAGATTTGTTCACCCCATCATTGTAAGGGTAAAGCATATTCACTTCACCAAAGAAATAATTAGTTCCAACATCTGTTATGCTGGTGCATGAGTCATCTGCTGTAACTTTAGGTAGAGATATTAGAAATGCTTGCTTTGTGCAGCGAAGGAGGCCATCAACAAAATAAAATTACAATCCATAGAGTGGGAGAATATATTGCTGATACATCTGATAAGGGATTAATATCCAAAATTTATAAAGAATGTATAAAACTCAACACTAAGAAAACAAACGATCCAGTTAAAAAATGGGCAAAGGACATGAATAGGCACCTCTCCAAAGAGGACATACAGATGGCTAATAGACATATGAAAGATGCTCAATGTCACTGATCATCAGAGAAATGCAAATTAAAACCACAATGAGACATCACCTCACACAGGACAGAATGACTAACATCAATAAATAAGCAAACAAGTGCTGGTGAGGATATGGAGAAAGGGGGACCCTTTTGCACTGTTGGTGGGAATGCAGACTGGTGCAGCCACTGTGGAAAGCAGAATGGAGATACCTCAAAAAATTAAAAATGGAACTTCTTCTTGACCCAGCAATCACACTTCTGGGAAGATATCCAAGGAAATACAAAACACTACTTTGAAAGAACATAAGCACTCTGTGTTTATTGTAGCATTATTTACAATCAACAAGATATGGAAGCAGCTCAAGTGTCTATCTGTAGATGAGTGGATAAAACAATTGTGGGACATTTATACAATGGAATATTACTTGGCCATAAAAAAGAAAAATTTACCCTCTGACAGCATGGATGGACCTGGTGCTAAGTGAAATAAGCCAGTGAGAGAAAGACAAATGCCATATGATTTCACTCATATGTGGAATCTGATGAACTGAACTAACAAGCAAAATAGAGGCAAATTCATAGATAGAGAGCAGGATGATAGCAGCATAAAGGTTAGCGGGTAGAGGGCTCAGCAAAAAGGAAAAAGAACTCATGGACATGAACAACAGGGTGGTGAATACAGGGAGGAGGGGGATTGAAGCGGGACAAATGGTACTGGGAAAAAATAGAATAATAAAAACAATGATTTAAAAAAAAAGAACTACTTGATCGATGACTCCTGATTAGTGTTGTTCAAATGCTAGCCTGATTAGGATTCTTCAGATTTAATCACCTGACTGGATTCTAGATTTTATGTACATATACCTACATATTATTTGAATTATTGAAGTGTTTTCAAGTAAATTACATATAATGCAACAAATAGCTGTAGTTGAGGGTTTATGTTACAGGGCAATAGGCAATGAGATTACAAATAGACTTTGGACCTTTGGTACTCTTGTTCTTCCTCACAGCCCCAAATACTCTCTTGCATAAAACCTTTAGCATTAAAAACACTCTGAAATCTCCCATCACAATAAAATCTTATGGACTTCACCTTATCCTCTGACTACTACTCTTTTTTTCTGTTAATTAGCAAACCATAAAACTGCAGTTTTCAATTTCTCTTTTTTACTATATTTTATAATAAGTTTTTTGAAACTTTCAAATGTATCTTGCATATGCAGAAAAGTTTATAAATGACTTATGCAGCTTAAAGGGTAAAAATAATATAAATACCTATAAACCTTTTTTCTAACTTAAGAAATATAATACTATCCATATTTTGAATCCTCTATTGTGTCCTTCCCCACTCCCCACTCCCAATGTAAGCATGTTATGGCATTGTGTTAATCATCCTCTTCCACATCGTTGTATGTATTAATCTGTTGTTTCGTTTTTAAAAAATTAGAAGCAAACACAAGCTTGGCTGTGCAAGGAAAAGGTAATATTTTCATTATTAGATGAAGGGCTCAGGGCAAGAGAAGCTCAACAGCATTTCTGAGTCATAGTCTGGCTTCAACTTTCTTGAAAATTTATAGGAGTGCATTCTGAGAAGTAAGTGGGCAAGGGCAGGAGAGGACCAGGAACATGGAGGGCTTTCCACACTTGGGCATTTTGAACAGTTCTGACATTAGCAGAAATATGGTCATGAGATTTGGGCAACTCTGTATATTCTGCTTTTAAGTGATCCATGATTTCCCTTTGTGGAATATGTCAGAGCAGATTTGTTCTGTATGGTCAAATGTCCTCAGTTGATCCAGGCAGCTACGACAGAAGGGGAAGCAGGGACTCCTCAGCATGTTCCTTATCCTGGCCAAGTACAGTTAAGGATCTGGGGCATTCTGTCCGAAGGTCAGGGTAAACTGGCAGCAGGTGTCATGGTGAGGCAACCTCTGGATTCTGTTTCCAGAATCCCGTTGATCCAGCCTGGGCTTATAGGCTTCTATGTATGGTTCAGAGATGTCATTCTGGAATCTCCATCTCTGCCATCCCAGGATTCTTCCCTCTGCCTCTCTCTCTCGGAATTGGGGTTTCTGTACCCATTTCTTAGTTTATTTACTCATTTTTGATGACACTCATTCTTCGGTAGCTTTTAAAGAATTGTAACATGGGAGGTACTTCCTCTTGAGGATATGCATGTTTATCTGTGATCCTCCTGTCCTCAACTTGACTTGATAGCTTAGCCAAATGCAGTTCTAGGTAGAAAATCATTTCTCTTGCTTCCAGTGCTGGTTTGAGAAGTTCACAGCCATTCTGATTTTTGATCCTTTGTTCTTGATCTATTATTTTTTCTTTTCTCTCTGAAAATTTGCACTTATTCTTATTTTCATCTGTTTTATGTGTTGCTCTTTTATTTTGGCCACTCAGGGGCCCTTTCAGTCTAGTTACTGATATCCTTCAGGAAATCTTGAGTTATTTTGTTGATGGTTTCTACTCCATTCCGTTCTTTGTGTATAGCTCTCTTATTTCTCAGAAAGTAGACTTTCTGGACTTTTTTTCTAATTTTCTTTCTCTCTTTCTTTCATTCTTTCTTCTTTCTCTTTCTTTTACTATCCCTTCTCAGCTATTTCCTTAATTTTATCTTCCAATTTATCTACATAATTTTCATTTTTGTTATGTATTTAATTTTCAAGAGCTTCTTATTTTGCTTATGGAAGCAGTATCTTTCTTTACCATTTGGAGGATGTTAAAAATGGTAATTTTTTGAAGTTCCCTTCTGCACACTGTTTCCTCCATGTTACTTTTTTCCTTATATATTTTAATGGTCTCTGTCTTCTCTCAGAGTTCTCTCATTTGGTGATTCTTTTTTTTCCTCATATGGTAATTCTTTACCACATGCTCATGATTAAGAATGGCGGGAATGAACTGATAGGGTGACCTGAGTGAATTGATAAGGCTTATCAACTCTGAGTTCTACCTTAGGGCAACAAGGTGGGTCATTTTGCCTGAACCCTCAGTGGAAGTACCTTTAGATCCTTTTCTTTTGATTTAATTGGGTCCCCCAGGGAAGTGTCTTCCTATTCTTGCCTCAGGGAGTAGGTTCTGAATTCCTGTGATCTTAGAGCCCAGCAGGAAAAGAGAGGCTGTTGTCTCTGTATTCAGTACTTTATATCATATGGTCATTTAATCTGCTTTGTTTTCATCACAGAATTTGCTTTGTAAAGTAACCCAGAGACCTTTTGTTTTATTTTCTATGGAGAAAAAACCTCTAGACTTCTGTGGGGTAGGAAAGGGAGAGTTATCCAACAAGGCAAAATGGAGGAGAAAATCTAGGAATTTGTTTTTCAAACAACTTTCACCCCATCCTTTTCATGTTGGTGAACATCCCAAACCTCATTGTTGTCAAGTTTCCAGCTGCTGTGTTTGTTAAGGACTGTAGTGTAAATTGGTTTGTGCTCTGATTTTCTTATGACTAGCTTGGAATTTAGCTTCCCTGAGTCTGCTAAACCATTTATCACTCATCCATCTGCTTTAAAGATTACAAAGTTTGTTAGTTTTTTCTCTTCTCTTGTTCTCCCCATCATTTTTGCTTATGCCTTTTTAAAAATCCTCTTATTGTAAGTCTTACTGAAGTTTTGGAAGTAAGTAAATTAGATATGTGTTCAGTCCATCAACTTGGTTCAGGCAATTCCCATTATTCTTCAACTTACTTTGATTTGGTTTCTGCTACTATTGCACTACTAAATTATCTTATTTAGATCACTAGTAGCTTCATGTTGTCTAATTCAACATCTATTTTAGATACTTATTTCATTTGACCTCCCTACAGTATTTAAAACTAATACCCATGCTTTGAAATCACTGACTTAAGTTCAATGATATGTCTCTTCAATAATTTTCCTCCTATGTCTTTTAATTAAGCTTATTTGCTGGATTCTCCACCTCCGAGCCACACTTTGAATCATATTATTCTTTGGTCTCTTCTGTCTTATATATTTTCTCTCACTCTAGTTCAGAAATCTGCTCATAATAGCACTATTTGTTGATTCCACCCAAAATTTCATCTTTATTATTAGTCTCTCCTTTGAATTTCAGTCTCATATATCCAGTTATTCACTTCCTCAAAGTATGTTCAATTTTACAATATATAGTATTTTGCATATATACTTATGTCTTAATTTTTTCCCTAGATTTTGAAGTCTGTTAAGGGAGAAGCTATAACTGTGTGCCCACTATTGTTCACCAGCATAGCACCTGTCATATGGTAGGGGCTCAATAATGTATATTGAGTTAATAAATACACATACATAAATATATATATGTGTGTGTGTGTGTGTGTGTGTATACACATATACACACAGATATACACATATACATATATACACACATATATTCATATATATACATATATATTCATATATATGTGAATATGGCTTAGATTTTTGGCCCCATAATTTCCATTCTCCACCACATCATACCTTTTTTGTAGGACCGAATTAGGGACTATTCAGACAATTGAAGACTGGTATGGATAACTACCCTTGTGGTTTTTTGTTCATTTGTTTTGTTTTTATGCATGTGTGCTGTCAAAGCCTTAAGAAAGATTTAGCCCTTTGGAAACATACATTTATAATCAAACACCCAAGGAAAGGTGATTAGTTATACTGGAAGAGTTGAATAAGAGTTTATTTCTCTTCTTTTAACATTTTTTAAATTTTAATTGTTGTTCTTGTACAGTTTTCTGTCTTTTACTTCCATCCTGGCCCACTGCCCCAGCCCTCCCCACCTCCCTCCCATTTCCACCCCCCATAGTTTTTGTCCATGTGTCCTTTATACTTGTTGCTCTAAACCCTTCCCCTTTTCCTGTGAAATTCCCTCCCCTCTCCCCTCTGGTGACTGACAGCCTGTTCTCAATCTAAAAACATCTATTTAACTTGTGAAAAACAAATACAAAATTTTCTGCACTGAAGATTTTGACCAAAAAAATCCAAATTAAAAAAGAACCATGTTTTTCCCTCCCAAATTTTCATACTCTTTCATAAGTGGGAAAAGTACCAGGAGATTAATTAGGTATCTAATCATGGAGTCTACATTAACTCCTAACATCTTTATTTGTGGAAATATCATTTTGGGAATCCAAGTAGAGCAGAACTGAAAGCAGGGGATTTCCACTAGCCTCCTGGCTCAGAGTTTCCCTTTTAGTTTTTCACATTGCCTAAGGATGGTAAACCAAAGATTATTGAAGAGAAAATACTGGTTTTCCAGGTAATGTGGTATGGAAAGCCAGTGTTGGCTGTTCAGAGAATCGCACCTCCCATGCTGTTGAAACTGCCTTGCTTTATCATGTGTTAAAATCGTATTTTAGATTCTCAGCTATGCTTCCATGACTCTGGTGGCTAAGCCTGTCTCTGAAATGAGTTTATCTGGGCCTATACTAAAATTCAGTTTAGTTCAAAGAACATTTGCCCCTATATACTAACTATACCTTACCAGTGGAACAACCCCAAGGGAATATTTTTGTTGTTGTTGTTATTTTTCATAATTTTAAAAGATACAATTAACTTGATAATGATTGATACAATTCAGTCATTAAGATAGTCTATAACATTTTATTCATATACATTTTGAAGAGCTACTATGCAACAGATGCTGTTTTAGGTACTCTTAATATTGTAGTAAACAAGTCAAAAAGGTTGGAGAAATATAGAAAATAAATAAAAACATCTATTGTTGTTTTTAGCTTCAACATCTAATATGTTGAAACGTCAAATAACTTTTGAATGAAGAAATAGTGTGTTGTGATACGAAATGTCTTAAATATGTGCATATGTGATCATGGAAGAACTCTTGAATGAGCTACTATCAAGCTGAAATTTGGAGTATAATAAGGAACCAGTCATTCAACGGCATAGGAAACAGCATTCTATGCAAGGGAAATAGTGAAGTCCAAAAATCTGGGTCATCAAAGAGCTTGATGTGCAGACAGAATTAAAAGATCAGCATGGCTGAGTGCAGGGTGTAAAGTGGGACAGTGTTTGGTGATAAAGTCAAAAAAGTGGGTGAAGATTTGATCATGTAGGACAACAGGCCTCAAAGGCTCAATTGGAAATTCCCAAAACTTTTCAGAGAATTTAAAACACTAAAATTATTTTTATAATAACACTAATTAGTAATTGCACTTTTCACTTTCATTCTCTCATGAGCATATGATAGAGTTTTCCAGAAGATACATATAACTGTTATTGAATCTCTCAAAATTTGAGTTCTCAGGGTGAAAAAATAATCCAAAATTTAAGGTTAAGTCATGTGCTTTCAAGGAGAGAAAGTATATGAGCCACACAAGTTGACCAGAAAAATTTCAGCTAATATTTTTAATGGAGAGCCAAAGGCTGAGCATGGCTAATATGGAAGTGTAGAATCCTTGGGAGCCTCAGACTCAAAGGGACTTGACATCTACTCATGTGATCTTTTTCATGTCCTTCATGGGTACTCTTGAGAAACACTGGAGGTAGAATGAGGTTGCAAAATAAATCTTACTGGTGGTGCAGGCCTGGAGGAGGGGACTAACACTTCTGGGAAAGGTATGAAGCCCCAACCAAGTTCTTAGTTGAAACTATTAGACACATAACTTAAAATAAATGTAGTTAATATGTTAAAGGTGACAGTAGAAAAACTGAAATTGAATATAAAGTTTCCTTTATTTTCATTTTAAACTGCTCTAAAAGATACTTACTCTCTAAACAAAATAATAATATATCATGTATCTAAAGCATATATGAGGTCTGTCCAGAAACTATCCAGTCATGTACTGTATTTTTCAGACCATAAGACGCACCTAGGTTTTTAAAAAATATATTTTATTGATTATGATATTACAGTTGTCCAATTTCTCCCCCATCATTCCCCTCCACCCTGAACACACCCTCCCACCCACATTCCCCCCTTTAGTTCATGTCCATGTGTCATAAGTTCTTTAGCTTCTACATTTCCCACACTATTCTTGCCCTTCCCCTGTCTATTTTCGACCCACCATCTATGCCACTTATTCTCTGTACCTTTCCCCTCTCTCTCCTCCTCCCACTCCCCTGTTGCTAACCCTCCATATGATCTCCATTTCTCTGGTACTGTTTCTGTTCTAGCTGTTTGCTTAGTTTGCTTTTTTTTTTTTAGGTGTGGTTGTTAATATCTGTGAGTGAGCTTGCTGTCTTTTTACTGTCATATTTTTATCTTCTTTTTCTCAGATAAGTCCCTTTAACATTTCATATAATAAGGGCTTGGTAATGATGAATTCCTTGAACTTGACCTTATCTGAGAAGCACTTTGTCTTCCCTTCCATTCTAAATGACAGCTTTGCTGGATAGAGCAATCTTGGATGTAGGTCCTTGCCTTTCATGACTCGGAATACTTCTTTCCAGCCCCTTCTTGCCTGGGAGGTCTCTTTTGAGAAGTCAGCTGACAGTCTGATGGAAACTCCCTCAGAGTTACCTGTAGGTAACTCTCTCCTTTTGTCTTGCTGCTTCTAGAACTCTCTCCTTCATTTTAATCTTGGCTAATGTAATTATGGTGTGCCTTGGTGTGTTACTCCTTGGGTCCAACTTCTTTGGGACTCTCTGAGCTTCCTGGACTTCTTGGTAGTCTATTTCCTTTGCCAGATTGGGGAAGTTCTCCTTTATTATTTGTTCAAATAAGTTTTCCACTTGTTGCTCTTCTTCTTCCCCTTCTGGTACCCCTATAATTAGGATGTTGGGACGTCTAAAGATGTCTTGGAGGTTCTTAAGCCTCTCTTCATTTTTTTTTGAATTCTTGTTTCTTCCTTGTTTTCTTTTTGGTAGTTTCTTTCTTCCTTCTGGTCCACTCCATTGATTCGAGTCCCAGTTTTCCTCCCATCTCGATTGGTTCCCCATGCGTCCTCCTTCATTTCACGTATTGTAGCCTGCATTTTTTCATCTAATTTGTGAGCAAAATCAACCAATTCTGTGAGCATCCTGATCACCAGGGCTTTGAACTGTGCATCTGAGAGTTTGGCTATTTCTTTGTCGCTTAGAAGAATTGGCTCTGGGGCTTTGATTTGTTCTTCGGTTTGAGACATTTTTGGTGTTTTTGTTTGTTTGTTTGTTTGGCCTGGTTGCAGCTGTTACATAGTGAGGGGTGGAGCCTTAGGTGTTCTCCAGTGCAAGGCAGCCCAGTCACTGAGTTGTGACGCTGTATGTGGGGGTGGGGTCCAAGAGGGAACAATGACGCTTGTTCCACTCTCTCTTGGATTCCAGTCTCTTCCACCACTTCCTCTTTGCCTGGATTATCTGTGTACAAATGTGGGACCACTTGGTCAGCCAGCCACACTGGGTCTGCAAAGTTGCCACCCCATGCCTGGGGTCCACCAGCCACCTCCCATGTGCCTGGGGTCTGCTAGCCACTGCCTGTATGCCTGGGAACTGCCAGCCACTGCTGCCCATGTTCCCAGGCCCACACCTCCACTTTTTCCTGCCATGACTCCGCCCCTCTTACCGGTCTGGATGAATGGTAGTTGGACTTCCGTACAGTTCAATTTTCTATCAGTTATGGTTGTTTTCTTGTTTCTAAATATTGGTTGTCCTTAATTTTGGTTGTGAGAGGAGGCACAGTGTGTCCACCTACACCTCCATCTTGGCCAGAAGTCTATATGTCCACACCTAGGTTTTAGAGGAGAAAAATAGGGGAAAAAAATTCGAAGCAAAAAATGTAGTAAAATATTTAATAACATAAGTAACATAATATTTACCAATGTAAATCTAAACAGAACTCAACAGCAGCATTAACAACCATTATTCTTCTCAAATTTGGAGTTGGGGAAGAAAAAGATATGTCTTATGGGCCAAAAAATATGGTAATATGAAAAATAGAGCCATGTAATATGAAAAATTTATTGAGACACAAGAAATATTGTACACAGGACAACGATGCTCCTGTTCCCTTCAAAGTAGGCACCTTGAGACCTCACACAGTTTTCCCCATTGCTGTGAGCTACCCTGTCATATTTTCCTGAATCTCTTCCCTTTCAAAGGTGATTTTAGTTTTGGGAAAAGCCAGAATTCACAGAGCACCAAATCTGGGCTTTGGGGGCTGAGTCACCTGGATTATTTGATGTTTCACCAAAAAACCACAAGATGTGATGCATGGGTGGACATGGTGTTGTGATGAAGCTGCTAATCACCAGTTGCCCATAGCTGAGGCCTCTGCCCATAGCTGAGGTCTCTGAACGACACAAATAGTTTCTATGGAGACATGTTCAACCTTCACTCAAAATTTGATGCAGATTCATTGTTCTACTTGCTCAGTTATTTTGAATGCCATGGCCACACAGTACACATGCTCACTCAGAGGCATCTACTGCCCCTACTGCCTAGTACAGTGAAGTCATCATTGTTCATTCATGCATATTCCAGTCCACTTTCCTTGGCTATGAGGTTGCATACACGTTGTACCAACCATTCTCATTACATTAGCAATCGCTGGACTTTCTCCAGACAGACCTTGTACATATAAAATGTATAAGTGTGCAAAAACGTATAAAACAATAGCAATAGACGTAGGGAGAAGACCTAGAAGATGCTGTTTTAAGTTCCTTTCCTGCCATGTGAAGCATATATAATATTATTTGAAGGTAGACTGTAGAAATATACAGTAAATTCTAAAGCAGCCATTAAAAATTATATCACAAGAGGCATAAAAAGATCAGCTTTGATTTCTAATATGGTATCAATAAATATAACCCAACTCTTTGTGTTTGTCACTAATTTTTATGAGTGTAAGAAGATCCCAAAACCCAAAGCTTTTAGAATTGACGTAGCACCGTAGAGGCCTCAGTAAAGAATTTAGGTTTAATCTAAGTGTAATTGAAAGCCCTTTGAGAGAAAGCAAAGGTGTAAAATGACCAGATTTACATTATAAACAGACGTAGAGATGGATTATAGAGAGCAAGCATAGAGGTACAGAAAACCAGTTATGAAGTTGACACAGTCATCTGGGCCACAGGTTTTGGTGGTTTGGACAAAAGTAATATCAATGAAGAGGAGTGGATGGCTGGGATTTTTAAAAGATATCAAATGTATTGCATTTATGGATAAGTTTGGGATGAGAGAAAAGGATTAGTAAAGGAAAACTCTTAGATTCTTAATCTACTTTATTAATTAAACTTAATCCTTTTAAACTGTTCAACTAAATGACGGTAGACAGGTGCATACATCTTTATAACCCCACCACAATACTGAGATATAGAACATTTCTATCAACCTTAAACAATTCTTTGTTCCCCTTTGCAAGACTCCTAGATTTTTTTTTTTACTTTAATGCCTAAAAGAATAATGGTGTAACTAAAGCAAGTTAAATAATGAAGGAATATGTTTAGATGGATATTAAGAATTTTTCACTAGATAGACTATTTCCAATGATCATGTTTCATATCCTCCAAGAAGACTTCAATATCCATTGCCCTTTGCTCTTCTCCAGCTTGAGGGGAGCCACAACTCTGCTCTGTGATGGACTCTGCATGTCCTCTGTCATACATTCACCATGTTGCCGCATTGTAATTGCTTGTATATTCCCAAACATAGTGAGCTCCTAGGAGTAATGACTGTGCATTCCTTCACAGAGACTGCCACATAACAAACATGCAGCAAATGCTCAGTGAATAAGTAAATGTGAATAATTCTCAATTGGCTGGGATTTCCCATCATTAATTAGATGACATTCTTCATATCTGACCAGAATACAAAATATCTGCCACCATCCCTCAGTTGCAATGTGGGCTGTAAGTTACTGTTTTTATTGTTTCATTGATTAAGATACAATTTACTTGATGTGACTCTGGCTGTTTTGATAAATAGCATCTCTAAGCTGGGTGGCTGGGATGAGAAGGCATCCTAGGATTAGAGTAATGATAACTAATCAACAGAGACTTAGCGTCCTGAGTTCTGAGAATTGACACAGGGAGCTCAGACAGCCTTTAAAAAATGATCCATCCATATTTTTTTTCAATGTGGAACTTCCTTCTGGGAGAACAATGACAAAGACTTACACTGTGCATCACATTTTTAAAATTGTGGTACAGCATACATATAGTAAAGTACAGAATAAATTTTTACATAGGTATTCATCTGGGTAACCATCACCCAAATCAAGACAGAACATTTCCAGTTCCCCAGAATCTAAGAGTAATCTAAAAGTAAATAGAGGGAAATTTTTTTCTCTGTTTTCTCTCTGATCAGTCTAAATTAGTAAAAATATACAGAAATGTAGAATCTTATAACTCTAGTTATATTTCTGCTTCCATCTATTAGATAAGGAAAGCAGTTTAAATGCCATCTTGCATGCTATGGGATACAGTATAATATTATTTGAAGACAGATTGATTAATTGAACACATATATTGTAAACCTGTGGGCAACCACTAAATTTCTTTTTAAAGAAGTATAAAAGTTTAGGTAATATGTGATTGACTACATTTAATCATTATATTTCTTGATCTTTTGCATAGGAATGTATTAAAGAGTTAAAAAGTATTTTTTAACTTTCTCCTCTGAATTATTTATTTATGTTTTCATTTACTTAACAACCAGTTTCATCAGAGAGAGCAGCAAGAATCAAACTTCAGCATGTATTCAGCTGAATATTTGAAATGTTCATATTAGCAGGACCTGAGCTAAACAGGTTGTACAGATAATAATAGTTATTTTTTGCATTTCTTGTCCTCATAAGCTGTATTACACATAACCAGTGACAGTGTTCTGGAGGGGAAAGACCATATTGTTTAATTTGAGTACTTTAAGAATTCATTCACTGATTGGAAATATGTCAACACTTGGAGAATGAAGACCAGAGATGTGAAAATAATGTCTGTCTGTATTTTATTTAAAGTTAGATTTACTGGAATAGTTTTAATAGCATAACCCATTTCTCTAGGACAATACTGTGTAAGAGATTGACATGCATTACATAGTAACGTTCTTTCAATAATAACAACACTTGCATTTATAAGTGGCTTCTTACTTTTCACTGATTTTTACACATATTATCTCATTTAAAATCATTTTCTATACCTCCTATAACACACATAAATGTTAGATTTTAAACACAGGTGAAGTTTACAAATACCGATTTTAAAATAGTTATAAATCGCTGCAGATGTACCCTCAAGAATATGCTTTCAAAACGAGAACTTCATGTATCTTTACTCTGCAATGTTCAGAGGCTGACAGTTGACATATTATTGTGAAAAGCAAGCTCTTTTCCAGGTTCCTCCCAGGAATCATTTGCACATATTTCAGATATGGAGTATTCAGAATTGTTTTTAATTTGGAGCCAAGAACTTTGTCTTTACAGCTGACTCCTTTTCTTGTTTTTACCTGTATCCCCTTAAGCTGGGATTATAAGAATGATTAAAATCAAACAGATACCTTCTCTCTTTGGCCAGGGAGAGAACATTCTGTAAAGCAGGGAAATTGTTTGTAAAGGGAAGAATAGATTTTAAGTAAAACCTTCCAGAGTGAGATTTGGTGGGGGATGGGTAGGAAGGGCATTACAAAGCTGGGGAGAGATATATGTTTGTAATTCCAAAAATACTGATCAAGGAGAAAAATAGTTAAAACTTGCATATATGGGTCCATCTCGTGTTGCTCATGATAAGTAAGCAGACACACAAAGGCAGCTGCTGATTGCATAGTCCAGTTACTGTGGTGGGGTTAGGAGCCTAAGCTTGGTCTAAGACTGAATTATGTTTGATTCCTAGCTTAGTGAGCCAGGGTGACTCACTATACCACTCTTGGGCCTCAGTGCTCTCCCTGTAGAATGGGACTGACCTAGTCCCAACATCATATATTCACTGAAATAGTTTTCATAAAACACCTAGCTTTCTATTTGGTGCACAGTAATTGCTCCATAAATTCATAAATGCTACCCATCATCAGGGCTGAATTTTAACTAGTGTTATCTGAGTGAATGATCACAAATTCAAAAAGTTAAAATATAAAAATGTGGAAGATCAGATTGAGTTTCTGAAATGAAAAAATGAAAGAGGAAGATTTTATGTTTCATGGGTTAGTTGGCATCTGAAACCAACCACAGGATTACCTCATCATATAAGGTTTCCTGCTTTAATGAAGTGGTAGAGCACTGAAGTGTGAATGTTGAAATGCTGATTCTACAAGGCATAGAAATTTCTTTCAATGATACCTTAATTTTTCCCATGTAATCTGGAATACAGTACATTTATATGTACAAACATGATAAACATAATTTTGCATTCATGACTTTACTTCACACTTGCTTAAGTCACCAGACAATGATTTAAAAAATTTAGTGAGATTGGAATTAATGAGATTTTTGTTTGTCATAATCTATGAAATGTTATGTCACTTTTTTCCTAGAAAATTTTTGATATCCTTCTTTCCTCCTGTCTCTTCTATTCCCCTTCCCCTAACAATCTGAATGAAATACTTCTCAGTTGGTATCCCAGGCACCATATGTGTACTACATGAAAGCGCTTAATAAAATCATGATAATAATATTGTTGTTGTTACTGAGTGACTTCTATGTGCCAGGCACAGTGCTCAGCCTTTTAAACTAACTTCTTTAACCCTTTCCACAAGTCTACTCTGCAGGTGCTGTTGGAAGTGGGAAAGCTCAGCACAGAAGAGTAAAACAACCTGCCTAAAATCACCATCTGTAAATAGTAGTGTTTGTGTTTGAACAAGGGAAGTTGACCCCAAAATCCTAACTCTTAGACTCATTGGCTTGATCAGGGCCAAATGTTAGCTTTTGGTAGAGAGCTTTTATGTCCCAAGTTGTCCCAAACAGTCCAGGTTATGCCTGGTATAATTAACAGTGCCCAAGCTCCAAAAATTGCCCTAGCCTTGTTTGGATGACAAACTGTGCGGTTTCCCTAGTCTTTAGTTACTCCTTATCCCTCTCTCATTAGGTCTTGTACCTCCGTTTATTACCACTCCCTCAGATACCATGTGCCATATGACCCCCCCCCCCGCCCCCCGCCGAGCTTCCTCTTCTCCTAGGCACTGGCACCTTTTAGTGCCAATATGTCTGCAGAACTGCTCAGGCTCTTGCAGATGCTGTGGACAACCCTCTGCTCACTGTGATATGTTCATTCATCTTTGGGTTTTTATGTCCAGTTGTCACTATGGCTTGATGGCCACTGCCCACATAGTGGTTCTGATAGAGGATGATCTTAGTCAGCCCTTCAGATACAATTCTTGGCCTTTGCTCTTTAAATCATGCACTCAGTTGATCATCTGGACAATATGGAGGCATAGGTAAATACACTTTGCCTTCTCACACAGACAAAAGAAGGACAACAACAAATTTAAAAACAAAAAAACAACCAACAAACAAGTATAATATAACCAAAGACACAGAAATTGAGAACAGGCTGAAAGTCACCAGAGGGGAGAGGGGAGGGAATTTCAGGGGAAAAGGGGAAGGAATTACAGGAACAAGTATAAAGGACACATGGACAAAAACTATGGGGGGGGGTGGAAATGGGAGGGAGGAGGGGAGGGCTGGGGTGGTGGGTTCGGGTGAGAATAAAAGACAGAAAACTGTACAAGATCAACAATTAAAATAAAAAATAAAAAATTGGATAAAACATTAAAAAACAAAACAAAACAACCAGAACTGACTGAAAATCAAATTGTATGGAAGTTGGACAACCAGGGAGTTAAAGAAGAAACATTCATTCAGACTGATAGGAGAGATGGGCAGCTGGGAAGGAGAGGATGTAGGGCAAGGCAGTGGGTGGAGGACTAGGTGGGGAGGCAGTGGCTGGTGGTTCCAATTTGCATGCAGATACACCAGGAGGATCAGCTGGGGAGCAAGACAGACTGCACAACCCAGGGCTTCAGAGCACAGGAAAAAAGCCTCAAAACCCCTGGCTGTAAAAATTTGTGGGGATTGCAGCAGCGGGAATAACTCCCAGCCTCACAGGAGAGTTTGTTGGAGAGACCCACAGAGTCCTATACATGCACAAATCCACCCACTTGGGAATTAGCACCAGAAGGCCCAATTTGCTTGTGGGTAGTGACTGAAAGCCGACGGAGAGCGGAGCAAGCGGCACTGGTCCCTCTCAGATCCCTCCCCCACAGACAGTGCCACAACACAGTGACCTGGGTTGTCCCTCCCTGGAAAATATTTAAGGCTCCACCCCTTACAACTTAGCAGGCATGAGAAGACAGAAAAATATGGCTCAAATGAGAGAACAGATCAAAGCTCCAAAAATAGAACCAAGTGATAAAGAGATAGCGAACTTATCAGATGCACAGTTTAAAACACTGGTAATCAGGATGCTCACATAAATGGTTGAGTATGGTCACAAAATAGAAGAAGTGAAGGTTATGCAAACTGAAATAAAGAAAAATATACAGGGAACCAACAGTGAAGGGAAGGAAACCTGGACTCAAATCAATGATTTGGAGCAGAAGGAAGAAAGAAACATTCAACCAGAACAGAATGAAGAAACAAGAATTTAAAAAAATGAAGAGAAGCTTAGGAACTTCTAGGACATCTTTAAATGTTCCAGCATCTGAATTGTAGGGGTGCCAGAAGGAGAAGAACAACAGCAAGAAATTGAAAACTTATTTGAAAAAATAATGAAGGAGAATTTCTCTGCGGGCAGAGGCCCATCTGTCCATCATGGATGAGAATAAAACTACCAAGACATGATCTGCTTGGGGAGGAAAGGTGGCCAGTCTCTCAAAGGAGAAGGGCCCAGAGCCCCTTCCTCAATGGTTTTTATTAGGTTCGTAATACACAGGAATACAGGTAAAGCTCGTCGATTAATGTCAGGTGGCAAGGATCAAACAATAAATAACATTTCAAAGAACTCTGATGGTTTAATTGAGTCAGTGTCTGTCAGCTAAGGAGTTACAAAACTTTGGAAGACAAACTCATTTTCTGCTCGGACCCTTATCATTTAAATGAGCACTCTTAACAAAGCAGGTTTCACAGGACTTTATCAATGAATTCTTTCTTATGCCTGATCACCCAGGGAGCCCAATCTAGCCAGCACAGGGCTGCACCGCCCTCCATCTAGTTTTAGGCTTAAATGGATTAAGACCAGGAAGCCAGAGACAAGGAAAACTTCTCTCAGATGGATTGAGGACTCAGGCTATGTCAGGATAGCTGGGGGGCGAGGGTCCATCACCCCTTCTTTGCTGCAGCCCCTCAAGTCCTTCCTTGAGGGCCTTCCGAGTGGCCGTGCCTGTCTTAGGCGACCCCTCCCTTGAGGGAATCTTGACCATCATTGGCTAACCAACCAAGCGTTGGGGGTCAGTTATGGATGAAGCAGAAGCTGTGCTCCTGCCAGGGAGATAAGCTTTGTCTCCTTAGTGGCTTACAGTCTGAAGGTCGCTCACTCAGCCTTAGCCATGGGGGGGTTACAACTCCTGAAACCAGGCAGAACGGTTCCCAGCAGAAATAGGCTCCAGGAAGTCCAGGAAGCTCAAAGAGTCCCAAAGTAGTTGGACCCAAGGAAGCACACACCAAGGCACATCATAATTAAATTACCCAAGATTAAAGATAAGAAGAGAATTTTAAAAGCAGCAAAATAAAAGGAGAGAGTGATATACAAAGGAGTTCCCTTACACTATCAGCTGATTTCTCAAAAGAAACCTGCAGGCAGGAAGGGGCTAGAAAGAAGTATTTGAAGTTGTGAAAGCCAAGGACCTAAATCCCAGATTACTCTATCCAGCAAAGCTATCATTTAGAATGGAAGGGCAGATAAAGTGCTTCCCAGATAATGTCAAGTTAAAGGAGTTCATCTTCACCAAGCCCTTATTACATGAAATGTGAAAGGGACTTCTCTAAGAGAAAGAAGATAAAAACTATCAACAATAAAATAGCAACAAACTCACAACGATCAAGACTGAACCTAAAATAAAAACAATAACAAACTAAGCAAACAACTAGAACAAGAACAGAATCACAGAAATGGAGATCACATGGAGGGTTATTAGGAGGGAGAGGGAGGGGAAAGAATGGAGGGAGAAGGTACGGGGAATAAGAAGCATAAATGGTAGGTACAAAATAGAGGGAGGTGAAGAATAGTATAGGAAATGGAGTAGCCAAGGAACTTATATATATGACCCATAGACATGAACTAAGGGGGAAAAATGCTGGTGGGGGGAGGGGTGCAGGTAGAGTGGAATAAAGGGGAGAAAAAATGGCACAACTGTAATAGCATAATTAATAAAATATACTTTAAAATAAATTTTTAAAAAACATAAAAATAAAAAATAAATCCATGCAGTCAAACCCCCCTGATTCCACAAAAATTTCTGCTTTGGTTGTGAGACACCGTGGCTTGGCCTTGTGATTTTCTTTCCTTTCATGAGAAACTGATGATCACAAATTACAATAAATGTTCTCAAGCTGCACATCCTTCCTTAGAAATATGCTGTTCATCTGCTGGGGGTAGGAGAACATGTAATACTACATGTTCTCTGTTGAAAGTCTCATTTGTTTAAAAATTATTTTTTTAGGAAATTTTTTTTTCATACGAATGTGTATGTACCTCTAAATAGGTTATGAAAAACTTGCCTCTGCCCTGGCTGGTGTAGCTCAGTGGATTGAGCACGGGCCCAGTCAGGGCACATGCGTGGGTTGCAGGACAGTTCCCAGCAGGGGACGCACGAGAGGCAACCATACATTGATATTTCTCTCCATCTCTCCTTCCCTTCCCCTCTAAAGATAAATAAATAAATAAAATCTAAAAAAAAAAAAAAAAAGAAAAGAAAGAAAGAAAAACGTGCCTCTGATGTTACAAACAGAAGCCTGTAAGATTGGGACAAGGAACCTACCATGTACACCTGGTTAAAAGGGAAGAAGCACCTCCTCTTCACTGCCAGCCAGCACCTGCTGGGTTGATTGGGACCCAGGGGCAACGTGACAGCAGCCTCCCTGTCACCCCCTCCCCCCACCCTCAGGCTGAGTAAACCTGTGTCTCATCTGCACAGGGCCTTGAGGCTGAAGATTCTGAGACAGAAAAGAGTGAGTAGATCCTTTCATTGCAGTCATGTTCAGATCTTGCTTTCCCTCATCTTCTGTTGTTTTGTGAATCAAAGGAACCCAACTTAGAGTGCAACTTGTGAGATCCAGAAGATTACAGCAGAAAGCGAGTGCCACACACAGGAAACACATGTGGTTTCTTCCCTCAGCAAAAGCAGAGTTTCAGGTAGGGCTCCCTTGAAACAATTCTCAACATCATTATCATTCAATAAATTCCACAAACATTTGAGGACCCTAAATCTAACCCATGATATCTCTATATCAGTTAGCCTTCTTACAATAGTACCCCCTTATCTGCAGTTTTGCTTTTCTTGCGTCCAGTCACTGCAGTGTGGAAAATTCAAGAAATAAACAATTCATGTTTTAAATTGCACACCATTCTGAGTTTTGTGATAAAATCTCAAGTCATCCCAGTCTGTCCTACCTAGGACAGGAACAATCCTATTCCTCAGTCTATCTATGTTGTATACACTCCCTGCCTATTAATCATAGATCAACTGCCCTGGTATCATGGTCTTGTTTTTAATAATCCTTATTTTACTTAGTAATGGCCCGAAAGTGCAAGAATAGTGATGCTGACAATTTGGGTCACCAAAGAGAAAGTGTAAAGTGCTTCCCTTAAGTGAAAAGATATATATGTATAGGAAAGAACAGTATACAAGGAGGACCCCCAAAAGCCAGAATTTATTTATTAAAAATTATGTATTTATTCTTAGATGTGTAAACTTCTGTCACCTTCAAAGTACTATTTGGAATACACTTATCAAGACATTTTTTCCACTGCTCAAAACGGTTTTTGAACTTGTCAATTTTGATGCCTTTTGGTGATTCTGCTTTTTTTCCCCCTCACCTTTCCATATTGGCAAAACACATTTCCCTTGAAGACTTTTTTTCATCTGGGGAAACAAAAAAAAGTCACTTGGGACAAGATCAGGTGAATAGGCAGGGTGGGGCATGGAGGTCTTGCTGTTTTTGGTCAAAAACTGCTGAACACTCAACATAGCGTAGTGTGGGCAGGTGTGCTTGTAAATCACCCAACATGATATGGGCAAATGCATTGAAAGAATCTCCAAAAAAATCACTAAAGCCAACTGCAGCCTCTCACAACAACACCCGCTGGTACACTGAAACAGATGGGTTCCTGGAATACTCACCTAGCAGGAGAAGCCTGTACTACAAATGGCCCCTCCTCCAGAAGATAATTTTGATTTTTAGGGGGGGTCCCCCTTATATATAAAATTTGGTATTATCCATGATTTCAGGCATCTACTGAGGATCTTGGACTGTATATTCCCTAGGGGCTAAGAAATGACTCTTATTTTACTTAGCCTGTCATATAAATAATACAGTTTTCACTTTTTCAACTTCCTGAGGCAAGTCCCTGGCTCAAATCACAGAACTAGCTAATGACTACTCCAGGCCCAAATCAGATATTCTTTCACTTCCTTCCAATTTCTTTTCACTTCTCTCCAACAGAAATCTTACAAAGAAAAGAGGTTGAAAATCTAGTGTGTGGAACAGAAAATATTGTTAGACAGCTTGTTCAGAAAGCAGACCCAGTGCCTTGTTTAAATGAACACTCTGGGTTTCATTTACATTCAGGAGATCCAATGTACAGAAGTGAAATGTAGGGCAGAGGGTGTGACCATTGTCATGTTGTGTTCACCTGATGCATCTGAACTCCTTTAAAGATATACACACAAATATCTGGACAAATGTAAAAGGCCTCTGACATTTACTTGGTAGGAAACCAGAGTATCCGACTTCCTCAGCTTTGTTTGCTTTATTACTGAAAGTATAACTCTACTTGTTTTTCTCCTACCCAGTTTTAAAAATTACTTTACATTACTTCCTATCTTTTTAAAAGTGTTAGAACATGGGAGAGAACAACAGAACACCAAGTTTAGTAAGAAGTGTGTTTTATACAAATCAACCTGATGAATGTAAAAATCTAAAAATGAGGAAAGTGTAGGAGAAAAATAATATTAAAATCTGAATTCTTATATCTAAAAGTAAATTTTTATATTAACAAAGTATTTTTAGACCAGTTTTAATTTCACAACAAAATGGAGGAGCAGGGAGTATGGAGTGTTTCTGTACACACCTTGGCCCCTCACATGCACAACCTCCCCATATCAACATTGCCCACCAGAGTGGTGCATTTGTTACAATCAATGAACCAACATATCATTGTCACCCCGAGTCTGTAGTTTACATTAAGGTTCACTCTTGGTGGTGTACATTCTATGGATTTAATTACATGGATCCACCACTGCAGTATTGTATGGAATAGTGTCACTGACCTAAAAATCTTCTGTGCTCCGCCTGTTCATCCCTCCCACCTATACCAGTGGCAACCACTAATCTTTTTACTGTCTCCATAGTTGTTAATGGGGCTTTACGCCACAGAAGTGCCTCTGTGTCACAATCTCAGTGTTGAGTGGGAGTTCTCTCCTTGTCCAATCTCTTACATTTTTGATTTCATCTTAATCAGGGATCAGGTTGATTTCTATAAAAACAAACTCTCAAGCTTGTTCAAGAAAAGAGGAAGCTAAATTAAGGATACAAACAGCAGTAAACATTTTAGGAGTGACAGCTTTGGAATCAGAGAGAATTGGGTTTTAATCCTATTGCTACCAGTCACTAATCATGAAACATGTATGAGTAAATTACTTAATCTCTCTAAGTCTCAGTTTTGTTTTCAGTAATATAGGAATAATAGGTCTTACTTCATATTTTTGTTTGAGGATGAAATGAAGCAATGTGTATACAATGACTTAGATATGTGCTCAATAATAATATTGTATTATTTGTCACATATTTGGAAACTGAGCCTTCATGAGACAGAGGATGGAAAGTTAGTAGAAATGGACGATAATACTATTGCTCTGGGACCACACATTCAGTATTTCTATTCCCTTCATAGTCTTTTCTCTTTCTGTTTTTCAGTCTTTTCTCTCTCAACTGACTTCGTCAATTTTCTCTTTCTATCTCTTGACTTAACATGGCCAACCTGAGCACTACTCCAAAAATCTACTTGACTTTTTGTTTTAGTGCTCGTCAGCAATATCTTAGTTAAAATTCTCAATAATCACAGTTTGATTGGTTGCTGATGAGCCAATGGGTTGACACCTTGGGTCAATTTTCACTCACAGAAAAATTAAGCTAATGATCAGGTTGTTGAATTCCAATATCAAGAAAGTGTTGTGATTCATCCTATTTGAATCTCAAAGTGTTTTGTTCCGTCGTCCCTGATCCTTTGGCTTTTAGGTTCAAGACTTTTAGATTCAAGCCCTGAGTGAAATGCTTTCTTTGTCTAAAATCCAAAAGATCTATCACTTAATGTGTTCAGCTTTCTTGTAAGTTTTACAGATCTTTCAAAGGGACATTTCCAAAGCTTCTATCTCGACAAAGATAACTGTGTCAAAAGGGAAACAGCTGTCTCTGTATTTGCAGAGGGGATAAAATTAAACAAATAGCAAAAAATAAGACTCATGTATAATTAAAGTTGGATTATTGCAGCATTTTGCTCACTAGCCAGAATCTTGCATCCCCTTCTTTTGTACCCAGACTCTGACCATTCCTTGACTCTCTCAGTATATTTCTTTCAGTGTTTCTTGTTCATTTCACTGGAATCCTTCCCTTCCTACTTCCCAGCACATTCCCCCATTCTTACTTCTTCACCATTCCATTCTTTCCAGACCCTTTTGTTCTTTTGCTTCTTGTTTGTTTAGTCTGCTTTGGGTTTTTGTTTTGTTGTTCTTTTTGTTTTATTTTGTTTGCTGAGAGAAAGCTAGCTTTATATTACTTTCCTCTTATTTATTTCTGAGAACAACCATTTTAACTTTTTGTGCGGTGAAAAAAGTTAAAGAATTAATTAAAGTCAGTTTGACACAGTATTAATCTCTTGCTGTTTACATGTAAGCAATTTCAGCAGGTTTTCCAAATGTTTAAATACGTGGTCAGAAGCTGTGGTTTACCTCCCGACTTTGTTTGGGAAAACCAAACTAAATCGGCCAAGCTGTTTCTCTTTATCGTGGGTTCATGACCACCAAGTTTCATCTCTGAATTGGGTTGACATTGCTGTGTTGTGTCTTGAATGTTATAAATTTACAAACTGAAAAAAATTTATATGGCTCTAAAGGTGCCAGCATTTTTACTTTCATGAAAATATCAGCAACAGGTGATGAGCAGTATTTTTTATTGGTTTGCTCCACAAATATTAGTTGAGTGCCTCCTAAGGACTAGAAGTAAAAGAGGGAAATGGGCACAAGATGGAAATGGGCATACAGGGTGGGGCCAAAGTAGGTTTACAGTTGTTTATATGGTAAGTGATACAATTAATAAATAATAATACGATAATAAATTCTGTGTTTTGTGTACTCACAAATGTAAACCTACTTTTGTCCCACCCTGTACTGGCAGCTGTCTAGTGGAAAAGTCAAACAATAAAGAGATAAATTGCACAATTATTTGAATTTCCCGTGTTATTGTGGAATAACTATGAGAAGGGTTATTTGAAACTCTTATACATTGATTTTTATCCTTAAAAGGGTGAAAATCACTGCATAAATGATTTCTGAGTGTTTTTTATTCATTTTACAAACCTAAGTGAATTTCAATCTTAACTTGACATTTCAATTTATGTTCACTTTGTGTTATTAACATATTCAACAGATATTTTCTGAGCTTCTGTCATGAATTAGGTCTGTGCTCTGTGCTACAAACACAGATATGCTGTTTAGTACTGAGTCAGATATTGGGCAAGTAATCACATACTTATAGTATATTTATTTACAAATTAAGTTCAATGCTACAAAGAAAAAGTACAAGGAGCTATGAAAGTATTACAGGTGACCTAACATAGTTGGTGGTGTTGTGGTGTAGAGCAGGGGGTTGAATAGTGCAGGAGCTAAATTCAGACAGATGCAGGTGTCAGTTCTGACTGTCCTACTTACTAGTTTTATGACCACAGATAAGTGACTTAACCTCTTACCCCAATCTGTGAAATGGGTACATGAATAAACACTTCCTAATTCAATGGCTTGTTGAAAGGACCAAATAAGCACTTAGACATCAAATAAATGCTTTAAAAAACTAGCCTCTACTGTTAATTCTAGTCAAGCAATTAAACACAGAAAACAAGAAGTAAGAAGATGGCATTATTTGGAGAATTTCTGCCCACAAAACCCCAGTGCAACACAATTAAGACATTGTCATTATTTCCAGGGACCCTGAATATGAGATATTACTTAACCTTCCTTTCTTCTGAAACTCTGTGTCCCTGTGTTTGCGTGTTGTGGCTCCATTTCCTCTGGATTCTGAAGCAGGAGTGAGCCTTGTGTGAGCCTGGGTCTACCCAAGGTTATGTTTTACAATGTCCAACCTGTATTTATTTCCATTGTTATCTGGGCATCATCCATCTTAGTATCTGACATGCCTTGAAATTAAGAGCTTCACCTCAGTCGTGCCTCTCTTTACACAATCCTTCCCAAATCTACAAGCAAAATAACTGCTTTTAAAGTGTATTTAAGATTTCAGGAAGGTAATAAAATGGACAGCCTGAGACACAAATGGCCTACTGTGTTTCAAAGCACACAATTGTGAGGCAGGCAGGCCAGCTGCTGCATACTGTTCTTCACCGGGTTATGTCTAGGAGGCCCTCTCTGCTCCTCCATCCAGAAGACTGGAATTTGCAACACATGAGCAAGTGTAAGGCAGCTTCTTCACCAATCAATTTCTTCCTAGCTCTGTGTCAGAGCGCTTAGAAAAGATGAGAGAAAAATAAGTAGGTGTGGAACTCTGCATATTCACTGAATTATGCATTAGTTTCTAGTTTAGGAACAAAGAAAACAGCAGTATTAACAGCCAACAATTTTGGAGCAACTGCAGTGTAACAAAGACCATGCCAAAAGGTGTCTTGGCTTGAACCTTTTTTTTGGTCATCACAACATCCTTATGGGGAAGGAACTATCAGGGTTTGCATTTCAGGGATGAAAAAGCTGAGACTCAATGAGATTGTCTCTTGGCTAAGGCTACTTAGCTTGTAAACAGCTTAGATAGGGTTCTAGCCCTGGTCCTCCTGAAGCAGTTTTTGGCACACAAGATAATGAGATTACATCTGTAGATATTTATTTTCAACTATTCTTTCACTTATTCAACACTGATTTGTTGAGTATCTATTGACTGCCAGATAGTTCTAGGCACCAGAGATAGACCAGTGAGAAAAAGACAAAATTCCTCCCTCATGTAGCTTCTAGAAGGAGAAGACAGAAAATAAACAAAATATGTAAATTTTATAGTGCAAAATGATAAATGCTAGGAAAAGAAATTAAGGAGGAGGGGTTGTAATTTCAAATAAGGCAGCCAGCAAAGGCTCACTGATATTTTACATATTACATATGTAAAATATATATAGTGATATTTTACATATTATAAATATAAAGCTTATCATTCAGGGCCTGGTAGTGAGAAGATACTTGAGGCAAATTCTTTTCTTTCCTCCTTGGAGGGTTCCAGACAGTCTTCACCAGGATGTCTGAGCAAGTCATCTGTACACTGACCCCAACTAAATGAACAAAGGCATTTGCAACCATCCTGAATTAGTCTTTTCTTTCATAGGCTCTGGGTATGAAATTAAGGAAGCACTTGGGACTTGGAAATTCTATTAAAACCATTTTTTAGGTTTAAGAGCTTATATTGACACAAGTCTGACAGGAATATAGTTCTCCTGTCTGAAATAGGTTTAAAGGTGTATACACCAGTCAAACTGAGCCTCCAGATGAATTCTCCATTAGCTCAAAAGTCACCAGCATGTTCATTAGTGAAGAGAGATCCTGGTCATGATGCCCATAGCTGCTCAGTATACTCAAGGAGAAAACCCACAGAATGAACAGTTGGAAGCCAAATTCACCTCCTGGAATTCAGTCTATTCAATCAAAAAAGGTATAGCAATATAAAAGATGGCAAGACTAGATCTCACAAACATACACACAAAAAATATACATACATACCTGTTTTAATTTTCAGCCACTTCCCAATTATAACAGTAAAAACTTTTAAGATCATGGGACAGCTTCAATATGTTGGGCAGCCAATACAGTGAAATTTGTCGCTTTGGAAAGGGGTTTGGCTAAAATAAACCTTCTTATTATATTTGAAGAAAATGGTCAGATAAACAGCATAGATAAGATAGCTGGAGATGCGTTTAGCTTTGCAACATCAAACTGCTGTACAGTGACTGATACAGGCTGAGCAGTAGCCCCTGGTCTATAATGAAAGTGCCAACTACCAACAGTTTTACCCCTGAGTTCCTCCAGCGAGACCTTGGTGTCCTTGGAAAGTCACTTGCTATCAGTCTTTGCCCTTGAAAGCAGTACTGATCCATCTTCTTATAAAATGTCCACATTTCAGATTTCAGGGTGATTCCAAATGTCCGTCACCCTGGTTTAGTGAGATTTGCCAATTATGGGCTTTGCTATGCTTGTTTGTGAATGAACTACAAGTGATTGGTCATAGATTCCTTTTTTTTTTTTTTTTTTTTAATCATCACTGGAGGACATGCTTATTGATTTTAGAAAGAGGGAAAGGGATTGAGAAATGTCGATCCATTGCCTCTTATGCATGCATGACCGGGGACTGAACCCACAAACCCAGGCATGTGCCCTGACCAGGAATTGAATCCATAATCTTTTGGTTTATGTGGCAAAGCTCCAACAAACTGAGCCACTCAGCCAGGGATGGTAACAAATTCTCAATGTCACCATTCCATTTCCCTTTGGGTGCCAACTTTCCACCCTACCTTCCTTTTTTAAAAAAACAATTTTAAGAGTTAGAAAAGTAGGATTAATTTCTGTTTCAATATTTCCAGCTGTTTTTGAATCACTAATTCTGTTCTTACTGCAGTATATTTCTTATTCACTGCAGAATAAAATGAACATGCCTGGAGGTATTTCATATTCATTCTGCCTTCTCAAAAACATTTATTTAAGCCCATTCTGTGAACCTCCTAAAACTTAATGTATTATCTGGACTAATTCATGTCTGGTGGTGATATGCCCATTTTTCTAAAATCAAGACACTCCCCAGTGTTGCTCTTTCATTTAATCAGCTCAAAATATCCAAGACTATTTAAAATAGATCAACAATCTGGACCATACTATGTATTGTACAGCAAGGTAGTTCTGCACTCTTTCTGTGAAACTTATTTCCTCCCAAAGTTTCATATATTGTAGTATTATATCACTCACCCAGAAACAATTAAAATTCTTATAGAAAAAAACCTTTCCTTTCACTAGTGAAGTGAAGAAAAGAAACAAGAAGTACTTAGAAAGTAATGGTGGAGTTGAAGGGAGATTTTGTACATTATATAGCAGGGGTTAAAACCTCACATCTCTCCAGGGGATTGGCCAGTAACTTAAATATGTCATCCATCCAGGCTAAAGATATTACAGAATTGTGGATAAGTTTGCAAAAGAAAGCAAGTCTCCATTTGAGAATTTCTAGTTCAACATTTAAAGGCACAGCAACAAGAACCATAATGTTCAAGTTAAACAATCACATGTATTAGTGAGATTTGGCCTATAGGGTGTCAGTTTAGGAATTTGGTTACTAACAAAACTAGCTAGATTTGAATTACTTGAGCCAAGATGAAGAACAGGTAACCAGATAGCTGATATTATAGAACAACAAACTTCTAAATGACTTTCCAAATCATTTGCATTTGTCTTTAAGGTTGTATATTTATTTATCCAACCAGATATGCTCTTTTGCAACTTTAGCACTGGCTGTTTGCAGAGTATAACAAAATGACATCCCTGGTGTTAGAAGTTCATTCTGCTTGATCTGGAAGGAAGGTCAGCCAAATGTGAACACGTGTTACTCCTCTCTGCATTGGAAACCCTCTTGTTCCATCAACTCTTTTTTAAAAATATTCATATATATGTATGCATTTACATATATATATAATTGTTCTGATCATGAATAATGCTGCTTTTTATATCCACATATGTTTATCAAAGAAATTGACCCTTTCCAAATACTTCCTTTTACTCTTGCCATGAATCTTTTCAATAGATAAGAAAGCCATGAACCTGGAAAATTCCACTTTTATAGACAAGAATAACTTAAGCATTTTTTTCAACTACATTGAAACCAGACCCAAGAAATTAGAGGCAATTTTAGTCATCATGTCAATTAAATGATAGTATATCATTAGCTGTAAGAATGAAACTGTTTCTTGAATTGATAGGTAGAAAATACCCCTGCAGTGATTCTCTTCTTGTCATTAACACCCCAACTTTTTAGAGTGTCACCTACTCATTCCTCAAAAATGTACTCAAGACATCACACTCTGGCCTCAAATTTTACTTTCCTGTCAAATCTACGGTATCAAAATTTACCTAATTTATCTACCATTCTGTTGGATCCCATGTGTGAATGGCTGTTGGTGGCTGGATGTCTTACCTATGCTAGGGAGCATATTGATGTTTTAAGACAGAGTGAGAGATACTGGTAGGCCCCAGATTATATCTATGTAGGTCAGTGACCCTTTTTTCTAAGCACAGGATTACCTCTATGTACAATACAACATTAACATTTCTCACCCAACCAAATGACTCTTTAAAACAATAGTCTTAAAGTACAGCTCCTACCCCAATAGTATCAGCCTCATCTGGGAACTTATCAGAAATGCAAATTATGGGGTCTAAACATATCTCCACAAACTGTGGGTTTGAGGTCCAGCAATCTGTTTTAATAAGCTCTCTTGTCAATTCTGAGTGTGTTAAACTTCCACACCTATTTCACTATACTTCACTTCAAAGCTTTGTAGGCAGGCTGAATTTTTCCATCAACCTCCCAACCAGATTACAAATTCCAAAAAAGCAGGGATTTTATCTGCTTGTTTATCAATACCTTTCCACCCTTAGTCTCCAGTATTAACATCTGGTATTAACATAGTGGGTGCTCAGTAGGTATTTGTTGAACATATGGGTGGTTGGATAAATGCCTACTTCTTTTTTTTTTTTTTTAGGGAAATGTCTACTTCTGAGGTGATACATGATATAAAGGCTACTACTTTCCCAGTTCATTCATACATGCAAAGGAATGTAGGGTTGAGTGGGGCTATTCTTTGAACTACATTGCTTTGGTTTAAATCTTTACACTACAACCTATCAACTGCATAAACTTTAGAAAGTTGCTCAACTTCTCTCTCTGTGCCTTGATTTTCTAATCTGTAACATGGGAATGAAAATGTGTACATCAACTTATAGGATTTTCTTTTAATCGAAATTAGTTATGGTGTTGGTTTTTCTTATTATTTTACTACTATGGCTCTCCTTTCACAAGGGGCAGCCAAGTCACTCTTTACCCAACCCACAGAAACTAAGAGAAAAGTCTGGATAGAGTTTGACCCTCCCCTTCATTAGCATAACATTAAGAGAACTGGATCTTGCAGATGCAGCCCAACTCCTAGCTTTGTTATCATCCTCATCATGATTTATTACATCATTTCTTACTTTAATTAATATTTGATTCCAAATAATACATTGTGGGAATACTTAAATTGACTCTCAGTCTGATTTCATAAACAATAGTGATCTAGAGCTTCTAGCCAAGTGTAGGTAGACACTGTTTACTTCCTCATACAACCTAAAGAAGAAGAACAACAAATTTAGGAACAAAAAACAAAGAGAACTTCCAGAAAATTAAACTGTATGGAAGTTCAACAACTAAGAAGTTAAAGAAGATACATTCATCCAGACTGGTAGGAGTGGTGGAGATGGGTAGCCAGGGTGCAGAAGACATGGGGCAAGGCAAAGGACCTAGGGGTCCCACATTCATGTGTGGCTAAGCCAGAGGAACAAATGGGAAGTGAGACAGACCGCACAACTCAGGCTTCCAGAGGAGGAAACTAAAGTCTCAAAACCTCTGGCTATAAAAATCTGTGGGGATTGTGGCAGTAGGATAAATTCCCAGCCTCACAGGAGAGTTTGTTGGAGAGACCCACAGGGTCCTAGAATGTATACCCACCCATCCACCCAGAAGTCAGCACCAGAAGGGCCCAATTTGCTTGTGAATAGCAGGGGTAGAGACTGAAAGGGTGGTGAAGGCCTAGCGAGTAAGTGCCATTGTTCCTTCTCTGATCCCTTGCTCACATACAGTCCCACAATGCCGGGAAGGGGGTTGCCACATCCTGGCAAATACATCAGGCTCCACCCCTTATAATATAACAGGTACACTGAGACAAAGAAATACGACCCAAATGAAACAACAGATCAAAACTCCAGGAAAAGAAAACTGTGGTACATTTACACAATGGAATTCTATGCAGAAGAAAGAAAGAAGGATCTCATACCCTTTGCAACAGCATGGATGGAACTTGAGAGCATCATGCTAAGCAAAATTAGCCAGGCAATGAAAGACAAATACCATATGATCTCACCTTTAACAGGAAGCTAATCAACAAAACAAACAAACAAGCATAATATAACCAAAGACATGGAAATTAAGAACAGACTGAAAGTCACCAGAGGAGAGAGGGGAGGGAATTTCAGGGGAAAAGGGGAAGGGTTTACAGGAACAAGTATAAAGGGCACATGGACAAAAACTATGGGGGGGTGGAAATGGGAGGGAGGTGGGGAGGAATGGGGTGGTGGGTTGGGGTGAGAATAAAAGACAGAAAACTGTACAAGATCAACAATTAAAATAAAAATAAAAAAAAAAGATTTACAGAAAAAAAAACAAACAACTCCAGGAAAAGAACTAAACAACAAGGAGATAGCCGACCTATCAGATGCAGAGTTCAAAACACTGATAATCAGGATGCTCACAGAATTCATTGAGTGTGGACACAAAATAGAGGAAGAAGTGAAGGCTATGCAAACTGAAATAAAGAAAAATATACAGGGAACCAACAGTGAAAGGAATGAAACCTGGACTTGAATCAATGATTTGGAGCAGAAGAAAGAAATAAACATTCAACCAGAACAGAATGAAGAAACAAGAATTCAAAAAAGTGAGGAGAGGCTTAGGAACATCTGGGACAACTTGAAATGTTCCAACATTCTAATCATAGCGGAGCCAGAAGGAGAAGAGGATGAGCAAGAAATTGAAAAATTATTTGAAAAAATAACGAAGGAGAATTTCTCTGACCTAGTGAAGGAAATAGACTCCAGGAAGCTCAAAGAGTCCCAAAGTAGTTGGACCCAAGGAAGCACACACCAAGGCACATCATAATTAAATTACCCAAGATTAAAGATAAGGAGAGAATTTTAAAAGCAGCAAAATAAAAGGAGAGAGTTACATACAAAGGAGTTCCCTTATACTATCAGCTGATTTCTCAAAAGAAACCTGCAGGCAGGAAAGGGCTAGAAAGAAGTATTTGAAGTCATGAAAGCCAAGGACCTAAATCCCAGATTACTCTATCCAGCAAAGCTGTCATTTAGAATGGAAGGGCAGATAAAGTGCTTCCCAGATAAAGTCAAGTTAAAAGAGTTCATCGTCACCAAGCCCTTATTACATGAAATGTTAAAGGGACTTATCTAAGAAAAAGAAAAAAAGATCAAAGCTGTGAACAGGAAAATGACAACAGACTCACATTTGTCAACAACTGAACCTAAAGAAAAACAAAAACATACTAAGCAAACAACTAGAAAAGGAACAGAAACACAGGAATGGCGATCACACGGAGACTTATCAGTAGGGAGGGGGCAGGGGGAGAATGGGGGAAAAGGTATAGGGAATAAGAAGAATAAGTGGTACGGACAAAATAAACAAGGGGGTGGTTAAGAATAGTACAGGACATGGAGAAGCCAAAGAATTTATATGTACGGTCCATGAACATGAACTAAGTGGGGGTGGATGTCAGTGGGAGGTGGTGTACAGGGCAGAGGTGGATAAAGGAGAGAAAAAAATGGGAAAACTGTAATAGTATGGTCAATAAAATACACATTAAAGAAACAATAGTGATGATCTGACATAATTTCCGTGGTAAAGATTTTCTCCAATCGTTTCTTACCCCCTGACACAAGCCTATATTCTTGTTACCTTTACTAAGATCTCAAATGGTCTTCATGGTTAAACCATTAAAATAAACAAATTGTTGGGCCTCTCTCTCTCTCCCTTCTTTGCTTCTGCCACATGTACTAATATGCTATTTATTATCTTCTTCTGACTAATCCTCGTTTTGTCTTTAATGAGGATTTTCCTTTCTTTGCAGAGACACAGATTGGCAGGAGTTCAAGGAAAGGCTGAAAATGCTTCTTAGAAACTATTTTAATCCTAAGCAGTTAGCATTTGGAGAACAGGTTGAAATATATGTAATATAGGCACCCAAATGTAGGCAGTTATCTCCGAAGGGCAAGAGGGGACAGAGAATAAAGGCCTTGCTGCTTGGAGGTCAAGGGTAAAAAATACCTTCTTTGGTTTTCCAGGGGTCATAATGTCAAGTGAAGAATGAATGATAAGACAAATAGAACAGCTTCATAACACCCAAATGAGTGTATTTATTCCAAAATTCAAGGCTGACTATTGGAGCTCCTTTCCTGTCCATTGACAGCCATTCTAAGCATTACAGCAAAATCCAGAACTTGATGTCTAGAAACTCTTAACAATACTCTGTACAAAGTGGATGAAAGGTGACAAGGCAGAGGGGAATATGTGCAGGAGTTTTAGCTCAAAAATCATGTGACTCTTAGAGGCTCTTTTTGATGGCTTCAATATTTGTACAACACAGAGTTAATAGCTCCTGCCTAAAGTTTCTGAAGATAAAAATGGGTATCCCAGAGTTAGTGTTGCCTTCTCTTTAAATACTGACATTTGTACTGTCTTTGTAGCATTTCATGGAACATGAGATGTGACTAGCTGCCTCTGTCTTTCTTTCCACATTTTCATCCTGTTGTTTAATCAATGTTCTCTCTCTCTCTCTCCCCCTCTCTCTCTCTGTCTCTCTCTCACATACACACACACAGCCCTTGGTAAAGCACTGTATATTATGATATTGCTGTTTGACAGGATTAATTATTATTCAGTATCCACCATGCAATTATTATATGATGTGATTTTCCGAAAGGAAATACACTGTTAAAAGCATAACAACATCTTGCAGAATCAGTTAGGAGAAAACTATGAGCCAAGGAGGCGGAAATCCTTGTTTAGTATTACAGAGAAAATATGACAAGCCGTGAAAAGTTCCACAGGCTTTTGCAGCATTCAAATCTTCCCTTTAGGATGAACTTCTATGAAAATACTCTGTGCCTGGAATTTGCCCTGTCTGAGCCAGACATATTTTTTTAATTGAATCTTGCTCTGAGAGTAGTGAATATTTTTTTCCATCTGTAATTTGCTTTTTATGTGAGGGAAGAGATGTTCTGTTTCTCTTCTTTGGGAGGTTGTCATATTCCTGTAAGAACAATAGATGTTGGGCCATTTATCTCTTGCCTCATCAAATTGTGATGTGGGATATAGGTATGTGTATGTTCGCAGTATAGGTTTTTTATTTCTGTATTTTACAGTCAAGTTATTGGCAAGTGGCCCTCATTTACTTTCCAGAACATTTCTAAGTTGATGACAACTCTTTAGTCTTTGTTTGTTAATTGTGTCCTGCCTGTCTACCTTTTCATGTAATAATTGCTTTCAGGGAATAAAACAGAAATGGGGTATTGCTTTGTTTAATATTTTTCAAATCCAATATACCATAGCACAACCATCTGTGAAAATTCATTTCAGCTTTCATCAAATTCTGCCAAGGCTTTTTGGAATATTAATAATCCCTTCATGTGGGTGTGCTTCTATGGCTAATGTAATATTTGGGGGCAGAAACCAGGTTATATTTATGTTCTGAGTCAGGCAAAGAAAATAAAAGGACTTGTTGAAGGGAGAAAAATGATTATTTTTACTTCTAGATTTTTGTTGCTTGTAGAACAAGTGCCTTTGAAGTAGAAATTATTGGTGAGAAGCTTTTCTTGATGGAAAATGTGGAAGTAAAAGCCATATTCACGTTTCCTGTATGTGGAGTTCAATTCTCTATCAAGGGAATAGCACCTAGCAGAATTACATGCATGCTAAGCAGAATGGCGCTGCCTGCTGCCTTTCAGGGGTTATCTTTCTTTGGTTGATTCTGAGGAAAGGGGTTGTGTCTCAATTGTTTATCTTAGCTATTTTCACCCCTGTCCTTTCTGCTCATCTTCATGTCCCATACCCCGCTCTCCTCCCCACTCACCCCCAAAGCCCTGCTAACACAGAGATGTTGCACATAATGGGCTGGGAGGTGGGGCAGGCTGTGGTGAGACTGCTAGATAGTATAGCATGTGAAACAACTAGAATTTTGAGACACATCACTACCCTTCAAAGTTCCTTGGTAACTGCTTCCAATAGAAATTTCTTAAAGGCTGTTTGGAGCTCAGGTCTGATCTCCCACCATATTTCCAGAGCTCTTGTCCCCAGACTGCCCTAATTCTCTCTGTAGGTGTTTTTCTGGGAAACAGAACATATGCAGATGTGGTCATTGAGGAGAACGCAGTGAGGTGTAGGGAAATGAATTGTGCAGCGTCAGTTGTGTTATACCACTTGTTTTGAAAATGCCAATTTGTTCCAATGCCATTGATGTATTCAGGAACAATTTGAGCTTAGTTTTGCATAGGCTTATGTTAGGTGAACACAGAAATCTGTACTCAGTTGAACCAAACAGTGTAAGAACACACAAAATGTGTACCCCCTCCCCTAAATATGCACTATCCATCTTAGTTCACCAGGAGAGCTATATATCACATTGTCCAATCTGCTGTGACAACTTTCTGTGCCATTTCAAATAAGTTTCCTGCCAGCATTTTACAAGCTGCAACTCCTCTGAAGCTCTCTTTCACAAGCAAACTCCAAGTCCTTTCTCAAGGTAAAATGCAATATTTATGGTATTTATGTATTTTTAGTCATGCAGCAAGTGTAACACCATTTTTATTAGACTCCTATTTTTTGAAATATCAGAGATGCAGTTTGTGTGTGTCCCTCTAAACCCATGTTCCCATAAACCCCATGTTTTTTCTTGCACAATTTTGCACAGCATGATGTTTTTGAAGAACACATATATTATAGCAGAACTGGCTGTATATTGAAGCACTCTGTGGCTGGAAATAGAAAGGAGCTGTTCCACTCTTGGGTCAAAGGACAAGGGAAGAGAAGCAGTCTCTGAAACCCTAAGGGATAGAGTTGCCCAGCTTCCTACCAGCCAGAAGCTCAGCATAAAGACAGCCTGTGGAGTAAACAGCTTGACCTCACCCTGCTCCCACCCTCCAATCTTTGGCAATTACCTCCTATTGCTAGAACCCAATTGGAAGCCTGTGGACTAAGGAGCTTGTGTAATGTGTCCACAGAGAGCAGGCTAAACACAGAGCAGAACAGAGAGGGTAAGGCATAGCCCTGAAGGCATCCCCATGCTCGACGCCATGGGGAAAATCATTTTTTAAGAAATTGTTTTTATTTCATCATGTAAATCAATTTTATTCTCTTTGTGGGTTGCTTTTATGTAGACTGGGGGTTAGTAGAGACACATAAAGGTGTTGTTTTAAACAAAGGGGAGTTTTCTGCCACAGAAGAGGAACTACTACTCCAACCAAATCAAACAGTAGACAACTGTGACATAACATATTTTTGCCACTTTTCACTATATATGCTCACATACTTATATTCATACTTACTTCCACATGAGCCCCTTTGTAAGGGCAAGCAAGTTTTCACTGGCAATTTCTAAATTTTATCCAAATTGGTTGGATAATGTTAAATACTTTACTACATTTTGTGCTTGGTCAACACAGGGAGAAAATACTTTTGGAACTCCAACTATGTTAAAGCTGAGGAAATATTGTGTGCATGTGTGTTTTGTGATGCAGGTTTATTCTTCAGCTGTGCCAAGGTATAAGAGAGAAATCCTAAGGAGATAGGATAATTCACTTGCTTACATACCACTCCTTCAACTAGTAGATTAATTATTTTTAGTCATAGTATAAGTGACTGGTGATTTCCCTGAATGTTCGAGTACTGTAGTGAGGTTGGTGGTGAGAAGCGGCTTGAAATTAGCCTCTCTAGGTGCTGCTGATTTTTCAGATGCCCCAGCTTGACATGAGATTCAGAAGAGACCATGAGCTCATAATCGTAAGGGTAATTATACAAAACAATATGAAAACTTAAATAAATCAATTTAGCATTGATTAGGATTTGTCCTCCCCGCCCAGAAACAGCCTGCGAACAAGAGGAGAGACATTTTATGTGGTCTTGTAGAGTTAAGATATTTATCTGAGGAAATGAAATACAAAAAATTTTCACCTTCAGAAGAGGAGTAAAATATGTCACTTAAAAAAATTCCCCCAAATTTTCCTTTTTTGAAAGAGGAGGCTCAAATCTTATTTTTATAAATGAAATTTATTCTAACATTAGCTACAATTTACTATGCTTTATGCTAAAGTGAAGTGAATAGCTCATACTGGTTCACTTATGACTGTGAAAAGTAATTTGATGAGATTGATAATGTTAACAAGGATAATAGAGATGAAGATATAGATTCTTGCAGAAGGCTCATGTACTTTTAAAACTGAGATACAATTCATACACTATAACATAAACCTTTTAAAGATTACACTTCTGTGTTTTTAGCATATTCATAAATTTGAAGTTCTTGTAATAGTTTTATCTTGTGTATTTCAAGTTAATTTTGAATCAATCCAATTTGAATTAGTTTTGTGTACAGTGTGAGGAAGGGGTTGAACTTGATTCTGTTGCATGTGGCTATCAAGCTGTCCCAGCATCATTTGTTGAAAAAAGCTATTATTTTCCCATTGAGTTATCTTGACACATTTACTGAAAAATCAATTGACTGTAATTATATGGTTTGGTTTCTGGGCTCTCAATTATATCCCAGGCTCATGGACTTTCACAATTAGATGAGCCCTTTTGGTCATGGAGAGTCAAGTCATGTACCTGTCTGTGCAAATGTCTGTCAGGTGTAGTTGGTCATAAATGAGTGGAGTGGCCAGGTATACTGGGGGAACATTAGCTTTACCCAATGATTGCCCTATGGAAATACAAGATGAGGTTGGTTACACCTCTTAATTTTTCAAAAGGAGCCATAAATTGTATATTTTTTTCTGACAAAATGTCTTGATTTATATATAGGCAACTAATTTAGTTAAAAAAATGCTAAATGGCCAAAGAAAACCCATCTTTAGATTGTACTTGATACCTAAACCATCAGTTTTTAACCTCTGAGACAGTTCAACTCATTTATTTGTATAGATAAGGTTGACAAGAATCAGAGAGTTTAGATGCCAAACCCAAGTTTCATTGTTAGTTTTTGGTAGACTCAGAACGAAAAGTTTGAATCTATGTTTTCTATTTCCTGGTTTAATATGACTAATATACCACAATTTTAAGAATTCACTTTTTTTCTAATAACATTTTCTTATTACCATGAACAGATATTGTGTTTCCCTTTGAAATTGAAAGAAAGAGAGAAAGGGAGAAGGAAGGAAAGAAAGATGGAAGGAAGGAAGGAAGGAAAAGAAAGAGAGAAAGAAAGAGAGAGAGAGAGAAGAAAGAAAGAAAGAAAGAAAGAAAGAAAGAAAGAAAGAAAGAAAGAAAGAAAGAAAGAGAACCTTTACTATCTAAACAAATATTTAGCTGGGAGCTATGTTGGTAACAGTTCTCCACTGTAATAAAAAATATATAATACACATATACATGTATATGTGTGTGTATCCTATTTTCAAAAGTACACTAGAAAATTCTGCTTTGTTTCTCAGGAAAGTAGACAGAAAAGCAGTGGTGTTCACCCCCAAGAACACCACACAAACACACACACACACACACACACACACACACACACACACACTCAAGCAAACGAGCTTCTAAGAGCCTTCCCTCAGTCAACATGGTTATAAATATACCATATGTGAAAAGATTAGAACTCTTCGTTCTCAATTTTCTGTTTTGTGTCCAAAGCCTTTGTCACGAATGACATTTCCTTCCCTGAGATCCTCTCAATGGCATATTTTCTCATTCTAACAACCATTCCTGGGAGGACATTCCTAACTCCTGTGCCAGAATCTATAGAAGAAATGTTATTCTCCAACAATATTAACGCACCCCACTTCCCAACTATTTCACATTTGGTTCGATTCAGCAAATGTGTGATGAAGACAGACATGCAAGAAATGGCTATAGGACCACTAAAATGAATAAAAAGTATGATGATGTAAGAAGTAAACATATGAAGCAGAAAGGAGTTGTAACTAGGTGCAAATGATGGACTGAAGTGAGATAGAAGAGTGACTTTTAATTTGGGAAGTTAAGGGAAGACTTCACGTTGTGTGGACATTAGCTTATCTATGTTAATCGATGAGCACCTATCAAGACAAAACATGCAAACATGTGGAAATTCAGAGGTAATAGACTATGTCTAGTCTAGGTTAAACCAGGCCAAAAATTAATGAAGAATTTAGTCATCCAGAATCCTTACCTGCTTCCCTTCAACCATCCATATGTTCGATATTTAGACAAAGTCTGCCTCATGTGAAGGAAGAGAAAAGAAGGGTGGGTAGAAGCATCTTAGGTTACCATGGTGTCTAAGGAGGTTTGGCAAAGCCACTGAAGAGTTTTTGAGTCAAAGTTGGCTGTTAGAGGAGTCCTTTTCTCTCTATTTCTCCCCAGGAATGAGACTGCTTTAGTATCCCCACCATGCCCAGATTATGGGAACAGCTTGAGGGAAGTGGGGTTGGGTGCAAACGTGGTGGTGGAGTTCAGATTGCAGCCTTTGGGTTTTGGTTAATTACACTCTCTGTAAGAAATCTTTGAAGTGTAGTCTCATGTCAGACAAAAATGGTAATTTTGTCAGGATATAGATTAGCTATAATAAGAGAGCCCACAATACAACAGCTTAAACCACGGAGAATTTTGCCTTTCAAATTGGGATTTCAAGCTGGATATTGGGGACCCAGGTTCCTTCTTTCTTGTTGTTCTACAGTCCTAGCATGTTACCATGTTGCACCTTATAGGTGCTACGCACAATGGCTCACCAGCATGTCAGCATTCCAGCCAACTGCACAAAGGAGAAGGAGGTCAGGAGGTCAGGAGGTCAAGAGGGTAACATCTTTCCCTTGAAGGGTGTGATCTAGAAGTTGGATATCTCCCTTTCTGCTCATATTTTATTTGTCAGAACTGTTATATTATTTACCTATGGCTGCTATACCAAATCACTACAAATTTAGTGGCTTAAAATGCAGAATTTTATACTCTTGCATTTCTCTCTCAGTTCCACTAGGCTAATGACGTGTCTACATGGCTGTGGCTATTTCTCTCCAATCTCTGCTTGCATGGTCACTGCCTTTTCCTCTTCTGTATTCAATCTCTCTTTGCTTCTATTCTGTAAGGACACTTGTGATTGCCTTTAGGAACCTCCTAGATAATCCAGGATAATGTCTCAAGAACCTTCACTCACTCTCATTTGTAAAGGGCCTGTTACCACATAAGGGAAATTCACTGGCTTCAGGGAATTAGACATGGGAGGTCTAATTCAGACTATCAAATTTTAGGAGGCCATAATTTAGACTATCAAGTCAGTCATATAGCCACATTTTGCTATAGGGGAACATAGGAAGTAAGAGTCTTTTGCTGACTGCTATGCACCTATCAAAAAGTAGGGGGTTCTATTAATAAAAGTAGAGGAGGAAAATGACTATTGCATTTTAATCAGCGTCTCCTCTGTGGAACATCTTAGAGTAAAAAGCTTTATGTCATCAACTCTGAATTCTGTAACTTATCAAGTACTCTGAAATCCAAAAGAGGTTGCAATGGAAGTATATTGTTTTTGTCGCCCTCCATTTGTCATGAACTCCCCACTTTTCTGGTACCCTAATTTTAAATTGTAGTCCATGTGGTGTGTGACCTAAGTAGCCTACACCTGGCCGATTTGCATTTTCCATTGGTTTAAGGTTGAGCCTGAGATCCAAAGGGATTAGCCAAAGGTCATCTCACTTTTAAGGAACAATGGGGAAAGTAGTGCTCTCTTTGCACTGGGATTGCTGAATTGATAAACTAGAAAGCAGATAACCATCATTCCACAGAATGTGAAAAGTCTGCCTACATTGGAGCTGACCTACAGGCAAAGGAGCTGAGGGATGATGCTATAGACAAAGTCAGGGCTAATATTCAGAGATGCTTCCTTTCAAGCTGTTCTATTATGCTGCCTTTCCTTCATCTCACATAATGGCTGTTGACCAATTTCTTTTGATTCTGCTATAAAATGGAAGTTATTTAGTCTTTTTAGTTAATCTTGATTTTTAAAAATGGCTTCAGTTTTTATGTTATTTCCTCTCATCTGACCTACACGTTTCAACAGCCTATGGAAGGAATATCATGGACAAAGAGAATTCGTGACAATGTTGAATACTATGGCTTTGTTTGAGAAATAAGGAAGGAAAAGAGCATAATTTTAAAATACCAACAAGAAGTAAGGAAGAGATATATAACCTTTTCTGTTGTTGTTTCCAGCAGATTTATAATGCAATAAAAATTTGTTCTGCTATTATTGAGCCCATGTGGTTGATATTAAACTTTTCAGTCAAAACTGTTCATGTCTTCAAGAGGCTCTGAAGCTTTTATTTAAGTGAAGGATGCTGCTAAAAAGTTGAACTCAACATCCCCCCTGAAGTTCCTTCAAGACTGTTATAATGAGTAGCCTAGTTTTATGAAATTCCAGATGAATTGTGCAAACCAAGATAAAAGATGAAATATACAAGCAGCTGTGTACAATAATTATGCAGATGTATGCAAATTTTTACCCCAGTGATGATGGAAATGTTAACCTTATGTTTCAGTAATAATAACTACTCTGATCTAATAGTGAGCCAAGAGTTGCAAAGGGCACTTGAAGTCAAGATTTAACAAATAAAGGAGGCCCTTTTCCCTCTATGACATCAGGTTATTTTCTGAATACCTTATTGTTCAGTGAAGTTCCCTATAGAAACAATAATATTAACAATCATGTTCATGGCACAGGTACTTGTCATTTTATGTAAACCTGTTTTATAGAAATTTGGTTCTTAAGCTCCCATAAAACAGGGTACTGATATTTTTTTAGAAGCTGAATCCTTACACTTAAGAAACCTTATGTTAGAGTCAGAATTTGGTGGCAAGTCTTTCTATGTTGGGAGAGGGAAAAAGAGAAAAGAAGCTAAGGACTTGAGACAAGGTTAGGAAGGCTCCAGAGATGGACTAGTGCTACAAGTTCTGGAAATAAGAATAGCTGTCACTAATTGAGTACTCACTGTACACCAGGCACAATAAACACTTTATATAATAATTCTGTATCATTAGAACCTCAGAATAGCTGAATCCTTAGAGAAAGCAGGATTGAAAGCTAGAAAGAGGTGGGGCAGAATCTATTTGTGTATAGCAAAGCTCTTAACACTCTGCTACATTGTGGGTGCCCTACAACCTCACCCTGTGATGCCATGCCATAATCCAGGAAGCTACACCTATCACTTATGTGATCAATGCATGTCAGTAATGACTTGGGAAGATCTTTTTAAATCTTTCTTTCTTTTTAAATTTCTTTTTAGTTTTAAAAATCAATGTTTATTTTGTAAGCAATATGTAGGTACCTGTTAAAAATAAAATACAACACTACAAGTAAGGTTGCAGTTTACTTTGTCTATTACCACTAGAATTCTTTCCCTGCATTTCTGTGGGGACCCCATGATGACCAGCTGCTGAGGCTCACCCTGCTTATGTTTGACACTAATTTTGTAAGCTGGGACATGTTGGAGACCAAGAGGCCTGTGAGGGGTCGAGGATAGGGTCCTGCACCACAGGTGTGGTGACTGGGCCTGGTTTCCGGCCTTGGGGCTATCTTGGGCTCTGACTCTTCTCATATCTTTGGCCTGCGCATCATGTACCCGGTAGCAATGTTAGCCTGAGAACTTCCCGACCTTGAGGGAGTAGATAATCTTTATAGGTCAAGGAAATGAGCTACGTGCCAGAAGGCTTCTCCTTTGTTTACTTACTATGCACTCATGATTGTACTTAAGCCTGAAGACTGCGCAATAAACTTGCCTTATGCCAGCAGAGCATTTGGTCCTCTCCTATATTCAGTCCCTCGCCCAGCCTCACGACCACCCTTGCCGCAGCGGGCTGCGGCAGGGACAGTCTAGGGAAGCTCTGCAGGGGAACTCTAACTAGGTCCTGTTTTTCTCAGAGACTTTTAGCTCATAGTTTAACTCACTTCAACATGCACTTTTCATCTCAGGTTCCAACATAACTACCAGTTCCAGGCATCTGGATGACTCCCAGCCAATAGGAAAGGAGAAAAGGAAAGGAGAGGGCATGCTCATTTTCTTTAAAGACATGAATTGAAAGGTACATGTATCACTTCTGCTCACATCTCCACTGTCCAAAGCAAGATCACATGTCTGCACCGCCCTGTGTGTTGACACGCAATTATGGTAGATATTGTTTATAGTTGTCAAACATCTACTCTTCACTTCTCTTTTCAGTTATGGACTACCCAAATTTCAGCTGGGCAAATGACTTCTAGAGAGAAGTCTACAATCTCCTATCTCCCTTGTAGCATCCTGGGAGCTGGCCTTTCCCTGTGCTCTCCTGGCCTGACAAAGCTCTCATGTTCCCAAGCTGACTGAGCAGTCTGTATGTCTGACCACTCTGGGGTTTCTGTAACTCATTTCTGCTTACAGATTGGAGTTAGTCCACAGAAAGCCCTGGAAGAAATGCCTTGAATGCACTGATCTCTATCTGCTTCCAGAATATGACCCCTCTAGCTGTAAGAGAATCTGACAAATACTTTTTAGTTGAGAAGTCATGTGATCATCTAAAAATTGAGTGTATTTTTATCAAAGGAAGAAGAATAGGATAGAAATTGTAGAAAAACTGATAATCTTTATTACATTTAGCAAAATATATGCAATGCAGCTAGATCAGTGCTTGGAGAGGAACTTTGTAATCTCAAATGTATATATTAAAAAAGAAAAACAATAGACAATTAATGAGCCAAGAACTCAAGAGTTAGAAAAAGAAACAAGAGTAAACTCAAAGAAAGCAGAAAGAGGAGACTAACACAGATAAAAGCAAACATCAATGAGATAGAAAACAAACAATAGAAATGATCCGCAAAAATAAAGGACAGATTTTTGGAAATATTAATCAAGTAGACAAGCATCAGGAGAGACAGGGAAATGAAGAATGGCACAAAAAGCAAGGGGAAAGGGGACATAATTAACTATAGAATTGTGACTTAAAATACTGTAAGGGATATTATGAAAAATTATATGCAAATAAACCTGAAAACTTATAAAATTTATCTTTAAATAAAATATAAATTAGAAACATTGATTTGGGCAGGGGATAGGACATATAGAGCTGTTAAAGCACTTAGTTTAGGAGTCAAACATCTATTCACCCTCACCTCTCTTCCCATCTCCACACATGTCCCATATGGTTTTCAAGCTGAGTTTTACCATAGTCAACAGAACACATAACTTCTGGCTTCTATGAATTGTTTAACACTCTGCAGAAGGAAAACCTCCCAAAATTCTATTTTGAGGAAAGCATATTCTTTATCTATTATATGCATTCTATGGCAAACTTCCCAGGTGCCCCTTTCAGGACCAAAACATGCATTTAACAGCCACTGAGAGTGGATGTTGACCCTCAGAGCTAAGTTCCTTTCCCAGAAGTGCCTTAGTGCCCTTATCTAAGACTGGTAGATGCAAGGGTCCAAGAGCCTGGCTCCAGTGAATTTGGGACAACACTGAAGGACCATCCTAGATCTGTTGATGAGGCTTCTGCTGCAGCTGCATTCAAGTTTCATTCTTTGCTCTGAGAGCCTCCCCAATAAACGTATACATAAATTTCTCTCTCAAAGTTTGCTTTCTTGGGAACATGATCGAGACAATAATAAAACCAGACAAGGATGATATGAGAAATGAAAATCACAAACCCAGTTTAAAAAAATGCATTATGATGAACTAAGTTTATCTCAGGAATCTATACATTATAACATTTGAAATCTGACAATTTACTTCACCGAAAAAGCAAACTGAATAGCAAGGCTATTTGATTGTTTTACTAGCAGAAAAAGAATCCATACAATCAACTCCAATTAATGATAACTTTAAAAAATCTTACCCCAGCCTTTTCATGAAAAAAAAAAACCTCAGAAAATTCCAAGGGCATCCTATAATACATGTATAACTGATTAGTAGTTCTCAAAACCATTGAAGTCATCAAAAACAAAGAAACTCAAACTATTGTAGCCAAGAGAAGCCTAAAGAGACATGATGACTATTTAGTATGTGGTCATGCAGATGGAAGAGAAAAAGGACATTAGTTAGGAAAATGCAAAAAAACCACAAAAACCCCCAAAACCCCCAAAACGACTGTGGGTTTTAGTTAGTAATATGCATTAATATTGGCTCATTAATTGTAACAAATGTATTTTAATAGTTTAAGTTGTTAATAATGGGGAATTTGACTTGAAGTTATATGGGAACATTTTGTACTATCTTCTCAATTTTTCTGTAAATCTAAAATTTTTCTAATGAAGTCTATTTGTTAAAAATAGCCTGGAGGGAAGTATACCAATATTAATGGCTCCTATAGCTGACTTGTGAAGACAGAATAAAGTAATGTTTATAAAGTGTTTAGTTATTGATTTTAATATCTTCTTTATGCTTTTTTATGTTAAAATTCTATCATAAGCACTTATTACTTAAATCATCGGAAGTTTCTTTTTCCTAGGAAAAACAACCTTGTACCTAATATACTATAAATTTATGAGACACTCAATAGCAAATGGAGCAGCTCATCAAAATCTTGCTTTGCTCCTTAGTCCTAGAAGCTGATGTCTTGACAAATGGTAGTGGAAAGATTTGCTAAGTGGCCACAGAAAGTCTATTCCTTCTTGAACTAATTCTCCATCTAAAGGGTTTCTAAGGAAGTCACTCTTCAAGAGACAGCATGGAGCTTCATTTTACTCCTAAGGTTGATACCATGGAGAAGAAACCAAGAAGACAGATTGACCCATGGACAAGGCTGCTGGTCACCATCTTCGTGAAGTCAGACACACAATATGTGCTTTGAGTATGAAGAGTGAAGAGTTGGATTGGGCCTCCAGAAGAGAGAAGAATGTATAGAACAGCAATATAAACATTTGGTAGGAAATTATTGGGTTGGCCGAATTTTGTTTGTTTGTTTTTTCTGTAAGATGGCTGTAGTACTGCTTAGTTGTCTTTGACTTCATTGAAAACAATTTTGTTAGATTGTATTGTGACAGCTGTTGTATCAACATGCATTAAAAAGCTTATTACACTTGATAAATTTTCGTGTATCCATTTTAATATTGAAGATGGAAGAAAATATACAACATTTTTGGCATATTATGCTTTACTATTTCAAGAAAGGTAAAAACACAACTGAAATGAAAAATAAAAAGATTTGTGCAGTGCATGGAGAAGATGCTGTCACTAATCAAATGTGTCGAAATGGGTTTGTGAAGTTGCATGCTGGAGATTTCTTGCTGGAGATGCTCCATGGTTGAGTAGACCAGTTGAAGTTGATAGCAATCAAATCAATACATTAATTGAGAACTATAAATGTTATACAACACAGGAGATAGCCAAAATAGTCAAAATATCCAAATCAATAATGTTATTGGTGAAAATGAAGAATGTGTCTTTTAGTTTACAGAAAAAGCCATACAGACTTTTTGGCCAACCCAAAGTAAAGTGATAAATAAAGCAAGACCCAGGCAACTCTAAAGGTTCATTTGAGGCTGACATAGGAAGAGGAACTAACGTTAAAACATGTAGGTCAGGCTACAGCTGTCTGGGGTCTGATATACAAGAGTGGTGAATGGGCAGATGCAGGCATGACCCACACTTAGGAAAGAGTATGGCAGTTAGTATGGCTAACTTTGAAGGGAAGAAATCATGTGAACCGCCTATCGTATATTATATTTTTTTGTAATTTTTTGATACACAGAATTACATACCAATCTCAAGTGAATAAGGCCATGCTTCTTTAGATACCCAAAGCAAGGAAAACATCCAGTTCAGAAATCTTTTGTGCTCTGCGACATTTTAAGACACATTTTGGTCTCACAATACTAAAAATGGAAAAATAATGCAATACAGGCCTGTTTCCCAATAACCTATACTCTACCAACTTCTGCTCATTACCCTGGAATAACTCCATAAAGAGGAATTAGATCAGGCTGACCTTTTAGGAAAGCAACAGAAACAAAGTGCTCTTTTGACCCTTAATGTAACCATTTCTATCTCCTGTACTTTCTCTTCTCTTTTATCTGTAATTTCCCCCCCTTTTTCTACTATTACACTAAAACTGTGTTCATGGCTTGAAAGGTCTTTGCATAAGTCTTCAGAAATTTTCACTTTTATTTAAGAAGGCCCTGTGTGATGAAGTCCACTCATACTAGATAAAATAAATCCTAGCAAATAAAAAACTACAGCAAATATCATAGTTAATGGTTAAATGTCAGAAGCATTTCCCTTAAAATCAGGGGAAAATATATAAATAAGTCTCTTGAATATTATTTGCATTTAATAATGAGTGGACATTCTCATCAAATAAGTAAGAAAAAAGGATTCATATATAAATTAAAATGAAAGACAAAATTATTTTTATTTGCATATGATTGTCAACTTTGCAAATATAAAACATTCTTCAAACTATTTGATAAATAAAAACTAGAAAGTTCAGCAAGTTTGCCCAATACAAATGTAGTAACAGTAATAATAATTTCCCACTCACAAATCCATAAAAACTACACAATACTCAAGAAGACCTTTAAAGAGAAAATAACTTAAAAATTATTTAAAGACACAAGAAAATCGGAGAAGGAAGATGGCCGCATGGTAGGAGGGAGCGGATTCCACTTCCTCCTACACATGGGAGAAAAATCTAGCCGATCTACAGAGGAACACAGCAGATAGCCAGCAGTACCACAGCATATATGAAAATAGGAGATCAAAATCTGTGGTGGACATTGAAAAACCAGTGGGTAAGGAGAGTACTTCAGAACAACAAGAGCCCAGGGGTCAGCGTGGAGACCAGGTAGGCTGAGGCCTTGGCCTGGCACTTGCTAGGTCTGCCACAGGGCTCTTAGGGAGGGAGCCAGGTCAACCGCTGAAACTGGCTGAGCAACCATAGTCACCTGCAGGACTGCAGACAGCTGCGCGTGTGAACGGAAATGGCTGCATGACAATAGGCGCCCGTGCATGACTGCAGACAGCCAGGGGATCATAGGCACCTGTACCACTGGAGACAGCTGTGGGACCATAGTCACCCATGTGCGACCACGGATGGGCTGCATGAACATAGCTGCCTGCGCGAGAAGGCTACGGGAACATAGGCGCCCGTGCCACTGGAAACGGCTGTGTGACCATAGTGGCCAATGGACTGCAGATGGCTGCAGGAACATAGGAGCCCACGCCAACACAGATAGCTGTGCGCGACTAGAGACCTGAGCTCACACCCATCAATGGGAAAGTGCGCCCACCCCAGGATGCTCAGAAAACACACCCGAGGCCCTCTGCAGAGAGGCGCCAGGTTAGCTCTGGGGAGAGTAGCCCAAAGATGACTGAGTGCTAAACAGAGAGAAAAGCATAACCGTCACCCCTTGGCCATTGCAGCCAGCAAGACCAGAAAAACCAGCTCCCCAAGTTTGAAAACAGCAAGAGCTTTTTGTTTGGTGTTTTGATTTTTGCTTTTGTTTGTTTGTCTGTTTATATAATTTTTAATTATTATTTCTTTATTATTTTATCTTCTTTTTTGCCCCTCAACTCCTTTTGCCTCTCTTTACTTCTTTCTTGTTTTATTCCCTCTTCCTTTCCAATTTTATCTCTTCTTCCTTCCTCTTTTTTTCTTTCTTCTATTTTTATTTCTTCCCTCTTTTCTCTTTTTAAATACCCACAAGTGAGACAAAAACAAACAAACAGACCTGAAACTGTGTAAAAAACTAGAGTTTGTCCCAAAAAGAGGGCATCCCAACAGCTGAGACAGTGGAAGCTGTAAACACAAGGATACCCAAAGGAGACTGCACCACTGAATCTCACAGGTATTCTACCACAGAAGTTCATAGCATAAACCTAGGGAGCCAGAACAGATCAATTTAAGAAGCTGAGGCTTCCAAGAAGAGTCTCGCAAACAATGGGAAGACAAAGAAACAATCCCCAAATGAAAGGAAAAGAGGAAGCCCAAGAAAGAATGCTAAATGAAATGGAGGCAACTCAACTATCAGAAATTGAGTTCAAAGCAATGGTTGTCAGGAAGCTTGATAAGCTCTCAATGAGCTACCAGAAACTACAGGGAAGCTATGATGAACTCACTGCAAACTATATAAAGATGAAAAAGGAAATAGAAACTATCAACAAGGGCCAAGTGGAAATGAAGAATATAATTTCTGAACTGAAGAACAAAGTAGAAGGAATGAAAAGCACAATTGATGAAGCAGAAGATTGGATCAGTGAGTTGGAGGACAAAATAGAAAAAAAAAAAACACCCAGAAAGAGCAAGAAGAGGAAAAGAGGCTCAGAAAGAATGAAGTGGGATTAAGAGGAATGTAAGACAATATAAAATGTCATAATATGTGTGTAATAGAGATACCAGAAGGAGAAGAAGAAGAGCAAGGGATAGAAAACTTACTTGAAAAAGTAATGATAGAAAACTTTCCTAATATGATAAAAGAAAAAGTCACACAAATCCAGGAAACACAGAGAGTCCCAATCAAGAGGAACCCAAAGAGGCCCACTTCAAGACACATCATCATTAAAACATTAAAATGGCAAAATTCCAAGACAAAGAGATAATCTTAAAGGCAGCAAGGGAGAAACCAGAAGTAACATACAAGGGAACCCCAATAAGGTTAGCAGCTGACTTCTCAATGGAAATGCTCCAAGCCAGAAGAGAATGGCAAGAAATATTCCAAGCAATGAGAACCAAAGGCCTGCAACCAAGACTGCTTTACCCAGCAAGGCTTTCATCAAGATACAAGGCCAAATAAGGAGCTTCCCAGACAAAAGAAGTCTAAAAGAATACACCTCTACCAAACCAGTTCTGCAAGAGATGCTAAAGGAAATGCTTTAAGGAAAGGAAGGAAAAGACAGAGAGAGAAACAGAGAGAGAGAGAGAGAGGAACACAGGTACGAAAATGGCAATGAATAAACACCTATCAATAATAGCCTTAAATGTAAATGTGTTAAATGTTCCAATCAAAAGACATAGAATAGCTGAATGGATAAGAAAGCATGACCCACATATATGCTGCCGACAAGAGATCCATCTCAAGACAAAAGACCTACACAGACTGAAAGTGAAGGGCTGGAAACAAATTTTCCAAGCAAATGGACAGGAACAAACAAACAAACAAACAGAAAACCTGGGGTAGCAATACTCATATCAGACAAAATAGACTTCAAAAGAAGAGCCATAAAGAGAGACCCAGAAGGTCACTTCATACTGCTCAAGGGAAGAATCCACCAAGAAGACATAAACATTATAAATATATATGCACCCAACATAGAACCACCTAAATACATCAAGAAAATCTTAGAGGACATCAAGAAAGATATTGACAGCAACGCAATTACAGTAGGCGATTTTAACACCCTACTGTCAAAAATGGTCAGATCTTCCAAACAAAATATCAACAAAGATATTGTGGCATTGAACAATACTCTAGATAAAATGGACTTGACTGATGTATATATATATAGAGAGGCCTCCATCCCAAAGAAACTAAATACGCATTCTTTTCAAATGCATATGGAACATGTTTAAAGATAGACCACATGATAGGACAGAAAACAAGCCTCAACAAATTCAAGAAAATTGAAATCATACTAAGCATTTTCTCCAACCACAAGGGACTGAAACTAGAAACCAACCCCAAGGGGAAAATCCCAAAACCCTCAAAAACATGGAGATTAAAATAACATGCTATTAAACAATGAATGGGTCAAGAATGAAATTAGGGAGGATAACAAAAAGTTTCTGGAAACAAATGATAATGAACTCACAATGACTCAAAATGTATGGGACACAGCAAAGGCAGTCCTCAAAGGGAAGTTCATAGTGATCTAGGCCTACCTAAAAAAGATAGAAACATTTCAAACAAATGACTTAACCCTAGGCCTACAAGAACTCAAGGATCAACAACAAAGACAGCCCAGAGCAAGTAGAAGGAAGGACATAACCAGGATCAGAGCAGAATTAAATGACATAGAGACTAAAATCACAATTCTAAGGATCAATGAACCCAGGAGCTGGTTCTTTAAAAAGATAAACAAAATTGACAAGCCTTTAAGCAGACTCATCAAGAAAAGAGAGAAGACCCAAATAAACACAATCAGAAATGAAAGTGGAGAGATTACAACTGACACCACAGAAATACAAAGGATTGTAAGAAATTACTATGAAGAACTGTATGTCAAGAAATTTGAAAACCTAGGTGAGTTGGACAAGTTTCTAGAAAAATATGATCTTCCAAAACTCAATAAGAAGAAGCAGAAAGCCTGAACACACTAATAACGCAGATGAAATTGAAGCAGTAATCAAAAAACTCCCAACACACAAAATCCCTGCACCAGATGGTGTTATCGGAGAATTCTGCAAAGCATTTAAGGAAGAGCTAACACCTATCCTTCACAGACTATTCCAAAAAATTTAAAATGATGGAAGACTCCCAAACTCTTTTTATGAAGCCAGCATCATCCTAATCCCAAAACCAGATAAAGACACAACAAAGAAGGGAAACTTCAGGCCAATATCGCTGATGAACATAGATGCTAAAATCTTCAACAAAATATTGGCAAACCGCATCCAAGAATACATTAAAAAGATCATACACCATGACCAAGTGGGATTCATCCCAGGGAAGCAAGGATGGTTCAACATTCGCAAACCAGTAAATGTAATTCATCATATAAACAAAAGCGAAGACAAAAATCACACAATCATATCAATAGATGTGGGAAAAGCTTTTGTTAAGATACAACACCCATTTATGATAAAAACACTCAGCAAAGTGGGAATACAGGGAGCGTTCCTCAACATAATAAAGGCCATATATGAGAGACCTACAACCAACATCATACTCAATGGGGCAAAAGTAAATTCTTTTCCACTAAGATCAGGAACAAGTGAAGGTTGTCCACTTTCACCACTTCTATTCAATATAGTATTGGAAGTCTTAGCCACAGTGATTAGACAAGAAAAGGAAATAAAAGGCATCCAAATTGGAAAGGAGGAAACAAAACTATCATTGTTTGCAGATGACATGATAGTGTACATAGAAAATCCTATTGACTCCGCCACAAAGCTGCTCCACCTAATAAATGAATTTGGCCAAACAGCCAGATACACAGTCAATATCCAGAAATCAAAGGCATTTTTTGTATAGCAACAATGAAACAGCAGAAGCAGAAATCAAGAAAAAAATCCCATTCGATATAGCAAAAAGAAAAATAAAATAACTAAAAATAAACCTAACGAAGGAGGTAAAAGACCTGTATGCAGAAAACTACACAACACTGTAGAAAGAAATCAAGGAAGACACAAACAAATGGAAGCATATACCGTGTTCATGGATCAGAAGAATTAATATCATGAAAATGTCCATACTACCCAAAGCAATCTACAGATTCAATGTAATACCTATTGAAGTACCAATGGCATATTTCACAGACATAGAACAAACACTTCAAAAATTTATATGGAACCATAAATAATCCGAATACCTGCAGCAATTTTGAGAAAGAAGAGCAAAGTAGGAGGGATCACAATACATGATACCAAACTGTATTACAATCAAAACAGGCTGGTACTGGCATAAAAACAGGCACATGGACCAGTGGAACAGAACAGAGAGCCCAGAAATAAACTCAAGTCTCTACAGTCAATTTATATTCAACAAAGGGGGGAGCAACATAAAATGGAGCAAAAATAGCCTCTTCAACAACTGGTGGGAGAACTGGACAGCTACATGCAAAAAAATGAAATTCGAGTACCAACTTACACCATACACAAAAATAAATTCAAGGTGGATAAAAGATTTATATATAAGCCGTGACACCATTAAAGTCCTAGAAGAGAACATAGGCAGGAAAATTTCAGACATTCCACACAGCAACATTTTTACTGATATGTCCCCTCAAGCAAGGGACATAAAGGAAAGAATAAACAAATGGGATCTCATTAAAATTAAAAGATTCTGTCCATGAGTCCTTTATACTTGTTGCTCTAAACCGTTCCCCTTTTCCCCTGAAATTCCCTCCCCTCCCACTCTGGACACTGTCAGACTGTTCTCAAATTCAGTGTCTTTGTAAATGGGAGGAAGGTGGGGAGGGCTGGGGTGGTGGGCTGGGGCGGGGTAAAAGACAGAAAACTGTACAATATCAACAATTAAAAAATACTGATTAAAAAAAAATTAAAAGATTCTGCATGGCCAAAGAAAACAGTATTAAAATAAAAAGAAAACCAACCATATGGGGAAACATATTTGCCAATGATACCTCAGATAAGGGTTTAATCTCCAAAATATATAAAGAACTTACATGACTCCACTCTAAGAAGACAAGCAACCCAATTACCAAATGGGCAAAGGACTTGAACTGACACTTCTCCAAGGAGGACATACAGAGGATCCAGAGACACATGAAAAGATGCTCAATATCGCTAGCTATCAGAGATATGCAAATTAAAACCATAATGAGATACCACTTCACATCAGTCAGAATGGCCATCATAAACAAAGCAACAAACAGCAAGTGTTGGAGAGGTTGTGGAGAAAAGGGGACCCTAATGCACTGTTCAGATTGCAGACTGGTACAACCACTATGGAAAGCAGTATGGAATTTTCTAAGAAAACTAAAAACGTATCTACCTTTTGATCTAGCAATTCCACTGCTAGGATTATATCCTAAGAACCCTGAAACACCAATCCAAAAGAATCTATGCACCCCAATGTTCATAGCAGCACAATTTACAATAGCCAAGTGTTGGAAGCAACCTTGGTGCCCATCAGTAAATGAATGGATTAAGAAAGTATGGTACATTTACACAATAGAATTCTATGCAGCAGAAAGAAAGAAGGAGCTCCTACCCTTTGCAACAGCATAGATGGGACTGGAGAGCATTATCTTAAGTGAAATAAGCCAGGCAATGAAAGACAAATACCATATGATCTCACCTTTAACAGGCTCCTAATCAACAAAACAAACAAACAAACAAAATATAACCAAAGACACTGAAATTGAAAACAGGCTGACAGTCACCAGAGCGGATAGGGGTGGGAATTTCAGGGGAAAGGGGGAAGGGTTTAGAGCAACAAGTATAAAAGACACATGGACAAAATGTATGGGGGGGAATGGGAGGGAGGTGGGGAGTGCTGAGGCGTTGGGCCAGGATGGGAGTAAAAGACAGAAAACTGTACAAGAACAGCAATTAAAATAAAAAAAAATAATAATAAAGAAATAGGCCCTGGCTGGTGTAGCTAAGTGGATTGAGCGCAGGCCTGTGAACCAAAGGATTGAGGTTCGATTCCCAGTTAGGGCATATGCCTGGGTTGCAGGACAGTTCCCAGCGACGTTCCCAGCAGGGGACACACGAGAGAGAGGCAACCATACATTGATATTTCTCTGCATCTCTCCTTCCCTTCCCTTCTAAAGATAAATAAATAAAATCTTTGAAAGAAAGAAAGAAAGAAAGAAAGAAAGAAGAAAGAAAGAAAGAAAGAAAGAAAGAAAGAAAGAAAGAAAGAAAGAAAGAAGTGCACATAAAAAAAGACACAAGAAAATCCTAAGTAAATGAGAAATCATGTTTTTAGATGTCAAGAGTCAGTATCATCTGCATATCAATTCTCCTCAAATTAATCTATAAATTCAATGCTATGTAAAATCAAAACCAAAATAGATTAAGTATCTGCACTTAATAAGGCTGACTCACTTCTACCACACTTCTTAACATTAAGCATATAATTATTATAGGTTGCTTTTTAAATGTTTTTTTTAAAGGTGCATACTGATTGCCTTCTAAAATAGCTTCTCATTGCCACTGTAATTATTTTTAAATAACCTATAACTATGTAGAAAATTTTGTTTTTTAGATTTTGAAATTCATTGGATTGTTGGCCAAAATGTTCATTTTGTTTTTTTCCACAAAACAAAAGACACATTTTTAATTTTCACCAATAACTTTATTGATTTGGATATTTTGAGTATGTTGGCTATCTCCTGCGTGGTATAACATTAATAATTTTTAATTAAGGACTTGATTTGATCGTTATCAACTTCAACTGGTCTACCTGACCATGGAGCATCTCCAGATTTTCTCATTTAGACATCAAAATAATATGGCATTATAATTAGTCTCAATTTACCAGTGAGGAAATTGAAATTTGGAAAAATTAAGGAACTTACATGGTCACCTAACACATAACCAATGGGGGAAACAGGGAGACTGAAAATAGATTTGGGTCCTTATATATAGAGTGGCCTAGTCTCTTAACCATAACTCTTCTCTACTTACATTATAACACAAGAGGGGTTGGGAATCGAGAGACTTGTATCCTGATCTATATTTTATAGTGTATACTCAGAGGGTTTGATCTGAGTTAGTTTACTCAAACAATTTATTGAGTACCTAATATGTGCAAACACTCTTGGAGGACCTGGGAGAAGATGCAGTCCCTATCCTTCAGGAATCTGTAATCTTTCAACAGTCATGACTATTATAGACACTAGAGAAAAATCTATTGAATTCTCAAAGTCTTAGTTGTGATTTTCTTTATGCACAAAAGCTTGTGTGACCGTCTCATTCTGAAAGGTTGATACCTCTTTCTCTCGGCAACAACAGGAAAATTCTCAAGACACTTCCCATAGAATATATCAGTTGTTCAGCACAAATGCATTGTAATTCTGCTCAAGGTACATAATTATGACACAGCAATTATTTTACAAAGCATGAATGTCAGCAGATATATTTTTGAGTTAGAATTGAGGATGAAAATCCTCCAGTTAAAATATAGTGTTGCATTATTTAGTGTCTTCCATTTTTAGAGGAGAGTGAAAATGTAGTTATTCAGACTTTTGACAATCTGGATATAGTTTAAAATGACTGTGATGATGAATTTTATTCTAGAGTTATCTTTTGAGACCAAAAAAAGAAACACATATTTGGGTTACTTACATATCTGTAAGACAGCAAATTATGTGATTTCTTCATGCTTGTTAAGTCAATCCCAATCATGGTACACATCATGCACTTGGGAGGTGGTTTCTTGCTGCAAGTACTTATTATGAGCTTAGCTCATCCTCCTTGCCAAAATAACTTTATGAACTTCCTCTAAACAAAGTGCTTTTTTTGCCAGGTCAGTCACAAATCACTGCTTGGTTATAGCTCAAAGTAAGAGGTAGCACTTACTTTTCCAACCAGGCCCAAGGTCATATCAGTATCACAGACACCGTGTATCATATGCTATATCTACAGTTAGTAACAGGCAAGCTATTATTCCCTCCTGTGGACATTGGTTAATGTCTGGAGACAGTTATAATTGTTATAATGAAGAAATGGAAATGCTACTGGCATCTGATGGATAGAGGTCAGGGATGGGACTAAATATCCTATAGTGCACGGAACAACCTCACAACAAAAAAATTAATTGGTGGCAAAGAATTATCTCATCCAAAATGTCAATTGTGTAAAGATCAAGAAACTGTTATAGAAGGAAAATATGGCACAGTCAGTTCAATTTTTTTTCTCTTAGCATATACATGAAATACCTAGGAGTATCTAATATATTTGAATTCATATATGGTTGTCTAGAGTGTTACTTTGGATTCTCTTAAAAGGAGGCATCAAGACAGGATTAGGTGTGCAAGGATTTTATTTGGGGAAATGCCTGTGAAGGAAAACAGGGAAGGAGATGTAGGAGGTGGGGAGAGCCATCAGACTGCAGGCAAGTCTGATTCTGTGAGAAAAGAGGGAAGGAAGGAAGCCTGGATACAGTGCTCATCAAGCCACAGTTGCCCATCAGAAGAGCTCTCTTCTCCCAGGAAACAGATCTGCCTTGGTATTCTTCTTGTGCTCAGTCATTGGCTGGAAGCCCATGGGAAGAATGGCCTCAGTGCAATGGATTGGCAGATCAAAGCTCAAATGCTACAAACCATGGCCAACTGTGCTCCCTGGTGAAATGACCTCAAATCCCAAATTAGAAGCATGTAAACTAAGATCACTTTCCTAGAGATCACTTAAAATTCCCCTAGGAGTATTCATTTACATTTAGATAGAGCATTCATTAACATTAGTATTATCTATTATTAAAGTGTGCTTGATAAGATTTTATTTTAACATCCTACTGGCTATTGATCCTTGACTTAGGGACTTGAAACTTTAAGTCTTTTATAAAGCACTTTAATTCAGATATTTCATTAATTGAGTAGTTTTAATCCACTTTGTACTGAGAATCCTGCCTTAGGTTTTAAGTATTTGAAGGTAAGGACTGTGTTATTTATCTTTTTATTTTAGCATATTGGACACAAAGTATTCACTTATTCAATAAACATTCATTGGCTCTATGCCTGGGGATACAATGGTAAATGAAAGAAATATAGGCTATGCCTTCATGGGTCAGACATTTAATAGACAAAAAGGACAATATTAATAGTACTCAAAACTACAATGAGATACTACCTCACTCCTGCTAGAATGGCCATCATCAACAAAACAAATAATAACAAGTGTCGAAGAGGTTGTAGAGAAAAGGGAATCCTCATTCACTGTTGGTGGAAATGTGAACTGGTACAGCCACTATGGACAATACTATTAATGTTCCTCAAAAAATTAAGAACAGGAAAAGATCCAAGATGGTGGTAGAGTAGCAGGCAGCTCCTTTTATCTGCTCTCAGACATGGACAAGATTTAAAGTCAGAATTCAGAGCAGATGGTGAGTGAAAGTGTCTGTGAGTGAGAGTGCGTGTGGAGAAGAGTGTGAGGAGTGTACAGAAGTATGCAGGAACTGACCCACATGTGGTGCACCCAGGAGTGACAGCCTGGGCTTTCTTGGAGGAGTTCCATTGCTACCCAGCCTAACATTGCTGGATGCACAGAATTGGGGTGGCTGAAGATCAGCTCAGTACCTCCGAGCTACTGGGGCAGAGAGAGAAAACCTGGGAGGTGCAGGCTTCAGAAACAGCACAGTGGGAACAGGCAGCTTGGAGGCTAAAGACATCTGGAGAGAGCAGGGACAGCATGCCATCATCACCTTGTGTTATAGTAGAGCTGAGGAGGTCTTCCTAATGCCATCCAGGAAAGATTCAGAGAAAAACTTTATCTAAAATTGTCGGAGGCCCTTTAAAGAGGTGGCCAGCCCTGACTGTGAGGGACTGTAATTTTGGGGGAGAGGGAGGCACATGGATAACAGGACCCCCAGAAACCCATGCTACAGCGTAGGGGCCATAGAGACACTCTTTTAAAAGGGTAGCTGAGGTGTACCTGAGGCTTGGCAGGGACCCAGGTGCATGAGCAGGTGAAACAGCTTTGCTAACCAAAAAACTCAGAGATAGAATAAACTGAAGGAATGGGAAGACCCAACCCAACACAGCTCACAAGCAGAGGGCAGTGCAGAGTGGAGAATTTGGGCTGAACCTCCCATGAGAGAGCAGCAGGCTTGGGTCTGGAAAGTAGGAGTTGAATACCTGAGATATTCCCAAGTCAGCCAGAGCCTTTCACAGATGGGCGAACCCACCTGTGGGATTACAGGCTCAGCAGAGTCTCGAAGTCAGGCTGGAGTTTCCAGCTGATGTATACATTTCCTCAAGGGAAAGAAGAAAAATGCCCTGCACCAGACACTATGTACTACACAGCTCCCTGGGCCCAGATTTACTAAACCCAGAAGATCAGAGAAAATAGAGACAGGTGCAAGATGCTATTTTCTCTCCTGCAAAGCTGTTTAACATTCATTTCAACAGTATACATGATGTGGAGGTTGGAGTGACTCTCAGTCAGCCAGCGAGAGGGAAGAATCCACCAAAGAACAACCCAACAACAACCAAAACACAATTCAACCACATAAAAGGCATAAGGGCAGCACAAGAGCATCGAGGAAGGTGCTCAAGGAGATTCCACCACCGAGTCCCACAGGTCTCCTACCAAAGATCACACCATGAAGACAATGAGTCAAGCTGATAAATCTAACAAGCAGAAAAAAAAAAAGAACAATCATCTAAAATGGGGAGACAAAGAAAGAACCAGAAAGAAAGAAAGGAGGAATCCCCAGAAAGACTGCTAAATGAAACTGAGGCAACCAAGCTATCAGACATCCAGTTCAAAATAATGATTATAAGGACACTCAAGGATCTCAGTGAGAACATCCAAGAACTCTGGGAAAGCTATGAGACACTTACTCTGAAATATACCATCATGAAAAAGGAAATAGAAACTATCAATAAGAGACAGGAGGAAAAAAAAACACAATATCTGAAATGAAGAACGCAGTACAAGGAATTAAAAGCAGGTTAGATGAAGCAGAGGTTTGAATCAGCAAGCTGGAGGACAAGGTTGAAAACATTCCCAGAAAGAGCAAAATTTAAAAAACCTCATAAAAAAAACAAAGAAGAGTTAAAGGAGCTATAGGACAACATGAAACATAATAATATCCATATAATAGGGATACCAGAGGGAGAAAAATAGAAGAGACAGAAACCTGTTTGAAAAATAATGATAGAAAACTTCCTGAATTTGATGAGAGAAAAGGTAACACAAGTGCTGGAAGCACAGAGAGTCCCAATCAAGAGGAACCCAAAGGGGCCCACTCCAAGACACAACAGTATTAAAATGACAAAATTCAAAGGCAAAGAAAGAATCTTAAAGGCAGCAAGGGAGAAAAAGATAGTAACATACAAAGGAGCTCTAATTAGGCCAGCAGCTGATTTCTCAACAGAAACACTACAAGCCTGAAGGGAATAGCAAGGAATATTTCAAATAATGAAAAGCAAAGTCCTGCAACCAAGATTACTCTACCCAGCAATGCTCTCATTTAAAATGGAAGGTGAAATAAGGAGTTTCCCAGAAAAAAGAAGGCTAAAAGAATACACCTTTCCCAAATCAGCATTGCAAGAAATGCTAAAGTGATTCCTTTAAGTAGTTGAAGAAAAGAGAAAGAAAACAACACAGGTACAAAGGGAGAAAATGACAATGAATAAATACCTGTCAATAATAACCTTAAGTGTAAATAGATTAAATTTTCCAATCAAAAGACATAGGGTACCTGAATGGATAAGAAAACATGACCCACACATATGCTGCCTACAAAAGACTCACCTCAGAACAAAAAACCTACACAGACTTAATAAAGGGTTGCAAATAAATATTCCAAGCAAATGGACAGGAAAAAAAAAAACAAAACCAGGGTACTTAGATCAGACAAAATAAACTTCAAAACAAAGGCCATAAAAAGAGACATAGAAGGACACTTCATGATACTCAAGGGAAGAATCCACCAAGAGGAAATAAATATTGTAAACATATATGTACCCAATATGGGAGCATCCAAATATATAAAGAAAATCTTGGAGAACTTCATGAAAGATATAGACAGCACACAGTGATAGTAGGGGATTTTAACACCCCACTGTCAGCAATGGACAGATCTTCCAAACAAAGAATCAGCAAGGATATTGTGGTACTAAACATGACCCTATATCAACTGGAATAAACTAATATATACAAAGAATAAAAATATGCATTATTTTTCAATGTACATGGAACATTTTCAAAGATAGATCACATGATAGGACACAAAAGAAGCCTCAATAAATTCAAGAAAATTGAAATTATATCAAGCATCTTTTCAGATCAAAATGGCTTGAAACAAGAAATCAACCTAAGGGAAAAAACTCAAAAACATTCAAATTCATGGAGACTGAATAATATGTTATTAAACAATAGATGGTTTAAGAATGAGATCAAGGTGGCAATCAAAAAGTTTCTTGAAAGAAATGAAAATGAACACACAACAACCCAAAACCTATGGGACACAGCAAAGGCAGTCCTGAGTGGGAAGTAGTAAGTAATACAGGCCTAACTAAAAAATATAGAAACATTTCAAATCAACAACCTAATCCTACAACTACAAGCACTGGAAGAACAACAATAAACAAAACTCAAAACAAGTAGAAGGAAGGAAATAATCAAGATCAGAGCAAAAATACTAAGAGAACAATTCAAAGGATCAATAAATCCAGGCGCTGGTTATTTGAAAAGATAAAATCAACAAATTTTTAACCAAACTCATCAAGAAAAAAAGAGAGAACCCAAATAAATAAAATCAGAAACAAAAGAGGAGAAATTACAACCGATGCCACAAAACCACAAAGGATTGTAAGTAATTACTACAGACAACAATATATCAAGAAATTTGAAAACCTGGGCAAAATGGACAAATTTCTAAAAAGGTACAATCTTCCAAAACTGAAACAAGAAGAAGCAGAAAGCCTGAATAGACTGAGAACAGCTAGTGAAGTTGAAGCAGTAATCAAAAAACTCCCAGCACACTAAAACTCCCAGCAAAATAAAGCCCTGGACTGGATAGCTTCATAGTACAATTTTACAAGACATTTAGGGAAGAGCTAACCCCTATCCTTCCCAAACTATTCCAAAAAATTCAAGAAGAAGGAAGACTCCCAAACTCGTTTTATGTGGCCAGCATCATCCTAATCCCCAAACCAGACAAAGCCACAACAAAAGAAAGAAAAATAGTCTAATATTGTTGATGAACATGGATGCTAAAACTCTCAATAAAATATTGGCAAGCCACATCCTGAAATACATTAAAAAGATCATACACCATGATCAACTGGTATTCATCCCAGGGATGCAAGGAGAGTCCAATATTTGCAAATCAATAAACATAATACATCACATAAACAAATTGAAAAAGAAAAATCATGTGATCATATCAATAGATACAGAAAAAGCATTCAATAAGGTACAGCACCGATTTATGATAAAAGCACTCAGCAAAGTGGGAGTAGAGGGAGCATACCTCAACAGGTACAAGAAACCTACAGTGTTGCAGACTATTCAGCCTGGTTTCAGGAGTTGTAACCCTCACCCCATGGTGGGTTGAGTAAGAGCCAAGGGACCCACTTCATCTGGGTCTGTTCTGTCAAGAGGACATGAGCTACTAAGGAGACAAAGTTTATCTCCCTGGCAGGAGTGCAGCTTCTGCCTCATCCATCTCTGGCCCCAATGCTTGGTTGGTTAGTAAATGACGGGTAAGACTCCTCATGGGAGGGGCAACCTAAGCCAGACACAACCACTTGGGAGGCCCTTACGGAAGGACTCAGGGGGCTGCAGTAAAGAGGGGGTGATGGACCCTCACCCCCCCCCGGCTATTCTGACATAGCCTGAGTCCCCATTTCTGTCTGGGAGATGTCTTCCTATCTCTTGCTTCCTGGGCCTAATCGGTTTAAAGCCTGAAACTATGATGGTGAGTAGTGCAGCCCTGTGCCGGCCAGAGAGGTTCCCTGGGTGATCAGGCATAAGAAAGAATTTGTAAAGTCCTGTGAAACCTGCTTTGCTAAGAGTGCTCTCATTTAAATGATAAGGGTCCGAGGAGGAGATAAGTATGTCTCCCAAAGTTTGGCAACCCTCTTTCCTGACAGACACTGACTCAGATTAAGCCCTCAGATTTCTTTGAAATGTTAACCATTGTTTGACATACCTGTATTCCTATGTATTTGAACCCAATAAAAGCCTAGTGAGGAAGGGGCTCTGAGTCATTCTCCTTTGAGAGTTTGGCCACCTCTCCTCCCCAAGCAGATCATGTCTTGGTAGTTTTATTTTCATCCATGAAGGACGGGTGGCTCTGTGGGTGGTCCCCCCACACTACAGCCAATATCATATTCAAGCAGCAAAAACTAAAAGCTTCCTCCCTGAGATCAGAACAAGACAAGGATGTCTTCTTTCACCACTTCTATTTAACATAGTATGAGAAGTTCTAGACACAGCAATCAGACAAGAAAAATAAATAAAAGCCACCCAAATTGGAAAGGAGGAAGTAAAACTGTCATTGGCTGCAGGACATGATAGTGTACTTAGTAAACCCTATAGACCCCACCAAAAAAACTACGTGACCTAATAAGTATATTTGGCAAAATGGTGGGATACAAGGTCAATATTCAGAAATAGAAGGCATTTTTGTACACCAACAATGAAATGTCAAAAACAGAAATTAGGAAAAACATCCTATTGCTATAGCAACAAGAAAAATAAAGTACCTAGGAATAAACTTAACTGAGGAGGTAAAAGACCTGTACTCAGAAAACTACACAACACTGAGAAAGAAATTAAGAAAGACACAAATAAATGGAAACATATACCATGTTCATGGACTGGAAGAATGAACATCATCAAAATGTCCATACTACCCAAAGTGATTTATACATTTAATACAATCCCTATTAAAATACCAATGACATATTTCACAGATACAGAACAAATATTTCAAAAATATATATGGAACCATAAACAACTCCAAATGGCCACAGCAATTTTGAGAAAGAACAAAGTAGGAGGATCACAATACCTGACATCAAACTATATTACAAGGCCACTGTAATGAAAACAGCCTTGTACTGGCATTAGAACAGACACATATATCAATGGAACTAAATAGAGAACCCAGATATAAACCCAAGTGTCTGGGGTCAATTACTATTCAACAAAGGGGGCAGGAGCATAAAATGGAGTAAAAATAGTCTCTTCAATAAATGGTGTTGGGGCACCTGGACAGTTACATACAAAAAAAAATATGAAACTAGACCACCAACGTATATTATACACCAAAATAAACTCAGGATGGATAAAAGACTTAAATATAAATCACAACACCATAAAAGTCCTAGAGGAGAACATAGGCAGTAAAATTTCAGATATCCCATGCAGCAATATTTTCACTTATATGTCCCTTAGGACAAGGAAAATAAAGAAAAGAATAAACAAATGGGACTACATCAAATTAAAATCTTCTGCATGGCTGAAGAAAACATCAGCAAAATAAAAAAGGAACCAACCATTTGGGAAAACATATTTGTCAATGATGCTGTAGACAAGGGTTTCATCTTCAACATAAATAAAGAATTCACACAACTCCACACCAAGAAGGTAAACAATCCAATCAAAAAATGGACCCAGGACCTGAACAGACACTTTTCCAAGGTGGACACACAGAGAACCTACAGGCATATGAAAGGACTCCCAACACCACTAGCCATCAGAGAGATGCAAATTAAAAGCACAATGAGATACCACTTCACATCAGTCAGAATGGCCATCATTAACAAATCAACAAGCAACAAGTCCTGGTGAGGTTGTGGAGAAAAAGGAAACCTAGTACATTGTTAGTGGGAGTGCAGACTGGTCCAGCCACTGTGGAAAACAGTATGGAATTTACTCAAAAAACTAAAAATTGAACTACCTTTTTATCCAGTGATTCCGCTGTTGGTATTATACTGTAAGAACCCGGAACCCCAATTGAAAAGAACACCTGCACCCCTATGTTCATAGTAGTGTTATTTACAATAGCCAAGTGCTGGAAACAGGTTAAGTGCCTATCAATAAATGAATGGATCATTTACACAATGGAATACTGAGAAGTGAAAAGAAAGAAGGAACTCCTCCCTGTTGCGACAACATGTATGGAACTGGAGAATATTTTGCTAAGTGAAATAAGCCAAGCAGTGAAAGACAAAGACCATATGATCTCACCTATAAGTGGAACATAATCAACAAAACAAACAAATGAGCAAAAAAGAACCAGAGACATTAAAATAAAGAACAAACTGACAGAGACCAGAGGGGAGAGGGTAGGGGAATAATGGGGGAAAGGAGAACATGTTCAAAGGACCCATAGACAAGGACAATGGGGAGGGGATTGTCTTTGGGAGCAGGGGTTGGAGGGGTCAGGGAAGATCAATAGTGGGGACAACTGTAACTGAATAACAATAAAATTTTTTTAAGGAAACAAAAAAATAATAGAATGTCCATAGGATCCAGTAACACCTCTTCTGTCTACCTAGTTGAAAAATTTGAAAATTTATTCACAAAGACATATGCACCCCTTTGTTCACTGCAACATTTATGGTAGCCAAGACATGGAAACCACCTAAGTTTTCTTTGATAGATGATTGGATAAAGCAGAAGTGGTTGCATATATACAATGGCATACTACTCAGTTATAAGAAAAGATGAAATACTGCCATTTGCAACAGTATGGATGGATCTTGAAAATATCAATTTAAGTGAAATATATCAGACAGAAAAAGTCAAGAATCATATGATTTCACTTATATGTGGAATATAAAACTAAAAGCAACAAATGAATAAATAAGACAAACAAAACTGATAGACACAGAAAACTGTATGCTGGTCATAGAGAAGGGTGATGGGGGTAGTAAAAGGTAAATGGGGTTAGATATATGATGATGAAGGGAGATTTGAAATTTGGGTGGTAAGCACACAATGGAATATACAGATAATATATCATATCATCTTTAAACCTATATAATTTTATTAACCAATATCACCCAAGAGATTAAATTTTTTAAAAAAGTACTAAGAATCCAGTATGATGATTATTTTCCTATAGAGAGATGGTTAAGTGAAAATTTGAAGAACTGGATCTGGGGAAATGGTTGCAGCAGACTCAATCCAGGAAGAAGGAATATCTGTGTGAGAAGAGCATGAGAAATGGAAAGACCTTAAAGCATCCTGTTGCCTTAATAGCGTATGGTGTGGAAAGACAACTTGCTAAAATATTCCGTAAGCTTCCTTTGAACAATTTAGTAGTTCACCAAGTCAGTGATGAGATGCCACGGGCACACCTATTTTATTTTGCTTTGCTTTATTGCCCTTCCCAGATTACTGTGGTTTTTTTTTTTTAAACAAATTAAATAGTTGTGGCAACCCCATGTTGAGAAAGTCTATTGGCACCATTTTTCAACAGCATTTGCTTACTTCATATCTCTGTGTCACATTTTGGTAATTCTTATAATATTTCAAACATTCTCATCATTATTATATTTGTTATGGGTATCTGTGATCAGTGATCTTTGATGTCACTATTGAAATTATTTTGTAGCACCATGAACCATGCCCATATAATCAATATTTAGTGAACATAAATGTTAAATGTGTGTGTTCTTACTGCTCCACCTACTGGCTGTTGCACCATTTCTCCATCTCCTCTGGCCTCCCTATTCCTTGAGACACAACAATATTGAAATTAGGTCAATTAATAATCCTATGATTACCTCTGAGTGTTCAAGGGAGAGTCATAGTTCTCTCTATGTCAAAAGCTAGAAATGATTAAGCTCAGTGAGAGAGACATGTCAAAAGCCGAGATGGACTGAAAAGCCTCTTGTTCCAAACAGTTAGCCAAGTTGTGAATGCAAAGGCAGTTCTCGAAGGAAATTAAAAGTGCTACTCTAGTGAACACATGAATAATAAGAAAGCGAAAAAGCCTTCTTACTGATAATGGAGAAAGTTTCAGTTGTCCGAATAGAAGATTAAACCAGTCACAATATTTCCGTAAACTGAAGCCTAATCCAGAGCAAGGCCCTAAATCTTTTTAATTCTGTGAAGGCCTGAGAGAGGTGAGGAAGCTGCAGAAGAGTTTTAGTCTAGCAGAGACTAAAGCAACTGGTAACTTTAAACTGAAGCCAATGCTCATTCACCATTCCCAAAATCTTAGGGCCCTTAAGAATTATGCTAAATCTACTCTGCCTATGCTCTCTAAAAGGAACAACAAAGCCTGGATGCCAGCACATCTGTTGACAACCTGGTTTACTGAATATTTTAAGTCCACTGTTGAGAACTACTACTCAGAAAAAAAGACTCCTTTCAAAATATTATTGCTCGTTGACAATGCTCTTGGTCACCTGAGAGCTCTGATGGAGATGCACAATGAAATTAATGTTGTTTACATGCCTGCTAAAATAACATCCATTCTGCGGCCCATGGATCAAGAGGTAATTTCAATTTCAAGTCTTATTATTTAAGAAATACATTTCATAAAAGTATAGCTGCCACAAATAGTGATTTCTTTGATAGATGTAGAAAAGTAAATTGAAAACTTTCTGAAAAAGATTTACCATTTTAGATGCCATTAAGAACATTTGTGATTTATGAGAAGAGATTAAAATATCAACATTATCAGGAGTTGAAAAAAGTTAATTCCAATCCTCATGGATGATTTTGAGGGGCTGAAGACTTCAGTGAAGGAAATGATTGGAGATATGGTAGAAAGAGCAAAAGAACTGGAATTACAAGTGGAGCCTGAAGATGTGACTGAAATGCTGCAATCTCATAATAAAAGGTTAACAGATGATGAATTACTTCCTGCGGAGAAGCAAATAAAAGTGATTTCTTAAGATAGAATCTACTCCTGGTGAAGATAGTTGAAATGACAACAAAAGATTTAGAGTATTATATAAACTTAGTTAATAAAAACACTGGCAGAGTATGAGAGGACTGACTCCAATTTTGAAAGAAGTTTTTTTTGTGTAATACACCCTTGAGTCAGCTCCGACTCCTGGTGACCCTATAAATGAGTGATGTCCACAATGTCCTGTCCTCAACAGCCTGCTCAGCTCCTATACACTCATGCCTCTGACTTCTTTTATAGAGTCAGTCTATCTCAAAAAGGTACTCCTTTTTGCCTACTACTTTCTCTTTTTCCCAGTTTTTTTTGCATTTTCCAAAGATCCCTGTCTTCCTTATGATGTGCCTGAAGTCAGAAAGCTTCAGTTTTTCATTTTTGCCTCCATCAATGTTTCAGGCTTAATCTGTGCTGGGACCCACATGTTTATCTTTCTAGAGGTCAGGATATCTATAGAGCTTTCATCCAACACCATATTGCAAATGAAATAAAGATTTTTACTGTAAAATGCTATCAAATAGCATCACATGCTACAAAAAAGTCATTTGTGAAAGAAAAAGTCAATTGATGCAACAAACTTTACTAATACCTTATTTTAAGAAATTGCCACAGCCACTCCAGCCTTCAGCAACCACCACCCTGATCAGTCAGCAGCCATCAACTTTGAGGCAAGACCCTCACCAGGAAAAATATTAAAACTCACTAAAGGCTCAGAGGATGCTTACCATTTTTTAAGCAATATTGTGCACTTAGCAAACAGCAATATAGTAGAAACCAGTGATTTTCAACCTTTTTCATTTCATGACACACATAAACTAATTTAGTAAAATTCTGTGGCACATCAAAAATTATATATATTACTGATCTGGTAAAAATAGGTTTAATTTTGATACAGTCACACTAGATGGCTATTGTTGTGTTGGTTATTGTAATTTTGTTTTAATTTGACAAACTAAGGGAAAAGAGGTCAGTGCCCCTGACTAAATAGTCAGGTATTGCATGGTTTAAAAATTCTTGTGGCACACCAGTTGAAAATTGCTGGTGTGAGCATAACTTTTATATGAGCTGGAAAACCAAAAAATTCATGAGCCTTGTTTTATTGCAATATTTCCTTTGTTGTGTGGTCAGACACTGATCAAAATTCATGATGTAAGGAGCCTAATTCTTTCTCACCAAGCCTGGAACAGTGTAGGTATACAACTATCTAGATGTGCTAGCCATGAGAATGCACCTCTTAGATCTCCTACTGCAGGGGGCACAGGGAAGATTGACTACACCAATGAAGCATGTGCGTATGATACTGGGTATCTATAACTTATAGAATTTCTGCCAACATGGTTTTTCATATCTTCACCTCATGGAAACTAATCTTCCTTTTATTTGTGGTGATGCATCATACCTGGTTCTCATAGAAATGACTTAACTTTTATTACTACAGAGATTGACAGATAATGATATATTTTTACTGATTTAGTAGTAATGGACTCTGTATATTCAAGGCACTCTTCTAATCACTGAATATGGGTAACTTGTTTAATCCTCACAATGACAGCATGAGGCAGGTACTTTTATTATTGTCTTCATTTTACAGATGAGAAAACTGAGGTCCAGAGAGGCTAAATAACTATAACTTGTTCAGTGATGATGAGTGACAGAGGGAGAATTTGAAGTTGGGTTGGCCAGTATGGTGTAACCATTGCACTATCTTGCCTCATATCTCTGGGTCATTGCAACAAAATACTTCTGTCCAGAGACCACAGTGATTAGTTCAGAGAGGGGATGTGGCCCAACTTAGTCCAATTAGACTCTCCTGGGACTTTCACTGAAGCCAATGGAAAAAAATCACACCATCTTTTCCTGAGGATCTTTAGTTATAAGAATCATGTCAGCCTCAAGCATTCCATGTTCATCACCAAGGGGAGTGATCACTTTAAAGAGGACAGAACCAAGTGAAGAAAACAGAGCCAAGGATGAAGAAGTGATGACTGATGCTTGGTAGTAGCACTTAAAATATTATATTTTAATTTATGAATATTTTTAAATATATGTAAATGTAGAGAGATGAGTAAAATAAACTTGCCATTCTGACTTATACCCATTGTGTAAGTTTAGCAATTATCAACATTTTATCAATACATTCCACTGTGTCCCCACCATTTCTTTCCTTTTTTTCTTGCTGGAGTATTTTAAAGCAAATCTTAGACATCGTTTCACTTTTCTATAGGTACTGCATTTTGTGTCTCCAGCAGAAGGTATTTTAAAAAACATAGCTACAATACAAACACACATAACAAAATTAATAGTAATTCTGTTACACCAAGTTCAGCTTTGCTACAAACCAACCAATTCCCCTTTCTGTTTAAGATAATATTAGATGAAATTTCTATTACTTATAACCAAAGTAGTGCATTGAATAAAACTCCAGAGGAAGAGTTTGGTTTATTTAGAAGTGACACATTTTTTTTTCAGAAAGACTTTGACAGCATACATTAATATATAAATAATAAATATGCTAAGAATCATTACCTAAATAACTAACCCACTATAGCTCCATAATTCCCCACGGTTCACAAAGGACTTTTGCACACATTTCTGTTCACATTAGCTACATGAAATACATGATGATTATCATTCTCAGTTTATATGAGGATTTAAGATACAGATTTGTTGAGAGACTTTACCAGAGTCAAAGAAAGTGACCTGAAGGGTCATAATCAAAATTATCTCTCTCCTAACACTCCATTTGGATCCCAGTGATTGTTTCCTATGAGCTGATGTGAGTCATTTGTTCCAGTTTGGTACAAATATTTGACAAAATGTAAATAATATGTATTAAGATCAATTCAAGTGTATGTTTGTGTGTGTATGTATTGAATTGTATGTGTATGTGTGTGTGTTTCAGTGCAAGGTAAACAATACAAGAAAAATAACCTGATGTCCCAGAAAACATTCATGTATAGCCTCTGTTATAAAAAAAAATCTGGCAAAAATTTCCAAAAGAAAATATTATTAGTTCTTTTAAAGAGCTGCTTACCTAACAGCATTTAGCTTTGATCTACTGATCCAAGGTAAAGTGAACACTTTTTTTCAAGAACTAACATCTCAAGAACTTTAAATTAGACCTCTGGTTTCCAAAGTCTTAGCCAAGAAATCCAGTGTAGTAAACTGTCTTCTGCTTCATTTATTTAATTTGGAAGGATAAAGGCCCCAGTTGAACTGGCAGGATTTGAACTCACGGTTCCAGAAAGTCTAAATGAGCCAAAGATAATGCACAGCCATGGATCATTGTTCCTGGCAGCAAATATGCACAGCTTCAAGCTTGTTTGCACTTACAAGGCTTTTGAAGATAAGGGATGAAAATGCTTCCTAAAGCGGAATGTTGGTTTCTGCCTTAATGCAACAGGTAGATAGATTATTGCACATTTCTGAGAAAGGCCTCTGTTTTGGGATACTCTCCATGTGAAGGAATAAGGAACCTACTTATCTGTGACTAAGAAACAAAAAAATAAAAGACAAGCAAAATGTTCTTCCTACTTTAACATGAGTAAGGCCAGGGAGAGAGACAATCTCATGATACTCAAAAAACAGTTTAAAAAGGTAATTTTCTCTTCCCTCAGGCTCTTCGGTAAAGTGGTTAGAGTCAAAACCAAAGAGAAAGAAAGACTAGTAGCTTCTGTTCACAGCTGAGACAATCATTTCCTCCTTGACCTTAGGCAGATTGCTTCATCAGTGTGAAGAGTCTTGATTAAGAGCGTCTCAATTTACCCATCTAAAATAATAGCTGTTTCATCAGAAGTATTGTGGGGTTTAATTAAAGCTTGTGAGGGTAATAAGATTCTCAGATAAGACCTATGTAAACACTAAGTAATGTGTGCATGTCTGTATATATACTTGCCATATGCGGATATGAGCCTGGGTCTACAAAACTGAATTATCTGACAACATTGTTTTCTTCATTACCTCAACAAGCCTTATGCTAGTTTTGTTGTCCCATGACCAGAACATAAATTCCTTCAGGCCAGCACTCTCCAAGGATTGCCAAATGCTTGGGTAAGGCTCCTTGGTTAAGTCTTAAAAGCCACAGCCAATTCCAGTCACCTGCCTTCCTGTAACGTTCCCCGAACCCCAGACATTTGTTTTCTGGCTTCACAGATTTTACTATAACTGCTTACCACTCATATCATCATTTACTTAATAGCTTTAAGTTGAGACACTTTTTGCTTTAAGAGTTTATTTAGGGCAAAAAAATTGTATGACTGTTACTTGTAGAAAATCAGTGTTTTCTAATATACATTAATGTAAATACATCTATTAAATTTTTAAAGTTTTTTTCATGTTATTTTAAAAAATCTTGTATACCACCAGTTTATAGATATCACATTTAGATGAGGTCATAAGTAAAGAAAACGCAAAATTGTATGAAATCTGCCGACTATTTATTATTTATATTTATGAGACGTTTTGATGCTACTTTTTTGTCAACTTTATCAACGAGTTATTGCAATGTAACAAACAAACTTCTCAAAATTCAAAGTCTTAGAACAATAATCATTTATTATTACTTGAGAGTCTGTGTGTCAGCTGGATGGTTCTGTTGTTCTGGTCCAGATTGGACTGATTTTGGCTGGCTTTCTCATGTGTCTGTGGTCGCCTGGCTCTGGCTGGCTGATCAAGGATGATCTTACAGCTCTGGTGTTTGCTTGGCTTTTGCCTTGGGTTAATTTATTGACTGGACCACATATCTTTCATCTTCCAACAGACTATGCTAGGCTTGTTCTCATGTTGCAGGGCTCCAAGAGACAGCAGAAGCCACAGGGTCTCTTGAGGTCTACACTAGAAACTGGAATCACCTCACTTTTGCTATGTTTTATTAGCCAGAGAAAACTGTAGTGCAAGCCCACACTCAAGCAATAAGGAAATGGACTCTCACTCTTTACAGGAGGGACTATAAAGTCACATTACAGAGGCTACTGAGTTAAGGAGAAATGAAGACCTGCAGCCATTTATGTAGTCAAGCTGCCATAGTAGCTTTAAGTTCTGTTCAGATTGAGTTTAGGAAAATGTTAAAATGAACGTGCCTTTCTTGAATTCACATGAAGTTAGGAAACCTGGCTGCTGGACCCCACTATTTGTAGTGAAGTGACCTTGGAGAAGTTATTTTCCTCTTCTATGTCTCAACTTCCTCATTTACAAAGGGAAGAGTTGGGGAAGCTTGAGTTACTAAATCAAGGGACTATTATGGTATATTAGGATTAGGTTTTGCTGTTGTCCAAAGCTGCTGTGTTGGTGCTGAAAACTCATTAAGGAAACATATTTCTCCAAGTTTTCTGCTAAGTTATGCCTAGCCTGTGGTCCTCACACGCATGGTCTAAGGAACTGCTAGAGTTCCAGGCATAACATGTTGAATCCAGCAAACAGGAGGCTGTCCCTCAATATGTCCACATTCTAATCTGCAGAACCTGGAAGTGTTACCTTGTATAGCAAGAGGTACTTTGCAGATGTGAGTAATTAAGTGTCTTAAAATACAGATGAAATTAATTAAGGATCTTCAAATGAGATTATCCTGGACTACGCAGTCAGCCTTAAACCTCACCTTGTTTTCTCGTGAAATGGAGGCAGAGGGGGATTTGACTATAGCAGGCAGAAGGTGATGTGATAACTGAAGTAAAACGCTACACTGCTGACTTGAAAATGGATGAAGGGGCCATGAGGAAAGCAATGCAGCTCTAGAAACTGGAAAAGGCAAGAAAATGGATTATCTCCTAGTTTCTTAGAAAAACAAATAACAAAATTGATAAGCCTTCAGCAAGTATGGCCAAGAGAAAAGAGAGAAGGAACACAAACTACTAAATTAAATAAAAGAGGCAATATTACTACTAACTTTACAGAAATAAAAACTATTACAAAAGAAAATTATAAAAAACTGCCAAAAATTATATAACCTAGATGAAATGGACAAATTTATAGAAAGATACAAACTACCAAAGATGACTCAAGAAGAAATAGGAAATTTGATTAGACCTATAACAAGAAAAGAGATTCAATTAGTAAGTAAAACAAGTATAAAAGACACGTGGACAGAAACTAGGGGGGCTGGAAATGGGAGGGAGGTGGGGAGGGCTGGGGCAGTGGGCTGGGATGGGAGTAGAAGACAGAAAACTGTACAAGAACAACAGTTTAAAATAAAATAAAATAAAATAAAATAAAATAAAATAAAATAAAATAAAATAAACTATCTAATTTTATTAATCAATGTCACTCCTATAAATTCAATAAAAAAATAAACAATAAAAATACTAAAAAAATAAGCATCAAAAAAAGAAAAAACAATTTCTAGAAAGAAAAGCCCAGGGCCAGATGACTTTAGTGATAAAGTCTAGCAAAAATTTAAAGAATTAATACAAATTCTTCACAAACTCTCCCACAAAATAGAAGAGAAGGGATGCAGTTTCTAAATTTCCTGATGCAGTGTTTAAAGCCAGTATTACCCTAATATCCAAATCTGTCAAAGACACGGCAAGAAAAAAACCTATAGTCAATATCTCTTATTAATATAGATAAAAAATTCTCAGCAAAATACTAGCAAACTGAATCCAGCAGTATAAAAAAAGAAGTATATATAGCACAAAAAAAGTAGGATTTATCTCAAGAACACAAGTTTGGTTTTAATATCCAAAAGTCAGTCAGCGTAATATATCAAAAGGCAAGGACAAAAAACACATAATCATCTCAACAGATGAAAAAGAAACACTTAACAAAATCTAAAACCGTTCATGACAAAAACATTCAAACTGGAAATAGCAGGAAATTTTCCTCTACGTGAGGAGGGGCATCTACAAAAATCCTGAAGCTAACATTATACGTAAAAGCAAAAGACTGAAAACTTTCTCTCTAAGATAAAAAACATGATAAGAATGCCCACTTTTGCCACTTTAGTTCAACATTATACTTGAGGTTCTTATTAAGGATGTTAGACAAGAAAAAAGAAATAAAGGCATCCAAATTGAAAGGGAAGAAGGAAAAGTATCTTCATCTGTCAATGACATAATCATGTATACAGAAAACTCTAAAGTAATTTTTAAATATATAAAAACTAATAAATGAGTTTAGTGAGTTTGCAGGACTCAGATAGATATACAAAAAATCTATTGTATTTCTATACGGTAGCAGTGGACAAAGCAAAAATGACATTAAGAAATAAATTTCATTTATAGTATCACCAAAAAACAATAAAATTTTTAAGGATAAATTTAACAAAAGAAGAACAAAACTTATACTCTGAAAATTACAAAGAGTTGCTGAAAGAAATTTTGAAAGACCCAGATAAATGGAAAGTCATTCTATGTTTATGGACTAGATGACTGAATATTGTTAAGATAGTAGTAGCTCCCAAAATGGATCCACAGATTCAATTCAATCCTTTTCAAAATCCAAACAGGCTCCCCCCCAAAATGGACGAGATGAATATATATACATATACATACATATATATATGTATGTATGTGTGTGTGTGTGTGTGTGTGTGTGTGTATATATATATATATATAAATTCAGGGATCCAGAATAGGCAAAACACACTTGAAAAAGAACAAAGTTGGAAGACTCAAACCAACTTAAAAACTCACTGCAAAGCTAGTAATTAAGGCAGTATGGTACTGGCATAAAGATAAATAAATATAGAAGTCAACAGAATTAAATTGAGAACCTAAGAGTAAATCATCACATTTACAATAAATCAATTTTCTATAAAGGCATGAAGAGATTTCAATGGAGGTAAAAATAGTCTTTTCAGTATTTGGTGCTGGGACAACTTGGTGTCCACATACAAAATAATGAAGTTGGATCCCTTACATTATATACAAAAATTAACACAGAATGGATCAGAGATCTAAATGCAAGAGTTAAAACTATAACACTTTTAGAAGTAAATATAATAGGAAATATTTGTGACTTTGTTAGGTAATGGATTCTTAGATAAGACATCAGAAGTTCAGGCAACAATAACAAAAAAATAGATAACTTAGACAAGAAATTAAAAGTATAACCCACATAAAAGGTAGAAAGTATTTACAAATAAAAAATCTGGTAAGGGATTTACATGTAAATTATATAAAGCACTTTTATGACAACAATAAAATAATAAACAATCCAATTAAACAATGAGTAAAGGATTTGAATAGATATTTCTCCAAAGAAGATATGCAAATTGTCAAAAGCATATCAAAACATCTTTAGCTATGAGGGAAATACAAATAAAAACTATGAGGCATTATTTAACACTCATTAAGATGATTATAAAAAAGACAGTAACTAGTGTTGGTGAGGATGTGGAGAAATGAAAATCCTCATCCACTACTGGTAGGAAATTAAAGATTTAAAGCCATTTTGAAAAATAGTCTGGCAGTTCCTAAAAAAAGTTAAACTTAGATTTACTAAATGGTGTAGCAATTCTACTCCTAAATAAATACCCCAAAGAAATGAAAATGTAAGTTCATCCTAAAACAATGTTCTTAGCAGCCTTGTTCATAAAGTCAAAAAGTAGAAAAAACCCAAATGTTCATCAACTGATGAATGGATGAATAAAATATGGTATACTCATATAATGGGATATAATTCTGTCCAACCATAAAAAGCAATGATAATATGCTATAGTATGGAAAAAACTTGAAAGCACTGTGCTAAGCAAAAGAAGCCATAAATGTCCACATAGTGTGTGATTCTACTAATATGAAATGTCCAGAATAGGCAAATACACAAAGACAGAAATTAGATTACTCATTGCCTAAGGCTGGGGGATTTGGTTGTGGGGGAAGGATGGGAATGACTGGTACAAGTTTCTTTCGAGTGTGATTTCTAAAATTGAATGTGACTATGGTTATCTAACTACAAAAATATACTAAAAACCATTGAATTTTATATTTTAAATGAGTGAATTGTATCATATGTGAATTATACTTCTATCAGTTTATATACAAGAAAAAATATACCAGCTAAAAGAGAATGACCAGTGAAAAACTACAACAAATCATGCCTGGAGTTATATTTAGCCCATACATGACCAATTTGTGTTGCCTAAAATAGAATCTCCCTAATACAGGATTTTTATTTTACGGTAGGAATTAAAGAAGCCTCACCCAGAAAAAAAATTAACATTTAATATATAGGACCAGTAGGTGGGTTCCAATTCAAGCTTGGACTCACTATTCCCAAGCCTTGGTTACATTATCTATAAATAAAAACAATAATAGCTATTTGTTGAGAAGATTATAGTTATAAATATACCTGGCATAGTGGAGATACTAAAACCACATTAATTTCCTTTCCTCCTTTGGTGTGGCAGGAAACCCAGTCAAACAGTTTAAGATGCTATAGTGTACAGGAAAATATTTCTTCAAATTTCTTCAATAGAACCAAATCTACCATCCTGTTCCATTTTGTCATTTTCTCAAATTCACCATTTTGCTCTGTTGGTATTGTGGGGAAGCATAATTTGCTATCAACATGATAGCATATATATAATTAAGAAAATTGTGTTATTTCATTTAAAAGAGAAAACTCCCTACCAATGCTTTTGAAAAATAGTCTTGCAGTTCCTAAAAAAGTTAAACTTAGATTTACTAAATGGTGTAGCAATTCCACTCCTAAATAAATACCCCAAAGAAATAAAAACGTAAGTTCATCCCAAAACAAAAATATTACTAGCAGCCTTGTTCATAGAGTCAAAAAGTAGAAACAACCCAACTGTTCATCTATTGATGAATGGATGAATAAAATATGATATATTTTATTCCATACCATATTTTATTCATATACCATATTTTATTCATCACTACTAATATGGACCCCACCTCAGTAGCTTGTGGGGTCCACCACATTGTGGACGAGGCACGAGAAATTCACATGGACTACCGAGTCCTGTGGAGGAAAAGGGACAGCATGGTTTCTCCCTCAAGGGGAGAAAAAGCCTCGGCCCTCGCCTGGACAGGCCTTTATTGGGTTTCTCAGCACATTACATGATGATCCTCATTTACTATGCACAGGTTCACTTTAGGTGGTTACCTTTTACAGAAAAACAAAGGAAATTATGCCACTAATCACATCACAGAAGAAGGATATTTGCAAACACAAAGGGAAAAGTGGTTGAACTAGTTACACTCCATACTGGGGAGTTTTAGCATGGATTTTAGGAAGTTACAGTAAGCACTTGCTGCCCCAATTCAGGGTGAGGGAGTTTTAGCAAAAGCAAGTCTCACAGCAGTCTAGGTACAATGCAGGCCTGATTCCCCATGGGAGAACCTATCTGTGGCCATGGGTCCTGTGCATCAGACCTTACTTTCCACTGGGAACTGGGCCCATGCCATGCAGAATGGTCGCATATACACTACCACTATGAAAAAGCATTGATCTGCTGCCTCTGGATTTCAAAATAAATTGGGTGAGAAGAATAAAAAAAATGATTTCCCCAGAAAATGTAAAATTCATCTTTGAACCGAGAAGTGGCCCTAAAATAGAATTTGATATAAAATTTGGTGAGTGCAGCCAAGTGATGAAAAGAAGTACAAGGTATTCCAGAAGGATCTAGAGCAAGAGGACCTAACCTTGTCTAACTGACTCTTAAAGTAGCTGCATCACTGTTTCTGCATCCTCCCACCCCTCGACACCAAATGGCTTGAAATGGGTTTTTTGAAGTTAGTCTTTTAAACAATAATTGGCTGTCTTTGAAAAGTTTTAAATGGCCATCTCAGTAAAAGTGAAATCAATATTCTTTCACTCTGGGCTTTTAGCAGGCAATGTCTCCCCAAAACTCATGGGCATAATGACACTAGAATAATTCATCATCTCATTACATTTACATATGATGCTCCGCATTGTTCTGAGGCAAAGGCTATCTTTCCTGCCTGGGATTCCATCCAGAAACAAATAAAAGACCAAGGGAACCTGCTGATTTCATGCACCATTTATAGAAGCCATTGTGGATCCATTTTCTCTCTGTCAGCTACTTTTTCATTACAGATCTTTTGAGCACACACTACAGGGATATATCCTTCCAGCTCAAGCATTTTAATAACCTTTAAAACTTTATTTGTTAAGGAGAGGTCTGTCTAGGTTGAAGATATTTTCTCTGCTTCTGGGCTTCATTTTATATCAGTGCCAGGTCCAAGGTTATCCATAAAACAGTCACGTATTTATCGGGTACCTACTATCTTTCTAGAATGGCACTGGATGCTGGGGATACACATGAAAGTAAACACAAGTATGGTCTGCTCTCATTGAACTTGCCATCACCTGGGGGAAGATGATCAAGGAACTCTTCAATAATAATCATGCCATCTTAGCTAGTAGTATTGGAAAAGTTCGACAAAGGATACTGTTAATAAGAGAACTTCCTACCTGGCCAGATAGGGCATAGACTGTGGAAGGCAGTCATGGGAGTGATGCTTCAGGTAAGATTTAAGGGTCAGATATTGGAATTAGAGCATGCCAGAGAGAGGGAACAACATTTCACTATTAAATAAATACTTGATGAAAAATGAATGAATAAAGGAACAAGAAAAAATGAGTGAATAAATAAATAGTTCAGATAATAGCTTCAAATGTTGAGGACACATTCTTTACCTAATCAAGTAGAATTGAATTAGTGAACTGCCACTGAAGACCTGTTTAGGTGTGTGGCATTACCCCTTCACCACAAATGCTTACCATTTATATGGACAGTGGAATCCTGACCTGGGTATGTACTTAGAGGAAAACAGACCTGAATGTGAATTACAGAGTTACCCCTTATGGTTAACTTAGTTCAAGTTTTCCTGGAGTAAGTTAATTTCTCAATCTCAATTTCTTAAACCATAAAATGGGAATTATGAGATTGTCTTAAGGCTGCTCTGAAGATTAGAAGACATGATATATGTCCCTGCAGAAAAATATAGGAGTTAAGAAGCTAGGCTGGGTACCTTAGCAGATTGTGTTTGAATCTCTGCTGGGCCACTATTTAGCCATGTGATCTTGAGCAAGTTACAAATAGTTATGCTATAACATATCATCTGTTCCTAAAAAATCACTATGCTTTGCAAAATCAGCCATAAAAACCACAGAGCTTATGGGGAAAATGAGGCTAGGGACACAACGCATGAAAACTTAGTGAAACATTAAAAAAGAGATAGGAATTGAATACCTGTAGTTTACACTTGTTAAATAGCTGGGAAATACATAAATGTGACAATAAATACTTCACTTTGCCCTGAAAAAGGCCTGTTCCTTACTTATGGCAGTGGACTTGGGAAGGTGGTAGCTTGTGGGCAATTGTAAAGTGGTGGAAGCAAGGTTATCTGAAATGAGACGGGAAGTTGTGCCACATGTGGATGGTATGGCTTATGACACAGGCAGTGCATGGAGATGGATGACAGATGACTGCAGGGTGTGCAGCCATGCGTTCTGTGTATTTCCATGTAGCATAGTTTAGCAGAGCACAGTTCTGAATTCACTAAGTGTTTCTTGAAGCAAGGACTGAGCATAGGTGAACACGAAAATCACAAACTTATGTTAGCCTCAAACTGTTCCCTAACATCAGTTATGTTGGAGTAAAGAAGTGTGATAGCACACTGAACGTATTTGTATTTATCCTCATTCTGCCTCAGTTCTCATCAGTAAGTAGGCAGGTTTTAGGGTTGTTGTGATCATAATTACACAAGATGGTTCCATATCAAATGTCTAGTACTGGGCCTAACATATAGGTTTGATGGTGCCTTTTCCCTAAGCATTTAACATCACATGTTGTGTTAAGTTTGATTTGGAGATTTTACTAGAATATAAGTGTCACTTCTTGGTGAGAGGGGGATTCACCTTTTTGCACAGAGCTCAACAGAGGCACACACTCCTATGCACTCCTGATGTACGTACCGAGTCTCCTATTCCTCGAAAAAGCCCCTGCCTGATCAGAAAGGCTGCAGTCCATGTCCTCAGGGAGGAAGCAGCAAGAAGAAATGGCCTCAGTGGCTCTTATAGATTCAGGGATGAGACATGGACCACAAGTGAATGCTCCATGGCCCACCTAGAGGGTAGTCCTCCCTTAGTCACAGCCTCAGATCCAGCTGTTCCTACCCATGGTGCTGGGGATGGGTAATAGAAGCCCTCTGCAGCTGTAATCCATTTCTTGGTGACTCTCCAAACTGAGCCTGAATTCCAGAGGTTACCCCATCAAAAACTGCAGTTAGCCCCATTTGCAGTGAAAGCCTGGCATGTAATCTCATTGTCCCTCCTTTTGGATAGCTGCAGACAATTGGCTAAGGACAGATGCGAGGGGCCAGGACATGACTCACAGGCTTTGGTTGGCTGAGCTGGAAAACAAAGGCCACAGGCATGCATGAAGTGCACGCAATTTGTTTGCAGGCCACCTATGAGGCATCGCAGCAGGCAGCTGTGTGGGCTCCCCTCACCATGTCTGCTTCCAGCTGGATCTCCCACAAGCTTCTGAGTTATTTACTCTGTCTGTTTGCTTGTCAGGGGCTTCCACCATCACCTGTACATTTAGTGGGACAGTGCTACCTCCTTCTTGGCCTCCATCCCCAGAATGCCCTCTTTTATTTGGCATATCCCAGTCTTCTTCCAACAGTGACCTCAACCCCTACAATTCCATTGCTGCCTTCCATCATCACTTCTGGCTCTGAACTCATTCCTTATAAGGTTATTATTAGCTCCCGGTGCTTCATTCTGATCATCCCTACGACCTCCACCTCTCCGATTATTGTCTTTCTTTGTACATATATCTCCCATCACACCAACTTGGAACAGAGGGCAGTACGATTAAGAGCACAGACTTGGGATTCAGATAGATCTTGACTGGTATTCTGTTTTTTTTTTTTTCTTATAGGTGGAAAGATACTTTACTTCTCTGAGCTTTAGTTTTCTCATCTGCAAAATGCAGAGAGGGGTAGCTGTGTCCCTGAGGTTGCTATAAGTACTAAATGAGATAATATCCATCGAACACTCAACACAGTACTGGGCACACATTAAATATTCCATAAATGTAGTTATTGTGTTTATTAGGTTTAACTTCTTGCAAACAGCAGCCATGACCTTAATCCGTATAGTGGGAAGTCACAAGTATTTACTAAATAAATGATTTATCACTTGTCATTAATGTTGAGTATTCCAGTCCCTTTTTATATAAATGTTTCATTCATTTATTCTCATGAATTTTCCAATATGTTCCAGGCCCAAGTAGGAAAAGTGGGGATAGGAGATAGTAGTAAACAGGAAAGACAGTACTGGAGGTTCAAATCCAGGGAAGAAATGCACTGCCGGGAATTACCCATTCTAGATTTTTTTTTTTTTTTTTTTTTTTTTGCCCCAGGAATTTGTCTCATGAAGGACTTTAAGCATGAATTTATTTTTTTTTCAAATGTATGTATTTGAGTATATTAAGAAATGAAATACTGATTTTTGACTCCTAAAATGAAGCATTGGAGAGATAAAACACTGATGAATTAATGGGCAAACACCAAATGCTGAAACCCTGAAATAAATTAGGGAGTATAACTAAAAGTCAACTGCTAAAATGATTCTACTCCTTGACCTTGGTCTTTATGAGATTTGTAGTCTATAGAATTTTAAAGGTGAACTTAGAAGCTGCCTCGTCATTTTGACTGGATTCCCTACCTAATGTAAAAGGCCTATTGATATTCAAGAAGCATGGTTGAATGGTTTCATAATGAAGGAACTAGCTTAACTGAGTGGGCACATGTTAGACAGCTGTATTTCTCAAATGGTAGATTTTATGAACAGCTCTAATGTTTTTTGTTTGTTTGTTTGTTTGTTTTATCTTGTTTAACAAGAATCTCCAGTTGATTCTGACACTGGCAGTATAGACAGGCTGCAGTTTGAGAACTACTTTAAAGAAGGTAGAAGATTTGGTTTCTGAAAGTCATAAAAATAAATTCAAAATGGGTATGAGTAAGAGTGCCAGGCACTGTGAGTTGGGTTAAGATGAATTTGTGCCATGGGATTACCATTCAGGTGGTATCATGACTTTGCACTTTGAGTTATAGTCTGCATTGCTCCAAATTTGCATTCTCACAAGTTCAAAAAGTACAAAATCCACTTCCCTAGGATTTTAGCTTTATTAACTCAGCCTTAGTCACAGTGCCTCTCCAGAACTGTGTTAATGGAAATACTAAAAATACTGCTTTTAAGAAGATTACAGTTAATTTAGAGAGACAACACATGTTCCAATAAAACTTTCAAAACTAAGCATGGGCTAGGAGTTAATGAACCCCAGAGATAATCAATGGAATGGAATTTAGAAGTAGGAGAGATGTGGTCCAAATAAAAGGGTTAGTGGCAGACCAAGTCAGAGGTAAGGGACCAACTGGTCTGAGCTCTAAAAGAGATAAAGGAAGAAGGTGAGTCTAAGTTCCTGTGGGAACCACAGTATAATTATGCAGGAGAACATGGCAGGGTGTTGGCTTTGGTGCTGGTGTTAGACATTGGTTCACAAATAGAGCACAACCATCAGGAAACTTTTTAGAAATTTCTGGAAATGATTTAGGTTGTCCCATTTGGGAGGATACTTTTGGCCTTTAGTGGGTAGAGTCTGGGGGTACAAGCCATTATGCAATGGATGAGATGAATACAGAATAAGAAATTGTCCTGTGTCCTATATGGCTTTGAAATGTCCTACTGGACATTCATTTGGTTGAAAAACCTACATATGATTATCTTACAAAGAAACTAGACTGCATATGTGATAGATACATAGATAGATGGATAAGTGGTTTAATATTGTTATATTTTCCAGGAATGAAACTATGAAGGGTTATAGATGATTACCTGCAGAGTTTTACCATTGTTCATTGCTTACCATTTCAGAAAATCATGTCACCAATGACGATACCATTTGTGACAATTTGGGTTTGAGTATCAGTTTGAGTTTTTTGCTGTCACACTTCTAGTGATTCTGTGTATGTATATACCAATATACTTATTTAGTTCCCATTTTGAAATGTGATATGGAAAGGGAAGGAATAGGAACATTCCTTGAGAACTCTAACTTCTTAAATTCCAAAGGATTTGATGTAAGTAGATGAAATATTCAGTATGTTTTTCATGTAATCATCCCTGAGCACTTAGATTTTCAAATGTGTTACTTTATTATATTAATTTTCTTTATTTCTTCTCTACATTACAATGAGGTTATGTTAATATTTTTCAAATTGTGTATGTAGGTTGACTGTTATGAAATATTTGTAATAGAAAGGGGATAGAGGGTTTGTTAAGAATAAAACTGGGTTATGATATCAAGCCTGAGAATTTCAAGGACTGGTTTGTTTAAATTCACTGGTAGTGGGATGGTTATGGAGTGAAGGTGAAACCTTGTTCAGCTTTTGATCTTACCTCCCCAGTGCAAAGATAATATCTGTTCAAATATATCAATTTTAAGTTATCTAGTTTAACAAGAGGTAGATAGGCCTTTAGATTTTTTTTGCAGTATTTAAATGGGTAAGTTATATCTGATATAGATATTTATGGAATAACAAATTTGGGCAAGAAAATGACTGTTGTAAGACTGCCTTATCAACATTTTTAGTGGCTCAAAAATGTTTTCCTCATGTTTAGTAACTACAGCATCAAAAGGGCATCCACTGGAAGACTGATCTGAACAAACCATTTTAGTGATAAGTAAAGAACACAACCCAACAGTCTCTCCCTGACCCCTACTTATGTTCTTAAGCTCTGCAGAGTTTCTTTTTCTTCTTTTTACAAGTGATGCTTCCCCTACCCCTTGACAGATGGTTGATGCTTCCCAGAACTCCATGCTTCTCCAGAATTATCTCTCAGGCAATCTGAGGTCTACTTAAACCAAACTTTGGCAAGAGGGAGAAATCTCATGTTTCCTCATGGACCTGATGAAACCGCAAGGCACATGATGAAGTCTCTAACAGGTGGATCCAGAGTTGGTCATAAATGTTGTTAGAGAATTGGTGCCAGGGCAAATCCTAGTCCTGGTTTCCCAGCACCTGAGGATGGCAGCATGTATCACAGGTGCTTAGAAGATTCTACAAGGAGAATATAAACATTGTTTTTACTTAGAAAAATAAATAAATTTTACGTATCACCTTAAGAAGCGTATGAGTAAAACCATAAAATAAAATCAATAGTATTTGATTACAGAAACATGAATTGTATGTTGCTATTAGATGTTTAAAAAAGGACCAACTAGACCCATTCTCAAAAATCCCTTGATCATTATTCAAGTTGAGTTTCTATCTTGAGGGACAAAAAACCAGGAAACAGCAAATACAGTGCTCATTTTATTCTGGGATTGCAGGCAAATGCCATACTTGCTCTTTTTGGGCCTGTGATATCCATTAGGAAGGGGCTGCTTATACCACAAATGGCATGCAAAATAAATAAGTAAATAAGTAAATAAAGCAAACAAGTTTGTTCATGCTGAAAATGCAGCTTTGATTGGTCTGAATAAAGCACTGCTGCATTTCTCCTTGGAAATGCTTTGTGTAACGTGGTACACCCAGGGACTTTGGTCCAAGAGCCATTGAGTATGGCCACCTGCTGCTGAGTACAACAAATGGGCTAACTCATTTTGGTTTGGGTTTTGATTCTCTAGGGAGTTTTCTTGGCATCAAGTAGACCTTGGCTAATGTTATCCACTGGGCAATAGTCAACACCAGGCTCAGGAGCTTGGGCTCTGTATGCTTATACTTTGGTTTGAAGACATAGGCCATACTCATGAGCTAGATGCCTTTGATGAAGGCAAAGTAAAATCAACAGCAATGACAATATTGTATGAAATATCTTAAACATAAATAAAACTAGAGAAAATAATATGACAAGTCCTCACAACATTGTTGGTAGGTTCTTGGAAACTGTGATTCAAGCAAAATTAATATAATGAAATCAATTTTAATACGAGCTAATTGAAAGGAAAGAGTAAAGTCCTTATAGCATATTTCCGGTTGCAAAAATAATCTCCAAAATTCTTAATAAAGACCAAAAACATTTTAAATATTAAACATTGAAATAAATATGAGCTACATAGACATTTAAGAAAAATGAATAAAACCAAGTAAGATAATTATTTTCCAGACCACTTATTCCAGTTCAGGGTGATGAGAACCAGGCCTAAATAGGATACCTTTCCATTTCAGGGCCACTCACACACTCCAGTGGGCAATTCAGACACTCCATTCACCTCAGGTGCACATCTTTGTAAGATGGGAGGAAACCGGAGTCTCTGGAGAAAACCTATGCAGGTATGGGAAGAACATGCAAACAATGTTGAAGGAAATGATGCTATTCATGGACCTGCTGTACAATAAGCCAGCAATTTTCAACCAATGTGCTGAAAGAATTTTTAAAACATGAATTACCTGACTATTTATTCAGGGGCACTGACCTCTTTTCCCATAGACTGTCAAATAAAAAAGTGACAACACCCAGCACAACAATAGACATCCGGTATGAATAAATCAAAATTATACCTATTTTTATTGTCAGATAGGCCAAAAACATATTTTTGGTGTGCCACAGAAGTTTACTAATTAGTTTATGTGTGCCATGAGGTGAAAAAGGTTAAAAATCACTGCAATAGGTTTTTATGTATTCATTACTCAGCTTCAGGAATTGTCAACATTTTGAGCAAGTTACTTAAGGTTCTCAGCAGTAAAATAAGAATACAGTAGTCCCCACTTATCCATGGTTTTGCTTTTTGCTGTTTCAGTAACTTGTGGTTAATGGTAGTCCAAAAATATTAAACTCTGGAAATAAACAATTCATAAGTTTTAAATTGTGTGCTATTCTGAGTAGAGTGATGAAATCTCATGCTGTTCCTTCTGTCTCACCCAGGATGTGAATTATCCCCTTGTCTAGTACATCCATGTTATACATGCCATCTGCCCATTAGTCACTTAGTAGTTGCCTAGGTTATCAGATTAACTGTCTCTGTATTACCATGATTGTGCTCAACATCCTTATTTTACTTCAGAATGGCTCCGAAGTGCAAGAGAAGTGATCCTGGCAATTCACATATGCCACAGAGAAGCTGCAAAGTGCTTCTGTTAAGTGAAAATGTGAGTGCAGTATAATAAGATATTTTAAAAGAGAGAGAGGGACCACATTCACAGAATTTTTGTTACAGTATATTGTTGTAATTATTATATTTTATTATGACGTATTTTTATTAATCTCTTAACTGTGCATAATTTAAGTGTTAAACTTTATCATGGCAATGACTGCTCAGGAAAAACAGTGTATATAAGGTTTGGTACTATCGATGGTTTCGTGTATCCACTGGGGGTCTTGGAACCTATTCATTACAGATAAGGGGGGACTACTGTAATAAAAATTCACACATTCAAGGGTTCCTGTAATGATTATAATAGCAATAGTACATATGACCTTTTAGCACAAAGACTGGTGTGCAATAAATGCTCCAAAACTTTATTCAAATATAAATCAAGAACATCCTTGGTGTAAAGATACCACAGCCTGCACTGAATGAAAAATAGATTCTCTTGTGTTTTTACTGGCCTTCAAAACTTCACAAAGTGTACACTGCCTTAGTATGAAATGATTACATCTTGTGTTAAAAAGTAAACCCCAAAATAATGCAGAAATCCAATGCTTAGCTAACCAGCATTGTGTCTCGGTGAAAATCCAAATGATCCATCAAAGCCTATTTTGTTGCTGTTCCTAAAAGCAAGGATTTTGTTTCTACTTTTTTATTTCTTAAAATTTTTTAAATTAATTGTTTTTTAGATAGGGAGGGTAAAAAGAGAGAGAGAGAAAAGAGGCATCAGTTTGTTGTTCCACTCACTTATGAATTTATTTGTCAATTCTTGCATGTACCCTGACCTGGGATGGAACCTACAACTTTGGCACACAGGGACAGTGCTCCGACCAACTGAGTTATCCCAGGGGACTTTTTATTTTATTTTAATTTAATCTAATTTTTAAAAAATCCTCACCTGAGGACATGTTTATTATTTGAGGAAGAGAGATAGAAATGCAAGAGTGAGACATGGACTGATTGCTTCCCATACATGCCCTGACCAGGGACTGAACCAGCAATCTAGGTATGTGCCCTGACTGGGAATCAAACCAGCAACCTTGTGGTGTATAGGATGACACTCCAACCAACTGAGCCACCCAGCCAGGGATGGCCTGAGTTTTTTAAAAAGTTCCTTAGGGAGATGACCATCCTTGAAAAAATAGTAGGAACAATACAATAACAAGTTTATGGCTAGAAAATCTTACCCTAAGGAAAATATATCCTTATTCCTTATGTCTCTGGGCCCACCAACACTAGATGACCTTACCTCACAGTTAAGAACAATCCTGCTGTTTCCTTTTGGCGATTCTCAGAGACCTTCGTGTTAGTGAGTGAAAACATTCTTTTGGTGCCAGAAATAGTTGTTGCTCTTAGGCTACAATGAGAAATTTTTGCTGAGCTTCAGAATTCAGAGTGATTAATCTGCAGAAAGCTCTCAAGGGCCAACCAGATGGGGCTCCCCTGGTTGGAGAGATGGAACAGAAAACTAATTTTGGAAAGTGAAAAATGTGCTAGGTACCCAGGCTGCTTTGCAGAGCAGCTCAAAAAAAAAAAAAAAAAAAAAAAAAAAAGTATGGGGGAGGGATGCTGGGGAGAAAAAGTAATTTCACACTTGATTTGTAAGGATCATTATGACCTTCAAAGAGTCAGTGGACAGGGTAAATAAAAATGTAGAATTTTTTAAAACTGCAGGATGAGAGCAGTTTTCTTTTGGATACAAAAGCAAGTTAATTTTAAAAGGAGAGTTATACCATCGAGCACATGCCTTTAGGTCTCAGTTCTGCCCCTCAGTTCTACCCCGACAAATTTCTTAACCCATCTTAGTTTGCTTCCTTGTCTATGAAATGGGGATAACAGTGTCCCTTCCGTGAAGTTTCTCCATCTGGGTAAAAGGGATAACATAGGCAAACACAGGCACACTGCTTTAAAATACTAAAGATAAAAGTTTGTATCATTACTAATATTCTTGTGGGCTGATTAGTGATGATACCAGATGGAGAAATGTTTCCAAACATTTCTGTTGTCCTTAACTTGGCAACAGGTAAGTTAATGAACTTGATGTAGAAATATGGATGCAGTAATTTCATGGTTCCTTATAACAAACTGCAGAAAATCCTTGCTTAAATCACATCTCTGCTCCTTTCTTTGCCATTTGATCTGTTGACATTTACTTCTACTTTAAAAAATGAGCCAAGGCTGTATTGACAGGATGGGAGATGATAAACAACAACAAAATCTGATTCTTTTTACTTTGATTCTAGCCCAGGCCGTTTTAGTAAGTGAATATTTAGGGATGATTTGTTGAATGAATGGATGGATGGACGAATGAGTAGCATACATTTTCATTGTATATTCTGGTTCTTTTCTCTAGGTAAATGTGTTGAGCTTTGCTTTATTTTTTTTTATGTTTCATGTATCTGTATATCCCTAAATAAAACCAACAGTTCAATTACTATATTTCCTCCCTGTTTTATAACTTACCTCATTTGTTTTTTTAATAGAAACTAAATAGTAAAAACTTGAGAGGATTTAATTTTAAAAAACAAAAGCAACTTCAACCTCTTTTTTTTTTTTTTGGAAAGAGTAAAATATTGACCAAAGAAGGTACAATACATAGTAAATAAATTTAAAAGTGCAATGGATTTTAAAGTCCTTTAAAGGAACTAGTGTGTAGAAAAACCCAAAGAAATACTTGGTATTTAAAGATAACATTTGGAAAATAATACCATCTTGAAGGACTGCTTTTCTTCCTTCTTTGTGTTTGCTTGGCCCACCACATTCACTGTTGTAATGAGATAATTGCTTAGCGTGTGTTAAGCACTGCCTGGAACAGTTAAACTCAGAGAGGTTGAGCATATTGCCTAAGGTTACATATCTGGTAAATTGCAAAGCCAAGGTTTGTTTTCTAGTCTAGCTGGCCCTGAATCCCAAACTTGAAGTTTGCTATTAAGCAGGAAGTGATTTGGGCCAGAAAAAAATTATTTTCCCACATAGACACAGACTCACATAAATAGTCTTCTCATGTAAGTACAGGACTTTTGTGATCTTTAACTTTACATTGCTTTTACCTTCTACTGGTCTAGTCAGCAGATCTGACTAGACTGACCACTCTCCAAAGGTAAGTGGTGAATAACAGAAACAGGAATAGGACCTAGAGACTTGCATTCCTAAGATCTCCTTTAATGAAAAATAGGAGATGGGTTCTTTCTTGTTATGAGTAGGTCATTTTTTAACTCTCTTTGGTTTGGTACACCAAATTAAAAATGGATATGGTATTTAATAAAAATGTAATGGAACTAGAAGTCAAATTAGAGTGGTGAGAAGAGTAAATAAGAGGTAAAAAAAGCAAAGAGTGAATACTTGATTCACATGGCACAGATGGGGAGGCGAAATAATAACTTTGGGCTGTAAGTGGAGAGAAAGGAAATTGAAAATAATACCAAATAAAGTTTGGGGATGAAACACTCTCTTTCCCCAACATCTGAAGTAGCCTACTCCCAATATCTCCTCTCTCCCTTTGCCAAACTACCTTTCCTCATGGTCTTCTTCACCTTCCTAAATCCAGTAGACATTCCTCACTTCTCATCTTAGTTAACTTCTGAACAGCACCTGCATTATTGCCTATCGCTGCCTCCCTTCCCTTGGTTTCAGGGCACAATTCCCTCTGACTTTTGTCTGATTACTAGTTGTCTTTCTCTCTTTATTGGCTCATCTTGTACTCAGTCATTAAATGTTGGAGGTTCTAGGCCCTCTGCCCTTCTTATTCTCATTCCTCTCACCCGTGATCTCATCCACCACCATGGTTTCATATCACACATATTCTCAGATGACTCACAATTTTAATCTCTAGTCTCAATCTAGCCACTTAACTCCAGACCCATATATTTATTAACGGTCTGATTGCCATCTTTTGAATGCCTCAAAAGTGCCTCCCGCTCATCAAGTCTGAGGCTGAGCTCATGATCTCCTCCATACCTGGTCCTCGTCCAGGTTCTATCTCAGTGAACAGCACAACTGTCTGTCTAATTGCTCGAGCAGAAGCCAAGGAGCTATTCTCTCCCTTAATTCTCATATCCATCACCAAGTCCTATGATTCCACCCTTCTAAATCTCTCTCAAATCCATCTGCTTTTCTCTAACTCATGGCCATTACCTTAGTCCAAGTTACAATGATCTCTTTTTTTAAATGACAATAGACCTTCTGATTGGCCTACCTGCACCCACACTGGCTGCCCTACAGACAGTTCTTTCTTCACCCTGCAGCTAGAGTGACTTTTTCTGCTCCAAAATATAAACTGGGTTATGTTACCTGGGTACTTGGAATCCTTTAATGACTTTTTTTCTCCTCGTAGGACAGAATCAGAAGTCCATACCCTGGCCCCCCAGGTACTATATAATGAAGGGCAGTGACTTTTAAAAGAGTTGCCTCAAAATTCATCAGCATCACCCAGGTGTGTGTTTCAAAATGCAAGTATTGGCCCCATCACCGATCTAATATATCTGAAACTCTGGGGATGGAATCCAGAGATTATATTTTGACAAGTCGTCCAGATGATTCTAGTGTCTACACTCAAGTTCAGAAAACCACTGCTCTAGAGCCTACCCTGCATCTATCTGGCTTCTTGCTCTTACTATTCTTACCTCTTATAGCTTTCTTTCATTCACTCATATAGCACCAGGTTTACTTTCTACCACAGGGCCTTTGCACAGCTCTTCCCTCTTTCTTGAAAGCCTCTCTCTCTCTCTCTCTCTCTCTCTCTCTCTCTCTCCCCCCCCCTCTCTCCCCCCCCTCTCTCTCTTCCTTCACTGGTTAATGTCTTAGCTCAAGAAAGCTGACCAGAACTAATTTCTCCTAATACTACATACTGCTCCTTCATAGTACTTACAATAGTTATATTTTTGTATGGTTATTGATTAATATGTGTCTCCCCCACTAAATTATAGACTTGAAAACAACTGGGACTGTATGTGTGTTTATTTGTTATTTTGTACAGTCTAGTACTAAGATAGACTAGCCTGTGCTCAGATATTTGTTGAATAAATGAATGAACAAATTAATAAACTTTTCATGTAGTACCTGCATACTGTTTGAGAACACAGGCAGACTGGAGTTCTCATGGTCAGATTCCAGTCTCCTCATTTTATAAAATGGGGCTACCTACCTTATAGACTTATTGAGATGATTTAATGAGGTAATACAGAGATAAAACTTAGCACAGGCCCAAACACACAAGTCCAGTTAGCTCTGACCATCATTATTATTACAACTGTACTTTTATCATTATTACAGTTTCCAATATCTCCCTCAATTGTAATGATTGAATGTGGTTAAAACCAAAGAGTGCATTCTTAGCAAAAATGTACATTTTTAAATTATTAGATGAAAATCAATTACTCACCTCCCAATATATTTTCTCCAGGAAATTCTTATTAGACATATGTCAGTGCTTTCTAATGCCATTTATTTATTCACTCAGCAAATACTTAGGGAGCACCTAGACCTACTATGCTAGGTTCCAGGAGGTGGTAGTGACTAAGACTGGTGTGTCCCTCACACAGTTGACAGTCTAGCGGGAAAAATGATATTAATGGTCCAGTAGGAAAATATTTCACAATGCCAATAAATGCTAAAGAGAGGTACATAGTCCTAGTGTATGTAAACTGGGAGGCCAAGCCTAAGTGGGAGGAGCTTTTCCACCCCAGGCCCACCTTTGGCTCTGAGCGGGGAGCTGCCTGAGCACAAAGCAAAGCCATTAAATGGTTTTTGTGGTGGCATGCTATGTAAACATGGGGGAAGTTAATATTTTTTCCCAGTCTCTGTGTTAATTCCATGTTGTTCTTACAAAGAGGGTTTCCATGAAAACTAGCTAAAAGGGATACAAAGCGGAAGGCGGCAGGGAAATTTGCAATGCTAACATATTTCCCAGATGCTTTCTATGCACATTTAGTGGCTGAGAACTATTACTTTTCAGGTCCTCTGTCTGATTTTCCTTTGGCTCCCTCTGATTTCTTTACAACCTTGAACACCTGGGGCTGAGGCTCCTTTCATAGCAGTTTGAAAGCAACCTTTTCTTTTTCTCTTTACCCAGTTTGGTCCAGGTCTTAATCTTTGAACAGCATCAAATATTCATTGCCATTTCACAAAGCTAGCATTGGAGGATCCAGAGTTTTCAAAAGAAGGTCTTGCCTTAACCATTGGTGATCCAATGAGCCTTTCAGCAAGACTGACCCTAAATCATCCAGGCTCAATTAGTTGATTTCAAAGAAATTCCCAGGTGTTATTTGACCTTCAAACATATGGGCTGCTGCAGTCAATGAAAGTTTCACCTATTCCCATAATGCCAACGGAACTGGATGGGGTAATTCTTTTTCATATTCTCTGAGTTTTGTGTAAGGGTTATTCGATTTGGGCTGAGTTATTTACTTTAGCAATATGCTCAGTGGTGGGCTGCAATCGCCTTTGCCAAGGGAACAGCCAGGTGTGAGCTGTGACTAGCCACCACTGAAATAGTGACAGGTAGGAAGAAGAATTGGACCACACAGTAGGGGGATGAGCTCTGAGAGTTTGGGGAAACAGCTCAGGGTACAGTAAGAAACAATAATGGCAGGTGCCTAGCTGGGCTTTGTACCCAGAGCTTAAGAGAGAATTGGCCCTAGCATCTATTTTGCCCTTCCCCAGCAAGGGAGGTGAGTACCATCCTTTCAGATTCAGACTCCTGACTTGATAACTTCAGATTTTCTTTAGTCTTGTTCAGGAGGCTATTCTACTCAGAACAGTCAGAGCTTGGCACTGCAGCCTATGTTTTCACAGCCTAAAGAATTTCTAAGAATTGGAACAATGTTGAAAGTAATTGTTTTATGGCAAGAATGTGGGGTTTGGAGTTAGAAAGACCTAGTTTCAAACCATGGCCCATCCTGCTTGCTGATTGTGGGACAGGCAACTTAACTTCTCTGAGTCCCAATTTTCTTAAGTATAAAATAGAGCTGAAAATTATTTTTGAAACCTATTGCAAGGTGTGTTTTAAAGGTATTTTAATATGCATTCAACCAAAAGGATTTAATGGTCAAATACATTTGGAGAACCTTTTGGAATCTTCCTCTCTCTTGGATTTAATAATCACATTGTCTGAAGGACATAAATGTGTTTAACTTTATTTGATCCAACATGTCAAAATATATTTGAGTTCATGAACTTTTTTTCTTATGTAGAAAATGGGAACGGTGTTTCATGAAATACAAGTGACCTCATAGGATTGTTGCAAGAGTTAATTAAGAATTTAAGATAAATACTTCCCATTGTATCTGGCCCAGAGTAAGCACTCAGTAGTAGTGAGTATTATCATTAGATGATGATTATTATTAATGAGGGCTTTTGGTTCCAAAACATGAAAAGCTAAATTTGATATACCTGGTTTATGACCACAAGTGTTTTATCAGTGTTTGCCACTTGAAATTTTACACAGCTATAGGTGATGGCTAATGACTATAACTTTTGAGTGCCTACCATGTGTCAGGGCATACATTAGTTACTTTAACGGAATCATCAATATATTTAATAATCACGAGTACACAACAAGGTAGTTATTCTTCCATTATTGGATGTGAAAATGGAGGCTCAAAGATGACATGTGACCTGCCTTAGCTTGTGTAGACATTCAACTGTGGAACAGGGAATTTAGCTTGGATTTATTTGGCTCAAATCCCTTTATTATTCTCAGGTGGGATTCTACGAATCTTTAGGGGTATGTGATAACATCAGTGATCTGAGGAAAATTTATAATTTGTCTAATTGAAAGCAAACACTTGATCAAAATGAAGCATTGAAGGACTATACTGCCTACTAAAAACCTTTTCTTACAGAATTCACCTGCTCTCTTACCTTGAAGCCCTGAACTTGTCCAAAGCATTCTTCCTATATTTCCTTCCTTGTCTATCTCTCATTCTTCCTTTTACTTGTCACTCTCCCCATTACACTGTGAACAGCTACCAAGTCCTAGTCAGCACTATGTCCCTAGCATGTAGCACATTGTATTCCATATATATTTATTGATGAATAAATGATGTCAATTCAAAACCTAGGTGAGCAAATGATTTATGCCTTAGAATAATAGAATGGGAAAATAAGTTTATTACTTAATAAGTATCATGTGCTTGATATACAAGAGTCTCAAAAGATGGTTTTATGCAGTGTTTAGCCATAAGAAATCCCTGCATAGCATAGAACAATGCTCACTACTAAACTCTAAGGAAGGCTTGGTACTACAGTGGAGATCATTGAAAGTGACAGCTTATTTTTAGCTAGGTCTTGCGATGTCTATGAACATTGCACAGCTATGCAGATTCAGAAACTCACTTTTTCACAGAACCCTGTGCTGAAGAAGGGTAGTGTTTGCAATTCAGCTCAAGGAAACCAATTCACTCGAATGCCACTCAATTCTGGTTACTGTCTGTGGAATGCTTTTCTTTACCAAGTGTGTCCTAGGCACGTTATACTTGTTACCTCTCATTTTTATGGAACACCTTCAAAATACTGGTTATTATTCCCATTACAAATAAAAAAGGACAGCCTCCAAGAAGTTTTGCAACTTACCAAGTCACACAGCTAGAAAGTAGTGGAGCAAGGACTTAAATCCAGGTTGTCCTGTCTCTGAAGTCCATTTTGTTCCACTAGTCCACCTTGTTGTCTAAGATGAGAGCTTACTTTTTCTCCACAAGAGTTACTCTGGCAATGTAATTGGTACTGGACACTGATGTGACTAAGTTGCCTCTGAAAACTAACCTTTGCAGTGGAAGAATGCATAGTGACCCTAAACTGAAAATTAAGGCAAGTGTTGCTTTAAAGTGTTGCCCAGCACCTTCCTGCTCTGTCATCTTCCTCTATGCCAAGAACATTTCGATAAAAAGGAATAGTTTCTAATATGAGAACACCCATTTCCTTGGCTAATTCTAAATACACACAGGGTTTTGGAAGTCAAATTCTCCTTATGCTCCATTTCTTTCATTGTTTGACAGTATCTGGTGTTGGGCTTGTTCTAATTCTATTGATATATTAAATATGGTTTTGTATGCACGGAGTCACCCTAACTTAAGAGCCCGACTCACTATCTCAAAGGTTGATGGATTATTTCCTGCAAAGATTTCCATGGATGAATTCTTTGATGCATTTTATTTATATCTTATCTACTTCATGGCATTATCTGAAAGGCAAGGAAGAGGTAGGAAATTGATTTTCTTGAGCACATCCTCAAAGAGTGACATATTTTCAATCATATATTATGGTAATATATTGACAAGATAGTTGCTTTGGCTAAAATTTTAAAATGTTGGGGCACCAACACTAAAGCAAAGGGTAAATGTGTTGACTGCATGGTTGAAACATCACCCAGGAATATGAAACACTTTGAAAATCCTTTGGCAAGCACAGAGCTGTATGACACTCAGATAAAAATACATCTGGGGTATTGACTAAATATTTCACTTTTCATCTAAATATTTTGAAGTTATGAAAAAGTTATTTCCATTGGTCCATTTGGGCCAAGGGGTAGTGAGGCACTTTGTCAATTATTTAAAAGTTTCACAAAGCCTAATTTACATGTGATTCCAAGCTCTGTTTTTTTTCATTTCAGAACTACCTTACCTTACAACATTATTTTGGAAAGGGAGGTTTATTTGTTTTTATGTATTTTTTTGTAACTTAACATCATCTTGAATTATTAAACTAGTTATTTTCCAGACCTGCAAATGTTTTCAGCATGTCGCCCTAAGTTTTCCTGAGTCAGCGCATGGTATTGGGTCTTGGAAGACCTCACAGTCAGAGACATTTCCTTACAATGGTACTTTTCTTGGGGTGATGATATTTGGGGTGCTTATTCTGGAAAAAAAGGGAGCATGTGTTTCTTCTAAATCCTCGCATTCAAGGTCATAGCAAGAATTCTGCTCAGGGTGAAGGGATGTGCACCACAATTTCAAAAGAGAGTAAAGAAGAGAAACTCAAGTGGTCAACTAATATTTTCCTCTGATGTTAGACTCTTGCTTACTTCTTGCCAGGAGCCAAACCAATAGGTAAATTCTCCAACCCACATTTTATGTGAGATAATAAGACAGTATTCTGAGTTACAACTGAAAAATTCTTTTTCTGCTTTGAAGCCAAATGTTTTTACAAGAGGCCGGAAAAAAAATGCCTGAGTCAAATTGATGAAAACCAGTCAAAATATGGCCTTGTTGTGGTTGATACAGCCATCCTGGCAGGTCCCAAAACCCAGAAGGCGTCTTCAGGCATGGCTCTCAGCACTGATTGAACTAGATTTCTGTGTCAACTGCTTGAAAGCTGCAGACCCACATCACACATTTCCTGAGTACATTATTGAAAATTATCAGACCTGTTTTGTTCATTACCAGGAAGCTGAAAAATTTCCTGCAAAAAAAGGCTGACAGGCTTTCTACAGCCAGTCAGGCTGACTTTTAAACAAATGTCCTCAAAGCTCAAAGCTCATGAATACATCATGTAGGAGCTCAGACCTTGGAAAAGGTATCCTTCATAATAACCTCATGGAAATCTCTACCGAAAGCTGCTCACCCCTAGATGATGGATAGCCTCTCACCTAAGTCTGTTCACTTACTAAGCACTCAGAGCATATGATTTGCTGTTAAAGTGCAAATGTGTTCATTCCTAATTTTTATTTTAAATAACACTGATACAGAGGCTAGAGAGAGACATTTTTTCCTTCTCTATGGCAAGAAATCTGAATTCTGCATAATGAAATCATGAGATTATACACTTCAAGGGCTGAAAAGGATCCGACTCAGTTTTACAGACAGAATCCTAAAATCCACAGGCTAATTATACGTGAATGGGGAATAGCAGAGCCTCAACAGAAGTCTTTCTTAATACATATACATGTAGCAGCCAAAGTCTTACTGTTGTTAACACTTTTCCTTATTGTTTTTATCTAAGACTAGACTATCCAGCCTTATTTCTCCCCATATTCCTAGCAGTTCATTTATAATCCCTACCCCATTTACCACATACGACTTTGAAGAACCTGAATTGATTTAGGCTTTGATTAGTGGTAATTATTTACCTGTCAGACTCCAGCTGGACTGCATCACCAAAGCTGAGTCACATAGACATCACTTTGCTTCCAGTGACTGCTTCCAAACAATTAAATCAGAGAAACACCTGTGTAAATATATAATATTTGCTGATAAGAAAATGATTATGTGACAGAAACTGAGCTGAATAGTAAAAAACAGTAAATATTTTCCCCCAGGGGACTTTTCACACATGCCTTTAAGCATCTTTCCTCTCAAGAACAAGGTTGGGTTATTTTTCCACCCCTACTACACCTTGTTTGTTTGGAAAATATAGCTAATATGAAATCACCAGATATGACAATCATGAACATTTAAGGTAATCATCTCATGAATAAGCTGAAAAAGAATAAATGAAAACAGGGTGAAAGTCTAACCAGGATTTGCTTTTCCAAAGCCAAAATGTTGACTCAGTGGATAAACTAACAATTGAAACTCATCCTGGACATCAGTGTCCATTCTTTTTTTGCATTTAGGATTTCTGTGATAGGATTCAAAGCTTAGGGTAGTAGAAAGTGAGGGCTTTTGTAATCAGATAAACCAGGATATGAATCCCAACATTATCACCTAGCAGTAATGTGACCTTTACACATGTTGAGCCTCATGTTCCAAATCTGTAGAAAGGACATAATTCCTAATCTTACATGCCATGCCACATGTAAAGTGCCAATATCAGTGCCTGCTTAGCAAACATTGACAATGCCCCACTCCATAATAATAGATAAGAAAATCTATCTTCTTTGACCAGTTGACCATTTAGTAAGTCACAAACTGTTGGTGATTCTCTTACATTTACATTCTGATGGAGATCACTTATTAGGAATATGAAGTACCACCAGAAATTATTCTAAAATTTCTTTTTTTTTTGTATTGACAAGGTTAATGTTTTTATTTCTGTAGGCTGACATTTGTTTCACATTTTCTCAACTTAAGTATGAAAATAGCAAATAGACTCTAAAGAAATATGCTTTATTTTTCATGTCAGAAAGCAGAAAGTCGGGGAGGAAACACAATTATTTATGCCATAGTGGTTCTGAATTGAGTACTCATGGCATCCATAAAGAAAAAACGTTATCATTGACCTTTATTCCCTTATAAATTTCAGTCATTTTGTTGAGATACAAAATCTTTAGCAACATTTTTGTAGTACTCATTATCTTATGATAAATTTTTTTAAAGGTGAAATCATGTTTATTTATTTTTTTATCAGTATTTTTTAATTGTTGATATTGTACAGTTTTCTGTCTTTTACCCCGCCCCAGCCCACCACCCCAGCCCTCCCCACCTTCCTCCCATTTCCACTCCCCATAGTTTTTGTCCATGAGTCCTTTATACTTGTTGCTCTAAACCGTTCTTTATTCTATTCTAAAAGGTACCTGCCCTGCTTTTGGAATTTGTTCCTTCTTTAACACAAATTCATGTAGACTAACTGTAAGAGAGATCTGTTCAGTTCTATAATTGGACATAGATACTGACCCTACCTGGTTAGGTTTTTACTATTTCATTTTTACCTGGCTGGTATTTTTAGCTGAAGGACATTCACAGGTGATACTTTATATATCCATTCCTGTTGTGTTCCCTATGCATTTAAGGATATCATTTTATACAGATCTCAAACCCCTGTTTCATCTCTTCCTAAGCTCTGTGATCTTGGGCAATTTAATTATTCTTTGTGTCTTCCTTCAATAGCAAAACGGAGATGATACTAACTAATGTGTAAGATTATTCAGAGAGCTCAGTGAGTTATATGGAAAGAGCTTAGAATAGTCACTTGAACAGAGAAAAATATTGTAGTTGTGGTTGCTATTATTACTGGGACAAATGCAGGCAGCTAGCAAAAGAGTTGGCCACTGGTCACACACAAAGAGCTAGTGTGAGTAATGGAGCATTCAAAGTCTCAATCAAGTCGTCCCAAGTTAAAGAGATGGCTGTTAAAAATTTCATCCTCTCTCATAGAAGTCATTCTTAATTTTATTTAGTTTGAATGTAATGTTTTATTCGTGGTTTCTGAATAAGACAATGGAAAGTGAAAAAACCTATGGAATGTTACTCAGTTATTCACATAATCAGGTCCAATTGTCTTTGGACCTTGAATCTAAAATGAAATGATTACTATTTTTTTTAAATCACAGAACACTATTTACTATCTGCCTTCGAGTTGATATACTGTAAACATAGGTAAGGGGATAAATAGCAAAAACTTGTAATTGTCAAGGTTTATTTTAATATCACTTTTTAAAGATGCATTTTGAAATAGGAATATGGAATGTTTGAGGATATAAACATATCTCATTTGCTACACTAAGCATTGAAGTTACTCAAAATTACCTGATTATTTTGTCAGTTTCACAGCATCTTCTATTTTTGCTGAGCCCTTTGTTTGTGGAGGTGTTTTATACTGTAAAAAGAAAGCTTCCTAAAAACCTCCAAATTTCCTGAAGTCTAGAAATAGCTTTACTGGGATAGCAGAGATAGATTTCCCGGAGGCTGTGAAGCAGATTTAAGTGCACTATTCAAAGATAAGAAGGGTCACTCTACTTGCAGTCATCACTCTATTTGGAGTCATTCTTTCCCTCATAAATCCATTAAGCAAACTAATCAGTTTTTGAACAGATGTGAAATGGTTTTCTTTGGAATGGAAAAAGCACTTTTTATTATTTAGCTTCCTATACATCTTAAAATTTACTCTGAAATTCTCATTAGATCTCGTTGAATTCCGAGTAATATGGCATCCTTGTTTTACTCAACAGCTATATATTCCCAAAGGTGTTAATGAGTCATTGTGTTGGAGTTGAGCTCTAATGTGCTGCTTCCCTGAGGCCTTATCACTTACCTAGTCTGTTAATTAATTCTGTTCATCGATATACTATGGTCCAATCAAGTAAGCTATTTGAGAAGCATTTCAACAATAAGACCATAAAATCTAAGAAGAGAAATAGATGGGGCACTGATAAAGAGAAGAGCATGCACTGAATTTTAAAAATATGTTTCCCCATTCTGCACTTTCAAAGCCCTAGTTTAAATACCCAAAAATCCTTTCTGGGAATCCATCATTGTATAATTCTCTAAATTTTCTATACTTTTAATAAACATTTGTTCAGTTTTCCTAGGAAATTGAAGAAGTCACTATTCTAATGCCACACTTTTGGTCACTTATTTATAATTAACCTCATTTTTTTCATCTGATTTAAATATTCTACCAGCACCTCTTTCACCTGATTTCAAGGTCAATTCCCACAAAGTTTCTGTAGCTGCATACTCTCGGGAAGTTATTGATTCTTTGTCTGCTTGCCAAAGGTTACTAGCTTCATCAACAGTAACGTTATAAATTACATCTGTTAAGATTCTTTCCTTGTTGCTAGCTGACAATGTACTTTTGTTTTCTGGCTATTTAATGTTCCTGACATTCATTTTGTCTATCATTCTACAATGACCATTAAACTGAATTATTCCTAAATACTATTACCCAGCTGACATAGTTTTAGCTTCTGGATTATGAGCTGAAATAAAAAATCTGGTGTTTTTGGCAAAAAAAAAAAATCCACAGTTTGTATTATCTTTGGTCCAAAAAAGGTTTCAGATCATGAAAAGCATGTTGAGTCTTAACTCCCTGCTTCTTCCCAACTCCCTTCACCAATGCATGGCATTCAGGAGCAGAGACTTGGGATAACATACTTTGTTGTGTTTGGAAGAAGAAAAACTGCAGAGTTCTGTACAAGCAATAAGTATTTTAGGCACCATGGCATTAATAGGAGTAAGAAGATTGTAGGTCTGTGGGTCTCAATTGGTATACCACAAGCCTTTCACAGGTATGTCATCTAATTGGCAATAGTCTGTGAAGTTTTCTTTTTGCACAACAGAAGTTATTGTAAACATGACAACAGCTATCACTTATTATGTTGTTCTGTGTTTGTCATATATCATGACTGGGGAAGGAGATGAAACTTATCAGGAGTAGGAAAGGAGAGACATAGAATAACATAAATCTGATACAAAAGAAATATCAAAAAGATATCTGATTCAGAAGATGTAAATGTGGAAACCTGCAACAACTTTACACTATGAGTGTATAAATATACACATATTATCAAATTTATTGAAATATAATTTACAAATTAGAAAATAAATGTATTCATTTCAATGTACATTTCGATGAGTTTTTATATATTCATAAATACAAATAAGCATCATAGAATCAAGACAGAAAATTTCCAGCACACTAAAAGACTCTCTCTACCACTGCCCTGGCAACCTCCCAATCGACTCCACTGCCATTGTATTTCTATCAACACAGACTAGATCTACCTGTTTCAGATCTACATGCAAATGGAACTGTGTGGTGTGCACTTTTTTCTGTTTGGCTGCATTAGCTCAGCAACATGTTTTTGAGATTCATTCATACTGTGCATCAACAAACATTCATATACAAACATACAGTCTGCATAGACATATGTTTTAATACTTCTTAGGTTCATAACCCAGCAGATAAATTGATAGATTATATATGGTGAATTTAACCTTACGAGAAACTACCAAAGTATGTTTGAAGACATTTATAACATTTCATACTCCCATCACCAATGTGTGACATTTCCAGGTCTACATCCTTGTTGTTTTCATTTCAACCATCTTAGTGGATGTAGAGTAGTATCTTATTTTGGTTTAAAACTGCATTTCTATGGTGAACGTTATGGGGAGTCTTTTAGTGTTTATTGGCCACTCATTTTTCTTTTGTAAAGCATATGTTTGAATCTTTGCTCATTTTAAAAAGTGGGTTGTTTTTTTATTATTGAGTTATGAGTTCTTTTTATACTCTGGGTACAATGTTATGTTAAAATACGTATTGCAAGTATTTTTTCAGTCTCTGACTTATTTTTAACACCTATTTTTATTTTTTATTTTTTAACTGTTTTATTGATTATACTATTACAGTAGTCCCATTTCTCCTCTATCATTTCCCTCCACCCTGCACACCCCCTCCCACCCACATTCCCCCACTTTAGTTCATGTCCATGTGACATAAGTTCTTTAGCTTCTACATTTCCCACACCACTCCTGCCCTCCCCCTGTCTATTTTCTACCCACCATCTATGCTACTTATTCTCTGTAACTTTTCCCCCTCTCTCCTCCTCCCACTCCCCTGTTGCTAACCCTCCATATGATCTCCATTTGTGTGGTTCTGTTCCTGTTCTAGTTGTTTGCTTTTGTTTTAGGTGTGGTTGTTAATATCTGTGAGTTTTCTGTCTTTTCACTGTCGTATTTGTATCTTCTTTTTCTTAGATAAGTACCTTTAACATTTCATATAATAAGGGCTTGGTGATGATGAACTCCTTGAACTTGACCTTTCTGAGAAGCACTTTATCTGCCCTTCCATTCTAAATGACAGCTATGCTTGATAGAGCAATCTTGGATGTAGGTCCTTGACTTTCATGACTTGGAATAATTCTTTCCAGCCCCTTCTTGCCTGTAAGGTCTCCTTTGAAAAACCAGCTGACAGTCTGATGGGAATCTTTTGTAGGTGACTGTCCCCTTATCCCTTGCTGCTTCTAGAATTCTCTCCTTCATTTGAATCTTGGCTAATGTAATTATGATGTGCCTTGGTGTGTTCCTCCTTGGGTCCAACTTCTTTGGGACTCTCTGAGCTTCCTGGACTTCCTGGAATACTATTTCCTTTGCCAGATTGGGGAAGTTCTCCTTTATTATTTGTTCAAATAAGTTTTCCACTTGTTGCTCTTCTTCTTCCCCTTCTGGGACCCCTATAATTCGGATGTTGGGACGTTTAAAGATGTCCTGGAGGTTCCTAAGCCTCTCCTCATTTTTTTTGAATCCTTGTTTCTTCCTTGTTTTCTTTTTGTTTGTTTCTTTTTTCCTTCTGGTCCACTCCGTTGATTTGAGTCCCAGTTATCCTCCCATCACTATTGGTTCCCTGTGCGTTTTCCTTCATTTCACTTATTGTAGCCTTCATTTGTTCATCTAATTTGCAACCAGAAATCAACCAATTCTGTTAGCATCCTGATAATCAGTGTTTTGAACTGTGCATCTGATAGGCTGGCTATCTCTTGGTTGCTTAGATGAATTGGCTCTGAGGCTTTGATCTGTTCTCCCGTTTGAGCCATTTTGTTTTTTTGGGTTTTTTTGTTTGTTTGTTTGTTTGTTTTGGTGTCGAGACTGTTAGATAGTGAGGGGCAGAGCCTTAAGTGTTCGATAGGGCTGGGCAGCCCAATGGTTGGGTTGTAACGCTATATGTGGGAGTGGGTTCCAAGAGGGAACAAAGGCGCTTGCTTCACACTCTCTCGCATTCCAGTCCCTTCTGCTGCTTTCCCCAAGCAAATTGGGCCCTTCTGGTGCTGATTTCCATGAGGGTGGGCTTGTGTACTTTCTAGGACCCTGTGGGTCTCTCCAACAAACTCTCCTGTGAGGCTGGGAGTCTCTCCTGGCACCTCAACCCCCACAAGTGTTTTTAATCAGTGTGTTGAGGCTTTATTTCCCGGTGCTGGGGCCCTGGGTTGCACAGTCTGTCTCACTGCCCATTTTCACCTGGTTTATCTGCGCACAAATGCGTGACTGTGGTCAACCGCCTTGTGTGCCTTGCTTTGTCTGCTTGTTGCCTCCCTGTACCCGGTAACTGCCGCCTGCATGTCTAGGACCACTAGCCACTGCTTTTTCCTGCCGAGATCCCTCTTTGTAGGCCACCAACTCAACCCCTTTTACCAGTCTGGGTGAATCATTGTCGGACTTCCATACAATTAAATTTTCTATCTGTTCTGATTGTTTTTTTTAATTCTAAATTTTTGTTGTCCTTAATTTTGGTTGTGAGAGGAGGCACAGTGTGTCCACCTACGCCTCTATCTTGGCCGGAAGTCCTATTTTTAATGATATTTTTTTCAGTAGCAAAAGTTTATACTTTTTTGATAAGGCCCAATTTACCAATTCATTTTTTAGCAGTGTGTAATTTTCGTGTCCTAAAAAATCTTTGCCTACACACAGTCTTAGTTTTATAGTTTTAGATTTTACATTCAGTTCTATTATCTGTTTCTAGTTCATTTTTGTATGTGGTAAGAGGTAGGGTTCAAGGTTGATATTTTTCAACATAGACATCTCATTGTTACAGCACCAGTTTTTGAAAACTGTATCCCCCCTCTATGTTTTCTGTTCAAGCTTGCTGACCTTTTCTTTTGCAGCATCAAACTGCTATTACAATCATTTAGTGAATTTTTTGCCTCAGATATTATTCTGTTTTAGAAGTTCATTGGTATTTTTTAGTTTTCATTTCTCTTACTGTCCTTATTTTTAAAATATAAACAATTAAACTACTCATAATAGCTGTTTTAAAGTCCTTGTCTGCTAATTTCATCATGTCTTTCACTTCTAGGTCTATTTCTTTTTATTACCTTTTCTCCTGCCAATGGAGAAATGTTTTTTCCCCTAATCATTTGCATGACTAGTAATTTTTGATTGGATGCTGGGCATAATTTATGTTGATTGTTGAATGTCTAGATTTTATTATATTCCTTTAAGGAGTGTTGCAGTTTGATCTGGCAAGCAGTTAAATTATATACGGGTTAATTTAATCTTTTTGAGAATTGTTTTTAAAATGTGTTAAGGAAGGTATAGAGTAGTCTTTGTTGTAAGGATAATGTTGCATCACTCCTGAAGCATAGACATTCTGGGGTCTTCACTCTCTGGTTGGCTGAGAACTTGAATATATCTCGGTTCAATGTGAGATGTGGTAACTGTTTAGTTTATACTTTTTCAGTTATTGTTTTTACCTCAGTACTTGTTTTTTCCCTTGTGGAGTCTTACCCTATACAGTTTACTATCAGCCAAAGACAGCATACTTATTAAACTATTTTTTAAATATATCTCCTTTTTCTATAGTATTTCGTCCCACAAATTTCAGTAATATCAGTTTCCTCAATCTTTGATCTCTGTCGCCTCTACTTAGTGAAGCCCCATCTCCTACTTATGTTTCCATTCCCTGAGAGGCAGTCTGGAATGTACAGTAGGCCTCCATTGTTTATGGTTTTCACCTGCAGTTTCAGTTACCCACATCAACCATGATCCAAAAATACTAAATGAAAAACTCCAGAAATAAACAATTCATAAGTTTTCAATTGCATGTCATTTAATGCATTATGAAATCTCTCACTGTTCTGCCCCATGTCATCCAGAATGTGAATCATCCCTTTGTCCAGTGTATCCATGCAGTCTCCACTGCCTGACCATTAGTCACTTAGTAGCCATCTGAGATGATCAGATCAACTGTCACAGTGTTGTGTTTATAAGCCTTACTTTAGTTAAAAATGGCCCCAAAGCCATTCACATAACTTTCATTATGGTATATTATTATAGTTGTTCTATTTTAGTATATGTTATTGTTGCTAATCTCTTACTGTGCCTAACTTATAAATGAACCTTTATTGTAGAAGCGTATGTATAAGGAAAACATGTTAATATAGGGTTTGGTATCAGGAATCCCCTGGACATTTAGAAATATATGTCCCATCGATAAGGGAAAACTACGGTGTCTCCAGGCAAAAAATGTCTGGGCTATTATCACCTCACCTCACTTGTTTCCTTCCTCTCAGGGCTCATACTCTTGTGCTGCCTATAATATATTATTTTTCAGTTTTCTAATTGTTTATGAAAGTTGGTCTCTTAAATAGTCAATCATGGTCAGAGCAGAACAAATATATTTAAAAGTACAATTAGGTTCACTTCGGTTGGTAAACACACAGTGCAATGTACAGATAGAATTGTACACTTGAAACCTATATAATTTTATTAGTCAATGTCACCCTAATAAATTTAATTTTAGGAAAAGGTTTTAAAAAGTACGATTAAGGCATGTACTACACCACAAATATACATATAGTGCTAAAGGCTCCCAGCTAAATGTTATGGTCACCATAGATGTGATTTATTTGATTTATTCCCTTTGAGAACTAGTCAAAATTAGGCTTTAAGATATATGCCATAAATACTGATGGAGATGACTATTTCCCAAACAGTAGTCGCTATTTTGTGCCACCTTTGTGATTTTTGCATTGTTATTTACTTTAAATATTTTCTTCAAGTTGTCTTATTTGTAACTTAAATTTATTTGAAAAATAAACACTATAGCATTATCATAAATTGAATTGAGAAACTATTTTACTGATACATATTAAAATCTGCAAATAATTCTTTTAAAATAAATGAGATGTATCTTTAGACTATTGAAGATGTTTTGTATCCCATCCATGGTACTTTTCTATCCTAGTCATGCTGCAATACTTATAGGTCAAACATGCATTGAATGAAGATGTAACATGAATGATGGAGAAAAAAATGTAGTGACAATTTTTTATGTGTCGTTTCTGATAGAACCATAAAATTTTAAAATTGGAATGAGCTTAGAGAGCATCTAATCCAACCTTCACATTTCACAGATGATGAAACAGTCTTAGAGATGGAATGGTTCTTTCCCAAGACCTCACAGCTGGTTACTTAATTCAACGGATAATAGGAAGCTGAGAATATAGCAGTGAACAAAGCAGGCACACCCTTTTGGTGTTTATGTTCTAGTGAGAATTAGAAGCCCTTTCCTTGGTTTTATGTCCACCTATATATTATTTAATGACCTATTCACAATGAAAGATAGCCCCTGTCCCCATCTTGGCTCCCACCATCTTTAGAAATAAGGGTTTGCCATATATAAAATTAATCCAGTTTGATAATTCTCAGTCTAACTCACCTTAAATGTACCAGTTCTTATGATACTTCCTTTTCCTAATGGGGCTACTTCTCATACTTTTTGCTTTAGCCAAAAAGGGAAAACGGGTGTCTGTTTTATGAAGAAGAGCCCATTACCCATTATAATTACGTAATTTGGAACATTTAAGGATATAGCCAGTCCCTAGTTGCAACACACATTAAAGCTTGTGGACAGGTCTTTTGGTTTCTTATCTCATCTTGCTTCATGGTCTTGTTCCTGCCCTATTTTCATGTCTCTTGATATATCACCGATTCCCATGGTGTTTGTGCTCTTTACATGTATCAGTTTCTATATCACAGCTCTGTCTCCTTTCAGACCTGGAAACTCTAACCCAACCAAGCCCCTTCTGGTCTGAGGGAAAGAAGAGTGCATTCTGACATTCCAATCTTGAAAGCTAATGCTGCTCCCGACAACTTCAATGTTTATTACAGGCACAACCACCCTCAGAGAGGCAAAAAGGAGAGATGGAAGAAATCATTAGGGAAAAGTTTGAGCATGCAGTTGACTCTCTCTCTCTCTCTCTTCTTTTTTTTTTTTTTTTTTTTTTGTCTTTAGATCAGTGGCATTAGTGAAAGCTGGTATGAATTCTTGGAATTTTCAGGCTTTGTAATTCCCAGATGTCTTCAAATTGTGATGGAAGGATGCTTATTTTACAATGTGTGTTTTTTCTTAGAAAAGGAAAAAAACAGAGTGGGTCTTATTAGAGGGATAGCTGAGATTTAAGAATACCTAACTCCCTTTTACCGTGGACTTGCTATATATACACCAGGCACTGTGCCATGCACTTACATGCTCTTTTACTTTTGGCCTCCACAGTAGCTCAGTGATTTTACAAATGAGGACACAGTTAAAGAATATTGGAGTGACTATTTAGCTTCCCTAACATCAAACAGCCAATATATGGTTAAGTCAGTATTCAGTTCCATTTGATGGTAATGAAACCCTTCTATAGCTGATTAACATCAGTACTGGATTAAAATTATGATTTAAAAAATACATGTAAAACATTAAGCACAGAATTTGTCCTCTTATGTTTATTCCATAGCCAAACAAACTGAGGCAGAGTCTGTGGGATTTGCCTCAAAATTCCTAAGTGAAATAAGCTATGGTCTAAATTGGAATAATAGTCTTTTGAATTTTATTCCAAGCTTTTTCCACCACAGTATTGTAATTCCAAGAGAAAATTGGTCATTTTTCACTGGCTTAAGTTGTATTTTAAAACACAGTGTATGGGAAGTCATAAAACAGAGATTTTAAAGACAGAATTTTAAAGACAGAGGGATTTTAAGCACTGGCATTATAAAAATATTTAATTCCATTAAATTCAAAAATATTTGTTCAAATATTTATTGCATGTCTTTTTATTGATTATATTATACCTTTTGCCATCTGGGCACCCCAAATAAACTACTGTATTCTATTACCAAACCAAAAAAAGATAAACTGACCTTTGAAATTCAAAGAAATCATCTTTGTCTATCTAGATTAACTGTCTCATTCTGAAAGATGTGTAGATGTGTAACAGGTGAGAATACAGTAGGAAATCTCTCTTTCCTCAAAATGTCCTGTTAGAATGTGCCATTTGAAAGAGAAAAAAATAGTTTAATCAGAACCACATAATCATTGAAAACAATCTTGTTTCAGTCACCATCTCTGCAAATGCAATTATGGCCAATTCTCATGAGTCTGTACTAATGAGAAGAGGGTGTAACATGGATGGTTGACAGCTCAGATAATCCAAATAACTGATTTTCAGCATTTCCCCCACTAAACCTATTTACCAGAGTTGCTAGCAAGTAATGGAAATTGCTGATTCTAGTTTCCTTCCTCTCCTCTCCACACCCAGCACCCCCAACCCCAGTCATCCTTTGATGGAGATGTTAGTGAGCAATAAAATGGCCAAAATGCAGTAGGAGGAAGAAGAGAGAAGGAAAGTAGATCAGTCCTTGAATAAATAAGAGCTGTTTTAACGTGATGCTTATGAAATGGAAGGTTTTGCTCCTTGTAGAATATTATTTTGATCAACATCCCTACCACACTTACTTGTACAATAAGCACAGCTCAAATACAATTTTGTTAAATTTCTATTATGTAAGTAAAATATCAATTTATTTTCTTTGTTTAAAAATATTAAACATTACAGATATGATTGAGGTTTTCTTTGACTTTTATCCTCAGTCTCAGATCTGTACCACAGTCCTGATGCCTATTTATTATCAAATAAAATTTCTAGTTTTTTCTCTGTCTAGGTTTTTATACATATTTCTGTAGAAATTTGTCAGAGATAAAAAGCATGCCCTTTTGTTTTACAGTTATAATAGACTATCTCTATTGTTTAACTATGCAGTGGACTCTGATGCACTGCCCAAATCCCTCTTCAGTGAAGGACTCATTGTCTCAGTGGGGAAGCTGTCAGGGACTGCCTCAGTTTTTCCTAGGCATGTCAAACCTGAATCTTGTCCCTTCCAGAGGCAGCCAGCATCCAATAACTCATGCAGTTCTGTTGGATACCAAAGTGAAAGTTCTTATACAAGTTGAATGTAAACCTATAAATGTCTTGCCATGTTGGCCCAACTTAGGACAATTCAGAATAACCTTTCTGGATTTAGAGATCTCTAATGGCATGACTGAGGCTGCTATTGGGCTTGCATCACAGTCCAAATTCTCCCTCCCTTTGCTGCTTCCTTAGATGTTGATTGCAAAAATATTCCTTAATAAATATCCCAAACAGTAAACTTTAACTCATAGTCTGCTTTCTAGTGACTATGAACCCATCCAGTGACATGTCACTTGCTTATTTTTTCACTCACTAGTATTCTCTGGAAGGCTCATTTACTAGTAAACATAGATCTACTGATTTTTTTAAAATATTCCTGTATCAAAGAACAGGACCTATGTTCATCAAAGCCCTGGTTCCCTTTCTGAACCTGTATCTAGACCATATTATGAATTACCTATGATGAGGTTACTGAGTTCTGTGCAATGCATTGTGGAGAGAAATGATGTATGATACTTTTAGGCCTGATCCATGAAAACCTCATGAGGTCTTTTATCCCCTTTCCCAACCTGCATGTACCAGCTAGATGCAAAGGATTTAGCAGAAGATTCCAAAGTCCTAAGGGATGGCAGAGCCACAAGGTAAAAGACCGGTCACTGGTTTATCACAATAGGTTGTCTATGAACTCCACATCAAATTGGTAAGTGTTGAAATATTTGTTTAGGGTTATTTCTTATAGAAATTAGCTTCTCTTAAACATGAAAGACCTTTAGTTTCAAACCACACTGTTCTGAATATTTTGTACTTGTCTTCTTGGGTGTAAGCATTTCTTTAGTGTTAAATACAGTGGAATTGCTAGGTCTTGAGATGCACAAGCTTTAAAATTCAATAAATATTTTTGTACCATTTTCCAAAATGTATTGGTTTCTATTCCCACTAGTTGTATATGGAAATACCTCCTCCTCATATCTTTTAAACAGGGTATGTTAAGGGAAACTCTTAATTTAGGGATGAAAAATATTTTCATCTGTGGTTGAATTTTAACTAGTTTCATATCTCAAATTCCAGTACATGAAATTTTAAAAATAGTAGACACTTAATACTTCCAATTTAGTCTCTTTGAAAGCAGTCTCTAAGATTTATGCCATAAAGTTACTCGCCATTTTACTGAAGCAGGGATTTGAACTGTATGCCAAGACTGATGCACACTATTGAATGATCCCAACAAATGCCCAAATTCTACCTCAGACAGCTTTGCTGTTACCTATTCCTCATTCAGAGGGTGGAGGGGAAACAATCATGATACTGGCTTCTATTTATTGAGTACATAAAATATGCCAGGCCATGTGCTAAATATTTATCTGCATTAAGTTCTTTGAGCCTCAGAATAACCCTCTGAAGTGTAAGTTTCTATTACTTGGCTCTACTTTTCAGATGAGAAAACTGAGGTCAAGGTAATATAGTTTTTAGGTGAAAGAGCTAAGATTTAACCCTAAGACTGCCTGACCTCAGACTCAGGGCTAGATCTCTTCTCTTACACTATGTTGCCTACATACAACTCTCATTCAAAGTCAAAGAATATCACATACATTACTTAATTAAATTTTACTATCCCTCATTGAGGGAAATTAAGGCTGCAGTCATATTTGTGTATCTGGGGATTAACTAGGTCATGAGGAGATATCCTTTAGGTAGAACACACAGGGGGATTAATCCTTCTATCTCAGCTTTGGGGGAAAAAAGGTATAAAAGTATATAGATCCATAAGTCATTTAAAGCTTTAAAAAAACAAAAACAAAAACAACAATAAAATCTCCATTCTGAGTGGTTGCTTGCAAAACAGCTGTAATCACTTGGCCAAATCACATCTAGCTCAGTGTGCCTCCCTGAACTTCCTTTGTCCTTAAACTGAACATAAGGCAGAGGAGGTCTGTGTGGGTCTGAGACAAGATTGAATTTGGACCAGCTGTTTTCAAAGGTTATATTACAAACTCAAAGGCTAAAAGGGGTTGCTGTGAAAAAAACACCCTTCTAAAGTCACAGGCTCCACATTGTTTCACATGTCTGTACCAAGAAACTGTGGAAGGGGTAAAAACTGGTAACACACAAATCTTTACAAAATATAACAACCTATCGATAAGGCACAAGGACATTTGACATTTGACTTCCTGAATATTTCCCATTTTTGTGGTTTTTGAGGTTGCAGGAGAATTCAAACCTCTTTGGGTTCAAGTTCATGTAGTCTTGACAAAATATGACTTCCTGTATCAGCAAAAAAAGGTTTTGATTTTTAAAAAGTGAGGACAATTAGATAAAATAGTTTCCACCAACTATAAATGAATCAAGGTTAGATTTCTTTTAAAATATACGTGGGTCAGCCCTGGCTGGTTTGGCTCAGTGGATTGAGTGCCAGCCTGCAAACCAAAAGGTCATCAGTTTGATTCCCAGTCAGGGCACATGCCTGGTTTGCAGGCCAGATCCCCACTTGGGGACAAGTGAGATGCACCCAATCAATGTATCTCTCACATATCAATGTTTCTCTACCTCTCTTTCCTCCTTCCTCCCTGTCTTTTTCTAAAAATAAATAAATAAAATCTTTAAAATATATATAGAGGGGTCAAAAATCTATGAATGAAACATAAACAATGGACTGATTTGGGGTTTCCTTGGATCTTACCACATTGGAGAACCCTGAATTTCTATAAATCCCAATTTTGGTTAAAGGACAAGAGGACAGATCAGAAAAGACAGAGAGGGCTAAATAAGTATATATTATCATTGGCAGAAGGCTTAAATTTGGTCTCTTCTCAAACAAATGTGTCTCTTCAAAGTTATCATTCTCTTGCTACAATAACAAATGTTTATTCATTTAAGGAATATCTATTGTGCTTACCACATGTATGGCACAGTTAGAAACTTGCTGAACAGCAGAGAGCAAAATGGGTACCATCTCTTACAGTCTTTAAGTAAAGAGATGAGGAAATGCATAAGTAAACACAACTATTTATAAACAAATATTGGGAACTGAGACATAACAAAGTAATTGAGGTATTCTGATGAAGAATAAAGCAGGGGACCTACGTAGATAAAGTCCATGGGAAAGATGTGTCTGAAGATACCATCTGAATGGAGACATGTGCAGAATGAGAAAGGGCCAAGTTCTCACAGCTGGGGGCTGCTCATGGGAAGGCTCTGAGACAGGGAAGAGCTTGAGCTCACAGAAGACTACGGCAAGAGTGATGTGGGACATTGAGAGGGTTGCTCAAGCAAAGGCCAGATGATCCCAGAAAATGAAACAGCCCTGGAGAGTTTTAAACAAAGAGGTGACATGGTCCCATTTATGTTTTTGAAACATTGCCACCACTACAATGCTCACACCCTATTTCATGGAGGAGATGAATTGGGAAAGGAGTGCAGTGGAAACAGAGAATTGTGACAGTGAGTGATTACAATAGTTCAAGTGCATCAAGGCAAAGGAACACAAGTGAGATGTATTTAATTTATTTATTCGTTTCTTGTCATTCATTGGCTGTACTCATTTGGACCTCCATCAAAGCTGATATGAATGTGAAATGTTTGCATAAGTCTAATTGTATTGCATGAACTCCATTAAGCATTTTTAGGGGAAATAATAATTAAGGAAGTCAGAAAACCATTGTTGTGGCTTTTTGTTGTTGCCAGAAACAGCAAGAGCCCAAAGCACAATATTTGTGATTATAGCAATGTGCAAAATACTTGAACTTCTGGAGTCCTGTGATGTGTAGCGCATGTGGTTGTTGTCGCAGTTAGCTCCTTGGGCAAGGGTATTAGAAGGTATACTTGCCCTTGGTTTCTTTTCCATTTTCTTGACATTAGTACAAATGGAGAAGGCAGAGTATAACCAGCTCAATGAGTTTTTTGTTTTTCTGTGCATATGTTCAAGGAATATAAGAAAAGAAAGAAGGCATGGTATCTGTTTTCAAATGGCATTGTGTGGAGGTTAAAGAGCTGTTAATTTTAAATCTGCAGTGGAGATTTTTGACCAGACTTTACAAGGTCCACTGCTTGTAAATAAGCTCCATCAAAAGCACACACTTTTTAAAGCAGTGCTGGGCCAACCTCTGCCTGTAAATTTCTTCTTATTTTTAGTATTGTCCACCAGAGATGTTTGTGGAGTTTCTGAGGTTGAACTCGTCATTTTGGAGAAAGCAGAGAATTGGATGTTCTACACAATAGGATTGCCGAGCACTATTGAACATCTATTTGAGAACTGCGGCTGTGAATTTAAAGTGATGTCAGTCAGCACTTTTACTTTTAAACCATCACAATTTCATTTCTTCTAAGGCAAATTGTATCTTCAGTGGAAAGTTGTTTTAATTTATTTCCCTTAGTATCTGTGGTTTGAGTCTTTTGTTGAATAATAGATATTTCTTGATCATATTTCTGTGAGCCAAGGAATGTGTTGACAGAATCCTCAGTAATAAGCTATGAGAAGCAAAATGATATATAAAAAATATAAAAGTTAGGAGATGGGGATGAAAAGTAATTTAGGAAGAGGGACTTTAAAATCCCTCTGGTGTTCACTTCCTAGTCTGTCCTTTTCTGTTTACATGACCATGGGTAAATCATTTAATCTACATCTTTGCTGCCCTCTTAATTAAGGCTTCATTACACTGTGGAGTGCTTGTTGGCATATCAGGGAAAGATGTGACTGAAAATATGTGACACATATTTTATATCTCAGATATCTCTGAAACTGCTAACTCCAAAGATTTTGGTATCTTATTTAATAGGTAGCAACACCAAGAATCTTTGATAAAATTCTCCTCCAAGGTTGAGAATTTGGTGAAGTTTTTTGCTCACAAAAGAAAAAGAAAACAAGTTACTGCTTAGCAGGCTGATTTGCTCTAATTTTTTGCTGTTTCACCTAGAAGACAGGAGCACAGGATCCTGGGGACTTTAAAAACTGTGTGTGTGTGTGTGTGTGTGTGTGTGTGTGTGTGTGTGTGATGTTGAATTGTGTGTGGACAATGTTGACTATTTGTCTTTTTTTAAACACCAAAAATGTAAAACGTTTGAAATAGAGAATAAAGTCTACCTCATTTGCTTTTACTTTTGACATTTCTGAGTCCCCATGTGATATAATCCCAAATGCTAATTTAGCCAAGTATGGCTAATCCCCTAGAAGTCTCAGCAGTCAGCCATAAAATGTAGTGCCACTCTATAGAATCTTCGATTAAGTTTCTAAGATTGATCAAGGAGAAGGTTTAAAATGAGTTTGCCTCATAAAGCAGGAACACCACTGAAAGATCTATGCCAGCCTTTCCAACTCTATTGTCTAGAGTAGTAGTTCTCAATCTGGGGCAATTTTGCCTCCCAAGGGACATTGCAATTCTAAACACTTTTTGATTGTTATGACTCAAGGGTGGAGGTAGGCAGAGGCCGGGGATGCTTCTAAACTTTCAACAATGCACAGGACAATTCTCACAAAAATAAATTATCTGGACCGCAATGTAAATAGTGACAGTGGTAAGGTTGAAAAACTTACGTCTATATCACCACTTTTGCACCATGTTATATATGCCAGTTTCTTGGGTTTGTAAGTATGCTAAGACAAGAAGCAAAAATTTAATTTAGTGTTCAACACTATACATCATTAGCTTTCTGATGCAAAGTGCTTTCAAGTTTTTAACATCAAATGTAAAATGAGTCCATTTGTAATAAAAATGATAACCTCTTACATATTAGGCACTTTATAATTTGAAAAACACATTTATATATGTTACTGTGTTTGTTGCTTGAGTCTTGTTAAAGAGTTATAGCTGGTATCACAACCATTTTATAGAAAAAATTACTTTTACCTATTGAATCTCTTGAAATGTTTTATTTTTAAACTTGTTATAACATCTTAATTATTGAAGAGTCACCAACAAATCTGTCATATGTAAAGTATTTCCAAGAAGGAAATATTCAGGGTGTGGGTGACTCATACCTCTATAACTGGGCACGAGTGAACTCACTTATGAAGAAAAAAATGGAAGATCATGGACTGCTTTGGAAGTGATAAATTGTATGCTATTCCACAATTGCCACATATCTGATTTATAACAATTCATATTATCAGAAGGCAGCAAAAGCTCTTAGAAGTGATCTTCTTACTTTCCTTATTTTAGAGAACCTGAAACAGAAGAGAATTATGGTGAGAAAAAATTCCTGACCTCTGATCTACTCTTTGTATGGCTTTTCCATGTGTTGACCTATAATACGTCACCTGAATAGAAGAAAAGATTGTGGGGAAAGGTGGAGGGAATCAGATGCTGAGTTGTTGTTTGTGTCTCCTTGACAAGTTAAAAATATATGGGTATAAATGTATCAAGTACACTAGACAATCAAAGGAGTACTTTTGATTCTGGAAATGTCTTAAAGACAGACAAGTATTCAGAAGAATCTCCACTGAGTATGAAATGAGTCCTTGCCTTGTTCAGCACTGGCATAGAGCACACTGCTTTTGAACCCAGGTATCCGTAGGTGGAAGACCCGGGGTGAAATGCTAGTTTGACCACTTACTATCTCCGTGGAATTATAGCAGTTACACAATGGCGCTTGATGTCCTCACCTGCTAAATGGGGATGGTACTCTCTGGAGCAGGAGAGAGGATTAAGGTGCGATGTAATGGACTTAGCACAAATGGACAAAGTCAAAGAGGGGTAGGATCCAGAGTGGAAGATGGGCATGGGTGGGGTGGGTGGGAGTAGTGGAGGGAAAATGTAGACAAATGTACTTGAACAAGAAAGAATGAGAGAGAGAGAGAGAATCATAACAGAAAATGAACTATCAACAGGGAAATGCATGTTTAGTGAATTTTTCATGAATAAAGGTGATTAAAATGATTTTCAGGCAAAAGAAAATAAAATGGACTTAGCACAGTGCCAGGTACACTAGCAGCACCTGAGGAGAGCAAATCCTTCTCAAAGGGGCTGGGAAGTTCTAATTATTGCAAACCCTCTCTTTACTTAAAATTCTTCAAATAATCTAACTTTCCTAAAGGAGCAAGTCTTCCATAACCTGCCCTTTAAATGTTGGGCACTCCAGGGTTTTCCCCATACCTTAGTCCTTCTCTCTCACACTCCATGGTGCTGTATTTTAGTAAGCTTTGTATACATCCATGTTTATAGCAGCATCATGCACAATAGCCAAAAGAGAGAGGCAACCCAAATGGCCATTGGTGAATGAATGGATAAACAGGATGTTGTAAATACATAGAACAGAATGTTATTTCAGCCCTAAAAGGAAGGAAATCCTAGTACTTGCTACAACATGGATGAACTTTGAAAACATTATGCTAAGTGAGGTAAGTCAGACACAAAAGAACAAATACTGCATGATTCCACTTATGTGAGGAATCTAGAGTAGTGAAATTCATAGAGATGGAAAGTATAATGATGGTTGCCAGGGGCTGAGGGAAGGGGGAATAAAGAAGATTTCTTAAAGAGTACAAAGTTTCAGTTTGGGATAAATAAAAAAGTTCTGGAGATTGATGGTGGTGATGGTTACATAACATGAATTTACCTAGTGCCTCTGAATTGTACAGGTAAAGGTGGTTAAATGATAAATTTTATGTATATATATTTTATCATAATGAAAATATTTAAAAAATAAATATAGTATAATAATAACAAAAATGCCACTATTTGTTGAATACCATGTACTGAGCATTAGGCTAATAATTTTCTGTATAGTCATTAATTTAATGCTTGTATTAATTATTGAAGAAGATTATTATTTCCATTTACCAAGATAAAAATTGAGACCTCAAGAGGATAAGTAAGCCCAAGATCACATAGCTAGGAAGCAGCAGAGCTGAGATGGAAACCCAGGCAGCAGGTTCCAAATTCTTAATCCTTAGGTTTACCTTTTTACATAGTCCCTGGATGTCACATTTTGAATGTCTAGCCCAGAGTTGAGAATAAAGTATATTGATACTTCAGCCACATTTTCAGCCTTTCAAAAGTTGTGAAACCATTTTCAACATCGCAATTTAAAGGTGAAGTATATGAAGCATAGAGAGGTTAAATAACTTGTTCACATTCACTGACCCATGGAAAAGCCAGGATTTAAACCTAAGTCAGTCTAATTTAAAGTCATATTCTTAACATAACTATTCTTTTACTATCCCACAAGTACTGTGTTCTAAGATAACTCTTCGTTCATCTTTTAAAGTTTTGAACTTGGTATATATTTGACTATATCAAAACAGTGTTCTCCCTATACCTCAGTATTAACTTGATGATGGACTTTATAGAACTCACAAAATAGGGTATTTAACACTCTAAATATAGTAAGTGCCTAGAATAAGTTTGTTAAAGCATGATCTGTCCCACGATTAGCAAAAATTGGCCCTTAGGTAAAGACCAAAATGAAAAAAAATCAGAACTCAAGGAGAAGAGCATGTGTGTAGAGGACAGAATTCTCTCACAGCCCTCAATGAGATGCTTCTGAGGCTGGAAAACCTTGGCCATCCCAGGGCACACTTAGAGAACATGCCTGTGTAATGTCTAAAAATTCAAACCATTTTACATGCATTTTGGTCACCCCTATTATGTTCACCTTTCTCTACTGCCTGTGCTTCAGTTTCTTCTTAACCAGCATTGCTGCCTCATTACTAAGAAATGAGGCCCTCCATGGCCCTGGGTCTTTCCATGGGCAGTGGTGTCTTGCCTCAATTCACATTATTGCCTCTTTACCAATTTTATAATTGCCCTCAGAGACTGAAGAAAATGGGACTGGACAACTTGGAGCCCAAACACAATTTCCAAGACCTAACTCCCTAACCCCTTAAGGATCCTAAGAGATTCTGTGAAGTGCAACTCCACCAACTGAAGCCAATCTGCTTTGTCCTGTGAATGAATTTTCTAACAACCATGAATCATTAGGCATCACAAGGAAAGAGCCAATTTTTCCCACTGTAAAACCAGCTTTTCATAAAGATAGGCATCCTTCGTGTCACAGTAGAATTCAGTGACCCGAATGCAACTTTTAACAAAGGAAATAGTGGCTAAGAGTTTTTGCTTTTTTTTTTTCCTGGAGTATATCTTGCCTCTCCCAGATCATGGACTGGAAAAATTTATTTGTAATAATAATTATATATTACCATGAAAACTGCAATGTTTAAAAATTGCTGGTAGTAAGAGAAATCACTTTTCAAGGAAAACTTTTTGCTGAGAAAATATATACAATTTTTCAAGGCAAAAAGAATATGTATATTTACCTTAAAATATATTATAGTAGTCCCAATTATTAATGATAACAGAAATCCCAAATGCAGTTGAAATATCAATGTCATAGAGTCATACTGAATTTAAGGGTTGACCTAACTAATATTATAGACAGAGAATGAGGCTGTATTTGGAGAAGGCTGTGAACTCTCCTAATCATCAACTAACTCATGCTATAAAAATTCTGCAAAATGTTGTTTCCTAAATAAATGTCAAGAATTAGATGACAATCAGAGAATGATTCCAGGATGAGAGCAAGCAATGTTTCTTTAAGTAAAAGCAAGCAATAAATGATGACTAATTAAATGTCATGATGGGACACGAAAGGTGCAGAAAAGGGTGGGTTCAGTGGGAAACCACATCAGAGAATTGGGCTCTGAATCTGAACACTGAGGAGCCGGGGGCAACATCCTCATTTGCAGAGCCAGGTTCAAACAGTGCCAAATAGTAAAATACTCTCAAAAATGCCTCCACAGAAGGGAGAGCCTTAATTTTCATTTAAAGGGAAAGAAGCCACAATAAATGTAATCTGGAACATACATTTCCTATTATTAAAAACAATAGTAACTAGTAATGAGTCAGTGCCTTCTCTGTGCCAGAGCGTTTGATAAACACTTTATGAACACCATCTTGCCAGGTTATGCTTGTAAATAAGCCACCAGCAAACCATACACCCACCCAGTGTTTTTGTTGTTGTTGTTGTTGTTTTGTAGAAATTGGTATTTTTCATTTCCAAAAAAGCATTGAGTCACTCTCAAGAGGAAAACCTGCAATGTTACTGAACTGCCTTTGTTCATATTTTCAATGGTATTGTTTTTATTTTAAATTACATAATGGAGCATTCTTTTCAATATTCAAAAGTTCTGAAGCTTTGGCCCTTGTCACTGGGTCTCCCCTACCACTCCTTATGTAATTAGTTGCCATCAGATAATCCCCATGATGAGGAGAAAAGTAGGGCATGCAACTTTAAGTGAGATGGGAGCCTCAGTCTCCCTGCTACCCTAAACTTGCTCTGAACTACTGGACTCCAGTACCTCTTGTCCATCCTGGATACATTGCCTGTTGCAAATCCCCCTTGTTTTTATCTGAACTTTTTTTCTGATTCCATATCATTACTCCCCAGGATATTTCTGCACAGGTTGAAAACACATTCTCCTCCAGGCATCTGCTTTGCGTTTCCTGGATGGCCAGTAATGTGTTTGTTTAGCTCGCTAGCATTAGACTATAGATTTTGCAGTGGCCTTTTGAACACCAGCCTCAGAATGTTTGTTTTTGTAAGTTTTTGTCTTATCTCACTTCCTCTGAAAAAGCCTCACTTTTCACAGCTTGGCTGAAGCCTGAATTAGGCACTGTCTCTGAGTTCTGCCTACACATATGGCCAATGTATAAGGCTAAATTGCTTGCAGTTTGAAAATCATAACCATTCTGCATTGTAGCATTTCATCAAATGGTCAGGAGACCATTCCAAAGACAGGGACAAGAGTCCAGTGAACTGCTTTAGCTGTAGTCTGTCTCCTTTCTCCCCCTCCCCACCTCTTTTTGTCTTTCCCTCTCTTTGCCTCCTGACTCCACATCCCCACCCCCCTTCTCTCTCACAAGTGTGTAACCAGGAGGAAATTCAATGATTTTCAAATACAAGGGAAACACCTGGGGAACTTGTTAAAATGCAAATTCCCAGACCTTATCCTCAAAGATTCAGACTTGTAACAGCTGGGTAAGGCTTGAGAGCCTGTCTTTTTAACCAACACCCTGCAGGACCAACCTCCCCATCTTTTTAATGATGTAGTTTGTGGAAATGCACATGAAGAAACCCCTGTAACGTGGTTAAAATCCTATATTCAAACAGCTCAGCTCTGGCTTTGAAGCTGAGCTCAGCCATGGCCTGGCTGGGTGACCTTCTGAACCCCACATTCCCTCAAAAGTAGATAAAAGGTTTTGTGAGAATTTAATGGGCTTGACACAAAGTGAATGTTTAACAAATAGTAGCTCTTATTTTTAAGTTATTATATTCTAAAGAAACACAAAAGGAATAAAAATAGTAGGAAACTGATCTTAATATTAGTTTTCTATGAGGAGAAAGTGGTCTTAGTCTACATAAAACTGAAGAGGAAACTTGATCAAAATCTGAAAGACAGGAAGCAAGTGCCTTGCTCTTTCATTTCTGATGCTCCTAGCTTCCTCAGCCCCACCTTCACTCAGCATCCTTCAGGAGGTTTCTTGAATTCTCTTCCTCAGGGAGGGTGACCTTCATGATCCTTAAGTTAAATCACAGCACTGGTTACTTCCACTTGATGTGTTCATCATGTGTTATGTTTAATTACTGGTTTGATGTCTGCCTTTCTGCTACTGTGAGCTCCACTAAGAAATAAGATCTCATTGCCTATCATGGCTTTATTACCAATGGGTGATGTATATATTTCAAGGGAATAAATAAACATAAGATTCTTTAAAAAGTCACCAGTGCTGTTCAACTATAAAATAGCATATCTTGGGGTTGCCTATCATGGTAGGTTCATTCAAGTGGACCACATGGATATCTTTCTAAGGAAATCCTTGCTGAGGACCGGCTGTCCAAAGTGTTTTCCAGAGTATCTCAAGGAAATGTTGGGCAATATCTTGGGCAATATCCAAAAAGACAAAGTCATAAGGAAGAACTCTGTTTTGCCACTTGCAAGGAGTTAGACAAATTGCATAAGGAAACGTCAGATGAAAACTTCAATTTTAATTATGTCTGCATGAAACACCTGAAGGTCTATTTAAATAATACCCTACTGTAGCCCAGAGGGCCTCCAAACAATGAGGGGTAAATGGGATAGAGACATCAATCTATCCCAGCTTTGCTATATTGAAATATTTTTCTTTCTTAATATGGAGAAATTTCAACTTGGCATTAATATTCCCACAAAGGAAAGGTGTTTGCCAGCTGAGTGAATTAGATATTCTACCACACTTGGTCTCAAAAGTTGATAAATAGCAAAAATTACACATTATTTCAAGTCTGAGAAAGCTAAGCTAATATATTTTACTCCATTGTCTTTCATTTTCTACTTCTGGCCAAAAATAGAAAGCCACTTTTATATTCTTTCAAATGTACTTCTTAGGGGAAGCACACTTTCCAAGTGCAAGCAGGAAAAAAAAGAATAAATTCTGAGTTCCATTTCTTTTGGCATGTTGACTTCATTTGAATTTTACTCATATGGCTGGAGTTTCCATTACTGTAAAATAAAAGGCTACCTAGAAGCTTAGAGAAAGTGAAATAAGAAGGCTACATAATTCTTAGCCATGTTCTTAATCAATTTGATCCTTATTACAAATTGACTAAACTCCATCTATAGGACAATCCCTCTAACTGAATATTTACATTCTATTATTTTAAAAGAAAACCAAGAGTGCCATATAGAACTACAGATATGTGTGACAAACATTTAAGTGTATTGAGATAAATTATGGCTTTATTCTTCATAGCAAGACATGTAAATGCCATTTTTAAGGTATTTCCACACATTCCTCCATTCATTTCTTTGAGCTAATTTGTTTTCTTTCTTCTGGGAAAGGAAATACACTGAAAACAAAGATAAAGTTCACTTTCTGGCAAATATTCAGCATTCCGGGTACTGGTCTACTCATTTTGCAAAGGTACTGAACTTAGTCTGATTGATCAAAATCCCTGATACTTGTTAGTAGTTTGAGCTTTGTCAGGTTTATCACTTGCCATAAATGCAAGGAAAAGCCAATATGGAACAACCATATCATCAGATAGAAAATGATTGAAACATTTTGTGGAGAAAAACTCATCCTATATCACATATTCAGTGAAACCATGTAAAAGAAGAGCATGTGGTCTCTCCTGTGTGGGTAAAGCAGTGAGAGAGAGATTCCTTTACTGAAGCAATTTCCAAAGAGTGTTCCTTAGATGATATTCTATGGTCAAAAAGGTTTTACACAAGAGGAGATCCAAGATGGCAGACGAATGAGTTGAAGTTGCACTAACTTCCTCCCAGGACCAATCTGGAATTACAACTAAATTGTGGAGAAATCATCTGGAACAAACAACTGAACAACAGCAAGAGAGAAGACTTATAGCAACAGACAGAAGAAACAGCTTCAACACAATATGACTGGTAGGGAGTGTGGTAGGCATGCGAAGGGAGGGGCTGTCAGGCTGATGACAGGCGGCAGCTGAAGTGCATGAGGAGTATTTAAAGCAGCCAGCTGGATCCCCCAGAGAAGTGTGAGGTCTAAACCCTAAGCTGGGATCACAAGCCTACAGCACCAGAGCCTGAAAAGTATACAAATAACATCCAGCTGTGAAAAGCTACAGGGTTTCTCTCTGCCAGAATGGATGGCTAGAGACGCAAAGACCTGTTTAAAGGACCAATGCACAAATTTTCATTTGCAGCCACTTACCCTGGGCTCTGGCAAAGGTGAGGCAGAGTAGGCTAGAGACACTTGAGGAGAGCCTGGGAACAGAGGCTTTGGGAAGAGATTGAGAGAGTAGCCCCTGGGATCCCAGTGGTGACTCATCCATCATAGTGCAGCAGCCATCTTGCCCAGGCAGAACACTCCTCTCATAGTGGCACCTTGCTTAGGCAGACAACTCCGCTCCCCTCACTGAACGGAATCAATAGCCCTGCCCCCAGGAGGGACTCTGCCCTGGCCCTGTGGTGCTTAAGCCTGACTGCCCAGTGCATAGTGACTAGATTAACAATTCAAGAAGTCAGCGACAGATAGTAGAACCCTGGTAGTCTCTAACAGGCTGCCTAAGACCAGACAGGGTCAGCATCTGACATCATCAGAGGCAGATCTATAAAGAAAAAATAGTGATAAATACTAGATGCTACTGAGACAAAATATACCATGGTCTTCTCCATGATTTGTGATATTTTCTTTCCTGCATAGCTTTTTAACATTCATTTCTTATCCAGCAAGTTTGTGCATACTGACACTAGATTTTATACTATAGTTTATTGCAATTCTCATATTTTGTTCCTCCCATCTCTTATCCCATTTTTCCTTCCTCTTTCCTCCTATTATTTTTGTTTCAAATTTTCTTTTCTCCCTTGCTACAACTTAATTCCATTCTACACTCTTACTATTTCTCCCCCATCCAGCCCCTCAAAACCAATTTGCTAGTCAATGGTCATTTCACATTCTTTTTCTCACTCTTAAAATACCCATGTTCTCTCTACAGCATTAGCAATCTTTGCTTGTTGGTTGTGCATAGGGTAGTTGTTCTTGCACTTTTTCAATTTTACCTCTAGATCTTCACTATTTTTGTTTTTCAAATCTCAAATTTTACCATTACCTCTATTACTCTTTTTTCCATCTCAAATTTTGATTTTTACCTGTCTTAGCATGCTATTTTTTTCTTTATTTTGTTGTTCATGTATAGTTGTCTAATTTTTCTGACACCACTTCCCCCTCCCACCCCCACCCCCACCTCCCATCTTCTCTCTTTCACCCATTTGGCTTTGTTGATGAGTCTTTTACATATCTTCCTTGACCACCTTTTCCCTTCTTTCCCCATTATCCCTCTCCCCTCTCTGCTCTAGTTGTTCTCAGTTTGTTCTTCATTTCCATGTCTCTGGTTCTATTTTGCTCACTTGTTTTGTTGATTAGGTTCCCCTTTAGGTGAGATCATAAGGTATTTGTCTTCCACTGCCTGGCTTACTTCACTTAGCATAATACTCTCCTGTTCCATATATGCTGTCACAAAGGGTAGGAGCTCCTTCTTTCTTTCTGCTGCATAGTATTCCATTGTGTAAATGTGCCACAGTATCTTGATCCACTCATTTACTGATGGGCACTTAGGCTGTTTCCAGTACTTGGCTATTGTAAACAATGCTGCTATGAACATTGGGATGCATAGGTTCTTTTGAATTGGTGCTTCAGGATTCTTACCATATGATCCCAGCAGTGGAATTGCTGGGTCAAAAGACAGTTCGATTTTCAGTTTTTTAAGGAAATTCCATACTGTTTTCCACAGTGGCTGTAACAGTCTGCATTCCCACCAACAATGTACTAGGGTTCCCTTTTCACCACCACCCCACCAGCACTTGTTTTTTGACTTAGTTATGATGGCATTCTGACCAGTGTGAAGTGGTATCTCACTGTGGTTTTAATTTGCATCCCTCTGATGGCTAGTGATGCTGAGCATCCTTTTACAGGTCTATGGGCCCTTTTTATGTCCTCCTCGAAGAAGTCTCTGTTCAGGTCCTTTGCCCATTTTTTAACTGAGTTGTTTGTCTTCTTGGTATGGGGTCATGTGAATTCTTACATATTTTGCAGATCAAGCCCTTGTACAAATATCACCGGCAAATATATTTTCTCATATAGTGGGTTCCCTTTTTATTTTCCTGATGTTTTCTTTAGCCATGCAGAAGCTTTTATTAATTTGATGTAGTACTATTTGTTTATTCTTTCCTTTATGTCCCTTGCTCTAGGGAACATATCAGTGAAAATATTGCTGGGTGGAATATCTGAAATTTTCCTGCCTATATTCTGCCCTAGGAGTTTTATGGTGTCATGACTTATATTTAAGTCTTCTGTCCATCCTGAGTCTATTTTGGTGTATGGTGTAAGTTTGTGGTCTAGTTTCATTTTTGTTTTGCATGTAGCTGTCCATATCTCCAAAACCATTTGTTGAAGAGGCTATTTTGACTCCATTTATGCTCCTGTCCCCTTTGTCAAATATTAATTGACTGTAGAGACTTCGGTTTATTTCCGGGCTCCCTATTTTGTTATACTGACATAGGTGTCTGTTCTTATGCCAGTATCAAACTGCTTTGATTACACTGGCCTTGTAATATAGTTGGATATTGGGTATTGTGATCATCCTACTTCATTCTTCTATCTCAAAATTCTGAGGCTATTTGGGGTTGCTTATGCTTCCACACAAGTTTTTGAAATGTTTGTTCTATAGCTGTGAAATATGTCATTAGTATTTTAATCAGAATTGCATTGAATCTATAAATAGCCTTGGGTAGTATGGATATTTTAATGATGTCCATATCCATGAATATTTTATCTCTACATCTTCACTAATCATGTATTTTAAATATCAGATTTTGCTGGTCCTCTCTGCTACTTTTATTTTTGTCTCAACTTTTTCATTTTGCACTGTCTTAGCCTATTTCTTTCCCTTTCTTCTATTTATCTTTTATCCTGCCCTTTTATTTTCTTTATCCTCCTTCCCCCCCCCCTTTTTTTCTTTTTCCTTTTGGTCTCAAATTTTAATTTTAGCCTGGTTTTTGGTCCTTACTCTTAGTATTCTCTCTCACCTTATCATTTCAAAATCACTTTCCATTCCTCTAGAAATCTATTAAGCTTTTCTTTGTTTCTTTTTTCCATCTTATTCCCATACCACCTACATTAATTTTAGCTCATTTGTTGTTGATAGTGTTGTGTTGGATGTTTTCCTTCAATTTGGTTCTTATATTTTTATTATTTAATTACTTTTTTCTTTCCTTTTTTTCTCTTTCTCACTTTATATTATTTTAAAAAATTGTATTTAAACCTAATACTATACACTCATTTTCTCTTACCCCATTCCACATTCTTCATTCCCTTTTTTATTAATGATATAATTTTTACTTTCTCTCTCCATATTACTCTGATGTCCAACTCTTATTAGTGCTCCTGCCTCTACCCTCTCAAAATCATTTTCCTTTCAGTAGGTCATCTCATATTCATTCTCCTTTCTTATATCCTTTCTTATAATAGTCTTAATCTCCTTTCACCCTTATTAATACTGGTTCATTTGCTGTTGATAATGAGATTGTAGGGGAGGAGTTATTTTGGGGGCGTGGGTTTATTTCCAGGGCTTTCTGGTTTTCTTCTGCCAGCACCTGCACGATAGCATACAAGATGTTGTAGGTGGAGTGATGCTAAGTCAACCAACTGGAGGGAAGGACCCACCAAAGAAGGACCCAAGAACAATCAACACCCAATTACATCCAGAGAGCCAACAAAAATGCCATAAAGGCCATCCCAAGAACATCAAGTTCAGGAGATCAAGGAGACTGCACCAAGTCACACCACAAAGTCAGGAAGTCAAAGAAGATCTATTTAAGAAGAAGAAGCAAACAAGAAGAGTCTCACAAATAATGGGAAGACAAGGAAAAACTTCCAAACAAAAGAAAAGGAGGAATCCTCAGAAATGAAATAAAGGCAAGTCAACTTGCAGATATTGAGTTCAATACAATGGTTATGAGGAAGCTTGATGAGCTCAGTGCCAATTACCAAAAACTACAGGGAAGCCACAAGGAACTTACTGTAAATTATATTAGCATGAAAAAGGACATAGAAGAAATCAACAAGGGCCAGTAGGAAAGGGATCAAATTCTTTCTGAATCAAAGAACACAGTAGAAGGGATCAAAAGCAAGCTAGGTGAAGCATATGATTGAATCAGTGAGCTGGAGTACAAGGTAGAAAAAAATCTCCCAAAAAGAGCAAAAAAAAAAAAAAAAAAAAGAAAAAGAAAAAGAAAAGAAAAGAAAAAAAAGACTTGAAAAGAATGAATTGGGATTAAGGGAACTGAGGGCAACATCAAAATAATAATATCTGTATAAGAGGGATACCAGAAGAAGAAGAGGAGCAAGAAATAGAAAACCTATTTGAAAAAGTAATGATGGAAAACTTTCCTAATTTGATGAGAGAAAAAGTCACACAAATCCAGGAAATTCAGAGAGTCCCAAACAACAACAACAACAACAAAACCCCAAAGAGGCCCACTCCAAGACACATCAGTATTAAAGTGACAAAATTCAAAGACAAAGGAAGACTCTTAAAGGCAGCAAGGGAGAAAAAGATAGTAACATACAAAGGAGCTCTAATAAGACTAGCAGGTTATTTCTCAACAGAAACACTACAAACCAGAAGGGAATGGCATGAAGTATTTCAAATAATGAAAAGCAAAGGCCTGCAACCAAGACTACTCTACCCAGCAAGTCTCTCAGTGAAAATGGAAGGTGAAATAAGGAGTTTCCAAGACAAAAGAAAGCTGAAAGAATACACCTCCACCAAACTAGCATTGCAAGATATGCTAAAGGGACTGCTTCAAGAAGATGAGGAAAAAGAGTGAGAGAGAGAGAGGAATGCAGGTACAAAGGGAGTAAAATGGCAATGAACAAGTACCTATCACTAATAACCTTAAATGTCAGTAAATTAAATGCTCCAATCAAAAGATATAAGGTAACATAATAAATAAGAAAATATGACCTGCACATATTCTGCCTACAAGAGACCCACCTCAGAGCAAAAGACCTACACAGACTGAAAGTGAAGGGTTGGAGAAAAATATTCAAAGCAAACAGACAGGAAAATGAAAAGCCAGGGTAGCAAGACTTATATGAGACAAATAGACTTCAAAGCAAAAGCCATAAAAAGAGACACATAAGGATACTTCATAAGACTCAAAGGAAGAATCCATCCAGAAGATATAAATATTGTAAACATATATGCACCCAACATAGGAGCATCCAAATACATAAGTAAAATCTAGGCAGCAACACAATTATAGTAGAGGATTTTAGCACCCTATTGTTAACAATGGATATATTTTCAATCAAAGTGTCAACAAGGATATTGTGGAACTGAGTAATGCATTAGATCAAATGGACTTAAATGATATATATAGAACCTTTCATCCCAAAGAAGTAAAATACACATTGTTTTGAAATGCACATGGAACATTTTCAAAGATAGACCATATGATGGGACACAAAAAAAGCCTCAACAAATTCAAGAAAATTGAAATCATATTAAGCATTTTCTCAGACCACAAGGGCTTGAAAGTAGAAACCAACCTCAAGGAAAAATTTGAAAACCATTCAAACTCGTGGAGAATAAATAGCATGCTACTAAACTTTGAATGGGTTAAGAATGAGATCAAGGACACATGGGAGAAAAACCTAGCTGATCTACGGAGGAACAGAGCAAACAGCCAACAGTACCCCAACATATATGAAAATATGAGACCAAAAATTGTAGTGGACACTGAAAAACCAGATGGTAAGGAGTGCTTCAGGACAATAAGGTCTCAGGGACCAGCGTGAAGACCAGGACAACTACAGCCCTACGCCCATCTGGGTCTGCCACAGAGTCCTTAGGAGAGAGCCGGGTCAACTGCTCCCTCCTCGGCCAAACAAGGTTTAAGCAGCACCAGGAGAGACCTGGTTGCTTAAAGTCACAGAGAGGGGGATAAGGACTAAGTGGCAAACACACAGGGGCTGTGAGCACCCACGGAGTCTGTGGACACTGGTTGCAAAGAGTTGAGAGTTGTTCAGTGATGGGCCCTGACCCCAATAATCACCATTCTGGCTAGAGAATTGGGCTGTGAGAGGCCAGGTCACTGTATGGAGCAGCAGGCTTGAGTAGGAGGAATTTCTCAAAAAGAAAAAGTGAAAAGAGAGACACTGCTTGGGGAATTCTCCCGAAGCAGCCACTCCAGTCTCTTTGTTACCCAGCAGGGCAGCAATCCCGAGGTAACGGAGAAGGTTGCTGCGGAAGGCCCTGTGCAACCCTGTAGCGATGGGAAGGGTGTGCACATGAACCCCTGGGGACCAAGGCAGCCTGGCCAAGTGCGCAGGCTCCTGCACCCCAGCCCACAGCAGTAACCCCAGGGAAAGTGCGCTCTCAGGAACACCTGGATCCCATACCCAAGGTGCCTGGGCTACCTAAGGAGACTTGCCAGGCTACCTCTGGAGAGAGTGCATGCAAGGCTGACTGAGTGCAGATTCGGAAGGGAGAAAAGCCATACCAATCACCACTCAGCCCCTGCAGCCAGCAAGGACAAAAAAACCAGTTTGGCCAGTTTGAAACCAACAAGAAACTTTTTTTCCAAGTAATTTTTTATTATTTATTATTTTTTTATCTTTCAGTTCCTTTTTCCTCTCTTTCCTTCTTTCTTGTTTTATTCCTTCTTCCTTTCTTTCCAATTTTATCTCTTCTCCCTTCCTTCTTCTGCTTTTTTTTTTTTTTAATACTCACAAGTGAGACAAAAAACCCTGGACTGTGAAAAGAACACAGTTGGACAAAAAGAGGGAAAGCCCAACAGCTGAGACAGTGAGACAAATTTCACTTTGCTATTAAAGAGAACCTGTAAGTTATTGCATATCTATATTATTATTTCTTACATTATTCTTACATCTTTTATTTAAATAGTATTTTTGTATTCCTCTTCTTTCTGTACAGTCTTCTTTGCTTGGCTGGTTATATTGTATCATTTGACAGGTTTCCACTGTTCTCTCTTTCATAGTGTGTTGCTAATTTACTGTCCTTCACTTGTGCTCCATTAGCACACTATTCAAGGTCCTATACTCCCTATTCTTGTTATCCAGATCACATATATTCTGTCATATGATTGTTGCTCTAATATTATTCTAAATAATGGCTGTTCCATACACTTGTAAATACTTCACAACACCCCTCCCAGATCCTAGCCCATGTCACAATATCCTGAACTCTATTACTGTAGTGGTAAACTCTATTCTCTCACACACCACACGTATTTCCTATCCTTTACTCTCCCCTTACCTCAGAATCTGACCTCCCGCAACCTCGCTGCTTTCTAGATCCAACTCACAATCCTTCCCTCTCCAACAAGAGCCTTATCTTCTTTCCATCCTTTCTAAAAAGTGGCTAGTTGGGTGGAAGATCATGGTTAACACTGCACATAGCCAAAGGATCTCCTATCTCTTCTCTATCAGCTGCTACTGTAAATATCATAGAATACTCTCTTGCTGTCTTAAACTATTTTTTCTCCCCACTCCAACTGATGACAAAAAAAGAGTAGGTGGAAGCTATGAACACCAGGATACCCACTAGAAGAGGAGAGCCAACAACAAAGGAACCAACAACAAATAACAACAGAAGAAGATGAAGGAGGGAGTGGAAACCATACAAACATCAATCCAGGACCTATCTGGAAATACAACTAAATAGGGGAGAAACCACCCAGAACAAATGACTGAACAACAGCAAGAGAGAATCCTCAAAAGCTTGTACATGCAGAAGAACCAGCTTCAACACAACCTGCTCTCACCAGCACAAAAAAATACAAGAGGTGGTGGACAGAGTGACCCTCAGTTAACCAGCTGGTGGGAAGGACCCACCAAAGAAAGAGCTAACAATAATCAAAACCCAAAGACAAATGCACAGTCAACTTAAATGAGAGCCCAAGACCAGTGAGCTCGGGAGATCAAGGAGACTGCACAACTGAATCTTACAGGTATTCTACCACAGAAGTTCACACCATAAACCCAGGGAGCCAGAACAGATCAATTTAAGAAGCTGAGGCTAACAAGAAGAGTCTCACAAACAATGGGAAGACAAAGAAACAATCCCCAAATGAAAGGAAAGGAGGAAGCCTCAGAAACAATGCTAAATGAAACAGAGGCAACTTAACTATCAGATATTTAGTTCAAAGCAATGGTTATCAGGAAGCTCAATGAGCTCACAGTGAATTACCAGAAACTACAGGAAAACTACAATGAACTCACCGCAAACTATGTCAACATGAAAAGGGAAATAGAAACTATCAACAGAGGTCAAGAGGAAATGAAGAACACAATTTCTGAGCTGAAGAGCACAGTAGAAGGAATCACAAGCAGGATCAATGAAGCAGAAGATCAGATCAGTGAGCTAGAGGACAAAGTAGAAAAAAAGACCCAGAAAGAGCAAGGAAAGGAAAAGAGGCTCAGAAAGAATGAAGAGGGATTAAGAGAAATGCAAGACAATATGGAACATAATAATATCTGTACAATAGGGATACCAGAAGGAGCAGAAGAAGAGCAAAGGACAGAAAACCTGTTTGAAAAAGTAATGATGGAAAACTTCCCTAATATGATGAGAGAAAGAGTCACAGAAATCAAGGTAACAGAGATAGTTCCAATGAAGAAGAACTCAAGGAGGCTCACTTCAAGACACATCATCATTAAAATGTCAAAATTCCAAGACAAAGAGAGAATCTTAAAGGAAGCAAGAGAGAAATAGGAAGTAACATACAAGGGAGCCTGATAAGCTTAGTAGTTGATTTCTCAAAGGAAAGAGGCCAAGCCAGAAGAGAATGGCATGAAATATTCCAAGTAAGGAGAACCAGAGGTCTGCAACCAAGGCTAATTTGCACACAAAGGCTCTGAATCAAGACAGAAGTCCAAATAAGGAGCTTCCCACACAAAAGAATTCTGAAGGAGTACACCTCCACCAACCCAGTTCTGCAAGAGATGCTAAAGGGACTGATTTATGGAAAGGAAGGCAGAGAGAGAGAGAGAGAGAGAGAGAGAGAGAGAGAGAGAGAGAGAGAGAGATACACAAGTACAAAAATGGCAATGAATAAGTACCTATCAATGATACCTTAAACATAAATAGATTAAATGCTCCAATCCAAAGACATAGAATAGCTGAATGGATAAGAAAGCATGACCAACACATATGCTGCCTACAAGAGACCCACCTCAGGATGAAAGACCTACAAAGACTGAAATTGATGGGCTGGAAATGAATTTTCTAAGCAAATGGACAGAAAAATAAAAGGCAGGGTAGCAACACTCATATCAGACAAAATAGACTTCAAGAAAAGGGCCATAAGGAGAGACTCAGAATGTCACTACATAATGCTTAAGGGAAGAATCCACCAAGAAGATATAAACATTGTGAATATATATGCACCCAACATAGGAGCACCTAAATACATCAAGAAAATCTTAGAGGACTTCAAGAAAAATATTGACAGCAACACAATTACAGTGGGGGATTTTAATACCCCACCGTCAAAAATGGACAGATCATTCAAACAAAATATCAACAAATATATTGTGGCATTGAACAATACTCTAGATGAAATGGACTTAACTGATATATATAGAGCCCTTCATCCCAAAGAAACTAAATACACATTCTTTTCAAATGCACATGGAACATTTTCAAGGATACATCACATGATAGGACACAAAACCAGCCTCAACAAATTCAAGAAAATTGAAACCATACCAAGTATTTTCTGCGACCACAAGGGACTGAAACTAGAAACCAACCCCAAACAGAAAGCCCCAAAACCCTCAAAATCATGGAGATTGAAATAGCATGCTATTAAACAATGAATGGGTCAAGAATGAAATTAGGGAGGATAACAAAAAGTTTCTGAAAACAAATGATAATGAACTCGCAATGACTCAAAATGTATGGGACACAGCAAAGGCAGTCATCAGAGGGAAGTTCATAGTGATCTAGGCCTACCTAAAAAAGATAGAAACATTTCAAACAAACAACCTAACCCTATGCCTACAAGAACTCGAAGACCAACAACAAAGACAGGCCAGAGCAAGTAGAAGAAAGAAAATAACCAAGATCAGAGCAGAATTAAATGACATAAAGACTAAAAGCACAATTATAAGGATCAATGAATCCAGGAGCTGGTTCTTTGAAAAGATAAACAAAATTGACAAGCCTGGAAGCAGGCTCATCAAGGAGAAAGAGAGAGGACCCAAATAAATGCAATCAGAAATGAAAGAGGAGAGATTACAACTGACACCACAGAAATACAAAGGATTGTAAGAAATTACTATGAAGAACTGTATGCCAAGAATTTGAAAACCTAGGTGAAATGGACAAATTTCTAGAAAAATATAATCTCCAAAACTCAATGAAGAAGAAGCAGAAAGCCTGAACAGACCAATCACAGGTGACAAAATTGAGGCTGTAGTTGAAAAACTTCCGACACACAAAAGCCCTAGACCAATGGTTTCACAGGAGAATTCTACAAAGCATTTAAGGAAGAGCTAACCCCTATCCTTCACAGACTATTCCAAAGAATCCAAAATGATGGAAGACTCCCCAACTCTTTTTATGAAGCCAGCATCATCCTAATCCCAAAACCAGATAAAGACACAGCAAAGAAGGAAAACTTCAGGACAATATTACTGGTGAACATAGACACTAAAATCCTCAACAAAATATTGGCCAACCGCATCCAACTATACATTAAAAAGATCATACACCATTACCAAGTGGGATTCATTACAGGGATGCAAGGATCGTTCAATACTCACAAGTCAGTAAGTGTAACACATCATATAAAGAAAAGCAAAGACAAAAATCACATGATCATATCAATGGATACAGAAAAAGCATTTGACGAGGTACAGCACTCATTTATGATAAAACACTCAGCAAAGTGGGAATAGAGGGAGCATTCCTCAACATAATAAAAGCCATATATGAGAGACCTACAGCCAACATCATACTCAACGGGCAAAAGCTAAAATCTTTTCCACTAAGATCAGGAACAAACAAGGTTGTCGACTTTCACCACTTCCATTCATACAGTATTGAAAGTTTTAGTCACAGCAATCAGACAGGAAATGAAAATAAAAGGCATCCAACTCAGAAACGAGAAAACAAAACTGTCATTGTTTGCAGGTGACATGATAGTGTACATAGAAAATCCCATAGACTCCAGCAAAAAGCTGCTCGACCTAATAAATGAATTTGGCCAAACAGCCAGATACACAGTCAATATCCAGAAATCAACAGCATTTTTGTATACCAACAACGAAACAACAGAGGCAGAAATCAAGAAAAAAATCCCATTCAATATAGCAAAAAGAAAAATCAAATACCTAGGAATAAACCTAACCAAGGAGGTGAAAGACCTATATGCAGAAAACTACACAACACTGAAGAAAGAAATCAGGGAAGACACAAACAAATGGAAACATATAGCATGTTCATGGATCGGAAGAATTAACATAATCAAAATGTCCATACTACCCAAAGCAATTTACAGATTCAATGCAATACCTATTGAAGTACCAATGGCATATTTCACAGACATAGAACAAACACTTCAAAAATTTATATGGAACCATAAACGACCTCAACAGTAATCTAGAGAAGGAAGAGCAAAGTAGGAGGGATCACAATACCTGATACCAAACTATATTACAAGGCCACTGTAATCAAAACAGCCTGGTACTGCTATAAAAACAGGCACATGGACCAGTGGAACAGAACAGAGAGCCCAGAAATAAACTCAAGTCTCTACAGTCAATTAATATTCCACAAAGGGTGCAGCAATATAAAATGGAGTAAAAATAGCCTCTTCAACAAGTGGTGTTGGGAGAACTGGACAGCTACGTGCAAAAAAATGAAACTCGAGCACCAACTTACACCATACACAAAAATAAATTCAAGGTGGATAAAAGATTTAAATATATGCCATGACACCATTAAAGTCCTAGAGGAGAACATAGGCAGGAGAATCTCAGATATTTCACGCAGCAACATTTTTACTGATATGTCCCCTAAAGCAAGGGACATAAAGGAAAGAATAAACAAATGGGATCTCATCAAAATAAAAAGCTTGTGCACGGTCAAAGAAAACAGTATTAAAATAAAAAGAGAACCAACCATATGGGAAAACATATTTACCAATGATACCTCAGACAAGGGTGTAATCTCCAAAATATATGTAGAATTTACAGGACTCCACTCTAGGAAGACAAGTAACCCAATTAAAAAAATGGGCAAAGGACTTGAACAGACACTTCTCTAAGGAGGACATAAAGAAGATCTAGAGATGCATGAAAAGATGCTCAGTATCACTAGCTATTAGAGAGAGGCAAATTAAAACCACAGTGAAAAACCACTTCACACTGGTCAGAATGGTCATCATAAACAAAACAACAAACAACAAGTTTTGGAGAGGTTGTGGAGGAAAGGGAACCCTAGTGCACTGTTTTTGGGATTGCAGACTGGTACAACCACTATGAAAAACAGTATGGAATTTTCTAAGAAAACTAAAATTGGATCTGCCTTTTGACCCAGCAATCCCACTGCTTGGATGATATCCTAAGAACCCTGAAACACCAATCCAGAAGAACCTATGCACAGCAATGTTCATAGCAGCACAATTTACAATAGCCAAGTGCTAGAAGCAACCTAGGTGCCCATCAGTAAATGAATGGATTAAAAAAACCCCAAAAACTATGGTACATTTACACAATGGAATTCTATGCAGCAAAAAGAAAGAAGGAGCCCCTACCCTTTGCAACAGCAAGGATGGAACTGGAAAGCATTATGCAAATTGAGATAAGCCTTGGCAGTTAAAGACAAATACAATATGATCTCACCTTTAATGGGAACCTCAAGAACAAAACAAGCAAACAAGCAAAATATAACCAAAGACACTGAAATTGAGAACAGGCTGACAGTGACCAGAGGGGAGAGGGGAGGGAATTTCAGGGGAAAAGGAGAAGGATTTACAGGAACAAGTATAAAGGACACATTGTCAGAAACTGGGGGGTGGAGCTGGAAATCGGAAGTAGGTGGGGAGGGTTGGGTGGGTGGGCTGGGATGGGAGTAAGAAACAGAAAACTGTACTTGAACAACAATAAAATAAAGTAAAATAAAATAAATCAAGGAAAAAATAAAAAAGATTCTAGATCCAAATGAAAGTGAACACACAACATTCCAAAACCTAGGAGACACAGCCAAGGCAGTCTTGAGTGGGAAGTTCGTAGCAATAGAAGCCTCCCTAAAAAAAGTAGAAGCATTTCAAATAAGCAACCTAAACTTACCTCTACAAGAACTGGAGGAACAACAACAAACAAAGACCAGAGTGAGTAAGTAGGAATGAAATAATCAAGATCAGAACAGAATTTAATGACATAGAGACTAAAAGATGAATTCAAAGGATCAAGTAATCTAGGACCTGATTCTTTGAAAAGATAAACAAAATTGACAATCCTTTAACTAGACTTATCAATAAAAAAGAAGACCCAAATCGGAAATGGAAGAGTAGAAATCACAACTGATACCTCAGAAATACAAAGAATTTTAAGAAATGACTATGTACAAATGTATGCCAAGAATTTTGACAACCTGGTTGGAATGGACAAATTTCTAGGAATGTACAATCTTTCCAAATGTAATCAAAAGAAGCACAAAGCCTGAACAGACTGATTACAGCTGATGAAATTGAAGCAGTAATCAAAAACTCCAGTCGCACAAAAGTCCTGAACTGGACAGTTTCACAGGAGAATTTTACAAACATTTAAGGAAGAGCTAACCCCTATCCTTCCCAAACTATTTCAAAAAATTCAAGAAGATGGAAGACTCCCAAACTCATTATGAGGCCAGTATCATCTTAATCTCAAAACCAGACAAAGCCACAGCAAAGAAAGAAAACTACAGACCAATCTCTCTGATGAACACAGATGCTAAAATTCTCAAAAAAAAAAAAATACCGCAGACCGCATCCAGCAGTATATTAGAAAGATAATACACCATGAGCAAGTGGGATTTATCCTAGAGATGCAAGGATGCTACAGTATTCACAGATCAATAAATGTAATTCATCATATAAACAAAAGACAAAATCACATGATCATATCAATAGCTGCAGAAAAAGCATTTAATAAGGTACAGCACCCATTTATGATAAAAAAAACTGAGCAAAGTGGGAGTAGAGGGAGCATATTTCAACATAATAAAGGGCATATAAGAGATACCTACTGCCAACATTAATACTCAATGAGCAAAAACTAAAGGCTTTTCCACCAAGACCAGGAACAAGAAAAGGATGTCGGTTTTCACCACTTCTATTCAACATGATATTGGAAGTCCTAGCCACAGTGATCAGACAAGAAAAAGAAATAAAAGACATCCAAATTGGAAAGGAGGAAGTAAAAGTGTCATGGTTTCCATATGACATAATGGTGTACATAGAAAACCCTATAGACTCCACCAAAAAAGTACTTGATGTAATCAGTGAATTTGGCAAAGCAGTGGGATACAAAGTCAATATTCAGAGGTAAAGGCACTCTTGTACAGCAAAAATGTTATATAAAAACCAGAACTTGGGAAACTAATATAATTTGCCATAGCAACAAGAAAAGTAAGGTACCTAGGCATAAACCTAACCAAGAAGGTAAAAGTCCTGTACTCAGTAAACTACAGAACACTGAAGTCTGAAATTAAGGAAGATACTAATAAATGGAAGCATATACCAATTTTGTGGAGTGGAAGAATTCCATGTTCATGGATATGGACATCATTAAAATATCCATACTACCCAAGGCTATTTATAGATTCAATGCAATTCTGATTAAAATACTAATGACATATTTCACAGCTATAGAACAAACATTTCAAAAACTTGTGTGGAAGCATAAGCAACCCCAAATAGCCTCAGAATTTTGAGATAGAAGAATGAAGTAGGATGATCACAATACCCAATATCCAACTATATTACAAGGCCAGTGTAATCAAAGCAGTTTGATACTGGCATAAGAACAGACACCTATGTCAGTATAACAAAATAGGGAGCCCGGAAATAAACCGAAGTCTCTACAGTCAATTAATATTTGACAAAGGGGACAGGAGCATAAATGGAGTCAAAATAGCCTCTTCAACAAATGGTTTTGGAGATATGGACAGCTACATGCAAAACAAAAATGAAACTAGACCACAAACTTACACCATACACCAAAATAGACTCAGGATGGACAGAAGACTTAAATATAAGTCATGACACCATAAAACTCCTAGGGCAGAATATAGGCAGGAAAATTTCAGATATTCCACCCAGCAATATTTTCACTGATATGTTCCCTAGAGCAAGGGACATAAAGGAAAGAATAAACAAATAGTACTACATCAAATTAATAAAAGCTTCTGCATGGCTAAAGAAAACATCAGGAAAATAAAAAGGGAACCCACTATATGAGAAAATATATTTGCCGGTGATATTTGTACAAGGGCTTGATCTGCAAAATATGTAAGAATTCACATGACCCCATACCAAGAAGACAAACAACTCAGTTAAAAAATGGGCAAAGGACCTGAACAGAGACTTCTTCGAGGAGGACATAAAAAGGGCCCATAGACCTGTAAAAGGATGCTCAGCATCACTAGCCATCAGAGGGATGCAAATTAAAACCACAGTGAGATACCACTTCACACTGGTCAGAATGCCATCATAACTAAGTCAAAAAACAAGTGCTGGTGGGGTGGTGGTGAAAAGGGAACCCTAGTACATTGTTGGTGGGAATGCAGACTGTTACAGCCACTGTGGAAAACAGTATGGAATTTCCTTAAAAAACTGAAAATCGAACTGTCTTTTGACCCAGCAATTCCACTGCTGGGATCATATGGTAAGAATCCTGAAGCACCAATTCAAAAGAACCTATGCATCCCAATGTTCATAGCAGCATTGTTTACAATAGCCAAGTACTGGAAACAGCCTAAGTGCCCATCAGTAAATGAGTGGATCAAGATACTGTGGCACATTTACACAATGGAATACTATGCAGCAGAAAGAAAGAAGGAGCTCCTACCCTTTGTGACAGCATATATGGAACAGGAGAGTATTATGCTAAGTGAAGTAAGCCAGGCAGTGGAAGACAAATACCTTATGATCTCACCTAAAGGGGAACCTAATCAACAAAACAAGTGAGCAAAATAGAACCAGAGACATGGAAACAAAGAACACACTGACAGTGATCAGAGGGGAGGGTGGCAAGGCATAATGGGGTAAAGAAGGGGAAGGGTCAAGTCAAGGAAGCTGTAAAAAGGACCCATGGACAAAAACAACAGGAGGGAGAATTGAATGTGGGAGGTGGGTGATAAGTAGGGCAGGGGAAAATAATGGAATAAAAATGTGGACAAGTATAACTGAAGAACAATAAAGTAGAAAAAAGTTTTACACAATAGCTCCATATTATTTTTTATTTCAGAGAGTCAAAATGCATTTTAGTCAATGAAAGAACCGAGGAATTCCTGAAACCATGCATACCCTCATTTAACTTAACTTTACCCAAATTCCTTTGTTCCCATTTTACAGCATACTTATTACAACTAGACTCACATTCAAAAATAGTTCCACATCCACCAAGCCCATTTTCCATCCCTACCACTAGTACTCCTTTTCTTCAAACTTTATTTAATGCATGGATGATCTGTAGTAGCTTCAATACTGACCAATCTTTTCTGTCATGACACCCATGGACAAGTATAATCCAAGTTATGGAAATTGTGTGCCACACATATACATAATGGGTTTGAATACTTTTCCACTTAATGCTTTTTGACTACGTTTATCTGCCATAAAATATTCTGTGAATTCTTCTACTCCATACATTTATGAAGCACTGGCCCAGGCAGGAAGCCCCAGCCCCCAGGGCTGAGGCAATCAGTACCCTGGGTGAACCAGTACACTTCAGTTTACCATATGGGGATTTGATTCTGATGAGCTCAAAGGTGTGTGTAGGGAGAAACCACCCCAGCAGTGGGAATATTTGTGTACTGACAGAGGAGTCCTCTTCACTTTCCCTTCATTTGTGCCTTCAGGTACTTACTACGCTGTGTGAGGTCAATTATGAGCTGTGAGAGGTGCCCTTTCTTTTACTGCCCACCTTATCCTAACGTTTTACCAGGAGCTGGTGTTATATCACCTGAATGACTAACATCACTTCCTGTGTTAGGTCCACTTCGCTTTCCCTGGTCAGGTTTCTGTAAGAGGGAGCAGACCAGATGAAGGAGAACTGAAGGATGATCTATCAACTTTCCCCAAAACATTTGGAGGATTTTCACTTCCTTTCATTTAAGAGCAGTCTGTTCTCAGAGGATACCATGGTACCAACCACTGTGTTTGCTTCTAAAGCAGACAGGCAGAATTTGATTTTACCATCAGATCTAGAACTCTGGGGAAAAGGTAACCAGGTAGGAAAGAGGTAACTGCAGGGGAAAGTTATATTCCAATGGACTGCTGGTAGCTGGTAGGATTTCAGGTGTTTTCCAAATACACCAATTAGCTAACACCAGGTTTCTAATTCCCATTTTGAGATTTCTAGGCTCTTTTTTTTGTTATTGTTTCCAGGTAAAATATAGTGTCCCCTTTTCAGTGCCTTAAAAAGTAATCTATATTCATTACTCCAAATTGAAATCAGAACACCTGTCCATAAAGTATCCAGCCAAGCAATATGATAAATAGAGACATTTATTGGAGAAGATACAAGATACAGAAAAAACGTTGTATATAGGACAATGATATCTCAGTCCCCTTCAAAGTAGGCACCTTAGGACCCCACACATTTCTCTTAATCAACATCAGCTGCCCTGTCGTATTTTCCTGAATCTCATCCACAGTCTGAAATCTCTTCCCTTTCAAAGGTGATTTTAGTTTGGGAAAAGCCAGAAGTCACAGGGCACCAAATGTGGGCTGTAGTGGGGCTAAGACAATTGGGTGATTTGATGTTTCACCAAAACTCTCTGCAGAATACATGATTCATGGCCTGGTGTGGTGTTGTGATGAAGTTGCTAATCACCAGCTGCCCATCACTGCAGCCCTCTGAATCATCCTAATAGTTTCTGTGGGAAAATGTTCAAACTTAACATCTTTCTTTCTTTCTTTCTTTCTTTCTTTCTTTCTTTCTTTCTTTCTTTCTTTCTTTCTTTCTTTCTTTCTTTCCTTCTTTCCTTCTTTCCTTCTTTCCTTCTTTCCTTCTTTCCTTCTTCCTTCCTTCCTTCCTTCCTTCCTTCCTTCCTTCCTTCCTTCTTTCTTTCTTTCTTTCTTTCTTTTCTTTCTTTCTCTTTTTAGAGAGAGAGGAAAGGAGGGAGAAAGAGAGGGAGAGAAACATCAATGTGTGGTTGCCTCTCATGCACTCCCAACAGGGGACCCGGCCTGCAACCCAGGCATATGCCTGACTGGGAATCAACCTGGTATCCCATTGGTTCGCATGTTGGTACTCAATCCACTTAGCCACACAACTCAGGGTGCTTAACACAAAATTTGATGCAGAGTCATTGCCCTACTCACTCAGTCATTTTGAATGCAACAGCCACACAGTACACACACTCACTTGAAGGCATTTACTTCCTCCACTGACTAAGTACAGTGAAGTCATCATTATTCATGCCTGCACATTCCAGTCCAATCTCCTTGGCTGCCAGGTTTCATCAATGTCATTCAAACTGTTCTTTTTAAAAAGATTTTATTTATTTATTTTTAGAAAGAGGGGAAGGGAAGGAGAAAGAGAGGGAGAGAAACATTAATGTGTGATTGCCTCTCATGAACCACCTACTGGGGACCTGGCCCACAACCCAGGCATGTGCCCTGACAGGAAATTGAACCAGCAACCCTTTAGTTTGCAGGCCCACACTCAATCCACTGAGCTACACCAGCCAGGGCTCAAACTGTTCTTGTTACATTAACAATGGTTAGACTTTCTCTGGACAGACCAATGGGCAAATAAGCAAAACAACACAAACAAAAATCATTAAAAAAAACACCATACAAGTTGAATCCTAGTTAACATTATAGTATATTTCTCCCAGTCTTTTTCCTTGAACAAATATTAGTAGTTTACTTTAAAACATTGGAATATTTGTACATAATGTATTAGGAACATCTTTTCTTACTATAACTATATACTGTATTTGTCTTGGTATCATTTCTGGAGACTGAGTGAACTTCCCTTCTATAGCTCTGCGTGTGATTACATACCTATTTTACCATGTATAACGCATGCTTTTTCCCCAAATTTTTGACAGAAAAATAAGGATGTGCATTATATATGGGTATCATGATTATATACCATGGGTATAATAATGGGTAAACTGGTGTATAATGCACGCAAAAACATGGGTGCACATTACACACTGCAAAATACAGTATGTGATCCATTCCTTTACATAATCCAAAGTAGTGGTTTGTTTACTTTTGAAATTTAATTATACAATTCAAAAATAAATATATTGTACAAGGTGAATTGTTGACCAAACTAGTGGTTCAATGTTTCAGATTTTTTCCTGTGATAAATAGCATTATGGTTAATACCTCTGTAACTAAATCTTTTTATATACACCCTTGAATTTGTACTGATTTTGCTTTATTTCTTGTGATTTATATATTCCATTATATATATAACAAATACACGGAAAAGTGCATAAGACATTTTTACTGTTAAATAACTGTAAAAGTGAACAGCAATGGTTATATAACAATATGAATGTACTTAATGCAATAAGCTGTACACTTAAACATAGTAAAATAGTAAATTTTGTTATGTATATTTCTACCACAATAAAAAACTTCTTTGCCTTAATATATGTTTGTAAGATTTGTCCATGTAATTTTTTTATTTATATTAATGCATGGCATCCCATTGTGTGAATATACTATAATTTATTTCTCCAAGACAAACAGTCTGCAAGATTCTTAGGAAACATTTACCCATTTCTCTAAGATATACACCCGACTGAAATCACTGAGTCATGGGATAAGTATATCTTTCAACTGAGTAGATAATGCCAAAATATGTGATTATTTTATTGGTACCAGCTGTGTTTGAGGATTCCCATTGCTCTTGGCTGGCAATTTTTAACATGTATGCCACAGGAATATTTAAAACATGGAATACCTGACTATTTCATCAGAGGCACTTGCCTCGTTTCCCTTAGATTGTCAAATTAAAAAAAATGACAACAGAAAACACAAGAATAGCCATTCTGTATGAATGAATCAAAACTATACCTATTGTTGTTAGATCAGCAAAAAATATATTTTGTGTGTGATGCATAATTTTAATGTTTAGTTTATGTGTGCCATGAGAGGAAAAGGCTCTCAATCCATGACCATCTTCTTAGGTCTTTTTTAATGTCCATTAATAATATTTTATAATTTACTCAGTAGAAATGTTAACTTTTGCTTAATTTAATCATACATATTTTGGTGCTATTATGAGTGCTATCTTTTTAATTCTTAATTTTTTGTTTTCTAGTAAATGGTAGTACTTAGTGTTATATTGATAGTATATATCAAAAATATTTTTAATTCTCTAATTCAAACAACATATCTGTAGTTTCTTTGGGGTTTTATACATATAAAATATATCATTTTAAGTGACACATTTGTTTCTTCCTTTCTAATCCTTATGCTTTTGATTTCTTTTTTTCTTTTTTTAAAATTGAATGTTCACAAAACCACATAGGTTTCAAGTGTACAACTCAATAAAACATCATCTCCATGCTGCATTGTATACCCATTGCCCCAAGCAAAGTTTCTTTCTATCCCCATTGTCCCTGCTTTTTGCCCACCTCCATTAACCCCTTGCCCCCCTTTTCCCTTCAATTTTCACCACACTGTTGTCTGTGTCTCTGTGTTACATATATTTTTGGCTTACTCCCTTTACCATCTTTCACCCAGGCCCGCAAGCCTTCTCTCTTCTGACAGCTGCCAATCTATTCAATATATCTATGCCTCTGTTTCTATTTTGTTCATTAGATTCCACATATAAGTGAAATCATATGGTGTTTGTCTTTCTCTGACTGACTTATTTCACTTAGGATAATAATCTCCAGGTCCATCCATTCTGTCATAAAAGGTAAGGTTTCCTTTTTTATATGGCTGAGTAGTATAAATTGTCTAAATGTACTGATGAGTGGATAAAAAATATACTGATGGGCACTCGGGCTGTTTCCAAATCTTGACTATTGCAAGTAATGCTGCAAGGGGTATAGGGGTGCATATATTCTTTTGAATTAGTGCTTTGGGTTTCTTCAGATACATCCCCCTAAATGGGATCGCTGGGTTATAAGGCAGTTCCATTTTAAATTTTCTGAGGAAACTCCACCTGCTTTCCACAGTGGCTGCACAAAATCTTCATTCCCACCAACAGTGCATGAGACTTCCTTTTTCTCCACATCTTTGCAATCACTTGTTGTTTGTTGATTTATTGATGATCACCATTCTGGCAGGTGTGAGGTAATATCTTGTTGTGGGTTTGATTTGCATTTCTCTGATAATTAGTGATTTTGAACATGTTTTCATATGTCTATGGACTATCTGTATGTCCTCTTTGGAGAAGTGTCTATTCATGTTCTTTGCCCATTTTTTAACTGGAATGTTTGTCTTCTTAGTGTTGAGTTAATAATTTCTTTATAAAGAACCATCTGGTTCTTGGCTACCACTATCAACTCATTTTCTTTAACTTTACTCTTCACTCACTTTGCTCCTGTCATGCTGACTTTTAAAAAAATCTGTCCTGCCCTGGCCATGTGGCTCAGCTGGTTGGATTATCATCCCATAACCAAAAGGTTGCAGATTCAATTCCCAGTACCTAAACTGCAGGTTTGGTCCCCAGCCTGAGTGCATACAGGAGGCAATCAATCAATGCTTCTTTCTTGCATTGATGTTTCTCTCTCTCCCTGCCTCTCTAAAAAGCAATGGAAAAAATGTTCTTCATTCTAACAATAGCCAGAGGGGAGGAGGAAGGGGACAGTGGGGAGAAGGGTTTTCAGGAACTACTGTAAAGAACACATGGACAAAAACAAGGGGGAGGGTGGAAGCAAAGGAGGGAGGTGGGTTTGGCTGGGGTTGGGGGAGGGATGGGGAGAAAATGCAGACAACTGTAATTGAACAACAACAAAGTAATTTAAAAAATTGTTCTTGGATGAGGATAAAAACCTATCTCTCCTTTTGATCTACCAAGCTCATTCCCAATTGGGGGCACATGAATTTATGGTTCCTTCTGTTTATGATCTTAATCTCTAGGTCTTCTTAGAGTTCTGTGTTTCCCAAAATTCAGGTATCACAACAAACCTAGATGTCACCTTAGGGAAGCTATGTCTATACATACTATGTAACACCTTATTTTATCTTCTTTATAGCACCTATTCATAACTAAAATTTAAAAATGATAAATTTTATTTGTAGAACTATTAGCACCGTAAGAACAGGATTTGGGAATTTCTAATTCCCGATGTCAAATGAATATATAGTATGCTTTTAATAAACAACCTCTGAATAAATGAATGAATGACCATCTGGACACAGGAGAAGAGGATTAAGAGATCTGTTGGAGCATGTGTCTTACAGGACTGCCTGTTCACTGCTCCCAAATCTCCTGCACTGGGCAGTGGCTCTAACCTCAGCTGCATATTGGAATCATCTAGAGTCTCACTGAAGCCTGAGTTCAACCCCCAGAAATTCTGTTGTAATTTGCTGGGTATAGCCTAGGTGACAAGATTTTTCAAAGCTCCCCAGGTGAATATTATGTACACCCAACTGAGAACCACTTATTAGGTGTTACTAAAACTGAAGTTATTTTTTTTTCTTGGGCATCTAGTGACTCTTTGTTAAATAAACTGAGACTCATTAATTGTAATACTTGATAATCACTAAAGATATTCCTTACTCTGGCTGGGTAGCTAAGTGGGTTAGAGCATTGACCTGATACGTAAAAGTTGTGGTTAGAGCCTGAGTCAGGGCTCACACAAGAATCAACCAATGGATGCACAGATGGATGGAACAACAAATAGAGTGCTCTTTCTCTCTCTGTCCCTTATTCTATGTCTGAAATCAATTTTTAAAAATTAAAAAATATATAAAGAAAGAAAGATCTGGACTGCTCATGTTTACCTTAAAGATCAAATTTCCATTGACTGGTGGGAACATTTTGGTTTATAAGATACATGGAACTTTTGTTAGAATGAAAAATAGAGTTGACATATAAGCTGAATTAAGAATTTTCCATATTAGTGTCTTTCTTGGTCATTTCACATTAAAGAAGGATAGGGAAGTAACTTAACAGTCATCCTGGGAACAGGAATAGGTTTTGACATTTTGAAGGTCATGTCTCTGTCCCCAAGGGAAGCATATAGGAAACCGAGCTAGGTTTATTTCCTAAGCTCATCTCTTAGGTAACATGGGGGAAAGTACCAATGGCACTGGTGGGCACTGTGGAGGATGAAGATATTCAAAAAAATAATTAAAGGAGTAAAATCCTCTCTTCAAAGGAAATCAAACTATAATACCAGTTTCTAAAGCTGATCAAAGTGGATTAGGTCTGTTTGAAGTGGAGTTTGTAGACTGGAAACCAGCTCAATACAGGCTGCTTCACACAATCCCTACCCACAATGGCTCTGGAGGACTGAAGCTTAGGCCTCTGCCAACCTCAACTTGAAAAACATTCTTCCAGATGATGCTTTTAGGAGTGGCAATTATATATCTCTCCTGGTTAAGAAAATGTACCACAAGAGAAACTAAAATAAGTGGTTAAGGGTGTTTACTGTGGTTTCTTTGGTATCAAGATTAACCTGGTTAGCCCCTTTCTAAGAACACTTTCATATACATGAGCATGACCTAGGGACCTTGGAAAAATGTAGGTTCTCATTCAGTGGACCTTGGGAGAGACCCAAGGTCTGCATTTCTGATGAGCTCTCAAGTGCTGCCAATGCTTTGAATACCAGGGCATCAAATCTCAAGTCAAACATCAGAATCCCGCAGAAGACTTATTAAAAATGCAGGTCTTGGAGACATATCCTGAGCTTCTGGATGCAACCCTCTGGTTGTGGGTCTGGAAGTCTTTGTTTTTAACAAGTTCCACAGGTTTTTTGGTGTTTGCTAAATTTGAGAGTTATGCTCTAGCATTTGTCTGCCTACATATCTTAGCCTCCAGGAACCCAGGAAGAGAGCCCGAGACTCAACAAGTGCCAGGGCTGGAAGGGTGTTTAGAGATCATCTAGTCCAACCTTAAAGAGCAACCAGTTCTGTCAGGTGCCACTGCCAGCTGGCAGCAGGGCAGAGCAAGCATCAGAAGAGAAGTATCTGCCTTTCTAACTCCCAGGTTTCCCCAGAATACCACGGGCCTTCTTTGCATTGCTTCTCTGTCTGTGCTGCTTCCTGAGACCAGAGGAAATGTCTCTCTTGTCTTCTGCTGTGTTTCCAAAGCCAAACACAGTGCCTGGTGCAGGAAATGTGCTAAGTAACTCTTACTGTTGTGTATTCCAGCTACACTTATGCCTAATCGATTATCTTCAAATTTTCTGAGATTCCCAGATAAAATATCAAAGTTTTCATAAAAGTCTGAATATGATTATGGCTAGGAGAGGGGTAGCTGTAGAATTTAGTTCTGGCTCCACCTTTTACTAAGTGTATGATCTTGGGAATTTTGTTCAACTGCTCTCAGCCTCAGTTTCCTTATCTGTAGATTAGAGACATCAATAGGTCTATGTTGTGAGGTTTTGTGAATATTTAATTGGTCAATGCAAGTAAAATGTTCACCATAGTGCCTAGTACATAGGGTGTGCTAAATTTGGTAGCTCTCTAAGTTACAAAAGCTAAATTAGCTAGCTCTCTAAGTTACAAAAGCAAGGTAATGGATTCCATCAGTCACACCAGAAGCCACAGCAGCAGGACCCCTTTTCAACTGCCAATTCTTGAGAGTTGGAAGTGGATCATCTCTGAAATGAGCATGTGTAATACATAGATTGTAGGTCTGGAGGGAACAAATTGAGTTTGCACAGCTGCTCGGGAGACCTTTTCTACAGCAGGAGGTATGTACCCCTTACATATTCAGTGGTTACCGAGACACTGAAGAACTGACTAACAAGATGACAGGAGGGGTGTGTGGGCCCTGGGATTGTCTCCATGGGCTCCAAATGTTGAGTAACCAGTTTAGAGTTTGGTGCAACAGATTTGAGCAATGCGTTTCAATCTTTGCTAAGACAGTGTAGCAAATGGATTTTAGCTTGATTACTAAATGAAGGGATGTGCTTTTGGAATGAGAGCCTTGGGATTCCACTGGGGGAAGTAGGGCTGGGTGATCATTACTATCAGGAGGTGTGTTTTCTTCACATGCCCCAGGTTTTCCAAACACTTGTGATTTTCAAACATTTTGCTCTGTTCATCTGTGACTAAAATTCTACTTGCCTGAGCAGCTGTGCTGATTTGGGCAGGTGGGGAGGGACAGTACTTGGGAAAATATGGCCACCATAGGCTGATTTTAAGATCACACCAAAGATCTGTGGTAGTTGTAGAAAAACTACTTTATATTGTAAGTAGGTATGATATCCCCTTTACCTCAGCAATGAGTCAGACTTTCTTCAGTTGCAAGTGAGAGAAACTAAGTCACACTGGTTTGAGCAAGAAGGGAATTCCCTGGTAACTGAGTGCAGAGGATTCATAGCTGGATGGCTGCAGACTCTCAGTCGGTGACCCAGAGAAGCCACCGCTCTTCACTTCCTTACTCTTATTTCCCTGTGTTAATTTTATTCTCAAGTGGGGTCCCTCTTTGGGTGACCTGAGCTCATATATCCTGCCTGCTTGGCATCCATACAGAAAGAAAGTGATTTTCCAAAGTGTTTAAGCAGAAGCTCTCAAAATTCCCTCTGGCTGAACCTGGGTCATTCATCCCCCCATGCTTACCAGTCAAGAAACTGGCTTCAGCAGCACCTGAAGACTCCCCAAAGGAGACTGAGATGTTGATATCATAAGAGTAAGACATGGACCCAGGGCAGGGAAATTAAATATCCTTACATTCTTTTTCTCTGAATCAGGATTCTGTTTCCCATTACTATTTTGCCCAGTTTTCCTAAAATAAAATTATCCTACACACGATTGTCAATTTTGCCCACTTGACCACAAGGATGTGCATTTGGCCTCCCTTTACTTTTCTGCTGTACCACACAAACCTCAGCGAGGTCCCACTTCTCTAGCTGTTGACTGTCTCTCCCCATGTGATTAAATGTCACTTTGAGATTTTCTTTTTGTCACATTGGCTCCCTTTTGCCTCTTTAATCTCTATAAGTTTGTCACTATACTTTTGCAGTACCCTTATCACCGTGGAAGGAAGGAAAATGCTTATAGTTGCACACAGCCAGGAAGAGCTTCTCCTGGGATTTCCTGGGAAACATGTACACAATTTTTCTACCATATGCAGCATCTGGCAAGCTGCAGAATGGGTCCACAGGTCATCTTCATCCACCAGAGCAAGTATACTAAGAATGATTTCCTTCAATCCAATTTTCAAATTGTTCTTAAAAAAAACTAATTATAAGTGAATTTGCAAATGAGAATTGCTACCTTTGTGTGGAGCAATTTGCTTTATTAAATGAGAGATGACATGGTGTCTGTTATGTACTTATTAGCACATTAAGGTTCACCGTTACATAGGTCATGAAAAAGCCCCAAGACTGACCAGTGCTCAATGGATAGCTAAATGCCACAAGATTTAGAAAGAGAATCAGACAGCAAAAAAGCAATATTTTAATTAAATGTAGGTTGTCGTTCGGCACAGTGCACCAGAGCCTCCTACAGGGTTTGTTTTAAAAATTAACATTTATCAAATGCTTACTAAGTGTTGGACACTGGGCAGAGCCCAGTCACTTCTCCAAACACCCTAAAGGGAAGGTACTGTTATTATTCTCATTTTACAGTTAAGGAAACTGAGGAACTCTGAGGTTAACTGACTTGTATTTGGCGGCATAGCTGAACCATGAGGGAATTGTAGATCATTGAACTCCAGGCCCCAAGCTCTGACATACTAGGTAGATCTGATACACCGATCTGTTTGGCAATTTAGAAATTATCTGTGGATACTTGTTTTGGGGGGGATTTTTAGACTTTATTTTCCAGAATATTTTTAGGTTCACACCAAAATTGTGAGAAAAGTACAGAGATTTCCCAAATACCCCCATGCACATACATGTATAGCCTTACTCATTATCAATATTCCCCATTAGAATGGTACAATTGTTACAACAGATGAACCTACATTGACCAATTGTTATCACCCAGAGTCCATAGTTTACACTATGGTTCACTCTTGGTGTTGTGTGTTCCATGGTTTGGACAAATGTAAAATGGCAAGTATCTATAACTATGGCATCATACAGATTATTTTCACTAAAAATCCTAAAAATCCTCTGTGCTTCATCTATTCATCCCTTCCTACTTCTTCTCACCCAACCCCAGCAACCACTGTATTTTTATTGATTTTTTTTGCCTTTTCCAGATGTCCCAGAGGTTGAGCCATACAGTATATAACTTTCTCAAAGAGGTTTCTTTCACTTAATATATGTTTAAGGTTCCTCCAAGTCTTTTTCGTAGCTTGATAGCTCACTTCTTTTCTGTACTGAATCATATTCCATTGCCTGGGTATAGCACAGCTTATTTATCTGTTCACCTACTGAAAGACATCTTGGTTGCTTTCAAGTTTTGTCAATTATGAATAAAGCTGCTATAAATATTGTGTGCAAGTCTTTGTGTGGACATAAGATTTTAACTTTTAGGGTAAATACCAAGGAGTATGATTGCTGGATCTTTTGGTAAAAAGTATATTCAGTTTTGTAAACAAACACAAACTGTTTTTTGAAAGTGGCTGTACCATGTTGCATTCCTACAAACAATAATGAGAATTCCTATTGCTCTACATCCTGGTCAGTATTTGGTGGTGTCACTGTCCAGATTTTGGCCAGCCATTCTAATAGATGTGCTAGCCTGATGTTTTTAAAATATAAATGTTTATTAAATATGTATTGTATGTCTTCTAAGTGCCAGATACTAGATGCATGATGCAATGCTTTGAGATTTTTTGAGAAATGACTTGCAGATAGCACCTCAAATGAAAAGTAATAATAACTAAAACCTATTAGTTGCTTACTAAATGCCATGCCTTATGTTAAGCACATTTTCATTCTCGTATTTATTTAAGCTTCATACAGCCTTCCAGAGTTAGATACCATCCCCATTTTAGAATAAGGAAACCAAGGTTTTGAGAAGAGAAAACATTTGTGTACAGCCATCCAGTTAGAGACAGCTCTGAGAGCTGAGCCTGGGCAGTTTAGCTCCTTGGCTTTTGCTTTACCTCTGTGCCATGCCACACAACATGCGATGCCATGGAAGATTTTAGCAATCCCTGGCCAGAACCAATGATACCCCATTAGAACCCAATCCATTTTATACTTAGTGTTCCTCAATTATCATGCAACAGAGTTTTTCCTTTTGTTTTTTAGGATATCACCTAATAAAACTTTAAATGGTAGGTATTTCATTGTTTAAATTCACTTGCAAAAGGACAACATTTCTGTTGAGTAAGAATTTGTCACATTACCAAGGGATGTAACAGGGATTACCAAGGGAATGTACGTTATTGATTTATTAAACAAATTTCTTAAGAGGCTGCTGGTGCAAGGCCCTGTCCTAGGCACTGAGATGCATAGTATGACACAGACAGTACCACAAGAGTGAATGCAGTTTGCTGATAGAGATACAGATAGGTGTAAGGCAGTGTTTTGAGTTTTGAAGTAGAGGGTATACCAAAGTGTAAAGGGGCTTAGTTTGAGCTACCTGTGATAGCCAGTGAACTGGGTCTTCCCCAGCAGGGAGTAGAAAACTTGTTTTCTAATCAAAGGGGGCAAGTTTTGCAAAAAATTGTGTGCTTAGTGAAGAAATCTTTGAGATTTAAACAAACAGTGGGTTAACTAGGGGGTAAATAACATTGGTTCAGTTGGGCCACAGTGTCACAAGTCTCCTATCTATCTATTCTACCACCTTAGTTGTTGGCATTTCATATTCATGCATTTTTACGTCATTGTCACAGGATAGCTGCTGTAGCTCCAAACATCATCAGCGTAAGAAGTGGGCAAGGGAGTGGTAGTGGAAAAGATTTTTCCTGTAGTGACATTGTCTTTTTATTAACAAAGAGAAAAAGCTTTTCCCGGAACTCTCCCAGAAGACTTTCTTTATCACCTCATTAGGCAGAATTGAATTACATGATAACACTTACTCAGAAAGAAGGGGAAACAAGCAAGTGTTCAGCTTTTTTCTTTCTTTGGGGCAAAGTAGATAAGGGATGCAGAAGTGGTACTGCATTATCTAATCAATAGTTTCTGCCACAATGTGAAAGAGTATGACATAACATCCTTAACCATATATCTAAGTGTTGTTACCAACAATTTGTGACCACACAATCATTAACTGGTCAATTAGTTGGAGTTAATCATATAGAACTGGGTCACATATTGGTGGCTGGAGAATTCTTGCCCTGTTGCTCATTAGTTTTGAAAACTCTTGCCAGAAAAATCAATAGACTGAACTTTGGCTTATTAGTTTAAGGCAATTTTTTTCACAACCTAGGGCTGGAAACTATATTCCAAAATTAGCTGTTGGAACCAGGAAAATAGCTAAAGGACTGTCCCTGTGAGATTTGGCTGTCCAGGAACAGAGAACAAAGAACTGGAGGCAGATTACCATTTAAGGAGATGTTTAGGTTTAAATTTCCCATTCCCCAAACCCTGCAATGTGTAGATCCCGCGCGCGCCAAAAGATAGCCAATAGCTAACAGCCACTTCTGTTTCTGTGAAATGCTTGCTTGCTTGTGTTTATAAAAAGGCCTAGCTGTTAGCGTGAGGCGCGATTCTCGTCTGCAGCTCTTCTGAGCATGGTGTCTCTGGACACTCTGAGAGTTCGCCCCTGCGCAGGTTAAAACTTTTGGCCAATAAAGTAACACCTTTGAATCCTGAAAGTTTCCGAGCATCTGTTTCTCGAGTCGGTGAATGCAACATTTGGAGGCCCCAGCGAGATCTCCCTCAGCGGAGTTTTGGTTCAGAAACTGGAAGGGCAGCTTGAGCTGAGTAAGTAATTTAGAGGTGGTAGGCGGGACGCCGCCGGGAGCCCACCCAGGAATCCCAGGGTCGGGACGCCGCCCTTGGGATCTGGTTTCAGTTCTGTGAAAGTGTGACCGGTCACGTCAGGTTATAATTTCTGTCTTCGCGCTGCGCTGCGCTGCAAATTGAAAGTTAATGTCTAGGGATTGTATATTGTTTCTGCTACTTTTTACTTCTGTTCCTGTCCCTCTTATTATTCTTCTCGTTTCTGAAATTATCCAGTTCTAGGACCCCAATACTACAGGGGGAAGGGATGCGCTCCTCCAGTACTGCCGGGCTCTGCTTAGAGGGCTAAGGGCTGCGGCTAGAAAGCCAACTAATTTTAGTAAGGTTAGTGAAGTCATTCAGGGAAGGGAAGAGTCCCCAGCAGCCTTCCTCGAGAGGCTGATAGAGGCATATAAAGTATATACCCCTCTAGATCCAGAGGCAGAAGAGAATAGGAGGCTAGTTAATATAGCCTTTGTAACTCAGGCCGCTTCAGATATTAGGAAGAAGCTCCAGAAAATAGAAGGACTTGAAGGAGAAAATAGGAGCAAACTACTAGAAATAGCACAGAAGGTCTATGTCAACAGGGATGATCGGAGGTAGGCAGAGCAAAGGAAGTTGCTAAGATCTTGCTTGCTGCCCAGAAAACTCCTGAAAAAGGAAAAGGGGAACAACAGAAGGGCAAGAACTTCAAGGGCCAGCGAGTAGAAAAAGATGAATGTGCCTACTGCAAAGTAAGAAAGAATTCCTAAATTCCTGTGAAACCTGCTTTGTTTGCTAAGAGTGCTCTCATTTAAATGATAAGTGTCCCAGGAGGAAATGAGTATGTCTCCCAAAGTTTGGCAACCCCCTTTCCGGACAGACATTGACTCAGATTAAGCCCTCAGATTTCTTTGAAATGTTAAACCTGTATTCCGGTGTATTTGAGCCCAATAAAAACCTAGTGAGGAAGGGGCTCTGAGTCATTCTCCTCTGAGAGTTTGACCCCTTTCCTCCCCAAGCAGAAGATGTCTTGGTAGTTTTTACTTTCATCCGTGACAGAGGGATGGGGCTCTGCGGGAAGAGCACCCCCACATCTGGCACCCAGGACAGGGTCCCCCGCATCTGGCGCCCGGGACAGGGACCTGAAACCTGCCTGACCAGAGGCTACGAGCCATTGGGACCTGAAACCTGCTTGACCAGAGGCTGCGAGCCATCGTCATCGGACAGCATGTCTAAGTGGTATGGAAATCAGCGCTTCATCCCCATATGGATCCAGGGGCACCTTTCGGTAAGGACCCCCAGACGTGTTACAGATCAGAGGAAAGGTTCTGTTGCCACATCTTTCGTGGTTTTCTTCTCATTTCTCCCCCTGCACTAAGGAAGTTAAGGAAAAAATTCTTTTGTTTGGGCGCAAACCAGGGCTCTGCCGCACTCATTGCTCCATCCTCCTCCCCGACGCCGGCAGGCGGAGAGAGCCCCAGTGGCGGGCTGGGGGTGGGGGCACTGAAACTGGTTTTGTAAGCACAGCACGTGGTGGGAGGAATTATAGAAAAAATTCTTTTATTCATTAAGGAACGAGCTCTTCTTAGACAGAGAGCAATGTTTTAGGTTCAGCAGTTTGGGCTGCTGTCTCCCACATAAGGGATCTTTACATTTTGGAGGTATGGAAGGAACGATGTACGCTAACTTCCCCAACATTGGCTTTAGCTGCCAGCTTGGGCTGCGGGTGTGCGCTGCAGCGCAATCCGCGTCTCCCATAGTGCAGACCGGCGACTCTTGATGTGGGCCGCAGCTTCCAGAGACTGGCCCAGATTAGGGCCAGCATCGCAGCCGCACCTGGGAAGCCTGTTTGCGCGGCCACTGGGCGCCTGCAGAGCAGCGACGGCACCCGTGCTCGTACAGGAGCGCGCAGGACCTGCATGGAACAGATCCCGGCTGGGTTGGAGTTCATTTCCCTTCCTGTGTTGCGTTTGCTGGCGCTGGGCGCTGGGCGCTGGGGGCTAGGCACGGTTCTGGACCTCGGGGTCCCACCCCGGGGCTGCTCGGTTTTTTCAGCCTAGTAGTGCCTCACCGCACCTGGGAAGCCCGGTGGGCGCGCAAGCGGTCTCAGAAAGGTCCAGCCAGGTCATCTCTGAGATAGGAACAGCAGCTTCTGAGTTTTTAAGAAGCTGCCAGCATGCTTAATTTCAAACAGATTTTTTATTTTTGTTTGCATTTCTATACCTGAAATAGAGGGCATTTCTCAGCCCCGCAAAAGTGTGTGGATTATGTATCTTGCAGAAAGTTCAAGTAAGCCGTAGATGGTCAGTAAGAAGGAATTAAGAAAGTGAAGGAAAGTATAGGATTGTGTAGAAAAGTAAGAAGGAATAAAGGAAAAAGATAGATGCCACGTTCATGTGTGGTTTGGAAAGAAAGTACATTAAACTGAATAGTTGAAGAGCGGAAATGTAAAGTGGAAAGGAAATAAAAGGAATAATAAGTATCTAAGTCTTTGAAACACTCCAAAATCTAGACCTAGGATAATAAACTCATTGCAGCTTGCAGGAACAGCAGGAGGCCTGTTTTTCCAAGCAGGCACTTACTCAGGTGTTACATATGCGACCCCCCTCTCTGGGAGTCAGTGAAAAATATCAGAGCTCATTGACTTGAGGCCTTTAATCATTTAGGATGGCCTCAGCAAAGTAAAACTGATAACAGCCCAGGATATAGTGTGCAAGCTACTAAGGTGTTCTTAGAAAAATGGGGAATTCTACTTAAAACAGGTATCCCTTATAACTCTAAGGGCCAAGTAATTGTTGAAAGAGCTCACCAGACCTTTAAAACATTATTAAAAAGGGTGGAATCAGGAAACACCCTCCAGATATTTAAACATGCCAGCAATATATACATAAAATTTTTTGAATTTTAATGATAATCTGTAGTCACCCATAGTAAGCACCTTGTGCATTACAGGCCTGCCTTCCCACTCCCTTTGGGTCTTATATAAAGACCCTTTAGGGGAAGGAAAATGGAAAGGCCCAGTTGAATTATTAATTCGGGGAAGAGGGTATGTCTGTATTTACTCTGCAGAAAGATCTCTGGAACTGCAGGCGAAGAAGATAAAGCCATATCACAGAAAAGGCTTCCCTGGCCTCAACCCACCTCCACCCATTAGACCCTCCTGATCCAGACTTCTCCAAGCTGTATGTCATCACACTCCAGTGGAATTCCAGCCAGCATTCCTGGAGTGATATTCAACATGACCTAAGAGGGACTTTTTCTTAAAGGGACTTTAAACACCACTGGTTGTTTACTGATTTTAATAATGTTTTCTGACTTGCTCTTGCTGCATATCTTTAAAGTAACTTCCTGAAGTCTGTGCTAATTCTCCCAAGAATTGAAGTGTAACCAGACCTGTTACTCTTATGGTTCCCTTGCATTTGCAACATTTTTCATTGGGCTGAATTTATAAGTTTGGGTTATGACAGCCCTTGGGTACCTCCTTGTTTTAATCCTTATTTGTGCTTTATGATGTATGTGGAAATTGTTTTCTTGTGATTGCATTTGAAAATAGAGGATAGTAAGTTTCACAGGCCTAACAATTACAATTGATTTTAACAATCTAAAAATGGGGGAGATGTTGCGGACCGTTCAGTCTGGTTTCAGGAGTTGTAACCCTCACCCCATGGTGGGCTGTGTAAGAGCCCAAGGGACCCACTTCATCTGGGTCTGTTCTGTCACAAGGACATGACCTACTAAGGAGACAAAGCTTTTCTCCCTAGCAGGAGTGCTGCTTCTGCCTCTCTGGCCCCATTGCTTGGTTGGCAGTCAATGACGGGTAAGATTCCTCATGGGAGGGGCAACCTAAGCCAGACGTGACCACTTGGGAGGCCTCATGGAAGGACTCTGGGGGGTTGCAGCAAAGAGGATGTGATGGACCCTCACCCCCTGGCTATTCTGACATAGCCCGAGTCCTCATTTCCATCTGGGAGATGTCTCCTACTTCCTAATTGGCTTAAAGCCTGAAACTGGGGGTGAGCGGTGCAGCCCTGTGCCGGCCAGGACGGCTCCCTGGGTGATCGGGCATAAGAAAGAATAGATGTAGTAAAGCTAATGGTTCTGTCTCAACCTTACACCATTCTCCCTACTGATGAAGAATCAAGGGTTTGATTCACGTTCAAAAGAAATGGGGGAATATTGGAACCAGGAAAATAGCTAAAGGACTGTCCCTGTGAGATTTGGCTGTCCAGGAACAGAGAACAAAGAACTGGAGGCAGATTACCATTTAAGGAGATGTTTAGGTTTAAATTTCCCATTCCCCAAACCCTGCAATGTGTAGATCCCGCGCGCGCCAAAAGATAGCCAATAGCTAACAGCCACTTCTGTTTCTGTGAAATGCTTGCTTGCTTGTGTTTATAAAAAGGCCTAGCTGTTAGCGTGAGGCGCGATTCTCGTCTGCAGCTCTTCTGAGCATGGTGTCTCTGGACACTCTGAGAGTTCGCCCCTGCGCAGGTTAAAACTTTTGGCCAATAAAGTAACACCTTTGAATCCTGAAAGTTTCCGAGCATCTGTTTCTCACTTCGGTGAATGCAACAAGCTTCCAGGACTTTCCTTCAGACTAGGTAGCAATCTAGGCTGAACAATGTACAGCTTTTAATGCTTGCATCAAATTATAGCTGGTCAGTGCTGGCTATGTAATCTGTGAAGCTCCATACAAAAATAAAATGTAGGGCTCCTTGCTTAAAATTTTTCAAGAATTTCAAAATGGTAAGGGCAAAGCACTAAAGAAAGCACAGGGGTCTGTGCAACTGCACTGATCACATATCCACAAATTCAGCCCTGGCTGAAGGTGACTGGTTGGTTCACTGCTGAAGCCTGGACTCAGAGGAGGTCAAACCTAAGTGACTGGCTACAGGTGTGGTGTTTTCTCCTCAAAGGTGTAGCATGATGGTTAAGAGTTCAGTTTTGAATAGGCCTGGTCTGTATTCTAATCCTGATGCTGCTACCTAATTGCTCAACAATTTTAGAAAATTCTTTAGTCTTTCTGTGATTCAGCTTTCTCTTCTATAGAAAAGTGCAGTATTATTTGATTTGTATATTACTGAAAGGAGTAAATTGAATGATGGATGTTATGTTTTTTTATTTTATATTTCTTAATATGTTAGATAACTCTAACAAGTGCTAACTAGTACTTTGTTAGAGAATTTGATCTCTTTAGCTATTATATTTATGCTGGTATGTCTCCCATTTTTTTTAATTTACTTTAATTATTGTTCTTGTACAGTTTTCTGTCTTTTACTCCCATCCCAGCCCAACGCCCCAGCCCTCCCAACATCCTTCCCATTTCCACCCCCCCTAGTTTTCATCCATGTGTCCTTTATACTTGTTCCTGTAAACCCTTCCCCTTTTCCCTGGAAATTCCCTCCCCTCTCCCTTCTGGTCACTGTCAGCCTGTTCTCAATTTCAGTGTCTTTGGTTATATATTGCTTGTTTGTTTCTTTTGTTGATTAGGTTCCAGTTAAAGGTGAGATCACATGGTATTTAACTTGCATGCCTGGCTTATTTCGCTTAGTGTAATGCTCTCCAGATCCATCCATGCTGTTGGATGGGTAGGAGCTCCTTCTTTCTTTTTGCTCACATAGAATTCCATTGTGTAAATGTACCGTAGTTTCTTGATCCATTCATTTACTGATGGGCTGCTTCAAACATTTACAGGTTGCTTCCATTCATTTACAGGTTCCATTCATTTATAGGTTGCTTCCAACACCTGGCTATTGTAAATTGTGCTGCTATGAACATTGGGGTGCATAGGTTCTTTTGGATTGGTGTTTCAGGGTTCTTAGGATATAATCCTGGCAGTGGAATTGCTGGGTCAAAAGGTAGATCCATTTTTAGTTTTCTTAGAAAATTTGATACTGCTTTCCATAGTGGTTGTACTAGTCTGCAATCCCACCAACTGTGCATTAGGGTTCCCTTTTCTCCACAACCTCTCCAACGCTTGTTGTTGGCTGCTTTGTTTATGATGGCCATTCTGACTGGTGTCAAGCGGTATCTCATTGTGGTTTTAATTTGCATCTCTCATATAGCTAAAGATACTGAGCAACTTTTCATGTGTCTCTGGATCCTCTGTATGTCCTCCTTGGAGAAGTGTCTGTTCAAATACTTTGCCCATTTTTTAATTGGGTTCCTTGTCTTCTTAGAGTGGAGTCATGTAAGTTCTTTATGTATTTTGGAGATTAAACCCTTGTCTGAGGTATCATTGGTAAATATGTTTTCCCATACAGTTGGTTGTTGTTTTATTTTGATACTGTTTTGTTAGCTGTGCAGAAGCTTTTTATTTTAATGACATCCCACTTCTTTATTCTTTTCTTTATGTCCCTTGCTTTAGGGAACAAATCAATAAAAATGTTGCTGCATAAAATATCAGATTTTCCTGCCTATATTCTTTTCTAGGGTTTTGTTGTGGACCATTCAGCCTGGTTTCAGGAGTTGTAACCCTCACCCCATGGTGGGCTGTGTAAGAGCCAAGGGACCCACTTCATCTGGGTCTGTTCTGTCACGAGGACGTGACCTACCAAGGAGACAAAGCTTATCTCCCTGGCAGGAGTGCTGCTTCTGCCTCATCCATCTCTGGCCCCAATGCTTGGTTGGCAGTCAATGACAGGTAAGATTCCTCATGGGAGGGGCAACCTAAGCCAGACACAACCACTTGGGAGGCCTCATGGAAGGATTCGGGGGGCTGCAGCAAAGAGGATGTGATGGACCCTCGCCCCCCGGCTATTCTGACATAGCCCGAGTCCTCATTTCTGTCTGGGAGATGTCTCCTGCTTCCTAATCAGCTTAAAGCCTGAAACTATGAGGGCGAGTGGTGCAGCCCTGTGCCAGCCAGGATGGCTCCCTGGGTGATCAGGCATAAGAAAGAATTCCTAAAGTCCTGTGAAACCTGCTTTGCTAAGAGTGCTCTCCCTTAGGTGATAAGTGTCCCAGGAGGAAATGGGTATGTCTCCCAAAGTTTGGCAACCCCCTTTCTGGACAGACACTGACTCAGATTAAGCCATCAGATTTCTTTGAAATGTTAAACCTGTATTCCCCTGTATTGAAACCCAATAAAAGCCTAGTGAGAAAGGTGCTCTGGGTCATTCTCCTCTGAGAGTTTGACCACCTTTCCTCCTCAAGCAGTCATGTCTTGGTAGTTTTTATTTTCATCCGTGATGGAGGGATGGGGCTCTGTGGTCGGAGCCCCCGCACATCTGGTGCCCAGGACAGAGGCCCCTGCAGGGTTTTAATTGTATCACAGCTTATATTTAAATCTTTTATCCACCTTGAATTTATTTTTGCATATGGTGTAAGTTGGTGCTCCAGTTTCTTTTTTTTGCACGTAGCTGTCCAGTTCTTCCAACACCACTTGTTAAAGAGGCTATTTTTACTCCATTTTATGGTGCTGCCCCCTTTGTGGAATATTAATTGACCGTAGAGACTTGCATTTATTTCTGGGCTCTCTGTTCTGTTCCACTGGTCCATGTGCCTGTTTTTATGCGAGTACCAGGCTGTTTTGATTACAGTGGCCTTGTAATACAGTTTGGTATCAGGTATTGTGATCCCTCCTACTTTGCTCTTCTTTCTCAAGATTGCTGCAGCTATTTGAGGTTATTTATGGTTCCATATAAATTTTTGAAGTGTTTGTTCTATGTCTGAAATATGCCATTGGTACTTCAATAGGTATTGCATTGAATCTGTAAATTGCTTTGGGTAGTATGGACATTTTGATTATGTTAATTCTTCCGATCCATGAACATGCTATATGTTTCCATTTGTTTGTGTCTTCCCTGATTTCTTTCTTCAGTGTTGTGTAGTTTTCTGTATACAGGACTTTCATCTCCTTGGTTAGGTTTATTCCTAGGTATTTGATTTTTCTTTTTGCTATATCGAATGGGATTTTTTTCTTGATTTCTGCTTCTGCTGTTTCATTGTTGGTATACAAAAATGCCTTTGATTTCTGGATATTGACTTTGTCTCTGGCTGTTTGGCCAAATTCATTTATTAGGTCGAGCAGCTTCTTGGCTGAGTCAATAGGATTTTCTATGTACGCTATCATGTCATCTGCAAACAATGATAGTTTTGTTTCCTCCTTTCCAATTTGGATGCCTTTTATTTCCTTTTCTTGTCTAATCGAGGTGGCTAAGACTTCCAATACTATATTGACTAGAAGGGAAGAAAGTGGACAACCTTGTCAGGAACCTTGTTCCTGATCTTAGTGGAAAAGATTGTAGCTTTTGCCCATTGAGTATGATGTTGGCTGTAGGTCTCTCATATATGGCCTTTGTTATGTTGAGGGATGCTCCCTCTATTCCCACTTTGCTGAGTGGTTTTATCATCAATGAGTGCTGTACCTTATCAAATGCTTTCTCTGCATCTATTGATATGATCATGTGATTTTTGTCTTTGCTTTTGTTTATACAATGTATTACATTTACTGATTTGCAAATGGTGAACCATCCTTCCATCCCTGGGATGAATCCCACTTGGTCATCATGTATGATCTTTTTAATGTATTATTGGATGTGGTTGGTCAATATTTTGTTGAGGATTTTTGCAACTATGTTCATCAGCGATATCGGTCTGAAGTTTTCTTTCTTTGTTATGTCTTTATCTGGTTTTGGGATTAGGATGATCTTGGCTTCAAAAAAAGACTTTGGGAGTCTTCCATCATTCTGGATTTTTTGGAGTAGTCTATGAAACATAGGGGTTAGCTCTTCCTTAAATACTTTGTAGAATTCTCCTGTGACACCATCTGGTTCAGGGCTTTCGTGTGTCGGGAATTTTTTGATTACTTGCTTCAATTTCATCTTCTGTTATTGATCTGTTCAAGCTTTCTGCTTCTTCTTCATTGAGTTGTGGAGATTATATTTTTCTAGAAATTTGTCCGTGTCACCTAGGTTTTCAAATTTCTTGGCATACAGTTCTTCATAGTAATTTCTTACAATCCTTTGTATTTCTGTGGTGTCAGTTGTAATCTCTCCTCTTTCATTTCTGATTGTGTTTATTTGGGTCCCCTCTCTCTCTCTCTCTTTTTTTTATGAGTCTGCTTAAAGGATTGTTGATTTTGTTTATCTTTTCAAAGAACCAGCTCCTGGATTCATTGATCTTTAGAATTGTGCTTTTAGTTTCTATGTCATTTAATTCTGCTCTAATCTTGGTTATTTTTATCCTTCTACTTGCTCTGGGCTGTCTTTGTTGTTGTTCCTCAAGTTTTTGTAGGGTTATGTTGTTTGTTTGAAATGTTTCTATCTTTTTTTTTTAATATTTATTTATTTATTTATTTATTTATTTATTTATTTATCAGAGGGAGAAGGAGAGAAATATCAATGTATGGTTGCCTCTTATGTGTCCCATGCTGGGAATTGGCCTGCAACCCAGGCATGTGCCCTGACTGGGAATCGAACTGCAATCCTTTGGTTCACAGGCCCGCGCTCAATCCACTGAGCTACACCAGCCAGGGCTGTTTCTATCTTTTTTAGGTAGGCCTGTATTGCTATGAACTTCCCTCTCAGGACTGCCTTGCTGTGTCCCATAAGTTTTGCGTCGTTGTGAGGTCATTTTCTTTTGTTTCCAGAAACTTTTTGATTTCCTTCCTAATTTCATTCTTGACCCATTCATAGTTTAATAGCATGCTATTCAATCTTGATGATGTTGAGGGTTTTGGGGTTTTCCCCTTGGGACTGGTTTCTAATTTCAGTCCCTTGTAGTTGGAGAAAATGCTTGGTATGATTTCAATTTTCTTGAATTTGTTGAGGCTGGTTTTGTATCCTATCATGTGGTCTATCTTTGAAAATGTTCCATGTGCATTTGAAAAGAATGTGTATTTAGGTTTTGGGGGATGAAGGGCTCTATATATATCAGTTAAGTCCATTTCATCTAGAGTATTTTTCAATGGTATAATATCTTTCTTGATGTTTTGTTTGGACGATCTGTCCATTTTTGACAGTGGGGCGTTGAATTCCCCTACTATAATTGTGTTGCTGTCAATATCTTGAAATTCTTTAAGATTTTATTTATGTTTTGGGGTGCTCCTATTTGGGTGCATCTATATTTACAATGTTTGTGTCTTCTTGGTCAATCTTCCCTTCAGTATTATAAAGTGACCTTCAGGGTCTCTCTTTATGGCTCTTCTTTAGAAGTCTATTTTGTCTGATATGAGTATTACTGCCCCGGCTTTTTTTTTTTTCTTTTTCCTGTCTGTTTGCTTGGAAAATTTGTTTCCAGCCCTTTACTTTCAGTCTGTGTAGGTCTTTTGTCCTGAGGTGGATCACTTGTAAGCAACATATGTGTGGTCATGCTTTCTTATCCATTCAGCTATTCTGTGTCTTTTGATTGGAACACTTAATCTATTCATGTTTAAGGTTATTATTGATAGGTACTTATTCATTGCCATCTTTGTACCTGTGTTTCTCCCTCTCTCTCCCTCCCTCTCTCTCTCTCCCTATCTCCCTCTCTTCCATCCTTTCCTTAAAGCAGTGCCTTTAGCATCTCTTCCAGAACTAAGTTGGTGGAAGTGTATTCTTTTATATTTCTTTTATCTGGGAAGCTCCTTATTTGGCCTTTATCTTGATTGAAAGCCTTTGTGGGCAAATTAGCCTTGGTTGCAGGTCTTTGGTTCTCATTACTTGGAATATTTATTGCCATTCTCTTCTGGCTTGGACTTTTTCCACTGAGAAGTCAGCTGCTAACTTTATCAGGGCTTGCTTGTATGTTACTTCCTGTTTCTGCCTTGCTGCCTTTAAGATTCTCTGTCTTGGAATTTTGCCATTTTAATGATGATGTATCATGAAGTGGGCCTCTTTGGGTTCCTCTTGATTGGAACTCTCTGTGTTTCCTGTATTTGTGTGACTTTTTCTCTCACCAAAGTAGGAAAGTTTTCCATCATTACTTTTTCTTTTTTTTTTATTTTTAAATATATTTTATTGATTATGCTATTACAGTTGTCCCAGTTCTCCCCATCATTCCCCTCCACCCTGTACACCCCCTCCCACCCACATTCCCCTCTTTAGTTCATGTCCATCTGTCATAAGTTTTTTAGCTTCTACATTTCCCATACTATTCTTACCCTCCCCCTGTCTATTTTCTTCCCACTATCTATCTATGCTACTCATTCTCTGTACCTTTTCCCCCTCTCTCCTCCTCCCATGCCCCTGTTGCTAACCCTCCATATGATCTCCATTTCTGTGGTTCTGTTCCTGTTCTATCTGTTTGCTTTTGTTTTAGGTGTGGTTCTTAATAGCTGTGAGTTTGCTGTCTTTTCACTGTCGTATTTTTATCTTCTTTTTCTTAGATAAGTCCCTTTAACATTTCATATAATAAAGGCTTGGTGATTTCATATAATAAAGGCCTTGGTGAAGGCTTGGTGAAACTCCTTCAACTTGACCTTATCTGAGAAGCACTTTATCTTCCCTTCCATTCTAAATGAAAGCTTTGCTGGATAGAGCAATTTTGGATGTAGATCCCTGCTTTTCAGGATTTCAAATATTTCTTTCCAGCCCCTTCTTGCCTGGAAGGTCTCTTTTGAGAAATCAGCTGACAGTCTGATGGGAACTCCCTTGTAGGTGACTGTCCCCTTATCTCTTGCTGCTTCTAGAATTTTCTGCTTCATTTTACTCTTGGCTAATGTAATTACGATGTGCCTTGGTGTGTTCCTCCTTGGGTCCAACTTCTTTGGGACTCTCTGAGCTTCCTGGAAGTCCCGGTAGTCTATTTCCTTTGCCAGATTGGGGAAGTTCTCCTTTATTATTTATTCAAATAAGTTTTCCACTTGTTGCTCTTCTTCTTCCCCTTCTGGGACCCCTATAATTCGGATGTTGGGACATTTACCGATGTAATGGAGGATCGTAAGCCTCTCCTCATTTTTTTGAATTCTTGTTTCTTCCTCGTTTTCTGTTTGGTTGTTAGTTTCTTCCTTCTGGTCCACTCCATTGATTTGAGTCCCAGTTTTCCTTCCATCTCTATCAGTTCCCCATGCATCTTCCTTCATTTCACGTATTGTAGCCTGCATTTTTTCATCTAGTTTGTGAGCAAAATCAACCAATTTTGTGAGCATTTTGATGACCAGTGCTTTGAACTGTGCATCTGATAGGTTGGCTATCTTGTCACTGCTTAGAGGAATTGGCTCTGGGGCTTTTATTTGTTTTCTGGTTTGAGCCATTTTTGGTGGGATTTTTTCTGTTGTTGTTGTTTTGGTTTTAGTCTGGTCGCGGCTATTGCGTATGAGGACTGGAGCCTTAGGTGTTCCTCAGGGCGGGGCAGCCTAGTCGCCGGGCTGTGAAGCTACAGGTGGGGGTGGAGTCTGAGAGGGAACAATGGTGCCTGTTCCGCTCTATTCTGGACTCCGGCCCTTTCCGCCGCTTCCTCTTCACCTGGATTATCTGCGCACGCGTGAGTGCTGTTACGTAGTTAAGAGTGGAGCCTCTGGCGCTCCCCAGTGAGGGGCAGCCAAGTTGCTGGTTTGTGATGCTGTATGTGGGGGCGGGATCTGAGAGGGAACAATGGCGCCTGTTCCGCTCTCTCCTGGATTCAGTTCCTTCCACCACTTCCCCTCTGCCTGGACCGTCTGTGTGCGCGAATGTGAGACCCCCTGGTCAGCCAGCCGCCTTGTGCGGCCTCACTGGTTCTTCACAGTTGCCCCCCTGTTCCTGGGGTCCACCAGCTGCTGCCTGTGGGCCCGGGGACCACCAGCTGCCGCCTGTGCACCTGGGAACTGCCTGCAGATGCTGCTTGCGTTCCCGGGTCCGCACCTCCACTTTCTCCTGCCACGACTCCGCCCCTCTTACCAGTCTGGATGAATGGTTGTCAGACTTCCATACAGTTCAATTTTCTAAAAGTTCTGGTTGTTTTCTTGTTTCTAAATATTTGTTGTCCTTAATTTTGGTTGTGAGAGGAGGCACAGTGTGTCCGCCTACGCCTCCATCTTGGCTGGAAGTCCCCCATGATTACTTTTTCAAATAGGTTTTCTATCCCTTGCTCTTCTTCTTCTGGTATCCCTATTATACACATATTGTTACATTTCATATTGTCTTAATTCCTCTTCATTCTTTCTAAGCCTCTTTTCCTCTTCTTGCTGTTTCTGGGTGTTTTTTTTCTCCTTTGTCCTCCAACTTCCTGATCCGATCTTCTGCTTTATCAATTCTGCTTTTGATTCCTTCTACTGTGTTCTTTAGTTAGAAATTGTATTCTTCATTTCCTCTTGGCCCTTGTTGATCATTTCTATTTCCTTTTTCATGTTGATATAGTTTGCAATGACTTCATTGTAGCCTCCCTGTAGTTTCTGGTAGCTCCTTGTGAGCTCATGGAGCTTCCTGATAACCATTGCTTTTAACTCAATATCTGATAGTTGAGTTACTTCCATTTCATTTAGCATTCTTTCTGGGGCTTCCTCCTTTCCTTTCATTTGGGGATTGTTCCTTTTTCTTTCCATTGTTTGTGAGACTCTTCTTGTTACCTCCAGATTCTTAAATTGATCTGTTCTGGCTCGCTGGGTTTATGGTGTGAACTTCTGTGGTAGAATACCTGTGAGATTCAGTGCTGCAGTCTCCTTCGGGTATTCTGGTGTTCACAGCTTCCACCTATTCTTTTTTGTTATCAGTTGGAGTGGTAAGGCAAAATGGTTTAAGACAGCAAGAGAGTATTCTATGATATTTACAGTAGCAGTAGATAGAGAACAGTAAGTAACCCCTTTGGCTATGTATAATGTTAACTGTGTTCTACCACCACACTAGCCACTTTTTGGAAAGGATGGAAAGAAGATAAGACTTATTGGGGAGGGAAGGATTTTGAGTCGTATCTAAAAAGCAGTGATGTTGTGGGAGGTCTGATTCTGAGGTAAAGTGAGAGTAAGGGATAGTAAAGAGAGGTAGTGTGTGAGAAAATTAGAGTGAACCACTACAGTAATAGAGTTCAGGAAATCGTGAAGTGGTCTAAGATCTGGGAAGGGTGTTGTGTAGTATTTACAATTGTATGGAACAGCTTTTATTTACAATAATATTAGAGCAACAATCATATGACAGAATATATGTGATCTGGATAACAAGAATAGGGCGTATAGGACCTTGAGTAGTGTGCTAATGGAACACTAGTGAGGTGAAGGACAGTAAATTAGGACTATACTATGGATGAGAGAGAATGGGAGAAACCTATCAAATAATACAATATACCCAGCCAAGCAAAGAATACTAAACAGAAAGAAGAGGAATGCAAAAATACTATTCAAGTAAAAGATGTAAGAATAATGAAAAATAATAATACAAATATGCAATAACTTGCAGGTTCTCTGTAATAGCAAAGTGAAATTTGTCTGACTGTCTCAGCTGTTGGGATGCCCCCTCTTTCATTCCAACTCTGGTTTTTTCACAGTTCCAGGGTTTTTTGTTTTGTTTTGTTTTTTGTTTTTTTGGTCTCACTTGGGGGTATTTAAAAAGAAAAAAAGAAAAAAAGGTGAAGGTAAAAGAGATAAAATTGGAAAGAAATGAAGATGGAATAAAACAAGAAAGACGGAAGAAGAAGCAAAAGGAATTAAGGGGTAAAAAAAATAATAAAAATTTAAAAGTACTTAAAAAAAAAACCAAAACCCTCTTGCTGGTTTCAAACTAGCCAAACCAGTTTTTCTGGTCTTGCTGGCTGCAGCAGGCTGAGGGGTGACTGGTATCGATTTTCTCCCTGTTCAGCACTCAGTCAGCTTTGGGCTACTCTCCCCAAGGCTAGCCCGGGGCCTCTCAGTGCAGGGCCTCGAGTGTGGTCTCTTGGTCTCCTGCAGAGTGTGAGCTTTCCTAGAGTTTATGGCTGTGAGCTTGTGTTTCTCCTGGATCACACACACTCCCAGGGTTTACGGGTGTCAGCTCTGGGTTTCATATGGAGCTGGTGCATGCTCCCTGGGTTCATGGGCGTGGACTCCAGGTCTTCCACAAAACCCTTTCCTCGGGTTGTGGGCTCCTGTGGCAAAGCCACCTCTGATCGCAGGGGCCCAGGCACATACTCCTCCCAGGGCTATGCATCGGTGCTCACAGCCCCTGTGTGTTTGCCATTCAGTCTTAACTCCCCTCTCTGAGACTTCAAGCAACCAGGTCTCTCCCAGTGCTGCTCAAATCTTGCAGCTCCCTCCCTAGAGCCCTGTGGCAGACCTGGCAAATGCAGGGTCTGGGGTTGCAGCCACCTTGGTCTCTGTGCTGATCTCTGGGCTCTTATTGTCCTGAAGTACTCTCCTTACTGCCTGGTTTTTCGAAGTCTGCTACAATTTTTGATCTCCTATTTTCATAAAGGCTGTGATACTGTTGGCTGTTTGCTCTGTTCCTCCGTAGATCGGCTAGGTTTTTCTCCTGTGTGTAGGGGGACATGGAATCTGCTCCCTCCTACCATGCTGCCATCTTCCCTTTCCCTAGGATGTTATGTTTTGATTGTACCACATTACTGGTATGTGTCTATATTACAACCTCAGTGGAGGATTGCTATGACCTGTCAATTTTGCTTATTCTGAAACTCAGTTTTACCATGTTAAAGGATATTACACTCTAAAGGGCAGATCCTTGCACATTAGATTCCATTTATAAATTAGAGAATGATTTATAAATTAGAATGCCCATTTCTTCGTGTGTAAAGAGTTGGCTGGACTTGACATGACATCTAACATCATTTCTTATTCAGAACCTAGTTTGGAAACAATGTTTATTTTAGTAGGTTGCTTTTGAACACAAAATTAGTATTTTCCTCAATTAGTATCTGTCCACGTTTTCAAGGCAAGTACAGTTGAAATCTTTTGGATTTAGCCAAGGTTTCCTTTTTGTAAGACTTGTCAGAACCTACAGCATGTTTATGAGTTCTGTGAATGCCCCAAAGGATCTCCTAATTTACCCAAGCATGCATTATTGGATCAATGTGGTGATTCACTTTAGTAAGCATTTAACATAAACAGAGTAAAGTTACCTATTTACTTTTTTTAAAGCTGATCATTTAATTGGGCAAAACTGCCCATGACAAATGGAGATGTGAAAACTGACAACTATAGTGAATATGTAATCATTGTGAAATCATATTTTTACATGCTTGAAAACTTGTTAATAGGACCCGATGTTGATCATCACTGCAGACTGAAGAATTAAATAGACATGGTGAAAACAGCATTTCAAAATGACTTTATATAATTCATTCATATTAATGTTGGTGTTAGAACCACCATTTAACTTAGATAGCAAAAGTCTGTCTAAAGTGTTGACTACTGTCCTAAGTTCAGTCTTGATTTTCATTTATTTTTCAAGTATGCTATAGTTTGGTTGGCAATAATTATTGTAGCTTGGGCATTTTTTAATTGCAATTATATTTTAAATTACAGTTTATGTTCAATATTGTTTTGTATTAGTTTCAAGTGTACAGCATAGTAGTTAGACAATCATATACTTTACAACTGGTCCCTCTGATATTTCTAGTACCCACCTGACACCATACATAGTTATTACAGTATTATTGACTATATCCCCATGCTGTATTTTACATCTCCCTGACTATTTTGCAACTACCATCCGCACTTCTTAATTCCTTCACCTTTTTCATTTGGTCCCTCAATACCCCTCCTTTCTGTCAACCACTGGTCTGTTCTCTGTATCTATAAATCTGTTTCTATTTTGTTTGTTTATTTTGCTCCTTAGATTAAATATAAGTTAAATCATATGATACTTGTTTTTCTCTGTCTGGCTTATTTCATTGAACACAAAATCCTTTACGTCTGTTCATGTTGTCACAAATGGTAAGATTTCATCCTTTTTTATTGCTAAGTAATATTTCATTGTATATACATATGTACCACCATTTTTTAACCACTTGACACTTGGGAACCTTTTATATCTTAGCTATTGTAAATAATGCTGCAATGTGCATAAGGATGCATACATTCTTTCACATTAGTGTTCTGGGTTTCCTCAGATACAGACCCACAAGTAGAATTGCTGGATCATAGGCAGCTCCATTTTTAATTTTTTTAGAAAATTCCATACTGTTTTCCATGGTGGTTGCACCAATCTGCATTCCCACCAACAATGCATAAGGCTTCCCTTTTCTCCACATCCTTGCCAACACTTGTTATTTGTTGATTTACTGATGATAGCCATTATGACAGGTGTAAGGCAACATCTCCTTATAGCTCTAATTTGCATTTATCTGATGATTAGTGACATTGATCATTTTTTCATACAGCTATTGGTCATCTGTATGTCCTCTTAGGAAAAGTATCTTTTCAGGCAGGTCCTCCACCCATTTTTTTAAGTTGGATTGTTTGGGAGTATTTTTTGGTAATGAGTTGTATGAGTTTTTTACAAATTTTGGATACTAACACCTTATAAGACATATCATTGGCAAATATCTTCTTTTATTCAGTATGTTGTCTTTTCATTTTGTTGATGGTTTTCTTTATTGTGCAAAAAGCTTTTAGTCTGATGTAGCCCTCTGTATTTTTTCTTTTGTTTCCCTTACCTGAGGAAATACATCAGAAAAAACACTGTTGAGAGAAATGTTGGAAATTTTACTGCCTATGTTTTCTTCTAGGAGTTTTATGGTTTTGAATCTTACATTTAAGTCTTTAATCCACTTTTAATTTATTATTGTGTATGGTATAAGAAGTTGTTCTAGTTTAATTTTTTTGGCATGTATCTGTCCAATTTTTTCAATACCATTTATTGAATAGACTGTCTTTTTAAAAAAATTATTGATTGATTTTATAGAGAAGAAGGGAGAGAGCGATACTGAATGGTTGTTCCACTTATTTATGGATTCATTGGTTGATTCTTGCAAGTGCCCTGACCAAGGATCAAACCCATAACTTTGACATATTGAGATGACACTCTAAACAACTGAGCTACCTGGCCAGTACTTGAACAGACATCTCTACCTCCTTTGTCATATATTATTTGGCCACATTGATGTGGGTTTATTTCTGAGCTCTCTATTCTGTTCCATTGTTCTATATGTCTGTTTTTATGTCAGTACCATGCTTTTTTGATTACTATAGTCTTGTAGTATAGTTTGATATCAGGTAGTATGATACCTCCAACTTTGTTCTTTCTCAAGATTGCTGTGCCTATTTGAGATCTTACGTGATTGCATATAAATTTTTGGATTTTTTTTTTTGGTTCTGTGAAAAACGTCATTGATACTTTGATAGGAATTGCTTTGAATCTATAGATTTGAGAAGTCAGGGCATTTTGATGATGTTAATTCTTCCTCTCCGTGAATACAGCATATGCTTACATTTATTTATATCTTCTTTGATTTTTTTCTTCAGTGCCTTAGAATTTTCTGAGTACAAGTCTTTTAACACCTAGGTTACATTTGTTCATAAGTAGTTTTTTTGAGGCTATTGTAAATGAGGTTGTTTTCTTTCTCATTTGATTGTTCATTATTGGTGTATAAAAATACAACCAATTTCTGTATGTTTATTTTATGTCCTGACACTTGACTGAATTCATTTATCAGTTCTAATAGTTTTTGGTGGAATATTGAGGGTTCTCTATATACAGAATCATGCCATCTGCAAATAATGACAGTTTTACTTCTTCCTTTCCAATTTTATTTCTCTTTCCTGTCTGATTGTTGTGGCTAGTACTTCCAGTACTATGTTGAATGAGAGTGGTAAAAGTGAACATCCCTGTCGTGATCCTAATCTTAAGGAAAACATTTTTCATATATGGCCTTTATTATGTTGATATGATGTTGGAGTATGTTCCATTTATTTCCACTGTGCTGACAGTTTTTGCCATAAATGGGTACTAGGTTTTGTCAAATCTTTTTTTTTTTTTTTTTTTGCATCTATTGTTGCAATCATATTATTTTTATCCTTTATTTTGTTTTTTTCCTGAAGAATTTTTTCTAATTGTTGTTCAAGTACAGTTTTCTGCCTTTTACTCATCCCAGCCCACCCCCCAACCCTGCCCCTAGTTTTTGTCCATGTGTCCTTTATGCTTGTTCCTGCAAACCCTTCCCCTTTTCCCCTGAAATTCCCTCCCTTCTCCCCTCTTGTCACTGTCAGCCTGTTCTCTATTTCAGTGTCTTTGATTTTATATTTTGCTTGTTTGTTTCTTTTGTTGTTTAGGTTGCTGTTAAAGGTGAGATCATATGCTATTTGTCTTTAACTGCTGGGCTTATTTCGCTTAGCAAAATCCTTTCCAGTTCCATCCATGCTGTTGCAAAGGGTAGGAACTCCTTCTCTCTTTCTACTGCATAAAATTCCATTATGTAATTGTACCATAGTTTTTCTTAATATATTTTATCAATCATGCTATTACAGTTGTCCCATTCCCTCCTTAATTTCCCTGCACCCTGCACACCCACTTCCACCCACATTCCCCCACTTTAGTTCATGTCCATGTGTCATAAGTTCTTTAGCTTCTACATTTCCCACACTATTCTTGCCCTCCCCCTGTCTATTTTCTACCCACTATCTATGCTACTTATTCTCTTTACCTTTCCCCACTCTCTTTCTCCCATTCCCCTGTTGCTAACACTCTATGTGATCTCCTTTCTGTGGTTCTGTTCCTGTTCTAGTTGTTTGCTTTTGTTTTTGGTGTGGTTGTTAATATCTGTGAGTTTGTTGCCATTTTACTGTCATATTTTTTAACTTCTTTTTCTAAGATAAGTCCCTTTAACATTTCATATAATAAAGGCTTGGTGATGATGAACTCCTTTAACTTGACCTTATCTGAGAAGCATTTTATCTGCCCTTCCATTCTAAATGACAGCTCAGCTTTGCTGGATAGAGCAACCTTAGATGTAGGTCCTTGACTTCCATAACTTGGAATACTTCTTTCCTGCCCCTTCTTGCCTGCAAGGTCTCTTTTGAGAAGTCAGCTGACAGTCTGATGGAAACTCCCTCAGAGTTACCTGTAGGTAACTCTCTCCTCTTGTCTTGCTGCTTTTAAGAGTCTCTCCTTCATTTTAATCTTGGCTAATGTAATTATGATGTACTTTGGTGTGTTACTCCTTGGGTCCAACTTCTTTGGGACTCTCTGAGCTTCCTGGACTTCCTGGAATACTATTTCCTTTGCCAGATTGGGGAAGTTCTCCTTTATTATTTGTTTAAATAAGTTTTCCACTTGTTGCTCTTCCTCTTCCCCTTCTGGTACCCCTATAGTTCAGATGTTGGGATGTTTAAAGATGTCCTGGAGGTTCCTAAGCCTCTCCTCATTCTTTTTGAATTCTTGTTTCTTCATTATTTTCTGGTTGGATGTTTCTTTCTTCCTTCTGGTCCACTCCATTGTTCTGAGTCCCAGTTTTCTTCCCATCACTATTGGTTCCCTGTGCATTTTCTTTCATTTTACTTAGTGTATCCTTCATTTTTTTCATCTAATTTGCCACCAAAATCAACCAATTCTGTGAGCATCCTGATCATCAGTGTTTTGAACTATGCATCTGATAGATTGGCTATCTCTTTGTTGCTTAGATGTATTTGCTCTGGGGCTTTGATCTGTCCTTCCGTTTGGGCCATTTTTTTTGGTCTGGTCATGCCTGTTATGTATGAGGGGTGGAGCTTTAGGTGCTCACCAGGGCAGGGCAATCCAGTTGCTGGGTTGTGACACTGTATGTGGGGGAGGGGTCGGAGAGGGAACAATCATGCTTGCTCCCCTCTCTCAGATTTCAGTCCGTTCCGCCTCTTCCCACAAACAAATTAGGCTCTTCTAGTGCTGATTCCTGGGTGGATGGGCTTGAGTATTTTCTAGGACACTGTGGGTCTCTCCAACAAACTCTCCTGTGAGGCTGGGAGTCTCTTCTGGCACCTCAACCCCCATTGGTGTTTTCAACATTTTTTTGAGGCTTTATTTCCTGGCACTGAGGCCCTGTGTTGCACAGTCTGTCTCGCTCCCCAGTTTCACCTGGTTAATCTGCGTGCAAATGTGTGACCCTGGTTAGCCACCTTGCGTGTCTCACTGGGTCAGCCTGCCACCACCTGTGCACCCGGGTCCACCAGTTACATGGTTTTCCTGCTGCGACCCCTCTCCGCTAGCTGCCAAGTCCACCCCTCTTACCGGTCGGGATTAATGTGTCTATTTTTACTCCTTGGTTCCGTGCTGTTCAATTTTCCGTCAGTACTGTTGTTTTTTGTTTCTAATTTGTTGTTGTCCTTATTTTGGTTGTGTGAGGAGGCACAGTGTGTCTACCTATGCCTCCATCTTGGCTGGAAGTGTTGCATATTTTTTTGATCCACTCATTTACTGATGGGCACCTAGGTTGCTTCCAGCACTTGGCTGTTGTAAATTGTGCTGCTATGAACACTGGCGTGCATAGGTTCTTTTGGATTGGTGTTTCAGGGTTCTTAGGATATAATCCTAGCAGTAGAAATGCTGGGTCAAAAGGCAGATCCATTTTTAATTTTCTTAGAAAATTCCATCCTGTTTTCCATAATGGTTGTACCAGTCTGCACTCCCACCAACAGTGCACTAGGGTCCCAACCTCTTCAACACTTGTTTTTCACAACCTCTTCAACACTTGTTGTTTGTTGCTTTGTTTATGATGGCCATTCTGACCAGTGTGAAGTGGTATCTCATTGTGTTTTTAATTTGCATCTCTCTGATAGCTAGCGATTCTGAACACCTTTTCATGTGTCTCTAGATCCTCTGTATGTCCTCCGTGGAGAAGTGTCTGTTCAAGTCTTTTGCCCATTTTTTAATTGGGTTGCTTGTCTTAGAGTAGAGTCATGTAAGTTCTTTATGTATTTTGGAGATTAAACCCTTGTCTGAGGTATCATTGGCAAATATGTTTTCCCATACGGTTGGTTCTCTTTTTATTTTAATACTGTTTTCTTTAGCTGTGCAGAAGCTTTTTCTTTTGATGAGATCCCATTTGTTTATTCTTTTCTTTATGTCCCGTGCTTTAGGGGACATATCATTAAAAATGTCGCTTCGTGAAATATCTGAGATTTTCCTGTCTATGTTCTCCTACAGGACTTTAATGGTGTCATGACTTATATTTAAATCTTTTATCCACCTTGAATTTATTTTTGTGTATGGTGTAAATTGGTGCTCAAGTTTCACTTTTATCCTTTATTTTGTTTATGTGGTATACCACCTTAATTGATTTGCAGATATTGTAGCCAACTTCCATTCCAGGAATACATTTGACTATGTCATGGTGTATGATCCTCTAAATTCAGTTTCATTTTTTTTTTTCAGGATTTTTGCATCTAGGATTATGGCCTATAATTTTCTTTCTTTGTAGTGTCATATTTAGTTTTAGAATTAAGATAATGCTGAGCTTGTAAAATGAGCTTAGGAATCTTTCCTTTTCATGAATTTTTTGAAATAATTTGAGAATTATAGGTGTTAGTTCTTTGAATGTTTGGTGAAATTTACCTGTGAAGCTATCCAGTTCAGGATTCTCATCTGTTAGTTATTTGATTATTGTTTAAATTTTGTTTGTTGTAATCTGTCTGTTCAGTTTTTTTGTTTCTTTTTGATTCAGTCTTGGATGTTTTTTGGACCATTTCTTCCAGACCATCCAGTTTGTTGACATATAGTTCTTCATAATATGTTCTAATAATTCTTGTATTTCTGTAGAGTTAGTTGTCACTTCCCTTTTATTTCTGATTTTATTTATTTGGTTCCTCTTTCTTTTTTTCTTGATAAGTATTAATCTCATTTATCTTTTCAAAGAACCAGCAATTTCATTGATCTTATGTTTTTGTTTTTTTTTTTTTGGATTTCATTTTATTTATTTCTGCTCTGATCTTTAATATTTCTTTCATTCTAATCATTTTGGGCTTTATTTGTTCTTTTTTTTTCAGTTCCTGTAGGTGTAAGGTTAGTTTATTTGACTTTTTTCTTGTTAGGAAAATGCAGGTAAGCCTTTTTTGCTATGAATTTCTCTCTTAAGACTGCTTTCACTGTTTCCTATAGATTTTGGGTTGCTGTGTTTTCATTTTTATTTGTCTCAAGGTATCTTTTGATTTCCTCTTTGATCTCATTGTTAACTCATTCATTGTTTAATAATGTGTTATTTATCTTCCTTGTGTTTGAGTGTTTTTCACATTTTTCCTTCTAGCTGATTTCTAGTTTCATACCAGTGTGGTTGGTGAAGATGCTTGATATAATTTCAAATCTTAAATTTATTGAGACTTATTTTGTGGCCTAACATGTGGTCTATCCTGGGTAATATTTTATGTGTACTTCAAAAGATTGTATATTCTGATCCTTTGGGGTGAACTGCTCTGAAAATATCAATTATATCTATTTGGTCTAGTGTGTCATTTAAGGTGGCTATTTCCTTGTTGATTTTTTTTTATCTAGGGTGTTAAAGTAACCTACTATCACTGTATTACTGTCAGTCTCTCCCTTTAGGTCCATCAAGATTACCTTTATATGTTTAGGTGCTCCTGGTGTTGGGTGCATAAATGTTTACGAAGGTTTATCATTTTGTTGGCTTGATCCCTTTATCATTACATAATGGTGGTCTTTGTTTCTTATTATATCCTTTGTTCTAAAGTCTATTTTATCTGATAGAAGTATTGCCACCAGCTTTATTTCATTTCCATTTACATGAAATATTTATTTCCATCCCTTTACTTTCAGTTTGTACGTATCATTTGTTCTGAGTTGGATCTCTTGTCAATGGCACATATATGGGTCCTGTTTTCTTATCCATTCAGCTATCTTATGTCTTTTGATTAGAGCATTTGGGCCATTTACATTTAAAGTGATTATTGTCAGGTGTGAATTTATTGCCATTTTATTATACACATTTATGTTCCTCTTTTTTCCTTTCTTTTTCTTAAAGATGTCTTTTATAATATTGGTTTGGTGGTGATGAACATTTTTAGCTTTTTCTTGTCTGGGAAGCTCTTTATTTATCTTTTAATTTTAAATGATAGCTTTGTTGTGTAAAGTAGTCTTGATTGTAGGTCCTTGCTCTTCACCACTTTGAATGTTTTGTGCCAATCCTTTTTGGCCTGAAATGTTTCTGTTGAGAAATTAGCTGACAGTCTTATGGAAATTCCATTGTAGGTAACTGGTTTTCATCTTGCCGCTTTTTAAATTCTCTGTCTGTCTTTAACCTTTGCCACTTTAATTACACTATATCTTGGTGTGGACCTCTTTGGGTTCATCTTGTTTGGAACTCTCTGTATTTCCTGGACTTGTGTATCTTTTTCCTTCACCAGGTTAGAGAAGTCTTCAGTCATTATTTCTCCAAATAGGTTCTCAATCTCTTGCTTACTCTTTTTTTTTCCTGGAACCCATATAATAAATGTTGTTATGCTTAAAAAAATCCATATTTATAAAGTTTTTTTTCTTATTGCTTCTCTGATTGGATATTTTTTGCTACTTTGTCTCCCAAATTGCTGATTTGATTCTCTGCTTCATCTACATTTCTGTTGATTTCTTCTAGGGTGTTCTTCATTTTAGATATTTTATTTAGATATTTTCATTTCTGACTGGTATTTTATATGATAATCTATGTCCTTTTTTATCCTTACTATCTCTTTGTTTAATTTCTCATTGATTTCATCCATTCTTTCTCTAAGATGGTTGAGCATCCTTAGATTGTTTTGAACTCTGTATGAACTCTTGCTTGCCATTATTTCATTTAGTTCTTTGTGGGGGATTTCTCCTGTTCTTTCATTTAGGGCATATTTATTTATCTCCCCATTTTAGCTGCTTCTAAACAGAGTATTGTTTACATGTGAGTACATTCATGGGTAAACTCAGATTAGCCTAACCAGTACAAAAAATTATCATTTAAAGTACCCTCAGCAAGAATCTATCTTCAGTGGTGGTTACTCAGGCATTTTGAATGTTACTATTATAATTGAACCATAGGTTTTGTAAATTTTAAAAACAGAAACAATTATTTTTATTATTAAAATGAGTGGTGTTAAGATATGTTATAAGCTGAAATGAGTGCATGGTCTTACATCCTTCCAGCCAGGGGAGCCAATTACCTAATCTATTTGATCTTCTGGTCCAGTAGCCCCAGTAATGGAGGAATCTATGACTTTACACAATCCTATAGTCAGCTGGTCCAGCCGACAGAGGATCGTGGTTTCAGCCTGTCTTAGGCAGAGTGAATATTTTATGAAAGGGGTTTATGCAAGACACTAAAGGCAGACTCAGACTTTCCAGAGCTTAAAAGAATACACATTTCCATTTTTCATGCTTATTTGAAATTACACATATGTGTGCTTGGCAGAATTTTGTCTAAGGCTTGCTCACCTTACTACTTATAATTTGGCAGTAGAGATGAGAGATTGAGGGTACACCTGAAAGCTAGAAATAATCATGAAAACAACCTAACTATTTTGCACAGCCAAATGGGCTTACCATATTCACCATGTAGTAGTTTTGTTATACAATTTAAAAACTAGTGTTCTCAGGAACACATTTTGGGAAAATGTGGCTTTAACTCTCAATCAGGAAGCTAATTTCTTAGGTAGTATTTGCATCAGCCTGAAGTAGAAAGGGACAGACAGTTGACCTAGTTTTTTCTGTTGTGTATATTTTGATGTTCTGATCTGTGTTGTAATTCATAAGAAAAGTGCTGGAGAGGCATCACAGTGAAATCTCATTTGATGTTGCACTTAATTAACTACTTTTATTGAAAATAGTAAATTAAGGACGTTTGGAGAAAATGAAAGACATGATCATTTTACCCGTGTACTGATAGCAGATATGTGGATGAGAAATGAAGCACTTAGTCATCATCTGGTATTTCTGCATGTTTCAATGCCTCCTATTTATCAAGTGACATTTAGATGACTGACTAAAAATTTCACTTTCAGAAGTGTGATGCTGTAAGATACATCCTAAGATAGAAACTCCTTTGTGGTGAGAAAATTCACTGCCTTTCTTTGCATTCTACAACCAGCACACATCTAGTAATCAAAAGGAGAACTGCATGAAATAAATACAGTGGTTGACTTCTGCCCAAATCCTTTTAAAAAGAGGAAGTGGAGCTGTTCTGCTCTTTGACACACAAAAGCACATTGCTTAGTGATGGATTTCACAGAAGAAGCAAAATCCAAACAAAGCACCATCTTTTTGCTCTAACCTACATGCAATGTAAGTGAGATTTCAAGTATGCAAATGGTGGGAGGAAAAAAATGCATTTTCTCTACCCCAGTTACTGAATATTGTTTAGAATAGGAGTAGTAATTGTCCATGAGTTGGACAATTAATGTGCACTACTTTTTTCTTTCATTTCTTTTTTTCAGTATTTGTGTCTCAGTCTGATTTTTATCTATATTCCTTCATTTTTTTTCCCTTGGGGCTGTGTTCCAAGAACTAGATCCATCTCGCATCCACCCAAGCCATCAAGGTGAAATATAATAACAGTTCTGTCCATCTGGGCCTGTTGTCTCTTTCTAGACATCAGTAAGACTTTCTCATGTCTATTATGAGTTTGCTTTTGAAAAGAAAACTGGTTCTACTCATTTATTTTCTGGTCCAGGCACCACTGGAATCAGTACCATTTTCTAGCAATTTCTGGAAAGTGGACATTCCAGTCTCAATTTGGAACTCTAAGGCTGAAAACCTAGATAGTTGGCCTTTCTCCCTTGACCAAGGCCTACTATGAGTGCATTTATCAGTCTAACTACCTCTATTCACTCTGACAGGAACCTTGTTTAACTTGTCTGTGTGTTTCTTTACACCCATCCCCCAGGACCTGGGCCAGTGCTCTGTCCAAGTAGGCTCTAGATGTTTGGTGACTAGTTAAGTGCTTTTGGAGGACTGTTGAGGACACAATTAAAGGGATGAGAAAATGGCTTCGCAGGAGTTGCTCATGGGGGAGGAGGCTTGGTTCTACAGGCTGGAATGAGGAAAAGTGAGAGGATGAAGGACATTTCAAAAACTGGGGGAAAAAAAGAAGTGCAGAAGAGCATTTTGTATTCTGTCTTTAGAGTTAAATTAAGGCCTGTATAAACCTCAAGTCCTCAAAAACAATACCACCTCATAAAAATATTGGAATGCACTGTCCAATGTGGTAGTCAGCAACCACATGTGACTATTTAAGTCAAAATTAAATAAAATTAAAATTTCAGTTCCTGAGTCACACTAGCTACATGTCCAGTGCTCAACAGCCACATATGACTAGTGATGGCTATAGAGGACAGTACGGATATGGAATATTTCCATCAGCTCTGAAAGCTCTGTTGGACAGCATTGCTCTAGGGGATGATAAACTCCTCATTTTGTTTCACTCCCTATTCATTCATTTATTCATTCTACAAATACTGAGTACCTACTTTGTTCCTGGAACTGCACTGAGAAGTCTTGGAAATGTTGAAGAGCATAAACTCTGGAAAAGCCTAGTTCAGAGGCTCACTCACTGTGCAATCTTGGGCAAGTCACTTAACCTCCCTATGCTTTGGTTTAATCATCTGTAAAATGAACATAATACAGTGATATGAAGATTAAATGAGTGTCCTTGCATGTGTATAGGTATAAATGTATGTATGTGTGTATATATTTGAGTATATATGTGTACATATATTCATATGTATCTTAAAACAGTAGTCCTAGCACATTCAGTGCTTGGTAAATGGAAGCTCTTATTATTAGTAGTAGGTATTTATCACAGAATGATGAACAAAACAACTGTGATTCTTGCTGCTCTGGAATTTACCATTTAGTGGGGGTAGCAGACAATAAATCATGAAACAAATTAATAATTACAAACTACATAAAACTACAAAGGAAACAAATGGTATGAAGCAACAGAGGAAAAGCTACCTAGAAAGCTCCTTACAGGAGGTGACATTTAAGCGAGAGAGAGAGAGAGAGAGAAAGAGAGAGAGAGAGAGAAATGGCAGCCATGCAAAGGGAAAAGGAGGAGTGAGAACCCCAGATAGAGAAAAGCACACTATGAAAGAGGAAAATGTGACTATAAGAGAGTAGACACCAGAGGGGCTCCAGATAAGTTTAGAAAGAGAAATAAAGAGCAGCCAGTTCATACATGGGTGAAGCCAGTGGTAAAGAGTATGCCAGGGGACATATATTTATATTATATGTAAAATGATCAGTCTGGGAGCTGTGCAAGGCACAGATTGGAGAGGGAGCAGGAACGAAAGCGGAGTCCATTAGAAGGCTATTTTTAGAGACTAGGGGAAGGAGAATGACTTAAATCCAGACAATAGGCATTGAAGTAGAAAGAAATGAGTGGTTTCTAGGTATATTTGACAGATAGAATTAATCAGACTTGCTGATAAATTTCATGCGGTTGATAAGAGGGAGGCATCCAGGCTGATACTCCACTTTTTGGCTTGATTAACTGGGTCAATGGTAGTTTCATTTCCTGAAATAAAAATGACCTGCAGAAAACACTTTTAAGGAAGAAAACTAAAACTTCTTGATGACAAGTAGTCTGTTAGATATGAAAGATTGGTGTCCAGATAAAACGCTGAGTTAGAGATAGGCACATGGGTATCCTTATCTGATAGATGATGTTTAAGAGATAAAATAGGAGACCAATTTCTGGGATGAAGTAAAGAGCACAACAAACTTTCTGCCCAACAGAATAACAATTTAACTGAAGAAAAAATATCTGTCTATGGAGTTGTATATACCTATCTATAGCTATAATCTATGTAACTCTCTAATAAAATTATATAAATATATTATATAAATGTATGCAAATTATATAAATATATAAATCTCACTTAAAGTCCTTAAAGCCTCTGGACATTGTCCTAAGGACATGCAAGAGAAATAGTTATTCAAATAAATTTACTAAACCTCAGTAAGAATACAGTGTAATATTTGAGCCATGATACCTCCTCTCTGAGCTACATCTATGGAATCATCATGGAAAGAAGAGGCTATCAGTACTTTTTATCCTCTACCAAAGCCCCATGTTGCAGAAACTCTATTCAGAGAAGACTAGGGATATATTTCTCCACCTAGCCCCAACTTGTGGGATATGCCAGATATGATGCTTAAAAAGCTGGACTTGAATCATCATTGAGCAGCTTCCCAGTATAGCAGAAACCCCATGCCAGGAGGGTCAAGCCAAAAAGAACAGGGGCCACCACCCCTCCCTAATGCCTACTTATAGAACAGGGGTATAACACCAGGAAAAGTGGACCTCTTCCTTCATTCTGAGCACTTGTGTAGTGAAACAGAACTTCAGTCCAGAGGGAGAGGCAGGCCACTGCAGCTCTTCTCAAAAGTAGTGACCCTATTTAGAGAAAAGCATGTTAAACTCCCTGCCTATTGTATTGTCAAAAAAATGGAGATCTTGGTGAAGAGCAGTTAAGAGGATGCTCATTGTTCTACAGTATTGGTAGTAATGAGTAAAAAAAGTAGAGCCACAGAAGTTTAATAGAAAGAACCATGAAAAGAGACAACCAAGAAATGCCTTCATGGAATTACAGAGGTTGAGAAGGTTATACGCTAAACACACTCAGGAGCAATCAGAACAAAACTTGGATCAGATTTAAAAATATTCCCCAAGATTTGCATAAATCCAACACCAAGGGTACAAGCTGGCACTGGCACTAGGGACTTAAAAACAACGTCTAACCAAACACTGGCTGAACAGTAAGCTATTCCAACCCAGGAGCAACTCCTAATAAAGTCGTCTTAAAAATAAAAATCTCATATACCTCTGATAGTCTGAAACTATGTGTATGCCCAAGGCTGTACTCTCTCAGGAGTGAATAGAGAAGGAGAATGAATCAAAGTTCCTAGCCCCTGGATGAACAGAAGACAAAAAAATGTAAATTCCTTTACCTGTGAAAGTAGCCTTGATGGTATTCACATACCCAGTGGTGAAGACAAAAATCCAATTGCCAACAGAGCTTAAGCATAACCTTTGACCAATAAATGATTTATGCCAACCCATGAATGAAAGGTAAATAGCCAAGTTAAAATGAAAAAATAGAGTCTCTGGAGAAACCAGAGATTGCACACTGGGGGGAAACAGACTTCACAGAGTTAGTTCAGCCAGTAACTAAACAAATGAATCAATGAAATGGAAAACAACCTCAACAATATCAACCTCTGGGGACAGGGACAGACTTAGAATCAATATCCAGAGTTGCTACATTACCTCAAATGTCCAGTTTTCAACAAAAAATTGCAGGCTATATTCAAAGAAACAAAAGTGTGACCTATACAACAGGAGAAAAAAGCACACTAGTAAGTATTTTGAAAGAACCAGATGTTGGACTTAGCAGACAAAGACTTTAAAGCAGCCATTATAAATATGTTCAGAGAACTAAAAAACAGCATGGTAGAGAATTAAAAGGAGATATTAGAACAATATCGCTCCTAATACAGAATATTAATAAAAAGATAAGAATTATAAAAATGAGCCAAATAGAAATGCTGGAGTTGAAAAGTATAATTAACAAAATTGAAAAATCCACTAGAGGAATTCAAAAATAGATTTTATCTGGCAGGGAAAAAATGATCAACAAATGTGAAGATAATTAAAAGAGATCACCCAATCTGGAAAACAGTGAAAAAAGTAAACAAAAATAAACAGAGAATCTGAGAAATGTAGGCCATCATTAAATAAATCAACATATGTGCAATGTAAGTACTAGAAGAAAAAGGGGGAAAAGAAGCAGAAAAACATGTTTTAAAATAGCTGAAAACTTCTCAAATGTAATGAAAAATTAATCTATCCATTGAAGAAGTTCAATAAATAGGATAAACACAAATAGATCACATTCAGATACATAATAGTAAAATATTTGAAAGTCAAATATAAAGAGAACACCTTAAAATAATTCATCACATACAAGGGAACTCCAGCAATATATACAAACAACTTTTGATCACCAACAGTGGAGGCCAGTGGCAGTACAATAGCATACTTAAAGTAATGAAAGAAAAAAATTGTCAACCAAGAACCAGAAAAATTATTTTAAGGATGAAGGTAAAATACTGAAGTAAGTTCTTTAGACTGAAAAGAAGCAGCCTCAGACAATACTTTGAATTCACACACATGCACACACACCAAGGAGTATCAGTAAGGGTAATTTTAAAAGATGATACAGAGTGGTGTCTTGGAAGATGATGGAGTAGGAAACTTCAGAGTCCAATCCTACCACTGGGAAAAAAAAAATACTATTGAGAAGGCACTGATAGAAGCAGCTATTTGGGAAAACTGGAGTCTAGTCAAACATTGGTAGTATCCAGGGGAGTGCTTAATGATGTGAGTGACTGGTAAATTTTAGTGGATTTCACATTTCACAGAGAAGTTACCATCTTCCATTCCCCAGCCCTGCAACAGGTGGATGTGGGGATGGCAGCCTATGTTCCTGGTGTGCCTTGAAGCTGCCAAGCTGAACAAAAACACATTGTCCTCCAAGGATAAGAGTGTCTGTGTAGAACTGCCTGGAAGTTTACTGAGGGACTAATGCAGGAGTTGATCATTGTTTCAGCCCTTTCAGACTGAAGCAGTTTACCTGATAGTATCTGTCAGGGGGATTCAAAAGAACAGAATGTCTTTTTCCCCCTTTCTTTACTTATTGGATCCATGCAAATGTAGAAGCTAAAGAACTTATGACACATGGACATGAATTAAAGGGGGGGAAGTGGATGGGAGGGGGTGTGCAGGGTGGAGGGGAATGATGGGGGAGAAATGGGACAATTGTAGTACCATAATCAATAAAATATATTAAAAAAAATAAATTCTGTTAAGCCATTAAGTGATAGCTGAGATAACAAAACAAAGACTTCCATGAGCAGCCACACATAACAAGGAGTATAGTTCTTCCAAAAATAGCTTAAAGAAGTTATTAAAACATTAACACCCCTCTACAAGCAACATCTCCTCCTGGAGAAGGAAGATAACCTTATTCCCAGAGTTACCACATTATGATATTGGAAATGTCCAGTTTATAAATCATACAAAAAATGAGAAATGTATGCTTCTGTTCACAAGGGAAAATAATTGACAGACATTGGACGTAACAGACAAGACTTAAAATCAGCTGTGTTAATATATGTGAAAAATTGAAGGAACCCATGCACAAAGACCTAAAGAAAATTGAGAGGACAATGTATGAACAGTTAAGAAATATCAATGAAGAGATGAAATTTTTAAAAGTAACCAAATAGAAAGGCCAAAAAATACAAAAGTTGAAATAAAAATTAACTAAATGATTTTAATAGCACATTTAAACAGCCAGACAAATCTGCAAACTTGAAGATAAAACAATTAAAAATACTAAGTCTGAGGAGAAAAAAGAAACAAAAAATTAAGAATAATGAACAGAGCTGAAGGGACTTATGGGACACCATGAACAGTACCACCATATTTCTTATGAAAGTCCTAGAAGGAAAAGAGAGAAAGGAGGAGATTATTTGAAGAAATAACAAAATAAAACTTCTAGATTTGATGAAATATATAAATATACACACCCAATAAATGAAAAAACTCCAGGTATAATAAACATAGAGACCCACACCAAGAAGCATTCTAATGAAACTGTCAAAAGCCAGGACAAAGAATTTGAAAGTAGCAAGAGAGAAGTGACTCATCACATACAAGTGATTTTCAATAAGATTAAATTAACAGCCAATTTCTTCTCTGAAATCATGGAGGCCAGAAGACGGTAATATGATATATTTATAATGCTGAAAGAAAAACAGATGTCAGGAAGAGTTCCGTATCTGACAAACTATTATTTACTAATGAAGAAAAAAATACATTTCAAGATAAAGCTAAGGGAGTTTACTACTCTTAGGCCTGCCCTATAGGAAATACTAAAAGGATTACTATGGGTAGAGTCCGAACACATCAAAGGTAATTACATAAAAGTTAGTATTACTGGTGGTTTTTTGTTATTTCTCTTTTGTTTCCTATATCATTTAAAAGACAAATGCATAAGAGAATCATATAAATGTATGCAAATAGGCACACAATATGCAAAGATGTAATTTGTGACCATAACATGAGGTAAGGTAAAGAACTGTATAGAACCAGAGTTAACATATACTATTAAAGCTAAGTTGGTTAACTGAATATTTTAAGCCCACTGCTGAGACTTTTTCCTCAGGAAAAAAAAAAAGATTTCTTTCAAAATACGACTGTTCATTGACAATGGTCACCCAAGCACTCTGATGGAAATGCACAATGAGATAATGTTTTCTTTATGCTTACTAACACAGCTTCTATTCTATAGCCTTTAGATCAAAGAGTAATTTCAACATTCAAGTCCTATTATTTAAGAAACACATTTCATAAGCTTATAGATGCCAAAGATGTGATTCTGAGAATTCTGGGTAAGGTAAATTGAAAACTTTCTTTAAAACACACATGATTCATGGGAAGAGGTAAAAATATCAGCATTAACAGGAATTGAGAAATTGACACCAGTCTTCATGGATGACTTTGAAGAGTTAAAGACTTTAGCAGAGGAAGTGACTGCAAATGTAATGGAAAGAGCAAGAGAACTAGAGCTATTAGAAGTAGAGCCTGATGATGTTACTGAATTGTTTTGATCTTATGATAAAACATTAATGGATCAGGAGTTGCTTGTTATAGATAAACAAAGAAATCGTTTTCTTTAGATTGAGTCTACTCATGAAGATGCTATGAAGATTGTCAAAATGATAACAACAGATTTTATAATATCACATAAACTTAGATGACAAAGCAGCTACAGGATCTGAGAGGATCAACTTCAATTTTGAAGGAAGTTCTGTTTAATCAGCTATTAAAAAGCACTGCATGCTACAGAGAAATCATTTGTGAAAGGAGGAGTCAACTGATGTGGCAAAACTTCATTGTTGTCTTATTTTAAGGAATTGCTATAGCCACCTCAGCCATTAGCAACCACCACCCTAATCAGTCAGCAGCCATTAATGCCAAGATAAGACCATCTACCAGCAAAAAGTTCATGACTCACTAAGGGCTCAGGTGATTTTAGCATGTTTTAGCAATAAAGTTTTTAAACATAAAATTATATACATGTTTTAAACATAGTGCTATTGCACACTTAATATACTACATTATAGTGTAAACATAACTTTCATATGCATTGGGAAACAAAATATTCATGTTAGTAACTTTATTACAATGATTGCTTTATTGTGGTGGTCTTGAGCTAAACCTGCACTATCCCTGAGGTATTCCAGTACTACTTAGAGAACTGGAAGAAATTGAAAGAGAGGAAGAATAGAAAGAAAAGGTAATCACAATAAGTTTCAGTGCCATTATTTATAACATCACCACTTTAGTTTTCTTTCCTATGGTGCTAATCAGCTGTATAATTAAATCTGACAGACACTATTCAAAAAGGGAAAATAAATTTACTGACATTTATAAGCAAAATATTTTCTCACAAACAATATCTATTCTTGCCTACATCTGGCTTCTTCTTGTAAGTTGGTATTTTTAGTTTATTAATATTATATTAAAGTATAATACCATTCTTTTTTCAATGATATGAATCAGCTTACCACAATCCATTTATTTTTGGTATAAGTAAAAGGAAACAGAGTTGAATTTTTAAAAATATTTAACCACACAATTTATTTTGACTAGAGCCTAATCTTATCTTGAGTTTTCCTTATTACATTGTAAGTCCTTTATCCCTCAGATCTCTAGTCATTAATACATTAAGCCAAAAATCATTAATTGAGTCCTGCCTCATTATAAATTACCAGAACTAGCTTTCCATGCTGGAGTTTTACACTGACAATAGCTTCTGGGGAATAACATTTTCTTTAACTGCTTATGTTTTATCCACTCAACATCTTACAAGTCCCTAAATTAGAGTGATTCCTGAGTACTGTGTGTCCATTCAAAAAATATATATTATTACATATAATTTTGAATAATTGCCTTAAGAGCAAAAGTATATCATCTTCTCAAGTAGTTTTCCTCCATCATTAACTATTTATTCTTCCCAATAACCTTATGACAGAGGCCATTGTAAAGGAAATAGAAATAGAAAAAAATTTTACAAAAAAAGCTTTTCAACAGTTATATGTTGCCAATGCTGTGTTCCAATGGGAACAAATGCCTTGCAATGATTCATCTCTTTTGATGGTCAGTTACACCTCAAATATCTGATCAGATCAATAATGCTCCTTAAATTGCTTGGCAATCTGAGACTGAGTTGACAGGAACAATATTCTTTTCTTCTCATTTCAATCAAGCCAATCAGCCACAGGCCTCCACAAGGTGATAAAATTGGCAGAGTGCTGGTGTCGGGTGTTCCACTTGTCCTTGCAGGAAGGAACATCATCCTTGAGCTCTCAGAATCACAGCCTCTTATAACTTAAAAGGAACATAATCCATCACCTCTTAACCTTGCCTTGGATCACAAACCCCTCTGAGCATCAGAGACCAGCTACGTCTAAAACATCTGTCTAAAAAAATATGTACACAGACACACACAAAAAAAACTTCCTCATATTAGAGTCCATTGATAAAATTTACTCTGTCTTTTCAGGTGAGGAAATACAGACCCAAAAAGGTGATGTTAAATACACCTAACTCCTAATCTGGTCCTCTTCAAATTATTCATTGTTGACCCTTAAGATGACTGAGGTAAATTCAGATCTTCTTCACTTATTCTAGAAAATAACAGTACTTCAGTTCTAAATGTCATTCAGTGCTATTCATTGAGTCTTTCCATGTGCCCTGGCACTGTGTTCTTCATTCTTCTCTTCCATAGCACAGATGTCAAAACCAAAGAAGAGTCAAATCACAGTCTTATCTGTTGATCTTACCTGTTGGTAAAATTCTAGAGAACATTGTTTTTTGCCTTTTCATTTCATCAGATGAAGATAACAGACTTCTAAAACCATTCTAAATCTACTCAAAACTCTTCCTGTTCCTCCTGTGCTTGTCAGACCAAATTCAGTTCCTTGCCTAGTGTTGAAGGCCCATGCATACATGGGGACCTATGTCCAGATTCACTTTACCAGACACCTTTGCTCAAAACAAACCATTCTACCCACTCTACACCAAATCATTTATTAAAAAAGCACCAAACAGTACCCTTGTTCATTCAAGCAATTCTCACCCAGAAATTTACTTACAGTTCTATTCTTCCTTCAAAGCCTGGGTCATATCATCCCTCCTCCCTGAATCCTGATTACCTAACTTAAAAGCCCCTTCATTCCCCTCTTAATTTTTATAGTTCATATAGCTATGCCCAATTGCAGGCTAATAATTGATTTTTTTTATATCTTCATGCATATATCACTTAGCACTGCTAATATATTTAAATGTTTTTAAGGACAGCTACTATGCCTATGGTTCATTATATATCCTGCCTCACTTGATAGATTTATTCAAGTGAGAGGCTGGTAAAAATGTCCTCCCTTCATAGAAACCCCAAATTACTTCTATTTTTAGTGGTTGACTATTAACAGAAAGCCATCTATCTACATATTGAAATCCTTGAATTTGCCTTGATTGTGAGTTTTTTTGCCAAAAACACTCTCAGTTTTATTTTATTTCAGAGTCCAGAAAACATTGGAAGCCTGCTGTATGGGGCGATGGAATGAAAAACCAGACCAAATCACCCAGACATGGGTTCCTTCTATAAATGAACATTTTACAGCTCAAGACAGAGCATCTTCCATTTCACTACTCAGCCCGTAAATGCCTCCTGGTTATAATTAAGTACTTCAAAGTTTTCCAAACACCCTTTCAGAAATGTCTGCTCCAAATACAAAATGATGTCCAATTAGATGTAAATCATCACCTGGCAGGGAGGGAGAGGCACGGAAAGTGGTCATCAGCACTTGAACTAATCAGAAAATCTAGTTTCCTGATGAGGATTTTCATTTGTCATTCTAGCCACTGAATTCTCAAGTGGCTAATTTGCTCCCTATTGGTAATCAACTAGTTATTTTTCACTCTCTTTCCCCTCTTTGGGACTGTCAGACTCTTGGAGCAATTCATCACCCACATGGGCCTAACCTTTCTGTGGTGGGAAGTAGGGGAGGGAAGCTATTATCCAGGAAAAGATCAATTGAAAACTAGTTCACTGTTTGTGTTTGATTTTTAGACAATGATGCCCCATGAGGTCAGCAAACTAATAACACAACTGGGTGAGAGTGGAACAATGAAAGCTTCAGGGGTAAGAGCATTATGAATGGAAATGATCTCCCTGCTGTGAAGTTTGTTCCTCTGAAGTGACTTGTTCTTAGACTGTCTTTACAACCCCCAAAGGAGCATCATCTTACACACATTACTTAAGTTTGCAAAGGAAGCTGCCTATATGAAAATTATAAACCCAGAAAGGAGAGTTTTAAATATGTATAATGCTTTGGCAGTAATTCTAAGCAACTTCACTCCACCAAAGAGGAGGAAGGTGGCCTTTGAAGGCTATTTTGTCTGAGGCAGGAAAGTAGCTCGTTCTTCTATTTGTTCCTGCCAGGTTCCCTGGCTTTCAAAATCTCATTCTGGTTTGCCTGTTGCCCTCTTCCTTCCTCTAGGTTGCTCTCTTTGCCTCCAGTGAAATCTTTTCCAAATGTGGTTTTAGGATTTCAGTTTTTCTGAGTTCACCTCAGGTGCCATGAGAAGGTTGACTCTGCCGCTTGCTTCAAGTAAAACTCTGGTGTAACTACATTTTCTAATTAGTGTCTAATTTGATCTCCTCTCAGGCTTCCTTAAATTCCTCTGAAGAACCTAATATAAAACCCTCAAGTCTATGGTCACTGCAGCTAAAAGTTTATATTTTCAATGTCATGTTCAGCCTTAAGAAAGATGTTAGTGTGACAGACACTGGCATTTTCTTTGCACTTCCTTTGCTCACATCAAACTCTTTATTTTGTTGAGTAAAAAAGGGCCACATACTAAACCTGACAAGCTCAGGGGTGGCTTTTGTTAGGGCCTTAAAAATTCAAGAGGCCTAAAATTAACCACAGGAGATGGTCTGAAATTAAAACTTTTAAACTAAAGTTGCTCCTGGCTGATAGTCAAGTCCTAAGGCAGTATTTTTCCCCAAACAAAGATCAGTCTTTACCTGAATCGAGCCTGTCTTGTTGTCTTTTTGCCTCTAGGATAATATACCTGATAAGCCTTTGCAATAACACAGTAATCCATTTTTCTGGATGCAAAACACAGTCATCAGATCAGAGACCACAAATAAACTCATCATTATTGTTATCATGTTAATTGTTGGCTATTAACCATCCTGTACCCACCTATGTAAAAGAAGTGTTTATCATTTTGATTTTTACCCAATCCCAGATGTTTCCCTGCTTTTCTTTTTCCCACCTCCCTAATCTACCACCAATGAATTTCATATAACCCCCTTCCAACTTCCCCTTTGATTTTGATGTATAAAATAAGTGGTAAAACTGCCATTTTCCAGAGCATTTTCTCAATCCGTTGAGTTTTTGCTTCCTGGCAATCATTGTCAGTTTGGCTGCAATAAACTCATCAAAATTCATACAGGTTTAGATATTTCTTATGTTGACAATTCCTTTGAAGGAAGTTCAGAGTTGAATGGCCCTTGTCGCTATTTCTTGAAAGACCCTGAATTGGGGCAGCAACATGATCTGAATCTTAACATGTTTGCCTTCCTCCACTGTTTCATGTCTCAGTACCCTTTCTTGTATCCTTTATGCTTCATATAAACATCCACACATGTAACTTCACTTTTAGGTGTGTCTATCTCCAAAACGAATTGAAAGAAACTGAGAAAGCAAATTTACACACTCCATATTAAGTTTGCTTAGTTTTCATCTGCTGATTCCCTCCATGCATAGCTGTTTCCACAAGGGGTGGCATCACTCAGCAGCTGTCTGGGACTAGAAACTAAAATGCTTGAAGAGTTTCAGTTTCTTTTCTTACCTACTTAAATATATCTCTTTTCCAAAATACCAAAACAATGAAGGAATGGTTGGCTTGCCTCAGTGAGAAATTATTCTGTAACTTTAAATAAATTGTTTTACAACCTTTCTTCTAATGTTTTGTTGTAATTGTCCCTAATTCTAAACTTGCTTTCAAAAATCACTTACTGTAATTATATCAGTATGAGTTCTTGTATTTGATATTTAGTGAAACAGGAAAACTGATTTGTAAAAAAATTGGTTTCTATCTGCAATTTGTGAGTAGGAAACATGGGGAAGAATTGTTCTTTACCCGCCCAGTGTGCCCAGGTCGATCTAAACGAGAACTTTGATACCTCATGTGGTGGTACCTATCTGTTGATTAGCACCAGGATTGACTGAACACAATGAGCAGAGATTTCTGTGCCATCTTCTACATAATTAGTCTGGTTATTTACTGATGTCCCTGTTATAGGCATAAGTTTTGTGTTCCCAGTGCTTCAAAAGAAAGGCTAATATCCAATGGATCTGAGATTTGGCATAAGGAAAGGTTTATTGATTGAAAAGGCCTAGCTTGAGAAACTGGGAGAACTAATGCTTAAATTCATCTGAAGAGAGATCAAAATTCAAGCATCTTCTGTATCAAGAGAAGGGAGGATGAATAAAGCGAAGAGGTGAGTTGGGACTATAGACAGCACGGAAATGAAATGTTCCAAGAAAAAGAGGGAAATTTCTAGATCTCTTTGTTCCTGGTTGATGTCCACTGATCTGACTTGGTTCTGGAGTCACTGCTTTGTGCATATTTCCTCACCTCTTCCCTGAAAAGGGGGCTGCTCAAACTTAATCAGAATTCTCTAATGAATCAGCAAGCATATCTGATCGGGGTACTTAAAAGTTAAAGATTTTAGCCTTAGCTGATGGGTTTAAGTAACTAATGCAAGTGGAAAGCTGTTATTCCAGGAACTGGAATGCATGACCTACGTGACTTGATTAGGTCAGACCACAAGCAAATCAACCTATGTTCTGCAAGAGGTCTGCAAACAATGGAGTTGGTATCTGAGTTGTTGATCAACAGATAAAGTAGTAATAAGAAAATTGCCCCGGACTGCAACTCTTATCCAATTAACCTATTCTCCAAACCCCTTACCTACCCTTTTCTTCTCCTTATAAAAAGGTCAGCTTGAGATGTGATGTTAAGATGGTTTTTGAGGGCAAATAACTCACCATCTTCTCAGATCACTAACCATTTCAATAAAGCACCTACAAAGATTAAATCCTTTTCTCTACTTACTGGTTCTGATAGCGACAGGCAGCATGAATGCTGACTTTTCCAGTTTCATATCTGTAGCAGGACTTATGAGCCTGAAGTTCACCAGAGAGAAAGAACACTTTACTGTCACATTCCTTGGTCTTACTCTTATGAAAAAAGAAGTTTCCTACCATCAGCACTAAAAATCACTTCCTCACTAAAATGTTGATGTCTGTGAGAAATCTACTTTTCTACCTGTCCTTCCAACCAATCCTTTCTTGAGTTTCTATCATCACCACAATATTCTGTTTCCTGGTCCTGGTCCCTTCCCCTATATTAAACATTGTGTTAAATCTATTTATTCCCTGTCAATGTAAGAAACATCCAAAATTGTAGGAATTTTTATGAGTTTATTTGAGCCAAACGGATAATTGACAGGAAGCAAAACCTCAATAGATTAAGAAATGCTCCAGAAAATGGCAGTTTTGCACCTTATTGTATGTATTACAATCAAACAAGAAGATATAAGTGGGTTACATGAAATCTACTGGTGATAGATTAAGGAGGCAGGGGAAAGCAAAGGGGGAGAGACGTCTAGGATTGGATAAAAAGTAAAATGATAAACTCATACTTTTTGTCACACATATGGGTATAGGATAGTTAACAATAAAAAGTTAAGATGATAACAATAAGGGGATTTGTGGGCTCCCTCTGCTGCAGTACTGTGCTTTGAGGGGTCTGGAAAAAGGAAATTTGATATTCCAAACGTAGGTTATTATAGGTGCAAAAAGACAACAAGCAGGCTAGGTTAAGGTAAAGACTGACTTTTGTCAGGAAAGATTCTAGCCTAGGACATGACTGCCTTCCATGATTTGCTTTTAGTTAGAATGTTTGTAATGTCAGACCATCCTATGTGTTACTTTAGATCTCTGAGTTTGTAAGGCCATCACATAGGACTCCCCTGTGCTTGTTGGATTTAGTGTGTACCCCCTTTTTGTCCACATCCCAAAGTAGAATGTCTTGGAAGTGAGAGTGTCCAACCAAAAATTTTCCTAAAATCCACAGACCACCACTGGCTCACCATGGATATGTGGGATATATGTAGATATTGCATATCACTCAATAAGTTTTCATAAATAAATCTATTTGACTAGCCCCTACCAAGATCAAGAAGTAGTTACAAACATTTGTAGCCACTTGACAGATTAATTAGTAAAAATTAGGGCTTGTATTTTGCCTGTCTATTCAAATTTTAGTCATTTTGATTTATTGCATTTCTTAAACTATATTAACCAGTGACTGATTAGAATTAATATCCAAACAAAAGAAAAGAAAATAACAAAACTGGTCCTTCACTTCTGATCACTTAAGAAGAACCAATTTAGATGAACTAAGACCCCTATAAGATTTTGTGCTTGACTATTTTCAGCTGCTAACTTGAGCATTCCTGTGAGAACTGACCCTTCATGTGAGGCCCAGCTATCCCTAAACAGATATGAAAACACCCCTACAAAGAGGTCACTCACCAGAGGTTGTCTCCCACTCCCAAGGAACCTTGCCTGGCGGTTAGAGTTAACACAGTGTGTCTGGGTTTTAAAGTGCTGCTTTTCTTGGGGTCCCTGACTCACAGATGTTAGGGATGCTTATATGTAATAGGAAAAATTTCCCTGCTTAGAGCCTAACATCTTGTGTGAAGAATACAGCATGATCTACATACACTATAGAAAGTATTATCCTGGTTCTATTATAGAAGCTGACACATAGAACTGGATTTTTCCTCCTCTCATGTGAATATTGTCTGTGGATGTCAAACTTTCCTGTTGTGAATGGGTACAAGCTGTGATGTTGCCATTCAATTTACTGCCAGTGGCAGTAAGAGGAAAATTATGAACCAACTCCCCTCAGAAAGGAAGTGCCTATTTAAACAGCAGTGGTCTCACATGGTATCTGCATCCTTCCTACCAGGAACAGCCCTCCCTTTTCCTGACTGAATTCGGGTATATGAATTAGCATGACAGAAGAGGCTTGGCAGCAGTATTTGGCTATTTACACTTATCCCATAAGTACTTGAGGAAGGAATTAGCTCTGTGCATTTTCCTGGAAGACAGAATTTCTCTTGCTCGTTGACTCATTGATTGTATCTTTAATTTACAACAAATGCCTTGAAAATGGGACACATGTGATGGTAAGCCTTCTACAAATTCTAATAACAAATTACCTAAGGCTCATTACTTATTTTTTTCCATTGCTTCAGAAATTGGAATGGAAGAAATACAACACAGAACCATACAGCTGGAGGGGCCTTTACAGATCAGCTAGCAAATTCTCTCATTTTATAAATGCTAAAACTGAAGTCCAGAGAAGGCATGTGACTTGCCAAAGATCAGATTCAAAAAACACAGACTGGTTTTTAGGGTTTTATGTTTTAATTTTGCTTTTTGTAAACTGTTGATGGAAGTAGAATATGTGTATAAAAAGTTACTCATCATAACAAAACTCAACACATTTTAATAAACTAACCATACCCAATAACGAACACACAAAGCCAGAGAAGCCGAACATCTCTGATACTCCCCAAAGTCTCCATGATGCACTCTAGCTATTGCTCCCTCCCAAGAATAACCATTGTCCTGCCTTCTGGTATTATTTGTTGTTTTTTCTTGCTATTGAGTGTCATGTAAATGGAATTATGCAGTAGGGGATTCTTGTACCAGGTTTCCTTCCTTCAACATTGGATTTGAGATTTCTGGTCAAGATGGCAGCATAGGTAAACACAGCTCACTTCCTCATATAACCACATCAAAATTACAACTAAAACATAGAGCAACCATCACTCAGAACCATCAGAAATTGAGTTGAATGGAAGTGTGACAACTACAGAATTAAAGAAACCACATCCATCCAGACTGATAGGAGGGGTAGATTTGCATAATGGGCTGATCCCACATTCCTGTGTGGTGGATAAAATTTCAGGAGGATTATCTTGGGAGTGAGGAGTCCCAGTCCCACATCAGGCCCCCCAGCCCAGTGTTCCAGTGCCAGGAAGATAAGTTCCCATAACTTCTGGTTGCAAAAACCAGAGGAGACTGAGTTTGTGGAAGAAACCTCTGGAATACCAGCAGTTCCTCTTAAAGAACCCACAAACAGACTTACTCAGACTCACCCCCTCTGAGCTCCAACACTGGGGTAGAAGCTTGAAAAGCACATGGCGTACAGGAAGAAACTGAAGTGTCGAACATCCAGGCAAGAGCTGGGGAATAGAAAGGTGGGCAGAGGCCATTGTCTCTTCTCTGAACCCTCCCCTCACAGAGCCACAGAGCCACTGAACTGGCAGATGGGTGCTATATCTGAGACTCCACCAACCTGGCTAAGACTGCTTAGCCCTAGAGATCCCCTGAGACTCCATCCCACCCAACTTACAGGCCCACCCAAGCTGCTTTTCCATATGAAAGGCTGGCCTTGGCTCATGCTACACAACTTCCTAAATCTTCTCAAACAAGCAAGATCCAGCTTCAGTGAGCCTTCAGGCCCGAGACCGCTTGCTATGTGGCCATAGGCCCAACATTAGCAGCAGCCAGTCTAGATTCAAGGCTTGGCTTCACCTGGTAATCTCCAAGCCCAACAAAAGTAGCAGCCATCTCAGATTGTTTTATAACTCAGGGAGGGTGGCCCTGAGCAAAACACAGGTGGGGGCTGATGTTGGTCTGCACCACCCAGGAAACCCCAGAGCCTGTGCACCCAGTGAACAGCTACAGACCACGTCTAAGCACCACCACCATGCTCCCGCACAGCTAATCCTCCACAGAGGACAGAGGTTGGTGATCAGTGGTTACAGCTAGTCCTTGCAGCTGACTGGCCTGGGTAAATCCCTCTCATTAACCTGCCAACAGCAGTCAAGTTTCAATTACAAGAGGAGGGTGTACTCAGCCCACACAAAGAGTGCACCTCAAAAACCCAGCTTGGGTGATGGGAGGCTCTGCCACAGGACCCTATAGGACACCTATTACTTAGGCCATGCTACCAAGACAGGAAGTCATAGTAGCTCTATTTAATATATAGAAACAAACACAGGGAGGCTGCCAAAATGAGGAGACAAAGAAATATGGCCAAAATGAAAGAACAGATCAAAACTCCAAAAAAAGAAATAAACAAAATGGAGACAAGCAATCTATCAGATTCAGAGTTCAAAACACTGCTTATAAAGATGCTCAAGGAACTTAGTGAGAACCTCAACACCATAAAAAAAGATCTAGTCAGAAACTAAGGATACCTTAATTAAAATAAAGAACAATTTACAGGGAGACAACAGTAGAGTGGATGAAGCTGAAAATGAAATCAATGATTTGGAAAAATAAGGAAACAAAAAACAATAAGAACAACAAGAAGAAAAAAGAATCCAAAAAAATGAGGACAGTATAAGGAGCCTCTGGGACAACTTCAAACTTACCAACATTCAGATCATAGGGGTGCCAGAAGGAGAAAAGAAATAGCAAGATACTGGAAATCTATTTGAAAAAATAATGAAAGAAAACTTCCCTAATTTGGTGCAGGAAATAGACATGCAAATCCAGGAAGCACAGAGTCCAAAACAAGATTGATGCAAAGAGGCCCACTCCAAGACACGTAATAATTGAAATAATAAAAGTTAAAGATAAAGAGAGAATCTTAAAAGCAGCAAGAGAAAAGCAGTTAGTTAACTACAGTGAAATTCCCATAAGACTGTTAGCTGATTTATAAAAAGAAATTTGCAGGCTAGAAAGAATTGGCAGGAAATATTCAAAGTCATGGCAAATGGGTACCTACAGCCAAGATGGCTCCACCCAGCAAAGCTATCATTTATAATCGAAGGGCAAAAAAAAAGAGCTTCTCAGACAAGAAAAAACCAAAGGAGTTCATTATCACCAAGCCATTATTATATGAAATGTAAAAGGTACTTATCTAAGAAAAAGAAGATCAATAACATGGCAATAAATCTATCTATCTATCAAGAATTAAATCTAAAAATCAAACTAAGCAAATAAGAAGAACAGATTCAGAATTGTGGATATGGAGAACGTTTTGATGGTTGTCAGATGTGGGGGAACGGGGTGAAGAGGTGAGGGGATTAAGAAGTACAAAATAGGTAGTTACAAAATAGCCATAGGGATGTAAAGTACAGTATAGGAAATGGAGTAGTCAAAGAACCTATGCATGACCCATGGACATGACAATGGTGTGGGGATTGCCTGAGGGAACGAGAGGTACTTGGTCAAGGGGGTAAGGGAAGAAAAATTGGGACAACTATAATAGCATAATCAATAAAGTATAATTAAAATAAATAAATTTGAAAGAAATACTATATTGGAGAGATTAATCAACATTGTAGCATATACTTTTAACACATTGATTTTCATTGCCATAGAGTATTATTTTGTGTGAATATAGTACACTTAGGTAGTTTCCAGTTTGGGGGTGTTATTGAATGCGCTGCTAAGACCATTCCCATACATGCCTTCCGGTGAATATAAATATAATCAATTGGGGTTTATTCATACTTTGTGCCTGATGATGCTCCCAAGAAGTGCTAATAGAAGAAATTAATGAACTTTGTGTAAGTCTTTGTGCTATGAGAGGCTGTCACTGCATCCATGTCTGTTCCAGCTATCCAAAGGGAACCATTTGAAGAATTACAGTAGCCATAGCAGTCACTAATATAACATTTGTGGTCGGGACTGTGTGCAAAGGTGCTCAGAAGCCAAAATAAATAGTCGCTTGACATTTTGTTAATATAAACTGTGTTTTTTAATTTTCTTTTAGTTTTACTTTCTTTTAGTTATTCAAATTATATAGAAATACATTTTTATTCTATAAACATACATAGAATGGAAGAGACATGGTTGCAAAGATTTTTGTCTTTTTTTTTTTTATCACAAAGTGGCATCAGTGCTTGGCACAGAATATTCCTGAAAATATTTGTTGAATGAATGAATGATGGATGAGTAACAATGATTAGTACTACTGCCATCAATGGAGCTTCCCCAGAGGTAATCTCATCTCTGAGTTTACATTTTTTCTATTCCTTCTTTGTATCCATTTTGTGTGTGTGTGTTAATATCACTAGGTGATTCCATGCTGCATGGATTTTTAAATTAAGCATTTTTTAATTGTAAGTACATAGAGATCTACCTCTTATGAGCTGTATAACATTCTGTGGTATGTATGTATCACATTTCAGCTATCTCTAGTTTTTTGATAGTGCAAACCATGGTGCAATGAACAGTCCTATGAATATGAGTGCATTTTTAATACTTCCAAAATGGCTGTTAAAATTCATGCTTTCATATGCAAAAAGTACCTGCTTCTCCTTATTATTGCCGTGATTTACATTACCAAAGTTAGAAATTTTCACTAAACTATGTGAAAAATGCCATTAATTTGCATTTCTATCCATATTACTAGAGTTGGGCATTTTTTCAGGCATCTGTTGATTAGGTTTGGGTTTGATTCAACCCTGCTGCACAGAGTATGTGTATAGTTGTAAAACATTTAGTGAGTGGGCGAGGCCTGCCAAAGCTTCATCATGGTGTCTCCTTACTACCATGTTGTTGTTTTTTTATTATTTTAATTTTGTTTTAATTGTTGTTCTTGTACATTTTTTCTATCATTCACTCCCATCCCAGCCCACTGCCCCAGCCCTCCCACCTCCCTCCCATTTCCACTCCCCCTAGTTTCATTGTCCATGTGCCCTTTATACTTGTTCCTGTAAATCCTTCTCCTTTCCCCCTGAAATTCCCTTCCCTCTCCCCTCTGGTCACTGTCAGCCTGTTCTCAATTTCAGTGTCTTTGGTTATATTTTGCTTATTTGTTTGATTTGTTTATTAGGTTCCTGTTAAAGGTGAGATCATATGGTATTTGATTTTCACCACCTGGCTTATTTCATTTAGCATAATGCTCTCCAATTCCATCCATGCAGTCTCAAAGGGTAGCAGTTCCTTCTTTCTTTCTGCTGCATAGAATTCCATTGTGTATGTACCGTAGTTTCTTGATCCATTCATTTACTGATGGCCACCTAGGTTGCTTCCAACACTTGGCTATTGTAAATTGTGCTGCTATGAACATTGCTGTGCATAGGTTCTTTTGGATTGATGTTTCAGGGTTCTTAGGATATAATCCAAGCAGTGGAATTGCTGGGTCAAAAGGTAGATCCATTTTTTCTTAGAAAATTCGATACTGCTTTCCATAGTGGTTGTACTAGTCTGCAATCCCACAAACACTACATTAGGGTCCCCTTTTCTCCACAACCCCTCCAACACTTGTTGTTTCTTGCTTTCTTTTTTTTAAAATACATTTTATTGATTATGCTATTACAGTTGTCCAATTTCTCCCCCGTCATTCACATCCACCCTGCACACTCTCTCCTACCCATATTCCCCCCTTTAGTTCATGTCCATATGTCATAAGTTCTTAAGCTTCTACATTTCCCATACTATTCTTGCCCTCCCCCTGTCTATTTTCTACCCACCATCTATGCTACTTATTCTCTGTACCTTTTCCCCCTCTCTCCTCCTCCCACACCCCTGTTGCTAACCCTCCATATGATCTCCATTTCTGTGGTTCTGTTCCTGTTCTAACTGTTTGCTTAGTTTGCTTTTCTTTTAGGTGTGGTTCTTAATAGCTGTGAGTTTGCTGTCTTTTCACTGTCATATTTTTTATCTTCTTTTTCTTAGATAAGTCCCTTTAACATTTCATATAATAAGGGCTTGGTGATGATGAACTCCTTGAACTTGACCTTATCTGAGAAGCGCTTTATCTGCCCTTCCATTCTAAATAACAGCTTTGCTGGATAGAACAATCTTGAATGTAGGTCCCTGCTTTTCAAGATTTCAAATATTTCTTTCCAGCCCCTTCTTGCCTGGAAGGTCTCTTTTGAGAAATCAGCTGACAGTCTGATGGGAACTCCTTTGTAGGTGACTGTGCCCTTATCCCTTGCTGCTTCTAGAATTCTCTCTTTTAATTTTGGCTAATGTAATTACGATGTGCCCTGGTGTCTTCCTCCTTGGGTCCAACTTCTTTGGGACTCTCTGAGCTTCCTGGACGTCCTGGTAGTCTATTTCCTTTGCCAGATTGGGGAAGTTCTCCTTTATTATTTGTTCAAGTAAGTTTTCCACTTGTTGCTCTTCTTCTTCCCCTTCTGGGACCCCTATAATTCGGATGTTGGGACATTTACCGATGTAACGGAGGATCGTAAGCCTCTCCTCATTTTTTTGAATTCTTGTTTCTTCCTCGTTTTCTGTTTGGTTGTTAGTTTCTTCCTTCTGGTCCACTCCATTGATTTGAGTCCCAGTTTTCCTTCCATCTCTATCGGTTCCCCATGCATCTTCCTTCATTTCACGTATTGTAGCCTGCATTTTTTCATCTAATTTGTGAGCAAAATTAACCAATTCTGTGAGCATTTTGATGACCAGTGCTTTGAACTGTGCATCTGATAGGTTGGCTATCTCTTCACTGCTTAGAGGAATTGGCTCTGGGGCTTTCATTTTTTCTCCAGTTTGAGCCATTTTTGGTGGTTTTTTTTTTGTTGTTGTTGTTTTGTTTTGGTTTTAGTCTGGTCGCGGATATCACGTACTGAGGGATGGAGCCTTAGGTGTTCCTCAGGGCGGGGCAGCCCAGTCGCTGGGTCGTGACGCTGTATGTGGGGGCGGGGTCTGAGAGGGAACAATGGCGCCTGCTCCGTTCTCTCCTGGATTCAGTCCCTTCCGCCACTTCCCCTCTGCACACGCGAATGTGGGACCACCTGGTCAGCCAGCCACCTTGTGTGGCCTCACTGGGTCTGCAAGTTGCCCCGCTGTGTCCAGGGTCCGCCAGCTGCTGTCTGTGGGCCCGGGGACCGCCAGCCGCCGCCTGTGCACCTGGGACCTGCCATCCGCTGCTGCTTGCGCTCCCGGGTCCGCACCTCCACTTTCCCCTGCCGCGACTCCGCCCCTCTTACCGGTTTGGATGAATGGTTGTTGGACTTCCGTACAGTTCAATTTTCTAAAAGTTCTGGTTGTTTTCTTGTTTCTAAATATTTGTTGTCCTTAATTTTGGTTGTGAGAGGAGGCACAGTGTGTCTGCCTACGCCTCCATCTTGGCCGGAAGTCCGGAACTCTTGCTTTCTTTACGATGGCCATTCTGACTGGTGTCAAGTGGTATCTCATTGTGGTTTTAAATTGCATCTCTCAGATAGCTAGAGATACTGAGCATCTTTTCATGCGTCTCTGGATCCTCTGTATGTCTTCCTTGGAGAAGTGTCTGCCCAAGTCCTTTGCCCATTTTTTAATTCGGTTACTTGTCTGATTTGAGTGGAGTTGTGTAAGTTCTTTATGTATTTCAGAGATTAAACCCTTGTCTGAGGTATCATTGGCAAATATGCTTTCCCACATAGTTGGTCCTCTTTTTATTTTAATACTGTTTTCTGTAGCTGTGCAGAAGCTTTTTATTTTGATGAGATCCCATATGTTTATTCTTTCCTTTGTGTCCCTTGCTTTAGGGGACATATCAGTAAAAATGTTACTGCATGAAATATCTGAGATTTTCCTGCCTATGTTCTCCTCTAGGACTTTAATGGTGTCACAGCTTATATTTAAATCTTTTATCCACCTTGAATTTATTTTTATGTATGGTGTAAGTTGGTGCTCGGGTTTCATTTTTTTGCACGTAGCTGTCCAGTTCTCCCAACACCACTTGTTGAAGTGGCTATTTTTACTCCATTTTATGGTGCTGTCCTCTTTGTGGAATATTAATTGACTGTAGAGACTTGCATTTATTTCTGGGCTCTCTGTTCTGTTCCACTGGTCCATGTGCCTGTTTTTATAGCAGTACCAGGCTGTTTTGATTACAGTAGCCTTGTAATACAGTTTGGTATCAGGTATTGTGATCCCTCCTACTTTGCTCTTCTTTTTCAAAACTTTAGCAGCTATTTGGGGTCATTTATGGTTCCATATAAATTTCTGAAGTGTTTGTTCTATGTCTGTGGAATATGCCATTGGTACTTCAATAGGTATTGCCTTGAATCTCTAAATTGCTTTAGGTAGTATGGACATTTTGATGATGTTAATTCTTCTGATCCATGAACATGGTATATGTTTCCATTTGTTTGTGTCTTCCCTGATTTCTTTCTTCAGTGTTGTGTAGTTTTCTGCATACAGGTCTTTCACCTCCTTGGTTAGGTTTATTCCTAGGTATTTGATTTTTCTTTTTGCTATATTGAATGGGATTTTTTTCTTGATTTCTGCTTCTTCTGTTTCATTGTTGGTATACAAAAATGCCTTTGATTTCTGGATATTGACTTTGTATCCGGCTGTTTGGCCAAATTCATTTATTAGGTCGAGCAGCTTCTTGGCCGAGTCAATAGGATTTTCTATGTACACTATCATGTCATCTGCAAACAATGATAGTTTTGTTTCCTCCTTTCCAATTTGGATGCCTTTTATTTCCTTTTCTTGTCTAATCGAGGTGGCTAAGACTTCCAATACTATATTAAATAGAAGTGGTGAAAGTGGACAACCTTGACTTGTTCCTGACTTAATGGAAAAGATTTTAGCTTTTGCCCATTGAGTATGGTGTTGGCTGTAGTTCTCTCATATATGGCCTTTATTATGGTGAGGAATGGTCGCTCTATTCCCACTTTGCTGAGAGTTTTTATCATAAATGGGTGCTGTACCTTATCAAATGCTTGTTCCAAATCTATTTATATGAGCATGTGATTTTTGTCTTTGCTTTTGTTTATGTGATATATTACATTTACTGATTTGTGAATATTGAACCATCCTTACATCCCTGGGCTGAATCCCACTTGGTCATGGTGTATGACCTTTTTAATGTATTGTTGGATGCGGTTGGCAATATTTTGTTGAGGATTTCAGCGTCTATGTTCAACAGCGATATTGGCCTAATGTTTTCTTTCTTTGTTGAGTCTTTATCTGGTTTTGGGATTAGGATGATGCTGGCTTCATAAAAAGAGTTTGGAAGTCTTCCATCATTTTGGATTCTTTGGAATAGTCTGTGAAGGATAGGGGTTAGCTCTTCCTTAAATGCTTTGTAGAATTCTCCTGTGAAACCATCTGGTCCAGGGCATTTGTGTGTCGGGAGTTTTTTGATTACTGCTTCAATTTCATCTGCTGTTATTGGTCTGCTCAGGCTTTCTGCTTCTTCTTCACTGACTTTTGGAAGATTATATTTTTCTAACAAATTGTCCATTTCACCCAGGTTTTCAAAATTCTTGGCATATAGTTCTTCATAGTAATTTCTTACAATCCTTTGTATTTCTGTGGTGTCAGTTGTAATCTCTCCTCTTTCATTTCTGATTGTGTTTATTTGGGTCCTCTCTCTTTTTTCTTGATGAGCCTGCTTAAAGACTTGTCGATTTTGTTTATCTTTTCAAAGAACCAGCTCCTGGATTCATTGATTCTTAGAATTGTGCTTTTAGTCTCTATGTCATTTAATTCTGTTCTGATCTTGGTTATTTTCTTCCTTCTACTTGCTCTGGGCTGTCTTTGCTGTGGTTCCTCAAGTTCTGGTAGTCATAGAGTTAAGTCGTTTGTTTGAAATGTTTCTATCTTTTTTAGGTAGGCCTGTATTGCTATGAACTTCCCTCTCAGGATTGCTTTTGCTGTGTCCCATAAGTTTTGGGTTGTTTTGAGGTCATTTTTGTTTGTTTCCAGAAACTTTTTGATTTCTTCCCTAATTTCATTCTTTACCCATTCATTGTTTAATAGCATGCTATTCAATCTCTATGATTTTGAGGGTTTGGAGTTTTCCCCCTTGGTGTTGGTTTCTAGTTTCAGTCCCTTGTGGTTGGAGAAAATGCTTGGTATGATTTCATTTTTCTTGAATTTGTTGAGGCTTGTTTTGTGTCCTATCATGTGGTCTGTCTTTGAAAATGTTCCATGTGCATTTGAAAAGAATGTGTATTTAGTGTTTTGGGGATGAAGGGCTCTATATATATCAGTTAAGTCCATTTAATCTAGAGTATTGTTCGATGCCACAATATGTTTGTTGATATTTTGTTTGGAAGATCTATCCATTTTTGACAGTGGGGTGTTAAAATCCCCTACTGTAATTGTGTTGCTGTCAATATCTTTCTTGAAGTCCTCTAAGATTTTCTTGATGTATTTAGGTGCCCCTATGTTGGGTGCATATATATTTAAAATGTTTATATCTTCTTGGTGGATTCTTTCCTTGAGTAATATGAAGTGATCTTCTGGGTCTCTTTTTATGGCCTTTCTTTGGAAGTCTATTTTGTCTGATATTAGTATTGCTACCTTGGCTTTTTTTTTTTCTGTCCATTTGCTTGGAAAATTTGTTTCCAGCCCTTTACTTTCAGTCTGTGTAGGTCTTTTGTCCTGAGGTGGATTTCTTGTAGGCAGCATATGTGTGGGTCATGCTTTTTTATCCATTCAGCTATTCTATATCTTTTGATTTGTGGCATTTAATCTATTTATGTTTAAGGTTATTATCGATAAGTACTTATTCACCTCAAATTTCATACCTGTGTTCCTTTCTCTCTCTTTCTCTCTCTCTTTTCTTTCCTTTCCTTAAAGCTGTGCCTTTAGCATCTCTTGCAGAACTGGGTGGTAGAAGTATATTCTTTTAGACTTCTTTTTTCTGGAAAGCTCCTTGTTTGGCCTTCTGTGTTGATTGAAAGCCTTGCTGGGTAAAGTAGTCTTTGTTGCAGAGCTTTGGTTCTCATTACTTGAAATATTTATTGCCATTCTCTTCTGGCCTGGACTTTTTCCATCGAGAAGTCAGCTGCTAACCTTGTCTGGGCTCCCTTGTATATTACTTCTGGTTTCTCCCTTGCTGCCTTTAAGATTCTCTCTTTGTCTTGGAATTTTGCCATTTTAATGATGATGTGTCTTGAAGTGAGCCTCTTTGGGTTCCTCTTAATTGGAACTCTCTGTGTTTCCTGTATTTGTATGACTTTTTCTCTCATCAAATTAGGGAAGTTTTCCATCATTACTTTTTCAAATAGGATTTCTATGCCTTGCTCTTCTTCTTCTCCTTCTGGTATCCCTATTATACGCATATCATTACATTTCATATTGTCTTGCATTTCTCTTAATCCTCTTCATTCTTCCTGAGCCTCTTTTTCTTTTCTTGCTCTTTCTGGGTGTTTTTTTTTTTTTTCCTTTTCCATCCAACTCGCTGATCTGATCTTCTGCTTCATCGATTCTGCTTTTGATTCCTTCTACTGTGTTCTTCAGTTCAGAAATTGTATTCTTCATTTCCTCTTGGCCCTTGTTGATAGTTTCTATTTTCTTTTTCATGTTGATATAGTCTGCAGTGACTTCATTGTAGCTTCCCTGTAGTTTCTGGTAGCTCATTGTGAGCTCATGGAGCTTCCTGATAACCACTGCTTTGAACTCAATATCTGATAGTTGAGTTGCCTCTGTTTCATTTAGCATTCTTTCTGGAGTTTCTACCTTTCCTTTCATTTGGGGATTGTTTCTTTTTCTTCCCATTGTTTGTGAGACTCTTTTTGTTAGCCTCGGCGTCTTAAATTGATCTCTTCTGGCTCCCTATGTTTATGGTATGATATGAACTTCTGTGGTAGAATACCTGTGAGATTCAGTGGTGCAGTCTCCTTTGTGTATCCTGGTGTTCACAGCTTCCACTGTCTCAGCTGTTGGGATATGAGTATTTAAAAAGAGAAAAGAAAAAAATGAAAAAAAGAAAGAAAAACAGGAAGAAGAGATAAAATAGGAAAGAAAGAAAAAAGGAATAAAACAAGAAAGAAGGAAAGAAAAGCAAAAGGAATTGAGGGATAAAAAATAAAAAATATATAAAAAAAAAATATATATATATATATATATATATATATATATATATATATATATATATATATATATATAAAATAATAGTAATACAATCCTCTTGGTGGTTTCAAACTGGCCAGGCTGGTTTTTCTGTTCTTGCTTGCTGCAATGGGCTGAGGAGCGATGGTATCGCTTTTTCCCTTTTTAACACTCAGTCAGCTTTGGGCTTCTCTCCTCAGGTCTAGCAGTGTACTCTCCCCAGAGCTCACCCTGTGCCTCTCCACACAGGGCCTCAGGCATGGGTTCTGAGCCTCCTGGGGAGCGTGGGCTTTCCCAAGTTTATGGGTGTGAGCTTGGGTGTCCTATGGGGCATGCTCTGACCCTGAGTTTATGGGTGTCAGTTCTGGGTTTCCTGCTTTCTGCGCGCTCACCCTAAGTTCATGGACGTGAGCTCTGGGTTTCCCACGGATTGTGTGCACTCCCTGGGTTCACATGCATGGGCTCTCGTTCTCCCATGGATCACTCGCACTCCTCGGGTTCCCGGCGTGGGCTCTGTGTCTTCCACAAAGCCCCCTCCTCCGTGTGCCTCTTGTGGTACAGGCACCCCTGGTAGTACCGGCTTTGGCATGCACTCCTCCCAGGGCTATGCGTGGGTGCTCACAGCTCCAGCTTGTATGCCACTCAGACCTTAACTCTCCTCTCTGCAACTTCAAGTGACCAGGTCTCTCCCATTGCAGCTCAAACCTCGTTTGGCCAGGGAGGGAGCAGTTGACCTGGCTCCCACTCTAGAGCCCTATGGCAGACCCAGCAAGTGCTGGGCCAAGGCTTCAGCCGCCCTGGTCTCGGTGCTGATCCCTGGGCTCTTATTGTCCTGAAGTACTCTCCTTACCATCTGGTTTTTCAATGTCCACTACAATTTTTGATCTCCTATTTTCATATATGCTGTGGTACTGTTGGCTGTTTGCTCTATTCCTCTGTAGATCGTCTAGGTTTTTCTCCCCTGTGTAGGGGGGAGTGGAATCTTCCTCCTCTTACTGTGCCACCATCTTTCCTCTCTCTACTCATCTTTTCCCATGTTGTTTTTTTATTCTGATCCTCAAGGCTGTCAGCGCCCTAGACAATCCCTGATTGTATCTTTCCCTAAATGCTAAGAGTGAAAAGAACTGATTTAAACATGTCTTCAATATCCCATGGGATGGGGAGGAATCTTAACCAGTACGGTATATTAGTACAAAGCAAAAGTGTTTGGAGACAGAATTTTCCAGTTAATTATCTTAGTGCTTTCTCTTTGTATCAGAACTAGAAGGAAAAAATCAAGTTCTTTTATGGGACTTATATATTTTTTCCACCAAAATGGAGTCTGAGTTCTGAAAAATGCTGTACAGGGTATGAAATATCTACTACACTTGCATTTAGCATCTTGTTCATATTTCTGGGTGTGGGGTTCATTACCCAACCAGGCCTTGACCAACGCTAAGTGCAGAGATTCAAGGCCAAGTTTCCCAGCTTTCAGTCCTGGTCTTTGCTGGCTTAAAAACTGACACATATTTCTGAACCTCTGTTTCTCTGCTTTATTTTAATTATGAAAAAGTACAAATAATAAAATTTACTTTGTGGAATCATCAAGAGGATTACTTGATCACTAAATGTAAGGTGCATGGCACAAAGCATGGCATATAGCAAGTATTCATTAAAGGTTATTGTTTTTGTTGTTATTATTAATAGGGTTAACTTTGGTTCATATACAGATCAAAGTTTAAATTGGAATTTAGAACATGTCCAAATTCTTTTCTGCTCTTATGCTAGGTAAGAAAAGCGTTCTAATATGCCCTTCACATTCACTTACTAAATTACCCTCATTTTGGGTAGAAGTCCCATTGGCTTCTGATGTTGATTTTATACACAGCTTCCTGTGGGGATTAGTCCAGCACTTGAAAATGAGGAGTATTTAACAAATGGACCGACCAGACCATTAAATTCCATTTAATGGCCTATTAAGTGGGTTGTTTTATCACTTGAATGAGATTAGACAAGTCTATGTCAATAGTACTTTCAAAATATAAAAATGTTAACAAATACTAGTTGGCATTGTTATATAAGAATATTCAATATATGTATGTGTGGTGGGTACAAAGGACAGAATCTATGTTTTTAGGTTGGCTTGGGATCCAAGATAGATTGAGGCTGTGAAAATCTGGGGCATCCAGAAAAAAGGGTTCTAGAATCCTTCTCCTCTTCCTCATTATCTCCAAAGTGTATTTCCACTGTACTCCTAACTTTTCAAACCATTCACACATCAGTCATTTTATATTCATACCTTACCATCTCAACAGGTTATTATTGCATTGCCAAAGTCACTCAAGAGACCCACCTCTTTCATTTACAGACCAAATGGATGTCATTTTACATGACTGCATTACTATCCTCATGAGACAAATACATTAGAGAATGGGAAGACCTGCATTTTGCAAGTAAAATCCTCTTAGACCATTGAGATCCTAATCTCCATGGGAAGGAGGAACTGCAGTGTGAGGGAATGAGGTCATAGTTGGGGAGATCATTCATGAAAGCCACACTTGCGAGTCAAGAACAAGACTCTGTCAAGTGTACAATCAGTTCCTTCAAAAGCACCCTAGAAAAATGCTTAGCCTCTTACCTCTAGTGGCCAGGGTACCACTGTTCCTGTGTGAAAAAGCAACTCCCCAGAGAGCTTCTAGAAACCATGCATTTTCTGACATTCGCCAATGATCTAGCTCTTCAGGAACTGCTTCTCTACATCTGTCTGCTCTAACTACTAAAGAAATGGATTTCAAAACCATGTGGGAAAAAAACAGGAGGACATATGAGGGAGATGCTACCTGGAGGGAATGACACAGGTCAATTGTGGCACTTCCAGTTGTGAACACCCATCACCACCAGGAGAGCAGTCCTGCCCCTAAGGAGAGTGACTTAGTGTGGCTCTCTCAAGTCAGGGTTAGGCTTAATTCTGTGCCTCCCTGCTCCAGGCACCAGGTACCTCACACTTTTCTTCAGTATGGTGGTAGGGTCAAAGATCAGGGGCTTTGGAGTTAAGGAGTGTAGCTAAAATCCCAGCCCCATTATTTAGTCACTGAATAATTATGGACAATATTTTTATCTTTTCTGAGTCTTAATTTTCTCATCTGAAAAACAAAGATGATATTCTGATGAGGTCATTATGCAGATTCAATGAGAAATTGTATATATAGTACTTACCACAGCACCTGACACATAGCAGGTGCTTAATCAATAGTAGTTGTATTCACTCATTCATCCATCCATTCATTTTAGGGAGGCAGAATGAATATAGTTAATTTAGACCTTCTTACAGTCTTTTCTTCTTTCCTCATGTGTGACCTAATAACTGAGGCCTTTAAAATTGCAAACCTGTATCACAGACTCCTCCCCCTTCCTCACATAGCTCCAGCCCATTCCCCATACTTTTGGCACTGCCCTATTTTTCCCACCATCACTTCCTAATGGATCACATGATTTACTTAGTGTTTAGATTTATTATTTATGGTTTGTCTCCTCCTAACAGAACCTAAGTTTCACAAATATTTGTGGGCTTTTGACTACAGTATATTGTTTGCAACTAGAAAACAACATGGCTCATAGTAATGCACAATTAATATTTGTTCAATGAATTAAGGCTCTGGAATCATCCTTTAGGTTTGCTTCCAGTGCTGGTCTTGGCTTGTACTTATATTTGTGACCTTTAGCAAATTATTTTTAGCCTCAGTTTGCTCCTCTATTAGATGCTGACAATGCTGATTGCAACCCCTCAAAGTAAAAAGAATTAAATGAGATTATGTCTATAAAGCACTTGGTGTAGCATTTGGAGCACAATAACTTTCAACTAAAGGAAAGCTATTAAAATGAAAATTTGAAAAGGTCTTGATTTCCATGCTAATGTAAACAGAGAGACAAGGGATCACTCAGAATCATTCCCAGAAATACCTACCCCTACTCTTAGTCTATAGTTCCTTCCCAAATGTGTGCTTAAGCAGCCAAGAATGTAAATTCCACTTCCACTCTGTGTCCCGCCAATGGCCAACTTCCCCCACATCACAGCATGATGGTCAAAGGAGAAATCCAGAAATCATCACATGTACTGGATTCCATCATGTGTATGTTTGAGTAGTGCTGACATCAAGACAGTGTTTCCACTACAAACCTCTCATTAGCAAATGGTTGAGTTCCTATGGGTCTATCTTATGATGGAAGCCAAAACTGTAGTTACTGCCCTCAAAAACTTTATGATCCAAAAGATTCTCAAGAAAGAACCAAGGAATTCCATGCCAAGAGTCATTATGGTCTGCAAATGTGTGTGTGTGCACATGGACTGCATTAGTGGAGGCTGGTAGAACTAGTGCAAGAACTAGCTGGATTTCTAGCTCATTTTTGTGGGCAAAGACAGCTTGCCATTTTTTCCAAGCCCCAATATGAAAATCTTAAGGAAGATTAACATATTTAAAAATGAGGTTGGCAGTCCAGAGGATTGGGTTCAAGTCTCAGCCCTGCTGTGTCTTTGGGCAATACCCTGGGACTGTCTGAAGATCAGACTTGACAAGCTCAGGGGAGGCCAGCAGGGTGGGTGCTACAAACTGAAAGTAACAACATAGGATGGTCTAAACATAAAAATTCCTAATTAAAAGTCAGCCATGGAAGGTAGCCACATTCTAAGCCAGTAGCTTCCTTGACAAAGGTCAGTGTTTACTTCAAGTGAGCCTTTGAATCAAATGATTGTCTTTTTGCATCTAAGATAAAATACCTTTGAAATGTCAGAGTGATCTCCTTGTCCAGACCCCTCAGGGCACACCCATGTACTAGAACACAGAATCTCTCCTTGTTACCTCTTTCCCCAAATACCAAATCTATGTGCTGTAAATTTTAATTATTAACTATACTGTACCCACCAATGTAAAAGAAGTATGTGTCTCTACATTTTACTTTTTATCCAGTCCAGAGATTTCCCCACTTTGCTTTCTCCCACGCCCTTAATTTACCACCAGTGGATTTCATGTAACCCCCTTACGTTTCCTCCTCTGATTCTAATGTATAAAATAAGTTGCAAAACTGCCATTATGCAGAACATTTTCTCAATCCATTGAGATTTTGCTTCCTGGCAATTGTCAGTTTGGCTCAAATGAACTTATAAAAATCCTTTATGGGTTTGGACGTTTTTTATGCTGACATTTATAACAGTCAAAATTCATTTCATGTTACTCTGTTCCAGGTGCTTCATGTGTATGTCATTTGTTCAACCAGTCTATTGCATGCTAGTTGCACACTGGGCCCCATGGGTACAGCGGCAAACAAGGCAGCTCAGCCCTTTATCTTATTGAACTTAATTACTGGTGGTGGAGACCCAGAGTGAGGAATATATTACTCAATAGTTAATCATTATTAATTATTTATTCATTCACTCAAAAACCACTTATTAATCCTCCTGCTACTGAATCATGGTCAATGTTATAAAGGGGAAGTTTAGGGTACTCTCTTGGTGAGCATGACTGAAAGGAGGGCACCTCTGGAAGTTCAACCATGACTTCGTAGAGAAATTACTTGAATTACATAATTGAAAAGTGAGTGAGAGTTAGCAGTATAGTCCCATGTTGTAGACGAAGTATATGAGGCTCAGAGAGGTCACATAATTTGTCCAAGCAATCACCATTAATGTTTGATGGACCCTAACTTTGAACCCCAGTTTTTCTAACTCCAAAATGGGTGGTCTTTTCATCAGGCTAGCAGTGTTCTTCGACTGGGATACATGTCTAAACAGCCTTCCACAGCTTTTTCAAAATCTGGCTGTTCGGGTTCCACCAAGAGATTCTGATTCAGCTGGTCAGGATGGAGTCAGGGTGGGGTAGCGGTAGTGAGAGCAAGGTTATAAAAGCTCTCTAAGCCCTGACCCCTGTGGCTCAGTTGGTTGGGCACCATCCTACAAAGGGAATGGTCGCTGGTTGCATTTCCAACGGATTGATGTTTCTCTCTCTCTTCCTCTCTCCCTTCCCCTTTCTCTAAAAATAAAGAAATAAAATCTTTTTAAAAAATGCTCTTCAAGTGATACTGAGTCCGGGTGGAGTGGGGGCAGGGTGGTGGTGGAGGTGAGAGCCAGTTTAAAAAGCTCTCCAAAGGATGTGGGTGTGTAACTCTAATAAGACCACTGCCTTCTTTCTTCTGCTCTACTCCAGACTTAGTGACAGCATGACATCATGGAATAAAATACGACTAGGTGTCAGGACTATGCCTTCTAACTAACTCTCTGCATGACTTAAAGGATGTCTGTATTCTCCAGTCCCGTCTTTTCAGCGGGCTCTGACTGTCAGTACTTCTAACCCTCATCGTGCATTAGTCACCTGGGAAGCTTTAAAAGTTTTTTTCTGTACCCTACCTCCAAACAACAGCATCAGAAACTCTGGGGAAAGAACCTAGATAGGTAGTTACTAGAAGTTTCTCTTTGATTTAGCCCTAAATAATCTCGAAGGTCCCTTCTGATTTAGAAATCTGCCTCAATGAAATCCTTCATCCCCTCTTTCTGACAACTGAGGGAGACAGTGTGGAAGGCTCATTTAAGGGTGCTGGGATGGGGTGGGTGTAGGGGAAATGAAGCATGCATTGCCAAGACATGCTGGTCTGCTCTGGCAGAGTCTTTGTGAACATAGTAACTTTTTTTTTTCCTGACTGATTTATGTGACAGTTGGAAAGCAGACCCCAGAACTGGCTGTTCTCCCCTTAGTACTATTAACATAAATATGTGCACGGGGCCTTCATCTCCTGCTTCCCTCTGTGTAAACTAGGCTTAAGCGCCCCTGAAAGCTGGAGGCTGAAGAGAAACCAGAGGAAAGGAAGTGCTGTTAGAGGCAAAAGAATGAAAAGGGGAAAAGGACAGGGTGTTGCTAAGAGACAGTGTCAAGCTGGGCCATGGGATTAGCAGCCAGTATCAAAGCAAATACTTCCTAATGGTTTGTTCTTTCAGTAGGGCCTTTTCCAAGCGTCAGCAGAGGGTGAGATTATTAAAGCAATTCCATTCCAAATCAGGCATAAAAGGCCCCTTTCCTTTTTGGTAGGATGAAAATATTGAGTGGAAATTAAGTCATTTAAGTAAGCATATCTTCTAGCTTGGGGTAGAGTGAAATTAAATTCTGTACTATGGAACTTCTCAGAGTGTAAAAGGATAACTTTTGAGAATCACTGAGTGGTATACTGACTTGGCAGTACCCGCTGAAATTACTTAAAACTTTTCATTTTGAGGGGAGGAATGATTTCCAAGACATGTTTGAGAAATCCTGGTATACAAAACAGCTACTGTAGTACGTGATATTAGCGTGTTAAGAGTTTTAGATGAATTTTTTCTTCTAATCTAAGCAACAACACTGAGTTGCATACTTTTATTGCTTCTTTTCACAGGTAAAGAAATTAAAAGGTGAAGTACTGTACTTGCCCGAGATGACACAGTTGGTGGGGACTGGAAGGAACCTGGGCTCTGATTAAAATCATCTAGCTTCACAGCCTGGTGCTGCCATTTGTTGGATGGACATGTCTGCACAAGTTAATTAATTTTGCTGAGACTTGATATCCTTATCTGCGAATTGAGGAGCATAAAATGAACCTTGTAAGAGTTGCAGAGATTACAGGTAACCTGTATAAAGCGCATAGTACATGCCCCATAAATGGTTAGAGATACCACCATCATCATCACCTTATATTTAATATTAGAAAAAAGAGGTTATAAACGGTGTCTGGAAAAGACCATGTGTTTTGGTCAAATCAAACAAAATAGGCAGTAGGACACAGCTTGTGACAGGGTATGTAAATGATAAACCTTGCCAAGAAAATGGGAAGTCTGAAAAGTCCTCCTGCTAGTCTTCAGGCTAAACTTGCTTATTCCCAATCACCAGGTGGCAATAGAGACCCGCCTTCAGAGTTCATAAAGGGGGAGGTAGCTAGCTTGGAGGCCTTGAGGGTAGAATTCCTCTAGGGAGCAGGGGCTTAAGGAAACTGGAAGCTCCCATCTGTCAGGCCATTGGAATTTTTGAGGAACTCTGGAATCAGGTTCCTAAGCCCTGGGCCTGGGTCTGTGATGGTGTTTAAGAATATGTGTCCTAGGGATCTTCCAGCTGATTCTGATTATCTCAGTCTGCCATGAAAGCTAGAGAAAATCTTCTGATGAGTTACCTAGCCAGAATTCAGAGGAGAGCCTGGTATAACTGTTTCTAGAAACCAGAGAGTTGTGGTCTTTCTATGTGCAAATACCTAAAAGTTTTCAAATATCTTGGCATTTGAGAAACAACTTTTTTCCATACTTTGTGGGTAGTACAGTGGTCTGGGTTGTCGGTTTGTGCAGTGATAATAGCATAAGATTGGACACCAAACAGGCCTGACTTCAAATCCCAGTGCTGGGGCGGGGCAAGACAGAATACTACAAAGACACAAGCAATGATAGGTCATGATATTATGGATAGTTAATGTTTGTGCCATTACCTTCAGGGTACAAGTGAGAAGTTATGCTGGAGAAATAAAATCCTGAATTGCATTTTAGTTTTCAGGACAATAGGAAGGAAAAACATTTTAGTATTTTTATTTATTAATGTACTTTTTTTCTTGAATAACATGCAGAAAGGTAGCATATTAATAACTGGTATAACTTAATCTCAATTTCTGTATCAAGTAGACCTAAGACTCACTGTAACATATATATCATGTTTTTCTTAAAGTGATGATTTCAAGTCTCTTGAATATTTATAGACCTTTTTCTTAGGGGAAGAAAAAGGCTTACTTTGGCTATTGTTAACATCTTATAATTTTAACATACTCACTGATATAGTTCATATTTGAAAATAAAATTCTTTGGTAAAATATCACTGCAATAAAGTATTTACTGAAAAAAGTAAATCTCAGTGCTGCCTCTTTCTAGCTGTGTAATTAGGGAGAGTTTTCTTAAATTTCCTGAACCTTAGTTTCTTCATCTCTAATTTAGGGATAATGATAGTGCTATTATAATGGGTTTCTAGGAGCTGTAAGTAAGTGAACTCAGATCAAGTACTGGTAAAAGGTTGGCTCATAGTAAAAGATTAGTTAACAGTAGCTGTTATTGTTATTATTTTGCCCCAATTCAGCTTACTTATTATCAGTATGGTTGTGGACAAGTAACTGTGTCTCCCTGAGCCTCATTTTCCTCACTCATGCAATAAGTTTAACTACATCTACTCATGGAACTGCTGTAAATATTAAATGAGGGGCCATTACATGTGAATCACCTAGCACTGTGCTTGACATAAGCATTTAATGAATGCTGGCTAATGTCATTTGCAAAACTGATGGATGTTCTCTGTATTTGGATCTCTTAAACCATTTATTCACTCAGAACACATGTGTCCCTTGATATAAATGTTGTTTTATGCATTTTGCTGCCCTAAAAATTCAGTGCCATGAATCTATGGTGTCACTGCTCTTTGAAGGCATTAGGGATGAGGTAAAGTCCAGGAGGCAGGTGTTGTGAAGCAAATCCTGCACCCAGCAAGTACCATAGCCCCTCTGTCTATGGGATGATGTCAGGACAAACTGAACCTCTGCTGCCATCTTCCATAGGGTACAGTCTTTCACCATGGCTGTCATCTGCCAGCATGCTCTGTGCTGAGTACTAAAGATGGGGTGATAAACTAATAGCTGTAATCTTTGCCCTTATGGGAGGCTCTAGATAAGAGAAGGGACTCCCCCTTTTCTTAGGGTGCAAAGGCTTGAAGTAAGGGGGAATATTTTGTAAATGCCTGGAAAGGGGAGTGAGAAATGGCATGTTTAAAAAACTGAAAGTAAGTAAATATGGCCAAAACATAAAAGGAGAAAGGATGTGGAGAGAAATGAGATTGTAGGGGTAAAATCTGGATCCGACATGCAGGGCCTCCGAAAACATGATGAGGACATATTAATGATATTGGGGACCCATTGAAAGGTTAGAGCTGGAGATGACATGATTAGATTTGGGTTTTAGAAAGATTACTCTGGCTTCCCAGTGGTGGAAAAAGTATGGGTGCTGAATGGGGTGGGGGTGGTTATTTTTCTTATGTGTAATGCCACAATAATTCTTTCATCCTGTTGTGGTGAACCCAGGGGCAGTGAGACAGGTAAGAAAGCACAGAATGTAATGTCAAATATGGTCACCATTTATCAGGCATTCGACTTACCAGGTTTGACACTAAACAGAGATGTTGTAGGGGATTTTTTTTGTGATGGAAGATTCTCAGACGATTGCCAATGGCCTCGTCTCCTGGTATTCCTACCCCTGTGCGACCATCTCCTTTTGATTGTGGGATGGATCTGGTGACTTCCTTCTAACAAATAGAATACAGCAAAAGTAATGTGATACCCCTTCCATGACTAGGTTTCAGGAGGTCGTGACTTCTGTCCTGCTGTTGCTCTCTTCCTTACTCTTATGAAGCTCCCTATGTAGGGCTCACATAGCAAGAAACTGAAAGCTGCCTCTAGTGATCAGCCAATGATGACTGAAAGCTTCCATCCAACTACCCATGGGAACTGCAGCCTGCCACCAACCACTGAGCTTAGAAGCAGATCCTGCCCTGGTTCCCACTGTCACCTTAGCCTGTGAAATACCCTGAAACAGAAGACTCCATGGAGCTGTTTCTTGTTATCTTACCCTAAAAAATTGTGAGATAAGAAATTTGTGTTGTTTTAAGCTACTCAATTCTGGGCTAATTTGTTACACAGCAGCATAGAACAAAGTCACTGTTATATAATGTCACAGAAGGCAAGACAGGACACAGTATGAAGAAGGGGAGAGATAAGCATTGACAATTGTGGCAGGAGAGATAAGCACTGACAATTGTGGCAAGGAGATTAAAGATAACCAAGGTTGATAAGGAAAAAGAAAGCAGGAGATCTGACAAGGAAGTAGAGTAAGCCAGAATGGGGTTGGGTAGAAAGGGTAGGTATCAAGGCTTCCATGGGTGTATGTATCCATATGATGCAACCAAACTTAAACTCCAATTACTGCCACAGGTGGAAAATATGACCATTTGAGAATGAATAACACAATCTGGTTTTACTTTCTATTTCTTGTTTGAAATTTGGTTGCAGTCTTATGGTATTGTGCTTCTAAAAACTCCTAAAGGCATCTATCAATGAATTCAGCATCTGGCTTTGCAAAGCTGATCCAAATTCTTCCTTCCCTTTCTCTGGATTCTGTTCCCAGTGATGCACTCCCTATGCCCTTAAAGTGCATCTTTTCCACACGTTATCTGTTGTCTTTGGAGTAGACTTGGGAATAAAGTGAAAAAGCAATATGCAATGACCTGGGCACATGAAGTTAGAGCCTGGGTAGAATCAAGTTCAAACTCTTCCCCTGCTTGAGTTCTTTACATACAAAAGACTCACAGATTGCCACTTGACACTCAGTGTCCTTCCTCTTTCTCCAGCTTAAACTTTTTCCATTCAGCACAGAGCAGGGGAAATGTCAAAGTTTAGAGTCACCACTTAATTGCTGAGTGGCTTTGAGGAAATTGACTTAACCTTTCTTAGCCTCAGTTTCCTCTACTACAAAATGTGGGTAGTAATACCTCTCTCAGGGTTGTTAATGTGTATAAGGTACTAAGTAAAGGTTTGGCATGAAACCTTTTCTGAACCCCTTGTTGATGTTAGAAGCCACTAATCTTCTCAAGCTCTCTTACCTGCATGGCAAACCCAAAACCACTCTGGAGGCTGCCAGGCCAGCTGCCTGAGACACATCATAAACAGCCTGGGGAGACAATTTGCTTTCAAAGAGAAACAGGCAGAGAGAATAAAACAAGACAGCCAGCATGGACCCAGCCCTGAGCCAGGACAATTTGGCACTTGGCAGCAGTAGGAGCTGAGGTGCACCGCCCAGAGAGTGTGTCTCTGCAGGACCTCACAAGCTCAAGACCATCCTAAAACCTATGCTCCTAAGGAAGATCTGTCGGGGTTGCCCCAGGGCACCTGTACCAACCTGTGCCACCCTACAGTTGCCTAGACTTATCTTACTCTGATTTTTTTTCATGCCACCAAGGCCCACATCTCCTTCTGTCAAAAGTGTTTGTTTTCTCTCTTTAGGCGGGTGAACAGATGCAGGGGCTGCCTGAGAAAAGCATATAAGACCCCAAACAACTGTCAGCAGCATTTCATCACATTGAAACTTAGAAAATAACTTGGTACTGGCAACTGGCATATGGGTTACAATACAGGAGTCTTTGCCATGATGCTCATTTGTGTTTTCTTTCTGGAAGAAAATTTTTGGGTGTGCTGGAACATAGATCCTGACCTCCTATCTTTCATGGTGATGTAACTGGCTCTGTTACACTGTAGATACAGCTCACAGGCAACTGATCACTTTCTCAGAGAGGCCTGCCTTAATAACCCTCTCTAAGCAGCCCCTTTCTCTCTATCCCCAGAATAGTTACTTGCTATCTCAATAACCTGTTAAATTAAGCACTAAATTTAGCACTATGTGACATTATTCTGTTTACCTATATATTTACAACAGTAAACTGTCCATGCTCCCCACTAGTATACAGCTCAGTGTGGTCAGGAACTTCATCCAATCCACTTAATCTATGTTTTTATCCACTCTATGGTGAAGGGATAATTATTATAAGCCCCATCTTACAGATGAAGAAACTGAGACTTAAAGAAGTCAAATAGTTTCCCAAGGGGATAGACTGAAAATCCAAATCAGGGACTATGATTATATTGTCCAAAATAGCAGCCACCAGCCACATGTGGTTATGGAGCACTTGAATTGTGTCTAGTACAAACTAAAATGTATTATAAGTGTAAAATGTATACTGGATTGGAAGACTTAGTACAAAAAGAAATAAAAGAATGTTAAAATAACCATTAATTATATGGTGAAATTATAAGGTTTAATGTATTGATAATATAAAATGGAATATTAAGATTAATTTCACTTTTTTCTTTTTAGTTTTGAAAATTTGGCTACTAGCCATAACTGGTGTGGCTTGGTTAGTTGGAGTATGCCCCATATACCAAAAGGCTGGGGTTCGATTCTCATTCAGGGTACATACCTAGGTTGCAGGTTCAATCCCTAGTTTGGAAGTGTATGGGAAGCAACCAATTTGTTTCTCACATCAATGTTTCTCTCTCTCTCTCTCCCTCTCTCTCTCTCCCACTTCCCCTTTTGCTAAAATCAATAAACATTTAAAAACATTTTTTGAATGTGGCTACTAGAATATTTTAAAATTATGTGACTCAAGTTGTATTTCCATTAAACCTCATTGGTCTATATTTTTAATCACTTAAACTGATTCAACTGTTAGATCTACTGACATTTCAGTAAGACATGTAAGACCTGACATAATATCACCATTAGTGCTAATAATAATAATAAAATGCAGACAGTCATCCAATTAAAAATTTCCTTTTCTGCTTTCTAGAATTCATTTGTTAAAAAAAAAAGTTGTCTTTTAATTTACCCACTTATAGTAGGTACTATTCTGTACAGGCCACTGTGCAATGTGCTTCTTCATACAGTTAGGACCTGCTTTGCTTAGAAAGTGACAGAAATCCAACCTGAACTACCAAAGGAGTAAAAGGAGTCCCTCAGCTGGCAAAACTGAATGAACCATGTCGAAGATGGGACTCAAAGGCTATGCTCTCCCTATCTTGGTTCTATCTCTTTCTAAGTGTTGGTCCCAGTTCCTCAATCGACTTCCTCCCATGGACAGAGGCAAGTTTTATAGCAGCAGCTTCTAGGCTCAGTCCTTCCTAATTTCTTCACCAGAGTCACAGGGGTGTCTCTGTATCAACTCCAAACAGAACCCTCATTGGCTTAAGTTGATGACGTGGAGATACCTCGGGCCAATCACAGATCAGAAGGATAACTGGTAAGCTGGGTCACATGCTAATGATGTAAATAAGTGGGTGAGTTAAACTGATTAGTAATCCCCATTTAGAACCAAAAATTTGAGAAAGAGTTCTCAAGTTAAAGTATATTCTTTTTTAATAAAAGGAAGCCTGCTGAGTGGAAAGAATGACAAAGTCATAGTGTCTTTCTGGATGTCATTGTCTTCTCTATGGGGATGAATTTGAGAAATAATAAAAAATCTCTGTAAAAGTAGTGATGCATAAGCTGGTAATGAAGCTCCAAGATATTAGATAACTTGAATAGAAAAATAAAAAGATAATAGAAGTCTTTTTACAGGTGGTATAAAGGAAATATATATGCAGACTCAAACACAAATGTCCCTTTTAAGTGTTGCCTTTGGCCATCATGACTATCTATGTTCAAAATAGCAACATTGAATGTGGAGACACTGGAATAATGAATGTACTAGATTTATCACTGTTGGAATATTGCTGCACATTTATAGAGTACTAATAGTGCAGAACATAGAGTTAAAAACAGTTCTGGTCTACTAGCCAAACAATTTCATTTAGATAGTATTTTGTGTTGAACAACATGCCCCTGAGAAATCCCTTTGGAGAAACAGAAAACTCTCCCTCTTATAGTCAAAATGCCTCTCTTGTTCTTAGAAAAAAGACTTATTGGTTCCTACAAAAAACAAAGTGCTTCCTCTTCATTCCCACCCCCTTTTTCAGCTTTATGACAGCTGTCAGCTTACTGCCATCTTACCACCACTTCCAATGCCCTTAGTCATGGAAGTCATGTTTGGACACATTTCATTAAAATTGCCAAAAGTGGGTTTCAGGACTTGAAATGTAATTAGAGTTGAATATGCAGACACTAAAGAGACATTTGAATAAGACAGTCCATTTATGCCCAGATAACTCAATGGATATCTTGAAATACATATCTATATTCACTTCATAAAGAGATATTTTTAAAAGTATGTGCTCGCATTCATTATTCATTCTTTCCTTTACTTTTGGAAAGGTGTATTATGAGTTTATTGTCTTGTTTTCCTTCTCATTACTCAGTTTCACAAAGACAAATAGGTGAAATTCTAACTTTTCAGCTCAGATGGAAGGGTCTTATCTAAACCATAAGGGCCAAAAGAGCTGCTTTTTGTTCTGCATGCCTGGAGCATTGTGAAAATAAGAGTCAGGTTTCTTGGCTGGAAAGACCTGGTTTGGGAGAAAAGGGCTGGGGAGAGGGGTTGTCTTAGGCTGTAATTCAGGCCTGCAGTACATTGTACATAATTATCATATTCTTAGGAAAACTCTGAGCTTGTGTTTCCACTACCTCACCTTCCCTCTGCCTCATGGAGGCCAAAGACAGGTGGGCACAAGAGACAGCCTTTATATAAGTAAGTTTAAATAAATTTCCTTCAGAGGTGTGGTCTAGTCAGACAAAAATTTAGGAGTTTTTTTCTGTATCACTCTTCATTACAGAGTCTTTCTGACTTGGGGTGCACTGATGCTTCACACAGATTGTTTAAAAAAATTAGTTTTCTAATGTATGTAGGCTCTTCGGAGTGAAGATCAGAAAAGACATTTTAAAAAGTGGAAAACAGAGGTCAGGGTACATGTTTTCTTCCCTGGAAGCTTTCATGTTTAATTAAATCTGTAAATTAAACATTTTTTACCCTTCCCATTTTAAATCCCAGCCAACAAGAATCTTACCTTTCTGGCACAAGAGGTGAATCTACATGTCTAGCTTTGCAGGGAATGGTGACTCATTGTTGTAACCAAATGGGAGGGGAGAAAACACACGCGCACACACACACAGAACTCTCCTTGCTGCAGAACACAGAATGTCATTTCTGGGATGGTAATTTCTATTTAAACACTGCCAGTTTTATCTTAAAGGGACCATTGCACAGTTTTGCTTTTGGTCATTTATGATTTTTATATCTGAGGTTATTTCAGAGCATGAAGTTGATCATCCATATAAATAGCTGAGTATCCCCTTGTAATGATTTACCTGTGTAAAATGATGACTATGATATCAATGGTCATCAGATTTAAGTACCACTTTAAAATAGTACTTGAACTTCTCAGTTTAATTTCAGGCATTGAAAGCAACCACATCTTTCAGCAATAAAACTCTCAGTTGTATTTTCTGTTCTAATTCAGGTATTTTTTCCCCATTCAATAAGGTATAAAAGAAGCTTTCTCATCTTAAGGTGTGCTATACAACTTTGGCTTGATGCTTTCTTTGGGTATCTGGGGGAAAACTTGCATGTCTTTGTCCAGAACTAAAAGGAGAAATAATTTGGTATTATATAATGAAGACTTCTCTCCCAATAAGCAAGCTTTGAGTCAAGTGAATTATAGTTATCAGTAACTTCCTAAGGGTAGGGTAGGTGGTTCAGGATTCAAAGTACACTATCATATCTGTACCTCATGGCCTTTGCACATGCTGTTTCCTCCACCTACAAATTCCTCCTCACTCCCATAGCTCTGGATATCTCCTACTCACCATTTCTTAGTTTTATATTGCTTCCCTAACACAGCCTGGCTAATTTTGGTCCTCATGGCATTCTGTGGTTTTTCTTGGGAAAAAAAATTATAATTCAAAATATTTATAGTTTTCTTTGGGACAGGCACTGTTAGACAGGGGTAGTTACAGGGATTAGTGCTGTGTCTCATACACAGTAGATACTCTGTAAATATTTTGTTGAAGGAATCAATCATTCACTGATGTTCCCTTTAATTCTACACATCTCAAGCTTAGAAATAAATAGGAAATGGGTTCAAACTAGAGCCTAGATATACTTTAGAGGACAAATTGTTCATCCCTTGACTCACAATCTAGCCTTGTAATTATTCAAAATTTCTGATCCTTAATCCAGGCTTTGATAAACTCTGTCAAGATTGTCACTTGTATCCAACATTGCTTCCAATGTGCTCTAAAAACCACAAAAATGTGTTGGTGCCTACGATAGCCGGACATCAAGATAGCAAGACATCTTATTTCCTTCTTCATATATTTGCCTCCACATTGAGTCTGTCCAAGGATAGTGTGTGAATTGAAGCTGTCATACAAGGTAGTAAAGCTCCTGCTTTAGTCCCTTGGATAACTTGCTTTGGCCAAATCCAGCCACTGTGCTAGAGGATGCACAAAAGCAGTCCTGTGGCAAGGCCCATGTGGGAGGGGACTGAGGCCTCAGCCAGAACCATCTTGCAGCCAGGCAGACAAGCTACCTGGAAAATCAGTCCTCCAGCCCAGCTACTTAAAAGTACTGTGCTCATGGTTTCATTGGCCTGGGAAGAAGCTGAAATACAATAGGGAAGTTTTTAGATGTTTCATACCTTGTCAACATCCTCTTTAAAAGTTAGAAAAGCAAGAAAGTTTTTTCACTCATCAAATGTCTGTTGAATAATCGTATTTTGAATGCTCATTGCAACTAGAATAATGCAAAAATATTTATCTGCTCTCTATTCTATTAAAATCAGCTCTTGGATTAATTACTAGTCTCAAAATCCTCAATCCAATCAGCAGGCTTATCTCTAATTTTTCAAAATTATTTTCTAATGCTCATAATAATTCAGTCAAAGACAGCCACATAAATCCATCTTCACTTGGCAAATAGGCTCTAAAATTTCCCTTTAAGATGCACTTCTATTTTTCCAAACTTTAAGCACATGATATGGAGTCCAGACATTGCCATGGATAAAGAAATAAACCTTCATGGAAGATAACAAGAAGCACCTATTCAGTAAAAATGGTGAAAAGTGGGAGGCACCTACCCTTGGCATAAAAAATACTAGGTGTTGTGTGCCTATTTCACATCTTGCACATTTTGTCCTATTTTGTATCACTGAGCACTTCCATCCTCCTTTTCATTCTTTTTTTCCAAGTAGTCTTTCTTTCCTGTCATTGAGCTTGCTTTGGCAGGGAACATATGCTAGCCTGACCCTTTTAGACACCACATTATATCCCAAGTTTCAGGGTCAGAAATCATATGATTTGTCTTTCTTATAATTTTATCTTTATTTTTTATAAAAATAATATATGCCCATTATACAGGTACATACCAAATGATACAGAAATATATAAAGCAGAAAAAAAAATCATTCTAGCCCCTACTGTTAACAGTTTTTGTTCATATCTTTCACAGCTTTTATGCTTTCTTTTTCATTTGTGAACATATATATATGTATAAAAATGTTTAATATAAATGGGATCATTTAATAAATAGTATTATGCAACTTTAAAAATATCGCAGTAACACATTATGGACATATTTAGATAAGAGAGATGACACACATGTATTGAATTATTTAGGTGCCAGACTCTGTGCTAAGCACTTTACATGAATTATCTCACAGAAGTCTATGACACATGAGCTGTTAATGTCCCCATTTATAGATGGGGAACTTAAGACTTAGAGAATGTAAGTAGTTTGCCTAAGATGACATAGCTAGCAGGAGGTGAGCTCAGATATAATCTTCAGAGTTGCTGTTTACAAATCCAGCTCTCATTCTTCATAATGGTGCATGGCATTAATTCCTTTCAAACTTGCCTCCTTCTTATACTGGCTGTCTGTTCTAGACCTTGACTTGTTTCCTTTTCCTCTCATGTGTAACTCCTTCAGTTATCATACCCAAGTTTGTCATATCCCTGCTATATTTGTGGACTCTGAATAGCATTTGCCTTCTCCCAATGTGTGTTGACTTTGATAATTTGGTTCTATGTTGGATTTGACAATGATGGGGAGAGGTTGGAGCTTACTACATTTTGGGGATACTATTGAAGAGGTCTAGAAGTTCTATTATTTTAGAAATAGGCATGTTCAAAATATGACATTCCTTTATTTCCCCTTCTTACTCTAATTTTGATTCTATTCATTTGTAATTGGGTTCATGATCTCTCCTGAACTTTCACTAACAATACCTTGGGTGTGTCTATGCTGCTCTTAAATCCTTCTTCCAAGAAAGAAAAAGAAGAAAGGCATCATTATATATGGGCTAGAGGGGGAATCATGGGGAATTTGGGGGCACAAAGATAGAAAACGACTGGGTTTGGTTTACAGACTGGGAAGCCAGGATAATGACTTGTTGTTGCTCTACTACATCTGTGCCATCATGATCCCAGGGCACTCCCAGGCTCAAACCAGTCATTCCACTTGTAGAGCACACTGTCTGAGAAAGAGCCCTAACCCTCAGAGGGAGGCAGGGCTCTAGGCCTCCGTTGACATGGAGTAGAGTGCAACGTTCCTCTTGTGGGAAGCAACAGACCATCACAACAGCATCAAAACTTTGGAAATGGTAGTTCCTAACTGGCTTGGTGACAGAGCACCTCAGGCTCTTGACAAGGCATCCTCTCTCCCTTTACAAATAATGGTTGGGCTGTGGCCTCTGAACCATCACATCTCAGATATATTCCATTTCTGAGAGTTACCAAATAGTCTTTGTAAACTAGCATTCATCCCACAGTATGCAGAGTTGATCAATTATTTTTACTGGAGCCATTAAGATAAAGGTGTTCATCAGGAGAAGGTGAGGTAAGAGTAGCTAGCAGCTATGGCAGTGAATGTCAGCTGTTATTGACCAGTAGTGGCTGTCCAGAGTAATTTGTATAGAAGGATCCTTTGGTCATTTCCAGGTTCAAAGGGAAAGAACACCATGACTAACTAGCAATGTCTGCAATGGGAATGGGAAAGAGCATGGGAGCATGTGTATCATGTATTTGTCATAAGAATAGCTGTGGAGTAATACAATAGCTGTGGAGTCATGAGAATAGTAGGGGTGCAGAGGCTCAGCTCCATACTTTCTAGCTGGAAACTAAATCTTGTGAATGTTTTAGGGTGGCATATAAAGCAGAGAAAGGGCTCCAAAAATGATGGCTGTTATGATGTTATTGTCATTGCTCTACTCATCTATCAGTCTATTGAACTGAAATAATATTTGAGTACTATTGCATATTGTAACAAAAGTATGCAAATCTGCCACCTACCAGAAAGGTTTTAGGCAGCCTCACTCCCAGAGCACAGAGGATATATACAAGGCCAGAGAGATTGCTAACTTGCCTAAGGTCACACAGCCAGAGCTGAGATTCTGTACTTTTTCTTTTTTTAATTCTCACCTGAGGATATGCACTTACTGATTTTTTTTTTTTTTTAATTGAGAGAGGAAAGGAGAGAGAGAAAGAAAGAAACATCAATGTGAGAGAGAAACATTGATTGGTTGCCTCCTGCACACACCCTGATTGGGGGTCAAACCCATAACCTAGGTATGTGTCCTGACCAGGAATTGAAACAACACCCTTTGGTTAAGGGACGATGCTCGAATCAACTGAGCCACCCAGTCAGGAAGAGATTCTGTTTTGACTGTCTGACCTTAAAATGAAATCTATTTCTACACCTCAAGCAGCTGAGATCTCTGATGTACAGAGTGGGAAGGGTGGCTAGTAATTGCAAATGTCACATCGTTTGTTAGATGTGTGAGCACTCAATAAATTTTAAAGAATATTATCTGAATATTACAATAATGCTATAGTTTATTATTTATATTTATTTTTAAAAGTCTAAATACTTTAAAGCATATTATCTCCTCTGTTTTCTTCATGGCCTCTGAGATAAGCAGAGCAGGTACGATTGCCACCACTAGGGAGAGGAGGGAAGGCAGAATCCTGGAAGGTGATATGCCTTGCTCAGCATCACCCAGCAGAAAAAGGAATAGCAGTAGATATGACCGTCATCCTTGGTTTCAAAGCCCATATTTGTTTTCTGACCTGTGGCATTTTCCTCATTTTAAACACATTCCTCCATTATAGCTTCCACCATAGTCTGCTTTGGTTTTTATTAAATTAAGTGTGGTATCCACACCCGAAGACATCTTGATTGTTTTGTCTTATAAAAATTCCCCCTGCATTGGATTTTTTCTTCAAGTTTATCTTATAATAAAAACAAATAATTCAGGAATCCAAGGGAGAAATTAGCAAAACAAACTTTGCTGCTATTTTCTAGCTATAAGGAGAACAAACAAGAGCCATATACACTAGCCAGTATTCTGTAGTTGTGCTATCTCATCATGCTAATGATACAGCAAAGGCCACCTCACCTCAGATTTTCTTTAGGAATCACAGGTATAATTCCCACCATATTATTACAGCATTTTCAATCTCCAATTATACTTCAAATGGTTATTTGTCAGTCAAATGTCTTCTGTGTATCTCTGTGGATTCGTGAAACTACTGTCCATGCTGCATGTCTCTAGACCATCGTTTATGTACAGTATGCTCATCCTTGGATTTCTTTCCTCTTTAAAAAAAAAAAGAAGTAAGATGTTTATGGAAAATTCTGGGTTTGGAGACTTTAAAAGGAAAGTATTTTGAAAGACCAGGCAGGATTCCAAGCTGACGTAAGGCCAAAGTCTCTATCACAGCTGATAGTCAGTAGCACGGCAGTATAGAGCTGAGCATGGAAGAAACTGCCAGGTCGCAGATGTTGTGGGATAGTCCCTTGTCCTCTGAAATACCTTCCCAGGAGCAGAAAGGTGACAGGGGTGGTGTTCAGGGCAGCAGAAGTTACTCTACCTGCTCTCAGAAAGACTTAGATGTTAATCACAGGCAGAAAAATTTTCAACAGTATCAGAAAGAAACAAATTTATTAAAATTCATAGCTTAAGACACACTTTCATTAACAAAAACTACAGAAAGAATGAGAGGAAAAACGACTGGAAGGATATATACACAAATGGAAATGGGGTTATTTCTGGATAGTTGGTCAAAATTATTTCACTTTTAAGTAACAGAATTTCAGCTTAAACTAGTCTAACTGAAAAAATATAAAGATATTCAAAGAAACATATTAGCAAGTAATTTTTGGCCCATCTATTGAGTTTATAGTTTCAGGGACCACTGGACCCAGGTCTGCAAACTGTCATTGGGGTTGTCTCACTTCTCTCTTTCCATCCAGAAAGCTAGAATCTGCTTTCTTTTCTATTCTTCACCACCAGAACAGAAGCTTCAAACATGTTAATCATATATCTCAAAAAAGAGCTTCTTTCAGCAGTGCCAGCAGAAGTCCTGGGCAGAGTTGGCCTGATCCACCAGCCAGGCCTGCCAGAGGGTCAGCTCCATGCAAACCACACAGATTGAACAAAATTACTGTGCAATCCAGAGCTGGTTCCCCAAAAGGAGAGATGAAGGCAGATGAAAATTATACATCCTCTAATCTGTGATTTTTTCAACCACTTTCTGTTCGACTTATTTTTATAAACAATTTTTCATGAGCCTATATTGTTTTATAAGATTTAAAAGTTTAAAAAGTTATTTCAAAACATGCTGTGATGAGAGGAAAGGAGTCTAAGTGATTCTAAGCACCCATGCTGGGAAATAGTCAATTTGTCCCTGAGAGCCTGCTACCCTGGCTACACTTAGTGGGAACAGAGGTAATCACCCCAGATAAACAATGGGAATAGCACCATCCTGTTTATATGTATTAACTCATTGAATCCTCACAAATCCATATGCGGTAGGTACTATTAATATCCACCTGTTACAGATGACGAAACTGAGGCACACAGAAGTGAAGCAATCTGCCCAGAACGAGTGTAAGTGTTCCTCTTCACACCCACACAGAGCATCTGTCAAGGAGGGACATGTGGAAGGGAGATCCTGACAGAAGGACCCAGATATGGAGAGAATGGTAGAAACAGTGAGAATGGGGGAGAGAGAAATCTTTTTTGAGGAAACACTCAAACACCCAGCCCTCAGCGCTTAGATTATCCTGAGGGACAGTGGGCCATTGTTCCAGCTTGTCCTGAGCTGTCTTCCTGTTTGACTCAATTTCCCTTGACAATAGTGCTCTATTCCCCAACAAAGTGTTACCTCTTCCTGGGGCTGAAATACCCTGACTCACAGGTGTGACACCTACTGTCCAATTAACAGTCATCAAACCAGAGAAAGACAGTGAGCTCATTAATTTCTCTCCCCGCCGTCCCCCACTCTCCTGAAGTTCTGTTTGAATGTCCCTTTGACACTGACTTCATTCTGCCTGGTATTATCAGCAGTGGTCAATGTTTTTTCCCCCACTAGAGAGCACCTAGAAGGAAGGCCTGGGTGCTACTCATTTCTGTGGGAGCACACTTCTCAGCCTGTGTCAGGTGCTCTATAACCCCCTGTGAAATAGAGTTGAGACTTGTCCAGGCTCCCGGATGATACTCTACTGGATGACAGAGCCGTTGACTGTCATATCCCCGTCCCCAAAGCCATGTCCTCCTTTTCTCCTGACCATGGTCCTGCCAGAGAATGAAGAATCAGCCTTTTACCATTCAAGGCAAAGTGCACTCCTGAGACTGTCCCTCTAATATCATCCTCAGGGGCCAGGCTTGGCTGAGCCTTGTGGCTGCAACACTGGGACCCTTGCTCTAGAGTCACTGAATGGCAATCCAGAAGAAGACCAGGGGAGGCCTGGTGTGGCTAGGTTGAGACAATCAGTGAGCTCACAGATGGTGTAGGCTCAGCAGACTTCCTTCTAGCAAGAAGTGGGCCTTAGTGACACTGTGTCCTGTTTCTTTATATTCCTGCTTTTTGGGACTGGGACACTACAGGTTGACATTTAGCTTCTAGGGACTGATTTTAATTTGTGAGGCCACCTTAGATCTTAGTGGGAGATACTAAAGATCAGATGAGACCATTAGGATGTCTGCCTGGAGACAGAACTCAATGAGTTTCTTTCAAAGTTTTCTCAGAAATCTGAAACATGATATCATCATTTGGTACTCAGCTAATGTTCCTTGATGTTTTTTGAGGCTGTTTCCTTAAGAACAAGGGAATGGAGGAGAAAATATGCTAAATTTCCACTCAACAAGTTGTAGCTATAGCCTGTCTGGTCATCCTTTTCTAGTCTACACTTCAGTTCTCACGATACTCCAAGCCCTCTTTCTAGTGCTCAAGTATTCCAATGTTGTTCCCATTTCAGGGCCTTTGCACTTACTGTTTCCTCTTGTAATGACCTCCTTTCTGTTCCAATGAATCAAGGAGGTGTCGGTTCACATTTTACCTCCTCAACAAGCTAAAGTAATTCTATCCCACTGTTCTCTCTCTCATTCTTCTTTGATGTCTTTATAACACTTACCACCATCTACAATTATTTTTTTATTGGTTTGTTGGTATTATATTGTCTGACTTGGCTAGAATGTAAGTTCCATAAGAGTGGAGTCCTTGAATCTCTATGTCATTGTCTATGTTTGTGTCTATATATGACAGCCTCTAGCCTACTGTGGTGTAGCCTATCATTACATCCACAGAACAGTTAGTGTGCCATCCTCCATTCTCTTGGTTGCAGAAAAGATGACTTTTCTTTTTCATAGACAAGCCAAGTTAGTACCTGATTCTAAGTTTGTATACTTAGAAGGTTCTTTGATGTAGCATCCCATCAGTTTTGATTTTTCAAGACTATTTCTGTTGAGCTTTGAAATTTATATGTTTGGTATTTGGTGGCATTTACAGTAATTACCTTGGAGTTTAACCAGCTATGGCATAGCATGGGCTCTGTGTATCCAGCTCAGTGATAGCTTCTTGGAATTCATTGAACTGCTTGAATATCTTGAGTGTTCTGTTTTCCAAAATTTGTTTCTTAAGTGCTACCTTTTATTTCTACCAGGTGTTAATGGATGTTCTGTATGAAAAATAAAAAGGTAGAGGGGGACACCCATGTAGAAAATATTGTAATTCCCATCTACCTCCCCTCAGCATTTGCCACTGGGAGCATGGCCATAGGACTGCTCTCTCCCAAGTACTTGTATTCTTTGCCTGAGCTCATTGTCTGGATGCCATGTAGGGCAAACTGGAAGTGCCAGGGAGGCAGTGGCCCAAGAGCAGCCCTCAATTCATGACTCATAAGAGCTGGTGGATAAATACCCAGCTTCCTTACTTTTGAGATGGGACTCTTCCATAGCCTATTCTTCCCATTGGTCCGCAGCACAGTCAAGTCCAGTTGCCCACAGAGGTAAATCTACTCATTAATGCCCCTTGGGCTGGCTTCCTTTCCTTTTCAATCTCACTTCCCATTTCCCCTCCTGGTTCTTTCTATAAACTCACCTCACAAATTAAAGTGCTTGTAGTTAAATCCTTATCTCAAGATCTGCTTCTACCACAAGCTGATCCAAGACAGCATTCTAGAGCTAAACACAGACAAATAAACTTAGGAACTCAGCAAACAGGGAGATTTTTCCCCTCTGCAGGACCTCTTAGCTTCCTTCATGTGCTAGTGTATATTGTGACTTTTCAAGTTATACTTTGTTAAGGAATCACTTAGCCCACTCTTCCACCCTGACTTCCCATGGTAGGAGAAGCTTTGTGGCTGAGACCTGGCATTTTCGTTTGGTGACAGTTCTGTGGGCTGAAAGCTTCACGCTGCTGAAGAAGTGGTGTAAATGCAATAGCCCCCACCCCTCCATAGCCAACCATACATTCTCTTGGCAAAATTGTTCAAGTTTCTGTTATAAAAGAAACATAGACTAGATGAGGCTTTCAAAACTCCTTACTTCCCAAGATTACTCACCCAAAGTTCTACGGTTTAGCTGAGCAGCTTCATTTATTTCTTGTCCTTCCTCTTTGTCATGCTGAAAGCCACATGATTATAAATGAGCTGATGGGAACTGACTGTATTGATGGTTAAAGAATTGAGAATGACATATCACTAATGAGTCAATTATTCACACTGTGGGGTATGATACAGATGTGACAGCATGTTGGAGCCTCAGTCTAGCAGGGGAGATGAATATTGAACTCACGTTTACAAAAAGAATGAACCCCTGTAAAAACTCTAAATGAAAACGTAAGTTGCCAAGAGAATATATAATGGGGTACAAAACTTCCTGGAGCAACTTGCATTGAGGGGGAGGTGGAAAGGTTGAAGAGGAGGAGAAATGTTGGAGGTGGTGCTCATATTGGGAGCAGGAACTAGCTAGGCATTAGGGAAACTGACAGATGAACCAGATCTCCAATAGCTGGAGGAGATGGGTGGAAACTCAAAAGGGTCAAGTGGATACAGGCCAGATAAAGTTCATGTATTCACTATGTGAGCTTAAGTAGTAAACATTCCTTAGCTTTTGTATCCTCATTTGCAAAATAGGAATAATAATAGCACAAGCGGATGGTGTTCTAGGATTAATTAAAATTAATACAGGCGAAGCCCTTAGCAAAGTGCCTGCTACATAGCAGCTGCTCAATAAATGTAATTATTTATGTATTTATGCTAATACAGTTGGTTAGTGGGAGAACCAGGTTTCAAACTTCAGTCTTCCTTAGTGAAGCCATCTCTAATTACTTCCATAATATATTTCCTAGTTTGATTCTATACAGTGTTTCTCAAAGAGGATTCCATTTTTGAAAATATATAGAAATTAAGTATATGGGTCACAAGATTTTTAGTAAGAAATGCATTCTTTTTTTTTTTAAATTAGAGGATTCTACAGAACTTTTTTTTTTTAAGATTTTAAAATAAAAATTAAAAAAAAGATTTTTATTTATTTATCTTTAGAGGGGAAAGGTAGGAGAGAGGGAGAGGGAGAGAAATATCAATGTATGGTTGTCTCTTGTGTGTCCCATGCTGGGAACTGGCCTGCAACCCAGGTATGTGCCCTGACTGGGAATCGAACCACAATCCTTTGGTTCACAGGCCTGAGCTCAATCCACTGAGCTATACCAGCCAGGGCAGAAATGCATTCTAAAAGATTCTATACACTACTATCCCACTTTTATTTTTAAATATTTATGTAAAAGGAAACTAGATTTTTTTTTTACAACTAAGATGGTAAAACATTGTTTAGTAATGGGATTATGGGTTATTTTCTAAATAAATTTATATTAAAGCATTTATAATTATTTCTCCCAAAAATACAAAAACCTGGTAAAGTTCCAGATTTTCTTCTTGGCCAAAAACTAAGGAATTACTCATTTCCCTATTCCAGAAAAAAATTTAGGATCCACCTCCTACCAGGAATTGACTTAAAATATTATTAATGACACTTGAAAAAGAGAGAAAACTAATTGACACTGTATCCGGGTCCACTTTAGAGAGGAAAGGGTTGCTTTCCTGCTTTCAGGGTAATGTCAGTGCAAATGTACAGGAGTGGTCCATTTTCAGTCCTGTCAAGCGAACCTGTGCTCAGAGTACCTGTGGGTCAAATGGTTAGCCAAAAAAGAAAAAGAAAAAAGAAAAAGAAAAAATGTAGCTCTTGAATCAAAGGTGGAAGCTCCATTTACCTCCTTCCAGGACCTAAACTGAATTGCAACTAAATTACAGAACAATCACCCTGAATAAACCACTATAGACTAGCTGAAGAGACGTCTTATAACCAAGGATTTACAAAACCCATATAGAGACTAGTAGAAAGGGCAGAGACACAAAAAGGTCAAGCCCCACTCCCATAGACAGCTGCTGAGGTTACAGAGGAATACTTCAGCTGCAATAAGTTTCCCTTGAGAAGTGTAGGTTCTCAACTTCAAGCCAGCCTCCCCAGCCCAGAGCACCAGAGCTGGGAAGAGGTGCCCACATAATATGTGGCTGTGAAAAGCAGCAGGGTATCTGTCCACCAGGGAAACTGCCAGATACACAGACACTCTCTTAAAGGGCCAATGCACAAAATTTCATTCACAGCCACTCACCCTGAGCTCCAGAAGAGGGAAGGAAGAGCAAACTGGAATCACTTAAGGAGAGTCTGGGGTTTGTGGCTCTGGTGGCAGAGCTAAGGAACAGCTGTGCTAAGATTCCTCTGCTAAGTCACTGCAGAAAGCATCTTCCCTGGGTGGAGCATGCAACTTCATATGGTATCAACCTGGGGGAATGCAATAGTACCACTCTCTGGATTCCCTCTCACCCCATCCTGTGGAGCTTATGCCATGCCAAGGAGTGAGCTGCCTTGGCCAGGGTGTAGAGGGCTGGGCATACTCAGGGGGTGTCATTGACTGAATTGTCATTGACTGGCTTTGGGGTAGGGGTCATTCTCCCCACTTTCCCTTGACCTGACTGGTACTTTGCCCACATGGGGCATCTGTTAGAAGTAACCTCTAGGCTCTGGCAGCCTCACCTGCCTGACTCCTAGTGGCTCTGCCCTGCCAAAGTGAGGGCAAAATCCAGGACATACTGAGATGTGTGACTTTGGGCTGGGAACCAAACCTCCAACCTTCCCAGAAGCTTTACTGGCACCTCCCCCTCATGGGAGATCCACTAACGCCATTCTCCTGACTCCTGGTGGCCACACCCTGCTAGGCTCTGTATCCTCCTGGCAAAATCTGGGACAGACTGAGCACATGGCTCTAGGACAGGGACCATTTTGCCCTCACACACCTGACCAGAGCAGAGCCCTCCCTTTGCATGGCCAAATATTGGTCTGTTTAAACCTGATAAACTCTTCTGACCTCACTCCGACAATTCCCTGAGACTCTGCTCCAACACGAGGATGGGAAAGCACCTAGTGGGTGGCATCTAGACTTGGTATACCCAGGGACATTTCCTGAGTAGCCTCAGACCAAGGACTGGCACTGAATTTGATCCTTATCAATCTGGAAAATACTACTCACCCCAGTCTGGTGACTCACTGAGAACCTACCTCAGGCAACTTAAATACTTCCAGAGGCTTTTTCAGTGACTGAGCCTAAAAGGCAGCTGGCAGGCTGAGGCAGATAGAGGTGGATCTCAGGGTGCCTTGGGACTTTTGCTGACTTGCCTGTGGGCTAGATACTGGTAAAAGCCAACCTTGGTGCGCAGATTGGCCCTTACCATGTGCACTTAGGCCTAGTAGAGGCAGCCACAAACTGGGGATCATTTGGAGCTCCAAACAAGTTGCCTAGGGCCAGTCACAGGCAGCATCTGACACTGGTCTGCACCAGAGTCCCCCTCAAGAGGCCCAGAACCAACACACCCTGTGGCCAGCTTCAAACAACATCAGAACAGGATCCAATAAGCTTCAGAAGTGACATTATCCAAAGGGAGATCTTGAGAGGTACCAGATCCAGCTGAGGTGAATTCTGCTTCAGGTGGTCAGCACCTGCACTGCAGCTTGCATAATGTGGTCAGGGTGAGCCTCATAGTCAGTCAGCCTGAGGATCAATACCATGTATAAAGGGGCCACTAGCAATTGAGACTCAATTACAACAGAAAGGCCTACATAACACACACAAGAGGCATTCCCAGAGTATCCCAGCTCAGGTTATCAAGGAGACTGCACCACTGGACCCCACAGGACACCTAATACATAAAGCCACCCTATGGAGACTGAGAGTCATAGCATATCTATCTAATACATAGAAACAAACACAAAGAAACAGCAAAAATGAGAAGACAAAAAAACATGCCCCAAATGAAAGAACAGAAGAAATCTCCAGAAAAAGACTAAATGAAATGGAGGCAAGACATTTATCATATATAGAGTTCAAAGCAATGGTTATAAGAACATTCAACAGCATGAAAAAATATATTGAAACCAGGAAACATGACCAGTCAGAAATGAAGAATACACTGGAAGAAATAAACAGTAGGTTGAATGAAGCACAGAATCAAATCAGTGTTTTGGAATACAAGGTAGAAAAAAAATCAGAACAGAAAAAATATTATAAAAAGTGAGGATAGTTTAAGGGAGCTTTAGGACAACATGAAGCATAACAGTATCTTCATCACAGGGGTACCAGAAGGAGAAGACAGAAAGCAAGGGATTGAGAACCTATTTGAAAAAATAATGACTGAGAACTTCCCTAACCAGGAAAAAGAAAAAAAAAAAACAAAAAACAAAACAAAACAAAAACACAAGTCCAGGAAGGATAGAGAGTCCTAAAAAAGATGAAACCAGAGGCTCACACAAAGACACATCATAATTAAAATGGCAAATGTTAAAGACAAAGAGAGTATCTTAAAAGCAGCAAGAGAAAGACAGTTAGTTACCTACAAGGAAGCTCCCATAAGACTCAGCTAATTTCCCAGCAGAAACACTTTAGGCCAGAAGGGATTAGCATGAAATATTTAAAGTGATGAAAAGCAAGGGCCTACAAACAAGACTACTTTATCCAGCAGGGCTATATTTAAACTTGTAGGAGAAATAAAGAGTTTCCCAGGCAAGAAAATGCTAAAGGAGTTTGCTACCAGTATTACAAAAAATGTTAAATGTACTTCTTTGAGAAAAAGAAAAAGAAGGAGGAGGAGAAGATAAAAACAGGTGAATATAGATAAATACATGTGTATCAATAATCACATTAAATATAAATGGCTTAAATTCTCAATCAAAAGATATAGTGTAGCTGAATGGATAAGAAAACAAAACTCATTCTGGGTGGTGTGGCTCAGTGGACTGAGCACCACACTATGAACCAAAGAAAACAAAACCCAAACTCGCATATGTTCCCTCCAAGAGACCCACTTCAGAACAAAAGATACACACAGACTAAAAGTGAAGGGATGGAAAAAAGATATTTCATGCAAATGGAAATGATATAAAAAGCTAGGTAGAAATACTTATATCTGACAAAATAGACTTTAAAATCAAGGCTATAGTAAGAGACAAAGGACACTACATAATGATAAAAGGAACAATCCAACAAGAGGATATAACCCTAGTAAGCATTGTACCGAACACAGGAGCACCTAAATATATAAAGCAAATCTTGATGGACATAAAGGGAGAGACTGACAGAAATACAGTCATAATAGGGGATTTTTATACCCCAATGCCATCAATGGATAGATCTTTCAGACAGAAAATCAACAAGGAACAGAATAGAAAACCCAGAAATAAACCACCCCCTTTATAGTCAATAAATACTAATATAGTAAATTGACAGTGTGACAAAACCATACAACGGAGTAAAGATACTCTATTTCATAAATGGTGTTGGGAAAATTGGACAAGTACATGCACAAAAATTGAAACTAGACTACCATCTTACACCATACACAAGAATAAACTTAAAATAGATTAAAGAATTACATGTTAGACTTGAAACAATAAACATCCTAGAAGAAAACATAGGCAGTAAAATCTCAGATATTTGTCATAACAATATTTTTTCTGATATATTGTCTTGGGCAAGGGAAACAAAAGAAAAATTAAACAAATGGGACTACATCAAACTAAAAAGCTTAGCACAGCAAAGGAAACCATCAACAAAATAAAAAGGGAGCCCCTTGAATGGGAAAACATATTTGTCAATGATACATTGAATAAGGAGCTAATATCCAACATTTATAAAGAACTTATAAAACTCAACACTAATAAAACAACAACAATTCAATTGAAAAATAAGTAAAGGACCTGAATAGACACTTCTCTAAAGAGGACCAATAGACATATGGAAAGATTTTCAAGATTACTAATCATCAGAAAAATGCAAATTAAAACCACAATGAGATATCACCTCATATCTGTCAGAATGACTATCATTAATAAATCAACAAACAACAACTGCTGGTGAGGATGTAGAGAAACGGGAACCCTTGGGCACTGTTGGTAGGAATGCAGACTGGTGCAGCTACTGTAGAAAGCAATATGGAATTACCTCAAAAAAATTAAAAATGGAGCCCTTGCTGGGTAGCTTAGTTGGTTAGAACATCATACCAATACACCAAGGTTGGGGGTTAAGGGCACATACAGGAATCAAGTAGTAAATGCATAAATATGCATAAATAAGTGGAAAAACAAGTGGATGTTTCTCCCTCATATCCTTTCTCTAAAAAAGAAAGTTAATAATGGAACTGCCTTATGATTCAGCTATTCCACTTCTGGGAATATATCTGAAGAAACCCAAAATGCTAATTCAAAAGAACATATGCACTCCTATGTTTATTGTGGCATTATTCACAGTAGCCAAGATTTAAAAGTAGCCTAAGTGTCCATCAGTAGATAAGTAGGTAAACAAGCTGTGGTTCATTTACACAGTGGAATACTAGTTGGCCATTACAAAGAAGGAAATCTTAGCCTTTGCAACAGCGTGGATGTAGCTGGAGAACATTATGCTAAGTGAAATAAGCCAGTCAAAGAGAGACAAGTACCATAAACCAGCCAGAGAGAAATAAGTACCATGTGATTTATGTGGAATCTAATGAACAAAATAAACTAACAATAAAATAGGAACAGACTCTCAAGTATAGAGAACAGACTGACAGGTATCCCAGGGGCAGGTGGTTGGAAGGTTGGGTGAAAACGTTGAAGGGACTTAGTAAAAAATGAAAACAAAACAAAACAAAAATACAAGCTAAGATAACAGTAGGGTGATTAGCAGAGAGAAATGGGGGAGGAGGGAGGTAGAATAGGGTTTGAAGCGATAAATGGTAATGGAAGAAGACTTGACTTTGGGGTAGTGAACATGCAATACAATATACAGATGATGTGTTATAGAACTGTACACTTGAAATCTATCTGATTTTATTAACCAATATGAACCCAATACATTCAATAAAAAAGTAAAAAGAAAAATGTAACTGGATTAGATTCCTTGATTTTTTCAGTGGCTTAGCTCCAATGGTTAAAGCATTTTCTAGAGTGCATTGGACCCAGGACTGGACTTGGATAACACCTTGGAAGTATTAATGAAATCCTATATGCACCTTGGTTTTTGTTCCAGAGAGAAAGCATTAACATCAAGGCTCTGTTTCCCCCTGTGCAAGGTATTAGCCACAAACATGCCACAGGCATGCTATGGAGCAGACCTAACAAAAGCAATCCTCAGGCTTTTCAAGAAACACATAGCACATGATCCCTGCAGGATTTGAAGTCCATCTTTAAGCATCCATCCATTCTTCTTCTGTACACATACATCATGAGATCAAAATGTGCCCCAGACTTAAAAATTCTGAGAGCTGAAAAGATACTTAGCAAAGCAACTTTAGCAGTATTGAGTCAGAATGTTGATGTAGCACATGCAGCTTTAATTCATATTAGAATGCTCCAGCTAAAAGAAAATTGTGTAATCTTGCCAAACTCCCCCCCAACACACACACACGCCCAGAAAGGTTTAGTTGCAGTTCTCCATTCTTAGTTTCTAACAGTTATCTTTTATAACTTCCTAAAGAGTATCCTAATGAACAGTCATTTATTAAGTTCCTACCAGGTGTCAGAGATTGCAAAGGCCTCAAAAAAGAGAAACTGGTAATTTTTCTAGCAAGCAGATTCTTGGCAAACATGTTGGAGGTAAATCAGGATTTATTTGAAGCTCAAGATAGAAGATGTGGGCTCCAGATGGTACTTGTGTGAGTGAAAACTCTTAAGGAAAACAGAGCTGACCTCAGAGTGTAAGGAGCACGTTTTTGTAGATTATTAGACCATCTGTCACTTGTGGACACTTGAATAATGTCTTTCATAGGAAATTGGGGAAGTTATGTGCCTCTTTTTGAAAGTTTCAGTTCTGAAAGAATATGCTTGTGAGGCATTTATTGATTTCAGAAGTTGGACTCTCAGGGTATGTAAGAGGTACACTAAAATCCTTAAAAACTCGTGATCTCCTTCAACAACCATGATCAATCACTGCATTAAAATAATAAATAAATAGAATATTTCCATGTGTTGGTGTAGGAAGTACATATGTACAATGGTAGGCTCAACACCTGGATCTCTGAAGTTCCAGTGCAGACCTCCTGGGGTTCTGTTTGGAAGGGCCTGAATCGTTTTGAGAGAGATACAAGGTACATAATGAGGACTTTGAAATCAACAGTCATGTCCCCAGAATGCCTGGATGTAGACTCAGGAGCACAATTATATACAATATATTCTTCCTGTGGTGTGCCCTTCCTTCCTTCCCTCGTAGGTGGTTCTTTCCCACCACTCGAGACTCTCTTAGGCAAAGTTGAATGTCTCTTATTCAACTGCGGCACCGCCTGCTTCTTGTAATGACAGCCTCATTGTCATTATGAGGCTGCCTCCTCACCAGACTGTGAGTACTCTGATGTCAGAGAACAAGGCCTATTCATCTTCCTACTCCATCGCACTTGCCACAGTGACCAGCAGTGTAGACCCTGAAATGGTTCTGGTGGTAAGGAATTGGAAAAAGAGAGACTCCTTCGGGACCTTTATTCATTTCTCATCAGTTAATTTACAAGTCTCGTGTGTGTGTGTAGTGGTTAAGAATGTGGATTTGGGGTTCAGAATATCTGGGTTCAGTCCTATGGCCTTGGAGAAATCACTTGAAGTCATTTAAGCTCTCTGAATTTCAGTATCATCATTTATAAAATGGGGATAATATATTTTATGTCATGGGATCATTGTCTTAGTTAAACAAATTAATATATGTGAACTGCTTAATACAGTAAATGCTTAACAAATGCTAGCTACTGTAATTATTAACTAAAAGCATGTTTAGCATTTGGAAGTCAAATAGGTTTAAACTAAACATATTTACCTAAATTCAATCCAACAAAACTCTTACTGGTGTCTACTATATTGTGTGATAAACTGCATACAGGGGGCTAGATTCAAGGAGTTGAATGGTCCTGTCCCTGAAGTCTCAAAACTAAAACTAAAAGGGAGGCAAACAATTGAAACAGGGTATAATATATGCTATTAACAGAGTTATCAACAAGGTGCTGTGAGAGAGATGTCAAATAGATTTTTAGTGTTAATTATGGTCAGTTGATTGAGACTGACTGACTGCTTTGGAAAAGGATTCTGAAGCTAAGTACACTTTCTTCGGAAAAGAGTGCTGTCATCAACCAGCAATGTTTTTCAGAAATGGAAGTGAGGGAAATGTGGTTCAAGGGTCACATATTAATCATTACAACTTTACCTATTGAAGAAAGGATAACAGGGAAGATACTTAAGAGAGAAGACATTTACACTCTATAGCACTATATATTCTTGAGTTGAGCTAAAAAGTAGTATCAAAAAAGCAGACACTCTGGGTTTAAATCTGGGCTTTGCTCTCTTTGCTTTGGGGAATTACCAAACATTTTAAAGCTTCATTGACCACAAAGGTGAAATGGAGGAAATCATACATTCCTATTGTATGGATTAAATATGAGAACACCTAGCAAAGACCCCAGCTCTCAGTAGATACTTAACAAATGATATTAACAAAATCGTTGGTAATGATTATGGACTTTCTAAACTATCTCATTATGATGACATTTCAGCTTTGCTTTCTGCTCACTCCAATGAAGGACTCAACCACACCTGAATGATCAAGAAAATGGCTAAGTATTTTTACCTCACTAAAACCACTGACCAATGAGCAAGACATAAAGAGTGGAGTGAATGAACTTGCCTTCTTTCTGGCACAAAGTTTAGCAACACAAATAATCTTCATTTCAAACAATTACTGTTTCAAGGGCATCTTTTTTCAAATTGATTAATTTATTTTGATATTCAATATTATTTGAAATTAGTTTCAGATGTATAGCATAGTGGCAGACAATTACATAATTTATAAAGTGATCCCCCTTTATAATTCTAGTCCCCACCTGGCACCATATATAGTCATTACATTAATGACTATATTCCCTATGCAGGTAAACTCTGAAAGAAGAGATTGTATCCCACCTGGGATCTGTAGGTCCTCAAACACATTGTGGGTGCTCAGTAAGTGATTAAAATAAAAATAGCTCAGAAAATAAGATGAGTATCAAAATGATTTCATTTGAGGGATAGAAGTAAAAATATAAAAAATCAAATATTTGATGCTGGCATATTCTCTATCAGGCTTATTCCTAAGTGAAATTATTCTTACACAACATATTTGAAATATACATACATATTTCAACCATTGAGAAATAATTCATTAAATGATATGACAATAAACTTTTTGTTACATAGTAGTTATAATACACAGATACTGAGAGCTTATGATGTACTTGATTGTGCTATGAATTTGAGCTGCATTATATCATGTATAGTTGACCACAATCCTTTGATGTAGATACTGTTATCTACCAAAAGTTACAGATGACAAAGTATGGTTTAAATTAATTTCAAAGACTTGAAGGTAGATATTTCTGATTTTAAAGCCCATGCATTTTGCCCCTTATGCTTGGGGTCTACAGTGGCCCCGAATGTGTACAGTTTTAATATTTGTAAGTGAAAACATTTCAAAGTTTCTTCTTTTAAGAACTCAACAATTTTTCTTTGTATAGATCTCACTATATCTGTGCTGTCAATTCAGACTTTTATGTACAAAGTTTGGTTAAAGCAGAGCACACCTGGGGTTTCTCATAAACAGATGACACATCATAGACACTTAATAAAAGATTATCATAAGAATGAATAATCAATTGACTAAAAACATTTTGTACAGTACAGATTACTATGCAAATATCCACACTATCATTTCCAATAACTCTGTTGTTTTCTAATGTTCTTAACCACCAGATTATTTCACAACATTTTTGGGAATGTAGCTCATCTTTATCAGTGCATTATCAGCTGTATGTGAATATTTGAGAATATTTGTGAATAATGTGTCCAAAGCAATGACTGCCCTCTAATGATTTTTAGAGGCATGGTTCACTTCCTTTTTGGTTAAATAGACAATACTTTTGGAAATTAGTTGACACATATAAATGGATATATTTCTCAGCAATACATCTCTAATTACCTAATTTCAAAATCTATTGTCTACCATAAAAGGAAAGGTATGGGTACTAAGAGTGAAGATCAGAGATTCCAAATAAATTAACCCCACAGCTGCCTTATCAAGTTCACAAAAATGTAGTTTGAAAACATGGAGGCCACATATATTAACTAATCAAACACATATGTGACATAGTCAGTAATGTGGGATAATAGATGTTTAAACTTTTCACAAAGAAAAAGTCAACTACTACTCTTAGTTCCTTTCTGACTTGGGGACAAGTGTTAAAACCCCTTTGTGTCTGATCTCAGCACAAAAAGCAGTTCTGTTTCATTCTAAGTATGCAAATATCATGGATACTCAGCATGATCTAAGAGTATGGTATCCTAATTAACCCAATCTAAAGTTTCTACAGATACCATTTGCAGATGATCAACTGTCATAGTGGTTGAATGCAATATAACATGCTGGAAAAAAAAAAAAAAAACATATCTTCTGAAGATTCTAGTTCTGGTTAAGAACACTTTTTCTCCCTCTGAATGCAGCCTAGAACTCTGGACAAAATGCATAGAACTTCTGTCTGAGGGCTCTGAAAAGTAAGTGGAATTCAAAGTAAACATGAAACCATGTGTTTCCTGGGGTTTGTACTCCCAGGTCTCCTAGTGTGGGCTCAAATGAAACATGAATCCTGAAATGGCACATGAGTGCAGAGAGGGACCCAAAAGAAGCCCCTGCTTCTGGTCCAAGGAGTATGGAGGGAGACCCTAAGGGACAGAGAGAGTGGGGGCCATTCCCTTTGTTTTTCTTCCTCTCCTGCTCCAGCCCAGAGGCCAGCTTGAGTCCTGGAAGCAGCAGCCCTGGTCAATGGCAACAGTGGCAGTTTAAACAGCCACAAGAGGGGAATCTCTCTGACCAGGACTTGACCAGTTTGAAGGGTTGGGGGGTATAATTGCAGGGTTTTTTTCCTCTTTACTGCCCCAAGGGCAGACCCAGTATGGGAACTGCTTGGAGTGGGATGGGAGTGGGACCAAAGCCTTTACTTTCTAGTAAAAGGACCAGGAAGGTGACTCCTCAGAGCCAGAGAGCCCAATAGAAATAATATATTCTGTCTAGTCCAATATGTCCAAAATAATATCATTTCAATACGTAATCAATATGAAAATATTAATAAAATATTTTACTTTGGGAGGCACTTACTCTTCAAAATCCACTAGCTACATGTGGCTACTGACCCCAGGAAATGTGGCTAGTACAAACTGAAATGTGCTCTAGGTGTAGAAAACATACTAGACTTCTGAATATATTCTAAAAGTCAATTTCACCTATTTTTCTTCTTTAAAGTGACTACTAGAAAAAGTAAACTTATGTATCTGACTCACATGTTTCCTTTGGAAACACTGCTATAGGAAACATTGATACAGGCCACATTGGAAGAACTCAAAGGAAACATTGATACAGGCCACAGTCCTCGGGGACAGTCTCATGGAGGTCCAAGGTCTTGGGAGGTAGGCGGAGTTGGAACAGGTAGTGGCTCAGAGGTGTGTTTTCCAGTGGAGCAGATGGGGCTTGTGTCTTGTGAGAAAGCCAGGGGAATAGATGGGAGAGCAGACGCCCAAGGCCTCCAGAGACTGTACATCTACCAGAGCTCGATTCCTAAGAATTCTGAGGCTGGCTGAAGTCTTCTGAGCCCAAAGGGGAAGTGGCTGACACCACAGGCACCTGCTTTCAAAGCTGCAGCTCAGGAGCCAGCACAGTACAGTATCTGCAGGGCTAATAGGTGATTCTCCTAGAAGTAAGGTTTATACATCAGCATAACACCGAGGCTCCTAAGATAAAATCTCTTTTCACGCCAGGAGCAATGAGGGCCTACCTTACCTACATTGTCTCACTAAGAAACTGTCCTTTTGGCTTAACGAAGGAAAAGCTGTTTTAGGTGACTGACTTTTTCCCCTCAATTATGCTGTATTGAGTGTGGAAAAATAATAACTCTGGCTCACATTTATTAAATGCTTGTGATATACTGGATGCTTGTGATAACTCCCCACTCCCTTTTTCTCCTAAGTCCTCCTAGCAACCACCATTCCACCTTCTTGTTTCTATGATTTTAACTACTCTAAGTTCCTCAATGAATAGAAGCATACAGTATTTGTATTTTTGCGACTACCTTATTTCACTTAAAATAACATCCGGAAGTTTCATCTACGTTGTAGAATATGTCAAAATTTGTTTTCTTCCTTAAGGTTGAATAATATTCCATTGTATGTCTATATCATAGTTTCCTTATACTTTCACTTGTCAATGGACACTTGGGTTACTTCCATGTTTTAGCCATTGTGAATAATGCTGCTATGAAAATAGGTATACAAATATCTTTTTGAGATCCTAATTCTAGCTCTTTGGTTATGTACTCAGAAGTGGAAATGCTTCATCATATGGTAATTTATTTTTGAGATACCACTATCTGTTTTCCATCATTTTACATTCCCATCAACAGTATGCAAGGGTTCCAATTTCTCCACATCCTCTTTGAACTGTTATTTTGATTTTTTTATTGTAGCCCTCTTAATGGGTATGAAGGGATATCTCATTATAATTTGACTTGCACTTCCCCAATATTTAGTGATGTTGAGCATTTTTTCATGTGCTTATTAACTATTTGTATACCATCTTTGGAGAAATATCCATTTAAGTATTTTGTTAATTTTTATTCTTTTATCTTTTTTAAAAAATATATTTTATTGATTATGCTATTATAGTTTTCCCAATTTTCCCCCTTGATCCCCCTTCCACCCTGCACCCCCCAACTCTCCAGCAACCTCTCCCTTAGTTCATGTCCATGGGTTGTACATATAAGTTCTTTGAGTTCTCTGTTTCCCATACCATTTTTGACCTCTCTCCATCTGATGCAGACACCGGCCCGCAGTGTCCGCATCATGATGGATGAAATAAGACATTCACACGGACTACTGAGTCCGGTGGAGGAAAAAGGACAGCATGGCTTTTCTCTCAAGGGGAGCAAAAGCCACAGCCTCTGCCATGACAGGCCTTTATTGGGTTTATGGTTATATTACATTATGGTCCTCATTTAATACACATAAGTTCACTATAGGTGGTTACCTTTTACAGACAACAAAGGAGATGATGCCGCTAATGACATCACAGGAGGATATTTGCAAATGAAAAGGGAAAAGTGGTTGAACCCGTTACATTATTCCTTGCAAGGTTTAGCATGGATTTTAGGAAGTTACAGTAAACACTTGCTATCTCAAATCAGGGTGAGGGAGTTTTAGCAAAAGCAAGACTCAAAGCAGTTTAGGCACATTGCAAACCTGATTTCCCATGGGAGAACTTATCTGTGGGCATGGTTCCTGTGCATCTCTTAGTGGGAGTTGGGCCCACGCCATGCAGAACAGTCTCCTACATCTCCCCCCTTATTTTAGTTAGGACCACTATAGATTCCACAAAGCTTGCTGCTTGCTGGTCTCCCATACAATCCTGGGAAAATAATTTGCAAATACATCAAAGTACATAGAGCATTATTATAATCAGTAAGCAACCAGTGGTTCCAAATACCCACACTCTCAGATTAAGCCCATCAATCATTGTCAGGCAGTGATGATCAAATAGATAGCATTCAAAGAACTCTGAGGACCTATTTTGAGTCAGGGTCAGATAGCTAAAGGGCCATACAATTCTGGGGAAACAAATTCATTTCAGGCTTGGACCCTTATCATTTCAATTGAGGGTATTAACAAAGTAGGTTTCATATGATTTTATGCTTTCTTTCTTAAGCCTGATTGGCCCGGGGAACCTCCCCTTACCAGCACAGGGCCCCACACACCTCCGGCATTGTTTCAGGCTTAGGTGGGGCAGGGGAAGGCAGCCAAGAGATTAGGAGACTTCCTGCAGGCAGAATGAGGACTCAAGCTATGTCAAAGTTAATGGGCAGGGGTCCATCACCCCCTTTTTCTATAGCCCCCCAAGTCCTTCCCTGAGGGACTCCTACATAATCATGCCTGTCTTAGGTCGATCCTCCCTTGAGGAATCTTACCTGTCATTGGCTAACTGACTAAGCACTGGGGGCCAGGCAGGGTGAAGTTAAAGTGGGCAGAGGTGGTGCTCCTGCCAGGGATATAAGCTTTGTCTCCTCAGTGGCTCAGGCCCTCATGGCAGAACAGACCCAGATGAAGCAGGTCCCTTGGGCTTTTACTCAGCCTAGCCATGGGGGTGCGTTACAGCTTCTGAAACCAGGAAGGGCAGTTTCCAACATCTAATCTCCCCCCTTCTTCTATTATAAATGCAATTGTAGCTGTTAAGCCTGTGAAACCTACTATTTGCTGTTCCCAAACGCAATCTCAAGAAAACAACCTCCACGTACATCATAAAGGACAAATAAGGACTACAACAAAGGGGCATCCAAGGGCTGCTAGGACCCAAACTTATAAATTCAGTCCACTGAAAGAGTTTTTAGGGTTCAACCACTGAACATTATGGGGCATCGAGGGGTTGTTGCCTTCTGCAGGAGGCGCTTGAGCCTTGGCCTCTGTCATTTGGGGCAGGCCCCATCCTCCTCCATTGGCAGACCCAGGCCCATGAGTGATGGTGTGAGTGTCAGTTTTCCTTCTGGTTGTTCAAGGTCAGCTGGGTCATCTGGTCTGTTAATCCATTGGTTCTCAGCTCCAGGTAGCAGAGCTTGGCATCTATTCCGCTCATGATAAGGCTTTGCTCTTTTGGTTGGCAGCCAGACAGGACCTGTAGGGATGGAAACACACACACACCCCCTCTTCCCCAAGTTAAATGATCTACAGGGCCCTGCCAAGAGCCATCTCCCAGAGAATCTCTATATAAAACCTGAGGATGAGATGACTTTGGCTCCTTCTTCTGAAAATGTTTCTCAATTGGAATACAAAGCGATTCATCACAATTTATAAAATTATAGGTAAACAGGGCTAACATAATCAAATTTTGGGGGGAAGGACTCACAACTCCCCCTTTTTCTGTTTTTTAAGAAGATTTTTAAAAATATGATGAGCCTATTCTACAAATTGTCTGACCAGTTGGATTGTAAGATATTCCTGCTTTATGTTGGATATTCCAAAGCTGAAGAAAAACCTGAGTAGAATGGGCAAGGTATACAGGGCCATTATCAGTTTTAATTTGCTGAGGCCATCCTAAATGACTAAAGGCCTCAAGCCAAATGGCTGATATATTTTTAGCAGATTCTCCTATAGATGGGGGTGCCCTACTAAGGGCTTGGCAATCAGGATATACTTTAATAATTTGCTCAGCTTGGGAAGACAGACCCCCTGTTGTTTCTGCAAGCTGCAATGCAGTCACAGTTTTCAAGGAAAGTGGGAAAGATGGGAAAGGGGGAGGTGCTCTGAAAAAATATGTTTTAGACAAAAAATGGTTATGCGCCAAGGGCCTTTTGTGACTCAATTGACTAACCACTCCCTTCAGGAGAATAGCCAGTTCTTCCCAAAGGAAACCATCAGTGTTTGAGGTACTGAGTTAAAAAGTGGTACTTAGTCTTCTGTGGAGAAGGGCTAGTTCCCCCCAGGAGACAGTATACCTATGTTTCAATTTTATAATAAAGGTCATGGCTCTAGCATAAACAAGGAGGATTCTTTATTTATATATATATAAATATATATAAAATTGAAGCTGGTGCAAACTGGGAGAAGGGCCTAGCTCTCTCTCTCTCTCTCTCTCTCTATATATATATATATATATATTTATTTATTTATTTATTTATTTATTTAACTGTCTATATATATTTATATATATATATATATATTTAACACATCACCCCCCCATCCCACTTATAACATGCTTTAGATTGATAAATTTATTAACACATTCACAGCTTTCAGAAACAGTTTTTCTCTACTGGCAAATACATTTACTTTTTTTATTTTAAAATTGGAGTTTTGACCTGCTCCATTTCTGACCTGGGCCGGTTCACCCCTCCTGCCTCAGTCTCCTGAGTAGCTGGGACTATTAGGCGGGCACCACTGGTCCAGTGGCAACTGCACCGGTGAGTCTGGCATGGGGAAAGTCTCCCCTAGCTTGCACCAGACCAGGAAAAAGGGAGGTGAGGGAAACCAATCTCCCCTCTGCGCTGCTGCTCATCCCCAGCAGAGACGCCCAGCCCCCACTCTACTCGCTGTGAGTGAGCATGTGCAGGTGGCTGTAACCGTGCTGTGAGTGCGTGTGCACATGCCCATGCCGCTGCCGAGCTCACCGGCTGGGCTGTGAGGCTTGCAGCAACTGGCAAACCGGGAGAAGGGCCTAGCTAGTGCGCATTGGTCCCTTCTCTTTCATACTTCCAAATGTAAAGATCCCTTATCTGGGACATATTCAGCAGCCCCAAAATGCTGCTGAACCTAAAACATTGCTCTTGTTCCTTAGAGAGCCTGTTCCCCATGGTTGAGGATTCACAGAAACCTTCAAAGATGATTTTTAACAAATAAAAGAACGTTTTCTGAAATTCCTCCTGCCACAAGCATGGTGATTACAAAACCAGTCTCAATTTTTCTTTTCTCCACCTGCCCCTTTAAATCCTTGTGCAGGCAGACAGAGAGAAAAGGAAAACCAAAGGGGCTGCAAAAGGCAGCCTAAAAGAAAATATTTGCTGAGATGCCTGTAAAGTGTCCCATAAGCAGTTGATGTTTTTGAAGCTGATTAAAGGGAAAGTCTTTGCTCTTTCTCCCAAGCACAGACCTAGTTTAGGGTTGTGCCATGGGGATCGGCTTGTGGGTGTTTTTATGATGTTGCAGCGAGCGCCATTGTGGCTCTTATTGCTCAACCCACGCCTGTGAAGTTGTGGCAAAAGCTTGGGAGAGGGAGCAAGGCTCCTGCTTATTAAAAAAGGTACAGTTGCAAAGCAGTCGCAAGAGAGAGCGACCTAGGAAGAAAATCCTTTTCCTCTGAAATCCAACAACATTCCCGACATTCCCGAAAAGCACTGGGGTCATCGGCCCTTACCTGGGCTGATGCGTGCATACTCCCACCAAGTTGGTGTGTTGTCCATAATGATGATGGCTCGTGGCCTCTGGGTCCCTGTTCATGGGAAGCAGCTGATGCAGACACTGGCATGCAGTGTCCGCATCATTGTGGATGAAATAAGACATACACATGGACTACCAGTCCAGTGGAGGAAAAAGGACAGCATGGCTTTTCTCTCAAGGGGAGCAAAAGCCACAGCCTCTGCCATGACAGGCCTTTATTGGGTTTATGGTCTCATTACATTATGAACCTCATTTACTACACACAAATTCACTATAGGTGGTTACCTTTTACAGACAACAAAGGAGATGATGCCGCTAATGACATCACAGAAGGATATTTGCAAATGAAAAGGCAAAAGTGGTTGAACCCATTACATTTGTCCTGGCAAGATTTAGCATGGATTTTAGGGAGTTACAGTAAACACTTGCTGTCTCAAATCAGGGTGAGGGAGTTTTAGCAAAAGCAGGACTCAAGTGGCTTAGGCACATTGCAAACCTAATTTCCCATGGGAGAACCTATTTATAGGTGTGGTTCCTGTGCATCTCTGAGTGGGAGCTGGGCCCACGCCATGCAGAACGGTCTCCCACACCCATCTATTTAATGTCTACCAATTATGCTTCTTCTTCCCTGTACCTTTCCCCCCATTCCTCCCCTCCCCTTCCCCACTGAAAACCCTCCATGTGATGTCCATTTCTCTGATTCTGTTCCTGTTCTAGCTCTTTGCTTAGTTTCTGTTTTTGTTGTTTTTCTTTCTTTTATTTTTTAGGTTCATTTGTTAACAGTTGTGAGTCTGTTGTCATTTTAATGTTCATATGTTTGATCTTCCTTTTCTTAGATAAGTCCCTTTAACATTTCATATAATAAGGGCTTGGTGGTGATGAACTCCTTTAACTTGACTTTACCTGGGAAGCACTTTATCTACCCTTCCATTCCAAATCATAGCTTTGCTGGATAGAGTAATCTTGGATATAGGTCCTTGCCTTTCATGACTTCAAATACTTCTTTCCAGCCCCTTCTTGCCTGTAAGGTTTCTTTTGAGAAATCAGCTGATAGCCTTATGGGCACTCCTTTGTAGATAACTCTTCCCTTCCCTCTTGCTGCTTTTAAGGTTGTCTCTTTGTCTTCAATCTTGGGTAACTTAATGCTAATGTGCCTTGGTGTGTTCCTCATTGGGTCCAACTTCTTTAAACTCTATGGGATTCCTGGACTTCCTGGAAGTCTATTTCCTTCACCAGATTGGTGAAGGAAATGAATTCCTTCACCAGATTGGTGAAGGAAATGAATTCCTTCACCAGATTGGTGAAGGAAATGAATTCCTTCATTATTTGTTCAGATAAGTTTTCAATTTCTTACTGTTGTTCTTCTCCTTCTGGCACCCCTATAATTTGGATATTGGAACGTTTCAGGTTGTCCCAGAGATTCCTCAGTCTCTCTTCACTTTTTCAGATTCTTGTTTCTTCATTCTGTTCTGGTTGGATGTTTATTTCTTCCTTTTTGTTCCAAATCATTGTTTCGAGTACTGGTTTCCTTCCTGTCACTGTTGGTTCCCTGAATATTTTGCTGTATTTCATTTTGGGTATCTTTCATATGTGAGCTTGTTTGCTCATCTCTAGTGCACTTTGCAATGAACTCTCGCGTGAGACTGGGAATTTCTCCCACGGCAGCAACTGCCATAGTACACAGTCAGCTCTGAGTCTCAGTTTCCCCTTAAGTCAGCCCCGCCTGTGCAGCCTGCCACCGTGCCCCCATGGTCCGCCGCCTCACCTTGGTTTCTCTCTGTCCACTGCCTTACAGGTCTGGTTGTTCCGTTTGACTATTTCTTTAGTTCCATGATTGTCAGCATTCCATGAAGTTTGATTTTTCTGTCACTTCTGTTGTTGATTGATTTTAGACTGGTTGTTTTTCTCCTTTTGGTGGTGTGGGAAAGTGAAGGGTTTCTACCTATGCCTCCATCTTGACCAGAACTCCTATTTTGTTCACTTTTAAATAAGGTTATTTGTGGGGTATTCTTATCATTGTTGAGTTTTAAAAGTTCTTTAGATATTTTGTATAAAATCCCTTATTAGATTTATGATTTACAAATATTTCCTCCCATATTGCGGGTTGTCTTTTTACTCTATTAATAGTTCTTTTAAGGCATAATATTTTCTCATTTTTATGAAGTCTAATTTGTCTTTTTTTTTTCTTTTTGCTGTTTGTGCCATTGGTGCCATATCTAAGAAATTATTGTCAAATGTAGTGCTGTGAAGCTTTTGCCCTATGTTTTCTTCTAAGAGTTTTAGTCTTAGGTCTTACATTTATATCTTTCATCCATTTAGAATCAATTTTTCTTTACAGTATTAGGCAAGGGTTCAACTGGTTCTTTCATATCAGAATATACAGTTTTCTCAGCACCTTTTATAAAAAAGATTGTCCTTTCCCCCATTGAATGGTCTTGGCACCCTTATCAATAATTATGCAAACAGTGTAAGTTTGCAATGTGACAGTATGGATTTGTAAATGCCAGGTAAGACTGAGTAGCCTTCTGTTTTCATCTTTAGAGGCTTGTAAATTCCCATGTCATTTTTTTTAGAAGGATAGAGCTATACATTTCCTAGTTTCAGATATATAATGCTATTTTATCATCTCAGTTCCATTTCTTGGATCCATCACCAACCTCTCTTCACCTTCATTGCCCATTGCAGTTGGTCTGTGCTACCACGATCTCTTGCCAGACTACCTACAATAGCCTCCTAACTGGGCTCTTCACTTGAGTCTTGTCTGATGTTTTTGAAAAACAAATTCCATTACCTACTGCTTATAGAATTTCAATGGTTTCTCTTCACTACTACAATACAGATCATATTTGTTAATGTGTTTATGTGCTGTTGTAGTCTGTCTTCCCTCTCTTCTCCATCCTTGTTGTGTATTTTTCTCTTTGCTCTGATAATCAAGCAGCTTCCTTTCAGTTCCTCAACATGCCTTTTTCCCTCCTGTTACAGGGCGTCCACACATGCTGTTCATTATGTTAGCACTGCTCTCCAAACCAATGCCCTGTTCCATTTTTCTAAATAACTCCTGCCCATTCATCAGATTCTCACTGATTTTATTAGCTCCCAATGGAAGATTTTCCTGTCCTCTTTGGAGACAAGTAACTGTTATAGGACCTCAAAAAGACCTGAAATTTTACTTTGTAACACTATTTACTTTCATTTTACATTTATGGATGTGATTCTTTTGTTGATGTCCATCTCCTCCACTGCAAAAATTGTGTATCTATCTTTTGCCCCCAGGGCCTAGAACTACTGTCCAGCTCATAAAAGTAAAGAGTGGGACATTCAACTTATTTGACCTGTTTGGGAGCAGGTGTGATAAAAACTCCAGGTGCTCAGGTTTGGCCATTAGCCTCAACTCTGAGGGAGGTAATCAAGGGTAAATCTCTGAAGGATTAAACAGTCAGGTTTAGCAGTAAGAAGAGACTTCTGAGTATAAATGTTGATGTCTCAGAGCCCTGGTATTTATAGTTTCTCCTTTATTTGGTTTGGACGCAAGACATTCCTCCATCTCCTTTGGGTACTATCGTTTCCTTGTTTAGGAGTTTAATTAAATCTGCACCTAACATGCTACAAACAGTTGGTGGGGAAAGGGTGTCTGGTTTATGGCACTGAGGGAAATGTTAACTGTGCACAGCTTAGTGTAGCCACAGGATTTACTATGTGTACAGTTCTAAGATGGATTTTCATGGTCCTCCGTTAGCCTGGTCCCAAATTTTAATCTGTGCATTTCCCAAGGGATCTAAGAATAGGAAGTAGAAAAAACAGAGATAAGACTTCTCTGTGAGCAAAGACATCTTTTTCCAGACAAGTCACTGGGATTATGTTGAGGAGATACTATTAATAATAATGGTAGTAATAATATTAATTATAAGTATAGACCCTTATTGAGTTTTTGTGATGTGCTATTTTGCCTGCATCATCTTATCTAATATTCACAATCACCTTCAAAGGGACCCCATTTACCCAGGAGCATACTAAAACTTAGAGATCAAGCTTTTTCCTCCAGACCACACAGAATTTGAAACAGGCAAATATTTTTCAGTCCCATTGCTCATGGCTACTGCTTTATCTGGCCTCTTTCAGAACTTAAATCATTCTTTTAGTAAATCTTTTGTTTTGAGGCTTTTATTGTGTGATAGGCACTGGGGATTTGAAGGAAGATAGTTACAGATGGTCTCTTCCCTAGAGAAGTTCAACATCCACTGGGGGCCATATCCATCTCATCCCCTCCTTGCTGGCATTGACTGAGTGCTTACTATGAACTTGCACAAAGCTAAGCCCTGTACAGGTACCTGTGATATTGAAGCCTCAGGACTCTCCCCAGGTAGGTGCTATTATCATAACCTCTTTACAGTTAAGAAAATGGAGGCCGAAGGTAAAGTAAGTTGTCCACAGGCCCCTAAGCAGGAAGTAAATGGCTGGGGTGGGACCCCAGGTTTATTGACCTTGTCAGATGTCCTTGCCTTCACTGCAGCACTACATTACAGAACTGTGGAGAATGGGCAGGGGAGCCTCCATGCCCTTGGAGTTTACAGGGCAGGGGTACTTCATTGTGCCTGGAGCAGCTGGGGACTGCTTCCTGAGGGATACTACATCCCAGAAAGACAAAAGTATAGGCTTTTGTGGGGAACTTTGCTCTCTGCCTTCTGCTTAAATATACTCCACAGCTGGCAACAAGTGGGAGTGGAGAGAAATCAAAGTCAATGGGCAGAGTTTCTAGAGGACATATCTGTGTTCAACATATAGAACTTTCTGGTAATTATTCCAGACTAAGAGTAGAATGGACTGTTTGGGAAGTGATGAGTTCCTCAGCACTGAAGATATGAAGGAGGGCGCAGATACTTGAGAGATTCAGTTATTGGCTTGATAGTCTTACTAAATCAAGGGCACTCAGTTCAGCTGTGCATAAAAATTAGCAGGTGATTTGGTTAAATATCAAATCCTGGGCCCTCCCCCTAGACATCCTGGTTCAAAGCTCAGGACAGGATCTTAGGAATCTGCATTTTTAATAAGCTTCTCAGGTGATTCTAAAGGATCTGGTCATTCTGAAATCACACTGCCACAAGTGAACTAAAAGACTTATAAAACACTTTCCAACAGTGAACTTCTCTAAACCAGTGTTCCCCAGGGCATATTCCATAAAGCGTTCAGTCTCTAATAAAGGTCAACAAACTTTTTCTATAAAAAGCTGGACAGTAAAGAATTTAGGTTTTGTAGGCTATAGGGTCTCTATCACTGCCCAAATGATCATTGTAATATGAAAGCAGTCATAAGCAATATGTAAATGAACAATGAACAGGTATGACTGTGTTCCAATAACATTTTATTTACAAGAAGACTGGATTTGGATGAAGGTTGTAGTTTACTACTTCCTGGCCTGTAAAAATGAGTTTGTGAAAAGCTGCAGACCATATCTATTCATGAATAACCATGGTGCAGAGTAGCATCTTTAAGATTTTGTGAAGGTGTGAGAAGTAAAGAGATCTGTTTAATTTAAATTTGTTTAATCATAGAACCCTCTCATTACGGTGATACCTATTTCCATCCACTTAGAACTGGTATTCCAAAGAACATGCTTTGGGAACCATTAATTTACATCTAACCCATGGCCAGCATATATAATAACCACGCTCATAGACTGCCTTCTGAGAAGTTAGAAAGAAAACTTCCCCGAAATATTCAATACCTGCTTCATTTAGGGTACCTAACTTAACTCATTAGAGATGGGGTCTGTGTCTTAGTGTGCTATACTCAGATAAAAATGAAGAAAACTCCCAGTATAAATGCATCTGTCAAGTTATTTCTCACAGGCAGTTTTAAATGCAAGTGATGAGGGGAAGATATGGAAATATTTGGAAGGTGTCAAAGAAAAGACATTTTCCAAAGGAAGAAAGCACAGCTAGGGGAGTAAACAATTATAATAAGATTTTTACTTATACTAAGGCCTACCACTTATACTAAGGCCTTTATCTGGATCCACGGTTCTTAACTGGGAGCAATTTTGCCTCCTAAGGGATACATGGGATTGTCTGGAGACATTCTGATTGTTATGACTTGAGGTGGGGGATATAGTCCTATAGCTATTGGGAGGCCAGGGATGCTAAACATCCTACACTGCACATGACAGCCTTGCTGTCACCCCCAACAAAGAATCATCTGGTTGTGCAATGTCAATAATGTCACTGTTGAGAAACCCTGATCTAGATTATCTAATTGTTTCTATATAACAATCTTGAGAGGTGGGTGCATTTGTACTTTTAAGCACTAAGAAAACTGAGGAAAAGAGAAATGTAAGTATCTTTCCTCTGTGCTCCTCATCATTAGTGACAGTGTGCACCCACACTGTAAAAGATCACATTCAACTACCTATGGCAAAAACAAACAAAAACAGCCTCATTTTTTTGGCTATGAATACCCCATGACTCCAAGAGGTCTTCCCACATCTCCTTCATGCCACCCCCCCACTTGGCTACCCTCCTTTTATTTGCTGCTCCTGATTTATTAGGTATGTACATATCACCAACTTTATGCATCACCCAAAATGTATCTCTGATGACCACTAAAACTTAATTTAAGCCTTGTGTCTCATCCTTACTTAAACTTTGCATCTCATCTGGTGCCACTCTGACCATTTATGTTCAATTAGGTTTGTAACACCAGGCAAATGATTTTCATCTATTGGTCTTAGTTTCACCCTCTATAAATCAAAATGATAACAATTCAATTTAACTCAAACATAAACTGTAGGCTAGGATTATGTTTGGAAAGTTGGGGGATCCAAAGAATGCAAAACCTCCCAGGGAGAGCATTTAAGGTGATGAGCTCTTCAAAAAAGATGCAGATTCCTCATGTATTATAAGCCTGCTAGGCTCCAGTTTTTCCCAGCAGCCTACAAGAATGCTGCAGAGTGTAAGAGTAGGCTTAAGAGGGGAGTCTGGACAACATCATGGAAGGACAGCCATCACCCCCATATCTGACCTAGGAGGAGTGGAGCTGGAGTGCATTTATGTCAGCATGTGACACAGTTCACAGTTCCTAGGTAGAACTCTTTTCCAAGAGGGCAGTCAGGATGGACAGGACTGGGACTTGCAAGGAGACCTCCTTATGGCCTGCCTTGGCTCCTGGAACCACAAGTTATTCTCCTTTCTGGTAATCAAGAAGCGTGAAGCCTTTGCTCTTTGTTTTTATCACTGCTTAATTTAGCAGTCAATTTTAGATAGCCCATGAATAAGGAGGTTGTTTCTGGAAGATGATACCCTATAGATGGTCATGAACTACGGAAACCAATACTCAGAAAATAAAAGCAACACAATGGCATGAATATTTAAGGTGGTGCATCACTGGCACCCAGGTCTAGATATGACAGAGAGTCATAAACTCTGGCCTTGGAAGACTTGATTTCTCCTTACTCCCTCTCATTTTCTGCTCTCGTTAGAGATGTCAGCTCTTTTGCTCTCTCTCCATCCATACTGACTCTGGTTGCTCAATTATTTTATAGTGAGAGAAGATACTCCTAAAAATGGAAATGACAAAAGAGAATCCACATCACGATGAAACTTCCTTTTCAAAATGTCTGGTCCTCATAGAAATGAATGACTTCCGAGTGGAGTGCCATGCTGTCAGTGCTCACAAATATCAGGAATTACATAGTTTTAAATAATGCATATCCCAAAAATGGCCACTCTCCATTTTCCCAATGATTAACAAATAAATGTTGTGATGTCAGTGTGGTTTGGAGGTATCTGACTGGGGGATGAGTAGGGAACATCATGCCCAAGGGGACTTGTGAGGGTCGACTAGTACATGTGAATGAAGAAGTGAGACTGTGCAGTTATTTCACAGCAAGAGATATGTCATCTGTTATGAATATTTGTAATAAATCACATTTTCCTTGATTGATGTACTAAATTCTATTCCTTCTTGCTCATTTCTCTATAGAGTTTTTAGAAAGGCAATAGGCAGGTAGAAAGACATATAATTTGGAATAGATAAAACCTGAGGTTTGAATCTTGACTCTGTCACATATTAGCTGGGTGACCGTGAACCAATCACTTAGCTTTTCTAGTCTTAGTTTTCTTAACAGTTCAATAAGGAAATAGTACCTATCTTATTGGATTATTGTGAGAAATAAAGGAAATAATGAATGTTAAGTGCCTACAGTAGAGGAGGCCCTCAACTGGTGACTTCTACTTTCAGTCAATTAGAAGTGAAATTATAGTGATGCTCTAGTGAAATCTCTCTACTAAAGATACATAAAGAAGGAGAGCTGCTCCACATTATCCCTGGTAATAAGTAGCAAACATAATTTATTATAATTTCAACTTCTCATTTTTTTTCCTAAGTGGACCTCTAACCATTCAAACGAAGTAAGAAGATAGAGTGCAAAACAAGAAAGCAGGAGTTCCACAGTAAATGGGCATACAGGAATCCAGATTGAATTGTTGATAAATTATTTTTTAAAGAGATTTTGAAAACACAGGGTTAACAGTTGTTAGGAGTGTAGTTTCACATGATCATTTCTTGGTTTCTTAAACCCAGTGACTCAGACTGAGCTGCCCTCTTAGCCTGGGAAATCCCTAAAGCGGAAACGGAGGGGGGAGACAGTTCCTTTGTGATTTTCTCAAAATGAATTACCAGTGATTAGAGCTAATGCAATCTTGGATTTGTTCAACTATGTTACCTTGAAAAGTGGAAGCACCCTTGCCTTTCCCTTTTCCTTTCTTTGTTCTCCAGCCAGCAGCAACTCACTAGGTACACCACAGCCCCTCACCTCTTACACAAAGACCTTCAGAATTTGGAAGTCTCAGCATCCTCCCTGGGGAAGAGCCCTGAGGAACCTTCCCACTCCATTCCCACCCACCAGCTTTTTCTGGCAGGTGCTGGTTGACTAAGTTTTCCCTTTGTGCAATTTTCCTGTTTTCCTTTTCCTCTCTTTCAGTAACCCATGATTATCTAGGTAATAATCACTGTTCCTTGGAGTCAGCAGATGCCTGGGTGGGTAGAACTAGTCCTCATGGTGAAGAATCTCTGAGAGTCTTTGGCTAATTGTGTTAAAGGCAAAGAAAGCTCTATGTGCATGCCAAAATAGGCTTTCATGCTGCCTAGAAATCCTGGGAAGAAAATCTAAGCAAAGGAGGCCTCTGGTAGGATGAGATTAGGGCAGCCTCCTGTAATAATCTATTTGAACCTTTTGGTAACAAGTTGGGGGGAATAGGAGTTGTGCTCTACCTTCCTACTTTTCTGCTTTCCCTCTGTTCCAGGGAGCAGAAGAAATCGTGTTTTAAGGAGGGCAAAGTGAGGCTGGGAGAGAATTTTAAAATTCACTCCTAAATGTTTCAATTCAGCCAACCATCCCTAAGCCCTGGGAGGTGCAGGGCTGGGTTAGGCATGGTCCCTGTGCTCCTGGAACTGCCTCCTAGGAAAGGAGATGGACAGCTGCCTTTTCCCAATGCCAGCCTACTGCTCAAAAACAGACTGAACAAACATACCCCACCCTCACAAGTTCTGCCATAAAACCATAGCAAGAGGGCTATCACTCACTGCTTTTCTTTAAGCCAACTTTTTGTCTCTTTTTTACTCAGCCTCATCCTAATCAACACATTCTGTGAAATCATGGGTCTGATGCATTAGTTATATTGTTACAAATACACATTAAATTAAATGCATAAGCAAGTAAATCTGTTCCTTCCTGTGCCATACACCTAGTGGGCCTCACATCCCCAGCAGTGGGTAGGTGCCCATGGGGATCACTGCCATATGGTGTGTTTGGGTATAGGTGCATAACAGAGGTCTTCCACAGCCTATGCCATGGAGCTTGGATGGAGGGAGGCAAGAAGGTAAAAAGTGAGGGGCTGAGATTCAAAACATAAATGGGAGCTTGCTAGGGAGTCCTGGGAAAAGGGTGCTCCAGGCAGAGGAGCAGGGATTTCTAAGCTTAAAGTATTAGGGAAAGCAATAAAAAAAGGAGTAAGAGATTCATTCACCTTTTCATTCATTTATTCAATATGTACTTTATGACTACCTTCAAGCCATATGTCTGTTTACTGTATAGTTTTCTATTTTTTTTAAATATTTTATTTATTTATTTATTTATTTATATTATTTCATTATTTATTTATTTATTTATCTTTAGAGGGGAAGGGAAGGAGAGAGGGAGAGAAACATCAATGTGTGGTTGCCTCTTGTATGTCCCCTGCCAGGAACTGGCCTGGCAACCCAGGCATGTGCCCTGACTGGGAATCGAACTGCGATCCTTTGGTTCGCAGGCCCGTGCCCAATCCACTGAGCTACACCAGCCAGGGCCTGTATAGTTTTCTATATGGTCAGTTCTAAGAGGATATACCAGAAAGTGTGATAAACAGTGTTGCTCTCAAGTTGCTCGCAATTGAGTTAAACAAGCAACACACACACACACACACACACACACACACACACACAGATACAAGTATCTGGAGACAAGCATCCAAAAAGACTGTATGATTAAGGACCAAAATAGCAGCGCTGATAAGTGACTTACTGTGAGTTCAGAGGAGAAATTTCTATAGATAACACTGGCTGAGAAAGACTTCCTGAAAGTGAGGGGCTTTGAAGAAGAAGGTAGAATTTGGAGTGTGGAGAAAACAGTTCAGGCAGGTGAAGTAGGTCAAGAGGGCCAGTTGCAGTGACAGGAACATAGTGAACTTATCTCCACTCTGTTAGCTTCTAGAATGAAGTTGGTACAGCCTCTAACCCAGGTTCCTTGACCAGTGCCCTGGATGGATGTTAAGATGACTGTGACTCTCCAGATCTTGCATTAAAATGTTCTTGTGAATTCATATATGCATGTTTCAGGGACAGTGTTTCTAGTTTTGATCAGATGCTCCGAAAAAGAGCGAAGACTTTCTTAGGAGCCTCAAGTCTTTCTAATGTGCCTTTATTATTACAGGCATTCCTGCTGGTGTTTCTTCCTTTCTTTCTTTTTGCCATTTTTTAATTTTAATTGTTGTTCAAATACAATTTTCTGCCTTTTACTCCAATCCCAGCCCACGCGTGCCCCCCATCCTCCCCACCTCCCTCCCCTTATCACCCTACCTTTGTTTTTGTCCATGTGTCCTTTATACTTGTTCCCGCAAACTCTTCCCCTTTTCCCCTGAAATTCCCTCCCCTCTCCTCTCTGGTTGCTTTAAATATTGCACTCTTTTTTATTACAAACTCGAGGGACACAAAATTTCTCAGAATGATTAGATTAAGTTGCCCAAGACTCTTCAGTGGAAAGAAGCCTCACCAGGGAGGTCAGACTCTAACCACCACAATCCTCTGCTCAGTCAGGTTTCACACGGAGCCTGTCTGCACACACCCGCAGCTGGCATCTCACCTCTGCTGTTAGGGCTTCATACAGTCTCAGCAACATCACTCCAAGGTTGGCCCTGGCCACTGACCTTGACTGGAGTGTTAATTTTGTCCTTTTGACACCTTATTTTACTAATCATCATATTCTACTTCTAAAAGCTTGTCTTTTAGAAACTGTGGAAGGTAAGCATGCTTTAAATACCTATGGCACATCCAAGGTTTTTAACATGATATTTCATTATAGTAGCTACACAGGAACTCTGTCATCAAAAACAGTAGCATCAACATTTAAAAATCAATATTCGTATGAATTTACTTGCAAATGTAATGCTTATGCAGAATTTTTTAAATTATTTTTATCATACAAAGTAGGGAGAACATTATAACCAAGCCCACATTCCCAACTCCTAATTTCATCTATAAACTCATGTCCAATCCTGTTTTTCCTTAGCCCCACTACTCAACTGTCTCCACTTAGATTATTTTTAAGCAAATCCCACATATCAGATACTTTCACCCATAAATATTTCAGTACTATAAGGATTTAAAATAAAGGTTGTGATAAATAGTATGGGCCACTTTTCAGGTCATGGAAGAATCTTGTGCTGTACAATAGCCTGTGAAGGGGTTTTACTGAAATTGGGCCTGTGTTGATTCTCTGGAACATATCTGTTTGGTAATATCTATAGGTTAAAAGTCTTTTTGATCATGAAGTCTGTCACATTTTTCAGAATCAAAGTACTGTTGCTGTGAATTCTAGTTTTCATCAAGCCAATTCAGTGCAATTATATATGCACAGTCAGAACTGACTGTAACATATGCTTTTAAAATATGGATCTGTTCCAATGTCAGTGACATACTGGGGAACAATTTGGGCATAATCAAATTTCATGCCTGTTTATGTGTGATTCCATCTCTGAGAAACACTAGGTGAGTGTAGAAAACTGTACCCAGCTGAACTGTGGTTCGTGGGACATGCAAAACTAATACACACACACCCTGCAATCATCCAGCATCCTCCTCTGTTCATTCACCACATGTGTCAGGAGCCGCACCATCATGTCTGGCAAGATGACTTCCGGTTCCATTTCAGATAACCCTGTTTTCACCATTTCACAACTGCCCCACAAGCTACCACCATCTCAAGCCCACTGCCACAAGTAAGCGACAGGTCTTTCTCAAGGCAAGATGTATTTTTGCAGTGTGTATGCATTCTTAATCACTTAACATAGGTAAAACTATATTACTGTTTTTATTAGATTCGTATCCTTTTTTAAATATGTCATGGACAAGTTTTTGAGTGTTGTGCTCTAACCCAGGGTTTCTGTCTTGGCACTACTGGCATTTTGGGCTGGACAATTCTGTGCTGTGGGCACTGTCCTGTGTACTCTGTGCTGTTTAGCAGCATCGTTGGTCTCAGCCAGTGGATGCTAAGGGTATCCTCCTCTGCTTTTCCACCTCTCCCCAGCAGTGTGACAACCAGAAAGTGTTTGTAGACACTGCAAACGTCCCCTGGGGAGAAGGCCAAAATCCCAGGAGACTTTGCAATCTTGTGAGTGAGAACTACTGCCACCACCCATTTCCCAGGAGCCCCGAGGTATTTATTACAACACTATACAGAGTGGTAAGTTTTAGGAGTGTGTGTCTCATCACAGCAGATTGATGGTATGTATGAAATGAGTGCCTCCACCTGGAGTCCTCATGCTGCTGTTATTTACAATGTATTATTTGGTTGTACTCACTTTGCATTGAGCTCAAAATGTAAATTCCTACATTAAAGGAATTATTAACTTCTAACAATGTCTTTACTTTTAAAGAACATAGACCTTGAACCATATAGGATCTTATAACAAAAATACTATTGACAATAATAGCTACCATTTTTTTATATTCCTTAAGAACAAAGCACTATGCACCAAGCATTATATTCAAGGTCACATTTAATCTTCTTGAGAGCCCAACACAGGGCCACTGTCTGCCAACCTCTTTAACAGGAGGAAATGCTCAGAAACTGAGTCCCTGAGGAGTGGGGTGATTTGCCTGAGTTCAGCCATCTGGCATGGAACAAGAGGCATCAGGACACAGTCCATATAACTCTGAAGTCTAATTCTCATGCCTCTGGAGCCTCCTTAACTAAGGACATCAGCAACTATTTACTGAGCACCTACACCTTTTACCAAATTAGCAAGTGTAACATTGATAATATAGCAAATTGCTGAAAAGCTGAAGTACCCAAACGAAGGGTCTGAGCCCAGTAAAAATTATCTCACGTTACTGCACTGAAGCTATATGCTAACATTAAAGAAAGGCTGTAGAAAAAGAATTATATTGTGGAATCTTCATATTTTATTTATCTACTAGCATCTGTATCTATTTCTACACAGAGAAATACTGGAAGGTGTTACAGCAAAACAGAAAGCACTATTATTGTCTCTGAATGCTATGATTACCAATGATTTCTGGACTCATTTTTTAAACCATATAATTGGAATTTTCAGCCATGAACATGTATTAAATATATATTTACGTGTGTATGCACACATGCATGAAAGAGAGGGAGACAGAGAGAAAGTTTTGAGTGTCCCCATGCACCACAGTTCAGCTGGGTATGTATGTATGTATGTATGTATGTATCTATTTATCTATCTACATATATATATATATATATATATATATATATATATATATGAAAAACATCTTTTAAAAGAGAAAATTAAAGACCAAGATGGCACAAGAGCTAATAAAAGGGGAAATAGAGAGTTAATGAGTTCAAGTTGGATTAAACACTAGAATATAGAAAGGGATTGCAGATGTGATTACAAAACCACTGTCAGCAATCTTAGAGAAATCAGAGCCTGGGAGCGAGGCCAGGGAATTGGAGACAGGAATATGTTATTCTAGTTTTCAAAAATGAGAAAAATGTGGATTCTAAAAACTAGAAGGCAATGGAGCTAGCATTCGGGACCTGATTATGAAACACACCCTTTACGAACATTTAGGAAACAGCACAGCCTGAGACACTGAGTGCTTGCAGAAGTTCAAGTCATTATGGCCTAACTTTATTTCCTCTCTTGATACTTTATTTTTGACAGATCACTAAAATATTCCAGACATCATACACTTCAATGCCAGCAAGAGCATTTGATAAACAGATGTGTGCTTTTCCTCGTGGAAAGCTAGATAGTAATCTGATGAGTTGGATGCACAACTAACTCTGTTATTTGTAATAACACCAATGGCTGCATACTGCCTGAGCAGGTTTTGTGCTAAGCCTTTGTACACACACCCTTGTCAGATGATGGGTGCCACCATTATTCCCATGTTTAGGGATGGAGAAACAGAGGCTTACAGAGGCTGCTATATTCTTGAAGATACACAGTATGTAAATAGCAGAGTTGGGATTTGTGCTTTCAATGACTACTCTATATTGCCTTCCTAATATATACAAAGGCATTGAAATCAGGGCTTTAACTGCATACATCAGGCCTTTTCTCATGCAATATATTGATCAATGACTTGGAAGACAGTGCGGAGCTGACAGTTATCAGATTGGCAGGTGACACACAGCTGTAGGTTTAGCTATCCATGTCTTCAGTTCCCCTTCCTTCTGTTTGACTGCAGGAGTGGCTTCTCCAGCTGCAGGGGCTTGGGCCAAGGACCAGAGAGGCATGGGCATGGGTAGACAGGAAACTCCAATCTCAGTTTTCCAAACGTATATTTGCTAAAGTCTCCATGAAGTTCAGCCTTTTTAGGACTTTCCATGAACATTTTGCCTGAAAAAGAAAGAGGCCTTTGGCCCATTTATTTCCCCAGTTCTTTCAACTGCAAATAAATCTTTGAAAAAAAATTCCTCCTAGCTCTGAAAATAAAGGATTTATCTCTTTGTTTAATTTTCCCCCAAAAGTATTTTGTTATGGAAATTGGAAGGAAGAGAGTGAGAGAGAGAGAGAGAGAGAGACAGAGAGAGACAGAAAAAGATCAGAAGGAGGGAGTGAAAAAGGAAAGAAAAGGAAGGAGGGAAGGATAAAAGGGAAAGTAGGAGGAAAGAAAGAAGAGAAAGAAACAAAGAGCAAGCAAGAGGAATTATTTCCTCATGTGATTTAATCAAATTTCTTTTTAAGGCAGTAGGGGGAAATGAACAGGGTTACAATTTCCCCAGCTGTTTGGTCTGGGATACAGTATAAACAAGCCAGCCCCTCATCTGGCCCCCAGGAGGCTGTGAATCTCAGTGGAGCCTGAGCGCCTTCCTGGCCAAACCGCGGTGAACTCTCCCGGAGTCCCCTGCCTGCTGAGTCAGCAGGAGCAAACCAAGGAATTTGACTGTTTCCCATTTTCATTCTTCTGAGCACCAACAGCAGAGTATGCAGGTGAAGGGTGATATCCTGGGACAATCAAGGTCAGTTCTGATTAGGAAATTGGGACACAGTTCTCAGATTCTTCCTGACTCTGCAAAGTTGAATTTGTGGTGAGATTCTTCTTAGTTGGTATTATGAAATGTGCACAATGAGGATTTGACCAGGAACATAAGTCAGGGCTTGTATTCTGCTGAGTTTACTTTATTTCCTTCTCCATTAAGAGTTTAACCTGGCGTATTTGCACCCATGGAATATTCTTCAGTCATTAAAAAGAGATGATATAAACTACAAGAGCAATACTACTTGGCAGGAAAATATACCTGTGATATATTGATTAAAGGAGCACAATGTAATATGACACAATTAACATTGATTCTTTTTGGGTGCTAGGATTGCAGGTGATTTTAAACTATGTTTTTCTATACTGTTCGTATTTTTATACTAATAATTATTAGCCCACATGTATGGAGGATTTCCTGTGTGGTGGGTGCAATGCCAAGTACAGCTGTGGGCAAAGGTAGGTTTACAGTTACAATACAAATAAATAATACAATAATTACTAATAATAATAATAATACAAGAATAAACTGCATGTTTCGAGAGATCGCAAACCTACTTTTGCTAACCCCTGTATGTCACTTGAATCAACTCATTGGTTCCTTGCAATAAACCTGTGAAATAGGTACTGTTATCATCCTCATTTTACTGATAAGGCAACAAAATTAGGTTCCTTGCCCAAGATTATGAAGCCAGAAAGTTCCAGAAGACAACATTTAAGCCTACACTAAAGCACATTCTCTTAAGCATCAAGTGACAATATTTTTTGAAAAGAATAAAACTATTTAAACAAAAATGTATCCTGACAATTTGTTAAATCAAATTTTGAACAAAATGCAGCTATTTAAAATAAATTGATTGCCCTGGCCAGGTAGCTCAGCTGATTAGAGTGTCATACTCATACACTAAGGTTGTGGATTTGATCCCTGATCAGGGCACATATAAGAAGCAACCAATGAATAAATAAATATGTGGAGCAACAAATTGATATTTCTCTGTCTCTTTCTCTGTTTCTCCTCTCCCTCCCTTCCTCTCTTTCTCTACAACCAATAAATAAAAATTTAAAAAATAAATATATTTTATTTTTTAGACAAATAATTAGTGATGGCGGAAAATGTTTCTGATACTCCATTATATAAGACAGGATACTGGTATCATTCCATTGTTTGTGACTGTGTAATACCCTGGAAAACATAAAAGTGTTTCTACTGGTATGTTAACTGGTACTCTTTCAGTGTTGGAATTAGTATAATTTCAGACTCTTTTTTTGATTTACAATGTTTTCAACATTTCTGTAATAAAAGTAGTACTTTTGTAATAATGGGGGGGGCAGGATGAGGGCCTCTCCACCTGCCTTTCTGACACCTTGTACACCTGCCTGAATTCCCTATTCTCGAGCTTCTAAACACTTCTGAACAGTAGCTTGTCTTTCCACTTTCTCTCCCCTTGGGACCTGCCACTTTAGCCTTCTTTAGTCAGAACCTGAGCTGGTGCCTGAGAGACAAGGAACACAATCCATGACATTGAAGGAGTTGGCAGGACACCAGAAGATAAGCCTACGTCCAAGGTTTTACATCTCTGTTTAGTTTGCACATGGGGGAAGCTCACAGAGGTCAAAGCCAGGCTTTTAGAAAGAGGCTCATTAGAGATAAAGGCTCTTGGCCCCCAGGCCTCAGGGTGCTGGGCATGGCCACTAAACAGCTGGAAATTTAAAAATCATGTCAAGAAGCAGCTGGAAAATGTCTCTTGCAACTGAAGGAGAGGTCATGTACCAGGCAAGAAGAGTCAATGCAAACCAAGTGCCCTGTCCTTACATGTGCTACACCCTTATTCTGAAATTCATTCATTCATTTATTCATTCATTCAAGAAATATGTATTGAGTGCCAATTATATATGATACTGTTCCAGGTACTTAGGAGGCACCAACTGCAAAACTGACCAAGGCCCTGTCCCTGTGAACTTGACATTGCAGCCTTTCTACCATCTTGCCTGTATATAGAACATCTGCTTATACTTTAAGATGCAAAATTTTAGGCCACCCTAGATGCTTCCACGATCATCTGAGGGGAAAGGATTAGGCACACTCTTCTGATTCCAGTGTATTTTCTTAGCACTTATTTTTCTATTATGTAACTTACTATACAAGTGTTTGTTTATGTGTAATGTAATTATTTGTTTACATGTCTTTTTCTCAAGACTGTGAGCTTGAGACAGACACCTGGGTTCTACCATTCAATTACCTATTTGACACTGGGTCAGTTACTTAATTTCCCTGAGACCCAGTTTTTTAATCTGCATTATAGCAACATTAAAGTCTAAGTCAAAAAAGTGTTGTGGGGTTTACAAAAGAAATAAAATCTACTCATGCAAAAACATGTATGTGAATATTTATAGTATCTTTATTCATAAAGATGCAAAACTACAGGCAAGCTAAATGTCTTTCAACTGGTAAATGAATTATCACACTGCTACATTTGTACTATGGAATACTACCCAACAATAAAAAAGGGTGGGTTGATACAGGAAACAACAAGGATGAACATCAGATACATTATGTTAAGTGAAAGAAGCAAGAATGAGAAGCCTACATACAATATAATTCCATTTATGTGACATTCTGCAAAAGGCAAAACACAGGCACAGAATGAAGACCAATGGTTGGTAGAGGATGAAGTGAGAGGAGGGGCTGGGTACAAACAGGTAAAAAAGAAACTTTTTCAGATGATGGACTATTTCTTGTCTTTATGGTTGTGGTTGCACAACTGCATTCATTGGTCCATACTCATAGTACTGTACAGTATAGAATGTTGGATGGATGGATGGAAGGAATAAAGGAAGGAAGAAAGATGTACTTAAAACATTAGGGGATTTAATACCTCTGAAACTTTTACCAATGGAAAATAGAAACCAGTGCATAAATTCTCCAGCAGTTCACATGACCTGCCAAAAGATGGTCCCACAAGAGCAATTGGTCACAATTGATACCAAGAGCTATCTAACTCAGTAATACATGCTCATATTTGCTTTCACTCCTTCCTTGCTGCATTCTATTTCTTACTCACCTCTGCTTCTTGGTATTGTACTCCCTAATAAAATAACACAAAAACCTTTACCCCAGGCTTTGCTTTCAAAGGAACTTAGGCTAGGACACTAGGCATGGCCATATACTTAGGTTCTTGCCAATAGAAATGGAAGCAGAAATGCTGTGTGCTGCCTTTGGTTCTGGGCCTTCAACCTTTAGGCACGCTCTTTTTCATACCCCCTCTTTCCCTTTCTATGAGCTGGAACAAAAACTATAACCCAGATTCAAAGATGTTTGCAAATTTAGCCCCTAAAAAGTGATGGAGCAACAATATGGAAGGAACTTTGGTTCCTGAATGGTCCTATGGAGGAGACTCTGCCCACCTGGACAGTTCATTTCAGGACTGTTTAATTGGAAACAAAGAAATCTCTGTAGTCTTTAATCCACTGTATTTTGGGGGTCTCCTTGCTATAGTAACACGGTCTTTGCCTAAACTAAAATGGGAGATAATATTGTTTCTCAAGTAATCTCCGTGAAGGTGACTCTTCTAAAAACAGTGATTATATATTTTATTGCTAAAATTGTGACACTTCTAAGGGTAAGGGAGGTATTATTAATAATTATTTGGGGATGATGGGAATAAAATAGTCTCCTTATTTGTAAACAATTTTAAACCTCCTCTAAGAAAATACTTGACATTTGCTTGATTTTATACCTTCATTGCTAGAATTGGGAGGGAGGATAGAGAGTGTCATTAACATTAATAGCATCTGAGCAAGTGAGTGTTGTTGGCTGGAAAGTTGCTGGTCTTTGTATACACAGGGTATAGGAAAGTTCTGTTCCCAGGTGATATGGATGTTGCAATTGGCAGCCTTCAAGATCCATATACATTGGAATCTTAGGTGAGCCTAAAGGGTTTTCTAATATGTCTCAAGAAATTTAACCACCAGGAGGAGCCAAGAGTGGCTTCATTTGAATTTGAGTGGAGAGGAGCCTGAAAGGTGGATCTTAAAATTCACAGGTGAAGGATATGAGAAAGCAGATATGAGCTGCCATGGTCCAGTGTCCTATTCTGGATCTCAAGTCTCTAGAGACTTGTTCAGACAATCTTCAAGACATGGTGGTCCCAGAATGTTGTGTTAGGGCCCAATTGACAAAGTACTGTGTTGAGCTTAAACAAGGGGCATTGTCCCTACCTAGACTAGACTAGATGAAAATGGCAGGAAATCCAGGAAGCTCCAGTGCCCCACTGGTAACTGCAAAGTTGGCAGGTTGGTGAACATCAGAGCTCAGTTCTGCACCTGTTTTTTCTCTCTCCTTATTTTCTACATAGACAAATTTATGTATGCCCATGGTGAATATGCATTACTTGCTTAATGAAATGGGCTTTCTTTTTTAAGATGCTGAACATACCACCAGAGAATCAAACCACTGAGTCAATAAATAGGGAACATATGCCCTTGAAATAATTTTCATAACATAAAATAGAACCCTCTTCATAAGAATTAAACACTTATCCACACATTTTCCTTCCATTGCAAATGCTGTTGCTAAGCAAATGAGGATTTTCATCAAACTAAAATCTCCATACCTTAATTTGACCGCAAATCTACTACTTTTTGTTTTGTTTTGTTTTTCAGTACCTTCCCTAACTAATGTTCCATCAGTACAGGAGGCAATGTAGTGTGATATAGGCTTCTATTAGGCTAGTTAAGTTTCAGGCAGGCTAGAAGGCACAAAAATATCTACAGAGCCATATCATTAAGGTTACAAACAGTTAATTGGAGAGAGGAAATGTTAGTGTTCAAATAAAAAAAATTCTAAAACCATAAATATTCTCCCAGAGACAGACTCGTGGAATCAGACAACTGCATCTGTTTACGTGCCCCCTGTCTCCCCTTCTCCACAGAAAGGAGTCTGTGGCACAGAAAGTCACAGCAGTTCTTTTCTAAAACCTCCATGTTTCCAGCAAGGGACAGAGGAGTGCAAGAGGGAAAGTTATGGTCAGCTGCTTCTTCCTTATTTCTTCCTCCTCAATGCATATTTAAATGTTCTTTCTTATTTATCTGTTTGTAGGGAGCAGATGAGATTGTCATCATCACATTCTACTTACTGAATACTTACTACACTCCAAGCACCACCTGAGTAATTTTATACAAATGATCTAATTCTCACAAAACTGTAATAAAGTAATTATTATTATCCTATTTTCCTGATGGTGAAACTGAGGATTAGAAAGTTAAAGAGAGAAGCCAAAGGTCACATCTAATAAGTGGGATCTTCTAAACCTAGCCTCTCTCTTGAAAGAAATGTTTACAGGAGTGATAACACTTCAGATATCAAATAAAGTTATGAGTTAGGTCCAAATATTTTTCTCACTCTTTCAACTCCTCTTTTTAAGATGTGGGAATGCCCTACTACCCTGTACCACCTTTCCCCAAACTGTTAAGGATCCCAACAGTTTCAAGAGTATCTTTTCTTAGCAGTATTTATATTCAAATATGGGTCTCTTAGAAAACAAGAGAGTTGAAAGATCCAAAGGAAGACACCTCTAAAAGCTGAATTTCAGGCCATGCCAGCAAGTAACAGGGAAGATCTTTGTTAGTGAGTATTCCTCCCCAAGGCTTTTTTGGTGACTCCAGGTAGATAGGTGCAACTCTGAAAATTTTAACAACACTGTGCCCTCAGAAGGCCCAATGCATACACAAGGGTTCTCAAAAACGGGCTACATATTAAACTTTCTAGTTTAATAAAACCAGAACAAGGAAAAAAGTTTAAGACCATTGCTATTATTTCATAACACTTGAGAGGGGTAGGAAGCCCAATTTTATTTAGACCAATAGAGTAAATAGATTCAGATCCTCAACTTTGTTAGGGTAAGTAAACAAGGTGCTTGTTTTCTAGAAACTAAGAATATATTCTTTCGATCTCTTCTTCCTTGAGTCCCTGGGACATGCCTTGAGTCTGCTGTTGAAAATCTAAAGATTTTCAGTTGGCAGAACAATAGACTTTTCTCTTGGTGGCCAACTGTGAGTTGAATTTGGACAATGATTGTTCTGCTTCCAGAAAGTCCTTGGGGGGGAAGGGTGCAGAAAGAGGGCAAGGGGACTTGGAAACTCAGCCAGGTGTTAGCCGCCTCCTTGGGGGAATTCCTCTGCTAGGCTCCGAATTCCCCACCCTGGAGCAAACTCCAAAGATTGACCATTTTTAGAGAGGCAGGGGATTTTTCCCAGACAGTTCTTCTGGATCTGACCTCCTGGCCCAGGAGAACTTGCATATACCAACCTCTAAGAAATGATGTAACTATAAAGCATTCAGTTGTTTTTCTTTCCATAGCCTTTTCTCATTTCCAGGAAGAGAGGTTGAATAAAAGGAGTGTTTGGGATGTTATTTGACTTAGAAGCAGGTTTGTAGAAAGGAACATCACCCTAGAGGTTTTCTATCATAGGTAAAATTTTCTCCTTTGTGAAATGAATAATTAATGTTTAATAGGAAACTGGCCCTTACTTTAGCCAATTTATATGCACAAATGCCACCCCTTCTTCCTCTTAAAGCTAATTAATTCTTTTAACATGCTAGGAGGATGGCCTAAAAGAAGTAAATATTTGGGTGGTCCATTGATATTCACAGAGCACATTTGAAATTAACTAATTTGCCTTATATGAGAAACAGACTTTAATGCTGTTCAAAGAGCTAGAGCTTTGAAATTAAGTGCCACAAGTTGTCTCTGAATATCCTCTGACTTGCTTAGGCTGTTTTTGTTGTTGTTGTTGTTGTTTGTTTGTTTGTTTTAGGATGATGTTTTCATATGCCCCCTTCTCAGTTAATTTACAGGTGTTTATTGAATGCCTACTACGTCCCTAACTCTGTGTTTCATTTGCCATGGACATATGAAATATGTCACAAATGTTGATTAGAATTGTGTAACTTCTTTTTTCATTTTTATTTAATTTTTTTAATTTTTTAAATTATTTTTAATCGCATTTTTTAATTGTTGATATTGTACAGTTTTCTGTCTTTTACCCCACCCCCAGCCCACCACCTCAGCCCTCCCCACCTTCCTCCCATTTCCACCCCTCATAGTTTTTGTCCATGAGTCCTTTATACTTGTTGCTCTAAACTGTTCCCCTTTTCCCCTGAAATTCCCTCCCCTCTCCTCTCTGGTCACTGTCAGACTGTTCTCAAATTCAGTGTCTTTGTTTATATTATGCTTGTTTGTTTGTTTTGTTGATTAAGTTCCTGTTAAAGGTGAGATCATATGGTAAGGCTGTTGTTTTAATGGCAGCATTTACTAATGAAAGGAAGAAAGTTGCCAGAACTAGAACAAAAGACTAGGACCGGCCCCCTGAAGAGAGTGAGTTTCAACCATCAGGAGTGAATAGGCAAATTAATCATATATTCGACTCCAGGATCTTTAAACCTAGTTATTTGTTTTTATTCCCCCCAGAGTTATTGTTGACCCATCTCTGCAGCAGAGGAGGCTGACCCTGTAGGTGGCATCTGGGGCCTCTGTGGCCAGCTAGCTTAAAGTTCGGTTCAGCTAGAGAGTGATATGGGAAAATCAGAGGGCAGGAGAGAGAGAAGTCAGAGTATTTCTGCCCTCCTGTCTTATTGTTTTGTCACCTCCTGTCTGGCAGTGACTAAAACTTCTACTCATCTCTTCAGCTCAAGGGATGGTTGTCTTAAGTCATGCTACTATAGCAAATTAACATAGACTGTGTGGCCTGAAAACAGAAAGCTGGATGCTGGAAAGTCCAAGATCAAGGCCCTGGCAAATCTGGTGTCTGTTGAGGGAACACTTCCTCATTTTCAGATAGCCCTTTTCTGATTGTATGTCACATGGTGAAGAACAGAGGAGAAGCAAATTCTCCTTTCTCCTCATATAACAACATTAATCTCGTTTATGAGGGCTCTACCTTCATGACCTAATCACCTGTCAAAACTGTCTCTTCCTGATTCTATCACATTGGGGGTTAGAATTTTAACATATTAATTTGGGGGGACACAGCATTCAGTCCATAGCAATTGTTGTGACTATTATGCTTACTAGTCTCTGGTGTCTCATCACTTCTTGTTTCCCATATTCACACCTCCCTTCATCGATACCCTATCATTATAACCCACTTTGGAGATGCTGGTGCATCCTGTTTATTGCCAGGATCCTGACAGCCCATGTAACTGATTTTTCCTTAATAAGCCTAAGAAATACTAAGAATTGGCTTCCTGATGAGGATCTCAGAATTTGATCAGTAGTGATCATAATGGGAGCCAACACTCCCTGAGTGCTTCCATGTTCTCATTTACTATGCCAAGCACTGTACATGAAGAACCCCAGGAGGTGGACACTGAATAGGTTTCTCAAAATAATAGGCTGCAGGGGACAGAAACCACTTAACAGCCAAAGCTTTTTTTAAAGAATTTATTTATTTATTTATTTATTTATTTATTTATTTATTTTAGAGAGAGGGGAAGGGAGGGAAAAAGACAGGAAAAGAAACATCAGTGTGTGGTTGCCTCTTGCTCGCCTCCTACTGGGGACCTGGCCCACAACCCAGGCATGTGCCTTGACTGGGAATTGAACCGGCCACCCTTTGGTTCACAGGCTGGCATTCAACCCACTGATCCACACCAGCAAGAGCCAAAGCTTATTTAATTCCAAAGAAAGTGATTCTTTAAGTAATAACATTAAATATTATTTTATTAATATTGAAAATTAATAAAATAATATTAAATGATCCTTTGAGGGCACTGGATAAATACGAACAAGGAAACTATTTTAACAAAAGCTCTTTTTCACTTAATACTTGCTACAGATATCTTTACCATTAATTTTAATGGGCTTTAAAGATACTGTCTATGTCTCTCCCTCTCCTTGTTTTTCCCTGAGGAATCCACAAGCATACATAAACATATCCTTACACTACTCTTGCCACAGCAGCAAAGCAGAACCTTGGTTCTTGTTCCCTGGGGACTGGGGAAGAAGGAAAGATCTCCATGCTCCCAGAAAGACTCTCTGGGCTGCTTTGGGTTTTGGCTCTCTTAAGATTTGTTCTTTGTTGCTGATGTGTTTGGTTTTGAATTTCCTGTCTCTAGGGTTCTCTCTGTTCTAACAGGTAAATTGTTTTAGAATGTATGCATTTTGCTAGAAGAAAGAGAATGAATGAAGTTAGGACAGGCTGGGACAGAGGTGGAAGAGGGCTAGTGTGACTGTCATGCATGACATTTGTTTTTACCCCTACCAAAAACACCCAAATTCCAAATTCTGGTAGGTTTCTAGATAGTGTTGGTGTTAGTGATGTGCATGTGTTTGTGTGAGTATGTGTATATTTTTTCTAATACTCCTGATTCCTGAGAAGTCAACTAGAATTAGGTTTAAAGGCTTTTCCTACTAGTCTTTCAGAAAAATGAACCCACAGCCTATCATCTATCACAGACGCCATGTTTTCCCACTGGGGATATGTGTACTTCTGATGATACACTGAGCTTACCAAGAATAGGCAAAGTCAAGATAAATGTGCATCATCTTTACTGGATGAATGTGAGAGGAATTATGTTTAAGTTAAAATGAAATGAATCATGGGTGAGAATGCAGAATTAACATGACTTTTCAAAATCAGAGGGGAGGCATTAAATGTTGCTTTCTCAATGAGTAACTGCATGGAATGACCCTGGATTCCCAGGAGAGATAACTGTAACAACTCACATTTATTGAGAGAGCTCTGAGTATGTGCCAGATGTTATCTAATTTAGTCATCACACCAGCCCTATGATCTACTTGTTATGATTTCCATTGTACAGATGAGGACACTGAGAAATTGGATAACTTGCTCAAGATCAATCACACAGCTAGTAAATGGTCAAGTGCTAACAATACTAAGTACTAAATTTCCTTCCTATATATGCAACATTTGCTTTAGTTTTAATTATGTAGCTCTACATGTTCATTAATTTTGAAAATGAAACCCTACAGTAATATACACAGTTAGAAGAAAAAAGTTTCCATCTTCCTCAACTTTTCTGTTTTGTTGCTACTTTCTTCTTGTACATGAGCCTGGTAGTAGTATGTATGAACATTGATGAAATTGTCAAAGCTTGGACTCTTAATCACTATGTTGTGTGGTTGAAAAAGCTCAAAAGCATGTACATAAATTGCCAAAAGAAAAATCTGTCCAATATTTAATTTAGACCCCACTTAAATCATATTTTTACTGGGTGCATCTGTCCAATCCCTTTGTTGGAGTATAACTCTTTAAAAGTTAGAAATATAATACATACTCTCAAATATACAGTGGGTATGTCAAGGAGTTCCTCTAACTCAGTGATAAGGTACACAGCAGGATGACAAAATTGGTTCAAAAGAGATGTATTCAGTCAGTTAAAAAATGCTGGAACAAGATTGCAAATTTGATACAAAACTGATTAGTTTTCTTTGGGGCAATAAAACCATAACCCGAGGAATTATCTTTCCTTATGGACAAAAAAAAAAGTTATTTTAATCTCTAGGTTACAAGAACTAGTTTCAGTTTTCTAGTCTTCTCCCAGTTGGCATTAATAGAGTCTGAGCTCTAATTTATACTAAGTTTTAAGGCAAAGTTACCTTTACTTAGGACAACTGTCCAATTGAACTGCCTATATAATGGCAGTGTTCTTTATCTGTGCTAATATGGAGCCCACGGGCCTCCTGTGGCCACTGAACACTTAGAATGCAGTAAGAGTGACTGAAGAACTGACTTTTTAACTTTATTTAATTTAATTCAGACTTAACTCTAAAGAGCCATATGTGGCTAGTTGTTACTATATTGGAGAGCATCAATGACCCTTAGGTGGGCTATTTAGAAGAGTTAATATGACTGAAAGGACTCTCAGTAATCTTTTTGCTTTATTTTGAGTTTTGTGGCATTTTTCTTAACACCTTTGTCTCTTTTACACTTCCCTCATCACTCTTTATTTTTCTTTCTTCGCTGTGAGGAGCGGGAAGGGGATGATCTGTTTACCCACTGATGGCTGCTGTCCAGCGCTCCAGTCAGACTGATAGCCGCTTGGAGCATGCAGTCCCTGGGCACTGCAGTTGGGATGGATGTACTTGCAGCTGTGGACTGAGGGAATTGACGTGTTCTCCCACAGAGCCAAGGAGTAAATGTCACGAGAAAAGCCCTTAAAAATGGTTCTCATCCCTTTGCTCCATCTTGGACAACCCCGAACAAACTGTTCTAAAATTTTAAACTTAATATTCTTAATGGTAGAAGCCTTTCCCAACCATTAAGAATATTAAGTTTAAAGGTAAGGAGATTCTAGGGTAAACAGGTCTCTAAGTCACTAGTTATCAATAAAGTTCCCAAAGAGATTTCACCTAAAGGAAATAGGCTCATGTAACCTTAAAAAAATCATGCCTCTATGATTAAGGTGATATAAGAGAGACTTTCGTTGATTTATTTTGGAAGAGCTATTTATGAAATGACTGTGATTTTGAGAGAGAAAGCGAGAGCACCTAGTGGTCCCAGGTATACCTTACTAAGAAGGGGACAGATTAAGTTTATTGTGTCTTAGACAAATGTACTGCTTATGCACTACATGCTATATCGGACCATTTTTACCTCTCTTAAATTAAAAGCACTTCATTACTAACTCCTAAAGCCTTTAACTATCCATAGATGGAGTTAATCCCTCCTTCAACACTCCCCTTCAGGTACATTTGATTTGTTTTGTACTGAAACTTGCCTGCCAATAGTCTGTCCTGGATTTGCCAGAAGCCTGTGTTTGAAGTGGGTTTAAGGCATTAGAATTCAGAGTTTGGAATCACTTTGACAAACTCTGTAAACTTCTATAACTTTATGCTTTCTTTACTCTTTCCATCTTTTTTGTTATTCCCTCCAGTAACTGAAGACTTTACTGGAAGGTGAAGTAAACTTTGCTGTAAATCAGAAGAGGATACAGAAAAAGAAAGTTAAAAAGAAGAATCCCAATTGCTTCAAATAGTCTTGAAATTTTACTCTTTCAATTATTTTTATAAGAACCCTGTATTTTAAAAAGGCTTATAGAAATATACAAACCACAATATCCATAGTTAAGCTAACCAAAGGCTATTAGAAATGGACTTGTATCTCACAGCTGCTGTTCAAAAGATTTCTGAAGTGTGTGTTCACCTTCTCACCTTATTAATCACAGTAAACATAATGAATCACATATTTTTATAATATTTTATACTATACTATGCCTGTAACTTACTGTTTTCCACTTGAGTTTTCGCCATAATTTACTTTTTCAGAGGATAGAGATTGAGTTGAACATTCAGTGGTTTGAGTATATCCCCTTGACCACACTAAAGGAAAATTTTGAAATCAACTTTGTGTTATTATCTCATTTTCTTTTTCTACAGATCTAAGTTTTATTGAGGGCTTACTATGAGCCAGCCAGTATATATCTTTTAATGTTCACAACATTGATTTAGTAGTTTTCCCCTTAGTAAAGATAAAGTAACTGAGACTTAGAAAACTTAAATGACTTACTTGTGGTTATCCAAATAATAAGTATTGAAAACATGACTGTAATTGACATGTGTTGAGCTGCACAGACTTCTTCACAACTCACTAAAGTCTTGACTTCCATTCCCAGCTCTGAATGTTACTGACTAAGTAGTCGTTTGGGCTTCTCTGGGCATATATATTCATATTTGCAAAATTAGGGTACTAATATCTCCCTTCAAAGCACAGGTTACTGAGACTTGTAAGAAATGTTAAGTATATGTTTTATTATTTTTATACGTTCATTAGTTAGTGACTTCTCTAGTGAATTGGATACTATATCTTATGCTCAGAACACAGGAGGGAAATCTCATTACCTACTGTAAGAAAGAAATTCATATAAGACCTCTCCTGGCTTTGTTTGGACTTGATCCGATGTGACCTAGTTATTGAATTACAACAAGGGGCTCAATTGAAGGTGGTCTGCTCAATCAAATGGCCAACTCACAACCCCTAGAATGACCCCAGCTTTGACTTTCTTACTTGTTTTACGAACTATTCCTTCAGTAATCTAAATAATTTTCTCATTTGTCTTTGAGGTTGTCTGTTATATTGCTTGTTTTGTTTCTGTTTAGGTGGGCTAGGTAGGACAATTACTATGACTTTAAAGGGGCTCACAATAATCTTTATGCTCTACATCAAGTTTTGTGTAACTTTTTTTCTGACTACCTCTCCTAAATTATTATCTCTATTCCAGTTATTGGGTAGTTTTCCTAATTTTGAAAGGAAATTTGTGTGTATAATTTGGGCTTCTCTTTTCTGACATGGAGCCAAAGAAGAACAGAATGGACTTAATGAAGATCAATTCTGTACTGGCCCTGTGTTCTTTGGAAACTAATAAATACACCTTCAAGTAGAAAGATGCTATGAGGAAATCACCTTGGCCACTAATAGTGGCTTTGCCAGGGCAACATGTTTTTGCAGAGCATTTAAATTCAACATTTAAAGGAATTGTTCCACACAGTATTGCTATTTAACTTCACTCTTTTTTAAAATTCCAATTCAAACAATGGCTTCTTTAAGGAAAGGTACAGAGATTGTCACTTGGAGCTGAACTTCCAGGCAGCTTTGCTGAATGTTTGTGATGTTTAATTTTTAAACCTCTCAAATGGAATTCCATGGAGACATCAAGAGTCATCATCTAAGAGGCAAATCAGTCAAACACATCCACAGACATTATCAGAGAATATGATCCTTACCACATGCATTCCCTCAGTGAGCCACTTTTGAAGATATGGTGATACAATCTGCCCTATCAAATAACTTACAATCGGCTAGAGGACACTGAAAGTTGCTACCTATATAAACATTTGTAAAAACAAAACAAAAAAAAAAAGAGATGCCTGAGACTGTTTGGATTGAGGGGAAGCATTGCTAGCCAAGTCATATTCTTTACTCTCAATTGATTTGGCTCTTTTTGCTTCTTTTCTTTAAAGTACTTTTCAGTAAGTGAAACAAGAGGCTTAAGAAAGTCACAACACTAGCTATACACTGAAGGCAAGAATAAAAACTCTATTTGGTTCTTATTTTCAAGCACCTGACCACAGTGTCTGGGACATGCTGACAGTAAATGAAGAGGAACAATAATTAAACAAAAAACTTAAAAAACAAATATTTAGCTTGGACTCCACATCAGGGGGAGGTTAAATAAAATATATGGTCAAAGATGTATTTGTCCCATAAATCCTACTTGTCACCATCATAAATTTGGTATGAAATATCCCATCATATGTTTAGGACACAATGATACAGTCAAATGAAGATAAACAAATCACCCATCTGTTTTTGTTTAAAAATATACTCAACTTTGCCTATTAAGTACTATAGTTCTGTTTAGAATGCAACCAACATATGCCTCTTAAGGAAAAGAAATTCAAGGAAACAGTTAAGCCCTTTAAGATGACAACACAATGTGTAAAGAAGATAAACCATCAGTAATTTGATGAAGCTGATTTTTTTTTTCTGAAAGGAGAAAGATATCTTGATTGTCCTTGGTGACTATAAAACCAATATCTATTTCTATCATGTTTCTTACTGCTGATGCCTCAGAAGATAGGGGAGAAGATTGATCTTATGCTAGAGTCTTATCTCTAATTTGATTGATGCAGAAGAGCTACATTGAATTGAAGGCTGTTTTAGCTAAAGAATTTACACCAAACTTCTCCTTGGCCCACATGATGCCTGTAACTAGTGGGCCTTAAGGATTTCTTTCAATATTTCTCCTACTCTCAGCTCTGTGTCCACATCAGAACTCTTTGTACCATGGAGAAACAATATAAATAAATCATATAATAAAAATGACCTTTCCCAAATCAGTTTTGGCAAGATGTTTTTTACAGCTGCCTCTTCGCTCTAACTGCAGTTGCCAGCAGCAATGGAACTTTTACAAGTCCTACTAGAAGTTTGACATCCAGTTGAATTCAGTTCTGGGGAAGCTAAATTCCACATGCTTTGTTACATTTTTGGCAGCCTAAAAATATATTCAACCAATGGATGTTATTGTGTACAAATAATATCCTTATCCTCAGCCTTGGAGTTTGCTTTTGGGGAGGACAAAATTGTTATAGGAGAAAGTCTTTAAAAAGGAATACCAAAAGGATTATTTCCTTATTTCTTTTATTTGTTTATTTGCTTGGTCAAGATAGTTGATTTTGTTGTCCTGGGAATTGTTGACTACAGGATGTGTAAGTAAGGAAAAGGCCTGAAAAGTGGCACAAAAGTCCTCCTTTCAGCTGTGCTTTTCTTCATGAATGACACAAGTCTGTGTACTCCAGTAGACAAGATGTGGCTACTCAGGGCTTCATTTTCTGCAGGTGGCAGTGTTTTGTGTAATATCTGACAGACCACACTATTTGTCAACACAGCCTAATCTACATGTCAAACATTTCCAGTCTGTTTCCAGAATATGGTGTACCCATGTTAATTACCAGAACTGTCAGAATTCACAGAAACATATAAATACCAAAAGAGATTGGTTAGGTTGTAAAAGATGAGTGCTGCAAATCCAGAGAGTGCTTTGCCACTGCTTTTTTTTTTTTTTTTAACTCTTAATTTTCTCACTCAGTTTTACTGGGCTATTTATGACACTTGAGAGCAGACCAAGAAGTCCAAGTTTCTTTGTAACCTATACATTCTCTCTCTCTCTCTCTCTCTCTCTCTCTCTCTCTCTCTCTCTCTCTCTCTCTCTCTCTCTCTCTCTCTCTCTCCAGCTCTAGAATGTTCTTATTCTTTTGCTCTCCCAGTCAGTCACGTTAAGTTCTTTTGGAAGGAGATTGATAATGAAGTCATGATTTAAAAACAAGTAACATTCACTTCCCTTCTTTCTTAAAGTGACCAATCTAGGAATCACGGATTAGAAATCAGGAGTGCCCTTCTTCTTTGCCAGTTCTCTTCAATTCTCCTCCTCTTCTTTCTCCTTAATTCATCTCTTCCATGTTCTTCTAATATTTCTAATTCTCCTAACTCTTTTCTTTCTCCTTCTTCTATGTCTCTCTCCCTTCAACCCTCAGTCTCAGCCTAGAAAATTGTTTACTCATTTTCTAGTTTAGAAATTGGATCTGCTTTTCTTCTCAGGATCCCATAGTAGACCTGGCCCAAGCAGGTTCAGTGGATACGCCAATGCACCCCCAGTCTTTCTAGTCTCATCCACACTGGTGTGCTCACAATCACCAAGTTACAGTTCTTACTTTCCTGGGCTAGTTCCATTATGAATTGTTGCAAACTTATGTGAAAAAAATGGCACAGATGAATAGTTTTATATAACTGAAAGTAGGTTAATCACATCTACATAGTGAACAACCTCTCCATAGAAACAGAAAAATAACTTTGATTTTGTTTTTCAAGCCAACCCATTGTAAATATATACCTATCTATTGTTTTCACCTTCAAATTCAGTTATTGCTAGGGTTTAAATGATGGAAAAATAATAAAAATGGTAAAAACAAACCTCAGTGACAACTATTGAATGTCAGAAAATAAAATTTTATTTACTAAAAATGTTTGCTTCTCATTAAAGGAGAATGATCTGTTGTTAAACTCCAGGTTGAACTATATAAGTTTGCCAATATTCAACCTTTCTCAAGGTACAAAAATGGAAATTTCATGTGGTTTAATATACTAGGTAAGATTGTGGTTAGGCTAAATATGTCTTTGGAGTTTCCCAAGTCCTGGAGAGCCTATATTAAGTTCACTAAGACTCTTAGAAGATGGAGGCTTTTTTCCTTATATTGTGGTGATGTGCAGTCCACATGAAGGTGATCATTTTAGGTTAACAGCTTAACTCGGGTCTAATGAGTGTCTGAATTGCAACAGAAGAATCAAAATCTTAACTCAAAGACATACAACTCTAACAGCTAAACTTTAAGACTTTATTGTAAAAACAGAGGTGATATTTCATGGGATCATATATTGTTGAAACTGGAGTCAAACTTAAGTATTGTTTTTAACAAATCCTTCACTTCAAAACTGATAAAACTGAAATCTAGGTACACTAGGTACATCAAGACCAGCCCTCCTCATGGTGGCCGATTGTGCAAGGTTCTTACCTCTGCACTCTCCTGTACTCATTTATATTCCATACCCACCTGCCTACTTTCTAGTCCTTCCCTTGTCCTTAACTTCAGCTTCCAAACTTTACCTCTGTCCAACAGAGGGAGTGGGAAGAAGGGGGAAGGATAGGGAAAATGGAGCCAATCTTTTCTTGGTCTATAATTAACATTTCCCATTTCTAGATGGTAAACCAAATACTTGCTACAACATTCTGCAGCAACCTGAAATCTCTCAGAAACATTAGAAAACATGTTTAAAATTAATTTGTACACAGCTGTGCCCCCATAACTAGAAAGGAACTCTCAGTGAGGCAAAACCTGTGAGGAATCCCTGGAAGGTAGAAGTTAGGTAAAGTCAGATCAAGGAGTAAAACCAAACCCAATATGTGCCTGGGAAAGTCCATTTACACTCTTCCAAATTCCAAATTTCATCTCCCCTTCTCTGACCTCAGCTAAATCTGTACCCCAGTTTCTCCCTCCATGAAGTCTTCTTACTGGCTTATAAGAAACATCAAGTTTTTCTCTTTATCACCCTGCTGAAGAAGTTTTGAGGAATTTCCCCCCTAATCATGTCTCCATAGAATTTAATACCACAGATATAGGGTATGTCTGTTTATGTACTGTATGTACATCTGTACTTTATACATAAAAAGAGTAGGAACCTTGTGCCCCATAAGAACCAATTTTGCCCCCTTGGCAGTGATTTTGCCCCCTTGGCAGTGATTTTGCCCCCCTTGAGAATGTATGCCTTATATCCCAGAATCATATGGCTTCTGTTAAGAAGCTGTGAGGGGGATGCTCTGATTCCTCTCAAATCATGCAGTGGAAATGACCAATATGTGTGCATCTCTGAGCTGTCAACTCTGTGTAGACAGTTACAATATCTGTGAACAGAACTTTCTTCTTCTTTAAGTGGGTTTGGGGAAAGATTCACAGGGGGATAAAACCAAGCACCAAAATATGGTTTAGATACATTTATTCCTTGTTTTAATCCTCCTTCTCTTATCCCCATGACATACTTTGCAGCAATGACAACCTTTAGGGAGTCCACAGAATGTAAGTAACAGCACAGAAGAAACTCACTGTGGTGGTTTCCAAGCCTCTAAGATGGCACTCTAGGTATCTATGCCCTTGTGTAATGCCTTCCCCTTGAGTGTGGCCCAAACTTACTGATTCCTAACACACAGAATATGGTAGAGTGATGAGATGTTACTTCCAAATTAGGTTATAAGAAGATTCATTTCCAACTTCAGCTTATTTCATTTCTCTTCAAATTTATTTCAGTTCTCTCTGTCTGCCCCAACTCCACCTGTGTGCTTCTACCTAAGTCTTACCTTAGGTTACTGTTCCCTGGCTGATGCTTTGACTGCAGCTTTGTGAGAGACCCTGAGCCAGAGCCACCCAGCTACATTGCTTCTAGATTCCTGACCTACAGAAAATGTGAGGAAATACACATTTGTTGTTTTAGGCCCCTGGAGCTTGGGATAATTCATTATGAGTGATAGATATCTAATATTCATGTTTAGTTTTTTCCCCTTCCTTCAAGATTATTCATTATCATTTGTTGGCTAATCCACCTGTTTTATAGCAGATGGCTATTTCTTCTAGACAGACATTGGAGGTAGGACCAAATGCTTTACCAAGACAAGTGTGAACACTAACATATCAAATTAGAATTTAGTTTCCCAAGTATTGGTATAAAAAGTGATCAATTTAATAAGACAAAGTGTGACTAGTTCAAATAGAGAGAAGTAACCATACTCAGTTGTCTTTGTTTTCTTTTTAGTTTTATTCTTAAGTTTGACTATATAAAAAGACATGATGAATTCCACTCCCAACAGTTCAAAATTTACAATTACTTAGCTATAGTCTGGGGAGTTCATTATCACAAAGATATATATAATACATACCTATAAATAGTACAGAATATATATATTCTTTATATATATAAAGAATATATATATGTGTGTATATATACATATATATGTATATATAATTGTAAAATTATATATATATAAATTGTGTATATATGTATATGCACATATATATATATACACACACATAGTAAGGGAATATATATATATATATATATATAGTAAGGGAAATGCTTACCAGCTTATAAGAATTACTTTTTTCCAAAACTGTATTAGCACCTTGACCTATATTCAAATACCCCTCATTGGTTCATCAAAATAGAGCCCGTGAGAATGCCATATGGTTCTATTTTTGCCCAGTTCATATAATTTTATATTTTTCATACTCCAGTTTATTCTTGCATCCATCAGATATCAAAAGTATAATAAGACTTTTCTTCCTTTAACTCACACTTGAATTGACATCTTATTAATTTAGGATTATCTCTCCCTACAATAACTCTAAATTAGTGAGTTCTTTCTGTGAGGCATTTTTAATATCTTTCTTATCTTGGGCCTGGTGTTATTGGACTGATTTAATTGATTTGTTAAGAATTCACTTCTATTTTTTAAGTGGCTAGTCAGAATTGTTTTCCTGATGACTAAAAAACCAGAAAAAAAAAGTTGCAGAGATTTTGACATATTGGCTCATTTTTAAGAAGACATTTTGAGTAGCAGAAGTGTGAAAAGATGTCTCATTTGTAATCTGATTTAATGAGTTAATATGGCAAAAGTACTCAGATAGTAAAAGATAAAACCTACTATGTCCCACATTGTCCAGATGCAATGAGCAGATCTAAAGATGTGAGAACAATTATTTTCTTCACCATTGACCTGCAGCTATAGGAAGGCAGGTGACCAAATGCTTTGGAATTTTACAGACATGACTCTGAAACTTGGCTGTACCTCTTACCAGCACATTCCCCAAACCCTTTCAGACTCAGTTTTCTCATCTTCAAAATGGAAAGAAATAATAGCCTCTTCCTACTGTTCTCATGAAATTTAAATAAAATTAATGAGGTAATGCTTAATTCTTAACTTTGGGCCTGGTGCATTATAAGTGCATAATAAATGGCCAGGTTATTATGTGAATGATGAACCTGAACTCCATTTCTAATAGAGAGGTGAACTACCAGGTAACAATTACTGAAACAAATAAATTAAAGAAATGAACTATATTCTGTTTCTACCTTCTTCAGTGCATTAGTTTTAAATCTTATAAAATTTCTCTTCTTATGGGTCCAAATTTGACCTATATTGGCTGATATAATGACAATTTTATATTCAGAAAGTTATATTCACCTTAATCCTACAAACCATGAAAAATATCAAGGGTTAAAATAAATTGATGGTCTTTCATGTAAACCCATTAAAACACCTATTTTGGCTGTTTCAAGAAAGAATAGGCACAAGCTTCCCACATATTCATTTAATTATCATCTGTCCACTCTACTAACATGGTATTCTAAATCTGGTACATTGGCAGAGCCAGTTGTCTAAAAGTTCCTACTTAGACAGTTGAGACTTCAGTTACTTTGTTGACAGTTATCCTTTAATTTGTTCTAATCATTTTCATGATAACTGATCTAAATGTTTGATTCAGTTTTTATAGAAAAAATTTAAAATCTTCCTCATAATTGATTGCCTCATTGTTCCATATACTCTCAAGGCCATCATGAAAATAATTCAGGCAATGAGGCTGAAAGATGTTTTTTTGTGCTTAGAGTTTTTATTTGTTTGTTTTTTAAGAGTTTTCAAGTCCCCAGACTTTGTTGTCTGAACAACTCAATCAAATCTGTTCTTGTCTTCAGCCTTCCAGTTATCCAAACATGGAGGCCCAATTCATGGATAGAACATTGAAACAGCAAACAGAAATCTTTGTTTCCAGACTTCCAGATCCCATATCAGTTAATCTAAATATCCCTCCATTTACTGGGGGTTTGAGCACTGCGGTCCTAGAACTCATTTAATGTGCTTTTATTATCTGCCAAATGCTTTACCTATAGTGTTTAACCTCATAAAATCCTATGAAAATATGTTCTATTTTTCACTCTTTTACCAATGAGGAAAATTAAGCTCAAAGAATTGAAAGCAATTTACCCAAGTTCCCACCCAGCCTACAATCCCCAGGCTTAGAATAGAGCAGAGGTTCTCAACCAGGAATGAGTTTACTCCTCCTTCCCACAGTAGTCCTCCTTCCCATGTTTGATACTATATGAAGACATTTTTCTCTGATATAACTGGGGGAGGGTGCTTCTGGTGACTACTGGGTAGTGGCTGCTCAACATCCTACAATGTATAGGACAGCCTTCCACAGTAAACAATTACCCAGCCCCAAATGTCAACACTTTCAAAGTTGAGAAACTCTGGATTGCTCCAGAGCAATCCAACAAAATTTTCTAATGTGCCCTGGCTGGTGTAGCTCAGTGGATTGAGCGCGGGCCTGCGAACTGAAGGATCGCGGTTCGATTCCCAGTCAGGGCACATGCCTGGGTTGCCAGGCCAGTTCCCGTCAGGGGACATACAAGAGGCAACCGCACATTGATGTTTCTCTCCCTCTCTCCTTCCCTTCCCCTCTAAAGATAAATAAATAAAATCTAAAAAAAGAAAAAAAAAACTTTAAAAAAAAATTTTCTAATGTTCTCTTAAACACTTGAAATGTGGCTAGTGTGACTGAGGTACTGAGTGTCCATTTAATTTTAAATAATTTAAATTTAAATAGCTACATATATCTACTGTCTATTCTATTGGACATTATATGTCTTACTTGTTATACTATTGCTTCTTCTCCTGCAGAGTATCATACAGTAACAATTTTATAGGGTTGCTGTAAGAATTAGTGTAGGTAACTAAGTGTACAAAAGGAGATTAGCTTCTATTTTAGCAATTAAATAATAAATTCATATATACATGATAATTATACTGTTAAATATTTGCATATATATACACACATATGAATGAAGCAATTTCCAAAGAACGATCTCAAAAATAATTACCTGTTTAGCTGGTCCACAAACTATTAAAATGTACCACCATGAATCCCTCTGAGACCCGTCTTATAACAGCCATTAGGAACCCAAATATTAGAGACTCCTTTCAGCAGGTCAATGAATATCTAAACTTAAACAACTAAATTAAGGGGTAATTATTAGAATTGCCTCCCTTCTGCCTACCACCAAGACCAAGTTTCCTTAAATATCTTAATAAATATGGTTTGATTTTGAAAACTAAAATTTCTGTAAACTTTTTGGAAGCACATCTTTCATGTTAATAAATATGGTTTGATTTTGAAAACTAAAATTTCTGTAAACTTTTTGGAAGCACATCTTCCTACAGCTTCTAGCATAAAGGCCCAGCCCACTTCTGCTGTTAGAAGGTGCCTCTGGAAGAGGCAGAACAGCCCACCACAGTTTGCATCAAGACCCCATGGGCTCGGTGGGCACACTAACGACTGGGCACTGTGAGTCTGACAGCTGGGCCTGGATTCAAATGTGTGTGCTGCCAGAGAATAAGGTCACCCTGTAAATTCAGGGTTAACACTTGCTTGTAAAGAGACTGTGTGCACAAAGTTGATATTGGAGTCAGGACCAGTTAGATTCTTCCTCCATCAACGTTCTAAGTTAGCTTCATTACCTTTGGAACAGAGTCTGAACTCAAAGGAAATAAGGTTTGGACCCAAGAATACTCAGAATAAAAATAAACAGGATCACAGCCTTTGTTTTCCTTTCTTTCTTTGGGTTTTAACTTAAATATCACATTTCTATAGAGGCCTACCCCATCCAGCATACATATAATCTAGATTTTCCACCTTATGATGATGTCTTACTTTTATCTTATTACCTTACTTACATTCTTCAAAACACTTTTGAGAATTAGCAATTATATATTTGTAGAGTTACCTACTTAATTTCTCTGTGTCTCCCTCACTGGACAACAAGCTCTGGGAGGGAGACCTACCTTTGTCTGGTTTACCACAGTATCTTCATTATCCAGCATTGTGTCTGGCACATAGCAGGTATTCAATATGTGAGAATGTTTGTTGGATAAGTGGATATGAAAATAAAAGATATAAAAAGTAGTCAAAAGATATTTGTCAACATTCCTGGGAATGAATGCTCCCAATTTGTGATATTTTTCCTGGATCTGGGAAAACATTGATTCAGAAGCATTTTCCAAAGAGGATTTGTTCCCTTTTGCCTCGAAGTCAGGATCCAGGAATGAGAGAGACATCTGGAGATGAGGCCACTAGGGAGAGAATTATGTGAGCAATTACATGAGAAATGTAAAGGCCAGGCCTGTGATCCAAGCACCAAGGTTACTTGGTTACTGAGGATTTCACTTCTGACAAGGGCAAGAGAGACTGTATTAGTTGCCAACCATGCTATTGCTCCCCAAAGTCCCTATTTGAGTCCCCATATACACAGTTGCTCAGAACCTCTTCCCTTTCACAAACATTTAGATTGAGCTTACTATGCACATTGGGATGGGAGTCAGGCCAAGTTATAAAGAACACCAAAGTGATTCAATTTAGGCTTAGAGGGCTTAATTCCCACTTTTGACACTTACTGGTAACTTTGGACAAGTTAAACATCCTCTCTAAAGCCGTGATCCCTTATGTGTAACCTGGGGTAATAATAGCATATATTTTACACTGTTGTAATAAACTTTAAATGAGATACCCTTGGTAAAGCATTTAGCACAGTGCCTGGCACAAACAAAACACTCAGTATACATTACCCACACATGGCCATTTTAAAACATGGCTCCAAATACTTTGACTTTCCTCAAAGGTGGAGTTATGTTCCCTCCTCTTGAATCTTGATGTGCCTGTGACTGACTCAGCCCACACAGTATGGTGGAGGGGACACTACCAAAGCTGAGTCAAGAAGGCATCAGCCTCCACCAACAGGTGCAACACTGACCGACCTTGGAAGAAGTCCTGCTTTCCTGAGGCCACCATGCTGAGGAGGCCTTATGAGATGCTCTGGACATAGTCCCTACCAAACCCAACCTTCCAGTTATCCCCAACAAGCTGGTAGACCATCCCTCTTGGGAGTGGACCCTCTAACCCCAGGTGTTTATTGCCCCAGATGTGCGGGTCACCTACAGCTGAGGCCCCAAACACCAGCAAACAGACTCAAGCCATTCCACCTATGCCTTCTCTGAATTCTTGACTCATAGACTTCATGATTATAATAGAGGGTTGTTTTATCAAACCACTTAGTTTTGTGACAATTTACATTTATCACAAATAGGTTATATCAGCAATAGGTTATGAAGCACCATGCTTAGCATTCATTTCAGTTATTAAAATAATTGTGATAATTATTAACATTAGTCCCAATTAAATAATAATCATTAATAGTTTTTTTTCAATACCTGAGTAGATAGTTATCATTCTTGCTACCTTGTATTCATTGACCCTTCTGGTAATAGCATCCTGTGAGAAGCCTAAAACTACTTTGTCTTTTTTCATAGTTATGAATTTCTGTGAGCTCCTTGAGGGCAGGCACTGCCTTATTAACCCAGAGCCATCATTTCCCCAGAGTCTGGCATTACACAGAAAAGACAATATCTAGTCAAGGTTTACAGCATGAGCTCTGGAGTCAAACTACCCAAGTTTGAAGCCTGGCTCAGAACCTACCAGAGGAGTGTCTTAAAATGCTGTGTCTCCTGCTCTAAGTGGGCCTCATGGGTCCTATTGTACTCATAATGTTCCTTACAATTTAATGATAAAAAGTTCTAAGGACTAGGAAGCATTTGGATAAGCACTGGATACATACTAATTCTTCAATTAATTACTATTTATTGATTACCAAATGTTACTGGTTCGGCTCAAGATGGAGGGATAGACCTGCTATCTCATTTTTCTTGTTCTATTTCCTGTTTTCCCTCCTAAATATCTTGTCAACTTCTTGTTTGTTTGTTTGTTTGTTTAGCCTAGGATCTACCAGTAATCCCCAAATCCAGCTATGTACTTTAGACTCATCTCAGGTACCCCACCCAGAGATTCTGCAGCCATTAAGTGAGTCCAGGGAACCTGCAGCTTTAACACGTTTACTAGGAGATTCCAAGTAGATGGCCCATGTACTCAGCCAGCATTTGAGAACACTGACCTATGATTCTATCCAATTTAAATTTTATTGCCATATCTTCTAACTCCATTTCTAAAGAGGGAATCTCAGATATACAATTTTCCCTTCAAGCAGCAAACTGAAGTCTGTTTAAAACAAATATCCAAATGCCATTCCAATCTCTTTTTTCAGGGTGCTCTTTTTTCTTACTTCCTTTGTCCTCTTCACTGGTAGGTAGTATCTGACCCTTCCTGTCCACCAAAGGAGCTAGCTGACAATTTGCAGTCAAAGGGCGAATAGCTAATAGCTTCTTTTAGTGGAGTTAACCTATACTGAATTCACCTTAATTCAGTAATATTTTAGATAGAAGGGGGAGAGCAGAAAAAACAATCCTTAACCGCACCTGTGAGATTCTGTGAATAGTGCTTTGTGAATGAATCACCCTTTATCTCTCTCCCCAGTGATGCTATCATATCACAGCTTCATTGGCACTAACACAGCTGTTCACAGCTGCACACAAGATACTAGCAAGAGCACAATGTCAACCATTTGTCCTCATGTGGTGTGGCTTAATTTATTTCCTTTGAGGATGGAGTCTGATATTGTATTCTAGCAAGGATCCAATCAGCAGATCTACAACATATTCAGAGGTTAACATATTAAGGGATGACATGACTTTCTATGTATCATTCTTCTCTTGCTATCTACCCCTGCCCCTCAAAACATATCCAGTTGAGAACTAATCTTATGGTGAATTTGTTTTTAAGAGACCTTGAGAACAAAGTGAACTCAGGTGGAACAAATGTTCTCATTATTTGAGGGAGAACCATAGCCACACTCCATTTCTCAGCTGCATCAGTTGATGCCAGAACACTCTTCACAGGCCAATTCAGTGCAATGTGACAAAAGAAATTTATTGAGCACCTACTGCATGCCAAGCAAATGGGCAGGGCCCCCCCCCAAAAAAAAAATCAAAAGCCACACAATAAGCTTTCATTTCATTAGAATGTTAAGTTTTGTGTCTTGCTCCTGAATGCCTTTAACATGCCATGACCAGTTTAGATGCTCAATAAATGTTGAATAAATGAATAAATAATGCACTCACTAAATCAATCTCATAAGCCAACCAGACAGATTCATAGTAGCTGCCCAGAGGGCTATACTAAGAGAATTCTGAGGCTATATTCAAGCTCACTGTGAAACGTGAGCTGAATGACTAACAACGTTTGTCAAGAGCAGGAGGAGTGAAGTCAAGTGTGCCATATTTTCATTCTTCTGGGGCTAAATGTAAGTGATATAGCTGCTCATCTCTTCCCTCTCATCCCATCCCAAACCTTTCCCCTTAATTTCTAAAACAAGCTGAGTGGTTGTCAGGGTCTAACCAGAAATAGAAATCTTTTGCATTTATGATACCCTATTTCTTCCAAATCCATCTTCCTTTACTCAGGAGAGAAGATGATAGAGTCTGCTTTGAGTGAATCAGAGAGACCAGTGAAGGAGACTTCATCTCACTGCCGTTGTGGCTCTGCCTGGTGGGTACAAGATGAAAGACAAGGTAAACTGAAAATTTAAAACTGAGAGGTATGGGGTTTTACATTCTCTTGATTTAATTTGTATGTACAAGGTTCACCTAATTTTTAGCATGTAGAAACATAACTGATTCAGTTATATTTTCCAGTTATATAACTGAATCAAGCATATTGATATATATGCTTGATTCAGATGGTTTTTCTGCTCGAGTGAAAAACCGCATAGACTTTTTCTCTTCTTGACTTCATACATCAGGATTTTAAAAAAATTGCCCTGTGCATCTTGTTACATAGAAAAACATCAAAACAAAATTTTAATCTCACTGTCAGTTAACTAAGCTGCCCCGTTGCAATTTGCTCTATTGATACAGACACTGGCCTGCAGTGTTCTCATCATTATGGATGAAATGAGATACACACACGGACTACTGAGTCTGGTGGAGGAGAAAGGATAGCATGGCTTTTCTCTCAAGGGGAGCGAAAGCCCGCCGCCTCCGCCATGACTGACCTTTATTGGGTTTTTTCCCACATTACATTATGGTCATCATTTACTATGCACAGGTCCACTATAGGTGGTTACCTTTTACAGACAACAAAGGAGCCAATGCCGCAACTCACATCACAGAAGAAACATATTTGCAAATAAATAGGGATAAGCGGTCCAAACAGTTACACTCCATACTGGGGAGTTTTTAGCAAAAGCAAGACTCAAAGCAGCCTGGGTACAAACGCAGGCCTGATTCCCCACAGGAGAACCCATCCATGGAGGTGGGTCCTGTGCATCTCTGAGTGGGAGCTGGGCCCATGCCACGCGGAACAGTCTCCTACATCTCCTCCCTTGTTTTTAGTTAGGACCACTATAGATTCCACAAAGCTTGCTGCTTGCTGGTCTCCCATACAACCCTGGGAAAATAATTTGCAAATACATCAAAGTACATAGAGCATTATTATAATCAATAAGCAACCAGTGGTTCCAAATACCCACATTCTCAGATTAAGCTCATCAGTCATTGTCAGGCAGTAATGATCAAATAGAAAACGTTGGAAGAACTCGGAGGGGCCTATTTTGAGTCAGGGTCAGATAGCTAAAGGGCCATACAATCTGGGGAAACAAACCCATTCCAGGCTTGGACCCTTATCATTTGAATTGAGGGTATTAGCAAAGTAGGTTTCATATGATTTTATGCTTTCTTTCTTAGGCCTGATTACCCCAGGGAACCTGCCCTTTCCAGCACAGGGCCACACCTACCTCCAGCATTGTTTCAGGCTTAGGTGGAGCAGGGGAAGTAAGGCAGCCTTCTTGCAGGCAGAATGAGGACTCAAGCTATGTCAAAGTTAATGGGCAGGGGTCCATCACCCCCTTTTTCTATAGCCCCCCAAGTCCTTCCCTGAGGGACTCCTACATAATCATGCCTGTCTTAGGTCGATCCTCCCTTGAGGAATCTTACCTGTCATTGGCTAACTGACTAAGCACTGGGGGCCAGGCAGGGTGAAGTTAAAGTGGGCAGAGGTGGTGCTCCTGCCAGGGATATAAGCTTTGTCTCCTCAGTGGCTCAGGCCCTCATGGCAGAACAGACCCAGATGAAGCAGGTCCCTTGGGCTTTTACTCAGCCTAGCCATGGGGGTGCGTTACAGCTTCTGAAACCAGGAAGGGCAGTTTCCAACATCTAATCTCCCCCCTTCTTCTATTATAAATGCAATTGTAGCTGTTAAGCCTGTGAAACCTACTATTTGCTGTTCCCAAACGCAATCTCAAGAAAACAACCTCCACGTACATCATAAAGGACAAATAAGGACTACAACAAAGGGGCATCCAAGGGCTGCTAGGACCCAAACTTATAAATTCAGTCCACTGAAAGAGTTTTTAGGGTTCAACCACTGAACATTATGGGGCATCGAGGGGTTGTTGCCTTCTGCAGGAGGCGCTTGAGCCTTGGCCTCTGTCATTTGGGGCAGGCCCCATCCTCCTCCATTGGCAGACCCAGGCCCATGAGTGATGGTGTGAGTGTCAGTTTTCCTTCTGGTTGTTCAAGGTCAGCTGGGCCATCTGGTCTGTTAGTCCATTGGTTCTCAGCTCCAGGTAGCAGAGCTTGGCATCTATTCCGCTCATGATAAGGCTTTGCTCTTTTGGTTGGCAGCCAGACAGGACCTGTAGGGATGGAAACACACACACACCCCCTCTTCCCCAAGTTAAATGATCTACAGGGCCCTGCCAAGAGCCATCTCCCAGAGAATCTCTATATAAAACCTGAGGATAAGATGACTTTGGCTCCTTCTTCTGAAAATGTGTCCCAATTGGAGTACAAAGTGATTCATTACAATTTAGAAAATTATAGGCAAACAGGGCTAACATAATCAAATTTTGGGGGGAAGGACTCACAACTCCCCCTTTTTCTGTTTTTTAAGAAGATTTTTAAAAATATGATGAGCCTGTTCTACAAATTGTCTGACCAGTTGGATTGTAAGATATTCCTGCTTTATGTTGGATATTCCAAAGCCAAAGAAAAACCTGAGTAGAATGGGCAAGGTATACAGGGCCATTATCAGTTTTAATTTGCTGAGGCCAGCCTAAATGACTAAAGGCCTCAAGCCAGAGAGCTTATATATTTTTAGCAGATTCTCCTGTTAAAGCAGATGCATGTAGGCACCAGAGTAGGTATCAATAGAAATATGAAGGTATTTGACTTTTCCAAAGGGAGTGTAATGAGTGACATCTGTTCGCCAAATTATTTGAGAACTTAGTCCTCGAAGGATTAACTCCTGTAGATGGGGGTGTCTTGCTAAGGGTTTAGCAATCAGGATATACTTTAATAATTTGCTTAGCTTGGAAAGGCAGGCCCCCTGCTGTTTCTGCAAGTTGCAATGAGTTTAAGCAAGTTAATTGCCCTGTTCTCAGGACTTGGTAACTCTTAGGTTCACAGTTTTCAAGGAAAGTGGGAAAGATTGCGGGAGGGGAGGTGCTCTGAAAAAATACATTTTAGACAAAAAATGGTTGTGGGCCAAAGACCTTTTGTGACTCGATTGACTAACCGTTCCCTTTGGGAGAATAGCCAGTTCTTCCCAAAGGAAACCATCAGTGTTTGAGGTACTGAGTTCAAAAAATGGGACTTTGTCTTCCGTGGAGAAGGGCTAGTTCCCCCTGGGAGACAGTATACCTATATTTCAGTTTTACAATAAAGGTCACAGCTCTGGCATAAACAAGGAGGATTCTTAATATTTCTTTAACACGTCACACCCCCTATCCCACTTGTAGCATGCTTTAGATTGACAAATTTATGAACACATTCACAACTTTCAGAAACAGTTTTTTCTCTACTGGCAAATACATTTACTTTTTTGTTCTTAATTCTTAATGATTACTGCATTCCTTGAGTGTGCTCAAAAGTGAGCTGCCTCATTATCTAGTGCCCTTGACAACTTTAGGGAGGCTGGAGAAGAAGGAGGAAGGATACTGATCTTGGCACAGCTTGTTCCCAGGACCAAAGCAATCCCTGGGCCGCCATAAGGAGGATTCAAAATGGTTAAAAAGACACATTTTCTCATTGTTTTTATTCCTGCACCTTTTACTGTCTGAGGGAAGTGAGATCTTTTTCCTTCTTTAAACAATCAATTTAAATTCTTTCTGAGTAGAATCCTTATGATGCAACAACATTAGAGATCCTGTTCTATTTACTAGAGGTTTAGCAAAATATTTTGAGACTGAGCAGTTCCTTTCAAAACAAAAACAAAAACAAAATTGAAGCAAACCAGTATTTTCAAATTAAATCCTGTTAAGGAGGGAGACATTAACCTAGAATCTTATCTCATACTACCTCATGCTATTTCAACTTCTGCACAACTTTTTCCTAAATAAGTCTAAAGATCCCGTATCAGGGAGACATTCAGGGGCTCCCAAATGCTGCTGAACTAGCTTCAAACATTGCTCTTGTTCCTTAGAGAGCTCATTCCCCATGGTTGAGGATTTGCAGAAACCTTCAAAGAAATTTTTTAACAAATAAAAGAATCTTTTTCTGAATTCCTCTCACCACAAGCACAGTGATTACAAAACCAGTCTTGATTTTGTTTTCTCTCTACCTGCATGTTTAAATCCTTACGCTGGCAGATGGAGGGAAAAGGCAAAACTGAAGGAGCTGCAAAAGGCAGCTTAAAAGAAAGAATTTGCTGAGATGCCCATAAACTGTCCTGTAAATAGTTGATGTTTTTAAAGCTGATTAAAGGGAAAATCTTTGCTCTTTCTCCCAAGTGCAGACCTTGTTTGGGGTTGTGCCACGGGTATCGGCTTGTGGGTGTTTTTACGATGTTGCAGCGAGCGCCATTGTGGCTCTTCATTGCTCAACCCACGCCTGTGAAGTTGCGGCAAAAGCTTGGGAGAGGGAGTAAGGCTCCAGCTTACTAAAGAAGGTATAGTTGCAAAGCAGTCACAAGAGAGAGCGACCTAGGAAGAAAATCTTTTTCCTCTGAAATCCAACACACCCTATGGCATTCCTGAAAAGCACTTGGGGTTGTCGGCCCTTAACTGGGATGATGACTGTGTACTCCCACCAAGTTGGTATGTCCTCCATAACGATGATGGCTCGTGGCCTCTGGGTCCCTGTTTGTGGGCGCCAGCTGATGCAGACACCAGCCTGCAGTGTCCACATCATTATGGATGAAATAAGACATACATATGGACTACTGAGTCCAGTGGAAGAAAAAGGACAGCATAGCTTTTCTCTCAAGGGGAGCAAAAGCCTGCGGCCTGCACCATGACTGGCCTTTATGGGTTTTTTTTCCCCACATTACATTATGATCCTCATTTACTATGCACAGGTTTTCTTTAGAGGGTTACCTTTTACAGACAACAAAGGAGCCAATGCTGCTAATCACATCACAGAAGAAGGATATTTGCAAATGAAAAGGGATAAGTGGTCCAACCAGTTACACTCCATGCTGGGGAGTTTTGAGCAAAAGCAAGACTCAAAGCAGCCTGGGTACAAACGCAGCCCTGATTCCCCACGGCAGAACCCATCCATGGGTGTGGGTCCTGTGCATCTCCGAGTGGTAGCTGGGCCCATGCCATGCAGAACAATCTCCTACACTCTATCAAAGCCAGAGGAGTAAGTTTTGACACTATTTACTAGAGGAAGATGTTCCAAAACAACATACATTTCAAATGTCATGTTGAAATACATAAATGAATCATTTAAACTGGACCTGGGAGCTCTGGAAGACTACCTGCCTTCCCAGTAATTTGGCAGAGAAGTTTCACTGCCAGCTAACCAACAGTTACCAAAGCCAAGTAAATCTGCCTGTCTTTGGGCAAGCAGGTCCAAAGATTTGACAACAAGACAGAGCCACCATTTTTTCTTATATACTTTATTTGGTTTGTATTTGTGAAAACAAGTTGTATTACTTTATAAATGGGAAAAAAACATATGGACATAAGTAAAACACATGTGGATGTTAAAAAATAAAGGCAGTGTTTTTAAAATGATATCTTTCTTTGAGATTAGAAGAAAATGAACCAAAATATTCAAAAGTGGATGCCTTTGTGTGGAATTACAAGCAATTTTATTCTTTATGACTTCTCGCAAAGATAGAGGCATTGGTAGACACACTGTGCCTCCTTGCACAATGAAAAGGACAACAACAAATTTAAAAACAAAAAAACAATCAGAATTCACAGAAAATTGAACTGTATGAAAGTCCTACAACCAAGGATTTAAAGAAGAAACATTCATCCAAACCAGTAGGAGGGGCAGAGTTGGGCAGCTTGCTGAGAGGACTCATGGCTGGAGGACCGACTTGGGCAAGGCAGTGGCTGTTGGAGCAGGCAGTCCCACATTCACGTGCAGATAAACTGGGAGGAACAACTGGGGAGTGAGACAGCCCACATAACCCAGGGTTCCAGCGTGGGGAAATAAAGCCTCAAAGCCTCTGACTGAAAACACTTGTGGCAGTTGAGGCACGGGGAGAAACTGCAAGACTCACAGGAGAGCTCACTGGAAAGACCCACAGGGTTCTAGAACACACACAAACCCAGCCACTCAGGAATCATCACCAGAAGGGCCCAATTTGTTTGTGGGCAGTGGAGGAAGTGATTGAAATCCCACAGAGAGCCGAGCAAGTGGCACTGTTCCCTCTTGGACCCCTCCCCTACATACAGTCACAACTCAGCTACGTGGGTTGCCCTGCCCTGATGAACACCCAAGGCTCTGCTCATTACTATGTAACAGCAGCACTAAGACCAAACCAAAAAAAAAAGGCCCAAATGAAAGAACAGATCAAAGCACCAGAAAAAAATACAACTAAGCAACGGAGAGCTATCCAACCTATCAGATGCACAGTTCAAAACACTGGTAATCAGGGTGGTCACAGAATTGGTTGGATATGGTTGCAAAATAGAGGAAAAACTGGAGGCTATAAAAAGTGAAATAAAAGAAAATGTACAGGGAACCAACAATGATGGGAAGGAAACTGGGACTCAAACCAATGGTTTGGAGCAGAAGGAAGAAAGAAACATTCAATCAGAACAGAATGAAGAAATAAGAATTCAAAAAAATGAGGAGAGGCTTAGGAACTTCTAGGACATCTTTAAATGTTCCAACATCTGAATTGTAGGGGTTCCAGAAGGAGAAGAACAGCAGCAAGAAACTGAAAACTTATTTGAACAGATAATGAAGGAGAACTTCCCCAAACTGGCAAAGGAAATAGACTTTCAGGAATCCAAGAAACTCAGAGAGTCCCAAAGAAGTTTGACCCAAGGAGGAACACACCAAGGCACATCATAATTACATTACCCACGATTAAAGTTAAGAAGAGAATCTTAAAAGCCACAAGAGCAAAGGAGACACTTACCTACAAAGGAGTTTCCATTAGACTATCCACTGATTTCTCAAAAGAAACCTTGCAGTCAAGAAGGGGCTGGAAAGAAGTATTCCAAGTCATGAATAGCAAGGACCTATGTCCAAGATTACTCTATCCAGCAAAGCTATCATTTGGAATGGAAGGGTAGATAAAGTGCTTCTTAGATAAGGTCAAGTTAAAGGAGTTCATCTTCACCCAGCCTTTACTATACGAAATGTTAAAGGGACTTATCTAAGAAAAAGAAGATAAAAAATATGAATAGCAAAATGACAACAAGCTCACAACTATTAACAACTAAACTTAAAAAACAAAAACAAACTAAGCAAACATCTAGAACAGGAACAGAATCACAGAAATGGAAATCACATGGAGGGTTATCAGTGGAGGAGTGGGAGGGTGAGAGAAGGGGAAAAGGTACAGAGAATAAGTAACATAAATGGTAGGTAGAAAATAGACAGAGGGAGGTTAAGAATAGTGTAGGAAATGTGGAAGCCAAAGAACTTATATGTATGACCCATGGACATGAACTAAAGTGGAAGAATATGGGTGGGAGGGGTTGAGCAGAGCAGAGGAGAATAAAGGGAAGAAAATAGGACAGCTGTAATAGCATAATCAATAAAATACATTTTAAAAAAGATATAACTTTTCCAATGAGTTATACTTGGAATACTTTCCAATGGATTTTCATACTTCGCGCTCTTCACTTCTAATTTCTACTTAATTGTTTTATTTTCTGTTTTGCCCGGAGTCCAATTTTAAATTCCCAAGAATTAATGTTTTGGGGTATGCTGGATTATCCTTTTGTAGTTAGTTTCTATTGTATATAGAGATTATGGTCTGATATGATTTTATTGACATAGTCTTTGTGGCCAAAAGTATGGTCAATTTGGGAGAATATTCTGTTTGTGTCAGAAAATATTATGCATGTTCATTGGCACAATGTTTGATGTGTTAGCGAAGCCAAGTTTCTTAATTGTGCTGTTAAAAATCACTTCATGTTTATTCTTCGGAAAGCAGCATATATGTATTGAAACCTCTTACTATGATTGTGGATGTTTCTATTTCTTCCTCATGTGTTTTAAAGCTACATTGGTACATATATAAAGAGTCAAAGTATTATTGTGGTTTAAAATCCTTTCTGATTATAAATGAAGGGAAAGAATAAGCAGTGTTGTTCATACCCTTAAAATTTTTTTATTCTTTAAAGCTAAGCAAGAAAAATGAAGAAAAATGAAAATAAAGGGAAATAATTATGTTATATTCAAATTGCATAACAAGTCATTCCTATATAATTTAAGTTGTATAATATTTCATTCCCATTTTCTTTTTTTTTTTTCTGGAAATCTTTGTTAGAGAAGTAAACAATAGTAGGAGGAAAATCAGCTTCAAATATATTTAAATTAAGAAGCTTATAATCTGGGGGGATTTTTGACTCTGAAACAAAATGTGAAGACTCCTATAATGGAATAGAGATCATGCTGGGAAGCATAGTCAGGAGTAAATCAAACGCGCATTCAGAATCTATCTTTTTGGAAACTTTACAACTAAATGAATATATAATAATTGTATAATCAATGCTCCAATAATGTTGTACAATTCATTAGATGCAGTAGTAGACATTGAGAAGTATGTAAAAATTCATTCAAAAATTGCCAATGTTTTCACTTATAGTTTTTTAAATGTCACTAAATAAGCATTGTTGTTAGTAGCCTAGACCAATGGAAGTATGGACTCCCTGAGCTACAGACTAGAAACAATGAAAACAGGAATCTATAGAAATAGGGCAAACCTGAAAGAAACTAAACTTTGCACAAAGCATCAGTCTCAAGATCTAATTAGTGCCCCTGGAAATGAATTTTTCAATTAGACGTTGACTTCCACACCAGGGGCCAGAGGATGAATTTGTAAAATGTGTTTCCACCCACCTTTTTGCTTGAGAGTTTCAGTTACAATGAAATGCACCAAGAAAATAAAAATCTATCACAAGTGAGGGAATCCTCCAACATGACCATTGAGATTAAGGACATGATTTGGGTTCCAAAACCTATGAAGGGAGTTTTAAAGACCTCAGCAGACACACCCCCCCAAAAAATTCTTGCTGATCTGACAAAAAATAGTTATCATTTCACTCACACTGGATGACTATTGCTGTGTTGGCCATTGTCATTTTTTATTTGACACTCTAAGAAAAAAGAGGTCACTGCCCTTGACTATACAGTCCATTATTGCATGTTTTAAGAGGGGAATGATGGGGGGAAAATGGGACAACTGTAATAGCATAATCAATAAAATATTTATTTTAAATTTAAAAAAATTTAAAAAAATTCTTATGGTACACCGGTTGAAAATCACTGACCTACGTATTGGTCCAGTTCCAGGATTATCACAGAGGGCGATCAAATACCATTGTTGATATTGCAGGATAGTACACTGCAGTTTTTTTCTGGGTCCTCCTTGAGTTTTTCCCATTCTATCAAAAAATGTAGGCAGACATCTGTGTCCTCTTGTTTCAGAGGATTTGGATTGAGGTCAGACAGTGGAATTCACCTCAAGAGAGCCCTCACTGGCTGGCTTTTGTCTTCAAAAGTCTGCTTATTGATTGTGCCAGTTATTTTTGAGGCCTCCATTGCCCATAACTAACCCTAATCCTAACTGACATTGAAATTACTTCCAACCCAATGAATGGTGATTCAGAAAAAAATTTAATTTGATTTTAGAGAAATCATATTATGTTATTTTTGCACACTAGAGTTTGGGATATAATTCCTACTCCTGCTCTATTAACTTTGGAAGGATTTACAATTATCCTGAAGATGTTCTCAGTCAGTGTGCATATGATTCACCTGAAGCGCTTGTTGAAATAAAGATTGCTGGGCCCTACCCCAGAATTTCTAATGCAGTAGGTCTGGGGTGGGACCGAGAACTGCATTTCTAACAAGTTTCCAAGTGATGCTAATATTGCTGGTCAGAGACCACACTTCTGACAGCCACTGTTTTAGACTAATTCTCAAACTATCTAAGGTAAAGGACAAGTTTTATTTTATTTTGTTTTGTTTTAATATTCAGTCTGTCATGAACTGATGCCTTTGTAAAATACCATACAAATAAATTACTTCAAAAGTAAAATAATAATAATGTATTCAAATATAAGCCCCATTTTAAAAATTATTTGGTAGCCAAGTGCTGGAAGCAACCTAGGTGCCCATCAGTTAATGAATGGATCAAAAAACTGTGGTACATTTACACAATGGAATTCTATGCAGCAGAAAGAAAGAAGGAGCTCCTACCCTTTGCAACAGCATGGATGGAACTGGAGAGCATCATGCTAATCAAAATAAGCCAGGCAGTGAAAGAAAAATACCATATGATCTCACCTTTGACAGGAACCTAATCAACAAAACAAACAAACAAGCATAATATAAACAAAGACACTGAATTTGAGAACAGGCTGACAGTTACCAGAGGGGAGAGGGGAGGGAATTTCAGGGGAAAGGGGGAAGGGTTTAGAGTAACAAGTATAAAGGACACATAGACAAAAACTATGGGGGGTGGAAATGGGAGGGAGGTGGGGAGGGCTGGGGCGGTGGGCTGGGGGGGAGTAAAAGACAGAAAACTGTACAATATCAACAATTAAAAAATACTGATTAAAAAATAATAAAAAAATAAAAAATTATTATTTGGATTCAACATGTACAGAGACATAAAATTACTCTGCAAATGGCTATAAACGTTTCCAAATGCTGACTGTTTGGATCTATACTTACTCTTTTGTGGACTGGTCATAGAAAGGTCATAGACAGACCTGACCCATATGGCACTATGGCACTCCAAGCTTGACAGAGTAAGTCTGGGGCCTTTGGATGCTTCCTGTCTGAAAAATTCATCCAGGAGAATCTGAAGACCCCAAGTCTAGGATAGAATCTCCTCCAGCCCTCGTTTCGATTGGCCATCTGATGGAAAGGGCGAGGTGGTGATTTGTGCAGAGCTCATTCAATGGTATAGAGTGCTTCCTAGCATCGCTCACAGTAGAGCATTATAGAGGAGCTTCTGCTGGCAAACTCTTAAAAAAGAAGTAAACAACAAACAATCATCATCAGATCTCCCTTTCCTACAGATCCCTAAAAGGATCTGTCTCCTTTTAAAAACACTATTTATCAATAAATGACAACATATTTTGTGCATTTACTAGGTACCAGAACAATGATAAATTGTTTATAATTAATGTATGTGCTTTACACATATGTCATTTAAATTCTCAATCACCCCACAAGGTAGGTGAAGTTTTTAACCCCATTTTCAGAGGAGAAAAAAGTAAGGCCCAGGAAAGTGAAATAACTTGCTGAGATCATAGTGGGAAGTGGCACTTAAACCAGGTCCATGATTTTAACCAGCAGGTTTTACTCCTATTTCACTCAAGATCATTTTCTGCAGAAATGCAGGGCAGAATAAGCTGTGAGCTTAATGCACAGCATCCTAGAGAAGGTACCAGCAGACCCAGGCTTAAGTCTGGACTACCTGTAACTAGCCAAGGGCATGGGAGAAGTTCTGGTCCCCTTTGGACATCATTGAGTTGTCATCCATAATTTACTTTAAGAAATAATTTTCCATATGATCTCCATTTCTGGAAAATTATTTCTTAAAGTAAATTATGGATGACAACTCAATGATGTCCAAAGGGGACCAGAACTTCTCCCATGCCCTTGGCTAGTTACAGGTAGTCCAGACTTAAGCCTGGGTCTGCTGGTACCTTCTCTAGGATATGGAGGGTTAGCAACAGGGGCGTGGGAGGAGGAGGGGGGGAAGGTACAGAGAATGAGTAGCATAGATAGTGGGTAGAAAATAGACAGGGGGAGGGCAAGAATAGTATGGGAAATGTAGAAGCTAAAGAACTTACGACATATGGACATGAACTAAAGGGGTGAATGTGGGTGGGAGAGGGTGTGCAGGGTGGGGGGAATGATGGGGGAGAAATGGGACAACTGTAATAGCATAATCAATAAAATATATTAAAAAAAAAAGAAATAATTTTCCTCAGGAGTTATGAGACATTTTATGAAAAATAGGTTTAGGGTCAAATATATTTAGGAGACACTGAGAATGATAGCACCCTCTTTAGGATTCACATTCTGGCATATTAAAGGCTCAGGAGGCCCTCCAGTGAAATGGTTTCGATTTTATTTAACCTAGCATTTCCCAAAAGTCATGGAACACAAACCCATTTTCATATTACAAATATCTTAAATAACAGTGGATCTTCATGGAATACAGTTCTGGAAACAATAATGTAAAGTTTTTCCAGTTCCAAAATTCTGTGAGTCTGTGATTAGTATTCTTATTGCTATAAAATAGAAAAAATGCCAATAATAATAATAAGATTAATAATAATAGCTAAGCCTTATAGCTATCATTAGCTATGCCCTAGATGGGTTAGAAACCCAGATACTATTCTAAGTGCTTCACATATTAACTCATTTAATCCTTATAACCAACATATTATAATTGTAGATATTATTATCCCCACTTTACAACTAAAGAGACTAAGGCCCTAAAAAGAATAATTTCATGTGTCTCAAACTGAATCATTTCTTAGATTTTTTGACATGCCCTAGGGAAAGAATCCAGAAATGAAATAAAGGCAAGCCCATTTATATTTTTACTTTTTGCCTCGTGTGCTTCATTTGCATATCAAAGCACTATAATGTGACTGTAATCAGCACTGTTTAATGTCTCTGACTTTCTTTGACTCTCTCTCTGTTTAGCATAGTTCACAGTCATTACCTCTTGATCAAGTTACAGACAAAAGCAGCCTTCAAATTAAGCCCATTAAGATTTGTTTTTAATGAGGAGATGATTCCTCTAACAACACAAGCCAGATTTGGTTGGGTCTGATTACACAGTCATGCCATTTGCAGAAAAAGAAAAAGAAAGGAAAAGAAAAAGCAGATTTTTGCCTCTTTTTCAAATGATTTCAGCCAACCTTGAATAACTTGATGCCACTTAAAAGCATATAGCAAGTGTAATATTTGGGACTTCTGATTGAAGAAGCAATCACATGACCTGTGCTCAGTGGGAGAGTTTCTATTTCCAGGATTTGAACTTCTTAGAAGGCAAATGCTCAGATTCACAGTATTGAAAATCACAAGAGGAAAGATAAATCCTTTCTTTTTATAAATCCGAGCTGTTTTGCTTTCATTGAATTCACTTGCCAACCTCTGTCTTTCAGGAATAAATGCCCTATGAGACTTGAATAAAACAATTTGATATTTAACTCCACCATTTTGAGATCTTCTTGCATGCTTTCTATTTTTGTTTTAGTTATATTAAATAATACAAAAACAATCTTTTGCACATTTAATTTCTAAGTGTTTTTCCACCAAAATAATTTCTAGATACATTTATATCCTTTACATACTCATTTTTGTAAGTCTGGGGGTTAAGAAATCTTTAGTTGTACTTTATTAAATATCTCAAGCAATCATTTCTTTTATTCAGATTCTACCTAACACATCTATTGATCTGAAACTCTTGTATAACAAATATGTAACAGGAGAATGAATTTGAGCCATCACACAACTCATAGACTCAGTATTTCCCAAAGTTGGTCCAAAGGCTCTTTTATTTCTTATGGTAGCACTACTATGAAGAGATATGATAAGCTTCCTTAAAGATTTAAAGTTGTTGAGCAACTTTAAATTGTCAGAGATTTTGCCCAAAATTGAACTTAGCCTGAATGTCAGAATAGCTCTTAAAAACAGACAGGGGGTATAATAGAATATTTTATCAAGAAAAACAGTCACTACCACTACACATGACTCTACATTTAGAACTGGGGCTGGTCAAATAATCTGTTGGTTCTGTATCAACATGGCAGACACTGCTTGTAGTGTTTGGAAGTGAATGAATGAAATGTGGGAAATGAAATGGCCAAAATCAGGAGGCCAAAGTCGAACTTGATCTTGAATACTATCATCCCCCTCTCCGGAAAATTTCATGCTTAGGCACTCACTCTCATAATCACACATATAACTCAGTGTAGTTACTTTTATAAAGCAAGTGTTCAATTAATATGGTCTCCTTTCAGTTCCATAAATACACATATTTCTTTCCCAATTACGGTCCTTATCATACACTATCCTGTATTTCCAGAATGTTTTTTACCCAAACATTTATTATGGGTCACTTCTATTCTCTTCCTTCCTAGTTCAAATAAGTCACTAGAGAAGCTTTCTCTGAGCACACTTTCTAAAGCAAATCTACCCAAAACCTGTTGTTCTCCATTTCTTCTCCTTATTTCTCCAAACGTAACACTTAATTGATTTATTGTCTTATTATTTTTGAGCCTGTATTCTGCATTACAATGTGTGTTCTTTGAAGAGACAAAAATGTCTATTCTGTCCACTGCTGTATCTCCTACCCATAGAAAATATGATAAAATTGATATTTTATGTTTTATTTGTTCAGAAGAATGTAACTTCTTACTCATCTCATTGTTCATTGTGTTTCACTTCCTAATATAAATTTCCTTCACTGGAGGGAAAAGTTCAGCTTTATGTGTATCCTTCATCCTCCGACCCCCATACATTCTCAATGTGATTTTTCTGTTGCCTCTCAATGAGTGTTGTACGTAAAGACATAGGAGAACTCTCTCCTTTGAGACTTCACTTAATATTTCTCCCAGATGAACTTACAGCCTCACAAAAGTACTCTTTGTCTTTTGAATTTAACCAGCTCTTTGTCTAGGCTGGTATCCAGCACTACAGGAATAAAATGTCAATGCTCTCTATTTAATCAATGTTTTATTCTTGGCTTGAATTTCAGCAGGGGAGATGAAACAGCAATTCAAATGTCATTGCAGATGTATTTTTGTCCCGTTTTAATCCCTTGTCTATGTTATGTGAATCTCAATAATTTATCATTTATTTTCAATCTGTACAAATCCCTTGGAGAAATGTGCGATTCATTTGCTACAAGATCCAACAGCTGTGCTGACATTACACCAAACAAAAAGTACCCCTCACCCAACTGAAGAGGTCGTTCAGCTTTTACTTTTTTTTTTTTTTTTTTTTTTTGTCAAAATTTCCAGACCTTATTGTTTGTAGAGCAGTGGTTCCCAAATTTCATTACATGGAACACTAATCTCTAGTGATATTTTGTCACCTGTCCCAAAAATAAAATGGTTTTATAGGGCAAGAAATTTGCGACCTATTTCAAAACTAACTGTTTAATTCGGTTTACTTTTTAGCAGCTTCTCAATTTATTTGACTGTAGCAGTGGTTCATAGACTGTGCTCACTTTGGAACTTGTCAGAAATGCAAATCCTTGGACCCCACCCCATATCTACTGAACTCAAATGAGCAAACAGGAGGCCTAGCAACCTATTTTTTCTCAATCCTTCCAAGTGAACTTGAAGTATGTTCTTTTAAGAACCACTGGACCATGGAAGTTTTATATTGGGACCACCTTCTAATATTTTGAGGGCACTATATTCAAATCACCTGGGAAACAATTTAGTAGGTCTGGAATTCAGCCCAAATTTCTCACAAATTCCTAAGTGACATTGATGCTGCAGGTCTGTGGGGTATACTTGGAGCAACAAGACCATAAGATACTCCCAAACAAAGCTAGAGCATGCATGCCTGACATGCATGGAGAAGAATATTTGGATAGGAACAATAGAGATCATGGGCAAAATGTTTCCTATTGTCCACCTAAGCAGCCCTCCTCCTGTCATCCATGGATTTGTTGGAATATGAGTGGAAATAGCAGCAAGATGCACCTCACCTGGCAACCTACCTACCACAGCCAGTGTTCAAAGACATGTTCATGGCAAAGGAATAGATTAATTCTAGAACACGGGAATTTTTCTTCCACTTACAGCAATGGTCCCCACCCTTTTTGGCACCAGGGACTGGTTTTGTGGAAGGAAATTTTTTCATGGCACCATGAGGTTTGGGGGTGGTTTGGGGATGATTCAAGTGCATTACATTCAAGCTCACCTCTGCTATGGGGCCCAGTTCTTAAAGGCCTGCACCAGTACTGGTCTGCGACCCAGAGGTTGGGGACCCTTGACTTACAGGTAAAAAATTAATAGCTACGTGATCCTGGAGAGCTCACGTAACCTCTGTGAAACTCAATTTCCTCACCAGTCAATCAATATTAATAGCACCTATTTACTATTTGTAATGAAATTTAAGTATGATATTCTTATAAAATACTTGTTCTGTGGCACATAGTAAGTACTTAATAAATAATGATGATGATGACAAAGGTCCCATATAAAACTAAAACATTATAGACTCGGCCTCATAATTCAATGGAAAATAGGATGTAGAAGAAGAGGTCAAGTCATATTATTTTCCTTCCATAACTGGGAAATGCAAACTGTATATTTTCATCTTGATTCTCTTCCTACAGCTTCAAATGTCAAAACCACCTACCTAGACTAGACATCTAACAGATTATTAACTGTGAGGTCAGTGAGTAGTAGAATCACTATCCATTCTTATTTTTTTAGTATGACTGGCATAAAAATAGTCCTGTATAAGGGTTCAAACCCTTCCCTTATCTCAGAATATTCCAAGGAAGATATACTATTTGTCCGGACTCCAGGCCTTCTGTTGTGTGGATCTAGGCTATGCGTGAGGCAGAAACATGGCAAGAGGTTACATAGCCAGAAAAGCCAGAGAAGCACATGTGGAAGAACTGAGTCAGCAGGTACTAATGCAGGGACAGGAAGAGGAGACAGAAAAACCAGCAAGGGCTGGAATTTGGGGTTGAGTTAGATGGAGAAGAAGAGAGATTATGAAAGAGCAGCTGCTATAGCAAGAGACATTAGTAGATGGTTAAAGAGAGATTTAAAGGAATTTCAGGGGTCACAAACTATACTTTCTGTTCTCACATCTCTTGGGGAGATTTTGGTAGAAAGCTAAATTTATTTTCATTGTTTTCTGGATGTCATACTTGTCCCTTTGTTGACTCTGACAACACACTGAGACTGACCTGAGATAATTTGGTATTAGTGAAAAAACCTCTGTTTCCATATTTTATAAGTACTTATTACATGTATAATCAGAAAGAATAATACCCCACTCATCCTCCTTCTCTCTCTCTTTCTCTCTTCCTTTCCTTCTCTCTCTCAATAAAGGAAATGTTCCCTTAAAGACTCAGATGTGTCTAAATTAGTGACTCACAATTAGGGGCAATTTCAACCCCTGAGGGACATTTGACAAGGTCTGGAGACAATTTGGGTTATCAAAATAGTGGGTGTGTTACTAGCATCTACTTACTGAGAAAAGGTCAGGGATGCTGCTAAACATTTTACAATCACCGGTTAGCCCATCCCCCATAACAAAGAATTGTCAGGTTCAAATGTTAATAGTGCCAAAGTTGAAAAACTCTGGTTTAAATTATTAGAAAATTTCCTTCCTTAATTCCCACTTCCAGTGTGTGATTTAGATAATTTCTCTGATTATAATTTGCACTTCAATAATCATAATTCTAAGAGAAAAACATTCTATATATAAGGTACAAAACATTAACTATTCTTAGAAAGCTTCCTTCTATCTTATCATCCATCATAGTAACTAACCTTAATAAACTACCAATTTTCTCTGGAGATTCCTATTATAATAATATACTCAATTAACCAATAAATAAAATGTTCAATTCTACAACATCAATTATGTTTGAAATTTTCTTGCCAGGAACAAAATCTACAGTGACTTTTGTGTGATTTGCAAGACCAATGTTTTTTGTGAAACCACTCTCTTGGAGGAACTTTAGCTCAGCACTTGAAGAGACAGTGAAGCCAAATGGAAGGGGCCTTGTCTGATCCTCCTGAGCTCAGTTCTAGGTCCAGCTGTGCCCTCAGTGAGCTCATGTTCTTGGGCACTTCATGTCACTTATCTAAAGCTCAACAGCCTCATCTGCAAAATTAGCAGGAATTGAATTAAGTATACTCTAAGGTCTCTTCTGGTTCCCTCTAAACTCTGAGAGCTTTCTCCTCCCTGAGAAATAATTCCTCTCCGTTGACCTTTGAAAGACTATTAAATAAAGTTCATGTCAGCCTCAAGCTCAAGGAAGTATTTGTGGTATTTCTAAAAAAAAAAATAAGGAAAGAAAGGAGGATGGTATGGCACATTGCCACTGTTAAACTGAATATATCTAAATGGAAAGTCAGCATTTTCCCCTACTGAGACAAATTCAGATCTAAATAGAATTTGAAAAATATTAAAAAGTAGATTCCCACAGAAAACAATGAATCAAAACTAACTAACATCTGTTGGACTATTTTTTTCTTAAGTCAAGCCAACACCATATTAAATTGTGGCTGGTACTCGTTCACTCCTCTTATTCTCTCCCTTCCAACAACAAGTAAAATAAAAAAAAATTTAAACAACATAACAATTTGCATTGACTTCATTGTAACAGAATGTAAAACAAAATGCGTCTTTCAAGTCCCCAGCGCAGATGGCAGGTCCCAGCTCTCCCATGGTAGATACTAAGCAAAAAAGTGACTGAACCACAGGAAGTTGAGGAGATCACAAATATCTAACACCACAGAAATGGCCCAGAACTGCCAATGAGGAACATGAAATGCATTAAACTGATGTATCTTTTTGAAGCAACCCATTCCTAGACATTCTGAGAGAAGGCTTTCTTTAAATTTGAAATTGTCTGTGGATTGTAACTTACCAGCAATAGGACATGCTCTCTTGAGCCTCATGTTTTAGTGGGAGGCAAGGATTTATGCTGCTTTGTTGATGTCTACCACCTGGTTCCCATAGTGACTTGTAACAGACATTTGTAAGAAAGCTTCCTGAAGCGTGAGGTAATGTTGAGCCAATTTTTTTTACCTCAACACATAGTTAGAAATATATTTTATATCATTATCTAGTACAAATGCGTGCACACAACACATACACACTTCCCCAAAGTATTAATCTCCCTCTGATCTCTCTTGTGTTTGGATCTATACACCAATCTCTTCTGTCCACATCACCACATCACTGTTCTTACCCCACTCTCTGGTTGCCTCATTTGTCTAGATGATGCCTACTTACCACTCAGGCTGAGAGGCCTGATCTTCTACACTGGGTTCCATGGCTTCAGCCTTTTTACAATCTCACAAGCAACATAAACAGATCAGACAAAGTGAGTAAACTATACAAAAACTGAATTTTGAATCTCTTGATTTATCTCAGAGCATCACAGAATTTTAAAGCAAAAAGAAACCGTAAAAATTATTAAGAGCAGTGGTTGACAACTTATGGTTCTTATATATCAATAAAAGCTATTGTACAATCTGTGTCTAAGCACTGTGGTTCAATTTTATAGAAATACTAGGGGAAATTTGTCCACTTATTTGTACTATGACTGAATAAGAAAATAGAATTTTCAAGTTTTTTATATGACTATGGTCAGGAAAAATCATTGAATATATCTTGAGTTAGTGCTGTTTGCTTTTTTATTGTTTTAAATATTTTATGTATTTATGTATGTATGTATGTATTTATTTTTAAAGAGAGGGGAAGGGAGGGAGAGAGAGAGAAAAAAACATCAGTGTACTAGAGAAACATTGTTCAGTTGCCTTTCACACACCTCCACCAGGGACCTGGCCCGAAACCCAGGTATATGCCCTGACTAGGAATCGAACCAGTGACCATTTGGTTCACAGGCCAATGCTCAACCCACTGAGCCACACTAGCCAGGGTTACTTTTTCTTTTTTAATCCTCATCTGAGAATATGTTTATTGATTTTAGAGAGAGCAGAGTGGGGAGAGAGAGAGACGGAGAGAGCAACAGGGAGGGAGAAACATCAATCAGTTACTTCTGGTTGGCACCCCGATGGGGGGTCAAACCTGCAACCTAGGCATGTACCCTGACCAGAGATTGAACCTGCAGCCTTTTGGGTGTACAGAACAATGCTCCAACCAGCTGCAGCACACTGCTACGGCTGCTGTTTGCTTTAAAAAAAAAACTCTCTCAAATCATGGAGGAACTACTTTTTAAGAGTTCTTGATGGTTTAAAAAAATTTTGAGAGTCATTGGTTTAGCCCAATCCCTTAAATTTCATAAAGCTAGAAGCTGAGGTCCAGAAAAGGCAAGTAATTTTTGAAAGCCCATATAGTATTATAAGGGCACAACTAGAATGAATTATCATAGTCTAAAGCATAAATTCTCCTCCAAAGGCACAGATAATTTATCTCATCATTATGTTACAAAGGTAATTCATTATCCAGAATTTCTGTCAACAGTCAAGTATAACAATATAGCAAACATGAATTAAGACCTACTGGACTCAAAATTGTACGAGATTCATCAGAAAGTACAGAGCTTAATTCTACACAATCCTTGACTTCAAGACCTTAGATTTAATAGCATCTGCATTCGTTCTCTTGTTTAATTTACAAAACAATACTATAGGGGTAAATGTCACATTATTCCTAACTTGTAGATGAGAAATTCCTATTGTTGGTAACCTACCAACCAGTATTCTGAGCTTGATGTCTCTGTCACTGCTATACATTACACAGGTACTTTGAGAATTCAGAGAAAGTAGAGGTAAATTTCTGGTTGCAAGATCTGTGTAAGTTTTCTTAGAGAATCTGGGATTTGAAGCATGTGTTCGATTTCAACAGAAAGAGACCCAAAGAAAAGACTGCCTAAGGCAGAAAAAACCAAAGGGCAAATGAAGAAAAGTGAAAAGAAAATTCTAGACTTAGTACATGGAGAATGTAGCTGGGGTCTGACTACAGAGGCCCCTGAATGTCATTCCAGGAAGCCAGTGATTCCCAAGGGGTATTCCACAGAGCGCGGTTTCTACAGGATGTTAACAGGTGTTAAACAGTGTGGCACGGCTGAATAGGTTTGGAAAAATATTGATTAAAATATTGGATGGGTTCTTTACTGCAGGACTATTCAGAGCCTTCAATGAACTAGTGTACATTATGAATCTCCAAGAATAGGATAAAATTTGTAGCATTTCCCAGATTCATTTGATCACAGAATAACCATTGTATTATTGTTTTTCTCAGAAAGCAGCTGACAGACTATTGATCCATAGGTTATACTTTGAGAAACGATGCTATTTGTGGTGGAAAATATTAACAACAGAGCTGAACTTAGGTAAACTGACATGACAAGAGAGGCAAAGGCTTTGAGAATGGAGACTAGAAGACAAGGTAGAAGGCCATGGTTAGGGGCTTGGCTCCGGCTCATGATTGCCTGAAGGTGAATCCTGGAAGTAGGAATAAAAACTTACAAATCAATGTGCACTTTAAAAACAATTAAACAAACGAGCAAACCATTTTGGGAATAATTGAGGAATATTGAACGCAGGCTGAGTTTTAGATGGTTTTAAGGACTTATAGTTAATTTTATACATTATAATAGCACTGTTGTTAGTACTTTAAAATATCTTTACATGTTAGAAACATATTGAAGTATTTATGGGTGAAATGACTTACTTTAAAAGAATGCAGATTTTTTAAATGGATTAGATGAAATAAGAATGGCAAGAAGTTGATAAGGTTGATGAGTTATATTATTTTCTTGGCTTTTGTGTATGCTCGCATATTTCCATGGTAGAAAGATTAAAATGAAATCAATGTGGAAGAAATTGTGAAGAAACATTCTTCGCCATCTTACATTGGATTCCCTGGGGAATTAGCTCCCAGGTGAAGATTTGCATGCAGTGCTCTGAGATTAAACCCTGGAGGTTGGTAGAAGAACTGCCCCAAGGAGATACTAAACTGCAGTGCAGTCACAAGGAAGCTCTCAGGTGCTTCTAGATGTCAGGGGGCACCTAATGTCAGGGGCCCAGGCCTTTATAGACCTCTTCCTGTCCTCCACCCACATACCATACTGACTAGTCAGTGGATTGTGAGCTGTCCCTAGAGAACAAGTATAACCTAGGACAATTCCTGGAGAGGAACTCCTATATTTAACACTCCAAACCCTCAGCAGTTGAGGTAACAAGAACTTCAGTGCTGAAGGGGAACCTGGGCAGCATATCATAGCAAACATCACACTCTCCATTTCTTCATCCTTAAACACTTAAAAAAAATGACATTTTTTCTCATATGCATATGCAGTGGATGATTATGTTTGTGTATTGTTTGGTTGGGTATTATAAAAACATTACACATTTGAATGTGTTGACAAGAAATAGATCTATTGCTTTAAATTCATCTTGCAAATGGTTTTCATTGAAATAGCAGGAAACTAATGTCCCTTTAAAACTTTATTAAAATCATCTGGATATGCTCAACCTAATAAAATCAGAGTACATGGTGGCTGGACTTCCTGTAGCTTTAGATATGGAGCAAAAAGAGGCTTAAGTAATCACCTATATTTAAAATTGTGTAGAAAAGAAGGGGAAGGGTTTAGAGCAACAAGTATAAAAGACACATGGACAAAAACTAGGGGGGGGGGCGTGGAAATGGGAGGGAGGTGGGGAGGGCTGGGGCGGTGGGCCGGGATGGGAGTAAAAGACAGAAAACTGTACAAGAACAACAATTAAAATAAAGAAGAAAAAAAAGATATGTTGCTGAAGCAAGAAAATAAGTCCTTTATGAAGTAGATTCACAAATAGCATCCTTGCTCCATTTTTGTTGATATGATTTTTTGGGTCTTTTGGCATTCTGTCTTACTTTGCCTCTTCATTTTCTCTGTTTTTAAACACATCAGTGCTATTTTATTGGGGCTGCTGCTTTGTCTTGTTCAGTCTAAGACATTTCACCTTTCTATTCCAGAAAGGTCAGTTCTGAAGTGAACCTTTACCAAGAGCTATATCACTAGAGCTTAAGACTCATTTTGATTTTCTCTTCCAAAGAAGCAAGTTGAGCCCTCATTATAATTGGATTTCATTAAAATGTTAATGATTTTTTAGAAGTGGAATCTCTGAGAGTGATGAGGTAGCCATATTTAATGAGGCCACTCACATAGCCAGGCCTCTTTCTCATGCATTGTGATCTTTTACTAATTTTTGGCAAAAATGGGTCAAATAATTTGCACCTTGTTGTTGGCTTACTTTAGAAAAATACCACTACTGTTCATTAAGAACATAAATGCATGTAAATTCGCAAAAAACAAACAAACAAAAAACACCCAACAACAACAACACATCTCTCAAATCCAATATGCAATCTTGGGTACATTTGATTCCAGGGCTTTGGAATGCAAAGGAAAAAACTGAACACAGTGGCAAAACTTCTTTGCAACAGGGAACTAGGAGGGAGTCTTGAATAGCATTATTCTGGCCAACATATACAAGCTTAACATTATTAGTTCTCCAACCTATGACCATGTACATTAAAAGTGAATATTTTGAATATGTGAAAAATTAATGTCCCAGAGCTCTTACAACAATTGTTTCTTTGTGAAATGGTGTGTGTAAAATATCTTTTAAAAATTCAGCCTTTTGGTGAATAGATTGCTTCTCCTGTTTGGCCTATGCTACTACTTGGAAAGGCCCTAAAGGAGCATTAAGCAAATGAGCAAATACTTATAAAAGAGCCAACCAGCTTCACAAAAGCATGGAGATGAAAGTGAGGGAGACCAATTTTTTGTCCTTGTGTGAAACAAATAAAATGTCTTTTCTCCTCTTTTCTTTTCTTGATCTTTTACAAATGTAAGGGCTCATTGCTCTTCTCTTGGTTAACAGACTGAGTTTTAAAGAAGGCTTCTCCTGAAGCTCAACATAAAAGAGCTAAGCAAAGGGGTACAGAGCTGGCCTGAGAGATCTGAGAGTTATCAGGTGAATGTAGTGTGTGATGTCAAGACTAAGATAACCAAGCTTCATGGGGCCTTGGAGCAATTTAATTTTGATGAATGACCAATTTTGTAAATATTATTTACATTACTACATAAGTCAGGTCTGTTTTATTCATGTTTAAACAATCTACATTGTCTGCTGTGGAATAGCTTCTCAAGCAATCCCCAAGAGCCAGCTCTCCCCACTGTAAACTCACAATTAGAAGGGTAATTAGTAATGAGGGCACTTTGCTTTTGAACTAAAAATGAAAACATGAACAAACAGCTCAATAATCTAGAATTGCAGCAATTCTTGAACCACAAGACCTCAAAACTACATTCTCAACAATCTACAAAGGTAATGGTCTTACATTTTAAACTTTGCTTCTGCTTTTTAAAAATAATACAGCATTCTTAAACAAATATTATGGAATTAAAAAAATTTCAAGCATAGTTCAATCCATTAGCACAATGCTTTTTTCTTTAAAAAAAATTGCATTTTCTTTCACTCTGTGTCCACATGTATCCACTTATTCATTCATGCTCACTCATTCTATTAAGTGTTTATTAAGCACTTAATAAGTGTCTGTTTGTGGTTTAGGCCAGAGATCAGCAAAGATTTTCCATTATGGGACACATAGTAAGAGATTACAGCTTTGAAGTCTCTGTCACAACTACTCACATCAACCCCTGCAGAACAAAAACAGCCACAGACAATATGTAAATAAACAAACTGTTTTGGTGGTACTCCAATAAAACTTTATTTACAAAACAGGCAATGAGTCAAATTTGGCCAGCTAGCCACAGTTTGCCAAATCCTTCCACAAGGCCATGGGGCTAGAGATATAAACGAAATAAGCAGTCTCATTGAACATACACTGTAATTGGGGGAATCGAATAATAGATAGCAAACAAATAATTTCAGAGAGTTACTAGTGCAGTGAAGAGAAACTGCACTTCTCATCCTAGAGTCATAGTAGGCCTTTAGTGTGGTGCTCTGCTCTGCTCAGTTTGATGTGAGAATGTTTTCTGTGTGATAGCATGATCTTCATCTTTACTGATGTTCCTGGGCTCATAATATCCTGCTAATTGGTATCCATCCCATATTTTACTTAATCCTTCCTCTATGTTGTTTATTTAGCTAAAGGAAGTAAATAAATCAAGGTGTTCATCTTATAGTAAACTTTTTCTAAATTCTTTTGTGCTTTAGACAGAGAAGCCCAGCAATTCTAGATCAGGAAAAAGGCACAAGTGCGGAAGGTGAATGTAAAATATGTTTGCCCTGTGCTAAGAAAATTTTTGGTACCGTCAGGTGACCTACATTCCCTGTGGTCTTGAAAATCAGGAACCAGAGGCTACACTGTTCTGAAGGGGAGCCTGTGTTTTGTTGCCAGGCAACAGCTCTCAGATTAGAAACAAAATCCCTTAAAGAAAGATGCTCATGTTCAAACCCATCAAACGCTGACTGAGTGCTATTGGAAGCAAAGCACAGTACATGACCCTGTGTTACATAGTACTGTATTATAAAAGCCCCTTCTTTCAAGGTGGAAACAGGGACCTGCATGGATAGGACGGATTCAAGGCCAACTGAGTCCAGTGATAGAATGTATGGGAGGTAAAACCTTACTCCCCTCTGCTCAATGTTCAGCATAGAGGAAGGGCTTTACACCCCAAGACTTTGCTCTTCATTTCCTCTTTCCTTTGAAAAGAAGAAAAACCTCTCTGGTAGATGAGATTAGAGAAGCAAGGGGGTCTTTTACAGATACTCCTAATGGCAAATACATATTAGATTTTGTATGTGCCACATACCATTTTTATTTAATTCTCAAGACAATCCCCTGAGGTAGTCTTATTATTGTCCCCATCTTGTATACGAGGAGACCGAGTCACAGAAACTCTGAGAGACTTGCATTTCTGCTTCACTGATGAACAAACAGCACAGCTGGATTATTCATGCAGTCTACCTCTAGGATCTGTGCTCTCAATTTGCTCTATTCCATGATTGCCTGAGGCAGGGAGCATTCTGCTCAGTTCTTCCACGATGTAAGCATTCCAGGGTCAGGGCAAGGTCCAAGCCTTGCCCATACCTTCTCTGTCACTGCTAAAGGCCCAAGAGCAATTTGATATACAGGTGTCCTTGGGACACATGTACTAATAATTAAATTTGGCAGAGGTGGTCAGAAAAGCCAACCCATATTCCTGTAATCAGCAATAACAGGGAAAAAGAATGTGATTAATTCTCATTCAAAACCCCCAACATAATATAGCTATGAATAATAGAGGTAGTAAAAAGTAACTAACAAAAATGATGACATAGCAGGCATTGTGCTTATTGCTTTAGATATGTATTATCTCTTTGCATCTTTTTTAAAAATATTTTTTAAAGATTTTATTTACTTAGAGAAGGGAAGGAAGGGAGAAAGAGAGAGAGAGAGAAACATCAATGTGTGGTTGCCTCTCGTGTGGCCCCCACTGGGGACCTAACCCACAACCCAGGCATGTGCCCTGACTGGGAATCAAACCTGTGACCCTTTGGTTTGCAGCTCGTGCTCAATCCACTGAGCTACGCCAGCCAGGGCTTCTTTGCATCTTCACTACAATCACAAATGAGTAGATTCTACATGTTATCGAAGATAAAAGAGCAATTAAATTTTAGGTTGTCAAGTAGGTTTCTGATAAATAAAAGGGTAAAGACTATTCTATTGGCTACATATTAATAGGCAACCCCAAACTTGATTGCAATGGTCTGTTATGTTAACATCAAATAATTCTACTTTTCATATAGTCACTCACAATAGTTGGTATTTAATACTGTCTGAGAGCACTCAAAGGTCAAAAGAACTCAGTGGTATGGGCCAGCAAGTAGCAGAATGAGATTAGGTTAAGACACATCACTTAAAGATATCTTTGATCTGTTCACTTCCCACCTTTTTTGGCCACCACCATCTCTCACCTGTGCTACTGAAATAGACCTCATATTTTAATCACATATATTCTTGCCATGTCAATTTTTCTCCATAATTCAGAAGCATGAACTTGCTATAAGTCACACTTAATGTGTGACTTTTTCTTAGGATGAAGACCAAAATTCTCAACTAACCTGTCAGACTCCTGACTGTGTCTCCAGCCCCATCACCTCCAACTCCCATTTCTGCACCTACACTGTAGCCACATTGGTCTGGTTCAATTTCTTGGTTTCCTTACACTCCTTCCTGACCTAATTATTGTCATGCTTTCCTGAAACATCCTTCCTGATCCCAGTTTTCTCATTCATAAATAAACTTATCCTTCAGGCTTCAGTTTAAATGTTGCTTCCTCAAAATTTCTTCCCTGCCAGCCCAACGTAGCAGGTCTCCTGTTGCCAGTCCTCATGCTATCCTGTTCCCATACTTCACAGGACTTATTTCAGTTCATATTTATTGGTTTTTGTAGTTACTCATTTTTTTGTCTGACTTCTCCTAAAATAAAGATCCTTATGGCAAGATCCAAGTCTGTCTTGCTTACTGCTCTATTCTCAGTGTGTACCACAGTGCTTGGCACATACTCACCCAACACATATTGTTCAGTTGGAGCCACTGAACATGGTTGTGCAGACTGTGTCCTGCCCAGCTCCAGGGCACCATCCACATAGATGACAAGATCAGTGGTGCTGCCTGAAAATGTGTGACACAGCAGGCCTTTTATTGAGTGAAAGAATGAATAAATGAATAAATAAGTAGGTAAGTAAATGAAACCATTGCTATGGAATTACCTTTCTGGGAAAAACTATGCCTGCATTTGATGTCCAGTATTTCCTACAAACTATAAAATCCCACATGGTTAAATGTGTCTTGCATATATGTCGCACAGAAGCAGTTATTTTGGCATTTTATGTGTTCTGTATGAGATCTCTTTTGCCCTCATTTGAAGTCCACATATATTTTTTCATAATCTTAAATGTGGTCTACAACCCTCCAGGTGCCAGTATAAAGTCCCACTTTGGTTTTTTAATTGTGCAGGGACCTCATTTTTACTTGCAGGTAAAAAAAAAAAAAAAAAAAAAAAGAGCTGAAGCTGCATTTCATTTGTGAGTTGAAATACATTTTTAATATAGTATTTTATTCAATGGGGCCCTTGAGTGATAGCTGCAATGTATTATAATATGCTGGTAAAATATATACAATCATCAGGGGAAGGAAAGAGTGACATCCAAAAGCAGGTTATAGATCACAGTGCTGAGAACTGAATTAGATGACACAGGGGACTTCTGATGACTAAGTGTCTACTGGAAATAATAAATCTCAGCCATGATGCCAATCTCTGAGTTTTACCATACATCTACATTCTGTTTATGACTCCAAGCATCCCTGCAGCAGAAATCAAGACATGATTACTACTTATACCATTTATTAGTAAACTTATAAAGAAGGGTGGCTTAAAAATAAAATAGAAATTCTTCTGCATGCATACGGGTTGGGTGAACCGTGGTTTCTTAAGACAACAATGTCTATATCATCCCCAATACTGGCACCGTTTCACCTTGAAATTTATATTTTTGCATTTCCCAAAGAGGCTGTAAGCTCCACAAGGACAATACCCATGTCTTGAATTTGTTTTTGCCTCTAACTCACACATACTTGGCAGTGCCTTGAATATACAGTTTTCTGGTCTTGATATTCACAGGATGAGAGTGAAATTATTAAACCAATGGCTTCATTAAACAAGACTTAAAATTGCACACTGTCCTGCAAACATCAGTACACTGATTTTTCAAGCTAAGACAGAGCATTCATTTGGGCAAGATTCTCATCTGGGCTTAACCGATGAGATGGTGAATGCCTAATGCACCACCCAGAAACCCTTTTAGGAATGAAGGACTTAGTCTCCCAAAGGCTGGGAGTAATGCCAGGAGGCAACCCTTGATTGTTGGCCCTCTTTTGGAAAAGACTGCTGAGAAGCCACCTCAGCCAATAACCCATCAGCACCAGTAGACAAAGGCTGGGCTCCCTCTCTCAAACTCAGTACTGTGCTGCATTATGACTCCAGCTTTGGAGCTTCCCATGGGATCAGCTGAGGCCTTTGCCAAGATACAACACAGCCCAGCTTCTCCCACTGCCCCATCCTGTCTTTGTTCCACTCCCATCCACAGGTAGTGATCCTAACAACACTCACTAATAAGACCCTTAAATGCTAATATTTGCCCCAGAGCCTGTTTTCCATGGAACACAATCTATAACTCAGGCCTCTATATTCCCCCACATTAGAACAACCTAGTAACTAATGACATGATTATTTGAGAAAGGAACTGATCTTGGTAGCAGCTGCAGCAGAGGCTTGGACTCATACCATTTACATAATACAACAGAAAGACTCCCTCCCAGCCTATTGCAGGGAGTGCTGCTCCCAAAACAACATTAGGAATTTTGGAAATTATGGTGGTGAAACAAGCACACTCTTAATTATGGGCAGTTTCAGAGTGCTTGCTTTTTTAAATTGATCTGCAGAAAACTACTTTTCTTTAATGCTTAGCTGTTGTTTGTTTATATCTAATTTCCCAAACTATGACTAATAAGACAACCCTTTAAGAAAACTCCAAAGCAGAGAGGATTAAAACATCAAATATTTTTCCTATTAGAATAAAGTATAACTATTTGTGACACTCTAGTATAATTATACGAGGTCTTTCCAGAAGGTATTCAGCCAGGTTATATGAACAATACAGACATTTATTGAAGAATCTACAAGATACAAGAAATATTGTACATAGGACAATAACACCTCAGTCCTCTTCAAAGTTGGCACCTTGGGACCTCACACAGTTCTCCCAATTGCCATCAGCTGCCCCATGGTATTTTTCTGAATCTCATCAACAGTATGAAATCTCTTCCCTATCAGTGATTTGAGTTGTGGAAAAAGGCAGAAGTCACAGGACACCAAATCTGGACTGTAGAGGGGCTGAGTCACCTGGGTGATTTGATATTTTGCCAAAAACTCTGCATGAGATGTGATGCATGAAAGGGAGTGCTGTCATGATGAAGCTGCCAATCACCAGTTGACCATAGCTGGGGTCTTCTGAATCATTCAAATAGTTTCTGCAGAGGAATGTTCAAGCCTAACGCAAAATCTACTGCAGATTTGTTGCTCTACTCGCTCAGTCATTTTGAATTTGACAGCCACACAGTACGTATGCTCACTCAATGGCATCTACCACTCCCACTGACTAGTACAGTGAAGTCATAATTGTTTACACATACACATTCTAGTCCATGTTCCTTAGCTTCCAGGTTGCATCAACGTCGTGCAAACCACTCTCATTATATTAACAAGGGCTGGACTTTTTCCAGACAGATCTCATTTATATTCATATAAATATACACACATATACATATATATACTTTATTTTTATTTTTGAGAGTGGAGAAAGGAGGGAGAAAGAGAGGGAAAGAAACATTGACATTGATTAGAGAAACCAATTGGTTGCCCCTCGTATGTATCCCAACAGGGGGATGAACCTGCAACCAAGTGTGTACTGTGACAGGTAATTGAACCAGCCAACTTTCACTTCACAGAACAATGACCAACCAACTGAGCCACACCAGTCAGGTGTAGTATAATTATATTGACTAATTTATTGTAACTATCTATGAGGCTCTTTCTCATACAGAAGTCAGCAAACTATAGGCTGGGGGAGGAGTCCAGGGCACAGGGGGTGAAATCAGCCCCATTCACTCATTTACAGATAGTCTGTGGCTGTTTTTCACTACAGTGGCAGAGATGAGTAGTTGTGACAGAGACCATGTGTCCTACAAAGTCTGACATTGTTACAATTTGGCCTTTCACAGAAGGGCACATTCTATGTGCGCGCACACAGAACATTATCTCTAGTTATTGAGATTAGAGGTGAATTTTTGTTTTTAATATTTTCCATTAAAAACATGAATTGTTTTTAATAAAAAATCAATAAATATTATTTACCATGTAACTTGTGTTTTTTTCTTCAAAACCATTTAGAATTCTATCATTAGCTAGCTGTCTATAAAAATAATTTATTTTCTAAAATCCAATTAGAAAGCAGCTGTGAATGTATGCATGCTGAAGGATTTGTTTAATAATCCTGCCCATGCCTAAGAAAAATATGTAAACAGTGAAATTCAGATAAGTTTGCCAAGCTACTGGATTAAGAATCCAGTTGGCCATCAGAAGTTTCTTTTTAAAGATAAAGAACCAAAAACACCCTAGGTTGTTTTCATGACAACCAGTTACATTTGGGAAGCTTATACATATTATGCTACAGAATGTAGTCTATTCAAACTCTAGTTTATAATGCTTTTTAAATTCTCCCATAGATGTAAAAAAAACAACCTCCATTTCCCCAAAACAGACCTTCTCTGGACTATAGAAATAACACAGTGGTCATTATAGTAAGACAGCTAACCATTACTGAGCAATTTTTAAAGTAAACAGCAAGCTCCATGCTCAGTGCTTTTTACCAGCATCCTCTCAAAAAGCAGATAAGAAATACTCTTAGCCTATTTTTCAGATGAGGAAACAGCCTCAGATGGGTGGAGTAGGTGGCCAAAGGGCTCCCAGCTAACACATGGCTTAGCCAGAAGTCAAGCCATTTCCCTATTGACTCTAGAATTCTGAGTTTTTGCTCCCCAGCCTTTGCTGTCTGCTGAACATTTGCATGTTCCAAGACCTGGTACTATCCTTAGGACCCAGCTCAATGGAAAGTCAATAAATATTTACAGAATGTCCAAAAACCTGTCTCTTTGATTTATGAAACTTGGACCGACCAGCACCTGGAAGTGGAAGATGTGGCATTAAGAAGCATTGGGAGATCATGATTGTCCCATCTCAAATTATTCTGGTACCGTATATTCAGAGTTGATATAAAATACTAGAGGACTTCTTCATAAAATAAAAACCCTTCTTATTTTAAATACCAATTTCAAGAAACTTTTTTTGTATAAACATATTACAAATCCAAGCTTATTTTTTAAGTAAATATTAAATTTTATATAGAAATCATATTTGCTTAACTTGATATTACATATTCTATTACATAGAAAAATATCAGAATATGATTATATTTCTATTTTTCATTCTGTTAGGCATTTTTAGAGTGTTGTGTCTTTGTCCATTGAAACCAGGATTTTTAAAAAAGTATCTGAATTAAAGCAATAGTATTACTGTATGTCTGGATTAACAGCCATGGATCTATGTCAATGCTGGAAGACATATATCTTCACAATTGAACTTTTCCTGTTAATCAAAATAGAATGGATCTTTGAGATTTTGAAATTAATATTACTTAGCAAACCAAATAAAAAGTCAATTATTGATGAATCTATTTTATAGATAGAATCATACATTTTGTATCTTTCTATTATGCACTAATATAAAGAGAAAATAAAACTGGTTTGAAAGTGAGATTTAAAAGTTGACAGTTTCCTCTCAATTGTGACAATTTGTATTTCCACTTAAAATACACTAACACGTAAATTAGAATATGTTCTTCAACCCTTAAAAATGCCATGTCTACAACCTACAAAATGCCATCAAAGTAGACATTTAACAGAAGAGAAATGTGAGGCTCAGAGAAATCAAGAAACTTACCCAAGGTCACACAGCTGTGAAATGAATGTAAGTATCTTTGATTCGAGAGGAGAATTTCTCAAGATTAGCACTATTGACATTTTAGACTGGATAATCCTTTGTGGTGGGGCTGTCCTTGGCATTGCAGGACATTTTGCAGCATCCTTGGCTTCTACTAGTCAGATACCAGTAGCACCTGCCCTCCAAGTTATAATAACTACAGATATCTCCAGGCATTACAAAATTTCCCCTAGTGGGGAATTGCAAAATCACTGCTGCTGTAGAACCACTGCCTTTGAGCTTCAGTCCTAAGCACAAGGCTTTTCTGCCTCCCTTTTAATGTAGGTCAAGATCACCATGTGGGTAAAGGCCACCCTTGTAGCATGGGTTCCCAGCAACCTTGCCACCATCTTTGTACATCTGGGCCTCAGCCAGTTCAGTTTGTCCCTCATTTTACTTAGGAAGGAAATGCTGGGCACCCACAATCTATGGTGTTTTGGGATATGGATATGTACCGAAAGCTAAAATTAATTTAAAAAAAAATGAATTGCCCTGATCTCATTACTAGAAATCTGAGCCAGAACTGAATACATGTGCTCAGGGATAAGATTGTTAAAGAGGAAGGGTAGTGAAAAGCCTAATTGAAGCTCAGAGTACTCACTATTTCACTTAGAATTAATTTGATGGAGAAATAGAGTAAGAATTGCAAAGTCATCAAAGATGATGGCTTTTCCTTTATGACCCTTGGCACCAGAACAAAGAGCTTATTTTTGTGGGTTTTTGGATTTCCAGAATAAAGGGAATAAAAATGTTTAGCTAATGTTTGGATGGTTTAGAGACTGTATGTACATTAGTGATAGGTCAATTAATATCTGCACAGTTCAAAGAGGCAATTATTCCAATTTATAAATCACTTCAGAGGTCAGGAGCTGCCATCCATTAATGTGGTTTTTAAAAATAAGAGTGCTCATTGTTATGTGTGTTTGTGTGTGCATTTCTACCCATGTCATTCTATCTGAGCTAAATTTTCCGACCAGATCACATACCTCCGTGATTATGTATTTGTCTCCAGAGCACTGCCAAATACATAGAGCACTGTATCTGCAATTTGACCCTTGGCTGAGACCACATTATTTTTCAAGTTTTCACTGTGCTGAAAGGTACCATCGTGCACAATGCTGCTTCCAGGAATGGCCTTCTTACATTACAGTTTAAATGGCAGGGTTGGGAGCTAAGACTCCCTGGTGGGTTACAATGCCTTCTGGTAATCATTCAGAAAGGAGAGAGTGCCTAAGTGATTTCTGGACACAGTGGGATTATCAGACACTTTGATATTTGGTGAAAAGTCTCCAAATGGTAACTTAGAGCTTTCCTTTAAAACCATGCAATAAGTATCTCTTCATCTTATTTTGTTTGTTTGTTTGTTTGTTTGTTTGTTTGTTTTTTAAATACTGAGTCACAACAAAGTACTAAGCATAGTGCTCAACACTTGGAGTACAAAAGTATGCAAGACAAATACAGTCTGATGAGGGCAGAACACTCAGCAGCTGGAAATTACATATAGTCTGATGAGTGCTGCAATGGTAAAGTGTAAAGTACTCCAGAAGTCCAGATTGGAGACAGTGTAGTGGTCGGGGAAGCTTCCAGAAGGAAATGACCTTTACTTCAAAGCTGAAGGATGATTGGGTATTGGTTTGGTGAATTAAGGTGTTCCAGGCAGAAGGAAAAGGCTAGTAGGCAAGAGAGACTTGGAGATTTCTGGAAACTGAAGAAAAATGGCTGGAGTCTAGAGAGAAAAGAAAGCGAGGGACAAGCAATGAAGCTAGAGTTACAAGGCAAGGGGGATTATAAAATCTTTTCCAAGTCACGTTAAAGAGTTTGACATTCTCCTATGGGTATTGACATGTGATGCAAGTGTGGGAATGATGCGCTCATACTGATGAAAACCAATAGGAGGAGAGAGAAACCACTGGAGATGAGATGGTTGAAACAGGGGATGACTTATATTAGTGGGAAGAACTGGGAAGAAGGTGCTTGTAGATGATGTTTAATGGAAATAAGAGAATTTACTTAATACCAAAAAAATAGCTAATAATAAATTCACTGACAACCCTTCCTATTATATATGCCCCTTCCCTTTTAACTCAGGGTACTTCCATAGCAAAAATAGGACAATTATTGTATATAATCTATAATTATACAAACTATATTTATCTTTGTTTGTTTTATTATTAAAAACCAGAAGTATTTATTGAGCATCTACTACAGGATTAGCACTATTCCAGGTGTTGAGGAAACCATTGCAGACCAGAGATCATTCCAACTTCAGGGAGTTTTATTTTAGTGATAGAGACAGACAGTAACAAGAAATCAAAGCACTAAGATTTATATCAATCAGAGGAGAAAGATCGCAACATGGTAGGAGGGAGTGGATTCCACTTCCCCCTACACATGGGAGAAAAACCTACCCAATCTACAGAGGAACAGAGCAAACAGCCAACAAGTACCCCAGCATATGTGAAAATAAGAGACCAAAAATTGTAGTGGACATGGAAAAACCAGACGAATAGGTGGAAGTGGTGAACACCAGGATACCCACTAGAAGAGGAAACCCAACAACAAAGGAACCACCAACAGATAACAGCAGAAGAAGGTGAAGGAGGGAGTGGAAACCCACAAATCTCAATCCAGGACCTATCTGGAAATACAACTAAAGAGTGGAGAAACTACTACTACACACAACTGAACAAGAGCAAGAAAGAATACCCAAAACCTTGTACACACGGAAGAACCAGCTTCAACACAACCTGCCCTCACCAGCACAACAAATTACAAGAGGTGGTGGACAGAGTGACCCTCAACCAAAGAAAGACCCAACAATCAAAAAATAAAGACAAACACAGCCAACTTAAACAACAGCCCAAGACCAGTGAGCTCGGGAGATCAAAGAGACTGCACAACTCAATCTCACAGGTATTCTACTGCAGAAGTTCACACCACAAATCCAGGGAGCCAGAACAGATCAATTTAAGAAGCTGAGGCTAACAAGAAGAGTCACACAAACAATGGGAAGACAAAGAAACAATCCCCAAATGAAAGGAAAGGAGGAAGCGTCAGAAAAAATGCTAAATGAAACAGAGGCAACTCAACTATCAGATGTTGAGTTCAAAGCAATGGTTATCAGGAAGCTCAAAGAGCTCACAATGAGCTACCAGAAACTACAGGGAAACTCCAATGAACTCACTGCAAACTATATCAACATGAAAAAGGAAATAGAAACTATCAAAAAGGGCCAAGAGGAAATGAAGAACACAATTTCCGAACTGAAGATCACAGTAGAAGGAATGAAAAGCAGGATCAATGAAGCAGAAGATTGGATCAGTGAGTTGAAGGACAAAGTAGAAAAAAATACCCAGAATGATCAAGAAAAGGAAAAGAGGCTCAGAAAGAATGAAGAAGGATTAAGACGAATGCAAGACAATATGAACTGTAATAATATGCATATAATAGGGATACCAGAAGGAGAAGAAGAAGAGCAAGGGATACAAAACCTATTTGAAACAGTAATGATGGAAAACTTCCCTAATTTGATGAGAGAAAGAGTCGCACAAATCCAGGAAACAAAGAGAGTCCCAACAAGAGGAACACAAAGAGACCCACTTCAGGACACATCATCATTAAAATGGCAAAATTCCAAGACAAAGAGAGAATCTTAAAGGCAGCAAGGGAGGAACAGGAAGTAACATACAAGGGAGCCCCAATAAGGTTAGCAGCTGACTTCTGAATGCTCCAAGCTAGAAGAGAATGGCAAGAAATATTCTAATGAGAACCATAGGCCTGCAACCAAGGCTACTTTGCCCACAAAGGCTCTCAATCAAGATAGAAGGCAAAATAAGGAACTTCCCAGACAAAAGAAGTCCAAAAGAATACACCTCCACCAACTCAGTTCTACAAGACATGCTAAAGTTACTGCTTTAAGGAAAGGAAGGAAAAGAGAGAGAGGAACACAGGTACAAAAATGGCGATGACTAACCTTAAACATAAATGGATTCAATGTTCCAATCAAAAGACACAGAATATCTAAATGGATAAGAATGCATGACCCACACATATGCTGCCTACAAGAGACCCATCTCAGGACAAAAGACCTAAACAGACTGAAAGTGAAGGGCTGAAAACAAATTTTCCAAGCAAATGGACAGGAAAAAAAAAAGCTGGGGTAGCAATATGAAATAGACTTCAAAAAAAGGGCCATAAAGAGAGACCCAGAAGGTCACTTCATATTTATTACTCAAGACAAGAATCCACCAAGAAGACATAAGCATTGTAAATATATATGCACCCAACATAGGAGCACCCAAATACATAAAGAAAATCTTAGAGGATTTCAAGAAAGATATTGACAGAAACACAATTATAGTAGAGGATTTTAACCCCTCACTGTCAAAAATGGACAGATCTTTCAAACAAAATATCAACAAAGATATTGTGACATTGAACAATACCCTAGATGAATTGTATGTACTAAACTGATATATATAGAGCCCTTTCATCCCAAAGAAGCTAAATACACATTCTTTCAAATGCACATGGAATATTTTCAAAGATAGACCACATGATAGGACACAAAACAAGCCTCAACAAATTCAAGAAAATTGAAATCATACCAAAAATTTTCTCTGAGCACAAGGGACTCAAACTAGAAACCAATTCCAAGGAGGAAAACCCAAAACCCTCAACATCATGGAGATTGAATAGCATGCTATTAAACAATGAATGAGTCAAAAATGAAATTAGGGAAGAAATAAAAAAGTTTCTGGAAACAAATGAAAATGACTTCATGACAACTCAAAACTTATGGGACACAGAGAAGGCAGTCCTGAGAGGGAAGTTCATAGCGATACAGGCATACTTAAAAAAAATAGAAACATTTCAAACAAACAACCTAAATCTATGCCTACAAGAACTTGAGGAACAACAACAAAGACAGCCCAGAGCAAGTAGAAGGAAGGAAATAACCAAGATCAGAACAGAATTAAATGACATAGAGACTAAAAGCACAATTCTAAGGATCAATGAACCCAGGAGCTGGTTCTTTGAAAAGATAAATGAAATCAACAAGCCTTTAAGCAGGCTCATCAACAAAAAAAAAGAGAGAGGACCCAAATAAACACAATCAGAAATGAAAGAGGAGAGATTACAACTGACACAACAGAAATACAAAGGATTGTAAGAAATTGTTATGAAGAACTATATGCCAAGAAATTTGAAAACCTAGGTGAAATGGACAAGTTTCTAGAAAAATAAAATCTTCCAAAACTCAATGAAGAAGAAGCAGAAAGCCTGAACAGACCAATAACAGCTGATGAAACTGAAGCAGTAATCAAAAAAATCCCGGGACACAAAAGCCCTGAACCAGATGGTTTCACAGGAGAATTCTACAAAGCATTTAAGGAAGACCTAATCCCTATGCTTCACAGACTATTCCAAAAAATCCAAAATGATGGAAGACTCCCAAACTCTTTTTATGAAGCCAGCATCATCCTAATCCCAAAACCAGATAAAGACACAACAAAGAAGGAAGTCTTCAGGCCAATATAACTGATGAACATAGAGACGAAAATCCTTAACAAAATATTGGCAAACCACATTCGACAATACATTAAAAAGATCATACACCATGAGCAAGTGGGATTCATCCCAGGGATGCAAGGTTGGTTCAATATTTGCAAATCAGTAAATGTAATACATCACATAAACAAAAGCAGAGACAAAATCACATGATCATAGCAAGAGATGTGGAACAAGATCTTATCAAATCACATGATCTTATCAAAGCATTTGATAAGGTACAACACCCATTCATGATAAAAACACTCAGCAAAGTGGGAATAGAGGGAGCATTCCTCAACATAATAAAGGCCATATATGAGAGACCTACAGCCAACATCATACTCAACAGGCAAAAACTAAAATCTTTTCTTTTTTTTCCCCATTTTTTAATTTTATTTTTAATCAGTATTTTTTAATTATTGATATTGTACAGTCTTCTGTCTTTTACCCCGCCCCAGCCCACCACCCCAGCCCTCCCCACCTTCCTCCCATTTCTACCCCCCATAGTTTTTGTCCATGAGTCCTTTATACTTGTTGCTCTAAACTGTTCCCCTTTTCCCCTGAAATTCCCTACTCTCCCCCTCTGGTCACTGTCAGACTGTTCTCAAATTCAGTGTCTTTGTTTATATTATGCTTGTTTGTTTGTTTTGTTGATTAGCTTCCTGTTAAAGGTGAGATCATATGGTATTTGTCTTTCACTGCCTGGCTTATTTCGCTTAGCATGATACTCTCCAATTCCTTCCATGCTGTCGCAAAGGGTAGAAGCTCCTTCTTTCTTTCTGCTGCATAGAATTCCATTGTGTAAATGTACCACAGTTTTTTGATCCATTCATTAACTGATGGGCACCTAGGTTGCTTCCAGCACTTGGCTATTGTAAATTGTGCTGCTATGAACATAGGGGTGCATAGATTCTTCTGGTTTGGTGTTTCCGGGTTCTTAGGATATAATCCAAGCAGTGGAATTGCTGGGTCAAAAGGTATGTCCATTTTCAGTTTTCTTAGAAAATTCCATACTGTTTTCTATAGTGGTTGTACCAATCTGCAATCCCAACAACAGTGCACTAGGGTCCCCTTTTCTCCACAACCTCTCCAACACTTGCTGTTTGTTGCTTTGTTTATGAAGGTCATTCTGACTGGTGTCAAGTGCTATCTCATTGTAGTTTTAATTTGCATCTCTCTGATAGCTAGAGATATCGAGCATCTTTTCATGTGTCTCTGGATCCTCTGTATGTCCTCCTTGGAGAAGTGTCTGTTCAAATCCTTTGCCCATTTTTTAATTGGGTTGCTTGTCTTCTTAGAGTATTGTAAGTTCATTATATATTTTGGAGATTAATCCCTTGTCTGAGGTATCATTGGCAAATATGTTTTCCCATACAGTTGGTTCTCTTTTTATTTTAATACTGTTTTCTTTAGCTGTGCAAAAGCTTTTTATTTTGATGAGATCCCATTTGTTTATTCTTTCCTTTATGCCCCTTGCTCTAGGGGACGTATCAATAAAAATATTGCTGCGTGAAATATCTGAGATTTTCCTGCCTACGTTATCCTCTAGAATTTTAATGGTGTCATGGCTTATATTTAAATCTTTTATCCACCTTGAATTTATTTCTGTGTATGATGTAAGTTGGTGCTCGAGTTTCATTTTTTTGCATGTAGCTGTCCAGTTCTCCCAGCACCACTTGTTGAAGAGGCTATTTTTGTTCCATTTTATGTTGCTGCCCCCTTTGTCGAATATTAATTGACTGTAGAGACTTGGGTTTATTTCTGGGATCTCTGTTCTATTCCACTGGTCCATGTGTCTGTTCTTGTGCCAGTACCAGGCTGTTTTGATTACAGTGGCTTTGTAATACAGTTTGGTATCAGGTATTGTGATCCCTCCTACTTTGCTCTTCTTTCTCAAAATTGCTGCAGCTATTCGGGGTCGTTTATGGTTCCACATAAATTTTTGAAGTGTTTGTTCTATGTCTGTGAAATATGCCATTGGAACTTTAATAGGTATTGCATTGAATCTGTAAATTGCTTTGGATAATATGGACATTTTGATGATATTAATTCTTCCGATCCATAAACATGGTATATGCTTCCATTTGTTTGTGTCTTCCTTGATTTCATTCTTCAGTGTTGTGTAGTTTTCTGCATACAGGTCTTTTACCTCCTTGGTTAGGTTTATTCCTAGGTATTTTATTTTTTTTTTTTGCTATATCGAATGGGATTTTTTCTTGATTTCTGCTTCTGTTGTTTCACTGTTGGTATACAAAAATGTCTTTGATTTTTGGATATTGACTTTGTATCCGGCTGTTTGGCCAAATTCATTTATTATGTCGAGCAGCTTTTTGGCCGAGTCTATAGGATTTTCTATGTACACTATCATGTCATCTGCAAACAATGACAGTTTTGTTTCCTCCTTTCTGAGTTGGATGCCTTTTATTTCCTTTTCCTGTCTAATTGATCTGGCGAAGACTTCCAATACTATACTGAGTAGAAGTGGTGAAAGTGGACAACCTTGTCTTGTTCCCAATCTTAGTTGAAAGGATTTTAGTTTTTGCCCATTGAGTATGATGTTGGCTATAGGTCTCTCATATATGGCCTTTATTATGTTGAGGAATGCTCCCTCTATTCCCACTTTGCTGAGTGTTTTTATCATAAATGGGTGTTGTACTTCATCAAAAGCTTTTTCTGCATCTATTGATATGATCATGTGATTTTTGTCTTTGCTTTTGTTTATGTGATGTATTACATTTACTGATTTGCGAATGTTGAACCATCCTTGCATCCCTGGGATGAATCCCACTTGGTCATGGTGTATGATCTTTTTAATGTATTGTTGGATGCGGTTTGCTAATATTTTGTTGAGGATTTTAGCATCTGTGTTCATCAGTGATATTGGCCTGAAGTTTTCTTTCTTTGTTATGTCTTTTATCTGGTTTTGGGATTAGGATGATTCTGGCTTCATAAAAAGAGTTTGGGAGTCTTCCATCATTTTGGATTTTTTGGAATAGTCTGTGAAGGATAGGGGTTAGCTCTTCCTTAAATGCTTTGTAGAATTCTCCTGTGAAACCATCTGGTCCAGGGCTTTTGTGTGTTGGGAGTTTTTTGATTACTGCTTCAGTTTCATCAGCTGTTATTGGTCTGTTCAGGCTTTCTGTTTCTTTTTCGTTGAGTTTTGGGAGATTATATTTTTCTAGAACCTTGTCCATTTCACCTAGGTTTTCAAATTTCTTGTCATACAGTTCTTCGTAGTAATTTCTTACAATCCTTCGTATTTCTGTGGTGTAAGTCGTAATCTCTTCTCTTTCATTTCTGATTGTGTTTATTTGAGTCCTCTCTCTTTTTTTTCTTGATGAGCCTGCTTAAAGGCTTGTCGATTTTGTTTATCTTTTCAAAAAACCAGCTCCTGGATTCATTGATTCTTAGAATTGTGCTTTTAGTCTCTATGTCATTTAATTCTGTTCTGATCTTGGTTATTTTCTTCCTTCTACTTGCCCTGGGCTGTCTTTGTTGTTGTTCCTCGAGTTCTTGTAGGAGTAGGCTTAAGTCATTTGTTAGAAATGTTTCTGTCTTCTTTAGGTAGGCCTGTATTGCTATGAACTTCCCTCTGAGCACTGCCTTCATTGTGTCTCATAAGTTTTGGGTTGTTGTGAGTTCATTTTCATTTGTTTCCAGAAACTTTTTGATTTCCTCCTTAATTTCATTCTTTACCCATTCATTGTTTAATAGCATGCTATTCAATCTCCATGATTTTGATGATTTGGGGATTTTCCCCATCAAGTCAGTTTCTAGTTTTAGTCCCTTGTGGTCGGAGAAAATGCTTGGTATGATTTCAATTTTCTTGAATTTGTTGAGGCTTGTTTTGTGTCCTATCATGTGGTCTATCTTTGAAAATGTTCCATGTGCGTTTGAAAAAAAAATGTGTATTTAGTTTCTTTGGGATGAAGGGCTCTATATATATCAGCTAAGTCCAATTCGGCTAGAGTACTGTTCAATGCCACAATATCTTTGTTGATATTTTGTTTGGAAGATCTGTCCATTTTTGACAGTGGGGTGTTAAAATCTCCTACTATAATTGTGGTGCTGTCAATATCTTTCTTGAAGTCCTCTAAGATTTTCTTTTTTTTAAAATATATTTTATTGATTATGCTATTACAGTTGTCCCATTTCTCCCCTATCATTCCCCCTACCCTGCACACCCTCTCCCACCCACATTCCCCCCTTTAGTTCATGTCCATGGGTCATAAGTTCTTTAGCTTCTACATTTCCCATACTATTCTTACCCTGCCCCTGTCTATTTTCTACCCACTCTCTATGCTACTCATTCTCTGTACCTTCACCCCCTCCTCCTCCCGCCCCCCTGTTGCTAACCCTCCATATGATCTCCATTTCTGTGGTTCTGTTCCTGTTCTAGCTGTTTGCTTAGTTTGCTTTTGTTTTAGGTGTGGTTCTTAATAGCTGTGATTTTGCTGTCTTTTCATTGTCATATTTTTGATTTTCTTTTTCTTAGATAAGTCCCTTTAACATTTCATATAATAAGAGCTTGGTGATGATGAACTCCTTGAACTTGACCTTATATGAGAAGCGCTTTATCTGTCCTTCCAATCTAAATGACAGCTTTGCTGGATAGAGAAATTTTGGATGTAGGTCCCTGCTTTTCAAGATTTCAAATATTTCTTTCCAGCCCCTTCTTGCCTGTAAGGTCTCTTTGGAGAAATCAGCTGACAGTCTGATGGGAACTCCTTTGTAGGTGACTGTGCCCTTATCCCTTGCTGCTTCTAGAATTCTCTGCTTCATTTTAATCTTGGCTAATGTAATTACGATGTGCCTTGATGTGTTTCTCCTTGGGCCCAACTTCTTTGGGACTCTCTGAGCTTCCTGGACTTCCTGGTAGTCTATTTCCTTTGCCATATTGGGGAAGTTCTCCTTTATTATTTGTTCAAATAAGTTTTCCACTTGTTGCTCTTCTTCTTCCCCTTCTGGGACCCCTATAATTCGGATGTTGGGACGTTTAACGATGTCCCGGAGGTTCCTAAGCCTCTCCTCATTTTTTTGAATTCTTGTTTCTTTCTCATTTTCTGTTTGGTTGTTAATTTCTTCCTTCTGGTCCACTCCATTGATTTGAGTCCCAGTTTTCCTTCCATCTCTATCGGTTCCCCATGCGTCTTCCTTCATTTCACGTATTGTAGCCTGCTTTTTCTCATCTAATTTATGAGCAAAATCAACCAATTCTGTGAGCATTTTGATGACCAGTGCTTTGAACTGTGCATCTGATAGGTTGGCTATCTCTTGGTCACTTAGAGGAATGGACTCCGGGGTTTTCATTTTTCCTCTGGTTTGAGCCATTTTTGGTGGGGTTTTTTGTTTTGTTTTGGTTTGGTTTTAGTCTGGTCGCAGCTATTACGTATTAGAGGTGGAGCCTTAGGTGTTCCTCAGGGCGTGGCAGCCCAGTCGCTGGGTTGTGACGCTTTAGGTGGGGGCGGGGTCCGAGAGTGAACAATGGCGCCTGTTCTGCTCTCTTCTGGACTCCGGTCCCTTCCGCTGCTTCCCCTTCACCTGGATTATCTGCGCTTGCGCGCGCGTGCTGTTACGTAGTGAGGGGTGGAGCCTCAGGCGCTCCCCAGTGTGGGGCAGTCCAGTCACTGGGTTGTGACGCTTTATGTGGGGGCGGGGCCTGAGAGGGAATAATGGCGCCTGCTTCGCTCTCTCCTGGATTCAGTCTCTTCCGCCACTTCCCCTCTGCCTGGACCGTCTGCGTGTGCGAATGTGGGACCCTCTGGTCAGCCAGCCGCCTTGTGTGTCCTCACTGGGTCTGCACAGTTGCCCCCCTGTGCCCGGGGTCCACCAGCTGCCACCTGTGGGCCTGAGGACCGCCAGCCACTGCCTGTACACCTGGGAACTGCAAGCCGCTGCTACTTGCGTTCCTGGGTCCGCACCTCCCCTTTTTCCTACCGCAACTCCACCCCTCTTACCGGTCTGGATGAATGGTTGTTGGACTTCCGTACAGTTCAATTTTCTATAAGGTCTGGTTGTTTTCTTTTTTCTAAATATTTGTTGTCCTTAATTTTGGTTGTGAGAGGAGGCACAGTGTGTCCACCAACGCCTCCATCTTGGCCGGAAGTCCAGATTTTCTTGATGTATTTAGGTGCTCCTATGTTGGGTGCATATATATTTACAATGTTTATGTCTTCTTGGTGGATTCTTCCCTTGAGTATTATGAAGTGACCTTCTGGGTCTCTCTCTATAGCTCTTCTTTTGAAGTCTATTTTGTCTGGTATGAGTATTGCTACCCCGGCCTTTTTTTCCTGTCCATTTGCTTGGAAAATTTGTTTCCAGCCTTTCACTTTGAGTCTGTGTAGGTCTTTTGTCCTGAGGTGGGTCTCTTGTAGGCAGCATATGTGTGGGTCATGCTTTTTATCCAGTCAGCTACTCTATGTCTTTTGATTGGAGCATTTAATCCATTTACATTTAAGGTTACTATTGATAGGTACTGATTCATTGCCATTTTCGTACCTGTGTTCCTCTCTCTCTCTTTTCCTTTCTTTCCTTAAAGCAGTCCCTTTAGTATCTCTTGCAGTACTAGTTTAGTAGAGGTGTATTCTTTTAGACTTCTTTTGTCTGGGAAGCTCCTTATTTGTCCTTCTATCTTGATTGAAAGCCTTGCTGGATAAAGTAGTCTTGGTTGTAGGCCTTTGGTTCTCATTACTTGGAATATTTCTTGCCATTGTCTTCTGGCTTGGAGTGTTTCCATTGAGAAGTCAGTTACTGACCTTATCGGGGCTCCCTTGTTACTTCCTTTTTCTCCCTTGCTACCTTTCAGATTCTCTTTTTGTCTTGGAAGTTTGCCATTTTAATGATGATGTGTCTTGAAGTGGGCCTGTTTGGGTTCCTCTTGATTGGGACTCTCTGTGTTTCCTGGATTTGTGTGACTTTTTCTCTCATCAAATTAGGGAAGTTTTCCATCATTACTTTTTCAAATAGGTTTTCTATCCCTTGCTCTTCTTCTTCTCCTTCTGGTATTCCTATTATACGGATATTATTACGTTTCATGTTGTCTTGCATTTCTCTTAACCCCTCTTCATTCTTTCTGAGCCTCTTTTCCTTTTCTTGCTCTTTCTGGCTGCTTTTTTCTACTTTGTCCTCCCACTCACTGATCCGATCTTCTACTTCATCGATTCTGCTTTTCATTCCTTCTACTGTGTTCTTCAGCTCAGAAATTGTATTCTTCATTTCCTCTTGGCCCTTTTTGATAGTTTCTATTTCCTTTTTCATGTTGATATAGTTTGCAGTGAGTTCATCATAGCTTCCCTGTAGTTTCTGGTAGCTCATTGAGAGCTCATGGAGCTTCCTGACAACCATTTCTTTGAACTCAACATCTGATAGTTGAGTTGCCTCTGTTTCATTTAGCATATTTTCTGGGGCTTCCTCCTTTTGTTTCATTTGGAGATTGTTTCTTTGTCTTCTCATTGTTGGTGATACTCCTATTGTAAACCTCAGCTTCTTAAATTGATCTGTTCTGGCTACCTGGGTTTATGGTGTGAACTTCTGTGGTGGAATACCTGTGAGATTCAGTGTTGTAGTCTTCTTCAGGTATCCTGGTGTTCACAGCTTCCACTGTCTCAGCTGTTGGAATACCCCCTCTTTTGGTCCAACTCCAGTTTTTTCACAGTTCTAGGATTTTTTTGCCTCACTCATGGGTATTTAAAAAGAGAAAAGAATAAAGTGAAAAAAGAAGAGAAAAAAAAGAGTAAGGAAGGAGACATAGAATTGGAAAGAAAGGAAGAAGGAATAAAGCCAGAAAGAAGTAAAGAGAAGCAAAAGGAATTGAGCGATAAAAAAGGTAGGAGTAATAAAAAAATAAAAAATATATATATAATCAAAACAGAACAAAAAGAACCCCACAAAAATGAAAAACAAACCAAAACAAACAAACAAACAAAAAACCCAGCTAAACAGACAAAAAACAACTATCAAAAAAACCCAGAAAAGAAAATGAAACAAAACACCCAAAAACCAAAAACCAAAAAAAAAAAAAAAAAAAAAAAGAAGAAGAAGAAGAAGAAGAAGAAAAATCTCTTGCTAAAATCACAGGCCAAACTGGATTTTCTGGACTTGCTGGCTGTAGCTGCGAGGTGACTCATACCGCTTTCCTCCCTGTTCCTCACTGAGTCAGCTTTGGGCTACTGTCCTCAGTGCCAGCCGAGCACTGACCCCAGAGCTAATGGCGCACTCTCCATGCAGGGCCTTGGGTGTGATTTCTGAGCCTCCTGCAGAGGGCGCGCTTTCCCGAGTTTATGGGTTTCAGCTGGGATTTCTTACAGAGCCATCCCTCCCCGAGCCTATTGCTGTGAGCTCCGGGTCTCCTACGGGGCGCGAGTGCCCACCTGAGACTACGGGCGTGGGCTCCGCGAGTTTCCCGAGTTGCGCGCACTCACCCCAGGATCACGGATGTGAGCTGCGGGTCTTCCACAGAGTCCCCTTCTCTAGTTGCAGGGTTGCCTCAGGTCCCAGGGCCGCCTCCGGTTGGTTGCAGAGCTCTCTCAGGACCCAGGGCCACCTGCAGTGGGTCGCACAGCCAGCTCCGGTCACAGAGCCACTTCTGTCCCGGTTGCAGAGCCCCCTCCGGTTGCCGGGTCGCCTGTGTCCCGGTCTCAGGACCGCCTCCGGTTGCTCAGCTGCCACGACTAGTTTTCCAATGTCTGCTACAGATTTTGATCTCCTATTTTCATATATACTGTGGTATTGTTGGCTGTCTGCTCTGTTCCTCTGTAGATCAGTTAGGTTTTTCTCCCATGTGCAGGAGGAAGGACAATCTGCGTCCTCCTACCATGCCGCCATCTTGAACCCCCTAAAATCTTTTCTACTAAGATCAAGAATAAGACAAGGTTGTCCACTTTCACCACTTCTATTCAATATAGTATTGGCAGTTTTAACCACAGCGATTAGACAAGAAAAAGAAATAAGAGGCATCTAACTCAGAAAGGAGGAAACAAAACTATCATTGTTTGCAGATGACATGATAGTGTACATAAAAAATCCTATAGACTCGGCCAAAAAGCTGCTCAACCTAATAAATGAATTTGGCCAAACAGCAGGATACAAAGTCAATATCCAGAAATCAAAGGCATTTTTGTATACCAACAACGAAACAGCAGAAGCAGAAATCAAGAAAGAGATCCCATTCGATATAGCAAAAAGAAAAATAAAATATCCAGGAATGAACCTAACCAAGGAGGCAAAAGACCTGTATGCAGAAAACTACACAACACTGAATAAAAACATCAAGAAAGACACAAACAAATGGAAACATATACCATGTTCATGGATCAGAAGAATTATATCATCAAAATGTCCATGCTACCCAAAGCAATTTACAGATTCAATGCAATACTTACTAAAGTAACCATGGCATATTTCACAGACATAGAACAAACACTTCAAAAATTTATGTGGAACCATAAACGACCCCGAATAGCTGCAGCAATTTTGAGAAAGAAGAGCAAAGTAGGAAAGATCACAATACCTGATACCAAACTGTATTACAAGGCCACTGTAATCAAAACAGCCTGGTACTGGCATAAAAACAGGCACATGCACCAGTGGAACAGAACAGAGATCCCAGAAATAAATGCAAGTCTTTACGGTCAATTAATATTCGACAAAGGGGGTAGCAACATAAAATGGAGTAAAAATAGCCTCTTCAACAAGTGGTGTTGGGAGGACTGGACAGCTTCGTGCAAGAAAATGAAACTCGAGCACCAACTTACATCATACACAAAAATAAATTCAAGGTGGATAAAAGATTTAAATATAAGTCGTAACACCATTAAAGTCCTAGAGGAGAACATAGGCAGGAAAATCTCAGATATTTCACGCAGCAACATCTTTACTGATATGTCCCCTAGAGCAAGAGACATAAAGGAAAGAATAAACAAATGGGATCTCATCAAAAGAAAAAGCTTCTGCACGGCTAAAGCAAACAGTATTAAAATAAAAAGAGAACCAACTGTATGGGAAAACATATTTGCCAATGATACCTCAGACAAGGGTTTAATCTCCAAAATATATAAAGAACTTACACAACCCCACTCTAAGAAGACAAGCAACCCAATCAAAAAATGGGCAAAGGACTTGAAGTGACACTTCTTCAAGGGGGACATACAGAGGATCCAGAGACATATGAAAAGATGCTTGATATGGCTAGCTATCAAAGAGGTGCAAATTAAAACCACAGTGAGATACCACTTGACACCAGTCAGAATGGCCATCATCAACAAAGCAACAAACAGCAAGTGTTGGAGAGGTTGTAGAGAATAGGTGACCCTAGTGCACTGTTGGTGGGATTGCAGACTGGTACAATCACTATGGAAAACAGTATTGAATTTTCTAAGAAAACTAAAAATGGATCTGCCTTATGAACCAGCAATTCCACTGCTAGGATTATATCCTAAGAACTCTGAAACACCAATTCAAAAGAACCTATTCACCCCAATGTTCATGGCGGCACAATTTACAATAGCCAACTGTTGGAAGCAACCTAGGTGCCCATCAGTAAATGAATGGATCCCAAAACTGTGGTACATTTACACAATGGAATTCTATGCAGCAGAAGAATGAAGGAGCTCCTACCCTTTGCAATAGCATGGATGGAATTGGAGGGCATCATGCTAAGCGAAATAAGCCAGGTGGTGAAATACAAATACCATATAATTTCACCTTTAACAGGAACCTAAACAACAAAACAAACAATCAAGCAAAATATAACCAAAGACACTGAAATCGGAAACAGGCTGACAGTGACCAGAGAGGAGAAGGGAGGGAATTTCAGGGGGAAAAGTGGAAGAGTTTATAGGAACAAGTATAAAGGACGCATGGACAAAAAGTAGGGGCAGGCGGTGGAAATCGGAGGGAGGTGGGGAGGGCTGGGGTGGTGGGCTGGGTTGGGAGTAAAAGACAGAAACCTGTACAAGAACAGCAATTAATATAAAAGTAAAGAATTAAATTAAATTTTAAAAAGATATCAATCAATGTCGTGAAGATGGGAAATTATAAGTCATGTAAAAAGTCATGCCCATCTGAGAGAAAGGACTGTCTATGCAAGTGACATTTAAGTTGAGATAGAAACGCAGAGTCCATCCTTAGTAGGTCAGGGGAGCAGGTCATTTCAGCTGATGGAACATCAAAGTCCTTGAGGTACAAATGATCATGACCTCCTCGGGAAGAGGTGAGCTAGCACAGGCATATCACAGAAGGCCTTGCGGGCCATGGTGAGGCATTAGGACACTATCCTGAGGACGGTTTAGATGTTGGAGTAAGTCCCTTTTATGACTGGATATTATTAATCCATTCCGATATGGAAAAAATCCCAGTTTTTAAGGATGAGCATGTTTTATGATATTTCTACTTTCTTCCTTGAGATGCTATACTTTTGGTGCAATGCACTTTGTGGGGGAAATAAACCAAATGGCCTGAATAACAGCCTTTAATGAGGGTGATAACTATTTATGCCCAAAGACCAGGCTGCAGGTATTAACCCACTGTCCAAATATTTTCTTGATGGGAGAGCCAACCGATGCTCCATGGTATTCCCAGCTCTCCACTCAGAGGGAATACTTGCATTTTGACTGAGATTTTTGCTATGTGCTGGCCTGTTGCATTCTCAACAATTAATTCAGTTTCTTAATCCCAGGACAAGTATTTAGAAAACTGAGGTGATGAGAAGAATATCACCAGGAATGTGTGTGTTCCAAGGATTCCCTTGTACATTGTCAACTCTCCTCCTGTCCCAGCATGGGTAAGATTTGGGTGCTCACCAGGGTTCCACTCCCTACTGGTTATGTGGCCTCAGTTTCCTGAGTCCATAAAATGTAAATAATAACACTTGGCTCATATAACTGTGATGAGAGAAAACTAAGGAAATTATCATCACACTGTCCTTATAATAGATTTTCTCACTTATATTTACATGGCAGCTTTGCTCCATTGGGTTCCACTTTTTTATAGCAGAATATCAGCCTTTTTAGCCACCAAACACAGCATTGATCTTTCTTTGGAAGCCACCATCTTTGCCTGGAAATGAGAGCAGAATGTTATTAACGTGGCTTCATTTTATCATCCATCACCAAAGGGTGGCAGTTAATCAAGTAGCTGTTTATAAAGAAAACCTTGAGATTCTCTTTCTGATGAAAGACTTACCTAAGGGCTATTGTTTCTTACTATAGTAAAATCAGTGCTTAATAAAATTTAAAAATATAAAACAAGATGAGGGTTCAAGCAGGAGAAGTTTGAGAGAGAAATTCTTAGAGAAGTTGTATTATATTTCACTCATCTCTAACAAGTTACACTACAGTGTTAAGAAAACATTATCATGGTATTATAAAACATTTGTGAATGTACCATTAAAATTTTTTTGTATTCTACTGGCATTACCTCATCACATTAAATTGAAGAATGTTTACTACTATGGCAGAGACAGTAATAGCTTTCAGCTTTGGACTGCATTTATTTAAAAACTTTTCAAGTAGTATTTATTGAAGAAGGTACACTTCAGCATAATGCTCTTCCAGCTTTCCTTCTAAAGTTATATTTTATGACAGCTAATCTCAGTAAAAAGAAGCAGTGGGAAGCCATGTGACAATGCTTTGTAATTAACTGCTAAGATTACTAAGGCTGCACATGCATGGAAATATACTTAAGAAGATGACATCTTATGTGCTGAAGTTAGCAAGGTTGAGGTTCAATTCCTAGCTCTTTGCCTAACAGCTATGTGACCTTAAGGCAAGTTGCAGATTCTCTCTAAGCCTCAGTTTCCTTATCTATACAAGGAAGACAATAACAATAGAATCTACCTTTTAAGTTGTAATTAGATTTAGATAATACAAGCCTCAAAAGAACACTGAAAATGGTATCTGATACATAGCAAAAGTTCCCAAAACTTCAACCATTCTTAACACTAATTACTCTGCTACTCTTAGTAGGCTGGTTTACCAACATATCTATCATCTATCTATCTATCTATCTATCTATCTATCTATCTATCTATCTATCATTCTATTTATTTATTTTAGAGTGAGAGAGGAAGGGAGGGAAGGAGAAATGGGGGTGACAGAGAGAGAGAAACATTTATTTGTTGTTCATTTATTTACGCATTCATTGGTTGATTCTTGTATGGGCCCTGACCAGGAACTGAACCCTCAACCTTGACATATTGGGACAATGCTCTAACCAACTGAGGTACCCAGCCAGGACCCAGCCCAGACTTGAAATTCCTCAGTTTTAAAATTAAATATTTGGGCTAGAATCAGTGTTTCCCAAACTTAATCACTTTACACAGCCTTCAAAATGTTTGCCCTCTTGAGGGGGGAAAATAGTCCTGAAAAGAATAAAACCATACACACACAGATATTCAGTATATCTGTAAATTTAAAGTAAATCTGTAATTTAATGTAGGCGCATTGGCTTTATTTTTAAGTATATTTTATTGATTATGTTATTATAGTTGTCCTAATTATTTCTCCCCTTTATCCCCCTCCACCCTGCACTACCCCCACCCTCCAGCATTCTCTCCTCCTTTAGTTCATGCCCATGTGTTGTACATACAAGTTCTTTGGCTTCTCCATTTCTTATACTATTCTTAACCTCCCCCTATTTTTGTACCTACCATTTATGCTTCTCATCTCCTGTTCTTTCTCCCTCCCCACCAATAACCTTCCCTGTGATCTCCATTTCTGTGATTTTGTTCATGTTCTAGCTGTTTACTTAGTTTTGGGGTTTGTTTTTTAGGTTCAGTTGTTGACAGTTGTGAGTTTGTTGTCATTTTACTGTTCATAGTTTTTGATCTTCAATTTCTTAGATAAGTCCCTTTAATATTTCATATAGTAAGGGCTTAGTTGATGAACTCCTTTAACTTTACCTTATCTGGGAAGCACTTTATTTGCCCTCCCATTCTAAATAATAGCTTTGCTGGATAGACTAATCTTGGATGTAAGTCCTTGCCTTTCATGACTTCAAATACTTCTTTCCAGCCCCTTCTTGCCTGTAAGGTTTCTTTTGAGAAATCTGCTGATAGTCTTATGGAAACTCCTTTGTAGTTAACTCTCTCCTTTCCTCTTGTTGCTTTTAAGATTCTTTCCTTATCTTTAATCTTGGGTAACTTAATTATGTGCCTTGGTGTGTTTCTTCTTGGATCAAACTTCTTTGGGACTCTCTGAGCATCCTGGACTTACATGTGTAGTTCCTTCACTAGATCGGGAAAGTTTTCCTCCATTATTTGTTCAAATAAGTTTTCAGTTTCTTGCTCTTCCTCTTCTCTTTCTGGCATCTTTCTGATTCAGATGGTGGAGCTTTCAAAGTTGTTCCAGAGGTTCCTCAGCCTCTCATTTTTTTTGAATTCTCGCTTCTTCATTCTGTTCTGGTTGGGTATTTATTTCTTCCTTTTGTCCCAAATTGACTTGTGTCCCAGTTTCCTTCCCTTTACTGTTGGTTCCCTGTATATTTTCCCTTATTTCACTTTGGATAGCCTTCCCTTCTTCCTTCATTTTGCGACCAAACTCAGTCAGTTCTGTGAGCATCCTGATTACCAGTGTTTTGAACTTTGCATCTGATAGGTTGGCTATCTCCTTGTCACTTAGTTCTTTTTCTAGAGTTTTGATCTGTTCTTTCACTTAGGCCCTATTTCTTTGTCTCAGTGCACCTCTTATGTTGTAAGGGGTGGAACCTTAGGTATTCATCAAGGCAGGGCAACCTGCTTTGCTGAGTGGTGGCGTCATCTGTGCAGGAGGGGTCAGAGAGGGGACAATGCCTCTTGCTTGGCTCTCGACCTACTTTCTGTCACTTCCCTCACTTTCCACAGGCAAATTGGGTTTTTCTGGTGCTCATTCCCTGGTGGATGGGCTTGTGTATGTTCTAGGACACTATGAGCCTCTCCACCGGACTCTCCTGTGAGGCCACAACCCCTACAAATTTTCATAGCCAGAGGTTTTAAGGTTTTATTTCCCTGCACTGGAAGCCTAGGTTGCATGGTCTGTCTCACTCCCCAGTTGTTCCTTTCAGCTTATCTGCACACAAATGTCGGAAGTCCATCTGCCAGCCGCTGCCTTGCCACAAGTCTTCTCCACCTCAGCTGCCCATCTCTGACCCTCCTACTAGTCTGGATGAATGTTTCTTCTTTAATTTGGTTGTTGGACTTTCATGCAATTTGATTTTCTGGAAGTTCTGGTTGCTTTTTGATTTTAAATTGGTTGTTATCCTTCTTTTGGCTGTGTGAGGAAGCGAAGCATTTCTACCTATGCATCCATCTCGGCCAGAATCTCTGGCTTTAATTCAATAGCATAAAATATCATAATACCTATCCTTCTAATGTGTTATTGTAGAATATCCCATCACTGGAGATTTTACTCATCCATGGGTGCATCTGGGCACCATACTTTTACCAAATGGATTGTTTGTACCCTGCATATCTTAGGCTTATTCAGAACAATAATAGCTAGCAATCTTTTCATTTCAAATACACATTAATATAGACACAAATGAAACCAATAGGTACAGTATAATAACTGAGGGCAAAGATCCTGAAGCCAGACAGCCTGGGTTCAAATCCTACCTCTGCCACTTACTTTGTGATGTTAGGCCAGCCAGTTAACATCTTATGCCTCAATTTCCTTATCTATAAAATCAGAATAATACTTCAGTCTATTTCAGTGTGTTATTCTGAGATTTTAGATAAGTCAATATATGTAAAGTGCTTAGACCAGTGCCTGGTACCAGCACCTAGTAACTGAGCTATGCCTATGAACATCGGCAAATATATCACACTTTAGCAAACACTGTCTTGGATCATCTCTATATTCCACTTTGGCTGTGAAGTCTTTAAGGAGTTCAGAAGGAGATCTGGGTTCTAATTCTCTTTACTTTATATTTTAATTCTCTTTAATATCTCTGACACAAATTTTTCCTCTTATAAATTATTATAGTACTGTCTTCCTCTAGGTATTCCTGAAATACAGAAAGATCTGGAATGGGTAACTCCCCTCATACTTGACAGTAGAAGGTCCTACTATTAACCAGCAGCTTGTGACTCTGTAGCCTGAGCAGAGGATCAATGTGAGAACCAAATGTTTGGTGATGCTCCACTGATTAAGTAAAACCACAAAGGAACAGAAAGTCATTTCTCTTATCATGGCTTCTCTGCCAGCAACACTGAAGAAAATATAATGTGAATTCCATATGTCCAAATATATTCCCATTCTATTTGGTCATAAAAATAAGTCTCTCTGGCCTACCATATCTGAAACTCAAATAATTTATATCTCAAATTGTAGACTTCCTCTGAATCTTTACACACCTGCATCATGTTGATATTCAAAATAAGCACAATTTATTGAAAAGCATGAGATTTCTGTCCAAAAAGAAATTCCCTGAGGATAAGGGAACCTACGTCCTGAGAGACTGGAAGACAAATATACAGACAAATCAATTCCTGCCTTTGTTTGTATTGAGAGAGGTTCAGGGGACAAATCAAGTGTTTAAATTACTCAAGTAGAGTTATTATGTGTTTAATTATTATGGCTCAGATGAGAAAGTTTTTGTAAATCACAGTGAACTGGTATTAACTCTCAGACACTACAGCAAGTTTTAATAGACCACAGAACCCCTATACTTTTAGGCTTGAATGCTGTCAGGTTTCACTCGAGGTAGACAAGTTCTTGCATCAGAGCTGTAAGTATATGGACATATCCAAACTAAGGCAGGAAAAAGGGGTTATTTGGATTGAAGCCAAGTTGAGGAATGATTTTATCTGATGTTAGTTTCATTTGGTTTGAAAAGAGATGATCCAAAGCCAAGAAAATATGTCTGGTTTAGTTTCCTTTTTTTCTGTTTCACAACTGATGACCTCTGGGACAATAATGCCCCCAGCAGAAATGACCTAATTCTCCAGAATCCATTTATAGGTTTCCAACAGTGAATTTACTGTGGTTGTGATTATAGTCTCTCCATTCCCAACAAAATTTCAAGATTTGGTAATTTTTTAAATAGATGAATCATAATATATATATTTTATGCTACAAATTAAAATCCATCCAATAAATTGGCATCCTACTGGGCTACAGCTAGTATTAGGGGTATTTAATACCCTCCTCTAGGACCTTTGTTTGTAAACTGAATGTATCTTATAGACCTAGGTCAGATCATTAACTAGAATGACATTATCTTTCTGTCTTACTCCATCATTTTTTCACCAATTTTCTTTCTGAGATGAACTTTTTTGCTCTTGTCATTCTGCCCAGGCCTGAGAAAGTCACACAGTGAAGGGTTCTCTGCAGGCATCCAGTTCATGACTGATTCTGGTTCTTCAGAGATACTTATACCACCCTTCTAACAAAATTCCTATTTTGCCTAAATTAGTCAAAGCCTATTTCTCTCTCTGGCATCCAAACAAGTTCATCTAATATACTAAGATAGATAGATAGAGAACTTACCATGCTAAGCACTATTCCAAACTGTTAACATGTACTAACACATTTATGTTTACAAGTTTATGAAGACAGCCCCCTCTGCCCATACTTCAACAGTTGTATTTCTAATCCCTGTTCTATTTTTTCCTGTTTTTCAATGTATTCATCTCTTTCCAACATACGTTATAATTTACTTATTAGATCTACTGTTTATCTGTCTCTCTCCACTAGAATGTAAGCTCACTGATTATCTCAAGTGCCCAGGACATCTCTGACACGTGGCAAGGCTCAATAGAGGGGTTTAATTATTTAACTAATTAATTAATGATCTACATGCTATCATTTGGCTTATTATAAATGCTTCTTTAAATCCACGGCCTCTTCCCACTTACCCAGCGGGACAGGTTTAGGTCAAGTGTTCTCCTTTCTAACCCTTTTTAAGTATGGGCTAGATTTTCAAATCTGTGCTCTTGCCCAGCAACAGGGGACTAGATCAAATGACCTCCTGAGAGTTGTCTGGCCCCTGACATTCTAATTCAATTCCACTTAAATGTCCTAAAAGTAATTTGTGAAGAAATTCTTTCCCTCCTTCTCTCCTGGACTGGAGTACACATTTATCTAATTATTTCCTTGGTAGAGTGACCTAGCTTTAAAGGAACACTATGTCAGCTCTCATGCATTTTCTCTAAGCACTCACTTTATAAAACTAAGAGACTAAAGACTCAGCTCCCAGGGAATTAAATTGCATTCAAATAAGATTAAGGATTTTTGACTCACAAAGGCAAGGACAATCAGAGGCTAACTAAAACGAGGCAATTGTTCAGCAAACTAATCCAGACACGTTATTCACAAAGGAACTCTCACAATTGGTCAGGGAAGAAAAATACTTGCAAGAAATGGAATGGGCCAACTGGCTTGAGTTAAGGGAGGCTTCTTCCTCCTAGGGTTTAAAGCCCTATCCCTCACTTCCTAGATGGTGAATCTGTTTATTTTCTCAATTCAGTCAGTTGTGGCCCTATATCCTCCCACTGAACTGGATTAGGTCAGAGTCTTAGAGAGAGCCTTTGATTAGAATGTGAGAGCCAAGCACAATTGTCAGTTCCTCTAAAGCAACAATGGAGTGAAGTCAGAGAAACTATTGATATTTGCTGATGTAAAGAAGTTCCTATCACCACTGGTTTGGAACAAAAGTTCTTAACCTCTTATGGGCCATGAACTCCTCAGAGTAATGTTCTAAAATGTATAAAATAAAGAACATATGATTGCAAAGCAATCTAATTAAATTGAAAGCCATTTGTCAAAATATGTTTTTCAAAACAGATTAGTAGTATATATATTTAGTAAAACATGACAACTCAGGGCTAGCAGTAGTTTGATAATTACCATCATTTTAAATTACCATCATTTAAATGATTGTTTAAATGATGGTGGTGGTGATGGTGATGAATTTAAATGATAGTGTGGAGTATCTCAACAACTGTAATGTGATAGAAAATATCTAAAATTTATATAAATGATAAAGTCACAAGTACAACTAATAATACTGTGGTTTGTTGCCTATACTAATAATTGAATAAAATGCTAAATTTCAGTTAGACATTAATAAAAGTGGTGATATAATTTCACGGATGCCTCCCCAGGTTCTACCCCAGGTTAAGAGCTCCTGGAATGGAGTTACAGTGAGTCACGAATCCTCTCACTAAATATACCCAACTTCATGGTTTGATGCCTGTGTTTAATGACTTGTAGTCAAATTATTACTCAGCCTACTAAGGAAATGTGCTTGTTGGTTCAGGTCAACAATGAGAAAGCTTGAAAAAAAAAGAAAAATATCAGTACCAGATGTGTGTTTTATATTTAATGAAATGGCCTCTATAAACTGGTGAGCAAAAAGCCACAAGGTATACCACAAAAGAGTAGTAAGAACTCTGGCATTATACTGACCAGTGTGCCCTGGATTTCCCAGGACTGTACCTGTTTTAAAATGAAAATTGCATGCTCTAGGAACCGCCAGGCCCCAACCAACCTGAATGGTTGTGGGGTACTTTGGAGACAGAAATAACAGAAGGATCTTGGTCAATTTGTTTATTTCTCACAGCCTCAGCATCTTAGTCTCCAAATGAGAATAAGAATACCTTTTCTACAAGGTTGTAATAAGAGTTAGATGATGTTACATATGTAAAATGCTTAGCACAGTGTCACATTATAAGTACTCAAGAATAGTGGCTATTATTATCATTACTGTTGTTACAACAATAACTCCCTTCTCTCTATGTGATTCCATCCCCTAGAAAGAGCCTCACTTTCCTCTGCTCTTATATAAATTATAAACAGTCTCCAAAGCCTATCCTAAAGCTACTTTTTCATGAAGAATTTGCTAAAATCACAGGTAGGGATGAAATGGTGTATTCCATTGTATTTAGACTTAAAATGGATTGAAATGCTGATACATGCTATAACATGGATGAGCTTTGAAAATATTATGCCTGGTAGAATGTCAGACATAAATAGACAAACATTGTATGATGTTGGGAACTGCCCTGCCTGGTTTCACTAGCTGTAACCCCCCATGGCTAAGGCTGAGTGAGCGACCTTCGGACCATAAGCCACTAAGGAGACAAAGCTTATCTCCCTGGCAGGGGCGCCACTTCTGCTCCTTTTACTTCACCCTGCCTGGCCCCCAATGCTTAGTCAGTTAACCAATGATAGGTAAGATTTCTCAAGGGAGGGACGACTTAAGACAGGCACAATCACATGGAGGCCCTCAGGGAAGGACTTGGAGGGCTATAGCAAAAGGGGGTGATGGACCCTGGCCCCTCGGCTTTGACATAGCCTGAGTCCTCATTTTGTCTGCAAGAAGTCTCCTAATCTCTTGGCTGCCTTACTTCCCCTACTTGACCTAAGCTTGAAACAATGCTGGACGTGGGTGCAGCCCTGTGCTGGAAAGGGTAGGTTCCCTGGGGCAACCAGGCCTAAGAGAGAAAGCACAAAATCCTGTGAAATACTTTGCTAATACCCTCAATTTAATGATAAAGGTCCAAGCCTGAAATGAATTTGTTTCCCCAAAGTTTTGTGGCCCTTTAACTATCTGACCCTGACTCTAAATAAGCCCTCATAGTTCTTTGAATGCTATCTATTTGATCATTACTGCCTGACAATGATTGATGGGCCTAATCTGAGAATGTGGGTCTTTGGAACTGCTGGTTGCTTACTGATTATAATAATGCTCTGTGTACTTTGACACATTTGCAAATTATTTTCCCAGGGTCATGTGAGAGACCAGCAAATAGTAAGCTTTGTGGGATCTATAGCAGTCCTAACTAAAAACAAGGGGGGAAATATAGGAGACCATTCTGCGTGGCATGGGCCGACACAGGACCCACACCCATGGATAGGTTCTCCCATGGGGAATCAGGCCTGCATTGTACCTAGACTGCTATGAAACTTGCTTTTGTTAAAACTCCCTCACCCTGAATTGAGGCAGCAAACATTTACTGCAAAGTAACTTCCTAAAATCCATGCTAAACCTTTCAAGGATGAGTGTAACCAGTTCAACCACTTTTCCCTTTTCATTTGCAAGTATCCTTCTTCTGTGATGCAATTAGCAGCATTGTCTCCTTTGTTTTCTGTAAAAGGTAATCACCTAAAGCAAACCTGTGCATAGTAAATGAGGACCATCATGTAATGTGCCCAGAGAAGAAATAAAGGCCTGTCATGGCAAGGGCTGCAGCTTTTTCTCCTCTTGAGAGAAAAGCCATGCTGTCCCTTTTCCTTCACAGGACTCGGTAGTCCGTGTGAATTTCTCATGTCTTATCCACAATGTGGTGGACCCCACGAGCCGGGGTCTGCATCAGTATGATTCTACTTATATGAGGTGCCTAAAATAGGCAAATTCATACAGGAAGAAAGTAGACTAGAAGTAACCAGGAGCTGATTGGAGGGGGCAAGAAAGAGAGTTTAATGGGTGCAGGTTTCTGTTTGAGATGATGAAAAATTTCTGGAAATGCTTAATGGTGATGGTAGCACAGCATTATGAGTGTACTTAATGCCACTAAACTGTACACTTAAAATTGATTAAAATAGTAAATTTTGTCTTATGTGTATTTTACCACAATTTTTAAAATATGTGGCTTGCATATGTGGCTCACATTACATTTCTTTTAAACAGAGCTTCTCTAGAGCTTAACAAAAGACCAGGCAAACATGCTCTCCTATCTGCAATTTGATAGTGCTTACGAGCTCATCCTTGGGAGTGAGAAGATGTTAGAATTTGAGTTCCAGCTCTGCCCCTGATTGGCTCAAAAACCTTAGTCAATCCTAGAATATCTGACAACCTCAGCTTCTCCATCTGCAAAATACAGATTATAAAATGTGCCACATACGGTTATTGTAAGTCTAAAACAGTGTGTGTGTGTGTGTGTGTGTGTGTGTGTGTGTGTGTAGTGTGTGTGTGTCTACTGAAGCATGAAAGATAATGCTGAATAAATTATACTCATTGTCACTATAAATGGAAGAAAACTCTTCCATTTTTATTGGTGCCTTTTTTACTATGCCTGAGAAATAATGCAAAAGACTCAATAGCATTCTACTTACCTCTGTGAAAGCCTAGCCAGTAAATGTTATCCCCTTTTTGGAGACTGTGGGGAAAGAGCTTAGAAATAGCATTTATTTTAGAAACTCCCTTTCCCTATTGGCTAAATATAGTCCTCATAATGTGATATATACATTCCTAAAAAGTCTCCTGGTAGGCAAAACTATGCACTGAAAATAACCAAGGTTCTAGAGCAAATAGGGTTAGGAGCAGACCACTCAAAGTCTACACACCTTTGCAACCAGAACACTGGCAAAAACCACTGGTCCATGGGGAAATAACTTGGCCAGCTAAGGTGGATAACTTAGAATGGCTAGAGGCTGACACGGTGTTATTTAAAAATGCAAAGTGTCACATACACACACAAATAATGTGGAAATGCTGGCAGTGCCTTAGCTGGAGCAGCACTTGCAGGTGCTGAAACAATTCAGATGGGAGTAAAACTCTGAGCAGTGGGCTGTCATTAATGTGGGCATGGGAGGAAGGGCCTATTGCCATGAGCTAAAAGCTGAACAAGGCTAGGGGTGCCCATCCTTGAAGAATGAACCCCAGTTGTGGGGACTCATGTTAAATATTCTCTAAAAACAACTAAAATGTTTCCTGCTGCCAATATAGCAGGCCAAGTTGAGGACATTTTCCTTACTGGCTGAAGTTTTTAATTGGGCTCCTGCTAGTCCAGTTCCCTTGCCTAGGGAAAAAGAAAATCACATATGAACCAGTATCTCTTGTTCATTATACAGACAGCACCCCTCTCTCTCAGTAACAAATAACCTAACTCATATTCCAGAACCATGCATGCTTATATCTTTTGTGTATATACATGATCCTATTGGATATTCACAATACCTCTATGCAACTGGTGATATTACACTCATTTTAAAGTCAATTATCTTGCTCATAGATCTTACAGCGAATAAGTAGCATTAGGATTCACATGAAGTCTGTTTATCTCAACACTCATCCTCTTAACCACTATACTGCATTACCTGGTCACTTTAGGTCATTTAGGTTATGACAAATGGGACCAGCCATTTTCGCAGATTTTAAATTCAACCTTACCTACCACTTAGTCCTCAGCAAACTTCCATTGCTCTTTCTGAATTCACTGTATTAGTGAAGGTAGTGAAAAATGATCCAGGCATATTTCTTCTACAAATGAGTTGGAAGAAGTGAAAGATATAATGTCATCTGCTAAGATGTTTAACCCTGAGGATATTATTTTGAGTTTATCCCCTATCAGTTATGAAAATCAATTACCATTAAGCTGTAAGTTTTCTGTGTTAAGGTTTCCACCGGTGAGCTAAATGGAAGAGTATCCAAGCAGGAACGGGTATGCCCCAGCTTCCAGGTCAGTTACTGTGGGATTTATGATATGGAAGCAAGTCTTGAAGGCTAGCAAATAGTCTGATGGGAGAGATTCTTAGATGAAATTCAGAACTTGCTTCCTATCCTGGGCTATTCAGTTAATAGATACAGGGCAGCCATACTGGTTATAAAAGTATTAAGTATTTCTGTAATGCTGGATAAACAATCACTGTCTGAGTTCTTTAAATGCCCCCTCTATAACTTTAGCTTTCCTGGCCCCTCCCGTGGTTCCCCCCAAACCTCTTCTCATTTCAAAAACTAAATGCCTGGCTGCCTAAAGGGGCTCTGGTTCTTCTGCTAGCATCCATTCTCACAGGCCAGCACCTCTACTATCCTGCTGGTTAAATATGTTTCATATTGCTTCTGCCTGACCTTCATTCTGTGACTAAAGAACTGGCTTAATTCTTGAGATGTCAGTTGCCCACCTTTATATTGATGAGATAGGGAGTGTAGATAGAAGGAAAGAATTGGAAAATAACCTGATTTTGCTGAATAATTTATCTATTGTTTGAGTATAAGAATATATTTTTAAAGTAAATTTATTTATAGAAACTTTCCAAATCAAGGTTTCAAGCTCCTGTTGATTGGCCAAATTTGGCCTGCAGGTGGGTTTTTTTTGAATGGCCAAGAGTGTGTAAAAATATTATATTAAATATTAGGCCAAAAAGAAAAAAAAGTTCATCACAGCTATCATCCCCCTTTTACCTTGTCCTATTGCTTAGTTGTACATTTGATATTCCACGCTGTTCCCTGAAGGCATTCAAATTTGACACCCCCATTCTAAATATGTATCATATCCTTTCAGTTCTGTTAGTATTTACTCATCAGCATAGGGGAACACTCATCTTAAAATCTATGACTTGAGCTATGATGTATCTGTTTTGTTTAAGAAATGGATGCAAAGCTACATTATTCAGTAGCCAATTACGATTAATTAAACATTTCACCAAACTTAGATCTAATTAGATTTGATTCATCTCTAATTTTATTACCAGTGAGTATATTTTGGTGATTATTACATATCTTCTAAACTTCATGGTAGACAAATGCTTATCTCTTTTCCTTGGGCTTTTTCTTCCCCTGAAGGGATGTGATGGTGAGTCACCACCCATGTTCTCTCTGACTCTTGGTGCCCATCTGAGAGCCAAGGATAGAGATCTGTTGTGTTGAGACAGCTTTTGGCTTTGGACCACATCCCTGAATTATTCAGGCAGAGATAGGGTGGATGAGTGTCTAGCCACAAAGATTCAAGACCAAGGGGGAGACACTGATCTGAAATAACTGAGGAAACTACCTCTGGCACCACTGACTTGGAAGCTCCAAGTAGAACCACATGACTTCAGCTCAGGTCCAGGTCCCCCTTGAACCATTACCCAGCACTCTTATGTGACCTAGGAAAGGAGCTCTGAGGAGCCAAGATGTCCCTCTGACCTGTTTTCTGAGTTATTCCTCTGCAGCCCTATGGAGATTTTAGAGGGCCTTCTGATTTGCAGAATAAATAGAAATCCCCAACCTCCAATTTTCTTCAGGCTGCACTCTTGTAATTCATATATTGGTGTTAAGTTGTTTACATATTTTTAGTATATTTATTGAGTACTTATTATGCATAAAGCACTATGGTGCTTTAGTCTTGCTGGAACTCTGGGTAGGTTTTGGAGACTTCTAGGTTGGGGTGACACAGTCAAGGAAGTTGCCTAGGGTTCAGTAATCTTAGTACATAAAGTAAAACAAGAGTTATTTGTCTCCGGTAGTTGTCACCAGGTCACTGACAGTATGTGGACAGAATATATTCCAATAAAGGCTACAAAATTTGTATCACCTTCAATTATGTTTGGGGCACATAGCATTGTAGAACCAGCTGAGTTGGCATGATTGAAAACCTTGTCAGCTGCCATTCATTGACCCAGCCAGTCAAGGAAGCTCTTGGGAAAGTTTGTTCATTTCTTTATTCATGTTGTTTGTCTATCACTGTAATTATAGGAGTCGGGTTTTTTTGGAAGATTCTAATAGTCATTAATCCTAATAAACAATAGCTTTTTAATTTCAGACTATCCTTCATCACATAATAGTGAAAGTAGAAGACAGTGAGGACTGTCTTTCTACCTATATCTTTATATCCTTTCCACAATATAGTTTTGAGGAAACACAGGGGCAGTTGACAGGAAGTAGGAAGATATATTCATTTTTCAGATTAATAGGTTGGATATTATTAGTTAAACTAAATTGGGAAACATTGGCACTTAAAGACTTAGAAAACTTTATTTTATTTTGCTGCATATTTATATATGAAATTAAAAAGCATTCCTCTATGTTTAATTTTTTTTTAAGATTTTTTTAAGTACTTTTTTTTTTCCTTTTAGATTTATTTATTTATCTTTAGAGAGGAAGGGAAGGAGAGAGGGAGAGAAACATCAATGTGCGGTTGCCTCTTGTATGTCCCCTGCCGGGAAGTGGCCTGGCAACCCAGGCATGTGCCCTGACTGGGAATCGAATTGCGATCCCTCGGTTCGCAGGCCCGCGCTCAATCCACTGAGCTACACCAGCCAGGGCCCCTTTATGTTTAATTTTTAAAGCTTTTAAAAGCTATAGCAATCTAAGCTTAATATTAAATTTTGCAGATAAAGAAAAGGAATATGCATTACTTAGTGGATAACTACTATATTCTAGCTAAAGTGGGAAAAAATAACACAAAACTTGCCTTGGTAAAGCCACAAACTGATATTTGTGTCAGGGATAGCAGTTCATAACATCAAGAGTAAGGAGAGACTGGCCTATGATGAAATGTTTCATTTCATACCACAGAACCCCATGGCATTCCATTGAGAGGCAATCCCTTGGTATCTAAACATGTAAATCAAACATAAGGTTTGGCTCCCCTAGGAAAACTCCTGAGGAAGCAAGTTTATTTATCTAATATTAACTTTCAGGTAAGAAGAGCCCAGTATATCCATCCAAAGAAGAGTTAAATAGGGAACAGAAAGACCTGAGAAAGGAAAAGTGATGTCTTTCTTTCGTACAATCTTATTTCTGCCTTCATTCATTCATCACATCTCAGCCCTTAGCACCTCACGAACTATAGAAGGAAATCAACTTCATCAATATGAAGTAAATAGCCAGTAGTCAATGCATTTGTTTATCTCTACCCAGTCAAAAACAGGTATCTCAGTTATCTATGGCTATATCCAAAGCTTGGTAGCTTAAAATAGCTATTCAATTTGCTCATGATTGAGAGGTCAGCACTTTGGGTGGGGGTCAGCTGAATGCTTCCTCTGTAGGTCTCATCTGGCATCTCCAGTGACTCAGTGGGGCTGAAGGTTCTGAGATGGCAACATTCACATTTATGGCATTTAGTGCTAGCTGTAAATCACAGCTCATATGTTTCCAGAAAGAGAGTCTGAGCTTTGTCACAGGTAGCATTCTGGGAGACATGACCCAATGCACAAGAGCTTTTCTAGCCTCTGCTTGCATTAGATGTTCCAACGTCCCATTGGCCAAAGCTGGTCAAATGGCCAAGCCCAATCAATGTTGAAGAGGACTGATCAAGTGTGCAGATGCAGGAAGATGTGATTCACTGAGGGCCATACTGTGAAAACCTACCCCAGTAGGCAAGGGTAAATGGCAGGAAAACAGCTTAACAGACCTCAGTAGCTCAGAATCAGGATACATGGAAGACTAGGACACTGCCTCTGTTCTGGCTTCTGAAAATATAGAGGAGAATGATGCAGACAACTTTTTCATACACAGTGATATCCTCAGTCCTTTTGCTGAAAACTGGCTTACTAAAAAAAAAAAAAAATGGGTCTTTCTAAAACATTTATTTTCCTAAGACAATCTATGGACAAAGTGAGTCCAGGCTCTATTTTCCTTGATTACTCATGTCTGATGATCTGAATTAACTTCTTGGTATTTCCAAAAGCACCTGTAATACACAGTAAAAGAGAACAAAACAAAAATATTTTGTTCTTGAGTGAGTACAAAGAGTGCTATTGCTTTGAGCAGAAAGACATAAATCAAATGTTGGGAGCGTTGATCATTTAAAATGCATAAAGTGGCATCAATGACCTGCTCTTAGAACTTCAAATGCCCACTGGCTTGAGCAGCTCAGCTATGTAATGGACGTTCTAAAACACACTTGCTTCTAAGAGATCTGTCAAATGGACCATGTGTAAGTACAGAGAATTACAAAGTTGGAAAGAATCTGAGCAGTTTTTCCTGAGAACCTAGTGAACTTGTGGTCTAAATTATTCAAAACATATGGACCATCATTCTATTTTAACCTCTTTACTGATGTTTGCCTCTTGCCAAATTTCTCTCTCCTGCAGAAATTATAGTCTCTGGTTTGCTTAATCTGTTTATAAACCTACATAAGATAAATGGAACCGGTAACTATTTCAGGACTTGGCTAAATTCATTACAGGTCTCAGTTTTGAGAGAGAGAAAGAACTTGTGCTATCCATTCATATATAACATACCTTCCACAATCAAGCTAGTTATTTAAGATGCTTACACATTTCCTAAAAATTTCTTCATGTATATAATAACATCAGCAACAAGTTATATTGACTGAGTGCTTATTGTGTACCAGGCAACGGACTGAGTGCCTTGGAAGGTCAGCATAGAGATTATGTGTTAGGTTGGGTTCATGTTGAACAGAAAGCTCACCAGCAAATGGGGAGGATATTCAAAGAGAAATGAGAGCCAATATGGCAGCCCTCAGGGACTAGGAAAATGCCAGTCCTATAATTTCATGGCAAACAGAAAACCACAAAACAGGAAGATTTGCAATGCTTCTTATGCTTGCGGAGATGTTCCCCTGGAAAAAAACATCTGAGCATACAAAAATTTTCACACAATTTCATAGGTCCTCACAGATACCCTAAACATAGGCACATTGAATTTCTGTATGAAGAATAAGAGAGAGCCCTGACTGGTGTGGCTCAGTTGGTTGGGCATTGTTCCCCAAGGCAAAAGGCCGTCAGTTTGATTCCTGGTCAGTGCATATACTTGGGTTACGGGTTCAGTCCCTGGTTGGCGTGCATGCAAGAGGCAGCCAGTTGGTTTCTCTCTCACATCCATGTTTCTCTTCTTCCTTTTCTCCCTCCTTTCCCCTCTCTCTAAAAATAATTAATTAATTAATTAATTAATTAATTAAAATCATTTAAAAAAGAATAAGAGCAAGAAAGAGAAAGAGCTTGATTTTTACCAGGAGTCTTCTGTGCAGCAGACACATGACATACATATCACCCGACCTTCACAATGGCCATGAAACATATTGCTTATGTTTCCCATTTGACAGATGTAGAAACTGAAAACTGTGACACCCTCAAAATTAAACATTTACAGAGATGATACTGTCAGGAGGTACTGGGCAGAGTTTCAAAACTGCACCTTCTTATCTTCCTAGACTTAGCATTTGAGCCGACCACAAGAGATAAAATAGAGTGTGACAGAATAAAACACAACAGACAGGCATTTTGATAAAAAATCATTTATATTAGAAACTACATAAATATCCTACAGTAATTACCCTTAAATATATCACGATTCATCTCCATGATTGAATATCATACAGCATTAAAAGTCATATTTTCATAAAATATTTAATGACATAAAGGAATGTTCACAATTGCAAGGTCATAGAAGCAGAATTCAAATATGTATTTCAGAAATATATGTGTTTCAGAAATATATATACCTATATATTCACATACACATACACATACATATACACACAGAATGGGGCAAATGTAGTTTTATAGTTTTGAATCCATGAAATGGAGTTTATTTTTGTATTATTATTTATTAATTATCATATTTATTTTCCATATAAACAACTGTAAACTTATTTTTGTTCCACCTTGTGTATGTAGGTATGTGTGCATGTATGTATACATACATTGAGAAAACTTTAATGATAGAAAAAAAGTAGTTTCTGTATTTTATTCCTTCATCTTTGTATCACAATGTTCATTAATTATTTTTATAATTAGAAAAAATATTTTGACATTGAAGTCTAATACTTGGATGTCCATACTGTCTTCAAAAGCAGAAAATAATGGAGTTGAAAGGGACTGTAGCACAATCTCTTTTTAACAATGGGAAAACTAAGGCCCAGACAAGTATCACCTAAAATTAAACAAGAGCTTGCATAAAATTGGTAGCAAGGTTGGAATGCATAGTATAGGTTTTAATTTTTCATTTTTATGTGATTTATGGAGTAAAACCTTATCAGAAAAATAAATTCTCACACTGAAGCAATGCTTTCAAACTCTGTGGTTCCCATATACATGTGAAAACTAAAGTCAGGCTTTCCTTAGCAAGATAATCACCCAGGGCCCTGCATACTCTTGTCTTCTGCTCCTCACCGCCTCTTACCAGGAGACAGCCAGTCTCACTTGGACAAGAAGTTGAAACCAAGAGAACAGGGAATCCAACTTATATTCTGACATGCAATTTAATGAAAGTGGCCCCTTCCTTTGGAATGTCCCCCTGGTCCTCATCTTCTAGAGCCAGAGCCAGAGCCAGATCAAGCGTGTAGCCCTAGTTCCTCAGCAGAACCTATCAGAGACTTTTTCTGGCAGAGGATTACGATGGATGGATCTCAGCCTCTGGGGAACAGTCAAAGATGTGTACATATGTTTCCATAATTGCCCTAAATATTTACATTGTCCTTATCAGTAGATTACATTACATATTTATTTACAACTATCATTTACAGTGCTCTCCCCTAATTGGGACATGAAACAGCTGTTTAGCACTTAAAAGAACATGGCATTTGCCCTTTGACTGATCACTTAAAGAGGACAGATTATAAGTATTTACTTTGGGATTTCTAAAACAGGGCTGACCAGTTGTAGGCAGAATTAAAATGATTTATCAGGAATTTTCTGCTATGAGATTACAGAAATATATGAGGAGAGACAAATGAAAGAGCAGATTCTTGGTGTTAAATGGCATTTGTCACCAATTTAATGGGACTAGGCAATTGTGTGGTTGGCATCCCAATTTGAATTGTGTTATTTACTGGGTAACAGTCCTCACCATTGAGTGTACAATGGTGATTATGTAAGCCTGTGGGGTCACTGCTTCATTTGCTAACTAGTTTGCCAGTGAGTAGCTCATAGGAGAGCTCTTCAAAACTGTTTATTCAAAAGAGCAGGGAAAGTCACTTCTTTTAAGTTATTTCTGCCATTATTTCAAATAATAAAAATGCAGAAATAAGATCTTAAGTTTTTTAAATGGCTAATTTGTATGGTTTTATAATCTTGCATAGAAATGTAAAAGAAAGACTTAATCAAGTGTATTTGTTTTGAATTAAACCAGATGTAAAGCCAATATTTTTGCTTGTATTTAACAACTACTATAAGTACATGGTGAATATTGTGTTTTTCTGGCATTGCCCACATGACAATGTATTGCTTATATATGAATAAGTGACTATACCTTGGGAAAAAAATAAACAAAGAAGTTCATCCTTAGTATAGCTATGTAAATAAAAGAAAAAATGGTTGTTTACTCATACTATATCTGTTAACAGTGTGTGAAGTTTAATTTTAAAATCCCATATGCATAGTTTATTTTATACAAATGTGGTCAGTTAAAACAAATTTCTTAAAACATAGCAGATTTAAATAGGTTTGTATCAACACAGGTTTCCAATGCACCATCATTATCAAATTATTTCACATTATCTTCAAGGGGAAATGGTTTTGCACCCAGTGGTAAACATAGTGTTAGCACTCTACTTAGAAGGGTAGAGGGGTTGTGTGTGGAGTGCGGAAATAACTTACCACTTCATTTCACGGTATTAGACATTTTTGAAGAATAACCAAAGGGTTCTTGTCAGTTTCAGGAATTTACTGAATACACACTTTCACTTTTTAAAAGTGGGCCTGGAATCAAGCCCTTAATAGAATTAGATAGCAAATCTGTGTCATAGACTCCAGAAATGGATTGAAGGCTCTTTTTAGAATTTCCACATACTAAGAATGTTCAAAGGAGTCAATAAAACTTAACTCTGGGGCCAACCAGCCATGGTGGGAAAATTACCACTTAAAGACTGTCAACAGAAAAGACAAACATGTTCAACTTCAACTAGTGATGGAGAAACTAGGCATGGGGCAAAGCATGGGAGAATGCTTTCCAGTGGAGTTTGCGACTTAACAACCCTGGATCAGGGATGGTTCTTCTTGTTATATAGGTTGTGACCCATGACAAATCACACCATTTCTCTCAGAGTGATTTATCTTATGTCTGCAATGAGTACAATAGCACCCTGTACCTCTGCTGGGTAGGTAGCATTTAATATTTGCCTCCTCTGTTAGATATTAAGTTCCTTTACATCAAGGCCCTGCTCATGCTTACAACCCTAGTACTAATCACATGCTAGCACGCAGCAGGATTTGTTGAAAAAGAGCTTGTTTTTTTGGAAAATTATAAAGAGAAAATGAAATAATTTATATAGAGTCTCTACTACTGTGCCTGTTAAGAGTGAATCTTCAATGCAAGTGGGATGCCATTATTATCACTCTTATTATTATTTGCAATGCATATTAAGTAAAATAATAAATTCCAGGCTCTTTCAGGATAAACTCACTAGATATTCCAAAAGCGGAATGCTAAGAAACTACATTTTATTAGTTCAACTTGTAGTTGTCAGGCTTAAGGAAATCATTAAAGTTTGGCTTCTCCACCAGAATGACAACTCAGTTTACAAAGGAAGATATATTTTTTTTCTAGGAGCCAGGAATTCCTGAAATCAAGAGAGTTGAAACACATAATTAATAGTTAGGAGGTTGTTTATTAGCTCTCAACCAGAAAAAAGAACATTGTCTCTATTGTCTTGTGGGATGCATAATACGGGCTGGAGATTTACCCTGATTCTACCTTTCTGGTGGTTGAAAAGTTGGTATCTACCAAATATCCCAAATATAAAGTCAGTCTTTCTCTCTCTCTCTCTCTCTCTCTTTCTCTCCCCACTCTTATAGAATGAGATAGTAAGTGCTGACTGATCTGTTCTACCTATGCCTAACGTAATTTTGAAGCTGAAAGGAACCTTAAGGAACATCTATTTCTCTAAACATGACACATATTATGGATGACAGAACCAAGTCTCAAGTAAGTGACTTTCGCAAGGAAACATAGACTATAACAAATCAAGGACCTGACCGCAGTTTCCCCAAGTCTAGTCCACCTAGTTTACTATGCTGCTTTACCTAATATTCCTGATAGTGGTAGTCTGAAAAACAACCTCCAAACGTTTTCACATGGTAATCCTTCCTACCTGTACATGTTGCCTTACATGGAAAAATGTCCTTGCAGGTATGATTTAGGTTAAGGATCTTGAGATGGAGAGATTATCTTGGATTATCAGGGAAGATTCAGAATACAATCACATGTATCCTTGTAAGAACTAGGCAGGGGATCAGAAACACACAGAGGAAAAGGTGATATGAAGAAGCAGCAGAGAGAGATTTAAGGATGCTGGCCTTGAAGACTGGAGTGATCCAGCCACAAATCAAAGTTTATTGGCAGCCACCAGGAGCTGGAAGAATCGAGGAATTGATTCTCCTGTAGAGCCTGTAGAGGGAGTGAAGTGTTGCCAACAGCTTGATTTCGGCCCAGTGATACTGATTTCAGACTTTTAGCCTCCAGAACTGTGAGAGAAAAAATTTCTGCTGTTTCAGTCCACAGAGTTTCTGGTGCTTTGTTACAGTTGCCACAGGAAACTAACATACCTATGAAAACAGAACTCATATTTTCCTATTTTAAAAATTGTAGGCATATAATATGACCACAAGACAATACTTTATAAGAGACTATTCTGAAAATTGTACACAAGCTTTGGTCCAAAATCACTTTTTACAACTTAATGTCTCAGAATTAACTGGACTAGAGATGCATTTTACATACAAGAGGGATATCCCCAAAACCAGAATTTATTTATAAAAAAATTGTGTATTTATTCTTATGTGTTTAAACTTCAGTTACTTTCAAAGTACTCTCCATTTGATGCAATACACCTATCAAGATGTTTTTTTCCACTGCTCAAAACAGTTTTTGAAGTTGTCAATTTTGATGCCTGTTAGTGCTTTTGCTGTTTTTAGTTTCCTCTTTTTCACACCAGCAAAGCGTTTCACTTTGAGGACTTTTTCCATCCAGGGAAACAAAAAAAAAAAATGTTGTTTGGTATGAGATCAAGTGAATAGGGAGGGTGAGGCATGGGGGCCTTGCTGTTTTTGCTCAAAAACTGTTGAACGCAGTGCTGCATGGGCAGGTGCACTTGTAAATCACCCATCATGAAATGGACAAACACATTGAGAGTCTTCAAAAAAAGTTCACTGAAGCTAAACACAGCCTCTCACAAAAACACCAGCTGGTACACTGACACAGATGGGTTCCTAGTACACTCCCTTAGTGAGGGAAGCTTGTACTACAAGAGGCCTACCCTCCAAAAGAAAATTCCAGGTGTTTTTTGGTCCCCCCTCATAGGTTTAGAAGAAATTTTCACTGATTAGATTTTAGATGACTTTAGGAAACACTCTTGTCTTATAAATAATACATACATACATAAATTATCATTTAGTATGTTAATTTTTCAAGGAACTAATTTCATGATATTGTGTTGATCTTGCTAGCTTTAGTTTTAAAGGATGATTTTATTTTTAACTTTAACCTAGACATATTCCATGCAGCCACCAATCACTCTTCATCTCAATAAGTCTTCCACACCAGTCTTCCCATGAGTGGATTTATTTACTGCATAATCTTGGCTTGTATGTAATTGGCTGGTATGATTTTTATTACCTTAAATAAAATACCTCTTTTAAGCCTAAATCTTAAATGTGTACAAGCCAGAACTGGAAAGGATGCATTAGTATTGGTTAAAAATTGGTAGGCTACCCTTTAGTGTTCTGAAGAAGTACAATCATTTAAAGTAGATGGTAGAATAAAAGGGTATTTATTGCTAGGAGTAGATATTTTTTTAATATTTTAAGAGTAAAATAAATTTTAACTGAGAGTATAATTTCTAATAGCCCACAGGGTATGGGCCAAAGCCTTTTGTTATTATTAACAGATTATATATATAGGCATTAGTTTCTAGTGAAAATTGAGTTTTTACCATCTGTAATTGTATTGATTTTTTTGAGTATGTTTATCAGAAGTCCTTATGTAGTAAATATAGGGTACAAAGTCACTGCAGCTTACATAATTAGTTCACTAATAAAAATTGAATATTGTAATAAACTTTGTATGCTTACCTATAGGATATTTTATCAAAAACCATGGCATTCACCACTAAGGTAAGGAGAAAATACTCCCAAGAAACAGAAAAGCAAATAAAGGTCATGTTCTCAAAAGTCATCTATTAGACTGTAGGGAATTGCCATTTTGTAAGTCTGAAAATGCTAGAATGATACCAATTCCTTATTATTCAACTTAGTAGTTTGCTTAGAATTGACTGGTCTTGGGTTGTATAGAAGTGATCTAATTCAAAAGCATGTCACAGAAACTTGACTCCTGATCTATTTCTGCACTTTATCCCTTCGAACCAGTTTATGTTTCATAGGCCTAATAAAGTTGTTCTTATATAATTTGGTGTGAATATTTAAAGAAAAGAGTGAAAATTTTCAGCTTTCAAAATGGCTAAAATTATACATGAAAAAAATTATTTAAAAAAACAGGAAAAAATTAAAAAATCTAAACAGACCAATTACCAGCAATGAAATTAAAGGAGTAATCATAAAACTCCCAACAACAGCAAAATCTAGGACCAGATGGCTTCATAGGAATCTACAGACACTCAAAGATAAATTAATAACTATATTTCTTTTTTCTTTATTTTAAGTGTTGCTCTTGTACAGTTTTCTGTCATTTCTTAAACTATTTTTTAAAATTAAAAAGGAAGGAATGCTCCTAAACTTATTCTACAAAGCCAGCATTACCCCAATACCAAAACCAGACATCACAAAAAAAGCAAAGAAAAGTACAAGCCATTATATTGATAAACATAATGAAAAAATTCTCAACAAAATATTAGCAAACTTGATTAAAAAATAACATTAAAAGTATTTTACACCATGACCAAATGGGATTCATGCCAGGGCTTCAAGGATAGTTCAGCATCCATAAATGAATCAACATGATACATCACATTAACTAAATAAAGGATAAAAACCATATGACCATCTCAATAAGTGCAGCAAAAGAATTTGAAAAACTTCAACATCATCTTTTTATGATTAAAAATTCTAAACAAAGTGAGAGTAGAGGAGCATATTTCAACATAATAAAGGCTCTATATGACAAACCCACAGCTAATATCATACTCATTGATGAAAAGCCGAAAGCCTCTCCTCTAAGATCAGGAATAAAAACAAAAGCCCACTATCAGCACTTCTATTCAACATAGTAATTGAAGTCACAGTCACAGCAATCAGAGCAGAAAAAAAATAAGTAAATGGCATCCTAATTAGAAAGAAAGAAGTAAAACCCTCATTATTTTCAAATGACATGATATAGTATAGAAAACCCTAATAACTCCACCAAAAAATTACAACTAATAAATGAATTCAGTAAAGTTACAGGATACAGACTCAGTATACAGAAATCTATTGCATTTCTATACCCCAGTAACAAATGATCGGAGGGATGAATTAAGAAAACAGTCCTATTTACAATTGCATCAAAAAGCATAAAATACAAAGAAATAAATTTAAGCAAAGATGTAAAAGACACAGGTACTCAAAAAACTATAAGGCATTGAAGAAAAAAATGAAGAGGATGTAAATAAATGGAAGGATATACCTTGCTTGTAAAGTGGAGTCTTAGTTGATGTTGAAAACATACAAGGAGAGTAGAGCCAATGATGACATGTAGTCCATGAAAACCTGCAGCATGGATTGGAAGAATTAATATTGTTAAAATAATCTCACTACCCAAAGAAATATATAGATTCAATGTAATCACTATTAAAATACCAATGGCATTCTTTTCAGAATTAGAACAACTAATTATAAAATTTATGTGGAACCACAAAAGATCCCAAGTAACCAAATAAATCTTGAGAAAGAACAAAGCGGGAGGTATTACACATCCTGATATCAAACTATACTACAAAGCTACAATAATAAAAACAGTGTGGTACTGGCATGAAAACAGATATATAGATCAATAGAACAGAATAGAGTGCCCAGAAATAAGTCCTTGTTTATATGGTTAATTAATCTATGACAAACAAGGCAAGCATATGCAATTGGGTAAAGACAGTCTCTTCAGTACATGGTATTGGGAAAACTGGACACATACATGCAAAAAAAGAAGAAGAAAGAAGAACAAAGAAGGAAGAAGAAGAAGAAGAAATTGAACCACTTTCTTATACCATATAAAAAGTAAACTCAAAATAGAATAAGGACTTAAATGTAGGACCTGAAGCCATAAAATTCCTGGAAGAAAACATAGGCAATGAACTCTTTGACATTGCTCTTAGCAGTATCTTTTTGGATATGTCTCCTCAGGTAAGGGCAACAAAACAAAAACATAAACAAATGGGAATACATCAGACTAAAAAGTTTTTGTACCACAAAGGAAACTATCAACAAAATGAAAAGACAACCTACTAAATGGGAAAAGATATTTGCAAATAACACATCTGATAAGGGGTTGCTATCCACAGTATGTAAGAAACTCATACAACTTAACATCAATAAAATAAACAATTCAAGTAGAAAATGGGCAAAGGAGCTGAATAGACACTTCTCCAAGGAGGACATACAGATGGCCAATAGACATACGAAAAGATGCTTGACATCACTGATCACCAGAGAAATTCAAATTTAAACCACAATGAGATATCATCTCACACAACATATTAATAACAGCAAGTACTTGTGAGGATATGGAGAAAAGGGAACCCTCTGTTGTAAATTTAGTGTAGTCACTATGGAAAACAGAATGGAGATTTTTCAAAAAAGTAAAAACAGAGCTGCCATATAGTCCAGAAATTTTACTCCTGGATATTTATCCAAAGAAAACAAAAACACAAATTTGAAAAAATATGTACACACCTATATTCATTGCAGTATTATTAGTAAGAGCCAAGACAGGAAGCAACCTAAGTGCCCATCAATAGATGTTTGGATGAAGAAGATGTATATACAGGGTAGGCAAAAGTAGGTTTACAGTTTTGAGTACACAAAACACAGAATTTATTCCTGTACTGTTATACAACTGTGTTATTATTAACAACTGTAAACATAATTTTGCCCACCCCTGTATATACAATGAAGTATTATTTAGAAATAATAAAGGATGAAATCTTGCCATGTGCAATAACATGGACAGAGCTGCAGGGTATTACGCTAAGTGAAATAAGTCAGACAGAGAAAGACAAATATCATATGACTTCATTTATTGTTGAATCTAAAAACAAACAAATGAGTAAACAAAACAAAACAGAAACAGACCCATAGGTATAGAGAACAAACTGTTGGTTACCAAAGGCAAGGAAGATGGGGAATGGAAAGAAAGAGGAAGAAAGGAAGGGAGGAAGGAAGGAAGAAGGAAAGAAGGAAGGACGGACAGATTGTAGAGACAAAAAACAAAAACAAAATAAAAGAAACAAAATGATCAAGAATCCACTCAAACAGGAAATGAGTAGGATTTATATATTATCACATTTTTCATCTTTCACCCAACACAGGGAAAAAGTATCTTCTTCCCTTTCTTATGTTAATCTCATTACCAGACCTTTTGCAATCTGTGGAACCCAAATAAAGGAAGCACCACCGTGCCTCAGAAGAGACCATAAGTCTTCCCAGGAACATAATTATATGAAATATTAACTACACTTAAACAAAATGCTTCCATCTGGAATGCTTCAGCCTGGAAATTTTTTCCTCTATTTATAGAAGTAAAAATTTATCTCAGTTGATTATTAGAAGGACCCTCATTAAATCAAAGTAATGACAGCATGAAGTTTATTCTTGATATGGGGGCTATTCAGGGTCCCCATAGGAGAACAATAGTGTAGTCAATTTGGGTATTTTGAGATGAGATTAATAAAGGAGTAATTAACAAAGGTATGCCTGGCTGGTGTAGCTCAGTGGATTGAGCGCGGGCCTGCGAACCAGAGGATCGAGGTTCGATTCCCAGTCAGGGCACATGCCTGGGTTGCAGGCCAGTTCCCGGCAGGGGACACACGAGAGGCAACCGTACATTGATATTTCTCTCCCTCTCCTTCTCTCCTACCCTTCCCCTCTAAAAGATAAATAAATAATAAATAAAATAAAATAAAAAAAAAAAAAAAAAAAAAAAAAAACAAAGGTATGGGTGGGCAGGGTATATACATACCACAAGGGATTGTGCCACATAGCAGGCCAGTGCCAGAGACCAGTGCCAGAGACTGAATGTTTGTGCCCCACAAAATTTGTATGTAAAAACCTAATGCTGAATATGACACTTTGAGGTGGAGCCTTTGGCAAGTGACTGGTTCATAGGAGCAGAGCCCTCATAAGTGGGATCAGTGTCCTTACGAAAGAGGTTTAAGAGATCACTTGCCCCTTCCACCATGTTAGGATAAAGCAGAAAGATGGCCATCTGTGAACCAGGAAACCCTTACCAAACATGAAAGCTGCTGCCAACTTGATCTCAGACTTCCCAGCCTACAGAATTCAGAGATAAATTTCTGTTGTTTAGAAGCCCACCTGGTTGATGGTATATAGTTATTGCAGTCCTCACAGACAAAGACAGCTAGTAAGGTCATGACACCACGTAGGTTTAAAGTACGCGCACAAGAGAGACAGAGAGAGAGAGAAAGAGAGAGAGAGAAAGAGAGAGAGAATGGGAGGTAGGCAAAGAAGCCTGTCTGACAAAGAACCATGGCAATTCTAAAGGAAGGGAACCTGGGAAATAGAAGCTTCAATTTACTCTTTCCTCCCTCCATCTCCTATAGGTCTATTTTGCTGAGAAGACCATTAGCCAGAGGGCTTGAGAATCTGTTAATGCAATCCCTACAGGCCAGCCACCTGGTCACTGGGCAGAGTGGAGAAGGGTGGGCAGTAGACCTGAGGAGGCAAAAAGAATTATCCAGCATGATTCCACATATTCACACACAGCCAGTTAGGACATAGCTTTGAAAGCTATGGCTAACAAGTAAGGGGTCACTATTTAAGTATTAAAGCAAATTAAATTCATGTTATTATTAAAAACAGTGTGAGTGGATATATGAAGAATGGGAATAGAGAGTAATGTATATTTATTGAGTTTCTGTTACATCCGAGACATCATTTTTTTGTGATTTACATGTGGCATCTTAGTTAATTCTCAGAAGGGCAATAGGCTGTATATACATGTCACCATCCTACAGATAAAAACACGAAGATTAAACAACGTCTATTACTTCTCCAAAGTCATATAGCTAGTAGGTGGCTGAGATGGGAGTCATACCAGGTCCGACTAAATTCAAAGTCCCCACTGATTTCACCATTGCATGGAACATGCTCACGATTGTCTATAATTTGAGAGCTGAAGGCTGATATGTGTGAATCTTCAGTAAGTACATATATACATTGATACCAGGCCTCAAGGATCAGAAATGTCATATGTGTGTCAACCAATATGCCCTCAATACACACTGCTCTACTATCTTCCAAAATGTACCACCCTCTTAGATATCTCACAGGGTATTTGCATATTGCTCTCTCTGCCTAGACTGTCCTCTCCCAACCTACTCCCACCCACCCATCATTTTCACCAATGAAAATTTTCATATCCTTCAAAAGATGTTATCTTTTCTGAAAAACCTGATTTCTAGATTTCTTAGAATTAAGGGCCTCTCACCTTCATTCTCCAAATATTTCATTTAGAGCATCTGTTCCCATTACGTTTTTATGATAATAATTTGTATTTATCCTTGTTTCTTAGCTTATGTAGTAGACATTTGTAGGGTTTGCCTTCACAGCATCTATTCTCCCTTCTTTGGGTGTCAGTGTCCTGAGTTTGCTTTAGAGATTGACCCCACTCCTTTCACTTTCAATCCCTGTGGTTAGAAGGAGCCATTTTTATTACAACTCCAGAAGTGCCCATGTGACCCAGGGTTGGCCAGTCAGAGTAGAGCCTCCACCCGGACTCAGTGATTAGCATGGGAGTGGGTCCATGAGCAATCACAGCTGGAATGGGCAAGAGAAAGTAGTTAGTGGGTTGGTGGGACAGACTACATGAGTCTTTTTTCTTTTCTTTCTTTCTTTCTTTTTTTTAAATTTGAATCAGACAACATAAAATCTGGCACCAGCATGTAGAGAGAACCTGTGTATTAGTGAAGTAGATGCAGAGAAACTGGAGTAGAAGAGGACAAGAGGCCAAATCCTGATATTTGCTAGAATCACTTGGTTTACCCAGTGCTACTGCAGGTTTCCCTAAAGCATATAAGTTAATACATTTAAGCTTTCAGATACCTACAACCCCAAACTCCTAACTACAACTGCCTAGCAGAACATCTGGTATATTGGAAATGCTCAGAAAACATTTGTTGTACTAATTAAAGTGAGTCCTCAGAAAGGGATATTTGTTCATGTGTCAAAGTTCTAAAACCCAAATCAAGAAGCCTATCAGGCTTGTACTCTTGCCTTTGGTTTCAGGATAGTACTTGAAAAGTGTTTGCTACATACTGATAGAACTTATGTTCTCCTACAGCACATGGCAATCAAAGGGAAGATGCGTTGTGGCTGAATAACGTGTGAGGTAGCCAGGGCCAAGCCTGACATTTTCAACATGTTGAAAACTTATGATGAGCCTGCTGATCTTTTCAACCCATTTTCAAAGCAGCTCTTGAGGATCACTTGACTGTTTTTGTGGGGAATGGGGTGGGAATGTTTGGATTGTTTCCTACTCTGTAGGAAAAATAAGATTACAATTTTCCTTTCTAGCATCCTGTTATTTTTTTTCTCATCCCAATTCATCTGTCCCTGGGCATTTTCCTGCAACAACAGTAGACATTTTTTTGAGTTTTTGAATTGCTCACAGTCATTTCCTTAATTTTCACCTAATCTAAAGCAATGGGCTGACAGAAGTCATACCAGACTAGGGGTGGGAGCCTGAAGTGAACTAAGTCAGTTTTCCCAGGAATCTGAAATTAGAGCAGAGATATAGAGAATGGCATTGATTCAGTCATTCTATGTGTCTGGAACTACAAGTGGCTGAGATCTGTGGTGGGGCATCTTCCCCCACCATGTGGGATGAGGAGCAGGGAAGATAAGACAAAAACATGAAGCAGATGTGCAGATATGAGCAGACAGGGAATGTGTCCTCCATGGTTCCTGCCATACCTCTGGTTCAGCATTCTAGAATTTTCTGAGCCCTCACTGCTTTCCTGCTCACAGTTTCAGTGCGACACTTCTGCATCTTTATACTGCATCATCATTTTTCGTGGGATTTTTTGATGTCTGTTCCAAGCATCCAAAAACATACAAGCCCTCATGCATTGGCCAGAAATTCTTAAGATGATGAATTACCTAGGTGGAAGAAATATTCCAGCTGATAGAAACAAAACAAAAATCATGAAGCAGAGCTGGTGACAGTCATCCCAAAATTATTAAACAGACATCTCTTAGATCTGAGAAAAAGAAAGCTGCTCAGTTGGCCAGCTGTGCAGCACTGGAATAGCATGGACTCACCCCATGGATTCACAGAGTTGCTGAAAGTGAATTTCTCTCTGCAGCTGAGCCATGAAATATATTCCCAGTTAAAAATTCCTTTCCAAGTCTTACGCCATGACTCCATGAAGGTGTCTGCACACAAGAGCAACTCTCAAGCCAAGAGATGTCATGTTTGCATCATTGCTGACATGTAGAAAAGTGTTTAGATGGTCCATTAAGTAAGTGCCTCTGCCCAGTATGGGCACATCTGGTGGTGTGACAGCCCTGCCTTCCTCTAGGTTGTTGGAAAACCCTAGCTTAGCTCATCAAGGTGGAATAGGCATGATTATTGTGTCAAAACACATTAGTGAATTTTTTTCCTGCCATTGCATCGGCTTACTGGCATTTGATGAAGCTCAAGAGATTTCAGGTTATGAAATCTGCATTTTCTTCTCCTCTTTGTTTTGATAGTATGTGTGGCATAATGTAGACAAAGAACATAAACTTCTGGATGATTCTCCCCTACCCACAAGTGGACTAGCATCCTCATCAAAAATGTTTATCCCTGTTCCTTTTCTCTTGTCTGCTTTGTGAGCAAAGAAGTTATGGAAAACAAAACAAGAAAGCATGTTCCTTTTTACCCTAAAAAGAAAAATAAATGCTCTTTCCCTTACATTAATTAAAAGATGATTACCCACATTACTGGAAATCCTTTGGAAATATCTAGGCAAAAGTAAAACAGCACATTTATGAAATCTGCAGATGATATGAAATTGGCAAGTGCTGTTTTCATTATTAAAGACACAGCAACAGCATGAATGAGGGATGGGATGTAGTAGAGAAAAAGTGACATTTATGAGAAAGGCAGAAGAAGCAATGAAAAATTAAAATCAATCTAAAATACAGATACAATGTGAAGGGTGGACAGGTGAGCCTTGAAAATTGAGCATGAGTAGATGGTCAGTTAGAGATCCTTGTACTCTGGGGAATAAGCTCTGAGTTATATTTAGTCCCACAAGTAGAGGCATTGTATTTCAAAACAGATAGTCTTTTCTTCCAAAACTTTAATAAGACCGCACCTGGCATAGAGTGTTTTAGTTCTGGAACTGCACCAGAATGACATTGGGGAAAAGAAAAAAAAAAACACCCTCTTACATGCAATTTTTCAGGCTTTCCCCTCCCCCCAAGAAATAAATGCAGCCATCTTTATTTTTACCAATTCTTAACATATATACCTGCTTTTATTGCCTGGGATCATCTTTGAGTATATTAGAAAAATGTGTGGATGGCTAGTAGGCATCCCCAAATTAACATATTCAAACCCGAGCTCTCATCTTTCTCTGCCACTCCCACCAAATGTGCCCTTTCCTCAGTCTTTCTGTCTCAGTTCCTTCCTTCCTTCCAGTGACTCAGGCTTTAGAGCCATTCTGGACTCACATTCTTTCTCTCAAACCACACAGTCCATCCACCTGCAAGTCTTGTTGGCTCTAGCTCCAAAATACATCCAAATCCTGACTGGTCATGATCTCTATAGCTATAAGGATGACCCAAGCCACCGGGATCTCTTGCCTAGTGGAGCTCTCTGCTTCTGTTAACATGAAGTTCAGCTCGCTTACTTTTCTTCTCAAAAGTCTCCAGTGGCTTCCCAAATCAGATGTAAAGGTAAGAATACCCGCTGGGGTCCAGTATCCCTAACTTCTCTGATCACATCTTCTTCTGCTCCCACCCTGCCCACTCAACTTCAGCCAAGGTGGGCTCCTTGTTGTTCCTGTAACATGCCCAGAGGATTCTTGTTGTCTTGGAACATGTGATTCCCTTTTCCTGGAATTCTCTTGCCCAAATGTCCATATGGTTCACTCCCTCAGGCCTTAACTACACAATCACCTCTGCAGTGAGCACTTTCCTAATCACCTTAATGAAAATTTGACCCACATTCACATTACACACCCTCTCCCCTATTGCTGCTTTATCTGTCTTCATTTTACCTATTATCAGCTAATATACTATGTATTCTTATTTATTGTTTGTCTATTCTGATATGCACACCCAAAATCTACATTCCTGACATCACTTGCTTTTGTCTGTTTTATTCCCACACCTAAGAGAGTGTTGATCACCCAGAAGGAGCTCCATAAATATTTGCTAGAAAAGGAATGCAACTTGATGCCTGTTGGCATGTTGGCAATGCTTGCTTTCATAATCAAAATGCTTGATTAGAAACAGTAATTCTAAAAATTTCCAAGTCCAAATCCAAAGATCACCTGTAAGTCTATAGCAAAGTGAGTTATGCTTTTAGAATAATTTCTTTTGTCTACACAATGCATGTAACCTCCACTCAGAGGCTAAATAGCATTATTTTCTAGGCTGGCACCAATTTCCAGTTAGAATGCTGCTCTATTATATTTTTAATCAGCAAGGAATATATTTGCATGAGCATACCATGGCTAAGCTCAGGGATTTTAATAATACATCATAGAAATCAGATAAGCGATGCTCAGAAAAGTGAATCTAGCAGAAAGACCACTGATCCCAGGATCAGACAAGAGAGCTAACACTGTCAGGCCATGTTCTCAGCACTTACCTGTGTGAGCTTGTTTAGCATGCGTGACAACCTTGGGAGATATGAACTATTGTTTTTATTCCCATTTATAGATGGGAAACTAAGTCTGAGGAAGTAGAAATAATTTTCCCAAGGCCCTTCATGTCGTAGAAAATGGTGGTTATAACACAGGCATGAATACTCAAGCTTTTGGACTCAGGAGACCCTTACACTACTAAAAGTATTGAGGAATCCTAACAGTTTTGTTTATGTTAATTATACCTGTCAATATGTATTGTATTCAAAATTAAGAAATTTTTAAGCTAAGAAATTTCAAAAATATTTCCTCATTAACTCATTTAAAAAGATATTTCACGCAGCAACATTTTTACTGATATGTCCCCTAAAGCAAGGGACATAAAGGAAAGAATAAACAGATTGGATCTCATCAAAATAAAAAGCTTCTGCACGGCTAAAGCAAACAGTATTAAAATAAAAAGAGAACCAACTGTATGGGAAAACATATTTGCCAATGATACCTCAGACAAGGGTTTAATCTCCAAAATATATAAAGAACTTACACGACTCCACTCTAAGAAGACAAGCAACCCAATAAAAAAAAAATGGGCAAAGGACTTGAAGAGACACTTCTCCAAGGAGGACATACAGAGGATCCAGAGACACATCAAAAGATTCTCGATATCGCTAGCTATCAGAGAGATGCAAATTAAAACCACAATGAGATACCACTTCACACCAGTCAGAATGGCCATCATAAACAAAGCAACAAACAGCAAGTGTTGGAGAGGTTGTGGAGAAAAGGGGACCCTAGTGCACTGTTGGTGGGAGTGCATACTGGTACAACCACTATGGAAAACAGTATGGTATTTTCTAAGAAAACTAAAAATGGATCTACCTTTTGACCCAGCAATTCCACTGCTTGGATTATATCCTAAGAACCCGGAAACACCAAACCAGAAGAACCTATGCACCCCTATGTTCATAGAGGCACAATTTACAATAGCCAAGTGTTGGAAGCAACCTAGGTGCCCATCAGTAAATGAATGGATCCCAAAACTGTGGTACATTTACACAATGGAATTCTATGCAGCAGAAAGAAAGAAGGAGCTCCTACCCTTTGCAACAGCATGGATGGAACTGGAGAGCATAATGCTAAGCAAAATAAGCCAGTCAGTGAAAGACAAATACCATATGATCTCACCTTTAACAAGAATCTAATCAACAAAGCAAACAAACAAGCATAATATAACCAAAGACACTGAAATTGGAAACAGGCTGACAGTGACCAGAGAGGAGAGGGGAGGGAATTTCAGGGGGAAAAGGGAAGGGTTTAGAGGAACAAGTATAAAGGGCTCATGGACAAAAACTATAGGGGGTGGAAATGGGACGGAGGTGGGGAGGGCTAGTGTGGTGGGTTGGGGTGGGAGTAAAAGACAGAAAACTGTACAAGATCAACAATTAAAATAAAAAATTAAAAAAATAATAATAAAACATGAGGACTTGTAAAAAAATAACAATAATAAATTCATTATATGTTAACATAAGCAACTTATCTTAAGATAAATAATATTTTCCAAAACAGAGAACATTCAGCAAAAAGTGTAGCACTGTTTTACATTTAATATCTAACTTAATAGAAGACAATTTAGTGATTATGTCTGCTTCTACCTTCAATCTGTTATGATATGTTGTTTTGACTAAAGTGTATAAAGAAAATCTAGCTTAACATAGATACATAACTAGAAAAGAAGGTAATACTTTAATATGTTTTTCAGATAAGAATAGCTATTCTTGTTTGATAGTACACAAAACTTGACATGTGCTAGTTTTGTAAAGATTAATTGTAATGTGGAATCTGGAACTATATTAATGAAATTTTCATCCTCTGCTACAGTAAAATCTGTGGGTCCATTTGTATTTTCAGTGGTACTTTTACCCAGGCATGATTATTTTAAACAGTATTTATTAGATAGTTGGAAGATACTAGCTCACAGAGTTTTTCAGATCTTCAAAAATATTTTTTTTAAAAAGCAAGTTCATTAATGTTACTACTCTCATTTTAAAAAGGCCTTAATAATTGGAAAGTTGACAAGTTCATGGTGGCAGAAACAAGCTTTCCAATATTCTAATTTCTTCTTGAACGCTTAAACCGTATGTATAAGCAGCAAATATTTTCAGGTTACCGTCTCAGATGCCTTCATGATTGTTGATATCATATACATTCCTAGGCATTAGCTTCCAGTTAAGTTTTTATCTTATGAAATTATATTGATTTAACTGAATGTGTTTATCATAAGTCCTCATATCACCATGGAAAATGTTACTTCCAATTATACAAGCCAATATCTCTAATAACAAATTAAATATATTTTTTAATTTTTATTTTAATTGTTGTTCTTCTACAGTTTTCTGTCTTCTACTCGAATCACAGCCCACCACCCCAGCCTCCGTCCTATTTTCACACCCCCTAGTTTTTGTCCATGTGTCCTTTATACTTGTTGCTCTAAACCCTTCCCCCTTTCCCCTGAAATTCCCTTCCCTCTCCTCTCTGGTCACTGTCAGCCTGTTCCCAATTTCAGTGTCTTTGGTTATATTATGCTTGTTTGTTTGTTTTATTGATTAGGTTCCTGTTAAAGGTGAGATCATACGGTATTTGTCTTTCACTGACTGGCTTATTTTGCTTAGCATGATGCTCTCCAGTTCCATCCACGGTGTTGCAAAGGCTGGGAGCTCCTTCTTTCTTTCTGCTGCATAGAATTCCATTGTGCAAATGTACCATAGTTTTTTGATCCATTCATTTACTGATGGGCAGCTAAGTTGCTGCCAACACTTGGCTATTGTAAATTCTCCCTCTATGAAGAAAGGGGTGCATAGGTTCTTGTAGTTTGGTGCTTCAGGGTTCTTAGGATATAATCCAAGCAGTGGAATTGCTGGGTCAAAAGGTAGATCCATTTTTAGTTTTCTTAGAAAGTTTCATACTGTTTTCCATAGTGGTTGTACCGATTGTACCAGCCTGCAATCCCACCAACAGTGTACTAGGGTCACCTATTCTCCACAACCTCTCCAACACTTGCTGTTTGTTGCTTTGTTTATGATGGACATTCTGACTGGTGTGAAGTGGTATCTCATTGTGGTTTTAAGTTGCATCTCTCTGATAGCTAGCAATATCGAGAATCTTTTGATGTGTCTCTGGATCCTCTGTATGTCCTCCTTGGAGAAGTGTCTCTTCAAGTCCTTTGCCCATTTTTTTATTGGGTTGCTTGTCTTCTTAGAGTGGGGTTGTGTAAATTCTTTATATATTTTGGAGATTAAACCCTTGTCTGAGGTATCATTGGCAAATATGTTTTTCCACACAGTTGGTTCTTTTTTAATACTGTTTGCTTTAGCCGTGCAGAAGCTTTTTATTTTGATGAGATCCCATTTGTTTATTCTTTCCTTTATGTCCCTTGCTTTAGGGGACATATCAGTAAAAATGTTGCTGCGTGAAATATCTGAGATTTTCCTCCCTATGTTCTCCTCTAGGAATTTGATGGTATCACCGCTTATATTTAAATCTTTTATATGCCTCAAATTTATTTTTGTGTGTGGTGTGAAGTTGGTGCTCAAGTTTCATTTTTATGCATGTAGCTGTCCAGTTCACCCAACACCACTTGTTGAAGAAGTTATTTTTACTCCATTTTATGTTGCTGCCCCCTTTGTCGAATATTAATTGACCGTAGAGACTTGGGTTTATTTCTGGGTTCTCTGTTCTGTTCCACTGATCCATGTCCCTGTTTTTACACCAGTACCAGGCTGTTTTGATTACAGTGGTCTTGTAATACAGGTATTGGTATACAGGTATTGGTATCAGGTATTGTGATCCCTCCTACTTTGCTCTTCTTTCTCAAAATGGCTGCAGCTATTCGGGGTTGTTTATGGTTCCATATAAACTTTTGAAGTGTTTGTTCTATGTCTGTGAAATATGCCTTTGGTACATCAATAGGTATTGCATTGAATTTGCAAATTGCTTTGGGTAGTATGGACATTTTGATGATATTAATTCTTCTGATCCATGAACACGGTATATGTTTCTATTTGTTTGTGTCTTCCTTGATTTCTTACTTCAGTGTTGTGTAGTTTGCTGCATACAGGTCTTTTACCTCCTTGGTAAGGTTCACTCCTAGGTATTTTATTTTTCTTTTTGCTATAGCAAATGGGATTTTTTTTCTTGATTTCTGCTTCTGCTGTTTCATTGTTGGTATACAAAAATGCCTTTGATTTCTGGATATTGATTTTGTGTCCGGCTGTTTGGCCAAATTCATTTATTAGTTGAGCAGCTTTTTGGCTGAGTCTATAGGATTTTCTATGTACACTATCATGTCATGTGCAAACAATGATACTTTTGTTTCCTCCTTTCCAAGTTGGATGTCTTTTATTTCCTTCTCTTGTCTAATCATGGTGGCTAAGACTTCCAATACTATATTGAACAGAACTGGTGAAAGTGGACAAGCTTGTCTTGTTCCTGATCTTAGTGGGAAAGATTTCAGTTTTTGCCCATTGAGTATGATGTTGGCTGTAGGTCTGTCATATATGGACTTTATTATGTTGAGGAATGCTCCCTCTATTCTCACTTTGCTGAGTGTTTTTACCATAAATGGGTGTTGTACATTAACAAATGCTTTTTCCACATCTATTGATATGATCATGTGATTTTTGTGTATGCTTTTGTTTATGTGATGTTACATTTACTGATTTGCGAATGTTGAACCATCCTTGCATCCACGGGCTGAATCCCACTTGATCATGGTGTGTGATGTTTTTAATGTATTGTTGGATGTGGTTGGCCAATATTTTGTTGAGGATTTTATGTTCATCAGTGATATTGGCCTGAAGTTTTTTTTCATTGTTGTGTCTTTATCTGGTTTTGGGATTAGGATGATGCTGGCTTCATAAAAAGAGTTTGGGAGTCTTCCATCATTTTGGATTTTTTCGAATAGTCTGTCAGGGATAGGGGTTAGCGCTCTTTAAATGCTTTGTAGAATTCTTTTGTGAAACCATCTGGTCCAGGGCTTTTGAGTGTCGGGAGTTTTTGATTACTGCTTCAATTTCATCTGCTGTTATTGGTCTGTTCAGGCTTTCTGCTTCTTCTTCATTGAGTTTTGGAAGATTTTATTTTTCTAGAAATTTGTCCATTTCACCTAGGTTTTCAAATTTCTTGGCATACAGTTCTTCATAGGAATTTCTTACAATCCTTTGTATTTCTGTGGTGTCAGTTGTAATCTCTCCTCTTTCATTTCTGATTGTATTTATTTGGGTCCTCTCTCTTTTTTTTCTTGATGAGCCTGCTTAAAGGCTTGTTGATTTTGTTTATCTTTTCAAAGAACCAGCTCCTGGATTCATTGATCCTTAGAATTGTGCTCTTAGTCTCTATGTCATTTAATTCTGCTCTGATCTTGGTTATGTCCTTCTTTCTACTTGCTCTGGGCTGTCTTTGTTGTTGTTCCTTGAGTTCTTGCAGGTGTAGGGTTAAGTTGTTTGTTTGAAATATTTCTATCTTTTGTAGGTCGGCTTGTATTGCTATGAACTTCCCTCTCAGGATTGCTTTTGCTGTGTCCCATAAGTTTTGGGTTGTTGTGAGGTCATTTTTGTTTGTTTCCAGAAACTTTTTGATTTCTTCCCTAATTTCATTCTTGACCCATTTATTGTTTAATAGCATGCTGTTCAATCTCCATGATTTTGAGGGTTTGGGGTTTTCCCCCTCGGGGTTGGTTTCTAGTTTGAATCTCTTGTGGTCACAGAAAATACTTGGTATGGTTTCAGTTTTCTTGAATTTGTTGAGGCTGGTTTTGTGTCCTATCATGTGATGTATCCTTGAAAATGTTCCATGTGCATTTGAAAAGAATGTGTATTTAGTTTCTTTGGGATGAAGGGCTCTATATATATCAGTTAAGTCCAATTCATCTAGAGTATTGTTCAATGCCACCATATCTTTGTTGATATTTTGTTCGGAAGATCTGTCCATTTTTGACAGTGGCGTATTAAAATCCCCTGCTATAATTATGTTGCTGTCAATATCTTTCTTGAAGTCCTCTAAGATTTTCTTTATGTATGTGGGTGCTCCTATGTTGGGTGCATATACATTTATAGTGTTTATGTCGTCTTGGTGGATTTTTCCCTTGAGTATTATGAAGTGACCTTCTGGGTCTCCCTTTATGGCTCTTCTTTTGAAGTCTATTTTGTCTGATATGAGTATTGCTACCCCAGCTTTTTTTCCCCTGTGCATTTGCTTGGAAAATTTGTTTCCAGCCCTTCACTTTCAGTCTGTGTAGGTCCTTTGTCCTGAGATGGGTCTCTTGTAGGTACCATATGTGTGGGTCATGCTTTCTTATCCATTCAGCTATTCTATGTCTTTTGATTAGAGCATTTAATCCATTTACATTTAAGGTTATTTTTGATAGCTACTGATTCATTGCCATTTTCATACCTGTGTTCCTCTCTCTCTCTCTCTCTCTCTCTCTCTCTCTCTCTCTCTCTCTCTCTCTCTTACTTTCCTTAAAGCAGTCCCTTTAGTATCTCTTGCAGAACTGGTTTGGTAGAGGTGTCTGGGAAGCTCCTTATTTGGCCTTCTATCTTGATTGAAAGCCTTGCTGGGTAAAGTAGTCTTGGTTGCAGGCCTTTGGTTCTCCTTACTTGGAATATTTCTTGCCATTCTCTTCTGGTTTGGAGCATATCCATTGAGAAGTCAGCTGCTAACCTTATGGGTGTTCCCTTGTATGTTACTTCCCATTTTCCCTTGCTGCCTCCAAGATTCTCTCTTTGTCTTGGAATTTTGCCATTATAATGATGATGTGTCTTGAAGTGGGCCTCTTTGTATTCCTCTTGTTTGGGATTCTCTGTGTTTCCTGGATTTCTGTGATTCTTTCTCTCATCAAATTAGGGAAGTTTTCCATCATTACTTTTTCAAATAGGTTTTCTATCCCTTGCTGTTCTTTTTCTCCTTCTGGTATCCCTATTATACGCATATTACTACATTTCATATTGTCTTCCATTCCTCTTAATCCCTCTTCATTCTTTCTGAGCCTCTTTTCCTTTTCTTGATCTTTCTGGGTGTTTTTTTCTACTTTGTCCTCCAACTCGCTGATCCAATCTTCTGCTTCATCAGTTCTGCCTTTCATTCCTTTTACTGTGTTCTTCAATTCGGAAATTGTATTCTTCGTTTCCTTTTGGCCCTTGTTGATAGTTTCTATTTCCTTTTTCATCTTGATATGGTTTGCAGTGAGTTCATTGTAGCTTCCCTGTAGTTTCTGGTAGCTCATTGAGGGCTCATGGAGCTTCCTGACAACCACTGCTTTGAACTCATCATCTGATAGTTGAGTTGCCTCTGTTTCATTTAGCATTCTTTCTGGGGCTTCCTCCTTTCCTTTCATTTGGGGATTGTGTCTTTGACTTCCCATTGTTTGTGAGACTCTTCTTGTTTGCCTCGGCCTCTTAAATTGATCTGTTGTGGCTCCCTGGGTTTATGGTGTGAACTTCCGTGGTAAAATACCTGTGAGATTCAGTGGTGCAGTCTCCTTTGGGTATGTTGGTGTTCACAGTTTCCACCGTCTCAGTTGGTATCCCCCCTCTTTGTGTCCAACTCTGTCTGGACACAAAGTTTGACTCTTTTTTCACAGTTCCAGGTTTTTTTGTCTCACTCATGGGTATTTAAAAAGAGAAAAGAAAAAAAATGAAAAAAGAAGAATAAAAGAGGAAGGAAGAAGAGTTGAAATAGGAAAGAAAGGAAGAGGGAGTAAAACAGGAAAGAAGTAAAGAGAAGCAAAAGAAATTGAGGGATAAAAAAGATAAAATAATAAAAAAATAAAAAGTATATAATTAAAATAAAACAAAACAAAACCCCTCACAAAAACAAACAAACAAACAAACAAAAAAAAAAACAAAGGAAAAAAAGAAAAAAAAAACCTCTTGCTGTTTTCAAACCAGCCAAACTGGTTTTTCTGGTCTTGCTGGCTGCGATAGGCTGAGGGGCGACTGGTATGGCTTTTTTCCCTGTTCCACACTCAGTCATCTTTGGGCTACTCTCATCAGTGACAGCTGCACATTCTCCCCAGGGCTAGCATTGCACTCTCCATGCAAGGCCTTGGGCGTGGTTTCTGAGCCTCCTGCAGAATGAGTGCTTTCCTGAGTTTATGGGTTTGAGCTGGGATCACCTACAAACACTCCCCGCATTTATTGTTGTGAGCTCCACGTCTCCTACAGTGCGCACACGCCCACCTGAGTTTACGGGTGTGGGCTCTGCAAGTTTCCTGAGTTATGCGCACTTACCCTAGGATCATGGGTGTGAGCTCTGGGTCTTCCAAAAGCCCTCTCCTCTGGTCACAGGGCCTCCTCTGGTCCCAGGGCTACCTCCAGGCGCTTGGCCACCTCCATCGAGGTCCCAGGGTCGCCTCCAGGCATTCAGCTACCTCCAGTCGCAGGGTCACCTCCGGTCATGGGGTCGCCTCCGGTCATGGGGTCGCCTCTGGTCGCTCCCAGGGCCACCTCTGGGTGCTTAGCTGCCACGTCTGGTTTTCCAATGTCCACTACTGATTTTCATCTCCTATTTTCATATATGTTGTGGTACTGCTGACTGTCTGCTTTGTTCCTCTGTAGATCAGCTAGTTGTTTCTCCCGTGTGTAGGGGGAAGTGGAGTCTTCCTCCTCCTACTGTGCCACCCTCATCCTGAGATCCAAATTAAATATTTTTTGAGGCACCAACAGCTTTACCCTCCATTGCTTTTGAGCCAGCAGTGCAAATGTCACCATAGTACAAAAGGTAAATTATGTATTGGTGTTATTGTGCAAATAGTTCTGACCATACAGTCCCCTGAAATGTCCTTACACATGATGCCCAATGACAAGCCCGCTGGCCCTCCTTTGAGAACTGCTGCACTAGGGTGAACAACGTCTAGTGCAAGTTGTGCCACTTTAGTTTCTCCAAGCTTCAGTTTCCTCACCTGTGAAATGCAGGTATTAAAACTTAACTCTGATATTTCAAAATTATCTTGAAAGGGTGAGATAAGCAGACTTCCGGCCAAGATGGAGACATAGGGAGACACACTGTGCCTCCTTGCACAACCAAAAGGACACAGCAATTTAAGAACAAACAAAACACTCAGAACTGATAGAAAACTGGACTGTATGGAAGTCCGACAACCAAGGAGTTAAAGAAGACACATTCATCCAGACTGGTAGGAGGTGCAGAGATGGGCAGTCGGGCAGAGAGGACTCCCGGCAAAGCGGTGAGTGGAAGACCAAGGCAAGCAAGGCTGCAGCTGGTGGACCCAGTGAGGCAGCAGATGGTGGAGCTGACAGTCCCACATTCACAAGCAGATAAACCAGGAGGAACAGCTGGAGAGCAAAACAGACCTAGCAACCCAGGGTTCCAGTGCAGGGAAAGAAAGCTGCAAACCACCAATTGAAAACACCTGTGGGGGTTGAGGCACCAGGAGAAACTCCCAGCCTCACAGGAGAGTTCACTGGAGAGACCCACAGGGTGTTACAATGTATACAAGCCAACCCACTGGGAATCTGCACCATAAGGACCAAATTTGATTGTGGGTAGTGGTGGAAATGACTGAAAACCAGCAGACAGTGGAGCAAGCGCCATTGTTTCCTCTCAGACCCCTTTCCCACATATAGCATCACAACGCAGTGATGTAGGTTGCCCTGCCCTGGTGAACACCTAAGGCTCCATCAAGGCACATCAATATGTAACAGGAACGCTGAAGAAAAAAATGGCTCAAATGAAAGAACAGATCAAAGCTCCAGAAAAAAACACAATTAAGCGATGAAGAGATAGCCAACCTATCAGATGCACAGTTCAAAACACTGGTAATCAGGATGCTCACAGAATTGGTTGCAAATTAGATGAAAAAAAAATGAAGGATATGCTAAGTGAAATAAAGGAAAATATACAGGGAACCAATGGTGATGGGAAGGAAACTGGGACTCAAATCAATGGTGCAGACCAGAAGGAAGAAAGAAACATCTAATCAGAAAAGAATGAAGAAACAAGAATTTAAAAAAAAAAAATGAGGAGAGGCTTAGGAACATCAGGACATATTTAAGCATTCCAACATCCGAATTACAGGGGTACCAGAAGGAGAAGAAGAAGAGCAACAAATTGAAAACTTATTTGAACAAATAATGAAGGAGAACTTCCCCAATCTGGCAAAGGAAACAGATTTCCAGGAAATCCAGGAAGCTCAGAGAGTCCCAGAGAAGTTGGACCCAAGGAGGAACACACCAAGGCACATCATCATTATATTAACCAAGATTAAAAATAAGGAGAGAATCTTAGAAGCAGCAAGAGAAAAGGAGACAATTACCTGCAAAGGAGTTTCCATAAGACTGTCAGCTGACTTCTCAAAAGAGACCTTACAGGCAAGAAGGGGCTGGAAAGAAGTATTCCAAGTCATGAAAGGCAAGGACCTACATCCAAGATTACTCTATCCAGCAAAGCTTTCATTCAGAATGGAAGGGCAGATAGAGTGCTTCTCAGATAAGGTCAAGTTAAAGGAGTTCATCATCACCAAGCCCTTATTATGTGAAATATCAAAGGGATTTATCTAAGAAAAAGAAGATAAAAAAATATAAACAGTAAAATGACAACAAACTCACAGCTATTAACAATCACACCTAAAACAAAAACAAAAGCAAACTAAGCCAACAACTAGAACAGGAACAGAACCACAGAAATGGAGATCCCATGGAGGGTTATCAACAGGCAAGTGGGAGGGGGAGAGAGGGGGGAAGGTACAGAGAGTAAGTAGCATAAATGGTAGGTACAAAATAGGGGGAGGTTCAGAATAGTATAGGAAATGTAGAAGCCAAAGAACTTACATGTATGACCCATGGACATGAACTAAAGAGGGGAATGTGGGTGAGAGGGGGTGTGCAGGGCAGAGGGAAATAAAGGAGAGGGGGGAATGGGACAACTGTAATAGCATAATCAATAAAATATATTTAAAAAAAGGAAGTGTGAGGTAATCATATATTAAGCATGAAAAGTTGTAGCAGTCATGACCATTGCTCAAACCCCCAGTAAGTGATTGGCAAAGCTAGAACCCAATCTCCTGTTTCCTGATTCTTGTCGAGAGCTTTCTGTGCTGTATCCCTCCAGCAGGAGCAGGATAGATTTCTCCATGGCTGTTGTTACAAGGAACAAAGTAGCCAATTCAGTTGATTGAATTGATTCAATAGTCTCTCCAGTTAATGTCCTAAATGATAAATGGAAGCAGTTAAGTGGAGCCATTAGGAATATGTATGACCTGCTTTGGGGCCATGAATTGACTATATACTAGATGTGTGACCTTGTGTGTAAGTTCTCTGAGTTTCAGTTCTCTCTTCTGTAAAATTGGTTAATAATAGCATCTACCTTACAATTTGCTATAAGAATTAAATGAAATAATGCACAAATAGTGAAGTACTAGCCCAAAGTAAATGCTCAATAATGGTCAGCTGCTTGCTATCACAATAGTGATTATTGTTATTGTCTTCGTAGCTCAGCTCAATATCACATCCTCAGGGATGCCTTTACTGACCTACTGATGGAGGTACCCCACCTGAAGATCTCATCACTTCTTTGGTTTTAATATAGTTGCACTGTTATACTCAATATGTGATTATTTTATTACTGTTTATCATACACACTAGGCTATAAGCTCACTAAAGACAGGGATAGGTTGTATAATGCTCATTATTTTATCCCCAACACTAGGCTCAGTGCCCAGCAAAAGGCAGGTTTCTATAACTACTTATTGAAGGAATGAATGAAACAACTAATTCACTAGCTTAACAAAGTATAATCTTACTTCATTATAGAATTTATCTGAACTTCCTCTAGCACTTGTTACTAGAAGTATGATCTGGGAACCAGGAGCAGCCCCCTAACTTGGTAGCTTGTTGGAAATGCAGAATCTCAGGTCTCACTTCAGACCTACAGAACTGAAACATTCACTTTCACAAAATCCCCAGGTAATTTAATATGCTCATAAAAGTTTTGGAAGTACAGAATAGGAGAAAAATAAAGGGGAGGGGAGGGGAAACGAAAAGAGGGGAGAGAAGGGAAGGGAGGGGAGGGGGAGAGAAGAGAAATGAAGGAAAGAAGAGAGTCACTAAAGTTCCTGGATAAAGCAGGGCTCCCTTCCACAATTCCAGGTCTCATTACATTCCCAATACAAATATTGTTACAAATATTACCATTTCTAAAAGCCAGCTGCATTTTAACTTTTTCACCCCCCAGCCAGGCCAGGCTGTTCTTATTTCCTATTGACATATTATTTTTTCCAGAAGATTATTTTGGCCTCAGTCAAATAATTTATTTCAGACACTTTCCATTTTAAAATATCCTCTGGAAGAGACAGAAACACCATCTGTGCCCACTCTTGGAAAAAACAGCCTAAATCATTAAGTAGGGGTGTCAGTTTAGTTACAGAGTTGCAAAATTTGAAGGCTTGCTTGTCCACCACAACCTCAGAAAGAGGAAAGAAAACCTCAAAAGCTCTTCTTCTATAATAGCACCAAACTAATCCTATTCCAACAGCCCAAAGAGATTATATAATAACATGCATGGTACCCAGTTGACCCCTGAAAAATTTAAGCCTATCTTTTTTTTTTTTTTTTTTTTTTTTTTTTTTTTTAAAGATTTTATTTATTTATTTTTTAGAGAGGGGAAGAGAGGGAGAAAGAGAGGGAGAGAAACATCAATGTGTGGTTGCCTCTCACGTGGCCCCCACTAGGGGCCTGGCCTGCAACCCAGGCATGTGCCCTGACTGGGAATCGAACCTGCGACCCTTTGGTTCGCAGCCCGCGCTCAATCCATTGAGCTACGCCAGCCAGGGCTTAAGCCTATCTTTTTAATGAAAAGGTTATTAATTTTAGAACTGACTCCCATTGTTGAATGGTAAAGCTCATCTGTCACTGGATAGCACTACACAAGAACTAGCAGAGATTCAAGGAATGCCTCATTTGCCCATGTTAAATTTTCCATTTTGTGGGACCCAATTTCAAAATTCCCTTTGCTGCAGGGACCTCTGCTCCCAAGGGAAGAAATGGTTTTGGCCAGCAGCAACACACATTTGAGTCCATTCCATCCTCCCTTCCATCAGCATACTGATCTGGAAAGAGCTGAATCTGAGAGCGCATGATTATCTGATGACATTTGATTTTGCTGCTGTATGTTTGTTCCCCCACAGAAATTTACTGACTTGGTGCTCTCCTCTCTTTGACTCTCTCCCTTCTGTCTTCTACAGATCTAAGAAATGTCTGCCCTGAGAATAAAGAAACTGCAGAATCTACAGAATTAATCTCTAGAGTGGGTCTGCCGCTATGGTCATGGTATCCACTCCCCTAATTTTTCATTTGGGTTCACCGAGGGTCACAGGCATGGGCTCATGTAGAGAAGGGGGTGACTGGAGTTAGGGTACAAGATAGAGATCCAACCTGAACCAATGTCCTGGTGGTCTAATCTAACCAGAAGAGCCAGAAAGCCCAAATGGGGCCATTTTCCCCATCTGTAGACACAATGAACATTGGAAGAGGGCAGTTTCCCAGTGCAGTGTATTATGAAGAAACTGGGCTTTGGAATCACAAAGCTCAGAATTTGAATCCTGGCTCTCAGACTTGCATAGCTCTGCCTCCTAGGGAAAGCTGTGTTTTATTACCCAAGCCTCATTTACCTAATCTGAAAAAGAACATAGATATATAATATCCATTTGGGAGGGATTAAAGGAGATTTTATTGCATAATGCACCTGGCATGTGGACAATTCTCAAGAAGTGTTAGGTGCCCCTTGCCTTTCCCACTTCTTTGCTGACTGTACCATGATATAGTTCCTTACTCTTGAAAATGCTAATGGGAGAAGAAAAAGAAGAAATAGAGGAGGAACCAAGGAAAAGGAGAAAAAGGAAGGAAGAGTGAGTAAGTGTTTTTCTATAAGTGTGACTTAAAACTTGGATGTTTAACAGCTGAGTTCTGGAAGTAGTGAATACAGGAATTCTCTTTTCAACATAAAGTCTACCATAGGCTTGTTTACTGTTTGATTTTTTTTTTCCCATTAGCTATTTTAGCATTATTTACCTTTTAAAATTCATCAGTAGCTCTTCTACACATTTATTATTGAAATAAATGCTATCTACCACACACATACTTCATTACTGGTCCTAACCAGAGCTTGAGAAGAGGATTAATGTTGCTCTCAGTCAAAACTTGGAGGCTTGCTCTGGTGACACTGGGACCCTGTCCCAAGAAGCCAGCCCCTTGTCATCATACTTAGGCACTTTATCAGAAAAGCAATGCCAAGGAGAGGCAAGTATTTGGGGATAGATGGAGAGTCAGGAAAAGAGCTCTTAGCACTAGGCATAAGACAATATCTAAATTGTACTGGAGAGAACAACAGTCTCAAAATGTCTGTTGGGAGTTTCAGCAGCTGAGTCTAGGCTGACATGAAGGCAATCCTTCTATAGTCCATTGGGGCATTCTAAATGGATGAAGTTGGTTTGCCCAAAGTGAGGGTACGAATGGAGAGCTGTGTAGACCAAGAGACTAAATTGAAAATTAAAGGCAGTTCAGCTGGTATAAACATCATCTTAATTTAGGCATCATTCTTTTCCAGAAGTTCCTATCCACATTAAATGTTATATTACTGAGCACATTTCTCTAACCCCTTCATTTGTTTTACTATGCTCACACCACCACCAGAAGTCTCACCATACTTTAATTTTATGAAAAAATGGCAAGACCTTTATGCTTTCTTAAATATTCAGCATGAGCCACAGTAGATAGAAATTAGGGCTCTATATTGGAATCACCTGGGAGTCCCAACGCCCAGTTCATGCATTATATCAATCAATTTGGGAATTAGACACAGGCATCAGAGCTTTTACAAGCTTCCTAGGTGATTCTAATGAGAAATCAAGCTCTTGAACCAATCACAGTGTAAGGTGGTGTGAGTGGAGGGGGTTGAACTGACCAAACACAACTTTGTTATAACTCCATCAGGAGTCTCAGTATTGATCAATCCTTGCCCTGGACAACTGAAGGAAGCAGTACAAAATTTCTCTGCTCCTTTTTGCATATCTTATGAAACGTTTTCTGTAAAGTCATATTTGCTCATATGAGTGTCAAGTATCCTAGGAAGTATAGTAAATAAGCCTAGAACACTGGTCTTTTAAAAATTTTAGCAAACATGTATGGTCAAATTCTCTGTACCAGGCACAGTGTAAGTTGTTAGCGATGGGATAATGATGATACTATATCATTATAATTAGCAATAACAACTAGCATTCACTGAGTGCCTATTCTGAGCAGGTAGTATGCTAAGTGCTGTAAACATATTTCTAATTTAATCATCTCATAAACACTGAGGCGCATACTATTAGCATTTTCTTACTATGAATGAGATTCAAAGAAGTTAAATAATTTGCCCAAAGTTACACAGCTAGCACATGTCAGAGATGAGACTATAAGCCAGAGATTTAAAATCTCATTTGACATGAAATGATGAGGTAGGTAAATGAGACAGTATCCCACCTTTTAACTACAATTTTTATTATTTTATTTTGGTATTACCAGAGCTAACATAATGATAGGCTAATGATATTTTGTAGAAAATATTTGCTGAATTAGACATTTTCCTGACCTTTTAGTCTGGTGTGAAAAATGCATATATGATGATTGTAATATAATACATTAGTGGCTGCTGGAAGTGGTGTCAGAACAAAAATAAAGGGCAATTAATTCTACCTAGGTGGAGAAGGCGGTGTCAGGGAGGCTTACAAATAAGACAGGGCATTTTTTTGAGGACTTTAAAGCCTGCCAGGCAGAAAAGAAAGAAGTGTGTTAAATGGAGGGACCAGAAGGACCAAACACACAAGCATAAAAATGTAACTAATTCTGGAGAAATGATCAGCCTCTATCAGTGGTTCTCAAAATTAAGTGTGCATTGGAATCACCTGGAGACTCATTAAAACACATTGCTGGGCCCAAGTCCCAGAGCTTCTGATTCAGTAGGACTGTGAAAGACCAAGAATTTACAGTTAATAATGAGTTCTCAGGTGATTCTGATCCTTCTTATCCAGGGACCATACTTTGTTGAGAGCCCTAGTCTACATAGAGGGACCATCTGGAAACTCCCACAGCTTGTGTGTGCATGAGAGGCATGCCAAAACCAGCAAGACTTGCACCAAAAGAAAATTCCCCAAAGAGATGAGGATTTCTTCTTTTCCTGTAAGGAATAGTGGTTAAATTTTACTGTTGGTTTTGGGAGCAATTCATACTGAAGCTGCCCAATGGGAGGAAGTAGAGAAACCACAACTCAGGACTGAAAGAGGGAGCCTGGGGTTTTATTGCATTTCTGCCCCTTCAGTGCCCCTATTCACATGTTTGTGAGGGCCTGTGGCTAGAGAGTTGAAGTACACTAGCTCTTTTGTTGTTCCAGCCAATGTTTGTGCCCAATTTACAGGGAAGATAGCATTTTTCACGGCTCTTCCTGAAGTTTTGGCCCTGTGTCCACTGACCACAGGTAAATTCTTGTTTTACCACCAAGATGATGCATTGACCACCAATGGCCACAAAAGGTAAGAGATATTTGGGAAATGTGCTCACTTCCAAGGAATAGAGAGGGTGCTGGAATGCCAGGCTAAGTTGGGTGAGGGGAACATATGACATCCTTTCTCTCAACTTCCAATTCAATTACCATGCTTTGCTTCTCTCATTTTCTAATATGGAAAAAGTCTAGTTGTTCTCTAACCCTTCACAGAAATTTCTGCCTCCAACAATGGAATCAATCTCTCTCTCTCTTTCTCTCTCAACACCTGACCTACCTAGGACAGATATCAGCTAGATCTGGAGACCATATTTGTCTCATAATTGGGGGATATGAGGCATTAAGCTCCAATTCCTTCTTTATTCACTAGGTTGCTTGGTCAGCTGATGGCCAGCTCCTGGTGGGGGCCTTTCCAAATCCCACCGTTACTGCCAGGATTGACAAAGCATGTGAATTGCCTACCAGAGAAAAAGAAAGGAAACCAGCTCGTATTGTTTGGATTCTATGTTCCATCTTTGTTTTCATTTCCAATGTTACTTCCCATTACACTCTTGCAATCTTTTGGAAAACATCTAGAAGCCTACCTTAGTCCACTTGGTTGCTGGCCAATATGGTGCCGGAAACACTTGGTTTTCATTTTGAGATTTTTTTCCTTTTTATTGATTTGAGAGAGAAAGAGAAACATCGATTTGTTGTTTCACTAATTTACGCATTCTTTGATTAACTCTTGTATGTGCCCTGACTGGGGATGATACTTGCAACTTCGGTGTATTGGGACAACACTCTAACCAACTGAGGTACCTAGGTGAGGCCAGGATTTTCATTTTCTTGATGTTGGCCAGGAAAAAGAAGAAAGAGAATGGTGGACTAAAACACAAACATTACCTGTGATGCAAGATCCTGGTGCCTGAGTTGCTCTAGAGGCCTCTGCTCCATTTCTTTGGGGGATAAGAGCTTTATTAGCAGTATTTCTGATGGGACTCTGACTTCCTTTACAAGGATGAAGTATTTTCCTCATCCTGTCTATTGTCCCTCACAAGAACCCAATTAGGGGAGATTACCTCAACAGAGGAGGTTTCACTGCTGAGCTTCCTTACTTTAAAAAAAGAAGAAAGCAAGCGAGTCAAGCTGCAAATCTGCACCTTGCATTATCCATCTCTAACAGATCATAAAAACATCCATTCCCCACATGCAGTTTATTCTTCTCCAGAAAAGCCCAACATGCTTCTTCCAGGTTCCTAGTGCCTCTCCAAGGGATAGATCATGGCTTCTGTGTTCATGGGACACAAGAAAAATTCTGACCCAGATGCTGGCAGGGTAGACTGAGGCCTTCTGTCAGGATACAGGTAAAAAGAGAAGGCTTTCCTTTATAAATCCTGCAACCAATTTGGGCAGGCAGTCCTTATTTTCACTGGAGTCCCAGCAAAACTGTTATATGAGTAGGTGTGATGTAAATTAAACCTGATTTTTTTTCCCCAGAGAAATAAGGATGGCACTGGGGATTCCTTCCTGACCCAAAACTCAATGCCCAAAATGTTATAGCAATAACCACAAGCATTACGTTAAAACTAACTTTCTAATGAGGATGTTCAGGATAGACATTACCCCCTCCAGAGTCTTAGGTTTTATTTATTTAAGGCAGCATTTCTCAAATTGTTTTTGCAGAACATTAACCTCACAGGTTACCCTGGAATAAAAGGTTTTATGTGGCAAAATTGGGGCAGCACTGCTTGCAATGTGCCTTTGATCCACAGTCCTTGTTAACATATGAAAAGTAGCAGCTCTAGAATGTCTACCTGAGCCAAGCATTATAAGCACTTATATTTTTTATCTCATCAAGCTTTCAAAAAAATAATCCTCTGAGGCAAATACTAATTTATCCCATGTTACACACAAGGAAAGTGAGGTTTGGGGTAGTTAAATGAGTTGTCTCCATTTAAAGCTAAAAAGGGGGAACCAGGTTTCAGTCACACTCTCATTCCCACTTCCAACTCAATGTTCCTAACCACTAAGCTTTAGCTTTCCCTGACTTTATAGACTTTCTCACATGGTCATTTCTCTATTGTTTTTTCACTATGCTTTTTCATATAGTTGAGTCCATTCCTGACTGTGAGAGTTGGTTATCTTCTGTTGGTATCTTTAATTTTTATATATGTCACCACATAGAGCCATCTTGGTATCATTTTAGGTACTATTGCTTTTGGCCTTTGTATAACTGCTTGAGCATGGTTTGGTGGATTTTCATCTGTACTTTATGGATAAACAAAGATGTTAGGGACACAGGATGTGTCTGAGTTTATTTACCTTGCTTTGGCAAGCGAGTTTTCCTCTGCCAAATAATAAAGTGAGTAAAAAGTAAAACTAAGATTTTAAAAAATGGTGCCTGCAGTATAGTTAGCTCTTGTATTGTGTGGGATTGAAATTTCTTGTTCCTTTGAATCTCAATAACTATTAGTAGATAATTTGTTTTACTTGAGAGGTATGGGAGGGGAGGGGAGAAGAAGGAGAGACAGAATGATAATGTCCCCTTCAGTTTAACCCTAAAATTGTTTATTAAACCTGAAAACCAGGTTGTCCACTCATCATCTTACCAAAGCTAGTGTTACAGTTCATCCACCTGGTGCTGGCAGAACCAAACAGTAGACACCGAGAATTGCAGTGGAGGGAGGTTGATTATTTTATCATGAATGGCACCACCCAGGAGAACAGGAAGCTAATGCTTGAAAGCTGGAACTCCCTGATGGCATGTAGAATACAGGTTAGGGAAAAATCACAGGACACCAGGGGTTAGGAGATTCGAGGCTCTGTTGGGAGCTGATTGGTTGGAGGTGAGGTAAAGGTAATGAAGCATTTCTTTAGGTCTTGAGGACAGCTCTGGAGTCTATTCCGGTGCCCCTCTGTCTGGTTTCATGGGAAACTAGTTAGGGTGTTGTTCCACCTTAGGGCTCAGAAGCTGAAACATAACCTAGGTCAAGATGTTATCTTTATCAGGCCAGAGGTCCAGACCTTGTGACCATTAGTCAGGGCTGGGTTCCTGTCTTCTGCTGCCCCAGTGGTTGCTGATTACAGGGGTGGAGAGGGAAGTTTAATCTCCACAGTGTATAGACACAAAGAGAGATGATTTCTAGAGCAAGGATTTAAAACTAAATTTAATGAAAGTCTTAAGGCCTTTCAGTTTTGCTTGTACTTGCTCATGAAACTAGCTTTCCGAGGATGGAAAAGAGGAGAATGTGAGTTATTAACAGTGGCTCTATCTCAGCAGAGGCAGAGACAAAAGCTACCGGAAGTAGTGTCCTTGCTTCCATAAGGTTGCACAGGGTATCTAATCTCTTCTATCATGCTTGACTCCAATTAAGTTGGCTTCCTGGACTGTGTTCTCTCAAAGCACCCATGTGATAGGATTTGCCCTTTCTTGGCATCCTTTATCAGTCAGGACTAATTTAATGAGCATCTACACTGTATTCAGCATTTCCTTTGTACTCAGGCCAGTTGCCTGGTTGGGCTGGGATGATGTTTGAGGAAGTTTTTGTTTTCAAAACTGTGCTTAATACTTTCCATGGATTATCTCCTCCCGTACTCCTGGCAGTCTTACAAGGGAGAGTTTATCATTGAGGTTTACTGAAGAGAAAACTGAGGCCAAGAGAAGAGAAATGACTTGTTAAAAGACACACAGGTAGTAAGGGGCAGAGTTAGGACACTAACCTCACTCCCCGGCGATCTAAAGCTTGTAGCCTGTGTGACTACCAAATATCAGAGAAGTGAGTGGGAACTCCTCTTCTGTCATTCCCATTGTGAACTAAGTGGATTCTGTTTAGAAAATGTAAATAAAGAAAACAATGTTTGATTCATGTATTAAAAACAAATGTTGTTACTAATCAAGTAAGACCTCACATGCTCCTAGAAGAAAAAAAATTAGGAAATCACTTATTTTACGGAAAACACTAATTATATAGAGATAAATTATTCTGGGTAAAAATGCTAAGAATACGAGTACCAATGCTGCCTGAAGCCTGAACAGACCTTCTCTAGTTTGGCTGTGATTGAAATGTTAGAGTTTGCTCTTTATTTCTCTAGCCTTACAGAAAGTACTTGAAACTGTTCTGTATTTGATTCTTTCAAATAACATACAGTAAGCCCACTTTCTAAAACTTAGGTAATGACTAGTAATCCCTCATGATTATGAAAATGACAGTGAAGGGGGAAGTGAGAGTCTGGGGTAACTGTACTTCTTTCATGCACTGAAAGCTTTAATTATTAACCAGAAGCACTAAAAATACTAACTATTCAGCACTAAAAATAAATGAGCTATTGAGCCATGAAAAGACAAGAAAGAACCTCAAATGCACATTGTTAAGTGAAAGACACCAATCTGAAAAGACAACATACTGTATAAATCTCACTATTTGACATTCTGGAAAAGGTAAAACTAAGGAGATAGTAAAACCATCAGGGATTGGCAGGAGAGGAGGGATGAATAAGTAGAACAGGAGAATGTTAGGGCAGTGAAACTACTCTGTGTGATACTATAATGGTGAATTCATGTCATCATACATTTGTCAAAATCCAAAAACATGTACAATGTAAAAAGTAAACCCTAATGTAGACAACTAATTTTAGTTAATATAATGTACTAATATTGGCTCATCAATTATAACAAATGTCCCACATTAACACACTAACGCAAGATGTGAATAATAGGGGAACCTGGGGCCAGGAAGCAGGGTGAGGGAGGAAATGGGAAATTTACTTTCTGCTCAATTTCTCTATAAACTTAAAACTCCTAAAAAAATAGCCATTTTAAGCAGAAGAGACTCCCACTGTTTTTCAGCATCATGTCATTTCTTTAGATGAATGTCCTTGTGGAAAAAAATGATAATCCTCTAAGTGCATAATACCAACTCAGTGCTCAGGTTGTAATGACCAAGGAATATATGAAAGGTCAATTAAAACATCTCACTAAGTTGGAAAGACAAAGCAGACTTTGTGTCACAACAGAACTCATCCCATGGAACCATGGAGATGGCAAGAGATAAAACAATACTCTTTATCATCAGCAGATTAACCAGAAAGGACATGTTTTTTCTATTTATTCTATGGGCTCCTAAGGACAAAGGGCCTTTTGTTCTTACACCTATTGAAGGGAAAGGCACTCTTGACAGAGACCTTGTGGGGTTTATATGAGGCTATGCAGTTCAGATTTCATACCTGTGTTTCTGACAGTACATCCCATTTCATAATATGCCTTCCAGCAAAGGCACTTGGAGGCTGAGCCATCCACTTTCAAAAGGAAAGAAGCAGATCCACGGTTTATTTGATAAGAATGATACAATGGAGAAATCCCTGTTGGAGAGCAATATAATAAAGTCGTGGCATGTTGCGGCTCTCAGTCAGACAAGACATTGGCCATGCGTTTCAGGAAGGTCCTGCTCTTTCCTTGTGCTTAGTGTCTAGCTCAACACCAGGCTTAGAGTAAAATTCAGCAGAGGTAAGTCTTGTTGGATGAATGAACCTCCAGGACTTTGTTAAAGAAAAAGGCACATCAAAAAGATTCATCAAGATTAATGCCTCATTTTTTCCAGCTGCTTCACATTCCAGATAAACCTTTGTAGGCACATGTATGTTGATGGTTTTCTTCATTCTAAATCCTTGTTTGGCGTGGGATCTGCTGGATTTGACTGCCTTCTCTTGGGAACTACATTCCAGTTTTCTTTGGGTCAGCCAACCTTCCCCCTATTGTTAATGTGTGAAGTTTGAATTTAATACTTCCTTTTGTCTCAAGGGGATGGTCTGTGGCCAGTCAGAGCACTGTGTCCCTTGGCCTCAGTAGAATTCAGGGAAAGACTCAGAACTTATGCTGGACACATGACACCTGGAATTTGGCTGGCATGATTTGAAATAGTGTTTTTTCATCTGCAGGGGTTGTGAAATTGATAAAAGGCAAGCCCAGTTACTAGTAGTAGACTTCTTAACCACAACTTAGGAAAAATCTCCTTGAAAATAAAGCCAAAATAGAACATAAGAGAGCTGAAAGATGGAGAGAGAACAAGTCCTCATGAAAATATTTAAGCAACTTGAACTAGCCAAGCCTGAAGTCAACACATTTCCTGGACCTTTCAATGAAATGGGCCACTAAATTCCCAGGATTTCAACCACCTTATAATCAAATGTAATTTCCCAATGTATCCATTTTTCTCCATATGTTGAAATTTTGTATGTTAAGAACAAAAATATTGCCTGGATTGTAGCTTTGGACCTATAAAAATGAATATTATGATTGAAAGGAAGCTTCTACATCATTTAACCTAATGGGGAAACTGATGTTGAGGAAAATAACTAACTTCCCCAAGTCACATAGTGAGTTAAAGGACTGGGCACTGAAAGCCAGCTCTGAAGCACCAGCTCCTTTCAGCACACGGTCATTGTGAACATTTCCATACACACACCACATCACACACCAAGTCATTCAACAGGCATCACCTTCACAGATACACTGCTGTTAAAATTCTAAAGTAAGTCCAGACAAGTTAGCAAATTGTACCATGCTGAGACTATCTCCCACTTCCCTCAGAGCTCTTAGACCTTTCCACAATTTAATTCAGAAATTAAAGGGCTACTGCCTGCAACCAGCTTCAATTCTGATTGGACAACCCCCACCCTCAGTTAAGTATCCCTATTTCAGTGGTAGCCACAGTTTTCTTGTATAATGTTTGAAACAAGAGATAAATAGTGGTTGAAAGCAAATATAGAAAATGTCAGAAAACTCCCCATCTACCTCCCCTTCATCTAGTGATCTCCTTCTCATTCTCTGGATGTTAGCTTACATGTCATTCTCTGTTCCACCTCCCCAGACTAAGTTGGCAACTTCACAGAACCTTGATTTCTTTTTTGTAGCATTTATTACATTTATAATAATTTTCTTAATGCCTGCCTTCCCCACTAGACCCATAATAACCCTGAGGACTGAGACTGAATTACTTTCACTCACATATTCCCAATATATAAAAGAGTGCTTTGTTTAACAGTGAATAGTATTTCCTGAGTAATGAAGGAAATACTATTTCTCTATAATTACTTTATAGAGAAATAGTAATACTATTTCACAGATACACTGTAATACTATTTCTCTATAAAGTAATTCTCTATAATGAAGGAACACTGCAAGATGCTGCCATCAAGTCCAAGTTCTAGCTATTTACAGAGTGGGCCTCTTAACCATCATTACAATATGTGAGAAAGGCATAAAGTCAAAAAGACATTAAGTCATCAGGCATGCAAGTTCTTCAGCATCACCATTTCACAAAACATTCTTGGACAAAACACTAAAGGGCAAAACACTCAGTTTGTCCTTTCTCCTCTTCTTATTTTTTTAAGTCCATCATCTCCTACACCATAACTTAAGGAAAACTCTATTCTAAGTCATTGAATTGGTGTATAACTGAGTTTCCCTCAAATTGGTGTCCACAAACCAATGGGGGTTGGCTTACATTTCCTTAGGGTTCTGTGAATTCTCTATGAAACTTATAAAGAGATGAAAGCATATATTGAATCATGCAGATGAAGCTTTTAAAATTGAATACAGGCATATGATTTCAATACCTGGAGGCTTTTAAATATATTGCAAATTCTCTCACACTCCTCCCTTCAAAAAGTGAAGTCTAATTTCCCTTCCTTTGAATGCAGGCCAGACGTAGTAACTTGCTTCTAATGAATGAATCAGTAAAGTGACCTTGCATGACCTCCAAGATGAGGTTAGAAAAGGAGATATGACTTCCACCCAGCTCTCTCTCATGAAGAACGCCCCGGGAAAGCCACCATGTAAGAATCTGGCTTAAGTCATGCTATAGAGACCAAATGGAAAGATTGCACAGAAATTGCTAGAAGAGCCCCAACTATTTAGGCCTTTCTAGCCCAGCTATCAGTCATGGGGCTGATAAAGACTTTGAGATGAACCCAGTCTCAGCCACCATCTGACTACAATTACATGAAAGACCCCAAGCCAGAACTACCGGGCAAAGCCTCTCCTGACCCATAGAAACCATGATTATTAGTGTCTTATGCCCCTAAGTTTTGCGGGTTTTGTTACTAAGCAACAGATAACTATTATGGCGTGCTTACCTGCAGTTGGATTTCTGAAAGCACTGGAATCATATATTTATTAGAGGTGACAGAGAAGAGAAGACAAACCTAATAAATGCATAAGAGTGAGAGGTAAAATTTTACTGTAGTTCAAATAGAGAAAAGTGACAGGAAATGACTCATCACACCCAACTTAGTATTTATTTCAGGCAGGCTGAATGCAAAGGAATCTGTTTAGTCAGTACCATACTCACATTGCAAGCTGTTACTGGATCAGAGCTAAACAACCTTAAGAATTACATTTAACAAATTCAATCAAGTTTCATTATATTGACTTTATTCTCCTTTTATTTTTTCTCTGATTCTATTTAGTTTTAAAATTGCTTATATGTTTTATATGTGTACATTTAAATAACATTATAATAAAATAATTTAAGTCAACACCAGAGAACCACAATTATTTTTTTATTTAAAAAAGATTCCTAAATTTGAGAATTGATGAAGGAGATCTTCAGAAGAACATATGTATCTTTAACATACTACCATCTCATTAACTGTTGTTAAATGAAGTAATGCCTGCTAGTAGTATTCATCCTAGAACATTTGGCAGAATTGTTCCTAGAGGTAACAGTTCAGTTATAGGTAGTGTATCTGTCTTGGAGTCTCCCAGATTAAGCCTTATGGTTGAAGTCTCTGTTGATGACAATGATGTTTTGGTCTATATATTCTTAGTATGCATGGACTGACATTTTTGATCAATAATCATTTATTCCTCCTGTTTGTCAGTTTCAGCCAGAAGATAGCAACCTATCTTTGCATACCCTTTACCTCACTTGAATTTTGAGTAGGGCACTTAAATTACATTTTAAACCACAGTATTATAAATATACCTGTCAAATCTGGTGAATATCCATATATTGATTTTTATATTGTACTTAAACAAAAATACAGTTTAACTTATATTAATATTTTTAAATGTATAATTTTATTTTATGTGGATAATTGATATAACATGTAGCTTTCCATGATGTGATGTGAGAAGTATATGGAAATAGTTTAATTTTTAATAAAACAATGGATTATTATCTTAATAACAATAACATCAATAATTCATTGCAGTCTTGAAGCACTAGCATAGTATGATATTAAATATTTCACCTATATTATTTTATTTAACTAATGATTTAGGTAAAATTGTCATTTTACAGTGGCTTGAAGGGATGTGTATTTGTCCAAAGATAACATAGCTGGAAACGGAAGAGCTAAGATTTGAACTCTGGTAGGTCTGTTCTTATCAACTCAGTTTTCCAAACTCTAAATTATCTTGACTGCCCATACATTCTTATTTATTATATTTCTGTAAAGCTAAGTTGTCATCAGTCATGAGATATTCCATTATGTATGTGCCAATATGAAAAAGACTGACAAACTATGACAATTCTTTATCACTAGAATTTTTATTTTATAGTCATCTGAAAATGCTCTATTTAATAAATGTATCTAGTTAGGCATATTTTATCTACTATTACTGTTGTACAAATATAAAATGGAAAGCATAAACAACATAAATGGAAAGAGGTATTTTCTAGAACCTCCCCTTTAGAATCTAGTTCCTCTGCATCATTTTGCAGATAAGGATCATCATTGTCTGTCTTTTCACAATGTCTTCCTCCACGTCAATGAGAACATTGTTGATGTAGCATTTCTTAAAAGAATGCTCCATTATGAGATCTGGATTTTTCTTTTAGGCTGCTGTGTCTGTTTCACAAGTTTTGACATGTAATGCTGACAGAGTCACTGCCTCTCATCTAAATATTAAAAATGCACATCTTAATTTGCATTTCTCTGATGGTTAGTGATGTTGAGCATCCTTTCATATGTCTCTGGTCCCTCTGTATGTTCTCCTTGGAGAAGTATCTATTCAGGCCCTTTGTCCATTTTTTAAATAGCTTGTCTTCCTGGTATTGGGGTGTATGAGTTCTTTATATGTTTTGGAGATCAAACCCTTTTTCAAGGTATCATTGGCAAATATGTTTTCCCATAGAGTTGGTTCCCTTTTCATTTTGTTGATGTTTTCCTTAGCCATGAAGAAGCTTTTTAACTTGATGTAGTACCACTTGTTTATTTTTTCCTTTATTTTCCTTGCCCTAGGAGATATATCGGCAAAAATATTGCTGTGTGGGATATCTGAAATTTTACTGCCTATGTTTTCCTATAGGACTTTTATGTTGTCATAACATATATTTAAGTCTTTTGTCTATCTTAAGTTTATTCTGGCGTATGGTTTAAGTTGGTGATCTAGTTTCATTTTTTTTTTGCATGTACCCATCCAGATCTCCCAACACCATCTATTGAAGAAGCTATTTTTACTCCATTTTATGCAAATTAAAACCACAATAAGATACCACTTCACATCAGTCAGAATGGCCATCATTAATGAATCAACAAACAATGGTGCTGGTGAAGAGGTGGAGAAAAGGGAACCCTAGTAGACTGTTGGTGAGAATGCAGACTGGTACAGCCACTATGGAAAACAGTATGGAATTTCCTCAAAAAACTACAAATGGAACTGCCTTTTAACCCAGCCATTCCATTGCTGGGATTATACCCTAAGAATCCTGAAACACCAATTCAAAAAATTTAAAAGAACCTATGCACCCCTATGTTCCTAGCAGCACTATTTATAATACCCAAGTGCTGGAAACAGCTGAAGTGCCCAACAGTAAATGAGTGGATCAAAAAACTGTGCTACATTTACACAATTGAATACTACACAGCAAAAAGAAAGAAGGAACTCCTACCTTTTGGGACAGCATGAATGGAACTGGAGAATATTATGCTAAGTGAAATAAGCCAAGAGGTGAAAGACAAGTACCATATGATCTCACCTATAAGAGGAACCTAATGAACAAAACAAACAAATGAGCAAAACAGAAGCAGAAGCATGGAAAAGGAACAGACTGACAGTAACCAGAAGAGAGTGGGGAGGGAGCCAAGAGTAGGAAGAAAGGAAAGGGACTAGTCAAGGAACATGTATAAATGACCCATGGACAAGGACAACAGGGTGGGGATTGACTGTGGGATGGGGGTGGGCTGGGCAGAGGAGAGCAAAAGGAGGGGAAAATTGGGACAGCTGTAATAGAACAACAATAAAACAGTTAATAAGGAAATGAACATCTAGAGTCAATTGAATATGATATTATTATGTTTTCTGTAGACCATGATAAGAAACAAACCATCCACAAATTTAAGGAGTATTTTAACAATGTTTTAGTTAAACTAGGTATTCAAGTCTAATATCATACTATAGATAGCCTGCTACAAATCATTAGTATACATTCATGTTACTTTATATTATCTTTATTTGTTGAATGCTTATGACACATCAGGTACTGGTTTACATTCTTTGTGTCTGAACTCATTGAACACATTGAAATCAAGGAAGAGGCCTATTTTCCCACTGAACAATGAAGAAACTAAAGTTTAGAGAGTTTTAATAATTTAGTCAGTCACATTGCTTCTTAAGTGTCAAAGTCAGGATTTGATTTCACTCTCCAACACAAAATTCCATTCTACTACCTATTAAAATCTTTGTAATATTACCATCCACATTAAACACACATGTTGGCAACATGACAATTGGTAACTAATATTTGTTTTTACATTTGATTCAACGAGTGTGGGCTTTTTAAAATTTGTTTTTCAGCCTGGCTGGTGTAGCTCAGTGAATTGAGCATGGGCTGCGAACCAAAGGATAACTGGTTTGATTCCCAGTCAGGGCACACGCCTGGGTTGCAGGCCAGGTCCCCAATGGGGGATGTGTGAGAGGCAACCACACATTGATGTTTCTCTCCCACTCTTTCTGCTTCCTTTCTCCTCTCTCTAAAAATATAAATAAAATCTTAAAAGAAAAAATTATTTTTCAATTACAGTTGACATACAATATTGTATTAGTTTCAGGTGTACAATATACTGATTAGACATTTACATACCTCATGAAGTGATCACCCCAGTAAGGCTAGTACCATTTGACACCATAATTAGTGACTAATATTAATGTGCTATTGTTCCTTCTGCCTGCATGTGAGTACCATAATCATGGATCTTTATCAACTCCTCTTCCCAAGGCCAAATATTAACAGTAACCTTTCAAAGACTGCTCTGGATATAATGAACCAACATTTCTTACAGCCTGGAAATGCGTCACTCCCATAGCCATCTTGTTTTAAAAGTTTCTGGGAGAATTAGCTATAAAAATGACCACAGTGCTGGCTATGTCACAAAACTCTTATGAAATATAGGCCCATGCATTCCTATTTTACCACTGATCAAAAATTTCATCTAGGCAATAATTCTGTAGGAAATTAATGTTGCTTCCTTCCTGTGTTTATGGCCCACTCTCTTCAAGGAAGGAACGTGTACAATTGATTTGTGTTGTACCTGACGCAAAAAGATTTTTATTATCTAGTTATTGTCCAGTAGACCCATTTAGGTAATTATTTTGCTTTTAAAACAAAGGAAAATAATCTGAGGAACTGTGACCTCAGTTCATAATGTCAGATCAGTGTCACAAATAGCATTACTCCTAAACTGTATGCTGCACAAGTAACTAATCCAGGAATTACTTACAAAATAAAGTGAAACAGCTTTTATAATTTCATGGATTCTGGAAATCTTCGCTTAAAGATTCTTCCCATGGTACCTTGTAATGGTGTCTTTAACAACTCAGTCTAGGTGTTTGGAAACAAGAATAGAATTTCTCTTGTTTCTAGAACTTGTGAGCCATGCTTTTTTTTGAGAAATGTCAGGTTCACCTGAAAAACTGTGACACTGAATTAATGCCAGACCATATGGGATGCATTGTATAAGATACTTATGTTCTTTCTTCTATTTTCTCAACTCTCAGCATCTGGCACCAACATTTCTCAGCTGCCCAAAGTGGAAATGGTTCTTGCTTGCCCCCTTCATTTTGGTCTCCATATCCAACCACTCTTTGAGTCCACTTCAATACCACCTCAATAACTTCCTAATTTGCCTACTTCTATCCATCCTAACTGCTGCCATTCCTTTCAGTCACCACTATGACCCACCTGCATTACAGCTGCATTAGCCTCTGCCTAATCTAACATACTTTCTGCCTCTAGTACTGCTCTTTGTGAAGCAAAAAGTCTATAATCATGTCACTCCCCAGCTTAAACTATTGGATGGCTTCCTATGGCTCTTGACATAAGCCCCAAGTCCATTGCATGGCTTACAAAGCCGTTCATGATGAAGTCCCTACTTCCCAAGCTGCATCCCTCTCTCTCCAGCCCTCCCCAACTTCTCTGCTTCAGCCAAATGGAACAACTTACAGCAACTCAATAGTCCCACATTCATTTACACATGGGATTTTTCTGCCAAATATCCTTTCCTTTTAAGTCCAGTTAGACTTTACCCCTTCTTACTTTCTCCATGACCAGGATAGTTCCATGCTCCACACTCTCTTAATTCTTTATTATTATCTGACCATTTAATTCACTCTATTATAGTTGTCCACTTATTAACCCTCTCTACCAACTATGAATTCCTTAAAAGCAGAAACTGTTGTTCATTGTTGTATGTCAGGGCAGCAGTTTCCACACTATATATAGCGCTAGTGGGACAAAGGATGATTTAAAATAGTACACAGATGATCTTTTTGAAACATTTAAAAAATGTTCTACATTTTTTATGTTTATATTCTCTTTATAACAAGTAGTGATTGTTTCCTTTATTATGAATCTCAGATGCATAGAATTGGGTTAACTATAATCCTTGTTCCATGACACAGTTGTCATTGGCCTTTGCATGACTCACTTAATGTTCATTTTGCTAGTTATGTTATACCACAATAACTATCCCCATATTTACCATACAAACCAAAAGCTAAGATCTTCACAGCAGCCAATGTCTACCCACATGCTATACTGTTGCTCTTCTGTGTCCTTCCACCTCACCCTTCATACCATAATTTCTGTTTAAATACTTTAATTTCCTCTCTGTTTCTAAACTTTATTAACATTGCAACTTTCAAATACGTAGTACAGTATTATAGTACAGTATTATTAACTATAATCACCATGCTGTACATTCTAAACTTAATAAACTTTATTTTTTATGGTGATTGTTTTTAACTTTATAAAAAGGACAGCATATTTATACAATACCTAGGGAGTTTTTTCACTTACGATTGTGTTGCTGAAAGTCATCCATATTGTTGTTTACTATTGTAGTTCACTGGATTTGACTGCTACATTCCATTCCATTGATGAATACACTACAGCTTAATCATTTACTCACCTTTAAGGGGCACTTGGGTTGTCTCCAGATTTTTGCCTTTGTACACAGTGGTGCTCTGACCATTCAAGTACATGTGTCATGTTGGACATGTGCAAGGATTTCACTGGGTCCTAGAATATGTGAATCTCTAACTCTTGGAGATAACAACAAGCTGGTATACAATAAGATGGCACCAATTTACTCTCCTAACAGTAATGTATGTGAATTCTTCTGGATCCATATCCTCTTCTGTACTTGGTAATAATTAGTATTATTCACCTTCTTCATCTGGCCATTTAATTATCAGTAAAATAACATCTCATGTGGTCCTGATTTGTATTTCCCTGATCACTAATGGTAATTCTTCATGCATCTATTGTACATACATGTTTTCCCTTCTGTGAAATGCTTATTCTTGTTTTCTGCCCATATTTGTCTTGGATTATTTGTGGTATTCTTATTGACTTGTAGGCAATTTAGTGTATTTTGATACCAGTTCTTTGTAGATTGTGTATTATTACAGACTATCTTACTAAAGTTAGCAACTTATCTTTGTAATGTCTTTAAGGTATCTAATGAATAAAAGTTCCTAAGGTAACATATGTATGATATTCCACAATACTAAAGTAGACTTCTAGATAATATGGTAAGGAGTGAAATGAACCATTTCTTAACTCATGAAGTGGGTTGTAGTAGAGGTTTAGCTCTGTATTTGAGCTGTTTTTGAACTAGAACCTACTGCTATGTCCACTTCCATAAGGTGCTAGAAACATCATAGGCACTTAGCCATAACTTGTTGGAATGAATTAAAAATATGCTCTGTGGAAACAGACACACAAATAAGAGCATTCTCCTCCACATTGTTTAAACAGATGGCTTATGTCTGAAAGATAAAAATAATTGTAAAAGAAACTAAAGAATAGGATTGCTCTCTAGTTGATCCTCATAGTGCTGGAAAAATTGTTTTGGGCAGACTATCTCATGGGTTACATTGGGCAATTTCCCCCTTTTCTAAGACTATATTTTTGGGATGCTTTGGTATAGGTATTTTTTGCAAGACATCTAAAAGAGATTTTTGCACATACTGTGAAAAGTCTCTCTATAGCTAAAGAAGGAAAAGAAATAATAATTAAATGCTACTCATACATAAAAGCCCCCTATGACCTCAAATTGCCCCCTCTGGACTTAACCTATTTCTTTTTTTCTTCATTTATTAGCTTTCACACAGGCACAAAGTCAGACATATCAATATGCTATTTTCATTTGAAATAATTATGTAAAAATGCTGCTTTTTAACCTGCTTTTCACCTAGTATGGGGTCAATCAACCTCTCTGAGGCTGGTCCTGTGACTCCTATGAGGGCCAAGGCAGAGGCAGAAATAAGGTAGGTCTGAGGGGTAGGATGAAGATATCTGTTTTATATCTTACATGGTAATGTTTCTCAATGTAAAGTCTCATAGTGTATTTTTAAACTTTAAAGAATATTATAACTCATAATACAGACAACTATATATTCACCTATACGTAGCATAAGGACTAATGTTAGCCATGCCCTGTGTCCCCACTGTCCTACTTAAGGAACAACTTTACTAGTCCTGCTGCAATCTGCCATGTCAATCCCTGTCTCCCCATTTATTGATTTATTCAAAAATATTTATTTGCATGACTATATGTCAAGTACTGTTCTAAGTACTGCAAAACAGCTAAAAAAACAAACCCAGACAAAAAGCCTAACTTATGGAGTTTACAGGAAAGTACAGGAGTCCCCCTTTATCCACTGGTTTCCTTATGTGGTTTCAGTTACCTGCAGTCAACCATGGACCAAAAGTATTAACAAGAAAATTCCAGAAATAAGCAAGTCATACATTTTAAATCACACACTGTTCTGAATAGCATGATAAAATCTTCCCCTGTCCTGTTCCCGTCCCGTCCTGTTCCATTTTGCCAGAGACATGAACCATCATTTTGTCTATTGTCTCCACGCTATACTTGTTCCCTGCCTGTTAATCAACTAGTAGCAGTCTCAGTTCAGATCAATTGTCATAGTGTCACAGTGTTTGTGTTCAGGTGACCCTTCTCTTACTTAATAATGTCCCCAAAGTGTAAAAGTGGTGGTGCTGGTAATTTAGATATGTTGAAGAGAAACCCTAAAGTGCTTCCTTTAAATGAAAAGGTATGTGTGTATAGAAAAAAAAACAGTTTGGACTATCTACGATTTCAAGCATCCACTGAGGGTGTTGAAACATTTTGCTCTTGGATAAGGGGGGAGTATTTTTCATTTTGGGTTCATCATTTCCTCCCCCCACCATAGTTTTAGTATATATCTCCAAAGAATATATTATTTACTATTATACAATCGATTGTTGTTTTTTCTGCTTTTTTAAAAAGATTTTATTTATTTATTTTTAGAGGGGAAGGGAGAGAGAAAGAAAGGGAAAGAAACATCAATGTGTGGCTGCCTCTTGCACACCCCCTACTGGGGACCTGGCCCATAATCCAGGCATGCACCCTGTGAATCAAACCAGTGACCCCTTGCTTCACAGGCTGGCACTCAATGCACTGAGCCACACCATCCAGGGCCAATCTAATGTTCTTCTAAGCCTTGCTTTTTTCACTTAATGTCTTTGTACATAAAATGCTAGTTCATTTATTTACAACATTTTTAGGCTTTTTAATGTGAATACTGTACAGTGTATCCATTTTCCTGCTTACTAGGATTATCTTTAGATTTTATCTATTACACACAATGCTACTATGAAATGGTACCATATATTATTTCTGTTGTGTGTAGGAATAATCCATTACTGTTCATTGTTCTATAATTTTCCATCATATGTGTATATGCCAAATTTATTTACAGTTCTTTATTTCAACATTGAGTTATTTCTAGTATTTGTTTAATGCCATGTTTACACAAATTTCTTTTGAATTTGAAGTATATGTTTATGTTAGGCATTGCTGGGTCCTAAGATATAATATAAGCTCAATTGTAGTAGATACTGTCAAACAATTATTCTAGGTGGTAATACAATGTGCACTCCCACTGCAGTGTATGAGAGTAACCATTCTAGAGACTGTGTTATCCCACTCTCCTTTCAGTTTCCATTTGCTTAATGATTAATAAAGGTGAGCACTTATATAGAAGTTTATTGGCTGTTTAATATTATATTTTGTGAAGTACCAGTTCAAAATTTTTACCTACCTTTTTCTGTTGTCTATTTCTTATTGGTATATATACATACACACACACACAAATATTTCCAAACATGTAAAGAATAGGACCAATTTTATGCCATTTAATAGAAGTGGTAGTAACAGGCACATTTGTCTTATTTCCAATCTGAGATATAAAAATGAAATATTTCACTTAAATAGGAAGTTATTACATGTTTCAAAAATTGATTTATCAGATTAAGGAAGTTTCCTCTCATTTCTACTTTACTAAGTTTTATCATGAATACATGCTGAATTTATTAAGTGCTTTTTTCTGCAACTATTTAGATAATCATACGAATTTTCTCCTTTTTTGCTATCGTTGAGTCACACTGATTTTTAACTGTAAACACAATCATGTATTCTTACAATAAATTTACCTTTACTTTATGGTAGTATTTTTTAAATATTACTGGATTCAGTATGCTAATATATTACTTGAAATTTTAAATCTGTTTTCATGGAAAAGTTCCCTTTCTTGTAACATCCAAGTCAGTTTTTCGTATTAAGGTTATGTGGTCTCAAAATCACACTGGAAAATGAGACCTCTTAATTCTGGATATTTTCTTCTGACCTAGCTTCCCCTTCACTAATCCTTTCTACACCTGTATCTGATTTCTAGTAAGCCCATTGATTGGGTTCTTAAATTCAGTTATTTTAGTTTTTAATTCTCATGTTACCAGTTGATACCATTGTATAATACCCATTTTTCTACCAAAATTTTCCATCTCATTATGAAATATTTAACATCTTTATCTTGTTTATTTTAAAATCCATGTCTAATAACAAAAATATCTGGATGTCCCATGGGTCTTTTTCTACTATTTGTCATTTTCCTTTGGTTATTAGTCAATTCTTATCTTTACGTAGGTCTCATTATTTTTGTTTGAATGCTAAACATTGACTTAGAAAAACTATAGGAGTAGTTTGAGGCTCTCAACTGTTCCTTTCATTTTAGCAAAACCCTTAAGAAAAAAAGAAGTTCAGATTACAGGCCCACCACTTTGGAATTCCACTCTTCCTCCAATCCTAAAATAACAAGTTCTTACTCTACTGATATTATCTTGTCAATGCTTTCAAAGAGGTTTTTAAAATATATTTTGTGTAGTTTGTTTTGTTATTCTTTAAGGGACAGTTTGTGTAACCTAAGCTGGTATACTATTGTGAGAAGACTGAATTTCAATGGATTTTAATCTTCATTTTCCATATTTCAAATTAGTTGAGCATTTTTATAAGCTGATTAGCCACTAGTATTTTTACTTATGCAAATATTTCTATTCAATTATTAGTTTCTTCTTACTGATCTGTAGAAATTATTTATATCACATAGATTTTCATTCATGTTACGTATATTTTAAATTCTAGTTTGTATTCTTTATTTTAATAAACTGATGCATTATTTTTACTTATTTTTTTAAAGATTTTATTTACTTTTAGAGAGAGGAAGGGAGGGAGAAAGAGAAAGAGAGAAACTTCAGTGGGTGGTTGCCTCTCCCATGGCCCGTACTGGGGACCTAACCCACAACCCAGGCATGTGCCCTGCCTGGGAATCAAACCAGTGACCCTTTGGTTCACAGGCTGGCACTCAATCCAGTGAGTCATACCAGCCAGGGCTGTATTATTTTTAATATAGTCATACTCACTAGTCTTTTCCTTTTGTTTTGTGCATCTTTCTTACTTAAGAACTCCTTCCCTATCTTAATGTCATAAATATATTCTCCTATATTTTTCTGTAATCATTTTGAAGTTTTTTTTTTAACTTTTGTCTTTAATCCAAGTATGATTTGTTTGTAAGTGGAGTGAAGTAGGGATTCAATTTCATTTTTTTACATGTGGGTGAAAAATATCCCAGAACCAGTTATTGAAATGTGGAAGTGACTATAAAAAATACCGTATTTTCAGAACACTATTTGTCCCAGGAACAATCCTGCAAGTATTGGAGGTCTCCATTATTTTAGTATTTATTATTAGTGTCCCCCAAATGAATGACCTCAAGCAACCTTCTGCTTTAATTTTAGCTCCTCTCCCCTCACCGCATCAATAGTACATGCCAATCAATATCTCACAGGTTGTTAGTTGATTTAAAATCCCCAAAATGCAGTGCAAAAGAAATATAAATGGATGGCAAAGTAAAATGACAAATCTTGCAAAAGATATGGGGATTTACCAAGTGAGAAGAATTGCCCTAATATTTCCCAAAGTCAATGACAGACAGAGATATGGCAAAATTAGACTAGTTACTAACAAAAGAAAGGAGAATAAGCAAGTAAGATGGCACCATAGATGCCTCAGAAGGGAATCACTTTAACATTAGGTATACGTAGAGTCCTTGAGAGAAAATGTATAAAGGCCTTGTATATTTTTGCAAACTGATCTTTATGATCATGATGCAGAAGCAAAATTAAAGATGTCATATAGTTCAATTTTTAAATAAAAATTAGACAGAACTAACAGCACTCGATTCTTGCTTTGTTTTAAGAATATCTCACAATTGTATTTATGACTTAAATTTTCTTAAACGTAAAATAAGACTTTTCATAAGTTACATTGTATTTTCAAGACAAACCTGTAATCAAATGCATTTCACTGCTATTTATTATAAAACTTTTATGACTTCATATTAGAGGGGGAGGATAAGGGGGCTACAAACCACATATTTAACATAAACCCACTTCTCAATGCACTTATTTCACAAGACAAGTTTAGATGATTATTAGGGCCAAAACTAGGGTGAGGTGACTGAGGTGCTTAGGGTACAAAACTAGAAAAGCAGTAACTCTCAGGATTGTAGAAATGCAAAGACTGATCTGATTTCTATTATTACACATTAGTTTTGCCTGTTCTGGCACTTGGAAGGAAATCACACAGTATGTTCTCTTTTGTGTCTGGCTTCTTTCACTTGACTGCTGTTGAGATTAATCCATGTTGGTAAGTGTATTTATAGTTCATTTCCCTTTATTGCTCAGTATTCTGTTTTATAAATTTTCATTCTATAATATATCACATTTTATAGATATATTTTATATTTTATAATACACCTCTTTATATAGCATTTTATAAATAAACTACAGTGTGTTTATCCATTGTTCTACTGATGGGCATTTGAATTGTTTCCAATTGTTGCCTATTATGAATAAAGCTGCTGTGGCACTTGTGTTTAATTCGTTTGTGGACAGATATTTCCATTTCTCTTGAGTAAATGCCTAGGAGAGAAATTGCTTGGTCATATAGTGTTTGTTTAACTTCATTAAAAATTGCCAAAAATGGAGAATGGAGAAGATGGCGGCGTGGTAGGAGGGAACAGACCCTAGTCCCCCTCGGCACACAGGAGAAAAACCAAACCAAACTTTGAAAGACCAGAACAGACAAGGAACAGTAACACAGCATATTGGAGAATAAGAGGTCGGAAATTGTAGCAGACACTGAAAAACAAGCGGTAAGGAGAGCTCTTCGGAACAATAAGAGCCCAGGGTTCCAGCTCGCGGAGAGCAGGGCAGCTGAGGCCCCGGCCTGGCTCTCCGCCAAGCCTGCCCCAGGGCCCTGGGGAGGGAGCTGGGTCAGCCGCTGAACCGGCTGGGAGATCTCAGGGGCCACCGCGCGACTGCGCCCGAGCAAAAGTGGGTGCCCCGCGAGGGAGCGAAAGTGGGTGCCCCGCACCAGGTCACTGCGCGACTTTGAACCGAGTTTTCGTGGTCGCCGGGCAACTACAAAAGCACAGGCCCCCCAACAGAGACAGAGGCGCGGGCGAAGTGAGACAACTGCATGAAAATAGACACCCTCAGGGGACTGCACACGGTCGTGGGCTAGTGGACACTTGTGAAAACATAGGCGCGGGCCGCTGGAGACAGCTGTGGAGCTAGAGGTGCAAACGCGGACACCTCAGGCCCAAGGTGCAGGCGCCGGATAGCAGCTGGAACGCAGGCCCCTCTCAGAAACAAAGGCAGGCAGCTGTGCCCGAACACTGAAAGCCTCCCAGGGACAAAGGCAGGCGGCTGTGCAGTGCGCACACACAAGGAGGCTCAGATCACACGCTGGAAACCCTCTGGGGAGAGGCGCCCACTAACGCTGGGATACATAGCACAGTGAGGACTGAGTTCTGAACACAGAGAAAAGCAATAAGATCACCCCTCGGCCATTGCAGCCAGCAAGACCAGAAAAACCGGCTGGCAAGTTTGAAAACAACAAGAGGGTGTTTTTTTTTGTTTGTTTGTTTGTTTGTTTTGTTTTGTTTTTTCATTTTTTAATTTTATTTTTTTAATATATTTTTATTATTTTATTTTATTTTTATTTTTTTAAATATTTTGTTGCGCTTTGCTTGTTCCTTCCCCCCCCCCCCCCGGCTGCTTATATTTGTGTGGGGGTGTCTGTGTGCGTGTCTCTTTTTTGTTTTGCCAGTTTGTTAGTGTCTTTTTGTTTGTAAGCCTGTCTATCTATATGAGTTTTTAACTACTCCTTCTTCATTGTTTATATCTTCTTCTTTACTCCCCAACTCCTTTTGCCTCCCTTGAATTCCTTCTTCTCTTATCCCCTCTTCCTTTCTTTTCAATTTTATCTCTTCTACCTTCCTCTTGTTTCCTTTTTTCATTTTCCCCCCTCTTCTTTTTGTAAATACCCACGAGTGAGACAAAACAAACAAACAAGCAAGCCTGAAACTGTGGGGAAAAACAAAAACAAAAACCAGAGTTGGCCCCCAAAAGAGAGTATACCAGCTGATGAGACAGTGAAAGCGGTGAACAACAGGATACCCGAAGGAGAATCCACCACTGAATCTCACAGATATTCTACCACAGAAGGTCATATCACAAACCCAGGGAGCCAGAACAGATCAATTTAAGAAGCTGAGGCTAACAACAAGAGTCTTACAAACAATGGGAAGACAAAAGAACAATCCCCAAATGAAAGGAAAGGAGGAAGCTCAAGAAAGAATGCTAAATGAAACAGAGGCAACTCAACTATCAGATATCGAGTTCAAAGCAATGGTTGTCAGGAAGCTCAATGAGCTCTCAATGAGCTACCATAAACTACAGGGAAGTTATGATGAACTCACGGCAAACTATATCAACATGAAAAAGGAAATAGAAACTATCAACAAGGGCCAAGAGGAAATGAAGAACACAATCTCTGAACTGAAGAACACAGTAGAAGGAATGAAAAGCAGAATCGATGAAGCAGAAGATCGGATCAGCGAGTTGGAGGACAAAATAGAAAAAAACACTCAGAATGAGCAAGATAAGGAAAAGAGGCTTAGAAAGAATGAAGAGGGTTTAAGAGAAATGCAAGACAACATGAAACGGAATAACATTCGTATAATAGGGATACCAGAAGGAGAAGAACAAGAACAAGGGATAGAAAACCTATTTGAAAAAGTAATGATGGAAAACTTCCCTCATTTGGTGAGAGAAAAAACCACACAAATCCAGGAAACACAGAGAGTCCCAATCAAAAGGAACCCAAACAGGCCCACTTCAAGACACATCATAATTAAAATGGCAAAATTCCAAGACAAAGAGAGAATCTTAAAAGCAGCAAGGGAGAAAAAGGAAGTAACATACAAGGGGGCCCCAATCAGGTTAGCATCTGACTTCTCAATGGAAACGCTCCAAGCCAGAAGAGAATGGCAAGAAATATTCCAAGCAATGAGAACCAAAGGCCTGCAACCCAGACTACTTTACCCAGCAAGGCTTTCAATCAAGATAGAAGGCCAAATAAGGAGCTTCCCAAACAAAAGAAGACTAAAAGAATACACCTCTACCAAACCAATGCTGCAAGAGATACTAAAGGGACTGCTTTAAGGGAAGAAAGGAAAAGACAGAGAGAGAAAGAAAGAGAGTAACACAGGTACGAAAATGGCAATGAATAATTACCTATCAATAATAACCTTACATGTAAATGGATTAAATGCTCCAATCAAAAGACATAGAATAGCTGAATGGATAAGAAAGCATGACCCACACATATGCTGCCTACAAGAAACCCACCTCAGGACAAAAGACATACACAGGCTCAAAGTGAAGGGCTGGAAACAAATTTTCCAAGCAAATGGTCAGGAAAAAAAAGCTGGGGTAGCAATACTCATATCAATCAAAATAGACTTCAAAAGAAGGGCCATAAAGAGAGACCCAGAAGGTCACTTCATAATACTCAAGGGAAGAATCCACCAAGAAGACATAAATATTGTAAATATATATGCACCCAACGGAGGTGCACCTAAATACATCAAGAAAATCTTAGAGGACTTCAAGAAAGATATAGACAGCAACACAATTATAGTAGGTGATTTTAACACCCCACTGTCAAAAATGGACAGATCTTCCAAACAAAATATCAACAAAGATATTGTGGCATTGAACAACACTCTAGAGGAAATGGACTTAACTGATATATATAGAGCCCTTCATCCCAAAGAAGCTAAATACACTTTCTTTTCAAATGCACATGGAATATTTTCAAAGATAGACCACATGATAGGACACAAATCAAGCCTCAACAAATTCAAGAAAATTGAAATCATACCAAGCATTTTCTCTGACCACAAGGGACTGAAACTAGAAACCAACCCCAAGGAGAAAAACCCAAAACCCTCAAAATCATGGAGATTGAATAGCATGCTATTAAACAATGAATGGGTCAAGAATGAAATTAGGGAGGAAATCAAAAAGTTTCTGGAAACAAACGATAATGAACTCACATCGACCCAAAACTTATGGGACACAGCAAAGGCAGTCCTCAGAGGGAAGCTTATAGCGATACAGGCCTATCTAAAAAAGACAGAAACATCTCAAACAAACAACCTAACCCTTCGCCTACAAGAACTCGAGGAACAACAACAAAGACAGCCCAGAGCAAGTAGAAGGAAAGAAATAACCAAGATAAGAGCAGAATTAAATGACATAGAGACTAAAAGCACAATCCTAAAGATCAATGAATCCAGGAGTTGGTTCTTTGAAAAGATCAACAAAATCGACAAGCCTTTAAGCAGGCTCATCAAGAAAAAAAGAGAGAGGACTCAAATAAACACAATCAGAAATGAAAGAGGAGAGATTACAACCGACACCGCAGAAATACAAAGGATTGTAAGAAATTACTATGAAGAACTGTATGCCAAGAAATTTGAAAACCTAGGTGAAATGGACAGGTTTCTAGAAAAATATAACCTTCCAAAACTCAATGAAAAAGAAACAGAAAGCCTGAACAGACCAATAACAGCTGGTGAAATTGAATCAGTAATCAAAACACTCCCGATGCACAAAAGCCCTGGACCAGATGGCTTCACAGGAGAATTCTACAAAACATTTAAGGAAGAGCTAACCCCTATTCTCCACAGACTATTCCAAAAAATTCAAAAAGATGGAAGACTTCCAAACTCTTTTTATGAAGCCAGCATCATCCTAATCCCAAAACCAGATAAAGACACAACAAAGAAGGAGAACTTCAGGCCAATATCGCTGATGAACACAGATGCTAAAATCCTCAACAAAATATTGGCAAACCGCATCCAACAACACATTAAAAAGATCATACACCACAACCAAGTGGGATTCATCCCAGGGATGCAAGGATGGTTCAACATTCGCAAATCAGTAAACCTAATTCATCACATAAACAAAAGCAAAGACAAAAATCACATGATCATATCAATAGATGCGGAAAAAGCATTTGATAAGGTACAGCACCCATTTATGATAAAAACACTCAGCAAAGTGGGAATAGAGGGAGCATTCCTCAACATAATAAAGGCTATATATGAGAAACCACCTACAGCCAGCATCATACTCAATGGGCAAAGACTAAATTCTTTTCCACTAAAATCAGGAACAAGACAAGGCTGTCCACTCTCTCCACTTCTATTCAACATAGTATTGGAAGTATTAGCCACAGCGATTAGACAAGAAAAGGAAATAAAAGGCATCCAACTTGGAAAGGAGGAAACAAAACTATCATTGTTTGCAGATGACATGTTAGTATACATAGAAAATCCTATAGTCTCGGCCAAAAAACTGCTCGACCTAATAAATGAATTTAGCCAAACAGCCGGATACAAAGTCAATATCCAGAAATCAAAGGCATTTTTGTATACCAACAATGAAACAACAGAAGCAGAAATCAAGAAAAAAATACCATTTGATATAGCAAAAAGAAAAATAAAGTACCTAGGAATTAACCTAACCAAGGAGGTAAAAGACCTGTATGCAGAAAACTACACAACACTGAAGAAAGAAATCAAGGAAGACACAAATAAATGGAAACACATACCGTGTTCATGGATCGGAAGAATTAACATCATCAAAATGTCCATACTTCCCAAAGCAATCTACAGATTCAATGCAATACCTATTAAAGTACCAATGGCATATTTCACAGATATAGAACAAACTCTTCAAAAATTTATATGGAACCATAAACGACCCAGAATAGAGGCAGCAATCTTGAGAAAGAAGAGCAAAGCAGGAGGGATCACAATACCTGATACCAAAATGTATTACAAGGCCACTGTAATCAAAACAGCCTGGTACTGGCATAAAAACAGGCACGTGGACCAGTGGAATAGAATAGAGAGCCCAGAAATAAACCCTAGTCTCTATAGTCAATTAATATTCGACAAAGGGGGCAGCAACATAAAATGGAGTAAAAACAGCCTCTTCAACAAGTGGTGTTGGGAGAACTGGACAGCTTCATGTAAGAAAATGAAACTCGAGCACCAACTTACACCATACACAAAAATAAATTCAAGGTGGATAAAAGACTTAAACATAAGCCGTAACACCATTAAAGTCCTAGAAGAGAACATAGGCAGGAAAATCTCAGATATTACACGCAGCAACATTTTTACTGATATGTCCCCTAAAGCAAGGGACATAAAGGAAAGAATAAACAAATGGGATCTCATCAAAATAAAAAGCTTCTGCATGGCCAAGGAAAACAGTATTAAAATAAAAAGAGAACCGACTGTGTGGGAAAACATATTTGCCAATGATATCTCAGATAAGGGTTTAATCTCCAAAATATACAAAGAACTTACACGACTCCACTCTAAGAAGACAAGCAACCCAATTAAAAAATGGGCAAAGGACTTGGGCAGACACCTCTCCAAGGAGGACATACAGAGGATCCAGAGACACATGAAAAGATGCTCGATATCGCTAGCTATCAGAGAGATGCAAATTAAAACCACAATGAGATACCACTTGACACCAGTCAGAATGGCCCTCATAAACAAAGCAACAAACAGCAAGTGTTGGAGAGGTTGTGGAGAAAAGGGGACACTACTGCACTGCTGGTGGGAGTGCAGACTAGTACAACCACTATGGAAAACAGTATGGAATTTTCTAAGAAAACTAAAAATGGATATACCTTTTGACCCAGCAATTCCATTGCTAGGACTATATCCTAAGAACCCTGAAACACCAATCCAAAAGAAACTATGCATCCCTATGTTTATAGCAGCACAATTTACAATAGCCAAGTGTTGGAAGCAACCTAGATGCCCATCAGTAAATGAGTGGATCAAAAAACTGTGGTACATTTATACAATGGAATTCTATGCAGCAGAAAGAAAGAAGGAGCTCATACCCTATGCAACAGCATGGATGGAACTTGAGAGCATCATGCTAAGCGAAGTAAGCCAGGCAGTGAAAGATAAATACCATATGATCTCACCTTTAACAGGAACCTAATCAACAAAACAAACAAACAAGCATAATATAACGAAAGACATGGAAATTGGGAGCATGCTGAAAGTCACCAGAGGGGAGAGGGGAGGGAATTTCAGGGGAAAAGGGGAAGGATTTACAGGAACAAGTATAAAGGACACATGGACAAAAACTATTGGGGGGAGTGGAAATGGGAGGGAGGTGGGGAGGGTTGGGGTGGCGGGTTCGGGTGAGAATAAACGACAGAAAACTGTACAAGATCAACAATGAAAATAAAAATTAAAAAAAAAATTGCCAAAAATGTTTTCCCAAAAAGCTGAGTATTTTACAAAGCTTTCTGCAATAGAGAGTTCCTGTTGTTCCATATCTTCACCAATACCTGCTATTGTTTTTCATTTTAATTTTAGCCAGCCTGCTGCAATAATATGGTATCTCATTGTGTTTTAATATGCATTTCCCCAAAGTCTAATATGATATTGAATATATTTCATGTGTTTATTAGCTATACATTTTCTTTGATAAAGTACCTTTTTGAGTCTTTATCCTGTTTTTAAATCAAATTGTTTGGCATCTTATTATGGAGTTTAAGTGCTCTTTATATATTCTGGACTACATATTCTGAACATACGACCTCTGTCAGAATCATTTATTGATAACATCTTCCCCCAAATGGCTTATTTACCACTTGCTTTTCCTAATGGTGTCTTTTGAAGCACAAAAATTTTAATTTTGACAAAGTATAATTTTCATTTTTCCTTTGTGTTTAATATAAGAAATGTTTGCCAACCCCAAAGTTACAAATAATTTCTTGTATATTTTATTCTAGAAACGTTATAGTTTTGGCTTTTGTACTTAGACCTAGGATCTATTTTGAATTAATTTTGGTTAATAGCATGAGGTAGACATTAAAATTGATTTTGTAGTATGAATGTCCAGTTGTTCCCACATCAGATATTGCAAACAACTTTACTTTCCCATGTAATTACTTTGGAACCTTTCCCCAAATCCAGTTGACTATAGGCATGTTGGTTTATTTTTAGACTTTCTTCTCATCCACTTATCTATATGACAGTACTTTTGTCAATACTACATTGTTATCATTACTGAGGTGTTATAATAAGCCTTGAAATGAGGTAGTGTAACTCTTCCAACTTTGTTTCTTTTCAAAGATGTTTCGGCTATTCTTGGCCATCTGCATTTGCATATAAATTCTAAAATCAACTTATCAATTTCCACAAAACATTGGGATTTTGACTAGGATGCATTTCTAATTATAAACAAATTTGATAGGACATTTTAACAACAGTGAGGCTACTAATTCATGAACATGATATATATCACCAAGACTTATTTAATTTCCCTCAGTAACATTTAGTAGTTTTCAGTTTAGAGATCTTGCATATCTTGTTTTAAGGTTTATTCCTAGATATTGCAATTGTTTTTAATATTATAAATGTACCTGGTTTTTAAAATAACATTTTTATTTTAGAAGAGTTTTACATTAAAAGAAAAATTAAGAAGCTAGGACAGAATTTCTATATATTCCACACCCAGTTTTCCAAATTATAAACATCTTATTTTAGTATGGCACACTTGCCACAAGATCGAACCAAGCGATATAGTACTCATATCAATAATAATGATAATACAGTAAGATCAACACATTATTATTAACTATAATACATACAGTTATACATATTCAGATTTCCTTAGTTTTTACCTGGTGTCTGTTTCCTGTTCCAGGATCTCATCCAGAATCCCACAGTACATTTAGTTGTCATGTCTCCTTAGGTTCATCTTGGTTCTTAAGGTATCAGTTCACTTTTTTTAAACATTTTTTATTGTTGTTCAAGTACAGTTTTCTGCCTTTTCCCCTACCCCCTCCCTACCACTCGAGCCCTCCCCACCTCCGTCCCCTGTTTCCACCACCCCTTGTTATTGTCCATATGTTGTATATAATTGTTCCTGTAAACCATTCACCCTTTCCCCCCATTATTCTTTCCCCTCTCCCCTCTGGTCACTGTCAGCCTGTTCTCAATTTCAATGTCTTGGTTATATTTTGCTTGCTTGTTCGTTTTGTTGATTATGTTCCACTTATAGGGTAGATCATATGGTATTTGTCCCTCACTACCTAGCTTATTTCACTTAGAATAATGTTCTCCAGCTCCATCCATGCTGTCAAAAAGGGTAGGAGCTCCTTCTTTCTTTCTGCTGTGTAGTATTCCATTGTGTAAATGTACCATAGTTTTTGATACATTCATTTACTGATGGGTACTTAGGTTGTTTCTAGCACTTGGCTATTGTAAATTGTGCTGCTATGAACATTGGAGTGCAAAAGAACATTGAGGTTCTTTTGGTTTGGTATTTAAGGGTTTGTAGAATATAATCCTAGCAGTGGAATTGCCCAGTCAAAAGACAGTTTCATTTTTATTTTTCTGAGGAAATTCCATACTGTTTTCCACAATGGTTGCACCAGTCTGCAATCCCACCAACAGCGCACTAGGGTTTCCTTTTCTCCACAGCCCCTCCAACATTTCTTTGTTGCTTTGTTTATGATGGTTATTTCTCAATGGTGTTAAGTGGTATCACATTGTGGTTTTAATTTGCATCTCTCTGATGGTTAGTGAAGCTGAGCATCTTTTCATATGTCTCTGGACCCTCTGTATGTCCTCCTTGGAAAAGTGTCTGTTCAAGTCTTTTGCCCATTTTTTTAATTGGGTTGTTTGTCTTCCTGGAGTGGAGTCATTTGACTTCTTTATATATTTTGGAGATCAAACACTTGTCTGAGGTATCATTGGCGAATAAGTTTTCCCACATGGTTGGTTTTCTTTTCATTTGAATGCTGTTTTCTTTAGCTGTGCAGAAGCTTTTTATTTTGATGAGATCCCATTTGTTTATTCTCTCCTTTATGTACCTTGCTCTAGGGGACATATCAGTGAAAATATTACTGTGTTGAATATCTGAGATTTTCCTGCCTATGTTCTCATCTAGGAGTTTTATAGTATCACAACTTATATTTAAATCTTTTATCCACCTTGAATTTATTCTTGTATATGGTATAAGGTGGTGATCGAGTTTCACTTTTTTTGCATGTAGCTGTCTAGCTCTCACAACACCATTTGTTGAAGAGGGTATTTTTACTCCATTTTATGCTGTTGTCCCCTTTGTCAAATATTAATTGACTGTAGAGACTTGCATTTATTTCTGGGCTCTCTATTGTGTTCCATTGGTCCATGTGTTTGTTCTTATGCTAGTCACAAGCTGTTTTGATTACAGTGGCCTTGTAATACAGTTTGGTATCAGGTATTGTGATCCCTCCTAATTTGCTCTTTTTTTTTCCCCCAAAAAAATTGCTGCAGCTATTTGGGATTATTTATGGTTCCACATAAACTTTTGAAATGCTTGTTCTGTATCTGTGAAATATGCCACTGATACTTTAATAGGTATTGCATTGAATCTATAAATTGCTTTGGATAGTATGGACATTTTGATGATAATTCTTCTGATCCAAAAACACGGTACATGTTTCCATTTGTTTGTGTCTTCCTTCATTTCTTTCTTCTATTTTTTGTAGTTTTCTGAATACAGGTATTTTACCTCATTGGTTAGGTTTATTCCTAGGTATTTTATTTTTCTTGTTGCTATAGCAAATGAGACTTTTTTTTTCCTTATTTGTGTTTCTGATATTTCATTGTTGATATACAAAAATGGCTTTGATTTTTCAATATTGACTTTGCCAAATACATTTATTAAGTCGAGCAGTTTTGGGGTGGAGACTATAGAATTTTCTATGTACACTATCATGTCATGTGCAAAAATGACAATTTTGTTTCCTCCTTTCCAATTTGGATGCCTTTTATTTCCTTTTCTTGTCTGATTGCTGTGGCTAGGACTTCCAATACTCAGTTGAATGGAAGTGGTGAAAGTGGACAACCTTGTCTTGTTCCCAATCTTAGTGGAAAAGATTTTAGCTTTTGCCCATGGAGTATGCTGTTGGCTGTAGATCTCTCATATATGGCCTTTATTATGTTGAGGATGGCTCCCTCTATTCCCACATCACTGAGTGTTTTTATCATAAATGGATGCTGTACCTTATCAAATGCTTTTTATGCATCTATCGATATGATCATGTAATTTTTGTCTTTGCTTTTGTTTATGTGATGTATTAAGTTTATTGATTTGTGAATGTTGAACCATCCTTGCACCCCTGGAATGAATCCCACTTGGTCATAGTGTATGATCTTTTTAATGTATTGCTGGATGTCATTTGCCAATATTTTGTTGAGGATTTTACAGTCTATGTTTATCAGTGATATTGACCTGTTTCTTTCTTTCTTGTGTCTTTATCTGATTTGGGGATTATGATGATGTTGGCTTCATAAAAAGAGTTTGGGAGTCTTCCATCTTCTTGGATTTTTTGAAATAGTCTGTGAAGGATAGGATTTACCTCTTCCTTTAAAGCTTTGTAGAACTCTCCTTTGAAACTGTCTGGTCCAGGGCTTTTGTGTGTTGGAAGTGCTTCAGTTTCATCAGCTGTTATCAGTCTGTTCAGGCTTTCTGCTTCTTCTTCATTGAGTTTTGGGAGATTATATTTTTCTAGAAATTTGTCCATTTTACCTGGGTTTTCAGATTTCTTTTCTTTTTTTTTTTTTTTAAAGAGATGGTGCTTTTTATTTATTTTTATTTATTTATTTATTTATTTATTTATTTATTTTTAGAGGAGAAGGGTAGGAAAGAGAGAGGGGGAGAAATATCAATGTATGGTTGCCTCTCATGTGTCCCCTGCTGGGAACTGGTCTGCAACCCAGGCATGTGCCCTGGCTGGGAATCGAACCTGGATCGTTTGGTTCGCAGGCCCGCGCTCAATCCACTGAACTACACCAGCCAGGGCTTGGGTTTTCAGATTTCTTGACATATAGTTTTTCATAGAAATTTCTTACAATCCTTTGAATTTCTGTGGTATCAGTTGTAATCTCTCCTCTTTCATTTCTGATTAGATTTATTTGGGTCTTCTCTCTTTTTTTCTTGATGAGTCTACTTAAAGGCTTGTCAACTTTGTTTATCTTTTCAGATAACCAGCTCCAGGATTCATTGATCCTTAGAATTGTGCTCTTAGTCTTTATGTCATTTAATTCTGCTCTAATCTCAGTTATGTCCTTCCTTCTACTTGTTCTGGGCTATCTTTGTTGTTGTTCCTCAAGTTCTTGTAGGAGCAGGGTTAAGTTGTTTGTTTGAAATGTTTCTATCTTTTTTTAGGTAGGCCTGTACCACTATGAACTTCCCTCTCAGGACTGCCTTCACTATGTCCCATAGGTTTTGGGTTGTTGTGAGCTCATTTTCATTTGTTTTCAGAAACTTTTTGATTTCATCCCTAATCTCATTTTTGACTCATTCATTGTTTAATAGCATGCCATTCAATCTCCATGAGTTTGAATGTTATTGAGTTTTTTCCTTGGGGTTGGTTTCTAGTTTCAGTCCCTTGTTGTCGGAGAAAATGCTTGGTATGATTTCAATTTTCTTGAACTTGTTGAGGCTTGTTTTGTGTCCTATCATGTGGTCTATCTTTGAAAATGTTCTATGTACATTTGAAAAGAATGTGTATTTATCTTCTTTGGGATGAAGGACTCTATATACATCAGTTAATTTCATTTGATCTAGGACATTGTTCAATGCCACAATATCTTTGTTGATACTTTGTTTGGAAGATCTGTCCATTTTTGACAGTGGGGTGTTAAAATTGCCTACTATAATTGTGTTGCTGTCAATATCTTTCTTGAAGTCCTCTGATTTTCTATATGTATTTGGGTGCTACTATGTTGGGTACATATATATTTATAATGTTTATGTTTTCTTGGTGGATTCTTCCCTTGAGTCATATAAAGTGACCTTCTGGGTTTCTCTTTATGTCCCTTTTTTTGAAGCCTAATTTGTCTGATATGAGTATTGCTACCACAGCTTTTTTTCCGTTTGCTTGAAAAATTTGTTTCCAGCCCTTCAATTTCCATCTGCATAAGTCTTTTGTCCTGAGGTGGGTCTCTTGTAGGCAGCATATGTGTGCATCATGCTTTCTTATCCATTCAGCTCTTCTATGTCTTTTGGTTGGAGCATTTAATCCATTTATGTTTAAGGTTATTTTTGATAGGTACTGATTCATCGCCATTTTTTTCATATCTGTGTTCCTCGCTCACTCTTTTCCTTTCTTTTCTTAAAGCAGTCCCTTTAGCATCTCTTGCAGAGCTAGTTCTTTGGAAGTATATTCTTTTAGACTTCTTTTGTCTGGGAAGCTCCTTATTTGGCCTTCCATTTTAATTGTGAGCCTTGCTGGGTAGAGTAATCTTGGTTGCAGTCCTCTCATTTTCATTACTTGGAATATTTCTTGCCACTCTCTTCTGGCTTGGAGTGTTTCCATTGAGAAGTCAGCTGCTAACCTTATGGGTGTTCCCTTGTATGTTACTTCCTGTTTCTCCCTTGCTGCCTCTAAGATTCTCTCTTTGTTTGGGAATTTTGCCATTTTAATGATGATGTGTCTTGAAGTGGGCCTCTTTGGGTTCCTCTTGTTTGGGACTCTGTGTTTCCTGGATTTGTGTTACTTTTTCTCTCATAAAATTAGGGAAGTTTTCCATCATTACTTTTTCAAATAGGTTTTGTATCCCTTGCTGTTCTTGTTCTCCTTCTGGTATCCCTATTATACGCATATTGTTATAGTTCATGTTGTCTCACAGTTCCCTTATCACCTGTTCATTCTTTCTGAGCCTCTTTTCCTTTTCTTGCTCTTTCTGGTTTTTTTTTTTCCTATCTTGTCCTCCAATTCACTGATTTAATCTTCTGCTTCACCAAGCCTGCTTATAATACCTTCTAATGTGTTTTTTTAATTTCTGAGATTTTATTGTTCATTTCTTCCCAATTTTTATTGATAGTTTCTATTTCCTTTTCATGCTGATGTAGTTCTTCCTCAGTTCCTTATAGTTGTCTATGAGTTCCTTGAGCATCTTCATAACTCTTATTTTGAATTCTATATCTGATAGATTGGTTACCTCCATTTCATTTAGCTCTTTTAGTGGGGAGTCTCCCATTCCTTTTGTTCTTTTTTTGTCTCCCCATATTAGGTGACTCTTTTTGTTTGTTTCTGCACTTCCTGATGTTTCACTTTGCTAGCTGTCTTTGTAGGGTGAACTTCTGTGGTAGAAATTCTATGGGGTTCAGTCATGTGGTCTCTTAGATCTCCTTGTCTGGATGCCCTAGGTTTGCCCCTTCTTCTGTTTGTGTGTGCTCTCTTGCTGTACTTGGGTTTTTACCTTTTGGTGGTTCCTTTGTTGGTGGTTTCTTTACTCTAGCAGGTATACTGATGTTCATAGCTCTCACCTATTCTTGTACGTGATTAGTGACAGGGGTTAGGAAAACTGGATTAAGACAGTGGGACAGTATTTTATGGGATTTAAAGTACCAGCAAGTAGAGAAGAGATAGAAGATTCTTTGGATATAGTGTTAACTGTGATATTTCACCCAACTAGCCACTTTTTATAAAAGGTGAAAGAGAGATAAGATTCTTGTTAGAGGGAAGGATGATTGTGAGCTGAATCCAGAAAACAGAGTGCTTCTGCAAGGTAAGATGATGAGATATAGTGAGATTAAAGGATAGAAAGTAGGAGTAGTATGAGAGAGAATAGAGTTAACCACAACAATGACAACGCTCAGGATTAAAATGAAGTGGGCTAAGATCATGGAGGGTTGCTGTGTAGTATGTACAATTGTATGGAGCAAGAATTTTTTACAACAGTACTGGAACAACAACAATATGACAAATATATGACTTGGATAACCAGAATAGAGAGTACCCAATGAAGAGTTGTGTGTTACTGGAACATGGTGAAGTAAAAGAAGGAAAATTTTAAAAAATAAAGAGAGAATAAGGAAAACCAGTCAAACAATGCAATTAAACAGAGACTAAAACGAGGAAAACTAAACATAAGGAAGAGAAATAAAAAAATACTAATAAAACAAAAGAGGTGGAAATAATGAAATAATAATAATAATACACATAAACAATAAAGTGCCAGCTCTATGGGATAGCAAAGTGACATTTGTCTCAATTTTGGGGGCTAGCCTTGTGTTCTCCCTTTCGATCTGTCTCTGGACTCTTTGTGACTCCATGTCTTATTGTCTCAGTTGGGGGAAGAAAAAAAGGAAAAAAAGAGGAACAAAAAAGAATAAAATAATAATAATCCTGCTGACTTTAAACCTGTTCAGCGAGTTCTGCTGGTCTTCCTAGATGCCACAGGAAGAGGGGGGCTGGGCTTCAATCTTCTCCCTTACTATGGTTTTGAGAGGTTGGGCACCAGGTCTGGGCTGCAATATTCGGTTTCCTGGTCTCTGGCCCAGATCCTCCATGAGCTACCAGGTTCAAATCAACCACTCACAAAGCATTAGACAAGCTGGGCATGCAGTTCCACTGGGCCACTCACCCTCTGGGCATGCAGCACAAGATAAGCCAGGGGCACAGTTCCACTCAGTCACTTAGTCTCTGGGCTCATGCAGGTGAAATCACCCTTGGGGAGAGCCAGCCATTGCTGGAGAGTTCATTACAAAGCAGCTACCTGCCATTCTTAACAAGTGCACAGCTTTTTGCACAGCCCAGCTTTCCAACCAATCTGGAGACTATCCAAGTCAGGGTCTGACATGGCCCAACTCCTCCCTTCTCCAGGGGTCACCTGACATCTCAGTTTCTCTGGTGCAGGCATCCACAGTCCCAGCAGATGTTTACCACCTCTGTGTGTCCCCCACTTTCTCTGTTCCCCCCATGACTTCCAGCATCCAGGTCCCACCTGGTGCCAGGCTGCCCTCCCTGCTTTGATAGGGGAGGGAGCTGGTGCTCTAACTCTCCTCCCCATATCCTGTGGGAGGCACTGGTCTTGGGGCTGCATCAGCCCTAGTCCCCATGCAGATCCCAGGGACCTTACCGTCCCAGCACAATCTCCTCACCATCTGTTTTTCAATGCCCTCTGCATTTTTTGGCCTCCAAACTTCATATAAGCTGGGATTCCATTGGCTGTTCATTCTGTTCCTCAGATCATTGGCTAGGGGTTCCAGCTGGGCACAAGAAAAACTGGGCTCTGCTCCCACCTACCTTGCCATTATCTTCTCTTGGCTCCGTTCATTTTTCATGAAAACATACAGACATATGTTTTCTTTCTCTAAAATGTAGGTATATTGAATATTTACATGCAAAACAGTGATACTGGGCCCCTACCTCATACCATGTACAAAAATTAACTCAAAAATACATCAATTACCTAAATATAAGAGCTAAAACCATAAAATTCATAGAAGAAAACATAGGGATAAATCTTTAAAACCTAAAATGTGGACATGGATTCTTAGATATGACACAGCAACAAAAGAAAAAGTAGATAAACTGGACTTTCTTAAAATTAAAACCTTTTGTGCATCAAAAGACATTGCCAAGAAAGACAAAAAAAATTACAGAATGGGATAAAATACTCACAGATAATGTATCTCATATATATCCAGAAAACATAAAGAAGTCTCACAAATCAACAACAAAAAGACAAACCAATGTTAAAATGAGCCATAATTTGAAGAGACATTTCTCCAAAGAAGATATAACCAAAGAAGTAGACATGGTCACCAAGCATATACAGAAATGTTCCACATCATTACTCATGAGGGAAATGCAAACCAAATCCAAGTGAGGCACCACTTCATACCCACTGTGATGGTTATAATGCAAAACATAGAAAATAACAAGTATTGACAAGGATGTGGAGAAACTGAAACCCTCATACATTGTTGGTGGGAATGTAAAGTGTTTTGGCCAGTTTGGAAAATAGTTTGGCAGTTCCTCAAAAAAGTTAAACATAGAATTACTATATGATCCAGCAATTCCACTTCTAAGTATATACCCCTCAAAACTGAAAACAAGCACTCAAGTTTCCAGGATGACCATGCTCAGGAACTCAGGCTAGGCCTATGCAGAGACAAGAATGGAGTTGGTGAGGGTTGATGGAAGATGGATTAGTACTCCATAAAGATACCCTAAACCACGAAGATGAAAATGACTAAAGACAGATCCAAGATGGCTGCAGAGTAGCTGGAAGCTCTGTCCATTTGCTCCCAGACCTGGACCAGTCTTGCAGCTAAACCACAGAGCAATCAACTCAAAAATCCAGCTGAGAGTGACAGCATGTGTAAGTGAGTGTGTACACAAATGAGTGTGTGGGTTGTGTGCATGAGTAGGCAAGAGCCTACCGACCTACAGGGCACTCGAGAGTGGGTGGTCTGAGCTCTCCTAGTGGAGCAGCTGCTGCCCTTACTGCCCAACCTGACACTTTTGACTGCATAGATTTGGGGCAGGAGCCATTTTGAGGAATTTAAATTATCTTCCTCAGGAAGAAGCCTCCAGAAGGGCCATACCTGAGCACCCAGACATGTTTCTGTGTCCTCTGCTCTGGCAGGGCCACACAACCAGCTGCTGGGAGGAGCCAGGATCTGGGGACTGCAGTATTTACCAAGGAAGGGGCTATTACCTCCATGACCCTGGGCACCATAAGAACTGTGAGGGACAGAATCTGAGTGAGGAGGCTGCAGTGTGGCTCAGGAGCCACAAGTTCTGGGGGCAGAGAGAGATGGCTGGGGCAGTGCTCACTGCAGAAACAGCATGATGGGAGCAGGCCCATCTGAGGTTGAGAATCCCTGGAGGGAATGGTGAGAGAACCCTGTCACCACCCCATGTGATAGTATTGCTGCAGTACTCTTCCCAGTGCCATCAGAGAGAGATCCAGAGAGAAACTTCATCTAAAACTGTCAGAGGCTCTTACAGGCTGTGTCCAGCCCTGAATGAGAGAGACTTTGTGCTCTTCGGGGAGGTGGCACACACAGAGAACAGGCCTCCCAGGGCTTGATGCTACAGTGTGTGGGCCACACAGAAACTCTTGTAAAAGAGAAGGTGATGCGAGACTTGAAACTCAGTAGAGACCCTGTGCTTGTGTGTGCTTGCACATGCAGCAGCTCTGCCAAAAAGGAACTCAGAGGGATAGAGTCATGCTGAAGGGACTGTGGGACCTGACCCAGCATGTCTGTCAAGCAGGGGACTGTACAGAGTGGAGAGATAAAATCCAAGTCTCCTGCAAGACCAGCAAGCTGGGGACAGATTGGCCAGGAGCTGAATGCCTGAGATTCACTGTAGCCAGGCAGGTCCCCTCATAGGAGATCATGCCCAGCCTCAACCTGCAAGATTACAGGCCCTACAGATCAGAGGGTTCAGGCTCAGAAGTCCCCCAGTGGGCACATAGCTTTCCATAGGGGAAAGCTAAAAGCTCTGAAAGGGCCCTGCCTACCAGACACAACAAGCTACACTGATCCTCAGGCCCTGATCCACTGAAACCAGCAGAGCAGAGAGATTAGAGAAAGGCACAAGGGGTACTCAGGGCCCCACCCTGCCTCAGCACTTAGACAGAGCTACTGTCTGATCCAAGCAGGAAAGAGCTTCCCCTTTTACACAGATTGGCCCTTCACAGGAAACCGTCAGCTAATTCACCAGACACCATACGTTATTGGAAAGAATCTGGGATAGACCAAGGCGCATAGTGAGGGGGCAGGGAAACACTCCCATCATCTTCCCTGAAAATTGAAGAGCACCCCATCGGGATGACCCAAGATTCCCACCCTCCTAATCGCACCAGAGGCCCCCTCTGGAGACAGGTGGAGAAGGTAAAGGCAGTCTTCTTGGGTCACTAAATGAACCACTCCTGGGCCCTGGGTTGATGGAAAGCTGGCAGGGTAGGACAATGGTGACCAAAAAAAGATCTAAAGGAGAGAGCCACAGACTGTGGATCACTTGTAGTCTTGTACAGCCTGCCTAGGGCCAGACTAAGACACCATTTGACATTACCAGAGGTGGATCCAGAAAGAGAAGACAGTGGTAAACATTGGATTCTGTGGAGATGAATTCCATGACAGTCTTTTTCATTATTTGTATTCTTTTCTCTCCTACATAGCTTTTTTTAACATTAATTTCTTTTTCTTAATTAAGCTTGTGTGTGTTATTTCCTTAGTTTTTTTATTTTAGTTTATTTCAAATCTCATATTTTGCTCCTCCCCTCTCTTACTCCATTTTACCTTCTTTCTTCCTCTTCTTATTTTTTAATTTTTTAATTTTTAATATATTTTATTGATTATGCTATTACAGTTGTCCCATTTCTCCCCCATCATTCCCCTCCACCCTGCACACCCTCTCCCACCCACATTCCCCCCTTTAGTTCATGTCCATGTGTCATAAGTTCTTTAGCTTCTACATTTCCCACACTATTCTTTCCCTCCCCCTATCTATTTTCTACCCACCGTCTATGCTACTTATTCTCTGTACCTTCCCCCCTCTCTCCTCCTTCCACGCCCCTGTTGCTAACCCTCCATATGATCTCCATTTCTGTGGTTCTGTTCCTGTTCTAGCTGTTTGCTTAGTTTGCTTTTGTTTTAGGTATGGTTCTTAATAGCTGTGATTTTGCTGTCTTTTCACTGTCATATTTTTATCTTCTTTTTCTTAGATAAGTCCCTTTAACATTTCATATAATAAGGGCTTGGTGATGATGAACTCCTTCAACTTGACCTTATCTGAGAAGCGCTTTATCTGTCCTTCCATTCTAAATGACAGCTTTGCTGGATAGAGAAATTTTGGATGTAGGTCCCTGCTTTTCAAGATTTCAAATATTTCTTTCCAGCCCCTTCTTGCCTGTAAGGTCTCTTTTGAGAAATCAGCTGACAGTCTGATGGGAACTCCTTTGTAGGTGACTGTCCCCTTATCCCTTGCTGCTTCTAGAATTCTCTGCTTCATTTTAATCTTGGCTAATGTAATTATGATGTGCCTTGGTGTGTTCCTCCTTGGGTCCAATTTCTTTGGGACTCTCTGAGCTTCCTGAATGTCCTGGTAGTCTATTTCCTTTGTCATATTGGGGAAGTTCTCCTTTATTATTTGTTCAAATAAGTTTTCTACTTGTTGCTCTTCTTCTTCCCCTTCTGGTACCCCTATAATTCAGATGTTGGGACGTTTAACGATGTCCCAGAGGTTCCTAAGCCTCTCCTCATTTTTTTGAATTCTTGTTTCTTCCTCGTTTTCTGTTTGGTTGTTAGTTTCTTCCTTCTGGTCCACTCCATTGATTTGAGTCCCAGTCTTCCTTCCATCTCTATTGGTTCCCCATGCATCTTCCTTCATTTCACGTATTGTAGCCTGCATTTTTTCATCTAATTTGTGAGCAAAATCAACCAACTCTGTGAGCATTTTGACGACAAATGCTTTGAACTGTGCATCTGATAGGTTGGCTATCTCTTTACGGCTTAGAGGAATTGACTCTGGGGTTTTCATTTTTTCTCCAGTTTGAGCCATTTTCGGTGGGGTTTTTTGTTTTGTTTTGTTTTGGTTTTAGTATGGTCGAGGCTATTACGTAGTGAGGGGTGGAGCCTTAGGTGTTCCTCAGGGTGGAGCAGCCCAGTCGCTGGGTTGTGATGCTATAGGTGGGGCGGTGTCTGAGAGGGAAGAATGGCGCCTGTTCCGCTCTCTCCTGGACTACGGTCCCTTCCGCTGCTTCCCCTTTGCCTGGATTATCTGTGCACACGCGCGTGCTGTTACCTAGTGAGGAGTGGAGCCTCAGGCGCTCCCCAGCGTGGGGCAGCCCAGTCGCTGGGTTGTAATGCTGTATGTGGGGGCGGGGTCTGAGAGGGAACAATGGCGCCTGCTCAGCTCTCTCCTGGATTCAGTTCTTTCCGCCACTTCCCCTCTGCCTGGACCATCTGTGTGCGCGAATGTGGGACCCCCTGGTCAGCCAGCCACCTTGTGCGGCCTCACTGGGTCTGCACAGTTGTCCCCCTGTGCCCGGGGTCTGCCAGCTGCTGCCTGTGGGCACAAGGACCGCCAACCACCGCCTGTGCACCTGGGAACTGCCAGCTGCTGCTGCCTGCATTCCTGGGTCCGCACCTCCATTTTCTCCTGCCGCGACTCTGCCCTTCTTACCGGTCTGGATGAATGTTTGTTGGACTTCCGTACCGTTCAATTTTCTATCAGTTCTGGTTGTTTTCTTGTTTCTAAATATTTGTTGTCCTTAATTTTGGTTGTGAGAGGAAGCACAGTGTGTCTGCCTATGCCTCCATCTTGGCTGCAAGTCCCCTCTTCTTATTTTTGTTTTAACTTCTATTTTTTCTCTGGCTATGACTTGTTTCTATTCCACACTCTTACTATTTCCTCTCCAGCCCCTCAAAACCATTTTTCTTGTCATTAGTCATCTCACATTCTTTTTCCCATTCTTAAAATACCCTTATTCTCTCTTCACCTTTATCAGTCTTTATTCATTGATTGTTGATATGGTAGTGGTTCTTGCATTTCTTCAAGTTTATTCTTAGATTTTCACTATTTTTGTATTTCAAATCTCAAATTTTACTGTTCCCCTCTCCTACTCCATTTTGCCTTTACCCTCCTCTTTCTTTTTATTTATTTTAAGTTTTACTCTTTCCCTGTCTTAGCCTGGTTTTCATTCCTCACTTTTAGTATTTCTTCTTCCTCTATTCTCTCAAAATCACTTTTCTTTCCTCTAAATATCTCACAAGCTTTTAAAAAATTTTTTTTTCCTTCTTATTCCCATTCCACTGGTATTAATCTTTGCTCATTTGTTGTTAATATTGCTATAGTAGATATTTTTCTGCAAATTAGTTCCTTTTTTTACTATTGTTAAAACATTTTTTTAAACTTCATACTATACTCTTCCCCTTTCTTACTCCATTTTGCCTTCTTTTATTACTGCTAGTGTGGGTTTTGTTCCCTGGGTTGTTTTGTTTTGTTGTGGCAGCACCTGTATAATAGCTTACAAGACATAGTGGGTGTTGTTACTCTCAGACAGTCAGCCTGAAGGAAGTACCCAACAAAGAATAACCCAACAACCAAAACCCAATTACAAAACAGCCCACATAAATGGCATAAAGGGCAATACAAAAACATCTAGCTCAAGAGATCACTGAGACTGTACCACTGAGTCCCATACGTCTCCTACCACAAAAGGTCACACCATGAAGATAGGGACTCAAATCAGATCAATCTAATTTGCAAAACTAAAAGAGTCACTAAAATGGAGAGACAAAGAAACAACCTGAATTTAAAGGAAAGGAGGATTCCCTAGAAATAGTGCTAAATGAAATTGAGGCACACAATCTGTCAGACATTTAGTTCAAAGTAATGGTTATAAGGAAGCTCAGTGAGCTCAGTGAGAACTGCAAAGCACTCTATGGGAGCTACAAGAAACTTACTGGGAACTACAACAGAATGAAAAAGGACATAGAAACTATCAATAAGAGCCAGGAAGAAACAAAAAAAAATACAATATCTGAAATGAAGAATACACTAGAAGGAATTAAAAGCAGGCTAGATGAAGCAGAGGATCAAATCAGTGAGCTGGAGGACAAGGTAAAAAAGAAACAAAACTCTCAGACAACAAGGAGGAAGATGGCGTGGAGGTAGGAGGGAGCAGATTCCACTTCCCTCTATACACAGGAGAAAAACCTACGTGATCTACAGAGGAACAGAGCAAACAGCCAACAGTACCCCAGCATATATAAAAATAGGAGACCAAAAATTGTAGTGGACACTGAAAAACCAGACGGTAAGGAGAGAGCTTCAGGACAATAAGCTCCCAGGGACCAGTGCGGGGACCAGGGTGGCTGCAGCCCCAGGCCCGGTGCTTGCTGGGTCTGCCAAAAGGTTCTTGGGAGAGAACTGGGTCAACTGCTCCCTCCCCAGCCAAACAAGGTTTGAGCACCACCTGGAGATACCTGGTTGCTTGAAGTTCCAGAGAGTCTTAATCAAGGACTTAGTCAATAAGGACTAAGTGGCAAAGACACAGGGGCTGTGAGCACCCACGGAATCTGTGAACACTGGTGGGAGAGAGTTGAGAGTCATGCCATGACTGGCCCTGACCCCAACAGTCCCTGGTCTGGCTGGAGAATTGGGCTGTGTGAGAGGCCAGGCCACTGTACAGAGTGGCAGGCTTAAGTAGGAAAAATTTCTCAAAAAGAAAAAGTGAAAAAAGAGACACTGTTTGGGGAATTCACCTGCAGCAATTGCTCTGGTCCCCTACCCACCCAGCCAGGCAGTGCTCCCAAAGGGGCGTGGGAAGCTCCACGTGCCTCCATAGCACTGGGAATAGCACATGCCTGAACCCACGGGGCCTGAGGCAGCCTGGCTGTTCATGTGTGCCCACAACCTGGGGAGAATGTGCTCTGCGGAAGGCCTGGAGCCCACACCCAAGGGCCCTTGGAGAGGCACCAGGCTAGCTCTGTGGAGAGTGCACATCTAGCCCTGGGGAGAGTGTACTTGAAACTGACTGAGTGTGGATGGGGAAGGGAGAAAAGCCCCTCAGCCTGCTGCAGCCAGCAAGACCAGAAAAACCGGTATGGCAAGTTTGAAATTAGCAAGAGTCTCTTTTTAAAAGTAATTTTTAATTTTTATTATTTTTTAATCTCTCAATTCCTTTTTCTTCTCTCTTCTTCTTTCTTCTTTTTTCCTTCTTCCTATCTTTCCAATTTTATCTCTTCTTCCTTCCTTACTCTGCTTTTCCTTTTTTTTTAACTACCCACAAGTGAGACAAAAAAACCTGGAACTGTGAAAAGACCAGACTTGGACCCAAAGAGGGGGCATCCCAACAACTGAGACAGTGAGACAAATTTCACTGTGCTATTAAAGACAACCTGCAAGTTATTGCATATTTTTATTATTATTATTTTTATTATTCTTACATCTTTTATTCTAACAGTATTTTTTGTGTTCCTCTTCTTTCTGTTTAGTCTTCTTTGCTTGGCTACTTATATTGAAGCATTTTACAGGTTTCCCCTGTTCTCTCTTTCACAGTGTATTGCTAATTTACTGTCCTGCACTTCACTTGTGTTCCATTAGCACACTACTCAAGGTCCTATACTCCCTATTCTTGTTATCCAGATCACATAGATTCTGTCACATGATTGATGCTCTAATATTGTAAATAATAGCTGTTCCATACAATTGTAAATACTACACAACGCCCTTACAAGATCTTAGCCCACTTCACAATTTCCTGAACTCTACTACTGTAGTTGTAAACTCTATTCTCTCACACACTAAGCTTATTTATTATCCATTACTCTCACCTTACCTCAGAATCAGAACTCCCACAACCTCACTGCCTTCTAGATCCAACTCACAACACTTCCCTGCCCAACAAGAGTCTTATCTTCTTTCCATCCTTTCTAAAAAGTCACTAGTTGGGTGGAATATCATGGTTAACACGATACATAGCCAAAGGATTTCCTATCTCTTCTCTACCGGCTGCTACTCTAAATATCATAGAATATTCTCTTGCTGTCTTAAACCATTCTGCCTTCCCACTCCAACTGATCATAAAAAAATATTAGGTGGAAGATGTGAACACCAGGATACCAGCTGAAAGGGGAAACTCAAAAACAAAGGAACCATGAACAGATAAGAACAGAAGAAGGTGAAAGAGGGAGTGGAAGCCACACTAACCCCAATCTTGGACATATCTAGAAATACAGCTAAAGACTGGAGAAATTACCCAGAACAAACAACTGAACAAGAGCAAGAGAGAATCCTCAAAAACTTGTACACACAGAAGAATCAGCTTCAACACAACCTGCCCTCACCAGCACAACAAATTACAAGAGGTGGTGGACACACTGACCCTCAGTTAACCAACTGGTGGGAAGGATCCATCAAAGAAAGACCCAACAACAATCAAACCCAAAGACAAACACACAGTCAACTTAAATGAGAACCCAAGACCAGTGAGCTTGGGAGATCAAGGAGACTACACAACTGAATCTCACAGGTATTCTACCACAGAAATTCACACCATAAACCTAGGGAGCCAGAACAGATCAATTTAAGAAGCTGAGGCTAACAAGAAGAGTCACACAAACAATGGGAAGACAAAGAAACAATCCCCAAATGAAAGAAAAGGAGGAAGCCTCAGAAAAAATGCTAAATGAAATAGAGGCAACTCAACTATCAGATATTGAGTTCAAAGCAGTGGTTCTAAGGAAGCTTAATGAGCTCACAATGAGCTACCAGAAACTACAGGGAAACTACAATGAACTCACTGCAAATTATATCAACATGAAAAAGGAAATAGAAACTATCAACAAGGGCCAAGAGGAAATGAAGAATATGATTTCCGAACTGAAGATCACAGTAGAAGGAATGAAAAACAGGATCAATGAAGCAGAAGATTGGATCAGTGAGCTGGAGGAAAAAGTAGAAAAAAACACCCAGAAAGGTCAAGAAAAGGAAAAGAGGCTCAGAAAGAATGAAGAGGGATTAAAAGGAATGCAAGACAATATGAAACGTAATAATATGCATATAATAGGGATACCAGAAGGAGAAGAAGAAGAGCAAGGGATAGATCACCTATTTGAAAAAGTAATGATGGAAAACTTCTCTAATTTGATGAGAGAAAAAGTCACACAAATCCAGGAAACACAGAGAGTCCCAAACAAGAGGAACACAAAGAGACCCACTTTAAGACACATCATCATTAAAATGGCAAAATTCCAAGACAAAGAGAGAATCTTGGAGGCAGCAAGGGAGAAACAGGAAGTAACATACAAGAGAACACCCATAAAGTTAGCAGCTGATTTCTCAATGGATAGGTTCCAAACCAGAAGTGAATGGCAAGAAATATTCCAAGTAAGGAGAACCAAAGGCCTGCAACCAAGGCTACTTTGCCCACAACGGCTCTCAATCAAGATAGAAGGCCAAATAAGGAGCTTCCCAGACAAAACAAGTCTAAAAGAATAGACCTCCAACAAACCAGCTCTCCAAGAGATGCTAAAGGGACTGCTTTAAGGAAAGGAAAGAAGAGAGAGAGAGAGAGAAACACAGGTACAGAAATGGCAATGATAAGTACCTATCAATAATAGCCTTAAATATAAATGGATTAAATGCTCCAAAAAATGACACAGAATAGCTGAAAGGATAAGAACGCATGACCCACACATATACTGCCTACAAGAAACCCACTTCAGGACAAAAGACCTACACAGACTGAAAGTGAAGGGTTGGAAACAAATTTTTTAAGCAAATGGACAGGGAAAAAAAAAAGCTGGGGTAGCAATACTCATATCAGACAAAATAGGCTTCAAAAAAAGGGCTATAAAGAGAAACCCAGAAGGTCACTTCATATTATTCAAGAGAAGAATCCACCAAGAAAACATAAACATTATAAATATATATGTACACAACATAGGAGCACCCAAATACGTATAGAAAATCATAGAGGACTTCAAGAAGGATATTGACAGCAACACAATTATAGCAGGGGATTTCAACACCCCACTTGTCAAAAATGGACAGATCTTCCAAAGTATCAACAAAGATATTGTGGCATTGAACAATGCCCTAGATGAAATGAACTTAACTAATATATATAGAGTCCTTCATCCCAAAGAAGCTAAATACACATTCTTTTCAACTGCACATGGAATATTTTCAAAGATAGACCACATGATAGGACACAAAACAAGCCTCAACAAATTCAAGAAAATTGAAATCATACCAAGCATTTTCTCTGACCACAAGGGACTCAAACTAGAAACCAATCCCAAGGAAAAAAACACAAAACACTCAAAATCATAGAGATCGAATGGCACATTATAAACAATGAATGGGTCAAGAATGAAACTAGGGGAGAAACAAAAAAGTTTCTGGAAACAAATGAAAATGAGCTCACAACAACGCAAAACCTATGGGACACAGTGAAGGAAGTCCTGAGAGGGAAGTTCATAGTGGTACAGGCCTACCTAAAAAAGATAGAAACATTTCAAAGAAACAACTTAACCCTGCTCCTACAAGAACTTGAGGAACAACAACAAGGACAGCCCAGAACAAGTAGAAGGAAGGACATAACCAAGATTAGAGCAGAATTAAATGACATAAAGACTAAGAGCACAATTCTAAGGATCAATGAATCCAGGATCTGGTTCTTTTAAAAGATAAACAAAATCAACAAACCTTTAGGCAGGCTCATCAAGAAAAAAGAGGGAGGACTTAAATAAACACAATCAGAAAAGAAAGAGGAGAGATTACAATGGACACCACAGAAATACAAAGGATTCTAAGAAATTACTATGAAGAACAGTATGCCAAGAAATTTGAAAACCTAGGTGAAATGGACAAGTTTCTAGAAAAATACAATCTCCCAAAACTCAATGAAGAAGAAACAGAAGGCCTGAACAGACCAATCACAGGTGACAAAATTGAGGCAGTAATCCAAAAACTCCTGACACACAAAAGCCCTGGACCAGATGGTTTCACAGGAGAATTCTGCAAAGCATTTAAGGGAGAGCTAACCCCTATGCTTCACAGACTATTCCAAAAAATCCAAGAAGATGGAAGACTCCCAAACTATTTTTATGAAGCCAGCATCATCCTAATCCCAAAACTAGATAAAGACATGACAAAGAAAGAAAACTTCAGGTCAATATTGCTGATGAACATAGACTCTAAAATCCTCAACAAAATATTGCCTAACAGCATCCAACAATACATTAAAAAGATCACACACTGTGACCAAGGAGGATTCATCCCTGTGATGCAAGGATGGTACAATATTCACAAATCAGTAAATGTAATACATCACATAAACAAAAGCAGAGACAAAAATCACATGATTATATCAATAGATGAGGAAAAAGCATCTGATACTGTACAGCACCTATTTGTGATAAAAAACATTCAGCAACATGGTAATGGAGGGAGCATTCCTCAACATAATAAAGGCCATATATGAGAGACCTACAGCCAACATCATACTCAACGAGCAAAAACTAAAATCTTTTCCACTAAGACCAAGAACAAGACAAGTTTGTCCACTTTCACCACTTCTATTCAACATAGTATTGGAAGTTTTAGCCACAATGATCAGAGAAGAAAAGGAAATAAAAGGCATCCGAATTGGAAAGGAGGAAACAAAAGTATCATTGTTTGCACATGACATGATAGTGTACATAGAAAATCCTATAGACTCCACAAAAAAAACTGCTTGACCTAATAAATGAATTTGACAAAACAGTGGGATACAAAGTCAATATCCAGAAATCAAAAGGATTTTTGTACACCAACAATGAAAGAACAGAAGCAGAAACCAAGAAAAAAAATCCCTTTTGCTATAGTAAAAAGAAAAATAAAATACCTAGGAATAAAACTAACCAAGGAGGTAAAAGATCTGTATGCAGAAAACTACACAACACTGAATAAAGACATCAAGGAAGACACAAACAAATGGAAACACATATCGTGTTCATGGATCAGAAGAATTAACATCATCAAAATGTCCATACTACCCAAAGCAATTTACAGGTTCAATGCAATACCAATTAAAGTATCAATCACATATTTCACAGACATAGAACAAACACTTCAAAAATGTATATGGAACTATAAATGACCCCAAATAGCTGCAGCAATTTTGAGAAAGAAGAGCAAAGTAGGAGGGATCACAGTACCTGATACCAAACTGTATTATAAGGCCACTGTAATCAATACAGCCTGGTACTGGCATAAAAATAGTCACATGGACCAAACAGTCACATGGACCAAAGAGAGTCCAGAAATAAACCCAAATCTCTATAGTCAATTAATATTCGACAAAGGGGGCAACAACATAAAATGGAGTAAAAATAGCCTCTTCAACAAATGGTGTTGTTAGAACTGGATAGCTATGTGCAAAAAAATGAAACTTCATCACCACCTTATATCATGCACAAAAATGAATCCAAGGTGGGTAAAAGATTTATGTATAAGCCATGACACCATTAAAGTCCTAGAGAAAAACATAGGCAGGAAAATCTCAGATATTTCACGCAGCAACCTTTTTACTGATATGTCCCTTAGAGCAAGGGACATAAAGGAGAGAATAAACAAATGGGATCTCATCAAAATAAAAAGCTTCTGCACAGCTAAAGAAAATAGCATTAAAATAAAAAGAGAACCAACCATATGGGAAAACATATATTTGCCAATGATACCTCAGACAAGGTTTTAGTCTCCAAAATATATAAAGAAATCACACAACTCCATTCTAAGAAGACAAGCAATCCAAGTAAAAAATGGGCAAAGGACCTGAACAGACACTTCCCCAAGGAGGAAATACAGAGGATCCAGAGACACATGAAAAGATGCTCAAACAAGCATAATATAACCAAAGACACTGAAATTGAGAACAGGATGACAGTCACCAGAGGAGAGAGGGGAGGGAATTTCAGGGGGAGGGTTTAGAGCAGCAAATATAAAGGACACATGGACAAAAACTATGGGGGGTGGAAATGGGAGCGAGGTGGGGTGGGCTGGGGCGGTGGGCTGGGGCGGGAGTAAAAGACAGAAAACTGTACATGAACAACAATGAAAATAAAATAAATTTTAAAAAATAAAATAACTCCCAGACAGACTAACAGAATGAAAATAGACTCAAAAAGAATGAAGAGAGTTTAAGGGAACTGCAGGACAACATGCAATGTAATAATATATGTACCAAAGGAATACCAGAAAGAGAAGAAGAGGAATAAGGGGTAGAAAACCTATTTGAAAAAAGTAATAAGAGAAAATTTCTCTAATTTGATGAGGAAAAAAGTCACGCAAATCTAGGAAGCATAGAGGGTCTCAATCAAGATAAACCCAAAGAAGGCCATTTCAAGACACATAGAAATTTAATGGCAAAATTCAAAGACAAAGAGAGAATCTTAGCCCCTGGCTGGTGTGGCTCAGTGGATTGAGTGCCAGCCTGCGAACCAAAGGGTCACTGGTTCAATTCCCAGTCAGGGCTCATGCCTGGGTTGCATTCCAGGTTCCCCAGTGTAGGGTGTGCAAAAGGCAACCATATATTGATGTTTCTCTCCCTTTCTTTCTCTCTCCCTTCCCCTCTCTCTAAAAGTAAATAAATAAAATCTTTAAAAAAAGACAGAGTATCTATCTTAAAGAATCCCTTTCTGCTCTAGGGAGAAATAGCTAGTAACATATAAGGGAGCCTTAATAAAGCTATCAGCTGATTTCTCAACATAAACACTACATGCCAAAAGGGAATGGCAAGGAATATTCCGAGTAATGAAAAGCAAAGGCCTACAACCAAGAATCCTTTACCCAGCAAGGCCCCCATTTAAAATGGAAGGTGAAATAAAGAGCTTCACAGACAGGGGGAAAAAAGGCTAAACGAATACATCTCCATCAAATCAGCATTGCAAGAGATGCTAAATGGACTGCTTTAAGAAGATGAAGGAAGAGAGAGAGAGAAAGAAGAACACAGGCACAAAGGGGAAAAATGGCAATGAATAAGTACCTATCAATAATAAACTTAAATGTAAATGGATTCAATGCTCTAATCAAAAGACATAGAGTGGCTAAATGGATAAGAAAACATGACCTGCACATATGCTGCTTACAAGAGACTCAACTCAGAACAAAAGATCTACACAGACTGAAAGTGAATATATGGAAAAAAATATTCCAAGCAAATAGATGTGAACAAAAAAAAAAAAAAAAAAAGCTGTGGCAGCAATACTTGTATCAGACAAAATAGACTTCAAAACAAAGGCCATAAAAAGAGACAATGAAGGTCATTACATAACACAAGAGAGAAGTCCACCAAGAAGATATAAACCTTGTGAACATATATGCACCCAACATAGTAACACCTAAATATATAAGGAAAATCTTAGAGGACATCAAGAAAGATCTTGACAGCAACACAGTCAGGGGTGTCAAACTCATTTTCACCAGGGGCAACATCAGCTTCACGGTTGCCTTCAAAGGGCTGAATGTAATTTTAGGACTATATAAATGCAACTACTCCTTAACAGTTAAGCGAGAGCTCAGTGTTGCCACCGGGTAGAAACAAGGTGCCAGGTCGGATAAAAGAAGGTAGAGCACCGGATTCCGCCCACTAGCCTTGTGTTCGCCACCTGTGTTGTAGGGGATTTTAACACCCCATTGTCAACAATGGACAGATATTCCAAGCAAAGAATCAACAAGGAAATTGTGGCATTGAACAACACTCTAGATCAAATTGACTTAATTGGTATATATAGAACCTTCCACCCCAATAAAGCAAAACATACATTCTTTTCAAATGCATGTGAATATGTTCAAAGATAGACCACATGGTAGGACACCAAACAAGGCCAACAAATTCAAGATCACTGAAATTATATCAAGCATCTTCTCAGGGCACAAAAACTTGAAACTAGAAACCAACATCAAGGGAAAAACTCAAAAACATTCAAATACATAGAGACTGAATAACATGCTTAAAAAATGAATGGGTTAACAAGGAGATCAAGGAAGAAATAAAAAATTTTCTGGATACAAATGAAAACGCACACACAACAGCCCAAAATCTATGGGACATAGCAAAGGCAAGTTCTGAGAGAGAAATTGATAGCAATGCAGGCCAGCCTAAAAATAGGTAGAAAAATCTCAAATGAACAACCTGATCCTACACCTACAAGAACCAGAGGAATAACAACAAACAAAACTCACAGCAAACAGAAGGAAGGAAATAATCAAGATCAGAGTAGAACTAAATGATGTAGAGATTAATAAAACAATTCAAAGGCTCAATAAATTTAATAGCTGGTTCTTTGAAAAGATAAACAAAATTGACAAGGCTTTAACTGGACTCATTAAGAAAAAAAGAGAGGACCCAAATAAATAAAATCAGAAATGAAAGAGAAGTTACAACCAATACCACAGAAATACAAAAGATTGCAAGAAATTACTACGAACAACTATATGCCAAGAAATTGGAAAACCTGGGTAAAATGGACAAATTTCTATAAATATACAATCACCAAAACTGAATCAAGAAAAAGCAGAAAGCTAAACAATCTGATAACAGTTAGTGAAACTGTAGCAGTAATCAAAAAACTTCTGGCACACAAAAACCCTGGACTGGATGGTTTCACAGGAGAATTTTACCAAACATTTAAAGAACTAACTCCTATCCTTTTCAGAGTATTCCAAAAATTTCAAGAAGTTGGAAGACTCAAACTCTTTTTATGAGGTCTATATTATCCTAATTCCAAAACCAGCTAAAGACACAACAAAGAAAGAAAACTACAAGCCAATACTGCTGATGAAGATAGATGCTAAAATCCTCAAAAAATATTGGTAAACTGCATCTAGCAATACATTAAAAAGATCATACACTATGATCAAGTAGGATTCATCCCAGCAAGGATGGTACAATATTCACAAATCAATAAATGTAATACAGCACAGAAACAAAATAAAAGACAAAAATCGCACGATCATACCAATAGGTGTTGAATAAGCATTTGATAAAGTCCAGCACCGATTTATGTTAAAAACACTCAGCCAAGTGGGAATAGAAGGAGTATTCCTATACATAAAAAAATTACATATAAGAAACCATCATGCTCAATGGGCAAAAACTAAAAGTTTTCCAACTAAGATCAGGAACAAGACAAGGATGTCTGCTTTCACCACTTTCATTCAACAGAGTATTCAAAATTCTAGCACAGTGATCGGACAAGAAAAAGAAATAAAAGGCATTGAAATTGGAAAGGAGGAACAAAAACTGTCATTATTTGCAGATAACATGATAGTGTACATAAAACCCTATTAGTCTTCACCAAAAAAAACTATTCAACCTAATAAGTCAGTTTGGCAAAATAGTGGAGTACAAACTCAATATTCAAAAATCAAAGGCATTTTTGCACACCAACAGTGAAATATCAGAAACAGAAACTAGGAAAAAATCCCATTTACTATAGCAACAGGAAAAATAAAGTACCTAAGAATATACTTAACCAAGGAGGTAAAAGACCTGCACTCAGAATACTGAACAAAGAAATTAAAGAAGATACAAAGAGATGGAAGCATACACTATGTTCATGGATTGGAAGAATTAATACCATTAAAATGTCCATACTACCCAAAGCAATCTATACATTTAACACAATCCCTATTAAAATACCAATAGCATATTTCATAGATCTAGAAAAATATTTCAAAAATTTATTTGGAAAATAAAATGACCCCAAATAGCCTCAGCAATCTTGAGAAAGAAGAGCAAAGTAGGAAGGATCACAATACCTGATATCAAACTGTATTACAAGGTGACTGTAATCAAAACAGCCTGTGACTGGCATAAGAACAGACACATGGACCAATGGAACACAATAGAGAGCCCAGAATAAACCCAAGTCTCTACGGTGAATTAATATTCGACAAAGGGGGCAGCAGCCTACAATGGAGTAAAAATAGCTTATTCAACAAATGGTGTTGTGAGAACTGGACAGCTACATGCAAAAAAAACGAAACTCAATCACCATCTTACACCACACACAAAAATAAATTCAAGGTGGTTAAAAGATTTAAATGTAAGTTGTGATACCATAAAAGTCCTAGAGGAGAACACAGGCAGGAAAATCTCAGATATTCAACACAGCAATATTTTCACTGATATGTTCCCTAGAGCAAGGGACATAAAGGAAAGAATAAACAAATGGGACCTCGTCAAATAAAAAGCTTCTGCACGGTAAAAGAAAACAGAATTAAATGAAAAGAGAACCAAATGTATGGGAAAAAATATTTGCCAATAATACCTCAACAAGAGTTTGATCTCCAAAATATATAAGAACTCAAATGACTCATTCCAGGAAGACAAACAAATTAAAAAATGGGCAAGGGACTTGAACAGACACTTCTCCAAGGAGGACATACAGAGGGTCCAGAGACATATGAAAAGATGCTCAGCTCCACTAGCCATCAGAGAGATGCAAATTAAAATCACAATGGGATATCATTTCACATCAGTAAGAATAGCCATCATAAACAAATCAACAAACAACAGGTGTTAGAAAGGCTGTGGAGAAAAGGGAACCCTAGTGCACTGTTGGTGGGAATGCAGACTGGTGCAGCCACTATGGAAAACAGTATGGAATTTCTTCAGCAAAATAAAAATGGAACTGTGTTTTGACTGGGCAATTCCACTGCTAGGATTATATTCTAAGAACCTTGAAACACCAATCCCAAAGAACCTATGCACCCCGATGTTCATAGCAGCATAATTTACAATGGCCAAGTGCTACAAACAACCTAAGTACTCATCAGTAAATGAATGTATCAAAAACTATGGTACATTTACACAATGGAATACTACACAGCAGAAAGAAAGGAGGAGCTCCTACCCTTTGCAACAGCATGGATAGAACTGGAGAGCATTATGCTAAGTGAAATAAGCCAGGCAGTGAGGGACAAATACCATATGATCTCACCTTCAAGTGGAACATAGTCAACAAAACAAGCAAGCAATATATAACCAAAGACACTGAAATTAAGAACAATCTGACAGTAACCAGAGAGGAGGAGGGAGGGGGTAATGGGAGGGAATAGGGGAAGGGTTTTCAGGAACAATTATGAAGGACACAAAGACAAAACCAAGGAGGGGGTGGAAGCAGGGGAGGGATGGGGGATGGCTGTGGTGGTGGGGGAAGTTGTGAGGGGTAAACATAGACAACTGTACTTGAACAACAATAAAATAATAAAAAAAAAACAGTCTGGTATTGACATAAGAACAGACACCTAGATCAATAGAACAGAATAGAGAGCCCAGAAATAAACCCATGTCTCTATGGTCAATTAGTATTTGACAAAGGGGGCAGAAGTATAGAATGGAATAAAAATAGCTTCTTCTATAAATGGTGTTAGGAGATCTGGACAACTACATGCAAAAAAATGAAACTAGACCACCAACTTATATCATTCACCACAATAAACTCAAAATGGATAAAAGATTTAAACGTAAGTCACGACACCATAAAAGTCCTAGAGAAAAACACAGGTGCTAAAATTTCAGATATCCCACAGTATTATTTTTGCCAATATATATCTCCTAGGACAATGGAAATAAAAGAAAAAATAAACAAATGGGATTACATCAAATTAAAAAGCTTCTGCATGGCTAATGAAACTATCATGAAAATAAAAAGGGAACTGATTATATGGGTTAATGTACTTGCCAATGATACCTTGGACAAGTGTTTGATATCCAAAATACATAAAGAAGTTATATGACTCAATATCAGGAAGACAAACAGTCTAATTAAAAATGGGCTAAAGATCTGAATAGACACTTCTCCATGGAGGACATACAGATGGCCCACATACGTATGAAAGAATGCTTAACAGATGAAAATGAAAAACACAATGAGATATCACCTCATTTCTGTCAGAATGACTATCATAACCAAATCAACAAACAATAAGTGCTGGCAAGTTTGTGGAGAAAAGGGAAGCCTAGTGCACTGTTGGTGGGAACGCAGACTGGTGCAGCCACTGTAGAAAACAGTATGGAATTTCCTCAAAAAAATTACAAATGGAACTGCCTTTTAACCCAACCATTCCACTGCTGGGATTATACCCTAAGACTCCTGAAACACCAATTCAAAAAATTTAAAAGAACCTACGCACCCCTATGTTCCTAGCAGCACTATTTATAATACCCAAGTGCTAGAAACAGCTGAAGTGCCCAACAGTAAATGAGTGGATCAAAAAACTGTGCTACATTTACACAATTGAATACTACACAGCAAAAAGAAAGAAGAAACTCCTACCTTTTGGGACAGCATGAATGGAACTGGAGAATATTATGCTAAGTGAAATAAGCCAAGAGGTGAAAGACAAGTACCATATGATCTCACCTATAAGAGGAACCTAACAAAACAAACAAATGAGCAAAACAGAAGCAGAAGCATGGAAAAGGAACAGACTGACAGTAACCAGAAGAGAGTGGGGAGGGAGCCAAGGGTAGGAAGAAAGGAAAGGGACTAGTCAAGGAACATGTATAAATGACCCAGGGATGTGGACAACAGGGTGGGGATTGACTGTAGGAGTGGGGCTGGGCTGGGTGGAGGAGAGTGAAAGGAGGGAAAAATTGGGACAGCTATAATAGAACAACAATAAAATATTTAATTAAAAAAAAAACAAGTACTCAAATACATGTAATGCATGTTCACAGCAGCACTATTCACAGTAGCCAAAAAGTAGAAACAGCCCAAATTTCTATTAACAGATGAATGGATTAATAAATGTGATATATATATATATATTATTCTGCCTTAGAAAACAATGAAGCACTCACACATACTATAAAATAGATGAATCTTAAAAACATTGTATTAAGTGGAAAAGATCACATACTGTATGAATCCACTGAGACAGAAAATAGGTTGTCAGTTATCAGAGGCAGGGTTTGGAAAGGTGGAGAACAACTGCTTAACAGGTACAAGTTTTCCTTTCAGGTGATGAAAATGTTTTGGGACTAGCCAGAGGTGGTAGTTGCACAGCATTATAAATGTGCTAAATAACTCTGAATTTTTCACTTTCAGACAATTAATTTTATGTCATGTGAATTTCATCTCAATAAAAAAGGGAGACTTAAAAATGGTAGGGATATTTATTTTGTCACTACTGTATCTCCAGCTACTTTAAGCATACCTGGCATGCAGTAAGTATTCAATATCATTGATTAAATGAAAAATAGCACCTGCCTTTTAAGCCCAGGAATTGTCTTTCATAGCCATAACTAGAAAAACATCTAAATTTGCCTCCAAAAAGAATTTCTGAACTCAGACATGATTATAGTAGAAATTTACCAGCTACAATTTCCCTAAAAGATAGAAATGGGCCCAGATCTTAGAAAATATCCTTCTGTATCCTCTGTCTTTCTTACTTTTTTTCTATAAAGCTGAAACTACTGACTAGGGCTAACCAAGACAGCTGACATCCCATCTCACTACCCAGTACACCCCAAGAAGAGTAAACTTTATTCACTATGTTTACCTATTTACTACAAAGAACACTATGTGCAGCAAAGCTGAGCTGTTATGTAAACCACTATGAGAATTGTGGATTAACTTTGTCAAGAGTTACATGAGTAAAACAAGACAGAGTGCAGCAAGAGAGTTATTCAAAATACATAGAGATAAATAGCAGAAGCCTTGATTAGCTTCCATTCTTTTTTTTTTTTTTCCAGCATTTATGATGTATCAGGCACTCTAATTGGTATTTTGAACATACTACATAACTGAATATTCACCCTGGTATTCCTGTTTTTAGGTGGGGAACCTAAGGCTCATAGAAGTGATGTTGTTACTCTAGGGTCACACAAGAAGAGGCAGAGCAGGCACTTGAACTAGACACTCAAAAAATGAGTGTTGACCTTATTCTATTTTTGCCAGTGTCCTTCTTTACAAAGTGGAGTTCACAGTAACCAGCAGCCCTGTTGTTCTTATGTTATTGGTTCCTTGATCAGAGTTGCTAAGACATCAAGTTTAAACAAATCTCAGGGTAGGTCTCTGATTGCATTAGCATGGGTCACGTGCCAACTTCCAAGCCAGAGATCAGAGTACTATGATTGGATACTTTCATTCCCAAAAGAAAGGGAAGGACTGTTTTGTCATTAAAACAAAAACATTCTGCCCTCTCACATATATTTTAGGCTATGGTTTAAAAGACATATCTGAAATAACATCATCTACTAAAACCATTGCACAAGCATAAGAGAGAAACCATCTGTGGTTCAGTACTACTACGAAGAGGTTACTAGTCCACTGGAAGGCAACATGCTGGAACAGACTAACAGAGTGCACTGGCTCCAAGTCCCAGCTTAGTCTCTCTCTGGACCCTCAGGTCAGCTCAATGAAGCCTTTAATTTTCTACCTATAAATGTAGCAGTCATCATAAATACTTCCCAAAGGCCCTTCCAAATCTAGGTAGTGGCTTCCAGCCAAGATGGAGGCGTAGGTGGATATACTGTGCCTCCTCTCACAACCAAAATTAAGGACAACAAATATTTAGAAACAAGAAAACAACCAGAACTGATAGAAAATTGAACTATACGGAAGTCCAACAACCATTCATCCAGACAGGTAAGAGGGGTGAATTCGCGGCAGGAAATAGTGGAGGTGCGAACTGGGAACACAGGCAGCAGTGCCTTGCAGTTCCCAGGTGTGCAGGCAGCAGCTAGCAGACCCCAGGCCCACAGGTGACGACTGGCGGACCCCGGACACAGGGTGGCAACTGTGCAGACCCAATGAGGCGGTGCAGGGCGGCTGGCTGACCAGGTGGTCCCACATTCATGTGCGCAGATAATCCAGGCAAAGGGCAAGTGGCTGAGGGGACTGGAATCCAAGAGAGAGTGGAGCAGGCGCCATTGTTCCCTCTTGGACCCTGCCCCCACACACAGCATCACATAGTGAGGGCTCCACCCCTCACTATATAACAGCCGTACCAGACCAAAAACAAAATAAAAAAACAAAACACCAAAAATGGCTCAAACCAGAAAACAAATCAAAGCCCCAGAGCCAATTCCTCTAAGCGACCAAGAGATAGCCAACCTACTACATGCACAATTCAAAGCCCTGGTGATCAGGATGCTCACAGAATTGCTTGATTTTGCTCACAAATTAGATGAAAAAATGCAGGCTACAATATGTGAAATGAAGGAAGATGCATGGGGAACCAATAGAGATGGGAGGAAAACTGGGACTCAGATCAATGGAGTGGACCAGAAGGAAGAAACTAACAACCAAACAGAAAACAAGGAAGAAACAAGAATTCAAAAAAATGAGGAGAGGCTTAGGAACCTCTGGGACATCTTTAAACATCCCAACATCTGAATTATAGGGGTACCAGAAGGGGAAGAAGAAGAGCAACAAGTGAAAAACTTATTTGAACAAATAATAAAGGAGAACTTCCCTAATCTGGCAAAGGAAATAGACTACCAAGAAGTCCAGGAAGCTCAGAGAGTCCCACAGAAGTTGGACCCAAGGAAGAACATACCAAGGTACATCATAATTACATTAGCCAAGATGAAAATGAAGGAGAGAATTCTAGAAGCAGCAAGGGATAAGGGGACAATCACCTACAAAGGAGTTCCCATCAGACTGTCAGCTGATTTCTCAAAAGAGACCTTCCAGGCAAGAAGGGGCTGGAAAGAAGTATTTGAAGTCTTGAAAGACAAGGACCTACATCCAAAATTGCTCTATCCAGCAAAGCTGTCATTTAGAATGGAAGGGCAGATAAAGTGTTTCTCAGATAAGGTCAAGTTAAAGGAGTTCATCATCACCAAGCCCTTATTATATGAAATGTTAAAGGGACTTATCTAAGAAAAAGAAGATAAAAATATGACAGTGAAAAGACAGCAAACTCACAGCTATTGAGAACCACACCTAAAATAAAAGCAAACAACTAGAACAGGAAGAGAACCACAGAAATAGAGATCACATGGAGGGTTAGCAACAGGGAAGTGGGAGGAGGAGAGAGGGGGAAAAAGGTACAGAGAATAAGTAGCATAGATGGAGGGTAGAAAATAGACAGGGGGAAGGCAAGAATAGTGTGGGAAATGTAGAAGCTAAAGAACTTATGACACAAGGACATGAACTAAAGGGAGGGGGTGTGCAAGGTGGAGGGGAATGATGGGGGAGAAATGGGACAACTGTAATAGCATAATCAATAAAATATATTTAAAAAAAGAAAGTAATACATCCAAAAAATTTAGGTAGCTATGGTTTTCATGTTTTAATCTTGAATTTTGGAGGAAAATTCTGAGATAGCCATGTATGGGGGAAAAAGAAGCAATTTACTGTTCTTTTCAACCCACATACCTCTTTTCTAATATTTGTTTGGCCTTGCAGTGCTAGTTGTGCTTCTGGGGCCATAAATCCTCTAGTTTTAAAGTCTGATTTTTCAGAGTGTTCACAGGGAATGTATGTGTTAGGTGTAATGTCCAGATTAACCCAGCCAGAACTTCAGAGTTGGAAAGTGAAAGACCGAGTCATTGTTCAGTGAACTCACTCTATATAATGGAAACCAGGATAAAAATACAGCTTTTAGCTTTTTCTGGGTCAACATAATGTTAAAGTAGTAGAAATTTGGTAATTATCAGTTTCATTAGATTGGTGTAGATGAGAGTTTCTTAACTTTTTACAACCTACGCTCCCTTTTGATAAACCTAGTAAATATATATGCCATACCAGCCCCTAGAGATTCTGAAACACACCCTTGGTTAGGGGTGATAGGGTAGGCAGTTTACCTCCTCTTCCCTCTCACTACTAAGAGTCTCTGAGTCTCTAGACTCAGTCTTCTGCATCTGACCATATGGCAACCTTTGTCAAACATTCCCTCAATTATATTACAAAAGCTGTAAGTTTTTTAAATTTTCTGACAGTTAAACAATATTGACTATGCTTTTCCAATCTACCCACCAACTTCATCATCCCACCCATGGAGGAGAGAGTCTGATTTGTCCTGCCAGCCCACCCCTCAGGAAGAACTGTCCTGTAATTGAGGACAACAGGTATAACACACTTACTAATAATTCTCACTTATTGCAATTTTTTTGATATGTCATCATTGTGTAACTTCCTCAAGGTCATTTCTAAACCTCAGTTCCTTCATTTGTAAAAGACACACAGTGAAATTTCATGAGGTTGTTGTGATAATTCTTGGGATCATTTATGGAAAACACTTGGCACAGTGCCTAAAATATAGTAAGTGTTCAATGAATGTTTGATGATGGAAGTCAGGGCTTCTGTAGGATGCCCTATAAAATGTATACTACACAATGCCATAGGTTACAAATCAAAGTACGATGTAAACAACAGGCTCTGGAATTGTGACATGTACGAAATTTATATATAAGTCTCTATCTATTCCTAGTGAACACTGTAATTCCCCAAGCACAGGGTGTCTGATTTACCCAGACTCCTTCTCTGCTCCTGCTGTATAATATCATTGGCAGAGACAGGAAGTCCTGACCAGACAAGTATGCAGTATTGGGCCAGCAGGATAAAATCCAAATGATCTCCCAAGCCAGCTCTTGCAAAGGAACAACATTTATGACCCAAAACGAAGGGAGTATGAAACTGAAACATTCAAAAAGGGCTATGCAAGGTCTTCTGCAAACTTTCCAGACTTCCAAGGAAACAGTTTATGTCATTTTAAATATTAGATGTTTAGATTAGAATTACCCTGAAAACAACATACTGCTATTATTGTAAAGACCAGTGCCTAGAGGAGAGAAGCCCTATCTCTGTTTGTTTGGACTTGAAGCAAATGCCTGCCCTGCAGCCTATAGGCTGTTAAGTGTTTCATAACTAGAGGGATGCTTCAGTTCATGCAGGAGACATGGACCGTAAACACAATATGAAATGATGGAACAAGTTGAGGAAGCAGAATCTGGGAAACTTACACTTCGTTGCAGGCTTCCTAACCATGTGTTTTATGACATGAAACACCCAAGGCAGAAGGTGACATTGAAGGAAATTAAAGGGGTCTGTGACCAAATACTAATAGTATAGAGGATTCTAATTGGGCTACCTAGTTAGAGAAGATCAAATATCTCCAAATAGTGGGAGTTGCATTTCCCAGATGCATCCCTCTATGCCTAAATTAACATGAGATACCACAATGGTACCACTCAATTCTCTTTTGTACTTAACCAATTTATTGCTACCCAATGATAGGCAAGGTTGGCCTTTCTCAGCAGGAAATACCTAAGCCATTCAATGCATTTCAAAGGACATTTATTGCTTACCTGGTATGTACTAACCAAAGGGTAGGAATAGATCAAAAATAAAAAGAAGTATATGCCCTCAAGGAGCACACTGTTCAGCCACAAAACTAGAAGAAAAGGAAGTGACTGGAAAATGTACTCTTATAGTGATGCTAACACAGTGCTGCCACAGTGATGGGCAATAAGAAAGAGAAAATAAAACACAAATTATCGACTTATAGTTATATTAAATTAAGACTGAAGAACCTAATGACATGAAGAAGTTTGGATTAAAGCAGAATTTTTTGTTTAGAGAAAAGATATTGCAGGCAGTTTCAAAGGAGATATTCATCAGTTGTTTTACAAGAAATTGTGTTTTTCATTTGCAAAGTAGCAATTTACATCTATGGAGTAAAATCACTTTGCTTCAGTCATTACATCCATGAGGAATTAGTCGATGACTTAGAAAATCATGCTTTAGTGGGAGCTAATTTATTTAGTGAACTCAATTTATTTGGGAGGCAACATATCCAGATAAATAAAAAAAAAACCTTTCCCACCCTGGCCAGTGTGGCTCAGTTGTTTGGAGTGCCGTCCCATAATTGAAAGGTTGCATGTTAGATTCCCGGTCAGGGCATATGTCTAGGTTGCAGGTTCAGTCCTCAAGTTTGGGAGCCTACAGGAAGCAACCAATCAATGCTCTCTCTCCCTCCCTTCATTTTTCTCTAAAAAGCAGTGCAAAAATGTCCTTGGGTGAGAATAAAAAAAAATTTTTAAATATCTTTCCCTCCCATCTCATTCCCTAACCACCCAATTTCATCCTTCAAAAATAATCATCAGTTTCTAATCGAATAGCAAAAATGGTTGCATTTCTACCCGAGTAAAAAAAAGTTTATCCTCTTAGTATAATACGTTCAGTGTATTTTAAATAATGATCTGGTTGAAAATACAAGATTAGAAAGTTAAAAATAAATTTATCAGTTCCAGGCTTGGATAAGGAACTGAAAACATTGCTTCTTGTGCTCCTAGAATATTCATTGATTTGGCTTGTTTTACAGACTCCCTGTTATTCTCAGCTGTGGCCCCCAAATAATTTTAAGAGTGTGTGCACAGTTTATCCACAGACTCACAGAGCCTGCCTCCTTGTGCTTTGATAGAAGAGCAGCACCTAGTTCCTGCTCTGCGCACTAAATCTTGTACTTTGTGATCTGAAGAGATCCGAGAGAGACAGTCAGAAAATCAAACGATCAGCTGACCATCTTAAATAAAAATCATTACCATTTATCAAGTACCTACTATAGGCCAGGTAGTTTTACTTATTTAGTCCTCAAAGTAAAGCTGTGTGGGAGTATCCATTTTGCAGATAAAGGGCACTAACTTGCACAAAGTCAATGGCCAATAAATGGCAGAGTAGAATTGGAAACTATGTCTGCTAACTCCATGGAAACATAATTAAGTAGGTGGAAGCAAGAGGATTTACATCCAGGCTTATTTCACTCCAAGGCCTGGCCCTTGAAGGAAATAAACCTCAACTGCACTCAGTCCTTTCAAGATACTACTTAATATTTGCTTAGAGCAAGTCTTCTGTTAGAGGACAGCAAAGATACCACTAACATCTATCGGGTATCCATTATGTTCAAGGTCTCATGCCAGGAAGTATGGGACACAGAGATAGGGGCTCTAAGGCTTGTAATCTAGTCAAAGAATGAAATAATCATAGATCAATGACCAGCTAGCTACATACATGTACATGAGGGATGAAGTAAATACATTTATTTATTCATTCAACAAATATTCCTTGAGTGCTGCATTTTAAGCATGTGGGCTTGTGTTTACTCATCTGAAAGATAAGGACAATAATTCCCTTGCCTGCTTCCCCAGGCAATTGCAAGGACTCTGTTAAGGAATGTGTGAAATCACTTGGATGACTATAAACTGCGCCCCCCGCCCACCCTGCACCACACACTTATTACTGTGAGGCAATTCCCCACAGGGGTTCAGAACTTCCAGAGTTTGAATTCCACCGCTGGTGACCTAGGGCATGTGTGCCCTTGCTATAAACTCCTATCTCTTAAGGTAACCTGTGTGAATGCTTGTTTATTAACCACAAAAGTGTGGGATACACACTCATCATGGGCTGAATGGGCTCGGTCCTCTCTGCCACTCACTGTTGGGAGTATATCATTGGAACTCTCTGAATTTTGGTTTCTTCATCTATAAAATGTGCGTATTAATATAAATCTCATAAAGTCATAATAATTAAATGAGAACATGGATATAGAATTCTCATGCACTGGAATCGCTTGACAAATTGTGTTCGTGGTATGCTGGGAACACACAGCTCCTGACATTAAGAATGCACTGCTCTATTTCTGTTCTTTACCATCTCTTTAAACTTGAGTTAACAAAGGTAGTCTTGGGAAAGCTGGAAAAAATGCACAGAGCATAGCTACTTTTCATTACCTCTCACCTTCCCCATCACCATCTCTCTGTTAACTGCTGTCTCATAGCAAGATAGAAAGGCATGTACTTGGCTGATCAGAAAGGCAAAAGCAAAGTGTTGGTTATTCCAGTTGGTCCCTGTGACCCCTTTCTCAGTCAAGTCCAAGGCCTCCAGTGGAGCACATCCAACCACTTCCTCCTGAGGTCCCCTTAAAGAAGAGTCCATGCCAGCTCTCTCTCCTATGTCCCATTACTAATCCTTGGGAAATGCTCATGCATCCATTTCCTAGCATATTCTGGGAATACAGGCCCATGCCAGTATAGAGTAAGTGGTTGACTCTTGTCTGGCCTTTGGATTCCCTGGAAAGATGTCCCTGGGCCACAGTTCCCTTAGTCAGGATTTTCTAGGCCTAAAAACACTAATCACCTAAGTCTCTTAAGCACTGGGGACACATTTAGAAGTTCTCCAAGTACTCCTCAAAACCTCTTTTCACCAGGCTTGTCATCAGAGCAGGGACAGGCACACTTCTTCTGTAAAGACCAATATGACAAATAATTCAGGCTTTACAGGCCAGTCTCTGTCATAACCACTCGGCTCTCCTTTGTAGTGCCCAAGCAGCCACAGAAGGCATGTAAACAGAGAGGCACGGCTATATTCAGTAGCACTTTATTTATGAGCACTGAAATTTAAATTAAAGTTAACTTTTATATGATACAAGATATTTTTATCCTCCCAACACATTTTATATTTTATAAATGCAAAAATCCTTCCGAGTTCATGACTGTACAGAAACAGCCAGTGGGCCAAATATGACCTGCAAACCATAGTTTCCTGACCCCTGGTTGGTAGAATTCTACCCAACCAAAGGAAAAAAAAAAAAGCAAAATGAGAGATCACACAGGATGCATCAATTCTCACCCTAAAAAATCTCTTCACTAATCTATTCTCACAATCCATTTGCCACACTCTGGCCTCTTTTGCATCCTCAAAGACAGGGCATGAGACAGGGTGAAGGGCAGGCTGTCGAGAGTGTTATATCAGTTTATTGTACATTTTCTTAAATAAAAACTGTGTATATGGATTTGTTTTACCTTGTTAGTTTGAACCTGTTGTTCTGACACCTCAGTTGAAACTGAAACAGAAATAGTTCTGTTCTGAAGTCTCCTAGCAAGAGCCATTAATGTTATTCTCATCATCACTACCTAGAATCTCTGGTTACAGGGAAAAAAGAAATACATTCAGGACTTTCGGCCAAGATGGAGGCGTAGGCGGACACACTGTGCCTCCTCTAACAACCAAAATTAAGGACAACAAATATTTAGAAACAAGAAAACAACCAGAACTGATAGAAAATTGAACTGTACGGAAGTCCAACAACCATTCATCCAGACTGGTAAGAGGGGTGGAGTCGTGGTAGGAAAAAGTGGAGGTGCGGACCCAGGAACGCAAGTAGCAGCGGCTCGCAGTTCCCAGGTGCACGGGCGGTGGCTGGCGCTTCTCGGGCACACAGGCGGCAGCTGGCGGACCGGGCACAGGGGGGAAACTGTGCAGACCCAGTGAGGACGCACAAGGCGGCTGGCTGACCAGGGGGTCCCACATTCTCGCACGCAGATGGTCCAGGCAGAGGGGAAGTGGCGGAAGGGACTGAATCCAGGAGAGAGCTGAGCAGGCGCCATTGTTCCCTCTCAGACCCCGCCCCCACATACAGCATCACAACCCAGCGACTGGGCTGCCCCGCCCTGAGGAACACCTAAGTCTCCACCCCTCATACATAATAGCTGCGACTAAAACCAAACCAAAACAAAACAAAAAACCCACCAAAAATCGCTCAAACTGGAGAAAAAATGAAAACCCCAGAGTCAATTCCTCTAAGCAACGAAGAGACAGCCAACCTATCAGATGCACGGTTCAAAGCACTGGTCATCAAAATGCTCACAGAATTGGTTGATTTTGCTCATAAATTAGATGAGAAAATGCAGGCTACAATACGTGAAATGAAGGAAGACGCATGGGGAACCGATAGAGATGGGAGGAAAACTGGGACTCAAATCAATGGAGTGGACCAGAAGGAAGAAATTAACAACCAAACAGAAAACAAGGAAGAAACAAGAATTCAAAAAAATGAGGAGAGGCTTAGGAACCTCCGGGACATCGTTAAACGTCCCAACATCCGAATTATAGGGGTCCTAGAAGGGGAAGAAGAGCAACAAGTAGAAAACTTATTGGAACAAATAATAAAGGAGAACTTCCCCAATATGGCAAAGGAAATAGAGTACCAGGACGTCCAGGAAGCTCAGAGAGTCCCAAAGAAGTTGGGCCCAAGGAGGAACACATCAAGGCACATCGTAATTACATTAGCCAAGATTAAAATGAAGCAGAGAATTCTAGAAGCAGCAAGGGATAAGGGGACAGTCACCTACAAAGGAGTTCCCATCAGACTGTCAGCTGATTTCTCAAAAGAGACCTTACAGGCAAGAAGGGGCTGGAAAGAAATATTTGAAATCTTGAAAAGCAGGGACCTACATCCAAAATTGCTCTTTCCAGCAAAGCTGTCATTTAGAATGGAAGGACAGATAAAGCGCTTCTCAGATAAGGTCAAGTTCAAGGAGTTCATCATCACCAAGCCCTTATTATATGAAATGTTAAAGGGACTTATCTAAGAAAAAGAAGATCAAAAATATGACAATGAAAAGACAGCAAACTCACAGCTATTAAGAACCACACCTAAAACAAAAGCAAACTAAGCAAACAGCTAGAACAGGAACAGAACCACAGAAATGGAGATCATATGGAGGGTTAGCAACAGGGGCATGGGAGGAGCGGGGGGGAAGGTACAGAGAATGAGTAGCATAGATAGTGGGTAGAAAATAGACAGGGGCAGGGTAAGAATAGTATGGGAAATGTAGAAGCTAAAGAACTTACGACACAAGGACATGAACTAAAGGGGGGAATGTTGGTGGGAGAGGGTGTGCAGGGTTGGGGGAATGATGGGGGAGAAATGGGACAACTGTAATAGCATAATCAATAAAATATATTAAAAAATAAAAAATAAAAAAATAAAAAAAAGAAATACATTCAGAGTAAATGCTGGCAAATTCTGTTTTCTTCTATTTCCTTGCTAACACTGTTGATTGAACGTGATCAGGAAGAAGCAAATTTACTCTACCTATCTTGGCTTATCTTCTCTGTCCTAGAAGGGGAACTCCCCCTCCCCCATTCAGTCATTCTTTGGAACATTGGCTTTGCGACATCTTTTAAGTTCTGACATTTTGTCCACAGAAACAGCATCTGGCACTAGAATCAGTTGTCATAATTATTTATGAGACCAAGATATTTCAACTTAATGTGGACTCATTTTTGCACATTTCCAACAGCAAATTGGTTTTAAGTGTACAGGGTGGGGCAAAACTTGGTTTACCATTGTGAGCATATGAAACAGAGTTTATTATTGTATTATTCATTAATTATTATTTTCCATACGAACGACTGTTTCCTAACCACAAAAGTGTGATAAGAACCGTCATCACAGGGTGTATGGGCTTGGTCCTCTCTGCCACTCACTGTATATACATATATACACTCCCATGGAGGCCATTTTTGCCAAGTGGACACAGCAAAATCAAGCTTCTTTCAGCTTTGGTCATGTTTTTAACTCTGGAGACTATAGGATTTACACTAAGGAAATAGAAAGCTTAACTTCAAGTGAAAATTATTGATAAAGTCTGGGTTTCTCAGGCAACCTCTTTTTCCTTCTGGAAGTGCTACTCTGTTGTAATAAATCTATAATATATAACATTGATATTAATGTGCATCATATCAAGGGAGCAATTTCTGGGCCACATTTTTATACAAATACTCATACTTTAGAGCCATACAAGATCTGCCTTCTGACAAGTTCAAAGCACTGAGGACACATGACCTCAATAATTTGCTTCACATTTCAGAGAGTCAGAAGAGAACAGAAATACTTTTTCTTCCATTTGCAGGTGATGAAACTGATGCCCAGAGAGCACTGAAAAAGGAGCACACGGCAGATAAAAGGAGGTAACAAACATTGCTTCACTTACCGACCCACATTCCCTTTCACTTAGGTGATTGTGACTGCTCCTCTAAATAGGGCCATCAAATAATTTCTCATGTGTGAACGAACTTAATGAAAAATATTTTTTAAAACTTTATTAACATTCCAAACGTTTGAAGCAGTAACAACAATTTTCAAATTAGAAACTGTTTCTAAGGCTCAAAGAGACCCCAGCGAACACAAAATTCTGCTCATTTATTTTACATTGGGGAAACAAGGGAATAAAAGATGTTCTCAGGTTATCTACCTAATTAGAGCAGAAAGACCAGGTCTCCTGACATTCTGTGACCTTTTTACTGGATTTAGGCTGACAAACACACTTCCCTTTTGGTACCAGTAGCAGGCATCAATAACAGATCCTATAGCACTTGGCTGCCAAGCGCAGTCACAGTCTAACAGTCACTCTACACATAGCACACCAAGCAGCCATAACTAATTACTCAGAGTCAACACTAGAAATAAAACTGTTTTAACATCCATAATATAAAATACTAAATATAATTTTAAAGCTACTGATTATTTATAGGCATATAGTACATACCAGGCATAGTACACATGATATTCAACAGCAAATCACACTAATCCAATGAGGTTGACACTGCAGTTCAGAGAGATTATATAACTTATTCAAGGTCACACAACCCGTAGGTGGAAAATCGAAGATTTGAATCTAGGTCTTTAAAAAATTCATATGTACAAATATATATATGTGTGTATGTATACACACACACATATACACACATATATATACACATATTTTTAAATACTGACCCAAGGATATGCTTATTGATTTTAGAGAGGGGGGAAGGGAGAAAGAGAGGGAGAGAAATGTCGATTGGTTGTCTCTTGCACATGCCTTGACTGGACCAAACATGCAACCCAGGCATGTGCTCTGACCAGGAATCAAACATTCAACCTTTCAGTTTGTGGGACAATGCCTAACCAACTGAGCTATGCCAGCCAGAGCCCTTGCCCATTTTTAATCAGGTTGTTTGTTTACTTGCTATTGAATTGTTTGAGTTCCTTATATATTTTGGATATTAACCTCTTATGATACACATGGTTTACAGATACGTTCTCCCAATCCACAGTTTGTCTCTTCTTTTTGTTGTTTCCTTTGCTGTTCAGAAGTTTTTTAGTTTGATGCAATTGGTTTATTATTTCTTTTGTTACCTGTGCTTTTGAGGTCATATCCAAAAAATAATTGCCAATGTTCAGGAGCTTTTATCCTATGTTTTCATCTAATATTTCATGGTTTACAATCTTAAATTTAAGTCTTTAATTCATCTGAATTGATTTTTGTATATGGAATGTGATAAGAGTTTGCTTTCATGCTTTTGTGTCATATTAGTCCCTTTTGAATGCAGTTTTTATATCATCTTCATCCAATTTTTTCTTCTTCAATTAACTTTGGATAATAGGTGGGGTTCTTTTTCCTTGCTAAATTTAACAGTAAGATCAGATGTTCCAACTTCACTGAGTTAGAAATGCAAAGCATCTCTATCTTTGCAATCTCCCCTCAGTTGTAACTTGCTGCAGGTTAGAAATGGCCTTTCTCTGAAAGACATATTTGGTAAAACAATAAACTACCTTTTGTTAGGGATTTGTTGTGGCCCTGCCTGCCCCTGTGTCCCACAGCTCACCTTATCCATTTTCAAACCCCTTACACAAACTCCTCTGCTTCCCTGTCCTTACATGAACATGAATAAATTCAGCCCTGCTATGTCTGGCATTTTAAATGCAGCTGAGGCCAACCCAAAATAAAGCATTCCAGCATTTTCTAGCAATTCACCAGCAGAAAGATTGAGAAGGATTTATAGCAATTTTCAGTTATATGTAAATGCCACCAGGGTAGCTTAAGAAACTAAGCATAAATTCTAGAAACCTATAGCTTTATTTTCCTAAATCGAAAAATACATAATAAAGACCCAGAGAAGTAGAAGTTACCTTGCCTGTGTGTTTTTTAGCTGTCTCTAAATTAATGGTCCACCCAAATCCACAAGAGTAACATTCAAAGAAGATCACAACAAAAAGCCCTTTTCTGGGCAGAGAAATAAATCCTTTGAGATGATCTTTCCTCATCAAACATAGCTAGCCTTTGATAACCTAATTTGGCCTCTAGATTGGAACCGGAGAATTCTCATTACTGACTCACAACATCAGCACATAGCCTTAACCTACTTACTAACAAAAAGGACCCAGTTTTTAAACACCACCAGCCTATCTTGGTAGCTTCTATTTGAAGACAAGTCAAATAAATGTCCTCCAAATATGCTTTTGAAGAGTAAACTGAATTTACTTTCCTGGTAGAGAAGATGAAAACAAACATCCTTGGTTTTGCATACTGAGAGCTAAGATTCTAGTCCTTCTGGCAGAAGCCAAACCATTGGCCTATTTCTAGACTGTATTTGAAGTTTCAGATGCCTGGTTATACCTGGTTTCTTAGAGAGAGAAATGGACTCCAGGCCCCCCAGGGGTACTGACTATGACTGATTGCTTTGCCAATGTAAAATGGAAGCTCCTGAGAAGAGTTCATCCTATGTGAAGGTGCAGATCCATCAGTAAACAGTTAACTCTGCACTTTGCTAATACAGAGAGGTGTTTAATGTAAACTCTGAATTATTCAAACCCTGTGTGGTATTTAGAAACACAGCTGTATCTCCAGGTGTCATGTTGAAGTTTCCTTGTTTGGTCTCCATCAAAATCATGTAGCAGTAATGTGTTGGGAAGAAAAGGTAAATAGTTCTTGATTTCATAATTTTTATACAGCTGTGTTTGTAAGCACATGGTTGTTTGAGTATGCAAATGCCATTTTGAGATTCTTTGGTTCATTTGTGTGGCTGCCATCACTTAAGAAGCATGGTGTCCATGCAGACAAACTGCAAGTAAAATTTGATCAGTATAGACAGCAGATCTAAATAATCAAAGTTTATATCAAGTGCCATAAAAATTCTATGCAGACACTGTATTGATACTTAGGAGAGAGACAGAGACAGAGAGAGCAGGCCTTCGATGATGCTGAAAGACTTCTCAGAGGACATGGCAGTGGAGGTGGATCTCCACTGGTATTTCACCAGGCATAGGTGACAGATGGGACATTCTAGCAAGGACATTTTAAAAGCAAATGTTTGAGGTCTAACTATGGAACTGATATGACTGCATCTCCTTCTGCCTTTTCCTAGTCTTTTTTTTTTTTTCTGGCTTTTCTTTCTATAACCTAATATCCTTCCTACACTATCCTATCCACCCTAAATCCTAATTATGAGAGTTCTGTCCTGTGGGCAAGGATCATGTTTGTGTTCTTTATGACGTTTTACTCACTATCATTGTGCTAGAGTATGGTATGAGTTTAGTAAATATTTATTGAATTAAAATTTTGTCCTCAATCTACTTCTCTTCTCTTCTTTTCCTTTCCATCCCCAACATATAAACTATTCATGTTCGCCTCTTATCCATTGTCATTCACCATGGCTCAGACATGAGATGTGGTCCACAAGCCTTTAATGGAGGGATAAAGAGAGCAACATTGTGGCACTGGAGGCAGGAATGGTGTCCACAGCTCTGTAAATACACTCACTTTGTTATATCAAGTATTGTTCTATGCAAGACATTTGATTTGGCTAACAGAATTACAATACCCATGCACAAGGCTGAACCTTGCCTGGGTGTTATCCGATTTAATCATCCCAACAACACTATGAAGTCAGGACCACCACCCTCATCATGCTGCAGATGATATAAGTAAGGCTCAGACAAGGGAAATCATTTGCCCATGGTTCACCAAGATTGTATGCTGGGATTTGGGAAATGCATTCTACATGCCTCACTTCAGATCATGAGTCCTTAAATTTGTTCAACAGTGAAGCCATTATTTCAAGATTCTATTTCATTCCATAAAAAAGAAGGTCCTAGATAGAACTCTCCTTAGAGCTACCTCCAACCTTCATGTAGAACAGAGAAAGAAGAGTAGAAGAAAGAAGGTGGAAGGAAAGGGAGAACAGAGGACAAGCCTCAGTTAAGGTCTGAAACTGGTTCACGTATGCGTCCATTTTCTCTGGACTGTTTTGTTCCTACTTGAATTGCTTCCCTACGCTTTTAGCTGCTTAGTAAACAAAATACCTTAGGAAATGCAAGTTCATTAAGTGAAGTGCAAATGAGAAGGCAAAAGTTGCTGGGAAATTATTATAAAGTCATCTCTGAAGGACTTTGGCTGATCCTGTGTATGTGGTTATTCCCACCACTGCTTGCCAATTTCTGAGCAAATAATGGAGAACTGCCTACAAATACTTTCCCTCTCTCACCTTCTGATAGGGCAGTGGTACTTTCAACAGTGCTGAGAAAACAGCCTTAGTGAATAGGAGGTTTTGGCCTCAAGTGTCAGCCAGGTATGCAGCCAACTATGATGCCATCCCCTCTGAATATCCATATTGGCTAATACCTTGGTTATCACTGAACACTTGACAGGGATGTTTAGAACCAGATAACTAGACAGGAGATCTGGCTTGCAGCTAAGGGAGAGATAGAGAGATAGGAAGGTGCTCCACACCTTTCTGCACTAGGTGTTTCTATGAAGGCTTGCCTGGACTTAGAAGCTCAGGTTTTCAGGTCTCTGCCTAGGGAAATGAGGATTTTAGGAGTCTCAAACAAGAAATTTTGTGAATTTAAGTTTGGAAATATTTTAGTACATTATAAATTTAGTAACTTTGTAAATGAGGGAACCAAAAATACATCGCTAGCAAAAATGTTTTGTTCTTTTAAATAAAGAAGAGAAAATAAAGCCCAAAGTACATTAAGAAATTTTTCAATTCCCACTTGAAAGTAGGAAATAGCTATTAATTATTTGTAAAAGCTTATCTCATTTTCAGAAATAAATAGAAAATAGATCTTCATTCTCCTTCTAACTTCCCCCACCCGAGGTCTAATCTATCTCTATTCTTTTCCATGTCTTTCATGGCATGACTATTAAAATCCTTTCTTACAGTCTCACCTTCTTGCCAGGCAAATCAATGTCGTATTTCTCTGCATTCCCAATGGCCTTGCTGCAGAGAAAGGAAAGTCACTTTGAGAAAAGGGCAATGAGATTCCTTGTACTCAGCCTAGAATTCTATTACTGTTAAGTTAAACTGTTTATCCAATTACTGCCACTCAGATTTCTGTCTGGAGGCTGCACGTGTGATGTGGTGAAATAGCTTCTTAAGCCTCCCGCATCCCCTGCTCCTGCCTATGTTATTCCACAGAAGGCAGCCCTGAGTGGAAAAGGATGAGGTCATCGCAGAATGGAGGGGCCATAAGGTTGAGTGGGTATCCCAAGGCTATCAGGGCACAATTGAGATGGATTTGGACATGTATACTGGTTTGCCTCTAAGAGTCTAAATATTTTGAGAGGTGGAGTGGGGTAAACTGGAAGGGAAAGTCCTATTTCAAACCACCCACGATGCTACTACAGCGTGAACTTTCACAAAAGCAAACCTGATCAGACCCTTCACCGCTTAAAACTTTCAAGGCTCCTCTTGACTTCTGAATAATCATAATGTGGACACAGCCTGCATCTCTGATTTGGCCATTCTTACAGTGCTGCACACCCTAGCTGGGCCAGAATACACATGCTCTCTTAACTTCCTGTCTGGGCTCAAGGAGTCCTCCTGCCTTGGCTTCCTCTGACTTGCCAACCTTATTTGGTTAACTCCTCCCTACCCCTCATGTCTCAACTCTGGCATTGTCTCCCTGGTGCTACCTCCCTAAATCCCATCACCACCCTCTTATCTGGGATATGTACTATGGTCTATGTCAGGGATTGGAAAGCTTTCTCTAAAGATCCAGGCAGTAAATATTGTAGGCTACTCAATTATCCTTAAAGTATGAAAGCCTACACAAATGAACAAGTCTGTGCTCCAGTAAAATTTCATTGAGCAAAACAAATAGGCTAGATTTGGCCCATGGGCTGTAGTTTGCTAGCCTCTAATCTATATTCCCACAATTTCTTAAGCTTTAGTCTACCAGGACCCTAATCAGAGACCAGGAGCACCTTGGGACAAGGACTAAGTCTTCATTCCTGTGTTACCAGTGCCTAACCTGGGTCCCAAGGCAAGCATGGTATATGGTGAACAGTGGCTGAGCACATGAACACATGTTCTATGATCACTTCACTATTCCACAATCAATCCTTTCTCTGTAAAACATGACATAATTTTTTTCCTAAAACAGTAAAGCTGTCTTTGGATTGTGGCAGCAGGGGGTAGATTAGTCAGAAACTTGTCTTTTTGTGTCTTCTCAAGGGGAAACAAGGACACAGGAAATTTCTTCCTTTCAGATCTTCACACTCCAAATAGTTGGCTCTTCTGAAGATTCCAGATTACACTTGGTAAGCTGTCCAGCCCCTAGAGTGCTGGCAAGGTCTGTGGAGCATCATTCTTGGGTCTGCACACTAGGACTGTCAGCAGTCTGACCCCTCCAGTTTCCTGCTGAGACACATTCTGTCCATTGCATCTTGCTATGTTTCCAGGAAACCAGGGCAGTTCCTAGACAAGGATTACTGGCTATTTCTCTAAAGCAGTGACAACTAGCCATGGTGTTTAGACAGCCCTGGGTATCTCCAGGGACCTTATGAATAATGAGGGAATTATCTTCTTTCTCCCAGTAGTTCACAACCAAATAAATTTTTAAATGCTCCAATTCCAAAACAACTGTTACCATTACCATGAGGACTAAAGCCACATTCTGCAGCTGTTTGGAGAGGTAGAGGAAGGAGAAAGGGATTGGCAAAACAAAACGCAATGAACTTTTGTTTTTTTTCCTGACCAGTCCACACTCCCTTTCCTTTGGTTTAAGTATCTTTGTTTTCAAACAGAGAACCTCCCCTTTCTCTCAGTTCACGTGGTCTGGGTGAGATAAGACCAAGTGCTATGATCCAGGGATGGATGTATGATTCAGGCCTTGCCAATCTGTGTACTCCATCTTCTTGGCCACAGAGACTATCTCAGAGGGATAGGACTCTGACTCAGGTCAGGCCAATCCAAACCACTACTGGCACTTGTGATGGAAATCCTGGAAAGACTTAGGTAAGCTGAGAGGAAAATATGTGTCAGAAACAACTGTCACCCACTTTGTTAACAGAGAGGGTTGCAGAGCTGACAGACAGGTTCTTAGGACTTTGCTTGAGCCTTTGATCTAGCCTTAACTAGAGATTAACATCCCCCTGAAATGTTCAAGATTGTGAACCAAAAAATCCTCCCATTTTTGTGTAAGTCAGTTAAATTCAGATTTCCAGCTTTTGTGACTAAAAGAATCCTAACAGAAGTGTTTATACACTCAAAGCACCTAAGACAGACAGTTATAACTTACAAAAGCTTAGGGTTCCTCATCCCAGGAATGGGATTTTCCGCCCTGAGTTTAGCTAGTACTTTATCCTGACATCTCTTGTGATGAGCCAATGTGACGATGATGACCCACTTTCTTGCATTGTGTCATTTTTTAGAGCCAAAGAGGAACTGGATACAATTTGGGTTCATTAATTTAAATGTGGTAGGTTGGCCTTCACTGATGGATGGCACCTGTTTATCAATGGTGGATATCTCCCTTTAGGATCATTGAGCAGTAAACCTGGAAGTGACCTCAGACCATCTGGTCTGGCCTCCTCATTTGATAAAAAAGGAAACTGAGGCCCACAGAGAAAATGTTTACTGAAGCTGCAGACATGATTTAGTGGCCAATCCAGCATTAGAATCCAGGTCTCCAGATTCTCACCCCTTTACTTTACTCCACTGAGTCCGTGGCCCCACTCTTATCACCTGTACTCTTACTCCACTGATGAGGGAATATGACAATCTCCTTGAAGAAAGATAGCACCTGCAACTGTATGCTTAGAGAAGTGCCTAGTGAGGTGGAAAGAACGCTGAACTTTGAGACAGAAAAGGTATGCATGACCTTGGGCAACTCAGTTGGTCCTCTGAAGACTCAGTTTCCTTATTTGGAAGATGAGGGACAGAACCAGCCCTTTTCATCTCACATAAATGTTGTGATGATCAAGTGATAAGATGTGTATAAATGTGCTTTATATACTGTGAAGCATGATTCATTCATTCAACAAATTATTGGAGGCCTTTTCTGTGCTCAGTTCACATATAACCATTAATAAAACATTACCCCATGCTCATATGAAGCTTATATTAGCATGGGGACACGGAGTAAATAAAACAAAAATAATCGTTAAGTAAGAGGGGATATGGGCAATGAAGGAAAATAAAGCAAGGAAGAGCTTCAAGGGATACAGATATAACCTGGCTGGGTAGGGAAGCCTCACTGAGGAGGCAATAGCTGAGGAACATCCATGACAGGGAGAAGAAAGGACCAGTCCTGAAAATGGAGGACGTGAACTTCAAACACAGGTAACAATTGTCTCAGCACAGAGGTACAAATCATACAACCCTGCTTTGTAAAACAAATCATCCTTCTGGGAAATCACAGTTTCTTCAAATGTATTCCAACCTCCTATATCTCTTTGGTCAACTGGTAAGCTGCACTTAAATAGGTACCTAGTTGCACTTACCAAGGTAGCAAAAAATAATAGGTACAAGTGAACAAAAAGAGTTGAAGGATTGGGGAGTATAAATTGGCATATTCTCTAGAGGGAAATTTAGCAGCATATTATTTATATTCTTCCACCTATAATTTTTACTTCTATATACTTATACTAAGAAAATACTGTAATTAAGGATATGAACAATGGCTATACAAAGGTTTGTTTATCTCAGAATTATTTAGAATAGTTTAAAATTTAAAACATCCAACTTTGTGGAATTGGCAATGAAGTATGGTATTTCCATGGAAAATTTCAGAAATGGCTTAATTTGGGCTGACTTGGCTCATGGACTATCCCTGAGCTAGTCTTTATGACCAGTAAGATAGAGGTTGCTGTTTAGTAAGAAGCAGTTCTATGCAACCATTAAAAATGATGTTGTACATACTCGTCAAAACACTATGTACTTAAAATGGATGAATTTTATTGTCTTTGAATGTTATTGTCAATGAAGTTTACTAAAACAGAATAAAGGATAAAGTGTTTTTGTTAACATGAGAGATTTTTATTTGGTCAAAAAAATGAATCATGTCATGACTGTGCTGCATTATCTAATATATGACACATGTGAACAAAAGGAAGTGCTGAAGAATCTACTCCAAAATATTAAAACATTTTTGAGTAGTGGGCTTACTGATGATTTTTATTATCTTTCTATTAACTATTTTTTTACTGGAAAAATTAAAATGTACTGTTATTTTTTTTAAAAGTCACAGTACAAATAGAATACCAAATAAAACAAGTCTATCTCCTCTAAATAACCACTTTTTATAGTTTATTGGATATTCTCCCAAAATGTTTTTAGCATATACAAGCATAGATATGAGTATCTGAGGTTTTCTGGGTATAAATAAGCCTTTTGAGAATATAAATAGAAGCAAACTAAATACACTCTTCTGCACTTTGCTTTTTCTCCCCTTTTAATTCACTTGAAATAGCTATCATTCAGTTCAACACTTATGCATAAATCTGTCATCTTTTCAAATGACTAAAAATTAGTATAGAGATGCCCTATAGTCAATTTAATCAGTCCCCTACAAATGAACATTTAGATGATCTTAACTCTTGCAAATCTCAAATGCTGGCATTCTCTTTCTTTAATGTGCCTCTTTGGGCATGTACATAGATATTTTTCCATGATCAATGCCTTAAAATGGAATTGCTAGATCATAGGATAGATACATCATTATTTTTTGCATATTCCTATATTTAATACTTTCTAAAATTACATATTACACAGGTATTTTTGAAGTAAATTATTTAAAAATGGCATTGTAGAGACAACAGCTCTTCAGTTCTTTCAAAAAGCCTCATTAAGTGCAACTATTGTTCATTTGACCCTTAGAGAGAAGGGGCACTGTTCCGGACTTGAGGTGCCATGGCCAAAGGGCACATTCTTATGAGTTGCTGAATTAGTGAGGACAATGGCTGGAATCTGAAACAAAGGCCATAATATACAATTTATCTTAGTGTGCCAGAAAATCTCAAGGCTCCTTCTCAGAGATGTGCACCCATTTAATAAAACAGCCAACAATGACAAGCCATGGGCTGAAGGAAATTGGAATGTATGTCTGATATTTTTTGGCATCAAAATGACCTGAGAGAGGGCATTATGGTCAAGAACACATAAAACTTTCCTAGCCTATAAAGAATGGCATGGCAGTCTTTGTGGAGGCTAAGAACAGAAAAAGTCAATTTGCCTAAACAAGAAAAAAAAACATGGTTGGACTGAAATTCCATAGATTTTATTATTCGGACAGAACAGCTTAAAATCATTATAGAATCTGATTGCCAAGCAGTGTAAGTAAGCCAGGATTCAGGCAACATATAAGTGACAAGCAGACAATTCTCATTGTAGCTGGCATCTCAGTAGCAATCTGTTAATGATGTGTTCAAGAGTAATATCAGGAAATGGCATTAAAACAACTGTCTAAACAGTATGAAATGAAAGTAAATTTGGCATGTTTACTTAATGGACAAGAGGGCATATGTTGGCAACTTTCTTCAAATGGCAGAAGATGAGTTTCCTTAGAACAATAAGACTCACAAGGAATGGCCCCAGGAAGGAGGTACAGTAATGAGAGGTTCACGTGAATGCTGCAGACCAAGAAAGTTCTGAGTTCTGGCCAAGATGGAGGCATAGGTAGAAACGCTTTGCTTCCTCATATAACCAAAAGCAGGATAACAACCAATCTAAAATCAATAAACAACAAAAAGCACCAGAAAATCAAACTACATAGAACTCTGACAACCAAGGAATTAGAGAAAAAATCAACCAGAACAACCAGACTGCCAAGGCAGCCCACCACTCAGGCCAACTCCGAAAAACCTTGGCAACTCTACGGACCATGGAGGCTGGGCTAGCTGCCTAGCTTGGCAGGCTGCACTGGAAGGGCTGACTTGGGGGAAAACTGAGACTCAGAATTGACTGTGGACAATGGCTGGGGTTGCTGCAGTGGGAGAAAATCCCGCTTTCACACAAGAGTTTGTTAAAAAGTGCACTAGAGATGAGTAGGTGAGCCACACTATTCCCTCTCTGGCCCTTCCCCCCACAGACAGCACTGAAGCACAGCAAGGAGGATTGTCCTGCCTGGGTAAATACCTAAGGCCCTGCCCCCTTATAGCATATCAGCTGCACCAAGACAAAGAAATATAGCCCAAATGAAAAAACAGATCAAAACTCCAGAAAAAGAGCTAAGTGATGAGGAGATAGCCAAACTATCTGATGGAGAATTTAAAGCCCTGGTTATCAAAACACTCACAGATCTGATTGACCTTGGTCAAAAAATGAAAAAACAAATGAAGGATACTAAAGTGAAATAAAGTAAAATATTCAGGGAACCAACAGTGACAGGAAGGAAACCAGGACTCAAAGCAATGATTTGGAACAAAGGAAGAAATAAACAACCAACCAGAACAGAATGAAGAAACAAGAATTCAAAAAAATGAAGAGAAACATAGAAACCTTGGGACAACTTTAAACATTCCAATATCCAAATTGTAGGGGTGCCATAAGGAGAAGAACAACAGCAAGAAATTGAAAACTTATTTGAACATATAATGAAGGAAAAGTCCCCCAATCTGGCAAAGGAAATAGACTTTCAGGAAGTCCAGAGAGTCCCAAACAAGTTGGACCCAAGGAGGAACACACCAAGGCACATCATGATTACATTAGCCAAGATTAAAGATAAGAAGAGAATCTTAAAAGTTGAAAGAGAAAAGGAGAGAGTTACCTATAAAGGGGTTCCCATTAGATTATCAGCTGATTTCTCAAAAGAAACCTTGCAGGCAAGAGGGGGCTGGAAAGAAGTATTCAAAGTCATGAAAGGCAAGGCTCTACATCCAAGTTTACTCTCTCCAGTAACGCTGTCATTTAGAATGGAAGGGCAGCTAAAGTGCTTCTCAGTAAGGTCAAGTTAAAGGAGTTCATCATCGCCAAACCCTTATCATATGAAATGTTAAAGGGACTTATCTAAGAAATTAAAGATAAAAAACTATGAACAGTAAAATGACAATGACTCACAACTATCAACAAATGAACCTAAAAAATAAAAGAAAAACAATGAAAAAAAACTAAGCAAACAATTGGAACAGGAACAGAATCAGAGAAATGGACATCACATGGAAGGTTTTCAGTGGGGAGGGAGAAGAGAGGAATATGGGGGGAAAAGGTTCAGGGAATAGGAAGCATAATTGGTAGGCATAAAGTAGATGGAGAGAGGTCAGAAATGGTATAGGAAACAAAATTTAAAGAACTTATAAGTACAACCCATGGACATGAACTAAAGAGGGGGATGCTGGAGTGTTGGGCGGTGCAGGGTGGAAGAGGGATAAAGGGGGAAAGTTGAGAAAAGTATAATAGCATAATCTATAAAATATACTTTAAAAAAGAAGCTCTCACATTTTTTAAAGAAAGTCAACCCATTAATCGTGTGAACTGGCTGTATATTAACTCTCCCTCCAACTCTAAACTCAGTGTGTGAATTTGAAAGGATTCTAAACCTCTGAGAGCAGAAGAATAAAAACACAGCTGAACTGTAAAAGTGGGGGAGAAACTAAACTGTACTTATGACTGACTATACATCAGGTACTTTACTTCCACTCACCTCTAATGCTCAAAATTATTCCAGGCAAAATCTATGTAAGAAAAACCAAGTCAAAAAGCAATAAGCAAGGGAGAAAACTCCAACCCCCTCAGCAGTGGTATTATGAGGATTTTCTGTTAGGCATTTGTGATTTATATCTCAGCATGGTGGAACCACCTACATAAAAATGACACTGAAAAATGTTTTTTAAACATCTATACTGCGGGGGACCCTGTCCTGGGTGCCAGATGTGGGGGGGCTCCACCCGCAGAGCCCCAACCCTCTGTCACGGATGAAAGTAAAAACTACCAAGACATCTTCTGCTTGGGGAGGAAAGGGGTCAAACTCTCAGAGGAGAATGACCTAGAGCCCCTTCCTCACTAGGCTTTTATTGGGCTCAAATACACAGGAATACAGGTTTAACATGTCAAAGACATTTGAGAGCTTAATCCGAGCCAGTGTTTGTCAGGAAAGGGGGTTGCCAGACTTTGGGAGACATGCTCATTTCCTCCTGGGACACTTGTCACCTCAGAAAGAGCACTCTTAGCAAAGCAGGTTTCACAGAACTTTAGGAATTCTTTCTTATGTCCGGATCACCCACGGAGCCGTCCTGGCCAGGACAGGGCTGCACCGCTCACCCCCACAGTTTCAGGTTTTAAGGCAATTAGGAAGCAGGAGACATCTCCCAGATGGAAATGAGGACTTGGGCTATGTCAGAATAGCCGGGGGGCGAGGGTCCATCACATCCTCTTTGCTGCAACCCCCCGAGTCCTTCCATGAGGCCTCCCAAGTGGTCGCGTCTGGCTTAGGTTGCCCCTCCCATGAGGAGTCTTACCCGTCATTGACTGCCAACCAAGCTATGGGGCCAGAGATGGGTAAGGCAGAAGCAGTGCTCCTGCCAGGGAAATAAGCTTGTCTCCTTAATAGGTCACATCCTTGTGACAGAACAGACCCAGATGAAGTGGGTCCCTTGGGCTCTTACACAGCCCACCATGGGGTGAGGGTTACAACTCCTGAAACCAGGCTGAACAGTCCGCAACACTATACATGAGTATAAAAGCTACAAACCACCTGAATACATAGTAATACCAATTATGGCTTTGTAGTTTGAGAAAATGTTTAAAGGCAAATCCTAAACAGACACATAAATAAAAGCAGAATAACCACTGGAGAAGATCAAGGTTGGATTAAGAGCTAGAGGGCTGAAATCTGCCTTGAACCTTTCTAATGACTGCTGAACAGAAAAGTGATCTGTGCTTTAGTTACAGACTTGAAGGTACTTTGGACGCACTAAAGGATAATTTGGGAAACAATTGTGATGATGATAATGCTAATGAAATAATAATAGCACCCCACTCTGACCTTGGCTGGGTTATGGTTCCAGCCAGCTACCTCCAAGCCCAACCATTTAGCTTGCACTGTTTTTCAACTGCTGATCATCATAGCATCTGTATTCATTCCCGGAGCTGTCAGGCAACCTCCTACCTTTGAACCAAGTAAATAAACACGACAGTGAACCCTTCAATGAATGCCCACCCATGGTTATTATGAAGGCTTTTTGCCAGTTTGTTCTAAAAGTGCAGGCAGATTTAAGGGGCCTTTGCCATTTACTGGAAACCCATGTTAAATGGGAAGACTTATTGGGGCCAGTGATTCTAAAATAATAAACACAAAAGACATGAGAGTCAGCTCCAAACCGACACAAAACTGCCTGGCAGGTTGCAGAGCAAATCTAAACACACAACCTTCCACAGGAGCGAATGCAGCAAAAAACAACCAAGCTCTAGTCATCCCAACCCAACTATTTATAAATACTCTTCTAGCCAACATTCAGTTTTAGCTTATTCTCATGCCAATGTCTACAGTTATCTGGAAGTAAAAACAAAAAAAAAATTACCTTTTATCAATGCACACAGACAAACCTAGGGTTGTTTTTTTCACAGCCTGGGAACAAACCTGAGGTCAGAAGTTTAGAAATCATTTGAGTAGCAGTCATTCCATGAACAAGAAATATGACACTATATTGGCTCTGTTTGAGTAGGAGAGAGATACAGCACTCACCCTTTCTTATCTTCTTTCTCTATTCCTGATTGTCTTCATTTTTCCCATTGTAAGACATTTCATTTTGGGTTGCATATTCAAACAGATAATTGCTTACTGTCACATGCTATTTATCCTCAGTGAAATGTTGAAGGAAGTACAAAACACACCCACCACAGCTGTATTTGCCAATGATTTCTGGATTCACTTGGGGCTGAGCTCACTCTTATCCTCCCTCCAGCACCCATCAAAATAATAGATGGTGTAACTTCTCTCCAGCAATGCCAGCATGAGTAGCAACGTGCTGTGTGAGGGATTTTTGCTTCTGTCTGATTAACAGGCATTCAGGAATCACAGCCCTTTCTTTCACTGTTTTCTTTAGATTGGGGTGGGGGATGGGGATCTTGGTGCACAGGATTGCAGTCAGAAGGGGAGGGACAGAGTTCTTCAGATCACTGTGCAAAGAGTCACCATAGTTTACTTTTCTCTTGGGTTTTCACCTAACAGACCATACAACTGGGCTGCTCAGAGCTTGGGCTTAGGGCCAGGTTGCTCAGAGCTTGGAGCAATTCTTGCTCAGTGAAGAGAGAAAGCCTTTTAGGCTCTTCTCAGGCTCCATGATTACCAGAGGATAGGAGTAATCACCCACAGGAGTGGCATGACTTTTAAATGCCACAAGACTGGAAGAGCCATTCACAAGTGTCAGCCACCTACAAACCACTCTGCTCATCAGATGCTCCAGATCATTATTATGCTCCCTGGGGGCTTGGCCAATTCCCAAAGTGAGCCCTTCAGTGTGTGGACACTAAGAGAAGGGCAGAGAAGTTTCCAATGGCTCAAATAAGGAGGGACATTTTTAGGTTTTTCATACAGGTATGATTAAGAAAAAAACTTGGGTACAGAGACACAGAAATAATAAGGGACTTCCCCTTATGGATTGAACTGATAATGCTGTTTACACAGTTAGGGTCAGACTATCAAAAAGAAACATGGTAAGTTTTGAAAAAATCCTATTTCAACCCCAAATTATCAATCAGGATCATTTGAGTCCAGTGGTTCTCAAAGCCCAATTAGTCCTAGGAACTAGTCAGAAATGCAAATTCCTAAGTCCCAGCCCTGATCTAACAAATAAAAAATTGTAGAGATGGAGGCCAGGAATTTGTGTTTTAACAAGTCTTCCAGGTAAATGTGATGCATGTTAGAGAATACTTACCTTCTTCTCCTCTCCATATCTGGGTCTCCTTTCACTGATATTCTTAACTTAAAAATAAAACAAAGCAAAAAAAAAATACTTCACTTTTCTAGTCTTACAGTTGGTGGAATGAGATGGAGCTATCCCTGGAAGGAAATTTTTACAGGAGGTAAGGGAAAGTATAGGTAATCAGAGTTTCATATGTCTGTATGATAGAAGTGATGGGTTGTTAAATAAGTTGATAGATCTAAGTGATCAATCATCTTATTGTGAAAGGCTTTCCAATACACTGCTAAATGCAGTTCACCAAGCTTAATGGTGTGGTTATTCACTCTGTGATCCTCACTTTATTAGAGAATTGTACTAGAAATTAGTAGAGTGTGAGCTTGTAGTCCCTGCAAACACTGTAGCTAAGAATTAAAAATCCTGAAGTGAAAGGTGTTAATCTGCTGGCTCTCAAAGTCAGATAAGGACTGATGGCAAAGCTGTTCAATGTCATGAGCAAGCTTGATTAAAGGGACACCTAGATGAGCATGAGTGCAATGAATATGGGTTTTGTGTCCTTATCATCAATCCCGCCCTTCTTCTAGTAGGTAGCAGCCAGAGTCAAATATGCTCCATTCTTAGCTCCAAGGATGGGTTCCAACTGAGTGAAATGCAGGGTAATCCTCTCCCCTTTACCATAGTGATTGTCTGGGAAACCCAGATTGGCCAATTAGAACAGGAATTTCTCTTGCCACAAGGATTGGGATAGTCCAAACATGGGTATCTGGGGTGGGGAGCCATTTGCTCCCATGCAGGATAGTCACCTGCAGACAAGGTTGACAAATAGGGTCATAAATGTCAGTTGCTATTATTATCATCCTATTCCTCACTCATATAATTCTTGAAGACAATAAGATATCTACAAGAGCTGCTAAACAGGGCCTCCTAGAAGGAAGAAATAGTTTAAAGCAGAAACGGCAGATAAAAAAATATTCAAGAATTTCCAAGAAAAACAGTCAAGAAGAAAAATGAGTAGGAAAGTACTATGTATATGTCTGGTAGTAAAAAACATGATGAAACCTTGAGATGTTAACTTGAAAGTAAGTTCCCCCAATTTCCCCTAGAAGGAGAAGATTAGGTAAGGTTTCAGGAGGATAGGAAACTCTCTAATTAAGATCCAAATAATCTAGATAAAAAGTAGAGGGAAAGAACCTTCCACTGTAAGTTCTACTGACATGTAAAAGATCCCACAGAGTGACTGCACCAGAGAGAGAGCAGGAAGAAACATGGTCTAAGACCCTCAGGTACGTGGACACTAGACATGATCATGGATTTGGTCTCCTGGATCAAAGTAATGATGGCTCTGGAGGTAACTGAAGACTAGATCACACAGGCCTTTTAGGCAATGCTAAAAGTTTTGGTACTTATCCCAAGAGCAATTGGAAACTACAGGTTGAAGAGTATGTGTGTATCCCGATAAGTTTTGCAGGAAGACAAGTCAAATGCCTAGTTTTTAGACTATTAGAAAAGACGTGAAGACTTTACAACATGCCATCCTGCTAGCAGAGTCCAAAAGTTCCTGCCAAGGCTTTTGTGATTCTGCAGGCCAATTAAGGAAAATAAGAGACAGGCTAGGGTTTAAGCAGGGGAAGCCCATATGGAAACCTCACACTCCAAAATGCGATGCTAGCCCTCCTTGGCACCACACCCTGCCAGGGAATATTATGATCCCAATGTGATGGAAAAGACTTTCCCAAATGAAATGTCCCCTTTGGGGCTATAGTCCACAGGCCTGCAGCTAGCTCACCAACTCAGTGTTATGTCATCCATAAATACCTAAGTAATTTTCTACATCCAACTACTACTTTCCTCAACTGTCAGATAAGCTTTCACTTATCTTCACACATTCATGTTTCTGAAACTAAGGTAGGTCTTAGAATCATTATCTAGCAGGTACTCAAATAGCACATTTTAATTTCAATGTTGAGTGGAGAAAAAAAATTGTTTTGTTTTGTTATCTGTGTGGATTTTCTCTGGGGACCCCAGTTTCCGCCCACATCCCAGAGATGTGCACATGAACTGAATTAGCATGTCTGAATTGTCCCAGTCTTTGTGAATGTGGGTGTGTGTGCCCAGGGATAGAAGGGTGTCCTATTCAGGGTGGGTCCTGCCTTGCCCCCTGACTGGCAGGAGAGGCTTCAACCACCTGTGATCCTGAACTGGAATCAGTGTGCTGGAAAATAATTCTCTTACTGGCTTTTATTAACTTTTCTTAAATGTAAATATAGCTCACATTTATTTCAATCTTTGATATGAGAAGTGTTTTGTGTCTTTATTTAGAAATTTGGTGATGTTTTTGCTAGCTTGTCCCTTATCTTCCTCAATTGGCCTGCAGAATCATCACAGCCATGGCAGGAACTCTTGGACTCTGAGAAGTGGATGGAATATTGTAAAATCTTCACACCTTTTCTAATTGTCTGAGAACTAGACATTTGACTTGTTTCCCTACAAAACTTAGCATGATTGTAACTTGCCTCATTTTAATGATGCTTTATACTTTTTGTTTTTCATTCTGGAGAATATTTACTTTATTTAGTTCTTTTCTCTTCTGCTAAGCAGTGAACTCCTTTTAGCACAGGAACTGTTTTATTCTTCTTGGTATATTTCCTGACCCTCCAGCAAATTGTACCTGCTAGGGCCTGGTACAAAGTAAGAGTCAAGTAAATTGTTGAAATACTGGGTGGACCAATAAGTGAATGAACAAGTATCATGAATATCATGCAAGAACATCTGTAAAAGTTCCTGTGAAAAAATATAGATTTTTTATGTGTAATCTGGGATGAATTTGTAATACCCAGTGTTTTTGAGTATTTACAATGAAAACAAGCTCTGTGCTAAGAGCTTTACATGCAATGTCTCATTTAATTTTCAAATGAACCCTTCATTGATGGTAAATTCTCTCCGGTTAACTAACATATATACTGGGGTCAGCAATTATTTACCCCCAAAGTAGCCAGCTTGCCATTTCTCAGCTTTGACCTAGCTGATTCCACAGCCTGTCCTCTCAGCCAGGGCATAGAAACATTTTAAGCATATCCTTCCCAGACATAAATTTTGAAATTAAGGAATAGGGTCCTCTGAAAGTCCCATGTTTGCACCATTTTACATGCCTTTGGTAGTAGCAATGACACCTGTAGTTGCTGAGTGAGGAACACTCTAGGGTAAGGGATGGATGACCTCCAATTCCTTTGTGCATAAAAATCAAGCTTAGGAAAGACACGTGTTAATAGAACTTTGCCTATTTTCCTCTATCAGGGGATTTTCTTTTATCCTTTTTCAAGTGGATGGGGTTTATCTTCACATTTCAACTTTGAATGCAGAAATGCATTCTTGCTAAATTAGACACCTCTTATTCTTTGGAGAGAAGAGTGGAAAGAATTACAAAATACCGTAATGAGATGATGGTACAAAATATTCAGCCTAGATTAAAGTTAGTGGGGAGATACCACTATATATTTAGATATGTCAAATTACATTCCTGAAACATGCTGTGTTAGGAACTGCTAGTTGTTCCCTAATACTTGCTTTCCCCTTTCTCTGTAGTAACAGACTGCTGGGTATCTGGTCACCCAAAACAAACACTGTACTTATCAGAGTCGAGGCCATTTGTCTAAACTCTGGCCAATACTGTGTAAAGGGAATCTTCCTGAAAAGCCTGCTGCCATGATTCCTTTGCACCATCTTTTTTATTCCTTCTTTCCTGATGGCTGGAATTTAATGTGTTGGCTAAAAGTAAAGCAGCCATGTTAGACCATGAGGTGACCTTGGCAATAGAAGCCAAACACAGTGGAATAATACGATAGACCAAGCCTGTGTCCCTAAGGTCTTCATGAAAGAGAACCTTCATAATAACCCCATACTGCCTACCTCTAAATTTTGACATGAGGGAGAATAAATTTCTATCTGTAAGTCATTGTTATACATTTACTTGTTTAAGGCAAACCTAATCCTAACTTACATAAATGCCAGCAGCATTAGACCCCAAAAGAAATAGCTAGACTATAAATATGAATGCCGACCTTATACCAACCTCATAATAGGATCCAGTTATCTTTCTATTAAGATATGCATATTTTATGCAACTGCCACTTGATTATGATGAAATTGATGGTCATTTCTTAAGGGATGAATCAATAGATAAGTGAAATAGTAAATAAGAAAAAAGTTCAACATCTGGGTAAAAGGAAAGAAAGAGAGTTACCTAAGTACCAGAAAAATCAGTGAACAAATAAAAAGTTATGTTAAATGGTTCACTCAGAAGTGGAATATGAAGTTTTGGTTGGCCTTTCAAGACCTAAGACTTACCTCCTATACCTGAGAAGACAGTGAATTTGGGGAGTTTCTAAAATGATCCTTTCTTGCCCTACTCCATCTATTCTCTGCAAAAGCACTTCTCAAACTACAGATTTTGTTAAAAGTGCAGATGCTGCATCAGAAGACTTGGGTGGGGCTCAGGACTCTTCTTTTTGTTAAAAAAAAAATTTATTGTATTTTTCCATTACCATTCAACCACTGTATACTCCCTACCCTCTGCAATCACCACAATCTTGTCCATGAATCCTTTTTCCTTTCCCTAGATCATGCTGCTGGTCCACCAATGGGCTGTGCTTTGAGTAGAAAGGCTCTACACAACTGTCAAAGAGAGCTCTTTAAAACTTAGATCATGTCAGTCCCCTGCTTAAAACCATCCCAGAGCTTCCCACTGCAGTTAGAGTAAAATCCAATTTCTTATTGTGCCATTAACACCAACCATGATCTGGCCCACATTTCTGCCCACATCTCTGGCTTTCAACCTATTCCTTGCTTTGTCCACTCTCCTCCAGCCACCCTAGACTTACCTCTGTCTCTCAAATATGCTATCTTTATCACAGCACCTTCATTTTTTAATGGCACTAATCAACATCGGGAACTCTAACTATTCTAAACCTATAGTATGTACTACTGTATTCTCAACACCTAGCACAGTGCCTGCTACAACACAGATGCTCAATACAAATGAATGCCAAAAGCAATTGATCCTGGGGCACAACATTCTGGTAGACAAGAGGAGCTGGATGACTGAGTGATAATGCCATTCTCTGCAATACACACACAGAGCCTAGTGTCCTAGAGGAATTGACTTCAATTTAAGTCAAATCCCTACAGCAATAGCACTAGAAATGAACTCCCAGAGTCCCAGCAGATGGTTGATCCCCAGCAATGTCTGACACAACAAAAGCCCATGACAACAAGTGCACTTGGGTACTGCCTTGGTGTTTGTTGTAAGAGCCAGTGCCTTCAGGCCCCAGGGAACAGCGTTTGTAATAGTGATGATTTCTGTGGCAAAGGAGATTGAGCCCAGGGTCATCCCAACTAAGACAAATCTCTGACTATGACACCATTTCCCAGCAATGGCTTCAGAAAACTGGAGGCACCCATCTCTTTCTCCCAGTCTGTTTGCAATGCTATAAAATCCAAACAAACGTGTAAGCTCTGGAAAGTTGAGCCAGCTCATGCCATGGAAAATGGCCATCATGTGTTTCCTTTCAACTCACCCCTGATTCCTCCTCAAGGGTGGAAATGAAACATTTTGAAGTTCTGAGAACATTCAAAATAAGCATCATTTAGAAGTAACGGCTGCTTGTGCTATGCACATAAATAAAAATCCATACTAAATTTAAACACATTAATAATGTCTTTGTAAAGACTTTGCCTTTTCTCTATAAATGTCTGAAAAGATTAATTAAGAACAGGATGACTCATCCATCTAGATTGATTAAACATATATTTAAGGGTCAGACTAGAAACAATGCCTAGATATATTAACATACAAATTGCCCACAGTGATTAGTCTATTTATTTTACTTGCAGACAATATTTCTGGAATTAAGTCCTTGTTAATCTACAACTGGAAGGAGAGACAGGACCACCCTATTCCCCACCCAAGAAGCCATCTTTGCTCACTTACCAGTACTAACATTCTCCCCCACCCCCCTGCCAAGTTTTTGGGCTCCTTTAAAGCTTGGGAAGGGACTCAGGTACCACAATACACAGGGAGTGCTACAAAAAGCTGCATCCAAAACTCAGCCCACTGCTTCCACCATTAGCCCTGTGAACAATGTCTTTGCCCTCTTGGAATTTCTTATCTTATTTCACACCTTTCTTTTGCATCGGAGGACATTGTCCAAGAACCTTTTTGGAAGTAATGTACTCCTTACAAAAACAAAGCTCTAAGTATGTTGCTGTCTAGACTTGAAGAGTAATAGCTACCGTTGGATGCTAACCAATTGTAGTGTATGGTATTATAGGTGTTGTGTTCTTTATTTCAATTAATATTAAGAAAAAGTCTGTAAAGAATTGGGGATATAAGTATTCATATTCCCATTTCACAGTAAGTGAACTGGGATTCAGAGAAACTAAAACATTTGGCTCTATTCACCTAGCTAGCAGTGATGAAAACAGGCATCACATCCTGGTAAAACAGAGCAGAGAGCCTGTACACTTAGCTCTGTGGTCATGTTGTTTCACAGGGGTTGTGAGTGCTGTCATTTCTGCTTCTCGGAAGCAGGACTGCTGACATCCAGTGTGAGCAGCTGAAGACTGAGAATAAACATTCTTCCTCAGTTTCATCACCATCTATGTGCCTGGTAGCCAGTCATACTCATTGTGTGCCCCAGACCCATTTGTTGATAGTTAGAACACAAATTATTTGGGTAGTTTCCCTCTGACTGTTCTTTGGTTATGGTGGCCAATTCTCTGGCACTTATCTAAGCCATGTTTATTAATATAACTGCTAGGAGGTTTTTAAAGAGCCTATTATACTTCTAGACTGAACACACAGTTCTAAAAAGGGTCTACCAACACAGCTATAAAGAAAACAAGGCACTTTGAATAGAAAGTAAAAGGAACCAGGAGCCAGTCTTCTTCATCAAAGTGGTACAAGATTGGGTTTGGTGCAATGGCCACACCACCTCTCCTGTTGGGCAGGTTAGTTACTCTCTCTGAGCCTCAGCCCTTTTGTCTATAAAAGGAGGTGCTTGAGAATATTAAGTGAGATAATAAAGGCAAAGCATGATGACAACTGAAGAATAAATGCTCAATGAGAACTATTATTATTATTGATCCCTGCCTTAGATTCTATATAACATAAATAATAATGATAATCATTGCTAGCCATTTATTTAAGGTTTTCTATATACCAGGCCCTATCCTAAGCACCTTCTACACCTTAACTTATTTAATGTTGACAAGTCTATGAGAAATTGTTGTATTCCTATTGTACAGATGGGCATGCTGAGGTCCAGAGGGGCACATTTACTTGTCAAGGTCACACTGTCAGTCATTTGCCATTGGAAGCAAGCACTTTAGTTCCAGAGCACATGCTCTTGACCATAATGCTATATGGACGTCTGGCATGAACTACTGAAACAGGAGGAACAGATTCATTTAGCTTCCAGGCCTCTGCTTGTCTCTCCTTCTTCATTCTTCCTCCCTGCCATGCTCCGCTCTTTGATTTTTTTTTGTGTGTGTGTCTTTATTAAATGTATTGGAGTGACATGGGTTAATAGATGGTGGTACACTCCTTGATTTTTAAGCCAACGTGCAGCTAAGGAGAACACAGAGGAGAGGTTTGTTGTACCAGAGCTCTTTCTCAAGTCAAGCCTCTCAACAACTTTTAAGATAAATTGATGATGTCACAGTTATTAAGATGACAGGTAAAAATAATGGAGAAGCAGTAAAAGTGTTAACAATAAACTGTGGTTCAGGTCCTTCATTTCTTCATTTGAGCCCATCCCCCAGACTAATGCTCCCCAGAGGACAATATGCTATCCTCTGTCCTTAACCTCTCCCTCCCACCTCTAATCACCCACCTCCTACAGGCCTCCAGTTTCACCCAACTGATTCCTCCTCATCCATCAGATTTAAACTTAGATGCACTTCCTCCAGAAGGCCTTCCTGAACTGCCATGCCCAGTCCACTCCATCTGGATTAAGTGGCCTATCCTGACCTCTTGCATCATCCATCATAGTATTGTAAATGCAATGCCTGTAAGTTCCATGAGGACAAGATCTAGTCCAGCAGGCATTCTTCTACATCCCCAGAGTCTAGCATTGTGCCTGATATGTATATATAATTAGATCTCTCAGTAAAAACATGTTGAATAGTACCCATGAGAACTAGAAGGCATGCCACTCCTTTTAAGGTTCAGAATTGTGTAACAAAAATTTTAAAGTCCAAGTATTTCATGATCTGAAAGGACATAAAATAATGGCCGAAAAGTAACAGCCAGTCTATTTTCTCAGGTCACTCAATAATTTGGAAACCTAGAGAAGGTTTAACAGTGCTTATTACTGGAACAGTCTTCCCTAAAGTGACCTCAAATCCATGCCTCTGTCGTTTAAAAGCATTCAACTTCATCTCGTTCCCTCTAAAGGTAATGCTCAGGGACTGAATGATAATTATGGCATTTTCCTTTTGCTTTCTCTTCTCTGAATTTAATAACTTCAGCTTCTTAAACTTTCCCTATAGAAATCTATTAATAAAAGGCAAAAAACTGTACTTGAACAACAATTAAAATAAAAAAAATTATGGAAAAAAGAAATCTATTAATATATTTATTGCTTTCCCACTTCTTCACATTACTCATATTTTAACACTTATTGTTAAATATCACAAAGAAAAAATAAGTTGCAGATTCACATTCTTACCTTTGTTTTCCAGGGGCTTAATGACAAAAAAAGAAAAATTCAATGATTATATGTACAAATTGAAGAGTAAAATATGGGGTTAGTATTGGTCATTTGGTCTCAGTTAGTCTACCTAATTTTATTTTATTTTGTTCTTTGAGACTCATATTTTGAAACACACTATACTTTCTATAAGAGCATTTTCTAGAAGATAGAGATTATGTGAAGCCCATTGTTTAATCTAAGCATATATGTTAAATCATTAAAACTCATTTCATATTTTTCAGAATGGTCCCATTTTAAAAATTTGAACCTATTTTTTCATGAGTGGAACTCATGGAAAATTCCTAATTTGGGGCTCAAAAAATATGATCAACCTACATGGAGCATATAATCTCTAGGTAATAATCTTAAAATCAATAGGAAACTTTGACTGCAGCCTCCCTTTGTAGCTGGTGCTATGCTAGCCATTCATAGATATTTTTTCTTCTAATCATTAAAACATCTTTATCAAATAGATGCTACCTTTATGGCCCTTTCACAGATGAGAAAATTGAGGCCCAGAAAAACTGAAATAGAATCACCAGCCTGTAGGTGGCAGAAAAGGGATCCAACAGGCCTGTCTGACAGTATACTCTAAGCTCCAGTCACAGTGCTTAAAGCTTTAGAAGTATTGACATTTGGCTTTTATCTGTCTATTTATTTTTCTGTAAATGACTTGATCCAGAATTATGTACACAGTAGCTTCACAATAATTCTTTGATTTTTGACATGGGGAAGCAGAATCTTTCATACTTTTTTTGGCAACACTATAAATTGGTTCAACCACTTTGAAAATCACTTTGGCAACATCTAGGAGTATTGAAGATGTGCATATCCTAGGGCCCAGCCATGATTCCCTGGTCAGAATGGCATATACAACTTGTCAACTGACCTAACTCCCTTTCACAGCCCTATGCCATCTAGAAATTTCCTCCTAATTGGCTGAAGGGTGAATGACATAATCCTATTTTGGCCAATGGGGTATAAGTGAAAATCACTAAGTGGGGCTCCTAGGAAACTTGTTTACAGGGACAATATGACTAGACTGCTTTATTGGACTTTTGTTCCTTTCCCTTATTTCTGATTGTAACATGACACAATACCTGGGACTGCTGTAACTATTCCATAACCATGAAACAACAAACCTGAGGATAAAAGTACATCCTCTAAGGATGGCAGAGCAGAGATGGAACAAGCCCAGATCCCCTTGGCATCACTTACCTGACATGGTGGTCCTGGAATGCCTGCCTCCAGGCTCTTGTTACAGTAGGAAAAATAATCTCCTATGCCACTAACTCACAGTTACTTGGATTTCTTTTCGGAGCTCTCTAGAGAAACTCTCAGATATGTGCATAGGATGACATAAACAAAAAGTTTGTGATGTGAAAAATTACAAAAATCTTTGTGCCCATCAAAAGATAAATAGGTAAATTGTAGCATATTCATACAACGAAATACCATACAGCAATGAAAAAGTAGTGAACTATATGTGCCCATATCAACACAGACAAGTCTCAAAATCAAAGTGTATGCACAACAGGGCACATTGAAGAAATTGGTGGTGAGATGGAGGTGTGAACTTCTGGTGGTCGCAGAGCCTGAGGACCATAGGAGCCATTAGTGGGAAGTAGCCAGGGAGACCAAACCTTTGTCAGTGCCCAGTTCAGTCCTCACAACAAAAAAGAATTCTGCCTTTAAAATATCCTACAGGACATTCATGTAGAGGCGAAACCTGTATATAATTACCTAAAGTTACAAAAAAAAAAAAGTGGGGGGGAGTCAAGTATTATTATACAATGAGTTTCCTACGAAAGTAACAACTATGTAGATTGAAGGAGAATTGTGCTTTGTGTTCTTTAGAATTTTGACAGACAGTACTCACCACCATCTTGAAAAAATCATATCAGTGACAGTAATGCTCCTAAAGATGTTTGAATTGTCTACACAGTGTATCTTTAGTAGTATTCATTCATAGCTCCTATATACACTGAGTAAGCACACTACGGTGAGCTGCCCAAGTCCAGCCTGCTGCCTGTTTTTGTAAAGGCAGCAGTTTTGAAAGTTTTAGTGGAATACAGACATGCTTGTTAATTATATATTGTCCATGGCTGCTTTTGCAGAACAATAGCAGAGCTGGGAATGGCCCACAAAACCTAAAATATTTACTATCTGACCCCTTACAGAAATGTTGGTTTAGCAATCCATGGTATAAACCTGATTCTGTGTCTACTACTAACATCCAGTTACTTGAGTACTTACTCTAGTTCAATCTTTGAATATCTATTAAAATATGCATGACTTTATTATGTTAATTTCATTTTGTTTTATTAATTACAATTAATGTATTATATTGATTCTTTTGAAATTGTATAGATGTCTACGTATCTGTGAAACTCATTTCAGGAAGGAAATAAAACTCATTTCAGTAAGGAGGGGAAAGTATTTCTAAATATTCTCAGAGTTAAAAATAACTATTCTAGACTTAAGAGAACAAAGACCATAAAAAACAAAGAAAGAGTTGTGTGACCAAGAAGAAAATTGAAGACAGGTGTCATGCTGAAGATGAACTGACCTTAATTTAAGCTCCATTAGAGAAGCTACTAGGTTTATTGGTACACCACTTGACTTGTGATCTGGTACACAGGAGGCATTCAATAAACACTTGGCTGAATGATTTGATGAATGGAGGAATGAATGAGATATACAAATGGCTGAAGCAAAAAGGGCTGGAGTAGTGAGCTTCCTGTCTCAAGGGGTCATCCAACAGAAATTCAATGGTCATTTGCTGGGAAGTCTGTAGAAGCAATTCCTTCATGCAAGGGGTAACTACAGTGGACTAGAAATCCCTCTAGGATTCTAAAACTCCATTTATAAGGTTTAGATCTAGTATGCCAAAGACACAAAGCTCATACTCTGGGGCAGCAAAGACCTTGTTCCAGTTTTGGACTGAATACGATACAAAGCTCTCAGGATCTGCCTAGCCTCCTGGACCTTCTTCCCCAACCAGTCACATGAGGCAGTATAGAGGGGAAGGAGAGTGTGGTCAAGTACAGAGGACTCTGTAATTGGAGGATAAACTACTGGCAAAGATGGACAAAAAAATTCCTCCCATCTTTAAATGCACATCACTTTGCGATATGATGCTGAAGAACCTTCCATCAGAAGGTGAAGTCTATTGCCCTACCTTGATCTGGGCTGGACTGGTGACTTGCTTTGAGCAATAGAATGCAACAGAAGGGACACTGTGTGACTTCCGGAATTAGGTCTCAAGAGGCTTTGTAGCTTCTGCCTTAACTCTCAAAATATGCAGCCCCATGTGATGGAATTTGGTCAAGCTCAGGGACTGACAGAGTATGGCTCATGAGCCAAATCGACCCCACTGCCTGCTTTTATAAATCAAGGTTTATTGGCAAACAGCCATACCCATTTGTTTATGTATTATCTATACTGCCTTCATATTAACACAGCAGAGTTGAATAGTTGTATAAGGGACTGAATGCCCCACAAAACCAAAAATACTTACTATCTGTTGCTTTACACAAAAGTTTGCTGAACCCTGGTCTTGCTGCTGGTGGGTAAGTTCTCCCTAGAACAAGCAGCTTCCAGTTAAACTACCAGATCAGTACAACCACATGAGTGACCCCAGGTGAGATGAGTAGAACTGTCCAGCTAAACTCAGCCCAGATGGCAGAGCCATAGACTGCTAACTTTTGGGGTAGTTTATACCTCAGCAAGAGGTAATTAAAAGTGGCAGCCCTGGCTCTGCCATTTAATGTACGTGGCAGACACTTTATTCCCAGTTCATATTATTTGGGGCTCACTTCAGTGAAGGCTGGCTGGCTTCCAAATACTGGTATCTGGATCTCTCTGCCTGGGGCTTTCTCCAAAGCCTTGGCAAGGGCTATGCCCAAGCTAGGAAATTAACACATCATTTGCACCCCACCCACCCTTAATCAATGATCAGCAGAAGTTGGTATTAAAAAAAAAAAAAAAGTCCAGTTCCCTCAACCTCTGGAAGGGATAACTCTGAGGCATACATTGTACACTGTTTTCATGGGTTTCCGTGCAGGGTAATGCGCTGGTCTCCTGCTGGCTTGATATCACACTCTTTATGAGCAGCCATCCCTTCTATTTTTCCCATGACTTTACTGGTATTTCCTGAACATTCCAAATAAGCCACTTTCACTCAAATCCTTATCACACATTCTGCTTCAACTCAATACAAACTAAGAAGACACTGAGTAACCTTAGACAAATGTCTTTCTCTAAACTTTAGTTTCCTTACCTGTAAAATGGGAATAATAGGAGCTTTTATATCCTGGGAGGTGGTTGTGAAAAGTTACTTGAGATTAAAGTCTGGGAAGCACCAGGCACTGCTCTCAGTGATGACAACGCACCTTAGCTAACACCACTTCCTCTGTGCAGGGGCTCTGGTGCTTGGCCAATCCATGCACAGAGCTCCAATGTTGGCCAAGGAGTTTCTAATGATTCAGACTACTACTGTAGAAGGGCTATCAAGTAACAGTGTAGAGAGGCAGACAACACCTGAGTTCAGCCAGTGTGTGGAGGCTTGTTCTGGCTTTCCAGTCATGCCCCAGTTCAGAAGTCTGAGCACCATGCCACGTTTCTGGAGGACAAGGTGACTTCTGACTTCTGAGTTGACACACTGGACTGGAGTCTGCTGCATGCCTGACCCCAGGAACCTGTCCCTGACAGGAAGGAGGATTGTTGTCAAGGAAGTGTGCAGACACAAGTTCAGACAATTAGAAACACATCATTTGGTGTTGGGTGAGCATAACTTCAACTATGGCCTTAAAAAGAAGTGGGGTTGGGGATGATGTTTTTCTTTTCTCTTTCAAGACAGAAATCTGTCTACATAAAACCCTCCACTTCTAATAGCCTATAAATACACACCCAAACCTGGAGAAAAAATTAAGAGCGTAACTTCTGCCTCATGCACTACAAAACATTCCATTTGCTCTATCTAATATCTTCTGTTCTCTTTTAAAAGTTGACTCCTTAATTCTCCTTCCTCATGGCTTACTCCAGGTCATTCAGTGATGTTGAGGTGCCCTGGACTGAGCATATGCTCAGAATGCTCAACAAGTCCCCACTGTCATATGAAAGGACTCTGTCAGACCTGAGGCGAGGCAGTGTGAGGCCATGAGCACATAGTTGTGGATCCCAGCCAGCCGAGGAATAATGGCAAAGCTACAATTATCTCACAAGTGACTGTTTCAGAACCTTGAAAACATCTCAACAGCATCTTGGAATCACTTTTGGGAAAGTCCCTTTTTACCACTGTTGTCTTCTTCCATGAAGTAGGATGTAAACATTGAGGATATTTTCTACCTGAAAACCATCAAGGGAGCCACGTAGACTTTGGAGAAGTTTAAAAGGGTGGCATGATTTACAAGCCTGGCCTCTGGCTGAAAATGCTATTTTTCTTTCAGAAGAAAATATTTTCATTCTAGGGTTTGTTGAATCAACACAATGAAAATAGCTCGTGGCTGTGTGTTCCCTAGTTGGAGGGCATAAAGTCTCTGCAGTCTGTCTTTGCACAGTCCACATATCTTTTCAAGGCCTTGCAATTATTAGATGCCTAGGAATACCTGTGGTTGTAAATAGAATATGTTTTGGTATGGAATTAGAGACCTCCTAGTAGCTATGTGACTTTAGGTTGTCCAGCCTCTCAGAGACTCTTAGGGCCTCTGTTTCCTCATCTGTTACTTACACTGTAAGCTTCCTTCCTCCTATCTCAGAACTTTTAGAAATGTAAATGGAGAAGAAGTACAAGGAAAACAGCAACAAATATCTCAGTATGTAGTACTGCTAAAGGAATGTGAGATCCTATCATTAGATTATCTCTTGAGATTCTCCAACTTGCAAGAAAAAAATATGAAAGAATGAGAAACCAGACATAGGCTATTGATTGAGCATATAGACAACTTGGTTTTAAACATGTGCTTTGTTTTATCCTGGGAGTATGACCATGGGTAATTTCCTTCATCTTTCATTGCTCTGGTTTCTCCAACTATAATACAATATAAGGACCCATCTCAGTACCTTCTATACAATTAAATGAAACAATTCATACAAATCCAGCACAAGGTCTGGTATTCAGTAGCCACCAGTAAAGCATAGTTGTATCATAATAGTTATTTTTAAACTATGGTTATTGGAGACCAGTCTTTTTTCATGACTAGAAATGTAGGCTGTCAGTCATGAAGCAGGTAATTGATGGCCATGCAGAAGGATGCAAGGCACTTGGTAACAATTAGGGTGACTGCAGGAGGACACAATGTTCCAGACCAGGACACTTATATGAACTTGGTGTCCTACCACCCTGATGTGCCCAATCAGATGGGTGAAGATTGACAAATATTTTACAAATTTTAGTTAAAGTATCAATGTATATGAAGGTTTCTATTAAAAATAATAAATTGGTTGGGAAACAAAGCTATCTAGACCAACCACACTCTTTTTTCTTATTTGTATCTTAAACCAATTTTTTTTAGTATAAGAGAAGGGTTGATTTGAACCTCGTCACACCTGAAATTGCCCAACACCATGCGCATTGCATTTAAGTACCTACTTTTTATTTGATACTCATCATCTTTCCCTATGTTACCTCATTTGATACGAAGGAGGGTGAGAAGGATACTCTTAATATTGCCACATTACAGATAACACCAAAGTGCATGGAGGCTGAGTAGCATGCTCATCACCACCCATTGATGTGTAGCATCTGGGGATTTGAATCTAACCCTGCAGGAAACAAGTCTCAAGTTTTATCTATGCTGATGCCCATTCTTTTGGTCTGCTCTGAACGAGTGGGGCATGCAGTGAGGAGACAGGGTTTTCAGAGAGCAGACTTTGTTCATGGATTCCTTCCTGTCCCAGGAAAATCGTAAAGAAGCTAGGAAGTGCTGAGCAGTGAGTAGACTGATAAGAAGTCAATTCCTTAGTTTTATAACAACTAGAAGCAGCTCAACAGGCAGAAGAATAAAGCACAGCCAGTGATAATAGTGATTAGGAGGTCTCCTATGTGTACAGGGGTTTTCACTTCCCAAAGGGCTTTCTCTGCGTCCTGTCATAAGTCCCTTTAAACTATGCTGGAAGGGCAGAATGAACATAAACCCTACTGGAGGCATAAGCTATGGAAGCACTGGCTAGGAAGAAAAGAAGTTGGAAACTCTAATATACAGAAGTCAAATATGAATGAATGTCCTACCCAGGGCCTTACATGTGTGATAAATACACATGGGCTCATTGAATAGTACAGTTATATTTCCTAAATTCTATTTTTAAGTAAAAATAATTTTACTTATATGCCTGTAACATACTTTAGGGAGTTACCCAGAGGAAACACTGCATTTCAAGAAGTCACTGTGTGGCTCATGCAGTGGCAAGCAATTCTTGGTACATACTGGGGACATCCAAACAAATATTAGCAATAACCTAAAAAAACCCTCAACCTGAGGTATTTGCTGGGCCTGAAGAATTAAGATGTATAATGCATACCAAATTCATATAGCAGTAATGTTTTAAAAAATCTGTTTTAAAAATAACATTGCTACCAAAACACATTTGTTCAACAGGAATTACTCTGTTCATTAGCATCAATGGTCTGGAGTTCTCAGGATCAGAAGGAATGAGGTAATCCGGAGGCAGAAACATGGAGTTAGTGAGGCGGTCTTTTGTATTGGTCAGTACTTTTCAGAGTATTGACTAAGTGGGCACCAGCAGTCCCAGCAAAAGAACTGAGCTATGCAAGGCCTATATTTGTTCATTAGTCATGGATGGATTGTGCATGGTAGGGAGAGGCAAGAAACAGCATAGACAGCAAAGAGGCCTTTCAGCCATATTAAGCAGAGCTTGGGTTTTTTTCTTTTGAGCCCTGGAAAGTCAATGAAGAGATTCCAGAATAGAAGTTTCAGAATTAAGATTTGTTTTTGAAAGATTGCTCTGGCAGCGGTGTGGAAACCAAAGGCTATCTTGCTGCAGTGTTTGAAAACCATGATTCCAGTACCTCAGGGAGTTGCAAAGAGATTTTTAGAACTGAGGAATTCTTCCACTGAATGCAGATCAGAAATAACTATATGCAGCATTTGTATAGGTTCTTTTTACTTATAAAACTCTCTCTCAGTTCATCAAATAACAATCTGGGGGGGTGCACCAAGTAGAAATATCTGCCTTCACAGATGGAGTAGCATCTCTAAGTAACTACAGAACTGCAGAACAATTTCCAATTACAGTAACTGCATTCCGGCTCTGCCCCTTTTAAGATTAAAATTCGATTAGTGTGGTTAGAAAATGAAGTATGTTTAAAATTCTGGGAAAAAAGAAACAACTTATCTCCCCTAAGTAAAAATTAATGCTATATAATAATCTAAAAAATCTTGGTTTCAAAAACAAAACAATGAGTACCTATCAGAAAGATACATAGAGTATACCTGAATGTCAGAAGGTGATTAGCTAGGAATCTGCTTTGCCAAATTAAAAATCATTTAGTGGAAAGTATTATAATTTCATGCATCTAATATGAATAGCACCTAAATATGTTTGGATACAGAATTTAAACTTGCCTGATGGTGCACATTACAACCCTTGTCAAACTGTTCTTGTATTTAACTTAAAAACAATTCCAAAATGACTATTATAATGCCTGTGCTCTGTATTACAAGACAATGTTCTTCATTCTCAGCCTCCCCTCTTTTTGCATTTCCTTGAATGCATACATATAGAGTCCCAATTTTAGGGAGATAATAAAATGTCATCAACATACAATATAATTAACATCTTGAACTTCAGTTTTCAGCAGGAAAAGCAAAAAAAAAAAAAAAAAAAAAAAAACAAGAAGAAGGAGGAGGAGGAGAAGGGGAGATAGGGCCGGGTTTGTGACACGGTTTCACTTACTTATTTTCCCTAAGCCTCAGTCACTTCATTATAAAATGGCCTGAAAGGCCCTACCTAATTCTGACTCCTGACTGTACCGCCAGCCCTATCTCTGACTATTTTTTCCCTCACTCAACATCCTCTGCTACAAGGACTGCCTACAGTCCTCCTGGACAAGCTGAGCACATTCCTGCCTCAGGGTCTTTTACTCTTGTTATCTTCTTTACCTAGAACCAGCTCTTTATTTCTTTCAAATCCCTACTCAAATGGCCCTTCTCCAGGAAGGCTTCTTTTGGTCCCCAAGCAGTACCTGTCCACCCCTGTTCTGTGTAATCATTCCTGACTGTTTTTCTTCATAGCATTTATCTCCACCTTTGTTTTCCTGTTTATTGTGCCAGCCTCATTGGGATGTAAGATCCATGAGCACTGAAACATTGTACTCTTCCTATTTTCCAACTCTTTTAAACAAGTGTCAGCATTAAGTGGGTGAATGATAACTATTTGTAGAAGGAAAGGAAATCACAGTGCTCCATTTTTTGTCATCTAAAATTCCAAATTGGCACCACAGATTTTAGTTATTTCATTGACTGGTTTACATTGGGTAACTAATCGACTAAAATGAGAAATAATAATTATCTCCTTTTAAATTTTTAAGTATTTTTAATTATGCTAAAATATAATATAACAAAATTTATACCATCTTAACCATTTTTAAATGTAGAGTTCAGCACAATTTTTTGGACTGGGGCAGCTACAAAGGAAATATCTTGGCTAAGCCTTCCTATTGTACTGCTTCTAAATCAGTGAAAGACTGCCTTTGTCCAAAAAGTTATTCTATATTCTTAAATATCTACATTAACCAGATTAATGCCTTTAGAGTAGAAGATGCAACACAATATACTTGTGCTAAACCAAGATAATTACAAAATTACAAAAAATATATTAATTTATAATATACCATAAGTATATTGGTCTAGTATTGGAACATAGGTTTAAAGCAATATAATTAACTTCTTTCCATCTTGTCAGTGTATCTAAGGACCACTGAATGAAACCTCCTTTGATAATTATGTCAAACATCTACATTTGAAACTTTTCATGAATTTGATACTTGGTCCAATAGCCCTTGTGACCCCATTGTGTTAAGCTAAGAAATTAATCTTTAATTTAAAAATGGGGAAACTGACCTTCAGAAAAGTCATCATTTGTTCAAGGTCAACACAAGGAGGAGCTGAGCTTGTATTCACATTAAGATATTCCAAGGGCCAGTTCTGAGTCATTTCACTGTACCAGGTTGCTAAATGACATTTTTAAATGTAACAGGTTAATTTTTTCCATCTTCTTTTACTATCTACTTTGTTATTCAAAATCATTTTATCCTAAAATTTCTTCCTTCAAGGTTGTATAAAAGGGTGCATTTTTGTTGTGTTTTGAGCTCAGCCCATGAATTTTTTAGACTAGCTTTGTAGCAATAAAAACACTTCACAAAGTGGCCCTACATGCCACCTGGTAGCTCAGCCTTCACTTTAGAAAATACAACTTAATTTAATGGGGTGCTAGGAAGCAATCTTGGGATGCATCCAGCATTGTAATACAGAGTTTCTGACCAGATAGTATTCACTTGTTCCTAACTTACCCTTCTATTTTCATTAGATTGCTTTTTTTGATTATTATAGCAATAACTAAAGAGGTGAAGGTCATGGTTTTGATCCATGTAGGGCTCAGTTCTCTTTATTCAAGCTCTAAGATGTTATTGCTATGATCAGCCCTATTCCATGGAGAGCCTCATTTCAACTTACAGAGTGGAACTGCATGAATGGGTCAATGCAAATCCATCACTAGGGAGCTAGGCAGCAGTAGTCAAATCTCCACTCCTTCAGCCAAAAGCCACTGTAAAATTTCTAAAATATATTTGAGTACATGCTAGGTGTCCATCAAAATGTGGGACATAGTAAAAAAGCGAGCCTTAGTTCTAATTCAACATTGCTCAACTATCATAATGAGTCCCTATTACATTCTTGGCACTGTGCTGGGTGCTCTAAATACAACAATAATCAAGGCAGACATTGTCTGTGGAGCTCACAAACTAGAAGTTACAGTAAGTCTATTCCTCTAGTAATAAGTCAATATCATCTGGTGATTAGTTATTATGCATAAAGAACTGTAGTGGCTACATGGATAAACTACCATTATTGCTCTTAGGATCCCACGTATAAAATGAAAAAATAATAGGTAAACTCATAAACATTAATATATATAAGTATTTTATATATACACAAATATTTTATATACAAAGTGCTTAAAATAATTGATTGATGGTATCTGGAGAGAGTAGAGAAATGCTCAATAATGTTAGCTACTGTCATTATTAGGCACATCTCCTCTCAGTATCTTTTTGGTGCTCCTTATAGAAAGGCAGGATTTATCTCCACCACATATCCAGGTGTCAGAAGTCTAAGAGGCAGCTTTCATTTGTACATGGGCATATACTGAGCAGTGTGTACTCTTTATAGGAGTTGAACAGAAGTTTGTTTCATAATGTGATTTTTAAAGAGTATCAGTTGTAAAAGAACAGAGAGATGTTAGGTCACAAGATATTGGGTCACTGTGAATTTTCCCTCAAAAGAGTTTTAGACTTTCCCATACTAACATTTTCATTAGAAAAAGATAATCCAAACTTTGGACATAAGGTTAGCATAGAACAGAAGCTGGCAGCCTCACTGCTCTGAGTTTTGCATGAGCAAGCCCTTGGTGAGGTCAGTGAGTCTTTCTCTCCTTTCACTCCTAATTCCTACCTTCGCCCATGATACTATTGTAAGGCCAATTTTATGTATATATCAGCATAAAAAATAACAGAACTCTATCATCACAGGACAAAGCCCTTTGAATTGTGTTCTGCTTTTATAGACAAACTTAAAATTATTCTTCCAGAATTCCTAGACCAAACTACCCTGTGAACAAGAAGATGGGGACCCAACTTGAATATCATGGCCTTACTAGAAATGCACTCATAACCAATTGAGCTAACTAGACTGACATGTAGTTAGAATGAAATCCCATACTAATCCCTCAGTTATTTTCTTTGGCTCTGAAATAAAACTGTCTGCAAGAAATATTTTTATTTGGATTTTCTCTCTCTCTTTTTTTTAATCCTCAGTGACTTTTCCTTTAGGATATTTAACTCTAATCACAATGGCTCCTTGGGCAAAGGCTTGGGAAGGAGGTGACATGCCTTTCTGGGACTTAAGAATGACCACTCCATTTCATTAAAATGATCTAACAGGCACAAATTTACAAATGGAATTTAAAAGGAAAAAAAAAAAAAAAATCAGGGCAATCTGAAATCTAAAGAGAGAGCACAAAACAGTGAAGTTATAACTCTACTTTGTAACTACATATTCTTTGCAGTGTGAAAAAGACACTGCTTTGTAACATACTCTCTCTATCTAAAAGTTTTAATGGCCTTACATGGTAGAATTTCAGCATGAAATGAAGACTGTGACTAGCATGCAACTCGAAATATGCTGAGAAGAATCAGAGTTAGCATCTGACACTACTCTCTCAGACTTGGCTTCTGTTTTGGCAAAGGAATACACTTAACCTGCAGCTATTCCAATTTAGTGAAATGTGTCATAAAATCTTCAGTCATCAATAGTGTTTTCAAAAACCCTAATAAATTTCAAATGAAGTCAAGATTGAATTATCAGACACGTATTTCATCATAGGACATTTTCATTTAGAAATCAGGACATCAATGATTGGCTTAAAATGAAATCAATCTTTTTATTGAACATTTCATTCTTCAAATTTTAGCTATTTTGTATTTTAAACATGATCACATTTTGTTAAGGGTTAGAAGTTATATGTGCAATACAAATCATGAAAACCCTGGGCACATGGAAATGGAGTCATTTAAGGGAAATATAAGTTACTAATTAATGGTTCTCTGCTTTAAACTACTTCCCCTAATCATTTTAGTGAGAAAGCCAATAAACATTGAATTTTTATATAATAGATTAAAGTAATAATTAGCAGTTACTGAGAAAATCTGGTGCTAATTGTCTGGTGCCATTGTGCTAATAATATTGCAGGCATATCTCATTTAACTAGCACAAGACTTTGAGACCAGAGACTTCCAGCAAAGATGGAGGTGTAGGCAGACACACTGCCTCCTCACACAACCAAAAGGACAACAGCAAATTTAAAAACAAAAAGCAACCAACTGACAGAAAATCAAACTGTATGGAAGTCCGACAACCAAGGAGTTAAAGGAGTACATTCATCTAGACTGGTAGAAGGGGCGGAAATGGGCAGCTGGGCAGAGAGGACTCACAGCAAGATGGCAGCTGGTAGACCTGGTGAAGTGGCAGCTGGTGAGCTGCTGGTCCCACATTTGAATGTGGATAAACTGGAAGGAAAAATTGGGGAATGAGACAGACCACTCAACACAGGGTTCCAGTGCAGGGAAATAAAGCCTCAAAACCTCTGACTGAAAAAATCTGTGGGGGTTGAGGTGGCAAGAGAAACTCCCAGCCTCACAGGAGAGTTTATTGGAGAGACCCACAGGGTCCTAGAACATACACAAAACCACCCACCTGGGAATCAGCACCAGAAAGGCCCAATTTGCTTGTGGGTAGCAGCAGAAGTGACTGAAAGCTGGCAAAGAGCTGAACAAGCAGCATTGTTCCCTCTTGGACCCCCCCCCCCCACAGCACTGCAACACAGTGACTTGAGTTGCCCTACCCTTGCAAATACCTAAGGCCCCACCTCTTACTATGTAACAGATGCACCGTGACCAAAAAAAAAAAAAAAAAAAGTGGCCCAAATAAAAGAACAGATCAATGCTCCCAAAAATATACAACTAAGTGATGAAGAGAGAGCAAACCTATCAGGTACAGAGTTCAAAACACTGGTAATCAGGATGCTCACAGAAATGGTTGAGTATGGTTGCAAAATAGAGGAAAACAATGAAGGCTATGAAAAGTGAAATAAAAGAAAATGTACAGGGAACCAACTGGGATGGGAAGGAAACCAGGACTCAAATCAATGGTTTGGACCAGAAGGAAGAAATAAACACTCAACGGAATGATCAGAATGAAGAAACAAGAATTCAAAAAAGTGAGGAGAGGCTTAGGAACCTCCAGGACAACCTTAAATGTTCCAACATTCAAATTGTAGGGGTGCCAGAAGAAGAGGAGGAGCAAGAAATTGAAAATTTATTTGAACGAATAATGAAGAAAAACTGTCCCAATCTGGCAAAGGAAATAGACTTCCAGGAAGTCCAGGAAGCTCAGAGGGTCCCAAAGAAGTTGGACCCAAGGAAGCACGCACCAAGGAACATCATAATTACATTACCTAAGATTAAAGATAAGGAGAGAATCTTAAAAGTAGCATGAGAAAAGGAGAAAGTTATCTACAAAGGAGTTCCCATGAGACTGTCAGCTAATTTCTCAAAAGAAAGCTTGCAGGCAAGAAGGGGCCGAAAAGAAGTATTCCAAGTCATGAAAAGCAAGGCCCTACATCCAAGATTACTCTATCCAGCAAAGCTATCATTTATAATAGAAGAGCAGATAAAGTGCTTCCCAGATAAGGTCAAGTTAAAGGAGTTCATCATCACCTAGCCCTTATTTTATGAATGTGAAAGGGACTTATCTAAGAAAAAGAAGATCAAAACTATGAACAGTAAAATGACAACAAACTCACAGCTATTAACAACCAAACCTAAAAAATATCAAAAACCAAAACAAACTAAGCAAACAATTAGAACAGGAAGAGAATCACAGAAATGAGGATCACAGGGAGGGTTATCAGTGGAGAAGGGGAGGGTGGAGAATAGGGGAAAAGGTACAGGGAATAAGCAGCATAAATGGTAGGTAGCAAATAGACAGGGGGAGATTAAGAACAGTATAGGGAATGTAGAAGCCAAAGAACTTACATGTATGACCCATGAACATGAACTAAGGGGGAGGGGAAATGTTTTTGGGAGGTGGTGTGCAGGGTGGAGGAAACTAAAGGGGGGAAATGGGATAACTATAATAGCATAATCAATGAAGTATATTTTTAAAAATACAGAAAAAAAGAGTTTATCACCAGCAAACCAATATTATACGAAATGTTAAAGGGTCTTCTTTAAGAAGAATAAAAAAAATAAAAAATGAAATGGCAATACATTTCTCCCATCCAAGTACTAACCAGGCCCGACCCCGCTTAGCTTCTGAGATCAGACGAGATCGGGCACGTTCAGGGTGGTATGGCCATAGACTGGCAATACATTTCTATAATAATTGAATCTAAAAAACAAAATCAATGAACAAGCAGAACAGAAACAGAATCATAGATACAGAGAATGTTTTGATAGTTTCCAAATGGGAGGTGGGGTCAGGGGGCTGGGTAAAAAGGTGAATGGATTAAGAAGTACAAATTGTTGTTACAGAATAGTCATGGAGATATAAAGTACAGCACAGGGAATTCAGTAGCCAAAGAATATATATGCATGACCCATGAACATAGATAATGGTGTGAGGACTGCCTGAGGTTGTAGGGGGCCTGGTGCAAGGGGGGAAAGGGGGAATATTGGGACAATTGTAATAGCACAAACAATAAAACATAATTTAAATTATAAAAACAATAACTAATACAAGACTTTGAACTTAAAAACTACTCCAAAGTGAGAAGAACAATTTTTTGAGCAACAAAGTTTAAATGGCATCATGGGAAAGGCACATCCAAACTTTTGAATACTTTGAAAATTGTATTTATTTTATTTGGCACCCCCTAGTGTAAAGAATGAGGAAAGCAACTTCCAACTTATGTGCAAGACACTGTGATGGCTGCTGGTATTGCTTTGGAATAAAATAGAACTGTTCCTGCCTTCAAGAAAATTGTAGTCTAGTAAGATGCAAAAATAAGATTAAAAGTGTGCAATTACAAATTGTGATGAAGGCACTGATAGAGAAAACCTGTGATGGGGGCCACTATGTGGATGAGTATTAAGTCAGCTGCAAGGCTCTCTAAGGAGGGAAAGGCTTGTGTGAAGGTATGAGGTACACAGATGCATGGCATGTTGAGGAAGAACCCACTGAGGCTGGAGCATAAAGAGATGCTAAAGATTAGATTGGAGCGAAGACTAGGACATGTTTGGAGTACCGTTCTAAGTGTGAATGAAAGTGGGTAGAAGGTTTAGTCTGGGATGTGAACTGATGAGGTTCATAGGTTGCAAAGACCTCTCTGAATGCTCTGTGGAGAAAGGCTTTAATAGCACTGAGGGAGGGTCTTATTCTTATGGGGAGAGACCACTAAAGAGGCTTTGTAGGAATTAAATAGGATTTGACAGTCATTTGGTCTGAATCAGTGGTTCTCAACTGGGGGAGATCCCTAGTCAGGGGGCATTTGACAACATCTAGAGACATTTTTGGTTGTCACAAATGAGGGGTCTCACTGGCATCCACTGGGTAGGAAATGGGGGGTACTGCTAATAATCCTACAGTGCACAGGATAGCTCCCCACATCAAAGAATTATCTGGCTGAAAGTGTCAACAGTACAGGGGTTGAAAACCCTAGGATAGAAGTTTGGCAATAGTGCAAAATGAATGGGAATTAGTGATAGATGAATATAGAATATTGGGAGAAAGGGAAGGATCAGGTGTTAAGTCCCAGATTTCTGGCTTAAAAATTTTGGAGTGACATTATCAAGATGAGGGAAACTGTGGGAGGAGCCAGATTCAACAAGGAAGAAATAAATAACTCATCTTTGAATTTGTCAAGTTTGAGGCACCTGGGAGATAGCCAAGAGATGTCAAATAAGAAGGTGACTTCCTGAGTCTACAACTCAATCATCATCAAAATAATAATTAAATTTATTTAGCAGTTATAATGTTATAGGCAGCATTCTAAGATTTTTTGTACATATTTTATTATCTTACTGACAGTAAAGATCAACATTCATTCTTCAAATCTTCCTGATGTATACTTAAGTTTCCACATTCTGAGCAAAGGATATCATTCTAGTCTTCAAAATTTTTCCTTTACCATAGGAAACACATTGCTGAATGCTAACAGTAAATATTATGCCTTCCCTGATAAAACAGAATGTATCAACAAAATAAACCTCCATGCCATCAAAGAAATTCAAAATTATATTTATCATTTTTCAAAAAGCCTTCATCTTTGTTTCAGAAAATATCCTGAAAGTATTCATTTTCTTTATTTTCTCTGGTTTGAATAAAATAACAAAATTTTACCCAAAGAGGACCCTATCAAGGAAATAGAAGCATGATGCCTAGAAACAATGAAGAACTCTAAGAGAGCCTTCTGCCACTTAATATTCTTTCAGAGACACCTGGCCCTCCATATTCCTGGGCAAACGATACAATGTCTTCAAAACATACTTCCAACATTAGCAGATGCAGCTAACTAAAGTCAGGAAGCCTGAAGAGATTCAACCACCCCATTCTAATTACATGATATGTAAGTCATTCTGTGATACTCATGATGGATGTCTGGGAGCAGTTTTGCTTATTTAGTCTGAGAGAAAGAATCTTAAATAGCAAAGCTATGAAAGCTCACATTGTTCCAATGTGCCCTATTTCGTTGCAAGTTTCAGCTAGACCTCAGTAAAAATGGGACTACAGTTAGAATTTGTTAACAAGGCCAATTCCTGGTGGAGTATATTTGTAACTGGGCCCAGGCCTAAAGTTTCAGGTCAATACACACTAAACTAGAAAGTAAAATACTTTATTCAGTTGCAAAGGAACTACTCAGCTCAGAACCTACGGATACAAGTGATTCATGATCCCCTTGGGTCTCGGGCAGTCTTTCAGAGGTTTCTCTCAAGTTTCTTATATCTGTACTCCACTGAGAACCCAATAGAATTGTATCACATGAGGAACAGTGCTAAACCTGAATGTTCCCTATCATTATTGAAGGTCCTCATCCACCTGCAGAGACAATTAAGATTTCAGATTGCACAGTCATCTATTTTCAGTGCTGTTGGGTTCTAGGTCTCCAGAAAAATCTAGAATTTCTAAATTTGTACTTGGCTAGACCATATTGAAAAATCCCTTTCTCTGAGTCAACAGTGTTTCCTGTGCCTTATTACATAAGTTCCTTAGCTGTTCTAAAAGTGGCTTTAGGACTTTTTCCCTAGGGAAGGAAGAGGGTCAGGAAGTTGAGTGGCTAGATTACAAACACAGTTCTGGGAGTTCTGGCCCCAGTTTCAGTCCCTCTATTGAAATTAGCAACATGTGCTGAACAATTAATTCATGGCACCTGGATATGCTCACCCGCTGTGTTCCTGTGTCAACACGCAAGGGTGACCTGACCAAAGAAACAAACTTCATTTATTTCAAAATTTCTAAAACAGTATTTTACGTGAAGACTATATGGTGCCTACAGAATGTTTTTTATTGTTTTAAAGATTTTATTTATTTATTTTTAGAGAAAGGGGAAGGGAAGGAGAAAGAGAGGGAAAGAAACTACAACGTGTGGTTGCCTTTCACGCGCCCCCAACTGGGGACCTGGCCCGCAACCCAGGCATCTGCCCTGACTGGGAATCAAATTGAGATCCTTTGGTTCTCACCCCACCTTCAATCCCCTGAGATACGCCAGCCAGAGACAGAATGTTTTTTAATTGAAACTTCAAGGCAGTGTACTTTTCTAATTTGCAACATGCTCTTTGTATTCCCACCCATCTTTCTGGAAGACAATGCCCTTTTGTGGGAATGGGGGCATCATGGTATTTGCAATTCCTCAAAAATATATAACTAATAAATTCTTAGTAAACAATATGTATGTCTACCATGGAAAAGAGTACACTACTAATTCACTAAGATTAAATTCTACTAATGCTGAGACCTATGTTCCTTCTTCTTTCACTTCCTACCCACATTTTTAAATTGTGTGGACTCTTGGTTTTGTGTCTCCGGTAGTTACAAGGAATATCATTAGCTGTCCCTGGGACACCTGTATCCTGCTGTGTGGCTGGAAACTAGTCTGACATGTGTAGAGAAAGAGAACTACCTTGACTGAGCTCATAGTCTGGAGCAGTCACTATGTGGGTTGATAATACCTGGCAGTTAGCTCATTTAATTATTAATATATAATGAATTCATAAACATTTTCACACTGGTAGCAGCTAATCTTGTAATATCATATATATGTTCACACTGGTGACAATCTTTTAATCATAAAAGTAATAGTGCTTATTAATGAAATGCAGGCAAAAATGAAAATAAGCAGGGGATGTGGAGAAGAGCGGTCATAACCCCATTCCCCAAAATCACTCTTCAGTGCAGTTCCCCACAGTAAATTTTCTATGGTTAGGCTTTTTTAAAAAACCTAACTGCAATGACTATATGTATAATTATAATATACATACTCTACATATAATTATGCATAATTGCAGTAATAATATAATATGATGATTTAAAATTATTTTTTCAGTTAACACTAAAAATGCTTTGTGATATGGTATGGTTACAATCTTGTTAAATAGCTGCATTTTATTCTCTCTATGGCTGTACCATATTTATCGTAATTACTCTGAGACTGAGAATTGACATTTTAAGCAACTTACAAAGGTCAGGAAAAAAACTTGCCGTGTCATTTTAAGTTAAAACAAAGAAATCCAAGTTAGGCCATGTAAAGAAATAAAACCCTTTAAAAATATATTAATATTCTTTCATTTAAAATTATCTTATAGGCCATGCCTGATTAAGAATTTTATTAAGCATATTAAAATGCACTCAAATTAACAAACATGACTAAAATACTGCTCACATCCTTTCCTTTACCCTCCAGTAACTTTACTAAATTCACTGAGTCCTGCATGCAGTTTTAAAAGATAACTAAAAACCTCAAGCAAGCCACTGTTTCTCTCCTCAGACAGGAGTTACCATGCCCCACTGGCAACATCCTTTAGCAGAAATACTCGTTTGACTTAGTGTATTAGATTCCTCTGGCTGCCAGAACAAAGTATCACAGACTGGGTGGTTTAAACAACAGCAATTTATCATCTCACAGTTCTGAAGGCTAGAAGTCCAAGATCAAGGTGCTTTCAGGCTTGATTTCTTCCGAGGCCTCTTTCCTCAGCTTGCTGGTTGTTGCCTCCTTGTTGTGTCCTCATGGAGCCTTCCCTCCACGTATACATTGAGTCCAAATTTCTCCTCTTCTAAGGACATTAGCCATATTGGATTAGAGCCTCTTCATAGGACCTCACTTTACTTTAATTACCTCTTTAAAGGCCAGATCTCAAAATACAGTCACATTCTAAGGTAATGGGGGTTAGGACTTCAACATGGGACTTTGGGGAGAGATACAATTCAATCCATACCACTTAGCAAGATTAGCAATGACAAGATCTCTCTGTTTTTCTTTATTGCTGTAATGTCTGATTAACAAAGAACCTTCCTTTTAAAAATAAAAGAAAAAGGAAAGTAAGAGAAACAGGTGTAGCTCCTCTCTAACACTCCCCCACCCTACACCTCCACCAAGGAAAAAAAATATTTTTGAACTTATTTTTTTTCACTTGAAGTCTTTGAACACATATCTGTATTAGGCATGTTTTCAAATCTTGGGCAAAATCTAAGAATAGCAAGGGGCACAATTTTTGCACTAAATTCCTTTAAGAAACACCCACAGACTTGCTGCAATTTCAAAAGAAAAAAGAAGAAATTGCTAATAAAAATACTGCTGCCATGTACATGGGGGGGGGGGTTAAACAACAGAAATTTATTCTCTTAAAGTTCTGGAGGCCAGAAATCTGAAATCAAGGGATTGGAAGGACTGAGCTCCCTTTATAGGTGCTAGGGAAGAATCCTGGCCTTTTCCAGCTTCTGGTGGCTTCAGCTGTCCTTGGCTTGTACCTGCATCACTCCAGTCTCTGCCTTCATTTTCATATGGCCATCTCCATCTCCTCTGTATATGTGGGTGTTTTCTTCTTGTCTGTATTTTATAAGGATACTTGTTGGATTTAGGGCCTACCCACTTGCTAAGACCCCTTTTCCAAATAAGATCAAATCCACAGGTTCCAAAGGACACAGATATATCTTTTTTGTGGCAACAATTCAACCTACTCCACCCTCTAAAAACCCTTTTCTTCAGCTGGCCTGGCCTGGTTACCATCTCGTAGTTGTACATCATGCTTTTTTTGCATTCTCTGTGCATACCGTTGTAACACCTCTCTTCCTTCTCTTTTCATGAATATTGAAATTCCCTCATTCTCTCCTGCCTTCCTTGTGGATCCCTGCCCACTCCAGGTGAAAGGAACTTCCTTCCCCTTGGAAACCCACCTGCTGCTCATAATGTGCTTCATTTGCCTCCTGAGGGAGTTCCTTTCTGCTATTATGGGATTATCTCTTCCCTGATACCATGTGGGACTGGAGGCTGGAGCTAGTATTCTTGCTTCCTTATATTCCCTTTAGTGCCGAGAATGCTAGTAGAGACTCAGGAAATATTTGTGAATGATAATAATTATCTGGAAAATGAGGTCAGATTTAGTATGATCAAAATAAAGGCAAATAATGACCAGGTAGCCGTAGGCACCTTTCAGTTGTAAGAATATATATTATACATGTAATCCGGGGGTTCGTTTGTCTGTCTGTTTGTTTATGGCAGGGAGCAGATGTTAACTCCAATGACCTTTTGTAATATATGGAGGTTTAAAGAACAAAAGACAGCCCCAGGACACGCAGGGCCTAGAAGTGACTCACCCACTGGAAGGTTGGAATCAAGGTACTGACCTTCATTCCTCCTGGGGCCACACCATCTGTTATTTGAACAATTTGAACACTGGAGTAGTTTAAATGTCATGGGAATGGACTATTCCTTGAAAGGCTGGGTTTCTGGTAAAAGCTTCAGGGCTTTTTCTCAGTGGTGGACCTCTCTGGACATCTATCTTTTCTATTCTCTCCATCTCACTGCTAGCCAGCATCCCTGCTGCCCCTCAGGGCCCCTCTGCTCCTTCATATCTCCAGCCTAGCCTCCGCTGAATCACCGAGGCCACAACTGCAGCCTGATTCTGCCTTGCCTTCCAGTTTGAGGGCCTATCATCATCCAGCTGCCTCGGATTTGCCATGTCCCAAACTCCTCACCCCCAGTGTGGACCGATGTCCACCTTGCTCTGTCAGCAGTAGACATGTGGGTGGGCAGGCTCTCTTGAGGGATTTGGGTGCAAGACCATGAGAGGTTTATCTGTTCCACATTCCACATCACTGAGTGCTGGTATCTTATTTTTCAGATTGATCATATCCTGTGCTGAAGATGTTTCCAGAACAGAAAGAGATAAGCCATCACAAATCCAAAAGCAAATAATCCTGCATTTTGACTCACTGCAGGTTAGTTCTTTATTCACTAACCATAAATCTGTGGTGGAAAGTAAAGCTACTCTTGGGCATCCTAGAGGAGGGCTAATGAATGAACAAAACACCTACCACCTTATTGCCTAGCACTGGTGCATTTTTGGCCCTCATTCTTTGGTTCCAGTGACCGAGCAGTTTCTCGGCTCACTTCCTCCCCCAATCCCCACTTATAAAAAGTATCTTTTTCCATGACTTAGAATTCTCCCAGACTCTGCCTCTCACTCTTTGCTTGAAATAGTCCCTTCTGCCTGCTTTCTTGGTTTTCTACTCTGTGGCCTCATCCCTGACTCCCCGGCACCTCTGGTAACAACTGAAGGTAACTGCTGTTACTTTCAGTTCTGCCCTGCTTGTTGGCTCTTGGATCTCTTGGCTTGGTGTCACATAAGCAAGGGAGGCTGTCCCTTCCCAAACTTGCCTGACCTCTCAGGCCTCCAATCGCAGCTTTCTGAGCTTCCTGAGCTTCCAAATGACTGAGAGAAGGTAGAACCACTGCCACACCAACCCTTTGCTCAATGGTGAGGTCATACTTTTAAAGCAGCCTCCTGGTACTTGATGCCACAGGACCACTGTTCTTTGACAATATCCTGTCTGTCCCAATGGTTCCCAGACCAAGAATAAACACTATTTTCTTCTCAGGACCTAATTATAGAACTTTTTATCAAATGAAAACACCTAAAGTACTTACTGAAAGGTATCCAAAATAAAAAATAAAATAAAATAAAATAAACACTTAACTTTTTAAAGATTTTGTTAAGTACTATCCACCCAAACCTGAATGTAAGAGAGAAGTAGATTTTTTTAATCCTTACCCAAGGACATGCTTATAGAGGGGATGCAAGGGAGAGGGAGAGGGAGAAAAACATTGATACAAGAGAGAAAAATCGACTGGCTGGGGACAAAACCCACAATCCAGGCATGTGCCCTGACCAGGGATCAAACCTGTGACTTTTCATTTTGTGCTACGATGCTCCAACCAAGTGAGTTACACAGGCCAGGACAAGAAGTAGATTTTATGTGGAAACAGTCTGGGTAAGGTTCTTCTTTGAATAAATGGCCACTGGCTCTTTTGTTCTTTTAATTTTGCAGGGGACACAGTGAAGGATTTTGTATCCCTTTCCGTATCTTTTCGTGAAATCTAATCCTATTTTGCTACAGGCTGCCCTCCTGGTTCAATTTGCCATGTGGTGGTGGTGCGGCAGGGGGTGCAAATAGTTGCATTTTAACCCAGCATAGGGCTTTCTCAAGTTTATTAACACAGTACTGCTGTGGAAAGTCAGTCCCTCAGTGACTGCCCTGGCTCCCAGATGAAATATCCCCTTTCCCTGTGAGATGTTATCATAAACACAATACCAAAAGATTATTATATTTTGGACTTAGTGACTAGTTCTGTGTTTCCTATGTTTCCCTACCAAAATGAAAATAAAAGACCATGCAATACTGTAATGGGAGCACATCTGGAAAGCCTACTTTTCCTTTCTCATGGATGGTGAGAACATGGGTTGACATGTAAGGCTTTCAGGCCTTTTTGCATTTTGTGACCTTGGGCTAGCAAAACCAGCCCCTGTTCATCTGCAAAGGTCAGGGAGGGCCTCCCCTTTGTTAGAAGCCTGCCAACTATGGGTTAATCCATGTGACTGAGATGAGGACACTGTACCCCTTGAGTTTGCTAATCTATGAAAATGTAAAAAGAGGAACCCCAAAGGCCAGACCAAATGTGGTCATTTCAGACTGATTATCTTTCTCCTCCTCCATGACCCAAAGGCTATACTGAAACCCCAGGGAGTCCACATTACAAGAAAATACAAGAGGAAACACTTGAGAGTGGGTGGATTCTGGAAAATGCCTAGAAAACCATTCACAACCAATGGCCAGCCCGCACACTTAGCACAATGATAATTTAAATCATTAGTAACATATCTATTAAAGGTCTGTGTCCTCTCCTATTCTGTAAGTTCTGTGAGGTCAGGGACTGATTGAATGAATGAAGAATTGAATGAAAGAATGAATAAAAACATCATAGAAAAAGAATAGGATTTAGATTGAGAAGACTTACATATGAATCATAAGATGTCTAATTCTATAATCATAATGAATAATTTTTAACAAAACGTTTGGGTTCCCTATACCATGCTGAGTATTTCAATCTTCACTGCTCTCCTCTGCAATAAATAGCCAGTATTTTCTAAGAAAGCTCTCTGAGTTTCTGATTCTTGGCTGACCAACCATGACAGTTTTCCTGGGACTGACAAAGTTCTCAGGCTATGGGATTTATGGAGCTAAAACAAGGAAAGTTCTGAGAAAAGTGGAATGAGTTGGTCGTGTGCACTGAAATAATTTTTTATTCATTTTTATTTCATCTAATTCTCACCAAAGCACTATTATATACAGAAATATTTTTATCCTGCTTTACAAATAAGGCAATGAAGGCTCACGTTTGTTCATGAAGAACAACTTAAAATTTATTCAGGAGCCCAAGACCGAGCTGTGACGAAGCTACATTGCCTCATATCAGAAAGACAGGAACCACAGCAACCCCACCTCATGGGTCTTACCTGGTTATTGAGATGATGATAGTTAATTCATGTGTAGCATTTCACTGCCTGCAAAGCCCTTTCTCATTTAACTTACAGTGAGGTGAGGCCATTAAAACTAAGTTATGGTCAAATCAGGTTGACCCTTCACTGGGAACTTCATGGCCCATTACTCTGGGCTCTGGTCATTCATTTTCTCATTTCTGTTTTTAGAGAAGACAGAAAACAGGAGAGGATGGAAGAGAGAAATTAATCTTCATCAGCAAGTTATTTCCTCCAAATGTTTTTTAATCATTATTATAACAAAAATACTCCTTTTTCCAAAGTCTTTGCTAGGGTTGAGAGAACTTTATCTGAAAAATAAGTACATGCCTTCGAGTGGTAGGTTGTAAATTGCCCATCAGGTCTAAGGAACCATGGTTGGTTGCATTCTTTTTATTTATCTCTGAGAGTTCCCTGGTCCTTCACCTGGGATTGTCCATACTCATATGTATTTTTCATTTTAACCAAATCCCAAAGTTATAGGCAACAGGAAATTTAATAAGCAGGGGGAGACAGATGCATTCAAAAAACATAATGAAACTCTTCCCAATAGTAGGTCAAGCAAGCTTATATAATTTAATTGAAAATAAATGCCTTATAAATGAAGCATGCAACTACATACCAGACTCTTGAAGAAAATGCAGGAAACTAACTGGTTTTCAATTACAGTTGATGATGTATTATATTTGTAATTTGTGACAGTTTTTGGTGCTTCTTTGGCTCCCCACTGCCTTTGACACTGGGCATAAACACCCGACCTTGACAATTGGCTTTCTACCACACATTTCCAGCTTAATTTTTCTGTCTTCCTTGTTTTGCTTCTAACTTGCCTTTCCTATACTATCTTGCCTCCATGCCTTCCTTATTCAGGCTGTAGCTTCCACTCAAAACTCCCTTCCCATTCTCATTCCCACGTGTGAAACCTGTAATAGACATCTGTTTTTTGACTACCCAGGATCCATTTCTGCTCTTTCTTTAGTTTAAAACATCCTTTTTTCCTTTAGGGGATGACTCCTGTCCAAACTCAGTCTACCCACCAAGCTCAGTTTGGTGAGACTGAGTATATCTTTGAGACCAGAAGTGGGTTTGTGATCCAGGCCTGACCACACAGAGACCCATTTGTACATTTTGCTGGATTTATCAGGAGACGGACATTCTCTTTTTGTTGTGTTAAGGGAGCTGGTAATAAGGGGAGTCTGAAAAAGCTGGTGTTTATCCTTACCTGCAAGAGGAAGAAGCGTATCTGAAAACAAAGCCAGCAAAGGATTAAACGACCAAGATATAGCATCATTTAGATATCCTAGATCTAACTGTGCCTGAAGTACATACTCCTGGATTTGTTCAGTTAGCCAAGCCTATGTATTTTTCCACTTTTGCTTAAACTAGTTTGATTTAGACTTCTATTACCCCCCAAAATCCTCTCAGTTATACAAAGCCTCACCCACGATTATGGTTCCTTTCAAAGGTCATCACATTGCTAAAGACTTCCTGGCCTCAAAAGATTTAGTAGCACCAAAATAATTTTTAAAACTTCCGATCATCTCAAAATAGCTTTTATACATACTTTGTTCAGAGGTCAGAAAAAGTTGAATCAGCCCTGACCAATATGGTTGAGTGGATTGGGCATTATCCTACAAACCTCAAGGTTCCCTGGTTTGATACCCAGTCAGGGCACATGGCTGGCTTGTGGGCCAGGTCCTTGGCTGGGGGCATGAGAGAAGGAACCAATCAAAGTTTCTCTCTCACATTAATGTTTCTCTCCCTCTCCTTCTCTCAACCTTTCCCTCCCTCAAAAACTAAATAAAATATTATAAAACAAAAGAAAAAAGTTGAATCGGTAAAGGTAAAAAAGACAAACGTGAAGAAAAAGGCACACTTATGTTTATTTCTACATTGTTAGCAATGTGATTACTGTGATTTATAATCTGTAAAAAAATCTTATCAAATAGTCAGCAAGGTAGAGATTTGAAAATTAGGTGCCTATAAAAACTATAAATTCTTCAGGAAAAGAACAGTGACTGAACATGGGCTTTCCAATCAGATACCTGGATTTGATTTGGACTTCCCTGTTACGTGATTCTGGGATGAATTCCTTAATGTTTGCCATCTTCCATTTCTTCATATCTAAAACAACACAGATAACTATTGCCAAAGGACTGCTGTAAGGCTGGAGTGAGAAGAAAAATGTTGTGTATCAGTTAGCATACATATCCAGATGCTGACACAGAGATCTATGATATCATTGGTTTAAACAAGAAAAAATTTTATTTTCTCCCATGTAATAAACAATGTACAAGTAGTCTGGGGCTGGTATTGTGGCCCCACAGTATCACTGACCCATGCTCCTTCTATCTTGTGACTCTTCCACCCCAACTGTGTTGTTTTTGTGTTTCATTGTCCAGTATAGCTTACCACCATCATCTCATTCCAGGCAAAAGAAAAAGGAAAAGTGGACAGTATGCCCCTTCTTTAAAGACGCAAAAGTTTTCTACATTGATTACTCACATCCCAGTGGACAGAACCTAGTCGCATGTCTAATAGGGGAGAAGTTAGTAAATACACTGTTCATTCTCAGCATTAATGGCTCAAATAAGTGAAGATTTTTAATAAATAATTTCTAATATTAGAGATAAAAGAGAAAACCAGGGGACCTGGTAGGATTTACTTAAGCTCCCTGGCAGATTTCCTGGCACATCTGATATCGTCTTTATCCATCTCCTTTTTGGTTACAGGTATATTAGGAATTCAGACTTGCATTCACTCCTTGCTGGTGGCTTTGTTAATTGGCAAAATCCTTCTGGAAATCAGCATAAAAACACATACAAATAATGATAATCTAACTTTTAGGGATTTATTCAAATGCAATAATAGAAGTAGAAGCTATTACTCTCGTGTTACTGGAAGAGTACAATTGTAAATTGTCTCAATAGTCCATGGTAGTAGACCATAGCCTTTCCTTCCAGCTTTGAAATTCTCAGGTGTTTGTCTTAGATACTCTGATGTTGGCCCAATTCCCGGGTCAGTGGTGACTGCATTAAAGGCTTTAATTGTCTGGGTTCCTTGAAGGTGGGTCTCAGTCAGATAGTAGTGTGCAGCAGATATCTGGTGGATCAGTATCTGTGGGGCAGTGAGGTAAACAGGTTGGGGAATAGGGAAAAGTGAACTACGATGCAGTTATAATAAGGCTTAAGCCCATCCCACAAGGAGTTCTGGAGCTAGAATGACCTTTCAGAGTTCTCCTGTATCAGCCATCATTCCATGTGAGCTGCCCTTGGAAAAAAGACAAGACTTTGGGTAAAAGGTCATCTTCAGGCAAAGACAAGTCCCAGGGAGCTGGCAGCAGCCCACACTGCCGACATCTGGGAGGAAGAGCAGCTCAGCCCTAAAGGGGGATCTGGGCCATGTAGTTGGGCATCCCCTATAGTTGGGCATCCCCTACTGACCCAAGCTGAGCTAGCAAGACACAGTTGTGTAAGAGTTTGAAATGGGAAACCAGAAGTGGGGAGGAAATTTTACTGCAGTGTTTGGGGCAAAGTCCACAAACTCATGTGATCCTCAGAGCCACCTGGTTCCTGCCTTTTTCAATGCCTATTTGTTGAATGGTTCATTGTATTTAACTTGTTTCTGTTACCAAGAGAACCTTAACTATTTGCCAACAATCCCTGAATTATTACCAATATGACAGAATATCATGCAGGCAGCAAAATGATAATGTTATTTTGATAATAATGTCAAACATAAAAATACATCCAAGATATAATTTTAGGTGAAACTGGCAGAACAGAAAATAATATTTCTCTATGTAAACACTAGTAAGTAAAAGTAACATATGCATCCAAGGACATTATCAAAACAGGTAAAAGGCAACCTACAGAATGGGAGAAAATATTTTTGAGTCAAATACCTGGTAAGAGTTGATAGATATAATTAGTATCTGTAATTAGTATCTATAATACATCAAGCACTTACAACTCAAGAACAATAAAATAACCTAATTAAAATGGGAAAATAACCTAAACATGCCCTGGCTGGTATGGCTCAGTGGACTGAGTTATGGACGGCAAAACAAGGTGTCACTGGTTCGATTCCCAGTCAGGGCACATGCCTGAGTTGCAGGCCAGGTCCTCAGTAGAGGGCACACAAAAGGCAACCACACATTGGTGTTTCTGTCACCCTGTTTCTCGCTCCCTTCCCCTCTAAAAATAAATAAATAAAACCTTTAAAAAATAGCCTACACAGATCATTTTCCAAAGAAGATATACAAATGACCATCAAACATGGAGAGAGATGTTCAACATCATTAGTCACATGGGAAATGCATATTGACACCACAATGGTACCACTTCATGTATATTAGGATTGCTATTATTTTTTATGAAAATAATAAGAATTTTTAAGGTTGTGAAGAAATCAGAACCCCTGGAAATTTCTGGTGGTCATTTAAAACGTTTCAGCCACTGTGAGAAACAGTTTCATAGCTCCTTAAAATGTTAAACTTAGAATTACAATATGATCCAGAAATTTACCCTTAGGTAAGAGAATTGAAATCAAGGACTCAAACAGATGTTGTAGTAGCAGTCTTCACAATAGCCAAAAAGTAGAAATAGCCCAAATGCCCATTACAGATAAAGGAATAAATAAGTTGTGGTATGTCCTTAAAATAAATATTGTTTGGCCATAAAAAGGAATGAAGCACTAATAAATACTATAACATAAGTGAAAGAAGCCAGACATGAAAGGCCACACATTGTACAATTCCATTTCTATAAAATGCCTGCAATAGGTACATCCATTGAGACGAAATGCAGATTCGTGGTTGCCAGGGGCTGAGCACAAGAGATGAGAGAATGGGGAGCAACTTGCTTAATGTCTACGGGGGTCCCCTTTGGGATGATGGAAATATTTTGGAACTAGAAAGACATGGTGGTTGCCCAACATTACAAATGCACTAAATGCTACTGAATGGTTCGCTTTATAATGATTAATATTATGTTATGTTATTCTCACCTCAACTTAAGTAGAGTAATAAAGAATAAAAAATATTCTGGGGGTAATTTAACCAGAGCAGTTTTTAATAGCCTGCTCTTGCCCTGACAACAGACTCAGTGCTGCTGTCTACCTGAAGTCACTGCAGCTCCGCGCTACGCACACTTCAGTACACTGGATGGCACCTGTTGACCTGATAGGGTTTAGTTGTAGCACCTTTAAAAAACTCTCATGAATTTTTAATTGTAAGTTTTCTAGTATAATACATTTACATAATTCCTTCTGAAAATCCACATAAGAAAATCCACATAGAAAATAAAAATACCCATTATTCTATCACCTAGAATAACAGTATTAAATTTTGGTTTTATATACACATGTGCACACCCACACATCTATACAGTTGTAATGGTGAATTTTGGCAAAAAATAATAATATTATGCTCTATTTTTTTTCACTTAACAATGTTATTCACAATTTTTCCTGTCTTCTGAAATAGCATTTTTAATGTGTAGCTGTACCATAACTTGTGAAACTGATTCTCTTTCATCTAGTTTTTCCCAATGTTCTGCAATCTGGTCCTTTGCTATGCTCCATTATAGTCATTCCTTCATTCATAGTTACATTATTTTAAAAAATTCCTTGGACCAGGAATATGTAATCAAAAGGAAAATTTGGAAGTTTCTGATACATTTTGGCAAACTGCATTCCTGTGAGTTTATCTAAATTTCTCTTCCAACAGCAGTGTATAAGATTGTGCCACTGTCCCACATCCTTGCAAAAATGGGGGCTTTCTCTAACAACTATTGCCAAATGTTTTACTTAATATGTTTTTACATTTTATTTTTTATTAAATAATACCTAACATAGTTTAAATAACAAAGGAACCAAAGAATATGCCAAGGAAAGTCTCTCTCCTACCAGGTACACCTTCCCTGCTCTGAGGGCAACTGATATTAGTTTCTTGTGCATCCTCCAAAAACACATACATTCATATACAGCCACAGTCTAAACATACTGTCTGTACCTTGCACTTACATAGGTATCTTGAATATACCTTCTTCAGCCTCTTCATTCTTTTTTAAGGCCACACCTTTTTCTATTGTTGAATGTTATATACTTAAGCTCCCTTTTGCTGGACTAGGTTGCCTTTAACCTTTTGTTGTTACAGATAATGTATCTATGAATTACATTGTAAATCTATTATTTTGTATGTGCACAAGTGTGTGTGCAAGTTAAATTTCTGCATTACTGGGTTCAAGGATTTTTTAAATTTTTTGTTAATATTATTATCAAGAAGGAAAAATAAAAAGGAATAAGAAGGAGAGAGCAAAGAAAAAATTAGAAAATTTACTTAATCTGGTGGTTATTAAATGATTAAAAATGTCACATGTTTTTCCAGATTGCACATCTCTAAAGTTTCTGGTTTTCTTTCAGTATCTCTCTCATCTATTTGAGGGGTTAGAAATTTCACCCCTACGTTCATAGCAGCGCAATTTACAATAGCCAAGTGCTGGAAGCAACCTAGGTGCCCATCAGTTAATGAATGGATCAAAAAACTGTGGTACATTTACACAATGGAATTCTATGCAGCAGAAAGAAAGAAGGAGCTACTACCCTTTGCGACAGCATGGAAGGAATTGGAGAGTATCATGCTGAGCGAAATAAGCCAGGCAGTGAAAGACAAATACCATATGATCTCACCTTTAACAGGAAGCTAATCAACAAAACAAACAAACAAGCATAATATAAACAAAGACACTGAATTTGAGAACAGTCTGACAGTGTCCAGAAGGGGAGGGGAAGGAATTTCAGGGGAAAAGGGGAACGGTTTAGAGCAGCAAGTATAAGGGACTCATGGACAAAAACTATGGGGGGTGGAAGTGGGAGGAAGGTGGGGAGGGCTGGGGTGGTGGGCTGGGGCGGGGTAAAAGACAGAAAACTGTACAATATCAACAATTAAAAAATACTGATTAAAAAAAAGAAATTTCAAAAGAGCAGGGGAGAAAAAAGAATGGGTGCTAAAAACCCACCAGCAGAGCTGCTTCTGATCCTACAACGGCTGCTCTTCCACTAGTTGAATTCCAATAAGGAAGAGCACATATCGTAGAAAAGGGAGCGCTAAGCTTTTAAGCCCTGTAGTTGATGTGATGCATTGTCTCTTCAGAAATAGAAAAGGGCAATATGTTTAGGGTTGGAAAATAATTTTCCAGACATTTGATCATCTATAACATAAAGGTTTAAAACTTCAAAACCTCAGTTGACATGACTTTAACAGTGAATTTTTATGGTAAAGTTGATTTCTTTTAACTGAATGTTGAAAAATAATATGCAGCCCTGGCTGGTGTGGCTCAGTGGATTGAGCACCAGCCTGTAAACCAGAGGGTCACCGGTTCAATTCCCAGTCAGGGCACATGCGTGGGTTACGGGCCAAGTCCCCAGTGGAGGGGGCACAGAGGGGCAGCCACACACTGATGTTTCTCTTCCTCTCTTTCTCCCTCCCTCCCTTCCCCTCTCTCTAAAAATAAATTTAAAAAAAATTTAAAATAACATGCAAAACAGCAAAATGCACAAATCATAATTGTATAGCTTAATGCATCTTCACAAAGTGCACCCATCCCAGCAACCACTGCCAAGATCAAATGACAGAACATAATCAGCATCCCAGAAGCTTCTTGTGTCCTTTCAAATCACTACAACCAAAAAGTAACCATTTTCTACCACCATCAATTAATTTTGTCTATTTTTAATGTTATATAAATGGAAAAATGTAGGATGTACTTTTCTGGTTTCTTTCACTCAACATTATATAGAATACATCCATGACTTTATCTTTACCTTAATTTTGTGTGTTTCATTCCACTATGTTTGTGCTGAGCATCTGCTATAAGCCAGGCATTATGCTGGGCACTGAACACACAATGGCAATGAATAAGACAAGGTTCTCATTCTCCCAGAATGTTAGTAGGGAGATTGTCTTCCTACTCTGAAAATAAACATCTGAGGATTTAAAAATCGCTTTCCAGGGAGACAACTGAGGTTTGTGACCACAGGTAGCTCCAAAAGTATCCACTAGTCTAGAAAGTCACAGGTATCGTCAGGATAAAGACTGCTTCAGTGGATTTCTACATCTTTGCCTACATAGTCTCCCAGCATCATTTACTCACTCTGTAAGAGGCAGGGGTCAGTAAAATAAAGTCTAAGTTGCCTTTTCAGAGGTGCATTTCAACCAGCCAAAGCTCTGGAGAAGGAAGCTGTCAGTATCATTGAAATGCTATTTCAAACATGCTTGTTTTGCAGCATAATTCATAGGAGAGTAATGGCCAAGCAGTGTTTCTTTTTGCTTTGAAGTCATAGTTTCTGCCTTTTTTTCAGTTTAGGAAATGGGTCAGAGATATAATTCATGTGGTCAGTGAGGTTCTGAATTAACCCTGAAGTCAGGACGGAATGCAGAGAGAATTATTACAAGACCCCACACAAAGTCAAAAGTTCTAGTGCATGCATACATGAACTTCAGATTTGATAGTAATTATTGACGTTTGTAAATGACCTTTAAAAATTTAAATTAGTACAACACTGAGGGCCTTAAAAAATTTAAGAACATTGCAAGTAAATCTAAAGCCCTCCATGCACATCACCCTCAAACTTATCCCCTCTCCTTTTCCCCAGGTATGAATTTGGAGTGTACCCTTCTAGATGACTTTTTATATCTTTCTGTACAAAAACACTTACGTGTGAGTTATTTTTCACATAAATGATATACACATCGTACTGCAACTTTGTTTTCTTCAACAGTATTTTTTGAGGTCTTGCCAGTTGGTGTCTGCTTAGTTTGCTCCTTTGAACTGCTGTACAGTGTTTCACCATATACGTGTACCATTTTCTAGAAAGTAGACCTTTTTCTGCTCAGAACAGGGAGTCTCCAGCTTTTCATTGTTGCAAGCAATGAATCCATGAACAACCTTAATATGGTTTCTTGTTCACATGAGCAAGTACTTCTCCAGGGCACATATCAAGAAGTGGATAAATTATGCGATTGCTTCTTTAAAAGAGCAGTTTGGCCCTTAACAACAAGGAAGCTCTCTGAAGACTGTGTAGGCCTTATTGGTATCTGTGTCATCAGAGGCCTGCACAGAGCCTGCCATCTAATAACTGCCTTCAATGACATGAGAGGAGGACCTGGTTTTCCTTTCATCTTTTCATTTCTCAATCTTTTGGTTGGTACTTCCTTGCTTACCAGTCATTTAAAAGGTTGATGTCCTCAGGTCTTTGGCCTTGTCTTTTCTTGTTTCTTTAGAGTCTTTTTACCTTTGTCAGAAGCTCTTATCCCTAGCTGCATATTAGAAACAATTGGGAAGCTTTTAAATTTACCAGTGCCCAGGCCCACTTCCTAGAGGTTCTGACTTCCTTGGTGTACAATGGGAAGAGTCGCAGGTATTTATTCTCATGGCTTTCCATGTGATACTAATGCAAGGCTAGAATGAAGCGGCATTGCCCTAGGCTAATGGTTCAAGTGAGGTCCCCAACCAGGAGTATCAATATCCCCTGAGATTTCTTAGATGTGCAAATTCTTGGGTCCAACCTTAAGACTGCTTACTGAATCAAACATTGGAGGACAGGGCCCTGTGATACATATTTTAGCAAGCCCTCCAGATGACTCTGAAACATGCTAAATGAAGTTTGAAAACCACTGACCTGGGTGACCTCATTAACCTGCCTGATTATAAACATGTAGAAGACTTCCTTTTTCTAATCTCCATCCTAGACTCCTCTCCAAGACACCAACTGCCTCACTGATACTCCACTAGGGTACCTGTCCCGCATCTCCATTGCTCCCCACCCCATTCCCACCTTACCCATCTATTTTTCCCTTAACCTTTTTCATCCCAGTGAGTGGCACCAAGTCCTCCAAGCTGCTACAGGCAGAAAAGTGGAACTTTAAAAATGTTTTAAAATAGGTATATCTTAAAGCCCAGAAGTTGTAAAAAGAAGCAAACAATGAAAGTCTCCCTCCTGCCCTTATCCTGTTATGAAACTCACGTTTTAACCCAACCCCTTGATGTGACTATATGTGGATATATGGCCTTAAAGGTGGTAATTAAGGTTAAATGAGATAAATGTGGGGTTCTAATATTGTATAATAGGACTGGGGTCTTTATAAGAAGAGGAAGGGACACCAGGCGTGTGGTGTGCAGAGGAAAGGCCAAATAAAGACCCAGTGAGAAGGCAGCCATCTGTAAGCCAAGGAAGGAGACCTCCAGAGAAACCAGTCCTGCAGCAACCTTGATCTTGGACTTCTAGCCTCCAGAACTGTGACTTCCAGCCACCTAGTTTGCGAGATTTTGTTATAGCAGCCTGTGATGGTTAATTTTACGTGTCAACTTGTCTGGGACATAGGGTGCTCAGATAGTTGGTCAAATGTTATTCTGGGTATTTGTTCGAGGGTGTTTTTGCATGTATTAACATTTAAATTGGTAGACTAAGTAAAGTAGATTGCCCTCCATAATGTGGGAAGGCCTCATCTAGTTAGTTGAAGCCCAGAATGAAACAAAAAACTGACCCTTTCCCGAGTGAGAGATAATTCTTCCTGCCTGATAGTCTTCAGACTGGTACATTGTCTTTTTCCTGTCTTCAACTTGAACTGAAAGAGCTTTACAGTATTCTGCCAGCCTCTGGACAAAACTCAAGTATCATCTCTTCCAGTTCTTAAACTAGAACTAAACCATCAGTTCTCTGGGTCTCCAACTTGTTGACTTGCTCTGCAGATTTTAGCAAATAGCAAGTGTTGCTGAGGATGTGGAGAAAAGGGAATGTTTTGTTCACTGTTGGTGGGATTGCAAATTGGTGCAGCCACTGTGAAAAACAGTATGGAGGATCCTCAAAAAAATAAAAATAGAACTACCATATGACCCAGCAATCCCAATTCTGGGTATCTCTCTGAACAAATCCAAAACACCAATTTGAAAAGATATATGCATCTTTAAGTTCACTGCAACATTATATACAATAGCCAACCTAAATGTCCATCAATAGATGGTTGGATAAAGGAGAGGTGGTACATATATAGAATGGAATATTAGTCAGTCATAAATAAGAATGAAATCTTACTATTTGCAACAACAAGAATGGACATAGAGGGTATTATGCTTAATGAAATAAATCAGTCAGAGAAAGATATATACCACATGATTTCATTTATATGTGGAATCTAAAGAACAAAATAAATGAACAAACAAAAGAGAAACAAACTCATAGACAAACTGATAGTTGCCAGGCTGCAGGTTGGGTGAAAAGGTAAAGGGATTAAACAGTACAAATTGGCACATACAAAATAGTCATGGGGATATAAAATACAGCACAGGGAATATAGTCAATAACATTGTAATAAATATGTATGGTGTCAGGGGGTACTAGACTTATCAGGGGTATCATTTCATAAGTTATAGAATTATCTAACCACTATGCTGTACACCTGAAAATAATACAATATTATTGAAATTAATACAATTATTAATTTTTCAATTATTATTGAAAGTAACACAATATTGAATGTCCACTATCACTGAAATAAAAAAATTAAAAATAAATAAATAAATAAATTGCATGCACATACACGCATATCCTCTTTGCTCTGTTTCTCTGGAGAACCATGTGTAATTGCAGCCTTTGCTGACTAACTCATCCCCCCCTGCCCAGTTCCCAATCTTCCTTCCTGGATAACCACTGTGTTTAGTTTCTTATGTACCTGTTCAGAGTTTCTTTAAAATATATAAGCAAATAAAAATATGTAACATTATTTTCCCCATTTTTTACACATACATGAGCACACACAAAAGCACCATTCCTTTTACAGATGCATTGTGTTTCACTGTATGCATGTATCTTAATTCATTTTATCAAACCTCTGTAGTTTATATCTTCGGTTTGTGATTTTTTTTTTTGCCATTATAAATGGTATTGCAAGCAATGAACAATCTTGTGCATTTCATTTTCCACATATGGAAAAATATCTGATGTATAAAATGCAGGATGCTAGGTCAAACAGTGTATGATTTTGCAGTTTTGACAGATGTAAAATTACCTTCTTAGGGGCTGTTCTAATATACACACTCAACAACAACAACAACAAATTATATATATATATATTTTATTTATTCCTCAAAGCCTTATCAACTAACTGTATTCATTAGGGTTTTGCCTACCTGATAGCTGAAAACCTAGTATTAGTATATATTGGGAATATATATATATAGAGATATATAGTTTTATTCATTCATTCATTTATATTTTTATACTCATCCAAGGACATTTTTCATTGCTTTGAGAGAGAGAGAGAGAGAGAGAGAGAGAGAGAGAGAGAGAGAGAGAGAGAGAGAGAGAGAGAGAGGGAGAGAGAGGGAGAGAGAGGGAGAGAGAGGGAGAGGCAACAATGCAAGAGAGAAAGATTGATTGGTTGCCTTCTTGTACACCCACTGACCAGGGATCAAACCCACAATCTGGGTATGTTGGCCTGGGTATGTGCCCTGACAGGGACTTGAACCTGCAACCCTTGGGTACACAGGACAATGCTCGAATCAACTGAGCCACAGTGGCCAGGGCCTGGTATTTGTATAGTTTCAATTTGAGTATTCCTTATTATGAGTAAAACCAAGTATCTTGTCACAGGTTTGCACCATTCCTATTTTCTTTATTGTGAGCTGTCTGTCAACTGACACCTTTTGCAGATTTTTCTTTTGGATTTTGTGTTATAAGCTGAAAATATTTTTTCTCAGTTTGTCATTTGACTTTTGATTAGGATGTTTCTTGTCCAACAGAACTTGTTTTTATTTTTTTAAATTAAATATTTCAACTTTTCTCTTGTATGGCTTATGGGTTTTGAGTCATAATTAGTAGACCTCCCTTATGCAACAGATACAATTACTCACTCTCTTTTTTATTGTTGTTCAAGTACAGTTGTTTCCATTTGCACCCCCTCCCACCCTCGATCCTAACCTCCTTTGGCTTCATCCATGTATTCACTCTTGTGTCCTAGATCTGTCTGGGTTTATTTTACATTCAACTCTTGACCCAATTTGTATGGATCAAGTATGTAATTAAAGTATGAGGGATAGCTTCAACTTTATTATTATTATGTGATTTTATTGCTATTGTGCTTAGGGTTTTTATTGTTTTTCATTCTCTATCTGGTTATTTGCATACATAAAAAACAGAAATTTCTACATAATAATTTTGGGACTCATTCTTGATTCCCCCTCCACACACACACTACAACATCCTTCACCATGTCTTGCTAATTCTGTTGTTAAAAGCCTGCTACCTCCACTAACACCACCCTACTTCAAGCCACCTTGACCCTCATTTGAACAACACAATAGCTTTCTGACTGCATCCTGCACAGAGCAGCTAGAGGGATCTTTTCAAAACAAAAAGTGTATCTTGGAATCCCCTTACTTAAAATATTTCTATAGCTTTCTTTGCATTCAGAATAAAATGAAAACTCCTCACCTGAAATGCTGTATACCCACCGGCTCCTGGCTCATTCCCAGCCCCATTCTAAATCATCTCCTCCTTCACAGAATTCTAGCCACCATGCTTCTCTGGGTTGTGAAACACTACCACTTCTTTCCTATCTCAGACCCTGCCCTGCTGTTCTCTTTGCAGGAATATTTTTCTTCCCATTCCTTAATGAGCTGACTCCTTACTCTCTAAGTTTCAGTTTGCCTTTCACTTCTCAAAGAGGCCTTCTTTGTTCACCTAATTTAAACTATTGGGTTGGTCAAAAAGTCTGTTACATTTTTTCCCTGTAATGGTTCTAGTAGTGCTTAATTGTCTTTAACTTCATTCAAAACAATTTTGTTAAATTACATTGTGACAACTGTCATATCAGCATACATTAAAAAAAAATCAAAATTGGTGAATTTTTGTGCAGCCATTTTAATATTGAAGATGGAAGAAAATATGCAATATTTTCAGTGTATTATGCTTTTATCTCAACAAAAACAAAAATGCAACTGAAATACCCCCCAAAAAAATCTGCAGTATATGGAGAAGGTGTGGTGACTGATCAAAATGTGTCAAAAGTGGATTGCAAAGTTTCTTGGTACTATTGACATTTTGGCCAAATAATTCTTTGCTATGGGGCTGTCTTACACATTGGAAGATACTTAGCAGCACCCTGGCCTCTATCCACTAGAAGCCAATTGTGGGAGATAGCCAACATACTCAACATATCCAAATCAATACAGTAATTGGTGAAAATGAAAAATATGTCTTTTATTTTAAGGAAAAAACATAATGGACTTCTAGGCCAACCCAATAATTCCCTTTACTCTACTTCATAAAACTGAGAACAATATTTAATTATATGCTTGTTCAGAGTTTACTTATTTTGTGTTTCTGTTCCTCACTAGATTGTGAACTCCTTTGCTATCTGCAAGGTATATGGCACATAGTAGGTGTTCAGTAAATATCTACTGAATGAATTAACAAATGTTTTCCCTGTTTTTATAGTCAGAGGTTGGGCAAACTTATAATTTTTCTATGATGCAGCTGTTATTCTTCATTCACATTTTAAGTCCACAGTTACTATATAGCAAGTGCTTATATTTCTAAAAACAGTTCTAACTCAAATCCTCTCAAGAGCCTGACCTATTATAAATATTTTAGTGTTTACTCATATATACACAGTATAGATAAGATTATTTTCAAATTGCAAAACACACATTGAATGCTATAGGAAAAGCTTAAATTATACATAATTTATGAGAAAAAACTTCTTACAGGTAGTAAATATATATATATCTATATATAGATAGATAGATAGATTCTCTTAAAAACAAATTTCCTCATTGGGAAGTTAGTTATTCTTGTTGTAAAAAGAATCAAATAATATGAAAATGGGTATCATAGAAAGTATAAAGTATCTCCATAATTTCCAGTTCCAGAGCTCATAGTCATCTGATCATAGTTGAATTTATGCCAATTTTTCTAGACTTTTTCTATGCATAGTTTTTTCTAGCACAGGCTGAGTTGCTGTGGCTACTTTATTTTATTTTTCTACTACTTCGGGATCTAATTAGACAAATAACACTGCAACTTGCTTGCTAATAATACATCTTGGACATGTTTATGTGCAAGAAGAAGAAGAAGAAAGAAGAAGAAAGAAGAAGAAGAAGAGGAGGAGGAGGAGGAGGGGGAGGAGGAGGAAAGAAAAGAAAGACAGTTCTTCCTTACTCTTTAATAATTGCCTAAAATTTCATTGCCCTTACTGTTTCCGATGGTTTGTTTCCTTTTATTTTCTCCTGATCAGTGAAGTGGGGAGGAGAGAGTCTTGAGTTGTATGTTTTTATTTTTAGGACCTTTGCCACTCCTGGACACAAGGACCAAAGTCACTGCTCAGGGAGCCATTTCTCCACTGAGACCTCTGTTTTGTTGGAAAAGATATCTTAGAGCACACAGAAGTTCTGTGAGGTCCAGATTTGTGCTAAGGACTAATGAAATGAATAATCAGCTGTCAGAGTTGTTGACTTTAAAAAAAACTGACATGGATGAAATTAGGTTGCCTACTATAACCAGAATTCAGGTGCCACCATCACTATGATGAGAGTGCCTGAAAGAAAGTGATAACCCCAAACACTTGCTTTTTGTAACTGCACCTCTTGCACAGAGCCCAGCAGTAGCTGAAGTTTATTCCAGTAATGCTTGCCATGAATACTACTGATATGTATGGTCAGACCTGTTTGTAAGTGAAAGAAAAAAAAAAGCAAAACCAATTATTTTATTTCACCAACATCTGATAGAGACTTGACAAGACACTAATTAATAGGCTTACATTTCAGGAAGCATCCAATTTCGTGTTATTGGTGCCAATTAATACAAAGACAGTGCATGGTAAATAAACCATTTATAACTGGGATTGATTTGATGTCGCATAATCTCATTTCCATGTCAAGGTGGTACATGTGACACATGTATGTTTTTGCACATTCATTTGGAAAATGAAGGTATTCCTCTCTGCCCCCAGACACTCTCCATTGTCTTTGGTAGTTACAGTAACAGATATTTTCAATAGTTCTTTGAAAAACTTCACTGTAGTTGGCTCCCACATAAGCTCATCATGGGAAATTGAAATCCTACACCTTTTCCAACTCCAACGCAGGGCTCTTGGCCATATGCTATTTTTACAGCAAAGACTACAACACAAACTAAACAACACAAAGACACTAGGCTGACCTAAGGGCCAAGAGAGTTTAAAAGAATGGTTATAGCAATAAGGCCACTGAAGACCAGTGTTCCCAAGGGCCTGTCTTATTCTCCTTTAATAAGCGAATTAGTGGTTTGGGGTCCTGAAAAGACATTGTCTTCAACCCCACTTGACTTGATGTCCTGAATCCAACCATATGTGACTGACACCCTAAACCAGACCTCCGATTGGCCTCCTCCCCCATTTGACCTGATATCTAAATTCCTACTTATGTCTGAATTTCCACTCTTTATGATTGCATTCCCAAACATCACAATTTATCCTGTATTAAGCTTAATAAAGCATAAATATATATGACAGTCCATATAATGTCATGGTTTAAGAGTACAGGCCTTGAAATCAGAAAGCCTGTCCTTGAATACCCACTCAGCTATTCACTAGCTGTGCAACCTTGGGCATGTAGCTTATCCTTTCTGTGCCTTCATTTCCTTTTCTGAAAAGTGGGGCTAATGACATTCCTATTTCATTACTGAATACAGCATTATTAGTATGCAATCACTAAGGTTTATCATGATTATAATATTGTCCATTAGGACAAACTACTGATTAAGCATTACCTGGCTAGGAAATTACTTTTTTGCATATGTAAAAATTGTTTACCATATAAGACAGGTTTTTTTTTTAATGGTTTAGCTATGCTTTAGAATTCTTCCAGAAAGAAGTTTAATGCTTACAAAACTACTAAATGGGACTTACATGAAATGCTAATTTATGTAGAGTGTTAGGGTGAGTAAAGCTATTTTTAAAAATGAAAAACATTTTTTAAAAGACAAGGGGCTAACAGCAAAGTCAAGTGTGACAAAATACACAAAGAAATACAAGCCCATACATGGCTTGTTCTCTTTCATGGTGGAACAAAGGCTCATAGGTGGGTGGTGGAGGTGCAGGGAGGGATCTGGGAAAGGAGCATGAGGTTGCAGTTTCCCCTCTCTGTCACCTTGAGTCAGGATCCACTCTTTCTCACTGGCAGATGAGTCAGAGTGAGACCACCAATGAGAACATGCAGAGAGGACTTGCTCTGTGCCAGCCACTAAGCCAGTGCTTTCATTGGTCAATTGGTCAATTGGTCAATTCATTTTCACAGCATCCCTGTGAGGCAGGTAACTATGATTACCCTGTTTACAGGATACAGAAAGGACATGGAACCTGCCTACAGTATTGGTCTTTAACTTACCATGCTCACAATCCTGAGGAAAGCCTAGTGCTAGAAATTTCTACTCTAAAAAAGAAGAATCTTAATAAGGTTCTGATTAAAGTAGGACTTGTGTTCTGTGAGTAACGATACCACAAGAAACAGATTACCTCAGTCATTCCTGTGGTTTCATTCACAAGTGCATGGGTGTGTGTCCCTGTGTGTATGTCCCATGTATTTTAAAGTCTAACATAGGAACTAAGCAATAACAACAGAAAGTGTGAAATAAACTAGGACAGGAGAAGTTCGAGGCTCAGTGGGCACACAGCATCCTGGTGCATCTCAAAATACTCTGAATTATCAGATTCCATGCTAGCTTTATCTGTAACAACTATCTATGTTGAATGTGCACTTTTAGAAAATGGTGAAACTATATTCACACACATTGGATTTCTTCCTAATTTGGCTTCAGTTTAAGAATGGTTTGGATCTGAGCTAGAAATCCAGCACTCTTGAATCATTTGTAGTTGTAATGTTGAACCCTAGGTCTGAAGATCTCCTTCCACAGGATACTAGAGGGGATGAAGTTGGATGAGGACTAGAGAGTCTCAAGAGAGCCCAGCCTGGGGGGCTCATGTGGTTGGAGCATCATCCCAGACACCAAAAGGTTGCAAGTTCAATCCCTAGTCAGTCAAGGCATGTACAGAAAGCAACTGATCTCTCTCTCTCTCTCTCTCTCTCTCTCTCTCTCTCTCTCTCTCTCTCAATCAATCAATAAAAACATATTCTTGGGTGAGGATTAAAAAAATAATAATAATTTTTAAAAGCGTCTCAAGAAAATATTAGCTGGATTCATTTGGAGCTCCAAAGTGTGGGAAATAGCAAAAGTGTGGTCTTCTGAAATGACAAGAAAGCAAGGAGCACCTGGGGAACAAACAACATTGTGGAATTGCCATAGCTCATCATAAGCTACAGAACCACCTTAAAAACCGGAACTTAAAAATAGTCTCTATAGAAGTTATTTAAAACTTTAGATTTAAAACTTTAGTCTCTATAGAAGTTATTTAAAACTTTAGTCTCTATAGAAGTTATTTAAAACTTTAGATTTAGTGTTAGAAGAAAAATAAAGGTCTTACAGATCATATTCATCTGGTTATGTATAAAGGCTGAATGATCAAGAACAATTAGGTGAACGTCTAAACTACTCTGATTAATGGACTGATGTCCTACAGCTTTGGCAGTAACCTACCCTGGTTCAAATCCCAGCTCAGCACATTCTAGTTCTGTATTCTGGGCAAGTCCTTTAACTTTGCTGAATCTTATTTTCATCAAATATAAAATATGAAGAATAAAACCCAGATGGCAGGACTTCCAGGAGGATTAAATAATTAGCACAAAGTAGGAATTCAATAAAAGAATCTTACATTACTATCACTAACAGGATAACTTCATTATAATTTTCAATATACTCACAGTACACTAACATTAAAGCTTTCTGTATATCATGCTTTGCTTGAAGTCAGTATTTGGAAGACTTTAAAAAATACACTAGGAGGTACTATTTGTAAATACTTTTCCCCATTTGGTTGGTTGCCTTTTTGTTTTGTTGATTGTTTCCTTTGTTTTGTTGATGGTTTCCTTTGCTGTGCAGAAGCTTTTTAGTTTGATGTAGTCTCATTCATTTATTGTTGTTTTACTTTCCTTGTGTTTGGGGGTCAAGCTCACAAAAAACCCTCTGAGACCAAGGTCTGGAAGTTTAGTGCCTATGTTTTCTTCTATGTATTTTATTCTTTCAGGTCTTATATTCAAGTCTTTAATCCACTTTGAGTTAATTTTTTATGTATGATGACAGCACTCTACAGGGGGCTAATATCCACAATATGTAAAGAATTCATACATCTCAACAACAATAACAAAAACCTCCAAACAATCCAATTTAAAAAGGACCTGAACTGATGATTTCCCAAGAAGACATACAGATGGCCAACAGGTGTATGAAAAGATGCTCAACTTCATTAGCTATAAGGAAAATACAAATCAAAACCACAAGATACCACCTCATACTTCTTAGAATGGCTATTATCAATAAGACAAGGAATAAGTGTTGGAGAGAATGTAGAGAAAAGGGAACCCTCGTACATGGCTGGTAGGACTGTAAATTGGTGCAGCCTCTACAGAAAACAATATGGAGGTTTCTCAAAAAATTAAGAATAAAACTACCACATGCCTCAGCAATTCCTCTTCTGGGTATCCACCTGAGAAACTTGAAAAACATTTATTCTTAAAGATATATGTACCGCTGTGTTCACTGCAGCATTATTCACAATAATAAAGATGTGGAACAATCTAAGTGTCTTTAACTGATGACTGGTTAAACATAAGTACATATATACAATGGAATACTACTCAGCCATAAAAGGGTAAAATATTGCCATTTGCAACAACATGGATCTTGAGAGTATCATACTAAGTAAAATAAGTTGGATGGAAAAAGATAAGACAATATGATTCCACTCATATGTGGGATATAAAACAAAAAGTAGCAAATGAACAAACAAACTCGAAGATACAGACAACAGTATGGTGGCTCTCAAGGGGGAAAAGTGTGGGGAGGACGAAGAGAGTAAAGGGCGTAGAATATGTGGTGACTGAAGGAGACTGTACTTTAAGTGGTGAGCACACAATGAAGTACAGAGATAATATATTGCAGAATTTTATACCTGAAATGTGTATGTTATTAACCGATGTCACCCCAATAAATTCAGTTTAAAAAAGACACTAGGGTCATTCACCCACGTGGCAAGAAAAGATGACAGTTTCTCCCCACATCTAATCTGCAAACATGAAACCAGATTAGAGATGACGCTGCCCAAGGTCACAGAGTTCTGCCACAACCAATTACCTGTTGGTGTTTCACTTACCAGAATCCTGTGGGACCCATGAGCTTATCTACTTTAAAAACCACCCACTGCTGACCACTAAGGAAACTTCACTTTAATGCTGGCCCAGAGTCTGCCCCTCACTGTTGTTGTGTGTTTTCCCTTTCTGTGAAAATAAATGACTTTGCTTCAAATCTCCTTCCTGCTGTTTTCAGTGGTGTTCTGCAAACAAGTCACTTGTGATGTCATCTCTCATGTATCCATTGACCAGGTTATCTCTCTCTAGTGACTAATGTCAATCATCATTCCCCTGGGATCCAATTTTCATGAAAAATCAGCCAAAGAAGTCTTCTACTTAACCTTCAGTATTATTCAATTCCATTAAAACCTGGGAGAAGAAAATTGAACTAAGAACTGTTCCTCTGTTAATTCCAGGTGATCTCAAAAAACTCTGTTTCTTTCAGGGCAAACTTTTTTGATGGGCCAGTGTATAATAGAAACCACTTTGCCTGAGTTCAGGTAATTCTACATTCCTATTTCCAGGACCAACCTCCAGACTACATGTGTGTGTATAATAAAGAAGTCATTTTACAGTTGAATCAAAGTAGAGGGGTTATATTTATTCAATAAATATTTCTTGAGCACCTACTATGTGCTAACCTGTTCCAGGTGTTGGGGAAAAATATGAGATATCAGTGAAACAGCTAAGATGTTATCATGAAATACTAAGCATTAGAAAAAGGAGTTAGAGAGCCAAAAAGAATTATACATAGAAAAGACAACTGAAGCAATTTTTTAGGTAATTTTAGCTACACTCTCCCAAACCAAACCTGCAACACTTCTGTTCATTTATTCATTATATGTGATAATAATTAAGAACTTGACCTAAGTTGCTGAAACAGAAGTTAAATTATGTCTCTCACTTACTTGTTGGGGGACACTTGTCAAATTATTTCACATCTCTAGATCATGATATCCTTATCTGTAAAATGAATTACTAATATTGCCTGCTCACAGAGCTGTTGGAAGAATTAAATTTAATGCTTATGTTAGCACATAGTCTGGAATATGGAAAGTACTAGATAAAAGTTGATTATTATAATCTTTATTATTCAGGTAAAATGCCTTAACCTTGAATTATTTAGACAGTTATCTCAATTATTATATTCATTTCTTATGATTTCAAACATCTTCCTAAGACTCTTTGAGACTTGTGTATAGAGACAGGATAATACACTTAAGAAAGGATTAATAGACTGACAGAGGATGAGAACTTTAGAATCCCAGCCTCATTGTCACCTCTGGAGGTCACCAAGAGCTGCTTTGTATTTTCCTTCCCCGCAGCTTTTGTGGAATGATTGGGTTGTATCAGGAGTAATTTTAAACAACAGTTAACAAAAGTTCATCCTTTAAAACCAAATCCTAGAAAGTAAGCTAAAGGGAGAATAAACAAAGGAGGCTTCTGTCCCTATATAAAATAATTAGCTTCTCTTTATCAGGAGTGGTTTAAATTAAAATGGAAAATTGTTTAATGGGAAATGTTGAAAAGTGGTATTTTTAATCCTTTATAAACTTTATTTTTTAGTTGAAGTGTAACTGACATGTAACATTATCTTAGTTTCAGTGGTGTAGCACAATGATTGGATATTTGTATATATTATGAAATGGTCACCACAGTAAGTCTAGCTAACATTCATTGATTTCACTCATATGTGGAATCTAATGAACAAACTGAACTAACAAGAAAAATGGGACAGACTCATAGATGGAGAGCAGGATGGCAGCTAGTGCAGGGGAGGGAGGGTTTGGGGGTGCAGAAATTGAGCAAAAAAGAAAAAGAATTCATGGATATGAACAACAATGTGGTAAGTGCTGGTGGGAGGTGGGCATAACGGGACTAAAAGGTAACAAAAAATACAATAAAGATAAAAATCATATGACATCACTTATATGTGGAATCTAAAGATCAAAATAAACAAAATTAAAAAAATAAGAACACAGAGGTATAAATTTTCATTTCTTGTGATGAGAACTTTTAAGATCTACTCTTTGAGTAACTTTCAAATCTACACTACAGTATTACTAACTATAACAGGGGTGTCCAACCCATGGCAGGCCGCATACAGAACTGTTTTGCTTATCTATGGTGGCGGATATCACAAAAATTATGCACAGATCTTTTTTTTTTTTTTTTTTTTTTTTTGCTGATCAGTTTTCATTAGGGCTTGCGTATTTAATGTGTCACCCAAGAAAACTCTTCTTCCATTGTAGACCAGAGAAGGCAGAAGGTTGGACATAGTGACCATGCTATGCTTTACATCCACAGGACTTACCTTATAACTGGAACTTTGTGCCCTTTGACCATCTTCACCCAGTCCCCCTACCTCCCATACACACCTCAGGCAACCACCAATCTGTTCTCTGCATCTATGAGTTCATATTTTTATTTTTTAGATTCCATATAAGTAAGATCATATGGTATCTGCTTGTGTATGACTTATGTCACTTAGCATAATGACCTCAAGGGTCCATCCATGTTGTCACAGATGGCAAGTTTCCTTGTTTTGGATGGTGGAATAATATTTAATTATATATTCATATTACACATTTAGTTATCCACTTATGCACTGAAGAACACTTAGATTAATCCATGTCTTTGCTACTTTAAATAATGCTGCAATGATGTTTTCAAGTTAGTGTTTCCATTTCCTTTGGATAAATACCCAGAAGTAGAATTACTTGATCATATCGTAGTTCTACTTTAAATTTTTTGCAAAACTTCCTTGCTAACACATATAACACATATATCACAGTTAACACATCCTTGCTAACACTTATTTCTCACCTTGTTTGGTAAAAACTATTCTAACGGGTGTGAGGTGATATCTCATTGTGGTTTTGATTTGCATTTCCCTGGAGTTGGCCATCTCTATGTCTTTGGGGGGGAAAGGCATTTATTCAGATCTTTTCATTTTTTAAATCGGATTGTTTGTTTTTTACTATTGAGTTATATGAGTTCTTTATATATTTTGGATATTAATACCTTATCTGATATTTGTGACTGGCAAATATTTTCTCCCATTCCATAGGTTGTCTTTTCATTTTGTTTCTGGTTTCTTTTGCTGTACAAAAGCTTGCTGGTTTGATGTAGTCCCACTTGTTTATTTTTGCTTTTGTTGTCTCTGCTTTTGGTGTCAAATCCAAAGTATCAACACCAAGAACACTGTCAAGGAAATCACCACCTATTTTTCTTCTACGAATTTTATTTCAGATCTTGTGTTCAACTCATTAAACCATTTTGAGCCAATTTTTGTATATGATGTAAGGAAGTGATTCAGTTTCATTCTTTTGCATGGGTGTGGCTGTCCAGTTTTTCCAACACCATTTTTTAAAGAGATTGTCCCTTCCCCATTATATATTCTGGACTCCTTTGTCATAAATAAATTGGCCATGTATGCATAAGTTTATTTCTGGGCTCTCTATTCTATTTTATTCACCTATGTGTCTCTAAAACTGCTATGTATCTTGGTAATTTTATAGTGCAAGTTCTAGAATACTTTCCATAAGAATCAACTAATGGTTTGATTTCTTGATATTTTTCTGTTCCTTCCTAAACTTTGAGCAACTCCCACATGCTGTGACTGTGAGGAGTTTTATTACATAATGACAAGAAAGATCATGTATTACAAGAAATGTATTTTAGTGAATTATTTTGAAGGTTTAAGAAAAAGACTAAATTGTCATCCCTTAAAGAATCTCTTACTGTGTACTATGCAGATGTTACTATTTTACCATCTTTAAACACCACTGTATATATCCACTGTAAATTCCAGGAATACAGGTGAACAATGTCGATAGCAGTCCATCTGGATTAACAACTTCTTTAGGATATTTCAGTCTTACCAAGTTATTTTTCCTCCTACCAGGAGAAATATATTAATTAATATTTAGGGAATAGTGGACACTTCTAGCATACTGCTATTTGGTTCCTGGTGTTGGCAAACTTAAGTATTTTCAACCTTGACTGTCAGCCTACTAATCAACAGAAAGCTCTGGTTCTGGAAAACTTGGGAAAATATACATTAGTCATACATTTTATAAAGACGGTAATTTCTTTTCTCTTGAAATTAGCACAACCTATCTTCCTGAGGACTGGTAAAAGGAAAAGTAGTTTCGAACCATCCTGGATTAAACAATTTACAAACGCGCGCACACACTCACATACCGGCAGCCTCCCTCCCTGAATTAATTTCTGACTTAAAATTTGCATCCAAGGACGGAGGTAAATCTACGTTGAAGCGTCAGCTTTTTGCAGTCCCAAACATCTCTGGCAGAAAGAAAACGGAAGTGACTGAGAAATCTCTCTTAGAACTGGTACTTCCCCTCTGGGGCCAAGACTCTCTTTTCACATTCGCCTCCCCCTCTCCTCCCAGTATCTCTAAACCCCTGGGCAGTCAGAGGCGCCGAAGTCCCCGCCCCCTCTCGCTGGCATGAGTGGTTCTTAACCTTTTTTGGGTCGAGACCTACAGAAAACTGTGGACCCTCTCAGAATGGGGACAGAGTCTAGGGACCAGAGCAGTTTGAAAGCTTTGCGAAACTTTAAGGAGACCAACGACGTGAAACACACCCTAAACTGTAAGATTAAGAACGCCATCCATAAAACCTCTGATTTGGGGAAATTAGATGACAAAGCTCGTCCCTCCTGAGACTCCGTGAAAAGGCAGGCGCTCCTGCACTTGGTCACTTTCACTTGTAAGAAACCAAAAGGGATTAGACGGGGGAAAAGAGAAGAGGAAGAAGACTTGCAAAAAGATGGGAACAGAGAGAAATAAAGAGAAAAGGAAAGAGAAATTTGGGAAATTAGAGGGGAACAGTGGGAGGAGGAGTAGAGACCACGGAGGGGGTGGGGTTGAGGGAGGCCGACTCACAGAAGCCTACAAACCGAGCGAGGAGGAGAAAGGAGAGATTCCTCAAGCAGAGAGGAGACGAGAGACAGAGAGACCCAGAAAGCTAGACTGTGAGCGCCAGGAGAGACTGTACTGTGCTCTCCCTCTTCAGGACTCAGAAAAGTTCTTTTCCACGTGGTGGGGAGGACGGCGACCCGCTGCCCCCAGCGCTCCTGGTGCTTCGGGCCCCGGTTTCTGGAAGCTGGAGGCCGGCCGGGAGTCCCGCTCGGACCGGACAAGCAAGGGGACGCGGTCTGGAAGGAGGCGGTCCGCACTCACTTCGCTTTCTCCTCCCCTCTTCTCCTAGAGGCGGGCACCAGGGGTATTTGAGCGGCTGAGGACCCGCGGCCCCCCCGCCTCCGCCCCCCATTCAAGAAGCAGCTCTGCTATCCCCGCCAGCACAGGGCGCCCGCTGCGCCTCGGAGCGCAGGATCCGCGCTTTCTCCTACACGTTCCCTGGACATTATGCTGCCGAGCAGCCGAGCCCCAGTCCTCCTTCTACGGCTACATCTCCGGCTCCTCCTGCGGCCTGAGTGGCTCAGCTCTCGGCAGGCGGCGTTGTTGCTCAGCCGAGCGCAGACGGGACCCTCCCGGCGAGACCTCAGCGACTCCTAAAGTTAAAACTTGGCAGCGAGCGCCCGTCTCCGCGCGCTCTACGCGGCCGCTGCCTCGAGTCGCCGCCACAGCCAAGGAGGGCAGGAGGGAGGGGTGGGGGTGGGAGTAGCGGGGGAGGGGTGAGGAGCACCATGCAGTTTGTATCCTGGGCCACACTGCTAACGCTCCTGGTGCGGGACCTGGCGGAGATGGCTAGCCCAGACGCCGCGGCGGCCGTGCGCAAGGACAGGCTACACCCGAGGCAAGGTAACGAGGCTCCGGACCCCGAGACCCCTGCACCCCTGTCGCCACCTTTCAGCCTCCACTCCCGGTAGCGGGCACCCCGTGGCGGAAGCCTCTTTCCTTTTCCTAGAAAGAACTATTTTCCGCTTTGCAGCCTCTCCCTTCTTTAGGTCATTCCCAACCAATTTCTAGAGAGTGACACTATGAAAGTAACCCATCCCCTACACCCTTTGCTTTAGCCTGATTTTTCCCCTTCCCAACCCCAAACTATCGTAATTTAGTAACTGGAGGCAACATCTAGCGGCCGGCGTGTTTTATTTTATTCAAGGTATTTGCCAGAACCTGAATTACCTTGTATACTTTGACTTGTTCATTTTTCTGGCTCCTACCAAATACTTATCCACTGAGGTTAAAGGGATTGATTCAAATGGGAGGAAAAACCCGCTGGAAAATAGGACAAAGCCCTCACCTTTATTTTAAAACTTGTGGAAAACAATTACTGGCTTATGTGTCTCTGCTTCTCTTTGCAGTGAAATTATTAGAGACGCTGAGCGAATACGAAATCGCGTCTCCCATCCGAGTGAACGCTCTCGGAGAACCCTTTCCCACGAACGTACACTTCAAAAGAAGGCGACGGAGCATTAACTCTGCCTCTGACCCCTGGCCTGCCTTCGCCTCCTCCTCTTCCTCCTCCTCTACCTCCTCCCAGGCGCATTACCGCCTCTCTGCCTTCGGCCAGCAGTTTCTATTTAATCTCACCGCGCATGCCGGATTTATCGCTCCACTGTTCACTGTCACCCTCCTTGGGGCGCCCGAGAAGAACCAGACCAAGTTTTATTCCGAGGAAGAAGCAGAACTCAAACACTGTTTCTACACAGGCCATGTCAATACCAAGTCCGAGCACACGGCGGTCATCAGCCTCTGCTCAGGAATGGTGAGTGGGCGCGCGCCCCTCCCCGCCCTTCCCCTCCCCTCACCCGCTTTTGAAGACTTAATTGCTTTCTAGCCTAAGACTCTCACTTACTACCGCGAGTCTCTGCTCTGGCGTTAAGTAGGAGCTGGAAGCTGGTTTGCGTCCCGCGCTTCGGGTGGCTATCCCAAAGCTTGGGCTTACACTCGAGAAGAGCGCTCGAGGGGGTTCTGGATTTTGGGAGCTTTCTAGGGTCCTAACCCGGCTCAGCTGCGCTTTGCCTAACGCCAGGTGGCGGCTTGGAATTGGTAGACAAACTTGGAGAGTTTGAAGCAAACTCAGCGGCCCACGAGCAGCTGAGTGCAGGGAGGACACGAGTCCTTATTGGTGCGTCTTGAATTGGGGGTGTGGGCTGAGGATCCCCATGCTTGAGTCTGGGGAGTTCCTTCTGTGTGTCGTGGAGGGCGGTGCGTAATCTAGAGTCCTCGCGTACTCTTCTGGCCTTTTTTTCATGCGCCAGGAACCCTGAGGCTGAACAGGATTGACAAGGAACAGCACCGGGTCCCTAGAAAAGAAGGGTGGGCCCAGCGCTCCGGGGGCGGGGAAAGGGGCGGAGCTTTCTCGGGCCTGAGAATTCGAGTGGAAACTGGTAGTAGGGTGTGCCGTAGTCTGATTCTGCACCCTGCTGGCAGTGTGACACGAAGAAGTAGATATAATGGGAAAGAGCCTGGACAGGCTGACCCGACGGTATTTTGGGGCTTTTATCACCCACTGGGATTTCCTGAGAATCGGAAGAGGGAGCCTGCGGAACACGTTTCGCTAGAGAGGGAAGACGAGAGGGTGGGGGGTCCACCTCCCAACGCAACAAATACAGACTAAGCAGCGGATCCAAGCTGGTACCCTGATCCCCTGCTTACCACAGCCCGCGACTTGCCCTCCAGGAGGTCCTACGGCATCTGCCCTTTCCCCCCCCTGACATCTGAGAACCCGCAGTAAGAGTCCTGTCCCAGTGATTGTAGTCCTTGACTTTCTCAAGCGATGTGCGTTGCTGCGACGCGCGTGTGACGCAGAAACTTTCCCGCTTAGGCTCTCCCAGCGCACGGCGCCTAAGTGATGAGTTAGTCTCTCCCAAAGCACCCACAATCCCTACTGTCACCTTTTAAAGTGGGAGCATGGATACTTACCCAGAGTGCTCGGCTGGCCCCTCCGCGCGCTGCTGTTCCTGGGACCAGAGATCGCCGACTGGATGTCGCATCCATCCCCATCGCTCCACGGAGTGGTCGGGTGGGGAGCCAGGAAAACCAAAAGACGAAGCGGGGAGGTTTAGCTTGCCGGGACGCGGGCATTGGGATGAGCCCATTTAATCCCCAGCAGAAAGCCTGACGCCGTGGCGCTCAGTTGAGATTGTTTGGGGGTGGACGGATACGGCAGTTTGAAGAAGGTGGTGGGGGATGTTGCGGTGAGTCATCGCTGCCTCAAGACCTAGGTAGGATCGGAACCCAGGAATCCTGCTGTTCTTGAAAGGTTGCGGCCAGCCGGGTTGGACAGAAGTCAGGCACCAGTACCAAAAGCATCACAGTGACTGTAGATCCCAAGACTGTAACCCCCAATTTCAGAATCTAACGGTTAGAGCTGCGTCTGTACTTCAAGTTTGTAAACAGCCTTTACTCCTCCCCCGCCCCGCCTCCACACCCCGCTGAGTGGCCCCAGCAGTTGAATGAATATTTTACTGCGCAGGAACTTAATTTCTATTGACAATTTTAGGCAGTAACTCGCAAGTGGAATGGCAAGTGGTAACTCTGAGGGAGCTGAGGCCCAGGCATCAGAAAAGATGGCTAGTGTCTGTAACCCTATTTATATCGCATTTAATTTGCAATCTGCCTCTTTGCGGGGTGGGGGCGTTTAACATACATCTTGAATATATGCACTCTTCAGTGATTAGCCCCAAACCCTTGCCCCTTTGTCTTCCTTCTAGAATTTATCCCCCCTCCCCATCAAGACTTCTCCTTACCATATTCGTATTAGTAGAATCGTTAAGTTCTTGGTGTCCCTCCTGGGGACAGCAAGGAAATGTGCCAGGAAATCTTTCACTCTCCAGAGTGAGCCGTGCTATATCCCCTCCCCTACCACACACACCTTACCAGTAAAGTATGTTTCCCTGAATTTCATCTCAGAGGTGTCTCTCAGTTTTCCGAGCTACCCTAACCCAGTTCTAGCCCTCTTTACTTCTCTCCTGCTGTCTCATTAAGACTCATGTCTAAAAAATATTTCTATCTGGTTTTCCTTCAGTCTTTTCTCTCTTATCTCTGTCACTAACAGATTAATGACGACGGGGTGCAAAATCACGTCACTACCTCTACATAGCTCCTCACTGCCCAGTGAACAGCTATAAATTCCATCTGGTACATCAAACCATTTACAGTATACCTTCTCACCCCTCTCACATCTAAATGTCCAGGGGGATCTTTCAAGCTTACTCTACAAGTCCTGTATTTCAAGCAATCTGATTTTGCTTCTTTTTCTGAATTTACCTCCCATCCTAATCCTACCTCATTGCCTTTGCGCCTTTGGATTTCTTTGCTCATCTCACCCAGCATCACATGCTCAAATTAAGTCTTTCTTTTGAAGTGTAATTTACATATCTTCTTTTCCAGAAAACCTCTTACTGGTCCTGTAGACTGCTATTATGTCTCCCTCTCCAACTTCATAGACACTTATCTGTGTTTCTCCTATGGTTCTTAATATGCTTGCCTTCGTATTATAGTTCTTTGTACCGCGTGTTCTGTCCCTTTCTCCTTGGCAGTAGGATCAACATTAATTCATTTCTTTCCTGTATTGGAGCTTTATATATTGTGGGTACATAGTCCCTATGCTTGAATAAATGTTTGCCTTGACCAAGAAAGGATTATTCTTTGATCAAGCAGCTATTTGTGAATCAACAACAAAATTAATTTGGCACTGCATGGATACCATTTATTGAACTCTTATGTGCTTTGCCCTGTAATGAGTACTTTACATCTGTATTATCTCATAAGAAATCCTCACAACAACCCAATCCTCAAATAACTCATTTTACAGATTGAGACACTGAGACTCTGAGAGTTAGAGGCTTGCTCAAAGCCCCACAGCTCCTAAGCAGGAGAACTGGGCCTCTCACCCAGCCTCTTTGACCCATGCTCTTAACCATTCAGAAACTGAATCTATATTCCTAAAGAGAATGTCAGGGTTTTTTTGTTTGTTTGGTTGGTTGGTTGGTGTTTTGTGTTGTGTTTTGTTTTGTTTTGTTTTGTTTTGTTTTGTTTTGTTTAGGACCAGAGTAAAGTCAGGATACCTGAGTTCTAGATTCAGCACTGGCACTATTCAGATGCTTCTGAACTGCCAAAAAGGAACTTTGGCCAAGTCACTTCCTCACTCTGGGCCTCAGTTTCCCTTTTTAACAGAGGTTCCATACCAGATGAACTCCCGGCTTCTTTCCCAGTATTTATAGCCTGCCTCTATATGGTAGTATGTATCCTGCACTGTGTTCAGAGTATATCAGAGTTGTGTATTGAAACAGAGAGAGCTGTCTGGATGATGTTAAATTTGTTAAATCACTTCTCTATTCTGCTGCTCTGTTGCTTAGTCTGACCACACCAGAGCTGTCTCCTCATTGAGTCAGCAGCTCATAAATCATGTGGGGAAACTTTTTTAAAATATGGATTCTAGACCTTACCCCTGAAAGTTCCAAATTTGCAGATAAAAGACAATGCCCCACATCTGATTTTTTAGAAAACATCCCAGGCAATTTTGCCGCTTAGCTTGGTTTGGAAACCAGTGTCTTAACTTAGTGCTTCACAGACTTTCATGAATAAGAATACCATGGAGTCCTCATTAAAATTCTGATTCCTGGGCACTATTCTGAGGTTTTTGATTCAGTAGATCAGATTTGGGGTGGAGCATGATTATTTGAATTTTAAACAAATTTCTGGATGATGCTAATGACCTTTAAGGACAGTCATTCCCCTTGTATCCAGGGGAAGGTAAAAGGCCTCTGCTTTTTTTTTTTTTTTCTCTTCTTCTTCCTCTTCTTTTTTCAGTGCGGGAAAAGGAACAATGAAGGATAAGAGAAGGACTTGATTTCTCTCTTTAAACATTACATGGCATGGGGAACCTTTGTGCTCCTGTAATGTTTGGTTGGGGTGGTTCAACCTTGAGACCTCATGCATCATTTGCAAAACTTGCCGGTATGTGGGAAGGGAAGGAGAAAGGGTTACCTCTTTCAAGGTGTTTAGAATGATCGGCAAATACAAATTGTATCCTAGTGGTCAGAGGCTAACACCACAACAGCAAAAGCCACTAATGTGTTCTAAGCCCTTACAAGGGGTCACGTTGCTAAGCACTTTAAATGCATTATCTCAGTTGATCTGCAGGATAATCCAATGTAGTGAGTATTTTTATCCCTAACTGATGAACAAGGAAGCTGAAGCTCAGCATTCAAGGAAGTTGCCCAAGGTGGGTGGGTAAGTAAGAGGCAGAACTGGGACTAGAAACAAGAGCAGCCTAACTCCAAAGCCTTGTGCTGAATCACTCCTTATTGCAAAGGGAAGGGCTGGTGAGAGACTCATGTGCTAGAGTCACAGGTGGCACAACCGTGAGTGCCTTGTGGTCAACATGTACTTCCTGAACCTCAATTGATGATAAAGCTTCCATGGGTCAAGTTTTTCCTTGGAGCTCACACCCCTCTTTAAGTTTCCAGTCTGTCTTCATGCAGAGAAACACTCTCTTTCAAAAGAGTTTATAGATGGGAATAGAAGGGAATATGTAATTAGAACTTCAGCATCAAGGAAGTGTGTCTTAGAGATAGATTTGGATACAGGTGCAATAGTGTAGAATCAAATCAACAATAAGGTACTGGTGTGGCAGAGAATGAAAATAAACTGCTTCTCCAAATGTGTCGCAGCATTTTAGGTTTAAGCAGCCCTCATGACAAAGGGATTGGGTAAAATGGCACCATCTCCACTTTGAAATGTTTCATTGTTTATTAAATCAGCCTCTCATCTCCTCCTTTGCAGCTGGGCACATTCCGGTCCCACGATGGGGATTATTTTATTGAACCACTACTGTCCACTGATGAACAAGAGCATGAAGAGGAACAAAACAAACCCCATGTAATCTATAGGAGCAGCACCCCACACAGGGAGTCCTTGACAGGGGGGCATGCATGTGCCACCTCAGGTATTTGCTTCTTGCTTCAGCAGAGATCCCACCTCTGTGAGATGGGTTAATTGTCATGCTACAAAGATGTAGCTCTTTCAGATGCTACAAAGCACTACTATTTACATTATCTTTTATTTGATATTCAAGTGAGGTAGGTATATCTCCATTGTACTGATGTGAAAGCTAAAGAGAGTGTTAGCAACTTGTCCAGGGTTGCACAGCTAATAAGTGTCAAGACCAGGATTCAAACTCAGATAGCAGTTACTCCCAGCCCTCTATGGGCACAGTTGCCTCTTTTGTTGAAGTTGCTAATTTTTATGATTAAGCTTTAGTAATGTTCTAGGCTATTATAGACATGTCTTCAGTTAACAATTGCTTATGTTTCTTTTTTTCTATTTATTTATGTTTTTACCATATAAAGTTAAAAAACAGTCTTACAAATGGAACTCATAAAACTTCTATGTGTTTCTTGGAATTTTTCCTGTCCGCTTCAGGTTAGCTCATGTTCTGTGGCTTTAGGAAATACAGGGTGGAAGTCTGGGTTGCACAGTCAGGTTTCTATCAGATGTGTCTATACCTACAGCTAGATTTCCTTCCATCCTAACCAGATTTGTTAAGGCTTTATGCTGACAATGTTTGGCCATTGCCAAGGATGTGTCTGTCATTCTGGGCAGCCTCTAACGCTTATGCTTATCCATGTTACTCAGTCTGCACTTTTGAAAAAACCCTTCATTGTCCTTGAAGCCTGGTTACTTTTTCTGTGGTGATAGCTTATGATTAGAAATCAACCCTCAATTTGTTCCTCTGTTTTAGAATGTGTGTGTGTGTGTGTGTGTGTGTAATTCTTGGACTTTCCATTTCTACAAATTTATTTTTATCCCTATTTTCTATTTTTAAAACTTGCTTTTCTGGATTAAATAACTTCTTAGGGTCTTTCCGGCCTCTCCAAATAGGATAAAAATTTAAGACTGATAGCTAGTTTGCTAAAATGCTCCCCAAACAGTCACTTATTTCATCTCATCTCTGTGTCAGATTCTTCCACTATGAAAGTGTAGTGTCCTATTCCCTCCCAGATTTATTATTTCTAAAGTGAATCACTTAGCAAAAGAACATTGGCTGTCTATAACCTGGAGTAGTCAAGTCATAGGGAGCAGCATCGTAGGGCACAGCACTGTGGGACTTTTGGCTTTATCCCATCCAATGCCCTATTCTTACTACCAGGGCTGGGTGTACTCTAACTGAAATATTCTGTCCGTTAGACTGTCTAAAGAGCCAAGGGGTGGGAGAGGGAGGATGAATGGGGAGTGTACTTAAAAGCAATAGTCACAGCAGCTTGCATGGTGCCAAGACTGCCAGCTGCTAGCAAGTTCAATGGGAAAACATTTATCTTGTTTTGTTGACCATCTAGTAAGAATATTGGCATTTGCTTCTTGACTTCCCAAATCTGAATTATAAGTGCATATTTTATGCATGTGTATAAATATATATATACATATACATACACATATATAACATGTGATAGAAAGGAAATATATGATTCCTCCCTTTCTGACTTACTGATATATGTTCCAAAGATACTTAAATAATATTTTCATTGATCAGTTTATTGACCAGTTGTACTTTGTGACATTCTTCTGCCCTGAAGTGGCAGAAAAACCAACATTTTTAAAAACTACCATTTATTACTATTCTCTACTGGTGTTGGGCAAAGCACTCTACCCACACAACTTCACTTAATCCTTACCACAGCCTGTAGGGTGGGTAGTATTCTTAACCTCCATTGGACCTGGTAAAGGAGCCGAGGCTTTCAGATATGAACAACTTATGATCTCACAGCTAGACCATAACGAACACCCATGTTTGCCTGCCTTGTTTCATGATTCGTTTTCTCTGTGCAGGTGTGGTGTGTGTGCATGTGTGTGCATGTGTGTGTGAAAGAGAGAGAGAAGAGAGAGAGAAAAATATCATTCAAAATATCCTCAAGGTTGTTTTTTTTTTTTTAGTCAATTACTCAAGTCAATGGACATTTGGTTGATGTTTTGGGCTACAAGACAAGTCATTGTCAAAACTTGTTAAAAACACAAAGAAAAGAGAATCTTAAAAGGTGAAGACTGAGGACAGCAGAAGATGCCTTGCTTTTTCAAAAAAGCTTATTTGAGCTCTGGTCACTATTGGTATTGGGGCCTTTAAGTGCCACATTCCAAATCATCACTACCAATTTTTACTTTTCCTTCTGATTTTAGCTTGTTAGTGACCAGTGTTGTGGGCCCTTCCTCCATCCAGTGCTTTGATTGGCTCTTGCAAAGGTTGCTGCTGAACTCTGCTACTCTGGTTTCTCTCCTCCAGCTGCTTCTGCATCCCTTCTCTCAGTCCAGATGCAGGAGGCTCACAATACCTGGAAAGAACTTTGAAACATGACACAGTTCACCAGTAGCCATTAGAGGGATGAACCAGCAGGTCATGGAAACCTCTGAAACCAGGTAGCCTTTGCACAGGGAGTGAAATAGGTGGGGGTGAGGAGGGTGTGGAGAAGACACTCAGGCCAGAGAGGAAAGCATCCTCTCTGTAAATATCAATCCATTTATCCATTCAGCTTCAGGTCTTCCTACCATGCACCCCAAGAGCAGTCACTGATAACCAAGAGTAAATTTTGGAAGTACCCTCTGAGCCTCATACAAATGCAGATTTTTTAAAATTGTTCTATTACAGTTGTCCCAATTTTCTCCCATTGCTTTCTCCTGCCCTGCCTGCCCCCCATCACCACCACAGTCAATCCCCACCTGCTGTCCATGTTCTTTGAACAAACAAAACCCCTTACCAGACTAGAGAGATGGAGTGAGAATCACTGGGTTTAGTAAGTGCTCCAAGTGATTCAGAAGTTCATCTAAAGAAGTATCCCTGCTAAAGTTGGATTTAAGGTACTAACCACTGCCCATAGCTTGTTGTTTGCTTTGCCCTGGACTTAGCTTTCTCCATTATAGTTTTCTGTGTCATCTCTTCTGACAGGATGATAGACTATTTGAGCTGGAGGAAACCTTAGCAGTCAGCTCTAGGCCACCATGCTAACTGAACGAACAAACCATGCTATAAATGAACAAACCGTAGTCCTGGGATGTTAAGTTATCTATTTCCAGGAGTGATAACCTATATATTCAATATCAACCCATAAGAATTTAAGATAGCTCAACCCTTGGAGCAGACCCTGGGGCCCCTGCTGAGCTATGCGTAACCCTTTAGTTGCTGGATCAGGGGAGTCTGCCCAGGACAGGGCAGTGTGGCTCTTACACTCCTGCCTACGGATGGGACGTAAGTCTTGCTCATTTCTGATTCTTCGCATGTATCTAATTTTCAAAACAAGATTCTGAGATAACATGTTAAAATGACATGTATAGAAAGAATCTTATAAAGTGAAAAAATTTGATGGGTTTAGAAAGACATCTACAACTTAATTTACTCATTCCTGTGTGCATTTACTCATTCAGCCATAAAGTATTATGGAGTAACTCCTCTGTGCCATGAGGATAAAACCATAAAAGCGGGAATTATCTTTATGCTAGTTATTTATTATGTGACCTCAAGCACATTTAGAGCATAAAGAAAGAATAACATATACCTTTCAAGGGAATAGTCAGAACTAAGTGAGTATGAAATAATGAAGGCTCCCAGAACAGTTTATAGAGATAGTAAACAATCGCTAAATGGAAGATTTTTAAAAAATGATTATGAAAGTAGAAATTAAAACACTATTGCAAGGGAAGGAAAACTCAAACTATCAAAACCCAAAGCCAACCAGGTTCCTGTGATTAAGCTTAGACTTTCTTGGTAACATGGTCACAAAGGGCTTATGGGTCTTGGCCAAGGTCACCTTGCTAGCCAGTGGCAAGGCTGAGAGCCCTTTCTGTCTGCTCGCTTTCTCTACACGTAATGCTGCATTTGAAGATTTTATTTCTTGAAAGTTTCTCTTGGTCCAGTGGCTGCCCTTCTGTGCTACCTCTGTTTTGCCATCATTAGATACGTGTGTGTGTGCATTTGGCCACTTGAATGTATCTGCATTTATTTGTGATTTTCATCCTGTTTGTAAGTTCCTCAGGATTCAGGATGGGGTGTGGGGAGTTTTCTCTTTCCTATGGTGTGCCCTGTGATTACAGGGTCCCGTACACAATGGGTCCCCAGTAGAGTTCATTGAACCCTCTTCTTGCCCTGCACACCAGGGGGGCCAAGTGTGAGGCCCATGGGATTCATTCAGGGGAGTTTGTTGCTTTTGTAAGCCACTTTCACCCATTCCCATCACATTGCATTTCTAGATGAAACCCCAAGTTCTGTCACACAGACATTCTCTATTTGATCCTGAATTTTGCACAAGGGAATTTAGTTTTTCTTATCAGTGAGATAGTCATGTTCGGTAGATGAGTGAGAAAAACAGGGGAGTAGGCCAACAGAAAAAAGATTATTTTTTTTGCTTGGGCATAAAAGACAGTGTTTTTCTGTTACTAAAATACCTCTCTCACCCTCCCATCTCAGCAAGGCCTGCTATTTATTGTTTCTTAAGGCATTTAGGGATTATATACTGATTGACCCATTAATGCCACTTCTTTCCTTAAATATTTTATTTATTTATTTTTAGAGGAAGGGAAGGAGAAAGAGAGGGACAGAAACATCAAAGTGTAGTTGCCTCTTGTGCACCCCCTACTGGGGACCTGGCCCGCAACCCAGGCATGTGCCTGACTGGGAATCAAACCAGCGATCTTTTGGTTTGCAGGCCTGCACTCAATCCACTGAGCTGCACCAGCCAGGTCACATTAATGCCACTTCTAAGGAAATAATTGGACAATTGTGTAAAGGTATTTATGGGAGAATACTCAATACAGTGTTGTTTATTATAGAAAAATGCTGGAAACAACCTAATGCCCATCAGCATGGGGATATGTCAATAATTTATGAGGTGTGCATTGGGTGGATTCCTGTGCAGCCATTAACAATTATGACATAGATGTATGTTAACAGAGAAATACATGTATTTAGTGAGTAGGCAGTGATGATTCGGTGTATGTGGTGTGATCTCATTTTAAAAAAATAATCAAGTGTGTGTAGGTGGATGTGAGTAAAGAAAAATATCTGAAACAGTATGCATGAAAATGTTAATAGGCTTATTTCTTGTTGGCAGGAATATAGACAATCTTTACCTCTATACTTTATATTCTTATATTCTTGCCATGGTTCTGTAATATTTTCATAATCACCAAATATAGTTTCAAGAGGAATGGGGGTAGTGGCATGTAGTTATTTTGTAGCCCCATGTCACTTGTCACCAGGGACCAACAGCCAGGCCAAGATCCTATGGTTTGCTTCTTTCTTTTTTCAGGGGGTAGCGGGGATGAGATAGTTTCAAGCCCACACAGATAAAAATCCTTTTAGCTACTTCTTTGGAACACTGGGCCTGATAAAAGCTGAGGGTTCCCCTAGATCCATTTAAATTAGGCCTGTGCCTATTGGACTAACCTTGGGGATCACCATGGTTTAGTCTCCATTAGGGACTAGGGACTCTGTCCATCACCCCCATTAAAATGTACTGTCACTTCTTGGTTGGGGTCCCAAGGATATGATCATAAATCCTGAAAAATATAAGCTGATAATAAAAGTCATCATTTGTTGGACTCATATTATGTGCATATGGGATCTCTGAGCTATACATATTCCATACATTATCATATGTAATCTGCACCTCAACACTACAGAGGAGGTATTATTATCCTTATTTTACAGTTGAAAAAAATTACAGCTCAGGAAGGTCCTGTAGGAAGTCCTAGGAGTAGTTTGTCCTAGTAGGAAGTGGGGCTGCTTGAGCCCAAATCTGATTCCAATGTGCGACACTGTGGGACAAATTGTTTAGAAAACACAAGTGGAAGAAGCTGACATCTAAAAAATCCTTATTTACTTAGGATTTCAGAACATCTTTTTTGACTTTCATCTAATCTAATTTCTAAATGATACAATGGCTAACATTTGTTGAGTATGCACTATGTGGCAGGCACTATCCTACATGCTTTAATGGATTATGTGTTTTAATCCTTACCTCAGCCTTGACTTTGCACTCGAGAAAACAGAGCTACAGAGAAGCCCATGAAGTTGACTAATCCAATGTCACAAAACTCATAAACACACCCTTTTGTCCTGGTCCCATTAGAGGGCTTTTCCATACTGCTTTGTTGACTTGATTATATTTGATCATATATTTCACATATGAAATACTTTTTCCGGTAGGATTTTTTTACAAGTCTTCCTAGAATTTGATTTGATTTGTGGAGGGCTGCCTGGTGCCCGGAATTCCCACCAAAGGCTAATGACTCACTGCAGCCTTGTGTCTCCAGCATGCCTCTGTTGGAGTGAATACTTGTTACACATTACCCTCTCGGATCCATTAATAATTTAGCATAGATTAGATGATTAGTTTAGCTGCCTGGTGAGTGGGGCCCAAATGGAGTGAGAGACACAGCTAAGGAGCAGACAGACCTCTGAGGGGGCTTTAAGTAAACAATTCTGGGACAGCTTGAGGCTTCCAGGCAGTAACAGAAGCTTTGGCTAACCTCACAGTCCTCCTGGGCCCAAGCAGGTCAGTGGCTGTTGGCTAATTAGTGATTTTGGTGAGAAGCCAGCCTGCCTCCAGTTTCTCACACACTTTCATATCCTCAGACCTTTCTCCTCAGCCTTTCAGCCTATGAACACAAGGATAGGCAACATGTGAGGAGCCATGTGCTGGGCAACATGCAAGCACACTGTGGGTTATTTCATTTACTCCTAAAGGAGCTCACTGGGAGGAAGATGCTCCAGGTGCTCCCATTTTACAAATGAGAAAACCGAACTCAGAAAGGTCAATGAACCAGGACTGATTTGATCTTTAAAGATAGTTCTTGCTATTTGGGGTTTATTGTTTTGACTTAATTTCCTTTCACGTACCCCTTTTTGTTCCTCATCAGTCTCTATACCTTTTTCTCTGTTTTGTATTTCTCAAGGAGTTTATGATTAATAAAGTCAAGTATAAGCAATGACCTCTAAAATTCTTTGTAAATTATTAGAAAATTACTGTTTCAAGTAACTGAATTCTTGAGCTTATTTCTTCAGCTTCATCTTCTTTGTGGCATTTATGTAAAAACATTCCTTTTTTTGACATTGAAATCTATAGTACAGCATTCCAACAAAGTGATTAAAGGATAGTAAAAAGGAAACTTCTACTACAGAAATAGTTTCTTCTCTCATTTGTTCTTATTTCCTCATTGAGGTTTTCTTTTTTTGTTTGTTTTACTTTTCATCTTATTTTTTAAAAAGGCATTTTAAAAATTAGAGGCAATGGCAAAATAAACATGCCACCTACATTTAACAATGACAAAGAATTTTCCACATTTGCTGCTTAATTTTCCTTTTTGCTAGAGAAGTTTAAACTACACTCAGGTATTATGACATTTCCTCTAAATACTCCAACATACCAGTCTGGAAAATGAAGATATTTTCTTATAAAACTGTAACATTATTTATGATGGTCATCAAAATCAACAATAATTTCTCCTTAATCACATAAAGAGTACCTAATTAAAAATTTTCTAACTGTCCCCAAAATGCCCTTTTATAGTCCTTTTGCTTAGACTGTGATCTAGACAAGGTCCACACATTGTGATTGGTTATGTCTTTGAAGTAGCTTCACTTGTTGTTGTTGTTGTTAAAACTGCTGTTGTTTCAGTTTTAGTTTTGCTCCCATAGCCCCTTTTTCCTTTCTACTTCTTTCACTTTTTGATTCACCTTCATCATAAGGTCAGGCTGCATCTGCAACAATTTGGAAGAGCAGAGCCAGCCCCCAAACCCAGAGCAGGTACCAAGAATGCAGCCATACAGCCATGGAACAAGCCACTTATCAGAGTAATTTCACTGAATACAAAAGACAGTGCAGTTAGGTGATCTTCTTGATGCATTGTCTGGAGAACCTTGATAGCCCTATTAAAAAAATTTTTTTTATGTACACACATGCACAAGTAGAAAGATCCTCACTTTATAGTATTTGCTGAGACAACCTTATCTACCATTCAAGGATTTCACTCCCATGTGTTCTGAAGCCCAGAAGAGATAGTGTGCGGTTGGGGATGGAAAGTGTCAAGTTAGGTTTGGACCTGAAATCAGGTCTCCTTGTGTGTGAGAAGTGCTTTCCTGCCCCCTCCACCAGCCATTACTTCTGGGTCCAGAGACAACCTGAAGGCTAACTGGTTCACCTGCAGTCCCAAATCAGGGCCCTTCTCTGTCACCTATCATCAGATCTTGGTTGTTCATGTCACTTTGCTTCAGAAATCCACTGTCTGCTGAGGCAAAAGAGTCACACAGGTACTTGCTAATTTGTTCATCTTCCTGTTAACCCCTGAAGTAGGTTAAGATGCACACCCCCTTGAAGGAGGGATGTAAGAAATGGCAGAAGACTGGGGCAGAGGGCTGAGCAGTCAGGGATGTTCGGGATAAATTTGAGGACCCTCAGACCCTTCACCTAAGAGAGCTGTTTTTTTGAAGTAAGATATTGTAGAATCTCTTGGTGCTCTTCATCTCAGGGAATAAACCCACCTGTTTAATAAAGTGCTCTTTTACCATGCAGCTGAGGTTTAAATATTTAAACTTTTTATCCACCAAAGTTAGGTTTTTTTAATAATCAGATTGTTACAGAATCATTATTGTAGCCATTTATGGGTGACCAAAGTCTGCTTATGTCTGGGCCGGACTTCTGCATGGACATTCTGTACAACTGAAAATCATTAATAAATAGGAAGTATTCTGAGTCTCACAAAAGGAGCATGATGAAATACAAGATGTAATGGTTTTTGTACATGTGGGTGGTGGGATTTGAGAAGGAACGACATGAAATGGAGAGCAAGTGTGGGCAGAATGCTTCCTTTTTTATTGATTCCCATCTCTCATATGATATTAGAATTAGACTGGGGTGTTGAAATGCAGTTGGCCTGTGGCATATGGAAAAACTTGGAGTTGGTGTGATTGGCCTCAGCATTTTTCTGTTAGGAGTTTATTTATTTATTTTTTTACAAATCTTTTTATTTCCTAGTGTTTTCTTTCCATTTTTTCTATTAAGTTGTGATTTACATGTAATGGCAGTTGTCCTTTGTAGTGTAGAGCTCTGCACATTTTAGCAAATGAGTATAGTCATGTAACCATCCTCACAGTCAAGATGTAGAGTAATTCCTTTGACGATTACAAATAAAGCCACAATAAACATCTACATATAGGTTTTGGGTGAACATACATTTTCATTTCATTTGGGTAAATACTTAGGCAGGAGATTGTTGGGTTATATGGTAAGAATATGTTTAACTTTATACGACTGCCATTTATTTTTCAAAGTGGCTGTACCATTTTGCAGCCCCACCAGCAGGGTGTAGAAGTTCCATATTTACTGCATCCTTGCTAACATTTGTTATTGCCAATATTTTGGTTTTTTTTTTTTAATTTTAGCTATTCTAACAGTAGTATCAGGTCATAGTTTTATTTTGCATCTCCCTAATGACTAGTCATCTCTTCATGTGCTTATTTGCCATCCACGTATTTCTTTGGTTAAGTGTCAGTTTCAAGTATTTTGCCCATTTAAAAAAACTGAAATGTTTTCTTATTATTGAAGCTCGAGCTTTCCTTATATATTCTGGATATAAGCTCTTTATCAGATATGTAGTTGCATATCTGTGGCTTGTTTTTTTCATTGTCTTCATTTGCAGACATTTACTGCCTAAGTGGCCTCCTTATTTTATTGCAAACATTTCATGCACCACAGATGTCATGCTGTCACAGGACTACACTCTAGGAAAGCATGGTGCAGAGTTCAGTGCAGAGTTTATTCAAAACACTGGTGAAGAGAGATGGACAAGGAAAGGCTTATTTAGGACTTGCTCTTTAAAACCAGTGTCTATGCCAACAGAAAAGGCATGCTATTGTTGTTTTTATTTCCAATTAGTATATACAGGCAACTTTCATTTTTAAGCCAATATACTTGGTGATGGGAATGTGTTCTCTTGATTCATAAGTAAAACAATTACAAAGGAATCTTTAGATACCTATGAATGCAACTATGTTCTTTTCAACATAGCACACATGGGAAAGAAAGAGAAAGCCAGAGGACAGTGAGACATAGAAGGCTTGGTGGTGTGAAATCAGCCCTCTCTGACCACACGCTTCTGGGGGAAGAGGAATGGAAGGAATGGCTCCATTATTTCCCACAGTTCCTATTCTGTGCTTTCTGGGCAATACAAAAGTTATTCCAAAGTTTTCCTAATCCTCACATTGGATACTACTCCATTATGACAAGTCAGATTAGAGAGGATAGAAGTGGTTTTTAGAAATGATCTGTTTTAGCTGGTCTAAAATAAAAACTTCACAGTAAGTAATGGAGATGTGTACGTTACCTCCCTTGATACTATTTAACGTCAGCTACAGCTCACTTCTTTTGTGTTGGTCTCTCTGCTGGGGCGATTCTGTCTCCTACCTGCACACCCTGTTTACTGTTGCGTTATTTCTTCTGGACCCATTCGAAGAAAGACAGTGGCCAAGAGAACGGACTCTTGGGTTTTGCTTTTTTTGGATCTTAGGACTTCATTTTTCAGCATTATTCACTTTTATCTTATAAAATATGAGAATTCCTACATTTTTAATACTGGAGGAACTTGAGAGAGAACTTCTATTTCAGTTCTTCTCTTCATTGGTAGGAGGATCCAGGCTCAGAATGTCACAGGTATTCGTAATCTCGGAGCCACAGTGAATGGCAAGGGAGGCCCTGAACACAGGCCCCCTCACTTCTCAGAAAAGCTGCCTGTGGAGAGTGCCTAGAAAGAGGAGATTCAAAAGTGCAACTCAGGTAAACTGTTGGAAGCACCACTGGGTTTAAGTGTAAGCACAATTAAGAAAAAAACCAATGATATCATTTAAGTTATCTTAAGGCTATGGAAAAAAGATATTAGGCTTTTAATTCTTTTAAGAAATTAAGCTGTCACAGCAAGAGCTGAATTTACAGCACCTACAAATTTGAGCTGAGCCAGGTGCTGCGTGAAGATACCCTGTGGTTGGGAGGGTTCCTGTGAATGAGTTTCCATTGTGATCAGAGTACAGTGTGCCCCTGCGACCACTCATTGTCATGGTCGCTGGAACATGGACATCAGACGAGAAAGGGTTTGTACTGCAGGCTGCAGTGTACAAACTTGTCCTCAGTTCTGTGTGAACTGGGAGACTTGTATATCAAAAGAATGTGGGAGATATGCTCTCCAGGAGTTGTTTGGAAGCCTTTTTAACGAGATCCTGCCCAACCACTCTTTAATCTCTGATAAGGGAGTGATACCTAGACCCACCACAAGACTTGAGGCCACCCAGGAGCTGCTGTCAGATAGCAGGAAGCCCTGGATCCAGTCCATTCCAACAGCCTTAAAAAGGTGCTCACTCTCAGGAATGAGTCACCACAGCCAACACCCTGGAGTGTCTACTATGCCTCAAGCCCTGTTTCTGCACTTTTTATGTGTATTAAGACCTTTAACTCCCCTATTAGGGAGGAAGCATTAGTATCTCCATTTCACAGATGAGGACGTGGAGGTAGAGAGGGCTTAAGTGACTTGCCAAGGTCACAGAGAGGGATGTGGAGCAGCTGGGATTTGAACATAGGTCTCTGACTTTTAGGTCCAAACTTTTATCTAGCATATCACACTGCTTCAGTATTCGCTCTGCAAACACTTAATGCCTGGAACACACTGTCTTATAGGTCAGTCAGTAGCCTCAAGTGATGCCTGAGCCCTTGAAATGTGTCTAGTGCCACATGTTAGAATGACAATGTGTTGGATATAGTGGGTTAAATAGAATAGTATATTATTAAAATTCATTTCACCTGTTTTTTCTTTTTTTACTTTTTTTTTTTTTTTTTTTTAAATGTGGCTGCTATAGACCTTCTTAACTTTCATGTGTGGCTGACATTTTATTTCTGCTGGAGAATGCTGGCCTGGAAGATTCCAAGCCTTGTCACAAAGAGGCCACTGATAGTACAGGGTAGCTGTGGGCAGCTGGCAGCCCACTAGCCAGAACGGCCTATCTCCTCCCCTTATTGTTAAGAGATGGAACAAATCAAAACCAACATTTCCCAAGGAGTGTTTTGCAGGATATTAATAGCAAAATCAAACACTCTCCTAGTAAAATATAGGCTTGGTTATGTTCAGGATTATATACTACTTCAAACAGATATTCTTTAACTATTTTCTCTAGTTGTTTCAAGTGTGCCTTGATTTCCTCATGGATGAAATGAGGACATTTTCTTACTTATTGATCAAACATTTTAAGCGAGCTTTGCTTTCACATTGCTACACAATTAACTGGAATCATTTAGAACATAACACATCCCTACCATATCTAGTTGCTGTGAGGAATAAGCAAATTAATCCATACAAAGTGCTTAGAAGAGTGTCTGACATGGAGGAAAGCTCTCAACAACAGTTCCAGGAGTGTCAAACTCTTTTCACAGGGGGGCCACTTCAGCCTCAGGGTCGCCTTCACATGGCCAAATGTAATTTTAGGACTGTATAAATGTAACTACTCCTTAACAGTTAAGCGAGAGCTCGGCACTGCCTCCGGGTAGAAACAAGGTGCCAGGCCAGATAAAACAAAGTGGAAGGACGGATTCAGCCTGCAGGCCTTGTGTTTGCCACCTGTGTTAGCTGTTATTACTGCAGCAGTCTTCGTAGTCATCATTGAGTCGAAGGAGCGGCAGGATGTTGAATGAGGGTGCAGCAAGGCCTTTGGGGGTCGTGCCCCAGCTTGCAGACCTGAGTCAGCGAACTTAATTCCCCTGGTAGCTGGAGGCACCTACCCTTTAGAAGATAGTGTGATGACCCTTGGATGTGCCTCCCACCCACCATAGCCCCTTGAACTATAAGAAGTTTCTCAATTGGCTTCTTCCCTTCCCTGGGAAGAAGTCCATCAATACTCTCTTCTCCATCCAGTTCTATTTCCAGGGATGGCTCTGTCCCCATCACCTGCTCCACAAACTTGCCAAGATCCTGTGTTTCCTAGTTGCCTGATTAAACCAATGTAAACTGGCTTCTTTGGTACAAGACTTCTCAGAGCTCTTAAATTGCTAATGTGCCTGGAAGAGGTCCCAGATGTGAATGCTGTTGAAGTGTTTTTGCAAACCTACATGATTTGTTTTTGGAAATATCTTCTGGGACTAATGTTCTGTAAACCACTTGCAGGGAAACATTGTTCATAAAGGTTCTGGCCAGCTAAAAAGAAACCTTAGTAATATAATCTCTTCCTCCACTTCCCTTTGAATGAATTTCAAAAGTACTGAGCATGGAGCACCACCAGACATGGGCCTGTCTTACACACTCTCCTACCCCTTCTCCTGAGCTCAAAGAGTGTGTGATGGATTTGGGGACTGGATCTAGTGAGTATCCAGGGATTTGCTCTTGTTTTTAAAGCTAGTAAATTGAGGACCTGTTTTTAAAAATTTAAACCTTGATAGTTTTCATTCATGCTCTTTAAGAATTATAAACACAGAACAGTTTCCCACCCCCACTCAGCACCTTCCCTATGGAGTTTCTGGAAACACATTGTTCTGTATTATTAGAACATTCATTAGTTTATGGCTGGTTTTGTTTTTCTGTTTTACCTTTCCCCCCAGATTTTGCTTGTTTATCCACCTTCCACTGATGTTCGTTTCCCCTGTCCTTCTCTGAAGACTTCCTTGAGTAACTCTCTGGACAGTTAAATAAAGAGTAGATCTTAGATCTAACTAGGACAAAAAGACAGGGAACTGCCTTGGCCTCCACTCTTATTCTTGTGTATTAGCTCTTGGAGCCAGTTGAGAGGTGCAATGGTTTGCATTTCTTTATATCTGATTACATCTCAGTCTATGTCTTCTCACTCTCCCTTTGAGTTGTTACCTAGATTGAAAGTTCTGTGGGGACAGGGACTGGCCTTTTCTACCTTTAGTTCCTTCCTTCCCTTCCTCCCTTTCTCCTTCTCTCTCTCCCTCTTTCCTGCCCACCCTACCTTCCTTCCTCCCTCCTAACTCTCCTTTCCTTTAAAGGTTCCATCTAAAATAAAATTGTTTTGTTTGAGAAACCCTAATGTCAACATACTAACTTACGTAGAGAGGATATTTTGCATGCTACTAGGAAAGCAGTAACAGCTACTAGTTGTTATCCTGTGAAATATTTCAAGACTCCTCCCCATGTGTCACACACTGCTCTAGGGGTGTTTTATGTGCTATCTCTTTTCATGGTCACAGTTAGCCTTTAGGGTATTTGCTGTTATTATCTTCCTTTCACAGATGAAGAAACTGAGGCTTAGAGGCAGAGACAGAAAGGGCAGGTAGAAGCAGAAAAGGCAGGACCACGAGCCAGGGCCAGTCACCTCCAGTACCAAGGGCAAACTGCTAATGCTTCCTCTCCACCTTCCTCCTGGCTGTCAACCGTGCGTGGACCAGAAAGGGGGCTTGTTCCTGTCTTCCCTGTGTTCCTGGGCTGGGATTGCCCTGCCCACTTAGAACATGAGGTCCCAGGTGGCTCAGCACCTTAGGAAGTTCAGTTAAGTTTTGATAAACCTTATAAAAATAGAGGCCAATAATTAACTTCTCAGCTGTTAATGTTAGCACTCAATTTTTCTCAGCCCAGCTGCAGCCGGTGGGAAACACTCAATGAGTAACTGTCAAATAAGCTAGGCCTGTGTGTCACTTTCTAAATGATTCCAGTTATTTATTAATGTAACATTCATTTTGTTCCCTGGCTGGTGTAGCTCAGTGCATTGAGCACGGGCCTGCAAACCAAAAGATTACAGGTTCGATTCCTGGTCAGGGCCCATGTCTGGGTTGCAGGCCAGGTACCCAGTGGGGGCTCATGAGAAGCAACAACGGGTTGATGTTTCTCTCCCTCTCTTTCTCCTTCCCCTCCCCTCTCTCTAAATAAATAAAATCTTTTAAAAAGATATGTAAAAAATATTCATTTTGTTGCATGGCAATGTGAAAATGAAGCTTGTTTAAAACATTACCAGTAGGTAAGCAAATGTTAAACTTTTTGGCTATGAGATATTTAAATAATGATATCATCTTAAATTTTTATAATAGTTTTTTAAAGGATTGCCCCAAGTTTTATTCTTGCTTCATTATTGCTTATTTTGTTCAACTTATCTAATCCAGTGCCTTTCACAAAATAGGTACTCAAGAAGAAATTTTTAAAGTCAATTTATAATTTAGCAAGGGATTTTCCCATATACTTTCTCATTTAATTCTCAAAATAGTATTAAGATGGAAGCAGGTATTTTTATGCCCAGTTAAGAGGTCAGAAAAGTGGGACCCAGAAAAGTGGCTTAGGAAAGATCATTTTAGGATATGAACAGCTTCTAGCTTGGAAATTGTTATTTTAAGCCAGAAAATTGTTTTTAATGGTTAGTCACTCCCCTATAAGTGGTTCCTTTTAGTTCTAACTTACTTTATGACTCTATGACTGCTAAAAATAGGAAAACTTACAATATTTATTGGTTTCTTCCTATGTGGTAGACATTTTAAATGCATGATCTCCAATTGTTTCTCAAGGCAACTCTATGAAAGGAGTAATGTTCTTACTCATCTAAGTGGGGGAGAAAGGAGGGTGAGCGAGTCCCTTACTTGCCCAAGATCAAATAGAATTTGAAGCTTGGTCCAATTAGAACAGGAGATCTTAGAACACTGTCTGTGGTTGTATAAGCATCACCACTTCCCCTTCATAGTCATCAAGGCCAAACAGTTGTGAAAGCCAGCATTAACTCACGTTCTTGGAATAAAATGTAACAACTGTAGTGCCTGTGACTTGTCATTAGGAAGCACATGATTGCCAGCTGGAGCTTTTTAACATGCCTTAATTTTGTTTACATGCGCATGCCAGAGTTCAGATTGCAAAATAATGCAAATGTGCATTTGATTTTTATCGGTACCTCATGCTATTTTTTTATTGTTTCATAGTTTTAGAGCAGTTTTAGGTTCACAAAAAATTGAGATGAAGGTAAACAAATTTTCCATATATCTACTGTCCCCACATGTGCACAGCCTCCCCTACTATCAATATCCTTCACCAGAGTTGAACAGTTGTTGCAACTGATGAACCTACATTGATGCGTGATCATCGCCCGAAGTCCATAATTTACTTACGATTCCCTCTTGGTTTTGTACATTCTGTGGGCTTAGGCAAATGTTTAATGACATGCATCCATCATTGTGGTATCACACAGAGTATTTCCAGTGCCCTAAAAACCTCTGGATGCTCTGCTCATATATCCCTCCCTAGCCCCAATCCCTGGCAATCACAACTATTTTATCTTTATAGTTTTGCCTTTTCAAGAATGTCACATGATTGGAATCATACCATAGTATATAGCTTTTTCAGATTGGCTTCTTTTGCTTAGTAATATGCATTTAAGTTTCCTCCAGATCTTTTCATAGCTTGATAGCTCATTTCTTTTTAGTGCCGAATAATATTCCATTGTCTGGGTATATCATCGTTTATTTATCCATTCACCTACTGAAGGACATTTTGGTTGCTTCCAAGTTTTAGCCATTATGAATAAAGCTGCCATAAACATCCACGTATAAGATGTTAGTGAACATAAATTGTTCAGCTTCTTTGAATAAATACCGAGGAACATAATTGCTGGATTATACAATAAGAGTACGTTTAGTTTTATAAGAAACACCTAACCTGTCTTCCAAAGTGGAACCATTTTGCATTCCCACCAGCAATGAATGAAAGTTCCTCTTGCTCCATATCTTCTTCAGCATTTGTTCTGGATTTTGGATATTCTAATTAGTGTGTAGTGATATCTTATCGTTTTAATTTGTATTTCCTTGATGACATATGATGTGGAGCACATTTTTATATGCTTATTTGCCATCAGTAAATCTTCATTGGTTCAACTTGCTATTTAAAGATATGAACTAGGCCAGGTTGCTCATAAGCTATTTAGTTAAGTAAACAAAATTAATTATTGAGGAATTCTTTAAGAAAAAAAACGCGAAAAATGATTTCCTATTTCTGAGTGGCACATTTGAACTTCAAGAAGAGGAATAAACATGATGTAGCCACTGTGGGAAACAATTTAGCAGCTTCTCAAAACATTAAATATAGAGTTACCATATAACCTACAAGTTCTACTTTTAGGTAGAACTACTCAAGAGAAATGTAAACAGGGCCGCACTAAAGCTTGCACACACATGTTCATAAGAGGATTACGCAATTGAGTTGTTGAACCCAAATGTCCACCCCTTGATGAATGGATAAAGAAAATGTGACAAAGCTATACATTGGAATATTATTTGGAAATAGAAAGTAACGGAGTACTGATACATGCTACAACATGGATGAACCTTGAAAATATGCCAAGTGAGAGAAGCCAGACACAGAAAGCCACATATGTATGACTCCATTTCTATGAAATGCCAGAATTGGAAATTCATAGACACAAAACTAGCTTAGAGATTGCCAGATGCTGGGTAGGTGCGGGGGCTGGGGAGAGGTGCAGGTAGGGAATGGCCAGATGGGGAGTGACTGCCAATGGGTACAAGGCTTCTTTTTGGGACAATGAAAATATTCTAAAATGAAATAATGGTGATTATTTCACAACTCCATGAAAGCACTAAAGTAACAATGAATTGTATACTTTGAAAGTGTAGGTTTTGTAAATTATATCTCAATAAAATGTAATAAATGTGTAGAAAAGGAAAATCAAAAAACTATACAGACCACTTGTACTGTGCTTCTCATAGGATGGTAGTTCATAATGCAGTCCATCCTGGGTCATATGGTAACTCTATGTTTAATGTTCTGAGAAGCTGCCAAACCATTTCTCACAGTGGCTGCATCATGTTTATGCCTCTTCTTGAAATTCAAATGTGCCACTCAGAAATAGGAAATCATTTTTTATGTTTTTTTCTTTAAGAATTTCATTATGTAGCCCACTGCAAATTTGGAACATTAGTCCCAATTTCATTATGCTAAAAAGGTCATTAAAGAAAAATGTGATGACTTTCTTTTTATCCTAACAGTGTGTGTCACTTGGTAGAAATCTTACTCTGTTCAGAGGCAAGAGAGTTGACTAGATAGATCACAAGTTATAATGTCAATTCTCAGTGAAAACTGTGTTTGTAGTCCTAGTGAATATATGAATCTTTAAATCTCATACTATTTTTAATGCTAAATTCAAAATTGCTTGCTTAAATGATAGATGTGGTAGAAAATTAGTTGGGCTAATTGGGCCAATAAATCTCACTCTAACTCACTAGAATAAAAGGGCAGATGGGTGAAAGATAAGGAAATGTTATGTGTTAGAAGATGTTTTCTGTTCTGATAAAGTAATTTAATTCCTGAATTTTCATGCCACGGGTCACTTATAAATGAAATGTCTTTCAAGTATGTTAGAATTTACATGAGCCATTCTCATGTAAATGAGAATGTAGCCTTTTCTAACTTTGAGCTATAGAAATTGTAGCCTTGTTAGGGGTTAATACCTTAATTTTTTTCTGGTAAAATGAGTGTTCTTTGTTTCCACTTAGGGCCTTAAATCATCCTCTAGTTTTCCCATACCCAAATCCCTCCTGAAGATTCTCTGAGACTACATTTTTTTCCCTTTAATGGCCAAAAAGAGTGAATTCTGCACAGCATTTCTTGAGTATTTTCCTCATTGTGGTATACTTTCCTCTAAGTAACTAATAAGTCAAAGTATTTACAGGAGACATAAGTGACATATTGCCTTTTTAGAACAGATTTATTGAAATATAATTCACATACCTAAACTGTTCATTCAGTTAAAGTGTCCAATTCAGTGGTTTTTAGTGTATTCACAGATTTGTGCAACCAACAACAGAATCAATTTTAGGACACTTTTTATCACTTGAAAAAGAAACCCTGTGCCCTTTAGTTATCAGCTGCCTGTATCCCTACTCCATCCCCATCCCTAAACAACTAATCTACCTTTTGTCTCTATAGATTTCCCTATTCTGGATATTTCATATGATTGCAATCATGTAGTGGCTGGTCTTTTTGACTGGCCTCTTTCACTTTACTGATAGGGTAAAGTTTATCAAAGAGTTTTATACTAAAAAAGTGTCAATTCATCAAGAATATTTAACAACTATAAATGTAGATGCCTCTCAGAATAGAGCACAAAAATACATGAAGCAAAAACTGACAGAAAGGGAAAAATTTACAATTTAATAATAATGTTTGGAAACTTCAATACTCCATATTCAATAATGAATAGAACAGCTATGGAGAAGATCAACAAGGAAATAGAAAACTTGAAGAACACTATAATCTAACTACACTAGCAGATATCTGTAGAACATTGTGCCTTGCAGCAGCAGAATACACCTTCTTCTGAAGGGCACATGCATGTTCTCTAGAATAGAATAGGCCATAAAAAGCCTCAATAAATGAAAAAGGACAGAAATAATACATGATATCTTCTCTCACCAAAGTCAAATGAAATTAGAAATCAATAAAAAAAATGGGAAACTGAAAATATGTGGAAAGTAAACATAACACTTCTAAATAACCAATAGGTCAAAGGAGTCATAAGGTACTTCGAGATGAATGAAAATGAGTTTATGGGATGCAGGAAAAGCAGTCTTAGAGGAAAATGTATAGTGTAGATGCCTCTCTTAGGAAAGAACAAATATTTCAATTCAATAATCTAGCCTTCTACCTGAAGACACTGGGAAAAGAAAACTAAACCTAAAGCAAGCAGAAGAAAATAATAAATATTAGAGCAGAAATTAATGAAATAGAGAATAGAAAAATGAGAGATTTTAAACATTTGAAACTTTACTGATTATAATAAGTTATATTAAATTTTTTTTAGTTCATGTCTTTTATTAACCCTATATGATTACTTGTCTTATGGTTTGTTGAAGCAATACATCAGGCAACATTTGGCACAATAATGTCTGTTGAAGTGGCTAGCCATAAAAACTCCTGCACCGTATTCATCTGAAGGGTATTTCCTATGAAAGCAACTGATGTCGCCATTCTCATTCACTTTAAAAACATTTTTACTGTATTTTTTCCATTACCATTTAGCCCACTTAAACCATCTGCCCCCCAAGAATCACCACACTGTTGTCCATGTCCATGAGTCCTTTTTCCTTTTTACTTGATCCCTCCACCCCCTAACCTCCCTGCCGCGTAGCTGTCATCCTGCTCTCTCTGTCTCTATCTTGCTTATTAGTTCAGTTTATTCATTAGATTCTATATATGAGTGAAATCATATGGTATTTGTCTTTCTACGACTAGCTTATTTCACTTGGCATAACGTTCTCCAGGTCAATCCATGCTATCACAAAGAGTAAGATTTTCTTATTTTTTTAGGGCTGACTAGTATTCCATTGTGTAAATGTCCCATAGTTGTTTTTTCCACTCCTTTACTAATGGACATGTGTGTTGCTTCCATACCTTGGCAATTGTAAGTAGCATTGCAATGAACATAGGGGTGCCTATATTCTTTCGAATTAGTGTTTTGGCTCTCAAGCTCATTTTACAAGGCCAGCATTATCCTAGTTCCAAAATCAGGTAAAGACACTGCAAAAGGAGAAAATTATAGGCCAATATTCATGATGAACATAGGTGTTAAAATCTTCAACCAAATATAGCAAACCAAATATAGCAATACATCAAAAATATCATATACCATGATCAAGTGGGACTTACTTTGGAAATGCAAGGTTGATACATTTGCAAATCAGTAAGTGCGATTCACCACATAACCAAAATGAAGGATAAAAACCATAGGATCCTATCAATAGATGCCAAAAAAATTTGATAAAATCCAGCATCCATTCATGATAAAAATTGTCGGTGAAGTGGGAATAGAGGGGACATACCTAAACATAATAGGTGATATATATACAAATCCACTGCCAGCATCATATCAACAGGCAAAAACTACAAGTGTCCCCCTTAAGATTGGATTACAAGACAGGGATATCCACTTTAACCTCTCCTATTCAACATAGCACTGGAAGTCCTTGCCATAGCAATCAGATAAGAAAAGGAAATTAAAGGCATCTAAATTGGAAAGGAAGAACTCATCCACTTTGTAAGTACTTCAGGAGAGCCAGCTTAACTTTCTTTCTCTTACACTTATTCTTCTTGGAAGTGGTAAAGACTTCTTCCTTTTCTTAGCACCACCATGAAGTCCCAATATGAGATGGATAGCTGACTCCTTTTGAATGTTGTAGTCAGACAAAGTATATCCATCTTCCAGTTGCTTGCCGGCAAATATCAGTCTTTGCTGATCAGGAGGAATTCTTTCCTTATCTGGAATCTTGGTCTTTACATGTTCTATTGAGGGTTCTACCTCGAAAGTGATGGTCTTCCACATAAGGTTTTTCACAAAAATCTGCATCTTGGTGGTAATTCCACCATAGATGGTGGATCAGAAAGGCTAAACAGGTCTGATTATAATAGATTGTATTAAAATATTTATAGGAATCATTAAACAGGGATTATTTATTTTTCACAAAATAAGTGACATATTTTCTTATGTATTTAAAAACACCTCTTATATACCTGTTGTCAGAAGCTAGCCTTTGTGAAAATGTCTACTAGGCACTCTCTTTTTCCTAATTCAAGTTCTATTTGGAAACTGTTAATCAGTCCACGAGTCTATTTCAGTTCCCAGCTTTTCAGAAATCTTGCCTAATAGGACACTGGTTAGAGTGTGTAGCAAATCCTTGTCTGATTATTTGTGCCACCACTTCCTGCTGTGTGACTTTGGATAAGTTGCTTAGTCTCTTTGAGACTCATTCCCCTCCTCTGTAAAATAGCAGTTAATTTTCTCAGTCTTAGAGGAATTGTGAGAGAATATACACAAAAGAACCTAGTTCAATGTCTGACACATATTAAGTGTTTGATTAGTATCTATTCTATAATCATTTGATAATTTAAAATGGAATGGCAGCCAAATTAACCATATGGCATGAATATACATATATGGATATGCTTGAAAGAAAAGAGTTGGTGAAGGAAGTAATGTTGAACCCTATGTACTAGGCTTTGGTCTAGTCACATTATCTGTAGCTGGACCACATATAGCTTGTTTGACAGTTTGGACTGATTTTACTGTTTTAACAACAGCTAAAATACTCAATTTGGACAAAATATACATCCTGGACTAAATTGATTAATTTAAATAGGTTTTAAAGGTCAAATATTTGCACCCTTAAAAGACAAAACCACTTATAGTTTAACTTTTTGTTGTCATTGTGTATGTTTAGTGGTGTAATAAATTTTATCCCTTATGTCTTAGGTAAGCACACTTCTTAGTTGTACAATTCTGTTGCCTGTATTAGACTACTAGCTAGTGGCATTTGAAGGGGTTCAGAACAGGCACCCCCAGGATGTGCCCCTTTGACACTTGAATGATTTTGAGTTGAAGGCAGTCAACAACATGGAGGCTCACAAGAAAATTTTACCTCTCCCTTAAAGAATATAAATTAAGGTCCTTGCATATATTAGAGTTATCACCAGGAATGACTTTTATGATCTATGTATATGGCAGAGCAAACACCTAATTAATACCTGTTCTCCTTATTGTCCTATGAATGACTTTTCTCCCCTCTGAAGTCCCAAGGCTCTTTACCTCATTTTTAGCTCAGAATGTCATGTATATCTCATTTTATCTTTCTGTATCTGAACCCCTCATGTGTGTGTGGGTCTTTGTCTCATGTATGTGTTCTCATATATATGTTTGTAAGTGGATTTGCCTATTTTCTCTTCTTAATATGTTTCATGTTAATTTAATTATTAGATCAGGCAAAGAACCTAGAAGGGTAAAAGGAAATTTCTTCCTCCCCCACACATTAAAACTTTAAAGCACATTTATAAACTGATAGGCAAGATTAAATTATATTATTACTCAAAGCATATTTTGGCAGGCACTTTATACTTACTCTGTTTATTGTGTGACTGATGCCTTTGAAATTGAATATGCTCACTAGTAATACAAGCTTCAAGCCAACTTTGAGGTTAGTGCTTCTTAAAACAACTTGAATATGAATCACCTGGAGATCTTGTTATACTGCAGATTCTGATTCATCAGGTCTGGAGTGGTGCCAGAAGTCTTCATTTCTAATAAGTTTCCAAGGGTTGCCAATGCTCTTGCTCAAGGACCACACTTTGAGCAGCAAGACTGTGCAGAACTCTGGAGGACTAGGCAAGAGTTGGAAATGAGTAGAGCTAGCCTGTCATTGTGTATCACAGTCCCAGCTATTAGTTCATACTCTCTGAGTTTGATTTACTGCCTTAACTTAGTGCTGAAATAAGTTAATGAAAAAATTCAGAGGCATTGAATAGCAGTAATTCTATTTTTAAGTTTTGCATATTTTAATGATTAAGTATAGTAATAAAATAATACCATCCCTACCTTGTCATGCATTTTCTGTAGTTCCTTTGTATTGTCCATTACCCTGCCCACCTCTCCAACCTCTATACTGTGTCTTATTGAATATCAAAAGTGGTGTACATGAAGCATCTCCATTTCCATTCTCTAGAGCTCTTAGCTGCCATTGGCCCTGACTATATCTATGGCAAAGAACAATGAATAGAAACTGCTTAAGTCTCAGCAAGACTTTTGTTACCACATTTTTTGTTTCCACAGACTTTTGTTTCCTTAAACTCAGGCCTGAGTTTTTTAATACCTTAAGTGAGCATTTATGGAAACTTCCAGAGAAGCTAATTTGAAGTCCTTAGTCATTTAGATAGGAGTGCAGATTGAAGTTCACCTGTAGAGTCCACAGTGTGTACAGCTTGATTTTGTATGTAAGTTGACTTCACAGACATTTTAAGATGTGTCTAGTTCAATTCTTAATACAAAATAGATACGGCCTGAAGTGTAATGCATGCTATCTGATTTGTTACAGAACACAAAAATAGTTACAGTGAAGACAAGAGGAAAAAGAGAACCAGGACATGGGGAGGAAGAAGTAGCCTGGCTGATGATGTGACAATATTCAAAAGCAGCTTAACCACAAAGGCACTTTCTGCCCAAGCTAACAGGACAGACAGCACAAGAGAAAGAACACACAGAAGAACAAAACGTTTTTTATCCCAGCCACGGTTTGTAGAAGTGATGGTGGTAGCAGACCGACAAATGGTTTCATACCATGGAGCAAACCTTCAACATTATGTTTTAACTTTAATGTCAATTGTAAGTACACTCAAAAGAAGGTGCTTTATGAGAGTCCTAAATATGCCATTGGGGAATGGGTTTCCATGCAGTGCTTTGGAGGATCATTCAGGGCTGGCATTTCAACAATTCAGGCAAGTGACTGAAAGAACATAAGATTATTCATTGGTTGCCATTTTATGATGACAATAATGGTTAGCAATATTGAGTCTTTATTCTGTGTTAGACAATGTGCTTCTTACTTAAAAGGCATCAATTTTAATCCCTCAGGCAACTCTGCTAGGTACGATTGTCACACCAATTTTACAGATAAGAAAAACTGAGCCTCAGAGGAGTTGGGTCACTTGCCAATGGTTGTGTGAAAGCTTGGAGACTAATGTGACCTTTAGGTTGTCCAGTCACCAAAACCAGTGCTCGTTGTCTGACTTGTGAACTTGCACAGCCAGGTATGCATCTCCATTAAGACTTTTGGATGCTGGTTGTGAGTCACAGTCACCTGTGGAGCTTTTTAAGCGTAGCTGCCTGCCTCCAGCTCCTTCCCTAGGATCCTATTTAGTCCTGGGGTGAGGTCTAGAAATCTCTCACTGTATTTTTTCTAGTCCCATTTTGAATTGGAAAAGCAATGTATTTGCATGATTTAAAAAAATCAAACATAACAAAAGACTGTTGATGAAAAATAAGTGTCTTTCCCTACCCATGCTCTCAGGCCTCTTCCCAGAGGCACCCACTATCAAGTTTTTTTGCAAATGTTTCTAAACAGCTCTGCCCAATACAGATATAATGTAAACAACATATATAATTTTAAATTTTCTAATAGCCACATGAAATAAAACAAGTAGGTAAAATTAATTTTAATAATGCATTTTGTTTATTCTAAGCCTTCAAAATCCAGGATGTTTTATACTCACAGCACATCTCAGTTTGGACTAGCCACATTTCAAGTGCTCAGTGACCATATATGGCAAGTGGAAAGCACAGCTCTGGACATTTCTTCAGCATATATGTGTGCATATCCAACTTTTTTTTTTTCAAACAGAAATGGCACATTGTCCTAGACTCTTTTATATGTTGCCTTTTTCTTGAAATATTGGAGAGTGTTTTCTATAGCAGTCTCTATGATCTTACCCTCATTCATTTTAAGCCTCAGCTTAAGATTCCTTTTAATGCATTGCCCCTAATTTATTTGACCAGAAATCTACTATTAATATATTCCACATATGTATGTGAAAAGCAGCCATGTTTGGGAACATTGCTTTAGAGTTTCCGCAGCCTGTGGTTCTCCTTGTCTTTCCCCTCACTGATGTGAACCAGTCCCTCATGTTTCCCATTCCACACCCCAACCTGCCTCTCCTCCACCCTCCAGTTACCTGCCTTCTCCACACTTAGTCCCATGTACCCTAGTCCTCACCTGTCCTGGACCAGAGAAAGAAAAACCTAATTAGACCTTGCACAGACTCAACTCCATTTTCTTTTCTTTTCTTTTTTTTTCAAGATTTATTTTTAGAGAGAGGGGAAGGGAATGAGAAAGAGAGGGAAAGAAATATCAATGTGAGAGGGAAACACTGATTGATTGCTTCTCATGTGCACCCATCCAAGGACCAAACCTGTAAACCAGGCATGTGCCCTGACTGGAAATGGGACCGGCAACTTTTTGCTTTGCAGGATGACACCCAACCAACTGAGCCAGACCCATCAAGGCTCAATTCCATTTTCAACCCATAAATCCAGACCTACACTAAGAATTTCAGTTGCAAGCATATTACTTTGGGTCAGACTGATGGAAGTTGAGAGTTCCAACTCTGCTACTCACCACTGTATATAGCCTTGGATGAGTTACTTAATTTCTCTGAACCTTAGTTTCCTTATTTCTTGAGCAGAGTTTAGAATAATACCTAGCCCAGAGTTTTACTATGAGACTAAATGCAAATGTATATTCAGTTTTCAGCAAGATTTAGTCCACAGTAAGTATTCAATGAATGTTAGCTCTCATAATTAACAATAATGATGAAAAATAGGTTACCAGGTCCTGGAGAACAAAAATGGGTGATAAACATGAAGAACAGCAGTATCAGCAAAGATGTGGTCAAAGTGAGGTTTCATAATTTGACAATCCAGGACATCAACTGGGATGAAGGAACTTGATAAGCATGTGACCTCCCCTTTGTTAACATTTTTTTAAAAAATGCTAATATTTAGTATTCAGGAATAAAGACTCCTATATTGGGTTGGAGCTTAGATGGAATAACAAAATTGTCATCAAACTCTTTGACTCTGTGCACTATTTAACACCTGTTGTGTGCACAATGGCACCACTCTAAATGTTAAACCTTATTGTTTGTATGTGTATTGGGATAATTCTCAGAGAGATGTACCATATACAAAGTGAATCAATCCAATAAAGTTTATATTATTAAAAAATTAATATCCAGTATTTGGCATAGAGAACTATTGAGTTGCATGACCATGCAATTTCCAAAGAAAGCACCTTGAAATTTAAATTTGTTAGAATTTATTATTATTTAAAACTTCCATCTGTGAACAATTTTACAAAGAGACTTTTAATGTTTACTGAATGAAAATTCAAGACTCGAAAATGCATATGTTTGTTGCATGAATTATAAAAAGAGGTGGAGCCCCACATAAGAAGTAAATTGCTTATTGCTTACACAGAGTTCACAATTAACTTTGAAAAATTTATCTCGGTTGCAGGTAGCCTCTATCTATAAAGACCCCAGTATTGGAAATTTAATTAATATTGTTGTTGTGAACTTAGTTATGATTCATAATGAACAGGTAATAAAGTTTTTTTCTTCTTTCTTCTATCTGTATCCAAAATGGCATATCTAATTGGTACAGTGAACCAACCATAATTTTTTCTGTATTTAGGAAGGACCTTCCATATCTTTTAATGCCCAGACAACATTAAGAAAGTTTTGTGAGTGGCAGCATTCAAAGAACAATCTAGGTGGAATCCACCATGATACTGCTGTTCTTATAACGAGGTATGAATTTCTTATTCTTCACGTCTCTGTTTCCAGTCAAGTTGATGGTATGAGGTTGTATATTGCTGGTAGCCAGCTCCCACTACAAGTTTTTTCAACCTCAGAACTATTGACATTTGTGAGCAGATAATTCTCTGCTGTGAGGCTATCTTATGCGTCACAGGATGTCTAGCAGCATCCAGGGTCTCTGCCCATCACTTAACAGTAATATTCCCTCCTCTCAGTTGTGACATCCAACAGTGTGATCAGACCACATAAGTTGCCAAGTGCTTCTGACAGTGGCAGTGGCAGGCAGACCTGAAGGAAAATGACCTTATAGAGGGGCAGCGGATCTTCAGACTGAGCCATTTGTTACCAGGCAGGATACAGTCCCAGTAATGCCAACCTTGGTGATTTTGTAAGAAGGCAGAGATGTGGATTTTTCTTAGAAGTGAACTTTTCAAATTTTTAAATGGTAGCTCCTGCTTCAAAAATATTTAAAAAGCTGTGCAGGGCACCAAAGAGGTCTGCTGGCCTAGTGCATTGCCCACCACTCACCTTGGACATGGTCACAGGCACACACTTGTAAACGTGAAGGAAAACGTGTTTGTCAGGAATCTTTGTTAAGAAAACACAATCACTTCCTTCAATGTATGAGGAAAAATCCTGGACAGAGAGGTTTCTGCTTGTTCTGTGGCCACTGCTGAGGCAGAAGAAGACATTTCAATGTAGTTTTTTATCCTTAAATCAGTGATTTCCAAACTGTTTTTGAGTTCCATAACCTTGGCCTTGTTAGTTTGCTTTTTGTTACCCCCTCCCTAATGTGGGTGCCATTGTGAATTCCTAGAAGACTCTAAAGTGTTTACTTGTATTGACGTTTCCTCTTTGATGTCATCAAGGCCCTAAGTCTGTTTTGCTTTCAGACAGGATATCTGCAGAGCTCATGACAAATGTGATACCTTAGGTGAGTCTGCTGTGTGTCTCCTCTCTGGCTACATGTTTTTATTCTAGCCACAACTGCTTTTTCAAGTAAATCCTTGTTCTTTTCCTCCCAATAGGCCTTGCTGAACTGGGATCCCTTTGTGATCCACCTAGAAGCTGTTCTATTAATGAAGATAATGGATTGAGCACGGCTTTTACAATAGCCCATGAACTGGGCCATCTGTATGTTTCCTTTCCATATTTTTGTTGAATTCAGAGTGACCTAAAACTTTTCTTCCTTCACAACAATGAACCTTCCCTTGACTTTAGAGGCTGGGAGATACTTCTTGAGTGTTTTGAGTCATAAAGTTTGCAGGATTGAAGACCTTGGAACCTAGCTGGTAGAAATAACCTTGGTTTCAGAAGGCTGAGTAAATGTAGTGCACCCTCTTTGGCCATAGCTCATGAGTCTCTTTGGTTAAACTGCACATGTTTTCTATGCAAAGTCTAATATTCTCTTTTCCTACTGAGAACTGGAGGAAGTGGGCCTTTCCAAGCCATCCACTGAAGCCAAAGTCATGTCAGCTAGGAGAATTTTATGACTTGGCATCTTCGTCTAGGAGGGTTCCCATTATTGCCCAGGCTCACAAGATTTTCACAAATCCAGATTATTTCTGATTCTAGTTATATAAGTCTATATAATTTAGACAGTTAGCCTTAGGAACACTGAAATCTCTCATAGAAGAGAATGAACAAACAGAGAGCAAAGAAAACATTTACTAATTGTGGTCACTAAGTGGTCATTATGAGACTGGCTTTTCCTTTTTGTTCTTTTAGAGACAGAGCATGGCTAGAACATGTGGCAAAAGAGTGTAAATTTGCTAGAAATTATTCTGATATTTGAGCTGCATTATTTTCTTTCTAGAATAATTAAATTACTTATCTCTTTATGAAATAATTTTCTCAGATGTCACTAATATAGTTGTATATCAATTTTCAGGTCATATGTTAACTTCATAACTACAATCATCTACTGAGCACACTTTTTCATTCACCAGTCTTATGAGGGCACCTATGTGCACTGTGCTGTGCTGGGCATAAAGCAAGATGCACCTACAGAGTTTCTGCCAATTCAGTTCAACAAATAATGAATATATTTAAAAACTAGTACCTTTCAAGCATATGTTAAGTGTATACCCCTTTTCTTTTCTCTAAAGGAAGTGTTATCAGACACCCAATATTTACGGCACAAAAAAGGCTTGGCTTTCCATCAAACAATGGTGGCGGGCCAGGATCCTACTAGTCAGCTTTCTCTCTGTCCTTTTGGTTTCTGAAATGATATCATGAAATTAAGGATTTCTTGGAACTGAGTTTAAAAACTACTGATCCCACCATTGTTTCCCAAAGTACAATGACTTTAACACTACTTCTGAAAGAATGGTCTGTGAAAACAAGAAAAGGAGTTTTATAGTCATGACTTTTTAAATTTTTCAACTACAGTTTACATTCAATATTATTCTGTATTAGCTTTAGGTATATAGCAAAGTGGTTAAAAAATCATGCAGTTTACAGAGTGGTCCCCCACTGCTTTCAAGCACCCACCTGGCCCTATACATACTTATCACAATATTATTGACTATACTCTCTATGCTGTAATCTACACCTCTGTGACTATTCTGTAACTACCAATTTGTACTTCTTAATCTTTTCACCTTTTTTATCCAGCTCTCCAACTCCCCTCCATTCTGACAGCTATCAATCTGTTCTCTGTACCTAAGAGTCCTTTTCTGTTTTGTTTATTTGTATATTTTGTTCATTAGATTCCACACATAAGTGAAATAATATTGTATTTATTCTTCTCTGTCTGACTTATTACTTATTTCACTGAGCATAATACCCTCTAGATTCATCCATGCTATCGTGCAAAAAAAAGTTCTGTATTCAAGAGATTTTTAATTTTTTTAAATTTATTGAGGTGATATTAGTTAAAAAATTACATAGGTTTCAAGTGTACGATTCTGTAATACATCATCTGTATATTGTATTGTGGTAACGTGTGTTCACTACTGAAAGTCAAGTCTCTATCCATCACCATTTATGTCCCCTTTACCCTGTTATACCTGCCCCACTCCTCTTTCCGTCTGGTAATCACCATACTGTTATCTGTGTCTATGAGGTTTTTCCTTAATTCCTTCCCTTTTTTTCATCCAACCCTCTAACCTCCCTTCCCTCTGACAGTTGTCAGTCTATTCTCTGTATTCGTGAGTCAGTTTCTATTTTGTTCATTTATTTTGTTTATTAGATGCCACATATAAATGAAATCATGTGGTATTTGTCTTTCTCTGACTGGCTTATTTCACTTAGCATAATGCTGTCCAAGTTGCTTCTCAGTCTTTTGGCTAATATCAAGTGTAGGATCTGTTTTTATCAGTTTAACAGTAAAGTGATTTTTTTTAAATGTATTCATAGTCTACCCCTGCTTGGAGTCACAAGGCTAAACGGTATAATGTGAAGGCTTTGACAACTTCTATATTAAATTGTTGGTTTTGTGTAACTCAGTGTTCCCAAACTTATTTTAACAGAATCTTTTAGGGATTTTTGTTTGTTTTACATAAAACTTAGTAAATTCCTTTAGAACTTTAAATAGAATGATAGATTTGACCATGAAGAATAGGTTGCATTTCAACAGGGCAGCTATTCGTTTCTTAGGAAATAGAATTGGAAAAGTTACAGAGATAGGAATGTATTCAAAGGGCACATGATTTTTATTAACATTTCTTCCTAACATATGGTTAAGAAAAGTATACCATTTAAATAAGTAGAATTAATTTTCTATTAATTTATTTCTAATAAGAGCTTATAAACTTCTTTAGGCAGCAAGCTTATAAAGTTGACATTTTGAAGAAAGTGAGAATATTAAGTAGCAAAAACTAAATATTTTCAGCTGTAGAGAAACCTAAATGCATAGTTAACAAACATCTTCCTGACACAAAAACCAGGTTGTTGGCATTGTTTTAGGAGCTTTCACTTATATTATCTCCCTTAATCTTCATTGCCCCACAGGTAGGTATTATTGTTTCTCTGTGTTTGACTTAGGGAGATTAGACTGGGCTCCCAGCTCCAGGACAGACATCGGCCGAGAGCCAGACACCCAAGTTCTGGACTGAATTTTTCCACATTCTGCTTGACTTGAGGAAAATGTATGCTGCTTCCCTTCCTGTAAAGTAGGATAATACAAATAGTATCTCAGTTGTGTCAGGAAGTGAAGTATGAAATACTTAATGAATGATGTGTGTTGTTATTTAATAAAAAAGTATATTCCTAACACATTAAGAATTACCTTTGTTTTAGTGCTTAGTCTCATATAGTTAGTTTTGCTCACCTTTAAGGAAGTGAAAATCCACAGATTTTCTAATGAATATTTTAAAAATTATATGCTAAGTTGTTCCAGGCATGACTTTCTGATAATAAAAAGCCCAACAGTTATTGAAAGAAAAAAGCAGTTGATCTTGTATCTGTTGAGCATTATTGGCTGCTTCAAAAACATCTCCTACCTTCTCATACAGCTTCATAGACACAGAGTCTAAGAGGAAGAATTCGGGAGATCAGTTACCTCTATTGGATGTAGAAACCTTTTCACAGTATTCCTGACAATTCCACAACTGTCTAACAGCAGGGAATATAGTTTATATATATTCCAAAGCAAGAGGTTTTAGAATCAGACTGAAGTGGATTCCAACCCCAGCTCCCCCATCTTAGTGCTGATGACCTCAATCAAGTAATTACATCTGTTTCCTTATTTGTAAAATGTAGATAGTAATGGTATTGGTCATTACGTCAAATAGGTAATTAAGTGAAATAAAGCATCTGACACATTTAACACACTACCCAGTGTGTGAATGCAATAAAAGTTTTATTGTTGTTTCATAAGTGCTTAATGCATATATAATCTAGCTTCTGCTATAAGCAAATGTACTTGACATTTGAATGAAAGGAGGTTTTGGGGGTTTTTTTTACATGATGAAATAAACCACATTTTGTCAAGTCTTCGTGAGGGTAGGGGGTAAACATCAGCCCCCTTGCACTACAGAGAAACAGCTAAACTAAGATTTGGATGCTGTGCTTGTTGGGTTTGTTGGTATAGGCAGGGTACTGACTCAGCAGCTGGGAACTAGAAACCTGGGTGGTCATTGTTTTAAGAAAATGGACTCATAAGCAATAAGAACTACTTTTAAGTTCAATGGAGATAGTTTGAGTTTTTCCATCTCACAATTTCCATCAGGCAATTATTCCATCTGTCAATTATTGTGGGGCCCAAATTTTTAAAAGAAAAAGAAAACCAAACACAAGAGAAGTCAATGGATTAGACTTCATAGGCTTTTATCCCAGCTTTTTTTTTACATGATGAAATAAACTGGATTTTGTCAAGTCCTCATGAGGATGGGTAAACATCAGCCCCCTTGCACTACAGAGAAACAGCTAAACTAAGATTTGGATACTGTGCTTGTTGGTTTGAAACAAGTCTACACACTTCTGACTCACTTATTTCCATATTTCAAGATGAACTGGTGAAGGAAATTCCTCCCTGAATGTTCAATTAATCATATGCATCAAATTTGTGATTGACAAAAGTCGTCCAGAGGACAGCCCCTCAGAGCTTCTTAGCCAGTGGATAAATACTAAAGCTGATAATGGCATGTAAATCATACAGTTGATGTTTCTGTACTGACGAATGCTTCCTATCATTTTTCCCTACTTCGTCTGGCAAGTATGTGTTAATCCTATGGCCAAGTTCTTTCCCAGACCCAAGAGGAGGACATTGATACTTCATCACAGCTTTCTGGGGTGGAGGAGGAACAGGGGCAGAGCAGAGAAAACCTGGGTTAATTTCAAACTCATTTTATGCCCAACTTTTCAGGAAGCCAGTATCAATCAATTGATATTGGCATGAAGCAAGAAACTATTTGCCATCTTTGAGTTAAGCCAATTGAAGAGGCATGTCTCTGGTTTCCATGCTTGCAGCCTTCCTTAATTGTTTTATTGTGCATGAACTTCACACACCTTTATAATGATATACCTACAGAGTTATGTCCTTTGTCAACGTGATCTGAAGTGAAGGAGATGCCAAGACCCACAGTGAGCCTCTTATTAGAAAGCTTTGGCTGCAAATTTTGACATTTGACTGACTCTATAGTCACAATGTTATCGTAACCTGCCAAATCTTGTCTCTATAAGTTGGCCTTTAACCGCTTATTAGGAACTGTATTCTAGCACCAACTACAGAACATTCAAAACTTCTGCAATTCCAGAAAGTACACTTAAGCCACATAATGGCTCAATCCACATTTTTATACATTAAAGGCACTGCATATTAAATTGAGTGTGAATTATATTTTATCATCACTGCATCTGTAATTATCTAGTTTTGTTCTGCTCACCAGGATTCGGGTTTTTATCCACAATGCAGTACTCAGTTTAAAAGATTTTTTAGACATGTACATTCCTGAAAGCAATTGTAACAGCTCAATCCCTTTGTGTTTATTGACCGTCTCATCCTTGTCTCGTTGGCCTTAGGTTTAATATGCCTCATGATGACAGCAATAAGTGCAAAGAAGAAGGAGTAAAGAGTCCCCAGCAAGTCATGGCTCCAACATTGAACTTCCACACCAAACCCTGGATCTGGTCAAAGTGTAGTCGAAAATATGTCACTGAATTTTTAGAGTAAGACTTGAACTTTGTTTTAGCACAGACTTCTGGTGTGTAGCCTCCATGTAGTAACCTAATTGTGGGAAAGAAAATGTAGAGTCAAGCATTCTTTTTGCATTGTTATTTTTGTTGACTGACATTCCTTGAAGGAGGGGAAAAATACTCTCTACCATCTGTGCAGTTTATGTCCTTGCCACAGTTTAGAAGATTACAGACTGAGCTAAAAAGAAGGTTGGGATCTTACAGAAAATGTGTAAATGTTGCTTTATTTCTGGTAAAAATAGGAAATCTAGTTGTTCAGGTGTTGGGAAAGGGACCATGAATGTGATTACATGATGAAGGAAAGCCAAAATATTTATGAGCTTTAACTTAGTAATTTTGGCTTGGGATAGTGAGACAATCCCAAAGAAGGTTATCTGGGTGGATGAAAACTGCAGCAGCCCTCCCTGTTGTTGAATGGAGGACATTCTCTCTCTCTCTCCCATCTCTTTCTGTCTTCCCCTCCCTCCCTCCCTCTCTCTCTTACACACATATACACACCTCTCTTTCTCTCTTTCCTCATTTTTTTTTAAGCTTCCTGCCAGGCTGCTCAAAGATCGCATTACATTATATAATATCCTTGTGTCACAGATTTATTGCTTTTCTCTCCCAGAAGTACAAAAGGTTAAGTGATTGTCCTAAGGTCACTAGGTGTATATTTTTGCAACCACAGGGAAGAGAGGGGTTTATTAATCAGAACTCACTGAGTGTGAATTTCATCCAGAAGTGTTTGTAGAAATGTCAGAAGAACTGGATGGCTGTTGTTTTTCCTCTTTAATCAGATGGTAGGTGTTTCTTGCCATAGTCAATTAATTCGCTCATCTATTTAGCAAACATTTACTAAATATCTGTTGTTGCAGAAGATGAAAAGACACTATCTTTGCCCCTAAGAAGCTTACAGCCTATTGGAGAAGATGGTAAAAAAGAAATAAATATATAAAAAGATAATTGCCTTGAAATGTGATAAAAGCTGTAAGAGATACACATTTCTTACTGTGTTGTATACATAGCCAATCAGTATACAAACATATATACCAAAACATAACTTCCGCTCCTAGATTTAACCTTGGATGAAAAGAGTAAAACAAATATAAAGAACTGTCCTCTCTACCATTACAATGGCAGATGGCCTTCCCTTTCATTTGGAGGTGTCCACAAGTCACGCACGTGTCGCCCATTGCTCTCACCATCTGTACTTTTTGCTTTCCATAGCATTGGTTACGGCGAGTGTTTGCTTAACAAACCTGAATCCAGATACTACCATTTGCCTTCCCAACTGCCAGGCCTCCTTTACAACGTGAATAAACAATGTGAATTGATTTTTGGACCAGGTTCTCAGGTGTGCCCATTTATGGTAAGTGTTTGGAGGTTGATTCTGGACCTCTTTTTATTCATAGCTTTCCATTAGATTTTCACTCTAATATAAACCACTCATGGAAAAGTTGAGAATGGTCCATTGACTCCTAAGGATGATACTAACAATGATGGTGATAAGCAGTCACAATACTCAGTGTTGGGTGGTGCTTTGCTGGCACTTTCTCATTTCACTCTCAGGACAGTGCAACAGGGAAATGCTGTTATTGTTTTCTTCACACAGCGGGGAAAGTGAGGCTCAGAGAGGACATGTTGCAGAGCTATAATGGCAGAGTTCAGCCCTTTTCTCTCCTTCTCTCCTTTCATGACCATTGACCTGTCTAGGTGACCTTTATTATAGGGACTCTTCTAGATGCAGTAAAAGTAATTCATGGGACAAACCTGTTTCCCTGGTTTAGCTCATCAAACCTGTGTCCTGTGACCACCTGGGGCTTGAATCATTTCTGGTAGTAGCTCAGATCGTGGGTGTGTGATACTTTGATGTATGTGTTGTGGACATTTGGACCAATGATATGATCTAGTGGTTATCAGATTTCAAATGTGCAGAACTGTGCTTCTTTGGGGTGCCTCATTCTACCTCTTTGGGTGTATGTGTTTGTTTGTTTTACTGAAAGAAATTTCAGAGATCGCATAGTGAATTGGGAAGTACAGTGATTCCATGAAAATAATAAAATATTTTGACTAAAATTAATTCATGATTATACTTATTTCCGTGTTATTCATTATAGTGAACATTAGGAGTAATCCAAGTGCCATACAATAAAATGGTTCAGCAAATTATGGTGTCTCCATTTAGTAGAATACTACACAATAATTAAAAATTAACTGCACATAGGACTATGTTCCTGATTTTTTTAAGTTAACAGGATAACTAGTTATTTTGTAGAGTATATTCACAAATGTAAAAGGCAAGAAACTAGGAAAACTTGGGTAGCTTGAGGCTTTTCTATTTAAAAAAATAAATTACTAGAATTTTCTGATTTTTTCTATTATGAGCATGATTTAGTTTAATAGTCATGAAAAAGTGTTTAAAATGTATGCTCTGAAATAGAGCTAAATATATCAATTTGAGTAAAACTAAAAAATGCTGTGTGTGTGTGTATTTGTGTGAGTAATGAGTGTAAGCAAGTTACAAGGCCTATCAGTATATTCTTAAATGCTAAATAATTTGTTTTGCTTAAAGTTGAAATGTATGTTATTGTTTGATATTTAAATATTTGTCATAGAGTAATGAGAATGACAGGATGGCCACCCTTTGGGACAATGTCATCTCTGGGAGAAGGGAAAAGGGTTTGAGATTAAGGATGAATATGCTGGGCCTTCACCTGGCCTGGGGGGTTTCCTTTTTTTAGTTGGGTGGTAGATTCATGCTTATCCATTATGTTGCTATTTGTGCTTTTTGTATGCCTGAAATATTTCACAATATTTTGTCCCTTCTTTCCTGTGATAACCCCTAAAACCTTAGTAAATGGTTATTTTATGACCATGATAATATACGGACTACTAAAAGAAAACACTAGTTTTGCCGTCAAGCGAAACCAAAACTCAAATCACAGCTAATCACAGCATAACTCTGAACCTAATCTCCCGTCACAGCCCCTCACAAACCTAAACTCTCATCACACAGCTCCAGTGTGCGAGTGCGCATGCTCCTTCATTTCTGCCCCAATGTCCTCATCAGCAGCCGTGGGAGGGGTTACTGAGGAAGATGCCACTATGTGATGCATAGAAACCTCTTTTTTACAGCATTTCAAGTCCTACCGGGCATACAAGTGTGCCTCATTTACTGCTCTCTCTATCCCTTTGAATACTTTATCACTTATCCTACCAGGAAATAAAATTCCTCTCCAATCTATAGTACATCATTGGCAAAACATTAATTGAAAGTAATCCTTGCCTTGTTTGTTATCATCTAACCATGTTGTCACTGAATTGTCATCTTACTGAAATGAGCAGATGCAGTGTCGACGACTCTGGTGCAATAACGGGGATGGAGGGGACGGAGCAAGCAAAGGCTGCCGGACACAGCACACACCCTGGGCCGATGGGACAGAGTGTGAGTCTGGAAAGGCAAGTAACGACCTAACCTTTCCTTCTCTTTTGGACCAGAAATTGGCAAGATTTTAGCTGCGGGCTCAGTCACCACTGTTTAGAATGTAAATAAATGCAGTGTTTTAGCATGCATAATACTTTTTTGAGGCAAGGGGTTCAGCTTTGCTATTGAAAATTGTTAAAACGTTATTGCGTACTATCGATGTGATAGACAACGTGGCTATCACTATTGCCTCCATTTTAAGACACTTTTTCTCATTTTCACATTTCCAAAATTCCAATGTGCATTTTAATTTATGGGTACATTTAATGTGAAGTAGTGTTTTTCTTCCTTCTGTCTTTTTTGGGGGTGGCAGTGGAAGTCTGTTATTAAATGATGAAGCATCTTAAAATCAAAGAAATCCAGAAATACAGTAAACTTACTGTGTTCACTACTGGCTTTTCCCAACCTCTGTCCCTTTAAGAAGTGATGATGTCACCCGGGATACATCCAAGTCCAAATTCTCATTTGGTTATCTTGGTTTCCACTTATTTGTTACTAACCAAACAAAACCCACTGCTCACATAGCCCAGTGATAAATAACAATGTCCCAGTCACCTGGAGTATGATCAATGTAACCTGTGTCACCTCATGTCCATCTTAAAAAACAACAACAAGGTTCTATGTGATAGCATCATTGTCACTCAAAAATTTGGTGAAAAAATGTTTTAGATATAAACCCTGATTTTTTAAAAAATCCATATAAAAACCGGCATTCTGTCACTGAACAACAATGCAATCCTTAGACTATATTCTGAGCCTTTTGTCTTCCTTCCATATATTTTTCCTCTCTTCTCTCTTCTTCCCATTGTCTACTTTGCTCACTTTTAATATTTTATTATCATCTCACTTTTTTCCTCTACTTTACCTTCTGAATCAATGGCACCAGAACATTTTCATGGAAGCAGTACTAAAGAGATGGCAGAACTAAACTCTTTTTAACTCAATTTTATACATAAGGAACAGAAAAAATAAGTGACTTGCCCAAGATCATACAATTCATTCAGGGCAGAGCCCCCAACACCTGGGGCCCTGCCCTCCCTAATTCCCTCTTTTGTTTGTTCTGAAGGGGCTGAAGTGTATTGTCATGGCTATAACTGAGCTCCTTCAGTTTCCAGTGGTCAAACAGGGGGACTAGTGGTTTCTTTACCACTCATCTGAGAGATGAGTCACTTATTTGTGACTCATGAGCTGGAGGTCATGAAAGGTATTTGAAAAACACAAAGTTCAATACAAAAATAAAAAATTACAATGAAGATGATTTTATACTTGATTTGGTGACTAAGCCACCCCAAGTTATCATTTCTTAATGGCTAGGACCTCAGCAATTAAGTATACATCTTTCCCCAATAACAACCTCACCAAAACTATATACAGACATAGGTATAACAACCTTTATACCTTTCGTTAGCTTAAAAAGAAATACATCTCCTTGGTCATAGCAAATCTTTAACTTTTGGATGGACATTTAACTCAACATGTTAATGACTGAGGATCATAGCTTTGAGTGGAAATATGTTTCTTAGATTTCCATGGCAGCCGTTAAGAATTCACTCATTGTTATGAGATGAAGTGGCCTCAGAGTCCTTCTAAACACAGTGACCCAGATAGCTGCTACCAGTTGATGGGAGATGACAGTAGACGTGATACTCATTTGATGATTTGCTTCGTGGGCTTGATATAGAGCCAGCCAACTATATTACTTGTGTTGAAACTGTTCAATGTTGGAAAAAGTCACTGGTATTATGTTGTGGGTTTTGGTGAATCCGAGGCACCCACCTAATATGTCTATTTCTGACACATGCTATTGCTTTAAAATCATAACAAAGAAGGAATCTTAATAATATAATGAAGTAAATTATGTTTAGTAAAATTGTCATGAACGGGCCGCCAAGTGTCATGTAGTGATATGGTATCCCAATCAGTTGGGTAACATAGAAGAACTTGGGAAGATGTCTCTTGTGTCTTTTCTAATCTTCTGTTTTTGTAACAGAAGCAGAAGACAAGGGATTGCAGGCTAATCTTACAACTGAGGGATGGGCTATTTGGGATATCTTTCAGAAGACTTTTTTGATGTATGTTTGTGTTCAGCAAGAGTCGGACTTTGAGGCATTCCATAGGGCAGGTTCAACACTTTCAGAAAAGCAACTCTGCAGAGAAAATGATAGGTACATTTTTAGTTGTGTTTTAGAAAATTGAAAAAAATGAAAAGTGGCCAAGTCTAGTAGCTTTTATTAAAGATGTGGGTAAATGTGTTTATTCCCCTGAAGAATATTTATGCATTTTACAAATGCCAGAGATGGTAGATATATTGGCATAGAAATTCTTTGGCTCTTTCATTTTGTTTTTGTAGAATTGGCAGTAAGACCATATGCCTTTCTCTAGCAAATTCTGACTCCCTTTACTGAGGGGTTAATTTTTTTTTTCTTTCTCTTCTCTCTGCCCTCCTCCCTCAGCAGTGATCTGTCTTGGGCTGCTGACACAGTGTTATTTTGATGAATGACTCTAATGTCTCTTTCTTTTCTCCATTCTCTTGTTAAGTCCATTAACATTTTTATTTTAACCCTATTTGTCTTAGGTTTGAAACTTTTGTTTTAAACCTCATTGGTGTGAAATTGATCACCAAGTCCCTTCTCCAACCTTTTTTTAAGGGGGTTTGGGAGTTACTTAGGTAGACTATCTTTTAAATGTCTCTGGACACTTTTAGGAAAGGCTGACTATATTTTGGCTGGGACCTCACTAGCTGCTTAATGCTCTAGTATGACATAATGGCTATTCCAGCATGTCCTTATTGTTTGTCAAATTTGCCTGGAAAAATAGATGATCTTGTACATTTTTGCCAAACAGCACTAATTTCCAGGCTCTGTCATCTCAGGCATTTTCCCTGTTTTTCTGAGGTTCTTCCTCTCCTTCGAATACCCATCAATGGTCATATCAGTAAGACAGGTTTCATCTGAAGATCAGTTTTCAGTTTGAAGTTTTATTTTAAAAAGGGACCATATGAGGACATTTGAGTGCAGTGCTAAATGCTAACACTCTACTAATGGCGGCACCTATGTCCTCATTTTGCTCTGAAGTTTATTGTTTGTTATTGTGCAAGTAGAGTCTATAGGATAGAGAGATCAACAGACTGAAGACTTAAGTGTCAAAAGGAGAAAAATGTATTCCCAGGTAAGTTCTCATTATGAAATCCCATGAATCTTCGTAGGATTTTTTTCCTTACTTTGTAGAATTTATAAAATGTGTATGTGGCACCAAGACTTGAAGGCTGGATTTGGGTGTCAGCAATGACCTCAGTTATATATTAGAAATTTTGCTCAGGTCAGCCCCAGTCATTGTAGAGTAAGAAAACCAGCTTTCTTCTGACAAAGAAAGAAAGAAAGAAAGAAAGCAAGAAAGAAAGAAAGGAAGGAAGGAAGGAAGGAAGGAAGGAAGGAAGGAAGGAAGGAAGGAAGGAAAGAAAGAAAGAAAGAAAGAAAGAAAGAAAGAAAGAAAGAAAGAAAAGAAGAAAAAAAGCTAGCCCAGAATTAAACAAGTTATAGAGCTGTTGTGGTAGTTCCACAAAATCATCAAAGACCCAGACTCCTCTAATTTTTTTCTGCTCCACTATCATATGCAAATGGTTACAGCAGCTCCAGCCATCGAGTCTGAGTCTTAGGCAGAATGAAGCCAAAGAGCAAGAGGCTAAAGAATCATCCCAGAATCTCCCCCAATGTCCTGCTGACATCTCTTTGACAACTCTTATCTGTACGAGAATCTGGGGAAATACAGATTCTGTACCAAGGATGAAAGGGACAATGCATATCAGGTGGACAGCGTAGTCTTAGCCTTACCTAACCATTTTATTTATTTGCTTTTGTTTTAAATTTCAGTCTTTATTTAGATATCAAAAATTGTTCTCATTTGCTCACAATTGAGAGACACAGCATCTGTCACAGTTAAGAGGGCACTCTTGAGTCAGATTGTCTAATGATTAAGCTCTGTCTGTTACTGAGGTTTGGCCTCAACCCCTTTTTGCCACCATTTTCTTTTCTGTAGAAATGGGGGTAATAATAGTACCTACTTCATAGTGTGCTGTGAGAGTTAAGAAAGTTGATATATGCTTAGAACAGTGCCTGACAAATATCAAGTATAATGTTTGCCATTATTATTACTAACTTTATTGAAGTGTGGTCCCCTATGTGCTCAGCTGTGTATTAGGTGCTGTAGATATACTGTCTCATGGTATAGTCAAGACAACTCTGGCAGGTAAGTCTTCATTTTTCATCTGTGGAAGCAGAGTTCAGTGACTTGCACACAGTTAGTTTGTGGAAGCTAGACTTTTGCCTGCTAAGCTTCGTCCCTGCACTGACCATGTGCACCTATAGCAGCCATTAGGCACATGAGGTTGGTCAGTGCTTGAAATGTCAGCCTGAACTGAGATGTGCTTAAGTGAAAAAACATGCCAGGTATGAAGGACTTTGTATGAAAAAGGTATTTAAAAACTCATTTCTAATTTTGTATTGACTGCATGTAGAAATAATGTTTTAGATGTGTTGAGCTAAACAAGAGATATTAAAATTAATTTCAGGGATTTTTTACTTGTTTTAATGTGGCTTTTAGTAAATTTTTAATTTGTTTAAATGCATGACTCAAGTTACATTCTTATTAGGTAGTGGTGCTCTAGACCAAGCCGCTTCTCTCATTTATCTTTATGTGTGTATGTTTCAAGAAATGTTCAAGAATGCTATAGAAACAAGCATACAGGGATTTCAGGGAGTGATGTGATCACTTCTGCCTCTGCCCACATTTCTCAGATATGGAGTTGCCTAGAATTCTTTGGACTCAGCAGAACCTTTTAAGCCTTAACCAAACAGCCCACAGAAAAGGATGTGTCCTCAGATACTCTAAGAGGATAATACCAAGGGAGAAGGCGCAGCAGAATAGGGAAAGTTAATTGTACTCTTTGAATAATTTCTCACCAAGTCTTTCCTGGGACCGGCCATGCAGACTGGGACCTTCACTTGCCTCTTATTTGTCCACTTTCCCTGCATATCCCCTTTTCCCTAGCCTTTGTGGCTCCACACCTGTGTCCTCCCTGTGGATAAATCATGGGTAGAGCCACTAGCTCTGCTTAGAGATCTGAGTGAGCCGCAGGGTGTCACCCTCCTGCCTCCATGGCTGCTGCTCTTCCTTTGTCCCCTGCTCAGTGACCTCGGCTTTGTGTAAAGGCCTCACACCCAACAATGGCAGAGGGCTGAAATGGGCTTCTTGACCCCCTTGTCCTGCTGAGAACTTTCATTTTTTTGTTTCATTGTAAATATCATGGCCTTCCTTCTCCAGGCTGGAGAATGTAAAACCATTGGTATCAAAAAAGCAATAAAGTTTAGGGCTCTCTATAATGTGTCCATTTTGCACTAGTGTTGTCTATGTGCCTTGGTGGAATGAGTATATAGGAATCCTATAACTAGCTTTTTTCCCTTTTTCCATTTAATTGAAATTGAGTTTTCAAATCCATGGGAAGCAATAAAACATTATCTTTTTAACAGGTTCACAATATCTCTGAGTTTAGTTAATGGAGATTTGCTATGCAAATCTACTAACTCATTTTGGCCCTATCTGTAGCCAGTCGGTCCATTTCCACTCCTCATTTATTCAAGTAAACTAATTGAGCACCTCGAAGCCAGCCACTGGAATTACCCTGACAGCCTCTCATTGGCCAGTTTTATTTAAGCAAATTGTAAATGAAGACAACCTAAAATCAAAAGTACGAAAATAAAATCCCTTTAGTTTCCATTATTCGTATGGGTGATGAAATTGCAGCATGTCATACCAGCACATGGAAAACATTTAGAATTGAGTGTATTTGAAAGGACAGTGGGTCTTACAATGTTTCAAGCACCAAGCTATCCCTCATTATTCCCTTTATTAAATACAGCACTGCAAGTTTGGATTTTGTGTTCCCAAAGAAATGGAGGGCCCTGTGACTGATGGATCCTGGGGAAGTTGGACTCACTTTGGAACCTGCTCAAGAACATGTGGAGGGGGCATCAAAATTGCTGTTCGGGAGTGCAACAGACCAGAGTAAGTCCTAGAACTCATCACTATTAGTAATGAGATAGCAGGAAAGAAAAGTGCCTAAAGGGAAAATTTAGCTGGAGGCAGATAAAGAGCTCTTTCCAGATTAAGAGAGTGGGTGGTCTTGATAGCTGCTAAAATGAATGGTGTCCAAGCTCTATCCCTGGGCATTTCCTTCAGTATTATTCTTTTTCCCCATGATCCTTTATTATTAAAAGTTTTGTCTAATGAACAGTAGGTGATTTTATGTTGATTGGCCTGTTTAACAATTTTGATAGTCAGACATACCTCACTGCCCTCCCACCCCCAGAACTTGGGATAGATAGCATGCTAATAAAGTGAACAGATAAATTTTTCACGAGGAAACAAAGAGAATGGTCATTTCCATCCAGATTGTAGATAAATACGCCCTTTCCAGTTAGCTTCTGAATGCTAAAAAGGGTGCACAGACCCTTGAGGCAGCATTAGCAGATCCCAAGGGACCTGGGACAGCAAGCCAGGAATTACTTTTTGTATCAATCTAGCTGTTTTACAGGTGAGATACCTGAGGTCCCTATTTCACAACCTGACAGTTTATAGTGTGGGAGTGTCCTGCTTGTCAGGATAATTGTCATTATGTGATCAGCCTAACCTTGTTAAGACCTGCATGTTCACATAAAGCCAGTGGGGATTTTTCCCAGCATCTATTATGGTAGACCTGTGTTTGCTGGGGAGGCTATTTACAAGTAGGTTTTAAAAATTGCCATCTTCATTTTGAGAAATGATATCCAATTTTGTGTGGCTATAAGATGTATCAAATTTAAAGGAGTAGAATATAATACATGATATTATTGCCACTGAACCTATATAGACTGGGGACCCCAAGAAGTCTTCACAGATTAGGGGTAGTTTTTAGATGTATAAAGCAGCAACAATCACTTTTAAAGAACTAGCTGCTTTGAGATGATGCAAAATGATTTTGCCCAAGAATATTCATTTTTAACAGCCTGCAGTAAGGGTATCAGACTGGATTGTGGAGAGAAACATGTACGTAAAGTGGCAGAGCGGGCTGGTGCAGGATTGGATTATATACAGGATCGTATACAGGATTGTATTGCAGAGTGGTGGAGAACAAGTGCTGGGCGCTCCTTGGATCTAGCTGATAGTTCACACGTAGGAAAAGGGCCTGCTCTTGAAAAGGCTTCCAAAATGTGTATAAGAAATATCCGAGTTGTGTAGGCCACTGTTGCAAGCCCTGGTCTAAATAAATAGTCTGTAGTATAAATCACAGATGATGATCAATTTATTTTAATATATTTTTGTTTATACCCCAACATTTAGTTCACATCCACATATTATTAGTTTCTATAGAAGACAACTAACGAGCTATATGTTTGTCTATGCATATAAGCTAATAAACATTAGGTTTGCCTATATTTAGTATTAATTTTTAAATAATAGTATAAAATAGTACATGTTTTTTAAAATTCAAATGTATATGATATAAAAAATTCCTATCATCATATTTCTAACCCCCAATCATCCCCACAAGAAATAACTGCCAAAAAAACAATTGTATGTGTATTCTTTTGTACTTTCCAACAAGATTGTGGATGTAACATGTATTATATGAAATAAATACCACACAAAATAAGGATCACACTACATATAGTGTTCTACAAATTGCTTTTTAAAATCAAGTATATATCATTGTTGATACTTTAAAATAAAATATTTTAAGCCAACAGCAAATATGAATTTTTTAAAATGTTAAAACTATTAGGTCATTACATTGAGCCAAATTGGTATTATCATAAGCTATATTATAATGAGGGTGTGGATACAGTGAGTAGTAGGCACTTTTGAAATTTTGACTCAAGAATGTTGTATTCAAAAGAAGTGTTTGGTCTTTTTTCTTTTCATCCTCTTCCCTTCCCTTTTTTTCTCTTCTTTTTTAAGTATTAGAACAATTGTAGAAGTACTGGGGAAAGTGGAGAGAGATAAAGCATTCCATAATGGGAATGGGCCAGACAAAGAAAATCACCCCATGTAAAGATTTCAGCAGGAAAGGATCTTGAGCTTTAAAGTAAAGTGAAGATCCTCACATTCAGAAGTTAGGAACCAATCATTAAAGACTTCAGTTAGAGGTCCTTGTACTTGCTGTTTGCTATGGGAGGTTTTAAAATGACACAATCCACCTAGTCAAGTATCTGCACAGACATCACTTCATTAAAACACCTCCAGTTTATTTGCACTGCGGGATGTCCCTGTGCATTGAGCAAGGAGTGTGCCTCTGAAACCGAGGTTACAGTGGCACCAGAGAAGTCAATTTGATGAGAGAAGGGGACACAGAAAGGGAAAATCAGATCCAAATCTCAGTTTTAAAGCTTTTTCAGAGAAACTCGCAGAGCAGTTGGCTCACTATGTAGAATACAGAAGTGGTTGCTGTTCTGATTCTCAGTTTGAGGGGAATGGTTGCCCCTCCTGGCAACCTGCCTTTTCTCAGTTTGAGGAGCCCCAAGATTTTAATGTAGAGCTCCACTTTCAGAATCCAAGGTTGTCTCTATTAAGAATACTGGATTGCTTTTATTTGTTCACAGTATTCATGCGATTCAAGAATGTATTTATTTAGCATTCAGATACATTACGCTGCATCTTTAGTTTTTTTCCCTTGAAAGTATAGAAGATAAAAGAGAAAATAGTGTTGCCATGCACATGGATTGTGCTCTACCCATGAGCCAGCTGCGTAAACCACAGACTTTCTAATTTTACTCAAAAATTTTTTGTTCTCAGTTTGTGTACAGTGCTATAGGTAATGCCATCATGACAGCAGGTCTCTAATATTTTCTTCAAATGCTTTAGTTATTTTTCTTAATCCCATTTTTGACCCATGTCCTACAGGTAAAATGAGCATTTATTCTGGTGTGTAAGAACAGTTTAGTTTACATCTGTCTTCCTGGAGAAGTTTAATAGCTCCCTTTTTAATTCTCTAGGTGTCCTGGATTGGGCAATTAATTATATGTTCACCAAATCTATGAGAAATCTATGTAATAGGGTAAAAATTTAAATTAGAACCACTAAATCATAAGACAGTGTCAGAACAAGACAGTGTCAGAACAAGACATTGGAACTAGAAGGCACGTTCTCAGGCCAGTGGGCTTGTGCTGGTTGTTTTGTGCTCTGAATTTGGCTCTGAGTGTCCTGGTGACTGGGAAAAAAATGGTTTATGGAATTGTTACATAAAAAATCATTGAAATAAAAAATCAAGCCAGTTCTTTATGAAAGTCAAAGTATTTCCCTCTTCTAGTGCTTCTGCCTTGTTTTTCAATTAGGAAGTAGGTTAAATTTAAAAATAATAATAAATTCGTAGACTTCAGAAGAGACATGATTGTGAACTGGATATTTCTCATTTAGGTTTTCACCATAGCAACTACTGATGCAATCTTACACAAAGAGAGTAGGCACATGTCTATTTCATCTAAGAAAGAAAATCTCTCATTTGGTTGTAAAGAATTGAAGCAAAGTTTTTTTGAGGCACTGAGCTGGATGAACTTACTTTGAAAATGTCGCAAAATGGCTACAGTGGGACTGCTATTAACTAATGAATTTAATACCCAGTTCCATACACTGCCGCATCTGGCAGGATCATCAGTGATGACTACTACAGCTTCCTGGCTCATCCCATCTAATCCTTGAATAGCTTTTCAGCACACTCTGTAGTTGGCCATTTGACTTCTCCTTAAAATCTTCCAAGCTTAGGAAATACATCACCTTCTGGGGCTGCCTGTTGCGTCATTAGAAATTTCTTCCTTGTGCTGACCCTAAACAACCTGCCTTAACCCATTGTAAGTAAACATAGAAGCTGAGATTTCTGTTCAAATCCATTTGCAGACTAAAGGTTAGCTTTCTTTCAGGGTAGAACGCACCTGTGATGATCTTTGCAAAAATTCCTTCATCTTTGGCGATGAAGCATTGCAAATTTTCTTTGTATGTATGAATAAGCATGGTTGTGCCTGAAAGAAAGATTCAGCTTGACTGTGCTAAATATAGTTACTTTCATAGTAATTAATCTAGCAATTTCCTAAGCCCTTTTCATCCCTATTTGACATGCAATATTTTTAAAAGATCTTAGTAGTTGGAAACTGTGGTTAGTATTTTTTCCAGTTGCATATTCTATAATTTTTAGTATTTCCCTATATGAAAAAATACCCCTAACCAGCTAAATTACTAAAATATAATGAATTTTTTTCCATACCGAAAGTTAAATTAAATTGGCTAAAACCTTCCCCATTATACAGTACATGCCAGTCAAGCAAAGATCATATTGGCTAGGACACAGGTGGCAAACACAAGGCCTGAAGACTGAATCTGGTGCTCCACCTTGTTTTATCTGGTCCAGCACCTTGTTTCTACCCATCAGCAGCACTGAGCTCTCACTTAACCATTAAGAAATAGTTGCATTTATACAGTCCTAAACTTACATTCAGCCCTTTGAGGGCAACCACAAGGCTGATGTGGCCCCTGGTGAAAATGAGTTTGACACCCCTGGGCTAGGCTATAAGATAAGCCATATATTTCAAAAGGGCAAATTTACATTTATTAATCAAATATAATCTGCCTTTTTGTAAAAGGGAAATAAGATCAGAGAAAGAGTTTTGAGAGCGAGAGGCCAGACCATGAGTGAAAGGTCTAGGTTGGCCTCAGCCAGTGCATCTCACTGAATTGGCACATGACCCTACCAGAATATTTAACATTTCTGAGCCCAGTTCCAACAAAGTATCAGAAACAAGAATGCCACTACCTACCTCACAATGTGTCCATGCATAGTCATAAAAATAGTTCAGGGGCCAGCAAACTTTTTTCATAAACAAACACTTTTTCTGTAAAAAATTTCTTAAGTGTTTCAAACTTTGAGGATCATAGGCTCTCTGTACCAACTATTCAACCTTGCTGATGTAGTAAGAAACATACATAGATAATATGTAAAGAGTGGGTGTGGCTGTGTTCTATAAATAAAACTTTATTTACAAATACTGAAATTTGAATTTGATGTAATTACTATGTATCCCAAATTTTGAAACATTTTTTCCATATTTTAAAATGTAAAAAATATTATTTTCTCAGGAGTTATGTAAGAAACATGCTGTAGGCCAAATTTTGGCCCACACACTGTAGCTTGTGGATCTTGTAATAGCTGAACATTTACTGTGTGGCAGGCCTTATTCAAGTGCTTTGAATGTATTAACCCAGTTAACCCTCACTCAGCCCTGTGAAGTAGAAATTATTAGTATCATCTCCCTTTTACAGACAGGGGGACAAGCTTAGAGAAATGAAAACATCCTGCCTAAGATTGCATTGTTACTAACAGGCAGGGCTGGGATTCAAACTCTCTGTTTTTACAGTTCATCTTCATAATCATCAGAAAAAGGCCCCCCACATAGAGGGTTTTCTATGTGCTTTTTCTCATTTTTTAAACAATTTTTGTTCAAGTACATTTGTCTCCATTTTCACCCCCCACCCATCCATGCCTCCCACCCTCGAATCTACCCTCTTTGGCTTTGTCCATGTGTTCTTTTTATACGTTCCTGGATGGCCCCTCCCTTATTATCCCTCTCTCCCCTCCTCTCTTTAAAAAATCATGCATAAAAATAAATCACTAAATGCCATTTGCCATTTTACAGCGGTCAAAGCAAGCAAAGATGCAAAGTATCATTATCTGTAGGAAGCCACCTACAAGCATTGAATATCTGCAACCCAAAGCACGCTGCGTTTGGTCAATCGCAGAAGTCAGCTAAGACTCATTATGTAACAAAACCAAAAGGAAAAAAAAACAATTTCTAAAACATTTTTTCTTTTTTAAATACATTTTATTGATTATGCTATTACAGTTGTCCCATTTCCCCCCTTCATTTCCCTCCACCCTGCACACCCCCTGCCACCCACATTCCCCCCTTTAGTTCATGTCCATGTGTCATAAGTTCTTTAGCTTCTACATTTCCCACACTATTCTTGCCCTCCCCCTGTCTATTTTCTACCCACTGTCTATGCTACTTATTCTCTGCACCTTTTCCCCCTCTCTCCCCCTCCCATTACCCTGTTGCTAAGCCTCCATATGATCCCCATTTCTGTGGTTCTGTTCCTGTTCTAGTTGTTTGCTTAGTTTGCTTTTGTTTTAGGTGTGTTTCTTAATAACTGTGAGTTTGCTGTCTTTTTACTGTCATATTTTTTATCTTCTTTTTCTTAGATAAGCCCCTTTATCATTTTATATAATAAGGGCTTGGTGATGATGAACTCCTTGCACTTGACCTTATCTGAGAAGCACTTTATCTGTCCTTCCATTGTAAATGAAAGCTTTGCTAGATAGAGCAATCTTGGATGTAGGTCCTTGCCTTGCATGACTTCAAATACTTCTTTCCAGCCCCTTCTTCCCTTTAATGTCACTTTGAAGAAATCAGCTGACAGTCTGATGGGAACTCCTTCGTAGGTGACTGTCCCCTTATCCCTTGCTGCTTCTAGAATTCTCTCCTTCATTTTCATCTTGGCTAATGTAATTCTGATGTGCCTTGGTGTGTTCCTCCTCGGGTCCAACTTCTTTGGGATTCTCTGAGCTTCCTGGACTTCCTGGAAGTCTATTTCCTTTGCCAGATTGGAGAAGTTCTCCTTTATTATTTGTTCAAATAACTTTTCCACTTGTTGCTCTTCCTCCTCCTCTTCCCCTTCTGGTACCCCTATAATTCAGATGTTGGGATGTTTAAAGATGTCCTGGAGGTTCCTAAGCCTCTCCTCATTTTTTTTGAATTCTTGTTTCTGTTTGTTTCTTTCTTCCTTCTGGTCCACTCCATTGATATGAGTCCCAGTTTTCCTCCCATCACTATTGGTTCCCTGTGCGTTCTCCTTCATTTCACTTAGTGTAGCCTTCATTTGTTCATCTACTTTGCGACCAAAATCAACCAATTCTGTGAGCATCCTGATCACCAGGGCTTTGAACTGTGCATGTGATAGGTTGGCTATCTCTTGGTCGCTTAGATGAATTGGCCGTGGGGCTTTGATCTGTTCTCCCGTTTGAGCCATTTTTTGTTTTGTTTTATTGTTGTTGTTGTTGTTGTTTTCCTTTTTTGGTCTAGTTGCATAGTGTAGTGAGGGACGGAGCCTTAGGTGTTCACCAGGGCATGGCAGCCCAATTGCTGGCTTGTGACGCTGTATGTGGGGGCAGGGTCCAAGAGGGAACAATGGTGCTTGCTTCGCTCTCTCTCATCTTTCAGTCCCTTCCACCGCTTCCCACAAGCAACTTGGGCTCTTCTGGTGCTCATTTCCATGTGGGTGGGCTTGTGTATGTTCTAGGACCCTGTGGGTCTCTCCAACGAACTCTCCTGTGAGGCTGGGAGTCTCTCCTGGCACCTCAGCCCCCACAAGTGTTTTCAATCAGTGTTTTTAGGTTTTATTTCCTGGCGCTGGGGCCCTGGGTTGCCAGGTCTGTCTCACTCCCTGTTTTTGCCTGTATTATCTGCGTGCAAATGTGGGACCACCTGGTCAGCCAGCTGCCTTGTCCAGCCTCACCGGGTCTGCCGGTTGCCACCCCGTACAGCACCCAAAGTCCGCTTGCTCCTGCCTGTGCGCCTGGGGCTCCTGCACACCCAGATCCGCCAACCTCTGTTTTTTCCTGCCGGCAATTCCACCCCTCTTACGGGTCTGGATGAAAGGTTGTCAGACTTCCGTACAGTTCAATTTTTCTGTTAGTTCTGATTGTTTTCTTGTTTTTAAATCTTTGTTGTCCTTACTTTTGGTTGTGTGAGGAGGCACAGTGTGTCCACCTACACCTCCATCTTGGCCAGAAGTCCCTATTTTCAAAGAGAAAGAGATGTGAATTATTTTTAGGCAATAAATAAATGATCGATCCACTATAATTAGTTGGGCCATTTAAAAAGATTCACAAAGAGCACTTCAGTTTGAGGAAAAGTTGAAGGGGTAGGTAGTGCTTGCAGAACATTTAAAGCAAGTTTCACCTGAACAGCTGTGTGGGCCTGATCTATTATTCATGTGTAACCTGATATTTTATGCATGGGACTGGGTGCCTCTGTACTGAGAGAAGAGCTTGGTATCCAGGAAACCGAGGTCGTATGTATCTCTAAATGGCATCAAAAGAGAAATATTAAAGATTCTGGACTATAGCACCTGGATGATGTAGCAGAAGGAGCATAGAGAAGGAACCTGGGAAACTTGACTTGCAGTCCTGTCTCTGCTTTTTATTATTTGTGTGACCTTGGGCAAAATATTTAACTTCTGTTAACCTCCTCTTCCTTGGTATAAAATTACTTCTGCCTTTCTCTTGAGCAAAACATGAGTGAGTTTTGGCTATTCAAATGCACAATGCAGATATAAAGCTTATGGGCTTGTGTTTAATAGGGAAACAATCAGATAGATACTGCTAGGTTATGTGCCATTTTGCATCACTGGCTACAGTCTTCTTCATGATAAATATTTATTGGACTCAGATGCATAACAAGCCTTCCATGGGCACAGTATCATCTCTGTTTCACATGTGGAGGACGGAGCTTGGAGAGGCCAGGGAGTTTACACAGAAGCACCCAGCTTGTAACTGCAAAGCCTATGCTCTTACCTTACTCTACAAAGTAAGGTAAGAGGGAACATGTTTATGACAGTGTCGTGGCCAGGTGGCCCTTCCTGAGACTGAGTGATCTGCAGAAGCACTGAGTCCCACCTCACAATGCAAACCCTGCTGCAGTTCAGATTTGGTGCTCCAAACAAGCAAACTGCTGAATTGGATCAGATTAGATTGGGAATACTCATACGATATCATAGTAGTTAACATTTCAGGCATCTACTGTGTGCCCTTATTTTAGGGAAGGAGAAAACTGAAGTGCAGGGAGACTAAGAACTTTGTCTAAGATCACACAGTGAGGACAGAGCAAGAGTAGAAGCCAGATCCAATTCTTACCTGTTCTGCTAGGCTGCCTCTTGATTTGTACTGTATGGGCTTAGATACATTTCCCATTCCCCCAAGGCCTGGTTTAACAAAACAAAATGAAAAACATTACTTTGTTGTCCAAATCACTCTGAAAGATTCATTTCCAAGAAGAAAGGTGGGTAGCTTTGAGAGGTGTCCTAGGGTAGCAGTGAAATCTGAGCTGCTCCAGCCCTGGGTGGGTGAGCCAGACTTCCAATGATTCTGTGATCTTCCAGTTTCCATGATGAATTTGGCAAGCCGTTGACTGCTGGGGGATGTGTTGTATAATTTATTCTCTGGGTCACATCTGGAAAATACATGTACGGGTTGCATGTAGAAATTAAATTTGCACTGTGATGCTTTGTAAGACATATTCCATTCCCTTGTCACACAAAAGGTAATGAAGCCAATACGCTCTCTCCTGCTTCTCGTATTAACTTAGACAAAATACAGGCAAATCCATTCCCTTTATTCCATCCTATTTCTAAAACAAACAAAAACCATAGTTATTGGTGGGGAAAGAGGAGGAAGAGAATGCATGGAAGTGGGATGCAGAGGTTTAGGGTGGTTTACCATATGAGTAGGAAAGTGGACAGGGGACATTTACTCATCTGTACCTTTCACCTTCTACATTTTTAAAATCGAAGGACTGTGAATGTTTGAGAGAAAGAGGAGACAAAATGACACAATAGATTCCAGACTTTGTATTTCATACTTTAAGTTACACACTCTAGTACTTTATCTTCACAACAGCCTTACCAAACAGTACCTTCCCATTTTACAGATGGAAAGGACTGAGCTTCCAGGTTAAGTGACTTGCCCAAGGTTAGACATTAAATGGTGTTGAAGGCAGAATGCAAACCCAGATTTTAGAGCCCCTGTCCTGTTCTCCGTCTCCAGCTACTTCACATTTACTTCCCTGCAAGACAGGATGCCACAGATGAGAGAGTGATGCTTGAAAAATACATTATAAGAGAGTATGTTCTTTACCTTTTCTCAGGCCAAAAAACGGTGGAAAGTACTGTATAGGGAATAGAATGAAATTTAAGTCTTGCAACACAGAGCCGTGTCTCAAGCAGATACGAGACTTCCGAGAGGAACAGTGTTCTCAGTTTGATGGGAAGCATTTTAATATCAACGGTCTACCTCCAAATGTGCGCTGGGTGCCTAAGTACAGTGGAAGTAAGTATCTCAGGGCGGTGTGCATGGTTGGCAGGCTGGTATGGGTTCAGGCACGAAAGTCACACTGCATTATGTCTCTCCTCTCTAGTTTTGTTGAAGGACCGATGCAGGTTGTTCTGCAGGGTGGTAGGGAGCACAGTCTATTATCAGCTTCGAGACAAAGTGATAGATGGGACCCCATGTGGTGAGAACACCAGCGATATCTGTGTCCAAGGCCTTTGCCGGGTAAGTACCAAATGGTGTTTTCCTCACTATGTTGTTTTAACTGCCAAGCTGTGGTTTTTGGCTTTCTTAACAGAGTAGCAGCTGCTCCTGTGCACTATCTCTGGGGCAGTGGTTCTCAAAGTGAGGTCCCCAGAACAGTATCAACATCCCCTGATTCCGATGCATGCCAAAGTTTGAGAACCACTGCCCTGGATTTTTCTTGACATTATCAGCCTCTCTGGGAGTCTGCACAAAACCTCCCTGTGAAGATTTATTTCAATAATTTACACACACACTTCTTTACTGTAACCTCAGTGCTTAAGGTTAGAGCCAAATGCTTCCTGACAGCAATTTCTAAGTTGAATAGTTCTGCTCCAGAATGATCATATGAGGAAGAGCTGGCCTCACTCAGATTTATCTGTCTGATTTTAAGCAGGATAGCTTCTGCCTGAGACATGCCTGTTATTTACCCTTCAAAGAGAAATCCAGAAACTTCTGGCCAATGGTAAAGCACCAGAGCAGTGATTTCTCAAGGACTTGATACCATTTCACTGTGCTCACAGTCAGAAATCATTCCTAACACAGCAGATCTATGAGATGCTATGTTTGTTTCTTTCACGTGGTCCATGGCAGATTGGAGCTCCTGATTGGGAGGATCTGATTGAGAGAGCACCTGAGAGCATTCCCACTTCCCAGTTCATGGCTGACAGCGCACACTGCCTGCTTGTTAGTCCACATTATAGTAGCACTTGAGTTTCTCCTTGGAAACTAGTTTTTACAAAGGAATCAAATGGATGAGAATGTGAACTCTGTCTTCCTGGTCTTCTGGTTATTGCTGTTGTCCTCAGACCTCTGTCTACACTTGTACTTTGCATTGAGATGTGAAGAAATTCAGGAGGCCGTTTGGAGCCTCAGGCCTCAAAGTGGTGGTCTACAGCCATCTTTGTCCTCCATTGATGGTCAATATTTAACCATAGGCAACTGTACATAAAATAAAATTTCCAGCTTGTCTTGAAAAATTGGGAAATGCCAACACTGGGCTCCTGTTTGTACATGGTGGAAGTAGCCTGGAGTGCATAGCAGCTGCTCCCTTAAGATAGGATGTGAGCTCTTTCATTGGGTACAGTCCCCACTGCTCCTTTTTTCCAATCCCAAGTGATTATTTTCATTTACTCCACTTATCTGTAGACTAGTGCTTCTCAAACTTTAATCTGTAGATGCAGCACGTAAGGAGCTTGTTAACCTGCCAGAAAATCTACTGTGATTCAATAGATCTGAGTGGGACTCAAGAATCTGCCTTTCTGACAGCACCCAGGATGCTCAGGGCTGCTGGCCCAAGGACCATATTTTCCATAGCAAGTTTGAGTTCTCAACCCTTGCAAGTTTAAAGAGACTTAACTTGGTTGTCATTTTGAAGGTACATCATGCAAAGAAACACGTAGCTTATTGTTTTATAATCTTTATATACTTATTACAATATTTAATTGTAATAAACATTATATGGAGGTAGACTACTGAAACAATACTTACTTCAAATGTTTTCTTTTTAAAAGCAAGCTGGATGTGATCATGTTTTAAACTCAAAAGCCCGGAAAGATAAATGTGGGGTGTGCGGTGGCGATAATTCTTCATGCAAAACGGTGGCGGGAACATTTAATACAGCAAAATATGGTAAGATTCTGTTCCTAACAACCATGAGAAAGAAAGTGTTCCAAGCGTGACAATCATTCATCATATATAATATGTAAAAAGTAATGTCAAACAGTAAGATCAATCTTGTTGAAGTGCATCATTACCCATCTGTCTATAAGGCACCCAATAGTAAGAGTTATATTATATTCCTTTGTTTCCCACACTTTTTTCCATGCTTAGAGAAAGTGAACCATGCTATGGAATACTGAATTTCTACTTAATTCTTTTCAGGTTATAATACAGTGGTCCGAATTCCAGCTGGTGCTACCAGTATTGATGTGCGGCAGCACAGCTTCTCAGGGAGACCAGAGGATGATAACTACTTAGGTGAGATGGGTGCCTCTACTATTTATAGGAATTCTGGTTTTTCTGGAGCAGTTGGCAGATACTACTTCCTTTTCCCTATTTCACATGGAGAACTTTCAGGTGTCATGTATTTTCATAAAACAAATTGATCTTGAAATTCACTATTTTATTTCTCCCTCATATGTACACACTCAGAGCATTGATTTAAGAGTCATGTAGTTCTACTAGTCAATATCAAGGACTTTACTCTGGGTCTTAAAAAATAGAAAGGCCCTAAATCAAATTTTGAAGTACTTGCCTTATAAGTTAGCATAAAATCATTACTCTTTGAGCCTTTTTCAAATAATCTATCCTGTGGGTAACTGACTTGCAAATGTTTTGTTAGAGGTATTACCTGACAGTTTTTACATTATCAGCTCTAACCAAGAGCAGACCACTGGTGGACTTATGCAGTATTTCATTATGCCTGATCATTCCAAAATGCTCTATAGTGGCAATATTTTTCTCATGTCATTACTAGAATGGCCCACCTTGTTACTTTACAGATTCTTCATCCTTCTCTCACCATGCTCAGGCGCATGATTAATTCATATCTATTCCTTATATTTAAACCACTAGACACCAACAACCCTGCGTTCATTTTTCAACAGTTTGCTCAGCCCAGTCTCACTTCAATTTATCATTTTGTAAACTGCAATTAGTGATTATGAAATTTGCTAGCCATTTTTAATTAAAAAGAGTACATGGGCATGGGGTCATGACAGAAAGGGTTCAACTGGCCACAACCAACTTGCACAACCAGAGTCCTCCTAGCCATGAAAAGCAGCATGGCTTGCACTCCGATCTAGATGAAATCAGGGCAGTCTTGCTGGGCAGTCAGTTTTTTTAAAAAATGAATGTGCTAATATACATTCTCTCTTATAATGTCCATGAATGTGCTAATATACATTCTCTCTTATAATGTCCAGACAGGAACTCTATTTACCCACCTGAATACAATCTCTGTTGAGACTTCTCCAAACATTTGAGCATATTGACATAGTAAATGAGTATTAGTTAAATTAAAACCTCTATCTATATTTTGGAATGTCTGTATGAAATCTTTTGTCAGATAGACAATGATCCTTGGGTCAAGCATGCTGATTAAATATAGTATTTAGACATGACTCCATTATAGTGTTTTCTTCAGTGTGTCATTATTCATTCAATTGGTCATTTATTTAATAGGTACTAGGCACAATAACAAAATGGAAAAAAATAAATAAAAATCTCTGTTTTCTCGGAACTTATTTTTTGGTAGGAGTAGAGCAGTGATTTTCAACTTTGCTCATCTCATGGCACATACACTAATTACTAAAGTTCTGCAGCACACCAAAAAATATATTTTATGCTAATCTGACAAAAATAGGTATATTTTTTATTCATTCATGCAAGATTGCTATTGTTGTATTGGGTGTTTTTTTATTTGACCATCTAAGGGAAAAGAGGTCAGTGCCCCTGACTAAATAGTTAAGTATCTCATGTTTTAAAATTCTTGGGGCACACTGGTTGAAAATCACAGCAGTAGATAGACATTAACTTAATAGATGAGCAAACTACAGACTGTTAGAAGATGATATGTGCTATTAGAAAATAAAGGAAATTGGAATATTGAGAATGGGCTGGGGACAGTGGTGCTGAAATATTTGAAATGTAGTAAGAGGTAACAAGACACCTGAAGGAAGAATATTCCAAGCAGGCAGAAGAGCCAGTCCAAGATCCTTGAAGGAGGAGCATGTCTGAATTGTTCCAAGAGTAGAGGGAGGCTAGTGTGGCTGGAGCAGAGTGAGCACAGAGAATCCTAGATGAGGTTAAACAGGTATCAGGGCTAGATCAGAAAGGGCCATGTAACCATTGAAAGGATTGTACTGAGAGACATGGGGAACTACTTGGGGTTCTGAGTGACAAATAGTTTGATATAATTGTGTTTATTTTTCAAAGAAGGACTCTGGCTGTTATGTTGAGAATAGATGGTCAGGGAGGTTAGGGGGCAGAAGCAGGAAGACTGGTTAGGAAGTTACTGCAATAATCCGTGGGACACTGGTGGTTTGGTCCCGAGGGGTTGCAGCAGAGGTATGGTACATGGTAAACTTCTGGATATGTTTCTAAGGCAGAGGCATTATGATTTGTTGATGGATTGATTATGCTATATGAGAGAAAGAAAGTGTCACTTCAAGGTTCAGACCTGAGCAACTGAGAGGATCAAGTGGCCATCAGCAGACACTAGATAACCTGTGTTTTATCTATCAGATGGCCACTAGGTTTTAAGGTCAGAGGCTGTGTCTTTATATCTTTAGCTCTTTATATAAAGCCTATACATGATGCTAAGTACATGATTGCTAAATTGTTGAACAGCCATTTCTCATTATGGAGTACCTACTGTGTACTTAATGAAGGATGGGATTACCGTGGAAATAGACAAAGTCGCCCCTTCTTTTGAAGAACATAAAGTTTTACTTGGAATTAATTACTCAGTGGCTGAGTCAGCTTTCCACATCCTAAGTATCTAAATGAGTGGTGACTTTATAAGACATTTAACAAAGATCTTGGGAATTCTTTTCAAATTATTTTTTTTGACAATCCCACATTTTTCATTCCATCACTGTGAAAATGGGTTAAACATTTTTCTTCATACATTGGGTTATGAATTTGAGCATGTTGCCTTACTACTTTCTAATTAAATCCAGCAGCATTGCATATAACCTCCTTTATAAATTAATTTCCTGAGAGCTGAAAGCCATGTTGACCTCCTTTCTTTTCCCTGAAAGGAAGAAGGATTCTCCCTTATTCTTCTCCTTCTTGAAAAAGTAATCTCTTTTCAAGTAGGGGCCTCAATTCAATTCAACTTCACTAATCAGGTCAGGTGCCTGAAGTGAAGAAGGCCTTCTGATGACCTTTTATTCCTCACTGGAGATTTCTTAATCTTTTGGTAAAGAATGAAAGCAGAATTAAAGATTTGTCATCTGGAACAGGAAGTCTGAGGCAGTCATGGCTCTTTAATGGAATGGAATGGTCAACTCATCTGTTAGCAAAAGAACATCTCTCTGGATGCACATGACAAGTGTACAAGCAGAGGTGGCAGGTCACAGTTCACTGAGTGTGAAGGTTGAGACTTCAGAGCCTTTGAGCCTTGCAATGGTTTCTTAACAAGTTAGGAAGAATATGATGTGTGTAAAAGTTTGCTCTTGGCTTCAAGAAAGGTGCAGTAAATCCTCTAAGAAGGTCTAAAAACCCACTCTTGGATCTTGCTCAAGTCCATTCACAGCTGTTTTATTGCAAAGCAATCTTCATCCTTACCCCCCATAATCTTTTTAAGGTCAGCCCAGCCATATTCTTTCTGCATGTTTTGAGGAGGGAGCCATTTCTAGGAGAGAGAGGGCCTTTGTAGCAACCCAGGTCTGATGGGTGAAATGTGGGAGAAATGAAGCCAGGAAATTAGCTCCTCTAATCTCATTAGCATGAGGCTGGGCAATAGACTGTTATTTTCAGGAAACTATTTGTTTCACAAGGTACTGAAGCAGAAAATCTCCCTGTCAAAGGTCACTCTTTCACACAGATGCCTCCCTCCGTTGAGTTAAAGCCAGGCTGCACCCAGTACCACCATGTTTGTATTTCTTGAGGAGAAAAAGGAGTTGTTTCTGTGATACTTATTTGTCTCGGGTACATGTAGCCCTTGATTAGGTGAGGCAATGGGAAGACAGGAATCAATTCAGTTCAAGGTAAAGCAGAATGTCACTTCACGTGGTGACTCCCATCTCATTCCCTACTCACCATCTCTGGGATAAGAAGATGCAGTGAAGGGTGAAATGGTCAAGTTAGCATGAGTACGAGAAGAAGCATGGAGACTTGGGAAAGGAGCCCCAGAGTTCACCTAAAGTAAATGGCTGCTCTTTGAATATGAACAAAACTGAATTATAGCTTAATTTACAGACTGGCCTTGTGACATCTCATTTTCCCATTTTAAGGAAACATCAACTGGGTAGTTAGCAGGCCACTTGGCTTGAAAGAACTGGGTGATTTTGCTGGCAGCATGTCCTGCCATCACCACATAAGGGAGCCACATTAGGAGGCAGCTGCAGGAGGCCCCAGGTGCCATGGAAACAACTTCATCTCCAATCAGTGACCCATTGAAATTTGTGCATTTGCCCGGCTGGTGGGTTTCATATGGTGGAAGTTGCAGGAGAGAGAGGGGTGTCAGAGGTTCATGCTGAAAAACAACAACAACAAAAAAAAAAACAGTTACTTGGCAGGAAGCAGTCTGTTCTTCTTGTTATGAATGTCAGGTTCAGTCAATCACTCCTTATTTCCACATTATTGAGTGAGCACCTACTATGGACTAGGATCTTTCTTGGCCTTATAAAAGTACATTTTTAAATGGTCATTTTACTAAAGGGGCTTATGCAGTCCAGCAAAACAAAGTATTTAAGTTTTTGTTTTTGTTTTCTACTCCCATCCTGGCCCACCACCCCAGCCCTCCCCACCACCCTTCCATTTCCACCCCCCCCCCAGTTTTTGTCCACATGTCTTTTATACTTGTTGCTCTAATCCCTTCCCCTTTTCCCCTGAAATTCCCTCCCCTCTCCCCATACCATATGATCTCACCTTTAACAGGAACCTAATCAACAAAACAAACAAACAAGCAAAATATAACCAAAGACATTGAAATTGAGAACAGGCTGACAGTCATCAGAGGGGAGAGGGGAGTATTTAAGTTTTTAAAAAATTCATAGCTAAACATATTTGGTTTCTATTTGTCCATAGGAAAAAAAATGCATGAATTTGTTTACTCATTTAACAAAAATTTGTTGACATCCTTCTTGGAAAACTATTGTAGATAACAGGCTTTGGAGACAGACTTCCATGATGGAAAGTCATCTGGCCTTGGGAAAATGTTTTGCTATTATTTAAGTCATGCTTTTCTCATCCATACAGTAGGTATCAATAAAGATACGGTAAGGAGACAGTGCATTTAAAAGCATGATAATCTGCCAGAAACAGAAGCCTATGTGTACTATTGTGTTTAGTGTTCTTAACAATCCTGTGGGAAATCCATTTTACAGAGGAAGAAACCAAGGTTTAGAAAGGTTAAGTAACTTACTCAAGATCACACAAACAGAAAGGAAGAATTGGAATCCTTTTCGGTCTGACTTCAGATCCTACACACTTAACCACTTCAGTTTCTGCCTCCCTGTAGAAAACTGTATGACTAACCAGACTTGGGGATACATGTGCCTGGAAATGGAAGTTTATCAGTGGGACTGAATGGTGAGGCTGGAAAAATCAGTCAGAATAAGATTTATAAAGATATAGAAAAGTTATTTTAAGGAATTTGAACTAAAACTCTATAGATATTAGGGACTATCAAAGAATTTTGAGCTAAGAAAAAGCAGCCATGATTTTGGAGGGTTTTTAAAATCTTTTTTAGAGTTTTTTTCCTGTGTTACTACATTCTTCCCTACCATTTCATGTGGAGCATCTTATTCTTCCCTTAGGGTCCAAATGGGGCTTACTGGCGTGGGAATTATGATAGCGAAGTGCTGGATTAGGGTCAGAATTCAATGCTTAATTCCTGATCCTGCAAAAAGTAGTCTTTGTATCAGGACAGTGTCCAGTTTAGTGAGCTCTGTGAGGTTCCCCTGTGCAAGAGAGCAAGCACCTTACTGCTACTGAGCCACAAAGAATATTCAGAGCTTGTCTCAGCCCTCTTTGGTCACCACATAAGGGTAAAATACCTATTTCCCCCAAAATCCTCTAAACCTCTCGTATGTACACATTGCTTCTGCCTGCACATTAAAAGATATTGCACTATCTGTGTCGGTGAAAGACAGATGATGATCTGGCAAACACTTAGGATTAGGACATTTGGGCCACTCCTCATCCTACAACCAAGACATATTTTCATTAAAATTATGCCAAAACATAAAGCTGCCAATGACTCCTGTCCAGTGTAGTTTCTTGGTCAGCTAGTGTCAACTGGTGGGCATCAATGCTTGGAACAAAACCTATTTGCTATCCATCAGTTAAATTTCCATGTTCCCCTTATTCACCTAAACACATAGCCTGGACAATTCAAGGTTTCCTTTCCTGCTGGCATTTGCTAATCATGCACAATTTGTAAAAGATAAGGGGGCTTTTCTCTAATATTTTGTTCAGAGCCTGAATGTTTAATACCTCTGATCTGTTGAGTGCCTGTTTCATGCCCAGCCCAATACTTAGGAGGATTCATTATTCAAAGCGCAGGGGTACTATGGGGTAGCAGCACTAGTATTTAAAACCAAAATTTTAATAATAAATACTAAGGGGAAAGAACCTGATCAAAAAGTATGAGAATAAATTTATTTTTCCTTTTTCTTAGGTTCAATGAAATTACATTTTAATTTCTGTCATTCCCAGGTTTTGAGAATGGAGAATAAAGCAGTTGATATTTTTTTTTGCCAAGCTTTCCAGTCAAGTAATATATCAGAGTAGTATATTCTTCATTGAACATTTGAATTTAACAGTAAACTGTGAAAAGGAATCATTTTTTTAAAAGACTTTTGGGCTTTATTCACTTCACAATAGTCTCCCTTGACACTTTGATAAATAAATTATTCTTCTGAAAGCAGAGGTCACCTCATTCTCCTTGTCTGTTTTCTTTTCTATTTTTCTCACTCGTCTGTCAGGTTCTTTCTTGGCCAGTATTTTGGCATTTGTTGAAGGCAGCTCTCCAACATTGCTTTCTCAGCTTTACTGTTTGTTTCATCTTTTGCAAGGTCTGCAGTAGCTTCATTTATTTTTTCAATTAAAGTATTTATTGAGCATCTGTTGTACCAAGTTCTCTGTCAGAAGCTGGAATATGTATAGAAGTGAATAGGACAGTCCCTACATCCTTGTCCTCGTGGGGAAGACATTCTTGTTTGGGGAGGGAACACATCAACAAAATGCCATGGAGAGAAATGAAGGTGGGAAAGGTGAAGGAAGTGGGGATCTGTGCTGGCAGGGGCAGGGGATTGCAGTTTTAAAAATAATGATCTGGGTATGTCTGTTGAACAGCTTTTATGGTTTAACAAATGATCTCAAAACACAATGGCTTAGAAGAACAAATACAAGCTGTCTCCCAGTTTCTGTGAGACAGGTTTTTGGGAGCAACATAGCTGGGTGTTTCTGGTGTTTCTGGCTTGAGATGTCTCATGAGGTGGTAGTCAAGACCAGCCAAGACTGTGATGGTATCTGAAACTTGACAGGTTGGCAGAAGGCTTGGGTTCTTCACTGCTGTTTCCAACAAGCCCCTCAATGGGGTCACTTTGGTTTCTTTACAATATGATGGCTGGCTTTTCCTAAGACCAGACATTGAGAAAAGAGCAAGGTGGAGCCACAATGCCTTTGACTTGGTTTTGGAAGTCACACTGTCATTTCTGAAATGTCCTAGTGACAACATAGTAAGTGCTATTCAGTGTGGAAGGGAATGACACACTAGGGGACTTGCAGGAGGCAAAGGTAATTGGGCCTGTATCGGAGGCTGGTCACTATTGTGGGCCTCACCAAAAAAGTGACATTGTAGCATCATATTGTCTGTGGATTTTCAGATTTCCACATCTGTCAAAGAAGACTAACGTGGATTTAATAATCCCAACTAAATCTAACGTAGAGAGATATTTGTGTGGCAGCCAATTTTGTATGTGTTCAGTTCATTGTAATAATTTCAAATCCTAACAGTTCTGCTTCCCTCTGTAATCTTGCAACTGTGAGGCTTGTGTAACAAACCGTAGGCTAATTAGGATGCTTATATTGTCCCTTAATTTTGAGAGTCACCTTGAAGGGTGGTGTTTTTATCTGTTTTAGAAATTAAAAAATGGAGACTGTGTAAGAGAAAGTGATTCCCCAAGGACACATAGCCAGAAAGGAGCAAAATTAGGATTTGAGTCCATGCCTACTTGCCTGAAAGTCCATGTTCTTTGCACTCTGCCTCTCTTTGTCTATCAAAGTGTTACTTATTTTTTTCATTTTTATTGTTATTCAATTACAGTTGTCCCAATTTTTCCGCCATTGCTCTCCCCTGCCTTGCCCACCCTCACCCCACCCTGATCCCTCAGTCATTCCCCACCCTATTGTCCATTACTACGGGTCCTTTAACAAAGTGTTATTTTATATTTTGTACATTGAGTTGGCAGCAAATCAGTGTATTCTGCTTTCTCGTCTACAGCTTTATCAAACAGTACAGGTGAATTCTTGCTAAATGGAGACTTTGTTGTCACAATGGCCAAAAAGGAAATCTATATTGGGAATACTCTGCTAGAGTACAGTGGGTCTTACAATGCAGTGGAGAGAATTAACTGCTCAGATCGCATTGAAGAAGACCTTTTGCTTCAGGTAAAATCTTGACCATGAGCCCACAACCCTTTTCTTCCACTTGAGATCACCAGACCTGCAGACATCATCTCCCTTTTGTCTGCACATCCCAGGTGTTGTCAGTGGGGAAGCTGCACAACCCCGATGTGCGCTATTCTTTCAACATTCCAATAGAAGATGAGCCACAGCAGTTCTACTGGAACAGTCACGGGCCCTGGCAAGCCTGCAGCAAACCCTGCCAAGGTATCAGCTTTTAGGTTGAGTTTGGGGGATTTGAGGTATTCCTTTGGTTTGCTTGTTTTTCCAGTTTATTGACATATGATTGATATTATAACATTGTATAAGTTTAAGGTGTACAATATAATGATTTGATATATTGCAAAATAATTACCACCTTAAGTTTGTTATCATGCATTATCACACAGTTACAATTTTTTCTTGCCATGAAAACTTTTAAGATCTACTCTCTTAGCAACTTTCAAATAGACAACACAGTATCGTTAGCTACAGTCACCATGCTGCACATTACAGCCCTATGACTTACTTATCTTGGAACTGAAAGTTTGTATCTTTCACCACTTTCAAGCCATTTTGTCCACCGCCTACCTTCCTCCCACGCCTCTGGCAACCACTTGTCTGAACTCTGTTTTTATGAGTTTGGTATTCTTTTTTGATTTCACATATAGGTGAGATCATGTGGTTCTTTCTCTATTTGATTTGTTTCACTTTGAGATATTTTGAGTTAAAAAAAAAGAATTGAGGTGTTTTTAAATTTTTTTAAGGGACGGCCAAATATGCATGCTCTTTATACAATTTTCTATCTGCATGCATTCTCTAATCTCTGTATTGAGTCTGTCTCATCACTTTTGGCTGGCATGTTAAGCTTTTTTAGGGCTTCAGGATCTGTTAGGGTTTCTCATCCTACAGGTCTGCACACATGTGTGAAGCCAAACGAATCAGCTGTCACATTGACCTTCCAGAGACATAGATTTAGTAGTCGTATGATATGTTATTTATTTTGTTTCCTTTTGTCTAAATTAGGGGTTGGCAAACCAAAGCCAGTGGGCCAATTCCAGCCCACTGCCTGCTTTTATAAATAAAAGTTTTATGGGAACACAGACACACCAAGTTTTTACATGCTGCCTGTGAGCAGCTGCTTTTGCCCTGTAATGACAGAGTTGAGTGGTTTCCACAAAGGTCATATGGCCTACAAATGTATTTACTATCTAACCCTTTACAGGAAATGTTTACCAATCCCTGGTCTAAATAGTAAGTGGAATAGGATACTCTCTCTAATTTTTCCTGCTGCTTAGGGGAGCGGAAACGAAAACCCATTTGCACCAGGGAATCTGATCAGCTTGCAGTTTCTGATCAAAGGTGCCATCGGCTGCCCCAGCCAGGACCCATCACTGAACCCTGTGGCACAGATTGTGACCTGAGGTAAGGCAAATGTTTGCTCATGGTCTTTACAAATGAGTTGTAAGGTTCTTGCAGGAGGTCTCTGCGTGTGAGGAACAGGAGCAGGAGCAGGAGCAGGTGCAGGGGATGTTGGGCTTTAATCCCCTTCCTTGTGTTTCTGTGAAATGAAGCATTAACCACCTTCCCATCCCTCTGAAACAGATAATCCAACACATACACCTGCAAACATCTTATCCCTTTCTTAGGGATTAAAACTAACTGGTAAAACATGACACTTGCCAAAAACAGTTTTCATTTGACACTGTCAACTCACTATGTGGGTATTATTATGGTTGAGTCACATCTTTTGTAAAATTTAGTTTGCAAGTCAACAGATAAGGGGGAAACTTTATTATTCAAAATACCTGTAATGTTCTATAGTCACCCAGAGTGTATAAGCCCCAGTAGAACTCTTATGCACATGAAAGTTACAGTGTAGTAAGGTAGAGTCATAGAAGGAATTAGAAGAAAATCTGTATACAAATGTCTAAATATTCACTCACTTTTGTATTTAAGAGAAATCTGAAATCTGAGCCAAGAAATGGTGATGGTTGCAAAATTCTTTAGTTTTCCCATTTGCCTGCAAAGTTGGCTGTGTCATATTTGAATATTAAGTAGCCTGGGGGTTGCATTGGATAGTCTACGTATCAGTTAAATGCTGGTAAGATGAGTTGGTGCTTTATCCTCCTCTTACAGAAAAAAATATATAAATGTAGAATAGTTTGGAAATCTGTTAAGGTCTCACCATTTGTGAGAAGCAAGATGGACATTTAAGCATTTTCAGGTTCCACATCATCATGCCAAATCCTCTTAAGTAGTATTGGCAGCCTGTAGTGCTGAAGTGAAGGTGGTAAGGCATTCTCAAGATTATAAGAGAGTAAAGCAGTGCTGTCATCAATTAGTCATGTCTGTCATGGGAACAGGATGGAGAGACATGGCATGAGTGTTACATCTTTGCCAGTCCTGATCTGAAGTCTCTGACTTTGAAGCCCTGGCTCTTTCCACCTCACAACATTTTCCTCTCCACTCAGTGTCACTAATGTGCTTGCTCATGGCTTGTCAAAAAGCAATGATGGAGGTCATTGTAGAAAGAAAAACCCAAGGCATTAAAAGGCAGACATTTACACTAGGCAGTATTTATTATTGTTATAGGTAACATCCATATGAACCCACTGCTTCAGCCAATTGAGTTAAGTTAGGTTAAAAGTCTTTTCAGAAAAATAATTAGCTAGTTAATGCTGACCTGAATTAATCACTACAGTTTAGGAGGGAAATATTGAATTAGTGGGTAGAGTCCTTGAAACACACCCTCAATAAACTGGGAAAGGTGACATTTTACAATGAGCCTTATATCAACCATCACTGAAAACACCATTATAACACTAATAATAATTACATTATTCAGAGTGATAACTACTCTAAAGTAATAATAGAGTTAACCATTTACTAAGGACTATTTTTAACAATTATATATTATCTTATTAATGGTCTTATGTTAATAAGATAATTCTTATACATAAATCTTATTAATTAATTAATATCATTATATTAATGTCCTATTAGTTACCTTATTAATAACCTACTGAACAACACAATGGCATAAGGACTTTTATTATTATTCTAAATTAACAGATAAGGAAAACAGAAGCTGAGAGAAGTTCAGTAAACTGCCTAAGATCACACAACTAGTTAGTGAAAGGGCAGGGCTTAAATGTGCTCTGTTTGATCCTTGAGCCTGAATTCTTAAAACCTTAGAGAAAGCTGTTTTCATTTTTAACTCAGGCATAATTAGTGATACTCATTGATTTTGTTTTGTGTAACTTTTCTTCCTTTGTGAAAAGAAATAACTCCCAGGAGTTTTCTGCTCCATCCCTGTTCTCTATCTTACTTAGACCCCTTCTCTGTCATTTCTGCACTGAATCAGACCAGGAGAGTATGATGATGGGGCAGTTTCTAATGGTAAATGCAGGTATTGTGGGACTCCTGCCTGCAGCACTAAGCATGCTCCTATAATTGTAGGGACAGCAAGTTTGTGCAAAGCATTTCAAGTATTAGAACATGACCATAAAAAAGAAAAGATTCTTTAAGAACTCTACTTAAGTTTACCCATGGAGCAACAATTTCACAATGAAGATAACATTCAAACTGCTACTTCAAGAAACCAAAATTGTTCACTTCAGATTCCACGATAAGCCACAATGTAATTTGTGATGGTGCTGACTAATTCAATGTTCTCCATAGTTTCTCTAGCACTGGAAGCTTTCAGATATAAAACAAATACTAAAGCAAATTTTAGAAAACAAATACATTGAAAAGTCGCCTTGAATTCATGAGACTTTTCTGTAGAATTGTATGGAAGTTCTCAACCGGGTATCTCCTCAAACCATATTATTGGTTTATATCAGGGGTGTCAAACTCATTTTCACTGGGGGCCATATTAGCTTTGCAGTTGCCTTCAAAGGGCTAAATGTAATTTCAACTCCTTAACAGTTAAGGAGTAGTTACATTTATACAGTCCTAAAATTATTTTGGCCCTTTGAAGGCAACCGTGAAGCTGATGTGGCCCCCAGTGAAAATGAGTTTGACACCCCTGGTTTATGTGGAGTTATATGATGCTTGAACTTGGCTGGTGAATAAAACACCAAGTAGTAGTAGTAGTAGTAGTAGTAGTAGTAGTAGTAGTAGTAATAGCTACTTTTTTGAGTGGGTGCCACATACTGGCATGTTAAACACTATGCATGCCTTGCTTCATAATCTGTGTAGTAGCCCTGTGAAATGGATCCTATTTTCTCCCATTTCACAGATGAGGACACTGAAGCTTGGTGAAGTTAGGTTGCCTACCTAGGGTAAATAGCTAAAAAGTATTAGAGCTTGCATTAACATCTAGTTCTTTCTGATTCCATAACTCATTCTCTAACTTTTATTAAAAATCATTTCATAATACCTAGGTAAAACCAGGGCTTAAAATCTTATTTTGTCATATAGTAGGTGTGTCAAAGTTGCTATTCTAAATTTCACATTCAGAGAAAGTCAACTTTTTTATACTTAACTTAAAAAAGAAATATTTAGACTCTACTGAGACCAAAGGAAAACAGCAGCTCAGGGAACAGGCTTTGATGATGGTAGCACCTCTAGCTGATTAAAAAAAAAAGGTGAAAGAATTGTAACCATGTTTTTTTGATAGAAATGTCTGGTACAAGTAACAGCTTATGAGTAAGACTTTAAAAAAGGAAGAAAAGGGAAGTTTAGTATTAGCTTATAAAGCCTAATAATAACTAGACAGGTTTATGCTTATATCTAAAATTAAATAGAACATCGTTTTCATTTATCATCATTCAAACTCATACCTTTATGGCTTTTATGGATTGTTGGAAAAATAAAGTTGTTCACAGAAAAGCATACAAAGATACAAACCAAGCCCAAAGAAGATGTTTTGTCTTTCTTCTTTCTACCTGACAGTTGTTATAATTGTGATTTTTACTAATTATTGCAAAGTGGCTATGTGTAAAACTGAAAGACTGAAGAAAGTATTATTACTAATTGGTCACAGTCTAAAATAGTTTTTCCCAAAGCATGTCTGTGGAACCTTAATCCCACAAGACGATCCGTGGTGGACCAGCATGTTGGAGAAGCCCTGCTGACGGTGTCCTCTCTTGTGTGGGCATTCACAGTGCTGATTAACATTGTGAAGGCCCTGAGAAGCTCTGCAGTACAGAGCCCTGTTTAAATCAGTAGCTCCCAAAATTACTTAAAGCCATAGTGCTGCACACACTCACAGAGACATCACGCTTTTTTCTGTCTCCACTTATTAACAAACACTTTGCTTTTCTGAAATATGGTAATAAAATACCATCATTACATGAAATAAACTGAACGAATTCAGAACACTGAAACTGAGATGACCTTCCAGGGAGAGACTACGAACCAAATAATAACTTTTGAGAAGAACTTTCCCAAGGCAGTCTTATGACCTTTCACACTTTTCAGGTTTTCTGCTCAAATTCCAGGGACTGTGTGAATGTCATGGAGATGCTATTATACTCTTCCAGCCTGAGCTGCTGGGATGTTTTCTTGTGGGGGCAGGACTCTCGCTTCCCTTATCCAGGATGGAAAATAACCATTCCAAAGGAAATGGTGAGGAAGGCAAAGAGAAGGTAGTCAAGAATCAAATGGCAGGTTGAAGTTCCAGATGCCTCTGCTGAATTGGTCCATATTTTTGCCTTACTTCCGTAGGAAAGTGGGGCTTTACCCAGATTAAAGTTTGATGGGATGAGATAAAGCATTGTTTTACTGTCCCTCATTTAACATGTTCTAGTTAGAGCAAAATCCCCAATATACTCTATCACTGGAACAGAAAATCCTGGTAGCTCACCTTACATGCCAAATGTGAAAGTAGGTCAACTCTGGCCTACTTTTGAACATTTGTGAGGGTTTGCAAGATAAGCATGTGTCCAGTACACCTGTTTTCTTCCTGAGTCCTTGCCTGGAACAGGTGTGCATGGAAGAATTCTTAGGGCATTGATGTTTGCCAAACAACTGAATTTCTGAACAATACAGAATTAACAGTCAAGAGTGATTCCAAATGAAGACTGTAAAGAAAGTAATCTTTGATTTTAGATTTAATCAACACAGTATTTTTCAAGTTTATTTATTAGACTATTCTATTCAGTTTAAGCATTTTTTTTATTATAAGCACTGATCATGTTCCCGGGCATCAAAAAAATAAGTCAATTTATTATCCCATTCTAAGCACCTACTGTGTGTGCCAAGAAAGAGTCATTATAGGGTACTATAAATGAAAAGGTACTGTATATGACAAAGATTTATAGATTCAAATCTAATTATAAAGATGTATGATTCAGTGATCAATGAATAGGTGAAACACAGATTTTTAAGGCAGTGAAAACACTCTATATGACATTATACTGATGAATATATGTCATTATACATTTGTCGAAACCCATGGAATGTACAACACTGAAAGTGAACCTTAATATGAACTATGGACTTTGGGTGATAACGATGTGTCAGTGTAGGCACATCCATTTTAACAAATGTGCCATTCTGGTGTGGGGTGCTGGTAGTAGAGTTGGTTGTATGTGCTGCGGGGCCAGGGGGGTTATGGGAAATCTCTTCCTCTCAAGTTTACCATGGACCCAAAACTGCTCTAAAAAAATAAAGATTCTTTTTTAAAAAAATGAATTGTGTGCACTATGATCCTTGCCTTCAAGGAATTTAAGGCCTTTACTCGCAGTTCAGCACACTGAGATTCACAATTACAATCCAAGTTATCCATACTTTTATAAATTCACAGGATGTTCACTGAGCACTTTCTGGCATAGGCCTACATAAAGGAGATTTCCTGAGGAGAGTTTCCAACAGTAGTTCTCTCTTAAAAGCAGCCTGCTTGATAAATGAAATGCTGTGAGACATGAACCTTTTAAACATAAAATTGCTTTTTTCCCCTCTGTTCAATTCCAGTGGATTTTTTTCTTGCTTGAATTTTAGATTAACTGTACCATTGGAAAATCTTTATAAAAACAGAGCCTCTAGTTACCACTCCATGACTTCTATGTACATTGGTAGCCATGAAAAAATACAGGAATATGTGGGTTTAAAATTGGATTTCAGTAGCTAACTATGGCTTTGAGTTTCATGGTATTTGAGTTAAGGAAAAACGATGAACTGAAGTCTTCCACCAGTTGAGTGTAGATAAGACATGTAACAGAACTCTTGGTCTTTCCCGTTGTTATGCACAGGTGGCATGTTGCTAGCAGGAGTGAATGTAGTGCCCAGTGTGGTTTAGGGTACCGCACATTAGACATTTCCTGTGCCAAATACAGCCGGCTAGATGGGAAGATCGAGAAGGTTGACAACAGTTTCTGCAGCAGTCACCCCAAACCAAGCAACCAGGAAAAATGCTCAGGAGAATGTAACACAGGAGGCTGGCGCTATTCTGCTTGGACTGAAGTAAGTTGATTCTCTCTAAAAGAGATACTTCTTCTTGAATGCTAAGTTCGATTAGTTGATGGTGATGAATCAACTAATTCATTCATCAGGGCTGTGTTGAGAAGCCACGTTTAGCTATATTGAAAAAAGAGTACCAGAATTAATTTTTAATGTTTGACATGGCCATGGCATGTGCAAAATTGGTAGTGTTAGACCAAATCATTCAATAACTTTTTCCATACCCCATAGGCTATTTCCAATTTTGTTTTTCTTTGCCTATTCACTAATACTGACTTCATTATAAATTGAGCAAATAAATTGATAACATGAACAGATTGTCCCAAAATAACAACTAGAATTGATCAAGGATGGTTGGTTGGTTGGTTGGTTGGTTGTTTCTAAGGTCTGGCAGAGACAAGCCAGCCTAGCCAGGATCTTGAGCATGCTTGATAAGAAACTCCATTTTATTTAGCTTTTTGTCTTTTCAGTGTTCTGGAAGCTGTGGTGGTGGAATCCAGAGGAGAAGGGCTATTTGTGTCAATACACAAAATGATGTCCTGGATGATAGCAAATGCATACATCAAGACAAAGTCACCATTCAGAGTTGCAATGAATTACCTTGTCCACAGTGGAAATCAGGAGACTGGTCAGAGGTGAGATAGGAGAGCTGTTATTTCCCCTAGCTCATCCTCGATACTCTAAGTCCAAGTCCCCCCCTGGAATGTTCAAGTTTAAATCTACTGCACTTTTCTCCCTTCTCCTGTTGAGGAAACAGCAACTCTAGTCCTCTACTCACTCCATGACTGTCATACTGGACGTGACTGCTCCACTTTCAAGTTCAGAGGCACAGTGGTTTTAGCTGGATCATCCACCACAGCAGCTTTTGTTGGTGACTTTGAAGTTGCAGTTCCTCTTCCCCTCTCCTCTTTGAGCCCTAGCTAAGTCACTGTAAAGGGAATCGAAGCTTTAGTAATTATAAAGCTGCACTGACTTAGATCTAAAGTAAATAATGAGGTGTCCTACTTCCTCATCTTTAAAATAGGAGAATTAAGACAATGGGGTAGGGGGAGAATTGAATGTAGGAGTGGGGTGGGTAGGGCAGGGGAGAGTAATGGGGGGAAATGGGGACAACTCTAGTTGAACAATAAAAAAAATTTTTAATAAAATATAAAATAGGAGAATTAGACACCAGTGAGTGATTTATCTGACTTATCCATCCAGTTGCTAGTGAAAACTTCAAAAAGGGAAAGTACCAGGCTGAGTATTCCAGATTTCTGCCTTTCTTGCCCTTTACCTTATGAAGCGTAAGGTGAACCCTTCATTACTGAGCACAGGTGGCCCCAGGATAGCTAGACAAAGATGCTAGAGCCTCTTTCTTGCTTTTATTCTAGTGTTAGCACTCACTATTAACATAGCCCCATGAGATTCTCACTGAGTGGGTGACTCCTTCCACCTTCTTTCTGGAGAGCAAGTAGAAGGAAAACTGAAGTTTCTGTATTTATGGGCAACGCCAGGAATGAGAGAAAGGAGGTGTTTCCCATTAACAGCTTCTGCGTGCATGCCCTTATCTCATCCACGAAAACTCAGAGTAACTATTTACTTTTAGCATCAAATAAAATGTGAGTCTTAAAAGGATACTAGTATAGCCCATTTAATGGCAGACAAGAAACAGTGTCTGATTCCTGTGCAAATTAACAATAAACTTAGTGCTTTCTTTCATTCTTTGTTAATAAGCTGCCTTACCTTAAACTCCAGTATTGTTTTAGATAGCTAATATTAGCTGAAGTATCACTTCAAATTAAGTAATAAACTTTTGCAAGAATGCTTGATAAAGTAGAAGCTGGAAAAATCAAACATTTTTCAAGTTTTTTATAATAAGCATAGGCAATAATGATGATTATATTTATCATTTATTAAATGAGCATGTGGTAAGCACTTTACTTGGAGTCATTTTCATTTTTTTCATAATTGTTTGAAGTAGGCACTACTGTTCCCATGGTATAGATGAGAAAATTGAGGTATAGAGAGGTCACACGACCTCTGGATTAAAACCCAGGTTGATCTGACTCATGAATTCCCTACACTTAACTCTATTCTAGAAAACTATGACTATTGTTCTTCAATATTTTATGGTGCTGTGTTGAGTTTATTTTGTACTTGAAACTCGCCCAGAGCCAGTTTCAGAAGGAAGGAAGGAAGGAAGGAAGGAAGGAAGGAAGGAAGGAAGGAAGGAAGGGAGGGAGGGAGGGAGGGAGGGAGGGAGGGAGGGAGGAAGGGAGGGAAGAAGGAAGGGAGGAAAGGTTGGTTTGATATATTTACAAATTGCCATGAGAGAGAGGAATTGCTGTGAGAAAAGGGCACACCTGCTCTTGTTAATCCACAAAGGACCCTGGGACCCACATCACATTGTCCAGAACTGAGCCTGACTGGCTGTGCTTTCATTCCAGTGCCTGGTCACCTGTGGGAAAGGGCACAAGCACCGTCAGGTCTGGTGTCAGTTCGGCGAAGATCGATTAAACGATAGAATCTGTGACCCTGAGACCAAGCCAGCTTCCTTGCAGACCTGTCAGCAGCCAGAATGTGCATCCTGGCAGGCAGGTCCCTGGGGACAGGTATTTCAAATGATAAAGTTCTTAACTACATTCTTTCCTTTTTATCTGGAGAGGGCTTACAGCCAGGCATTCCAGCACCAGGGATTTCTCTGCTGTGTCTGTGACTTGTGCTATACCTTCCTGGCTCTGTGTCAAAGCAAGAGAAACTCTGCAACCATTTCATCACACTTTCCAGGGTTGCCATTTGCCCTCCTGCTAATGATTATCCCCTTTACAGACCCATGTGCATGTCTTTACTCTTAGTTAAAACTAGATTGAGACACGAACATTTGAACAATTCACAACAGATCTTGAGTCTATCTGATGTTTTCTAGTTTGCCCCTATGCTTCTGTTATAGAAAATGGGATCCAGCCCCAGCATCTTTGGCAGGAGGGTCTAGACTGGAATTTGGGTGGGATGTTTTGGCTCCCAATGTTTCCAAAGCTCATCTCTCATAAATAAGTCAGACTCTTCAAACAAGTTAATTAGATCAAAGGCTGCAGAATTATCTTATTTGCAAGAATCTCTTCCGAGTCCCCTTGTCTGTAGGTTTTAAGTCTTAACTAAATCTATTCTTAAAGGACAGAATGAAAGTCTCTCTTGGGCTTGCATTAGAGAAGCCACTACTCTTGGAATTAAGTCCTTCCCAATATAGAAGCAAAAAGCATTCTGGTACTATTTAAGTAGCTCTCCGTGTTCACAGGAGAAGCAAAGCAGCTGTCTGCTGTCACTTACATAGTATCTTGAAGAATGACTTTTCCTCCACCCTGTCCAGTCACAGCCTCAGCCACTTCAGTTGTCTAGCTCACATCTTCATTTCCAATATGGCTGCGGTAAAGGGAGCACCTTTATTGCTACACCCTGACACTTTTTGTCATTAGCATTAACACTTTTCCAAATCCTCCCCATTAAACAGCGTCCCTAGTCAAAAGGTCTGATCACTCTGCATAAACAGGGAGAGTCTACATACACTTCAAATATTGCCTCCTTTTTGTCCCCATCTACATAACTCTTAGGGAATAGTAAAAGGAAAGGTGCACAGCTCAGGGTCACTGTTAAGATCTGAATATAACATCTTTTAGAACTGGTGGACCTATTTTTAATCCTTGTCCATACCTAACCAGAGATTTGTTCTTCCTTTGCCTGAACATGCAGTTCAGGACAACAAACTGTGTTTTTTGTTTTTTGTTTTTTTTTTTTACAGGCCTTTATTCTATATCTCCTCCCATTACCCAAACTGTGTTTTAAAATATCATTTAAGAGTAATATCTATTCATAAGAAAAATTGTAGAAAATGTTATTTAGCAAAAAGAAGAAAACCAAACATACTTGTAACTCTATACTACAGAGATTACTATTATTAATAGGTTTGATTTTCTTTTAAAAATTAATATTAAGATTATATTTTGTTTTTTTTTGTTTGAAGTAAAACTCATGTACAAAATTAACCATTTCAAAGTGAACAAATCAGTGTCATTTAGTACATTCATAATGTTATACAACCACCACCTTTATCTAGTTCCAAAACATTCTCATCCCCCCAGAATACTCACTAAGCAGTTATTTCCCATTTGCTCTCCCTTTAGCCCCTGCAGTCCACAGTCTGCCTTCTTCCTCCATGGATTTACTTATTCTAAGTATTTCACATAAATGGGGTCATACAATATGGGACTTTTTGTGTCTGGCTCTTTCATGTAACATAATGTTTTTAAGGTTGTAGCATCCACATTGTAGCATACATCTTTTCTTTGTTCCTTTATACGGCTGTGTAATAATCCATTGTATAGATATAGCACATTTGTTTATCCAGTAGTCCCCCATGGGACATTTGGATTTTTCACACCTCTTGGCTATTGTGTATAGTGCTGCTATGAATACAGCATGCTGCTATGAAAAGATAAGTGTTCTTTTTAGTACTTAATTTCAATTCTTTTTGGTATATACCCAAAAGAGCTGTTGATGGGACATTTGATCATTCTGCATTTAACTTTTTAACTACCGAATAGTTTTCCACAGAATGTGCACCCTTTTACATTTCCACCAGCAATACACAAAGCGTCCAATTTATATACATCCTTGCCAGCACCTATTTTCCTACTTTTTAATTATGACCCTCCTGTGGTTTTGACTGGTATTCCCCTAAGGACTTGTTGACCATCTTTTCATGTATTATTGGCCATTTGTATATCTCCTTTGGAGAAATGCTTATTCAAGTCCTTTGCCCATTATTTAAAAATTTGTAATTGTGGTAAAATACAAATAAAGTTAAAATTTACTGTCCTAACCATTTTATGTATACAGTCCAATGGTGTTAAGTATATTTATATTGCTATACAACTGATATCCAGAACTTTTCATTTTGCAGAATGAAAACTCTGTCCATTAACTAACTGCCCATTTGCCCTCCACCCAGCCCCTGGCAACCACCATTCTACTTTCTATTTCTATGAATTTGACTATTCTGGATACCTCTAGAAGTAGAATCATACATTATTTGTCCTATTGTGATGGGATCATTTCAATTGACGTAGTATCCTCATGAATAATAATCCACTGTATGTATCTATCACATTTTGTTTATGCATTCATCTGTCTCTGGCCACTTAAGTTGCTTTCACCTTTTGGCTATTGTGAATAATGCTGCTATGAACAAGTGAGTTTATTAATATCTCTCTGAGACTCTTCTTTAGATTCTTTTGGATATATACTCAAAAGTGGAATTGTTGGGTTATATGACAATTCTATGTTTAATTTTTTAAGGAACCACCCTACTATTTTTCATGGTTCTGGTATCTATAGTGTAAAAGATATACAAATGATTGAAATGTACCCTCCTCCTTCAATGGGTTCACAGTTAAGGAACTGAACTCCTACAAATATACTTCCAGTGGAGGTAGGAATAATTTCAACTATTAGAGTGATAATTGATCAGTATAATTTGTACAGAGCAGGATTGCCTAATTTTAACTGATTTCTTTAGATGCCTAACTTCTGGCCCACAATGATGGAAATAATTTTTCTCATGTAGAATGTCATGTGAAAAGTAAGGGAAATAGAAATTTTGGCTTTTGTTTTATTTCTTTCCCCCAGTGCAGTGTCACCTGTGGACAGGGATACCAGCTCAGAACAGTGAAATGCATCGTTAGGACTTACATGTCAGAGGTAGATGATGATGTCTGCAATGCAGCAACTAGGCCCACTGAGACCCAGGTAAGTCTTTTCCATTCAACTCAGTTGTTACCTTTGTGCATGGAGATGCTAAAACTTCCCAGAACTTCAGTCAAATTGAAGTCTTTTTATATATAGGTAAGTATGTAGGTAGAGAAAACTATTGATTAAATTATTCTGGATTTACTTGTTATATTTTGAATCTAATAGTTTTTTTGTTATCTGGTCATTGGAATATATGTAGGTTTGATCCTGATTTTTATTGGATGGCAAATGTTGATTGTTTGGTCTTGTTTTCTTGAACTTAGTTTTTTAAAATAATTTCAGTTAGTGTTCAGCAGAGTCATATATGTTCAGGCAGCAATGTGCTGGTACTGGCTTGTTCCTACATTTTACTGTTATTTATGCCCTTGAGATATTTACATGTGTGTGTCTGCATGATGGAAATACTATGTAATGGTGAGCTACTGTACCTCTCTTCCCAACTTGATATCAAATTGGTAGCTTGAAATTGGCCATGGTGAGAGTATTTATAGCACAGAAGTCAGCAAATACTGTATATTTCAGGGTTTTATTTATTGTTTTGTTGATTATTTAGACACAAGAAGGTGATGGGGAAAATATTAATAATGAAAATTAAACTTAAAAGAGTGTCGTGTCTGCAGCTGTTACATTGTGAATAGCACAAAAAATTAAGAAAATGGTTTTCCAGTATTTGCAAAGAAATCGTTCATGTCATTGATGAATGAGTAAAGTTCTTACATGCATCTTCATTATTTCACATTCACCCTACTGTTAAAAGTAAAGAAAACATCAACTAACATTTATGTCAGAGTGACACTTGTCCAGCACTTATAACTATAATTATAGTGAACTATAGTTTGTCAACAGATTCAAGAGTTCAGCAAAAATCAGCAAAACTATTCTGTGAGAATCAATTGGCTATACGGAATTTTAAGTGAACAGTTATACATTTTATTGTTATTTACAAGTTGTGTGCTACACATCCTTTACATCAATACAATTTATAATAAGCACATATGTACATATATAAACATATATGTGTATATTCATATCTATCTACACAAACACATGCATACCTTTTTTCTCAAGAAAGCTACTTGATAATCACCAGCACACTATGTTATGTGGGCCTTGATTTTGGCATCATTTATGTAAAGGGAAGACTTGGGTTTATATATCAGCTTTGCCAGTTCCTGAAGACAGGATTTGAACCCAGACTTTCTCAGAACTCATGCTCCAAGGCTCTACCAAGCAATGCACTGCCTCTGTCTTGAGCACCCTTAATCTGCTGCATGCCAACATGTGTTGTTTATGGATTAAGTGTGTCAAAAAAGTAAATGAAGATGACAGGGTTGCCCATGTTGTCATCACTGATCAATTAATCAAATATGACTCATGAGTTGTATCATCTTTATTTTTATTACTTTACTGAAATATTCCAAACCACCATGTTATAAATGCCTGGGAAATATTAGCTATTATATCGGAGAAGTCATGAAGTAAGGACTCAGCAACTCCCTTAGAGATTCCAAACATGCATTTCTCTCTAAACTGCTCTATAATATCCACTGGACTAGAGGGCAGGCCCACAGTTACAACATGTGAATCATTTCTTCCCTGTATGAAAATGTCCCCGAGGTCTTAGAATTTTTAGTTCTTATATTTTTATATGCCATGACCATGAAAAGTGTGCATTGACATAAACGTAACTGGCTTTCCCCCCTTCTCCCATCTAGGACTGTGAATTACCATCCTGTAACCCTCTCCAAGCTGTCCCAGAAGCAAGGAGAAATGTACACAATGCACCCAGAACCCAGTGGCGATTTGGATCTTGGACTCCAGTAAGAAATAGAATGGTAGAAGTTGAAGGGGTGGAGGGTGAAGAAGGTGTTCTCTGACGTGACCATAAAATGAATTGCTATCCAGTTAGCAACTGATTCAAATAATGTTCTACATTATTTTATTCCAATACCCAGTGCTCAGCCACTTGTGGAAAAGGTACCCAGATGAGATATGTCAGCTGCCGGGATGAAGACGGCTCTGTGGCTGATGAGAGAGCCTGTATAACCCTGCCTAGACCAGTTGCAGAGAAAGAATGTTTTGTGACTCCATGTGGCCAGTGGAAAGCTTTGGACTGGAGCACTGTAAGCAAGTGCATTCTTTGGGATTGGGAGAGGATTGGGGCACAGTAAAGGGGATGACTGTAACAGGTCTCAGATGTCAATGGGTAACATTTTAGAATTGGACTTAAATTTAGATTGGGATTTAAATTGTTGTGCTTTGTGTATGGTATAAATCTTAGCCAGATGGATAAGAAATGCACATTTTTTAAAAACATGTAAGTCAATTTAAAATCTATTTAAGCCCCTATCCTGTTGGGCTCATTGGAAAGCCAGTCTTAATTGAATCACATGAGAATGTAGTAGGTGTGTAAGGTACCAAAGGCAGCAAAGATGAAGGGAGGAGTACGAAGATGGCCTTTCACCCTGAACCTGGGTGTCTCCTGCATCCTATGGTCCCTTGGAGTCCAATGGCTCTCGGCTTTCCTGCCAAGAGTAAAAAGTGAGAATCTTCATTCTGTGCTTTGCACCAGGCCTCTATGCACACCAAGAACCATCTATGGGATTATGTAGAAGTAGAAAAACCTTTGTCTCAGGCAGCTCCTGCTTTCTGCCTTGCCAAAACCACAGAGTCCAGGAAATAAAGAGCTTAGGATAGATGAGGAGACATACAAGGAAAATGGAGACTATTATGTCAATAGCTATCATAACATATATATAAAATTTGAGAGGTAGATTCAAAGGGAGATGTGTAAACATTCAGATGTTGACATTTATTGGCTGCATGACCTTAAGCTGTCTGGTTAAAGTCTTTGAGCCTTAACTTTTTCTGCTCTTCAAAGAAGACCAAAAATACCTACCATCAAGGATGTTGTGTGAATTATTTGAGATTATGTATGTTAAATATTTAGCACAAAGTGGGTGCTCAATAAATGGTAGATAATCTCATTCTCATGCCTTGAACCTCCAAACATACATACATACAGACAGACAGACAGATGTCAGGTACATCTGTTTCCTCACTAGGTATTTGATAAAGCTCACTGTACAAAAAGCAGTGAACAACAAATAATAAAATCCTTACCATCATGGAGATTAGTCCAAAAGAGATTCTAGGCCTTGAGGAAATAAAGAAATAGATATATGATATAGCAACAGGTACAGGTAAGTATTAGAGAAAAGTCCAGCAGAGTACTGGCATAGAGAAAGATGGCTGTGCTTTCAGACAGGGTGGGCAGAAAAGGGCTGGCATTGATTGAGCAGGACTAAGTTAAGTGAGGGAGTAAGCCTCGTGGATATTCCTGTGGTACAGCAGAAGGTACAACAGACGTGCAGACCTGAGATATGAGTATTCTTGTCATAGTGAAAAAAATCCATAAAGCCAGTATAGCTGGAATGCAGTGAGTAGAGGATGGCAGAAGGTGAGTAAAAGAGATAGCCAGTGACTATATCATTGGGGTCTACTGGTTCAAGGACGGACTTTGAACATCTAGTAATGTCCAAAGTGAATTTGGAGTCACATGATCTGACTTCTGTTTGCGAGAGTCACTGTTCGTGATATGTAGATGGCAGACTTGGGGGTGGAATCAAGATTATGAGCAGGAGCCCAGATGAAAGGCCATTACAATAGTTCTCACAAAAGAAGATGATGGCTTGAACTGGAGGGGTGATGGTGGAGGCAGTGAGAAGTCTGTATTCTGAATACTGAGCTGACACAGTTTCTCAATGAAAAGGCTATGGGGTGGGAAGAAAAGGGAGGAATCAAGGATAACACCAAATGTTTTGATCTGATTAACCTGGTGAGTAGGGGCAATTTACAAAAAAAATGCATTTTCATGCATTTATGACGGCTGAATAACTGACCCTTTCTTTTTCTGAACATTCAACATAGTGTTCTGTGACATGCGGGCAAGGTAGAACAACCCGGCAAGTGGTATGTGTCAACTACAGTGACCATGTGATTGATCAAAGCAAGTGTGATCCAGATTATATCCCAGAAACCAACCAAGACTGTTTTATGTCACCATGCCCTCAACGAACTCCAGACGGTGTCCTGGCTCAAAACCCTTTCCAAAATGTGGGTTATCACCCCAGGAGTTTCAGCCCTAGCCAGACCCATGTCCTTGGTGGAAACCAGTGGAGGACTGGGCCCTGGGGAGCAGTGAGTATTTACTGAGGCCTTTTCCTAACTTCACCTTCTTCTCTATCACTGGAGGCACTGTTTAGGGAAAAGCAGACTAGAAACACCTTTGAAGCATTTTTTTCCACAAGGAATTGACATGCATTTTCACCTGTTTGGGGGTCAGCTGTAGTGGGTAAATTGCAGTCCCTGAGAAAGTGCCACATAATGCTTGTCTGCACACGGCTATCAGCTACCTTGACTGGGTGGAGAATGGGGTGCCACTGCTGGGTGACATGATCAGGCAGCCTCCTGGGAGGTGCTGTGAAGGCCGAGATGAGTGGGCCTGGAGGCATTTAAGTAAATCAGACTGACTTTCCTAGGAATTCTGGTTAGCTGCTGCACATTTGCGAGTGTCCATTGTATATCTGCCAAGTTGTAGGGACCTTCGGCATCTCATTCTCCTGGCTTGCTTTCCTCTTTATGTTCCTTTGCCTGGTTCAAAGTAACTTTGGTTCTGAGAAATCTAAGGGTAACTAATCATTAGGTGTCCCACAATTTTTCTGATTGAAAAATTCAGAACTTGCATATGTGTTCTAGTGATAGTACTAGAAATTTTTTAAAAACATTTTAAAGCTGCTCCTATTTAGGACTGCATTTAGGAGTGATACATTCCTTTGACTGAATGATTCTGCCCCAGGCATAATTCCCAATTGGGGGGATTAGGTAACCTTTTTGCAGCAATGGGCAACACCATTCCTTTCCCGATTGTGCCTGTTTTTTGTTTGGTGGTTTTTTTTTTCTAATTTAAGTAAGGCTGAAGTTGGACACTGATCTTTCAGGCCTCACTTGTAATGCCTGACCTCCTTCCAGGAGTGTATGGGATGTGCATGCATCCTTGCATGATATGGCACACAAACTGTATGTGTATGCCTTCTGTGGCAGAAAAGGTGCAAAAAATCATAAGCACTAGAGAGTGGGAATTTCAAGTTTACACTGGGTTCTGGAGGAAGAACCTTGTTTTACAGTAGATTTCTGCATAAACTTGAATCCTGTATGAGGCTTTCCGTGTATTATCAGTTAGGGGTCTCTGGTTGCAAGCAGAAGAAAAGAAACTGACTCTTTCAATTAAAAGCAAAACAAACAAAACTGTTCATTTAGCCCCATTACAGGCAGAGACCAGTGCATCTTCAGGGATCTAGCTCAGGTCTTGCCGATTTTTTTCTGCAAGGGGACAAACAGAAAATATTTTGATCTTTGTGGACCATACAGTCTCTGTCACAACTAACCAGCTCTGCTGCTGTAGCACAAAAGCAGGCATAGACAATAAATGAATGGGCATGGCTGTGTTCCAATAAAACTTTGTTTATAAAAACAGGTTGCGGGCCAGATTTGACTCTCAGACTGTGGTTTGCCAAATCCTGCTCTAAGCGGAGCAGTAACTAAAGGATAAATTCTTTAAAGGGTTTCTGTGTTAATGAATCCCTTTCACCTCTGAACCACCCTTGAGTTACTCTACTCAGGATTCAAATTCCCAGGAAAGTTTAATTATCCAACTTGTTCCACTTGGTCACACCTTAACCAGGGCAGGGCAGAGTATCGTAATAGACAGTCCCACCAAGGTGGCATCCATTGGGGGAGGAATCATTCTTTACAGGAGAATTGGGCTGCCAGATGTAGGGTGAGCATATGAGACAGGTAAGAAAAGCAGATGCCCTTTACCTCTTGCTTCTTTAAAGGCCATTTACCTTTTTTTTTTTTTGCCAGTGGGGATGATAGGTGCAGGGTGTGTTCAAAGAAATATTGACCTAGAAAAATATGTCATCTAAAGAACATAGAAAAATTGTCAATAAAAGAAGTGCAGAGTGAAATTCTGTAACATAGGCCTTGAACTAAGAATCCCTGTTAATCAAAAAAGACAAAAGTGAACCTGAAGAAGATCAGGTACAACACTGAACCTGCATGTAGGAGGATAAAGACCTATGCTGACCATGGGTTTGGAACTGTGCAGTGCAGTTTCAGGGATGTGCAGTTCAATTGCTTGGCCCCAGCTGAGCACTATCTCCATCTCTTTGGTCAGATCCTCAGGAGGAAACATCTGATTGGTCATTGGGCAGCCATGGATTAGTTTGTCCTGGATCAGGTATCCATCCTTGCTCCAGTAGGCCATATTGAAGAGAAAGTAGAATGTGGCTTATGGAGCTGCTTCTTCAGAAACTTGAATGGGACCTGGTGATAAATCCTGTGACCAGTGCTGTGGGAGTTAACAGGGATATGAGCTGTGACAGAGCCCTCCCTCAAGGAGTTTCCCATTTTGTTGGGCCATGCACTCACAGGAAACATAATAAAAGAATAACACAATATTTTGTTATGAAGGGAAAAATTCAAGGGCCAAAATATGTGTATTCCAAATCTTTTTATAATATGGAAGTTCCTTCCAAACATTTCTAATTCTAGTCCCCAGACAAAGCCAATTAAAATAGTGGTTCTCTGTGTTTTTCATTATAGACTAAGCTGTTTCAAAGGTAGAAAAAAAATATTTTCAAGTTTAGAGTAAGTATACCAGAACCATCTGAGAACAGAGGTAGAATATTTTAAAACATTCAAAATTTACTTAAGTAAAAAATTATCTAAATATTTTCTCAGACAGAATTCATAAATCTATTTTCTTGCTCTATGCATATTTTTAAATTAAACTCAATATATTTTTAAACCTCTCATAATTTGACAAGCATAAGTAGGGAAATCGAACTGAGGTCCAATATGATAAACAAAATATATTCACATCATTATATGAAAGAAGCTGACCAGCAAAAAGCAGCATTTACAGGCATTTTGAAATAGCACAGGTGTGTGCTGAGGTTTGATAG